>OU015547.1:2400000-4800000 GCA_907165065.1 Caprimulgus europaeus
GTGAGGGGATGCGGGACGGGCTCGGCTGGCTGTGGTGGTTCCTGAGGGGAGCGTGGCTGCAGGCTGGGCATGGTGAGGGACCTTCCCTGAGGGGCAGCAGGCCTGGAGCGGGGCTCTTCACGGGAGACATGGGCTGGTTGTTAGCTGAGACCGAGCTGGGTTTCTTTTTAGTAGCTGGAATAGCGCTGTGTGTTGTTTTCAGTATTGGATTTGTTACAGAAGAATGTTGATAACATACCAATGCTTTAAATTGTCACTGGCAGTCAAAGGACTTTACATTTTGCTAGTCTACAAGTGCAAGGTCTAGGAGGGTGTGAGAAATATTTAAATTAATAAGCTAAATTGGCATTTGGATGTGCCAATGGGATATTTAATATCATATAATATAAAGTTCGGTATATTAATAAGGGTCACTCTCTTGTAGGGGTTCACATTCTGGCTCTTCAGGCTCTCTTTTGGGTTTGGGTCGGCGAGTAGTGAGCAATTGCACTGTGCATCACCTATTTGCATATTATTTTTTTTTATTATTATTAGTTTTATTTTAAATTACTAAAATCTGAGAATGGACTGGGCTTGGTCGGCAGGTAGTGAGCAATTGCACTGTGCATCACCTATTTGCATATTATTTTATTACCTTTATTAGTTTTATTTGAAATTATTAAATTGTTCTTATCTCAAGCTACGAGTCTCCTTACCCCTCTAATTCTCCCCCTTATCCTCTGTGGGTGGGTGAGTGGGTGGGGGGGAGTGAGTGAGCGGCTGTGTTTGGCTGTTAGCCCAGTGCTTTCCCAGTGAAACCAGCACAGCTGGGGAACGCTGTCCCTGATGGGGGATGGCCACGGGCTGGGCCAGGCCCTCTGCGGGGCGAGGAGGCCGGGCTGACCCGGTACAGCCCAGGCCGGGTCTCACCTGGGGCCATCAGGCCGCTGAGCCCGGGCTGTGGCGCAGGAGAGGCGGCGGCGCTGGCAGTGGTGGCCGTGCTGTGGGGCAGCACCGGGCCGTTCCTGCGGACGGGCGCGGCGGGGCTGGAGGAGCTGCGGTGCCAGGGCCGCCTGCAGCAGCTGCTGGCAGAGATCCGCTTCCTGGCCCTCAACTACAAGGTATGAACCTGTCCAGGCTCCCGGGCCAGGGAGGGAGCTGGGTGTCAAACTGTTCCTACCTGTTTACTTCTGGATACTTTTATTTAAACTGTCCAATATTCTATCTATCATCAGAATTATTTATCCTCAGTAATATTTCATTTACTTGCCTATAGCACTGCTCTTCCCATGCAGAATTGAGACTGCTTTTGTAGACAGCAGGTCATTAACCCTCATATTTTGCATGAAATAAGCACAATCTGCCTTCTGCAGATTGGGGAACTGAGGCGTTGAGCAGCTTTGGCAGCAGAATCGCCAACGTCCCACATTTCCGCTGCCAAACACGGCACAGGGTGAGCAGGTCTGGGCTCCTTCGCTGCTCACTCACTCACTGCGGGGTGTGTGGTGGGTTTGTGAGCAGCCACTGACAGGCCTGTGTTCTTCCTGCAGTACATGGTGCCATTTCTTCTCAATCAAGGTGGATCTCTTCTCTTCTACGTCACCCTGGCATCCACAGGTGAGTTCTCGTTGCTTTCATGGAGGAGGCTGATCAAGATTTTAGTCTGGTGACCCAGCTGAACATCAACCAGCTCATGTAATAATCATCAATAAAACAAATATAGTGTGATTTATACAAGATCATCCATTGGTAGTGGTTTCACTAGCTCTGTCCCAGCTAAAAAACAAACAATATTTTAAACTGTTTGTGTTAAAACTGTTCCATTTCAGACCTGTCCCTGGCAGTACCACTCTGTAACTCCCTGGCTTTGATAGTAACCCTGGTGACTGGGAAGATTCTGGGAGAGGACATTGGTGGTAAAAGTAAGTTACACTTAAAACATTTCCTCATGCTGTTTCCTGCATCTGTTTGCTGACTTCATAGCGTGGGCTTCCCTCTGGGCTGCTGAGAAACAGCAAATACCCACAGAAGGGCTTTAACTAGTTAAGAGCTGAAAAGGAAGTGAAACAGACTTGTAAGTGGGCAGGGTTAGTAAGTTTAAAGATAGAACTGGCTGTTCTAAGCTAAAAAGAGTTTATAGGCCCGAGTCTTTATGTAACTAGCTATTTAAGTGTAAGAGAAGCACTAAATCATAAGCCCACCATGGAAAAAGAATGCCCCATAAGCCTCCCAATGTCAACACTCACCCTTCTTGCCTTCCCTCACATCCTCCCAATAACATTTCCCTGCTCAGAAAGTCAGAAAATGGCAGGAAACTTGAAAGCTTAAAAACCATCAGGACCTGTAGAAATAACTGTAGAAAAAAACACTAAAGTTGGGGGGAGTTTTGTCATTTAAGCACAGCTCTCACCAGCCAGACATGCAGAATCAGCAGCATTTTCTTAGAACCATGCTTTGCCCCATGTAGACAGGCAGTCCAAACATCCAGACCCCTTCAGAACTCACCTGGTCCAGGTTGTATCTGCCCAGACATTGATGCTGTCCTATTTGCCATGACATCTGAGCAGTGTGTATTTAGCAATGAGAAGGTCTGACTGACTGGTATTGAATTACAGAAGTTTCCAATATATTATTGTTCATTTCTACAGGGGCTGTGGCAGGAATGCTGCTCACTGTGCTAGGAGTGACACTCTGCATAGCTGGGTCCTGAACGAGACACGGTGAGAAGCAGAGGAAGAGAAGCTGTTCAAAGGTAACCCCTGTGGCTGAAGGGGGGCTTCTGGCTCAGCAGCAGACCTCATTTGGACCTAGGAAGCTGTATCTTGGTACACAGATGTCAAAAACAAACCATGCAAACACTGACTGTATTCCCTGAGCACTGGGGTGGAACAAGGCATGTGGCAAGGACATCCTATTTAATGTTTTGAATTCAGGAATTTTCTATCTGTGGGTGTTTCAAGGCAAAGGTGATTGAATTGTCTTCTTGGGAACTGGAGGGATAATAAATGGTTAATAAATCTTTCAGTGGGAGCTTCTGGAACCAACTGTTTTTTTCTGTAGAAGGAATCTTAGTTAGGAACTCTCCTTTTTTCATGGCCAAGCACGTGAAAGGAGCTTCCTTCACTGTGCTCAGCTGCAACATACCAGGTCACACTGCACAGCCCCTTGCACTGAGATTACCACAATGCTTTTCTCCACTGGAGTCATCTGTAAAATAACAGTGCAGTTTGTCCCTAGGGAAGGAAGGGTGTTTTTCTTTTCAGTTAAATTATCAGTGCAAAATAGCAGGTAGATCACAGCATCAAAAATCTTTGTTACCCTTGTAATTAATCAGGAACACATGTAATAAATACAAAAAGCCTTGTGCAGAGAGGGGTAGTACAAGAGCTGTTTATTTCTATGCCTTTTCCTAAATCAGGCAGATGCTCCTAAAACAAGTTAACAGAAACAAGATATATATATTTTTGTGAACAGGTTTGATTGCTGCAAACATTTTCCAAGCATTCCAAATCAGAGAGACAATGATGCAATTAGATCTCTATAAGAAGTGTCTGACATAGAACAAACTTCCTGGCAGGCATTTTGTTATAGAAGCATGTTTTCTGTTTGGTTATTCTTCCTTCCCAAGTTCAGACACAAACCAGTTTAATTGGAGTTCAGAAAGCAGCCATCGCCTCTGCCACATCCTCACACCACAGAGATGAGGAAAGGAAAAGGATTTTCATTATTTAACAGGTTTGTGCATCTGATTCATTGTTCACTGGTCCTCTGCTTCTCAAAGCCAGATGATGAGGCTGCTTGAATTTAGAAGAGTTTGTTAATTCATCCAAAAGCTTGGCCAGTCTGGGGTGTTACGGAGATTTAGGATCTTTTTGCTATCAGCAGCTGTGCAGGCAGCCCTGTACCTAACAGTCCCTCTCCCTCCTTGGTCCCTTTGTGAACTCTTCAGAGCAATTTGCTGCCAAGGGAAACATCGTTCAGTGCTTTTCATCCTCAGAGTCAGTGACATCCCTTTTCCTTGCCCCAGTCTTTTGTGATTTCTCTGTAGTCTGTGCCTTTTTGCAGTGAGAAAGAAATACAGTTATTCATGTAGCATTTTGCTATCACAGAAAGATTCTGGGATTAAATTTCTGCATTCTGCTTCTGGTCTCATCACTGTTTCGGATGCAGACTTGGGTCTCTACATTAAATTCACAGGTAGTTTATTTAATGCCTAATGATTCTCTCCCCCAGCAGAGGGGAGCTGTGACACTGAAATGAATGATGACTGTATAGCAGTGTGATCTGGGGGGAAAGCCAGCAGAAATTGGCAGCATCAGAGTGCCCACCCCATTGAGAAGTGCTGGCCCAGCCTCTAAAGCAAACACAGGACACCAGGCTCCCCCTTGAGCCAAGAAGGCAGGAACCATTAGCTAATTTTTTGCTAGGGCTTTTTCTAATTTAGGTTCAAAGGAGTTGTTTTCCTTTGAAGTTCTAATTAATCCAAAGAGACTACCTAGGCAGAACTGTGAATCACCTGCAACAGAACACATTCATCCCATTACATCAGTTCTAAATGTCCTTATGAAAAGTTTAAAACATGGATAACTCATGAACAATAAGCATCTTGCAGACACTTTTAACACAGTTTTTTAAGGACACCTTTTTTTTCCCCTTAAAAAAAACCCCAACTTGTTACTGTCTAATAAATGCATTCAGTCATTTTAGGAATTATATGTTTATTCTGTGCCAGCTTCTAAGCTTCACCTGGCTACAGGCACGTTCTGCTTAACAAGTTATATTTGGGGGGGTACTGAATTACAGCATAAGAAACGTGAACACAGCCAGGAAGGATCTTACAGACTTCACAGAACCTTTATGTGGAATAAATGCCTCACTGCAGTGTATGGTTTTGGCTTTTGGTATAAATTCTTTTGCAACTGTAACAGGAGTAAGGATAGAAGTAGTACACACACACACAAAAAAAAAAAGCAGGCAAGCCTTTGATATCCTCATTGCAGTGGGAAGCTGTACCTCTCTCATTCCAGAAGGGAAATGTTCATTACCCAGATGACAACCTCTCTGCTTTCTAAAATGCAAAGCCCTGCAGTTACACACTGTCCTCTGGTCTCTGAAGTTCCCTCTGGTGGTTACTTTCATCTTTACACATTGTGGAAGGGAAGTGCAGTGCTTTGTAACCCTAACAAACAGGGCTTCAAACAAGTGAGAAAAGTGAAGGACTTTGCCAACCAATTGCTATAAACTGCTGATTAATTAATGTGTCTGCAGGCTGGCTCTGAAGGGCTGGCCTCAGATTCAGCCTCCCTGCTGTGCAAAACCTGTGGCACCAATAGATTCCAGTGGGACCATGAGTATTTCCCCTGCAGGAGTGAGTTTCCTGACAGGACAGAAAATTATTTCTCATACCTGATCAATGGGCACATCCACCTTTGTGTGTTCATCCTCTTTTAAGTCCTGGGCACCTCGCAGCTCCTTCCTAGGATCTCTGGTTTTATAGATGCTTTCTTCTGTGAGGAGAAGAAAAGAAAGAAGCTGGAGCCATGGCCTGGTCTTGCTGAGGCTACAGAAAGGTTCTTGTGTGTGCCCACATGAGGAATGAAGCAGAAATGCAGAAGTTACTGGATGTATCACTGCTTTTTTTCAGTGCATCTGCAGGCATTTTCTCCTTTAGCATCACAGTAAAGCCAGTCTCCTTCTCCAGTGTCCTTTACCTTGATCAAGCCAGTGCTGCACATTCCTGTTGCTCCTCCTGCTTTGTCCTGCACGGACAGGTTTAACATGGAAAATGGACTCTTCCTCTTTGAGGTGAGATTTCCTGGCTTGCCTTTGCAGTTGTGGAAAAGCAACTCGGATCTTGTCTTTCTCTACAGCTCCTCTGCTCTGCACCCTGCGACTCTCCAGCTGAAAGTATTCATCACACACTTCTGAGAGGCCTTCTTGACAAACCAGTTTATAAAGTAAGGGAAGTTTTGCAGGGCAATCCCCTAAACACCACAACTTTCCCCTGTGACCCTTGATCCTGACTGGCACAAGGCTGTAACACTGCACTCTCTGACAGGGGGTTTAAGTTGGTACTATAAGCAAAACAGATAGAGGGAAACATAAAACACTTTTTGTGGTCACTACTACCTGTTGAGGTGGTTCAGCAAGAGCAGAGTCACCAGCTCTATCCTGGGAGGTGGCACAGAATTCACCCACCTGAAAAAAAATTTTAAAAAGGAAATTTTAAAAGCAAAATAGCACTTTCAAAACAGCACAGATGCACTTTTCAATGGACAATCCAGGACAGCCCAGCTGCTCTATCTGTAGTCTCTGTTGGGTATTTTACCCACACAGTGAGCAGGAAAGATATCCTAGCTCCAGGGTGAATTCTCCCTGCCCATCAGCCCCAAAAGGGGAAGCAGTAAGTGAGGACACCTTAAGTAGTTTAAATTCAGTGAGATTTAATTCAAGTGTGATCTGACCACGTAGCTGTCTCTAGCTCCTCTCCTTTGGGGATGGTGCCAAGCAAGGATGCTGTAGCCATGGCAGTTGGGAATGGAGTTTGCTGTACACATCCACTGTACCAGCACAAAAGCATCTGCAAACAGGCCCACACCAGCTGAGCCACCTACCCTTCTGTGGTGTTTTTGGCACTTGGTATTTGGGTAGTTCCTGTAACAAAAAAGCAGCAGATTCTCAGTGTCAGGCAGAAGTCAGCTGTAGGAGGACACACTCTCCCCTTTTCCCATAAGAGAGAGACCCTGAAGGTGTTTTTTCCACCTGTGAAATTCAGTGCCCAGCTTAATGGGCAGGAGCTCTTCAGTGCTTGATGAACACTCAACTCAGAAAGACCCAAACCACTTCCTTTCTCTGGCACTGAACTCTGAATTTCACATTCTTTCATCCCAAACTTCCAAGACATGAAGCAAAACTCAAGCCTTGAAGCAGACAGTCCTGAACAGGAGGGCTACAAAAAGCATGGCTTTAGCTGAAGACCACCATGGAGAGGACTCTCAGCCACAGTCTACGTACCGCAGCGTCTTGCACACAGAATCCTGGGGCACCAGCAGCTCAAAGTAAGGCAGTTTTTTGTACTCCTCATTGCCCACTGCCACGTAGTAATCACCATTCACCAGCTCCTCCCCACCAGACACCTGGGTTCCATCCAGCTTGCAGAGCCTCAAGGAAGAGACAGCAAAGGCTGTAGAGCTGTCACAAGACTGTGAACAACCCCTCAGCGTGGAAGCAAACACATGCAAAGTGTTAAATGGGACCAAGACCAGTCAGAGAGGATCCATCAAGGAAGTACACTGAGATATTACACCCAGGGACCAGTGAGATGCAGTAGATCTCAGCTTTCTCTTTGAGTGTCGGTAAATAGATGTCTGAGGAGAAGGGAGGTTGTATTTGTGGGATAAAAGCCCTTCTCTCTACACTTAAACACCTTTTTACACCATGCTTTACTGTTTGAATATTGCTTTTTCACCAGACCACCAGCAACATCAGCCCTCCTCACAAAACACCCAAGACATTGGGGTTATCTCTGATTTAAAGATGGGAAAACCTGAAAAGCAAATGAGATGATGGCAAAAGCAAACTAGAAGTGGCAATCTGAACTCCCAGTCCTCTGTGCTCATCAGAGCTGCTTAGGTTCTGGATGTAAGGAAGGGGCAGCCAGTGGTGCCCTATCTGGATACCCACTTGTTAACAGCTCCACTGTGCAGGTCGGCTTTCTCTGTCAGCGTGGCCAGGAGCGTGTCCCACTGCACTGGAGTGCTCTTGGGGAGCAGCAGTGGGAAAGGAGGGCTCAACAAGTCCCCATTCCGGAAAACACTGCAGTAGAAACAACCCAGATGAGCCAGTAATCCTGCAGCTGTGGAGGGTGGGGAAAAAAACCCAACCACTGGGGCTGGGACAATATTTACAACAAATACTTCTGACAGAAGCTGGGAATTGTCCCTGTGGGGCAGCATTCCCAGGACCTCACAGAGTAATTCCCTCCTCCAGCCTCCAAAAACATTCCCAGAGACCCTTCAAGGAGAAAACACCGAGGCACTCACTGTATGGTGCAGGGCTGGGGGGCGTGCTTCTGCCGTCGTGCCGAGACGTTCGACTTCCAGGGAGCTGCAGCGCGGAACTAGAGACCGAGTTCAGTGCACAAGGACAGCGACAGCCCTGGCACCCAGCCCCAGGACCATTCCCTTTTCTCCATCAGGACCTGCCTGCCACACTACCTGCCCTGCCTTCACGCTTGCTGCTGCTAGGTGGGGTTTGTTGTCAGCAACACCGAGGCTGGAGAGGCTCCTCACATAGCTGAGCACAGATCCTTCCCCTGCACGGTCAAGGGGGATGAAGGCAACACAGCAGCAGCCCCTGCGCTGTCTCATGTCCTACTGATTCCTGTGGCCTGATCTCCACTGGGCACCTTGCAGCCTTACATCTCAACTTTAGTTTCTTCATTTCCAGCCCTAATGTCTCTCACACCTCCCCTCTCACTCTGCGCTCCCGCCTGCCTCCACTCAGCTCAGGGACTCACCTGCAGACCCTCGCTGGTCCTTGTCCCACGGAGCTCCTTCCTTCCAGGATGTAAATAGCTGTGAGAACAAGACAACGTTGCCACATACCAACTGGGCCATGGCTGACTCAGGGGCAGTGAGAAATGACTGACTGCTCTCCCTTGGAGCGTCACTACCAGAAGTGTGGATCACTTATTTGGGTCACTTCAGGAACAGTTCTTCAGGTGTCCCACCTCATGGTGTCCCAGAACTTCAGCCTGAATTGAAGTCTGCTACATTTAAGAAATTCCCAGCCAAATACAGACCATTTCAGATCCCCGTGGTATAGACACCCAGAACATTTTATTTCTTTGTGTTACTCACTGATCAAGGCTTCAAGGGCTGACCAGAGCTAACGCAGCCTGGACCACCTCCTCAACAAAACGCAGTACACACCAGGGAGCCAAATTCACCTGAGCACACACACATCCCCCTCAAGAGTCAAGCGATGCCACAAAAACCTCTTTAACCCTCTGTATTTCAGGATGAACCAAAACACCTCTACTTTGTGCAGGATTAGAAACAAAAAAAACCCTTCCATCAAACCAAAGCAAAAGCCTTTGTCAGTGGAGACAGTGTGACTGCAGCTGTGCCAGGGAAGCGGGCAGCAGAGCCTCCCCCACGCCACAGAACACACGCAGGAGGCAGAGCAGCACCAATCACATCCTGACAGAGAACACAAGCCTCCCCCAACAAGTTTTCTTCTAAGAATCAAATGACCTTATCAGGAATATTTGCATTTTCCACATGATCTGGAACATGTCCAGTAGTTTCCAGTAGGAAAATAAATTATCCTGTCTCTGTTTTTCGTTGGGTTTGTAAACCTCTCACCTCGTTTTTCCGTTCACACCCCAGCACGTTCCCCACAGAGGTGATCTAAAGCCGCTTACCAAGCCCAGAGATCACAGGACCATCTACTCACTTCAGCTTTTTGAACTTTTCAAAGCCTGCAGCCACGTACTGGCACCCATCCTGCAGGTCCCCCAGCTCAGCAACGCGGTGGCCGTGCCTGGGTGTGTAGAGGTTCCTCACAGCCAAAGGTGCGTGAACGCTTCTGGTCACCTCGTTCAGAAACGCCTCAAAGGTCAGGAACTGCCGCTGGGTCACTACAAACCTCCTCCCGGGGAAGAAGGGGTCACCGTTGCGATACACCACCACGTTCTTGGCTGGAGGTGCCAGAGCTAAGCCACGGGAGCTCATCCTTCAGGGGTTAAACAAGCTGCACTGACCACAGAGGCAAACAGACCAACGTGGGACACAGAACTCTGGCCAGCCTCCCGCCGAGCCCAAACCCTTCTGACCAGCCCAAACCCTTCTGACCAGCCCAAACCCTTCTGACCAGCCCCTCTCACGTCTGCTGTCCCTTCCCAGCACAGCCCAGCACGACTGGCTGTCTCCATGGTTGCAGGCCCAGCAGGAGGAAGTTGTGGGCCCGCCTGGAGGCCACATCAAACAATCTGTAGAGTACCTTTCTATCTGAGAACCAGGAACCACACAGCTCTTTAATCCTCAGTCACCGAGTGCTGCACTGAGCTCCCTCACCAGACCACCAGGCTCACATTAACCAGCCCAGAGGTCCGGGAAGTGCTGGTGTCTCTATGGCAGCAGGTGGCATCCCATCCTGGAGCAGCCCTCTCCAGAAGCTGTCACCCCTTTGCCATCACTTGCTACCTGCATAAGAAACACAGTGGGTTTCTGTCCTGTGCATAACAGACAAACATCCACATCCCAGCACACACCACCCTTTGCACCGAACAGGCTGCCATGGGTTGACGTGGGCCATGGGCTCACTTGGCTCTGCCCAGGAGAGGAAGGTGGGACAGATGGATTCAGAGACAAATGTCAGGAAAGCATTTTATTCTCAAACAAGTCGGCATCATCAGGAACAAGAGACAACTGCCATATGGCAAGAGTGACCATCCAGGCAGCAGGAAAACAGTGTTTGCACAGAAGACTCATCATCACCGCAGGGAACCACAGTGCCACATGGAAAGTCCCTTTCTAAGGGCTCTCAAATGGCCCTGAACTAGAGCAATGTACTAAGTCCCAAACCCTCTTAAGTCCTTACTTGCTCCCTGAAGCACCAGTCCAGGTGACTCTGCCACACAGAGGGATATTGCCATGGTCAGAAATGTGCAAGTCAGGAACAAAGCCTCATCTCCTGAAGGTGAGGTTTGATGAGCCATTGCTCCCCACCAACTGCACAGAAAAGTCAGTCTCCTCCTAACTTACTTCTTCAGCTAGGTGTTCCTCAAAGCCTGCCAGCAGCGCTTGGGAGATCCCAGATATTGTGGAGCCATCTCAAATACACAGCTCAGACACCGACATGGGTCACCCACAGTTCAGTGGAGAAGAGTTTGTTCCTGCAGGTTCAAAGCACCCGCTGCCTTCAGGCATTTTAGTTCCACCACAAGCAGTCAGCTGGTCAGACAGCACCTTCTGTAAGTGACACTCTTCCCAGACTCGATTTTCTGCCAGGAATGTTCAGCTCAGCCAAAAGAAACAGGGTTCTTGTGGAAGGAGGCATCACTGGGACTCCCTCCAGGACACACAGCAACCTCCCTGGCTTCACAGTGATGTTTCATCCCTGCTTCGACCAAATATTCACATTTAAAAGCAATAAAAGGCTTTCTTGCCACATTCATCTGAAGTGGAAAAGTCAACCCACAGAGCTGGAGGTCCCCCAGGCTGCTGCTGTCCATGAGGTCACATCACCACTGTGGTGCTGCAGCTCCACTGCTTCTCCTCTCCAACACACGAGCCCCACAAGTGCTCCTACGCATCAGGAGTCTCCAGCTTCTGTTTCAGCATCAAGTACTGCAAAAGAAAGAATTAAATTATTAAATCCCAGAGACCTAGAAGTAGGAAAGCACCTGCCCTTGCAGATTAACCAGCAAAATCATTGCACTTGGCCAGAAGATGCACGAGTTCCACCTTTCCAGCAATGCACACAGGAGCTCACTGCGCGAGCCGGTGCCCAGGAACGTACCACTGCTACCAGAGCAGCAACGTCCCTGCAGCAGGCCAGGAGCAAAGCTCACACCAGATCTCAACAGCTCTTGTTTCCCTTCATCATTCCCTTTTATTTCCCCAGAGAAGGAAGAAAGGGAACTGCCATCGTGCGATCCAGTCCTGGAGTGACTGACCCATCACCGTCCAACCCCAGCCCCGCCGCAGGCAGCACCGCCCTGCCCCGCTGCTCTGGGAGAGGCAGGGGGAAGCCCTCACGTTTTCACGGCTGGCAATAGCTTGTTGCAACCACAACAACTCCATCATCAAGTGGTTTCTGTAGGACTGGAGACCAGACCGGGTTCGAGGAAGATCCTTTATGTCCTCAAGTGAAATATCTGCAAGGAAATAAACGAATAAACCATTATTAGAACAAAGCTTCAGGTCGGACCCGCTGTCTCTCCTGCGCTGCACTGTTCTAACCTCTGCAGGATATTCTCCAGGATCTGGTTCTCCAAGGCCCTGCTGTGCCCCCCACACTCCCCACCGGGTCGCTCAGGAGGGCGCTGGCTCCCGTCTCTTACCCAGGCAGCCTTCGAGGGACGCTGCCTCCAGGTCAGCGCTGTCCTCCTGCCACTCCCCGCTCTCTGCTGGGGCTCCGCGCTCCTTTTCGGTGCATTTATCAGCATCAGCCTCGAGATCTGGGGGGCTCCCTGCACCGCCTTCACCCGCCGAGCTCGGTTCTTTCTTGCTTTGGGGCTGGGCTGTAGGATCCACGCTGCTGCAGCTGCAGTCCCGCTCTGGTTCAGAGGCATCCAGCTCCTCCTGCGGCTTTTCTGCGCTGGCCTCGTCACTCGGTACAGCCTCCCCTGGACCTGAACACATCTCTTCTGTCAGCTTATGAAGGGGCAACACGTGAGAGATTGAAATATAAGGAAAAAAAAATGTAAAGACCTGAAGGAAAAGAAAATGTAAAGACCTGAAGGAAAATGTGAAGACCTGGAAGGTCTCCCGGAGGCTCTGCCCCAGCTGGAGCGCTGCCGTTAGCAGCACCGTCACCACCACACCGACGGGCTCCGGTGTGAACCATCACAAACTTTTTAAAGGGTTTTTTCTTTCCAGAAGTGGTGAAAACAGGTGAGAGCAGCGCTCGGCTGCTGCAGGAGGGTCTGAGCGCTCCGTGCGATGCGCTGAGGTGGGTGCCTGGGGACAGCACCCGCAGGAGCCACCTGCACAGGTCGAGTGTTTGACTTGGGGTTGAGCTTCACCGGGTTGGGGACTTGGGGACACAAGTCAGGGAGAGTCCTGCAGGGCAGGGCTGCATAATTCTTGGTTTTCATTTGGTAGAATTACTGGTTTCCTGGGACAACGCTGTGAAAGTATCATCTGCCCAGCCCGCCGTGTCCCCAGCACCCGCCGCGTCCCCGGGCCTCCCCCCTCAGATGGGGCTGCAGGAGCCCCTGCCCACCCCACACACAGACCTCGGGGACAAACACAGGCCGGGGCAGGAACTGTCCCCTCCACTCCAGCTGGCTCAGGTCTCCTTCGATCTCCCTCACCACCTCCTCATACTCTGCCCGCAGGCTCCCAAAGCGCTTCCGCAGCAGGTACCCCCTGACACAGGCCTGTGGGCACGGGGCGGAGCTGCTGCTGGAGCCGGTGACAGCCCCCAGACCCTGACATCCCCCCCAGACCCCCGTCGCACCCCTGACCCCAACAAAGCCCTCCAACCCCTGTCCCACCCCTGACCCTCCCAGACCCCTGATCCTCCCCAACCCCTGTCCCACCTCTGACCCCACCCAGACCCCCCACCGCCCCCTGTCCCCCCTGCACCTCCGCCACCCCTTGTCCCTCTCTTGCCCCCCAGCCGCCCCCTGCCCCCCGCCACCCCGTGTCCCTCCCTGTCCCCCCAGCCGTCCCCCGCCACCCCGGGGGATGACGGCTCTGGCGCAGAAGGAGCAAACGCGTCCCATGTCCGGAGCCAAGGCCAGTTTTAATGAGGCAGCGCCGGTACCGCGGCTGGAGCGGGGTCCCCGCTCGCCGTACGGCCCCGCCACGGGAACCCCCATGCAGCCCCCTCCCTTCTTCGTGATGTCCCCGCCTGCCCGTGTCCCCCCGCTCAGGACCCGCACGCGCCGCACCTGCAGGCGGGTCACGGCGCGGATCAGCCGCTGCCACCCCTCCGCCGCCTCCGCCGCCTCCGCCATACCCCCCGCCACCGCCCCGGCAACCGGGCACCGCCTGATGGCGTCATCCGGCCGCGACGCGGCGGTGGGCGGGGCCAGGCAAGCCCCGCCCCCGCCCCGCCCGCTGTGTCCCACCAAAATGGCGGCGAAGGGGGGGCGGTGTTGGCCCCGCACGTCCCCGCGGTGCGTGACCGGTGTCGCCTCCATCGGCCCTTCCGCGGGGGGTGGCCCCAGTGCGGGGCTCCCGTGGGGTCTCCAGGTGGCGGCGGGCGCAGGGTCAGGGTCAGGCTGCGGCGTCCTCGGGGTCGGGGCTCTCTGCCAGGTGCAGCTTCTGGCTGAGTGTGGGTTAAGGCAAAGCGCCGCGGGGACACGCTGGCCCCGCCACCAGCACCGCTGTCACCACCATTGCCATCACCCCCATCACTGCCATCACCATCTCCACCATCGCCATCACCGCCACCAGCCCCACCATCACCACCAGCCCCATCGCCATCACTCCCATCATCACCAGCCCTGCCATCTCCATCTCCACCACCACCATCACCGTCACTGCCATTGCCATCACCGTCACTGCCACTGCCATCACTGTCACCACTGTCAACGCCACCACCATCACCGCCACCGCCCCGGTCCCATGCCCGGCCCAGGATACATGGAGCTGCTGAGCTCCTCCAGCTGCGGGAGGCAAAGACAGAGGCTGAGGTGCCAGCGAGGAGGCCGGGGCCAGTGGAGATCCCGGCCATGGCAGCAGGGACCAGGCCAGGGGATCAGAGGGGTGACACTCACGTGCGCCAGCAGCTGGTCCAGGTTCCTGTCAGCTGCCACCTTCTTCTGCTCCTCAGGGAGCTCCTCCACGCAGACATCGAGGCCGAAGTGGAGCCGCGCCAGCTTCTCCTGCATCTCCCGCACGTGCTCCAGCTGCTCGAAGGAGCACTCCTTCCCTGCGCCCCCGGGAGCCGTCACAGCCCGCCAGCCCCCGTCACGGCCCGCCAGCCCCCGCAGCCTCCCCTGGTCCCTCCCGGCCCCCCAGCGCCTCACCGAACGCCTGCAGCTTTCCCGAGTGGAAGTCGCTGAGGAGGCTGAGCAGTCCCCCTTCCATCTCGCAGACATCGGACACGTCGGTGAGGAAGCTGTGCTGCAGCGGGGCCCCCCGCGCCGCCCCGACGCCGCCCACCCGCACCCGCTCCTTGCTCGTCCTGCACGGGAGACAGAGACGCTGGCATCGCCCAGACCCCGCCTGGCCCCACACCGGAGGGGCTGCGGGGAGCCGGTGGTCACCCCCCGGTGCTGGCACTGACCGCCTGAGCCGGGCACGCTGCCTGGGCGAGGGCACGGTGGGCAGCGGCAGCGCGAAGGACGTGCTCTTGCTGGAGGGCAGCGGCCGCGGGGCTCCGGCGGGCGCTGGCTGGGCCAGGCAGGCTTTGGGGCTCCGCTTCTTCCTCCGGTCCTCCATCCTGAGGAGCGCGGGAGCACCGGAGCCGCGTGGCAGAGATCCTGCGTGGGATGGACGCAGCTTTTGGTGGCCCCTTCCCCACGCTGGGCTTCTCGGTCCTGGAGAGGACAGGTCTGCTGCGAGCTGGCGGTGGTTGGGGTCCCCCCAATCCTCCTTTCTCAGCCTGTGAGCAGCAGAGGGGCCCCAGGACGCCCAGCACCACGGCCACGGGTGAGCGGCAGCAGCTCCACGGGCTGCCCCGCGGCTCTGCGGTGGCGGAAGGGCTGAAGCCCGGAGCTCAGAGCCCCGTTCCCGGACGCTGCAGCCGGGCTCAGGCTGCGTTATCCCGGCGTCTGCGCTGGAGCATCGTGACGCGGAGCAAAGCCGAGGCCTGACCCGCAGCGGGAGCTGCCGGCCTGGCCGCCGTTCTCGGCGTCTTCCCAACGCTGCAGAAAAGAGGATTTGGGCCACGCGAGCTCCGGAGCCGAGCGACCCCGGCTGTCCTCGGCCAGCGCTGGGCAGTGACCGTGGGGGGACCCGTCACTCCCGAGGCACCGGGCAAGCACCGCGGGTCCCTCCGCGGCAGCGGGACGGGGCTGCGGGAGCCCCTTTGTCCGCAGCCTCCGGTCACGCTCCCCGAGCGCGGTGGCCGCGCGGGAGAGACTGACCTGTGCCAGGCCCCGGTCCGGCCTGCGGAGCCAACCCAGCCGCGTCCCACCGGCCACCCGACCCCGAGCCCGCCGGACACTCGTCCCCGCAGCCCCAGGGCCGGGATTTGCATTTAAAGGGAAAGGGAACTTCCTCCGGCGCGTCCCCAGGGCGCTGGCACTGCCGGACACCGGCTGCCCACCGGCGGGGTGCAGGATGGATGGGCCTGGCCCCAACCGCGGCTCCGGCGCTGGCGTGAGCGTGAGCGTGGGGGAGAGGGCAGGATCCGGCCCACGGTCCCGCACGGCAGCCGCGTCGGCACAGCGAGAGCCTGGTGCGGGTGACGGGGTCCATCCCGTGTGCCTTCCCCAGCGGCGCCCCGGCAGACTCGGCGTCACCAGCTGCCACCCCTTCAGCCACCCCAGGCCACCGGGGTTGACCCTGAGTCCCACCCCCCCGGTGTCACCTCTGCAGGAAGGAGCCTCCTTCCCTCACATGGGGCTGGGATGAAAGACGGGTCTTGACCCCCAGCACACAGGGAACTTGAACGCAGGTTCCTGTGTGACCTGCTGTAGGGACCCTGCTCTGGCAGGGGGGTTGGACTGGGCGACCTCCTGAGGTCCCTGCCAACCCCCCCAGTCTGGGATTCTGTGATTTAAATCCTGCAGGACTTTAGCCAATTTTAGACGTTTTGGGGCTGATGCAGATGCCAGGGACTGGCTGATTGAGGGGCAAATACCACCAGCACCAGGATGGTCCCCCCAGGCGAGCTGCAGCCGGGGGTCTGGCGCAGCACATGGCACTCTCACGGGAAGAGCTGCACACGAGATGCCCCATGCCGGGGGTCCCAGGGACGGACCCACCCAACCTCCCCCCCCTGGCAGGGACATCCCGTCAGCATCTCAGCAGAACGTTCCTCCCAGTTCAGCCCCACTGGGAATGCAGGGCCAGAGCCCCTGGCAGCCACAGAACTGGGCCCAGCAGAGGCTGATGTGGCCTCCCCGCTCCCACCCCATGGCCCAGTGCCCCAAATCTTCACTCCCAAACGTGGCCCAAGGAATGAGAAACGAGAGAGGCAGCAGCAGCGAGGTTGGGTGCGTTTCTATTGGATACGAGATACATACAATAGCCCCCGCAGAGGGTATCTGTACCATATAACAGGGAAAAGGGGGAGAAAAAAGGAGGGTTGGTGACTTTCTAAGAGGTTTTCCTTTATGGAAAGAGCAGGAAGAGACGTTCAGAGCTCAGTTGCAGCCCCTGCTCAACCTGGCTGCTGGGAACGGGGTGGTCCCACCAGGCCAGAGCTACATTCACTTGCTTGGGGTCTCCTGGAAGCAAAACACATCCCTGCGCTGGAGGAAGCAGCACTGAGAGCAAGGGGCCAGAAGACAAAGCCAAGCTCAGCTGCAGGGAGTGTCCCAGTGGATGCTCAGGGTTGTGGCTCTGCAGAGACTCGTTAGACCCCCCCGTTAAGACAACCACGTTCGTTCAACCTGACCTCGCTGGAGTCCCTGTGGAGGAAAGGGGGACACAGAGGCAGCTCCCAGGGGCTGCTCCCCCGGCAGCGAGCGAGGCAGGTCCTGAGTGAGGGAACTGTACAACAGCAGAGAGAAGATGCAAGAGCAGCTGCGTTGTGGGGAAAGAAACCAAAGCTGTTCCGCTGACACATCCACTGCGAGGAACGGCTCCAGTCAGCTCGCTTCGGCTTTAAGCAAAAGGAAGGCAATACTGAAAATAAAGTCTGTCACAAAGAAGCTGCAGCGAGGAGGTTTCCAAGCAAGTAGAGGCTTCCCCAAAAAAAATCAAAAAAGAGTCTTGAGAAACTGAGGAGAAATCCCCCAGGCCCTGGGCCAGCAGCTCTGTCCATAAACACCCTCCCAGCACACCAGGGTCCTTGGGGCGAGCGCTTCACCCTGTGGGCAGAGGCTGCAGGGACCCTCCCAGACACAGCAGCACCTGGGAGAGGCTCTTCCGAGAAAGCCCAGAGGGAAAGTGGGGGCTGTGACAGCACCAGCACAGCCGGACTGGGGGGTCCCTGGGGGTCTGATGCTGTGGAAGGGACCAGCCCACAGCACCATCCTTGTGCTGGTCCCGGTGCTTCGGCCCAAGCAGCAGGTCGTGGGGCAGATGCAGGTTTTATCTTCCTGGAGCCCAAGCTCCATGGACACCTCCGAGACCGCCTGCTCAGCACCGAGGGATGGGCTGGGGAGGTCCTGACACGGGGACAGAGTGGCTCAGCTAGAACCTCCCTGTCCCCTTGCACAACTGATCACACACGCTTGTGCAAAACACTTGGGAGTTAGACCTTTGGATTAACTGTTTAATACACTTGTGCACATGTGCGTATAGCAAAGAGGCAACTGTGAATCGTAAGGCTATTGAGACATTGGCAGGTTCTGGGAAGAGCCAAGGCTCTGCAGGAGGCCTGGGTGAACCGGGCACCCCTCACTTCTCTGCTTCTTTTTGTCCTCGTTGAATGAACGAAACCCACCCCGAGGAGGGGACACGGCCTCTTTTGCCCCTGTTTGCTCAGCTCACGCACGAGAGAGCGGCCAGCCAGGGCACGAGCAAACAAGAGCAAGTCCTGGAGCTCCCTCCTGCCTGAGGCAGAGGAGCGAGGGAGAATCCAGCGCTGGGACACGCTTCGGTTCTCCCTGGCTCAGCTCGTTTGCTGCCACTCGATGCCGGAGTCGCTGTGGAGGTGGAGGCGGTGACGTGTCCTGTCCCAGCGCCGCGGGCCGGGGCAGGTCCGTGCCCCCGCCCTCCCGAGCTGCGCTGGGTTTGAGGGGAGTCGCAGCCTGCCAAGGACAAGGGCTTTTAGTGAAAGGGACGAGCAGCTGAGTCTCCATATGTTAGTTATTCACACACAGGCAGGGAGGTGGGGCATTCTAGTTTCCATGGATGACCAGATATAAAGTGTACGTTGCCCTGCACAGATTTTATATATCACATATATATATATAAAAAATTTAAAAAACCCTCCAAAAATCTAAGCCAGGAAATCTCTGTTCCCCAGGAGGGCTGTCCTCTCACACTGCCCAAGGACCAGGAGAGGGGAATCAGATGGAGTCTATGGAAACCCTCCCTCGCCCTACCTCCGCCTACCGCTCAGCGGGCTCAGTCAGCGCCCTGCGTGCCTTCCTCAGCCCCGCTCTGCCCCAGGGCTGCCGTGCTCAGCTCGCCCAGGCTCTCCGCAGGGTCCGTGCTCTGTGTCGGCTTTCCCGGGTGAAGGCAATCCTCAGCCAGGCGCTGCTCTGCCGGAGCAGCTCCCGCCGCCGCCGCCTCGGAGCCGTCCCGGGATGGGTCCTTCAAAGGCTCCCCGAGGTCCGTGTCTGCCCGGGGCGCGTGGGCACACAGGTCCTGCACCTTCTTATTGAGGTCGTTGCGCTCCGTTTGCAGGGCTCGGCACAGCTTCTCCAGGCGCTGGATTTTCACCTGGAGCCCCTCTAACTCTTTGTCTCGGAGGGTTTTCTGCAAATAGAGAGACAGTTCAGACTCCACCACCCTGAGGACAGAGAGGCAGAAAGGGAGTTGTAACCTCAGATGAAGTTCAAAGGGAAAGTACTTGTGACCAAGCAAACACTGGACATTTAAAGGACCTGATGTTGTCACTGCTTCTTTTTTCCTTTACCCTCACAGAGGCCAAGTGCCACTGAGACTGTCTGACTCCTTCCACACACCTCTGCACTCATCAACCACAACTTCTGTGAGAGGGCTCCTACCACCATGTCCAGGGAAGGAAATCAAGCTAAAGGGAAAAACACAATCCCTCCACCCAGCCCGCCTGCATTGACTCAGGAGCTGTCCCTGTCCCCTGCTGTCCCTCAGCTCCAGCCCAACGTCACCCAACACATCACCAGGCTGCTCCAGCTCCCTGCCTCTGCACCAACAGCCAGAGCCTCCTCACCTCTTCAGCCATTTCCAGCAGAGCCTTGTTGCTGCTCTCCCAGCGAGAGCGGTACATCGTGGTCTCTTTCTCCAGCTTCTTGATTTTCTTTGTCATCTACAGAATCACAGTGACAAAAAAGGGAACAAATAAGCTACAGACAGCGCTGCAGTTACACCTCAAGGGTCCTCAGATGGGCACCCACTTCCCAGCGCAGACAGCGAGGTTCTGCTGTCCTGGGAAACATCTCCCCTCACTGCCATCAGCTTCACCAGAGAGAGACACCCACCAGGTAACAACAAACCAGGAGAGAGGGGAAGTGCTGCTTGTTCTGACACAGATGGGACATAGAAGTCACCACCCAAGGACAGTATCAATCCTACATGAGCAGTCAGCTTGTGTCTGACTTTAATACCAGCAAAACTAAACAAAATGACAGAGCTGTGGCTTTTCCAGCTGGCAGAAGCATCAAGGAGAGGCAGCCAGGCAGCACCTCCAGCCCACGCAAGCTCTGACGGCAGCCAAAGCGTTACCCACCTTCTCCATCTCCTGTTTAAATGTGGTGAACACTTCACTGCTTTTAGAAAGGGTGTTCTGGAATTCTTCAAACTTCTCGGTGTAGAGAGCCAGCTGTGGGGAGAGACAGGGTTACAGCTCCTCACTGCTCACCACAGCACCTCCTGACACCTCCCAGGAGAGGGGAGAGGTCACACAAAAACTGAGCTCGTTATCTCGTGACTGGACTTTCTGGCAAACAAACTGGCAGCACAGAGCTGCTCTGCCAACATTAGGTACTGGGGAATGTGGAAAGATTCTTTGCTAAGGAAACATTCTTTTGTTAGGAAAACATCCTTGGAGCGTGATGTGTTCTGCAAACATCTCATGGCCTTGGCAGGAGGCACTGGCTGGGTCTGATTCAGCAAGGTATGACCACACAACTGCCCTCAGCACTGGGAAATGTGCTGGTGAAAACCCCTTTCTCCCAGAAGGCAGAATTGCTGAAGGAAGTCTTAGCTCACACTGTGCTGACCCAGGCCCATCCATACCAAACTCAGGAACAATCCTGCCCCTGTGTTTTCCAGATTAAGGAACTCCAGGTTGTTCCCCTGCTTAAGGAGGAAAGAAAAAAAAAACAACCAACCAGGCTGAGCACACAGACTGGGTCACTCACCTGCTGCTTGAGATGGGTCTCCTGCTGCTTCATCAGCTCACACATCCTCTGTGACTCCACAGCTTCCTTCAGCAACTAGGGAAGAGCAAAAGCAGTTACCTGGTGCCACCAGGGAAGGCTCTCAACACGTCCCTGCACGGCTGGCACTTGGCCTGGAGCTGGGAGTGGGCTGGGAGAAACACAAAGAGCAGAGCAGAGCTCCAGCCTTGCTCCTGAAGCTGCTGGGGTAGTGGTCACTGCTGGGCATGCAGCCAGCCTGGGACGCCCTGATCTGAGTTGGGATCGTAAGAAGCTTCCACAGAGAGACAAGGCAAAAAGCAAAGTGTTGGGAACCACTAGAGAACTGCTCTGAGACTTACAAAGTCCTTCTCCCGCTGGTGTCTCTCCTCTGCCTCCTTCAGCATCTCCTGTGCCTGCTGGAGCTTGGCATCCACCAGCTGCTGCTGCAGGTCCTTGTGTTTGAACACCTTGTCAATGTGCTGCCGAGGGAAACATTGACCACAGTCACCGCCAGCTCAGCCAGGTCCCTGCTGCCCAGGCAGTGATCCCAAGGGAAGATCCCAGAGCCCAGAGGCCCCTTCTGCCCTCCAGCAGCAGAAATCTGCTTCACTGGGCAGAATGGATGTAGCAGAGCAGCCCTAGGGCAGGTCCCCCGCCCTGACCCACCTCCTCCCGCAGCTCGTACTGCTCGATGAGCTTCTTGAGCCGCTCCGCCAGCTCCATGTTCTCCTGGCGCAGCTTGGAGTTCCTCTCGTTGTGCTGCTCCATCTGGAGCTGGATGTCATTCAGTGTCACCTGGAAGTGGGATGTCACCTCCTTCCGCTTCTCCTCTTCCTCCCGCGCACGCTGGACACCCTCCTCCTGCACGAGGAGGGGAGAGACAGCAGGGACGTGTCAGCCTCTGTGCTGGGCAGGCAGGTGAGCAAACAGCCCAAACCCTGATGCCCTGAACCCACCCAGCCTCCCACTACAGCTCCTATCAATCAGGATGGGACTTTGGGCCTTTCCCCTCCCTTTCTCCACTGAACAGACCCTGAAATAACACTCAGGCACAGTGGATACTGATGGCTTAACAGCAAAATTAAAGCACTGCCCTGGATGGTGGACTGTGGGCCACCACTGGTAAAGGTGAGTTTGCCAGAAGGGCTCCCAGCCCCACAGCCAGTGATCCCAGGGGATGGAGCAGCTCTTGGAGTGGAGCCCAGGAGAGCCTTGCCTTGAGGGTGCGGTTGTGTCTCTGGAGCTCGCGGCACAGGCTCTCCAGCTTGCTGCGGGCCAGGATGGCCTTGCTGTGCTCGCTCTGCAGGTGATCCTTCTCTTGCACCAGCTGTGTCTGCTTCTTCTGCAGGATTTTCATCTGTTTCTGGGAGTTACGGTGCTCTTCCAGCTAGGACAGGGGAGCAAAGGGCACAGATGAAGCGAGACAGAGGAGCAGAGAAAACACAGATCTGAAGTCCTCTTACACACAGATTTGCCAAAAATCCTCCTGTCCACACTCACACTTCTGGAAAAAACACTGCCTGGCTGGACCAAGCAACTTTTACCCTCTAATATTTGTATATCCAGTGCTGCAGAGATCCCAGAACATCCACTGCAAAGCTACATGTGTGTTCTTGGATTGTCCCTCTCAACACACATCTACAGCCACCTCCTGCCTGCTGCAGCAGCTCCTGTGCTCAGTGCTGCAGTGTCCTCCCCCAGCCCCAGAGCCTGGAACCGAGGAACCAGCGCTCACCAGCTCAGCGTATTTCTTGCACAGCGCTGCGAGTTTCTCCTCTGGCGTGCTCAGGGTGTTCAGCGTCTGCATCAGCAAAGTGATTTCTTTGCCTGGAAGGAGACACAGAATTTAAACAAATAAATAATGAAATAAAATATAAAATACAATCAATTCCATAGGAGTTCTGTCTCATCAGGGTAAAGACAGGAGAGACACACCAGGTCTCACAGCCAGAGCTGACATCTCCAGCACCTACTCGGGGCACTGCCCCACGGATGTCACCGCACACAGTGGGTGAACAACTGCAGCAGCTGGGAGAGAGCTGGTTTGCAGAGTGAGAAACCACCACTGGGCTGGCTCCAGAGCGCTGAGCCCAGCAGAAGAGAAACCCTCAGAGTTCAGAGGCTGCAGCAGCACCCAGAGCCTTTGGAGCACTCACTGCATCTCCTCACACACCACAAAACACGGCGCTGCGCCGTTCCCAAACGCTGCTGCACATCACAGGCCCAAAGCGCTCATTTCAGGGAGGACAACCAGCGCCGTGGAAAATCAGTGTCTGCCCCAAAGCTCTCAGGCTGGTGGCACAACCAGAGCAGGGAGCCTCTTACCTAGGCCCTTGGCTTTCTTCTTCTCCTGAGCCTTCTTCTGATCCCGCTCCCCGCACTCCTCGCCGGGTCGAAACTCTTCGGTCCCCTTGGTGCTCTCCTTCTCCCCGTTCATCTCGGGGCCGCCCGTCTCCTGGTCCCCGCTCCTCGGGGACTCGCTGCGACCCTTCTCAGCCTCCTCCTGCTCCGTGGGCTCGCCCTGCCCGCCGTCCTCGCCCGGGCCCTCCTGGCTGGCATCCACGCAGTACGTGTTCAAGATGTCCTCGAGCTGCCTGCTCAGCTCCTCGGAGACGTCGCGCACGGCGGGCCGGGGGGACCTGGTGTCCTCCTGTGCAAGAGGAGCTGCGGGAGACGGGAGCACAAAAGCGTGAGACGCCCCCACACCATCCCTATAAACACATGGCCAAGGGGGGGTTTCCCTGAGCACCCCACTGCACCAAGGCTGGTTGAACTTCCAGCAACACAAGCTGCTTTGTTCTGGCTGCGTCTCCAGCCAGCTGCCCTGACAATGGAGGTGCCTTCCCAACAGCCTCTCTTTTGATCACAAGAGCATGACCAAGCCCCTGACATCTGTCAAAAGCAAAAATTCCCCCCCTCCCTCCCCACCATCCATCAGTGAAAGCAGGTTGTGCATGAGCTTTCCCTCAGAGGAACTGCCTGCTAACACCCCCAGAGCCAGGCTTGTTTACATGACAATAGATCTTCAAACCTGAGTTACCCTCTCTCCTCACATGAGAGCAGCTGTATCATCCCAGATCAAGTGTATCTTGTCCCCAACAGCGGACACTTGGGGACAGAGCAGGGAACACATCCTTCAGCACACTTCTTTGCTTCCAAAGTTCCTCCAAATGAGGAATTTGAACAGCAGTTGGTTATTAAACTAACTCTACTGGTTGCATGTTTCCTACATCCCACCTTCACCAGGCACCACAAGACAAGGCAGGGTTAATTTTAACCAAGCACCTGCTCGAACAGACCCGGTTTTCATCTTCCAGAGAATAATTTTTATAAGGGCAATTAATGACAGAACAAGGGGAAATGGCTCTAACCTGCAAGAGGGGAGGTTTAGATGAGATATGAGGAAGAAATTCTTTGGTGTGAGGGTGGTGAGACCCTGTCCCAGGTCACCCAGAGAAGCTGTGGCTGCTCCTCCCTGGAAGTGTTCTCGGCCAGGTTGGATGAGGCTTTGAGCAACCTGGTCCAGTGGAAGGTGTCCCTGCTGCTGGCAGGGGGGTTGGGACTGGATGAGCTTTAAGGTTCCTTCCAACCCAAACCAGTCTGGGATTCTGTGACTCTGAGTGCCAGTAACAGGGCAGGTCGCTCAACACAACACTGCCCCAAGGAAAGAGCTGTCTGACATGTTCTGAATGGGACCCTTAAGGTTTAAGCAGCAATGAACAAACCATCGGGTGAGAACCAACTCCACGCTGTGGTCAGGAAGCAACAACTTCCGAACCGTGGGCACAAAGAAACAGGAAGAAACCAGAATATTCCACCCTAAAAATCCCAGCTGCCCTTATCCAAATAAAAAGAGCTGGGAACAGCAGCCCACCCTCAGAAAGCACCAGCCTGGGGCTTTTCCAGGCTCGAAACCCACCCTGACGCGTTTCCTCGCTGCTCGGGCTGTCAGCGCTGCCATCCACCGCGGGCAGGGAGCGGCGCACCCCGGGGCCCGGGGACCCCCCACCTTCCAGGGGGGCCGCAGCCTCCGAGTCGCCCTCCTCCAGCGCCAGACTGCTGCTGGCTTTGGCGGAGCCAGCGGAGCGCGGGGCTGCTTTGGTCTCCCCGCCTTGGTTCTTCATCGTGACCTTTCTCCCTGCTCAGTCTGGGTAAATCCTGGAGGAAGAGAAACAGTGACTACAGTTAATTTTAGGAAGTTAACATTTTGGAGGATTTTAGGCGTCAGCAACCCGGACCAGGGTGGAATTTGTTCTTGCCAGAGGCCGCCACTCGCAGCTCTGAGTTGAGGAAAGCAGGATTTCATCCTCAATTTGTGCCTCCCCACAAAGGTCACCGTGTCGGGATAACTCCTCTTCCAGCTGAGGAGAGCTGGACACAGCCCCTCCGAGGGCAAAGCAGCATCTCCCACCTCCCAGCTGTCCTCATCTGCCGGGCACAGCCTCCTCAGCCCTGCCTGTCCTTCCCTCTCTCCCCCACTCTGTTTTAGTCTTGACATGTCAAAGCTCGGAGCGGTGTGTGCACGCTGACAGAGGAACCGGGATCTGGAGAGCAGAACCTCAACACCAGACAGGTCAACACCTACGAGAACCACAGCCCTGGCTGAGGAAAGGCTGCAGCTCTGGGAAGATGATCCAGCATCACCACGAGCCAACGCAAACGGGCTGAGCCCAAACCCCAGCTCCATCCTCTCTCCCCCCGCAGGGTTCTCAGCCTCCCCACCAGCACCCTGACGCTCAGCACGGAGCAGAGGCAGCGGCGCCCCCGGTCCGGAGCCAACAGATTGTTCCGCCAGAAGTGGGGAAAAAAAAAGAGCTTTTCTTGCCTTTTAGCAGCAGTTACACAGACACCTCGGCTTCTCCTCAGAGAACAGCCCAGGACAGGGCTTGGGAAGGAAAAACGCCAGAGAAAACGAGCAGCAGCAGCAGCAGCCAAGCACATGTGTCATCCACCCACGTGCAGCCGGGACGCCGGGTCCCCTCCCAGCGCCGTTTCACGCCCCACACATGCCCCACAGCCCCGGGCGCGCTTTTTTCCTCCGCTGCTGGAAATAGCACAACTCCCGTGCGCTTCCCGCGGGCGATAACCGGCTCCGCAGCACCCGGTGTGCCCTCCGCGACCGCTCTGACCCTGCCTGGGCCCTCGCCCCGTCCCGGGCTCCCCTGGCAGCCTCCTGCCCTGCCCCGCCTCTGCCCGACACCCCCGGCCCGGTCAAACCCCTCGGGCGCTCTTTTTCCTTAATTAATTATTTGCATTAATAATTTTGCCCCGTCCCTAATTGACACCAACCGCCCCCCGCCCCAGTCCGCACTCCGTGCCCCCCTCCGGTCACTCCCCCCCCTCCTCCCGGTACCCCCGGTCCAACCCCCCCCCAGTGCCCCCTGCCCCCGTCACCGGCCCTGCCCTCACCCCCGTGTGCCCCCCCCATGACGGTAACAGCGGACACACGTCTTCCCCCCCCCCCGCCCCCCACAACCCAGCACCGCAATGACGTCATGCACGCACCCCCGTGACGTCAGCTCCAGCGCTCTGACGCAGGTCTCCCCCCTCTCTCCTCAGCCAATCAGCGCGCAAGATCCGGGGGCACCTCGGTACATCGGAGGGGAGGGAGGACGGAGCGGTTCCCTTCCCGTACGGTCTCACCGGTGCCGCTGGGGGTACGGCTGCCCCCCGGTGCCTCACCCGGTTCCACCGCCTCCCGCCGCGCTGAGGGAAGCGGCTCCGGCCCGGGCCTCCCAATGGCTGCGCACCGCGCACGCGCCGGGCCGCGCTCACAACCAATCAGCGACGAGGCGCCGCGGGGGCTGCCGGGAAAGACCGGGGAGAAGCGGTAAGAGCGGCGGGAGGGCCCGGGGGACTACAGCTCCCGGCATGCCCCGCGCGGGGCCCGGCCCCGGGGACTACAGCTCCCGGCATGCCCCGCGCAGGGCCCGGCCCCGGAGACTACAGCTCCCGGCATGCCCCGCGCGCGGCAGCCGCTGAGGGGCCCCCGGTCTGAGGCAGCGGCAGCTCCGAGGGGAACCGGTCCCCGCCGCCCCTTCCCCGCTCAAACCCCCGCGCGATCCCGCCGCAGCCACACCTCAGTCAACTGCACAGATGTAGTTTATTCGTTTCACAATCAAGGACTCATCAAATCCGAGCTCTGGCTGGTGCTTCTCCCTCCCACCAGCCCCCAGCTCTCGCCTCTCACACCCCAACAAGTGTTTCTCTCGTTTTTGCTCTCCACGGCGGCTGTTGGTGAAGGAAATCTCGGTGAAGTGACTCAAATCCGGCAGAGGAGTTGAAGACAGCTCTATGTTCGCTTATACAGGACGTGAGGAAACAGAGGAAAAGAAGCAGGACAACCAGTGAGGGAGTTGGGGGCCGTCATTTCCAGGTGTGCCTGCCTCACAGCGCTCTATTTACATAAATTACAGAAATTTAATATATATTTTTCTCTGAAGCCCAATTAGACAAATAGCTACCTATATATAATATAAAAAATACAGAGATTTAACTCTTTTCTTTTTTCTTTGTTTGTTTGAAGTAAAATGTACATGATCCAACTGTGAGCAGGAGGTAAAACCTGAAAACTCAGGCCTGTTGCTACTGAAGTTAACACCGCACACAACACTGCTGTCAAGTGGAGCTACATCCTCTTCCTCCAACCCCTAAAATGATCCACCCCAACCCAAGTCAGAAAAAAACCAAAACCAAACCCCCCAGAACTCAAAACATGTTCTCACAGGGGAAGAAAAATAATATTTCAAGTAAAGATGAAGATGGGTTTCCACCATTTCAACAGTTCTGTGACTTCAGTCAGTAGCAATGCAAACAAAGCCTGTGCAACAGCAGCTGTGCTTCCTGTTTCAAAAACCACCCCAGCATCCCACCCCCTCTTCATAGTTACCATCTTTGGGGTCTTGGTGCTTGTTTGTTTGTTTTGTTTTCTCCTTGTAAATAGCACTAGCAGTTCTTCAAAAAAACCAAAAAAATTTCTAGACAACAGGAAGAAGCCTTCCCCACCCAGAAAAAAAAAATCTTCCCAGGAGTGGGAGAACTTCCCATTTTCTCTGTCCATTTACAGTATATTTCAGGGGAACTTAGCCCAGGTTCAACAGGACTGTCCACTGAAAGAGGGGTGCAGAAAGGCCAGGGCTAAACTTTGCTCTTGGCAAATCAGAGTCTTTAATAAAGAGTAACATGTGCAAAAAAAAAAATTAAATAGATCAACCCAGGTTTGCAGAATTATTGTTGTCAGAATGCTTACTTTCTATTTGTGTTCTTACCCAACCCAATGCTGAAATCTCAATTAAGTACCCGAGGTAAGAAGTGACATTTGGGAGAGATCACCACAAAGAAAAAAAAAACCACCAAAACCAAGAGGTGCAATCCATTACCTCAGTGTCCTTCCTCCACCCAGATGCCTGCTTTAAAGACATGTATGCAGCAGCAAAAAAAGAAAAAAAAAGTGTAAGAATCTCCCCTCCTCTCCATGAGGACAAAGCACTGCTTCTAGTTGTTTGAAGGAAGAATTATTTCCTAGCAGGTGGAGTGGGTGTTTAGCCTTCCATTTGCAAGGAGGGGATGGGATGATCAGCTGCTCCCAAATTGCTTTCTGTCAAGTTTGTGATGTTTTATTTCCCCCCAGGCACATTATAGCTGGAAACCTTCCATGGGGGCTTCAGGTTGCTGGAAGATGAATTGCTGCTGGTTCTCATCTACTTGGGGAGCTAAAGCAGAGTCATCCTCTACTCCAAAGTAGTGCTCAATCAGGTCAAAGGCCTTCTGGTAGATCTCTTGGTTCTCATGGCTCTGGAGAAATTCTATCTTATCCAAACCTTGGAGGATAAAAAGAAAAGTGGAATGTGATGAAACAATGAGATCTTGATATTGACACTGCCCCACATCCTTCCTCACCCCTGTTCACTGCAAGACCTTTGTGTTAGGTTTGCATTTCGTGAGCAGCACTGACATCTGTAACTATTCCAAAGCTGCTTGGGGATTTCATCTGTATCAGGCAGCATTAATGTCTTTTCAATAGCAGGTTGAGCTGACACAGCTAAAAGCAGATGTGCTGCCAGCTCTCTGCTGGAGACCACACCAGATTCCAGGGAAACTAAAACAACTGATTGAACAGTTTGGTAGCTGAAGGGGTAAGGAGGGGAAGGAAGCACAGGGTCTGTCCCAGTAGCCTCCAGCAGAAGGGCAGCAACAGCTTGAGCTGTCCTAATTAGATCCACTGCTGAACAAAAAGCATCCAAGCACAATGTACTCTCAAGAATTTCAAGAATTATTTGTACTGGGAGAATCAGGACACACAGTGAAACCGTCAGTGAGAGGGCAAATCAGATCCTGGCGGTATACAGGGAGTTTCAGACCAAAATAGGAACTGCTCCTCAAAGCATTAAGAGCAGGACAAAAAAAAAAAACCCCAAAACACCAAATTGAGTCACTCCAGGGAAGAGCTGAGTCTCTCTGGATTCCCACTGTGCTCTAACTGTACCCAGTGGTACACTGTAGATGTAATCTTAGACTCAGAAATGTCACTTTTTACTTAGCTCAACTGATTTCTGATCAATACTCCCAACTGATGCAAGCCACAGTTATCAGCTTGGCATCTAGGAAGCTTGGGTCAGCAGAATGATATTTTACTTCCCAGTATTTTGTCCTATGCTCAAATCATAACAGTCTAAAAAGACTATTGGAACAAGTATTGGCTAGTTTGGAAGATCCAAAATCCCTTAACACAGCAGAAAAGCAGCCAACAAAACCAGCAGACACCCTTCAACACATCCTACAGTGTTAAAGTCAACAGCACCAAGGCCACCAGCCACAACCTACCATAGGCCTCCTCAATCAGGCTACAGTAGGGGTTGATGCCTGTCCCACTCTGGTTGGCTTCCTGCTCTCCAAGCCTCAGGATGTTCTCCAGCCCGTTCAACGCCACCTGAACAATCTTGGAGTCCATGACAGTCAGCAGGTCACAAAGAGGCTTGATACAACCCAAGTTTACCAAGTACCTGAAGAGAGAGCACCAACAACACACATGTGTTGTTCAGGATCTAACAAGCATCACCTTTCCTCAGTTAGAAAGAGCAAGAGAAATGAGTCAAACTAAAACACAGAAAGTTACCTTAAAATGCATTTTAACTGTTCTGCAATGTTGATTTTTATCCAGTTATTTGCATTTCCATACACACCCTCTCTCAAGAGACCTGCTAACTCTTTGAAATCCAGGTGCTATTAAGTCCACACTGGAATTTAATCTGCCATCAAGTCTGGACATTTAGCCTAGACTAAGTTATCTGAAGGGAGCAGGGTGAAGCCATTTGCACCAGCTCACCCTTACTCAGCAGGAAGCTACAGTTTACAGCACAGCATCCAGCTGTAGCTTTGTCTGTCTCAGGGACTCTATCAGAGCTTCTCCAAACAACCCCCTTGCTCCTTGTCCTGCAGTTCCCATCAAGACAAAGCTACCAGGCATTCAGAGTTCCCCCCAAGAGGAGCCACAGGGAGTACCTGATCTGCTCAGGGGTTCCTCCTGACGTGGCGTTGGTTATAGCCCACGCTGCCTCTTTCCTCGTGCGGAATTCGGCTTTCTGCAAGATTTCTATCAATACTGGGAAAATGTTTGCATCTATGACTGCCTGGAGAGAGACAGAGAGAGAGAGAGAGGGGAGTGAAGCATTTGAATTGACAACACAGTTACTAAAAAGCTATTAAGCACCTGAAAGAAACCTCTACCTCCATTTTCAAATGCAAAAGAACTTTCACAGTTATACCCTTCAGTGATTCCTCTATTTTATTCCTCAGTCAAATCCTATTAACACAAGATTCAACTCCACAATTAGCACAGCAGACAATTCCAATGATTGCATCAATACTGTAGGAATGCTTTTATCATTTTTCTGCCTTTGTATGTAGGTCATTAAAAGGATAATTAAAACTCAACAAGCTCCAGCTTTTCAAAAGGCTATCTCTAATTGAGCATGGAGAAATAGGGGCTGTATCTCCTCTTATCCCAATGATCCAACCTGTGGGACTCATTTCAGCCTCGTCTTTGTTGGGACAATTAGCAGGTTTGTTGTTTTTTTCCCCACTCTTGTTTGGCACTTGGCTGGGAGCAGCACATTTGCAAATTACTGCAGAATAAGAGATGTGAACAAAACCAGCCTTTAAGTGTCAGAGAAGAAAAGAAATTGTAAATCCTTAATGCTGAGCTTGGAATCTAGGATCATTACAGGTGGGCTGGAGAAGACTGTACCTGTATTTGTGCTCTGTTTCCTGCTGTGATGTTTGATATAGTCCAGCAGGCTTCTTTCCTGATTGACTCCTTGGGACTACTTAATAAATGAAGGAGACAAGGCAAGGCTGAACAGTTCAGAATCACCTTTGGAGAAAGAAAGCAGAAGTGAGATCACCAGTATCAGGTACAGAGCTAAATACTTTGAGTTTTCACACAGTGAATGCACTATATGGGCACTGCAGTCACTTCCCCTCACCTGGGTCTGGATGTCATCCCCTGTCACGATGTTGCCGACCGCTCGCAAAGCCGGGGAGGCCACTTTGTAGTCGTTGTGCCTGCAGGAAAAATGGTGCAAAGACAAAAACCAAGTCTTATCAGCTCACATGCACCTGGATATTCAGAAGATTCTCTCCCCAGTATCTCATCTGCACTATTTACTTAGAACTCCATCCTCTACCATACAGGAATATACACTAAGTGGGCTGTATTGCCACTGGATAAGCAGAGACTGAAGACAAGCTTGCAAGACAGACATGTTTTCATCCTCAACATCCTAACTCCACCATCCTGAGCTTAATTACAGATCTCACCTTTTACATCACCTTCCTGAACAAAGATGTTGTCAACCCAATGAGAACACCCAGAATTTTTCAGGAGAATTTTGGAAGCAAGTAATCTTGCAGTTCTACCAGTTCTGAAGATGTTAAAGAGGCCCATTCAAACTGCAAACAGCAAACATTTTTGTCCAAGTTTCCATATAATATGGAAATCTATATGTCTATATTTCATAGAGATAGCAGAGAATTAAAGCCAAGCTGACTTTTGCCAGACACAGCTCTTACCACATTTGATTTGCCCAGCAACTGGGCTTCCATAAACACATTAGAAGTTTGAGAGCACAAGACACTCTGCAGTCCTCTCCTTCCACAGATTAGAAGTGTCAGTCCAACCTCTCTCTAATAATTTCTCCCTAGTGCACAGTATTTGGCATTCCAGCACTAGAAAACACTCAGCTTCTCTCAGAAAGAAAAGCCAGTAAGCTACAGCTCTCCATCTGCTTCAGAGCCTCCTATGTAACTGCACCCAAGTCACCTGAGGTACCTGTCACCTGCATCCTGTGCCCATGAGAGGTGGGCAGAGTGCTCTGGTGGGTTTTGATAGCGATTCACCCTCAGTCACACACTTCCCAGTCTCAGCAGGACAAGATACTCACATTAGGAGCTCCACCAGTCGCCGACACACTCCCGAGTCAATCACTGCTTGGATTTTCTCATTGGGGCCATCTGATAAGTAGGAAAGAGCCCAACAGGCATCTGCCAGCAAGTCAGAGTCGCTGTTGAACAGTAATCGAGACAACACTGGCAGGCAGGGAGATACCTACAACAACAGCCACCACCCCAGGTTAGTCAGGTTCCCTCCAGGACCACCACATTAGCATGCAAACACCATGGGGCTGTGCTGATCACCAGGATAACAGGTCTTGAATGTCCACAGTTTCCTTCCCCAAAGTCAGCAGGTTCTTTGCTGGTTGACATACCTCATAATCACAGTGTCTAAAAATCACCTCAACAGCATTATTGCTGAATTAAAATTACATCCCTCCCTCTTGGACCAAGCCTAGACTCCCAAGACAAGTGCTACTCTGAATTCTACCATTGGGAAGCTCCTGACATGTCTTATGTAAGAGCACTGCTCCATTTTTGTTACTCTTAATAACCCTAAATAGCTCAGTATTCAGAGCAGCAACCATCAACAGTGACACCTTTGAGTACTTCAATCATTTCTAAGTGTTTTTATAGTCACACTCAAGTCAGATTTCAGGCCTCACCACAGGCAAGCTTTCATTTTAAAAAAAAGTAACACACATTGATAGAAGAAAAATGTTTTAAGATCAAAGAAGGATGAGACACCCAAAAGGCCAGCAGAAGCTTTTGCTAGTGCCAGTAGCACACTAGGAAATGGAAAGAGGAAAGCTACTACAGCTCCCATGTAGCTGCAGGAATCCTGTTTTGGAGCATTTAGAGGTGTCAGAATCAAGTTTTTAGTCACAATTTGAGTGAAGTCTCAAATTTCCAGAGCTTGTAACAAAAGGGTTTAGTGCTCCCTTGCAGGGAAGCCTGGGCTTGCCCCCCTACTTGAGGGGTCCAGCTGATGGGCTGCCAATAGAGCCAGGCAGAAAATGAAACAGGCACTCAGACATCTGCTGAACACTAAGATCAACCTCAGCAGGAAGAACCTCACCCTGTTCCCTCCCAGAGTGACTTACAGAATTCCAGCAGCCAAAAATAATTTAGACAAACATCTTGACTGGGAGTCTCCCTGTCACCTGTTTGCCAACAAGGTATTTATTCTCACCTTATCAAATTCAGGTGGTGGACTCTTTCCTCTGCACAAGTTTGACAAGGCCCAGACTGCATTTCGTGTCATTGTCAACCTGGTGGACTTTGTGAGGAGCCTAAAGAGATAATCAGAATTAATTATGATGCCTGATGTGGAATCCAGCAAGAGAATGAAAAAAAAAAAAAGAAAAAATCTAAAAGCCAGTAGGATTTTAAGGAAGTCAAACCACTATTCCACCTGCTGTAACTCAAGCCATGCTGCTTGTCACTCGAGCCTCTCAATAAGCAAGAAAAGTGACATGCAACTACTTCTTAAATAGCTCTTATTCCTAACAGTATGGGTCAAGAAGACAAGTTCCACATCAGACAAGTTGCAAGAGGAAGGGCAAGTTAATCAAAGGAAGTTCCAAGTTCAAATTCAGCCCAGGCAGAGACTCACACAACTGTCTGAGGTCAGATGTTCCTCACTAGAGACCAAGAGACACCAACTGCTGTCCCTCAGCTCTAATGAGGACTGAGATCTGTGGGCTGACCCTTCAGTCAGCAATCACTGCTGACAGGTGACTGACCAGGTACCAGTGTAACAAGCCAAGTCACTTGTGACAAAGCATCAGTTGGCCAGGGACAGGATCAAGATTAATTCTTTCCAGAGCAGTGAGCAGTCCTTGAGAGCACACTCCTGACAGACAGATCTGACTATGGTCATGGGTATGCACCACACTTCAGAGCTGCAGAGGCAAGGGGGTGTGCAGAGACCTGCTCTCCCTCCATAAGTTCTAGAGGAGCCCACCCAGACAAGCACCTGAAATCCACAGCAGAAGCACAAAGAGCAGGGATCTGGAGGGACACACAGTGAAACAGCAAGCCCTGTGCCTTCAAGAAAGACAAGCACGCTGCAACAGCACCCGCTTCAGACTCAGAGGAGGGGAAAGGTTTGTGAGAAGGCATGTTATCTACCAAGTCCCACTCTAGTTATCAGATACTTGTCTGAACTGCCAGTTGATCTGGTACCAATGGTTTGATTCTCAGTCAACATCAGCACACATTGCAAGGGAATTTATTCTCCCAGCTCCAATATGGTTCTGCTGTAGCACCATGGGACTTCAAGAACCGTGTTGGCAAGTATTCATGGCTACTCACATTAATAAGGGAGGAAGAATAGCGCAGTTAAGGACATAATCTCTACACACAGAGCTGTCTCCAGCAATGTTCCCCAATGCCCAGACAGCCTGAAAGGAAACAGCAACAGTTTTAGCATTTATGCAGTTCTGAACAGAGGAAGAAAAAAGGCAGTGTGCTAAGAAAGCATTTTCCCCATGATTCCAGGCAAATGATACTTCAGTGTGTGGTCTGAAGCCAGTTGTTAAGACACTGGTCATTCATTTTAAACACTGCATTTTAATTGTGTGCAATCCACTGTGGTTGTCTCCCTAACCCCAAAGGAAGGAGAGAACCTTACCTGTTCTTGAACATCCTCAAAGTCAGAGTTTAACAGCTCTATAAATATAGGAACTGCCCCAGCTTCAATGACTATTTTTGTTTGTTGGGAAGTTCCTGATGCAATATTCGTCAGTGCCCACGCTGCTTCAAACTGAAACAAGCAAATAAATGACAAAAGTATGAATAAAATCATCCTGATTCAGCAAAGTATTCACCATTAAATTTTGGCTAAAATTCTTTCAACTTCTCCTGAAAAGGTTGTGAGAAAAAGAAAGCATATCACAACAAAACAATTCAACACTCCAAGGATTTTATTTTCTTGAGCAATAGAGAAGCCACATCTGCTAAATGCCTTCTCAGAGGCATAAATACATTTGGAGTAGAAAGTTCTCTGTATCTAGTGCACTCTAGCCAGTTCTAGCCCACCCTCTCATCTGACTGACACCACAAAGATGCCTTAAGTGAAGCCAAGCAGCAAGTTCTTTCCTTTTGCCACTCATTCTTTGGTTTAAAACCAGATTTCCATTCAGTTCTTCCTGAAAGTAAGCCCCTGTGATACATGGCCTATGAGCCAGAGGGCAGGAAGAAGGATGAAAGCAGTCATCAACTTGGAGCCAATTCCATGTATGGAAACATCTTTAACCCCTACAAAGTAACTACAATTATTACCAAGCTGAAAGGAATCTCAAGAAGTCATCTAGTCCATCCCTCTGCCCCACAGCAGAGTCAGTGCTACCTAAACTGCTTCTAACAGACTCTTAGCCTACACTTTATCTCCAAAAATTGAGATTTTTCCCTCATAGTTTCTCCCTACACATTTATTCTGTGGCTCCACTAACTCCCAGAAGAAATATCAGACACAGGAAGGCCAAATTATCTTCTGCTGCAGCTGAACTATGTTCTTTTTGCCAGCATTCTTCCAAGAACTTAATTCAGAGCAAATTATCATTTCCTTTTTCACCTGAGCATTACAGGCTACCTTTGTCTTCTCCTATACATCACACAACCTGCATCTTTGGTGTCCAAGACATCACTTTTCCCCAATAGTTCAATGGGTTCATGTTGCTAAGCTGTGAAAGCTGAGCAGCTACCTGCCATGAAGAATTCACAACACCATTTCCTTTACCTGTAGCGTGCAATTTTCACTTCTCTTCAGGAATTCAACAAATCTGTCCACCACTCCCTGAGTGTTTATCACCTCATCTATTGGAGGATTTGGCTCTGAAACAGCAAGGCAGTGTCAAAACAGTATATATGTCTAATGCAGGGGAATAACAAGCAGGAACTATTACTGAACTGAATGATCTCAAGCTGAACTTGGCAGGGTAATTCTCCAGGATCACTTTCTGTACAATTCATATGACTGTAAATCATTAGTAATATACTAGATTATCAAGTTTCTAAATTAGAACTTTCTTTCCTCAAGCTCAAAGCTGCTAAGCTTCTGTACAGCAAGACACATGCACAACTGCTTGCAAAAGAAAGGCTAGGTCAGATCCAACACAGGGATGAGTTATTTTTACCTTTGGAGAGTAGCTTCCTGAATTTCTGAGTGGTTGCTAGCTGTAGATCAGGGTCATCTGAGAAAAGCATCTCTACCATCTCTCTTGTGATCACTCCCTCCTGAAAAGATGCAAAGGAGGCAGAACAATGGTTCCATTTCACACTAAGATTATTTAAAGTCTCACAGTCATGACAGCCTACCATGATTTTGTGCTTAGTGAGTAACCCAAAGATTGAGATTACAGCACACTGGTTACATCCTAGCAGATTTTTCCAGTTCACTGTAGTAACATTTACAATATTCTCAAAAGTAAGACAACAAACATTGAGGTTTGTCAGTTCTGTGCAGTTCACAGCATCAAATCTGTCTGCAAGCACAGTTGTGACAAGGAAAGGCAGCTTACCCCACACGTTGTGGAACTGACATAGGAATCCACAAGGAGACTATCAAACATGGAGGCATCTTCATTGATCAACTCCACATTTCTTCTTTTAAAGAGCTGGTGGGGAAGAGAACACAGGAGTCATTATTAGAAAGCAATGATGAACAGACTTCATAACTAGATATTCTTGTTCCTCAAACAAGATACCATCAGCTAGACTAAATGCAAGCTGAATAGAAAAGCAGTCATTAATAAGAGCTCTGTGCTCTGAAGACTAGTTTGGCATACAAACCCCAATAATAAAACATGCTAAGTCTTGCCCTCAGATATGCAAACACTCAAGTCACAGACACTGGTACAGGCTAGTGCAGAGTTTGGCCTAACTAGTTAGGAAAACCAGGGAAAAGGCAGCTTGTAGATGACACACTAATAGAGCAAACATTTAGTCTGAGCCACATACATCACCTGGGAATCACCTCTCACTTCCACAGAGCTCCAAGCCAAAACACAAAGCCAGCTCAGAATTAAGAAATACACACAGCCCATGCTTTCATTTGCTCTTGAGGAAATAGCCCCATCCACCAATTAATTTTAAAAAAAAAGCTTTAAAAAACAAGGATCTGTGAACAAAAACCTCCAGAACCCCAAGGAAAAAGTGCCTGGAGAGCTCTGTGAGCTACACTCTGTACTTGGTACAAAGAGAAAAGCAAGATCTCAGTTAGAACAGGAAAAAAAACCCAAAAAAATAAAAGGACTGCCAACAAACCTTAATGCACAGATCCTTGAAGATTCCAGTTTGGCAGCAGCACAATCTTGGCTGGGTTAGGGCTGTACACAAGCTAGTCAAGATGACAGTTACCTGTTGCTCTCGTTTCTGTTTGCGCAGCTGGATCCCCTCCTCTTCTCTCCTCCGGCGCATTTCCTCGGGGTTGAGGGCTTTGTTCTTGTAACTCTTCATTCGATAGTTATCCTTTGCAGGACTCGCCATGGTTTCTGTACAGAGAGAAAACACCATATCTGCCTCAGATTTCTTGTCCCACTCTGCTCCTCTCCCCACGTGGCCCCTCTGACAAAGGCTCTGTGCACAGGGAACAGCCAGATTAAGCAGAGTTATTCGCAAGAGCTGGTCTCAGACACTACAGTAGGAGCTTCGGGTTCGAATGTGCTCCTAACCTTTGTCCATGTGATTATGCTGCTATGGTAAGAGCATTACCAAGTTTCTAGGAAGCATAAGAAGAGATTCACTGTTCTGAAAGGAACCTGGCCCCAGTTTCACAGTATCAAGCACAGTACCCGTATGAAAGGCTCCTACTCAAACAGCTTCACTGTCCTCAGAAGGTGCAGAACTAATTTCTTTAGTTTTCCAGCAGAAATTATTTCCCTTTATCACCATGACATAAATCACACCTTGGCATTTCCCCCCCATCCCAGATTGAGAGGTTCACTGTGTACACACAGCAAAAAATCCAACAGAACTGACAGCAAACCAGGGCCTTGATTTTACCCTAACAATTAAAACCTTGCAGGAAGCACAGCTGGCTGTAACCTACGGGCCATGATCGTCCCACCAGGCCACTGCAAGTGTTCAGTACCTGACCTACTTATTTTGCTGCTTCATCTCTGACTTCAAACCTGATTACTTGTGTATTTGTCTCCCAGTCAGGGAAGTGACACTCCACTATTTGGCACAGTTAAAGGCAACCAGGGCCAAGCAGTAACCTGAGCACAGAAGGACATAAATTCCTCAGCTGCATCCAGCTGCAATCCACTGCTTTGACCATATCAACTCCTTTTTGCATCCAACTCTTCCCTTTCTCCCATTTATGATACAGATGATTTGCTTAATATCTGTGCCTTTCTCAGGACAGGAAGGAAGGAATCCTGATGCACAGCAGAGTGCCAACTAACCCTGAGACCAACTCACTCTTCTGCAGAAGTCTGCTGGACACCAGTATCTTTATTTTTGTCTAACTGCTAAGGGGAGGTGGAAGAAGTGTCCTGTGAAATTTTGCAGTGCTATCTCCCTACTCCTCCTCTCTCAAACCTTAAGCACTCCTCAGCCACATTTGCTTACAGAAAGTTTCCCTCTAACTTATCAACTGTCTCCAGCCACTCTGGAGCCCTTCCAAGATCAGCTGGAGAAGTTTCAGACCTTACTTCCCTCCTACAAGGAAAGCCCACAGCCAAGCCAAGAACAGACACATACAACATACAAATATCCAACATTTCATTGCTATGGAAAGAGGAAACAAGTGGAAAAATTTGTATTTTAACAGGAGAGGAAACAGCTGATCTTACAGGAGCAAGGTGTGTCATCTACAGAGAGATTTTAACTCAGAAAGTGTATTTAACCACCAGGGTGATGTCAGTGTATTTGTATTGCTGTTCCACTAAGGCTGATGCAGCCAGACCAAAGGGTGAGAGTTGCTGGCTTAATTCTGAAGATTACAACAGAACCCTCACAGACAAATTCTTTAGCTCCCTTTGGAAAGTGAAATCTCCAATTAGAAGGTGGTTTCTAAGAAAAGAAGGAGGAAAAAGTGATTAAGTGACTTAACACTATGCACAGGATTACCAGCCAGTTAGTCATATAAATAGCTAAGTGACACAGGACAGTTCAGCTGCCTCCAAACTTGCACAATCCCACTCAGCTGGGCACACCCTGGACCCTGCTCCCGGTGTCCAGAAAGCAGCCAGCGACTCTCAGCCCCGCTGCCAGCTCTCAGAGCACACTCAGCACCTTGTGGTTTAAGACTTTGTATTTCCAGAGCACCGAGAACACTGTTACACTGCAGGGAAACCCCAAAGATACAACTAAGCCCTGAAGAGGGATTTTTCCTGTGTAACAGGACATCACTGTGCAGCCTCTCTGGCACTTGACTTTATTTTCTCTCACACACAGCTCTCTCTTTAGATTAATTCCATTGACTTTTTCCCACCCATCATCTGTGTCAATATTTAATGATATTTAGAATGCTAATTTCTTACATTACACCCCATTTCCATGGCAGTGGATGGATGTCACAAATGCAGGATTATGACTTCATGGTGAGCTCAGCAGATGCTGGAGGCACCACAAACTGCAGCAAGCCCAAACACATGAAACAAAGCAGCCAGCGGGATGCCAGGCACGTACAAATTCTTTACTTGGAGTGTTTCAGTACAAAACATCTAGCTCATCCAGTGTATCTGAGAGTCAGGCTTCCTTGTTATCTATTAATTCAAATTCTATCAGCGTGAATCCCCACAAAACAATCCCAGTAAATCAGGCTGTTGGAGTAACCTGGACTGTCAGACAAGGGTCATTAACCACCCCTTGCACAGAAGATTCAAACCACAGATTTTTTCACTCTGCATCTTCACATTGTGGCTCTGAGAAGTTTTGCTTTTATACAGAGAAGCTCTCAACTGTAAAGTGGCAATGGAAACTCAACTAGAGCAAGTTTCCTTAACTGCTCCAAAGTTTTAGCTACTGCCTGTGGGCAGCCACCTTCACCTCGACTAAATCCTGTCCTGGTCAGGCAGCACCTTGCCCTGCACCTCTCCCAGGAAAGGTTTTGCTGCTGTAAGAGCCAGCTAAGCCCTGCCTGAAAGGGAGATAACATCAGCTCACACCCTCCAATTACAGAATTGTTCTGCTGTTGTTCCAGCCAGAACTCAGAGGCTCCAGGGAAAATGGGCAATAAAACCTTTTCCTTGCAAACCACAGCAGCTCACCTGGAGCAGTTTGTGCAGCCTGGAGCTGCCCTGGGTACCCCCTTTTTCCTGAGACCACACCAAACAGACTGCACACCAGATAAACTGTTTTGGCATTGCCTGCAGCCTGCTCACCACTTATCTCTCTTCAGAAGTCACCATCCTCTTGGCATGACAGGTACAGGTACTGACCCAGGTGAGGGGGAAAGGCTGGTGGCACCTGAGCACAGGTGCTGTGAGCCCATCTAACAACTTGCTGAAGAAAGAAGATGGGCTTACTGCACACCTTCCAAAGATCTCAGTGCATGGCAATGCAAGAGGGATATGCAGGCATTTGGGTAGCACAGCCAGACACCACAATCCCAGCATCACCCCTTCACAGCAGGTATAAAACCATATTTTCATCCCCAGAGTGGCTCAGGCAACAAGCTGAGCTCAGCCCTGTCTGCCTGGGTGCAGAAGGGTGCTCATGTGGGAGCAGCACTGTTAGGCAAGGGCCAGAGCTTGCCTTGTTCTACTAGAATATCAGCACAGCCTGAATATGTTGTTAGAAAAGAAAGGAAAACAACAAGAATTAGGACAGAATTAGAATGAGGCACCTCCTCCACCAGTGGGAACAGTAACAGAGCTTTTCCAAAAACAGCAAAAGCCAGTCCAGCTACTTCTGGTTCAGGCTTTTACCTCACTCTGACCATCCCAGCCTCCTGCTGCAAGAGACAGCCTCAGGTTTTAGCCTCCAATCCCTTGGATTACCCCAAAACAGTAAAATCTCCACCTTTTCCTTTGTCACTGCTCACTTAGGGCTGACTACAGGACGTGCCCTTGAAGCCCCCACATCTCCTCAGCAGTCTGTCACCACTCCTGGTTACAGAGGGGCTTGGTGTGCATCACCCTTACCCCAACCTCTTCAGTCCAATTCACCTTCCCCAGGGCAAAATTAAAAACTACAGAGATAAAAGCATTTATGATGTTAAAAGACTGAGTCTGCAGAGCTTTCATCCCATCTCTTCCCAATACCTCTGCAAAACAGTTTCACAAATTTACAAGAGTTTTGACACTGTTTACAAATAAAAAGAACACTTGAGAATCTGCTGTTTACACCAAAACCTCACAGAATTCACTCAAGAAAACAATAAACTTAAAACTTGCAAGATTGACTCAATTTAAAATAGTTTTCTGACCCAGCTTGGACAAAATATCACTTCTGCTCTAGGAATCCCCTGACCTCACACAGTTCCCCAAGTCAGTGTCTTCTGTAGCCAAGAACCCCCCACATTGGTGAGCTTTATTCACAGCAGCTCCACAGAAAAACCTGACAGTATTTGTATTTCAATAGTTCTCCTGTTGAGCAGCCAAGCTCTGCACCTCCCATCAGATCTGACAACTGTTAGCCCCAAGATGTCAAATCAGATATTAAATGCAGTGCTAACATGACACATTAAAGAGATGTAAAGATTATCAGCCTGCATACAGAAAGATTTATTTCTGTATCCTGAACACACAGCAGCAGCTCACCCTGGCTCTGCAGGACACATTCTCAAATCCAGCTGTACATGTCTGATGCTGTAATAAAGCACAGCTCTAGCAAGCTCTGCTCTGGTTCCTCAGAGAGCAGGCAGATGAAAACTCACTAAAAAGCAGAACACTTGCTAGTCCTGGCTCAAAGGGATTCTCCTGTCCTGGGGAAAACAGCAGCAACTGTAAAACTTGGCAGAAAGGCCAAAAGGGAACATGTACTGTCAGAAGCACCAGCTTTTATCTCCTGGCTACACAGAGTGACAGGCTCAAGGGAGGTCTGTGACTCCAGCTTAGAGACAACTGGTGAAACCACCACCTGACCAGCTACAAACAAGGACTGAGATGGAAACAGCAACACGAGTGCAGATGCATCTCCATCACCCTGAGACAGAAAGAGAGATAAGGCCAATATCAGACAAGTAACTGCTCACTGTTACACAGCACTGATCTGCTAAGGTCACTTCAGAGCAGGGAGCACTCAGCTGCCTCTCCAGGTCCCTATTAAACACACCTGTAAGCCCAACACTGATGGACCTGTCAGGACTGCAAAGCACCAATGAGTTCAAACACATTTTTATAACTTCTTTTAGAAACCTGATTGCCTACAGCCTCAAAACTCACACTACTAAAAGCTCACATGAAACCAAATGATTTCTCCATTATTATTCCTCCATCTCCCCAGAGAGAAAAACTGGGATTTTTAAAGCCACTATGAGATTGTGCCTCCAAGCACAGAGCACACCTTCAGCATAAACTTTAAACAGTTCCCAGAGCAACAATTTCTGAACACCAATACCTTTGTTATCAAATTATTGATAACAAATTGGTCCATTAAAACTAAAGCAAGGTTTTATTAAGGAAATAATTCACACTGGAAATGACTTCAGGTATTCTGTGAGCTGAGAATCCTCTTACAAGAGCTACAGCAGCAGTCAAACTGAGGGATGATGCTTAACTGAACAATACCTTTTAAAAACCTCTCAGAAGATGGAAGAAATTTGGCTCCTGCTGTAGGTTTTGTTGGCAATGGTTGGCTTCACTGAGGAAGAAAATCCTCCAGTTGTCATGTAAACCAAAGAATTACTAGTACAGGTTGTCACACTCAAACTGAACGATGAGAAGGTATTTACCATTTAAAAGAAAGAAAAAAAACAATGTGAAAGTTTGACTTTGAAGGCTCAGCAGAGCACAAGCACCTGTGTAAAAGCCAACATAAACTACAGCAGTTCAGCCAGAAAACTAATCCCAGGGTCATTACTGCCAGGCCAGAATTATAACGGCTCCTAAACGTTACTGGATCCGAAACCCAAGCTCGCCTCTCTCCAGCTGACTCTCCCCACTCCTCTGCATTACAACACACACTGGCTTCAAACACTCTCTTCAGCTGCTGATTAAAGCCTCCACGCTGAGTCACTGCAGGGACTCTCTGTCTAAACCAGGACTTGGACTGCTGAGTCAGACTGAAGTGACAGAGCAGAGAAACAGCTCCACTGGCAGCTCTGACAAGGCCTTTTGAAAGCCCAAACCCCCTTTCACCAAGGGAATCTTTGTGAGGTATCTGTTACAGCTCTGGTATAGACACATGGCTGAGGCAAAGGCTGGCCAGCCAGGGAGGCTGAGAGCTGTGTGTTTGGAGTGGAGAAGGGAAGTAGAATTAGGCAAGTGAAAATGAATACACTTGATTAACTCCCACCAGCACTGATCTGCCAATTAGTGCCCACTGGGTACATTTCAAAGCTGCCCAGCTCTGGCAGCCAGATGACCTCCAAAGGTCCCTTCCAACCCAAGTTTTCCCTGTGATAGTATAAACTTGGTCAGTTACAATTAAACCCCCCCCTAAATCTGACAAGTAGTAGCACAACACACTCAGTGAAGAACCAAGTTTCATGTGACAAGACTTGCTGGTTATATTCTTTGGGTTTCTCCTACTCAGAGAAAGTTTTCCTACTCCATAGAGTTAACTAAAAACCCAGAGGAACCTCCCATCTCCTCCTGCCTCCCTATTTGCACATACTCTGAGCTAAATAGATTAAAAAGAATTCCTACAGCATCACACTCCTGCTGCAAGAAAATCTTCCAGCAGCACAGGAATGGTCACTGCTTTTTGCTGCCCTTGGTTTCCTCATATTATTCTCAGGCTGACCAAGGTGCAGGGAGATAAACCACATCAAAATCACAGAGGTCATCATCCCCTTCCAGGATACCAAGCAGGAGGAACCAGGACTCTTCTGCAACAGTCACCAGGACAGGCAGCTTTGGGAGGTGTCTTTCACTGCAGGGTTTGTGTTCAGTAAAATGCCTGTGCTTTCCACACTACACCCTTCCAGGAACAGAAGACACCTGAAGTAAACTGATTTAGTAGTAGTAGACATCAGAGAAGCTCAAATCACACAAAGAAAATGAACCTTACCTTCAGAAGAACAAGCTAGCAGTGCTAAATCAAGAGGTTTAAGACTCTAGTCATCTCCCCTGACAATGTTAAAAGTTACCCATGATATTCAAGCTATCTCAAATTCAGTTACTGAGGCATTTATTTAAAAAACAAAATCAAAGCATTTGTGATATTTTTGGATCTGGAGAGGATTAATGTCTTTAGAGGATCCTCTTCTAAAAAAAGTGTGTCCAGAACTTAATGATTTCAGTTGAGATCACAAAAAAATACAACACTTAAATACAAATTAAATTAAGGTGGTTATAATGAATATGTAGAAGTAGTTGAATTACTTGCACACACCATATACAGACAGCTCTGAAGTGCTCACAGAAATTAGCCAAGAACAGCTTATTACACTGAACCTGTCACTTTGATAGTTTTGCAGTGAGTAAGAATTAAAAAATAAATTTATTTGCTCAGAAGGCAGAGGGAAAAGGGATCCAGAGTTGTGCTTACAGGAGAAAAACAACTACAGAAGAGTCCTGCCAAACCAGCAGCGACTCAAGGCTTTTCCTCTGCAGCCCTGGGATTACCCCAGCTGCTGTTAAACCCTGGAAAAGTGTTTTTTTTCCAGAAACCTGGCAGGTTCTGCTGTCTTGTCACTCATGCAGGCCTGTTTTCCATCTCTGCTCTGCTGCTTTTATGTTCTTACGCAGGTTCTTCGAGTGTTTACTACAAATAAGCACAGACAGAGCCAATTTTCTTTCAGAAGTGTCTTAATCCCAGCCTGTAAAGCCAGCCTGTCCCTGTCCCCTGGCTGGGCACCCCACACAGCACAGGCTGTGCTGGTAAAACGCTTCTCCTAGCAGCTATGTGGCTGTCTGGGGCAGCAGCCACCCCTGGCTCGTCCCCTCCTGGAGCCAGCGATGGGATTGATATCGGCGCTGGAATGTGCAGCAGCTTCACTGAGGGTGCTGGCTGGGGAGGGGGAGGGAAAAGCAAAACATGCTCTTTGGGGAAAAATGAAGAGTCCTACAGCCTACTTGTTCTTCACTAGGGCCAGTCTAGGAGGAGGATTCCTTCTGGGCTCTCTGTGTCCTGATGCAAGAACTCACCTGTTCCTCAGTCCAGTTCTCAATATCCATTCATTTTAATTCCACCTTTTCACGCCAAAAAAATGAGGTTTGGGGGCTTTAAGTCCTCTTCAACCTGATTTACATATTTTGAGACATTCAGCTTTCCATAAGAGTGGATCAATGATCGATCCAGCACCAGAGCCTGTCACCTGAGGCCAGGGAGTCCTTTGTAAAAGCTCTTAAAACAGGGATTAACCCTGCATCTAAATCAACTCAAACTCAACACACAGGAGTTACAGGAGGTGAAAAGCAACTAGAAAAAGTCAGGGACAATTACTATAAAATTCCAACAAGCTCATCCTAGGATTCTCTGATCCTTCCCAACATGTGCTGTGCTCCAGAAGCAAACAGGCCTGTCTGATTTGCTAAGCACATCTGAGTTTATCTGGACTCACCAGCACAATAGCTGACAGGCTGACACAATTAGTAAGTACTTTCACTGTCCCACTGCCCACTGCAGTGACCAACCTCCCCTTTACAAAGTTCATATTTGCTCTCCCCAACACAAGCAAACAAAGCAAAATAACCAAATAACTGGATAAATTCATCAGCCACACAAGTTTTATTAAGAATCAAGCATTACCTACTGCAGCAGAGGACTGTAAAGGTATTTAGACATGTCATTTGCATAGCAAATTAATAACCAACTGATGAGCCTTTCTAACACCACAGGCAAGAGCAAGATCCTCCCAGTGCTTACACACACCACAGCACCCTCAACCTGCACCCTGCTGAAGGGGTAACAGCGTTAGGCTGCCATCATTTAGTTCTCCTGACCTAAAACAGTAGAAAAAGTAGTATTTGTTTCTTGAAAAAGTTAATAAAAGTTCCATTAGGACAACTCAAATGAGGAGAGTATTAAATTCTTGCTGTCAGAAAAATTTGCCTGCTTCAAATTCCAAGGAGAAGCGGAGAGGCAGCGGTGGGGAAGGAGGGGAAGATCTGTCCTCAGCCCCTGGTAACACAGGCAGCTCCCAGACACTCACCAACAGGCCCGAGGACATTCTTCTACTCAAAGCTGCCAGTCAAGATTGGACATCTCAAGCTATAAATTAAACTTTAAAAGCTGTTCTGGACTGGGAGGTGCTGCAGCCACTGCACACACAGACCTGGGGACACCCAACTTTCCTGGAACATGGTGGGAAGGGTTTGAAGACAGCAGGAGAGTTTCTGATGAGATCATTTTGATCAAGCAGCATCCCACCACAAAGGGCATTGTGAAGACTTCTGAGGGCAAGTCAGGTTAAAAGAGAATATTGCAGGTGAAAATGGAAAGACTTCAATCCTCCTTCCCAGAGGAACCTCACTCTGCTTTACAGAGAAGATTCCTACTCCAGGCTTGGCTCTGCCATTCACCTCATCCCTTCAAAAGTCCCCAAAGCCTCAAGAAACAGGCACTGCTCCCCCCCAAGTAGGAAGCTTCAATCTCAGCTACATCAAAATTGACCAAAAAAAGGTTCTCCTGTTACTGAGGTACCTCTGGAAGAGCAATGCTCAGTAAGGATTTATTTGTAGCTGCCAGACAGAGCTACCTGCTCCCTCCCTGAGCCTTTACTTAGTGATATTGGTTATGAACATGCAAACAAGCTCCTCCACCACCCTCCTTCCCTGCACACTGTCAGGAGATGGATTCACTCACGGTGACCAGGGGACAGCTGATGTTGTCACCGCTGCTGAAGTTTTATTTTATGAAGATTACAGCAGCCCAGGCCGTGCTGGGTGACAGGGAACGGTGATTTGTCCGGATCTCCCTTGATCCGAAACTTTTACAAACTTCAGGATTTAAATCAACCCAAGGTCGATGATCTGACACCACACCACGCTTTGCCGAAGCTTCAGCCGCGGTTCCTCCCCCCCTTCCCGCCACCTTTCAAAGCTTCTCCCCCGGTGTCTGCGGCAGAAGCGTCCCCAGCACCCGACCCTACAGCGCTCAGCACCCCCCTCACTGCACCCCGGAGCGGCTCCCGCTCACCCAGTCGCTATCAGCGCTTAGAGCGGGTCACAACCCCCCGCACCCCAGTTCCAGCCGCCCGCCTGCTCGGTCCCTGCGCCGGGAGAGCTCCTCAGCCCGCGCCCCCCGCCGCCGGGTCCCCCCCGAGCCCCGGCTCCGCCGTCAGGCCGCGGACAGCGGGCTGGCCGGGAAGGCCCCACCGTGCCGGGATGACTCAGCGGCGGAGGACGTGCCCGCAGCCCCCCGCCCCGCCAGGCCGACCCGCCGCCGCTGAGGGGAGGCTCCCGGAGCCCCGGTGAGGGGCGCGGGCGGCGCCGGGACAGGCTGTCCCCCCTGCCCGGCCGGCGGAGCGGCTGCTCTGCTCTGCTCCGCTCCTCCCCTCCCCTCCCCGCGCCGCGCCCCCCTGCCCGCTACCGGCGAGCCCCGGGCAGTGGGACCGGGACCGCGCCCGCCCTCACCCATCGCGGCTCCTCAGGCGGCGGCTCCCGAGCTGCGGCGGCCACAATATGGCGGCTCCGGGGAGAGGGAGGGCGAGGGGAGCGGACGGCGGCCGGAGCGGGACAAACTTCCCCCGCGCCGCGGCTGCCCCGCCCTTAAGGAGACAGAGGTGGGGCGGGGCCGGGCCGCTCTCTCCCGCGGGACACGCGGCGCTCGGGCGCCCTCTGCGGGCGTCGGGTGGCGGGGAGGACCTGGCCCGGCTCTCGCGTCCTGTCACTCGTGTCCTGTCCCCACGTCCTGTCCCCATGTTCCATCTCCTCATGCCCCATCCCTCACACTCTGTCCCTCATGTCCCATTGCCTTGTAGCTCATCCCTCCTGTCCTGTCCCTTCAAACCAAGTCCCCTCACATCCCATCACTCATATCCCATCACTCATATCCCGTCACTCGTGTCCTGTCACTCGTGTCCTGTCCCTCCTGTCCCGTCCCCTCACACCACGTCCTGTCACATCGGGTTGCCCCGTGTCCCCTGTTGCCCCACCACCCTCCACGGCTCACACACCACACGCAGGTTTTGAGCTCAGAAACGCCCCGAGATGTCCTTTTAATACAAAGTCCATCACCAGTCTCTGTCCGTGGCAGCTCCGGGGCTGGCTGCGGCCGGCGCGGGGCGGGCGCGGGGGCTCTTAGGTGGTGCGGGGTCTGCTGCCCCCGCCCATGGCGATGAACACGTCAATGGGGACGTTGGGCAGCGTCAGGCGGTGGCTGCCGAGACATCGCCGCAGGTGCCTGTGGGGAGAGAGCGGTGTGAGCCCAGTGCCATGGCACGGCACGGCATGGCATGGCTTGACATGGGCCAGCATGGCATGGCATGGCACAGAATGGTCTGATATGGCATGGCATGGCACAGCACAGCACGGTCTGATATGGCATGATACGGTATGGCACAGCACAGCATGGCTTGGTCTGATATGGCATGGTATGGCATGGCACAGCACAGCATGGCATGGCCTGATATGGCATGGCATGGCACAGCACAGCACAGTCTGATATGGCATGGTGCAGCATGGCATGGCACAGCACGGCACAGCAGCACATGGCATAGCACAGCACGGCACAGCAGGGCACAGCACGGCACAGGACGCTGTCTGCCCCTGCTGGCAGCAGCAGCCGCAGGCAGGGAGCCAGCCCCACCCCCGGGCAAGGAGAGGTTCAAACGATCCCAACGATGCTTCTGGGAGCAAATTCAGCTGCGTTTGCCGGAGCGGGGACCCCGTCTGTGTGACCAGGACGTGGCGTGGCTGTGCCAGGGCCAGACCTCGCACCCCCCAGGGTGTCCTGGTCCCCTCTCACCTCCCCACAGAGCGCTCGGCACCCTCCGGCTCCCGCGCCTCGGGGCGCACAGCTGAGCTGGGGCAGTCGCCCGCCTCGATGTGGAACCTCTGAGCCTGCGGTGCCCGCTGGGAGCTCATGTCTGGGCCCTGGACACGTCTGAGCGGAGAGGAGCAGGGGGGTGAGCCCGGTGAGCACGGACTCCTCAGAACAGGAGGAATACGGTGGGGGGGACCCCAGCCAGCCCCGTAACGTCCGTGCTGCTCACCCCAAGAGCCCCCGCTCACCAAGAGGATGTTCCAGCCTGTCCCCCACCTCACTGTGTGCCTGACACCCAGCTGGCACAGCGCTGGTTGCATCACAATAGCACCCTCGGGCTTTTAAAGGTCCCCCTGTGCCCCCCCAGCGATGAGCTGCTGTGGCGGAGTCGCTGCGGGATGAATTGAGGGAGTGAAGGGTCCCAACCCACGCGAGAAGATGGAGGGGTTTTTACTTGCCAATGGCTACCAGCTCGGCAGGACCATTGGAGAGGGGATGTACTCCAAAGTGAAGGAGGCTTTTTCCCAAAAGCACCAGAAGAAAGTAGCTATTAAAATAATTGATAAGAAGGACTGCCCAGAAGGTAAGAGTTGACCCTGAAAATGCTCCAGGCTGAGGCACTGTCCCTCCCTGGGGGTTAGAACGAGTCCAGAGGAGGCCACGAGGATGATGCTATGGCTGGAGCAGCTCTGCTGTGAGGACAGGCTGAGAGAGTTGGGGCTGTTCAGCCTGGAGAAGAGAAGGCTCTGGGGAGACCTTCCAGTGGCCTCCCAGTACCTGAAGGGGCTCCAGGAAGGCTGGGGAGGGACTTTTTATAAGGGCAATTAATGACAGAACAAGGGGAAATGGCTCTAAACTGGAAGAGGGGAGGTTTAGATGAGATATGAGGAAGAAATTGTTTGGTGGGAGGGTGGTGAGACCCTGGCCCAGGTTGGCCAGAGAAGCTGTGGCTGCTCCTCCCTGGAAGTGTTCTCGGCCAGGTTGGATGAGGCTTTGAGCAACCTGGTCTAGTGGAAGGTGTCCCTGCTGCTGGCAGGGGGGTTGGCACTGGATGAGCTTTAAGGTCCCTTCCAACACAAACCAGTCTGGGATTCGATGATTCTCTTAGTTCCCAGCAGGTTAGTTTCCCAAACTTGCCACCTGGGAGCAGATGGGGAGGGGACAGTGCTGGGTGTCCAGCAGAACAGCCCAGGGACTGTGGCCTGAGCATTGGGACCTGTTTAGGTGGCTGCTCCTCCAATCCCAAGGACAGCAAAGTGCTGGAGGAGCCCAGCACCTCCCCTTGATGAGCTGCCCTTGGGGAATGATGCTGGGCCATGAGGAACCAGCACCCTGAGAATGACCTCCCCTCCCTCTACCCATCCCCTCTGCTGAGTCCCAGAGGGGTGTCCAGAGCCAGCAGCTCAGGGACACCCCCGTGAGCAAACCCGCTTCCTCTCTCGGCAGAATTCATTCACAGATTCCTGCCCTGGGAACTCCAGATCATCACACGCTTGGACCACAGGAACATCATCCACATATACGAGACACTGGAGTCTGCAGAGGGGAAGATCTGCCTCGTGATGGAGCTGGCAGAGGACGGGGACATCTTTGACTACGTGCTCCGTGAGGGTCCCCTGCCCGAGTCCCAGGTCAAGGAGCTCTTCCGCCAGCTGGTAGAAGCCATCCAGTACTGCCACAGCTGCGGGGTGGCCCACCGAGACCTCAAGTGTGAGAACACCCTGCTGCAGGGTCACACCTTGAAACTGGCGGATTTTGGCTTTGCCAAGCTGCTCCCCAGGGACCACAGGGAGCTGAGCTGGACCTTCTGCGGCAGCATCGCCTACGCGGCGCCCGAGGTGCTGCAGGGGATGCCCCACGACAGCCTCAAGGGCGATGTCTGGAGCATGGGTGTCATCCTCTACACCCTGCTCTGTGCCCGCCTGCCCTTCGATGACACTGACATCCCCAAGATGCTGCACGAGCAGCAGAAAGGAGTTTCTGTCCCCAGGCACCTGGGGATCTCCATGGAGTGCCAGAACCTCCTTAAAATGCTGCTGGAACCAGACATGACACTGAGACTGTCCATCGAGGGGGTCAGCAGGCACCCGTGGCTGACTAACCCCTGAGAAGGGCTCACCCTACTCTCTCCCAATGGAATAGATTGTTTCTAAAATGATGAGAACTCTCCCCAAACGGAGCAGATTGTTTCTAAAATAATGATAAATTTTGAAATCTGTGTTTCCCATCTCTCCAGCCTCTCTCCTGCCACACAGCCCCTCCCAGCCACCACCATCCTGCAAGCGAAGGAAATAACACTGGACACAAGCAGAGACTCTGTAGAATTCCTTTAATTGCTGTTATTAATTAACTGCAAGTCTGTAAAAGTTTTGGAGAAAGTCGTCGTTACAAAACTACCAGCTGTTAGAATTGTTCCTGGTTTTCACCCCAGCTAGAAAAGGCTCAGGGAGATGTGGAATAGTTCAGAACAGAGAATATTGCACAGACAACCAAATGGTTAATTTAACTAAAGAAAACATGGGGGGGAAGAAGTGACACAGATGAGAGCACTGCACCCTCAGAGCTCTGCTGCAGGCCCAGGGATCCAGCCGTGACTCGTACCGTCACCCCCAGAGGGGACACGGCCTGAGCCCCCCGCCACAACCCTCCCACTGGGGTCACCTTCCCACAGCAGGTTCTTCTGCTCCAGCTAAATTTAAGCCCAGGACGGGGTGAGGCCACAGCACCTTTCAGAGGTTCTGCTGGGCCCCCTGTACACCAAGCAGGATCAGAGCTGTAGCTCAGTCCCAGCCCTCGTGGGTTTTGCAGGACATGCTCTCATGGAAGTGCCTGAAGTCACCGCTGCCACCAACCCACCTGTGTGGGCAGCAGTGCTGGAGAATCTCCCCAAAGAGAGGGGGGAAAAAAAAACCCCAAAACAACCAAAACCCAACCCCAAACCCCAACTCTTCCAAGTGCACCTAGGTTAATGTGAACCAAAACCAGAAGGAAACCCACAGCTCCAATGAAGCAGCCCTGGCAGGGGTGGAAGGACAAAGGGAGCGTGTGTAAATCCATCACCTGGGAGGGCAGGGACAGCAGCGAGGGCTCTGTCCCTTCAGGACAACTGGACATTGGCAACAGCCACCGAGGAGCATCTCGTGCTGTTAGAAGGGAACTGCCCAAAAAGAGAGGCTGTGGGTCTGGGGGAAGCACTGCAGGCAGTCACAGGGGGGTTAAGGGAGGAACCCAAGTGAGCACAGCCAGGCTTGTGACCTGGTGTGGGTGGGACACGAGGGGACACAGCCACAGCCAACAGCTGCCACCCACACTTGGGTGCTTCTGCCTCCCCTTGGGCTGGGAAAGGGAATGGCCAAAGCCTCAGTGCCAAAGCAGAGGTTAAAGTGGTCAGTGGGCCAGACTGGGGCTTTGCAAGGGCTGAACTGGGCTCCACAACAGACTGGTTCTGCTCCCAGGGTGACCCAAACCACAGCCTGCCCAGAAGGGCTCAAGTAAGAGCAAGCCACAAGTAATTTGCTTGGGAAATTTACCTAGAAATACACAAAACCCAGCAGGGGAAGGCAGTGCAGCTGTAAAGGGAAAAGCAGCAGGTTGTGATCTCAGAGGAGCTGCTGCTCTTGCAGCAGGCAACAAGAGTTTCCATTAAAAAAAGCTTCCAAGATGAAAAGCCAGGCAGAAGCTCAGGGTTTGGCAGGGAGTTTGGCTCCTTCCAGCCTGGTCTCTGGGTCAAAGCCACAAGCCAACTGCCTTTCTTTGCAGCAACCAGTGGCGCAGCAGAAGGGGTTTCTACAGCAGCATCTCCAGCCCCTGGCTGCTCCCTGCGCGGGGGCTTCCTCCAGGGCTGGCCTGGCCAGGAGCGGAGAGCAGCAAGCGAGCAGGAACAGCTTCTATCCAAGAGCCTTTGAGCTGCTGTGCTGTAGATTATGCACGCACACAACAAGCAAACAATCAGCCAGCTGGCAGTCTGGTGGCACCAAGCAACCCTGCCAGGTGTCCAAGCACCCAGCTCGCCCCGGGGACCCCTCACTGCATCGCATCTGCCTCTACCCGACGCTTTCGGGGCAGTCAGTTTTGGCTTGACCAGTCTCTAGGACCTACTGAGAAGATGGGCTCCCTAGCAGCTAAGTGTACGAGTGAACTCCTGCTTCTTCCTCCTCCAGGTCTGCAGGGGGTCACCCTTGAGTTGCCCACAGGATTTAGCAGGAATGAAACTCCTCCAGCCTGGAATTGCAGTCCCCAGCACAGTCACACACAAAGGAACAGCCGGTCCGTGATTTAATTCACATTCGATGGTGGAAATGAGCCTGTGACACACACTGGAAGCAGCTGCTTTATTCCCAGTCTTCCCACTCTTCATCTTCCAGCTGCAAACAAGAGTAACATCCTTCAGTTTGTCTCTGCAACTCAAGAGCCATCTGTCACCAGAGCCTCCTGCCCAGGGTGTCTGAGTCAGCGCAGTGCCTGACGTATCCCCGTGCTCCCACACCCTCCCAGCAGGGATCTGCTCGCTCCCTTTCCCTTGGGGAACTTGCACACTCATCCCTCTTTGAGCACAGCCAGCCACTCTCTGCTCCAGCTAACACCCACACTGAGATCCTGAGCTGAGCCTGTGTCCTCAGAGATGGAGGAGCCTCCTGGGAGCTGCTCTAGCCTGGCAGTTTCCTGCTGTGGCTCTGCAGGCCAGCAGCAGCCACATCTCGCTGCAGCGTGCTGCACAGCACAGGGGCTGGAGGCAAAGCTCAAGCTGAGGGACTCACCCCCCTGCTCTGAGGCACTGCAGTCTCTCTGCACCTCCCAGGGGAAGCACCCAGCAACAGCAGAGCTCACTCAGCATCACCCCAAGGAGTTGCTGATGGTTTCTGGGAGCTATTTGAGTGAGCACCTCCCCTCGACTCACCTCCCCAGACACTTCCACCTTCGAGAGCGCCAGCTGCACCTCCTCCTCAGTCATGTCCAAATCAAAGTCCTTTTCCCAGTCCTCACTGATATCTGTGCTGGAGCCTGTAACCACAAACATCACAACTGAGCCATCAGAGCTGGACATGCTCTCCAGACACTCTGGCCAAAGCACACAGCTGCCCAAGCCCACCAAGGGACAGCCCACAAAGCCCTGGCGTTCACGAGGCTCAGATCTGCCCCAGGAGAGAAGCCTCCCCCATTCCCAAGAGCAGGCTGTGAGCTCGCTGACAGAGATGGGATGGACTGAACTGCACTTCCCTATCACAGGCTGCTTCAGAACAAGTGGGAGAGGTGAATGTTGGAACATGTTCTCCTCTGGCCTGGGAGAACTAGGATGTGTCACACTTCAGTCAGATGGAAAATACAACAGATAAAGAATGACAGGAGTGACCTAGATATGGGGACTATCACAGTCCCCAACAGAATGAACAACCTCCTGGGACAGAGGAGCAGCAGGGACACTCTGGGGGCAACATGCAGAGGGAAGGAACCACCACTTTGCCTACACAGACCACAGCCTTGCCCCAGCCTGGGGCAAGGGACCACAGGTTGTCTCTGTTCAGCTGACAGACTTCTGATTTCTTGTCTAATTTCATTCTGCTCACAGACCCAGTTCATGATACTTGGCCACTTTGCTGGAGCTTTGGTTGCTTTCAGTGGCTTTACAATCCTATACCCAACATAACCACTATTCTGGGAGACCTGCAGCAGGCTCTGCTGAAGGCAGAACCTCCTGCCATGAAAGGTCTGTAGATAATGGCAGGCAGAGCTGCAAAACATCCTGGAGGAGTCTCACCCTCCGTTCTCCCGAGGGAGCCCAGGAACGGGGCTCAGGCCACCGCCAGCTGCAGCACTGGCCAAGCTGCCTGCTGAGAGCAGATTGTCACTATCTGATGTGACCAACTCGACCTGCCCAGCAGCACAAGGATTTGCTTTCATTTCAGTTTGGCCATTAGACAGTCTTTGGATCTAACTTTCCTGGGTGATTTTGCCAAAACCCCTTTTCTCCTCCTTCATCATCACAAAATCAGAGCCCTTTCCCCCAGAAGCTGCCCCCCCAGCAGAAGCTGCCCCCAGGCTGTGTGCTGGCCCCACGGACGCACCTTTCTGGCCGTTGTTGGAGGGGGTGGATTTCCCGCTGTCCGAGTTCAGCTCAAACACCCGCAGATCCGTTGGTCCTTCCTCCTTCAGAGTCTCTGTCCTGCCCTGGGCTTTGCTTTCCACCTCTCTGAGCTCTGTAACAGCCCGTTGCTCTGAGGATGCTGCTGGCTCTCGGGCAGGTGCAGAAGGATGACCAGGTTCTGGTGGCTTTGGCAGGGAGCTCTGCTCTTCTGAGGTGGCCTCCAGCAGCCTCTGGGAGAGGTCTCCGGTCCCAGCTGGTTGTGCTCCAGGCTGTAGCTGCGCAGCAGGCACAGAGGCAGGGTTTGCAATCTGAGTCACAAGGGAGATGCTCTCACTGCTCTCAGAGGGGCTCCCCTCTGCTGGGGTCGGCTCCGGAGGGAGGACGGCCCAGCTTTCCTCTGAGGGTCCCTTGTGAGCAGTGGGGTGGTTTCCCTCCAGGGCTGCAGGGGCAGATTCTTTCTCTGCTGCTTCTGGAAATTTCACGTTTGCACAAGGCAGGGGTGACATCCCCAAGAACTCCTCTGTAGGAAGGCAGAAGAGAAGTGAGAAATAGTTCAGCAAGTGCAGCAGCAGCTGAGAGTGCAGCAGGGTGGGCTGCAAGCTGGGCTGGGAGCTGAATTTGTGGGAGTGAGGAGGAGCCACCACCCTCTCTAACTGAGACCTGCCAAGGTCTGCACAAGCCCTCCCGCAGATCCCCAGCTATCTGACTCACCCTCATCCTCTTCCCAGCCTGGCTCCTCTAGGTGAATGCTCTGCTCTGCTCGCTGCTTCAGAGCCTCCCTCCGGGCTTCATCCTGCAGGGAATTCAATGTCAGCGCTGACTCACGTCCCCAGTCCTTCCCTCCCCCAGGTATTTCAGCATCAGCACAACAAGGACACAGACCAGGCAGCCCAGATTCCTGTTTTTCCATGAAAAGTATCTTCTGCCTCTTTAGTCTGCATTAGAGAGCTCCTTGGAGCACCCACCCCCCGGGGGAGACACCCACCCCCAGGTGACACTGACCTGCTCCAGGCGATGCACTTTATAGAAGTAGCGCTGCCAGAACTCGGAATGAGAAACAGCCACGGGGACCTGGGGGTGACACAGGGAACGCTGTGAGTCACTGCAGAGGGGGGCTGTGCTTGCTGCCTCGCTCCCCTCATCACCTGCACAAGGCACCTGCCTTTTCAGGTGCACAGGCTTGGGACCAAGCCCCAGGTATGCACTGGCAGACGCTCAGATGCACATCAGACAGCTGCAGGGGAATTTCTGTTCCAGGCTCATGACAAACAAGCAGGAAGAAGAACACCAAATGCTGCCTAATGTCCCTGTGCCAGTTGACCACCACACCACAGTCCCTTCTACCATCAACTCCAGGGCCCAAACAGCTCAGGGCTCCCCTGCACCGTACCCCAAGGCAGAAGCTGGTCACTGCAGGAGCCAGGCAGGGCCTTACCATTTTGGTGTAGAGAGCCCGGATGGAAGGGCTGGTGGCCAGCAGCTCTGCGATCTCCCCTTTCTTCTCCTCCAGGTTAAACTGAGAGAGCCAGGCCTCGAGGAGCTCAGCAGGGCCTGCACAGGACAGGGACAGAGGTAACAGAGCAGGAACAGTTTGGGGAAGTTTCACTGGAAAAATACTATGGACTAGACCAGCTGGGGTGAGCAAAGGGCAAAGGAGGAGGGAGATGTGGGTCTCTGAGCCTACCCAATGTCTGGGTCCTCTGTCAGTACAAGGTCACACAGCACCACTGACCCAGGAAACCCTCAGTCTAAGCTAGTCCCCAGTGCAACAGACAGATCTGTTCTCCATAAACAGTGACCCCACCTACAGCCACACCAGTTCTGGGCAATTCAGGACAACCCACAGACCCCACACAGGGGCCAGCCTGGCTCCACAGCACCGCCCAGCCCTCCCATACCATCAGGTTCGTTGCAGTAGGTGGCTGGGTCTGACTGGAGGCTGTAGAGACGAGCCTGGAGGAGAAGACACACAGGGCAGAGCCATCAGTGGAGAGGCAGCAGCAGAGCCCTGAGAGGACAGGGATCAGGATGTTGCATCCCAGAGGGAAGCAGCAGGAAGGGGACACCCACCTTGGCACTGTCGTAGGGCTCTGTGGTCCCTGTGGGCGTTGCCATCAGAGTGATGACATCGCAGTCAATGGTCTTATCCGGGGAGGGAGCAAATGTGTCCGAGATGACACCCAGGAAGTCAGAGAGGCCTTTCCTCACCTTTTCAGTTGCACCTGAGGAACCTTCCGTCCTCTTGAAAGGAAAAAGCAGCACAGTGTAAGTAACAGTGCCTGCAGCAGCAGGACAAGTCTCAGCCTTTCCTGGACAGGTTCCTTCAAGGAAGCAGGATTTCTCTCCTATAAAAAGTGCCAGTGGTGTGACTGTGTGGCCAGGGCTGGGTGGAAGGGCACGGTGGCAGGCACCAGCCTCAGGTGGCAGTGGGACAGACTGGCCTTGTAATAGGTTTGTGGGGAACTGAACCTAAGCTTTGAGGGGAAGGACACAGCCAGGTTTGGAGACTGGCTGCTTTGGGGGTTGGACTGTGACAGAGCAGCTGTGCAGGGTTAGACTGACAGCTTGTGTGGAGATCTGATATCACACTGCAGTGACACTGCCAGTATCCAACCTACACGGCACTCAGGGAGAGGGAAAGCACAGGGAACCTTTCTCCACTCATCTCCAGAGGTTCCTCACCCCTACACCAAGGAAATCCCAGAGTGCTCAGGACCAAACCTGCACCCAGGAGAAAGCCTGAAACATGAAGCTCATGGCTACATGTTGGGGTTTGTTCAGAGGATGATGTCCTTGTAGGCAGGTCCATCCTATTCACCCCCTGCTCTGCTTTCTGCAACAAGGATCCCAGCTCTCCTGCCCCATACTCACTGCCAGCTTGTCCTTGACCACGCTGGCCGTAGCAGCGATGGTGCAGGCTGTGTCATGCTGCACTACTTGAGTGAACTCAGCCAGGTCCCGTTTCATGAATTCCAAAGCTTCTGTAGACTGCAAAAAGACGATAAATAGGTTGTGTAACCTTTTTGCTCTCTGACAAAGCCATGGCCACTCTGGGAACACCTGGCACACTACAAAGATTAAAGTGTGAGAGCCTTTAACCTGGCTGAGCCCTTACCCCAGTGAGTGCAATGGGTAAGACCATAATAACCAGAATAACAACGGGAAACAGCAACGCTCAAAACACTTTACAGTGGGGTTTTTAAGCTAAGAATGGAAAAAAACAGGTTACAAAAACCCTTGTTCTGAGTCTTAGTGTATAATTAACCTAAGTAATGCTGTCACAGGCAGGAAATTACACACCAGAAAGCGATGCTGCAAGCACAAGCCCTCCCTGCTCAGGTGGTGATTTTCACATCAGAGCCCAACGCTGCTCCCCTTGAGCCATAAGGCCCCAGCGCAGCGGCCGGGTCCCCATCCCCCAGAGTTACAACGAATACACCCCGACCCCACCCCTCCGTGCGCACCGACCCGTCCCCTTCCCGGGGCCACGGCCGCACACCCTCGCTAGGCGTCAGGCAGCCGCTGAGGCTGGGCTCGGACGGTACCGGAGCCGTTGTTGACGAAGCCGCTGTTGCAGTTACAGCCCAACCATCGCTGCAGCCCCGCAGGGAACCGGCCAGCGCCGCGATCCCCTCAACGCACCGACTCCCGGGCAGCGGGGCCGCTCCGCAGGCCCGTCCCGTTCCATCCCGGAGGCCCGTCCCGTCCCGGTACCGCCTCTTACCTTCTCCTTGACGGCCTGGTAGCTCTGCTGCAGCCAGCTCCGCCACCAGCCCGCGTCCTCCCTGCGCACGGGACACCAGTGTCAGGCGGGGCAGACCCCGGCCCCGCCATGGGGCAGTCCCCGGCCCGCTCCCCCGCCCGCTCCGGTCCGCGTCCCGGGCCCTACCGGACCCCACTTCCCGCCCGCCGAACCCCCGTCCCGGCGCTGGGCCGGGCCGGGCCCAGCCCTGCTGCCCGCTCCGCCATCCCCAACTCACCCCTCCGCCATCTTGGCGGCCTGACGTCACCAATATTTACCGACCCCTCACCCCGCAGGCCCCGCCCCACCGCGGGCGGCCACTCCCCCTTGTAACGTCACTTCCGCCGCCGCCGCCACCGCCTCCTCCTCCTGCCGGGCGGGAGCGGAGGTGAGGCGTGAGCTCCCGGTGCGGGGACGGGAGACCCTTGGGGTGGGGAGGAGCTGGGGGGGTCTCTGCGGTGGGGTGGGGGCGGCCTCTCCCGCTCTCCGTTACCCCCGGCTGTGGGGAGAGGCCGGCGGGAGGCGGCGGTGGCTCCCCGGTGGCTCCCCGGTGGCTCCCCGGTGGCTCCCCGGTGGCTCCCCGGTGGCTCCCCGGTGGCTCCCCGGGATTTCGGCCGGATCCCCCGCACTGACGGTACATTCTGGTTGTTCCCCCCCGGTAGCGGGAGCGATGGAGATGCAGTCGTACTACACGAAGCTGTTGGGAGAACTGAACGAGCAGCGCAAGAGGGATTTTTTCTGCGACTGCAGCATTATCGTGGAAGGGAGAATCTTCAAAGCCCATAAAAATATTTTATTCGCCAACAGCGGGTATTTCCGAGCCCTGCTGATTCACTACATCCAAGACAGCGGACGCCACAGCACCGCCTCGCTGGACATTGTCACCTCGGAGGCTTTCTCCATCATCTTGGATTTCCTTTATTCTGGAAAGCTGGATCTCTGTGGGGAAAATGTGATTGAGGTGATGTCTGCAGCTAGCTATTTGCAAATGACCGATGTGGTCAATTTCTGCAAAACCTACATAAGGTCATCGTTAGATATTTGTAGGAAAATCGAGAGAGAAGCTGCTTTTTATCAGGCTGATAGCGGGAGCGTTAGCTCTGCGAGAGAGGGCACCTCGTACAGCTCCAAGAGCCAGTGCTCTGCCTCTGTCTCTTCCCTGCAGGAAAAGGACAGGATTTTGGATTGCCAGAGAGATCCTCCCTGTGGTGAGTGCAGCAGCTGCCATCCCCTGGAGCTTGTGGTCAGAGACCCCGTAAGCAGCGACTCTCCAGACAACGTTAATTCTTCGTTACCCAAAGGGGTGGAGCCCAAAGTAGAGTTTGACGCCGATGAAGTCGAGGTGGAAGTGGGTGAGCGGCTGCCGCAGTATCCAGCTCCGTTGTCCCTCGAGCAGATGGACGAGGGGCTGCACGGGGGGCAGGCCATGGACCTGGCCTGCAATAACTATCACATGAAACAATTCCTAGAGGCCCTGCTGCGCAACAGCTCGGCTCAAAGGAAGGATGATGTGGTTCATCACTTTGTCCGGGGCTTTGAGGGTAGGCCAGAGGATGCAGGGGTAGCCATGAGTTCCATGATGGACATTCACAGCGACTGGTATGGTGAGGACACAGGTGAGAGGACCCTGGGCGGGTGTAGGCTGTGTAATCCAGGAGGAAACTGCTTAGTTGTGCCGCTTCCTTTGTTACTCTCGTTCTTGTTCAGGAATATATTGCTGAATCTTGTGCCATAGCAAAATAAACTCTTGTTGTGGACTTCAAAAGAAAGCTGTACTCGTTTATTCAGTGCAGCACTTGGGAGGTAAGTATTTCTGACAGCTTTTATGGTCTCTTTGAAACAGATGCTGGTGCCTGGTGTTGGTGATAGTGCTTTAATAAACAGTCACTTTGGGGATCTTGTTGAATGGCAGGTGCATTTCTAAAAAGAATCTTCTTCTCATAATGTTTGTGTTACAAAGAGCAAGTGGAAAGATAAGTTGAGCTGCCACAAGAGGGATCTGCTGTAAAACCTGACAGAGCAGAAGTAGCTTCTTCCACGTGGGTTGCTGGATGATAGTCTGTTTGCTGAGACTTCCTTTGAACTTCAAAAGAGCAGAAATCAGTTTTATTCAATACTGAGTGATACCTGGAAATTCTTTAAGAGCACTAGAAGCTTTAAACTCTCTGGTATTGCATAAAGATGAGACTTAGCTTTTACCTCTAGAGGCAAACTCGCTTCTCAGCTGCTGGTGACCTGAAGTTCCACTGCTTTCCCAATCCCAGTGCTTGTTGGGAGGTCTCACGATGACAGGAATGTCTCCTAGCAGAAGTGTAGGGGACCTGGAGAAGAAGGTCATGTCCATATGCGTTTCTCCTGAAGTGGACAATAAGGATTTGGGCATTTTACCTGCTTAGGATAATGTTGGTGCACAACTCACCTCGTCTAAACTGCCTTATGAAGACAGGAGGTGGCTCTGACCAAGTGCTGTAGCTGTTCAGGATGTGACAGACAGAATAACAGTGTGAGCAGGAGAGAGGAAATCTTTCACTGAATATTCCACTCTAGATAGCAAGCTTGCCTTCATGTCACTTGCAGCTCATGTGTGATCTTAAAGTCAATAAACTCAACATTATCTCTCACGGCTTTAATTAAGGAGTCTGATAAAATCACAGATCCAGTCCTACAGTCACCAAAAGACTGAGGTCACCAGGTCACACCTGTGGCTTTTGATGTGTAGCAAAGCAAGAGCATCTGACACACAAACTGTGCTTTCTTTTTTTCCTCTGATAAAATCTTCACCCTGTTACTGACTCATTAAGAGGGAAATGCTTCTAGAAAATTAGAGAGATTATCAGCTGTCATGATAATATATCAGAAATGTTAATGGTAGATATGCTTCAAATAGGAGTGGGGGGAAAAAACCCCAAACCTTGCATTAGTTCTGCTTCTCTGCTAAAACTGAGCATCATGAGCATCTAGGAGAATGGAAGTCTCTCTTCTCAGCTGTTAGTGCTCCTGCTATCTCAGTATTTTCACAAGACACCAGGAATGAGAAATGCAAAGTCCTGATAAAAGAATAGTTCTCTCGTGCATTCAGGCTGACAGGTGAGAGAAATGCCTCTTGTTTTCAAGTGTCCACATCTGTTCCAGTCATCCTGGTCCCCTTCCCAGCTGATGGAGGGTAAACAGGCACCTCTAGAGAGCCTGGAAGCAAGGCAGCTCTGAGAACTGCTTTTATTTTATTCTTTTTTTTTTTAAACAGAGCTCTAAGTGCCCAGCAGGGATTAGCAATACCTTGTGAAGGTCCAAAATCAGGTGAGATTAATTTCACTCACATGTTCATACTAGACACTCCTTTTTTCGAGGCTGGGTTGGACAAACCTGAGCACAAGGAATGTTCTGCAGCTTCTACTTCTGATAAAGAGCTCAAGGATTGATGGACCAACTCCTGAATTAGTACCTGAAACAGGGAAACTTAATCTTTTAGTACATCTCAATCTTTATTCTGGAAAGGAAGCTCCTCTCTGGGCTGATACTGAAAAACTTGGCAATACTCATGTTTATATAAAATATGATCTTCAAATTTAATTCTCTCTTTTTGCTTCTGACTTCATAAATTATCTATTATTTGTGTGCATATAGTTTGATTTTAGGAAAAGTAAAACATAATCAGCAAATGTATTGGAGTCCTTCATCTTGTTATTACCAATGGAAGTGCTAAAGTGAATGGCAGCAGAAACAAACATTCCTATTTTTAGATGGGTTTCCCACATCTAAATTTATGCTCTTTGTATAAAAGCATCCGGGAAACATTGTGCTACTTCTACCTGGAATTTGAGTTAAAGATTTTACTTTCTAATGCTGTCTAATACTAATGGTATCTTAAAAAAAAAAAAAGGAAGTAGGAGACTTTCTGTGGCTGAGATAGTGCAGAGACTGCACTAAAAGTGAATATTTAGCACTTAATTAAATGGCTTCTTACAATAAAATGAATTTCTTTTTCTGTTGTGAGCCAGCTCCCTTCAGAGTATTGGCTTTGTTAGTATAGGCAAGCTGATTTTCAAAGGACTTGATCATCTGCAGCTGCATGAATATCTGCTGAAATGGCACAACCTACAGAAATTCCAGGTGAGCCAAATACAACGAGAGGGGACAGTGCAATTACCTTGACTCAGCCGTGCAGCATTGGAGGATAACAATCCAACACAGCTAACACTGGGGAACTGCCTAATCTAATGTGTTGTGTTTTGGGTTTTTTTTTCCCCCAAAAGGTGATGTGTTGGTTGTGCCAATCAAGCTGCACAAGTGTCCGTTCTGTCCCTACACGGCGAAGCAGAAGGGGATCCTGAAGCGGCACATTCGCTCCCACACGGGAGAGCGGCCCTACCCCTGCGAGACCTGTGGGAAGCGCTTCACCCGGCAGGAGCACCTTCGGAGTCACGCCTTGAGTGTGAGTTGGAAACATGCTATCAAGACATTTTTAATTGTTTTTGCCATTTCCCACAATATTTTGGACAAAATGATTGTTGTCAAGGTGAGATAAGCTTCTCTAATAATAAGTTTAAGCCACGGATGTTTAGTTCATTAGTACTGATGTGACCCCAAATCTTTTGTTGCTGGGATCATCTGCCCTTTAGCTTAAGTGGAGATGGTTTTCTGTTCTAGGAATATATGCAAACCAGCACCCAGCACCAGAAAGAGCTAAAGCAAGAAGGCAGATTGCCTTTTTTTACCATAACTTTGTTATTTTTAACTCCAGGTGCATCGATCCAACAAGCCAATTATCTGCAAAGGTTGTAGGAGAACATTCACAAGTAGCCTGTCCCAAGGACTACGCCGCTTTGGCTTGTGTGACAGCTGTACCTGTGTGACCACAACCCATGAGGACTCCATGCCCATTAACCTCAGCCTAATGGAACCTTCATCAGAAGGCCAAGAGAAGGGTGATGCTGATAATGATTGGCCCATATATGTGGAGTCTGGAGAGGAAAATGATCCAGCTGATGATGATGATGGTGATGACAAGCAGGAAATCCACAGGAGCTTAGCAGACAGAGAAACACTTATGTAGCAGTGGGAGGATTTAAAGTGTCTCCCTAACAGTGGTTGGTCTGCAAAAGAAAACAGCCTATTTACCCCATTAGTGAGACTGTGCTGGTTTTTATTATTCCATTTTTTTAAATAGAAGAGTGGGGAGAACTGGAATTTTTAATACTTTTAAGTTTTCAGTGCTGTGCACCAGAAATCTGTGAAGAATCTTCTGTCTGGGGTTCACAGAGGTTGTACTTGAGCAATTTCCAGTGGTGTCTCTGCCTCTTAGTTTTGCTTTTGCAGGTGGAACATCTCTGTTTTGTTTTGATAACAAGTTTCTTCAAAATAATGCTGTCATGGTCCTTAATCCCTGGTGTGAAAGGGGCACCATCTTCTCTCTGAAGATTACATTAAAAGAAATGCAGTTTTCATCCATTACCTTGGACTTTTCTAAACCAAGTGGTGATCCTTCTGTGTTAGGACAGTATTTAAATTGTAAACCTCAAGTGTTTGCTTAGACTGGATTCAACCTGGAAACCAGGGCAGACAAACCAGGATGACAAAAATCCGCTGCTGCTGAAAGCACAGGCAGTAAGAATAAATATATTTCATGTGTCCTTAACTGCAGGTATTTAGAGAACAAGCTTCTCTTTCTGCATTGTTTTTACTGCATCTTCCTCTCTCGAGGGCTTGAACTACAGATCTTCAGATGTGTCTTTAATGTCATTTAGACATGAGTAGTCTTGGCTTAAGAAACATTAAGCACACATTATGGTGTCTTGTGTCCTGGTCTCTCAGATTAAGTGAACTGCCCAATTCTCTTCAGCTTTTTACATTAGAAGTTAAAAGCTGCCAGTCAGGTTACTTGGGAATTCTGATTGTGGTAGATGAAATAGCCAGACTGACAGCTGATGTAGCTGAGGAGCAATTAAATATAAATATCTGAGCTATGCATATAATATGCTCTGAATACCCTTCTTGAAGCAATTGGGTAGGAAATCTCAGAAATTTTCACTAGCCTCTTTGTATGCAAATCCTTTTCTTTCTCTTTTTACTATCTTTTCTTTTAGTCTTTGTTGATCCTGCTCATGTTTTATGTTGTGTGAATTTATCCAAGTACTGTTTTTTATTTTTTTAAACAAACTTCAGTGCGGACCTCATGTTTCTTTGCAGGGATAGATACAGGTTGGCTGTCAAAGGAGGTGAGATTTTTTTACCTTTTCAGTACCAAGTTGATATAAGCTATCAAAAATGAAGCTGGGAAGCTTCAGAAGAAAACACACCATGAACAGGAAGCCTGTTTGGTTATGGGTAACCCACTGTTTCCTAATGAAGAGATAAAACTGAAATATACTGTGAATTAAGACTGTTAATGCTTCTTTACTATGTTGTGCATAATGTTTCATGGAAAGGCAAATTGTAGATGAGTTTTTCTAGCTGGAGTAAGTGCTAGATCAGAAGCCTGTAGGCAGGCATGGCTGACAAAGAATGAGCATTTTCTACTTTACAAGACTGTGCTTCTTGAGGTTTTAAGTGTAAAGACTTAAATGCTTGGCAAACATCAGATGGAACCTAAAAACCAGAGAGCCCTCTGATTTAACCAGGTTGGGTTTTTTTGCATACCTTGTGCTTTTATTTTACATACTGAAAAAGAACAATTCAGCTTCTCTATCTGCTTCATCCTACAGTGAAACAGTAGTCCTGTAGTGATGCTGCAGTTTACCTGTGAGAGGTGATTCTGATGTCACCAGTGCAGTCAAGAATTCATTGCCAGATCAAGTAGGATGAGGAAAGAAGAAACAAGCTTCTTATGAAACAAATCATTTAGTAGTGATTCCTGCAAACAGCAGAAGGTCAAGAGATTGTTTTGAAATCTCTCTCTGGTCTAAGCTCCATCCTCACAAGAAGATACTGGCATCAAGTGCCACGTTTATTTTCTGTAACTTACATTGCAATGAGCTTTCAGGAGTCCCTGTTCCAGGTCATCTGTACAGTTGAGTTTGTAATAGCTGAACATTAATCACAGTGACACATCATCCTAGAAAAATCTCACTGGGACAAGAGCTGTAAAAAATTCAGGGCTTTATAGCCCCTATTTTAGTCATCTAAATTAAGACCATCAAAGAGACAACTCATGTAGATGCCAGATTTGGAGCCGGGCTCCTTGGAAAATCCAGCTGTGGTTTTGGCTCCTCAGCACTTCTGAAAGCCCGAGCAACATGTGGGCTTGTAAATCAGGCCACCACATTTGACAATGCCATCTCCAGCCTAGCAGGGCTAGTCTTTTGGACTACTGCTCTATTTTTGTTGAGTCCAGCCAACATCAGAGGGTATTTTTTTTTTTAATCTGCTTATCTGATAAAGGAAAGACTTCTGTGTGTGAGAACACCTGAAAAAGAATCATTCTATCTGTGTTAAGAGACTAACTTGCTAATGAAAGTGGAGTAAGAATGTAAATAGGAATCCAAAATGATATTTGGTGACTAGGCATCCCAATTTCTGGTCCTTCCAGCATGAAGGTGCCACCTCATTGTAAATATTGGTCACTAGATATGGAGTATCAGCTGAGCATGGTTCTGGCTCGTGTGCCACGATTAAACTGTCAGAAGATTTAGCTTCTCGCACAGCTGAGCTGTGCTGAGGTGTGGGCTAGCTAACTCTGAAACTGTGATAACATTCAGAGTAGGGGAAATAAACCTCTTGTGAAAGTCTGTGTGTAAGAAAAGCTGCAGGAATGACTGCAGAGACCATCAGTGATTTTCCTGCAACCTGTTTTCGTTGGTCTTAGAGATTGTTCTTGTGCGTCTTGTGCCTAGAGAGCGGAGCTGTGTTCAGGGTTGTGTAGCGCTGGGGAGGGGTGCGGGTGGGGGGTACGCGGTTCACATTCCAGACTGAAAGTGGCCACCAAAATCGGTGTTTCCTGTTGATCTGTCCTATTGTGCTGCTTTGTTTTCAGTGGAGTCCTTCAGCCTTTGTATTTAGAAGAGGATGTAGTTTTATCCACATTCTTGTGACCAGATGTTCCTGTGAACCTGTTTGCTGTGCTTTCCACTTAGTTTTTGGCTGTTTTTTCCTGAAATCTTCCATTGTAGATCCAGCCTCTACAAGCTTTGAGAAAATGATGTAGCTGGTTTCAAATATTCACATGGTGCTTCATGAAGATTTTAAAATAATGTTTTTAGGGAAATTATTTCTAATGTAATCTGTTTCTCAAAGTTTTTTTAAAGGCCATGCAGACTACATATCTTAAAGTCTTGGCTCTGTGTAAGTGACTTTGTTTAGGAGTATATGTTTTAATGTACTTTTGCACATAATTGCACTGTATTTCACTGAAGGAATACGTGCTGCACTGGTATTCGTAGAGCATTTAACCTCTTGGTGCAAGACCTTGTAAATCTTCCAAATGTGATCATTTAATTTACTGCTGTTTTGTAAGACAGTTTCATAACTGAAGTCCTTTAGTCTAGTTTAAATGACAAATTCTTATAAACTGAACCTTATTTGTAGAAGTGACTTAACTATATTTGTGGATCTTAGAGCATTCTGGAGTTTTTTGATTGTCTAGAAAATAAAACTCTCTGAGAGGGTTGCTTTGATTTTTTTACTGTTCAAAAGTTGAGTAAACCTGAGAGTGTCTGGATTCAGGCTCATGTTTCAATTTCTGGGAATTAAAAATGAATATATCCATTTCTGGTGACAGTTTGCAAGCAAGAATCGGGTACTTGGTAGGAAAGGATTAAAAGGATGCTGTCAACTTAAAATCCAGCCAAGTGAGGTGGTATTGTGTAAAACAGGACAAAATCAGTTGCTATGTGTGACAAAACCAAGGTCTGTTCCATGGCTGTTGCTAGCTGCAGCCAGCAGCCTCCTGGACAAGGTTTCTGAAGTATTCTGAGTAAAACACTTGCAATATCTTTAAAAAATCTAATTAAGCTACTCTAGATACCACTGCATTTTTTTTCCCATACTTTTTATATTCTATGACCTGTTCCTAGCAGATGGAGAACCCTTGAAGTCCTATTAATATTGATAGAAACTACCAAGCAGAGCGCTCTCCGATATACAAGTGAAAGGACCAATTACCTGAAACATCAGCTCAAACACAGCAAATACCTGCAAATAGCTCTGTTCAAAAGAAAGCTTTCAGCAGATGAAGCAATTTGTGCATGGGTCTGAAAAAATATGTAGAAGGTTATATAAACAGAGTTGCTACTTAGTTGAATTGACAAGCAAAATCAAACTTTAGAGGAATTAATTAAAACCTGATACTGCAAATAAATTTTGTGGTTTATATTAAACAATCTAAGTGATTGTTTAGTTGTTTGTCTTCTTTATTTATCAATACTGGAATCAGTAATTGAAAATTTATGTCAGTTGGCAATAAACTAAATTCTATGACATTCCTTAACTCAAGACTTTTGAGTCAAAATCAGTTGATTTTTGAATACAATAAGCAATATTTTTACCTGAATACTCTTCCAGTCTCCTACAATTTGGGGACATCTGAAGGCACAGAAGCTCTCAAGTCTCTCTCATGACCAGGTCTAGTATCACCCTGTAACGCTCTCAAACATTTCTCATCCACAACAGCCCATGACAAGCAGCTCCAGCGCCCAGCTACACGTCAGGCACAGAACCACGTCCTCTTGATTGCTCCCACTCTGCCACCTCCACTTGCCACTGCCCTCCTCTGGGGCTGCAATTAGCAGTGAACAATCGGTCCCTATTGAGCCTCTTGTGATTTTATAGATTTCCATATATCTCATCTGCTTCATTTTTTCCCTAGTTCAGATGTCCCTCACTCTACAGACAGTTGTACAGAGCTGTGACAGACTTTCATCCTTTCTCTTTTCCCTCTCTGAACCATTCCAGGTTCCTCTATACACACATGGAAATGAGTGACCCCAGGGCTGCTGACGGTATTTGCAGGTGTGTGCTATTAATTAACAGTAAGAGCTGTGAGAAGCTGGTCCCAGGGTTGTGCTGCCTTACCCTGAAAGGGGAATAAGGACAAAGATGCTCATGGCGCTCTGGTCTGACCTTGGAATCAGTTCTAATACACCGTGAAGTGAAAGCAAGATAAATTACATGAAATTTGCAGGTGAGGCTGATCATAGGATGACTATGGACTGGCACATAGCTGGAAAAGGCTGGTGAGTTGTAGGTACATCAGGCTGAAATGTTTTCAGTTGATAATTAACACCATTGCCCAGTGGACTGAAAAGATTAATGTGAAATACTGTGTAAATTCCAATCGCTTTCATGTTCAAGAATGATTAATTGAAGCTGGTCAGGTACAAAGTGGAGTCTTTCGCAAGCAGAATGGGTCTCGTGAAAGACTTTAAAAATGTGGCCTGCATTTGAAAAGAGACAAAATCTACAAAACTATGGATGTTTATTAAAAAGGGGTAATTAAGCTGGTGAAAAACACCGTTACAGTATAAATGGATATAAACTGAATATGAATAAATGTATATGATATACTAGGAGCATGTTTCTGTCCGAGGTGGGAGTCTTTATATGTCTTTCCCATTTTGCTGTAGCGCAGAAAGGAACGTAAATTGTTTCAAGATGGAACATCTGAAGTTTATGGAGGGGAAGGCTACAAAGGACACAACTGATATGTTTAAGGCAGAATGGCTCCCATGGGAAAACAAATATTGATGAGAAATAACTGGGGTGTCAAGAGCCCAGAGAAGACCCTGGTGGCAAGAAGAGGAAGGAAAACGATACCAAACTTCGAGTGAGAGAAGAGAGGTTCGGGTACTAGGATTTCAGACATGTTTTCTTCAGAACAGATACGAATAGAGGAAAAAAAAAATGTTACATGTCCTTTCGAGGAAGCTGCGGGCACGTTACAGAAGGATTTGGGTCATCAAGGCCCCAGCTATACATAAAGGTGTGAGAAGGAAACATCTAGGACATCACATCCCCTCCCGGGCAGCATGTGGGTGTGGGAAGAGGCGAGCAGCCCCGACTGCAGGGCGATCAGGCAGAGGAAGCCGCTGGGCTGCGCCTGCAATCGGTGCGTTGCCCCTTTAATTGTGTCCCCAGCCCTCGGGCGTCTCTGTCCAACGCCCACGTCAGCAAATACCTTTTGTTTCTCTCACGTTCGGGCTTCAGGGCTCGGGGCTGCGGGACCCGCGCGTCGCCTTCAGCCGGAGCGAGCCCCGACGCGGGCCCGGGGACCCCGCATCCGCCACTCGCTTCTCTCGGCTCAGCGGCAGCCGCCCGCAGGACCCAGCCGGTAAGTGGCGGCTCTAGCACGCCGGCAGGCCAGAACCGGGCGTCGGGATTCAGGGGCAGAAACGGCCCCGCACCGAGCCTGGGTGTAAGGGGCTGCGAGGGATGGGGAACCCGGGCTTGGCAGAGCCCGAGGGCGCCCGGGTCGGTGCGCGACGGCCCGCTGGCTGCTGCCCCTCGGAGCCGATCGTTCCCGGGGCTGCACGGCGCTGGGGAGAGACCTCCGCGGGCGCCATTTGCAGCCCCGGGCGCGGCTGCGAGGAGCCGGGCGCGGCAACAAAGGGGCTGCGCGGGAGCGGGCGGCGGGGGCGCGGCGGGAGGGGCCCCGCACGGGGGCAGCCGGGGTGCGGGCGGCGCGGGGAAGCTGTGGGCAGCCGGGGCGGGAGCGAGTCGGGCCACGCCGGGCGCCCGGCAGCGGGCGGCGGCAGCGTGGCGGGGAGCTCCTGCGGAGCCGGCGGAGCGGCAGCCGGGGCTCCGCTAAAGCGGGCGGCTCCGCGCTTTGGCGCCCGGCCCGGCCCGGCGGAGGGGAGCGGTGTCGGGCGGAGCGGTGTCGGGCGCGGGCGCTCGGTCCCCTCGGCGGGAGCGGGGGCGGCAGCGGCGGAGCCGGGAGGCGCCTCCGCGCTTTGGCGGGCGGGTCCGGCGCCGTCGGGCGTCCCGGGCTGCCCGTGGAGGAGCGGCCAATTCGGACGGGCGTGCGGGTGAGTGACGGCGGCCTCCGCCAATGGCGGGGGAGCCCGGGCCGGGAGGGCTGCGGCCGCCGGGGCTCTGCCGCCGACTCCATTCTCTGGTCCCTGCGGCGGCGGCGGCTGAGGCCGGCCGGGTCGATGCGGTAACGTCGGCGGAAGGCACGGACACGGATTCTCGTCGCGCTGGAGAATGTCTGCAGGCTGAGCAGCTGCCAGCGAGTCGCACACATCCTGTCCTGCAGCCTTAGGCTGGAGATGCGCCTGTAGCAGACACATCTTTGCCAAATAACGTGCACTGGTTTATTTGGCTTTTTCATCGTGCTTTTCTTCTTGGAAAAATAATATATGGTTATGAATATTGTAATTTAAATATATTTAGAGATTTAAATAAATGAGATTATTTGTAAAGATGTCTGTAAAATTGGATCTGACATCTTTGGCGGAGTTGCACGATGCTGAAGTCAAGAGAGTAATTATTTTTTTTATGATTTTTTAGAGCGACGCTTCATTTAATCTTTTCTGGCATGGAGATTTCTTCTCACCAGTTTCACCTCCTGCAGCAACTAAATGAGCAGCGCAGGCAAGATTTATTCTGCGACTGCAATATCCTGGTCGAGGGCAAGGTCTTTAGAGCACATCGCAATGTGCTGTTTGCCAGCAGCGGCTATTTCAAAATGCTCCTTTCGCAGAGCTCGAAGGAGACCACTCAGCCGACAACAGCGACTTTCCAGGCGTTTTCTCCTGACACATTTACAGTTATTCTAGATTTTGTGTATTCAGGCAAACTGTGTCTCACTGGTCAGAATGTCATCGAAGTCATGTCGGCTGCTAGTTATCTACAGATGACCGATGTGATCAGCGTGTGTAAAACGTTCATTAAGTCGTCGCTGGACATCAGTGAGAAGGAGAAGGATCGCTACTTCAGTCTGTCAGACAAAGATGTAAATTCAAACGGCGTGGACCGATCCTGCTTGTATAGCTCTGGCTGGAGGGCAGAAAGCAGCCCCCCACATTCACACTTAAGTCCAGACCAAGGGACATGTATGATGGGTGGAAACACTTGGAGCAATTTCAGCTACTGTCCTCCAACTTCTCAAAGAAATGCCCAGCAGCAGCTGTCCAAACATGAGCAACGGCAGGATTCCATCAAGAAATCCCGGCACCTGGGACTGCAGCAGCCTTCTGACATTCCTCACTATAAATCAAGCAAACTGGAGGACAGGGCTGCCGAGCCCGCTGGCCATAGTGCTCAGCCTGAGGAGCAAGTTCAGATCGAAACAGAAGTGGAATCTCCTCACGTGGGATACCAGTACGGCCAAGGGTCTGATGTGATTCCAAGGGGTTTGGCTGTGTCACAGCAGGAGCATGAATCACCCCGTTCCTCTAGTAAATCAAAGTCTTCAAAAGCAGACGAGCAGTACGCGAGCATGCCCTCCATTGTGGGAGTCATGGGAAGCTGGGCTGAAGGTAAGAGTTGGTTTTAATGCCATAGGTGTGCAGTCATCTCTGAATCATCATTTCTGTCTGTGAGAAAATGTGCTTTACTGAACGGGTGTACAACTGCCAAAAAGACATCTGTATTGTCCAGAAAGGGAAGTTTGGAAAGTTGAACTCTTCTTTTTTAATCATTGTGAATGATCAAAGTACCTGGTTTATTAAAATCAGCCTGTCAAAATACTCTTTAGTCTCTCTACAGCTTCATCTTGCAAATTTGTGATCTTTTGGGATATTTTTAAGCTCATTTTGGTATGACTAACAGTCCACTCCTTTTCCTTTGTTGCACTCCTGTGTGATTTACAGGAAAATGCACAATCTTTGTGCTTGAAAAGACCGATGATAATATGTTTTTTAATAATAAAGTGATTTGCAATATGACTTTTCCTAGAGCATTACATGACTAGACACGTTATGACTTCATTTATTTAACTGCATTATTTTCTAACAGATGATCTGCCCAGGATGAAGTTCAAGTGCCCGTTCTGCGCTCATGTGGTGAAAAGAAAAGCAGACCTGAAGCGTCACCTTCGCTGTCATACAGGAGAGCGCCCTTACCCTTGTGAGGCATGTGGGAAAAGATTTAGCAGGCTAGATCACCTAACTACCCATTTTCGAACAGTATGTATTTTTAGTAACTATGATTTGTTTAATGTGTAAATCTGTCTTGGTTGTAATTAAACACAGTACAAGTGTATCTGGCTGATATATTGACTGCCATAAAGAAAACATAATAGAAAATTAATCTGGTTTTGTTGAAGTCAATTTGAAGCATAATTTGTATGAAAAGGGATGAATTTCTTCGTTAATTGATGGCTCAAAGGTGCTGCTCTGTGCAAGTCCTGTAATAGAGCTTAAGTGGGCAATTACAGCACCTGTGATTGTTTCACTTTTAATGTTTGATGAGTGTCTCTTGAAATGAGTTAACGCTACCATTTGATGCTACTCCAGCCCTACTTTTTGTCATCTTAAAAACCACTTATTTTGTGGACATGTGACCAAATGTATTCATTTTGCTTTTCCCAGATTCATCAGGCTTGCAAGCCTGTCTGCAGAAAGTGTAAACGCCACGTGACCGAGCTAACGGGACAAGTGGTCCAAGACGGGACAAGACGTTACAGACTCTGTAATGAGTGTTTGGCTGAGTCTGGCATAGACAGCATTCGCATTGACTTGGAGGCTGAAGCACCCCTTGAATTTCCACAAGATGGGGATAAGGATTCCAGGTGGCACTATGGGGAAGACAACAGATCTGATGTGGAGATTGTGGAGGATAGATCAACTGACTTGGTCATTCAGCAAGTTGATGACAGTGAGGATGAAGCAGATGAAAAGGAAGTAAAACCAAATATTAGGTAGTTGCAAGACAAGAATTGGGAATTCCACCTAAGAGGGAGAATGTACTGTCATGACCACAAGCCCTCCACCAGCCTGTTGTTACTGTACAGAGACACATTGATTTCTCTTGAACAGGTCCAGACTTGCATGTGTTTATCAACATGACACTGAGTCCATTCTGAGTTTTGTTATCAGAATACCCATTCTTGGCTTCATTAGAAATAATGAACAAGGAAACTGAAGTACTACATGGATAACTTCTTAATAGTAGATAAGAGGTCACTTCTCAAAACCTCTTTCAAGGGAGTGAGGTCTAAATACTTTAAAAAAAAAAGTCACACAGCACTGCAAATTGCCCACTTCTTAAACTTGTAAAGATGTGGGTTTTATATGTAATATCATCTGGTGATAAACAAAGTATAAATACCCCACACACCAGAATATAAAGAAAACCCCTCTCTTAAGTATTGAGAAATTAAGATAAACTCCCACAAAATTTCATGAAGCCTTCATATTGTGATAAGGAAAAAAGGCAGCTAACTAAGAAAAAGCATATTAAAATGTTTAGTACATTCGTCTGGAAAAGCACTTTCTTGTAAAATTTATTAGAATAAGGAGAATCTTTAGCAGATCATTGATTTAAGACTTGTTTCTTTACAAGAAACTAAACACGTGAATGCTAGTCCTAGTCAGCACATCAGAGAGAAAATTATTACAAATACAGATCATTAATTGATGCCAGTAGATGTTTTATTCATTTTGAAAACTGGGAATTCAGACTGGGCTATATTTTAATGAGCACTAGTAAAATAGAGTTGTTGGTTTGTTTTTTTTTTATAAAAACCTCTCAAAAGTGCCAGCCTAAGGTGACTGGTAGCCCTGCATTCACAGCATCCCCAATGGCAGTGTTAGTGTCTCCATGCCAGTGTGAAGGAAACAATCTTTACAAGGTTACTTTAGCTGTTTTTTTTCTCTTTGTCCCTTGTTTTATTTGCCAGTAACAGTGGCAGAATGATTTGTACAGTATATATACTATATCATTAGAAATGGAACTGATGAGATTTTCCATCTGAAACCATTGACTGCTCTTGTTTGTATTGACCTGCAATCAATTTAAATGGATGAGTTTTAGGATGGAGCCATTATCAATTTATATATTCCCCAAGTCATTTGGGCACCAAGAGAACATACTTCAACCTTTTTCAGTCTGTACTATGGGCCAGTTCGAACAAGATGTAGAAGTTCTAGACATCATATTTGTGTAATTTTACCTACAAGGAGACTACAAGAGATGAGATGACTAAGGGTGAAGAATGTTTATTTCTATTACAAAATAAGCTGCTTTGTTTTGTTACTCAGTGAGTTTATCTTAACCAGCACTGTCAACAGGAGACAAGCAGAAGTATGCTCCTGGGGTGCTTTTATTCTTCATTTTCTTGGACAGACATAAGTATTATTGCAGTCTTCATCCTGTGATCATTGAACTCAATGGGTACAGGCTTAAAAAACTTTTTTTTTTCTTCTTTTTTACAACTTTGTAAGCATGTTTGGCTGAAACCCGGGATTAATTACACAACAATCCCATAGATAGACTATATAATCTCTTTTCCCAGGGACAGCTAAAAAGTCACTATTTTCTTTTTATTTGTGTAAAAACTATATAGCTGTGTTAGTATCATCATTAGCAGAGAGTGCAGCATTTTCATGCCAGGCTGCAGTCAGCCTCCAGGTCTCTTGAATGACACCTCAGGTGCTTCCTACTAAGGTCACAGCGTAGGCATTATGTGCCCTTCCCCTGTCAAGAAGCAGCCTGCTTACACATTCTAAGATGAGAAGTGGTAATTTATTGCTTCTACAAAAATTATCATCCATTGGTTTAAACTTGGGGAGGGGAGGTGGAAGGTGGGAACTTAAAAATCTTTCTGATGACCCATATGAAAATATCTTTTCCAAACAAAGACTTTACACTTGCCTCGATTTTATGTTACACTTTGGTCCACAAAATGGACTTGATGTGAAAACAGCTGGTTAATTTCTTGGAGTTTATTACTCCTAAAATGCATATTATTAAATGGATAAGAAATATCCTTGAGCAACCTTAACTAAAACAAAGAAATACATGAAAGAATATGGAATGACTTTGATCAAATTTCAAGAGAAAATGCTTGCTGAAATCAAATTGAATAGATTTTTCCGTTTCCCTTTACATTAAACAGTGTGCACAATAAATTCTAGGTATCAGTGCCTGCTGTCCCAGAATACAAAGTGGCTAGGGTTAGTCTGTGTGTGTGTGTTTGGGGATGGATTAAGGGGAGGGGAAAACAAAGTGTCACTCTAGGTCTGAAATCTTAACTGCAAAGGTGAGACTATTAAGTGTCTCTGTATACCTGGGGGTCTTTTTAGGAGCAAAGGGATTTTTTGGATCAATACTCCATCTAATTAGATACCGTAAATTTAAGAATACTGAGGACCAGATGCTTCAGAAAAAGATGTGAAGTGGCTACAATGGGCAAATGGAACAATCTATCCATATGAAGACATTTACTTTCTAAATATAGGCAGATTATTTGTTGATTTGCCTGGCAAACATGGGGTTTTACTGTTTTTGTACCTTATTGTTATTCTCAGTAGCATAACTAGATATCTGTAGTCATTTTTAAAGTGTCTTACTAAGCTTGGAGTTTTAGCTCAAGACTGCGATTCCCACAGGTCAATTATGTTTTGTATTTTGAAAGAGTTACCATTTTTTACATTTGTTGCCTTAATTTCAGTTGTTGTTCCCTTATTTTTGTATTGCAAGATAAGATAAATGTTAAGTGCCTTATATTTTCTATGTCCTTCATTTTACATAGCCAGTCATGTATTTTGCTTGTTTTTCTCTACAGTACTCCTTTTTGTTTTGTTTTCATCTTGCATTGCCTCTGATGACTGTCCTCTTCATACTCCTGTGAGGATCACGTACCACTCCTTAGCAGAAGGGACATTTTTGTTCTTTACAAGGAGGAAAGCAAAGACCAGATAGGGGTTGTTCCCACAGAATTTAATTTACCTGACAATAACTGATTTGAATGTGCTGCTTGATTGTTTCTGTCCTGCCTCTGTACATCCCAGTCACAGTCTGAGGGGTTTAAATTGTAGTGCAGCATGGAAACAGGCTGTTCAGAAAGCAGCCTCAGAGATAGTTGTCCTTAAAAGTGTTCAAGACTTGGCTAGACAAAGCCATGGCTGATCTGTTCTTGATGTCATCTTGGTGCTGCTCTTCCTGTGGGAGGTGGGACTAGGGACATTCACAGCTCCCCTGTGATCAACAGTTCTATGATTCCTCTCTAGTTGGTTTTTGCTTTTGATTTTTTTTTTTCCTTGTACTTCTTTAATCTTCCTCATGTTGCTTTGAATGCTCTTAAATACCACTTAACCCACGTTTTGATTATTCAGTGGTTTTCAATACATCATTCTCTTGTCACTTGCTTTTCCATTCCCCATTTAATCTGACTGACACTGCAGGGATGTCATGTTCAAGAGACTTTCCTTTTTTATACCTCTACTTTCTGTGCAGTCCTGGTGTCTTTGTCCTTTTCTCTCGTCTGTCTGTCCTTTGTCACTGAAAGCCTCTTTTTGCTTGGCTCGTGCTTATTGTGTTCACAAAACTACGGTCAAGAGTGAAGACGTAGATCCCTCATCCTCTGTTTTGTGTCTCACCTTTAACTATCCTTATTTTCTGGCAGCTATTTTGCCATCAAAAAACATTTCTCTTTCCCCCTTTTCAGGTATTTTTTAAAGAATTTTGCCTGCCACATAAACTTGTATGATACTTGATTAGTTTTTCTCCTTCACATCATATCCCATTTTTTTGTTTTACAGTAAATGATGTAAACTTCTGTATTTACTATCCCCAAAAATGACACTTGTCCTTATCTTAAAGGTTCAGCTGTTGGGTTTTTCTTCAAAATTAATAAAAAAGCCACCCCAAAAAACAACCTCAGAATGAATCTACCTTTCCCACCTTTTAGTATATATTGTATTCCAGTTCTCAAGAACTGAGATAAAAAAAAAAGAAAGGCAGAAACACTGATTTACTGTGAGCTTTGAAAATAACTATAAGCCTACATATCTCTAGCAGAGGACTGACACTGACTGCTTCCTTTACTCCTGGCTTTTCAGAAGAAATACTCCATCATCCAGGATTTTGGGACCCCTCTCAATTTTATAGTGATGATTTAGAAAAAAAAACCCCAACCTCTCTTGGATCTAAACTGATGGAATATACATTTCTCCCCTGAAGCATCTGGTCAGTGTCAGAGGTTTTCCCATTACCTAGCCATGCCAGTGTCTACCTTTCTTATATTTTGGTCTGCAGAAATACTTGGCTTTGAAATTCAAATAGTCTACACAGGGGCTACTAGGCTGTATCTTCAGCTCATTTATTATTTAAATGGACCTTGGTTTAGCTGAAAACGGCCTGATCTGCCATCTGGCTACAGCGGAGTCAATGACTGTGTCCAGATCTGAGGATCCCTGTCTGACAATCGTTAGCGTCTGTCAGGTAACAACAACGCTCTGTAGATGAATGTCAATCCAAAACCTTAACTGCTGCAGGCAAGCAGAGTCGAGATTTGTGTGAAGAGAGATTACAGCTAAAAGAAACTTCAGGTGAATTTATTTTTAAAAAAGGCTTTAAAATTGTATTTTGATAGTGGTCAGACTGGAATCAATCACATGTTTTTAGGGTTCATTAAATAAGTTTACAAATTCATAAGGAATTACTTCAGTGGACTGCTAAGGGGTATGGTCAAGCTGGCACTGGGGACTTCTACCTGTTTACAAGGTAGAGAAATGTAAATTGTAATCCAAAGAGAGCCAAATAATTAATTCTATATTAATTTTATTGTTTCTATATGAACAAGTACAGTGAAACTGTAAGAGTAGTTCAATATTCTAGTACAGGCATTCCAACACTTGCTTCTTGATTTTTCTGGAACATCTCAGGAAGGTTACTATTAGTTGGAAGACAACATGTACGAGAATGAAATAGAGGAAAATCTCTCTAATTCTGGCCAAAAGGTTGAGTTTTGAAGAAAAGGACCTTATCATCATCTAGTCCTTGCCTCCAGACTTTCAGTGTATTTTTCCTATTAGGTATAAATCTGTACCAACAGTCTGTGTGTCTTTTGAGTGATGGGTATAATTTGATAAGCTACTAAGAAAAGCTTATAATACCTTTAGTTAAGAAATATTTTCTACATTATTTAACTGAAAAAACCTCCCACACTGCAGTTAGCATCACCTTTCATCATATTTAACTCTGGAAATTGTGGAGAGGCGTCTTTTTTGGTCCATCAAGAATTTTAAACAGGAGCAACACAGGACAAAAAAAAATTGAAAGGAAAAACTGGGAAGAGTAGCAGGAAAAGGATTCTAGTATCTTGGCTTAGCTGATGTACTGAATCAAACACTAATGAAGTTCTCTGCCACACTCGACCTAACACTTTTTACTGTGCCAACAGGAACTTTTACCATGTTCTGAGTGAGCATGCTTTGAGGAGCGGACTGTATGAAATAACAGGCAGAGGTTCTTTCTCCAGTTTATTCAACAATCTCAAGGAAGAAAATGTCTTGTCTTCCACTGGACATTCTGATTTTATTTTCTTACTCCACACAGAAGGGAAAAAAAAGGACGTCTGTCATATTGCATTCACACTTGCAGTAGTTTGGTTTAGGATTATTATCTCCATTGTTGGCAACAGAACTTCCCTGTTATAAAAACGCCGCTATTTTGAGTAGTGTCATTTATCCCACGCTGCCGAACTACAGATATTTCCCATTCAGGTGGCGCCTTCCTTCCACATACAAAGATATCTAGACTGGCCTTTAACAATAGCACCGCATTGTCTGTGCTGAGGCAGTGGGCCTCCCGGGCAGCATGTGGGTGTGGGAAGAGGCGAGCAGCCCCGACTGCAGGGCGATCAGGCAGAGGAAGCCGCTGGGCTGCGCCTGCAATCGGTGCGTTGCCCCTTTAATTGTGTCCCCAGCCCTCGGGCGTCTCTGTCCAACGCCCACGTCAGCAAATACCTTTTGTTTCTCTCACGTTCGGGCTTCAGGGCTCGGGGCTGCGGGACCCGCGCGTCGCCTTCAGCCGGAGCGAGCCCCGACGCGGGCCCGGGGACGCCGCATCCGCCACTCGCTTCTCTCGGCTCAGCGGCAGCCACCCGCAGGACCCAGCCGGTAAGTGGCGGTTGTGCTGTACACCGACAGGTCGGACCGGGCGTCGGGGCTGAGGGCGGCTAGAGCGGGCTGCGGCGAGGGACGGCTCCGAGAACGCAGAGCCCGAGGGCGCTCGGGTCGGTGCGCGACGGCCCGCTGGCCGCTGCCTCTCGTGGCCGATCGTTCCCGGGGCTGCACGGCGCTGGGGAGAGACCTCCGCGGGCGCCATTTGCAGCCCCGGGCGCGGCTGCGAGGAGCCAGGAGCGGCAACAAAGGGGCTGCGCGGGAGCGGGCGACGGGGGCGCGGCGGGAGGGGCCCCGCACGGGAGCGGCCAGGGTGCGGGCGGCGCGGAGGCTGTGGGCAGCCGGGGCGGGAGCGACTCGGGCCACGCCGGGCGCCCGGCAGCGGGCGGCGGCAGCGTGGCGGGGAGCTCCCGCGGAGCCGGCGGAGCGGCAGTTGGGGCTCCGCTAAAGCGGGCGGCTCCGCGCTTTGGCGCCCGGCCCGGCCCGGCGGAGGGGAGCGGTGTCGGGCGGAGCGGTGTCGAGCGCGGGCGTTCGATCCCCGCGGCGGGAGCGGGGGCGCAGCGGCGGAGCCGGGAGGCGCCTCCGCGCTTTGGCGGGCGGGTCCGGCGCCGTCGGGCGTCCCGGGCTGCCCGTGGTGGAGCGGCCAATTCGGACGGGCGTGCGGGTGAGTGACGGCGGCCTCCGCCAATGGCGGGGGAGCCCGGGCCGGGAGGGCTGCGGCCGCCGGGGTTCTGCCGCCGCCGCCCTGTGCGCTCCGGATGCGCTGTGGCGGGGCCGTGCCCGGAGCTGGCGAGATTAAGGCACGGGCTGTCGCCAGCCGTCGTACGCCCCTCGGCAAGTTCTTTTTGTCAGTCAGAACCGTTCACACCTTGGAAGATGTAATCTTAATGCTTTTAGGGCGTGCACTAATCCCACTGAGGCATCTTTGTGCCTCTGTTAGAGTTGTGAAGTTTCTTCCCCGATGTTGTTACTCAGGGTGGGGGCTGCAGGGAGTTTGGAGATATATTGGGAATGTGATGCACAACATTCACCTTTTTAAAAATAGATTTTAAAAAAAATCTCTCTAAAATGGGATTCTGTACCATTGTCTTAGATTGTTACGATTATACTTGTTTTCTACTTCACAGCAAGCTTTCCCGTTCCTTCCTGACTGGAATGGAGATTTCTTCCCACCAGTCCCACCTCCTAGAGCAGCTCAACGAACAACGGAAGCAAGATTTATTCTGCGACTGCAATATCCTGGTCGAGGGCAAGGTCTTTAAAGCACATCGCAATGTGCTGTTTGCCAGCAGTGGCTATTTCAAAATGCTCCTTTCGCAGAGCTCGAAGGAGACCACTCAGCCGACGATAGCTACGTTTGAGGTCTTCTCTCCAGAGACATTTATGGTTATCCTGGACTTTGTCTATTCAGGTGTATTGTCTTTAACCAGTCAAAATGTGATTGAAGTAATGTCAGCTGCTAGCTATCTACAGATGACAGACATTCTTAATGTCTGCAAGACGTTCATCAAGTCCTCACTGGATATTAACGAGAAGGAAAAGGATCATTACCTCAGCCTTTCGGCCAAAAGTACAAACAGCGAACCTGCCCGGCCATCGCTTTATCGGTCAAGACGGAAAGCAAAGAGCAACCCAAGGCGTTCCTATTCAAACCCAGATGAAAAGCCTCATACAGTAAATGAAAACTTCTGGAGTAGTTACAGCAGTTACCTGTCCTCACAGGTGACTCTGCAGCAGACAGAAACACAGCTCTCAAAAAGAGGTAGAAAACAGGGCGCAACGAGAAAGCACCGAAAGCACCTGGGACTGACACAGACCCAGGATGCTGCACAGTGTAAATCGGACAAGGCTGAGCGGGCCGGCGGAAGCTGCAGTCCCTCCGAGTCCAGCCCCGCCTCTCGCGCCAGGGAGGAGCCTGGATGCGATGCCGAGAATGATGCTGATCACGATGGTTACGGACGTAATGGCGAATCGGAAGCGATGCCGAAGAAGTGGTCTGTCGCTCAGCTAGAACAAGAACTTTCGAGAACTCCTGAGTTCATGGAGTTAAAGGCAGAGGAACTGTACGCCTCAATGCCCACAATTTTAGGTGTAATACGTAGTTGGAGCAAAGGTAAAAGATACGTGTGGTTTTGCAAAGTTTGGCTTTATTTGGAAGAATTCAGATGATCTTTTGAAGAGAATTGTATGGCTGCATGAAAATCAAAATGATGCCTAGAGATTATTTTCCTGATCTACTTGATTATAGTGGCTAACAGAATGGGAGACTTTGAAACCAGAACAGGGCATGAGAATTTGAATCAGAGAGCCTGACTCAGGTATTCTGTTAAATTAAAACAACAGATGCCAAATATTTGTACCCAAGTGGCGTTTAATGAAGCCTCAAGAGTTGTAGTTGACTTGGGGACCTGTAGGACTGAATTTCTCTTGTAATGTCCCCAATACCTGGCAGTACTAGAGGCATTCAACCTAAATCCAGGCTAAATCCTTTGGGAGAGAAGCTCAGGTCCCTGGTGGGACACTGCCTTTCCTTTAAGGTCCAAACCCACCCAAACTTCCTGAGTTTTTGGTCACACTTCATAAAGCATCTAAGTTCTTGCTGGACTGATAGCATGTGCCTGAGATGGTGGAATAAAGCTGACAGGTGTATGCTTACGTGCATTCCTTTGGAAACTAATGTACCTGTATTTTATTCTAATTGCTTATTTTTAAGAAGTTTTGCATGCAAGTATATTTCATAGAGATTACAAATGTCAAAGGTGTGAACTCTTAAGCTGATAGAAGAGGCAGATATGATCACTATATACTATAGCTACGTATTTATGATCATCTGTATGTCTAAAAAATCCCCCGAGTAAGAAAGAATACACTATCAAATGCCCATTTAACACATTCAATATGAAATACTGGGTTTGGGGAATTATATTTTGGGATTTTTCCTATTTAGTGACAAATCAGAGGAAAAAATTAACTCCTGCTTATTTAAACTGAAAAATAATCAACCAACTACATAAAGAAAGACTACTGATATTGCCATCTGACCTGTATTTCTCTGTAACAGATGACCTAGCTCGGATGCGATTCAAATGCCCCTTCTGCACGCACACGGTGAAACGCCGAGCAGACCTGAAGCGACATCTCCGGTGTCACACGGGGGAGCGACCGTACCCGTGCGAAGCCTGTGGGAAAAGGTTCACCCGCCTCGAGCATCTGCGTAACCACTTCCAAACGGTACGGGATCCAAATTTCCACTCCGGGATTCAGCCTGGAAAAAACCCACAAGATTTCACTGGCACCAGCTGTCCAGTTATTTCCAGAACTAATACCAGAAAAGCTTCCTAGCTACACATCAACTTTAATTATTCATGATTTAAATTGGCAAATTATATTTTTTTTTAATTTCATTTTTTAGAATGATTCAGAGAATTTCCTTTTTCTTAAAAAAAAAAAAAATAATCTGCTTTTGGATGAACACTGACACTTTCAAATTTTAAATCTCTTTAGATACATCGAGCTGGCAAACTGATCTGCCGAAAATGCAAGAGTCACGTAACTGACCTAACAGGATGTGTTGTTCAGCAAGGAACAAGACGCTACAGACTGTGCCATAAGTGTCTAGCAGAAGCTAATTTTGACAGCAACCCTGATGATGTAGATGCAGAAAATTCCTCCACGGGAAACAAAAGTTCCAAATGGGCTTTGGAGGAGGAACAGAAATCAGATGAAGAGACAATGGAGGAGGAACCGTATAATTTGGTTGTCCGACACGCTAACAATGATATTCCAGGGGACGTAGATGAAAAGGTGAAACCAAATCTTAGGTAGATACATTTGTGTATTTGTTGCTGCTGTATTCAAGATTAAATAACTTGTCTCGTCCCAACTAATGCTGGTTTATTACTTTCATTAAAATGAAATATTCCTAAAATTCTATTATGATAAGCAAAATATGGACTTTACAAACACAGTTCTAGAGATTCTATACTATATAGATTAAAAAAAAGATAATTTGCCTTGAAAAAATCTTACTAAAGCAGCTAAGAAATGTAAAACCTTTTGTTGACACTGTAATTAACATGTATATACACTTCAGAAACTTCCTAAGAAATGAGTAAAGAAAACAATTGGAATTCTTCCTGCTGAAGAACCTATTCACCAGCGCTTTGTTTTCTGAGTGAGCTTACTGCTTCTTACAGTTCAGAAAAGCATGAATAGTTTTAAAGAACACACACCCCCACACAGAGTAGAACAATGAACAGAGCATCTGTACTGCACTTGGATAGTATGAGTTTGCCTTTTCAGGGATGCTGTGTTTTTGTACTGTGAATTTTAAACAAAAGATACACTAACATGGTCCCAAGAAAATAAAAGTGCAGTCATTGGAAGTGCAGTAGTCAGGTTTTTTTTCATTTTTCTTCCAGGACTGGTGCAAGATTTGCTTAAACTCCTGTCTGTCTTATGCTAAGCTAATAAAGAGGTCAAGTCCCTTTAATTTCAGTGGGACAGTTGTGACTTAGATCATGGAGCTACTTTAGAAAGCCTTTCCTGCTCATATAAATTTAGGATGCTTAAGGGCTGCTCAACAGTCAGCATAAAAACATTTGCTTATAAGGACAATTTCCCTTAAAATTTAAGCAACACTTGTAATTCTAGAGTCCCTTCAGCTTTTTTTAGTAATTTTTTTTTTTTTCTCCAGTCATTTGGGTCAAAGAACCTCCACTTGCTAGAGAAACTGAAAATACTTAGTACTAAAATGATTAAAAAAAAATCTCAAGGGAGAATGTATAGAAGAAACATTCTGCCTGAGAGCAGAAACTGGCATTCACAGTAGGTACTCTTGATAAAGAGCCACTGTTTGTTCTCATGTCTCATTTTATGCTAGGTTTCCTTTCCTGTTAGCAGAATCTGTAGCCTGAGGTTACTGCCAAGCAAGCAAAAATTCCCTCTAGAGAATTTGAGAACAGCCATATCGATTCACATCAAGGTCTTCCTGTCTCCAGTAGTTGCCATTAACAGATACCTAGGGAAAAGTGAGAACAGGGCAAGCCTGTATAATAATTCCATGTTCTCCCAAACTCCATCCATTTTCAGTTTAGATTTTATTAGGATTTGTACATGTAGTAACCACCAATACACATCTTTTCCAAGCACTTCTCCAGTCTAACCTCAAACTCATCTAAACTTCTTGCATCAGTAGTAAGTATCCTTTGGCATATCCCTTCACAAATCCAGTGTGCCGTGTGAGTCCCATCTCCTTTGAATCTGACTCCTTCAACAGCCACTACCACATCCAGCTGATCCCACAGAGACACACAAACTCACTACAGAACTTGCTCAACTAACAGAAAGAAAAGAAGGGTTTGTAGTTTTAAGCATTGGGGTTTTTTTAATTAACCACTTTCAGATAGTTAATTGTCTCAGTGGGCCCCAGCTCAGTGAGAGATTACAGCCAGCAACAGGGCTGCTGTAATGGGGAAAGAACAGGACTTCTTCCAAAAATAAGGTGCTACCTGCAGCCTGTCACATCCACAGCATTAGAAGTGGAACAAAGTGAATTTAAGGCCCGTTTTGTAAGTACTTAATAAATATTGAAAGAAAAAAAAAAGTTACTAACACTTACTTAGTTAATTCCAAATGTTTTTCTGGCAAGTTCCTGTCGCCACTTCTAAAAGCAGAGCAGTTTACTGTGTTACTGCAGCCTGCAACTGCTGCTATACACGGGGCATCTCAGCACTTCTACAAAGTTAAATTTTAACTACATACATTTATTTTCCCGTGCTAGAGAGCTGGGCGAAAGGAAAGGACCCTCCAGCCGCTCTCCCTCAGTCCGGCGCCCCCAGCAGCTCCCGCAGGCTCTGTGGAGAACAAAGCCGCCTCAACTCGACGCCTGATTGGCTAATCCAAGTCACCTGACCCAAGCAGCCAATGAGGTGTCAAGGCCGATGCTGAGGGGAGGCAGCAGCGCTCTACGGAGGCGAGGGGCAGTGGTGCCAATGCCCGCCCGCCATTTCCTCACCTCCCGATGGGCTGGGGCCGTTCGCCGCCCTGAGGGGAAGCCTGGAGCCGTTCATTTTGAGCAGCGCCAGCAGCCTGGCCCAGGCCTCACTCTTCCTCCACTGCGCTGCTGTGTCCAATGTGCTGGAGCCCTGGGGCTCCTCCTGAGGAGGGGAAAAAAAACCTCAGTGTGAGAAAGTTTTATTTACTTTTGTACCATCAACGAGGTGGATTGTCATTCTTACAAAAAAAAGAGTCTGCTCACCTTAGTAAAGAACAAAGCACAAGTGTAACTCATTAGAGTTAAAAATCCACTGACCAAAATTATTCACACACAAATCCATCAAATCTTTCAGTCCAAGTTTTATTTCAGCATTGAAGCTTTCTCAAAAAAAATAAAGAAGAATTTTATCCCTCGATCTCCACAATATGGAAATAAAACCAGATCTAAAGGTGACTTTACAACAAAATAAAGATGAGACACTGCCTCCCCAAGTGAGGTACTTGCAGCATTTACAATAAAAAAAGGTAGATCAGTACAGCACTGACCATCCTTTACTCACATTTAAATAGCAATAGCAGGTATGCACATTTGCTGTCCTGCAATTTAAAACAAAACACACTTTTGATTATTTTTTATTATTTTTGATTCAGTGACCTTGAGTCCATAATCCTTGGGCAGTAAAGGATTGTCTATATTGTCCTTTCTAAAGGAAGAAATGGAAACTGATCCAAACTGTCTGCTTTTTAGAAGAGAATCAGTGTTCACTAGACATAATTGGGGGTGAACCCACAGAGAATCTGGTGCATCCCCTTCTACAGCAGCAGCAAAGCTTCATAGTTTTTAGAGTGATACTAGGTGCTATTAGGATTCCAGGTACATAATCACATGCTTTAGGATTTCATGTGGAAATTTATTTACAGCAATTCAGCACCACCTGCTGGCGTGCTTTTTTATTATTAAGTAGTCTAAAAGATGTGAACTTCAGAATCAGAACATTAAATCTGCAAATGGAATAATGCAGATCAACATTATCTTCTGCCACCCTACAAAAAGATAGCATTTTAGTGCAGCTCCACTAATTTCTGCATTTAGTTCATATAGCACCTAACACAGGTATCAGCCTTAACAGCTGACTATTGGCATTTGTGATACTTTCAACCCCCACAACTCTCTCCTCAACACTCTTTAAAACCCAACTAGCTCTTTTTTTCCTGGCATGCAGGTATCTCTTTGTCTCACCATCAAGTCAAAACACAGGCTGACATTCCTCATAATTACTCCCTTCAATTTATGCCTTGGCCAATTCCTGAGTTAATTCCACAGGGATTACAGTTCTCAAGGGACTTTTGCCAGCCGATGACAAGTATCCGCTCAACCACACTTTTCTTGCTTTAAATATCAATGATGACAAAGACTTCTGGCTTTTCATCTTCACAGATCTGCATTGCTGAGTAAGTTATGGCTTTCACCTCTGTGCCCTAGACAGAAAAAAACCACAAAAGCATGGATTTTCTAAATTACATCTCTTGTAGCAGTTCACGATAATACACAGGATTTATCACCTTCTACAAATGCTATCCAGTTTAATAGCTTTTCTCCCCAAAAAGCTGTACCTGTGTGTGTTCTGATGAATAAGAAAGTTGGCATACTAATGGCAAGGACTTAGCCAGACCAAATACTGAGTAAGTAACTCTTCCTTTATTTTTTTTTCCTCTTGAATACTACAGATTCCTCCTCTTCTGACAGAACATCACCGTTTGCTATGTTAATACTGAGACAGCTAAAGAGCTGGTGAGAAGAAAATAATTTTCTTCTACCAACTTAAATGAAAAAAAAAAAAAAACAAACAAGGGAGCAAAAACTGACTTGGCAAAAAGCTGTGATGATAGTGTGAAAATCAAACCCACACACACATTGTGAATATAGATTGGTTTACTGTGTTATCAGCATCACAGGAACACTCACAAAAAAACAGGCAGAGATCTTAAGTTTAGTGCCTGTGATATCATTCTGACATGTTTATACTTGGATCTCTTGAGAACTCAGAGGTCTGATTTAAAAGACATCACCTCCCCACATCCTTCCCCTAAAGTGTAAAAGATGTACAGATGAACCACTGCGTACCTGAGGGTGTTTGGGTAAAGAGAACTCTTCTCCCCACCTTTAAATGCAAAAAGAAGAGAGGTGGTTGGAATTTTGGTGATATTTACCAAATGTTATCATTAGTTTCATTGATGAGCATAGTACAGTGAGATTTTAATTTAAAGCTTCAAAGGAAGAAAAAAAAGTCTACAATCCACTTTTTAGGAAGCATCAGTGAACTTCAGCACATCATGGTATTTCAGAGTGGTTACTTTGAAGGCAATATGTGCATTTTCAGTAAAGATATTTAGTCAGATTGTTTAAGCTCACCCAATTGATCTTATTTTGAATTGCATTCGGTCAATGTAAAGCACTTTCACCTCCTGCAGAGAAAGTGAGAGGAGAAATATGTCAGTTACACCTTCTCTCTTCAGGCAGAAAACCTGAGTAAATCCCATTTAGAAGGGCCATATTCCACCCTTTTAATGGAATCTAAAACCAGAGAACCTGAGCAGCCTCAAAGAGTACACTGCTTACACACAAGCAGCAGAGCTGCCCCGACCACATTACAACAACTAATAATTCATGTTTGTGGTAACAAAGCTTCACAATTTGTTTCCCAAGTCTTTCTGCCCTAGTATTTTCAATTCTCCATGTGTTGTGCTTAAGTGATGTGTTTTTTTTTCCTAAAGTAACTTTGCATTCAGAGCTGATATTATCAGAGAACAGCCTTGACCTACAAATGGAAAAAAAGATCAAAACAGAATACTTACCCTGGGTATAAAGAACTCATTAGCACTGAATTTATACAGCCACTCATCCAAGAAGTGGAAGAGAAGAGACAACATGTCATGTCCTGCATGGTTGAAGCAGAGAAGATAGTCAGTTGATTGTCTCAGCAGGAACACCCATTTTTAAGAACACATCAGATGTACAGCTTCTGTGCTATTAGAAGATTCAGATTAGTGATGTTTAATTAGATTTTAATTAACTGCAACAACACTACATGTAAAAATTCAAAATTTTGGTACCCTCTCCCCTCAGGTTCATACAGTTCCAATATAAAAAGTCAACACAGCCTTACCTTCTGCCTCTACCTCGACTGTATCCACAGGCTCCACGGTCTCCGTGTCAGTCATGTAGCCAAACATGGCCATGACACACTGCTCAAATGCTTCTTCCAAAGTGTCTCCCCATGCATGTAGCCTAAAAAGACATGACAAAAGGAAAAAAAAAACCCAAAACAGTCCCAAGTATTATTCAGGTAAGAAATCAGAACACAAGAATTAACGCAGAGGAAGTGAAATGAACAAAAATACTCGCTTTTCTATACCTTGGGCAGACTACAAGAGATTTCCCTTCTTGCAGTTTGTGAGAAGAGTTTCTTGGGAGAATATGGAAAATAAATGTTTTACCAGACAATAAGAAAGTTCTTTCCTAATACTAATTGATGTCTTTAAAAGTAAAAGAAAATTAGTTTAAAAGGAAGATATTAAAAGGAGATTTCAAAAGACACTGCCAAATACTATAGGTTTAATCAGAAGCACCATAGGAATATTACATTAGAAAAGAAACCAAACGTGATTCTATGCTCTCCCAAGAGCAAAACCAAAATTGACCATCAAAAAACCCCAGTGGGTGACATTTCATAGTTCCCTAAGGTGTACATCTGCAACCAGTCCTCAACAGGTATTCCAGATTTAGAGCAGCATAAGAAATAATCAAGTTGTCATATTGGGAAATCCCAGCTGCCACACTTACTGCACATCTGCTGTGTGATCCAAATCTGTGGGGGGAAAGAAAAAGAAAACATCACCAAACATATTTTAAAAATCAGGATTACAACAAAAGGAAATTGGATATTGTTGTTATATCAAGAACTTTCTGCATCCATTTTCAGATGTGAAACAGTGATAATCTATTTCCAGTATATCAGAAAAAGTTAGCACAGGCAGAATCTTGAATTATTTCTGCCGAGCAGAAAAACAGCATTTAATATAATTATGTTTGTGTTCTATGTGTACAGCACTGTGTGCAAGGGATGGCTGTTGAAATGCAACAGGCTTCTACAAGTTAACTGCAATAAAAAGAAACTTTAACCAGGAGTGAAGAGTTTTTGCTGAAGTCTGGCAGGACTGAAAATTATTCATGCAGAGGATGAGATTTGCAAATATTTCCAGCTCAATGAAGAAAAATACCTGTCCACACCCAAAACCAGCCATTATGCAAAAAGGAGAATTTTTTTTAAAAAAAGTATGCAATACAAAATAAAAGGCAAACTTCACTAATAAGGTAAAATTAACAACCCAAGCATCTATCAAATTCTACATGAAAATAATTTATATTCAATTTAGAGGAATGAGACAAATGCAAAATTATACCAGGTTGGCAGAAAAAGGAGCTCATTTGGGATGCAAAATAAATGCCACACCATTATCACTCTAACTGAAAGACAGTCTCGATGCTGGTTAGATCGTTCACACGCTATTAATGGATCTCAACAACGGTCTCTACAGCAAACAAATTCCAGTGGATGCAAAAGAAGAGTAAAACCTCTTCCAGTTATGGCAATTGCATGACTGTTGTAAGACGTCACCTTATTTCTGCTCTGCTATCAAATAAAGATCTGAACACAACCTAAAAATATATATTCTAACAGAGTAACAGACACTGTCCCTCCCTCCAGACACTGCTGAAACAGAACAGTCAGACACAAAACAGTGAGCACCTTAAGCCAGCCCTTGGGCTGCCACCCACTCCCTTCACATGTTCTTAGAAGATATTCCAGGGGTGGGGAAAAGGAGAGATAATGATCTTTTAGTAGGGCATGTAGGAGAAAAAACACCACACAAAGACCAACACACTTTTGAATATCAATTCCTATATAAAAGAGGTAGAATAATGTACTGCCTTGCTAAGAAACAGCTTGAAGGGGGGAAGTTTTTAAGGTGAGAATTAAACAGCTTATTTCTATCATCATTTCTTTAGCACCCAGAACAACAAAGACATTTATCTGTGATAAAAGAAAACTGTAGATATCTCATATCTATTAATTCGACTACAGATGCATTCTGCAGTCTCAACACACACGATACTGGCATATTAAGAAACTCCACGTGTGCCCAAGAATCATACCCTGCTCACTTCCTCCTCCTCAGGACTGCACTGTCACACAGACATTAAAAATACTCACATTCATACTTCTTACAGAGCGGTGGGTACTTGGCTTTGATAGCCTTCTGCTCCTCCGTCAGGTTGTAGTCCCTCTCATCGGCTGCCATCGCTGCCGGGCTCCAGCAGCGCTCCCTTCACTTCCTGGTGGAGGGAAACATGGCCACGTTCCTTCCCCAGGGCTCCAGCCCTGCCTGCCTTCCGCTGCGCAGAGGAGGGAGAATGACCGCTCAGTTTGGGTTTTTCACTTGGTAACAGTTTGGTAACCATCGTAGATACTCTCAGGTATTAAAAATCGAGATATTAAATGCGTGTCTTTTAGGTTTTTTCTATCAAAATTGTCACTGGGAGGTGAGGGAAGTTCAGAGCTCAATCCTACAGCACTTGCCTCATTAACTGCTCCGTTCAGCCAGGGAAGCTGAGAGATCACAGTCCTGAGAGCAAGTGCAGACTTTGGCCTTTTCTGGGAAGAACCACATTTCTTCCTCCTTATTTTGTACAACACCAAGCATTTTATTAATCCTTAGATAATAAAACACCATAATAATGAAAAATAATGAGCCCACTGCTACATTATACAGCAGGCTGAAATCTGCATTGCCTCCAAACCTCAAGTACGTGACAGGAAGGTAGATCTGTCACCTTAGGAAAAAAAAAAGTCTATTTTTTCTTAGGACAGGGTCTGCATTTAAGGCTTCAAACCCAGAAACACATGCACAGCCAGTATGACCTGTCACACAAGTGCAGGGGTTTTCTTGTATTTCTTTTTCTCACATAATGTATTTTAAATTTTATTTTTTTAAACAAGAACTGTGTCAAATTCCTATTTAAAAGTCTAATTCTCAGACCAGATCTTAGTACCTGCTCAGTTCTATACAAGCTTTCATTTGTAAATGAAAAAACAGACACAAACTGGAGGATCTAACTAACTTCGGGCTAATTAATTTCCCTCAGACTAGAACTCCCCAGATATAACCATTCCCACTATTCCTTAATATTTTTGTACATTAAAAATATTTTTACACAGCTGAGCCCAAGACTTCCATAAATAGTGCAAACAATAAGATTTATAGACAGAACGTAACATTACCAAGATTACTTTTAACCAGGAGTGGTTCTTACACTAAGGCTTAGAAAGACTACGTGGGATTTCCAGCTTCTATTTTCAGGTAAGTGTCCAGGGATGTTGCAAGGAGAAGTCTGAAATGGAGAAGCCAACGCTCCTCTGAGGGAATCAACCCAGACAAACTCTCAAGTTTTGATTTTTAAACCTCTTAAGCCTTGACTGCGGAGGGTCAGATCCACGGCTGATCACACCAGGCCCGTTAAGAACCAGCTACACACCAAGCAGAGCTCACGGCTGCACTGAATTAGGGAAAAAGGGAAAGTATTAGTGATTATAAATAATTAATAACCAAAGCACAGGCTGAGGGTGCTCTGAAGGTGTCTGGGCAGCCCTGTGAGGAGGCAGGGCCGTGAGGGCCGGGCCTCAGCCCCACACACGCACCAGTCCGGCCCTGTCCCGTTATGTTCTGCTCACGGTGACCCGAGGAAACCGAGGCCAGACCTTCCCGCTCCCAAACCCGGGCCTGGCCCGGGAGTCGCCCCAGCCACGGATCCGTCCCTCAGCGCGGGGCGCTGCCGCTTTAAGAGCTGAGCGAGGGGCTCGCGCGCGCGCCGCCCTCCCCTTCCCCTCCGGAAAATGGCGGCTCCCAGGGGAGCTTCAGCAGCGCCCTCCCCGCCTCCGCCTTCTTCCCGGCCGCCTTCCCACGTGACGGCCGAGCGCTCTCGCCTGCCCTGTGTCCCCGCCCCTTGCTTCTCACTGATTGGCCACCACGGCCCGGCGGCGGTGGTGATTGGTCGGTGTTGGCGCGCGAAGGGGTACGCGGCGCCGGAGCGGCACGCAGCGGGGGCAGGAAACAATAGAGCCGCGGCCGGAGGGGTCCGAGCAGGGAGCGGAGGAACCGGCCGCCCGCCTCGCCCAGCCCAACCTGCCCCGCCTTACACCCCGCAGCCTCCCCGCTCCCCCCCGCCATGGCGGATAAGGAAGGTAGGGCTCGCGGCGTGGCGTGGCGTGGCGCAGGCCCCGCGGTGCGGCCTCCACCCCTCCGGGCTCCGTGAGGCGCGCGGTTCTTCCCCCCCCCCGCCTCGGTCTGAGAGGAGCGGGGGCGGATCCGCCAGGGGGCGCGTGAGGGCGGGGCCCGCCGGTGCCCACGGTCGCGGCCCGTCGCGCCACGCGGCCGCCCCCCCCCCCCGCATCGCCCCGGGCCGCGCGGGGGAGGCCTGAGGCGACACCGCCCTGAGTGGGGGGGAGGCCTCGGCCCGGGTCCGTCCGCCCGCTCCCCGCTTCGCCCTTCGTACCCGCACCCGACGGAGCGAGTGGAGGGCGGCAGATACGCCGTGTCCCGTGACGGGGGTGGGTGGGCAGTTACCGGCCGGGGCGCAGACAAAGAGATGTCACCGGTCACACAGCCATGTTGGTGGGTTCGCTCCCCCGGGGTCTCCCTGCGCTGCTCCTCCCTCTCCAGACGGTGTGAGAGGAGCGAGGCAGAACGAGCCTTGGAAAACTGCCTGCTGGGAGCTGGAGGCTGTGCCCAGGCTGCTGGATTTAACCTGTATTTCACAGCAGCTGCTGGATCTCGAGCAGTTAAACATCTTCACTGCTCTATTTTTTTATCTCCACGGTATCCTGTGGCACCAGATGTCTGAATTTTATTGTGCTGCTTCTGTTGGAACAATGAAATTTGACTTAGTTAAACTAATCCCTTATTTACCACGCTGCTTCTGTTGGGATGACAAAATTCGACATAGTTCATATTAATTCAGTATTTATTATACTGCTTCTGTTGAGACAGTGAAATTTGACATAGTTAATATTTCCTCATCTCCAGAAACGAGGATTAGCATGTGCCACAGGACCTCTACTCAGCTAGCAACTGTTCCAGTGGAGCAGTCAAACATCAAACCAGGGTGCTTTAGTCAATTGCTCACTCAGGATGTTGTGTGTGTGTTGTAAATATATTCATAAAGGCTAATTGTATGTAAATGTATTCATAAAGGCTAATTGTATGTAAATATATTCATAAAGGCTAATTGTATGCATTTTCTTAAAAAAAAAATCCAACAAACCCAAACTTTAGCAGCCTTTGATGATGCAGTGGAAGAACGTGTGATCAATGAAGAGTATAAAATATGGAAAAAGAATACTCCCTTCTTATATGATTTGGTAATGACCCATGCTCTGGAGTGGCCCAGCTTGACTGCTCAGTGGCTTCCTGATGTAACAAGGTAAACTAGTTCTTTTGCCTTTTTTAAACATGATAAGTAGTAAATCTAGGCTGATGTTTTCTCAGACAGTATGTGATTCCTTTCTGTCTTCATCGCTTTTTGTACCCTTGCTTTGCCAACAGCAAGTTGAGGAGCACTGTGAACAGTAGAGAGAGAATCAATACAGACAATTTTAATTTGCCAAAATGTCTTTTATTACTGATAAGATATTTTCACACTTTTTTTTTCCATATTTTTCTTCCAGCCTCTAATAAGCAAAAAAACTACTAAAAACCAGAACTAGATATCATTTCTTTATAACCACCATTTTGTCCCAGGATTCCATAACAATGTTCTGCTTGAAGTGAATATTCTTGCCCCTCAGAGTTGTACCCAGGAGGAGCTGCTGACACCCCTTAAAGAAAGGCACGGGAATGGTGCTCTGTCAGAGTGTTGTGCTGGGAGAATTTGAGGTTGAGATCTTGAGTTATGATAAGAGATTTCCTCTGGAGGAAGTGAGTTTGGTGTTGGAGCAGGAGAGCAGCTGTAACTTTTAAAGAGTGTTATAAGCTGTCATCAAAAAAACCCATTGTAATCAGCTCAGTATTTGTTTAAACCCCTTCTTTTGTTTCTCATCCCTTTCCTTGCAGACCTGAAGGCAAAGACTTCAGTATCCACCGGTTAGTCCTGGGCACCCATACCTCAGATGAACAGAACCACCTGGTGATAGCAAGTGTGCAGTTGCCTAATGATGATGCCCAGTTTGATGCTTCACACTATGACAGTGAGAAAGGAGGTGAGGGACCAAAGATGGGGACCAGGGGGAGTTTTAACCATTTTCTCCTTCCCTTCTCAATAGAATATTTCTTTGTCTTTTCTTAAAGTTCAGGCAGCAAAGTTCAGATATTACTTCTAAACTAATACATTTATTTTGAAGTGGTACCTTTACTTAATAGACAAATACTGTGTTTTCTGAATGTACTTAATGTCTTAATAATATAATGATGAAAAAAGAAGGTGGCAGGCTTATTGCAAAGGTGTGTGTGTGGGAAAAACCTCACCCCTCCCTGTTTCTCATCAGGGACTGACATTGAATTTCATGGAGTGCTGCTTACTGATATTTTTATTATCACTTTTGCATTACATAAACTCTTCCAGGGAGAAAGTCACTCATGTACAAGAATATTTTCTTTCAGAGGAGTGTAATGTTTCAAATGTTCTTCTCTTGTCTGGATTCTGCTGCCTGATAGTTGTGCCAGCCCCTCTCTCTAGGATGAAAAGATGACTGTGTTTTGTTGGGTGTATCAGACTTGAATTCAGTGCTTTCTGTAACCTTAATTGGCTCTCAGCACTGCTGCAAGTTGGACATTTCTTATTTTTACTTGGTTGAATTAATCTTGCTTCATGGTGAAAGTCCTTAATGATCCAGTGTTTGCTCTTCTTTTTGCTGGAAGCCTGGATTGTGCAATTAGTATTTTGATCTTTGGGCTTCTTAGAGTTACTCATGAACAGAATGTTGTCTAATAAATACTTTGTTTCTATTATATTTTAGTTAGTTCTTAAAAATGTACTATTCCAATTTAAAAACAAAACAACAAAAAAAACCCCTTTTTTGCCAGAATGGTGCTGTGCAATTCTGTGAAATGCTAAATTACTGTGACTTTACATATAAAGTAGCTTTAGCAAGTGATATTACAGTCCTGTATCTTAAACACAGTGCAGGGATTTGTTTTTACCTGAACTTTGTTCTGCAATGCTGGTTTTTATTCTGTTGGAAAGTGCAGTTGCAGCACTGTACAACACATCTTCATTAAAGATAAAGAGACTTTTAGATGAGAGAAATCTGGGGCTTGTGTTGTTAAATTTGAAATAATAATAAAAATTTAGGGAAAAAAATGTTCTTTAACTTAGCAAAGACCTGATATTTTGATGTTACATATACAGATGTTTAAAACAACATGACATCTGAAATCTGGATGCTTTCAGTTACAGTTGTTCTTGTGACTATAAGTGCTTGGTAGTACCAGTAATTGAGTCTGAATCTTTGTGTCTTCATCTGAAACTGGTTTATTATTACAACTCCTAAATTCTTATTTCCAGAGTTTGGAGGCTTTGGATCAGTTAGTGGGAAAATTGAAATTGAAATCAAGATAAATCACGAGGGAGAAGTGAACAGAGCACGTTACATGCCACAAAACCCCTGCATCATCGCTACGAAGACTCCGTCCAGCGATGTCCTCGTCTTTGATTACACCAAACACCCTTCTAAACCAGGTGTCTGCTGCTTTGTTATATCTGTGCTTCAGAGATCAGCCAGCCCTCCCTTAAGAAAAGGTTGATGTGGTGAAAAAGAGGTTAAAAAGTTTTGTGGGTTGCATATGATTTTTGTTTTAGGGGAAAGTGGGTATTTAATGTAAAAGGTTATTTTATATGAAGCTGAAACACTCATCCAGTATGTGCTGATAGAAAGCTGTGCCTCTGTCCCTTTGCTGATTTATTGTGTGTTTTGTTGTGTCACTGTGTGTGTTGGTATTTGGCACGGTGCATATTTGGGTGGCTTTTTGGAGGCTGTATGATTTGCTGGGTGGCTGAGCTGTTCTGATACCCTGTAAGGATATTAACAGTCATTTACCAATGAACTCATCAAGCTCATCTAGAGTAACTAGTTCTGTCGCTTAAGGGCAGGATCAGAAGTGCTTTTCTCACTTTCAAAGTGCAGTTGGAGATAAGAGACAGAAAAAATGCCACAGGTACTGTAGCACTAATTCAGAATGGACCACTGCTAGGCTATCCAGACAAAAAAAAAAGAAAGAAAGAAATGTAAAAAGCAGCTTGGAAAAATCTGCACCATACTTTTGTTAAGCTAAGAAGACAAACTGCTCTGTGTTGTCTCTGTGGATTCTGTTTGAATGAGGTGATTCTTCAGTTGGGGGAAAAATGCTCCAAAGCATAGAGAGGAATCCTGTTGAAACACTCAAAGTTTAGTAAAGCACATTCAAACTTAATGCCAGGTATTCCAGGATGTGCTGGAGATGATCCTAGGTGCTGGAATTCTTACACTGCCTTTTCACAGACCCTTCTGGAGAGTGTAACCCTGATCTGCGCCTTCGTGGACACCAGAAGGAAGGTTACGGGCTGTCGTGGAACCCAAACCTGAGTGGGCATTTGCTTAGTGCTTCTGATGATCATGTGAGTGCTTTAAACACAGCTGGGGACAACCTGCACCTCGTGTCCCTTGGCAAAGGTCAAAAATGGTGTGGTTTTTGAGGGGGAGGAGGTAGGGAGGGAATTTCTGTCTAAAGATGCAATGAAAAAAAAAAATCTGTTTTGTTTTCTTTTTTAAAGACCATTTGCTTGTGGGATATCAGTGCTGTTCCAAAAGAAGGCAAAGTGGTGGATGCAAAGACCATCTTCACAGGGCACACAGCAGTAGTGGAAGATGTATCTTGGCACTTGCTCCATGAATCTCTCTTTGGATCTGTTGCTGATGATCAGAAGCTCATGATGTAAGTGGGGTGATGCCTTCAGAACCCGAGTGCTCTGTCCCCCTTGCTTTCCCGTCTGCTCCTTAGTCCCTTTGTAAAATGGGATTTAAACCTTTGTTTTCCCCTTCCAGCTGGGACACTCGGTCCAACAACACCTCCAAACCCAGTCATTCCGTGGATGCTCACACAGCTGAAGTCAACTGCCTCTCTTTCAATCCCTACAGTGAGTTTATCCTGGCTACAGGATCAGCTGATAAGGTACATCCACCATGAACTTGGCACATACTTGTTCAATGTGGCTGTATATATTCATTACATCAACAAAAAATGTTTCTATGTTTGTTTTTTTTTTTCCTAGACTGTTGCTCTATGGGACTTGAGGAATTTAAAACTGAAGTTGCACTCCTTTGAGTCACATAAAGATGAAATATTTCAGGTATAACAAAATGTCTTTATCTTTTATGCACATACACTTAGTTCTGTGTAGCTGTCTGGAAAAAATCAAAACCATTCTTTTCCACTCTATGTTTTTATTAAATGTACTTGCACTTAAAGCCTCCTATATTCTTTTCTCTCATCTGTTTATAATTTTCTGGCTCATTATTGTGGAGCTGCATAGTGCTCTGTGTGGGGTAGAGCTCCAGTGCAGATAAGGGTGTCCACAAAGCCAAGGGCACAACATAACAAGCAAATGATGGAGAGCTTTAACCACCACAGGAGGGTGAAATGCTCTCAGTGCAGGGTAAATGTCAATTATTGGTGGCAGCAGATGAGGCAGGGAGGCACAATGAAGTGCCTGCTGTGTTTTCATCTCTCAGCTTGGACCTATGGAAAGGCTTTAGCCAGTGCCCATTAAAGGGGATCACCTTTAATCATTGTCACATCCTGTGACAATGAACAATTGCTCATTTTGCTGGTGTAAATATAGAATGTTAACATCATGGGTAGCATGTGCTTAGCAAATAATAGTATTTCCAACTTTGCATTACTCAGAAGAAAAATATGTAGAGGGTTGTGGGGTTTTTTTTGGTAGAAGGATTACTACTTAAGACTGTAGCTGAATAAAATTACACATGAAATCTTGAAGTGTCAGGTTGTGTGCAGAATTATGTGTTCTTTCCTAATCCTGTGATCCCATTAAATGGTATATTTGGAGAGATTTATCTCCAGCAGAAATAGTAAATGTGAGCTCTTGGGCAGTTAAGCTTAATTACAGAGATTTCTTTTCATGTGTAAATTGTACCAACTGCTTAAGGAATCTGTGGTTTATATTTGTGCAATCCTTGTTAAGGTAAGGAGCAGCTAGTATCCTTGAGAGCTGTTTGTGCATCATGACATGTGGTCTTTGTTAGAGGAAGGGTGACATGTGGTGCCCTTTTGGTGCTCACATGCCTTGTTAGTGTGTGAATGTTCACAAACCTCCTCTGTTAGAATGTGATTATTGGGCATATTCATATTTCAAGTTCATATCAATTTGAATTTTCATGGAGCTTTCATGATCCAAAATACAGTGGTGTTTGTTGTGAATGTCATATTACAACTTCTCCAAACTAACTGCTTTTGAATTCCTCCTTGTCTGTAGGTCCAGTGGTCACCCCATAATGAAACCATATTGGCCTCCAGTGGCACTGACCGCAGGCTAAATGTTTGGGACCTGAGGTAAATCCCAGATTACTCATGTTCTCCTGACACAATGTTATTGATGAATTGCATCACACTTCAAAAAACAACCAACCAAACCCTCACCTTTTCTTTTTTCCTCCCCCCCTCTTTTGTTTGTTTTTTTTACAGTAAAATTGGAGAAGAGCAATCCCCTGAAGATGCTGAGGATGGTCCCCCAGAGCTGTTGGTAAGTCTTTTGGATCTCACTGATTGTTTTGACCTATTATTCATCTCTCTGATGGAAATCTGAAGACATTTCCCTTTTTGTTTTCCCCAATACTAGTTTATTCATGGTGGTCATACTGCAAAGATCTCTGATTTCTCCTGGAATCCCAATGAACCCTGGGTAATTTGTTCTGTATCAGAAGATAATATCATGCAAGTCTGGCAAATGGTGAGTTGTTTGGGCAGGGGCAGGAAGAAGGCAGATGAGAGATGGTGTTGAACTGCCTGGATTTCAGCATTCCTGGTTTTATTTACTACTCTCAGCATGATTTGCTTTGTAGCACTGCCTGATTCTCAAGGGGATAGTGAAATACACTTTAGGTTTGGTTGAAACAATGGTTTACAAATACTCAGAAGCTGTTTTGTGTTTCTCATCACTTAAAAAAAAAGAAGTACTGGTGTAGAAACAGATTTTTTCCCTTCTGTTTTTGAATGAAAACAGTGTGTGTGGGAACCAAAGATGAAATTGAGGTTTCTGTTAGTTACTGTCTTAAAGAATGAAATCTTTGCAAATTATATTAATGTCCTCCTGAAGATGGAGAGGAGTGGTGGGGAATAGGAAAAGTTTGCTGGCCATAAATTACCAGCTGTTGAAGGTTTTAGAAAACAAACTTGTATAGTTTGAATAAACTTTGACAAGACCATTCTCCTCATTTTTGTTTTATCTATAAATTGGCTCACAGAGGCTTTGTTCTTAGCAGCCTTCCCTGTAGTTCTCTTGGAAGAGAGAGAACTCTGTGGAAGAGAGAGAGCTGCTGTGAAGTGAAGGATCTATTAAGTGTGTACACAATAGTCTGTTAATTAATTGAAGTGGGTCTTGCAGTGGTCTGTGTTTTAAGAAGGCAGATTTCCATAAGCAGTAGTAACTGACAGGGTATTTATGAAATGTTTTGGAGACATGGCTGTTGTGAAAAAGCTCCTTTATGTTGCTTCTTTCATGTTAAGTGGCCTTGAGAGATCAGGGATGGGTGATCCATATCTGCAGATGAAAAATTGCCACAACTTTTTGAAGGGAATCCTCTTCAATGCAGTGGTTAAATGCTGCTTCAGTTCCTCTCTCTCTGTCTTGCAGGCGGAGAACATCTATAATGATGAAGACCCTGAAGGAAGTGTGGATCCAGAAGGTCAAGGATCCTAGATGACAACATTTCCCTGTTTTTAGTCTTTTTTTCCTTCTCTTCCCTCTCAGCCCTGATATTGACTTAACACTGGTTTTGAGACACACGTAGACTTTGTGTTCAGCCATCCTCCTGTAGATACCATCAACCACCTTTTTAACCCAGACAGTGAGTACTTCCCTCAGAAAAGGGCTCAGCCCAGCTCAGCTGGTGCCCTGCTGTAGCTCCTCGCTCACATTTCCTACAGCAACCTCTCACCTGTAGGGCTGGCTGGCTCATTTTAGCTGCCTTCATCACACAGAGCATACTTGGTTTTGTTGTTTTTTTTCTTCTTCTCTCTTTAGCTTGTTACAGCTTCAGGCTTTTGCCTAATTTAAACAGAAGTTAAATCAGTAGAGCTGCCAGAGTAGGCTCGAGCCAGCGGAGATGATACAAGTGTTAATCCACTGGCAGTTCAGAGTGTGGAAGGTCTTGTCCTCTTCAGTACAACTCCAAAGTCTTGGCATTCCTTTAGTTAATCTGTACCTTGTGGATTTTTCTGCCTCTGCAGATACAAAACAGACTTGCAGATTCTGACTTGAACTGAAATTAAATTTCTTTTTATATATATTTTTTTTTTCCTCTAGTGGTAATTCTGGGTTTTTCATTCCTTCCTTTCTTTCCCTTTTCCCTTTCTCCCATCTGCTGGGCAGCAGCAGTTTGGATTCATTAGCTATTCCTGCAGAGCATTGTTCACCTTCCATGTTTTTTGCTCTATTGTGTGTTTCTTGAGCTGTGTTTTCACATCTATTTCTTTCCTGTCTGTGAAATGGTTTTTAAAACTTGGGGCCCCCAAGTTGTCAAGGTGTCTGTTTTTACCAGCGGATGTACCACAGATGGCATGTAACCTCAGAGCAGCAGTGGGAGCTGGTGTCTGTAAAGGAAATTAAATGTGGATGAACAAATGTTTTTAGGAGTTAGTCCTTGACCACTAGTTCCTGCACATCTTCCACCAGGGTATCCTGTTCCACCAGCAACCTGTTTCTCTCCGTGCTCCTCATGACTAATTGCGTGTACGTGCTTCAGATGGAATAAATTTTTTCTACGTAAATGCTGTGTAGCTCTTTGATTTGTTTCTTTATTTCTGCTGATGTTTTCCTTCTGCATTAACTGTTTTGTTGAGAGCAAAGTGTACCTCTTCAGAAAGCAGAGAAAGCAAGGGCACAGTCTCTGCCCATATGTGTCCCATGAGACTAAGTGCTGGGATGGATATTCCTTCGTTTGTGGCATGTGGATGCTTTTCCTCTTCTTGTTTCTGCTGCTTTCTTTGTGAAATGAGTAAATGAGTATTTAATATCCCCAAGCAGTCAAGAGTGCACTGAAGTGTACCTTCTCCCTGAAGTGTTGTCTGCATTTTGGATCTGCCTTTAGCCCTTTACCACAGAACTATGGGTTGTGGGGGTTTTTTTGTCAGTCTGCAGCATGAATAGTCGGATACCTTACAAGCATCTTGGTTTGACACACAAACTTGTTATTTTCTCTTTGAGACACATAAAAAGATCCTTAAACTCTGACCTTTATTTTCAGTGTGAGACTTTATATAAAGTGGAAACCTATTATCCACAAACTAGTTTCTGTGGCCCATGGTGGAGCATGTCACAATACAGCAGAGACCCTTGAAATACAAAAGAAAATCCTGTTAAAAGGATAAAGCTTCTCTTGCATGTAAACTTTAAAAATCAAACCCCCTAACCCTGGCTTCCAGAACAATCCTTTCTGAGCAAGCTTATACAATCCACCTATGGAACAAGACAAGATTTTGTTTCAAACACAGCAAAACATACATCTGTTATTCTTTATATATAGTCCATTGTTCAGTGCAAGTATTATTTTCTCTGCTCCTCTGGGGAAAAGCAGTTTTACTACATGAGCAGCAGCAGCACCTTGAGAAATACACGCAAGCAGATGATTGTCTGGTGTTCCCAACTTGGGGCAGCTGCTGTGCAGCAGGTAGGATCAGCAGCGAGAGGAGATGTCCCCTGCAGATGCTTCTGTCCTTTTGCTACAAGGAGGAAAATCCATTGTTCCTAACATTCCTGTTCTGCTTTTTCTTCTGACTTGCAAAGGTGGCCGTAGATTTCTAAGCAGCCCCTGTATGGGTAGAAATTAAATTTAGATGTTTATGTAAAGTACTCTGGTTGGAGGAAAGGGGGAAGGGGGACAGAGCTGAAAAACATTCTTGTCCCAGTCTGGAAGAAAAGTAATTAGGAAACACTTAAACTGGCTCATACACGGTCTTGTGAGTGTGTGGACTTAGCCCAGCCCTTGCAGAGCCCTTGGCAAACAAACTGGTTTGAACAGAAGGGAATGTAATTTTTGGTGTGAGCTACAGGAGACGACAGCTCGGAGCTGTGTTTAACTCTGAGGTCCCCGGTGCAAATGTGAGACTCACTGAGGTGTCTGGACATGGGAGAAGCCTTGAGCACGATCACTTCCAGGGACAGCGATTTGCCAATAGTGTGCTGAGAGTTCCAGAGCCTGTGCTGCTGCACCCTGGCTCAAATAGTGGTCTGTGATTTAGATGTAAGAGTTAGGAGCCCAAGCAGCAAAGACATGAGGGTGCTGGGATCTGATCTGGAGCATAAATGCAGTTACTCTCATTAATTAATACATCTTGGAATGGCTGGGGATGTGACAGCTCTTCCCCTGTGCTTACCAAACTAAAGTCTTACCTGGATAAAATAAAACTACCTGTTAGTGGTAGGGAATGCTCTCCCAGGGTGAGCTCCTTGCCTGAGGAGCTTTGAGTGGAGAAGGGGGGGAAAAAGAATGACTAAAATAACTGTGAAGCTGCAGGAAATGGGTAAGAGTGTGTACAGCTGAGACTGGAGTAACGCACAACACCACAATGTTTGGCAGCTAAAGTAGTCCACAGACTAATGGACATTTTCTGGAGCTTTAAAAAACCCTGAGTAATGAAGATCTGAGTGGAACCAGCAGTGGAGAGAGAAGCAGAAGGTAGCTCTCATTGAAAAGCATCTACAATGCTGTTTCCCAAACCTAAACCTCAGCTCCTCTCCCCACATCCCTACAGAAACCAGCACTTTGGTTTAAGATGCTGCGTCTGCTTCTTGGAGAGCAACCTCCGCTCCCCGTGTGTACGGGCACTTCCAGCGAACCCCCTGGGATGGCAAAGGGGCTGCAGCCCCCGCTGTGCTGCCCCACCAGACCCTTGTTCACATGCTGGCCACGTGCCCAGGGACCAGGAGTAAAAGCCCACAGTGTCTGACAGCTGTGCGACCACCAGCTCCTCTTCACCATCCTCCTCCTCCCCATCCCGACCCAGCCCCTCCGCACCGCAGAGACGAGCCACAAACGGACTTGTAGATGGAGAGTTCCCGGTGGAGGCTGGTCCTCAGCTCCTCCAGCTCCTGATTCTTGCGTTGCTGGAGCTGGACCCCGTTCTTCAGCTCCTTCAGCCTGTCTTCCAGCTCCTCAACCTGTTCCTGGGGAGTAGGAAGACAAGAGTGGATGAGCTGGGGGAGGAAGGCTGTCTCAGTGCCCACGCTCTCATGGGGGGATCTGCCTGTCGGTGGTGTTGGTCTGGACAAAACCAGCCACCATCTTCAAAAACCTCTGTAAAAAAGCTGTGTTTTATTACAAAGATGAGAGCTTGAGTTGGGCTGTGATGCTTTGGGTCCTTAGGCTTCTCTTGGCAGGTTGGTTTTGTCCCCTAGACTACTTTTATGTGTGTTTTGAGAACCTGTCAGAACTGTATAAACCTATGAGTCAGGAGAAGATAAACAAGGAATTTAGGAAAAAGAAAATGTGGAGGCACATCAGGGATGCCCAAAAATCCTGTCCTCCAAGGGAGAGTGAACCCTGAAATCCAAGATGAGCAATGTCACTGGTGCTGGTGACCTGGTTCCCCGCTCAGCAGGGAGGAGAAGCGATGGAAAGGGGGACGTCAGCTTCCAGAAGCTGCTCAGAGCCAGGCTGGGAGGAGGCAGCGATTACGAGCCGAGAACAGAGAGTGTTGAAAAGGGGGAGATTAATTGTGGAGCCTCTTTGCCAAATGTGCTCTTGTAGATATTGAATTGCCTCGTCCCTCAGGACAAGGTGCCAGGGGGAGGATGCCTGGTGCAGCCAGAAATAACCCTCTCGGGCAGCTCAGCCCTTGGGCTGTGGGCAGAGGAGGTGAAACCCTTCCTGGCAGTGGGAAGGGCAGGATCTGCCCCGGCAGGGCTGGGCTGTTAAAGAAAAGACACTTTTCTTTGAAACTGACTTTTCTGAGTGCCCCTGCTCAGCCCTTGTGCTGGCACAAGCTGCGGGAAACGTGCTCAGCGCTCAGCAGCATCGCTCAGCTCTGCCACCCGCCCACTTGGGAAGGAAACCCCCTGTCCCCTTTGCCTTGTCCCTGCTCGCTGGGGCCATTTCCATAAGGCCAGGTCAAAACCAAGTGAGAACATCATAAGGAGAAACCTTTTTTCCAGCAGGTCACCTGGTGAAGCCCCAGTGCTTCCCCACCACATCCCTGTAACCTGGGGTTTGCCCTATGCCCAGGGGCTGCTGCTTCACCTGGCCCGTGCCAGGGCAGGGGACACTTTTGTCCCCAAGCAGCAGGAGATATTCCACCTCCCGACCCTCCTCATCCCCCCTGCTCCTCCCCTTGGCCCTATGAACAAGACCTTCAGCATCCACATTTCACTGGCTGCACAGAAGGTCTCCCACTCCCTCAACAAGAGGCTGTGGGGGTGCCCGGCCGTGGCACGTACCCGATACTGCCCGACCTCTTCATCTCGCTTCTGCTTGACCAGGACGATCTGCTCCTCCAGGCTCCGGTTCTGCAGCCGCAGCCGGCTGACCTCCCCCTGCAAGGGCCGCAGGGCTTCCTTCATCCCCTGGATCTCCCCCTGCATCTCCTGCAGCGCCTTGGCTCCAGCCTCGCGTCTCTCCAGCAGCCGCAGCAGCTGGGGCTCGTAGTGCTCCTCCAGACCTCGCCGGCTCTCCGCCACAAAGCTCTCGAACTCCATGGAGAGCCGGCGGCTCTCCTGCAGGTACAGGTTATCCTGACGACACGGTGGAGTTTCCAGCCGTTGCCTCAAAACCTCCTTCTCCTTCTCACAGGTCTCCTTCAGCCGGGTCAGCTCGTCAGAGAGCTGCCCAGCCTGGGTCTCCAGCTCGCCCCGGTAAGCAGCGTGCTGGGAGAGGTCGTGCCGCCGGCTCTCCAGCTGGTACTGGCAAGCCACACATTCCTTCGTCACCTTGAACAGCTTCTGCTTGATCTGCCGGATCTCATCCTTCAGGTTGTCCCTCTCCAGCTCCACCTTGGCCAGCAGCCGGCAGGCTGCCTGGATCTCCTCGTGGGCATGACGGATCTCCTGCAGCGCTGGCTCCCGGAGCTGGCCCAGCTCCGCAATCAGGCTGTCTCTTTCTTTCTCCAGCTGCTCCACAGCTTCGATGCACTCTTGGAAGTAATCTCCCAGCTCTTCGAGGGTGAGGCACCGATGCTCCCCACCATCCGCATCCAAAGGGCTGCCTGCCCCCTCTGCCTCCATGTCCAGCGGGATCCCTGTCCCATCTGTATCCACGTCAGCTGGGATCCCTGCCCCGTCTGTGTCCATGTACAGTGGGATCCCACCATCTGCATCCACGTCCAGTGGGATTCCTGCCCCATCCACATCCAGTGGGATCTCTACTCCATCTGCATCCACATCCAGTGGGATCCCTGCCCCATCCACATCCAGTGGGATTCCTGCCCCATCCGCATCCAGTGGGATCTCTACTCCATCTGCATCCACATCCAGTGGGATTCCTGCCTCATCCACATCCAGTGGGATCTCTACTCCATCTGCATCCACATCCAGTGGGATTCCTGCCTCATCCATGTCCAGTGGGATTCCTGCCACGTCCACATCCAGCGGGATCTCGGCTCTGGCTGCATCCTCATCCATCTGGGTCCTTGGCATGTTTAGCTCCAGGGATGCATCCCTGTCATCTGCCTGCAGCTCCTGGCAGGCGTCAGGGCTGTCCCCTTGCAGGGGTGTCACCCCCACACCCACTGGAGTGGGGTCTAATGGGCTGTGTGAAAGGTCCGGGTGTGGAGCAGCACCTGCAGCCGCTCCCTGCGGGGCTGAGGATGCTCCAGCTTCATCCAGCTGCAGCTCTGGAGGGGGCTCAGGCTCTGCCATCAGGTCCCTGGAAAGGAGAGGACACGTGAACCAGTGCAATGAGTGTAACAGGTCCCAGCCCTTCCTCCCCACCCTGCGAGACGCAGGTACCCAGCAGCAGGCTGAGCTGGGGGTGCTCTCACTGCAGCCCCACTGTCCCCATGTCACCCACAGGCTGTGCCAACTTGGCAGGCAGGGCTTGGATGCTCTGATACCAACTTCAACCCAAACTGTTGGCTTTGGCTTGGGCTAAAACAAAGAAAACCCTCTTAAAGTGACTGACTGCGACAGAGGAAGAGTGAGGGACGCAAACCTGGACCCCGTCACTGAGAGCTACTCCAGTGCCCACAGGAACTGCCCACCACGTCGTGGCTGATATCCCCCAGTGGCACCAGTGAGGCGGGAGCGGAGCTGCTGTGCCTGTGCCAAAACCTCACACCCGAGGTGTCACACACTCCACGCACCGCCGGCGTGGGCACTGCCAGTAAAACTTGCCGGGGTTTTAACAACGTGGCATAACCTCACGGCAAGGGAATGCGCTGCTGAGGCGCAGGCAGGCTCTGGGATGGCGGAGATGGAGTAAAGCACCGAGCACACCGTGCCCGAGCGAGCGGCAGCTTCTGCAGCAGGAGCCGGCGAGCTCCGCTTTGCAGAGTCATCCGATCCCGTCATTGTCCCCAGCCCCGCTACCTGCAGCTGCCACCACCAAATACTCACATCTCACATTCACCCGGGTGCTGTTTGGGGTAGGATGGAGAGGGCAACCCTTGGGGATGAGCCGGGGCTTTTCCTGCTGCCTGCAGCAGCTACGGGCGGTGGGTTCAGCGGGAGGATGCTCTCACCTCCCGGCCACGCCGCTGAGCTCATGTCTAGTCATCCCTCAAGGAATGAGCGCAGGCTGGCCCTCGGCTCGCCCCAACGGCTTTAAGGAAAGAACTGATTTTCACCGATACTTTCTCTCCTAATAAGGTAGTTTTCGCAGCGATGACACATCGCAGCCTCGGACCCAACGGCCGTCGGCTGGAGAGGGGGCAATGCCTGTGGGAAGGTGGGGAAAGGGCTCCACTTCGTTTTTCCCTGCCCTCCTCCAGTGCCAGTGCTTATTTTTCAAAGTTCTCAGCTCTTGCTTTGCATCGGCAGGGCGGGAGGGGAGGACACCCATCCTGCCTTCACAGGAGGGTGTGGGGACTCACTCCCACCCACCACCCCTCATCCCAGGGCTCCCCAGCACTCCTGGTACCCCAGAGGGACTGTTCCCCCCTTGGTCAATACTGAGGGTCCAGGGATGTTCCCTGGGTGCTGATCCTCAGCTCCCCCCACCCCATCCCTGCACCCCAGACTTTGTCATCCCCCTCGCCTGCCCCACGCTCCCCACCTCACCAAGGATTCCGCACCCATGAGACCCCCCGGGTGGACACCAGCCCTTCTCTGTTCCCCTCTGCTCACCCCGGGTGGGTTCTTACCTTCCTCCCCTGGAGCCCAGCGCCTCCGGCTCTGCGCTGCACATGGGCTTGGCATGGGGTGTGGGGGGGTTATTAATAAACACGGCTGGAAATCAGATTCCCCCGAGCAGCCGCTTTCCCCGGCCACCGCCGGCAATGCCAGCTGCGGGTGGCCGCCTTCCTCCGCCCCGTGGAGGAGGAGGAGGAGAAGGAGGAGGGCGGGGAAGGCCAAGCCGCCTGCATCCCGAGCAGAGGCAGCCGCAGGGGTTGGCTGCAGCCAGACCGCATCCCTGGGGAGCATCCCCAGCAGCCCCCCATCCCGCTCCGGCTCTTCCCACCCGTGATTTAAGGTAGAGGTTTATTTTGTGCAGTCTCAGACCCTCCCCTTCCTGCAGGGTTGGGGGCTCTTTCCTGGGAGCCAAGGGGTCCCATCCAGCTGGGGTCCTGGGTATGGGGACAGTGGGGTGCCCAGGGTGGTGTCCCCGGAGGCTGTGTGGGGTTTCCCTCTGAGGTGGGTGACTGGAAGGGGAAACACCAGAGGACACAGCACGTGGCCACCAAACGCCTCATCCTGTCCATGAAACAAGGAGCTCAGCAGGGCACTGGCAGCACAATGATGTGCTCCCCTTGGTATTTATGAAAGTATATTAATGTATTAAATACCAATAACTCGGGGGTCTTTAGATGCCTCAGTTTGGCCCCGCAAACACCCCCGTAAGGCAGAGCTTCCCCTTCCACCCCGAACCCCGTCCCCGCTCCCCACTCTCCGCTGTCCCAGTATGGAGACGGTGGCATTTCCCTCTGCAAAGCCCCATGGCCACAGTCCCAGGTACCCAGCAGTGACGCTGCCATCGCTGCTGCCCTCCCAGCCCACAGACATGATTTTCCACCCCAGCTCACCCACCATCCCGACAGCTCTGCTTCCCCGCAGCGCCCGTCCCCATCCTGCCCACCCCACTGCACCCTAAACCAGCCCTCCAGCCGTTGTACTATTACCATATCTTGATATAAAATACATATTTTAGATATATTGCTGCTTTGGCATCGGTGCAACAGCCTGGGGTGGTGGCACAGCCAGCGGGTGCTTGTCCCCACTGTCCCCCACAGTATTAGAGCCAATGGAGCCTACCTTTGCCACGGCCCGATCCTGCCCGCTGCTGCCGCGGCTCAGGAAGTCGGCACTTGCCGCTCAGGAAGTCGCCAGCTTACGTACCCCAAAATCACCCAGCAACGCACACCACAGCTTACAACATTGCCCAGTGCCACCCCGTCCCCATCCCCACATCACCGTCACCGTCACCGCCGCCGTCACCACGTTGCCCATGCCCTGCTCACCGCCGGCCTGCTGAAATCAGGTTTAGAATAACTGCTCTTGTCCATCTCCCAGGAGCAGAGCTTTAAAAGGAAAAGGAGATTTGGGTGCGTTTTTTCTTTTCTTTTTATTTTTTTTTTGATCCTGTTGCTTTTTTCAGCACGACCCACCTTTTTTTTTTTTCTCTCTCTTTTTTTTTTCCATGAAGCTCCTCTATTTGTGCCGAGACTTTTGACTCAATAGGAGTGGAATGCTTTTAAATTCGCACAAGTTGTGTGGATAAATATATATATCTAGAGCTGAAACTGTCAAAAGAAGAAACCTGCAGGTTGGGTCCAACAAACCCTTGTAGGGGCTGGAGGGGACGATGATGGCAGCGGCGCTGCCGTGCCCTGGTTGGGGTTTATCTGATGAGCTGCCAAGGGCAGGGTGGGGATTGAAAAGGCTCAGCTGTTCTCTGCTGGGTAAGAGGATACCCCGGCCCCGGCGGGGGCTGTTTTGTGGATATAACCAGGCAACGGCCGGCTCGAGTGTCAGCAGCCGGACCCCGACACGCTCGGCAGAGCCCGGCCGGCCGCGGGCACGCGCTGGGCTCGGCCGGTGAGCAGAGACGTCGTCGTGTTGCGAAGCGGCGTGGACTTTGCTCCGGTAAACAGAGCTGGTGTGGAGTTACCGGCGGTGCTGGAGGGGAGAGGAAAAGGCAGGAGAGTGTTTGAGAGACAAAATGTTCCGGTTGTGCCAGAATCAGTGGCGGCAGCTCCGGTTGCTGCTCTGCCGTCGCGGTGTCCCCAGCACGGACCCGGCAAGTGGCTGAAGAGGTTCGTGAGTCACTGCCTCCCCTCCAGTGACCTGGTGCTGGTGCTGCCATCCCCTTCCTGGTGGTTTCTTCCTTCCCACCACGCATGGCAGATCTGCCCCAAGGGCAGGGATGGAGCTGGCACTGCCACCTCACCACCCTGGCACCACTATCTTGGCACCGTCACCCTGGCACCGCCACCCTGGCACCTCCACGGCAGCTCTGGCTCTGTCCCTGTGCTGTCCCCCTCACAATCTTGATGTACCTGGGAGGCTTACTGGGCTTTGGGGTCTCCTTAGCCACAGGTTCTGGTGGCACCACGGGGCACCCAACATGTCCAAACCCCAGCACCCATGGGATTTAGCAGCAGTGAACCTGGGTGATGCTGGCAGCCCGGTGTCCCCCGCACACAGATCACCGGGGCTCGGTTTGCTGAGGGCACAGGGGGTCCGGCTGTGGCAGGGTGAGGGTGCCGGATCCGGCCCCCCATCCGCAGAAGCTGCAATCTGATCTCAGGGGGAAAGTGTGATTCATCGCCAGAGCTGGGAGCGCTTCCAGGGACGGATCCTGGCTCAGAGGGTGGTGGCACCGTGTGCCTGCTCCCGCCCAGTCCTTGCCAGGTGGCCCTTTTACCCCAGGTGGGTGGGGGGGTCCCTGGATGAAGCTGAAGCATCCATGGCTGTGTGGGGATGGCACCTGGGGACATTTACCTGAGCCTGGGGGGTTGGATGCCACTGGCCACTTGGACACAGCTTGGTTTGCTTTGCCTCCTGCTTCAGTTTCCAAAGCTGAGAGCTGGGGGTGGCCCTCGCCTTGGGGTCCACCACCAGCAGGGATGCAGAGGTGCCGTGGGGACACTGTGGTGGGAGCCATCACAGGGTGAGCACTGTGGATAAGTCGCAGGAGATGGGATGCACCCACCATGGAGATGCCAGCCCCATCTCCAAACTCCCGATGCACTGTCCTGGGGAAAGAAACTCAGGGGAGATCCTGCCCAGGGGGGTTGGAGGAGGAGGAAGAGGAGGAGAAAGAGGAGTGCAGGGTGGCATGTGCCCAGCTGTGGCAGAGATTAAAGGGGGAGCTCGAAGGCGCCGTCTGCCCTGCAGGGACCTTGGGAGCTCCAGGACCAGACCGTGTCCCTGGGCCACAGGCGCCAGCGGCTCCGGCTTATCTGGGTGCTGAGGCACATGGTGCTTTGTCCAGTGGCTGATGTGTTTCGGCACCTTGCGATGGGATCAGGCACGGGGGGCTCTTGGGGCAGGTGACAGCCCCCCACCTCTCTGCCTCCCCTCTTGTCTGCCTCTGCCTCGGTCTGGTGGGCGCTGAGCTCCAGCCGGCTGCTCTCCCCCTGAGGCGCCTGGAATCCTTGTGACTGTCTTGGCCGTGCAAGTGGAAAATGAGTTATCCAGCTGGGTACCCCGGCATGCCGCCGGTGCTGGAGCTCTCTGGGGAGGGGGTAAAGCTTTCTGGGGCTCTGCATGAAGGGCTGGTGCTTTAGGCAGCTCCTTGGTTTTCCTTTTCCACCAGGACTGGGACTGTAATGGAGGAAAAGTTGACAACAGCCTTCCTCTTTGCCTTCCTCCTGTACTTTCCTCTCCCATCTGACGAGAGCTCTCCCCGGAGGGTAACGGATACTCTCCCTCTGGCTGGGATTACTTGGACAATGCCCCGTAACTGTGTGCAAATATAATTTTCAAACTCATTCTGCTGCCATCCGAGGAGGGGCAAGATGTGAAAACCAGGATCTTTTTTTTGGAGGCTAATGACTTGTGAGTTGGAGCCAGCAGCAGAAAGTCAACACAAACGCCCTGATTGGGGATTAACTTCTCCCCAGCGCAGTTCACCTCGACATGGGTCAGCAAAGCCTCGGAGCGCTCAGCCCTCACCCTGGGAAGGAGCCCATCTCCTGGGATCATGGCAGGCAGGGAGATGCCAGGAAATCTCTGCCCAATGCTTTCAGTGCTCATTTAGGTCTCGAGTCCATATTCAGGGGGATGAAGGGAAGGAATGAGAGGCAGAGACACAAAAGCACAGTGAGCCCCAGCTCTTCTGCAGGCATCACCCAGGATTCAGCATCACATCCCCATCCCTGCTCCCTGGAATCGCAGGATGCTGAGGTTTGCACAGCCCCAAGACACTCAGTGCCGGCCCCTGAATCCCATGGGAGACAGCACCATGCCGGGAAGCTCGCGGGAGGGAGAGTCTTCTTGTTTTATGAATTCTTCTAGTCATTTCCAACGCTTGGCAAACTCCCCCGGGCAGGCGGCCAGGCCCCTGCGAGCCTCCGGGAAGGATGCGGCTTCAACGCAATGATGCAGCTTTTCACATCAGGAAACACATCCGTGCAGTGACCCCAACCCGACTGCGCCCAGAGGGTGCAAATGGGGCAGAAAACACTTGTTTTCTTGCTGGGCTCATTGGCCTCTGGCTTTGCTGCGTGTCCTGGCACCGACCTGCTCCCCGTCAGGATGTCACCGCTCCGGCTGAGGCTCTCGTGCAGGCTGTTGTCCCCTCGCAGCCGGAGCGGTGTGGTCACACTCCTGGCTTGCAGAAAGCAGTAAAATCTTTCACAAGAGGCACTGCCATTCCTGGGCGAGCTCCCGGACACGTTCCCAGCTGTGGGCAGAGCACTGTCCCCCCCACCCCGTGTTATTCCGTTTTCAGGAGCTGATTTCTCAGTAGCCACAAGAAGCAGCGTGGCAGAGGGTGTTTCACGGGGGCGTGGCGGGGGGCTCAGGTACGCCCAGGTCGGGAGTGCTGCTTCACCCTGGGGGGGACATGGACATGGCAAGTGTCACCCTTGGGCCCGTCAGGTGAGGAACTGGTGGTGGCTGCAGGAAGAGGGCAAGGGCAAGACATGGTCAGCAGCCCCTGCTCCTCTCCTGGGGACAGGGACAGCCACCCCCGCTGTGTCCCACACACAGCTCCGGGGGGGGTGACGATGCTGTAGTGACTTGCTCGGGTCCCGCACAGTTTCGCTTGGGTTTTTTCCCGTTGATGCTCAGCCCCACGGGATGGGTGTGGAGTCGGGGGACATGGAGGGTCCCAAGGGGTGAGAGCAGCCCTCGGTTGTCCCCGCACCCCCCTGTCCGTGCGGGTCCCGAGGGAACAAAGCCGGGACACACAGGGGATGGGAGGGGCACAGCTTGGGGACTCCCGGCAGCCCCGGGGGGAAGCGGGACCCGCCGTTGCCCCCCGGTGGCATCAAGGGGAGGGGTCCCCGCACCGCCCCGGCGCGGAACCGCCCCCCACCTCCTCCGCCACCACCGGGCCACCTGCGGGAGGGGGGCGGGGGCCGGTGTGGGCGGAGCCTCCCGCAGCCCGGCCCCGCCCCGCAGAAACTTTCCGTCGGCGCCGGGCGCTCGGCGGGAGCCCGGAGCGGGGCCGGGGCTGCAGCCGGAGCCGGGCAGGCCCGGCCCTATGGGCAGCGGCTGCCGGTGGTGCAGGGCGGTGCGGGGCGCTGCCCGCCTCGGCCATGTCCGCCGGGGCTGCACCTGCGGCGGGCGGCGAGCGGGAGCCGGAGCGGGGCGGCGGCGGTGGTTCGGTGGCGACGGCGGCGACGGCGGCGGCGGCGGCCGGTCCCCCCCAGCGGCGGAGGAAGGGCCGGGCCGGTTCGCTGCGCCGGGCTCTCAGCTGGCTCCGCGGCCGGAGGAGACGGAGAAAGGGCGGCAGCTCCCCGGGAGGGACCGAGGGACGAGGTGAGGGGCGAGGGGACAGCTGGGGAGGGGGGCAGAGAGGGGCTGGGTGGTGGGCAAGGAGGTGGGAAAAGAGGGGCCGGGGTAGTGTGCAAGGAGAGGTCACAGTGGTGGCCACAGAGGTGGCCGAGGAAAGCTCAAGGTGGTGGCCATGGAGGGGTCAGGGTGGCCATGGAGGTGGGCAAAGAGGGGTTGGTGTGGTGGCCATGGAGGGGTCAGGGTGGCCATGGAGGTGGGCAAAGAGGGGTCGGTGTGGTGGCCATGGAGGGGTCAGGGTGGCCATGGCGGTGGGCAAAGAGGGGTTGGTGTGGTGGCCATAAAGGGGTGGGGTGGTGGCTGAGGAGGGCTCATGGTAGGGGCCAAGGAGGGGTCACAGTGGTGGCCATGGAGGTGGACAAGGAGAGGTCACTGTGGAAGCCAAGGAGGGTTGGGGTGGTGGCTGTGGAGGTAACCAAAGAAGGGTCTCAGTGGTGGCTGAGGAGGGGTAGAGGTGCTGGCCGTGAAAGTGGCCAGAGAGGAAGCACAGTGGTGGCCAACAAAGAGTTGAGATGCTGGCTGTGGAGGTGGCCAAAGAGGGGTCACAGTGGTGGCCAAGGAGGGGCAGAGGCGCTGGCCATGGTGGTGGCCAGGAGGGGTGGAGGCGCTGGCCGTGGTGTCCATGAAGGTGGCTGAAGGAGGTGGTGGCAGTGGTGCTGGTGGTGGCCATGGGGGCTACGCTGGCCACAGTGGCCGCTGCTGTGGCAGCCGCAGTAGCAGGCCGGATCCGGCAGTCCCCGGTGCAATCTCGCCGCTGCCCCGAGGGCTGGTGCCGGTTCACTGGGTAGGTTCTCTCCCCGCTGAGTCAGAAGGTCACTGGGGCTGAGGAGAACCTGGAGGGACGCCAGCCGCTGCCTCCTCCTCCTTCTTCTCCTGGGCAGGGTGTTTGCATGCTCCAGGTGTGGCCCTTCCTGTCCCAGATATGGCTCTTGCCCTGGCTGGTTTGCAGGGTGCTGCCTCCACAGCCCAGCCATGTCCCTTCCACCTTTGTGGATCCTGCAGTGGAAGGTGCTGTGGGTGCCCTCTCATTGCTGCCCTGGGGCTGTGTTACGGGGATCCGTGGGCTCAGCCCGGCCTCCCGTGGGCCGGGACCTTCAGCAGAGCGATGGGTGGTGGCGTGTCTGGTCATGCTCGTCTCCTCGGCGCTGTTGTTTTGCAGTAGTAGGTGTCCCGGCGAGGCAGCAGTCACTGGAGGTATCACCCCGAGCAGCAGAGGAGTGCTCAGCCTCTCCTGCCCCATGCTGTTGGTGACACTGTCTGTGTCACACCACTGCCCTCCCTGCAGGGCAGCTCTGGCGAGGATGTCACCGTGCTCTTGCCAAGGGAGAGGCCACTTCTGCTGCACCCAAACACAGCCGGATGCCGTCACCTGGGACTTTCTCCCTCAATTTGCCCTGGGGAGTGAATTTCCAGGCATCCAGGGCTGCAGGCGGCACGTGCACTGATTGGAGAAGTGCTCAGAGATCTGTGATAAGAGAGGAGTGGCTGTGGAAAGGCAAGAGGGTCTTGGGGAGAGGCCGAGCTCTCCGCTCAGCCGGTCCATCGGATGCTGCCGGTGCCTCCCTCCTGGCTCGCCACGCGTAGACGCCACGGCCCAATGCTGAAACCTGAGCAGAAAAAATGAGATGTGCTGGAGCATGTGATGTTCCTCTCTGCAGCTCAGAAACGCCTCCAGCAGCTCTGCCAACCCTCTTTTTTTTTTTTTTCTTTTTTTTTCCCCCCTCCTAAAGTTTTAATATTCACCAGCTAATCCTCGAAATGCGAAGTCACTGCCCATCAGGGTCACAGCTTGAGGACCTCCAGCCACTCACCATGCTGTCCCTTGCGAGCTCACCTCACTGAAGCAGCCTGATGGTGTCAGCCAGGGCTCTGTCACTGCGCTGTTCAGTTAGATATCCCAGCGTCTGGGAGAGTGGCACTGAGCACCCGCCTGCCCCCGGTCTGTGCTGGCGATGGAGGGGCTGCCCAGTGCCACGGGGCTGCAGGACCCTCCTCTTCAGGCTGTCCTTGTGCCTGTGCTGGCATCCCCCTCAGCATCCCCCTCAGCATCCCCCTCGGTGTGCACGGGGCCGGGAGGTGCCCCGTTTCCATGGCGTCGCCGTTTGCTCGATGGCGAGCAGCAGGGAAGCAGCGCGGATGTGCAATGGTTTTCTCTTGCGTGCATGATCGGATCACCCTCACCGCGCGCTTCCAGCGTGCAGAGCGTGCCAGGAGCCCCACCCTGCTTAACCACCTCCGGCCCAGCTGCGGCCATGGGTGTCCTCAGGACACCACCAGCACGCGCCGGCGTTACCAGCATCCTTCTCGGCGAGATGGGGGATAACGCTTCCCTGCGTGGCGAGGATCAGGGTGCCTCGAGGAGCAGGTTGGGCTGAGCTGTGGAAATGGAAGGAGCGATGGCTCTGTCAGTGTTGAGCACCGGCCACTCTCTGAGGATGGCTGCAGAGCTCCACACTGGAGCTGGTGGCACCACAATGTGAAGCTCTGACCTGCTCAGAGGCTGCACCAGCCTCGCTGCCAACACCACGAGCCCTCGCGCGGCAGGAGCTGGCCGGGCTCTGCCCCAGCCTGGGAATTTTTCCAAACATCAGCTGGGAGCTGTGGGAGGGGGAGAGCTTCAGTAGGTTCTTCTAGGCTCTGGGAGTGCTCGGCTTTCCTCCTGTGCTGTCCTGGGGAGTGGTTTGGATCAGGCCCATGACCATCATCCTGCCATTCCCACAGGTGGCTTTGGCCGTGGAGGGGGGACAGGGCATGTCCGACCATTCCCAGTGCATCCCAGCTGTGGGGGAGTGGGAAGGACCGTGCGGGGTCTCGAGGTGGCTTGGTGGGGAGGAAAGGAGGAAAGCCATCCTGGGGAGATGTGGGTCAGGACTAGTTCCTCAGCCTGGGCATCTGCCCATTCATGACCTGGATGTCAGCAAGGTCGGAATTGCTCAGCACTGAAATCATGGGAGCAGGAGGGTGAAAGCATTTCCACTTTGGATCAAACCCGTGGGTCCATCTAATCAGAGATCCCATCGCTGGCCGCTCCAACAGCTGAGCTGTGTAGAGGAAAGACGCACTAATCCTGCTCATGGGCGAGTGTCAGGCCACCTCTCCAGCGGGAAACACCAGCGGCTTTGTGCCGAGCTGGGGACGGCTCCATCCCAGCTGGAAGCTGAGTTCTCTCCCGTTTCCCGACTGGATGCTCTGCCCTGTTTGTGTGAACGGGCCCCGCTGGCTTCAGCGTCTCCTTTTTATGCCGGTGCAACTGTTTGCTGGGAGAGAATTCCTGCTGGGAGCTGTAACGCCCCGTCCCGGGGTCTGCACTGGCTGCCAGGGTGCTGCCAGCTCCAGCCTGTGTTACCTGTACACAGCCCGTCTGCTTTGAGCACCTCCACGGCCCTGTCCCTGTGCTATCCCAGCACCTCAACATTCCCAATGTGTTTATTTCCACAATAACCTTTGGAGGCAGAGGAGTGATTACCCTCCGGGATGGGAACCGAGGTGGGGGGAAGCGACTGGGCTGTGCTGGGGGTCTAATGGGGAGCAAGGAATTGCCGTGCTCAGCCGGCTCCGGTTTGCTCCGTGTGGCTTTTTCCAGGTGGAAGCTGGGAGGAAGAAAGCTGGAAGCTTTTCCTTCTCCTCTGTGAGCAGCTGCCTGATGAAGGCAGCCTGGGAATTCTCAGTGGTACAGCAGCAGTGAGCCCACTCCTGCTCCCTGGGCTCCCCGAGCAGGCGGTGCTGGGATCCTGCTGCCTGCGAGTGCTTTTAATTCAATTTTTGGCTCCTGTTTTATCCAGATTTCACAATATTCTTCTTAATTCCCCGATGAAGTAAAGGAATCGACGTTTCAGAAATATTAAATTAGGGTTGGCTTTTTTTACCTTTTGATGCCGGCTTAGTCTGGCAGCAACAGATTTCCTGATTAAGGGGGGGGGGGGGTCACCCTGATGTTAAAAATAAAGCTTTAAATGCCCGCAGCTGCTTCATAACGTTAGCAAGTGCTTGTTGAAAGCCGTGCGGGGTGGCTTCTCCCTGTGCGGGGTGAGCTGGCAGCAGCGCGGTGAGCAGCGAGGGGCAGGGGCTGGGCTGCGGTGGGGACCGTGCTGGTGGCACTGGGCTGGATGCCGTGGGGTGGTGGAGGTGCACGTGAGTCCTCGAGGCGCTTTGGGGCTGAGCTGTCCCTGCTCTGATAATAACTGAGATGTGAAATCTCCCCGGACGTTTGATTTCCTCTGTTCTCTGCTGCTGTGTGGCGCGTGGTTTGGTGTAAACACAGGCTTTGTGTTTTAATCCTGAGCTTCTCGACTCAAAGGAGGGAGGAGAGATGGAGACCCTGCTGCCCCTGCGCCTCCAGCTCCCTGGGATTGTTCCCAGGCGTGTGTGGGAATGAATTTGTTAATCTGCAAAAGGCAAAGAGTGACACTTGAGAGAATGTGAGCAGCAGGAATCCCCTGGCTGGCCTGAACTGGCAACGGTGAGCGGCTCAGTGAACAAAGAGAGGTGTGTCTGCAACCACAGCTATTCCACCTGGAGACAACTGGAAGAATTACTCTTGCAAATAACGTTCCATAAGATCCGATAAAACTATTTCACTGGAGTCCTATTTCTCTTTAGAAGGAAGGTCTTATTTCATAAGACAATATCATCATTGACTTTGACTCCAGCAGCCATGGGAACATAAAGCTGTCGGAAGGTGAAGAGCTGGGCAACAATGAAGTGAAAAAGCATTTCCCTGCCAAGCAGGAGCCAGAGCCCTGGGCTTGTCCCTGTGGCTCCCACCCTGCTTGGATAAAAAATACCTTACCCAGAGCAGGGAGCTGAGCTCCCTCCACTTCTGTGGGCTGGAGCTGTCATCAGCAGAGCCGGCCTGGACTCCGGCTTGAGCAGGAAATCGTTTGAAACTCTTCTGGTTATGTATTTCTGTTAATGATTGGGGATCTCAAGTGGGGTTTTTGTATTACCTTTGCCTCACTGAGCTTTACTTCCCTGTGAAGGGAACAAGGGCTGAATTCCTTTCTCATTCAGGCAGCTCGGCTCCCACTCCCCATTTGCCTGGCGACGGGGTCAGGTTTAGAGAATGCCAAGGAGGGATGGATAAAACACCAAGGAGGGATGGATAAAACACCAGGAGGGATGGATCCTCCCCCCATGCCAGAGCAGAGGGGTCCTCGCCACCCCACACTTGGGCTGGCTGGTCTGACCGAGGGAGCGTGTGACTTTGGGATGATCAGATGTGCTCAAAGCAGTCATGCTATGATGACAAGATCTGTGTCTCGTGAGCAACTTCCCCACTCCCAGCTCCTTGCTGTTACCAGAGTCCTCTGAATGGGACATGGGACCCAGGAGGAGCTGGAGCTGGGTTGCCAGGGGTTCCTGGGGCTCAGCTCCCTCTCAGAGCCCCCTCGGCACCTCGGAGGCTGTGGCTCATTGTGGCCGGGGGTGGTGAAGCTTCGGTGGCGGTGGTGGCCGCGTTCTCTAGGCAGGTGGTGGCATCAAGGGCATCTGTTTTGGGAGCAGAGGGGGAAGTGTCTCGCTGTATCTGGGGCAGTCGCAGGCTCCAGCCTCTCCTTTTTGTTGCAAGAAGAGACATAAAAAAGCTTCTCTGGGAAAGCTGTGGTGTGTGTGGCTGTGGAGGAGCCTCCTGTGTCACCGGGGACAGGGACTGAGTGGCACAGGGGGTCCATGCACCCTGTTTTGGAGCTGCTGCGAGGGGATGTGCATCCCAGGGAGCTGCTGGGCAGTGGGAGGAAGCCCTGTCCTGGGCTGGAGATGCCCCTGACCAACCCAAGTCCTGCAGCCCTGGGAGAAAAATCATCTCCCCAGTCAGTGGGCTGAGATCTCAGATCTGTTGCAGTTGTGACCATGGCCTTGTTTAATCCCACTCTGGCAGCAGACAGAAAGCCTGTACCTTGAACTGGGTACAGCCAGTGATGGGAAACAGGGGATCATTTCCCACTGGATCCCCCATTCCCTTAGCAGCTCCCACAGCAGACGGGGCAGCAAATGCACGAGGACACTGGTACAGCCACCCTGGTGCCAGGCACCGTCCATGGCACAGGACGGTCTCTGCCCTGCTGAGCGTGTCTTTTGGGCAGGAAACCAAGCTGGTGAGAAACTGAACCATCAATATTTCCATTGCGGAGAAGGAGACTGAAGTCCAAAGATTAATTTAGTGCTGATCACCTTGGGAGGTCAGGACAAAGCTGCCAGTTGATTTTTAATTTTTTTTTTTCTTTTTAGCATCACCTCCTCAGTTTTGTGTCTTTCCCACAAAATCCTCCTTCCTATTTATCCCAGTCTTCGATGAATCACCTAAGGAACATAAACACTGGCAGCGGGAATTGCCCCCCACCTGACCCCTCCCTGCCCTTGCAGCATTTAATGTTCTGATTAAAAATCAGGAAGGAAAGCTGGGCTTCAGAGGGGGCAGCTGGCGTGTGCCTTTCCGAACAGGCAGTGGTGGGATGTATCTGGGCAGCGTGGGCAGCTCTGCCCGTGCATGGAGCTGCCCTTCCCCTGCCAGCACCAGCCGCCTTCCCACTGGCAAAACCCCGTGCAGCGGAGCGGGGTCCGGAGCAGGGAGAAGCTGGGGAGGGGTTGGGAAGGAGGTGCTGGTGGTGTGATCCGAGATGTCCTTGTGGCTCGCCAGGCTGTGACTTGCCCCAGAGATAGGAGTGACCGTGGAGAGGGTGGCAGGGGGTTAACATCCAGGTACGGGCATGTGGGTGCTTGCCCTGAGTTTGGGCAACAGCCAGACCCAGCCCGAGTCCTGGGTGCTGGTGAAGTCCTGTTCTAGGCTTGGCCGTGCTGTGCCAGGCTTGGCTGGGGTGTCCCGGCTGGGGTGTCCCTGCTGGGCTGGGACCCCCAAGACTTGGGAGGGGGGTCGTAGCTTTGGTTGTTGGAGCCGTGCTCAGGGACAGGCAGAAATGGTGGCGGCTCGGTGGAGCGTGGCAAATCCCGGGGGAGGTGGGAGCGGGGCTGGAGGCGAGCGCTGTGCTCAGCTGTCCCCGTGTCTGGGGACGTTTGGGGACCAGGGGTCTCCCTTTACCTGCTCGCCCTGGCTGTGGCACCCAGGCAACCCTACGAGGGATGGGGCTGGGAGGGTGCTGTGGGATCCGACGGGTGATCCCGGCAAGCCCCTCCTCTCTGCCTGTACCATTGGCTCCGACATCGCCGCCTGCGAGAGCTGAGCTCCGCTGGAGCTGGAGCGATGGGAGCCGGCGGCTGAGAGCCGTCGTCTCCCACGGCCGCCCGGGCCAGGCCGGAGCTCGTTCGGCTCCGCCATGTAGCGCCTCGGCCTCCTCCACCCGGTCGCGGTGGAGGGCGAGAGCAGCCTCATGGGCAACGCGCACCGCAAGCGGAGCCCGGCGGGCGTCAAGGCTGGATCCTCCTGGCCCTTCAGCCGTGCCGGGAAGCCAGGGACAGGTAGGAGCGGTGGGGCTGCCCGAGGAGGGGTTATGGGGGGTCTCGTTTCAGTTTTGGGGGGTTGCACCAGGAAAGTTTGCTGCCGTGGCGTTGGGGCTGAGTCGGACGTGAGCCACCGCAGCTGGTGGCTTCGCTCTTCCTGCCCTTCCCGTGCTGGGGGGACAAGATCAGGACCCCCAACCCCAGGTGCTGGAGCTGGGGAGGAACCTCCGGCTGCGTGCCGGGGCTGTGCTGACATGCCGGGGACCAGCCGCCGGCTCGCCTGCGCTATCGGGACAGAGATCAACTGCTGAACTCGTTACCGGGTTGTTTTTTGCAGTGGTTAGAGCAAGGTCCCAGGGCTGCCAGTGTCACCTTCCTCCCCAGCTTCTGCTCCTGTCCCGTGCCTCAGTTTCCCTCGCTGCACCCCAGGGATCTGGGAGTGTTTGCAAAGAGCACCGGGCTGCTCCCCCCTGCATCCGTCCCGTGCCGCTTGCCAGCCTCGCTCTGTGTGTGTCTGTCTGTCCGTCCGTGCACCGAACGCTCCCGCTTGTTCATGCTCCAGCTTTGTGGATGCAACTGAAAAGCCCAGGAGGAGGCAGGGGACAGGGGCAGCTCTTTTATGCAGGAAAGAGGAGTTGGGGAAAGGGTCCCACACCAGCCTGGACCAATGTATTGAACTATCAGCCCCGTGGGATGCCTGGTCCTGGCAAGATCCCGTCAGAGAGGGGTGGTGAGAACAGGGAAGGTCCCTTGCAGTAACGTCGTCCCCATCCCAGGGCTGCCCATTTCCCTGCTGATGTCATTAAACCATCGCCACATCCCCAGCCTGATCTGAGTCGGGAAGGGGGTGCATGGGCAGGGGTCTGGGGTCGGTAGGAGCGGGGTTAGTGGCTCCAGGGTGGTGGGAATCAGGTGATTTTCTCTGTCCAGCCCTATGGGATCCCCAGCCCCGCCATCCCTCCTGCCCTTGCCCTGTTTCCCTCGGTCTATACAGTCAGCAGCTGCCCAGGCGTGGTGAGTCGAGCTGTCCACAGGGTAAACAGGGTCTGGAGTCAACCCCTTGCAGGCTGGGGAGCGACCATGCCAAGGAAAACTGCCCTGGAGAGGCAGGGACTGGAACGGGGAGACCCCACAGGCACATAGGTAGAGGGTGCCAAAGTGCCCTGGCCGGCATCGTCTGCTCAGTGCCTGGGGAAACTGAGGCAGGAACAGTTATACCGATTGCCCATGACCATGCAAGGATGGCATCTCCTTCACCACAGGCTCTCCACCGTTTGTATCTCCTCACCGGCTGGCCACAGTCTCCTCTCTGCCAAAGTCATCCTCTTGTTGTGGTCTCCATGCGGGAAGGGCTTGGTGCCACCAGCCAGGCTGTGTCGTAGCTGGACTCCTGCTCTTTCTGGCTCTGCCAGACGCTGTCCCTTTGCCTCTCTCCTGAACCACAGCAGTGCAGGTGATGGGGTGAGGTGATCTGGGGGCTCCTATGAGCATCCCCAGCACAGTCCTCGCCATTTCCTTGTGCTGTCCTTGTCCAGACCTCCATCTGCTCTCCATCCCTCTGTCAGGCTTGGGTGTCCCTTGCCAGTCCCTGACCCAGGACCGTGGGGCTGCCAGAGGATGCAGCCACCGCTGCTGCTGCCTTTCCCCAGCTCCGTTTCAGATGCCCTGAGATGGGTGCAATGTGGGACCGTGCAATACAGGCGGGGCAGATCCTGCGAGGCGAGGGCTGGCGCTGGGGCCAAGAGCCGTGGGGTGGAAGGTGCTGAGAAAACATGGGGCGAGTTGTGTTTGTTCTCTGCGGTGGCTCCATGGCAACGGCGCGGCGGCCACAAAGCGAAAGAATTTGCATTGTGTCGCTTCAGCATTTCGGAGGGCGCAGCCGGGATCACCGGCTGGGGGCTGGGTGCTCCGACACCCGCCGGACAGGCCCTCCCTGCCCCTCACCCAGATCATGGGTGCTTCTGGATTTTGGGTTGGAGGCTAATTACATATCACAGATAACTGGACCAGTGTCTCCCAGTTCCCATCTCTCCATCTGTGGCTTCTTGGAAACACCAGTTTGGCCCCGTTGTGCCATCCCCTTCCTCTCCTCCCCAGGCTCATCTCCAGTGGGAGTTTCTGGGGAAGGTCCTTGAGCACCAGTGAGACCAAAGCTTCTTATCATCTCCTTATCGGGACACCCCGCCGGGCCCTGCTGAGTCAGGGTGGAGGAACGTGGCGGCCAGCCAGGCTGCGCCCCACGGAGTCAGCGGGGATGTGGCTGCAGCCAGCACGGGGCTCCATGGGTCCAGGGTCCCCTGGCACCCATGTCCCCATCGTTGGGCACCAGAGCAGGTTGACAGGGCAAATGCCAATGGTGAGGGGTGACCCATGGCTATGAGGCTCTCCTGCCCAAGATGGGGGGGCAGTGGTGGAGCCCCTCAACAGCCCCAGCTCTTGCTGTGCACCTCCAGGATGGGCTGAGCAGCTCTGGGCGTCTTTTCTCCTTCACAGCCGCTCTTTGTGCCAGACCCACGCTGGGCCGGCTCCGCAAACAGGCAAGGGAGCAGATAAGGGCAGGGGCCCACCCTAATGAGGGACGTGCTGAGATTTACACAGGCGCTTTCTCCAGGCACCGCCAGCCGGGCACACCGGCCTGCTGGGCTCACCCGCCGGCATCCTGCTGCCGGCTGGGAGGGCTGAGCCCTTCCCAGTGCCTGTTCCTGCTCCTGCAGCAGAGCTGGAGCAGGGGAGGAGGAGGTGATCTGCAGGTGTCCTGGGCAGGCAGCTGCCTCCAGCGCTCAGCTCCAACATGCCGAGCCGTGCCCGCTTGGCACGCACCCCGTCACCAAAAGGCAGGGACGGGACCGGCCGCTCTGCTGCTGGTTATCCCCTTCCACCATTTCAGAGGCAGCCCCAGCTCTGTGTGACAGCTCCTGTCCCATCTCCTCTCCTGATCCCACATCGCCGTGTCCACCTCCATCCCCTGGGGTGGATCAGCTGCTTCTCAGCCCTTCCTCGCCGGCTCCTGCCAGCGCTGCCGAGCGAGAGATCCGCGGGCAGGAGCGGGATTGGGTGCTGCCTGCAGGACGGTGGATCCGTGCACGGAAAAACCTGCAAGGTCTTGTCCCTAATCCCTCTCCTGGATTTTGCTCCTGCGTGGAGCCAAGTACCTGCTGTGACAGGCACGTCTGCCATTTACAGAGCACCCTCGGTACCCTGCAAACACACCGGGCATGACGGCACGCGCCGTGGGGACGCAGCCAGCTCCGAGCACCGTGGCAGGGAATGGCGCAGGCGCCGTGCGTGGGAGGTGGAGGAGAGGACACCCAGGGAAGGTGAAGCAGAGCTGTAATAAAGCTGTGGACTTTGGCATAGCTCTGGGCAGGAAGGAGGTGCCGGTGGCTTGTCCCCGGCTGTGTGTGTCACCAGCGTTGCCTCCCTGGCCCCGCGTGGCTCTCGAGGCTCTACCTGCCGCCCTCTCCCACCCCGTGCTCTCCATCTGGGCCGTCCCTGCCTGGATCCGGTTCCTGGCTGGGAAAGGCTGTTATTTACCTTCAAACCTGTTTGGTGGCTTCTCCAGGGAGGGGACGAGCACAGGGTGGGGATGTGGTGGGACGGAGGAGGCTCGCTGGGCTGGAGCAGAGGCTGGGGATGGGAGTGGGGCACAATTTGGCATCAGGGTGGTCTTGCCTCCCTCTGCAGTGCTGGGACCCCGCCGTGGGCTCCTGCCAGACCCTCACCTGGGGTCTGTGATGACACCTGGAACAGGAGATGTGTCGTGTCACCACACGGGCTGCCTGTGGGGCACACGTGGGGCAGCAGCGAGGTCAGGGCTGATTTGGCTGTGGTGCAGCCCCGTTGCACAACCAGGTCTGCTCCTGCCATGACAGCAGCCGTGGCTGGAGGCAGCTGGCCAGGCTGGCTGGGTGATGGCTCTCCTTCGAGCGGGGTTTCACCCCACACTGGCTCCTTCGCCGCGGCCCGTTGCCTTGCCGGGACGATGCAGGGTGGTTTCCTGTGCTGTGATTTAGAGGAAGAGCAACAACCCCAGTTTGTTTTCCCATTTGAAATTAATTTTGTTTCTGCCTCTGCGTGGGGTCGTGTTTGCAGATCAGGTCGTGTTTATTTGCTCTGTCGAGATGTTTTCCTGGCTGAAGCAGCAGCCCCTGAGTGAGGCCGAGGGCAGGGTGCAGCCCCTGGGCTGGCGGCGGGGTGCTGCATGGCCGGAGCCACGGTAAATATTATTGTGCTCTTACCCTGGCTGGAGAGAGCACAGCCCCACGGTGTGTCCCAGGGCACGGATCCTGCACAGGGACAACAAGGGCTTAGGGACTGAGGGCAGCTGGGCCACAGCCCCTGGTCCCCCATCCTCCATCACCAGCTGAAGGTTGGGGTGCAGAGGCAGGGCAGGGTGGCACAGGAGGATGCCAAGCTTGGGTGCATGTCTGGATGGTGCTGGCCAGTGCCTCAGAGCAGCACACGGTGGGAAGGGACCCCAGAGTGGTGGGAGAGCATTGACTCTGTGGGGCTGGGGGTCTTCTTGCTGCTCTCTGCGCTGCTCCAGATGCCAGGAGAAGGGAGGTGAGGTCTCCATCCCACTGAGCGGGAGGACACACGCAGGCAGGTTCTCCTCCCTTGGGGACCTCGCAGCCCCTTCCCTCCCTGCCAGCTCCCCCCCTCTTCCCCATATTTCTGGGGTGAGTCAGTGGTGGTGGAAGGCTGGGCAGGGAGCTGCCTGCGCTGCCTGTTCCTTGCCTCCTGCCGCAGGACCTGGTGCTGTGCAGGGAGAAGGCAAGTCAGGGCAGTGCTGTGCAGGCAGAGATGGATGTTTGCAGCGGGGTCTGGCCAAACCTGCTGCTTGCAGGAGGCAGAGGCCTGGCGAGGAGGGGGACAGGAGCCAGGGTTTTCTCCTCTGGCTTTCCCTGAGCGACGAGCAGCGTCATGGCTAAGCCAGCTCCAGGAGCTGGGCCAGCGCCATATCCCACTTGCAGCATCGCTGGTCCAGGGCTGTCTGGCCCCAGCCAAGTTCCTGTGGGGTCTCAGCTCTGGTCTCTCCCTGGTGCAACCCTTCCCATTCCCACCCTGCTGCCCGCCAGCCCCTCTCTGCTGGGCCAGAGCTGGGTGTCTGGGGTCCCCTTCCCTCTTCCCTGTCCCTCTACTTTGCTGCGGGGATGCTTCGCTCCCTCCGGACCACCCTTGGCACCAGTAGCAGATACCAGCTCCAAGTCAGGGAGACCATCCTTGAGAATGCCCGGCCTCCTGAGGGCTCCTTCTCCAGGAGGATCCTGCTGCCACATGTGGATGAGGCACGTGTGTCCCATCAGCATCACCGAGCCTGGAGGGGACGGGGCGATCCAGGGCGCGTTGCAAGGAACGCACGAGGGACGGGACGGCAGATCCGACCGGGCGTGTTGCTACCGGCACTGGCTGCAGCTGCAGCAGCTTCCCCAGCCCACTGAGATCTGCAGCCTCTGCCACAGGATCAGGCCTCTCTGCCTTCCCCCTCTTTTCTTGTCCCCTTTGCCATGTGTTGACAGAGCTGGGGCGAGGCCACCCAGGCAAGGAGGACACGGTAGCGAAGGTCACTGGGAGTGGGAGGAGAAGCGTCCTGCCCGGATTATCCTTTGGGTGATTGCAGCCGGTGATGCTGAGCCTCTCCTGCCCTGAGCCACAGGGGTGTCACACTCATGAGAGGGACACGTGTCTCCATCAGCAAGGGACAGTCTCGAAGCCCTTTGGGTCCTTGTGGGCGATGGGGCACATACGGGGAGGAGGAGCAGGCATGGACAGTCTGCCAGCACCTGGGAATGTCCTTGCAGCCCCGGGCAGCCACTTCCACAAGTGCTGCCATCGTCAGACGTGTCTATGGGGCTGAAGCTCAACAGTTCCTGGGCCAGCAGCTCAGAGGGGACTGTCCCCCTTTACCTGCAGGGTCTCACAGAGCTGCCGGTGCTGTGCAGGGGGGTCCCAAATGCAGCTCCATCCATGTAGGCAGAGCTGGACACACCATCCTGGAGGGCTGGACCTGATGTCACTCTTGTCTGCGTTTGCCCGCTGTTGGCCATGGCCCTCGCTGGGGCTCGTGACGAGCTGCCCGGAGAGGAGAGGGCAGCGCTCAGCGCAGCACGTGGCTGCCCGCTTTGTGCATCCTCAGCCCTTTAATTATGTCCCTTTTCCACTTGTGCTGTGAAAAGAGCTGGGAAGCGTCTGCCTGCAGCCGCCGGCACCTTCTGGGTGAGCGCGTGGGCTGTGGGGCTGATCCTGCCCGTGCTGGAAGCAGGGTGCTGGGTTAGGCAGAGCAGGAGCTGCAGGGTGCTGCTTGTGTTTGCTGTTATGGGCATGTAGGAGATGCAGGGGAAGAATTCCAGCCTGGAGCTGCCTGGCTGAGGATGCAGAGGTGCCCTTTACAAGGTCAAACTGTCCCTTGGCTGCGTATTCAATGCCCAAGGTCTGGTGGGACCTTTGCTCTGTGGTTTGGGTAACGCTGCTCCATCTGTAGCCAAATCTCTGTCGTGCTGTGATAAATCCTGGGCACAGCTCGCAGGGAGCTGGCAGGGCAGGGGAAGGAGGGTTTGATACGTTGGCTCCTGGCTGGCACAAGGATGGTCCTGCCCATTGGGTAAATACTGGGAAATTGTCACCTTTTGGGGCAAAACGCCTGGAGTTGGGAGTGATGGAGCTCCCTGAGGCGTTGGGCACTGGGGGATGATGGACGAGTGATGGGAATTAGCAAATTCCCCTCTGTGTGGGGCACTGCTGTGGCATGGAGCCTGCCCGCTGCCTGCCAGATAGCGTGGGGCTCACCAGCACCCACCACCGTGTGAGCACGCAGCACCTCGTGGCATGGGGATGGGTGCCCATCAGTGCCATGGTCTGTGCCAGTGCCTGACCACCCGGCCTTTCTGCCCCTTCCTTCATGTGCCCTTGTGCCAGCAGCTGGAGCTACTGGTTAGACTGGTCTGATACTTCGTTCTCCCCCAGTGCCACTGGCTCTTGTGACCGTGACGTAGCCGTGCGGGACACTTTGTCCCTAAGGACAAACACTCTTTGCCCCGTGATGCCTCGTGTCCCCCCGCTGCCAGCTGAGCTGTGCCAGGAACAGGGCTCTCCCTGGCAGGGCTGGGGGGGCTGCGGTGAGCGCCAGGTCCCAGGGGTCACAAGGGGACAGATGAGGATGGGGAACACCAGCACCATCAGCTGTGCTGTGCCACATCCCAAGGGCTGGTGCTCGCTGGAGGAAAAGCCTCCCAGCTCCTCCCAGTTGGCCGCACTCTTGTGGAAGCGAGCAACTGGTTTGCAAGAATGCTGTGCCCAGCGGGGAGCAGGCGAGGAGGGTCCTGAGCTGGGGGTCCCAGGGGTGCAAGAGTGGGGAGATTGGGAAATCCCAGCCCTGATCCTGGCAGGATGGATCCCAGGATTGGATCCATCCCGGACGGATGCCGAGCGTGGGAGGAGGCGGGAGGGCCGGGGGCGAGCGCGGAGGCCAGAGGAGGGGCCCCCGCTCTCCTCCAGCCGTGACCGAGGAGCGTGGTGGGCGCAGCTGGGGCTGTTTCCCCCCTCCCCACTGCCACCACCCAGCTGTCCCCAGGGTCTGGCTTGTCCCCGTGCACAGGCAGCTGCACTGGAGCCTCTTCACTCGGGCGAGCATCCTCCCATTGCGCGGATGAGGATGGAGAGAGGGAGCTGGGGGCCACCGGCATCCGCCATGCCGGCACACGGCTGGGCGAGAGCCGCCCCGGCACAATAGGCAGAGCCTCTGTGGGGGGTGGCAAAGCCCCCACTCCTGCGGGGACCAGACCCTCTCCGTGGCCACCATGGTGGTTTTCATGGGCAGGAACCTCTCCTCGCTTCTGGCTTTCTTCAAGAAGAAGGGTGAGTGAGTGGGGGGGGGGGGGGGGGGGGCAGCGCCTTGTCCTTACACAACCCCTGCCCGCCGGGACCCCTGCCCACCCAGCACTGGGTGCTCGCCCACCCACAGTGGGCAGGGGGGCTGCTACCCCAGGGGGAAGGCAGGGAAGGTCACCCCAACCCTGGCCTCATCTGCTGGGAATTAAATGGAATAAATCACTGCATTCCTCTTGCCAGGAGGCTCTGGGTGTGCTGGGGTGGGGTCAGGCGAGGGGCTGCCAAAATTGTGGGGAAAAAAAGGCTTAGGGGACAGGGATCATGATGATGGGGGGGCTGTGGGTGTCTCATGTCCCCTGCAGGGACCCTGTGCCAGCACAGGGGTCCCCTGTATCACCACCCACTCTCCTGGTCAGGCTGTGCCCCCAGTGCACCCTTGCTGTGCCACTGGTGCTGGTGGAGGCAGAGGCTGGTGTGGTGGCACGGCGCGGCAGGGTGGGACCCTCCATTGTTCATGGCCTGCTCCTTTGTGCAGCTGAGCCAGAGCATGGCTGTCTCACTGCCTGGTTGGGCTGGCCAGGAGGGGACAGGGGACACAGGGGACAGGGGATGGGTGTGTGGCACTGGAGATGCTGAGCAGCAGGTGCCAGTGTCCCTGGGGTGCTGTCCCGCTGATTTCCTGTGCTTGCCCTTCCCTTCCTCAGCCTGAAATTGTTTTTTTCTGGGTAGGAAGAGTTTGAGTCTTCGCAGCAGGCAGGCAGGAGCAGGCAGGGCAGTGCCCATGGTGCTGCAGCCCCAAACAAGCACCCAGAGCTGCTCATGGGCACCCCAGGTGCTGGGGATGGTTTGCAGGGAGGGGCTGTGAGATGGGGTGTGGAGGGCCCTGTGCTGGCCCTGATATGGGTTCTCCAGCACCCAGGGGGTTGGGAGGGAAGATATGGGTCCTCTGGTGTCTCTGCACCAGGCTGTGCCTCAGTTTCCCTTGTCTATGCAGTTCCCAGGCTGCCTGGGCACAGAGTGAGTCCCTGCTCCTGGGCTGCTTTGCAGGGCCTGGGGATGATGCAGCCCTGCAAAGGGAAAGTCATCACCTTTCTGTCCTCGTTTAATCCCCCTGTGCTGCCCCTTCCCCGCTCAGCTGCCCACAGCCCCGTGTGACTCTCTGCCTCGTTTGCTCCTAATGAAGGTGCTGGGGAAGAGGGTGATGCTGTCCCCCAGCTCTGACCCAGCTGGTGAGGAGAAAACTCTGCAGCTTCATGGTGGAGACAGCCCGAGTCTGGCACATCGACCGGCTGGGCAGAGCCATGGGAGAGCTGGGCAGAGCCATGGGAGAGCCGGGCAGAGCCAAGGGAGAGCCGGGCATTCTCCAAGGGCCTTTCCAGCCCCTGGTTTGGAGATGAGCAGGATAATGTCATCCCAGGCCAGTTGTCATCGCCCAACGCTTCTCCCCGCTCTCTGGGACCATGTCCTGTGGGTGGGAGCGCATTGGTGGGAGCCCGGCTGTGTCCCCCCGGCCAGGCTGAGACCCTTCTGTCTCCGCAGGCGCTGCCAAGGGTGAGGCCGAGAAGCGGCTGAGCGTGCAGTACACGGCGGACCAGGAATGTCCCGACAACGTCTTCTTCCCCAGCACGCGGCCCCCGCACCTGGAGGAGCTGCACAACCAGGCCCAGCAGGGACTGAAGTCCCTGCAGCACCAGGGTAGGTGTCTCCAGTCCCCGGGGTGGCCCGAGGACACGGTGAAGGGCACAGCTGGCTGGTCCCAGCTCCTGGCTGACCGCACTGTGGGGGCGGCGCGATGGGACTGACCAGAGTCCAGTGCCGGGGCTGGGGTGAGCGGGTGGCATTGCTGGATTTGGGAGCCACTTCGCTGGCCCGTGGCTCCTCCGGAGGGATTTACCCCCTGCCTTCCCTCCACAGAGAAGCAGAAGCAGACCAAAAGTGCCTGGGACCACGGGGACACCAGCAGCCTCCAGGTAAGCCCTGTCGAGGAGCCAGCTCTGCCTCACAGCGCTCTTGGGGTACCCTGGGATGAGGGGACATGAGGTGGCCCCTCTGTCCCTCCTGGGTTGTGTTTGGGGGCTGGGGACAAACAGGGAACGAGCTGAGGCTGCAGGATTGTGGCTGGGGGGTTTGCGGGATGGGAACGGACTGTGTGTCCCTCGGTGTTATCTCCTTTGCCCCATGATGTCCCATCCCTGTCTGCAGCCTTGTCACATCCTGCCCTGCCTTGTGGGGCTCTGCTTGGGAACCCTGACCATTCCTGCATCCCTCTGTCCCCCCTGTTCCACCCCACTGGTGTCCCTTGGCAGCCCCAAGCGAGGTGGGGTGACAGGGCAGCACGACAAGGACCGTCAGCCATATCCAGCCCTGTGGCTGGGCCCCTCCCTGGATGATGACGAGGAGAAACTCCCACTCTCTTGGCTGAGCTGGGCTTTGCCGCGTCCCTGGGCTCTGACCCTGCTGCCAGCGCCTCACCCTCCCATGTTTGCTCAAGCCACTGCCTCTCGCTGGCTCTCGGTCCCCTCACCCCCTTGGCAGTGGGAGGCCGGGAGCCCCAGGGGGGCAGAGCCATGAGGGGAGCATGGCCAGCTCAGGGTGGCGTGGTGGAGGGGTTGGGTGGTGGTTCATGCTGTTGTGTCTCATCCTGACCTTCACCTGTGCCAAGAGATGCTTTGGAGGGGTGGGGGGGACACCAAAAGCTGTACCCGTCGTGGGGCTGTGCCACCAGCCATGCCCAGGACGACATGCATGTGCTGTGGGTCCCCAGCATGGCCATGTCACTGCCTGCCTGTCCCTGTGTCCTCCAGCCCCAGCCCCACATCCCTCTCCCAGCCGTGGCATCCCTCCAGCCCCGGGCTCTGGGGTGCAGCAGGGCTGGGTGCAGCCATGGGGTCATTTTTGGCTTGGGAGGGCGGCGAGGCTGGCGGTTCCCTCGGGTGCTCCTCTGATGGGCTGGACCCCGGCTCGCCTGCTCTCCGAGGGGCTGCGAGGCTACGTGGGGTCCCCGGGGCTGCTCCCGGCCCTGCTCCTGGTGGGAGGACTCTGGATGCCGGCGTGGCTGACTCAGCCTTTGGCCCTCGGAGAAGCTTTTGTCTCGGCAGCACTGGGCTGTGGAGTCAGTTCGCGGCGGAGAAGGGGCCTGGTGGGGGCCAGGGCAGCTCCGTCCCTGCAGCCCGGGGTCCACCTGAGCCCACTCTCTCCCCACGCAGTCCCGCACATCCTCAGAGGATGACAGCCTGTCCTTGCGGAGCCGAGCAGCCTCCTGTGCCACGGACAGCACCTCCGAGGACGCCCTCTCCATCCGCTCCGAGATGATCCAGCGGAAAGGTACCCGGCTGGGGGGCTGCGGGGCTGGGGGACGCGAGCCGAGGGGGTGCGAGGGGGGCCAGGGCACATGGCAGGAAAGCTGGGCTCTGCGTTGGTGTGGCCATGAGCCAGCGTGGGGATTTGGGGGCCCTTGGGGAGAAGAGAGTAACTGTGGCTGAGTCAGAGCATTGGGGCTGGGCGAGGGGGACAGGCGGATGGAAAGACATCGTCTCCTCCCTGCTCAGTCTGTGCGGCTGTTTGGCAGCTGCTGGTGCCTCTCCGGGCTCTGCCGAGCGCCGGCTTGTACCGGAGCATCTCCTGCAGTGGGGGGGTGCTGGGGACACCGTGGCCAGGGTCCCTCTCACGCCAGCTGGACCCACTTGTGCCTCTCGCAGGTTCCACCTTCCGACCACACGACTCCTTTCCCAAATCCTCGGAGAGGGCCGGCAAGAAGAGGAAGGAGAGGAGGACAACGGTGCTGGGCATCCCCCAGCATGTCCAGAAGGAGCTGGGTAAGCACCAGGGACAAGGGGAGATTTTTAGGGTCTGGTCCTGTCCCCTGGGCTCCATTTGCCTTGGCTTGGTGCATCTGCTTTGGGATCACACCAGGTTCATCTCTCCCCGTTCCCAGGTCTCAGGAACAGCCGGGAAGCCAAGGGACACACCGAGGCTGATGGGCGAGGGCAGGCAGGGCGCGGGGGCAGCCAGGCACCGCAGCCCTTGCTGAACGGCAGGCAGGTCTCCGGCGACGCCATCCGCATCCCCACCATCGACGGGAAGCTGCAGCCGCTGGCTGTCCCTGGAGGTGCCCGCGTCTGCCTGGGAGCCTTGGAGGAGGCAGACACAGCCCTGCAGAAGCACATCAACCGGGTGTACTACGACGACACGTTGCTGGGGAGGAAGACAACAGCCAAGCTGTCACCCATGGCGAGGCCGAAGTCATTGGCTGTGCCGGGCATGACCACCAATGCCAGCCCTCCGGAGCTGCTGAGCCCTGTCATGTCCATCTCACCCCAGGGCACCTACATGTCCAAGATCATCCCCAACGCCATCCTGCCTCCCATGGTGGACGTGGTGGCCCTGACACGGAGCAGCGTGCGGACGCTGAGCCGCTGCAGCCTGGTGTCATCCAGCCCGGCCTCGGTGCGCTCCCTCGCCCGCTTCTCAGAGCACAGCGCCCGCAGCCGCGAGCCCTCCTCCTCCAGCGACAACTGGAGCCACTCGCAGTCCACGGAGACCATCGTCTCCAACAGCTCCACCATCTCCTCCCAGGGCGGCTCCGACCGCCGGCAGCCTGAGGCAGGGCCACGCGTTGAGGCAGATGTGGCAGCTCGCTCTGACACCGACCAGGTCAGCGTCTACAGCTCCGCCAGCTTCACCAGCTCCTGCTCCAAGCCCCCCGCCGGCCCCACACCCGCAGCCCCCAGGCTCCTGGCTGTGTCGGGCAGCAGCGGCCGGGCGTCCCCCACCTACAGCATGAGCAGCCAGGCGGAGGGCTCGGACACGGGCAGCCTGGCCAGCGAGCGCTCCTCCGCCCGCAGTGTCTCCCTCAGGAAGATGAAGAAGCCCCCAGCCCCACCTCGCCGGACCTACTCGCTGCACCAGAAGGCTGAGGGGGAACCCAAGGTGCTGGGGCTGCCCCCCAAGCCCGACCGGCGGTCCCAGCGGGAGAGCACCACACCCTGGTCCCCACACCCCGAGCCCTTCAGCCCCACAGTCGAGGATGAGGTCTTCTCGCCGTCATCGCTGAGCGAGACCAGCAGCCTCCGCTCCGAGAGCCTGGCCGGTGCCAGCTCCCCCGAGGCTTCGCGGGGCAGCCCCGGGGTGACGGTGGTGCTGAGAGAGCCCCAGGCTCAGCCCAAGTGGAGCTGCATGGATGGGTCTGACCGCACCATGTCCCCCTCCAGCGGCTACTCCAGCCAGAGTGGGACACCCACGCTGCCCACCAAGGGGCTGGGACCCCCATCCGTGTCCCCGGGCAGGGCTCAGCCCCAGAAGCCAGACCGGGTCTGCTCCCTGCAGTCACCCGCGCTCTCCGTGTCCTCCTCCCTCACCTCCATCTCCTCCTCAGCCTCAGACCCAGCTCCCCCCGAGACGCTGCCCTGCCGCTCAGACCGGTTCATCATCCCGCCGCACCCCAAGGTGCCCGCTCCCTTCTCCCCACCACCCACCAAACCCCAGCAACCCACGGCTCCCGCCAGCCCCCTCGTCCCCTCGCCAGACCCACCAGCGCGCAGCACTGCCTGCCAGGAGCCCTCGGCCAAACCCAGCGGCAGCTCTCCACCGCCATCGCCGCCGCCTGCCTACCACCCGCCTCCCCCACCGGCAAAGAAGGCAGAGGGGAGCCCCCAGGCCCCCAATGAGACCCCCACCGATGCTGCCTGGCCCCCGCCACCTCCGCCAGCTCCTGAGGAGCACGACCTGTCCATGGCGGACTTCCCCCCTCCGGATGAAGCCTATTTCTCCAGCCTGCCCGATGCCACACCGGCTCCGGTGGCTGAGCAGAAGGTGGCACCGAGCCTGGGGGCTGCGTCTTCCTCGTTCTCGGCTGCCGTATCCTCACGTAGCCAACAGCAAGGCCCACCGGCCGGGGCACCGCTGCTGCCTTCCCCCGCCGAGTCCCCTCCCGAGGCCACTGTGCCCCCGCCGCCACCGCCACCTCTCCCCCCACCCTCAGCTCCAGCTCCTCCACCCCAAACCAGCCTTAAGAAGGCGACCAACGGCCCCCGGGCAGATGCCAAGAAGGAGCCGGTGTCACGGAGCAAGAGCGGCCCGGTGCCCAAGGAGGACGCCAGCCTGCCCATCGTCACGCCCTCGCTGCTGCAGATGGTGCGGCTGCGCTCTGTCAGCGTGGAGCCGCCCGCTGGGGCCGGGGCTGGAGCCGGGGCTGGGGCCGGTGCTGAGGAGCGACTGACACCCCAGAAGCCCGTCCGCCGGTCCCTATCCACGCGGCAGCCACCTCCTGCCAAAGACACGGTGCCTTCGAACCAGCTCCACCACGCCGTGCACCTCAAGGCAGCCGCCTTGTCCTCCGGGGAGGCTGCGGAGAAGCCATCGGGCAGCAGAGCGGCTCTGCCCGGCACCGAGGGGCCTCCCGGGGATGGGCAACTCTCACCCAGGCACAAGTCACCGGCCTCCACCGCCAGCTTCATCTTCGCCAAGAGCTCCAGGAAGCTGGTGATTGAGACAGCCTCGTCCCCGGAGGTACAGGCTGATCTGAAGAAGAACTTGGTGGCCGAGCTGATGAATTTCTCGGGGCAGCGCTCGGCAGCCCCGGCTGCCACTCAGCAGGGCCCCGGTAAGGCACAAGCCCACCGAAAACCCGGCAAGATCCCCCCTCCGGTAGCCAAGAAACCTTCGCTTGGCCCAGGGACAGCTCCTTCCCCCCTGAGCCCAAAGGCACCGGGGACGGAGGCACTGAGCTCCCCTGTGCCGGACGGGAAAGCCAAGGCAGTGCCGGCGGACGAGAGCAGGACTAAGAGCGAGCCGGCAGGGACGGCGGCCTCGGGGACAGAGGGCAGGAGCAGCGCGGAGCCGCCGGCTCAGAGCCTCCCTGCACAAGGTAGGTGGGATGGGAGCCTGGATCAGCCTGGCCATGGGATGATCCTGCTGTGGGTGCTCGAGCTCCTGAGCTGTCGGCTCCCAGCGCAGCACACGGGCCAGGCTTGGGGCAGGGCTGGGGGAAGCCGGGGCTCAGGGGGACTGATGGGTTCTTGCCTCCTGCCTTGCAGATGGACGGGGAGAGACAGCCTGAAGGACGAAGCTGCAGGACTGGTGCCCCCATGGACAGGAATCCAAATCTCTCAGGGACCTGGGCAGGTCAATGGACGAGTGTGGAACTTGCAACTAACTTAATACAGGAAGCAAACAGCCTTAGCCTCCACGGCCTTGATATTTATGCAAAAATGGTGTTGGTTTCACTTTCCTAAGTACTACAGCTTTATTTTGCCTTTTTTTTTTTTTTTTTTTTTACCTGGACTCGAGGCCCATGCCCAGAGCCGGCACCTCCTCCCTGCCGGGCTGCCGCTTGGATTGCGCGTGTGGAGCAGAGCAGTCGCGTGGAGAGGAGTGCAGGGGTGAAGACACTGGAGCTGCTCTGCTCCCTGCCAACCAACACTGAAGCACTTTGGACAAGGGAATGGGAAAGCTTCAGCCACGGCAGTGCCTGGGGGAACAGGAGCAGCAGGATGGGACGGAGACACCGGTTGGCAGGGACCAGGGCTTCAGCCCTTGATGGAAAGGCAAGAGGGGGCTCTTGGCCAGCACCGATCTCTGCCCGCTGGCCGCAGGGTGGAGGGGGAGCCCAGCTGCCCCCCGTGAGCTGGTCTTCAGACCGTGGGCTCTGGGGTAGAGCCTTGTTTTCTGTTTCTGTAAACTCGGGTCATATTTTGATTTCTTTGATTGTAAAAAAACCAAACCCAAACCAAACCAAACCAAACCAAAAGCAACCAACCCTCTGCCGCCGAGTAGCTGCTCAGAGCTCTGTACCTGGCTGGTAAAAATGATGACCGAAGCTTGCTGCCTCCTGTGCTTCCTGGCTTATAGCCACGGCCTTGCCACGTGTGGCAGCTGCCACTCCCACTGGTGTCGAGCTCTGGGGCTGGCACAGACCCCGAGTGGGCTGGCTCCCAGCACCGCTGCCCACACAGGGTGGGCAGAGGACTCAGGCAGCACTAAAACACAGGAGCAGAGCTGGCTGCCAGCTCAGCCACCTCCCCTTGGACAGAGGCACACCCAGGCACGGTCAGCTTGACATTTTATTTGGGTTTATGACAAGACAGATGGTTCCCGAGTCAGTGTTTATAGCCCACACCCCCCACGGGCTCAGGAGACCCACCAGTGCTGCCCAGGCTCGGAGCCAAGGAGCAGTGGCCCAGCCCTGGGGGGGCTAAACATGGAGCAGGGGGTGGGACCTGCCTGGCTGCCAGGCAGCTGCCCCCAGCTCTGTTAGCAGCAACACAGGTTTGAGCAAGCAGCCTCCCCTTCCTACCCGCACATGCCAGCCCAGTCAGGACCAGTGGGCAGGGTGTCCAGTCCATGGCACAACTTGGAGTGAGCCGGTGGCACTCAGCTGTTACAGCCTGAGGTCACAGGCACAAGTCACACAGGTCCCTTAGGTGTCTGGCCCACAGCCGAGGCATGGATGCTGGCTGAGCAGTCCCAGGGTGAGGGAGATGTCAGAGGCAGCTCTCCAGGTGAAAAGCTGCAAATTGCAGTCCCAGAGCCCCCAGTTCCCACAGGGCTGAGCCCCCAAGCTTGGGGCACTGGGGAGGAGATGGCAGGGACCGGGAAGGACAGCCTGGCTGGGGCAGAGGAGGGGGCCAGGCAGGAGGCACGAGCCACAGCTCTGGTGCTTGTTAGCTGATGCTCCCTCCCTTCAGGCTTTTACAGGAGACTCTCCCCAGCTTGGTGATGAAGTTTCTCTGCTTCCACTGGGCGACACAGTCCTCGGAGATGCGGAAGTCGGCCTGGGGAGCAGAGCAGGGGAGGCAGGGTCAGGCCTTGCTCGGCCAGTGTGGAGGTTTGTCTCCTCCACAGCTTTGGTGACAGCAGCAAACAGCTCATTTGGGGTCACCCAGAAGTGGGGACAGCAGCATCTACGTGGCCTTAAGCACTGTCCCACTCAACACCTGGAGCCCCAGCTCCTCTGAGCTGTGGCCCAGGCCACCAACACAGCCCCTCACCTGTAGCTTCTCAAAGATCTTCTTCTTCGGCTTGAGCTCATCATCGGGCTCGCCGCCCTCGTAGCCCTCCACATAGACGCGCTCCCCGGCGCAACACCCGGCCGGGGGGTCCAGGAGCTCCACCTGCCGCGGTTCCCCAGCGCTGCCGAGGGGGGAGGAGGAAGCAGAGTCACCCCAAGGTGGTACCCACCTGCCCCTCGGCACCACCGGGCTCTGGGGTGGGACAAGGTGGTCCGGACTGCACCCCTGGAAGGGTAGGGCCCTGCTGTCCCCTCACTCACCTGGAGGCACACAGCACCATGCCCTGTGACTCCACACCCCTCATCTTCTGGGGCTTGAGGTTGCAAAGCAGCACCACCAGCCTGTCCTGCAGCTGCTCCTTGGGGACAAACTGCACCAGGCCACTGACCACGGTGCGGGGCTCAGGCTCACCCACATCGATCTGCTCCACGTACAGGCTGTCGGCATCCGGGTGCTGCCAAGGAGAAGGAAGGTGAGGAGCGGGGAAGGGGATTGGGGTGGCAGAGAAGGGGGCAGACTGTCCCCCACAGGCACCGAGGACCCATGTCACCTTGTGGGACACCCTCTGCCCGTTGTTCCCTTACCTTTTCCACACTGATCACTTTGCCAACGCGAATGTCCAGCCGGGACGGGACCACGTTCTCGGGATCCGAGTTCTTGGTGCCCTTCTCTGCAGGCTCTGCAGCGCAAAGGGAACAGTTGTGCCACTCAGCATAAACCCAGGGAGCTGGCCGGGCCCTGGGGAGCACACAGTGACCCCCAAACACTGGCCCTGGCGCCTGCTGAACTCCCACAGAGCACAGCCCCTGCCGGCCTCTCACGCACCAGCGAAGCACAGTGGCACCTGTCCTCTCTGGAGCAGGTAAACACACCTGGTGTTGGCCCTCCAAGCTCAGCCCCTGGAGGGACTCTCTCCCACCCATCCCTGTGTGGCCAGGGCTCCACCTCCCCAAGCTCCCAGCAACTCCTTACTGGCTTTGGACGGGTTGGGGTACGCTGCACTGGTCAGTTTTTTCAGTTCTGGGCTGTTGAATTTCTCTCTGATGGGGTCCAGCAGTTTGTTCAGGGCCACTTCCACCGAGTTCTTCAAGTCTCCAGGATGCACAACCTGTATGGTGACAAACACAGGGGTTCCTGCACCATTTCCTCCAGTGCAGGGGAGAAGCAGAATTCAAATCACTGATCTGAGGCCAGAGAGGCAGGAACTGGAGACCACACAGGACAGGGAGATGAATGAAGCCCAGCACTTGGCCTGATTCCCCCTTGGACATCAGAGCCCCTCTCCTGGACACTTCTGCTTTCAGCCTCAGCTGGGAACAGCTCAAAATGGTTAAACTGTTGCTCTGTTCCAAGATGTGGCTGACATGGCCCTGTCCTGGACAGCTTGTGCCCCCACATCCTTCACCCATCCTCTCACCTTCGGGCTCTCCTGGCTGGGAGCACCCTGTCACCCTACAGCCATTGGGCTATGCTCTGCTCCACACTTTCCCCCCCGTGCAGATTTCCATCTCCCACTGCTGCTCAGAGCCCCCCAGATTGCTCTCAGGAGCCTCAGGGAGAGGGTTCAGTCCTCCCCAGCACTCACCTGCTCAGCAAAGTCCTTCTCCAGGGTCTCATAGGCTGTGTAGGTTTTGTTTCCTCCCCATTTTTCTTCTCGTAGAACCACAAACTCTACGACACAGAGATTGTAAGGCTCAGATTAACTCAAGTGAAGACTCACTCCCTGCTCAGCCCCAGAAATCATCCATCCCACTTAACCCAAGAGCTGAGGGGCTCCACAGCAGGGGCTGGGGAGGGGGCACTCAGAGGGGAAACCTGCTTTAGGGGACAAACGCTCCCGTCCCCTCCTCTTACCCACAGGAAAGCCCAGCCCCAGTGCCTGAGCATGGGGAGCCCCTCACCTGACTTGAGGGGAAAGAGGACATGCTTGATGAAGGAGAGGACACCGTTGTTCTCCACATTCCCTGGCTCACAGAAAGCTTTCTTCAGCTTCTTCTTCACATCTTCCTTGCGGTCCAGAAGGTCAATCTTTGAGTCCTGCAGGAAGAGATTTCTGCAGCCCTTTAGCTGAATTCTTGCCCAAAAGAGACAGCTCCTGCTGGAGTTGTCGTAACTTCTTAGACCCCAGTGTGAGTGGAGAGAGAAGTCACCTTTTCTTGGGGTGCAGCATCTCCACTCCCAGCCATTAACCCGCCCCAGAACCCCTGACTGCAGCCACTGTTCAGAGACCAACCTCTTCTGAGGAGCTCATTTTACCGCCTGTCAGACCAGGAACCATTGGGTTCATCAAATGGACACGCTTGGCATAGCCCAGGGAAGGAAGGTACTGGGAAAAAAGCAAGGAGACAAGTCATGGACAATCCTCTTGTGGAGATCACCTTTAACTCACAACCCCTGTTTGCTCCTGGCTCCAGATAACCTGGGGCCCCCAGAAGAACAGGACTCAGAAAGCTACTGCAGGTTCACAAGGTGCTGGCAGCCACAGTCAGGGACGTGTGGCAGCACTGTTGTGCACACCAGAGCCCCACAGACCAGGAGAGCAGTAGCAAGAGCTGTGAAGAGCCCTGTGGTGCTGACTGAAACCACAGACACACTTCACCCAGTGGATTACAGAGTGTTTGAGCCCTGAGCCAGACACCAGCACTGCAGGGAGCTCACAAACACCCTGTCCTGGTTTGCACTTGGTGGCATTTGGCTGCTGACCAGGTTAAAACCACCACACCCCCCCATTCCTCACCTTCTCTGCAAAGGTAAAGATCTTCCTCTGATCAACTCCTCCAAACTGTGCATCGACCTTGAGGTACTCCTCATCCAGCGCCTGCAGAGACACACACAGCCTGGAGAGCAGAGCCTGGACTCCATGCTCCAGCTGGCCTCAGCCTTTGGAGGTCCTGCCCGTCCCCTAGAATGTGCCCAGCCCCTGCTGGGGCATCCCCCCCCGGGAGCTCTCCTGCCTGCCTGCTGCCCTGCAGCTGGCTGGAATCAGTGTAAAAGCAGCTCCATGCTTGGGTTATGCTTTGTGCTGCTGCCAGGTGTAACATTGGGGTGGAGTACAATGACCTTGGCATTCAGCCTCCTGCATCCCTGCAGTCCTGGCTTCACCCAGCACCTCCCCCAGGCCAAGAGGCTCTGTTGTCCTGCCTCACCACAACGCACCTGCAGACCTGGGTAGAGCAAACCGCTCAGCAAGGGGTGCTCCACCTGCTTCACCACCTCCGCTCCCGCCTTCTTGGCGTCATGCTGCGTCACCACGGACGAGAGGCGGTACATGTCCAGCGTGTACTTCCTGAGAGGGGACAGCACTGTCAGCACCAGGGAGGGGGGTGTCTTTTAGAGCTGCTTCACCAGTTCTGGTCACACCAACAGGAGCCAAGGCCTGGAGGCACCTTCACTTTGTTCCCTGAATGACAGTGCCTGGGCGCAGGCGCAGGGACAGGGCAAGCTCAGCAACAGCAGAGCCCCAGGTCGGGGTCTCCCCTCCTGAGAGGATCAGGTGCCCCTTGGTGCACCTGAGAGGATCAGGTGCCCAGCACTCACTTGGTGAGCTGGTAGTCAGTGCCCCGGACAAACTTCAGCTTCTCCAGGGGCACCCCGATGCTCTCCAGCACGGCCTTGATCACGTGCTCGTAATAGCGGGTGCGCAACTCCAGCAGCTCCCAGGGGGCCTTCATGTTGTCCAGGTAAGCGTGGAGGTCAGCAAAGAGGACTGTCACCTAGCACAGAGGGACACAGTCAGTGCCACACCAGTCAGGGGAACCCCATCGAGCAGCGTGGTGACAAAGCCCAGCAGGGCTGGAGCCCCCAGCCCGGCCCCTACCTCACACCCTGCCTTCAGGAAGTCAGCGATCTTGGACATGGGCACGAAGTAAGCCACATGTGGCTTCCCCGTGGTGGCCGTCCCCCAGTAGATCTTCAACTCTCGCTCCTTCAGGATGGCCATGAGCTTATCCTCCCCCAGCACCTCCTGAGGAGGAACAACACACATTCACCATGGCTGAGCCTCTCGGGGACCACGCTGCGCTGGCTGGGGGAGGATGCGGGGAGGACACAACGTCCTGCTGAGCCCGGAGCCATGCCCAGGCTCTGACCCACCCTGCATGCAGCGGGTCCCCGGGCTTCTGGCGGGTCCAGAGGCTGATCTGGGCCCCCTCTGCTACACCCGGAGCCTGCCCCAGTTCTACCCCCGGTCCCGGTTCTCCCCCCGGCCCTGATCCTTCCCTCCGGCCTGCCCCAGCTTCGATCCCCCAACCCTGGGCCCCCCCCCCGACTCCGATCTCCCCGCCTCGGCCTGTCCCAGCCCCGATCCCCTCAGCCCCAGCCCCGATCCCCCCGCCCCGGCCCCGATCCCTCCCCAGCACCTGCAGGTTCCGGGTGATGAGGTGATACTTCTCCTGCGGGCCGGGCGCGGGCTCCATGGCGGCGGCTGCAGGGAAGGACACGGCGTTACCGGAGGCTCCAGCCCCGCCGGGACCCCCCCGCTCCCCCCGGCCCGGCCCCACCGACCCTCCCCGCGTTGCATCAGCCTCGCTCGGCGCTCTCCTGCCACGCTTTGACGTCACTTCCGCCGCCCGAGCGCCGGGCTGCCGATGAGAAAGGGCGTGGCCTCGCTCCACCAATCAGGCAGCGCCTCGGGCGGAGGGGCAGGGCCTCCGCACCGTTAAGATGGCGGCGGGTGAGCGCAGCGCGGCCCGTTCAGCCCTCAGGCCCGGCCTGGGCGCGGCAGCCGCTCGGCCCACGGGAGCGTTTCGATCCCTTATTGGGGGTTTTATTTAACGCTGCTGTGTCCCGGTCGGGGCTCGGCAGCGCAGCCGGTGCCTGGGCGGGGCCGGGAGGCGGGGCCGGGCTCGGCTCCTCCCTCAGGGCCGGGGCGGCCCCGCGCTGCGCTGTTGGGGCGGGGGCCGGGCGGTGCCCGCGGGAGGTGGGAGGGTGAAGCGGGGCCGCTGGGGTGCGGGAGCCCCCGAGCGGGTGTGAGTGAAGCGGAGCCGGAGGGAGGGCGGGGTCGGGGCGCAGTGCCGGTGTCTGCCCTCACGCTGCCGGGGCGATGGGAGCAGCGTCCCCGTGCCCCCCCCGCCCCCCGCCTCCAGATTTGGCTTTTTCAGGTAAAATATCTCCCGTGGTGGGAAATCAGCGGCCTGCGGGACTGTCACCCGGTGGCCCATGGCTTTGGGTGGCCCCTGCTCCCCACTGTGTGTTGAGGGAGCAGATCCCGTCTGGGCAAGGTAGAATGAATTCCAGACTGGTTTGGGTTGAAGGGGACTTTCAAGGTCACCCAGTCCAACTCCCCTGCAGTGACAGGAACATCTTCAACCAGATCAGGTTCCTCAGAGCCTCATCCAACCTGACCTGGAATGTTTCCAGCGGCAGGTCCACTGAGCTTTGGCAGAACTGTGTTTCTCAGTAGCTTTGTCTTTCGGTCTCACTATTTACTGAAGCTGTGGTAGGAGCCCACACAAAGGTGTGTGACCTTCTGAAGAGCTCCAGTGCTGCTGCTCACCCCAGCTCATCTGGGGGTGACCTGACTCCAGTGTGGTCTGACTGTGCTGGTATGAGGGGCAGGGTGAGAGGCTGGCAGCGGGCAGCCTTGTCTGGTGTCACTTTGAAGAGCCACTTAAATTGAGTGTCACTCTGGTGTAAATCCTCCCACAGCCCCTGAATTCAACACATCTTTCTGGGGGACAGCAGCAGGGTTTGTCTGGGCTTGTGCTTCATCAGTTTCATAGTTCCCAGAGTTCTGCTTCCAGAGTCGATGTAGGGCTGGAAGTCCAGACCCAGTGCAGGTGACAGTGAGGTGACTTGGGAAGGTCACAACAGAGAAACTGTTTCCTTGCCTGCAAGCTGAGCGTGTAAACACCTCCAAATGTACTTTTTATAAGCTGGTTCCAGTAAAAAGGCTTAAAATGTTTGGTTTTCTTTCAGGTCTTTACTAGTTAGGAGCTAGATTATCAGACTGCTACGCTCTGTAGGACTAAATCCACATTTAATTTGGTTTTATTTGCTTTTTGTTTCTCTTTGAAGCACTTGTAGCTCAAATGCAAAACTCCAGGCAAGTACTATCTAGTGAGGACTGCCCATGGCTCTGTGTTCTGTGTAGGGTTTGTGTGGATGGAGCTGATTCCTGAGATATTTTCTTCAATCAGTGTGGTTCCAGCATTATTCTGAAAGTACTTATTTTCATTACTTGGACAGAATAACAAGAGGAAGCAGCAGGACTGCCTGGGGTCTATTCCTGGAGTAGGTAATCCTCCCTTTTTGTAAGCAGTGAGTAGTCAAACCAGGGGAAAGACAAAAGGTATTCCTTGAAATCTGCTGGTCAAAGAGGACAGGAAATACCTTGTCCTTAGTCCAGGTTCTCCTGCTGGGTGAGAGTCAAGTGCAGGTCCTTCAGGTCACAAGATGGGTGTTGGTGTGAGTCCTCACTAAGAGGAAAACAGGTTTTGTTTGTGGATTCCTTTAAACTATTGAATTTTACAGGAAGGATCTTTATCTTCTCATCTTTCTTTAGAATGTGTTAGTGACTAACACCCCTCTGAGTGTCCTCTCAGCTCCCTGACAGAGTTATTCTGCCATTGCTCAGTTTTTCCTAACCCAAAAAAAATAAAGATTTTTTATTTGTTTAGTATCTTTGAAGGACAGAGGTGGAGGTTGGGACACTGGGAGGGTCTGTGAGAGTTTATTTATTACCTCAAGTGTGCTGTGTACTTTAAGGTTGTAAAGAATGTCATTTGTGACCACTGGTATCTGGTGTTAGAGCCACTGATTTACAGCAGCTTTGGAGGAGATGGCACAGACTGTGTTGATGATTTGGGTTTTTATTAGTCCTGCTTGATAAACCAGCCCTGTGTGTGAGAACACTCGGGGAACACGAGGGACTGGTTGTTATTTTATGTTGTTAAGACCTAAAATGGTCAGGAATAGAGGTAATGGAGACCAGGGAGTTCAAATTGTTGTGTCTTCTGCTCCTCAGTGTTTTTGCCTTCCCTGTTATATTACTGCATCTTTGGAAAACCATCTGAGTTTCTTTTATCTCAGGTATCTTTTGCTGGCAGCTTGGAACTGATTCTTGCTGATTTCTTTTCTGAAAAAGGCTGATCGAAGCGCACCAGGACCAGATGAAGTTCAGAACAAGCTTCTGGAGCTGTCAGCAGAAGGCACAGGGTCACTGAGGTACAGGACCTGACAGTGACATGGATGACCATTCTCCTCATGCCTCTGAGCTTTGTCTTTGTCATGGATTCAAACCGACTGTTCATCACACAGTTCCCAGGGCCAAAAGGCTGTTGGACTCCACAGAGCAGGTTCAGGCCCTGCAGTCAGCTAAGAAAGTTTGTGTATTGAGTCATCACTACAGCACTCCAGATCCATCAGAGACACTGCTGCTCTGCTCCCCAGGTTCTGCTTGCTTTCAGGGATCCTCTCATTTTCTGGATGACACTGACCACAACGACCTTGTTGACAGTTCTGCATCAAAGTACGATGATGTGGCCATTTCTCTAGACACAACCAGATGCTTTGGTGATAGTGAGCCAGATGAGTCCTTGCTGGAACTGTCAGACAGTGAAAGAGGGAATTCTCCTTTCAGTTACACTGAGGAAGAGATCCAGGAAATCTTGGCAGAGGATTGTGTGGGATCTGAGTGGAGCCTCACTAGAAAAAGCGCTCTGAGCCAAAAGGGAGAGAGCGAGAAGGACGAGAGCAGCAGCTGCACTGGGGCATCAGTCAGCAGCGAAGATTCCAACGGAGCCTCGGAGATCCCAGAGCAACCAAACATGCCTCTGTCCAGGGAGTGTTCCTCACCTGATTCAGAAGGTTCTCCCAGTGCTTGTTTGGATGAGAACCATCTGCAGTCAGCCCAGATAACTTGCATGTTGTTTGACCTTGACATTCAGGAGCTTCTGAGTCTCAGCCCGATTGGTGCTGACAGCGTAGATCAGCCTCTGGAGGACGATTGTGTGGAGGGAGCTCAAAGAGAAGCTTCAGAAGCCATCAGAAGTGATTGCCTAGAATGTGATCAAACTGCCAGTAGCTGTGTTCTCGAAGAACCCTCAGGAGGGCTGGTGTCTGATGGCCAGCAAAGCCCGGGTGTGGCTTGCCTGGGAAAGACTCCTGTGATGAGCAGAGATGTGTCTCACTTCTGTGGTGAGCACGTGGAAAGGTCCATCCCCTCCTCTGACCGTGCCTGTGGCCAGAGGACAGCTGATGAGTATTCAACCCCTGTGTTGCCAAGGTGTCCCAGGCCATCTTCTAGGTCCAGAAACCAAGAACTTTCCAAAGCAACAAAGAGAAGTTTTTCCAGGAGATTAGACTTTGCAGCAGCTGATGGAGGGCGGGAATCTCCAGAACAGCCATCAAACAGCATTACAGTAAACACACACCTTAATTCTCCTAACTAAAATGTTCTTAATGCCATTCCTTTGGATTTGTACTTGTAGTAATGTCCATGTACACACAATGTGGATTTTTACACAGGAAGGGAAGGTTTTTCAAATGGAGGAAAGGGTGATTTTATTTTATTTTTTAATATACCTATATAAGCAAGATTTACATGGAGTGAGGTTCTACTGGGTGTTAATCCCCTTTTTCTTTCTCTTCCCAGTTAAGTGATCCAGCTGTAGGCCAGATTGTGCAGGAAGAGACAACCAGTGGGAAGAAGTCTGGCAAAGTTGTTCCTGTGCCACAGGAGGAGGAAAGGTAATTTCTTAGGTGCTTTTCTTAGGTGCCTCCAAATGCCTTTGTGCTCTGAAAAATGTCCCAGCAGTTTCCCAAACCAGGTTGGTTGGTTGTGTGCTGCTGGTTTTCCCTTATTTCTTTCTTAAGATGCACTAAAATAGTGGGAAAGTACTTTATATTTTACCCTGTAAGATACCAAAAGAGGGAGAAGAATATAGGGCTGGTCCACATGGGAAAGAGGGTTGCTGAGGCAGTCCTGGGCAGTGTCTGCAGGGCAGAGAGATGTTTGTGCTGGCTTGGCTTGGTGGCCACGCTGCTCCTTGGAGTGGTTTCCAGCAGATGGCAGCAGCAGAGCAGCACCAGGAGCTGTGTGGGGATGGTTGTCTTCTGCTTTCTGATGCTCCTGGGTCTGGAACTGTCAGTTTGGTTGTTCTTCCCTGTGGCTGCTGCAGATCTGCTGCACTCAGATGTTCTGTGTGTTGCTGTTCTGTTGAGGAACATGAAAAATCTGCTGCTTTTGAGGGCTCGCTGCAGGTTCATGGCTTGTTGAGCAGGACAGTGCCTGGTTCACTCACCTGATGCTCTCTCCTGCTTTGCTCTCAGTATGTTCTCTTTGCAGCTTTATTCAAATAAATACTTTTATTTTTGCAACTGTAGAATAGTTCTACAAGAAGTTCCAGCCTATACTGGTTCTGTAGGACCCTTTGTCCTCTCTGACTTCTGTAACCTAATTTGACAAATTGTCTAAAGAAAAAAAATAAAATTAATGCTGTCTTTTATTTTTAAAGACTGAATCAACAGATCCACATTTTGGAAGTGGAGCTTGAGCAAAAGAAACATTTCTATCCAGAGTGTGCACATCCATATGAAGATAACAGCAGCTCCTACACCAAGTAGCCCTGGGATGGGATGGGGTGAGGCTGTGCTGGTGGGGAGGGTGGAGTGGAGGATGGATCCTGGCAGGAGGCCTGGCTTGCTGAACTTGTATTCTTTGGTGTTTTGAATATACTTGTTTTTCAGAGGGAAATAAAAAGTTCCTGCTGTGCTTGTGGTATTTCAAGGAAGTTGCCTTTCACTGAGCTGTAGGACCTGCTCTGAGTAAGCAGGAGGGCAAACCCTACAGGAGATCCTGGTTGGTTTATATTTTGTGATATGAATTCAACAATTCTTGCATTCTGCTGAAGCATCTCTTGCCAGGGATTTTCCAAGCCAGCCCTTCAGATCTGCTCTTGAACAGAGGGGCTTGTTCTGTGTGTGCAGAAAGCACTGGCTGGAAGATCAGTGGTACTGGAGCGCTCAAGTAATGAGTAAAAGTTTGGTAACTCGGGTAACCCTGGCCCAGAAGGACCTTTTGGGCACAGCCTGTATAGCTCTTCTGAACATTATAGTAAAGAGATGTTGAGTGGAACACAGGTGACTCTCCTCAGCTGTTGGCATGAACAAATTGCTTTGATGGTTTGACACCTGTATGGTCACTGGCTGCTCAACTGCTGTAGAAATGAAACTCTTGAGTGTTGTGGATGTGCCGTGCCGGGTTGATGGGCATTTTGGTTCCTGCTGAATTAAAATGCTCTTTGTGCACCAGTACAAGGACTGAGCTGAAAGATCTGTGGGGCTGTCAATGTGTTGGCACATTGAGAAACTTCTTGCCCTATCTCTAAGGACTAAACCTTATCTCTAATCCAGAGGTAACTGTAGTTTTGTGGTGTAATCCCTGTTCCACACTGGAATTCTTCTGGAGTAACCCGACCTCTGGGGCAGAACCGCTCTTCCACACTGGAAGGTGTCAGGGGTAACCTTTCCTCTGGGGTGGACCCTTTATTCCATACCGGAAGTCCCCTGTAGTAACCCTATTTCTGGGACAGGACCCTTATTCCATACCGGAAGTTTCCAGGGTAACCCTGCTTTTGGGGTGGAACTAATATTACACACCAGAAGTCTCCCAGATTAACCCTACTGCCAGCGTGGAACCTTTTTTCCACACTGGAAGCCCCATGGGGTAACCCAACTTTTGAGGCGGAACCCCTATTCCACACCGGAAGTCCCCGGGGGTAACTCTACTTCCGGGGCGGAACCCCTATTCCACACCGGAAGTCCCCGAGGGTAACCGTACTTCCGGGGCGGAACCTCTATTCCACACCGGAAGTCCCCGGGGGTAACTCTAGTTCCGGAGCGGAACCTCTATTCCACACCGGAAGTCCCCGGGGGTAACTCTACTTCCGGGGCGGAACCCCAGTTCCACACCGGAAGTCCCTGGGGGTAACTCTACTTCCGGGGCGGAACCCCTATTCCAATCCGGAAGTTCCCGGGGGTTACCCTTGTTCTGCAGCGGAACTGTAATTCCACACCGGAAGTCCCTGCAGGTAACTCAACATACGGGGTGGAACCTTAATTCCACACCGGAATTTCCGGGAGCTCCCCAACTTCCGGGGCGGAACTAAAGTTCAGGCTCACTTGTTCCAGTCGGTTTCATTTCAGTGACGGACCCGGAACCAAAGCTCACGGTCACTGTTTCCAGTCGGCCCCATTTCAGTGACGGACCGGAACTAAATTTCCCCGGAACTAAAGTTCCCGGTCACTGTTTCCGGTCGGTCTCATTTCAGTGACGGACCGGAACAAAAGTTTCCCGGAACCAAAGTTCCCGGTCACTGTTTCTGGTCGGACACTTTTCAGTGGCGGAAGCAGAACCACAGTTGCGCTCTCTACTTCCGGTTGGGCTGGGAGTTTTTTTGTGTTCCGTGGAGAATATCAGAGTCTTCCCGGAAGTCTGGCTCGATGGTTCCGGTACTCTGGTCATGGAACCCCCAGGGACTTCCGGTGTGCAATTAGGGTTCTGCTCCGCAACTAAGGGTACCCCTGGCGACTTCCGGGGTAGAATTGGGGTTCCACACTGAAACCAGGGGTATCCCCAAGGACTTTTGGGGTGGAATTCGGGTTCTTCCCCACAACTGGGGGTACCCACAAGGACTTCCAGTGTGGAATTTGGCTTCCGCCCTTAAACGAGGTGAATCTCTGGGGACTTTTGGTTTGGAATTAGGGTTCCACCCCGGAACGAGGGGTAGCCCCAGGGACATCCGGTGTGGAATTAGGCTTCCACCCTGAAACGAGGAGTACCCAAAGGGACTTCTGGTGTGGAATTAAGAGTTCTGCCCCGCAACTAAGTACCCCCAGGGACTTCCAGGGTACAATTAGGGTTCCACACCGAAACCAGGGGTACCCACAAGGACTTTTGGTGTGGAACTAGGGTTCCATCTCAGAACTAGGGGTACCCCCAGGGACTTCCAATGTGGAATTAGGGTTCTGCCTCGCAACTTGGGATGCGCCTAGGGACTTCTGGTGTGGAACTGAGGTTCCGCCATGGAACTCAAGCGACTTCCAGTGTAGAAGGAGGATTTCTAAAGGACCGAAAAACCAGCAGGTGTTGGCAGGGTAAGAGCCGTGCTGGCCTTTATGAGCATTTAGGTACTGGTGAGAAGAAATGCCCCTGGTGAGCCAGGCAAGGTACCGAGGCCAAAGTTGTATGGGGCTATGAAAGTGTTGGCAGGTGGAGAAAAGATCCAGCGAGAGCTTTCAAGCCTGGCTCCTTTTGCCTTTGAGCAAGTGATCTGCTGAATCAAACCTTGCAACTCGTAGATAGTTATAATGCAGGGATGTTGTATTCGCCGGCGGGCGACAGGGTGGATCGCTCCATAAAGGCCCTGCACCCGTACTCTTTTACAAAGGCTTTATCTAATGTACACATACACACACACACACATATTCATTAAATTTAGGATGCAGTTAAGCTAATTAGTTAAAAAAAAAAAAAATTAACATAAGTTCACTCCCATTCACGCTTGGGCACTGCCTCCTGTTGATGCTTGTTAGCACCCTTGTAGACCTCTAGACAAAACAAAGGCAGCTTTTTCCTTCAGCCTGCAGGTGTTGCACACCAGTTCCTGCTTCTCTTGCCCCAGACTGCTCTCACACCAGGCAGCACGAGGCCTTTGCTGATAGTGTGGAATAGCTTGTTAGTTCTTGTAACAGTTTCCTACTTAACACAGACAAAACGATCTCAACTTGAAGTTTCCCACCTAACACAGAGACAAAATGAAGCTCAGTTTATTTTCTAAAATCTAATTCTTAATACAGAAAATAAGTTAATAAATCTAACTATATTTTATATGTTCCCATATCATTAGTTGCTATCTTCTTTCACCTTCTTATCATATTTTGCTCCAGCTTGCAGTGGTGGGTCAGGATCTCGTTTTCCTCATCGATGGCTCCAAGAGTGTGCGGCCTGAGAACTTTGAGTTGGTGAAAAAATTCATCAGCCAAATTGTGGACTCGCTGGAGGTGTCAGACAAACAGGCCCAAGGTGGCCTGGTTCAGTACTCCAGTTCTGCCAGACAAGAGTTTCCACTGGGGCAGTTCAAGAACAAGAAGGACATCAAAGCAGCAGTCAAGAGAACGTCCTACATGGAGAAAGGAGCGATGGCAGGCCAGGCTCTGAAGTACCTCATTGACAGCTCCTTCTCCATCATCAATGGAGCCAGGCCTGGGGTGCCCAAGGTGGGCATAGTCTTCACTGATGGACGGTCACAGGATTACATCACTGATGCTGCTAAGAAAGGCAAAGACTTAGGTAGGTCTCCTGAATTCTCTGTGTCTTGTTTCTCCCTTGGACCAGGTGCTGCATCCAGTGCTAACCTAGGTATGACCTGGAGATGTCTCTTAGGATAAGGAGCAGGTGACTAGAGCGTGACTTCGTCGAGATGTTGCCTGACTATCCCTGCATGCTCATGGAGAACTTGGAGCAGCTCTGGCTGGGGTTCAGATGAATCTTGGTTTGCCAGCAGCTGGCTTTTGTTCCCACAGCCCCTCCTTTGATCCAAGTCTGCTGGAGGTCTCTCTGCTGGGTGGGGTGGAGTTTCATACATTTGCTATGGGATGCACACTGGTCTAGCATGCTTCCTACAAATGTGAAGGAAACCACAGGAGGAAGCTGAGGATTTTTCTGATGTTGGTAATGAAAGTCAGATCAGCATCAGTGGAACTCAGGATACAGCACACACAACCACCAGAGAGCCCCTGGGAGAATAACAGCAGTGTAGGACAAAGTGTGGCTTGGCTGTATCAGCCTTAAGGCCCAGAAAAGAAAAAGAATAAAATAACAAACAGAGCAGAAACACAGATTAAAGGAGTGACTGTGGCCTGCCTGCCCAAACCCCAGACACACCCAGACACACTAATAAGAAACTTTCTTCAGCTTCTACTAGAATATTAAAGTGCATAGTGGCTACATATTGATAAATTTCTCTGTCTAAACAGTATGAAGTAGAAATATCTTGAGATCTGCCCCTTTGCTGACCTGCTGAACAAGTTCCCAGTCTCCTGACGTCTGTGTTAAACGGATGCAGCCCATGTGCACGTGCCTATGAATTCTAAATCCTTTCCTTCCTTTTCACTTCAGTCTCCACCACTAGATGGGACTCAGGGCTAGCACATAATAACACAGGTCAGGTATGAGCTCATGGAAGCTGGTGTTTACAATATTATGTGGATGTTCAGCTCTTATAAAACAAAAGGTTCTTGTAAATGGTATTTATAGAATTTATTCCTCTGTGATGATAAAACTTTATGCCTTGTTTCTTCCTCCTCTCTTGTCCCAACACAGAAATCTCCAACACCTGCTCATAAGTGATTTCAACAGGATAAATAACAGGATGCTTATTACTAGACTCCAAACTTCCTCCTTGAGTTGAACATTGAAAAAAAACCCTAAATATTGGACACATCCAGAGGTAGAAACACAAGGCAAAAAACAGAGGAGGGGAAAGCATTACCAGTGCCCAGACATGGCCAAGTGGAGACAAGTGTTTGGAAACAGGGGTTAACCAGTGTCACCACTCAAGTCAGTGAGAAAACTATGACTCAGTTCAACAGAAACAGGTTTAAGCCAGTGGTGGCCAATCAACCTCTTGGCAGTGAACCACAGCACCTGGACATGTTCTCAACTCACACTATGTCCTTTCCCTTAAGAAGTCCTTCTCCTATTTACTCCTTCCATTTGTTTGGCAGCTGAGCTCAGTGTGACCCTATAGACATCTCTTTTTTTTTCCCAATCATCTCAGTACCCTTTTTGGCTTTTATTCCAGTTTATTTTTTCTTGAAGAACCTACATAAATTATTGATATAGTTTAGCAAACTGATCAATGCACATTGCTCCACCTGCTCAAGAAACAGAGTGCTGAAGCAAAGCTCAACCGAGTCTTGACTCTCAGAGGGTAAAGAGTGCCTCCAAAGTTTTCTTTCACTAAAGTTTCTAAGCAGCAAAGAGCATGGCCCACCCCAGTGATGTTATTGGGAAGAGGACTGGCAAAGAGAGATTGCTTTGGGCACCATATTTAGGCACCAGGAGTAGAGCTCAGTGGGTTTTCAGGAAAGTCAAAATCCAGGAAAGACTTTTTTGTTGCACAGAGTGTGGCCTGTATAACAAGAAAATGTGACATTCTTTAGTCTTCTGAGCTTAAAGCCAGAAGTGATCAGTCAGATAATTCAGAGGAATGATATTTTTCTTTCCTTCATGTTTGTGATAAAGGAAATAAGAATTGCTTTTTTCCACTTGTCGCAGTGATTTTGATTTAATCTTTTTTTGTGCTGCTTAACTCACCTTCTCGCTATTCTGATTCACAGAGGAAGATCCATGTGAATGTAAATCTATTGTGAAGTTCCAGACAAAAGTAGAAGAGCTCATAAATACATTGCAGCAGAAATATATCCTTTCCAAGCTGTCTTTGCTCAGAACTCAGTGGGTTGGGTTGTGTTTTCTGGAGGGACCAGTGGAGAACATCTACACACGGGGGAAGGAGGCTGGGAAGGTGTTCAGGGAGCTGAGAAATAAGACACTTGGGTTATGAAAGTCCACAACAAGCAGAGTCCCTGCCCCAGAGCGCAGAGCTGCTGGTGTGACACAGAATAACTAGAACAAAACCAACAGAGCCCAAGTAGAGTATGTCAAACCATCACAAGAGAGCAATGAGCTGCAGGCACCAACACCCAGGTCAGTTTTTTAGAAAGATGCTTAAATGCTGCCAGTGTGACTATTGTGGAAGCAGGGGATGTGCATGGGATGATGCTGCTACTTCTGCAAGCTGCAGGTGCTGTGAAGCAGGACAGAACATGAGGGCTGAGGGCAGCAGTGGCTGACACTGAACCATGGGCAGATGAAACCACTGGTGCCCACATCCGTCATTAAAGCTCCATGGACAGGACTCTTTTAGTCTGACAGTAAATATCTACAGTGCTAACATCTTAGCTGGCTGTCTAAATCTGTCCATAGCACCAGAGTCTTCTCCAGCAAACCACCTCTGACTGCATAGATGGTGGTCAGGACAAACTCAGATGAATAGGTCCAATAGCCAGAGGGACAGGTCCAGTTTCTTCCAGCTGGCTCAAGCTCAGCTGTGAGAGACTGACTCTCATGTAACTGCTCCCTGCAAACATCTCCAGTGAGGTGAGCTGGATCCCACCCGAACTGAGTTTGTGGGACTGCATTCTGTCATGCTGGGTCCTCTCATCTTGCAAAAAGACCATGAATAAATGGTTGAAAGAGAAACAACAGAAAGAAAAAAGCTGTGAATAAGATTCAAACTTCTCCTGGGGAGAGGAATTAGTGAAGCCTTTGGGTGACTCACACAGGACTGGGGAGATTTATCAGCACTGAGAATAAGGAGATAATATAACTTTAAAAGCAATGTTCTAATTTATTCACACATTTCTGTGCTTTGCTGTGTAGGTGCACAGTGTATTTTCTACTCTTTAACTCCAATTGAGTGAAATCCACAGCTTATGCTATGCAAAAGGTCAGAGTGACTCAGTAGTTCTCACCCAGTGGGTTGCAGCTCCGAGGCACATCATGAAAAGCAATTAGTGAAAAGAGCAGAAAATTGCAGACACACTCTATAACTCTCAGGAAAGGACTCTGCTCCACTCATCCTGCTCAAGGGCAGGGATTCTCTCTCAACCACTCCAAACACCCCCCCCCATCCTTCTCACAGGTTTTTTCACTCTTCCTTCTGTAGTAAATCTCCAGGTGCATGTGAGGGTGTGTGTATGTAGGAACATTTTTTTGACCTGCAATAAAAGTTCAACCTGAAGAGTTCTGGAAATGCCAGAGTAGATGATGCCAACATTCCTCTGCTCCCTGCTCCCAGCCAGGCAGCTCCATCCCTTACCTGTTCCACAAGGCAGGGAAGGACTCCAGCAATGAATCACTGATGTCTACTCCCATTTTTTCCCCTTAACTTTTGCTCACTGGAAGCTGTAGCAAAAAGGATCGAAACCTTGGAGAACAAGATCATCTAAGATCCCAAAAACAAGATTATTTCCCTTCTTTCTAATGTAACACAACTGGAACTCCTTCACTTGCAATGGGGGGCAGCTCAGCCACGGTACTACGGCCAGCTTGTATTTTTATTTTTAAAGAGTCTAGTCTACCTGCATTTGTTTAAAGGGGAAGAAGTAGAAGAGTAGAGCAGACGTTGTGTAACAAGCAGAGCACCGTGTGTGACTGAGAGCTGGACCACGCTCGTGTTTGTGGCCTTGTAGAGTGTGTCTATTAAAAAAACAAACTGGAAAGATTTGGTTTTGATTTAAAGCTTAATATATATATATATATTAATAAATAAAGCTTAATATATATAAATAATAAATAAAGCTTTTCATATATATATGGACTGAATGATCTCCTGAGGTCCCTTCCATCCCCACCAGTCTGTGATTCTGTGATCATACAAAAAAGCTGTGGAAAGGACTGGTGAGGAAGCAAGTGAGTCACAATCCAAGAAATGGGTGTGAAAATAAGCAGGAATATACAGAACTGTTCATCTCCATGAGTCAGGAATCAATATATTATCAGGCACAGAATTGCTTCTGTAACTAATATTTTGTTTTGTGTTAGAGATAAAGCAGAACTAAACTAATTAACAATTATTTTTCCTCCCTTCTCGCTTCTCCTAGCTTAAAACAACAAAAGAGCTCTTGCATCTCCGAAGTCAATTAGTCACTGGGCTAGAACACAGGCTTTTGACATTGTAATTAGACTTCATTAATGGATCGCCAAGGGCACTGGGATGAAAACCTACTGGAGGAGCTTCTCTTTGCATTTTCCTTCGGCTAATTACATGCTTATCTTGGACACAAAAGATGCTGCACACAATGAAAAAAACACATTTATATGTCCCAAACTGTGGAGTGATGGGTTTATAGTGAAAGCCTCCTTGCTGGAGGTTGTGAAATGATGCCTCTGCTGACAGGGGACTTCTTTTCCCTCTCTTTGCTGCTGCATCCTACATAGCACCGGTCCTTCTCTCCCCTTGCCACCAAATCCCAAGCTCCTTTAGATCTTTTGGCAAAATAATTTATCAAATTCTGTCCTTTGAGTATGGAAAAAATCCTCAAGCACTTTTTCCTCACCTCCCTGTGGGTGCTGAGTGTGCCCTCAGAAGACAGAAGCCTCCACTCCCCCAAAAGCAGGGGCAAAGCTCTGCCTTCCAGCAAAGCTCTTTTGCCAACAAGATCCCTCTGGGAAAGCAATTTTCTCACGCAGGTCATTGATATTATATCACAAGGCCATTAGTCATCAAATAAAAAAGTGCTTTCAATTAAACTGAGGGCTTCCAGCTTGGTAACATCTCTCACAAGCAATTTGTGACACTAACACAGGCTAATTGCAGCTAATGGATGGGTAGGTAGCACACCAGTTATTATTATGATTTTTCTCCAAGCAACAACCAGGCAGCAAAGCCTGTCCCAGGCTGTATGAATTAATTCTTCCTCGTGAAACTCAGTGAGCTTCCCTCTCTCAGTCCTCTGAGGTAATTCAATGAACAGTTTAAGGTGCTAGGAAATTTATGTTGTGCAAATTATTATTTGTCATTTTATGTTCAACTTGGGAAGAGGCTTCAACAAGCCAGAGCACACTGCCCTGGGTAATTCTTTCTGTGATGAACTTGCTAAGGATCAGGGCTCTGGCAATAAATTTTAAGTGGCTTTATACTTCAGATAGTCATTCAGATTTATTTATTTTTTAATCACCAATCATGGCAGGAACTGTTTTGTGAGTTTTACAGTTGTTGTGGTATTTTATTGTTCTGTGGCCTATTCCCACTGTTATATACTGTGTAGATTAGGCTGGAGATAACAATAAATGCTGAACAGTTATCTGTCCTCAGGTAGTGCTGTGTCCTTTGGTGGAGATCAGATTGCTATCCCTCTCTGGAAGGAGAAAGTGAACCCTAAGGAAGCAGCACAGGGCATGGTAAAGTGCTTGAGGTGTCCTACAAAGTGCTGTAGGGATGGGTAGGGAGGGACAGTCCTTGTTCTCCTGCTCTCCTAAGGCAGATGAAGCCATGTAGGTGATTTTACAGCTGAGCAATGAGGTGTGTTACTTCCTGCACCACTGAGCACATTCACACACCTCTGATTCTCCAGCCTGGATGAGGGAGACCCATCCAGAATCATGGCAGAGCCTGCAGTGAAAGTGATGTCTCTGGGGTCACTGCAGACTGCCCACACCCAGCCCTCCTGCTGCACAGCTCTCTGTCCCAAAGTGGTGTGACAGTCTCCTGATGAAAATGTGCAAGTTCCAGAGAGAGAGAAGGGGAAAAAAACCTGTTCCTACCCTTGGAGCTGACCTTTGCAGCACAGGCAGCTGCAGGTTCATACCACAGCCAGATCTCTTGCTGCCCTACACGGGGACACAGCCAGGGAAGAAGCCCCAGATACAGCGGGTGTAGGAGTTAGAAAGGGGCAACTTCCCCTCATCCATCCCCCATGGGGAGGGACTTTTCATAAGAGCAGTTAATGACAGAACAAGGGGAAATGACTCTAAACTGGAAGAGGGGAGGTTTAGATGAGATATTAGGAAGAAATTCTTTGCTGTGAGGGTGGTGAGACCCTGGCCCAGGCTGGCCAGAGAAGCTGTGGCTGCTCCTCCCTGGAAGTGTTCTGGGCCAGGTTGGATGAGGCTTTGAGCAACCTGGTCTAGTGGAAGGTGTCCCTGCTGCTGGCAGGGGGGTTGGGACTGGATGAGCTTTAAGGTCCCTCCCAACCCAAAGCATTCAATGATTCTATGATCTGTCAGCTGGAGACAGGGACACCACAGCACAACCTCACATGGGTTGGGTCACCAATGGGTAGCAGGGAGTTGGCACGTCCTGTCCCAGAGCTCCTGGTGAATTAAGGTGCACAGGAATTTCTGCAGGCAGCAGGGAAGACAAATGGGCATTGCAGTGGTTGCACGCAGGTTATGTGCCAGGACTCTGGAGTCCCAGGGACTCTGTTGTTAGACCTTTCAGAAAAGCATAGAAATAATAAACCACCTCCATGGGGGAAATCACTTCCTGACCTTTCCTGCAGTCCAATTCCAGTGTAATCACCTGACACTGCTGGGTTTTATCAGTGTACCCACAAATTAGCCACGATGTCTCACCAGCTAATAGGAAGAAAGTAATTACTGGTGCTACTGCTAGAACTGATAACAAGGGCTGCTCTGGGAAATAAAGGATTAATTTCCAATATCTATATGTAGGAGATCTTGACAGCAGCAGGTGTAAGGGGAAAAGAGAATTTAAAGGTAGATGTAAATGTGGGAAGAGAGATACAATGGCAGAAGTGGAGGTGTATTTGGAACTGAGTGCAATCATTTTAGCATGGAGGACAGCGATGGAAACTTCTCAAACCCAGGGGTCATTTTCTTTTCATTTCAACTGAACAAAGTGAGGAAACTCACAGAGAGGAGGTAGTGACAGAAAGATTTTTTTTTCATGTCTTAGGGGCCTGTCCCTAAATTGCAGGGAGGGAAGGGTGAGATCAGGCTGGTATTAAGCCAACAGAACTCCATCTGCTTCATGTGGATCATCTGGGATGACTGCAGACCCCAAGTGCTGTGCTGGGGTGTGAAGGCTGGTAGGAATTTGGCTGAAACAGGATCCAACCTGTGTCTCCTGGTCACCAGGATGTACCAAGGGGACCAGGTTGCTTCTCCTCTCACCATATTGGCCACTTGACACAGCTAGACTCAGAGCTGGGTACTCTTCCAGATGGGAAGCAGGCCTGGGTTACACCCTCACACTCTGTAGGATCATACCGAGCCACACTTCTTACCAAAAACTCCAATTTCTCCTTATCTCCAGGCTGTTCTGGAAAGCCTCAGGACACTGGATGCTCAGAGAACAGGGAGATAGTTGGCTGTGTATGGAAAAGGGAATGTGATAGGTGTGAGAGGGAAAGGATCATGGCTTTAAAATGCACGTGGCTGGATGAGGCTGTCTGCCTTGGAGCATGAATAAAAGGAAAAAAAAAAAAGCTATGTTTGTTCTTTTCAGGTAAGTTTTCCTGAGCAGAGGACATTTGGGACAACAGCTACAGCAGAGATGGGCTGGAGATGCCCCCCCCAGCAGAGCATCTGGTGGGATCAAAGGCCCCGATGCTCTGTGCAGGTGGATGCAGACCTGCTCTGCAGGAAACCTGGCTCCAGGTGACCACCCACAGCCAGGAGCAGAGGCCATGGCAGGAAGATGTGGCAGGGGAGGGTGAGGTTGGCCATGAGGAAAAGGTTCTTGAGGCAGAGGGTGGTGGAGCACTGGCACAGGCTCCCCAGGGAGGTGCTGATGGCCCCAAGACTGACAAGATTCCAGCAGCATTTGGCCAAGGCCCTCAGGGCCATGGTGTGAATGTTGGGATTGTCCTGTGCAGGGACAGCAGTTGGACTCCATGATCCTGGTGGGACCCTTCCAGCTCACAACATTTTATGGTTCTACAATAAGCCCTACAGCACAGTAAGATACACAAGACTGAGACAAAACCCCACAGTCCTTTTGGGGCTAAAGACCTCGTTGCCTTGGGAACATCCTCTGCAGGATGCTCCACTGGAGCTGCAGGTGAAGGTGAGGGAGCAGTATCAGCAGTGCAAAAGCTGCTTTCCAAGAGGACAAGGGAGCTCCAAGCCAGGCTTCCCACCTCCACCACAGCGCCGGGATGCTCCATCCTTGCAATCTGTCACCGTGGTCACTAGATGTCCCCATGTGAACACAAATTACAACCTGCCAACGTCCCCCCACCTCCCTGCAACCCCAACCCCACACCCCCGCACCACCACCCACTTGTTCTCCTTGACACTGACAGTAATTAAGGAGGACACCACTTAGCCTTCTGTCGGTCGCACCGAGTCGCTGGTGTTTGATTTGTTTAACCTTTGCATCAAAACCAGTTAAATCCATAAATCAGCACCTCTGCAGGGTGTGCAGCACCCAACAAGAACCAACAGCAGCTCTGGATAACGTGGGGCTACAGGAAGGTTGTACCAAGGTTCTGCTTACTCCTTGGCCCCAGTTGGATTGGACCTTGTTTGCATCCTCTGTGCATCAGCTGGACAATGGGACTCTTCCCCTGTGCTGACTTCTCATCCCTGTTGCTGGAGGGAACTGGAAGGAGAAGATGCTGGTTCCTTCCCAAAATGGTGCTGCACTGAGCCAGAACCAGCAATAACAACTGCTCCCATCACCCTTTTCATGCTGGCAGCATTAATTAACCCTGAGGTTGATCAGGGTTGTCTGATTACCCACCAGGTAGCTCCAGGTGAGGGAAAGGAAGGCACAGAGGTGATGGGAATTTCCCCAAGTCCAGGGAATCATGTTGAAGGTAGGAAACAAGGATGGCCAAACCAGGCAGCATGAGCTGGCCAGAGGTGAAGGATGGGTGTGAGATTTTCAGTCCTTGGGGGTCAGGGTAGGGACACTTCAAGTGTTCAGAGCTCAGCTGGACACAGCCTTGAGCAACCTACTCGGTGTTTGCCCTGCTCTGAGCAAAGTGCAGAATCAGAGACCTCCAGAGGTCCCCTCCCACCCACACAGCTCTGTGTCCTATCACCTCTCCTCCAGACACCTTCCTGGCCTCTGTTCCTACCAGCCTGTAGTTTGGCCATGGCTGTTTGGATCCTGATGTTTCCCAGCTTGCTGCCATCACTCTGCAACCCTGCACGGAAGTCCTTGTGGGAAGATCAATGGCATTACAGCATCATCTGTAACTGCTGAGTCCTGACCTAAAGCCTGGGTCACCAGCAGGGAAGGGCCAGAAGGATTTTGGTCCCAACCCAGATTTTTTTCTACTCAGACTTCAGGAGGGCTCAGAAGTCTGTGATCTCCCCTCATCTCCCTGTCCACATCCCTCAATGCAGGGCATGAGCAAGACCTCATGGGAAGCACTGGGACACCTTGCTGGACAGACCCTTCTCTCCACAGGGGCCACCTCTGTCCCAGATCTCCTACTCTGGAGGCAGATGGAACACATTTCCCCATGGTGGGCTGGTTCCCAAGTGAGGATGGCAGTGCAGGAACGTGGCCTGTCCCACCAGCTCTGGACAGTCCTTGTGGCAGCTCTAAGCTGTCCCAGCTGTCCACACTCCTCTGTCTTGTTTTACCTGACTGCTCATCTCAGACTTAATCTTTCCAGACCATTTAAGCTGCTTGATTTCCCTAAGGAGAGACAAGTGGAGGCTGTAGCCAGAGCAAATAGATCCTTAGACTTTGACCTCAACGTTTCACTGCTTAAACCGATGCTCTCTGTTTCTCCAGGCTGTGCAGAGGAGCACAAGTGGCTTCATTTCCCTTGAAGACAGTCTGGCAGTTAAAGGCAGAAGGTGACTCCATGGCAGACCTCCCCAGCTCTTGCAGGGTACCCTACTTGGAGATGCTGATCTTTAGGCTCAGAGTTTCTTCAGCCTGGGGTCAGTTATTCCCTCTTCAGTGACCTGATTTTTGTCCTGCTAGCACACAACATCCCACAGGGACTTTTTTTTTCCTTCTTTCTCTCTCAAAAGAAAGATCACAGAACTGATTGGGCTGTGTGACAAGGCTGATCCCATAATATGTCCAGGAACTGCAAGACAATTTCTCACATCACAAGGGAAATGGCCCAGGGCCATCAGAAGAAAAAAAAAGAAAAAAGAAAAAGAAAAAGAAGAAAAAGGGAAAAAGATGCTCCAATAACAGAACAACAGCCCATTATCTCATGACAATGGCTCTGTTCACACGTGCTAACCCTTCCCATGTGCTTAGAAATCTGAGAACCAAAATGAAAGGTGCTGTCACCAAGAAGAGCTTGTATTTAGTGTTCCTGGCCGAGTGGAGAAATGGGCAGTGGAATTGGAGACAGTGGTCCTGCAGGCTTAAGGAAATAGATTGAAAAAGTGCATTTAGAGTGCAGAACCAGCAGCAAACACGTTGCAGTTTGGCTCATTTGGGATTCCAGTCATACGGGCAGCAGCACTGTGGAGGATTTAACTTGCCAATCAGCATCTTATTTATTTCCTCTGAACGGGATATCTTCATTGTGTAGCTGTCTCTGACATCGATGGAGATTGCAAAATCAAGCAGCTTGGCTCATTTTTTGTTGTTGTTTTGTCCAGAGCACCACAAGAAGTAGGAAAATATCGATATGAAGGAGAGATCTCAGCACCATGGGATGGCTGCAGCCTCATTCACCTCCAGGTCACCCAGCTGTGTCTGGCTCAGGTACAGAGATTACCTGTGGTGAAGGTAGAGCTCAGCTTGCCAGGAATCATCTGCTTGGTCTTGGGTAGAAATACCCACCTAAGTGCCCTAGGCTGTGATGGATGAGGAGAGGAATGACAGGATTTAGAGGAGGACAAAGACTGGAAGAGACAATCCAGACTCTCACCACTTGAAGTGGGGTCCCAGAGACATGGCTCATGCCTGGTGGCCTGAAATGAGTAGAGGCCCAGAGCTGAAGTGGAGAACCAATCTCAGCCAACTACATCAGAGACAAAACCCCTGGCCAAAGGCTCAGCCTATGGACCCTGAGCCAGGGAGGGTCCTGGTTAAAGCCCACCCTGTCCCAGTAAGGAGTGTGGTACCCAGGGAAATGCAATGGAACCAGCATCTCTAGGGTATCCAACCTCTCTGAGCTGGAGCCAGACTGAGGGCTGGAGCAGCTCTGCTGTGAGGACAGGCTGAGAGAGTTGGGGCTGTTCAGCCTGGAGAAGAGAAGGCTCCAGGGAGACCTTCCAGTGGCCTCCCAGTACCTGAAGGGGCTACAAGAAAACTGGGGAGGGACTTTTTATAAGGACAGTTAATGACAGGACAAGGGGAAATGGCTTTAAGATGAAAGAGGGGAGGTTTAGATGAGATATTGGGAAGAAATTCTTTGCTGTGAGGATGGTGAGACCCTGGCCCAGGTTGGCCAGAGAAGCTGTGGCTGCTCCTCCCTGGAAGTGTTCTCGGCCAGGCTGGATGAGGCTTTGAGCAACCTGGTCTAGTGGAAGGTGTCCCTGCTGCTGGCAGGGGGGTTGGGACTGGGTAAGCTTTAAGGTCCCTCCTAACCCAAACCAGTCCATGATTCTATGACTGTCCTTTCACTCCCCTCCAGGAATCCTTGGATGGCTCCAGCTTCATGGGACATCCCCATGCTCTTCCTGAAGCACCCAAAACTCAGAGACAGTCCTGGTGTTGGGTAAACACAAGGATGGCCCCAGCAGTCCAGGTGAGCAGAAGCTTGGTGCTGTTTCAAGGGTGAAACAAACTAAATAATTTCAAACAGAAACAACTGTTTGAGCTTTGCTTTTTTTTTTTGTGTGGGATTTTTGTTGTCTTTGGTTTTGGTTTCTAAAGCTTTTCCAGAACTCCCATAGTGGGAGAGGACATTCAAATTCTCATTTGCATTCTACTCAAGGAAGGAATCCTTTCCTGCAGTTGTTCCCTCAAAAAAAATCAAAAGAATCTGATTTTTTTTTCCTCACTAACTCTCCCTGAATCAAATAAAGAAAAAGGGTCACTTAAATGAAAGCCACTGCTCAGAAGGTTTAATACATTAAATTAGATGCAGTGAAATATAAGAACACTGGGCTTGCTTCTTTAATGAAGTATTTATCTAAAAGATCTCCCTATTAATAATGAATTTTTGCCGTTCTCTTTCCCTGAACATATTTGAACTTTACTACAAAAGAAAACAAACTTTCCTAAAAGAACCATCAGAAAATAACTCTGGATTCAAATTAATGAAACATTATGAGGTTTGGGGGGTTTTGAACTAGAAAAATAGACTTTTTTACAGACAAAAAACCAGTAAACAGAAGAGTGTGGGGAGGAAGGCCACATGCCAAAACATTAGCACAGAAAAATGTGGGGTTTTTTGCTTAATAAATAAATAAAGATTCACAGATTAGGTTGAAAAGAAACAAACCACATCATTTCAGTGGGGTGAAACACAGCCAGCCATTTTCATTTGGGGTTTTTTTGTTTTGTTTTTCCCCCCCCAAAGTTTCATGTTCCTCCCACTTTAAAAAACTGAGAGTTTAACAAAATAATCCCCTCACTTGAAATGCTCCAAATCAAAGGTTTTCCTACCTCATTTTCTGTGGGAAAGGTGTTGGTTTCCTGAGGAGCTCTGTGATGGCCCATGGTCTGTGGTCAGTGGCCCTCTGCCTGTTACACCTCCTGGTGATCACCCTGCTCAGGACTCGCTCTGGGGAAGGGTCTCCTCCAGGCTCTCAGGGCAGCTCTTTACAGAGATCAGCACCATGAACTCCTACTAAATTAAGATCTCATACTGCCAGGACTTCTGAAATGTTTATTATCTTCAATTGTCCACATTTCTTCAGAGTTTCAGTCCATCACACTGCAGCTTCAGACAGCACCATCTCCACTTGTGCACCACTCTGCAGTAGATCCCAAAACATTTTACCACTGCAGCATCCCCTTCTCACCTCTGGAAGGTCTGAGAGGCACAAGCAGTCCCAAAGCTCAACAGGATCACTGGTGGGTAGAGCTGACAACAAAACCCCAGCTCCCAGCAGGGAGTAGGGGACATCTCAAGCATGTTGAGCTCCTTATATTGGTGGAGCAACCACTCAGGACCCAATTGAGTTCAGGTGCTGATGAACTGGGTGCTGCTTTCTGACAGGACAGAGAGAGATGCTTTGCCTGAAGAACTCACAGCTGGCAGATAAAACATGACTGTGTGATAAAAGGGCCACACAGCAGAAAGATGACAGACCTGCCCCAGACTTGTCTTGCTAAAAAGGAATGGACCACAAAGCTGCTGTAACGTTCAGGAGAGCACTGAAGCCTACCCAGGAGGAGTTTGTGAAGGAGAAAAAAAATACTCTGTGCTATTATTAGGCTGGTGAAGGCAGTACAGGGCATGTCACAGTTAAAAACTAAGGACCACGCTGATCTACAGATGTTCCCTAGCAAAGCTAGAGTCTAGGCTTCAGTGGAACTAGTGTCACCCAGAAGCTTCATTCATCTTCTCTGCAGGAGAGTCAGGCCCACCCAGAGCAGATACTTTTTCTTGCTTTTCTTCCACTCATTTGCTTCATCCTTCTAGAAAAAAATAAAAATAAAAACCCCCTAGGATAGAATCCCAGTCCCTTTTTAGCGTGGGGCAGAAGGGAAGGAATCTTATTGATAACAATAAGTGCTGATGAAGGGGAAACACATCTGCAGAGGATACTTTCCAATAGATCATTGTCTGCTGGGTGGTGCCAGCCCATTTCCTCCCATCTGAATTCTGCTGGTGGAAGCAACTCCCGAGAGAGAGACACAGCTTCACATCTGTACGCAACACCAGAGCTTGGAAGAGATGTGAATCCTGCCTTTCAAATGCCAGTAATGAGAGGAGAGCAGGGGAGGAAGAATTGCTTCTTTTATTAATCAAATTCCCCCCTCCCATCTGCACCTCCTGCCATCAACCGCTCCGAGAGCATCGTGTGAGCCCGGGCACCGCCTCGCTGCTGGTGGAGTCTATTGGCAGAGTGGCCTGGGGTAGCAGGTACTCAACTGGACAGTGCTACCACTGCCAGGGCTCTGGCAGCTGATGGAGGACTCTGTGTAGGTGCCTGGAGGGGTGATCCATCACATGGAGTTCAGGCTTGACTGCAAATGGAGGATGCCTGGCTCATGAGAGTGATAGCAGTCAGGGTATGGAGGGTGAGGACAAGGCCAGGCGTCTTCATACTGATCTGTTTAATCATCTGCAATTCCTAACTCATCACCTCTTTACCAGGGGAAATGGCAGGAAGATGTGGCAGGGGAGGGTGAGGTTGGCCATGAGGAAAAGGTTCTTGAGGCAGAGGGTGGTGGAGCACTGGCACAGGCTCCCCAGGGAGGTGCTGATGGCCCCAAGGCTGACAAGATTCCAGCAGCATTTGGCCAAGGCCCTGAGGGACATGGTGTGAATGTTGGGACTGTCCTGTGCAGGGACAGGAGTTGGACTCCATCATCCTTGTGGGTCCTTCCAGCTCACAGCATTAAATGGTTCTATGATTCTCAGCATCAAAGTGCTGAGGTGCCTGAGGGCAGGACGCAGCCTAGAGCAGAAGCAGACTGGCAAAGAAGAAGCTGTCAGGAAATACAAGGGAAGAGCAAATCATCTAGGCATGGGCAAGGTCAGGAATCAAAGATCCCCTAACGTTCCCTGGCAGAGGAGGAAAACCAGCTTCACTTTATTGACAGGGAAATGGATAAAATGAGGTTTCCTTTGCAGGGAAAAATTGCAGGAGCTGGGTCTCAGCTGGGTTTCCAGTGATGCTGCTCTTGGTGACTGGTAGCTGCCATGAGGGATCAGTCATCCCCAGGAATGCAGACACCTAATACACCATTAATTCCTCACAGAATATAGTTCCCCAGCTGGGACCAGTAAGAACCAGTTTCAGATTTTGAAATTCTTGTCACAACCAAAGAAACTGAGAGGGTGTTGTGCTGGGAGTCCACCACCAGAAACCCTGGCCCAGGCTTCCACACACTGCTGGCCCACTGAGCCCTGAGCACAAGCCAAGGGCATGAGAAGCATCCAGGCTCCTGGGCTGTTTTAGGACGATGCCTCTGCTGACAAGCACAAACCCAAATCTTGTCAGCACCCAAGTGAAGGTGATTTTCCTCCAGATTGCAGCTCAGGCTCTCAGCAGAGCCGTTTCCCTGCCATGAGCCACTCTTACAGTGATGTCCTGAGTCTGCAGACGGTGCTGGCTCCCCAGGGACTGGGTAAGTGACGTCTGGGACATAGGGCAGTGTCCACCTGCAACACCCCTGGTGACCTCAGGCTGTCAGCTCTTTTCACTGGTGTCAGTGCTGGCCAGCACCAGCTGCTGTTTGCTGGCACCTCCCATGTTTCCTACCCTTTGTATTTTTATCATTTTTAATTTTTTTTTTTTTGAGATCTCTTTGACAAGCCACTGGGCTCAGCTGCAAAGCACCAGCTTGTCCCTGCCCTACCAGGGATATAATTGACACCCTCACAAACCAGGCAGCTGTGAGATGATCCAAGCATCAGAATGGGAATGTCTCCACTGCAGAGTGGCAGCAGGAGCAGAATACCCATGGCTGACACCAGGAGCATCGGTGGTCCAGGGATGGGGGAACCAGCAAGAGTGCTCTGCCCTGCTGCTGCTGCTGCTGCAGCTTTTGCTCTCTCTCCCACACTTCTCTTTGGGGGGCTCACCATCTCCTGGGAAGTGAGTTCAGGGCTCATGTACATCGTGGCATTTAGCAGCCCCTTGGCACTATGGAAGCCCCCGTTGTTGGCTCTGTGTTGGATGGTTAATCTGGGCACCAGCCTGACTGACAGAGCTTCCATTCAGGTCCCCGTGCAACAGTGGTGTCAGGCCCGAGAAATTGTACCTGAGCACTAATCCATGCTCTAAAACTCCAACGAGTACAGGTCCTGCTTGCTCTTGGAGGGTGGAGATACTGGAAGGTCCCAGATCTGCATTAGGTGTGATACAAACCACTTGCAAGAGCTGAGTCCTGTTGTACAGGAGGCTGAGAGAAAAACAGGGGCAGGAAAAAGGGATCTTGTCCTGTTTTTACAGGTAAAAAACCTGCAATGCAAAGGGGAAAGGACTCACCCTAAATGAGTCTCCAACATACCACAAGATCCTCTTTAGGCTGAGGCACTTCCTGATACTCCATTATTCTGGACAAAGCCATTGCCAGCTTGAGCTGAGGGCAAAAGGGTTTGTGTCACTCTCTGTGGCCCCGTTGTCAGTAAGAAGGTGGGATTTCCATTAGCAGAAGAGATGCTAACCTGCACCTGTGAGGAAAAACAAAATGCACAGCCCCAGATAAAGGTGACCCCATGGAAAGGATAATGCATTTGAAGCTTTTAATCAATCCCATTAAGGAGAAGTGGTATCTGCACTCTTGTAATCAAAATCCTACCTGCAACACTGCCAGTCTGGCTTAGACAAGCTTGTTCCTCCTTGCAGCCTTTTTCAGACACAGAGATTGCCTTGTGCTGAGGTGATATGGAATTGATTCAAAACAAATTTTAGGATGTTTCAGGCATTAAAGTTCTCCAGGAAGGTCACTGGTTATATGGTACAAGCGGCTCCGTTTCAATCTATCCTTTAGTTTCAATTTACAGTTCTGCAGAGCAACATTGAGTGTTCTGACTCCTGGTTTTAGAAGAAAGTAAAACAAACTCAATGTGCTGAGCATGGGCAGAAGTCTTTGAATTTGATTGTAGCAACTCCTCTGTGTCACAGTAGGACCTTGGATCTCTTGTCTAAAAGCACAGTCTTTGCTGATATGAGATTAAAGTGCAAAACCAAAGAATATTGCCATGCCTGGGTCTCCTTGGTGTAGAGACTGCAGCCTGCTCACTTACTGCTGGGCATGGGACAGAAGGCTCCAGGGGGACCTTACAGCAGCCTTCCAGTACCTGAAAGGTGCCTACAGAAAGCTGGGGAAGAACTCTTCACAAGGGCACGTAGCAACAGGACAAGGGGTGATGGCTTTAAACTAGAAAAGGGGAGATTTGGGTTAGATATTAGGAAAAAATTCTTCAATATGAAGGTGGTGGATCATTGGAACAGGTTGCCCAGAGAGGTGATGGAGACCCCATCCCTGGAGATGGTCAGGCTTGATGGGGCTCTGAGCAACCTGCTCTAGTGAAGATGTCCCTGTCACTGCAGGGGGGTTGGGCTAGATGGCCTTTGAGGGTCCCTTCCAACCCAAACCCATCTGTGATTCTAAGGTAGAGGGGGTATAGAGGGAAAGTTAGAGACTGCGGGGATGGGAGCAGACTCTTGCATGCAATGTTGTAAAAAAGGTCGCACACCTGACGCTTTTCATGGGCTACTGAGGAGAGAAATGTGACAGGGGATGGTACACGGTATGAGCCTGCAGAAAGTGAGGGCAGACAGGTCTGCAGACAGGGGCTGTTGGAAGGCTGCTGGAGGACAATGTGGTGAGGCACCGGCATGATGGAGAGTGTTAATGAGATGGATGTGCAAGAGGGGAAAATGGTCGTGGTGCTTTTGACCGTGATGGTCTAAGGATTCCATGGAGACAAGGTTTGCAGGGAGAGGTAATAGCTTCTATTAGAACAATTGGTATCATTGAGGGGAAAAAATTACTGGCTTTTGAGCACCCAGCTATTGCAGAGCTATGAAAAGAAAATTGGGGTGAAGTATTACAAAAAGTACGTGGAGAGAGACCCTGACATATGCATTTGTATCGCTGGTGGGCTGGTTGGGAGATCTTCTGTTGTCTGATGCTCTTTTAGGGTGTTTCCATTCATGCAGGCAGTGTGTTAAATGTTTCTGAATCAGAGTGAAATGACTCACATTTCCCTTGTTCTCGTGTTTACTTATGTAAATGACAACAGTAAGCTCAGGACAGATGGAGCTGGCTCCTTGTTGCTCTCACACAAGGTACATTTTTCTTTCAGTGGCCAGGACTATTGCTATGCATTATTATGCACTGCAGTCAGAGATACACTGGTGCAGTGAGCCATGCAGGAGATGTATAGGCAGTATGAATCAAAGCAAATATCCTCCGGGTGGAAGCCAGTGTTCTCTATTTATGGGGAAATGGAAAATTCACTTATTTGAAAACAGCAAGTTGGAGGCGATTTCCATTGCCAAGGGCAGCTACTAGAGGGAGACATTGCCACACTCTCTAAGCCAGGGCCACCTAATTCGTAGAAATATGTCCATAATATCTCTCAAATAATGAGCAAAATGAATGCAATAGCATCAAACCCAGGTGAGAAGGACCACTGACCTAGCTGAATCACCAGCAGCCCATGATATTCTCACATCTGCTTCCACCTGCAGGTGGTCCCCCACTACCTTACTGCTCTAGAAGCCATGGATTATTCTGGGAAGCCTGAGGAGCTTGAAATTTTTCCAGTGCTGAAAACCCAACCTCTCTCTTCTGCTGTTATCTTTGCCCCTTTTAAGGAAGGTCCCTCCCCATATGATGCGTTCCTTTCAGCAGAGGGGACTCTGTTTGTTGGCTTCCCCTTGATCTCCTTCGTCTTCTGCTTTCCAACTTTTCCAGCTTGTTTGCAAACTGAATTGCTCCTTTTATTTCTGGAAAGGGCTAATGACCCCTCTTAGTAGGGCATCTTGGAAGTGTTGCTTGTCTGCAGGTTATTTAGCATTTCAATGCCAGCACAGAGTGGAAAACAGCACCAGGACTCTTTTATTCCCTATCAGTCCCTAAATCAGCTTGATTTGAGGGATTTGCTTTGAGGGTTTTTTTTCTTTTTTTTTTTCCTTTTTTTCCCTCCTTTTTTAAAAATTTAGATTATATAAAAGTCTAACACAAGAAATTTTAACTTATTATTTATCCTTTGGTAAAGATTGATCAACTAAGATAAAACGCTATAGCAAGTTTTCACAAAGCAGTGCCACAATTGCTGAGTGGATTTCCTTCTTTTCTGACCACCTCTGGCTGGGCTTTGGTGGCAGCAGAAACTGTTTGTCCTCTCTTCATTAGGACAGAAAGCAAGTGCAAATTTGATGGAAATACTTGAGAGTTGAAAGCAGAAACAGACAATTCTGTCTGCCTCACTTGTCTTTAGAGAAAGAAGGAGCCATGAATCAGAGGGAAATTGCTTTAATCTTGCTATGTATTAATAATACTCAATTTCATTTATTGTGAGCAAGAGGACTACAGACCTCCCCTGCCTCCTGCTATGTTCATAATTTATCCCCAGCCAATTAACTTCTACTGCTGCAGAATTAATAAACTATTCTATTATTGATGCCAAAAAGTGGGTATGGCATCCTCTGTCTTTCTGACAGTGTTGTGAAAAGTTCCGTGTATCGCTGCAACAGCAAGGACAGGGGGTTTCTCATTTCCTCTTGTACCAAGCTGGGGGAGGTGATGCCCTGTGGGAATAATTTCTCAATTCTTAGCCCATTCCTAACTCCGTGGCCACCCTCATATGGTTTTTCTCCAAATGCTGACACCTACCTACATCTCTCAAAGTTTCCAGAGTCAGTGGTATTGCTGTGGTCAATGAATGAAGTCAAATGGTGTTTTTTCCATGTTTCCCTCATCACTAGATGCACAGTCAACCTAGATATTAAAAAAAAAAAAAATAAAATAGCACTTTAGTTCAGGATAGGATTCGTGTCACTTAGCTAGAAGTCAGTGAAGTATTGCCCTGCAGCTGAAGTAGACCCTACAGATTCCTTTCAGAGTCAGTGAAGAGAGACAGGCACTATGAGGAGCAATTCTTATCTCAGTGATAAAATCCTTCAGTGGGCTGAAGGTTCAGTTTCTGCCTCATGTAAAGTTTTATTTAAAAACTGCAAAGTCCAGGTAAACAAAGTTGAAGTGCAATTGTTTCTAAAGACAGCTCTGGGCTTTTCTCTATGGTAACCTCGCAGAAGGTAATTAGGGAGCCATAGCAACAGCTACACCTCCCAGCACACTGTCTGCTCTCCCTAATGCTGTGCAAGCTCTAAAACATCCAGGCAGCATCCTGGGGACGCCAGGAGGGTTGACATTATGTAAGAGGCAACTGATGTTTCCCAAAAATCACTTGGGCCTTTGTTTTTTTGACAATATTCTGTTTGTTTCTGCTCCAGTGTGTGAACAAGAGACACTGGCCAAAAGTTGTGATGGTGTGTCCTCACCTTAGGTGGGCAGCCAGGCGTGCAGGGTGCCTCTCCGGACCGGGAAGCCTTGCTAGTTGTGAATCATCACCCGTTGTGCTTGGATCTGTGTCCTGCAGCCATCTCTGCAGTGAGGATGATGCTCCATAGCTGGGGAGAAATCGTGTCCTCAGTGTTCAGCCCTCCCCAGGTTTGGAGCTCTTGCTCCATTGCTGATCTAGGTTAGATGAACTTTGGAGTGATCTCATTTGTACTCTATGTCCTGTTGTTCCCTGGTGAGTATCTACAACGCTGGTACTCCCTGCTCATCCCAAATGGATCTTTCTGGTCTTTGTATAAAACAGGAACTCTGAAAAGGAAAAAAAAAAAAAAGCAGTTTGGCAAAAATCCCTGAGCAGGGGTGGAAAAGCAGTGAGGCTTTGTGCTAGATGTGACATCCAAGCACCCAAAACAGTGATTTTCCCCAGCTCTCCGTGGGCGTCTTCCTCTTCATAAAATGGGCCAACAACATCGCTCTGCTTATGAAATGCTTACCAGAGATTCAACAGCTCCCACATTCAAAAGCTCTTTTGTTACAAGAGGGCAAAAGCCTGCCCTGACAAGGTCAGAGCTTCCACACCCTTTACAGAGCAGCTCAATGGCAACTGTGATGGAGGGGGAAATATTGCAGGTAGGGCAAGTTTGGCCATACTGTCCTCCTCTCAGATGCAACAGCACAAGACACAAATGTCCTAAATAAACCTTGGACCTCGAGTACTCATGGGGCACCCACCCACCCCGGCACTCCTGACACCTTTCCTTTGAACAGGTCTGTGGAAAGCATTGCCCTGGCCTGACAAGGTGCTGGAGGAGGATGGACAGTGGGGCTGGGAGGCCCCAGAAGAGGTGATGGTCTCTGGGTAGATGATTCTTCTGAAACAGGACTCCCTTGCAGGAGCAAAATATGCTGGTAATAAATGAAAGAGGCAGGGATGTCAAAGCCCTTTCAGGACTTGGATGTAGAGTGGGACTCTGAAGCCTGGGTTTTATCCCTCATTTTTCCCTGATCTACTGTTCTCAGGTTGCCTCCTGTGCCTTTTACCTGCATTTCCCATGCCTGTTAAGGGGACATCTCCTGTAACACGAACCAGAGCCTGGTGACAGGAATGTTTCTGCCAGAGCTATAACCAGCAGCATGCACATCCAGCCTGAGGAAGGCAGTGCATCACCCAGCACTTGCCCACTGCTTAATTCAGTGGCCATCTTCCACCTCTGCAACGAAAATTTTGCTTGCTTGGATGAGGCTGGACCTCAAGATGTTTACAGTGCACTGGTGGGTATGCTGTGGTGGCTTAGAGAAAGCCACTTCGTGGTGCTGCCATATGGGGTTCAACCACCAGGACTGCAGGTCCCAGGGAAAGCAGAGTGGAGGAGAGCACCCACCTCCTGTCCACCCTCCAGGCACCACTTGTGTCTGTCCCCAGACACAAGGACATCAGCAGCATTTTCTGCTAAAAAGAGGAATGATTTAAGCCTATCCACCCACTTAAGCAAGGCATTTAGATGCAACAGGTCCCTGCTTTGGAGCTGACAGGCGTTTACTCTCTGAAGACATGAAAGCTGTAATTTCCCATAATGAATAGTAACTGCTTATTAACTGATCTCTCCTTTCCTAATTTTGTTTTATGTGCCATCTTGGCAGAAGTGCAGCCGCTCAGCTGTAGGTGGGAGATAGGAAGTAAACTTCAATCTGCAGGAAGAAAGAAAGATTATATCCAAAAAATGCAGTAAAAATAAATAAAAAAAAAATTTGCAAAAAGGGATCAAGGAAAGTAGGTTCAGATTTTCCTCTCTAGATGAGTGTGTCAGTCTGACTCACCTGTGGTGGGAGCACAGCAGTGTTCAGTCTCCTCTCCATAGCAATTTGCATCTAATATTGCTGTTTAAGATGGGACTGGACACACCATTTGAATTTCTCCTCAGGCTGTGGCTATTAAAAAAAATACACAGTTGATCCAGTTCAAGGACCTAAGTGGCACCCAGTAATTGTCTCAGCATTTCTTCTGAGAAAAGGGCATTGCAAAGGCTTCTCTGCCTGCCTGGTTTGCCATCTGATTTCTATTTGTGGTATCTCTGAGTCTCACCTACAGCTCCGTTTCCCTGAATCATCCCATAAATGAACATGATTTCAGTGTTTTGCAACCTCTATCTTTCTGGAAGGAATGAGTCTTTTTATCTCCCAAGAGCCTAACAGGTCAGAGGATTGTAATTACCACCAAATGATGCAGATGGGATTTAGACAGGAGACTCTGAAGATAAAGGACAAGTCGCCACACCATAGTCATCACAACCACTACAGCCTAACTAGGGCTCTGGGGCTGTCTCAGCAGGAAGCTGGCTCTGAATGGACAGGGGAGAGAAAATAGCACTCTCATGCCCTCTTGGCAGCCCCATTAGCATTGTCAAGAGACTGGCAGAGCAAGGCAAGGGTTCAAACTATCATTGTCTTCCCTGCAATCATTCTGCAAGGGCAGTACCATCATCTTCCAGGCTGTCCATCAGGGAATAAAATTCCCCCTCCAAGAAAAGGAGAGTGGAGAAATGTCTCACTGAGGATTGTCAACATATAAGTGCAGTCACCCTGAGTTCTTATTTTGCTGTTTTTCTATCCCAAGAAAGTTCTGGTTATTTTAAACTCTTGGTTTCCCTGTTTGCAAGAAGGAATGCTATAGTGCAGATGTGGTTCCTACCACAGTCTTTGGATGGGGTTACTGAAGGAGATGGGTTGAGAAGTGTTGGTGGTTGTTCCTAATTCTTTTCACTATCAACAGCAGATAGACTGGTGGTTACACCAAAGGGTTAAATGCTACCAGGAATGATCAGCTTTAGGAAGTGTGATTATGTACAGAAACTACTGTCAAAAAATTGCAACCATAATCATTACCTTCTAATCTGATCTACATTGGCAAACCCAAGAGCCCAAGAAAGTTTCTGATATGTGACCCAAAGGAGCAAACAGGTTAATAGAGTGACAACAACCAGCTCCCACCCTGCGTGCATGAGCTGACAGCCCATGGAAGATGAAGGACTGTGCAGGGTGGAGGACAGACCAACAGCCCAGCACACGTTCTGTGGCAGTGTGCTGCAGGCAAAACAGCCTCAACTTGGGGAATTTTTGCTTAATTTAATTTCTTGCCAATTAACACCAATTTCTGATGCCTGATTGGGGTACTGAGAAAAATTAAAAAAAAAAAGACAATTAAAAACCACTTCAGAGAACACATTACTGCTCATTCCCCAGGCTCAGCTAAAGCCAAACACTTTCCTCCTCTCCCCTCCCACCGCATCTAGGTACGTAGTGGGGGCTGATGCTGCTCTTTGCTTGTTACTGGTTTTCCTCCACTCAATGTTGGTCACCCATGGCCACAGTCCCTCAAGGGTGTCCCCACCCTGGTGTGGGTCACTGACAGGCTGCAGGCCTGGGATGACTCAAAGCCTGTGATTAATGCCTGATACAGAGCAGAGAAGTGACCGAGCGCTGCAGAACTCGACAGGAGGTTTCAGCATCCCCTGCAAGGGAGGTTGTGACATGAATACACCTCCTGCTGTCATCTCAATGAAACAACGATGGACTGACTGCATCAAGCACCCTGTCAGCTCTTCATTAAATGCCTGATTGAAGACTGTCACTGATGCCTCTTTTAATTAAGATGGGCACTTCTGAAGGCAGGATGGGACCGGGCGGCAGGCACGGCTCTGGGCTCCCGCCATGGGTGCTAGGCTAAGAGAGCATGAGAAGGACCCGTCCCCCTGTTCCCCTCTCTCCCCTCTGATTCTGACTTTGGAGAGAGTGTTAATTAAAAATTGTTTCAAGGATTCATCTGCTGAGGCTCCTTTCTTAATTAGCACACCCTATTAGCAGTAAAACTGTGAAACACAAACAAGGTTTTTACATATCATCCCATTTTCTTCTCTTCCCTTTGCCGGAGTGATCGCAGGAGATGGATGATCAAGGGGAGTTTCAGCTCATTCAGAGCCACATTTTTGTTGTCTCTGTCCCTTTCTGCTCGAGTGTTTTGAATACCTGGATGTGGGAGATTTCATCTGGAAAGTAAAGCATGTGCATGTGGAGGGCTCACTAATGAAGTGGTTTGGATGGCAGTTAGCACGCTCCAAATGTGTTAACGCGGTGAAGACCAGCTCCCAGAAGTGCCCCTAAAGACCAAAACAGCAATAGCAAAGAATACACTCAGAAAAACAGTTTTGTTGGTGCTGAAATACACAATCTTGAGCCTTTCTACTCATTTCATTTACAAGGGACAGCATTAACCCTTCTGGGAATCTGGGCATCTCATTCAGGTTCTTCAACAGGGAATGGAGAGATGAACGTTGAGTCATGCTCCACTTCTCAAAGCTGTGGCTGGGTTGTGCAGGGAGCAGTGGGAGATGGAGCTGAGCATCCCTCTCTGCTCACTGGTTCCTGCGAGGAGGCCCCCTCTGAAGCCAACATCACAGCCCAAACCACCAGCTGCTTTGGAAACCTTCACCTTGGCTGGTGGCTCTGGTTCATAGCAGTGATATTTACTACAGAGTTACGTGCCTGTGGTTTGAAATGATGAAGAGTGGTAATTTCTGAATTCTTCAGAGGAATACAAAGCTCAAATATTATATTCAAGTATAGAGTCTCCAAAACCCCTATTAACAGGCTTCTCTTCATTATTCCTTTGATTTGCATAGTGCTGTCTTAATGCAGACTAAATGTAATTATTTCTCGTTGCTGTTTTGCCTGTATTAGTAAAAGCTAATGCCACGGGGCCTTGTTCAAAAACTGCCTGTATAAATATTGTTAAAAATAAATGCATAACATTAATTCTCCATCGTTCATGTCACTGTTTATTTAATGCTCTAAAAAGCTAATTACTACTAATTTTATTCTACATCTTCTTTGGGTCTTACAGACTTGGCACTGTAAGATAAAAGAATTAATTGTTAATTAGCATACCTTTTTTGGAGAACACTTTTTTTCTTTATCAAAGATTACAAGAGGAAGAAGAGAGGGGGGGGGGAAGGGGAAGAAACGAAGCTCTCAATATTTCTGCCAGCTCTGGTGCCAAAACGGGCTTTTTCTTAAACAACAACACAAAACTTTTATCTGGCCCTGGGGAGGAGAAGTACAAGCTATGGTGTGTGAAGCCAATAAAAAGCATCAGTATTATTATTAGTTTTCCTTGCACTGGATGTCTGAACACATTGTACCCGGCTGTGTCTGCAGCCTGATGGATTGGTAAAACGGGAAATCGTGTCGCTGGAACTTTAGACATCTCCCACCAAAACCCAGGGTGCCCTTCGCTGTGCAACCACCCAGCAGAGGGAGAACCGCAGTGTTTGCCACCCCACAGTGCCTGTGTGACTCCTGCACTCTTTTTATTCTGGGGTTTAGTGGGTGTCATAAATTTCTCCAGAGCCTGGTTAGCACAGAACACGCTGCCCTTTGGGTTCACCCCACACATGGTGCCTTTCTTCCATGCTAAGGACAGGTTCCTGTATGGGGAAACCATAAGGCAAAGGAGACTTTTTCATCTTTCTACCCTTTTCTGGGACCTCCCTAGTCTGGACCAGATGGGATTTCAAGGAAGGGATAAATTAGAGGTGGTGGGCTCCTGTGGGAAGGCAATGGGCTTGTTCTGCCCTCATTTCAGGATCTCACCCCCTCACCTCCATTCCTTCCCTTCAGTGCCGTTGCCTGCCTCGCTCATACGTGTTTCAGGCAGAGATGTTTACAGTGAGCTTGACCCTGACAGCAGCAGCTTTGCAGGTCACAGGAAAGGGCATTTCAGCAACTTTGCTTTGCAGAGGCCAGGACCCTCTCGAACATCACCATGTCAATAAACTGAACATACTCCTCTCCCCACCTTGAGCCTCAGATCAACCAACATGGGCAACCCTGAGATGGGTTTATCCCCAATGGTAGTTCCTTGGACCTTGTGCCCACATTTGCAGCCATCCCCTGCCACTAATCCTTTGTTACCTTCCCACAATGGGCCACCATTGTCATTAATCACCACTGCAACAAGCACACCATGCAGCCTCACCATTCAGTGTCACGATGGGAGCGTGCTGTTTATGCCAGAGCAGACTTGCTGGCTTTGTGATGTATTTATAGTTGTGTTGCTTTTCTCTCCAGCTAATTGGAAATGTCAGGGAACTTTTAATTTGTAACAATGAAGTGGAAACTCTTCCGCCTCCGTATTTACATAAATTAGGGGGAGTTGGCACACATACATTTCCTGGAAGAAAAGACAAAAAAGAAACAAATTCAGGATGAGTTTCCTACTTGAAATATTCATGAAGCCAGGCATAAAAATATAGCAACTGACTAGACAAACTTGTCAAAAAAGAAAATTAAGGACAGAGCCATGGGGACAGTTTAAAAGCATGTCCTGTTAGGCTTCTTACCCTTCCCACTCCCTTGGTGGTGGACTCTGTCTGCCCTTGGGTTTTGTCACAGGCAGAGGGGGACAGTCCCTTGTAACATGTCTGATGCTGCCCAGTTATTGAACCAGCACAGTAGAGCTGGGCTATGTCTGTCCAGTTGCTCAGCCCAGGAACTGGATGGGCTGGGGAGGTCTGGCTGGTCAGAGCAGGAAATTAAATCATAGAATCACTGAATCACAGAATCCCAGACTGGTTTGGGTTGGAAGGGACCTTAAAGCTCATCCAGTCCCAGCCCCCCCTGCCATCAGCAGGGACACCTTCCACTAGACCAGGTTGCTCAAAGCCTCATCCAACCTGGCCTGGAACACTTCCAGGGAGGAGCAGCCACAGCTTCTCTGGGAACAAGTTAAATCAGTGTGGGGTGTCAGTCAGAGCCCACTGACCAACCTCTGCTCCAGCCCTCGGCAGCGCCGGTCGGGACCCACGGCACAGAGGTGGCCGAGAGCTCTGCACCAGGCAGTGATCGCAGGGCTGTGCTGGGCTTCAGCAGGTCTCTGCTTCAGGCCATTTCTGAAGGGATTTGTGGGTTGTTATTATTATTTTTTTTTTCTGAAAAGATTGGGTTTTTTTTTTGATTGGCCGCTGCTTTGCAGAGCTTCATGCAGGCTTAACGAGCTGCCTTTGTGAGGAACTACAAACCGAGTGCCTCCGCCCTGGCCAGGGTGAAGGAGACAAAGGATTCTGAGGTGAAAAACGAGCATTTATTCAGCAGCAGCAAACACTGAATTCTGTTACTTCTCAGCAGGAAGGGAGAGCCTGAAAAATTCAGTGCTTATGGCTTGTCCTAGCTTCATCTAAGCATCTGTCCACATCCATGACCTATTACCTATTCCCAGTAAATATGTAAATCTCGGAGAGTTTAGCATTTTTCGGCTATTTTTATTGTACCTGCAGTCAGAGCACAGCAAGGGTCAGTGATTTGGCTGCTAGCATAATTCGCACACAGTATTCTCCAGCATTATCCTATGAATCTACCATTAACCTGCATTATTCCATTAATTCAATATTTATCTCTGGTGCTGTTAATGGAGTATTTGATTTAACAGTACATGAATATTGCCTCCTGCAGCAGAACGAAAAAAAAAAGGTGAAATTAGAATTTAAAACTAGAACAAGATAATTGCTAATCTAATATACTTGTGAAATTGTTAAACACAAATTCTGCTGGGCTTACCCCAGCCATGGGGCTGACATTTTAATCCAGTTAGCACAGATGGAGCATTTTGTAATTTGTACAAAGGGAAATATTCCACAAAGGATGCTGGAACCCTGAGAAGTTCACATCTGTTAGAAGTTTCGTAGAGTTTGCTGTGGCTACACAAAAAATCAAATCCCAGGGAAAAAAAAAATATGTCTTGGAGGAGCAATAAGAGCTTGATTTAGTCTTGATGCTTTGTCATTTTCAGTTGTGATGGCACTAGGACACAGCCTGTAGAAAAGGTCTGGGCCACACATGAACAACCCATATGGAGGAGCTGAGCTTGGAGAACTGTGAGTTGATTCTCTACTCATACGTTCTTGTGTCTTCTAAATTGCTTGGATATTCTTGCTTGAAGACCTTGTGAGTTCCCAGACAGACTGAAACAAAGTAGTGATGGTAACATAGGCTTTGAGATACATCTGATATCTTGTATAGCTCTATTTTGGGCAAAAGGATGGACATCTGACAGATGCTTGACTAGCATCTTCCAGATAATTGCCACATTTCATTTGAAACTGCCAAAGATGGAGAACCTTCCACTGTTTTATCATTCAGTGTTACAGCTTCTTTCTCATCTCTCTTGCTATAGTTTCCAAATAGTAGTAGTTGTTGTTGTTGTTCCTTCCTATAGAACACTTTGAAACTGCCAAAGATCAACTCACTTGTAAGTTTCTGCATTTTAAAATCTGGTTAGAACAGATTTAGAAATGTTTGCAGAAAAAAAATAAATAAATAAATCCCCAAACCAAATAATAACAAAAAACCCCCACAAACAGCTGGGAAAAATAAATAAATAGATAGATAAATAAACAAATGAACAAACAAACAAATAAATAAATTAGGAAAGTGAAATCTGGCTGAAGTTTCCTGCCAGTGCTGCCACCCTGAAGCTCTCTGTTTCATGGCTTGGATCTCAAACTTGCACAGCAGCTCTATGCTGCCATCTGGGACACTGCACACTTGCTGAGCCTATTCCATCTGGTAAACCTTCTTCCTGAAATTTCCTCTCCTGCACTAAAGACAAGGACTTCACACAAAAGTTGACAGCCTGTCCAACCCCCACCCCCTGCACCTCTTAACTCCATTCTAATGCACAGCTCATGGGAGGGTTTGAACACCTCTGTTTCCTTTCATTTGAAATACTCCTGCAGACTCCTGATCAGGGCTTTAAAGAAACAAAGAAGGTGCTGTCTGCAGACAATCCCTTTTGAGTTTTATCTGGATTCTACTGCATGCTGGGAGGGGGGATTTGAAGCTTTTGCCAGGGCTTTGTGGTTACCTAGGCAGTAGGGATCGATAAAGCTTGTTGATACATACCTCATTATCCTGTCTCTGACTCGAGAAGCTCCTATTTACCCAGGTCACCAGAGAATACCTTTAAGTAGGTCAGTTTGGGGGAGGAGGGGGCACCTACCCACCTTCCCTGTTTAGCATTCAAAATTTGCACTGAATTTCCCGTCTCTCATGGGGCGGTGAGTGTTAATTACACGGGTGAGGAGAAGCCAGGGAGGGTGAAGGTAACATCAATCTTGCCCTTCTGGGACTTGCCAGAATATTCATGTAAAGTTTTTTCTTGTTCCTGGATTTGCTCAAGTGTGTAATGATGAGACCTTTTTTGTTTGTTTGTTTTGTGGAAGTTCAGACTTCTCACACCACGAGAGCCTCCTGCTCTGACGTGATGCTTCCAGAGCTGCACTCTTCCTGCAGCCCAGGGACAGAAACGGACAGTCTTGCTCTTGCAGAATACAGAGAGCATTTGCAAGTGGTCGTGTTTCTCCCTGTCTCCTTTCAGCACGTGAAGATGTCAGCAAGCAAAGCTTTTATGGGGAGTGTAACAGAGCACTGTTGAAAAGAGATAGCTGCTATCTTGTAAGCACAGGCAGTGATGAAAGGAAATCAAGGTCAAGGATCAGAGACTTTGTATGGGGTAGATGGATCAGACATGCAGTGTATCAAATTGATGAGACAGCTCTCACCTCGGCATTTACAATACCAAGGGCCGTGCTGGAAGAGCAGTGCAGAGGCAGATTGTTTCAGACTCACTGGCTGCAGTGTGGTCAGCCGTGTCAATACACCGCAATTACAACCACACATTGAGGACCAAACTCCTCCTCGCCTTCACCTCAAAGCCTGATCCAAGGAGAGATTTGGACAAAGTGCTGAGCAGCAGCTTTCTTACTGATGCAGTGTGAGTCTGGGCTTCAGGACTGGACCCAGTCCAAAATAACACCTCAGTAAACGTCTGCAAGGACCTACCAATTTGTGACAATATAAAAGTGCTGCTCAGCTGGTCCAGTGCTTCCATGACCATCTCACAGCTCCCCAGCCATGAGCTGCCTGGACTTTCTGGATGCCTGGACCTTCCTGCCTGTGAGCAGTCCATCTGCTGATTTCAGTAGTGTCTGGGCCTTTCAGATGAGGTTTTTCTCATACAGGGAGCATTAAACCCTATTTTTTTTTCACCCTTAAACATTATATTTTTTGAAATACAGAAGTTCCCCACAAAGATACATAATCTTGCTCTGTGCAGTTCTAAAAAAATATCCAATCTAAGAAGTGCTGAAGGAGGTTCTAGGTTGTCTCAGACTCAGGTAGGCATAATACCACCACTTTTCTTATATCAACAGCTTCCTGATGAAATACATCTTCAGTCTGTACCCACAGGCCAACCTGGGCCCACAAACAGTGGAAATACTGCAGCTCTGAAGAGTTGGGAGTTTCTCACTCCTCTTTGATCTCACTTGAGCATTAAGTCAGATACCACTGTTGTTCCAAATAAAACCTCTTTTTTTGCTTTTTGGTCTGCTCTGCAGATCTGCAGTTGTGCTGATACTGACAAAGTCTGATTGAAACTAAGGCCTTTTTTTTTGCAGACAAAGAATAGAGTAAGAACCTGGAGTTTTAGTCAGAATGCTTTTTGAAGTAAACATTTCCAGCTGGCTTCAGTAATTACCTTTAAGGGGGTTGTCTGTTTGATTACCTGTAGATAAAGGGAAATCTGCACCAGTTCACATGACTGCCCTTTCTCTCTCTTCTTTTGTTTCGCTTTTTTCACTCACTAGAAAATCACTAAGGATGTCAAATTCAGGGTTAAGAGGATTTTTATGGGTTTTATTATTATAGCATTCTTCTGATCCAGGAGTTGAGATAACTGGAACATGCACTCAGCCCTTCACACCTCTGCACACGTAAACGTGGTAATTCCATGTAGGCACAATGTTCCCATGGAAGACAAATCCCAGCCTTCAGACATCTCCTGTTCCTGTCCTAAGAAGAAATGTCTGAAGGAAATTAATGGTTAAATTGGTACTTAAGGTGTCAGCCAGGAAGAGAGGGAGAACCTGTTAGTTGCTCACTCCATGGTATGACCAGCTAAGGGCTGGCAGTCCGTGCTTGGCTGATCATCACAACTTTCCTGGTAGTCGAAACGAGAACTTACACCGGTGATTCTGCCTTCCACATGGTCTGAAGATGGATCAGTCACTCTCTGGAAATGCCTTCTTCTTTCTATCCACTATTGGTATCACTTCAGTAGTTTAAACAAGGTGCCTGACTTTTAAAAGGGAACAATAATTGCTGTGAATCACAGGCTCACCTGCCAGGATGGTGTGAATAACCGAGTGCTGGTTCCTTGGGCAGCCCCGAGGAAGCTCTCCCTTCTCTTTAGCACATCTAAAATTTCAGTTTTGATGTTTATCATCTGGAGGGAATGAGAAAAGCATTGTGAATGAGAAAAGCATCGTGAACAATCTGGTAGATCAGAGACTACATCAGGTTTAAACTGAAATGAATCAGTTCAGGTTGGAGGTTTCTGTATCCCTTTAAACCCTTTGAAAAGTTAAATTTAGGTCAATATCAAAGTAAAACATCATTTCAGCATGCCAAAGCAAAGTATTCATTTTACCAGTGGAGAAACAGACTGAAAATTTTTATGTATTATTTTTTCTTTTTGTCTCTCTCTCTCTCTCTCTCCCCCTTTTGCTTGAAAACATTTGTCAAAGTTGTTTCAGGTTCATAAATAATTATTTTTAACCTGGCCAGAAAATGGAAAGAGCAGAGCTGAAACTCACACTCTTTTTCCCATCTACAGCCTGCCAACCTGTTCAGAGCAAGGATTTTCAGATGCACAGACTTCTGTGCTTGGAAATAAAAGTAGTACAGCTAAAGGATGACTTAAAATGGTTTTTCACCCAGTTTCCCCTCTGCAGGGGTTTCTAGCTCCAGACACAGCCCAAAGAGAAAGATGATGATTACATCACAGCCAACAATTCCTATTTACCTGTTTATTTGTTTTTAAGAAACAGTAGGTGATGATTTCCCTGCTTGCACATCCCTCACTGCAGTGATAAATGCAGCAGAGCATTGCTTATTTTCTATTAGAAATTAATTCTGATGTATGAATGTGCCAATATTTATAATTAGCACAGTAATGTACAGGCCATGCTCTTCATGGCTAATTTTTCATCTCTATTATTATTCACTTGTTGGTGACAGTGACTGTTTTCCACCTCATAAAGTGACAAGACGTGCATGTCAGCACTGTTAAATGCATTAAAGGTGTTGCACATTAAAAAGAAGCACTAAACTCAGAGACACTGTAAACAAGGTAAAAGAGAGCACAGTTTGAGCGGGGCAATCGTGTACAAAGAATTTTTTCCTATATCAGATTTTCTGTCTGTGTAGACCCTGAACAAGCCCACAGGAGCCCATGAGGACATGATAAATCCACCTGTCAGGCCCAGGTACCAGGAACATCCTTCTCCTTTAGGCATCAGCATTACAGAACAGCACAGTTGGCATTTTTTGCATCAAAATGAATGGTTGGATTTCCAGAGGCTCAATGAAGATATGATGGCTACTGTACAGAGACAGCTGACAAAAAACCTCACACAGGCAAACTCTCTCCAGATATGCAGAATTGTGTTGATATCATCAGTATTTTATCTTAAGAGAAAATGCTGAAAATATTGACATATCCCTTTTAAGGCTGCTTTGATTTTAATAGAACAGTTTCATTCTGCAGTTTGAGATTCCTTTTCACTTTGTGGTTATATTTTTAATCTCAAAGTTGACCTTAAAACTCAGGACATTTAGTCACAAATCTTTGTTTTCAGGTTCAAATGTCCTGACTCAGATATGGCACTTCACCAGAAAACAAGTTGTTTCATTCAGGCTGGGCTAAAGTTTTAACGTTAGGTTTGGCATCATGAATAGAGAATTAGGCTTTGAGGGAAAGAACTGCTTAGCATCACAGTTTTGGTCCTGTATTTTGCTTTTCCTAGAGTGAAAGTTAATTGTTAGTGGTGTCCATAATTAGAGGCTTGAAGAGTAACCTCCAGATCCTTTCTAGAGCCCAGCTTCCAGCTTTTTCATCACCCTGCTTCCCACAGAACACTGCACCTCTTGCACCCAGTCTCCCCACCCAGGTACCATCCATCGTTGTCCCTACTTCATTCCCAGTTGCAAACCAGTCCCAGAGGCATTGTGCATGATGGGGTGTCCCTGAGCACTCCACTTTGCTTCTGTGTATGGAATGGATTAGAAACCACCAGTGCAAATGTTGCTTAATCTCCCACAATCTGCTGTCCCTGCACCTCTACCAGCTGCAGAGGAATCAGATTGACTGCAGGTAACAGTCCCCCTTTTCTAGCATGGGGACAGGCACCTCCAGTGCTCCCCTTTGCAGTGCCAGACAGCTACAACACTGTGAATCTCACTGAACTTACTGCCTGCCCAGGGCTGAATTAGAAATTCCCATGTCTTATTAAAAGATGAACTTTAAAGAGTAGTCCTCTCCCAGTCATCATTCCATCTTCTGGGGGATTCACTCTCCAGGCTGGGAGGTGAGGTAGGTTGTACCCATATTGTGGTAAATGCAGTAATATGCATGCTACATGACCCAGGGGGCTAGGAAATGATATTACACAGCACAGTAATATCTCATTCAATCAGATATAGGCACAAGAGAGGATTGTGTATTAAAATGAAGGGAAAAAATTTATTAGTTCAAAATTGGTTTCAAAAACAGAGCCCCGACTCAATTGCATTTCGTTCTCTCTTGGCCAAACCCGAAAACACTGAGAGTCGACCCCTTGACTGGTGTAAATTGGGAAAGTTAATGTGGCCATGATGCTTTATGATGAATTTCTGGCTTGTATGAGCTGTACACGAGTGTAAGCCCTCAGAGTGCCAGGAAATTATTCCAGCTTATAATTGAGATCTGTATCTGGCCCCCAAAGAGTAACTGCAGTCTGTAGCACACAGCTAATGGTTTCATTAGGAACTTTTGTGTTTTCTGCTACTTTATGGGAACGTTTTTGCAATAGAGGGTAAGTATTTTATCACTAGGAGCAGAAGAGAAAAATGCTTCCTAAACTTTTCTGGATGCTAGAATATCTGGGTACAAGGATGCCTACGTGTAAGCAAGGTACTGTCTCTGTGCTGAGGAGCAGCAGGATGAGGTGACAGGGGTATATCCTCATTTGGATCTCTGGGAGGATCTAGCCTAGGGTGGACCTGCATGTCTGCATGTCTTCCTGAGACAGGGACAGGGACAGTGACACTGACTGGAGAGAAACCAAGATCAAGGGGATCCTGTATCCTCCCCCTGTCAGGCTGAAGGCAGTAGCTTAAAGGAAAGGGGGAATTTTGGCCGCTGGCAAGATTTTCCTTACAAAACTACAGAGGACTTTCAAGAGGAGGCAGCAGTTCCTTATTTGTGACTGAAAGGTGGTACTGAGCCCCAGCTTGTGCTCAGGAATGGCTGTGTGGAAAAGCCAGTGACCCAGGGAGTTTGATTTTGGAGGTTATGCTGGTGCTGTTCTGCAAGGCAGTGGAGCACAGGAGCAGCAATAAGCTGACTGCTTGGCTTCTCCTCTTCACTTCTGTCACCCCTCCAGCCCGCTCAGCCTGTGTGTGTTGCCAACACCACCAGCTTGCATAAGCAAATGTGCTCAAACAAACTTGTTTGTGTGCCATCAAATGCAACCAACACTGGATTCAGGAGCAGATGGTCCCTAAAGCAGATTTATCCACACAGCCTGCAATCTTGGGCCACCCTGAGAAGAGATGAGAAGAAAACAAACATTTCTTCCGTATTATCTCTGGTTCTGTGTTGACCTGTACAACATGCAAGGTATAATATGCCATATGACAGGCTACAAAAACCAATGTGCCCACAGTCAGGAAGACCACTGTCCCCATTTTCCCTGCCCATTGCATGGGGGTTGGACTAGATGACCTTCAAAGATTCCTTCCAACCCAAACCATTCTATGACTGTATGATTCTAACAGAGCTGTCACCGATGGAGAAAGTTGCTTTACTTCCCCAAAACAGCAGTGCACAGCACCTGCAGGTCTGCCTGGCCCTTGTCTTCTGCAGATATCCAGAGAAAATGCTGTGATCATCCTTTCTGCTACTGCTCCTGGAACCAGGAAGGGACTTTTGATATGTCCCAGCAGTGGGCTACACTGTGATAATTGTGCCAGTGTGAATCTGGAGTCCCTCCATCAATGGTTGTGGAATGACCCTGGGATCGTGCTGCCTCATGTTGCTAGATTGAAAGTGGGAGTAATTGGGACTGAGTTGACAAATACTTGGAACATGGACATCGTTAGTGTTCATCAGGAGATATATATATTTTTTTTTAATCTGCCTCTAAAGTAAACAGCAGTTCCCCAAGACCAATTTAAAATCTATTTTTACTTCCATCCCTGAGAGTCTGGAAAAGGGTTTTGAAGAAAGCTTCTTTCAAAGTCTCTGGTGACTTGACTAATTAAATCAGGAGCCTCATGTGGAAAAAAAAATATATCGAGATAGATACACTTTTGTAACCTCATTTTTTTTCACTCCACAGTGAAAAAAAAAGAATTATTTTAGAGTTGGGGTTTTTTTTTGGTTTTGTGCTCTACAAATTCATGAGATTCTAGGAAAGCTGCTAAAGCAAATTATTGTCAAGAACAGCTTCCTCCTTTATGAAAAGGTGCTCACTAGCCCTGAAACAGCACATCATTTAGGGATGCAGAACATGAAACTGTGATGACTTTTGTCATCCGTGTACTCAACCTTCATGTTTCCAGGCATTTAGCAGCCAGCTCACTCACACTGTTAGGCAACTTTTTACAAAGGACTGGCCAGTGTGCCCCTCTCTCTTAGCTACCTCCCTTTCATTATTTATGTCTTTTGTCTAAAATACATGCAATTTCAGATTGCAAGTGCATCTGGTTTTCCTCTTTTAAAATGTAAGTGAGCATTTCGTAATGGCACTTTACCGTTTTCTAATGGCTCCTCTCAGAGCGATTTGCAGGCACTAATGACTCTGCTCTAACAACACTCCTGAGAGCAAGCCCTGTCACAACACTGTCCTCAATTTTAACAGATTGCAAGACTGAAGCACCAAGGTTGGTGTCTGTGATGGTGAGGAATTCACATCACCTAAGCAGCACCCACCATCTGAGGCAGGAGCTCAGGGATTGTCATTCCCTGTGGAGTCCATCAGACACTGTTTGAAGCTCTGAATGACCTTCTGAAATACCTCTCTCCACTGATTCTAAATGGAATAAGAGTCAATGAAGACTGTTATTTAGACATCTGTGTTTTGCAGCTTTCTACATCCAAATCCTGTATTTCATTGAGTAGACAGACTTTTTAAAGTTGCCTTATCCTTTCTGGTTAGAAAGGATATTAAAACTAAACAGAATTTGGTTGTGGATTTTACATCCTTCAAAACACAGATTTTCAAGACCCAGCCAGTGAAGTGGCCCAAAGGAAAGCTGGACACCATTTCCCAAGCACAGGTCTTAATTCTGAGCCCATTCCAAAGTCATACAACTTGGCCACTGAAGATGTTTCAGGAACACAAAGGCTGGGCCCTTTGGACATGACATTTTTGTAGGAGGTCCTTAGTGTAGGAGTTCATAAAAAGCTGTATGTGAACTGCTCATGATACAGAAGCCACTCCAAAGTGATGCAGGCAAAGTGATGCACAGCACAAGGAGCTCTAAGGCTGGCTATCACAAAAGGGTCAGTCTTCTGGTCCTGGGGCTTTTAGTCTAGCAGATAGAGAGAGGTACGACAGATCCAATGGCATTAGAAATAGTCTGGACCGTTTTATCAATGATACTAATTAACCACTGGAACAACTTCCACAGGTTGATGGGAAATTCTCCATCACTGAAAAAAATTTTAGATGAACAATGAATGCTTGTCCAGGGAATTTCTCTGATTATCTTATCCAGAAGGTTAGACTGGCTTATTGTTGTCACTGCTCAGGACTTATCTACAAGTCTTTATGACATAGATTTAGAATGTTTATCTTGGTTTCCATTCAGTCTCCCTATAAAACTGACTTTGTCTTCATTGCCATTCTCATTATAAAATTGACTTTCAAAGTGGAAACTATTAAAACACTTTGCTAACGGATCCCAGGTATTGATTATGCAATGATATGATCTGTAGGGATGTATCATGTAATACACTCAGATAGACATACTGTGAATTATGCACTGATCATCACAGGGAAAAATGTGGAAACAATATTTTCCTCTCTTATGAATCACACCTAAATGCCCTCTCACTCCCCTTTTATAAGATTACCATATCATGGTAATTTTGGTTTATCATGTGCTCATTTACATAAGCACATGTACACATTTAGCATATACAAACCCTGAACTGGTAATTAATACCTGCCTAATTGCATTAAGAGAGACACACTGGGAAGGTTCTTACCTATAACAGGTCTGCACGTGGAGATTCCCTTCCCATTGCCCTGGCTCTCTCCTTCCTTGGCTCTGCTCGAGCCTACACTGTGAACTTTCTTTCAGCAGTCACCTTGTAAAATGACACAAACAAACAAGAGGAGGAGGGAAAATAATTAAACAATTTCAGGTCTTAATATAACCTGCTTCTTCAGTGCTTCAGATCCAAAGTAAGCCTAGTGCATCCAGTCACTGCATTAACAGCATTACCTGGGGAAAATCACCATCTCTTTTACGGCTGCTGTGGAAAAAATTGACAAAATATTCCCTTGTTCATGCGTTTCTTCAGTTATTCGGAGAGATTCAAGGGAATCACAAAAAGTACATGCTTGCTTTTTATCTCTCTCCCTTTTCCCAGCCTCCACCTTGATTCATCTTGTTATAAACGTCAGCGATTTAACACCGTGTGTTGTCTCCCGCCGAGCAAACGGAAAAGTGACAAGAGACAAGGTCGAGCTGCCCTTTGCTCCTCCTGATACACAACCTATTTCATGTGTCTAAAGCTCTGGCTATAACAGGACTGGAAAAATATCAAAAGATATTAAAGTTAAGAAAACAAGTCACCAGGAGACTGTAACCTTCATCAAGTGGGAAAGCAGAAAGATTCTTATTCTTGGCTTTCCTGGTTGCCGTGCACTTGTCCGAACGCGCGAGGCTGTTTTAATGTTCTATTTTATTTCACTTGCTCTTGTTTGAAATGTTATCGTTTCAGAATTGAAAGCAATTTCTGTGAATTGATAGTTGAGGAATGCTGGAGGGTATGTGTGTGCGTACATGTACGCACCAGCCGAGAAAACCCTTAGCTGTCCCAGCAGAGGGACAATAAATACCACCATAAATGCCAATAAAAACAAAATGCTGAGTTTCTTCTGAAGATTGATTACAGAGAAGACCTTCTGTGAAGATAGTGATTGTTGGTCCTTACTGGATACTTTATGCAATTGTACAAGCACATCAGGCCAACACTTTGATTTTTATTTTTGGTGCATTCAAAAGAGAGAAGCAATAGATAAATAAATAAATGAATTTTGATAGTCTTTGTTTTGTCCACAGTAAATGCTGGAAAGAAAATCTATAGTTTTTTCTTTTAGTGCTGCCATTTCCAATACCTAGTAGATTTGAATGGGGAAATATATCTAGAGAGTGAGATGCTTTACTCTGTCAAAGGTTTCAAAGGTAAATAAACAAGTTTTATTGGTTGCTTTTACATCTAGATGTACTATTTAATAGACATATTAAACAGTGATACAGCTGCCAGATATTCCAAGGAAATATTGTGCATATCACAGCTAAGACTTAGAATGTCATAACAAATCTATATTTTACTAATGGAAACAAGGCTTTCTCACATAAACTGCTCAGAGCTTTTGAAGTTCATTTTCTATCACAGTCATTTTCTCCCACATTCTCCCAGATGTTTTGCAATTATCACAGAATCACAGACTGATGGGGGTTGGAAGGGACCTCAGGTGATCATTCACCTGCCAAAGCAGGTTCACCCAGAGCAGGTCACACAGGAAAGTGTCCAGGTGGGTTTGAACATCTCCAGAGATGGAGACTCCACAACCCAACTGCTTTTGCAAACAGGACTGTGCTACACAAATGACCTTTTCCTAATGCTTGTGTTGAAACGTCAAAGCAGGAAATGAGGTGTAAACCCGGGCTGGAGTAAGGCCTTGGCTGAAAAGATACAAGCAGAACGACTCTTTAATGGACCATGGTAGTTCTTCAAGCAAAAAGGATGCAGGACAGCTACCCTAGCAAAAACAAGACTTAAGCAAATAAAGTGGGACCCCCGTTGATGAAGGGTTGATGCCTAAATGCAGAATTAAAAAGAAAAGCCCCTCCCTATTCACTGCATCTCTGTGGCAGCCAGGCTGTTTTCTTCAGAGTAGGAGACAGTGAGTTTTAATCTTTTCAGGAAGCAGAGAGAATCAGACTTGGCTCTCCTACATCTTTGGGTTATTATTGCTATTTATAGCCCTTAGTATAAAAGGCTCTCTGTGTTGGAGGTGGATTTGAAATAATCTCTTTCAAAAGAAGAATAAATCTCAGCTTTTCTCTTTCTTCTTCTCTTTAGGCAACGGCAGGGGCACTTGCCCTGTGGGGAAAGTTTCAGGTCATGAGTCCCGAGTGCTTCAAGTTTTGGAGCTGGCCTTGTTACATCGATCTAAATTAATCCCAGAGGATGTACCTACAGCAATGGTCTGACCTCTATTGCTGCAGCTCGGTGCCGAACCTCTGTTCCTTCTCCCCACACAGCTGCAGTGACTGCTGTAGCCTGATCATGCTGATGGAGTAGGAAAACCCATCAGGCCCTGTGCACCTCCTGCCCCAGCAGCTCCACGGTGCCCTTGCATGGACACCAGCCACGTGTTGCACAGGTGCCTGCTCTCACAACTGCGTGGCTTTTCTGCAGAGAAAAGCCAGTGGGGCTGGATGAAGGTCAGCAGATGATCAGACTCATTAGCAATGTTATTTGAGTAGAAGTCCAACCCACTTAAAACCAAGTTAATTCACCCATGGCTCACGTTACAAATCCACAAACCTGCTTTGAGAGATTGTCTCAGCCTGAGTTTTGTCAAAATGTGCAAAGAGCTTGGGCAAGGTCAGTGCTGAGGCAAGTCCAAGGTCTGGCTTGGTTAGCCAGCTTGTACAGCACTCAGCACAAGCAGTGTAGTTACACAGTCCATCAACAGATGCTCCAAGTCTGAGTCTTCCAAACTTCCATGTCAGTTATTTCAGGCCAGGATACAGTCATGCTGGCTGCTAGCAACAGGGACAGAAACCATAATGCTTGTGTAGATAGGCAAAATTAAATCTGGATTCAAGCCCACTCTTAATCTTATAGAAGACTTGAATCATGCCAGCTTTCCTTCTGTATTGCAAAAAGCACATTTTCATGCAGCTGTTGTCTTCTGCCCCTTTCTTGTTGATGCCAAGATGTAATAGCAGGGTTATATTGCTGACCCCTGGAGCAAAACAGTTACAGTCAAGGTAGAGTACTGAAAGTACTAAAAAGTATTAGAGGCCAAAGAATGTAATAAAAGAGTGATCATGGTCAGCTTTAACTCTCTATGTATTAATTGGCCAAATGTCACTTCAAGTTGCAATTTAGAGAAGTGATGTATTGACATGAACACTAGTTTCTAGGAAGAGTAGCTCTTTGGTACATAAGTAGAGGTTTTTGTCCTAGAATTAACCTTTACTGCAGATTTCCATTCACAGAAAATTTTACTGGCATGCCAAGACTTCACAGAGCATTTCTCATAGATTCTTGAGTGACTTGGATATCGCTTTTGGTTGCTTCATCATGAAGACTTTTCTTGTGCTGTATTGTGGAGATATTTATAATAGCTCAAAGTCTTTGGCTGTGGTAGATGGAAAACAAAGTTCTCCAGAGGGCTCAGTTCTCAGTGACTCCTGGTCACATACTGACCACACTGGCTATTAGTTTGAGATGTCTCTTCCAAATCCAGGGTTCAAAAGGCCTCCATAGGCTCAGGATAACATATGCTTAGACCAGCAGGCAAGGCTGAAAGCACTGTGTTTGGGGAATGTGCTTCTTGGGCTGCTTGTGCCTCCTATATGAAGTGCCCCAAACTAAGAGAAACAGTCACAGTTTCTGGGAGCTTCTTAATAGAGCCACAGTTAAGTTCACTGACTGTTATAATTGACTCTAACAAGACACCAACCCTAAAACCCAAAATGTTTTTCTTCCTTCCTGGGAATCTTGGGGAGAAATGGCTGAACCTCAGTTGAGTTCTTTTGAAACTGATCTGAACGCTCCAACACCACATGACTTCTTCACTGTCATCTTCTTACTCACGTAACCAGTCTCTGCAACTTCCATGGGGCTTCAGGATGGATGAACTTGTCTCTCATAGAAATTTAGTTCCAGGCATGAGCACTAGCAGAGTCCCACTGAATCTAAGAGTTTGCTGTGGGATGGATTTCAGAGACGCTGAGTAAGACATTAAAACATCTTTGCATCAAAGCCTCAATGAGAACCTCAAGTGCTTAAGACCATGCCCACATAGGAAATTTTTTGGAAAAGAGGCAGAAAGGCGAAGTCCAGGGAAGACAAAGGATGAAAAATGTATCAAAAATCAAGGAGAGCTGAACAGATGAGAGAAAAACTAAAAATGAGGAGCAAAGGGGGGATCTGAAGAGAATTCTTTCTGATATAGCACTCAATAATAAATAAAATATAAACTACCACAATATGCTATAGCAACCTGGCTTTGGGCTGTTCCCTCTATATCTGATATAAACAAAGTTCCCACTGCTTATTAAATTCATCATAGCCATGCCTCTGCTGCCTGGAGCTACTTGGTCTCCTCAAATACTTGTATTACAAAACTTGCTTCAGGGATTTAATTTCTGGTTGTTATCAAGATCTGCTTTCATCAAGATTTCAGACCAAATCTAATCACCATGCTAATGAAATGCTATCTTGACTGCACACCCTATGCTTTGCTCATAGCCACTATTTATTTTCTCACAAAAAAAAAAGTCCATGGGAACAGTTTTTCAGATGCAGGGAAGAAACATCACCATTACCAAGGCCAGGAGATCTTTCTATCAGTGTGGGTCACTGTAAGTATTTCTCTGCTCACTGGGACACTGTCAATATCACTGTCATGTCTGAAGTCCATGCTAAGAAATCACTGAGGCAGGCTCCCTGCAAGTTTGATTCCTCAGTGTAGCTCCAGCCTTGCTCACTTGGGTGAGTCGTGCCACACTCAAGCTACGAGCAGCAGAACAGGCAAATTGTTGGGCTTGGTGTGTTGGTTTCTGTTCTTTCTCCATGACATAGATGTATTCCCAGTGGCAGCAGGTGACATTATCATAGGATCTAAATATGGAGTGTCTACATATGTTTAGCCACCTTAATAATGTATTCTCTTTCTCTTTCTTGCACTCAAGCCTCCTCTCCTGTGAGAGACATCAGCAGGTTCTGCTTTGTCATACTATAGTTGTGTATTTATTGGGTGGATCTATGAGGCCAGCAGCTTGCCGTTAGCACCACGGGTGCTTTCAGTGATGGGGCTGTGACCATGCAGCTGTGCAACCCATAGAAGGGCTGGTGTCACCCCTTTATCACAAAATTGTCCAGAATAAAGTTGCCCAGTTGTCCAGGCAGAGGGCACATCCTTGAGATTTGGTTCCCTATTTAATAGAGAGAACAGCAGTTGATCCTTTCCTTTTTCTGATGTCCCCAGAGTCCACCTGGACCCTGGAATGGCCCCTCTGAGTAATATCCAGGTCCTGATCCCAGCACAACACTATTGTTTTCTTTGAGACTACTTTGTCTTGGGCAACCTGCCAGTCACCTCTTACCTAGTGTGGGCAGAAGAGCTCAGTGCTCTGCTGTTCTGGGGACAACATCTCATGAAGCTATGGCTGGACTCATTCTTCTCTATCTCAGAAACGGGTCCCTCTGGATGATAGGTATTGGCTTTGAGTGACATAAGATGGACTGAATATTGGCAGGGCTAGGAGACTAAACACCAAGAGAATGAAAAGGACTTGAAGGCATCAGCAATGGGAATAAGTGACATTTGCTTATGGCTGTACCAGTACCCAAGGGAGGGCAACTGCACAGCTGTGTTAGCATAAGGGCAGCTGCAAAAACAAATGCTCTGTGTTCTTGGTCCAGTATAAAAAGAGACTAAGACTGACCCTAAATAAAATGGAAGGTAGAGCTCTGGATAAAAACAAGCTGTGTTTTCCACAGGGGAAAAAAAGTCTGACTAGGAGAATGAGTCAGTCTGATGAGTGAGTCACAGGAAGGGAATAAAGATTATCTAAATTCCCAGTGACATATGGCACCAATTGTCTCAGACCAGACCAAAGCTGCGATGTCCTGACCTAGTTTGGGCTTCCTGATTTTTGGTGTTTTGAAACCTTCAGACTGGCATAGCCAGTAGGAAATACCAGGCACAGAGGCTGAAGAACATGGTAACAGATGGAAGCAAGACCATAGAGTAGCCACCGTCTGTCAACGTTTCACAGCTAGCATCAAGTGCAAATGGACTCAGTTGAATCTCTATTTTTAATTCTCTGTTGAATCTCTCTATTTGGATAGGACTTGCATTCTCAAGCAAACCTGACATTTTCCTGAAATATTTTTAGTCCTAAAAAAAAAAAAAAAAATAGACTTTTCTTTCACTATTCCAAACTTCTTTATCTTTTTTAGTGAAATAACTGTTTGGAAACTGTAAAATCTATTTCCCCCCTCCAACAAACCAAAACGTTTCTGCCACAAACATACTGTTTCCAGTTTCTGAAAACAGAGACAGGAAAAAATAGAGAAAACCAACCAACCAACCAACAAAAACCCACTTTGGTAACATCACATTTACAAGCTCTAGCTTCCGTCTGTCTGACACACTGGGATTTAATTTTCCTCTCATGTGCAGATGTAAACCAGAGATAATTCCACTGAAGATGGTGGAGTTGCTCTGATGAGAAAATTGTGTAAGATTGTAGCAGAATCAGGTGTTTTCTAGTTAAAACAAATCAGATAGGATGGTTTTTGCAAAACTCAACCACTTTTATCCCTCAATCCTTGCAATAACTCAAAATCTGGTTAGACCTTACAGCGTGGATAAACAGCTGAACTAAGACCTCCAAAGATAATAAGCAGAAGGAAACTTCAACAAAAAACCAATTTCATCTTCAGAAGAAATGCACGAGAAAACTCAGAAACTAAGATGTTCTCAGAAACTCCACGTTCTCCTGGTGCAGACTCCATATGGTGACAGTAATGGGGTTGACAGGTTTTAGGGGCATTCTGTCCTGGGTGGGACAAAAAGAATCATCAAAACTGCCCTTTGCAGTGTGGATGCTGTGGGAAGCTCAACACAGAGCCGTGCTTTGCTGACAAGTTCCTACTGGCATGATTTTTTAATGCTCGACAGAACATTAGAGAACTCGCTCTCCTCTCACACTCTCCCTCCTCGCGCTCATCTATGCAACATTTTTACTAACTCACTGTATTTTCTTTTTGTTTGCAGTTGAAAGCCAAAATCAGTTTTGTATTCCCACGGAACTCTTCACATTCCCACCCAAATTATTCTAGAGCTGATCTCCTAACCCAGAGGGGCCCTGCTGGCAGTATTTCCATGGAACATCATTTATATTCCCACTGAGTTCAGCAATAAATCTCTCCCATCTGAACGACTGAGGTCAGCATACAACACTACCTTGCTGAGGGTCTGTTCCCAATGGGCTTCATGAGTAGTTACCAAGTTAGGTGGCATGCTGTTATGAAGCCAATCTCATTTGGATCCTCTCATTTGCCTGCTGAAGTATAACAAATTATTTTTTCTCTTCCTCTTTTTTTTCCCCCTCTAAATTATACACAATTGCTGAAAGCTAAGCAATGGTTTTTGTGTGAATGAGCAATTGAAGTGGGATCCCTGGTACTAGTTATTATTCTGTTTCAGTAATGGTCATACCTTGAAAAGCCAAAGGAAAGCAACAGAGCATAAAAGAGAAGCTCAATGAAGCAGAAAAGGTTTGATATGATATTCAAAGCTCATGTTCTGTTCAGCAGACAAGGTGGAAGACTATCCCATCCAAATATCAATGCTAATATACCCTCCTTATGCAGATCTGGAAATCTAACTCCTAAATATTATTTTCTTCTTTCTGAACCATGAAACCCAGATTGTGCATTAAGCACCAATGGCTTCTTTCATCAGATATTAACCACAAGGATTACACAGAGCCATTTGACAAAGAAAGGAGAAATGGGTGCTGGGAAGCCCTGATCATATCACACCCAGTGTGGTCACAGGATATGGAGCTCCCACAGGCTAAGATGAAACCAGAGAGGCTCATCTGAGCCTCTGATGAGGGCCAAAGGAAGGAGAGGTTTCTTCTGACAGGGATTTAGAGCATTCAAAATGAGTTCCTGAATGGGCTTTGGCTGTAGAAGTGACCATGTCTCTCCCCACTGACTATAGATTCAGGCTTGTATTTGACCACTGAAAACTTGCAGGGGAAAAATGAAAACATGAGAAACTGATCTTCTGGCAATAGCTGTCAGCAGGTTTTTTCCTGCTTCTGAAAGGCAGATTAACTCTTTCTTTGTTCATCTTCTTTTGAGACATGTAACTGCAGCAGGCTACTTCTGGCAGCCTTTTTTCTGTCCCTCAGTGGTTTTATCCCATGGAGATGTGGCCTTTTGTACCTCTGGGTTGTGCTGTTTGTTGTTGAATCAACTTTATCAATCATCTGTTGTGTCTTCACCTTCTGTATTTCTCTTCTTTAAGGACAATTAATAGTTTCTCCTTTAGCCAGACTGATAGCTTTGACATCCTTCCTTCATTTTGGAATAATTTGGATTATTTTTTTCCCCTTAGACTTGTGCCTTGTGAGCTCATACCCCCCCAGTTATCAGGGTGTATTGATATCTGTCAGCTTGAAGTCCACTGTGTGCTACTTTGCCAAAGAGTCATGAGCTTTCACTGTCCTTGGATGCTGTCACCCAAATTGCCTTCTCCCTTCGTATTCTCAACCAGCTGCTCCCTCTTGGTTAGAGTCGGAGCTGGGAAAGCCACCGGCTCAACTCCTGTTTAAAGACCCTGTTACCAACCCTGTAAGAAGCTGCTGGACAGTCTGTATCTGACTGTATTTTGCTAATCCTCCCCAACTTGTTTCCTGGGATTGATGCCACTCCTCTCTTCATTACACAGAAACTTTCAGTGAAGTTCAGCCCCATGTATCTCAAGTGCCACAGACACACGGCCCAGCAGCTCCTCCTTCCCCAGACCTGAGCAATCCTGGATTAATTATTTTCATATTAATATGCCAGAGAGTGGAATGGTTCCACCAATGTCTCTTAATGACAGATTTGTCATGATTTAGAACATTGAGCCTTCCCTGGGATAGATTTCCTAGTCAAATCTCTGCCCAGGAGATTTGCTATCAAACAGATGAAGAAAACTTTTGGCAGTTTTTAATCACACGACCTAATACAAACCAGTATTATCTACCAATATTAGTGATGAGAACAGCATGAAAATGCACATGAAATGAAATGACTGGGCATTTATCCATGTAACAAAACCACTAAGAACTGCCACTGATTGGATTTAAAACCCTTTTTAAAATAACTTATGTAATGGCTGTGGACTGTCATTCCTCAGGGATACAGAATGAGAGCTATTAGGATTCAGGAGGTCAATTTCCAGGAGGAAGGCTGCTCACCGACCATCATCTCCTGCACTGTTTCTTCTCTCCTTTCCTGAAACATCTGGTACTGCCCAGCAGAGAAGACCTTGGACTGACAAGTTCAAGGTCTCAGTTCAGGAAACCTTGCAGTGCTGTTACTTCCACCAGCACGCATGCAAATGAGTCACAGAATATTTAAAACATTATTTCAGCTACATCTTCTTGTTACCTATTTCTTACAGAGAAATTTAAACTTTGTTATTCAATCCTGGTTGAGATATTGAGAAATGTACGTATAAATTTACTATTTGAGAGGTGTAATTTTTTTTTTAGTTAATTACACAGCAACTTAATTTATCTTTTGTCAATTTGTTTTCCCTCAATAAATGATCTGCCAACAATACGTTATTTTTAATTAGCCTGCAGCAAGTGTCTCTATGAATGTAAATCAAATGCTTATTTGAGCCATTAATTGAAAAGGAGAGATCATTGGCATTCATATTGTGTTATTCTTGGGTTTTTTTAGTTTTCATATTTTGAAAGGATTATGACAAAACAGTGCCTGCAGCAAGGAATTGACATCACACTCTGATAATCAGAAAGAAACAGAAATGTACAAAAAAAAGACATAACTACTTTTTTTTTTGGCAGATAATAAATGCCAGGTACAAAAAAGAAAAAGAGAACGATAGTTGAAAATTTCATTTCTTGATCATTGGGAAAAAAAGAAACTCATCTCTCCCCACTCCCTCTCTCATCCTTATATAAATATATATTTACATTTAGGGAATGGTCATTCTGGATGCATTTACATGAGGAAGTGCAGAAAACCAAGACACTCCTGTTGAAGAGTGTCCAACCCAGTCAAGAACAGAGGAAATATTCAGGAATTCAGCATGGGGACAGGTATCACTGTGCTGCATGCAGGGTTTTGCAGCTGCTGGGGCAAATACCTTCTGGATCTCTGTCCCAGACTATATTCCACTTCAGTTTGTACCCCTCTTCTTGGATTTTGCTCCAAGGCACTTGGTGACCCCTATGGGTATGATGACATTTTCCTTAGTCTTCTAACACAATGGCAAAATCCTCTCTAGTGCCTGACCACGTCTGTCCTCAGTTTAGCAGAACTCTGTTCCATCAGTTGCTTATTCTACAGTTTCAATTCAGATTGTAGGAGCATCAAATCCTGAAAAAATATATGCAGTGCCATTTTGTTTTATTTCCTCCATGGTTAATTACAGCAAGTTTTTCAGGCTTTAGATGTCACCTTAACCAAAACTACTGCTGATCACATTTCAGTCAGAGAGGTGTTTGGGGCTTTGATTGCATTTTATAATCACACAATTCCCTTTATTTCAAGCAAAGCATCAATGGCCCATCTGGCACATAAACAATAGTTCAAAAGAAAACCATTGTCTTACAATAATGAAGCAGGAAGCATTTTTAACCTTGATGTTCTGGGGTACGTGGTGAGCACTTCTCCATGAAAATAGTGTTTATGGGAAAACCTCCTGGTAGTTCAGATTTTCTGAGGCATTTAGTACAATGGTCTCTCAAAGGGACCTTATCTTCATAATTATCTTCATTATTGTTTCTTTGTGCCATGTATCACCATATTGCACTACTTCACCTAAGGTGTCCTTGCTTCCAGTGTGGCTGCATGACAAAAAGTGTCAGGTACACAATATTTAGTGGAGGGTTCACTTAATGGAGGTTTCTAATGAAATCTGAAGGAATCATTGTTTTAGAAAGAAAACATCTTGATGTACTGAGATGAGGGCATACTACAGCAGCATTTTATCACCCGTTGCTTTCTGCAGTGTCACTGTGACTTCTGCGAAATGGAAAGCTGTTGTGGTCATCAGTGTTTTGATTTCAGACTTATTGTCACTGAATGGACAGAGGTTCTTCATTTCAAAGGGCAGCAGGTTTAGGGCCTGAGGAGCAAGTTATGAAAAATATTAGAAGAAACACTTAATGAAAATGTCATAGAAATGAAAGACCTGGAGAAGAAGTGGTCAGGTTCATCTAGGAAGTTTCACTTCCCAGAACAGGAGTGCTCTTTGCCATTTCTATGTCATGCATTGCTATGAGATCAGCATCCCCTGAGTCCTGACTGCACCATCTGTCAAGACAGCAATTCCTATTCGATTGCTAATGACTCACTCTGCGACTGCTTCTCACCCCCAGTGAGTGCTCTAACACACATTAAGTTCTGCTGAAGTCAAGAGCTCACCAATAGATAAGATGTCTTCACATTCTTGGCATTTGACTCATAGTTAGATGCCTACAGACACAGATTAAATACTCAGTGAAAGCCCTCTGCTACTTTCAAGACCTAAATCCCCCCATCGAGCACTAGTAAAGTGCTTCAAGCCCCCTTTCAGATGCTGCCTAATTCGGTTTCCTCTGTCAGCCAAGTGAGGCACAGCAGGGATGGCTTTGGTAGTGTTCCTGCTCTGACATGGGTCCTGCTCCCCTTAGAGGTACTTCCTCTTACCTGGAGTGCCTCCTTCTGAAAGGGCATCTCAGCTGGATCTCCAACAGCGTCTCCCTGCACAGATCCCCTCCATTTCTCCATTTTCCCCTCTTACATCTTAATGCATCTTTTAATCTCTTCATGGTCTCATCCTATGTGTCCTCTTGCCTCTTCACACATCTCCTTTTGTGTCTCTCCTCCAGTGGCTGCCACTCTTTCGTAGATATTTTTGCAGAGGTGCCATGTGCTCCTGTGCCTGGCTGAATTTCTGGCACAAAATGGGTTGTCTTAATCGGTTTCAGAGCTGGCTGGAACTGCTTGTGACTGGCACAGGCTCAATGGGAGGGATACACAGGAGAAGGACAGCTTCCTGGGTTCCTGTGGGACTTTGTGTGAGTCTCCCTGCTTAGCAGGTGTGATGCTGCAGAAGCCCTGCAGCTCATATTTAGGAAATATGAGGATTTTACCAGCAGAAGTGTAACGCCAGTAGCAAAGATACTGAGATCCAAAACAACTCCCATTTATTTGGAGCATTGGCTTTTAACTTTGAGACAAAGAGGCAACAGAAGATAGAAAAGAGGAGGAATACTGTCACAGAACAAATGGGCTTTTCTCTGTCAGCCAAGTGCCACCTCTGTGGGGAGACCCTCAGATGAAGATAAATCAGTTGATGCTGGTGGCAGTCACCAATGAAAAACTCAGCCAAGTCTTTGGAGATTTTGGAGGATGTCTCTTCAGGGCATTAATGGAAACATGTCTGAAGAGAACTGGCATAGGCAAGAGCAACTCGAGGTAAGCAAAGGGACAGATTCCTACCAGTGATAGAAGAAAAAAATTGCCCCTTTAAGTTCAAAGTGAAGGACAGTTCAGAAATAGCTCTTCCTTTTCTGCAAGTGCAATTTAAAAAAAGAAATAAATTTGATTAAAGTTTAATTTTAAGAATGCCCTCTGTTTTCGGATTCTTGATTAAATTACCCTTTAAAAATTAAATTGTAATCCTTTAGGAGTTATTGATTCAGAAGAAAGAAAATGCCAATAGTACCATTCTGGCCTGAACCACTGCCCATCACATGGACATAATGCTTTCAATTTGCCTAAATAACTCATTGGATCTGACTTACTCTCATGGCTGGCTTCTCCAGCGTTCACTATCCACTTCGTGAGGCAGAAAGAAAGATGTAGGGGGGTTCATCCTCAGTTGTGCACAGTGACAAATGTACCACTCTGGCACAGAACAATTCCTTGGCATCCCTGGCTATGGAGACGCCCTCTTTTAGAGACTGACAAGTGGCATGAGGGCCTCCTCATGGCACTGCTCTGAGCCCCTGGCCCAGAAATCCTTTGGGATATCTCTGTGAGCATTGAATATCCTTTGTTGAATGGTGGCTTTAGAGAGCTGTGATAGTTTAACTCAGCTGGCAGCCAAACAAGAGACAGCCACTCCCAGCACCACCACCTCCCCAGCTCCCTTCCCCCTGTACCCAGAGAATCGGGGTGAGAACTGGAAGGGTAAAGGTGAGGAGACTTGTAGGTTGAGATAAGAACAATTTAATAATTAGAGTAAAAATAAAATTAAAATAATAAGAATAATAAGAGTAATAACGATAACAACTATATCTATATGAGTGATGTAGAGTACAGGTGCTCACCACCTGCTGACAGCGATCCCAGAGGAGCGACAAGGAACCCTGAAACTGAAATCACAATCCTGGAGAAACAAGCCCCAGTGATTCCCGAGGGAATCAGTCCCTTTTCAATCAGCCCTGGTTAATATCCTAAACATGATGTAATATGCTCTGGAATATCTTATTGGCATCTCCAATTGTCAGTTCTGGGTTTTACTACCTACTACACTTTTTTTCTCCACTCCCCTCTTCCAGTCCTCTGCTCTTGGAAACTGCCCAAACACAGTGTCCTTGTAGTTATCAACATTGTTCTCATAACAATCCTCACTGAAACCAAACCACAGCGCTTTCAAGCTACTGGGAAGAAAATTAACAAAACCATGACAAGGACATAGGAAAAGAAGTTCACGCTAGTGCAGCCCTTGAGCTGTAGAGAACACGCAGGTATGAAGCAGCACAAAAGCTCAGGGAAGGTTTCTGGTTCCTTTTGGCTTCCTACCCATCCACCAGCTCCCACATCTGAGACCTGAATGACTAAGAATCAGACTCAAAACATTCCTCATCCTTTCTCCCTTGTTAAATTACACCTCCAGCAACAGTGAAGGCACCACAAAAGAAGAAACAAACCTTCCATTATGTTTCACAGGAGGCTCAGCTCATTTTTGAGTTAAAACACCAACATGACAAAAAAGCCAGAATGAATAGAGCTACCAAGAAATAAACATGGTCTGTATAATTCAGATCCCCATGCGAACAAAAGGTTGCAGCTCTCGAATAGAGGCACTGTTGAGAAAGCACTTGAAAAAAAGGGATGAATCAATTAATGCTTTTGATAGTTTGAATGTCCCACTATCTAAAAAACAAGCACCGCTTTAATAGTGAGATAATTCAGTTTACTGAATCCAATTACATGTAATTGGCTTTTTTCCTTCTTCCCCCCCCCCTTTTTTAATTGCTGTTGGAACCAGAGCTGTGCTGCACTTCTGCTGGCTCTGCCAGATGTTGCTGTTATTGGTGTTGCAAGGGTTGCTAGGGATCACAGGATTCAATTAACATCAGAGGTGCAGCCCTCAGCCTGAATGGCCACAAACACATCAGCTACTTCTAACTTTGTAGCCCTGGATAAAAATGTGTTGATGAAACCCAGCCAAAAAAACACTTATGAAAGTACCCAAAGAAGCAAAATATCAGTTCCATTTCCTCTTTGGGCGAAAGCCTCTTTGATTTGGTGTGATGTTCATGTTCTGGGACATGGGACTTTTAATCCATCTCATAGAAAAATGCGCTGTGGCAGCCAAAGGCGCTGGAGGCTGAGGGTCCAACAAGCTTTGTGGGACCTTTTTGGCAACATTTGCTTGCTTGCCCGGGACCTCTGCTCTGCAGGATTGTGTCTTCCTTCCTGGAAGCCTTCCAGCTCAATCCTCCCTAGGACTCCAAATCCTTGCTATAGCAGAGCTACCAGTTTGCCTCAGACTTCAACACAGGGACAGCTCATGTTTGTAAGGTTTTTGGAAATGTTCCACCCACTGTTGCTGACTTTCAGCAAAGAAATTCTTCCTCACATCCAATCTCAACTGCCCTGGGCACAACTTGAGGCCATTTCCTCTTGTTCTATCACTTGTTACCTGGGAGAAAAGACCCACCCCCACCTCTCTACACCCTCCTCCAAGGGACTTGGACAGAGCCAGAAGGTCTCCCCTCAGCCACCTTTTCTCCAGGCTCAACACCCCCAGTTCCCTCAGCCGGGAACTCAGCACACTTGTGCTCCAGACCCTTCCCCAGCTCCGGTGCCCTTCTCTGGACATGCTCCAGCACCTCCATGTCCTTCTTAGAGTGAGTGCCCTAAAACTGAACCCAGCACCCAAGGTGTGGCCTCACCAGTGCCCAGTACAGAGGAGAGAGAACTTCCCCGGGAGTTATTACACCCTGAGAGCTCCAGGTATTTTGCAGAGCCCCTGCTGCTGGCTCTGGCTGTGGTTCCTTTCATGCACATCAGCTCACTTTGAAAACAAGCAGGCAAGGAGTGCATGCTCCTTGCTAACTAGGGTTCTACCTGTGAGATATGGGGACGGGGCCTCCTGGCCATGTAAGACAAACAGGTCAGACAAACAGGCACATGAACTGCAGCTCTTCTGGGACATTGCAGAAGCATTTGCAAGACTGATTGTTGCCTTTTTATTCAAAAACTGCTCTCCAAGTTTTCCAGTAAAACTATTTTTTAACTTGAAACAAGGCAGAAATATTTGAAACCTATTAATAAAATGGCCATGTTGATGGAAATCTTTCCCCCTGGCTTATTCTTGTGCCTTTCCCTTCTGTTCCCATTCTTTACCGCATGACATTTGAGCAAACCGCTGTTGAGTGAGTTGTAGCCGGACGGGAGGGAGGCAGCGTGCTGGAAACGCTGGGTGCTGTCCTCAGCGCAGCAGTGACTGACAAGGCAATTCACGCAGGCGGATGTAGCTGGCAAAGGATTGTCAGATGCCCAGGGACGAAAGGTGCTCCAAGCATGCACGCTGCTGCTCTGAATTAGCATCAGCATCGAGCAGCCAGTGCACAATGCTGTGTGTTGAGTCACAAAATACTAACTTCATGGTTAGACAAACAACCTGGTACAGGGAAGCACATGCTGGAGGATGGGATGGGTGCTGCACTGCTGTTCACACAGATGAAATCCCTCCCCTCTGCTCTTTCCTGTGCTTACACTGTTTTTCCCCTCCTCATCTTGCAAATCCTGAATGCTGCTGTCACCCAGGCTCATTCCCACTTCAAGTATGCAATGGGAAACTTGATTTAATTAGCCACTACTAGAGAGTTAAGGAATCTAGCCCAGAAACTGATGTGTCCATGCAGTCATGGAGGGTGGCTAATCTATATCCATGTAAACTGACTTTGTGCCTGAATTTCTCAAGCATCTGAGCTCAGGGGATTTGGAGGGGTGGGCATAGCAGCAACTGACACCCTGTCCCTACCAAAAGACACCATCTTGGGATGCGTCCCAAGCAGAGTTGCTTTTGTACTAGCTGCAAAGAATTCCTCCAAAGTTATATTCAAAGAAAAAAGTTAACTTCTTACCTGGGCTGCTAAGAATATTCTTTTCACAGAACATTTCTTTGACATTGTCTGGGTCAGATGATTTATCCCATGCCCTGTGTTATGGCTGTGTATTGCATTTTGCACCATCTTTTTTTGGGCCACATGATTAGTGAGAAGCTGCTGAGATGAATGCTGACGGCTTTCCAGGTTTATTTCTCTGAAGTGTTAATGCCATATGGAGAATCTCAGGTCTCTGAAAAGAGAACAGATGCAACTTCTTCCCAGTATATTGGTTCTGCAAATTTAATCTATTATTGTTTGATGGTTTCATCTGTAACTTCATTTCAAAGGAATTGCCTTTAACAATTTGGGAACATCCATGCAGTCAGGGACAAATCTGTCTCCTTGTCTTTTCCTTCTCTGCATTGCTCCTCTTTCCAGAGTCTCACAGAAAGCATGACTCTAGACCCACAAAGAGGTGCCTCTAGTTTGAAGAAGTTACTGGGCTCTGGGAAGCTCTTGTTTTGACAGGCTTTGGCTGGCACTATCTGCACATAATTGTCATGTTCTGAGAAGTCTGATGAAGTATGAACTGGTCAGAAATCCACAAAACAAAGAACTCAAAAAGATCACTGAAGAGCTGTCATTTTCCCTCCCAGGGACAGGAATCTTTCTTCCTCTCCAATGTTTTTTTAAAAGCCACATTTCTCAAAGGTGCCTTTCATGCAGTAACACCCTTTTCAAGATATGACACTGGATCTTATTGTCTTTTGAAGTCTTCAAGTGTATAAATGCAGATAGTATCTGACACAGAATGGCTTTGATCATGGTTGGGCCTTCATATACTACCATGTAATGACAATTATCATAATAATATATCATATGAGATTAGAATCTGGCTGTTCTGATCCAGAATCTGGATTTGGCTGCTCATCCACAGTTCCTCAGGACAGGACAGAGCTGACCTGAGCCACGTGTGTTTACAGAGATGCTCAAGGAGCAAGAGACTGAATGTTCCTGTGTTTGTATGGCAATGCCCACAGCAGGGAGCAGCTGGGCAGACACCACAGAGCAGCACACCTCCATCAGCTCATTACTCATCCAGAATATATATTCTCCAGTCTGGCACACCCGCTGCTGGGGAGATGAATTGTCATAAATCATCTCAGCCAAAGTAAAACAATTAAAGGAAACTGAAATGGACAGCAATTTTTTTTTTCCTTTGCATCTTGCAGTTTCCCAGAGGATGGAGAGTGTTAGGAGCTCTGCAGAGCCCTGGGTGGCAGCAGAGCCCTGTAGCTTCCCAGGGCAGATCCAGCATCTTCTGCAAGTGGAAGTGGCAAAGCTGAGTTGTTCAGTTGGTGGATAGCACTGATTACTCATTGGGGCAAATTATAGTAAACTAGGGAAAGTGGCTTAATGGGTAACTCAGTATAAACCACCCCAAAACATTTTGCTGGTGTTTGTTCACTCCTATGTGATGACCAGCCTCTACCAAAAATGGGACTGGCCAGCAAATAGATTTTGTAACCTGTGACAAATTATTTTCTTTCCCCTCCAAAACAGGGCAACTAATACACCTTGAATAATCCACTCTGAAAAGTTCCAGAAAATTTAATAAGGACGTGGAAAACTAATTCCAGATCAGTCTAAATTTTTTGTTTTCCAAAAGTTCATTTCAGTTGTGGACATCTTTATCTGCAAATATGTGAACTGAGGCAATTTCCAGACCCAACGAGCCAAAGCCCTGAGCAACACAGTCTGAACTGAATGTCTCTGAGCAGGAGGTGGGAGCAGATGACCTCTTGAGATGCCTTCCCATCCGATTATCCCTTCTTTCCACAAGAATGACATTTTGACATGACCTCAAAGGCGGCACCATTTTCTGTCAGCAAATGACACAGCATTTTCTGCAATTTGGGTCCCACATAAGAGGCACCCAAACCATCTAAGTGCTTTTAATGTCTTCAGAGTCTAGTTCTTCTGGCGGTACATGTTCTGTCCCTGCCGGTAATCTGCACCGTTTACACTGTCATCCCCATGCGGCACTTTGCACCTGAATTACAAGAGCATGGGTGCTGGCCCTGCGCCTCAAACTGTCTTGTCTAGACTAAGCCTATTTAACCTCTTTCTCTTAATTGGCATCGTCAGGAAAATGTTCATCCTTGCAACCCTTCCCTTGATTATTAGTACCAGAATCAACAGAAAAACAAACAAACAAATAAATAAATAAAAGCCCAGAGGACTTCAGAAGCGGCACCCTGGTTCCTTCTGCTTGTGTTTGTGAACTGGCAGCTCCATGTCGTCCCGGGCAGCCTCTGCTAACCAGGGCTGAGGGGCAGTCGGCCTGCAGGCCGGGCAGTTCCCCTCACTTTTTGGGGGAAGTTCCCCTCACTTTTTGGGGGAAGTTCCCCTCACTTTTTGGGGGCAGTTCCCTTCACTTTGAGGCGACATTCACCCTCACTTTGGGTGGGCAGCTCCCCTCAGTTTTTGGGGGCAGTTCCCCTCACTTTGGGGGAGCAGTTCCCCTCACTTTTTGGCGACAGTTCCCCTCACTTTGGTGGGCAGTTCCCCTCACTTTTTGGGGGCAGTTCCCCTCACTTTTTGGGGGAAGTTCCCCTCACTTTTTGGGGGCAGTTCCCCTCACTTTTTGGGGGCTTTCACCCTCACTTTTTGGGGGCTTTCACCCTCACTTTGGGCAGGCAGCTCCCTGCCCCTGGTGGGCCGCGGCCCGGGGGCTGTGAAGCGGCACCTGTCCGTGTGAGGAGCCGCCCAACGTCGAGCCCCGATCGGAACTGGTTCCGGGCGGCCCTCGCCCGCTTCCCGCGCGGGCAGAGCGCTGAGGCGCGAGGCGCGTCTGTGGAAAAGCGGCGCTGAGGGGGCGGCTGGGGACGGCTCGGGCCGTCCCCAGCCGGGACAGAGACACCGTGAGGGACAGACACCCCACTGCAGCCTGCGGGTCACCCACACCGCGGCACGGACACCCGTGAGAGGTGCGGGGCCGCCGAGAAAACACAGCAAAGTGCCAAGAGCGGCGGAAAGAAACGCGTTAACGGGCACGACCCGCGCCCTGCGCGGCTGCCTCTGCCCTGAGGGGCCGGGCCAGGAGTAAAGCCGAGTCCCAGCGGGAGGTGAGACTGGGACGGCGGGAGGAGAGGCTGAGGGAAGCTGAGCATGGGGAGGGGGAGGAAGAGGGCTTTAAAAGATTAAAATTAAAGGCTCCCCTGAAGCTTTAATTATGTATGTTCTCTTCAGCCAAGATCAGTCATCAGAGTTTGGTGCTAATTGGCAATAAATTAGATTAACTAAAAATTCCTCCAGTTGAGACTGTTCTGACAGTGACACCTCATTTATCTGGCCACTCCGTTACCCTGCAAAGGGAAATTTGTTGGTTTTGTTTGTTTTTGCTTTGCTTTGGTTTGGTTTTGGTTTGGTTTGTTTTGCCCATCAATTTCACTGTGGGAAAGGTCATTTCCTTGGTTGGTTGTGAGGATTTCACTGACCTTGGTATAGCCATGGTTATTTGCACTCCCTGAAGGGGATGACATGATGTTTGCATGGGATCTAAGAGAAGTTATCAGAGACAACAAGAAAATCTACCTAGCTGCTGAGCTAGGTGGTGGAATGGTGGGAATGTCTGTAAGCATCACGCAGGTTTTGTGGAGCTGTGCATGAAGACAACTATTGGTGTCTCCAGGACCGTGCTGTCGTGTTTTCACTCAGCGAAGCTGCCTAGCTGCTCCTGTAGCAAAGTTCTTTCATTGAAGTTCTTCTTGAAGTGAAATTCTCACTCCAAGAAGGACCTGGAGGTGCTGGAGCGTGTCCAGAGAAGGGAACGGAGCTGGGGAAGGGTCTGGAGCACAAGTGTGCTGAGTTCCCGGCTGAGGGAACTGGGGGTGTTGAGCCTGGAGCAAAGGAGACTGAGGGGAGACCTTCTGGCTCTGTCCAACTCCCTGAAAGGAGGGTGCAGAGAGATGGGGGTGGGTCTGTTCAACCAAGGACCAAGGGACAGGACAAGAGGAAATGGCCTCAAGTTGCACCAAGGGCAGTTGAGATTGGATGTGAGGAAGAATTTCTTTGCTGAAAGGGTTCTGAGGCATTGGAAGGGGTTGCCCAGGGCAGTGGTGGAGTCCCCATCCCTGGAGGGATTGAAGAGTCGTGTAGACACAGTGCTGAGGGACATGGGTCAGTCGGGGACTGGTCAGTGTTGGGTTAATGATTGGACTTTATGAGCTTAAAGGTCTTTTCCAATCGAGGTGATTCTGGGATTCTGTCGGGGCTACTGAACAAAGCAAAGGTGCTTCTGTGTGAAGTGGCAGGGGAAGGATGGGGACAGAGGATATTTTGCATTGGAGTGAAAATAGAAGAAATTTCATCTTTCTTTGAAGAGCAGCACTTCGACAAGAATGGGCACGGTAGTCTGCAATTTCATGCCAGTCTAATGGGGAAATGCAGCACCCGGGTGCAGTTATTGTCTGACTTGGCTGGGTGTTATTCCTGCCCAGCCTTCCGCTTGAGAAGGGACACTGCTGCAGTCTGGCTGGGGGCCACTAGATGGTCCCCAACAGCCGTGGAAACTCAGGCCATGGCCTCCCTTGGGTGGGCACCCACCCGAAGGGTGCTGCTGGGCAGGGGCAACACGTAGGAAGGTGCTCTTGGTGTTCACTGCAAAACTGCTGTCCCTGCTACGGGAGACATTGTCCGTGGCTCAGGGTGGCTGGGCTTCTGTTCCTCCCAGCCTTGAAATCTGCCTGTGAATGAGATCCTGCTCCATCGCTCTCCTCTCATCCTTGCTCCTGAAACATCTGTGTTCCTGTGTGCTCTGCAGGCACATCTGGGATCCCGTGTCAATCCAACTCACTTGTTTTGTTTACACTGAGCGAGATATTTGAGCTCACTCCCTGAGTCACCTTTTGTGGGCAGAGGAAATGTGAGCGCTGAAACATCAGTGCTGGAGACTGAAATCACATATGACCTTAAGTAAAAGGTGTAAATAGCCTTTCTTCCCACTCCTTGTGTCAACAGCAACAGAAACCAAGGCTCCCACTCTCTGAAGGAATTAGAAACCTCTCAAAACCTCAGGCCTGGGATTCTTACTCTGTTTCTATGTATGTTTCTAAGCCCTCTCTGTGTTCTGGCACCTGTCCCACTGCCTTTGCCATTTTGGGGGCAAGATGCCTGTGAATCCCTCTGTTTTGCCCTGGAAAGTGGGCTGAAAACACAGCCCCTGTGTGCCAGGTCCTGAACAAACAGATGAGCTGTGCCTCTGTGTGCAATCAGAGCTTTGGCTGTAAGCATTTGTAGCACTAAAGCTCGCTGTTATTCAGGGTATGGAGAGTTGTGTGATCAGAGCAGCCTCTCTGAGCCACCTGAGGCCCTGAGATGAACGAGGATCAGTAACAATGGGAAATCCGTGATGGAGCAGGCCCCTTGCTGCTGGCTTGTGAATTAAAACTAGATTAAAGGTACAGGTACTCTAAAGGTAGATTAAAGCTAGTTTGGATCTGTGCTTATGCCACAGTGACCACAGAGCAAGGCTATCCCTGGCTCAAGAAAAAAGAATGTTTCTTGCAATGATCTTTTCCTCCGTCCCTTCCCTGCTCTCTTCCAGTGCTTCTCTGCCCCTTGCAATCTCTCATGGCCTCTGTCCTCCACATTTCTCCATTTTGGGTGATATTTCTCAGATGCAGGACTCGCCCTAATGCCTTTTTTCAGGAGAATCAGGTCAGCAGAGAAAGGTACCCCATAAACTTGTCCCCAACACCCCTGGTTCTGCTTTTCCTTTCTCAGTGCAGCTTCCCCACATCCCTGGCCTGAGGTCGATGTGCAGTCTGATATGAATTGATACTGGGAACAGCCCCATCTGCTTTTGCTGTTAATTCTGAATGGGAAAGGGTTGTGTTCACTGCTTGTTTAATTATGCCTGAATAAGAAATCTCCTTGGGGCCATTTTGGGAAGGACACTTTACAAATGTTTTGTATTATTATTGTAATAATTTAGCGGGAGTTACACATGCGTGGAGAGAAGAACAGACCTGAGCAGCACCGGCTTGCAGGTTTTGGAGAGATGCCAGTTGTTGCTGTGGAAAATGAAGAGAGTATGTTGCCCTCCAGAGCTGTTGTTTCATCTAGCATGGGGCCTTCGCTGGGTCTCCACAGTGCTGGTGGTTTAGTTCAGGGTGCTCTTCACTGCAAACCACAGCCCAGGGATCTCAGGACAATGCCAGTGCACGCTGCCTTTTCCAGTTTGAGGAGCGATAGAGGGGGCTTGTGGTTTGCTTCCTGTTAGGGGAAGTTGTGGTGCCAACGTTCCAGTGGGTTCCCCTTGTGTCAGAAATCTTGTCTTTAGCAAAAGGAGTGCAAACAGTTACCCAAGTCACAGAATCATCGAATCCCAGACTGGTTTGGGCTGGAAGGGACCTTAAAGCTCATCCAGTTCCACCCCCCCTGCCATCAGCAGGGACACCTTCCACTAGACCAGGTTGCTCAAAGCCTTATCCAGTCATTTGTGGCATGAAAAGTGGCCATTTTTACTTTTAGTTCTGGTGAAAGGAAAGAAGATGTTTTTACTCCCTCAAAACTTTTATTTAATGCAAATTGAAACATTTCTTTCAGTGCTTCAGAATCTTCTGAAATAAATGTGAAGGCAATATCTTAGTAAAAATACAGTAAAATATGGCACATGTTTATTTCCAAGGTTTCCCTAAAAATTTTTGTGGGTTTTGGGTTTTTTTTTAATTTTATAAACAACCTAGTAAGCATTTGTGAAATACACCAGGGTCAGCAGGTGCTTCATCTCATTCATGATAAGGCTGCAGCTATAAATAACGTTAACAGCAATAATAACTTGATCCATAAAGCTTGAAAGTGTTAAGATATCAAATCAAAGAATGAGTTGGACTGAGTTAGCGTGTGCATGAGATTCCATGGAAGAGCCATGTCAGCATTTTGTCCTGTGGCTGTACAGGAAAGAAAAATCTTGAGATTTCTCTTAGTTCTGTTTTGGTAGGGAACAGAAAACTGGACTGGGACAGGGGTGAGAACATTTCCTCTGAAGCATTCTGCTGCTTTTCTGCAGAGTGAGAGAGCATCTCCCGAAATGCCTGGATTCCTGCTACAGTTTAAAAATACATGGAGATGGAAGATAAAAGGGGCGTTAGCAATTAACACTGGTGATAAGTTTAGCTGCTAGAAAAGTTGGACTAGTGAAGAACTATTAATTGAAATCCCCAGTTAATACAGAACTGTCAATAATGAATGCATAATGGAGAAAGTCCATTTAATTTTTAATTATTGCCAGCCCCTTCCAAACAAATACAGTGTGTTAAATCTCCCTGTCACCTTCACCCATGCAAAGGGTGTTTGATGGAAGTCTTCATTAACCCCAGGTCTGCTCACGGCATCCTGCCAGGCCATTAGCTAGTTAGTTACAATAGCAGTGACTGGCACTTGGCAAGAAAAAGCCCAGGAGGACATTGCCAGGTCCAGGACGTGGCAGGAATTAACTCTGTGGGATGATTGCAGGAAGAGGCTGAAATCCCTCTACTGAGCTCTCTGACATGGTGGGGTCTGGAGCTCCTCATGCATCTCATGGATTGGGGTCCTTGGGGGTTAATATAGTAGACAATCCAGATCAAGTGACAATTCCCAGCTGCAATCACTGTTGATTCGGGGGTCTCCTCTGTGGGGTGACCTCCAGGGCAGTCATGGCAGGTCAGCCAAATAAATGAAAGCACAGTTTGTCTCCTATAAATTGAAGAGTATGGGTATGCATACTTTCAGGCTCGAGTAATGGGGTGTGAGTTGGATGAGCTGCTTCAGTCTGAAGTGAGAGCGTTCACGCAGAGGCCTGAGCAAATTTCAGCCTGTGCTAGGAGGTCTCTGCATGATCCCATTTATGGTTTGACCATGAATCTTCTACTGGGAATCAACTTGGGAAGAAACTGCCATGGGCTTTTGGTGAATGATAGCTGTCGTGGCATTTCCATCTCCTCCAAAGCACATGATCTCCAGCCAGCCAGCCAGCGCCTCCTGGCCATGCTAACCCAGGTGGAAATAATCCTGATAATGACCAGCACTTTGGGAGACTGAATTCTGCTTTTCTGGTGATACAAATCCAAACAGATTCTCCCAAGTTTGGCAGTATTAACAATGTGAAACTAAGGGAAGCTGGGTCAAAATCAGTCTGTGCTTCTCTGCTGAAAGTGTGAGTAGAGGCATCAAGGAGTCCTGACTTTACCGGAGCACTGACTCATGGAGAGTTGGCAGAACTTTGTGCTTGGGGTGGGTGTGAGGGAAGGGTTTATAGCTCTGTAAAGTCACCTTCTTGTAACGCTTGTCCCAAATGTCTCCCAACACTTACTATTTTTAGAGTCTTGCTCTCAAATGAGTTTGCCTAGGGCCAGTCTTCTGGGGATTCAATTAAACTCTGGAATAAAATAAACACTACCCCTTCGCCAGGGCTTGAATGCTAAGCAGAGTCATTATTTGAACAAAGTAGGGCTGTAAGTTTCAGTGTTTAAATGTCCTCTATTTTCATCAACTAGGGGTCAGAGACAAGTGAAGATGGGAAAACCCTGTTCATTAACTCAGCTCATCCACTCTCACAGCCTTTCCACTACTGCTCTGAAGTGATCAAAACACCTTAAGGGCATTTGCTTTGGAAACAATTCTACATTTTAGTGATGGAGTTTGAAGTCACCGAAACAGCTCCTATTCTTTTTTGGATGATGAACCAACTGTGTTTGCATGGGCAATGCTGCACCACAGAGATCTGGGCTGTAGTTAGTGCCATTTGTCTACTGAGGGACCTTAGGCAAGCTCGTGCCTTTGTTTTTTCCTCTAATTAAATACTTGCTTGGTGCAGTGTGATTCAACAGTCATCCCATGGGCCAGGTCTCTCAAATGGTTCTATCCAGATTTGTGTCTTTTTCCTGGAGAAGGGAAGTGGTTGTCTCAGCACGTGTAGAGGTTGGGTGAGCTACTGCAATGGAGCAATACTCCACGAGTGGAGGACTTCCAAAATTCACATCTCATCCCAGAGATACTGTGTTTGGAGCACCAGATTTAGACTTTGGGGGAAAAAGGAGTTCCCTAAGATGTGTTTAAGAGTATCCATATGTGAAGTCTCCTCAAAAATCTTATGAGAAATTTTGATCTGGTGCAAATTCTGGGTGATTCCAATTCACCTGGAGCTGGGTTGTGAACAGTTCTTCCCCAGCTTTCTTGTAGGCACCTTTCAGGTCTCCCCAGAGCCTTCTCTTCTCCAGGCTGAACAGCCCCAACTCTCTCAGCCTGTCCTCACAGCAGAGCTGCTCCAGCCCTTGGATCATCCTTGTGGCCTCCTCTGGACTCATTCTAACTGTTCCATGTCCTTCTTGTGTTGAGGGCTCCAAAACTGGATGCAGTATTCCAGGTGAGGTCTCACCAGAGCAGAGTAGAGGGGCAGAATCACCTCTCTCAATCTGCTGGTGACATTTCTTTAGATGCAGCCCAGGATGCAGTCACAGGCACAGGCTGCAACAAGCAAGATCCAAGTGAAACATAAAGCAAACTTTTGTGGAAGAGGCGATAAAAGCCCTGGAAAAAGGAGGGGGAGTGAGGGAGTGAAGTCTGCAGGTGAAACAGATACCTGGCAGGAGTAGTGTGCAGAGCTCATGCTGTCCTGGGACAGGAGGATTAACGTGATAACACAAATCATTCGTGTTCCTCAGGGATCCCAACTCCACTGGTGCACATTAAAATACTCACAGACATACCCAGCTGGCTGTACACATGTGTGCACACGCTGCCTTTGTGCTTTTCCCAAATATCTGCATCCAGATGGCTTTAGGAAGCAGGGATCTGTCATTAGATATCTCCTGTCAGGTTCTTCTAGGTGACTTGGCCTCATTAATTGTAATACTTATTGTAATAGCCTAACTGTCTTAGAACAGATTTTCTCAGGAGCCAATTCACACTACGCAGTCAAGGAGCAGTCTTAGCAGCTCTCTTTTGTTGAGATGCTACTTTTTATTTATATCTCTCAGTTTAAAAGAAGCTAAAATAAAAATTGCCAAGATTTTTTTAATCCAGCTTTGCCGTCTCCTGCTGCTACAGCTACACAAAACCTTGTGCGCATCCGTTCCTCCGGATGACAGCTAATCCCTTTCTCCTCACTGTTGAAGCGAAAGCAGCTTAGGGAGGTGTGGAGTTGGAGAGGAAGCATCAGTGTTTGAACGAAATGTCCCCAAAATGGAATGGTGTAGTGGACCTGTGCTCTCCACTTGGGCAGAGAAGATTGCTCTGTTTCGCATTGTGGTCAGTTAAAATCATTGTTTTCTATGGGAACCTGTGGATTTTGGAAGAAGCTGCACTGGAAGGATTTCTTTGGTCTGGGGCCAGTCTGCACAAATAGAAGTGTTGAGCCTAGATTGTCTAATAAATTGTTATTTTAGCTTGTTATTTCAAAGCACTGTCCTATTATAGCCTGGGAAAGCCGGACTCTGAATACTTCTTTCTTGTCCTTGGAGAAGAGAGACTGGGCGAGTCAGAGCATGAGCTTAGCATTTGGACAGGGATGGGGCTAAGCAGTCCTGCATCTGGGTTTGTGGATTTTCTGTGTGTCAGTATTGGTCACCTCTTCCATTCCCCTCCCTCTTTGCCTTGTGTTCATAGAATCATCGAATGGTTTTGGGTTGGAAGGGACCTTAAAGATCACCCAGTTCCAACCCCCTGCCATCAGCAGACACCATCTTAGTCCATGGAGACAAGTATATTCCTTTTTCACCATAAAAACCCAACACTGGAGACAACAACAGGGAAATCTGAGTCCATGTTGACTGTGTCCATGTAGAAAAACCAAAAAAGGAGAACAAAGCAGTGAAATATGCTTTAAGGATTGTGCTTAAAGACTAGTATTGGATTTAACATGAACACAGTAGGTGCAACATTGAATTCTCTACCAAAAAGGTGCTGTTTGTACCCCCTCCCTTGCACTGCTGTTCTCTTTTATCGAGAAATGAGAGGCGGTGTGGCTTGCTGAAGCTCACAGTGGCAGAGCTGGGGCTGCATTTCACAAGCATTAGGTGCCATTTGATGTCTCTTCAGTCTGTCTGAAGATGTAGATACAGTTCTCTTCTGCCAGACAGTGAACAAAGATCAGAATGAGGCTCAAATCCCCGCTCTGCGGTATGTCCTCTGTTTCTGCCTCTCTTAAATGGAGATAATTAGCCTCTCCTGCTTGCATAAAGCACATAGAAATCACATAAAAGCAAAGCTCCATTTTCAAATTAAATGCTATTATTAACATCTAGTGTTTGACGGATGATTATGGTGTTACAACAACATAAATACTTCTCTGGGGGCATTTGGCTAGTGATGTCCTAGGATGCTTTGCAGTTCCAACCTGATTAAAAATGAAATTCTATTACACATCTCTGAAGAGATTCAAACCATTGAATAGCAATCGGAAGGAGCTTCTGCCAACTGTGAGGCATCAATACTGACAGTTCCAGCTACAAATGTTTCCAATTTTATTTTATTTTATTTTTTGGTAGGACAAACTTATAAATTAGAAGGATGTGCCTCGAGAACAGCCTGGGGACATAAAAAGAAAGTAAATGATGAAGAAGTTCCAGGGCTCGACTATTACAGCACTATAGTGTAGGCAAGCAGAAGCTTTTTAAAAATCAATAAGAAATGTCACTGGCAACCAGTGTGGATTTCAGTGCCAGGGTAGGCAGATCAAAAGGGGTTGAGAAAAGTATTGCAAGGGTTTGAAAGAAATGTGGATGTGCAGAAATAATATCTGTGAGCAGTGATTTTCCCTGGTGGCTGGAACACTGAGGTGTAAGGTTGAGGTTGGCTTACTCACAGCTTCCTCACTCAGAGGCACTCACGTTCATCTCAAAGGAGCCTGAGGAACCCAGTTGCCTACATCCATTGATTTCAGTAGGGTTTGGTTGCTTGACTGGTGATTGCTATTAAAAAAAAAAGCCAAATTCCCTAAAAATCTACACTGCATGATCCATAGGCAGCAATCTGCAAGTTACAGAGCTGGTAGGGGTAAAGGAGATAGGAACTTGATAGCTTGAACTCAAACAGCTCTCACTTCTTTAAAACTACATTTCTTGTAAATTAGTTCACAGGTAATCCATAACCTTCAATAACCCCCACAAAAAATCAGAGAAAGTGCAGCTACTGTGACAGAAACTGGTTGTGGAGAATGAGGACAGGAAAGCAGTTACAGGAGTAGGAAGTAAATAAGCAGCAGTGGAGGGAAATTTAGGAACAGGGAAGCTACAGGTGCAGAAGTGATGTGGAGAAAAATATTGTCTGTGTCTAGGAGCTACCATGCCTCTGTATTTATGCACATATATAGATATATTTATTTTTATATATATGTATGTATATATTATAGGAAATCCCTGATTTATAGACATGCAGTTAGGGCAAGCATCTACATTGCCCCAGCAAAGGCAAGGACCAGCCAGTGTCACAGCCTGTGATCCAGCTGTGGCAGGGGAATTAATGTGACCTCTGGTATCAGGCCACGCTGACTGACAGCATGGGGATGCCTGGCTGAGCTCGGGGTGTGACCAGGTACCAACCTTCCTCTTCTCACAATAAAAACTCTTTTGTTTATTTCCCTAATTAGGCTCAGGAGTCTTCATGACGAGAGAAAGAACTGTCTGCTAAGAGTGGATAAGAGGAGTTATTTCATATTCCCAGAGCTGGGATGAGGCTAAAACCCTTTATGAGATCTTGATGCTTTGTGTTCATTTCCAAGAAGCCCCCCTAGACATTATAAGCATGGCTTTGGTTGGTTTTATTACACATGGCAGAAAATGTTAAATATATAATGAGATTATTTAAATACCTCAGATTTGTGGAAAGTTTAAAATTTAGATCTGGGTACAGATTTAAATGGTATTTTAGCAGTGGTGGGAAATGTTCAGATTTAATTTTTTTTCCTCTTGTCATTTCTCCTCATTATGCAACTCTGTTCTTGCATCAAGCCAGACTTGGAAACAGAAATGTCAATAAGGAATCATTTTCTCTTGAGATTTCTGACCCATTTTTACAGACCTGCAAAATCTCCCTGGGTTGATGAAGCAGCCAAACCCCGGGGTGCAGAGCAATGTTACAGATTTGGGGAGATTCAGCAAATGCATAAACCTTTTTTTTTTCACTATTTTTCATAATTACCTGTTTCTTGTTTGCTTTATGGAATTCAGGCCTCTTTAATATCCATTTTAATTTTCAAATAAAAATACTGTTGAAATAGAACCTGTACCTTTAGAGTAAATATCCAGTCCTGAACTGTATCTCTATCTTCAGAAAGTGGTATAAGAAAAGAGAAGAAACCTCTGAAACTCTAAGATAAAGCCTTTGAAAATTAAAGTTAAAAAAAGCCACAAAACTTTAACAATAATCAACCAATGCAGTGTGTTTTGATGCAAAGTTTCACTGAAAATTTGAATTATTCTCTGAAAGTCCAAGCAGTGTTTTTTTGTCTTTAAAAATTACAGGTTGCTTTGGTCAGCAAGGATTTACCTATTGTTATTAAAAGAACATCTCTGAACAAACCAGTGCCATTTAAATGACAGATCTGAGTTTTTTTGTTACCTTTGCAATGCTGACAGTTACAAATGCAGCCATGCTAATGACTTGGGTGAATGACACGTGCTCTTTTCTGTTTCAGGACCAAGCTGCATCATATGGGAAAGAAAAGTCACTTGTAACAGGGGCACAGACAACACACCTCAGTTTCCCCATCTGCAGAATGATGATAAAGGTAATGAATTTTCTTTTGGAGCTGAGCAGTAATGACTAAATATTAAATGTGCTTTTATTTCTGTACTGCTATAAAACCAGCTTAAGGGTGGACAAGCTCATCCCACGGGTGTGCCTGATAGCAGGATGGATGATGCTGGTTTTCCATGGGAATGGCTATGGTCTGATGAAGCACGTGCTCAGGATGGGACTGTCACTGTACTAGGGATGCTGTACTACATTGTCTCTGTTGGTACAAGTGGTGTGCTTTATTTTTCATTGTAAAAATGTCCTGAAAGTGTTCAGAAGTGAAATCCTGGCTCCTAGAAGTCGGTGGGAGACTTGTTATTCACTCCTAGCACAGGCAGGAACTCCCCTGAGGCCCTCAGGGGATGTAATTCCTGAGTTGAAAAGCACCCAGTGCTACAGAGTGGAATTCATTCTTCAGTGGAGATATAATCTTATGATTTTAGAAATGAAGAAGGAAGAATCATTCCTTACAGTTTAAGGTCTATTCACTGAGCCTTTGACAGCTCAAGCCAAGAATTGGTGGGGACTTTTTTTTTTTTAATGGATTGTTATGGATGTAGGTCACACAAATGAGTCTTTGGCTTCAGGAAGTAAGAAACTTCCACAGCACAGACTGGGACTCTGCAGCAGTTGCCTCAGTCTTAGTCCTTTCCATCACCACCTCGTTCTTTGACTTCAGCTCTCAGTCCTTGTTTATTTGTGTTGGGTCTTTTCATTGGTATTTGGTTTATAAGTAGCTACACGAGGGAAAAAAAAAAGCCTGGCCTGGCACTGCTGTGATTCAGCAAATGTGCAGAGCAAGAGCTTGCACTGTGGGATGACTGTGTACTCCTCTGGGACCAGGGGAGCCACATAGACATGTGCCTACGTGTTCATATATATTTCCAGATAAACAAAAGTGAGCCTACACATTTTTTTGTGCATGCAGAAACCCAGTGCCAGCTTTTCTCAATGCAAGGGGCTTAGGTTGCCAAAGTTAGCTGAGTGTTTGCATGGTATAAATAAATACAATTCTCTCCACAGGGCTCAGCTCTGAAATATAGTTTTAAATTCCAAATTCTCTCATGTTAGTTTTGCTGCTGTCTGCCAGACGTTAATTGTGCTGGATCAGTTATTAATACTTGCATTTTGCCATTGCTGAGAACCTAATGGAGAATGGTGTTTTATTGTGTCAGACACTCTCTGGGAGAGATCACAGTTGCCTCTAAGCAACTCACAACCTAATTACACCAGAGGGTGAACAGAAGCAGAGGACCAGCCTGGTCCCACCTTACCCAGCAGAGGAGAAGTAGTATCAGAGGGTGGATCTCTCCATGTGGAAACTTGTTCTGCCTCTGCTCCTTGTAGTGTCCCCCTTAAAATCTTTTCTCTCTTCCCTGGGATTAACAGCCACTTTCTAGCTCATGGATTTACAACATGGATGTAGTAAAGTTCTTCCTGTCATACCCTTAAATGTTGCATTATCTCAGAAGATGGATATCCAGCAGATATGAGGTTAAATCAGGAATCAACAATTGTCCCAGGGAAAATAGGACACAAGTTCTTTATTTTGGAAGAGATTTTGATTAAGAAGATAGCACACATTCTCATTGCTTTTCCCTTCCTTATTCTTGGGACCATGCAGCCCATTTGCAATTAAATTGAGTCTAGTTACCCTCCAAAGTGAAAGGAAGCTGTTCTGAAAATTAGTAGTATGAGCCTCTCTACCTTTTGACAAATTATTTTCTAATGAAAAACATCTGCTCAGGCTAAGAAGGTTCACTCATCTTTACTTCTGCCTCATGCAAATAGTTTTTATTTTGCATATTGCAAAAAAGTGCTTTGGTCATACAGCCAAAAGGGACAGGAAGGTATTGATAACATGCAGCAGTGCTGCAAGTGGAATATCATTTCCCCCCCATTTAATTATCCTTTTTCTTTATAACAGGTGTAATGAGCACAACACCTGATGGCTAATGATAATCCAGATGGCTTGGAGTTGTATCTCCATATGCTGCATGATTTAATGCAGAACAAGGCTGAAGTTAACTCTATATGGGTTGAAGAAACAAACTCTGCAGTTTGTTTTGGAGGTTTATTTTGACAAACAAGGAAGAAATCAAAAGAGGCACTCAGGGTTATTTGGTTAATAGAATGATGTGGAAGGTGTCAATGCCACACTTGAGCCCAAAGCATGGGCACAGAGGAGTGTACTCATGCAGAGACTGTTTTGCCTGACAACACTGTCTCAGGATCTGGTTTTAGCCCTGGCAGAGGTTTGTGCTCTGTTGTGAGTAGTCAAAGCCCAGATCCTGAATGCAGCTCTATGTGCTAGGGAGGTAGACTCAGCTGGATCAAGCACTTTGGTCGTGCACATTGACTTCTAGGAATATTAACTTTATTATGCTCCTCTCTGTGAGCAGAGCTGGGTATTCTGCTAATGGCATTCTGATTTGCACTAATGAAACCAATCCTGATTCACAACATTTTAGGGCCTATTACTGCTCTGTCAATTTTGAAGGCATCTCCTCTCATCCATTTCACTGAACTGGGACCACAATCAGGCTACAATGACATGCAGAAATATTTCTGGAGCTATACCTTTATCGTAGAAGTAATCACAGCTGGAGCCAGACTAATATGAATGTTTTCTCCTTAGGTAAAAGTTAATCTGTAAGTCCTAAGGATTCTTTATACAGAGAGGTGGCATCATTGTCCTCATGTTACGAGAGGGGAAACTGGAGCAGACTGGCTTAGATTCAGCTAAGCACTAAAGCTCCACGGGACATAAGCACATGCTTTCGTGTTTTGCTAAACTGGTACCATGCAGAGACATCATGATTTGCCCAAAGTCACACAGTGAGCTGAAAATAGGAATCAGGAGTTCTTTGGACAACTACTGCAGCTATTTACGTTTGACAAGTTTTCTTTCTTTGCTGCCCAGAGGACAAGAAACATTTTTCTTTATAAAACAGAAGCAAAGGTGCCTTAGTAAATATTGTGAAGTTCTGGAAAACAGATTTGTAGCCTGTGCTGGGAGGTCAGGAACTGTTTCTCTAGCTCAACAGCCGTGGCTGTCTGTGGTAAGTTTTGGAAAAGTTTTAAACTGAGGTGACTTAGTGTTGCTGTTGTTCAATCACAAGCCTGGCACCAATAGCCTGGCATCATTTGACTTGTCAAGAAAGAGTTCTGGTGCATTTCAAGCAGAGATTCCTCTTTCTTTCCTAGGGCATGGGTGAATTTCTAGGTTGAGAAGGGAAATAAATCTCCTTTTCTTAATATCCACTCAACGTGGGGCTGATCCTAGGATCTGGTTTGTGACAGTGATTTGATCAGCAGAGAAAATGTTACCTCCCCAGCCCTGGGAATAACATGCAGCCCCTATACCCAGCCAGAGGAAAGTGTCAGCCTTGTTTGTGTATTTATGCCATTCCCTTGTAGCAAGGCCTTAGCCTTGGTAGAAGCCAGAATCATGAGTTTCATACTCACAGCCAATTTCTTCCCCATCTGAATCAATGCCTGACAGCATGTAGAGAAAAAGGCTTGGCCTTTGCTCTGAGTCTTTGCATTGCATGAACAAAGATGATTTCAGCAGATACAAGCCTACATAGTAAAATTCATACCTGCAAAGAAACACAGCCCAATGCTTTTATGGGGTGATATAATTTTTTTTCTATGGTTAGTCAACACAACAGAGTAAATACAGACTGTCTTCCCTGCTCTCCTCCCATGGCACACTAGAGTTTAAATAGCTCTTGGCCTTGGAATATGAAAGAATTTAATCTTAATTCAGGACAATGTATGTTGTGTGGGTAAGGTGAAGTGGAATTTTTAGATTCTTGTTCCTGTGATTGCCAGGGAGTGATTCAGAAGGTCCTTTCTGGTTGTTTTTTCTTGAAGGATGTAGGAAATTTACCTGAAGAAAAAGACACTGCACACATTCTCATTTCATCCCTGACAGAAAGCCAGGGCAAGATGAATACCTCCTACTAAAGTTAAAAAAGTAACAAGTAGGTGAAAAAGCTTTTGCTCTTCTCTGTCTCATAAGTAGCTGATGATGCTGTTAGAGGACAAATGTTTCTACAGTAGGGGCTTTAATACAGGAGATTATGGATTTAAACCCTTCTGTTGGCTCGAGGGACCACTGGCACTGCCGAGCTCTGGATGTCAGGAGCTATGAAGAGTGCTGCTGAGGCAAAGATAGCACTGTTCAGCATCTGCCTTTGCATGCAGCTTTGCAAATGCTGGGTCAGATTCCCTGGCCAATGTTGATGACTGCAGGTCTGCTGAAGTTACAGAGCTCCACCAGTTTACTCCTGTGGGGAATCTGGACCACCTACCAGTCTGGATGGTGTTATTGTCTATCTGCAGCCCAGTGAGGCCTCCATCATGAGGACAGATGAATTCCCAAGCTATGATGCTCTGATAATGGTCCCTAACAGCTTTAAGACCCTGAAAAAGAACAAAATGAGTAAAAGAAGTGGTATTGCTGCAGAAAAAAAAAGAGATTTGAGAAATGTGGTTCATGCAGGAAGAAAATGGGGAACCCAACACAGGAAGTGAAGGGCCAGACTTTTAAGCTTGCTGGACACTTAATTCCCACCTTGGGCCTGGCACTTGACTGGGGAAGGGAAGTCAAAAAACAGTAGTGAAGGAATAATTCCCTCAAACCTGCTCTCTGACAGGGCCAACACGCTGAGGCTGTGTCAGTTCTTCAGCCTACAGCAGAGAGGCACAGCCCTGCTGCCAGCACGCCAAACCTCGGGCTGGATTTGCCTCTGCTGTGCCTTCTGGGTTGTGGAAGGAAAGTTTTTTTAGTCTTGTCCTATCAATGAGATGAGGGTTGAGAGATACTTTTGCATCCCTTCACCTTTTTTTACTCCCTGTTAGAGGAGAGCGTTGTCCCTTTGGAATGTCTTCAGCCTTGGGGTGGCAGCATTCAGCTTTGCCTGCGTTTCTGGGAAGCCCAGTGCTGGCTCTGTTCCTTCTGGGTGCCTGGGTAGCTTTGGAAATCTGGCCTGGAGACACATGGACGACATGATGCAGTTTTCAGCAGTGATACTCAAACTACAAATTAGGAAGCCAGTGAAATACCCAGGACCACCTCACAGCAGGCACTCGGGAGACTTTCTGAAGCTCAATTGCACAGAGCACGCAGGGATACTGACTGAGGGAATGCAGGCCAAACATAAGGCACCCAGGCAATGAAAGAAGGAAATGAAGCTAAACAGAGGTGAGGCAGCAGCTGAAGCACAATAAAAAGTGTACTGAGACACTACCTGTGGTTAATTCAGGCAGAGCTACAGGGGATCTCACTGCATTCCTTTCTCCTTTGCTTCAAGTGCTTATTTACCGAGGTGGAACAGGGACAACATCCTCTTCTTGATGAGAGCTACGAGTAATTTTAGATCTGTTTAAACAAGTATTAGGGAGGTGTCGAGATGATAGCAGGGAGATTAGATGGTCACCAAGTACCGTCAGGAGAGCTGGGCCTACGCAAATTCCTCATATCTACAGCAGAGCTCTTCAGAACACTTAGAAATAAATATATTTTCAAGCTTTATTTTTCCCCTTTCATCCAATTGGATGTTCACAGAAAGAACCAGGTTAGGCATTCAGACTTAAGCTTTATTCCTGTATAGTGAATCTCAGTGCTAAGCAAAATGCATGGGCAGAGCTGGAGGTGTTTATTGAGTTTAGGAGGAGCAGAGCAGAGCAGAGCCTTGCACTCATCCTGTCCTTGTGAAGTGAAGAGAATTCCTTCCACAGATCTCAGAGCACACAACAGACAGAGGTTGTTTGCATCACTTCTAAGGGAAACTGGGAGGTGGTGTGGCTGGGTGGAAAGACTCAGTAGATGTGGCTTAGGAAAAGTAGGAAAATCTGGTCTCCTGGCTCGCAGTATATCATCACACATGGTGTGAACTATCTGCTGTTTGCAAAGGGCATCTTATGTGTGACCATCACTGAAAGCCCACGGAGCTGAAGGAACTCAGAAGTCAGAGAGGTTCAGTCTCACTTTGTCCAGCAAACTGGACTCCATCCTTGCTATAAAGAGCTGGCACAAGAAATGGGCTCTGTGGGAATAATCCACAACCTTGTTCTGTGTCCAGCTCCTCTCAGTGTGAGGGCTGTGCCCCATAGAAGAGTTATCTCACAGCTTCACTCGAGATCAGACACCACCCATGCCACCCAGCAGCGTTAAGGCAACTGGTTGTTCAGCCAGTAGCCACGGAGGAATTCTATGGCTGTGTCAAACCTGGTCAGTTTTAGCTTTCCAACCCTGTAAAATAAGCTTAGCTGGGGTCATCTTTTAGCAGCCACTTGAAGTATGACTCAAATTTGCATTTTTGGGACGGGAAAAGGAACCCCTGAACTGCTCTGTGCCCAGTCCTGTCCTGCTGCCTCTCCCAGCTCTTGGCTTCTACTGTTGCTGTATTGACAACACAGGCACTTCCAGATTATTTATCCTGCCTGTGCTTTTTCATTTAACATCTCACAAAGTCCATTACCCTCAATGCCACTTCCAATTGGCATTTGAATTTAAGGTGAAATCTAGACCTTGTAAGAAATAGGTTATTTTGTTCTTCTTCAGATGGTTCTGTCTCCTATGCAATGTCACTTTGGCTGATTCATTTATACAACCTGACAAAAATCTCCCTATTTTTCATGAACGACTTCTCTGTGAGTGTCACACTGAATTTGCTCAGTCAAACAATGTGTATCTACCAGTGAACTGGAGAGCAGAGTGCTAAAGCTAGATGAGGAAACCATCCTCAGATGATATTTCCTTTCCTACTTTCCTCTTCCTAAAAGGAGGATTTTTTCCCTGTTATTTCTGTTTCTTGTTGTCCTGTTTGTGTACATGCCCACATTGCATTGTGGTCTGCTTACACCTCTGCCTTAGACTGATACCACATTGACCTCAGCTAGCTGTGTGAGACAGGCTTTCTGTTCATCATGTGTCCCCAGCATGGTAATTTTTAGTTACATGTTTGTTGCCACATCAGAAAAAAAAGGAAAAAGAATTAACTCTTCTGGCACACACAGTGGGAAAAAACCTCCATGCATCTCCAAAAGGCAATGAGTAAAGTCAATAGTAGCAGAATCAGGTTTGGCTTGGGTTGGGTAGTTGTCACAAGATCTGGTGGTCACCTGAATGTTCTCTGATCCCCTCCAAGCTTGCAATCCCAGCCTGGTAATCTCATCAGACATTAGGTGTTCACTCAATGCTGGCAGTGGCAACAAAGGGTAGTGGGTAGACAATGGCATTAGGAGGTCACAAGACTTGGGTGACTGTTCCACTCTGCCATCAGCAGCTGGATGAGGATGGTGCCACTTGACCTGTAACATCTACAGAACAACTTGTATCTGTAAGGAGAGGAGGATGTGGGTGCTGGGAAGGTGAATTGGGGTGTTTCTGCCTCAGGAGCAGCGGGATCTCAGTCTGTGTGGTTTGGTGACTCACTGGCTCAAGGGGAAGGATTTGGTCCTGCCTTTCAGAACATTCCCTCTTTGGGGAGAAGCGGTAGGATGGACAGACAGGTGTTGGGTAGGTGGTATGAGCTGTGCTAGGGGTGTGCAGGGTAAGGGGGGGTCAGTCCATCTGCAGCTGGAGGGATTTCCCTGCTCTGGCACACCTCAGCCCAGGCTCTGTGGGAAGCAAGGCTCCATGGAGCAGTGGTGTCTCACCACTTCGTAACCGGCCGCCTCATTTAGTGCATAAGATTATTTGTTTTGATACATAATTACATGGGTTGATACTTTAGTCAGCAATTAATTAATCCTAATTGGATGTAAATTAATTAAGAACACAGTTTGTCAAATTCAGTTTGCTCTTACCAAACTCTACTCTCCCCTGGAGCAAAACTGAAGATACTGGCCCCAATCCAGGACAGCAGTTCTGTTCAGCAGGAGTCTAACCCAACCTGGCTACAAGGGGGAGCAGAGGTCTTGGGGTGGACATTACACCTTCCTGTTCTTAAGATATTGTTTGTAAGAAGAGGTGTTCCAGGGGATACTTTCTTATGAGAAATGGATCCAGACAGATGACCGAGTACTGAAGATAAAAAGGAATTAGGAAGGAGAGAACTGAAACAATCCCCTTCCATATTTAATCACTACACAAAATCCAATCATTGTAGATAAGATCTGCCTGGCCAGGAGACATGAGAACAATGTCATGCTTTATTCTTCCATGTATCATTTTGTCATTACAGTAAAACTTGTTTATATTACTGTTTCCTATGAAGCTGAACTCAGGTGATAGTATAACGTGCTAGACGTGGTTCATCTGCAGCAAGAATGACTACTAAACCACCAGCTATCTCGAGATGACACTGGGAATATCATGTGTGGCATCACAATATTTAGTCCAGAGCCAGAGTAGGACATTTCTTACCAAACTTTAGCTCTTTAAATGTTAGCTGTGTTGTCCAGGTGAGTAGTCTCAGCACCCTCTGTAGTTAATAGAAAGAGAGGTGGGAATCAGTTATCTTCCTGGAAATGCTGATCTCTCTGCTGATGGCAGGAGCCCACACAACCCACCTGAACAACACATCCCAGCGTTCAGAGAGCTGACGTGAGGTGAGCTGGAGGCCTCTTGCCCCTGTGCTCTTGCTTCCTCCTCAGGAAAGAAGGGGTAAAAGTGGGACAATTGAAGCAGGATACCTGTTTTGGGAGCAAATGCAGATAGGATGTTTCTGCTCTACAGCTACTATTCTAGAAATACCTGTGCACTCTCACCCTTGGTAGCTTGTCTGTGTGCTCATATATGAAATGATCAAAGCAATGCTTCCACACTTCAGGTGGGAAATTGTGGAGGCAATGGGCACACGCTCAGCTCAGTGAGTCGGACGTGTCCTGGATGCATCAGGCATCCAGCACAGAGCTGATCTGGGTGTGAACAGTGGTGCTCTGGACAGCATTTCTGGGCATCAGGCAGCCTGGTCAGGGCTTCTGTTCCAGCTGAGCTGCTGGACACACAAAATCTCAGACAAAGGTCACGTTTCTTTTTGCACTCAAACAGTTTCTGGCCGTAGAATGCATTCAAATGTAGGACAAGATTTTGTAAAATAATGTAATATCCTTATGTGCTAAAGGACCTTTAATAATTTAGTCTTCAAGGGACCGGTTTCACTGATTGCAGAGCCCAGCATTAACCTGACCTTTTCTTATTCTTCATCCAATAACTCCTCTGTGGAGGCAATTCTTGCAGTGTTTAGTAGGTGTCTGTTCTTATTTAATCTGTCTTCCAGATCAAAGTTCCTCAGAAGAAATTTTCCATGTCAGTTGTGAGATATTAAAAAATAAAGTAAAATGAAGCAAAAAAAAAAAATCTTAACTTTAAGAATGTAGATTTTTTTTTCCAGCCAAGCCTGAAAAGCAGCTCCACTTGTGTGCATTTCCAAAATACATCACTGCAGTGCCAATCATCTCCAGCAAGTGGGGGGGAAAGGATGTCAGCAACATTCACTAGGTGCACAGAGTCATTGAAGAGATTCATGGGCAGCCTACTGTAATGGCAAGTTTGCAGGGGCTATCAAAACTCTTTATACATCAAACTAAAAAATGACAAAGAAGCTGAAAAGAATGATTTGTGCTCTGAACCAGAGGATAGTCGAGACCACTCTACCAAAAGAAGGACGTAATCTTGTAAAAATATGTAGTTAACCCCACAGTCTTTGTCAGACAGGTCTATCTATAGAAGAGCCACAAATCACCATGGAGAGAAATTGATTGATCTGTAGGACTTTGCTAATGTAAATCTTTTTCATTTAAATCTACATTAGACCATTGGATGCAAAGACACTTAGAAGAGTAACAAAATGGCCAAGTAGAGCTGAAATAAACCCAAATGGCCAAACTCAATTATTAACTGTCAGGTGGAGACAACCTCATCTGAATGCATTCTAAACCTGACTCATCCTAGCTGAGAACTCACTTGGCACTGTGAGGCATGGAGCTCTGCACAGGATAAAGGACACGCTGTGAGTAAGAGGGAGCTGCAGTCTGGGCATTGGTGCTCTGGAGGTAACGAGTCCATGTGCTGCAGACAACAGGCTGTAATTACTGTATAAATCATAGAGTTGTTTTGGTTGGCAAAGACCTTTAAGCTCATTGAGTCCAATCATTAACCTCACACTGACAAGTCCCGGACTAACCCATGTCCCTCAGCACTGTGTCTACATGACTCTTCAATCCCTCCAGGGATGAGGACTCCACCACTGCCCTGGGCAGCCTGTTCCAATGCTTTACAACCCTTTCAGTGAAGGAATGTTTCCTAATATTCAATCTAAACCTCCCTTGGCACAACTTGAGGCCATTTCCTCTTGTCCTGTCACTTGTTCTTTGGTTGAACAGACCCACCCCCACCTCTCTCCACCCTCCTTGCAGGGAGTTGCAGAGAGCCAGAAGGTCTCCCCTCAGCCTCCTTTTCTCCAGGCTCAACACCCCCAGTTCCCTCAGCCATGGGAATATATCCCAGTGAAAATTTCTGGGATTTGGGCTCCTTAGTCCAAGCTTAAACTACAGGCTCTGTAACGAATGCTCCGTGATACCATGGGGAAGGCTGTGTTGGGTCACTTCCCACTTACATCTGATTCCTCATGAGCTGGTTCCCTTAGTCCCTTGTGTTTCCCACACAGGTGCACTGGTACATCTCCTCTGGATGTGCTGTCCTCCCTGTCAGATTGGTATACCTCAGCCTGAATTTCACCACAGCCTCCAGCAAATCCTGATGGCTGTCAGGTTCTCCAGACTGGTGAGTCAGCTAAGAACAGCATTTGAAGCTGTCATTTTGGACCCACTGGTTGTAAATACAAGCACAGCTTATAGAGAGGAGATATAAAGCTTTGATAAGTTATGACCTGCTTCACAGAAGTACACTAAAGAGGTTAAAGTGAATAACCTGATAAGAAGAGAAAAAAGAGTTCTGAGTTTTAAATGACTAAAGAGGTTTTCAAAAAAGGGAGGAGGGAGCACTACTGAAAAAAGTGAGAAATAAACTGTTGTTATTAAGGACAGCTTGTTCAACAAACCTCCTCAGCCCTTTGGATTGACAGAGTCAGGTATTTGGAGAGGCCTGAAGAGCTCAAATTTACTCCTGACACCAAGCAAATGAAAAGATTAGCTGGAGCATCCTGGAAAGATGGTTTATCAATGACAGGGTTGCTGAAGGTTAGATGGAGATGAGATGAGGATCATGACAAAGGCAGGACTTTTCATAAATAATTATTCCTTCTTCTGGCCTACTCGCTTCACACCATCCACTGTTAGCTCCATGTGTACATCTAACTGCTTTTCTGGGTGCCAGGACAGCTGAGCACTTGGTGATCACCTTGTCTGTACCCTCAAACTCTTCATGTCTGGACCTGCAGAGTGGGGTATGGCAAGAGAAAGTGCTGAGCCATTTGCAGAATTCAGATCTCATTCTCAGTGTGTTTAACTCATGATGCCAAATGGATGGCAGCTGCTGGATAACTGCAGCTTTCAAGATTTCTGGATGTGTTTGTTTCTTCCTAGGTAGGATCAAAAACAGATCAGTTCAGAATAATCAATAAAATTGGTGTAAGAGGAATTAAACAAACAAACAAGTATGGGTGGGAATATACCAAGGCAATTATTTTGAATGATGATACACTCCTTTTCGAAATGCAGTGGTGGTACCTTGAGAGAGCTGCTCATTTAGTTACCTTGTGTCCTCACTCTGCTCTTCTCACATGCTGCAAAACACGTCAAAACCTTGAAGAGAGGAGACCATTTACCTTTGTAATCCAAAGACATCACAGCAGAGGTTCATCATGGCAGATGTAGTCTGTGGTGATAAAAGGGAATGTCTCTGACCAGCATTGCTCACAAGACGAAGGGTAAGGTGGTACAAAAGACCAGAAGAGGGTGAGACCAGATCCCAGCTTGACCCAGCCCACATTAATCCAGGTTTTATGACCTCAGGCTGTGCATTATTGATGTAGTCTTTGAAAGCAGCTTCAGATTTCGCCCTCCCTCACCTTCGTCCTTCCACTTTTTCCCCCGTCCTTGGTGACTCAGAGCAATGAAATGTCTGAGCTTATGAAAAAAACAATGAACAACAAATCCCTTTTGGCAGGGTCTTTCTATTTTGGTGTCAGATTGGTCTTTTGACCGTCAAACTACTGCTCAGAACTACCACCCCTTGATCAAATCACACACTGCCTGTGATTTCACATGGAAGGACATCTGTCCTTGCTATAATTCTCCTGAAGCTATGAACTTGCCCTGGAAGGGCCTTCGGTTCAGCGTTCATCAGTTCAGAACTGGCAGGATTATTATGACACCACTGGATTATTTCTCCACTTAGGATCATGCCTAGACTTAAGTAAATGACTGCAGGTTTTGCTTGTCAGATTTTGTGCTTGCAACCCCGTGGTGATCTAAAATAATCATGAGGAATGAACTCAGATGAGCCTATCTCACACTCACTTTCAGAAGTGAAAGAGGGACAGGAGACTGGAGTCAGGTTTGTGAGGTGTGCAGCGTGCCTGTTCCTATGCCAGGAGCTTGATAGCCACCTTGAGTTCCTTCCTGCCACAGAGGGACTCGTTACCAGGGTGGTGTCGCTCTGGAATCATCTCATAGATGAACAAAGCTTTTGCTGATTGATGTCTGTTTTGCTTTTTTTTTATCAGAACTGTAACAGTTATAAAATTGCTTTCATTTGCACCAGGAGGGACTTGGGATGTAAACTGTTTCATGGTTTCAAGGAACCTTTTTTCTTTCTTCCCAGTAATTATGCCTGGGAGGGTGAAAAGCATTTGAATTGCAGAAGACATATGCCATTGTACATGACAATTCACATTTTATAAAGCATTGCATAACCCCTACAGGAAAATAATGCTCAGTCTGTATTTGTTTAAGGAGGGAAGCTAGCTAAAAGATTCCAAAGGGAGTGAAATATGGAGTTTTATGGTGAAATGTGGCAATGTGGAGAGGAAAGAGCCAGGATCTTTCTTCTCACTTCAAAATCTGGAGAGTTTCAGATTCAGAATCAGACCTGGAAAAGTGTGTGTAATATGTACGGTGTACAAGAGGGGAAGTCCTGCCATGAGCTGAGAGGAACACTGGATCCAGCTCCAGTCTTAACAGTTGTGAGCAGTTTCCAACCTCTCTACATCCCACAGGAGAGCTGTCTTTGCAGTTAAAGGTTTGGTGCTGGAGCCAGGAGCTCTCTCATTTTGGGTATTGCCAGCAAGGTGATTCTCTTGTGTGCCTTTGCTTTGGTATTTGTTTTGTGGAGATCATGGTATCTTGGTAGGTTGGAGAGGTGAGGTTTGCCTGGTTGCTTTTCACAGATTACCTTACTGTTTGGGCTGGGCTGCTGGGAGAAATGAATTCAGGAAGGAACTCAGGTTTGCTGTAACATCAGCATCTGTTTTCAGGGCCAAGTCCCTTTAAAGAGCTTGGCCTAGCTGTGGGGAAGACATCTTCAGCTTGTCCCCTGGCAGTCAGACACAGCAGCACAGCACATCTTTCAGGCCCAGGGCCTTTGTAAGTGCTTTGTTGTAAGCAGCTCTCCCTCTGGGAAGAAGATAATAGGTAATGAACAGTAAAAAGTCACTCAAGGAAGGCACATTTGTGTCAGGCTGAGAAGCTAAATAGATTAGATCATTAGATGCTCTTCTGTGCTGCCCCTTGCTCCTGGGACACCCTGGCTGTCCCACTTGCTGTTATCTGTTACATTAGATCACACAAACCATGATGAGCTCCAGCCTCATTGCTGACCAGTGTGTCAGCAAGGAGCAAACAGCTCCACAAAATAAGTAGCTGCTTTGGGTCAGATGCTTTTAAAGGTGTTTCTGTAGGGCTTTATTCTTTCTAATTCTGGCTTTTAGTCTTGTCCCACAGGAGAGCAGAAAAATAACCTTTAGATTCATAAGTCTTCCCTGCTCCCAGCATTGTGTGTTTTCATCTTCTTTCTGGGCTGACTGTGAAGAGTTCTAGTGTTAAATATGCACAGTATTATAGGAAAAAAAAAAGAGTTTTATTATTAGTTAGGTTGATATTGGGCAATTAGAGACGGAACAACTATTGTGGCAGGACAAATGACATAATTCCTACTGTCTGATCTACATCCCATAATGAATCACATCTTTTCTTTCCAGAAATCTACTGTCTTTCAGAAATACTGAAGCAATGAAACTAATCAAAAGAAGATTGCCAGGGTTTACTGAATTCTCCCCTATTTTATAATGCAAAAGTCCTTGGAAGTGCTACAGAGGCTGTTAAAGTTCCATTTCCGTAGTACTAAAGTACACATCAAAGAACAGATGCTCAGCACAGTGTCAAAAATGGTGAAACTTCGCTGTAAATCCTGCCTATAATTCACTTTTTTAACAAGGTGCTGTGTGTGCTCTGGGGAGAAGGAGCTATGTATTGTATAAATGCTGAGTGAGGAAGGAATCTTTGTAGACATTTGTGATGGCACTCTGTACAAAGCTGAGATTTGATGGTGATCTAAATTAGGGAAAAATAAAAAAGAAGCTGGGGAAATTACTTGGGGTCTGAACTTTTGTGGAAAACTATGTGCTTTTGTTATGTAATTGGTCACAATCCCATTTTCAGAAGTCCTAAGCTCCAAAAATGTGTAAAGTTGGTTTTTATCGCTCCTAAGGCTGTGACATAATCACAGCGACTGAGGAAGCATGATTTTAGAAGTTCCATCAGTTAGAAGTTACCACTCTTTGGCTGATCTTTGCCCCCCTTTGGCAGGGGGGTTGGACTGGATGATCTCCTGAGGTCCCTCCCAACCCCACCATGCTGGGATTCTGTGATTATTTCCAACAACTGACAGTGTATTCCTTGTTCCTTGTAAACAGAAAGTAAAATGGAGTCACAAAATCCATCTTCATGGCTTCACTTTGCAGTCATAAGGAGTTGGAGCCATGTGCACGCAGCCAGTTAGTGTCCTTCTGTTGAGGGGTGGCAAAATCCAGAAGCAGTACTTAAGTTCTTCAGCTGCACTTCCTTCTAAAATGAGGATTAAACCCATTTTGTAGCTTTTTGGGGCATTAAAGGAACATGTAACAGGACTGTGGTCTTCCGAGGGCTAATAAAATCAGGTGCTTCATCAGTGTCATCTGGTTGGTCAGCTCCCAAAAGATCCTTTGTAAATCTCATCTAGGTCTAACAAAAACAAGGACAAATATATTTGGTTCAGAGGGGAACAGGAAAGAAACACAATTAAGAAGGCATAGCTGGGAGGTTGGCAGGGCCAGTAAGAGGTATTGGGAAAGAATAGATTTAGAAGCTGAGGGAGCAATGAAAAAAGAGGACTTTTCCTTATAAATAGAGCTTGCTAAAAAGTTTCCTTTTATTCCTTTATTTCATTCTTCTCTTTAAAGATGAAGTGCTGTAGGTGGAGAATGAAGACACACCCCATTAAAATTATCCTGCTTATAAAAAACCCAAATGCTGATCTTAAGCATTACCCACCCATTATAATTCCCTTGCTTATAAAACCAAATGCTGGTGTTAAGCAGTTAAGCTCAAAGTGTCTGGCGTAAGAAGAGGTTATCTGTTGTGCCTGGTTAATTGTCCCAGAAATTCTAGTGGCAAAAGGGACTGAGGCAATCAGATTTTGAGTTTAACTTGCACTCTAATCCAAATGAACCAGGTTTCAGCAGATGGATGACAATATGTGCAGGAGACGAGGAAGAACAAAGCAACTTGATAAAATGAAGATCCCGTGTTGCAAAACCTATTTGAGTGAAACTTAGCAGCTGCCAGCAAAGGCTGCCTGTGGAATCAGAGCACGGAATGGGAAATGGTTATGAGAGTGCAGGGCAAAAATCAGATACTGGAGGTCAGCAGATAAGTTCTCCCAGGCAGGTTTGCAAAAGCTGCAGAACATCTCCTGTGTAGGCATGTCCACTGAAATCGTAGTTCTTGGAGCACTGCTGAGCCTGGGAAGATGGGAGAAAAGGTGCACAAGAGGCTGATTCTCACTGGTTTCACTACAGTTTGAGAGACAAGTACCTTGGTAGTGTAAAGCCCGCAGAAGGACACCCTGTACACATGGTAGCCCTAGGGCTGCCAGCCAGTCCATCAACTTTGCCCTTCTCTCACCTTTAAAATTCAGAGGACATTAATCTTCACCACCGCTTCTCCTCCTGGTGCCCATTTGATAGCCAGGTTGGCTGTCCTCTTTCCAAGCTTTTTAGATCCCAACATGGAGATAGAGAAGTGTCTGAGGGCTAGGCCTCCCGTGATAGATCACTCAGGGAATGAATAGGAAGTTAATTAATGATGCCTGCAATTGATTGACACTCACTTTCTAACATTTCTTTTGTTCTTGCTGTTGCCCAGCTGAGCTGTCTCAGTCACGTTGTGTTCTTAAGATTATTACTTGGACTGCAATTGAAACCACTGAAGCTTGGGAAATCCTGCTTGCCAAGCACTTTTTTATTGCAAGAAAAGAGAAAAGAAAAAGAAGGGCAAGAAAAGAAGAAGGAAAAAATGTTTTAAGCATAAAGGAAGCTTAAGTAAAACAGTGCAGAGAACAAAGCCAGGAGATAATTGGAATTGGGAGGTGTATGGAAGTCTTTTTTATCATGGTTATCAGGACTCTACTAAAGGTTTCACACATGCCCGTGGTTTTTTTAGGGAGACAGAATTCCTCACAGTTGCAGACCTCAGTTTGTGTCTTTGGCATTACTACTGTCCCAGCATAGCTTGACATTTTAGTCAGGATACAGGGTTTGTATCCTGTCACAGTTTTCCTTCAGAGTTATCACTTGGTGCCATGCTCATCTAGAACAGCTATTCCTAAAGCAGTTTTCTTTGGAATTTCAGGCATTTATATTTGTGCTTCATTCCCAGTGTGTAAGTGGGGCCAGCTATCCCTACTCAGCCTCTCTGGCCTGCTTAGATTGCAAACTCCCTGGTGCAAGGGCCTTGTTTGTGAATGCACAGCACCTCTCACAGCGTGGACCTGAGCTGCCATGGGTCTGGGATGCGCCAGCCTGTGATGATTAACAGCATGTGATGGCCTGACGCTGCGTAGGACCTGCTTCTCCTCAGATGAGTGACACGTTAATGGCAGGGAGAGGATATCACCATTACCACAATTGACTTTAACTCAGCTGTCCTCTTAATTGCCACTATTATTAGGAAAATCGACCCCTTCCCAGCTTCTTCCATTCCCTGCCAAAGGAGAAGATCAGTTTGTGTTGCCTGCTGTCCTGGTTGATCTGACAGAAGGTCTCAAAGGTGCAAAGTGTTTCTCAGACCCTCCCTGCTCTGCCCCGAGTGACTTTACAGCTAAACAGCACTGCAGTATTTTACAAATTGTGTTTAGCTTTTAATGATTTGCTATAACATGCTTGATTAAAAACCTGCCTAAATTCCAAACCTAATGAACCTTAAACTTTCACATTAGATACATTAATTATGGTGGTCCCAGTGGCATGCTAACACAGGAAAGTTATCCTGCCACATTAATATGAAAATGAAGGGTTGCTGTAAGAACTAAATTAAAAAAAAATAGACAAATAATAAGACTCTATTGCTAAAGCTCTTGTGCCTCTGAATTAAGTTACTGTCTTTTGTTTTTTCTCTTTAATTAATCAGATGGCTGCAGCAGTAGTAACGTTCCCAAAGGCTTTGCGTGAAAAGCCGGAGGCTGATGGGAAGCAGCAGAAATAACCGATGACTTTGCCATTGGTGCTGTAGGTGCCATAGGGATGATGAACACGAGGTGGGAAGATGGATGGATCAGTTTGCTGTTCATTAATATTACAGTGTGGTGTTCTGCTTTGATTCATGTCTGTTCGATTTATAAGGAAACACTAATCGGTGCTTACAGTCAACATGAAGCACAGAGATAAACACATCGATAGCTGTCGCTGAAGGGTGCTGTAGGCCAGCAGGTTTTTTCAGCAGAATACTTTGGAGAACTGTCATTCCTGGGTAAAGGTTGTCATTCCCAGACCTCAGCCTCACTCACTTGTGCCAATGGAATTATCTAGAGGATTGCCTATGAACCAAATTGCTGAAATACTGCAAGTTTGGGGTTGTTTTGGGTTTTTTTTTAAAGTATTCTTATTCTCTCAGACCTTTCATTTTGAATTTCAAGCAGATTGTTGCAATGATTGTTTAAACTGCAGTCCCATAAACATTTGTGTTGGCAGAACTGAGAGAAGCATTGAATAGGGTGAGAAGTAGGGTAGGAAAAGCACGTTTGAAAAATATTAGCAAGAAAAACCTTAAATATCCTCTTAGCTGGATGTCACACCTGCTGCTGCTGTAAAGTCTCCATCAAGGCAAATTCAGTCCTCACAGAACGAATTCCTGGGAGAATGACGAGGAATTTAATGTAGGTGGGAAGATTCACATCCCTTCAACCCTGGACCAGCTACTGTAGGCTCCTTGCTTTCCACCACTGGCTGTGTGATCTGAGCAGAGGTGTCCCCCTCAGGGCTGAACGAGGTGGTTACCCTCACTGTGAACTCACAGCCACTTGCTCTCACCTGGAATGAGGCTGGGACTGTCCTTTCTCACCAAACCTGACCTGGATCAGTGGAGTTCAGTGGTCACAGGGGAGACAGATCCTGCTGGCCTGAAGGACATGCTGCTGAGAGTCAGCTAAGGAGCCCCTCTCCTTCCTCCTTCCCCCACCAAAGTGTTAGAGATGGTCAGGTGGTGTAAACAGAATCTTGCCAATTTATGCTGCCCGAAAATCTGGGCCGTGCTGCTGAAAGCACATTGACTTTCACATACTCATCTGTGCCTAACAAGTGATGGTGGGTGTTTAGAATCCCATTATGGGTTCATTACGGCACATTCCATATGAAATTGATTATGAATTCCACTGCAGCCAAGCAAAAGACTGTTAATTAGCTAATTATTGCCCAACATACATTCAAAAGGCTCACTCGGTTCCTTGAACTTTCACTTCATATTTCACGCATTCTCTGCATTGAAATTCGGCAGCATAATAGGACACACATTGATCTTGAGCTCTCCCTTTCATGGAGGCTGAACAGATGCCCAACTGCCAAGCTAATCTTCTGAAGACAAGGGGCCTGGTGCCTCACCCTTTGCTCTTAAGCTTCCTTCAGTCCTTGCCAACCTCTTTTCTCTTCCTGCTTCGCTTCTGACAAGCGAGGAAATGAAATTTGCATTAGTTTTTCTCTTTCTGTCTGTGGCTGCAGTCCTCTTTATTAAGCAGTTGAAATCACACCAGCCAGTGGAGCTCCTCTTGGCTTTTGCCTTCACTTCTTCAAGGTCCCTTTTCTCAATAATGTTAAATTCCTCCTTCTCTGAGATAAGCACGTGCTGCTCATAGGCCAGATTGAGCTGATGGAAATTTGCATTGCCATCAGGGTTAGAACAATCCTGAATTTACCCCATCTGTAAACTTAGCCTGGCAAGGAGATGAAAGCATTCATCATCACTCAGAAGCAAACTTGAACATCTAGCATGTCAGATTTCCAGAAGTTCTTCATTTATGGATGTTCCTCCAGGCTTGGGCCAGGTATCCTCATTGGTGTACATCTGCACAGTGTCACTGGTTAGTTTCCCTCATTTCTGCCATTGATTCTTTTCACAAAACTTTCACAGAATCACAGGATGTTGTGAGCTGGAAGGACCCACAAGGACCATCCAGTCCAACTCCTGTCTCTGCACAGGACAAGCCCAACACTCACACCATGTCCCTGAGGGCCTTGGCCAAATGCTGCTGGGATCTTGTCAGGCTTGGGGCCATCAGCACCTCCCTGGGGAGCCTGTGCCAGTGCTCCACCACCCTCTGCCTCAAGAACCTTTTCCTCATGGACAACCTCACCCTCCCCTGCCACATCTTCCTGCCATGGCCTCTGCTCCTGGCGTTGGTGGCCAGAGAGAAGAGCTCAGCGCCTGCCCCTCCTCTTCCCCTTGGGAGGAAGTTCCAGACCGCCAGGAGATCTCCTCTCAGTCTCCTCTTCTCCAGGCTGAACAACCCAAGTGACTTCAGCCTCTCATATGGTTTCAGGATCATACAGAGTGAAACCTCCAACTGGGAGTTTCAGCCTGAAAGTTTCAATACGCCAGAGATCTTGCTTTGTCAAAACCTGGCCTGGTCCAACTGCACGAAAGTTCATGAAGTCACAGTGATGCTGCTGAGTTTCCATGTGAAATGTTTGCTGTTCTCTCATTCCTGCTTTGGGGATCCTGTACATAAGAATTCACTGATGAGATCGCTATTCTCTGGCCTGGATACTGTAAATACTCTCACATTGCCATGGTGAAGACCTGCCTGGTCTGTTTATGCACAAAAGGTGATTTATTCATTAGATAAATCTGTAATTTTTTGGTTTCTTTGTTTAAAAATATTTCCACGGTGCGGTCAGAGCCCACGACAATGGAGGCTGCGATTCATCACTCACGTTCCTCTCACCAAAGAGAAGTTTATTAAAAAGATTCAGCGAATGAGCCCACGCTCCTATCATTCCCTCTCCAAATGAAATTGAAGCAGAAGCACAGAATTAACTCGATGAGCTCTTTAAAGCACAAAAAGAGAGAGAGAAAAAAAAAAACAACCAAAAATGAGAGACAGGAAAAAATGAAACCAGAGAAAAATAACAAAGAAAACATCAGCCAAGAGCGTAGGGAGGTATGGTGACAGCTATGCTGAGGGATGGATCCAGCTGAAAGGGGAATTTTCATCTCAGGTTTCTGTAATAGCCCCCATTTGTTGCAAGCACAGGAGTGTTGACCCCTCCATCTCCTCCCCAACAATTCAGCAGATATTTGAGCAGGAGGGAGCCGTTCTCATACAGAACTGAAGTGCAGGCAGAAATCTGTCTGGAATGGATTTGACTGAGTGAGTGGAATTTTCCATCCAAAGCAAGGAGCAGGCAGCTTACTGGGAGCAGACACCTCATGTCACCTGGGCTGATGAGGGCCAGTCCCTTACCCAGCACTTGCTGTTCCCTCCTGAAAACCTGAGGCAGAAATTGAGCTGCTCTCTCATTTAGGAGTAGCTGAGTGGTTACAGTGCTTGCTGCATCTGCCAGAGGTAAACAGCTCCCATCTTGGGCTGATGTGGTTCAAACCCTCACTCGTGTGGTGCCTACACTGAGCATGAGGCTTGATTTTCTTACAACACAAGTGCTCTTCTCCCTGCTGAATCTTCACCACTGATTTGCAATGATTCCTGGAGGAACGGAGACAGATGAGGGGAAATGGGGTGTTGTACCCACACTGGGTCCAGAGAGAGGGAGTCATAGGATCACAGAATCCCAGACTGGTTTGGGTTGGAAGGGACCTTCAAGCTCATCCAGTCCCAACCCCCCTGCCAGCAGCAGGGACACCTTCCACTAGACCAGGTTGCTCAAAGCCTCATCCAACCTGGCCGAGAACACTTCCAGGGAGGAGCAGCCACAGCTTCTCTGGCCAACCTGGGACACTGTCTCACCACCCTCACAGGAAAGAATTTCTTCCTAATATCTAATCTAAACCTTCCCTCTTCCAGTTTAGAGCCATTTCCCCTTGTCCTGTCATTAACTGCATTTATAAAAAGTCCCTCCCCAGCCTTCCTGGAGCCCCTTCAGGTACTGGGAGGCCACTGGAAGGTCTCTCTGGAGCCTTCTCTTCTCCAGGCTGAGCAGCCCCAACTCTCTCAGCCTGTCCTCACAGCAGAGCTGCTCCAGCCCTGGCATCATCCTCGTGGCCTCCTCTGGACACAGCACTCCAGTAGGTCCTACATTTTCACTTCTGTCCTCCAGGGTTGTCTTTGTATTTTGTGTGGAATGGGCACTGGGTAAAACAGGGAGCTTGGGAGTGAGCATCCCTACTCCCTGCTATGTTGGTGTCTGTATCCTTGACTGGACAAAGAGGGTGAAGTGACAGGTCCTGTCACCCAGGGAAGAAGTGGCATGTGTAAGAGGAAGTGTCCTTCATTGTAAGCAGGGGGTTGAGACAGGGTTGTAGACCCCTTCTCTACACATCATCCCCAAACCTACCCCCAGGCCAGGGTCCTGCAGTGTGGAGTGACAAAAATAGTGTGCAAAATCAAAGAGGGAGGGTCAAAAAATGTTTGTGTCTTCTAAAATATATCCCTGTTTAAAAGGTCTATCTTGTTACCATTTCCCATGTTTGAGCAGGACACTGGGGTCCTTCTAACTGGGAACTATAACCCAGTGCTTCACTGGCAAGTGAATCACCACCACTTCCACCAAATCCCAACCGTGTCCAGAACACATTGTGCCAAACAGCTAACAGTTTTCTCATGTTGAAATGTGTTTTTGTCTTAATATCTAGATCATATCTGCCAGGAAAATGAATTCTGTCATAGTCCCTTGAAGCCCTCTGTCAAATTAAAATATATTTTCCCCACCTGAAGATGGATCTCTTACTCTGATGGCAAAATTCATTTGATATGATCCCTTAAGCTTTTCTCCTGGAAAATCATCGTGTTAAAATTCTGAAGCCACTTTGTAGTGAAATGTAATTTCACCCTCTCTCCATCCTCACTGCTATTGTTAAAGATTTTTTCTTAAAAAAAAAAAAAAGCAAGAAAATTCAGGCATAATCACAACAATTTTGCTTCTCAGAACAATTTTTATAAAAAAAAAAAAAAGACATGGAAAATGATGAAGCCTTTTTTTTTAAAGTCCATGTTCAGGGAAAAAGGGTTAAAGAAGAAGCAAATCTCTGTCAAATAACAGCAGCAATAAAAATGAAGTGTACAATGCATACATATATAAGACTGATGCACAGAATATGCATTATTTGACAGGGGCAATGTTTAGAAAGATAACAAAGAAAGAATAAATCGTTGCAAGGACAAAATGATCTTTCTTCTACAAATGCAAATGCCTGGGCCTCCTGCAGAGTCTGCCTGCAGCCAGTCGGTGCTTATACCTGGGTGTCTATGGATGTCACGGTCAATTATATTTCAGATAATCACTTTGGAATGCAGCTCTGGATAGCATTGCAGTTCACATGCACCCAACTGTCAATATTTCATCCCGATGGGAATCAGGAGCCGTAGTGAAGGGAGTAGTTCATGAATTTGTTGGATAAATGTAGAAGTGATGCCACATTGTGAAGTCACTCAAGAATAGATTTTTTCTTTTAAAGTTTGGGATGTATTTTGGGGTGTTCTGCCTCTCCCTTCCCTTTCACATCCTTTTCAGTTTGTGCAATGCCACTTCATCAGAAGCGTATTCTTTTGCTCGGTGGAATATGATTAGTAAATGACATTAATTGCTGAAGGGTAAAGATAAAGGGTGTAGCAAATGTGCTTACATGTATGCCTGTATTGTTTCTGAACTGTATTCATTTTGAGAGGATAACAACCAAGATCAGGGCTCTTTCATCAGCCTCTGATACAGACAAAGGCTTTGGTTTTGTGTCTTTGGTACTGGAATGAAGGAGGAACTTCTTACTGGGAAATTGTGAGCTGTGTCTGGAATTGCAAAACAGGGACAGGAACCCTGAGAGAGCTGGGGCTGTTCCCCCTGGAGAAGAGCAGACTGAGAGGGGACCTTATCAATGTTTATCAATAACTGAAGGGTGGGTGGCAAGAGGATGGAGCCAGACTCTTTTCCGTGATGCCCAGCGATAGGACAAGGGGCAACAGGCAAAAACTGGAACACAGGAGGTTCTGCTTAAAGATGAGGAAAAACTTCTTTCCTGTGAGGTTGCCAGAGCCCTGGGACAGGCTGCCCAGAGAGGGTGTGGAGTCTCCATCTCTGGAGATGTTCAAACCCACCTGGTTGCTTTCCTGTGTGACCTGCTCTGGGTGACCCTGCTTTGGCAGGGGGGTTGGACTGGGTGATCTCCTGAGGGCCCTTCCAAACCCTACAGTTCTGTGATTCTGTGAACCCAGGAATGATTTCCATTGTGAAGGAGCAGTGAGATGCTCTGAACCAGAGGGTGACGGGAGATGGTGGAGCTGTACCCCAGCCTTCTGTGTGACCTTGGCCATTATGTACTGTGGGAGGCTTTGGGGGCTACCACAAATAGTTTTTTCCCCCCATAATTGAGGAGATGTATGACAATGTCCTGGTATTGTTATAAGCAGTAGAGACCAAATTCTAGTCTCTCTTAGACGAGCTTCCATTCAATCAGTGCTCACTCTCTGTATATGATTTTATTCACCCTGAAATTTATACAATGGCTTAAAAGTCTCCCTGCTCTAGATTTAATGATTCCTTAAGCTCTGTGTGTGTGTGTGTGTGTGCTCACTTTGCCTCTTCCATGATGCATAAACATCCTTTCTGTAATTGCTGGTGTGGAGAGCACAGTTGTGAACTTGGCATCACTGTAGCTGTGCCACGAATAGGAAGCTCGTGTTCTTCACTGGGAGGGGGAACAATGTACAGTTGTTTAGATAAGCATGTGGTAATTGCAGATAATTACGTTCTGTATTTGTAGATGGATCAAAATACATTATTAAAAAAAAAAATCCTCTCTGCAATTATACACCTACTCATGTATCAGAGTTTAATAACTGCATTGCAAGAGCTTTGCCAATACAGACATGGAGTAAAGCATATAGTAAAGTCAGCGTACAAATTAAAAACTAAACACAACTACAGCTGAGGCTTGATAACAGGAGGGCTAAATGAAGTGGTACTTCGGCAAACACTGCTTTCCCTTCTCAGGGTTTCTGTGCCCCATGTCATTGCATGGGGTTCTGGCCCTACAGGGACAGCTTGCCTGGTGGTCAAGGCCAATTTGAGATTAGGCAAAGGTTCAATTCTGAGGTCTGGGACCCATTTCCTTAATGAATGGGTCCAATTCCTTAATTTCCTTCAACATGCAGATGTAAAGCAAGGACCATCTGTTTGAAAACAGCCACTCACTTGGGATGAGTTTACTGTGAGTTGGGGGACATTGGAGGCTGTAGGCCCACTTAGATGCATCTCAAGTGGTCTGTGTGCTGCTCCTGAAACAGGGGAACCAGATCAACACCTCTGGCACCCTCCATCCCACCACAGCTGCCACGTTTTGCTTGAAGAAAACTAATCAACAGCAAAGCCTGTGTGTTTACCTGGGAAACCTTCCACGGGCACCAAGTGGCTTTAGCTGGGTTCTGCTGGCAAAGCAACATAGGCAGCACGACCACAGGAGCTGGGGTTGGTGGGACACCCACAGAATGCATTTACACACATGCATGAACACACTTCTTTGATGAAAAAGCCCAGTTCAGTTAATTTGCCACCTGCTGCAATCTTTGAACTCTGCATCTCTCAGCCAGCTCCCATCTTTGTGCAAAATGTTCTTTGTCTCTTGGGATGATTCTCGTTCTGGGAACCTTTTGGACTCACTCTTGCATTTACACACACATGGCCATTCCCCCCGCCCACCCCAGCCCCTCTAGTCTGTTCTGCCTCCTCTTAGGACAGATTACCTTTGCACCTTTGCAGTGTTGCTGTGTGCCCCACGTGATGGGGTTGCTATAGCTGAAGGAATTGGAAAGGACAAGCTCATAGTCTGTGAAGCCGCATTTCACTGACTCTCCCTCCCTTTTTCTGGGCTAAGCAAGTCTTTGTGACTATTTTACACTTCTGTAGCAACACAATCTTTATTGTTTATGTTCCAACAGGGCCTGGAGGGCTCACACGGGGCTGGGGACCTGCTGTGTTAGGTACTGGGCTGGCAGGACATCACACAGAGCTCTGGCAGCAGAGACAGGGGGTCTTGCCAGATGTCCACGTCTCCTTGCATGTGGACACCTGAGATTCAGATCCCACCTTCCCCATCCCACGGGCACTTGGGTCTAAAGGCAGCAGGGGGTCAATTATACTGCAGTGTCCATGGGACCTTGGTATCCCAGGGGTGCCTGTAAGTTAGTAAGGCCTGGGAGAAGTGGGGATAAAGAGCTTTTAATCTGTCTCAGCACACTCCCTCCCTCCTGCACCATCATCAGCACTTTGCCTTCGCTCTGCAGAGTCATCCCAGAACAGTCCTATGGCTTCTGTCTGCCTCTCTCAGTCTATACATCGGGAAAGGAGATAGAGATGTCTCAGAGGACAAGAAGAAATACCCTGTGCTGAATGGCTGCAGACTGCTCTGTCTCTTGGAGAGGGTTTTTCTCCCCAGCTTCTGCCCATGCGTGCTGGGTGGCCTGTCACCATGCTCAGAGGTAACACAGGGACTTCATCACAGCCAGCTCAGCATGAGGATTTGTCCTGAATGGTTAATACTTTTGTTCCACTTTGTAGGGCACGCCGTTAATAAACCATGTAAATCCAGAGAGCTAGGATTCTGAGAGACTTATGACTGAAAGAAAGGCCTTGTCAGTTTAGCCACTTTTTTTTTCCCTTTTTCTCCCTCCATCCCATTCTATTACAGCAATAATTAGGATGACAGGAGAAATGGCCTGAATCTATTTGAATGACTCTCTCCTGAGCAGCAGTCACCACCATTCCCAGCTGATACTTCACAAGCATTGTGAAAAATGTTCTTAACACTGACAGGCACTTCAGGAAAGAGGACAAATCTCGAGTAACCCTGTCAATTTTCCTTTTTCTTACACTGAGTTTTCCTTTTGACATTTTATTTCTAATCAGCCAGTATGTAAGCAGCTGTGTTGCTGGGTGATGTGGGGTGGGGATCATGTGTGAGAACCCAAGCTCGAGGGCCCGTAGTACAAGGCCTGTAAGGTTTATCTCCATCAGCACCAGCAGTGGCTGTGTACAAGTGACATTGAAGCTTTTTAGGTTGGTTCTCTGCTGCTTTGAGTTCTGTGCCAAAGCTTGTGATGTGACTTTGGACTGGTAACTACAGCCCAACTGGGCTAAACATCCACAAGGATGTGGGGCCAGGTCTGGGCTCTGGCTTCTCTTACAGGGGTTGTGTTAGGGGAATGATACAGGAATCAAACACCAAAGAGCTTCTATCTTTCTTCACCTTTGCTCCTTAGAGAAGCTTTCTCACAGCTCAGGATAGCCTGTTCATTAGCACTGACAACAAACATACCCTGTTTCTCTTCCCAAGCCACTGCATTATGTGGCAATTACTCACTGTGTGTTTCTCCTCCCTTTATATAGAATCTCATTTTAATGTGCGTGTCACAGTTTTAATAAACTGGAGTTCAAAGGATGAGCAATTATACAAATCTTTCATTTCACACATGAAAAGCATGATTTTAAAGTTGTCAGCAAAAAAAAAAAAGGAAAAAAAAAGGCATTTCTTTGATTCATTTCTCAATGCAATTACCTAATGTCTGTTGTGGGCTTCAGCAAAGCAGGACTTCAGCGGGTGTAAATCCGCAGCCTGCCTTTGATTTCAGTGTCTTACACCAGTTGAAGGTTTGCCTTCCAAGGTGAATTACTGCAACTTTCAAGATAAGAAATGAGGTTGGAGTTTATCCATAGCCAAAATGAAAACAGTGGTGGTTGGTGCCCTGGTTTGGTTCAATCCTGTGGGATTTTTATCTTCTCTAAGCATTTTGTTTACAGTTAAAAATATATATATATATAGCAGAGATGTAGAGAATAAATCATACCCCAAAGGATGAAAAGGTGAGAGGTCTGATTCTCGAGGACTCCATGGTTTCTGTGGATGTTCCCAAACTTGTAAAATGGGGAAAAAATACTCTTAATGCATAAACATAAGGGAGGGACAGTGTTAGGCATTCAGCTGTGAGTTCTGGTGGGTCCCTCTACGTGACAGAGATAGTGGGAGAGATGCTTTCATCTGAACAACCGGAGTGAAACCTCAGTGCAGGCGAGAGAAAGCCCTTCTCTCATGGCTGACTGTATGGAAAATCCAGGATAGCTGGGGTGCCTGCAGCTTTGCGGGGTGAGGGCTCTTCCCCAGCTCCCACACACTGCAATGGTGAGTCACGACCTACGATACAAACCGGGCAGCTTTCACCTCGGGGCTGGTTCACATCAGCTCTGAGAAACCACCAGTTCTGTGGAGGTGCTTCCTCCTGCTCTGGTGTCCTGGTTTCACTAGGATAGAGTTAATTTTCTTCCTAGTAGTTAGAAAGAGCGGTGCAGGGTTTCAGAGCAGAGTGTGTGTCCCCAGCACATCCTGGGGCAGCTGGTAGAATCTGGTTTTAAGCAGCAGGTTGGATAAGGCCTGTCCTTGGTTGGGATTTTCCCAGATGCCTTCAATCCCATCTGCATTACAGGCAACACAAGGTCATAGTGTAAAGTTTCTTCCCTGGTGTCTTGGAAGGTCCTTGAGCAATTTGCAGGAGTCTCTTCCTCGACCTTCTTGGAGCAGAATAAAGTGACATCCTGGGGTGACAGAATCACAGTGGAGTTAAAGACTTTGCTAAAAAAATTCTTGGAATTTATATATTGCAAACTTCCTGAAGACACAGTACTGTGGAGCTCACTCTTGTTAGCATTTGCGAAGTGCTTTGAGATCCTCTGATGAAAGGTGTTAGTGCAAGTGCAAAGCATCACACATTTTTTTGCTATCATACGTTCCTTGGGGGTGAAATCCACTGTGCATGCATCCTCTCAAGGGCAATTTTGTGAAATTTCCATCCATGACTGGAGAAAACATCTTGTGATGGTTTCACTGGGCTGGCACTGGGCTGGCAGCCGAACACAGCCACTCACCCACTGCCCCCCACCCCCAAGGGATAGGGGAGAGAACTGGGGGGGGAAAAGGGTAGGGAGACTTGTAGGGTGAGAGGAGAACAATTTAATCATTGAAATACAAGAAAACTTAATATAATAAGGATAATAATATCATCTGCCAATGAGTGACCCCCAGTGCCATTGCTCAGCACCCGCCCACCCAGCCCGGCCCGTTCCCAGAGAACGATCCCGGAGCAGCGACAATCCCGACCCGAAACCGCAATCCCGGGAGAGCCAGAGCCCGAGAGAGCCAGAGAGAGCCAGAGAGGAAGAGCCCCTCATGGATCTCCTGCCCATGGGGGACAGGGGATGGAACAGCCCCTTGGCAGAGCCCAATGCCCATGGAGCTGATCCATTGCAATATTCCTCACCCCTGAGCTCTTGCGCTTGCAGACGGACAGACACAAAGTCCTTCAGTGCCAGGGACACAAATGCCAACATGGGGATGTTCTCAGCGTTTCTCTCCTGACAAATGCCAGGCTGAAAGCAAAACACAGCACTGCTAGAGCTACTAAAAAGAAACCAGCTCTGTTCCAGCTCAGCACCAGGACACATCTTTAACATCAGGACTGCAGTTTAGGGCACAGCTGACTTCTCAGAGGCTAGGACGCAATTGCAATGTTTTTAATTATAGCCCTCCACTGTTTTCCAGATAGAGCATCTCACTTGACATGATGGCTGGCTGTTCTCCGAGGGCTTTACTTTACCTGGGATAAGTGACTGGGGAAAAAACCTCAGCGCCAACATCTGCGGGAGGGCAGGTGGGGAGGTGTGTGAGCGGCACAGCCAGCATTTCCCTGCACACTGCGATGAAACTACTTAGTGTAACCCTTATTTAAAAAGTAAATTGGCTAAATGGCTCTGCTCACATTATCCCTCTGTAATAAGCATTGTGTCTGATTCTGTAATGCTCCTCCCCTCCTTTTTTGTTTAAGTAAAGGATGCTGGTGTAGAGGCATAATTTTCACAAAAACATTCTGGGAAAAGGGAAAAAAAACCCAATGTAAACCAAAAATACCCCGCAGAACCTTTTACATTCACCCAAAGAAACAATATTTCAAATTATGTAAAATGATTACAACCTAGTTCTGCATTAAGGGAAATTACAGCACAATACAGAAAATTGGAGTTGGTGGCATTGATATGGAATTATAAAATAAGAGAACACAGCCTGGAGTTCAGTGCTTTTAATTCTCATGTTGCTCTGTTTCTCTTCTATTTTTCTTTCCACTTTGTTCTTGCATTAATGTAGGCAGCCTGAGTCTGGATATAAAGTTCTCTCACATAGGAAATGTGTTTCAGATGAGTTGCCTATGAACAGAAACCAGCCTGGACTCTCAGGCCAGCACACTGCCATGATGAGCCATGTGTGGTGCTGTTCACGACTCTCCATAAGTCATAAACTCAAACATCTCACCAGGAGCCCGTCCAACATAACCAACCACCACAGCCTGGCTCAGCCTCCAGCACAGGGATCTGTTTTGCATCAAGTGTGTGAGGAAATGCCATTGAACCTCCACCTGCTTCTCCAAGAGAAGAATTTTGTTGCTTCACTTGAGCCATTCGGTCACGTTTTATTCTTCTGTGCAGCCACAAAGGCCACAAACTCAGCGAGACAGAAAGGCAGAGAGCATGGGCAGCGATCACAGGGCTCCTGGAGCTGCAGCCTCAGTTAAAGCACCAAATGCTGCCTGAGCTGACAACACAGGGGACTACATCCTCCTTTTTGTCTTCTGTTCCTCACTTTGGCCAAGCAAAAACTCACAAGCTGCTTCTTCACAGAATCCCAGAATTGCCTGGGTTGGAAAAGCCGTTTAAGCTCATCAAGTCCCATCATGAGCCCAACACTGCCCAGTCCCCACTGACCCATGTCCCTCAGCACTGTGTCTACACGACTCTTCAATCCCTCCAGGGATGGGGACTCCACCACTGCCCTGGGCAACCCCTTCCAATGCCTCAGAACCCTTTCAGCAAATAAATTCTTCCTCACATCCCATCTCAACTGCCCTTGGTGCCACTTGAGGCCATTTCCTCTTGTTCTTTAGAGCATTGGCTCCGGTTGTGTGGCCTCAGCATTGTTGCCACACACAGGAAGGTGTTGTTGAGCAGTATGTGTGTATGAGCACAAGCTCCTGTACGTGGCAGAGATAAGCCTGCCTGTGCCTGTTGGCACCAGATGCACACCTGGGCTCGTTCTTGGTACGCTGATGTGACACTCAGTGTCCTGATTGAGGAGATAAAGATGGAACGAGCAAGTCTGTGAAAGAGACGTGGGTTTGGGCGGCATCATAAATCACAGCAGACTGGACTGCTTGCCTATTTTCCTTTCCCCCAGGCCAAAAGATAATGGATTTAAGTCTCTAACGTTGTCAACTGTTCTCTCTCCTCTCCTTCACACTGTCTCCTTAATTCTTGTATTTATCGATGGCTGTGCTAACACAGATACACTCTGGTTTTTGAGCTGTGCCGATGGTCGGATGACACTTCAATCAATATCAGGTGGCAGTTTTATTTTCCCGGCCTTAGACACAATCTGTCCATAGTGCTCATGCTGTTTGTGACTTAAATGAATGCAAGAATTTATAGGTTCATCTTAAAAGTGCTGCTTCCTTTAATCATGCCAGATAAAGGAATTCTTGCCTTTTACAAAGCAAGAGTGTCATTTGGTTAATGAGAAGATACGTAGCAGATGCAAGCTGCATGAATCCTTCATTTAAATTACTGCATTTATGGCCCTAATCGGACAAAAGAAATCGTGGACCAGCGAGAAATAAAGGCTGCTAAAGAGAAAGAGAAAATATCCCCCACTGGGTACACTCTGACAGGATAAGGGTAATTTTCCTGGTCTGGAATGTACCAGTGTAATATTTTATTTGTTTCTTCTGCCATTGCTCCATTTATTGCCACAGCCTGGTGCCACGTGGCGGCCTGGCTGTGTTGGTGTTGGCACATCATCAGATGCTGCAGGGATCACAGTGCCAGTCGCCCTCTCAATAAGAAGTATCGAGGATGTTGTTGGGATTACAGTGGGTGTGTGAACAGTAACTCCATGGGCAAGAGATGTGCAGATTAGTGTGCAAAATGTGCAGATCTTCTAGGCTCTGCCATTGGGAAATGTCCTTAGTGTAGGCTGCTCTCTTATCAACTGCATGCTCTCCTGTGCTGGGGTAGTCAGCAGGAGCTGGGAGAGCATCTTCCTTCCCAAGAGATTCTAACAAAGGCATCAGAAGGGAGATGCTGAGGTACTCAGCCTGTGACTGTGTAAATAATTAGCGCTCTCCTGGTGAACAGCAATTATGCTTTTGATGGTCTTCTGTATTCACTTTTTCTAAAAGCCAAGAGAAGGCTGTTTACAAAATGGGAACAGTGTCAGCAGGAACATCCAAATTCATAGAGTCACAGAATCCCAGCCTGGTTTGGGTGGGAAGGGACCTTAAAGATCTTCCAGCTCCAACCCCCCTGCCAGCAGCAGGGACACCTTCCACCAGACCAGGTTGCTCAAAGCCTCATCCAACCTGGCCAAGAACACTTCCAGGGAGGAGCAGCCACAGCTTCTCTGGGCGACCTGGGCCAGGGTCTCACCACCCTCACACCAAAGAATTTCTTCCTAATATTTAATTAAACCTCCCCTCTTTCAGTTTAAAGCCATTTCCCCTTGTTCTATCATTAACTGCATTTATAAAAAGTCCCTCTCCAGCTTTCTTGTAAGCCCAAATTCACAAGCTGGTTCCATTTTAAAGGCTTCAAAATGAATTTGCAAAAGAACCAACATGCTGAAATGTTCGGATTATCTTTTCCCTTAAATGGAAAAAAAATGAAAGATACCTCAGGTGTACCAAAAACTGTGTTTGATCAAACACATTTCTTAGAGCCTTTCAAATAATACTTTGGTATATCCAACACTAGACCACAGCTACAAATAATTTATGAAATACCTGAGGATAAAAAGTGTTCTATCAGTGTGAGAGTACAATGTAAACAATCATTAGGATATATTCACTATTGTGCTGTCTGATCTCCAGAAAAACCACTTTAAAAACACTGAGCCTGTCATCTTCTAGGAAATCAGAAGCTCATTTAAATACCAGGATCCTCTGAGAGCAGTTCAAACAATAGACATCTCTCGACAGAAGAGGCTCACTTGTCCAACGCCAAGGAGTGCAGTTCCACACAACTACACGAGAATGAAATCCACAGTGCAGCATGTGCTCTGCTTGACAAGTGATAATTAACTGCTGACAAGATAATTTCTGTTTTGATGCAAACTTGTTTTTCATTAAAAACTAATCAAGGAACATGTGCATGGGGTGGGACAGCCTCCTGCAAGGCAGGAACGTTCATAGCTCAGTGACTCTGCTGACACGTTTACCTTGTGCTGAACACGTACCTTACGGGGGAAATCAAAGAGTCAGATCTTCCTCCCAGAGAAGCTGGAGCTTTTTTATCAACCCCAGGGATTTTGGATCTGATGGATGCAACACCCCAGGCAGCGCTCTTGATAAGGAGGTGCTTTGTCAACTACTCTAAATTTCAGAAAATGCAAATTGAGGGACTCAAGACAACACCCTGGACTGCAGCCCTTCCTCCCAGGGGGTTTAGCTCCTTCCAAGAATGATCATGAGTGTTTGAGGATGGACCAGGATACAATATTATGGTGCTTATTTGTCTTGTTGGGGCAATATAAGAAAGAGGGAAATGAGCTGAGTTTTCTTTGAGAGTCTGGGGCACATCTTGGCATGACAAGGTTAACATTCAATGCATAGGTCAGAGCTCCAGCTTCCAGAGAGGGAAACAGACACCTCAAAGACCACTCTGAACCTTCAGATGACTGCAAAGGTTGTTAACCTTTGGCACAGCTTTAATGCTGTAATTTCTCATGGGATGGAGTCCTTTGCTTCAAGGTGGGGAGCAATAAGGGTAGGGCTGTCCCACCCCTCCTCCTGAACCTGTTCATGCTGTTCAGGAGTTGTCCTCTGCATTGGAAAATCCTGACCTGCTCTTCTAACGTATCAGAACAGAATCACAGCAGATACAATCCTTTCTGTTCATGGCCAATGATGGTGCTTATTCACAAATGGAAAGAGTAACATTAGGGTAATGTAGAAATTGAAATTACCCAGGTGATAGAGACAGACCTGAAAGGAATCCAAGACTCATTAACTTGCAGATTTCACCACTAGACACTACTCCTGTCTTCTGGGTTTCCAAACATGCAACTGTTGCTATAGTAAATGATGATTCTCAAAGGTTAATTTTTAATAAGGCAGTTAATGCATGTTATTTAAACAACAATTATTAAAAACATGTTGGAGGTTTACAATATAATAGGTAATTATCTTCTCCAGAACAGTTACAATAAGGCAGCACATTCTTGTCTTCAGTGATCCACTGGTATTTGTTTAACCTATAATAACCTTCTTATTAAACCTAAATTAAATGGATGTAATTCAAGGTATCAAGGCTAATTTCAAGGAAAACAGCTCTGGGTGAACAGGGTTTCTTTCCATGCTAGTTGTAACTGCCTTTTATGTTAGTATAACTTGACCCAAAGCTCTTGAGGTCTACCAGAGTCTACTCATCAGCCACAGAGAGCAACAGTCAGGCTCAGGATCTGTTAGACTTAAAGCTCAGGCCCAAGCCAGTGTAATCACCCACTGAACTGTCTGTGCAAACAAGCAGTTCTCTGCCTGAGCCATGCTGATATTTTCCAGCCATGCAAAAAATTGTCACCAGCAGCAGAACCTTGATGGATCTTTAATAGTCTAAATTTTTCTGATCTAGTTGAGATGATGGATCATCACTCCATTCAGAGACATTGTGGAGGATGTAATGCTGCTGCAGGGAGAGCCAAGCAGTGGCAAAGCTCTTCTCCCATGCTGTGGTATAGAGCATCCACCAAACAAGTGGTTACTAACGAGGGGAAGGGGTACATTATTTCCAAGTCCTGCCTCCCACTTGTTTATTCTGTGGTGGCCCCCATCAAAAGCTGTCAGTGAAACCATGACAGTTTAAACTAGCTGATGTGGTATTGCTTTCTCACTCTGAAGTCTTCCTAAGGGTTTGTTCTTTTTTTCCCCCACAATAGTATCTCTTTCATGGCTGATTTGTAATAGGAGTTTCATTATAAGATCACAAACCACTGGGGAATATGTTAATATGGCTCGGCGTGTAATCCAGTGTAATATCATTGAAAAGAATTGCATTTTGTCTACAGCTGAGGCGGCAAATAGAAGCTCCTATTTTTTCTGTGTTAACATCCATAACTGAATTACTACTTCCTTTCCTGTGATCTTGTGTAAATTTACCAAAATGCACAAGCTGATTAATGTAGATACAGCCCCTTTTTCTACAAATAATGGGTGTAGGTAGGGTGTTTTGATCCTTCATATGTATATTTTGAAGAATTTGGGCTACTGGAAGAATCTTGATCAACAGTCAGTTCCCTCACATTTGCATGAATCAAAGAGCTCTTGTAACTCATGATGTCATGATTTAACTGCTTTTAACCATAGGAACAAGCATTTGGTAGCTGATGGGGTGTGTTGAGAAGTGTCTCAGCTCACTTCTGACCTCACTGTGCATAGGTGTTACTTCAGTGTAGTCACTGCTGCTTTGCAATCTGGCAGCCAAGAGGGACCCCCATGTCCTGGGGGCACCCAGCCCTGCACTGCGAGCCGGGCCAGGGAGGGGATCGTCCCGCTCTGCTCTGCACTGGGGCGGCCTCACCTCCAGCACTGGGGGCAGTTTGAGCACCACAGGAGAAAAAGGATCTAAAGCTCCTGGAGAGTGTCCAGAGGAGGGACACAACATTGGGGAAGGGTTTAGAGGGGAAGGGTGTGAGGAGAGGCTGAAGTCTCTTGGTTTGTTCAGCCTGGAGAAGAGGAGACTGAGAGGAGATCTCCTGGCGGTCTGGAGCTTCCTCCCAAGGGGAAGAGGAGGGGCAGGCGCTGAGCTCTTCTCTCTGGCCACCAACGCCAGGAGCAGAGGCCATGGCAGGAAGATGTGGCAGGGGAGGGGGAGGTTGGCCATGAGGAAAAGGTTCTTGAGGCAGAGGGTGGTGGAGCACTGGAACAGGCTCCCCAGGGAGGTGCTGATGGCCCCAAGCCTGACAAGATTCCAGCAGCATTTGGCCAAGGCCCTCAGGGACATGGTGTGAATGTTGGGCTTGTCCTGTGCAGGGACAGGAGTTGGACTCCATCATCCTGGTGGGTCCTTCCAGCTCACAACATTCAATGATTCTGTGATTTGATGATTCTGTGACTCTACCCTAGCAAATGGCCTGGACCAGGCACTTCAACCAATGTCACACAAGGAGAGATGATAAAGATGAACTCACGTGTTCTCCTTCCTTACTCTGTTGTGTGTTAAATTCAAGATATGCACCCTCTCCTGTGGCCGTTGTGAGCCTGAGGATGGTAAATTAGCCCACACTGAGTTCTGTACAGACAGCTATCGATTTGTGAGGCTCTGTGACTAGAGAGTAGAAATATCCTTTGTCCATAAATGATGAAACACTTTGAGATTCTCAGCTGGAAGGCATCCAAGAAAGACTAAAAGGTTTCCCAGGCTTCTTTTTTTGGTACCAGCATTTCCACTCCTCCTTCCTAAACTGCTGCTTTTTTCTCTAATGCAAATCCTATCAATCCACAAACTGTCCAAACCAACATTCATATAGTTCTTTTGTATTGATTCATCCTTGATACTGTAAGAACTCCAGCAATTTATCAGGTGATCAGGGAATACTTTATTCTGTCCTTGCTCTAAAAAAAGCAGAAGCATGTTTTAAATTTCTCATATTCTGTGGAAAAAACAGTTTGAATTGTAAGCCAAGGATGCTCACTTGACAGATGGATTCCTGGCTATATTGCAGTGTTTGAAACGCCTTCACACTCACCAGATTGTGTGCTGTCGACTAACAGGTTCCCACTTAGATGTCTTGGGACCAAGAAATATGGAACTTGGTATTTAAGGATCGCTGAGCAGAAAGAAACCAGCATAAATCTAATTAGCAACAGGCAGGTAATGCTGATAGGAAGTCTCCAGCAAAGTGCAGGGAGCTTGTTTACTGAAGTTGCACTGCAAGGGATAAAAGACAAGACTTCTGCTGAGGCAGGTCAGGGAAGGATGAGAACTTAGTGAATGCCAAGGGCCAAGTGCAGATGGGTGGTTTCTTATGTTTCCAAGGGATTTTGGAGGAAAGCCTGGAAGTCTGCAAATGTGGGGAACGGGTAAGGGAGGTCAGGCCAAAGCCTCGCTCGTAGAACCAAAGGTGAGACTTGAAGACGATATAATTTGGTTGCAGAGATTAACTGTGTAGATCTTCTGGCTCAGGGTGGAGAATTTGAAAATACAGGGAAGCAAGGCAGGTTTCTTATATATCTATTTTTATACATGTTGAAAAAGCAGTGAAACCTTCCTTTTTTTTTTTTTGTTTAGTTTCTTACCTCTTACACAAAAGTCTCCAGCAAGTTTAAAACAAAGCACTTCCCTGGATCTCAGTATCCTCTGAGAAGTTGCAGCTATGTAGACTGAGGGTTGAGGATGCGTGGTGCAGACAAGAATCAATAGCTAAAAGTTAATGAGAAAGAAGAATGTTTAGGATTTAAAATCCCAGCCCAGACTGGCGTGTAAGCAGCAATTAATTGTCTGTCCCTGTCACAAGCTGCCGTTGCAATGGGAATGTTTTCTGGTCAAAGCTACAGCTTGCCTGTTAAGCTTTGAAAGCTTTGCCACTGGCTAAGCCTCTGTAGCTGCCCACAGCAGTCAAACCTCTCCTTCCATTGGATCCACCAGCAGAGGGGATCATGATTCTTCCTCTTTCCCATCCTCAACTCAATTTGCCTTACAGAGGCAGACAGATTCCCTGTGTTCCTATCCTGCTTGGCCAGAAGGAAGTTTCCTTATTCCTTGGGGAGAGACAAATATGTCCAAAGAAAACATGAAATGAGGTTGCTTAGCTGCATTCTATCAAAGCTGCTAAATGGTTTTCAAAATGAACATTCCATTGGAGAACTGGGAAGTGACACAAATGTTTATGGATAGGACGTCCTTTTCTCTACGGTGCTGTGCTGGATTGTGACATACTAATGCTAATAGCATCGGTGCTAAATTAATTTGAAGAAAGATCAGTGAGAAAGGCATTCTTGACTTGTAGGAAAGAGCAGATGATTCACAAATTAGTGCCTGTTTTTCATGCCAAAATCTCCATCAGATTTTAGTTTTGAGTAAAGGAAAAGCTTCATGTCACACCTCAGGTATCATTCCCCCTCTGTTATCCACCCTGTTTCTGAGTCAGTCCAGCTTCCCTAAGGGGACTGCTCTGTGGTTACTGCTGAATTCTGTGAGAGCATTCCTCAGTTCAGGAACTTGGTGGTAAAACTCTGCTATGCCAGACTTTTCATTCTCCAAGAACCACTGGAAAAAACCCAAACCAATGACAAAACACACTCATGGCATCATAACTAGCGGATCACAATGTCCTTAGCAAAGCTCGGGGGTCTTACTCCTTATTTTAATTACAGAAGAGTAGAAGAGAAATTCAATAGGAGTCAGGATGCCACAAAACAAGGTGGTGGTACATCTACAGATGGGACATTTGTCTCAACACAGAATGGCAGTGTCAGCTTGCATGTTGAACTGTGCAGGCACGTGCAGTGCAGTGGAGGGGAGTCTGGCTTATGCACCCTCAGTGTGACCATTCTCAAAGATGGGGGAATCTTTGTTTCAGTAAGAAAATAGAGATGGCATTTATCCACGGCAGATTTACTGCAGTCGTGTTTGGATTTGGCAAATTATATGGGAGTCAATTTAAGAAGAATAGTTTCTGTCTTTGTCATCTGACTGTATGAATAGTGATGCCGTTCACCCCGGAGGAGCCGTTGGATGCACACTGCAGTTTGGTTTGCAGACTAAAGCAGCCTCGCTGTGCTTGATTCTCTCCTCATAACCTGACATTTTAAGGGGAGAAAATTCACACGCTTAATAATGCAGTTAACTGGAAACAAAAAAAATATTGTAAGATATCCTAAGGGACAGTTTTATTTCACCTCATGTTATCCTTGCCCTCTCCTCAATACTGTCTACAAAAATCCTCTTCATTCTCATCCAATCCTCTGTGATCTCTTTTGAGTTTTGGTCCCTTTTTAAAAATTCTTGGCAGGACTTATGCAAACATCTGGACTTGTGAGAGAAACAGCAGGAGATGTACTAGTCAGACAGTTCAGTCTTATTTTAGCTGTCTCAATTTCATCCATACATTTGTTTCTCAGTTGCCTGTTCATATATTAAAGGAAACTCCTTACAGGCTTGAGAAGTTAATTTTGTTATTATTTGGACTGTGACATTACAGCAAATACGTGAAATTAATCGAAAATAATAAATCATGGCATAGTAGGGAGGAGAAGATATTGAACAGAACAAACAGAAGTCCTTGCAAGTATTGATATAAAAGTTATACCTAGACTTCTGCAGTGAGGGTGAATTCCTCTAGGTTCATGGGTTTGTTTGGTTGGGAAGTGGAGGGAGATTGAATCAAATACACAATAATGTCTCTGAGCCAGTGGTATCAGTTCGTACAGAAAGTGGCTACAGGGCATTTACCCACCACTGCTTTATTATGGTAGCATCTACATCTGAGTTAACTATTCTAGTGGAGCACAAAGGGCCAAGGGTAGGATTCTCCTGTTTGAGATGTGTCTCTTGGACTGAGATGAATCACATCCAGGGTCCAGCTTTGTCTGCCTACTGGTAAGAAATCCACATCTAAACCTGGACCCTTTAAGGGGAAGTGAGAGACAACAGATGCTTTTCAAGGGGGGTGGTCTATCTTAACCAGGCAGGAGCTGTAAATACTTGGTGAAGCCCAGAGCCTGTATCAGTCCCTCTGCAGGGGTCCTGGAGCAACATAAAATATTCCAGACCAACCACTGAAATAAGTTTACGATATCAGCTGAAATTTAGACCACCTGCAACATCTGCTCCACACTGCAAATGGCTGAGATTTACAATCAGAGCACTGTAGGAGTAAGGTCTGTACTTACCATGGGTGCACTGCAGGCACCAAAGCCTGGAACATCCAAAAGTGCAGCTGAGCTATGGGGTTGTAAAACATCAGAAACATCTTTGTGTCAGCTGGTGGTAGTCAATAGACAGGGCCAACTAATGCAGATATTTGTAGTATGTCAGGACTGTTGATTCAGCTCTGGACCTGCTGCTGGTGACCCTCCTTCCAGAATCAAGTGGGGAGCAGATTTAGGACCACATAGGTTCTGTCAATGGTTTCCTGCCATCCCAGTCTTCCTCTGTCTCATGACAGGCATGCCTGGGTCCACTAAGGCCTGCTCTGCCTAGAATGTGCTTTTTTGCTGGGTTATGAGATACACTGAGGAAGATGTGTGACGAGGAGAGGCTGCAGGAATCACACCAGCAGCACCATACTTCTGGCTGTTCATTTGCTGGGGTACTCTTTTGGCCCAGATAGGGGATTGCTGCAAATGGAGCTGGGATGGGGGACACCTTAAGTATGAAATGTCAAAGTCTGCTCTAGTAATCCATCAGATTTTATAATCTAATCTTTTTATAATGTTAAGAAATAGTCTTAAGGGATCACCCTTTTCCAACTGTTGCCTGTAATGCAAATCAAAGGGAGCTGGTATGGAGCTTGACATCTCTGGTTTAGTGTCTAGATCAGGGTAGATGCATCAGTCTGTGGTGGGCATGTGCAGATCATCTGCATTGCATCTAGCCAGGAAGGGAACAGAGTGCAAAGCCCTCTCCTGGGACAGGGAGAAATTCAGGGGTATCTCCCCGTGCATGAGTCATATCCCACTTTCTTGTTTTGGGGAAGGATTGGGGGAAAAAACCTTTTGCCAGTACCTAGGTCTGGATCCATTCAATGCACCATCTGAATCCCTCTGACTTCTGAGAAACCTGGTACCTTGCTAGCTTTACTTAGGTCAGATATTTCATGAGGTTGGGAGAGAAGCATTAGAGGAAGAAGATAGCCACTGACAGAAATAAGTGAGATGTGCAGGCAAGGAGAATGTGTTTTATTTTCCTCCATACTGTCAGAAATGATTGCCTTTACTCGGATCAATCCAAGCATACTTCATAACCTGTGCAGAGGAGTTTGTTAGATTTATTTTCTTAGCTTGCTTGTTCAAGCCTGTTATTAATCCCCTCGTCAGTTCAACTCACTGGAAGAAAACATACCTTCTTAAAGAGTTTTTAGGCTGAAAATAAATGCCTCATTAAGTTAAACATATTAACCTGAAAACAGTATTTATGTCAAATAGACTAATGAATGCCATTATGGGAAATACACAATGGAACCTGCAGGAGCTCAGGTGGAGGTGTGGTCCCCTTCCTAACACCCACTCACTCACACTGTGAGAGAGGTGAGGAAGGGGAGAGCCAGACTCAGGGTGATGCCTTCTTCACATGTGGTTATTTCACGTGGCATGTCAGATGCCAGGCAACTCTTTGCTGAGAAGATATTTAGGCAGCACAGGCACTTTTCATGCTACTTTTCATGTGCTGCCATCCAGAGAGACCTGGACAGGCTGGAGAGCTGGGCAGGGAAAACCTTAATGAAATAGAATAAGGGCAAGTGTAAGGTGTTGCACCTGGCAGGAACAACCCCAGGTTCCAGTATAGGTTGGGAGATGATCTCCTAGAGAGCAGTGTAGGGGAAAGGGATCTGGGAGTCCTGGTGGACAGCAGGATGGCCGTGAGCGAGCACTGTGCCCTTGTGGCCAGGAAGGCCAATGGCATCCTGGGGTGCATTAGAAGGGTACTGGGAGGCCACTAGAAGGTCTCCCCAGAGCCTTCTCTTCTCCAGGCTGAACAGCCCCAACTCTCTCAGCCTGTCCTCACAGCAGAGCTGCTCCAGCCCTGGCATCATCCTCGTGGCCTCCTCTGGACTCGTTCTAACTGGTCCGTGTCTTTCTTGTGAAAGACAAGGTTTCCCAGATTGTTTGGTTAAAGTGCTCAGAGTGGGAGCTAAGTCTATAAACCACCCAGAGAAGGGGCTGGGATCTCACAGAGAGTGTCTCAGATTTACCAGAGTAAAGGGCTTACTGGTCACTGGTTGTCTCCCTGCTGCTCTACAGCTGGGGTGATCTCTCTTGACACAGATTTGCTCCAATGTTTGCAGAGAGCCAAGTACCTCACACATAGCTAGTCATATTTTTAAGAGTCTGAGGAGTGAAGAGAAATGCACTTGTGTTTTGCAGAGGTCAGGGACATCACATTGTCCTTGGCTGCAGTCCTGAACAACCTGCTGGATGATCTTAAGAAGCCAGGTTCAGGGCAAGGAAAGGAGCCAGAACACAAGCCCTGGGTTAGGTGGTGCACACACGAGCAGCCTTCCTGGAGCTGGTGTATCGCATTAATATTCCTGGCCACAGCTCCTCCGGCCCATCTTCCCTCCCTAACACAGAGCACATCTCTCCACCGAAGATCTGATTTGAATGCAGCTCAGAAAAATCTCGTGTAATTCACCCAAATCCAGACAGAAATAACCAGGAGGGGCTGAAGAGAATGACGGCAACAATCTCATACTAATGAGCTATTGTCTTTAGAGGTGTTTAATTGAAGACTTCTACAAAATATGCTCAAAACTTAAAGCATTAACAAGCTTCAAATAAGAAAAATGTAAAGCTGTGAGCTGGTAAAAAGATACAGACCAGTTTAATAGGGAGATAGACTGGCCACCATCTGAAAGGTGTGAGTGACAATCTTCATTTTCCCTTCGTGTCAGAGGGTATGACCCTATAAATCACCAGTGGAGTGGGCTCTGATATGGTGTTATCCAGGTCTCTAAAAATAAGCAAGTAGCCACCAGGCACTTTGTGCTTCCTCCAAGTAGTTCAGTCTCTGATCGTCCCTCTGCCAGAGCAGAGCTCTCTCCTTGTAAAGGGAAGGCGTCATTAATATGCTTTGCTCTTCCAAGTCCCCACAGAAGCAAATCGACAGAGCCACTTGTCTGAACAAGCTTCGAGCGCCTGGCTTGTGTTTCATGGAAATCTGGGTAATTGGATGGTGCTGGTGCCATACATGCACAGCTCAGCCCGGCTCCACGCCTGCTGTGTCGCCTGCCCCCCTCGGCAGTTTCCCTCTCTGTGCTTCTGTGTCATTTCAGTCAGCAGGAGCTGTGAGCAAGGCACAGAGCTATGAAAACCTGGCCTGAAGTCAAGGACAAATTGCTGTTGATTTTATTAGATGAATCTCTGACCAGTGTGCCAGAGCCCAAGCATGCCCTCATCCACAGAGTGATCCCTCTGGATCTTACGTGGGCTGTGCTGACCACAAAGGCTGTGAGGGTTTGGGGGAGATGGTGGGGTTCAGATTGACCCATCTCTAGGGGTGGTGGCAATGTAACTGGCTTATGTCAACCAGCATGCCACATTTATCCATATATCACCCTACAGATGTCATTGTCTGGGGTTATTACCCATTGTCTGGGTTATTACCCCAAAATGGCCAGGGGCCATTCTTGGGCCTTGACCCCAACTGAAATGTCTGTGAGGTTGAACTATCTTAGTCTCCAAACTGGTGGCACTTGAGGCATCTCCCGTTGCCAGAAGGTCAAGAGCAGCCAGTCCAGCAGCCAGAGAGATGCTGGCAGAAGGGGAGAGCAGGAGGGGTTTTTTGCTGTCTCTGCTGCAGTGTTTCCTTGGTTGCACAAAGACGTTCACCTGAGCTGCTGAGCTGATAGAGGGACTCAATGGAGCTGCCTACAGTGGCAGAACATGACTTTATTACACATTTTGTTCCACAGCTCTTTGTAGTTGGGCAAAGGATTGCTTTCATCCCACCATGGTTTAATTTACCCCTCACTCACTATGTGATTAGCCATTTAGTACTTGCTAATATATCTAATTTCCACAGGCTCTAGGTGATGTTTTTTAAAAAAGGAAAAAAAAAATTGATCCTTCCATGCAAAATATCCTTTTGAGAAATTAAATAACTATCTCCAAGGCCTAACTGAATTACACTCTTATCAACTGAAGGGAAATAATCCACTTGAAACATGAAATACAAGCAGAATAAAAAGGCTTTGCAAGTTGTGGTGGAAGAAGAACACAGTATGAGTCTCAAATAGCTCTGCTTTATCCATATGGAAAAATACATTTTTCTTGGAATCAGTCCTTCTTTCAATATATAATGAAGTTTCTCAATTGCTCACCCTTCCACCCACTTTTTAATATAATAAAAGGGAAATAATCCCTCTATTTGCAAAAGTCCTGAGAAGAGGGTTCAGATTGTTTGGAGCCCAGCGGGACCACCTTCTACAGATGTTGATGAGATTTCTTCTTTGTTTTGTGGGAGAACAGTTGTATTTGCTGAATTGTGCTTTGGGGTTTAAATTAATTCTCAGTATCTGGACTTTGCAGCACAGCTATGTAGATACCCTCATCCAGGATAATCTCACAACACTGCCTCTCTCCAGGCTTTTGCTTCTCCATGTAAATAAAGAAAGCCTGAAGGAAGAAAGAGGTTTATAAATAAAAGCCACAGTCCACATGGATTCCTTTCTAGGAAGGTTAATTCAGATTTCTGATTAAAGACTCTACAGTTTCTGTCTCTTCCTCTCTCTTTCCTGCTAAAGACAATCTTTTATCCTTTGTAATGGCGCTATTGAGTGCTGTCAGGTTGAATCAGTGGAACAACTCTCCATAGAGCAAATAGAGAGTGAAAGTTATTCCAGCTAATGACTCAGGGCTGGGCAGAGATCTGCCTTGTCCAGCCAGCCAGGGCAGAAGAAATGGCAAAGCCCTTTCCAAAACTGAGTATTTCTATCCAGAGCCCTGGATCCTTGTGCTCCCAGAGGGAACTCACCTGCTGTGACCTGCCTGGTGTGACAGGGCAGGTACGGAACACCCCACAGATACACAACACCCAGTGAGTACATGACACCCAGTGGGTCGGTGACACCCAGCGGGTAGGTGACACCCAGCAGGTGTGTGACACCCAGTGGGTCGGTGACACCCAGCGGGTAGGTGACACCCAGCAGGTGTGTGACACCCAGCAGGTAGGTGACACCCAGCAGCTAGGTGACACCCAGCAGGTGTGTCACACTGCAGCTGGTGAGGCATTCACACCTTGCCCCATTCCAGTTCAGCTCATAAAACTCCAGCCTAAGCCACCTCCTCCCGTTATCCCTGCACTTGCTGCTTTTCTTGCCACTTTGTGACCCTTTTTTTTTTAATTCCTCTTTGTTTGTCTTTATTATTACTTACTGCAAAGCTCTTTGTGACCCAGAGTGGAAGGCAGAAACCAGCTCCTTGCTGAGTTTTCAGGATGCCAGGATCACAGCACGACTCATCCAGGTTTTGCTATCCAGGCAGAAACCAGAGGGTTCGGTGGCAGCGAGCCCATCCCAGCCTCGCTGCGAGCAGGCGGGAGATCCTGAATTAACAATAACTTGCCGTGTTTATTATGCCTGGAACAAGCAAACTAAATTCACAGATAAATGAAACTAATTAAACATGCAGCTATAAAAATTAAAGCTTGCTTTGTTTGGTTAGGCTTTTATTTGGTGAGGTTTCTTTTTTGTTCCGTGGGGTGGGTTTTTTTTTGGTTTTGTTTTCAGTTTTTGTTTGGTTCTGTTTCAGCACTGCAGCAAATCTGCAAAGTGCTGCCGTGTTTAAAAACAATGTTGGGAGCTGCAGCGTTGGCTGAGCTTTGAGCCCCACATGTAACAAACCTTAGTGCTGGATTTTTAAAAGGCTCTGGAGGAGCATGTGCCAAAGACTGAGCACTCCAGCTACTTTCATGGCCAAGTCTCTTAGATCAGCAAAGCCTCCACTACCCAGAGAGGTGGTGGAGGCCCCGTTCCTGGAGATATGCAGGGTCAGGCTTGATGGGGCTCTGAGCAACCTGCTCTAGTGAAGATGTCCCTGTCACTGCAGGAGGGTTAGACTAGATGGCCTTTGAAGGTCCCTTCCAAACCAAACCATTCTATGATTCTATGGTAGGTACAATTGATGTGAGCCCTCTGGTATTGCACTCCATCTTCCTTTCAACACTGCAGAAATTGCCCTTGTGTGAACAAGACTGCAAGACTTGCAGCCTGCAAGACCTTTATATATATATTATAAATTTCCCATTACCTCATAAACCTTTCAAAAATCCCTCTTAATTCAAAAGAGCCCAGGGAACGTAAGAGTTACAAAGAATCACAGAATCACAGGATGTTGTGAGCTGGAAGGACCCACCAGGATGATGGAGTCCAACTCCTGTCCCTGCACAGGACAAGCCCAACATTCACACCATGTCCCTGAGGGCCTTGGCCAAATGCTGCTGGAATCTTGTCAGGCTTGGGGCCATCAGCACCTCCCTGGGGAGCCTGTGCCAGTGCTCCACCACCCTCTGCCTCAAGAACCTTTTCCTCATGGCCAACCTCCCCCTCCCCTGCCACATCTTCCTGCCATGGCCTCTGCTCCTGGTGTTGGTGGCCAGAGAGAAGAGCTCAGCGCCTGCCCCTCCTCTTCCCCTGGGGAGGAAGTTCCAGACCGCCAGGAGATCTCCTCTCAGTCTCCTCTTCTCCAGGCTGAACAACCCAAGTGACTTCAGCCTCTCCTCACACCCTTCCCCTCTAAACCCTTCCCCAGTGTTGTGGCCCTGCTCATGGTTGCAGGGATGGGTGGATGCCCACCCAGCGGTTCTGCACGTGGTTGCAATGCAAACCCAGTGAACAGCTCTGCTCCGAGGAAAAGGCACAGGATGTGGGGACACCACAGGGACTGCTGTGCAGGGAGACTGCGTGTCGGGGAAATCAGAACAGATCTCCCAGGAAGGAGGAACGGCTGCTTGGTCTTTACTCACATGCTCAATAAATAAATGGAGGGCACAGGAGGAGAATGTAAAGAGCCGTAAACCCATTAGCTGCTAATGTTATTAATAGCATTCCTGACAGATGCCTTCAGGCAGCAAGGAAATACTGCTAAGGGCATCCAGCACTTCAGGAGTTGGACATATTTAGGCCATTTAAAACAATCTCTTTTGGCACATCTGCTGCAGATGGTCCAGTAGGGAAGGCGTGAGGCTGGCAGACTTGAGGAGCGGTTTGTGTTTGTTCTCTCTTAGTTTTGTGATACGTGACCTTGGGTTACTCCTCAGGGTGGTACCTCCCTCAACTCTGAATTGAGGAGAAGGATGTTTACTAGGATTTATTAACTCTTCAAGATCTAAGTGTCATCAAGATATTGTTAATGAGTGTCACTGTGATAAACTCAACCTACTGCCTATGTCTGTCTGTGCCTTTAGAGACTGGAGCTGACAAGGAAGTAGACACTGAAGATGTTCAGGCTGACTCAGGGCTCTTTGTAGCATGCTTCTGTAATTTGGCTCATGCCTGAAGGCATGAATAAAATTCCCAAACACTAGCAAGATAATCCAGCCATGCTGAGAGCAGAGACCTTGCTCAGCACCTTTTTCAGAAAGCTGATGGGCTTCCAATAACCAGTCGTGTCTGCTTCTGCTTTAGGACACTGGCACACCCTGCAGCAGTGGAAAAGGTTCATGTTCACAGCTGCTTGGTACTTCTCAGCCCTTTGGTTGATTAATGTTCCTGTCTCTCTCCTCAGGGTGGTGGACAGGAGCATGTACAGGTACCTCCTGTGCACCTTGGCCCACCTACAGTGAGAGATAAGACCAGCACACAGACACAGACCTAGCCTGGGTCATTGCACTGACTGCTGTGAGAAGGGAACAGAGTTGTGGACACGTCCCAAGCTGATAGTGCACCCATCAACACCCTTTGGTGCTTCTGACAGTAATACACTTTCTCTTTCAAAAGTGTGTAATGGGAATGGATATGCTAGTCCTCAGGTTTGGACTCGAGTTCATGTTTTAATTAACAGTCTAGGAGACTGAACAGGGTGGGATTTAATGCTCATCTCCAGGTAGACCTTTGTGGTTTCATAGAATGGTATGGGTGGGAAGGTTTGCTGTTTCATTGCTTTTTGTAGTTCATGTAACCAACATGAAGCAATTCTGTCTCATTTTCAGTTTTCAGTCCAAAGATCTGGAAAACCTGAGAATGACATCACTTCTGCAAGTAGAAAGGGTAATTCTGTAGCAAAAGGCAGTCAGAATATTTCTTGGTGATGGTGTCAGATAAAGCCATTACAGCTTAAGCTGAAGTTGATTGCTTGGCCATTATATACATGAAGTGCCCCATAGGTCTTTGTAGGTAATTCTGCTTTCATCTATCTTACACTGCAAACAACCCATGCTCTTCCCAGGAACCAGTATTTTCTCTCTTGGAGGGTTCCAAAGGTTGGGACAGCAACAGATGCATTTAAATTTAAATTGCATTTGTAGTGAGTAATAGATGTATGATGACCCCAGAAAAGGACACCAGGAAATGCCCAAATCAGTTGAGGCTTCAGAGAGAGACTGAAAAAAAAGCAAGACTGGAAGAGCTAGAGAGAGAAAGAGTGCAACAGGTAGGGTTGTGTCCTGTGGCACCATTGCCTGCCCTCCCATGTCACCTGGAGGAGACAAAAGCTTCATCTCCCAACTGCAGCCTCACAGCGATGGTGCACGTTGGAGTCTACACACAGATTTTGGGGGGTGTTCAGCCTGGAGAAGAGAAGGCTCCAGGGGGACCTCATAGCAGCTTTCCAGTACCTGAAAGGTGCCTACAAGAAAGCTGGGGAAGAACTGTTCACAAGGGCACGTAGCAACAGGACAAGGGGTGATGGTTTTAAACTAGAAAAGGGGAGATTGAGGTTGGATATTAGGAAAAAGTTCTTCAATATGAGGGTGGTGGATCATTGGCACAGGTTGCCCAGAGAGGTAGTGGAGGCCCCATCCCTGGAGATATTCAAGGTCAGGCTTGATGGGGCTCTGAGCAACCTGCTCAAGTGAAGATGTCCCTGTCACTGCAGGGGGGCTGGACTGGATGGCCTTTGAGGGTCCCTTCCAACCCAAACCAGTCTGTGATTCTATGAGTTCTATGATTTGTGCCGGTGGGGTCTGGTCAGGGCCCTGTTATCCCACGATGTCACCTTCACCTTCTTTCCCCTGCTGCAGCCACACAACTGGTGGCAACTGGCAGATAGACTGGAGTGTTGACTCTTGTCCTAAAATCTTCACTTCTCCATTTATATTCTGCAAGCAGTAAATCCTACCCAGCTGCTCAGCACCCTACACGTCGCCTTCCTGTTCTGCTGCGTGTCACTTACTGCTTTGCATAATGTCTTTCTCACTCATTTCCATATTCCTCTCCGTTGTAGTGATAAACTAATAAATCTGGGGAATTCAGAAGATGTTTTTTTAAACCCATTTGCTGACTCCAGCATTATTCAGAAGTTGGTGAGGTTTGTTTTTTTTTTCCAAGAGAGAGAGAGACAGCAAATAATTGAACAAATAGTTTTCAAGTTCTTTCTATTTGGCATCTTTTGGAGTGGGGACATTTTTTGACTTCTTTCAAAATGTGTGTGAACATTTTCATTGACAATTATATGAAGAGACTAAAATAATCACTGAAAAATTTACATTTAATGAAAACTTAGTTATGAGTAAATGAAAAATGTATAGGATTCTAAATAATAACTCCAAGAAAAAAAAAATTAAGAGCCATAAAAGCATTTCAATATTTTTCCCATATTTTTGGATACAGAGGCACTACTTTTTCAAAATAATAAAAAAAAAATCAATAAGCACAACTAATCATAATGATTATCTCATTATGGAGCCATTTTTGTGAGTGCAGAGCTGCAGAATCCCTTCAGTTAATCATTGAAAACGTCCAAAAGACTTTTAAAAGCTTCAGGGCTAAATGGAGTCGTTATAATTGCAGACAGACCTCATCACTCCCCCGCTGCTTAGTTGTGGCCATATGCAAAGCTTGCAAGCCTCATAGCTGCCTGCTTGGGGTCATTCCAGTGGTTGGTAGGACCAACCCATGGGTGGGTGGTCAATTCTGACCACCAGAACTATGAGCATGAGGGACTGAAGCTTGAGCAAAGGTTCCATCCTCACCATTGCTTACAGATCATCAACGGGAGAGGAAATCCGTGATTTCATTCTCAAAGACACGCTGCTGTCCTAGTTTCTCAGTATCTGTTCTGTCTTTTAAGAGCTGTTGTCTATAAATTCTGTCCTTTCTTCAGAAGTATCTCTAAGGATGGCAATCCCACACCCTATGGTTAGCATGTCTGCCTTGCCTTCTGCTGCTCCTTCCACAGAGGAACTAGCTCTGGTTTATATTGTTTCTGTGGCCTTAATTCCACTGGCTAAACAAGGGAGTTTCTCCTGTTTGGTGGACTCTGGCAAATCTTGCTGGCCTCAAGCTGTGGGTCCCAGTGGTCTCAGTTCTCTTATTTACTGTAAGATCTCCCAGATCCTTGCAGTGTCCAGGGCAGCCAAAGACATCTCATCCAGAACTGGATGCCTTCATTAAGGGAAATGAGTCAAGCCCCATTCTTCTCCATTCCCTGTTGCTTCTTGAAGTAGCAGTGACTTGGGAATTGAACACATATCCTTCAGGAAACCTCTCTCACTCCTCTTCTAGAGCCCAAACCCAAGATAACCTTTTTGAAGACCCATCTGAGGACTTGCCTCTGGAATCAATTCAGAGCATTTCCTCTAAAGGAAATTGAGAGACAACCAGAATGGAGGCAGAGGTTCTCAGTCACCCGCTGGCAATGTGGCCCATGTTCTCACCGGGCTGAGGTGCCAGACAGGATGAGTTACTGCTCAAAATGCATTAAACCTTTCACGTTCCAAGCGATTGTGTGGTGGGAGCCACTGGTGGTGCTGATTGAAATTCCTGTAACCATATTAGGGGAGGAAGTGGGTGCCAGACACATGATTATCCATATGCCCAGCTAAACCTACTCAGAAATGATTAAGTTACGCTGAAGGAGACCTAGAAATAAATCTGTTCGGGCTTGCTTGTGGAAAAATGACACACTGGAGGTGACACAACTTAATTCTATTTTCATCACTCTCTCTCATGCGAGCAAGATGGGCATATTGCATCTCACATGTCTTCTCTCCAGGTAATTATATTTGCAAAGATAATAAGCTGTCACAGTAATAACAGTAAAACACTTTTCTCCAATCACATGCCTTGCTGGGGCATTTCATGCAACTTAGACTTTTCAGCCAAATACAAGCAAAATCAAATTAGGGAATAGTTTTTGTTAGGAGAGGAATGCACATTCCCATTCTATAGATGGTTCACTTCCATTAGCAGTTTGTCCATAGCAGGGTTTAAAGTGTTGTAATAGTTGATATTTTCTCTGATTTTTACAGTGCTGAGCATGAAAGGATCTTGACTCAGGACTGCATTTCTGGGATTTGCTGAAATAATAGAATTATTGCCAGCTAGATTGATGGAACACTTTTTAGATAAATTGCATTATCCAGCATCATGTCTTAAACAGATACATTGAAGCCTGAATTTTACTCTATTTTATCTCAACCATGCTGAAAACGTGCTAGTCGTAATAAAGCAGCTGTGCTGTTCCAAAAGTGGGATTTGAAGTCCTATTCCAGGTGAAACTTGCATAGATAAGAAGCTGATTCTTGATAAAAGAGTTCCACTGTATGCGACCTAATTCACTGTGCAAGTGGTTATTCCTGTTGTAGAAGACAAAGGAGACTCAATCCCTCCCAGCCTGGGTCCGAGAAAATCAGTGACAGTTCATCTGGAAATAGGGAGTCAAGGACAGATCTTCATCAGTCCCAAATCAGCTCTCTGGAGTGGGTCTGCTCCCTCCAGCTCAGGACCTGGCAGTATCAAGTCTCGTCAGTACCCTGCTTGGCTCCTTCCTTGTACTGACACCTCGTGGGTTACCAGAGCAGCTCTGCAAAGAATTGATTTTTTTGGCAAGGCTGTGCAACAGTAAAAACCACGAGAGGACCCCTAGAAAGTCAGCTTCCTACTGTGCCCCTGCCTTTGTCTCTAAGCACTTGGCTTTCCCTTCCAGACAATAACTGACATTAACTCTGTGGAGTATTTTCTTTCGAATTTATCTCTTACTATGAAGTTTTCTGCATCTGGATTTGAATGGATAAAATTGTGTTGTCATTGCAATCATCAATTCTCTAACTTTGCAGTCTGTGAAGATCTCTTTTACCTTTGCTTCTTCATCCCCATTTCCATTCCATTTACAAAATGACAAATCAGCTGACATTATTTTTCCACTTTTTCCACAGATTTTTTTTTTTCTTTTTTTTTTAAAATAAATTCTGTAAAGATTGGGATCTAAGGTTGAATTTAGCATCTTCCTGTTCCAGGATTCCTACTAACCACTGCTTTTACATGAATGCAAGTTGAGTGACTGGGAGACACCAAGTTTTGTCCAGTTGACTGGTACCATGACACAGCTGTCATTTGCTGCTGGTACCAAAACCTTGCAAGGTGGTAGAGAGTTGTCCTCCTTGTGTTTTCTACCTGCTCAGACTTCATTTGTTGAATTATCCAGTAATTCATTGCAAATAAATTTCATTGGGCTTTTTGCCAATATTTTTTTCATCAAAAAATGACATGAAGACAAATACTGTCATTATTTGTCCAGCTGTGCAGCTACATTTATATTCTCTGCAGGACTGAACCCATTATCAGAGCAAAATAACACTGATAATAAAAGGGATATCTCTCCACTACAGTGCATCTAGTGTCAACACATGCACCTAAGCAATGCCAAAACCCTCCTGTGTTGATTTAATAACCCTCCACACCCACTCTGTTCAGATGTAGACTTGCTCTATAATCTTCCAATTGAACATTATTATTTTTTTTTCCACAAAAACCGGCCAGTTTTTCTTTTTTAAAAAGCAAAATATTTCACAACAACATGCTGAATTTGATGAATTCAGATTTCGGGAGGGAAAAAGGCTGTTTCAGTAATATGTCAATATCCTGTTCCCAGATTGTCAAAACAAAACATTTTTATTTGTATTTCAAGTGACATTTTGTTTAGAAGTATCTTTGTTTTGCAATATAAATATTCCTTTAAAAATATATAACCATCCTGGAACATTTCTCTTTCATAAACCAAAATATCTTCATTATCCTCAAATGCCATTTTTTTTTTTTTTAGCACTTGCAGGACTACCATTTACATTTTTACTTTTACACTGCTCAGTAGCAGAAAACAAACTTGTTTGGAAATGGAACACATGAGTCCTGCCCATTCCTTGCAGCTCTCGGGAGGTGCCTGCAGAAGAAGCTGCAGCAAACACAAGCTGAGTGTTACCACAAGGACTTGCTGGTGCTTTTCCTCCCTGAACGAAGAGGAGTAGCAGGTTGTAGTTGTTGCCTTGTAGCAGAGTGGAGGAGGAGAGGGGCTGAGGAGAAGCTTGCCCAGGACCTGGCAGAAACCACCTTGACTGCTCTGGTCCTGCGCTGAGACAGGGGTGAGAAAGGCACAAGCCACTGCAGCGTCCTTTGCTGTTCTCTGTGCCTGGCACAGGCTCCCCAGGGAGGTGCTGATGGCACCAAGCCTGACAAGATTCCAGCAGCATTTGGCCAAGGCCCTCAGGGCCATGGTGTGAGTGTTGGGATTGTCCTGTGCAGGGACAGGAGTTGGACTCCATCATCCTGGTGGGTCCCTTCCAGCTCACAACATCCTGTGATTCTGTGATTCTTTGTAACTCTTAAGTTCCCTGGGCTCTTTTGAATTGAGAGGGATTTTTGAAAGGTTTATGAGGTAATGGGAAATTTATAATATATATAATCCTCAAAAAATAATAACTTTCATTCTTAACTTTAATAGAACTGCTCCCCTGCCCCCCAGGTGCACATCCACCTCCCTGGATTTCTGTCTCTCTAAGGATAAAATATTCCAGCTCCTGCCTGTTTACGTGTGACCAAAGCTCCCTTCCTTGGCTCTGATTCATTCAGCCTCTGAGATTAGACTGAGATTAAATATTTTGTGTGTGTTTTAAGGAGAAGGATTAATTGAACTTTATTGTAGGTTTAATGCTTCAGTCTCAATTTGCATTTTAAAAGGCGTGATCTCATCCACTTTCAGAATACTGCTTTTCGTGTTTACCGCCTCGAATTGATTCTGTGTTTGATAGGTTATAATTAAAGCGGGCACATTAAGGATTTAATAGTGCTTCTTATTGTTAAGGAGGATTAAAGGGGTGTTAGAATTCATACTTTAAATTAACGACTTTGATCAAATGAGGGCACGATATCCTCAGAATTCACACTTTAAATTAATGACGTTGATGAAACGAGGGCACGATATCCTCTGATACTGACTCGTGTCCTGACCTTGGGAGAATCACCTGGGCCCAGGATCCGTTCCCAACAAGCTAAAGCTCCCCTGTAACTCAGCATGGTTTACAGATTCAGGCTTAACTTTGCATCTTGGTTAGTTCTCTTTGTAAAATCTGGTAACTGGGAGATTCCCAGTTTGTGAAGAGTCTTTTCCAGCCCCGTTAGCTCAGCAGTTTGGCAGGATTGAGCCCAAATTCCCAGGTTTTGTGAGCCTGACTTTGGATTTCTTGTGTTGCTCCTGTTTGAAGAAATCTGACTCTGTAACAAGTCACACTTTTCTTTCTGAAGCTCCTTGATTCATATTAACCAGTGAGCTGCAAATATGTTCCAGCTGCAGAACAGGGACCTGGGGTTTAGGGTCAATGTGCTGGAGGTTTCTTGGAGTTTCATCTGAGCAGCAGTGATGGGAAGGAGTTTATTTGTGTCTTGGTGTGTGATTGTATCACGAGTGTGCAACTGTTTTGTTTAAATAGGGAGCATTTCAGCTTTTCTCCTTTAAAAGAGAGTATTTTTCTATGGAAAAAAATGACCATGAGATATTTCCTTGTTCAGTCATTTCTGGTACATGCTGTATATTCTGCAGCACTCATCCAGAAACGGTGGCAAATCTTCAGCTGTGATGTGGCACTACCCCACAAAGGGGAGAATCCGGCCTAACACTGAGAAGAGAATGTTTTAGATCGGTTCAACAAACAGCAGTGAAATCTTTCAGCTTGAAATATGTCAAGCTGCTTCTCTTCATTTAAAAATGTCTCATTGAAACGCTTCTGGAGTTTAAGTTCAATAACAAACATTCGCTTTCCAGCACAGTTTGGGATGAAAACAAAGTACTGAAACATGGGGATTTGCCATAGAATAAAAATCTCATCTTTTGCTCCGCTTTAACCATATGGCTTCTGCTTCATACTAACAAAACCTGAATTGTGAAATGAGAGAGTAATGAATTAGGAGCAGCTCCTCCACAGAGTGAATAGCAAATGCTCTTCTTCCTCTTGTTATCCCCTTTTTCCTGCAAATTTAGAGGTGAAGGGTGAATAATGTTCAAATCCTGAGGGCTTCACTAGGGCTGGGTGGTGTGGAGCCGTGGGCTGGCTCTCTGCACATCAATTGCTAAAGCAGAATGAAAACCCAGCCTGGCAGAAGTATTGACTCAAACAGCGTTTCAGAAATCAGACAAACGTCTGTAGCTCTGAGTCACCTCTTGTTTAGGCTGCAGTAAATCAGGAATCATGTTTGAAATCCATCTTGCATCATCAGTACAAGTCAGAGATGTCTCCTGGGAAGATCTCTGCTGATTCATACCAGGGCCTTGCTAAGAGCTGGATCTGGGAACTCAGCTGGGTGCAAAGCTGCTCTGACATGGAGAGGGTTTTTTGTTGCTGGTCAAGCTGCCCCTGTTCGCAGGCTGCCAATCACACACCTTTCAGACAATTCCCTGGAAAAGGGGAATCTTTGTTGATGTGGAAGTGGTAGCTCCATGATATGCCAAGGCCTGTGTAACAGGCCCAAGCTAATTGTTGACCCTTAGACAGACCCTGTAAAGATTGTGTTTGCCATAATATTTATAGTACAACAGCAATCAGCAACTTCCTAGCAGCAATCAGCAATGTTTTTGAACTGATTGGTTAGTTCTAACAAAGGTTAGAACTGAAATAGATGGTGGAACCAGACAGATATCAATTGAGAAACATGGTTAAGACCACAAGAATAAAAATACTCCCTTGGGTTCCTCCCTGAGCCCTGGCAAGGCTTTGGGTGGAATCCAGCTTGGAGGATGATGTGTCAGATGTTTTTGCACCAAGAAAAATACAAGTCACCCTGACTTGCTGCGTTTGGTCACTAAGCCCTATAAAGCTGGACCCCGGTGCAGTGACTCTTTGGTGGCCTCATCAGCGGGTGGAGGCACTACACAGGACTTCCCAATTGCTGGGAGAGGTTCTCCAAACCCTCGCTGCACTGCGACTCCCCAGTGACTGTGGGTCTGGATGGTGGTAAATAGGGCAGTTGGTGATGTCTCTTTCTTAATCACTGTTGCTAACTTTGTGTAGCAATGATTAGATGCATTGCCTGATTTTGTGTTGTTGCTTTGCCTATTCTGGTCCTTCACTGTGTTGTTTCTTTTTTGTATTGCCTCAAGATAATCAGTGAAATAAGCTTCCTCTTCTGGTGTCCTTTCTGTCCACCCCTGTTAATTGGCAAAACATTGGGTAAAACACTCCACCTGATCTAAGTTGTGTTCTGAGTCAAAAAAACCCCACCCATCTGCTGATCCTCAAGCAATAATGATCAGCTCATCTCCTTGATAAAGGGCAGATTGGCAGTGCTCTTGTGCCTGGAGCAGTGTCTGCCTTGCACACGCAGGCTCAGCTGGAGTAAACCAGTGCTGCTGCATGGGAACTGGTGGAGTGGTGCTGATTTACATCAGCTGAAGGCTCTCATGGCCTGACAGCCCTCTGTCTTCCTTTGAGGGCTGGCTGACCGTCTGGGACTGTCTGCCATTAAATTATTCATCTCCAATAAGGGTTGAATTAAACTTTCATCAGACAGTTGTATAATCCTGGAGTGCAAGCTAATAGCAGAGGATGCATTTTCTGAGGTTGGTTAAGATCCTTTATCTGTAACTAGTTCTTGTTATCTCAACTGATAATTTTACCATGATCACTTAGTTTGTGGAACTCTGTCTCTACCTATGAAAAAACCACATTTGTTTAAATTAAACATGACTATAGGATTTATCCTTGCTTTAGTCACAACCTGAGCTATTTATCACTCATCACACCTGTTTAAGTAGACAGAGTGTTATTAAAGTTTTTTGTAAAATATGCACCACATATGTGTTAAAAGCAGAATGCTAAGCATGGTTATTAATTAACTTATTAAATAGTGGTACTATTAATTTTTAAAATGTATTTTCCCAGTTTTACCACTGCTGCATGTAAATATGTCTCTTCTGCAGAGCTGCTTAACTTTAATTTTGTACCTAATATACCTTCAGCATTTATTCAGAATGCAGTCATTATTAACTTGGAGATGAAGCATGCTCTTGGAATGGCAAAGAAAGAAATTCATTTCACCTGCCTACACAAGCCTTCCCAGCTGACTTCATGCAGATGCTGGGTAGGCATGTCTGGAGGAGGTTAAAAAAAGGCAGATGGCACTTGGCTAAGAACAGGTAGATGGGAGTAGTTGAGTGGCCATGGGTCCAAGGTTATCCCCAGCCCCTGGGGACATCTGGGCTGTGTTGTGTTCACTGGTGGAGAAAAACTCAGCAGTGTGTTCTGGACCCAGGAATTGAAAGGTGCTTCTTTTTGCCTCTTGGAAACAAACTGTCTTTGATCTTTTTTTATGCCTTAAAGCATTGCCAGAGCACCTCCACCTTTTAATAAATTGCCCCATTTTCTTTCCAGGTACTCTGCCTGTGAGTTGCCAGCAAGAGAGCCCTACAGCAGCATGATCCATTTCTCGTGCCAGCTTTATAGCCCTGCAGATAAAACTGGTAAGCCAGAGAAATGCTTGTCAGTAGCATCAAATTGTTGACTCTGCAATTCTCTTGGACTGCTGTTTGTGAGGAAGGGGGATAGAGGAGCTCGTGCACTATTTCACAGCCTTGTAGATTCGTGAGTTCTTGTGTAGGATCATGAAATGGAGATGTAGTAGACTCTTAGGAAAGACTGTGCAAGAATGGGGAGAGTTGTAACTCTGTCTTCTAACAGAAAGACAGCACAGAAAGGGAAACTCAGCACTAGGACCCATGCTGTAAAGGTCTGTGCCTTTGCTGCATAAATCAAGATGGTTCCAATCTCCCCAAAGAAGATTTAGTTCAAATGCAGCCTTTGCTGTGCATTTTTCCCTAGCTTTTTTTTTTTAATCTAATAATTCCCCCCAACCCATCTGTTTGCCCACATCTTTCAAATCCAAACAATTCCTGTTCAGTGAGGGGACCGTTTCTCCGGCACAAAGCCGAGGCTGCCTTAATCCCAAGGAAGCTGGTGATGAGATGCTGAAAAGAGCCAACAGAGCTTTGTCGGCAGTGAGAGCAGGGAACAGGCTTAGTCAGCCTCTTTAGTCACTTACCCTCCCCCTGGCAGCTATTAGCTGCACCTTGGACTCGGAGGATGAGATTTTTCTGATGAAAATTTTGATGACAAAGAGCTGATCTCCTGATTCTGAGCTGGACACCTCTGCATTAGTGCCAGTGGGGAGAACAGGCACCTCCAGGGGAAATTCATCTGACCTGCTGTAGGTACCTGTCAGAGGATGGGATTAATGTCCATATGTCCCTCCACTGACTACAGGGGGAAGTTAGGGACACTGCCTCAGTTACAAACACCTTCATTTTAGCCAGTTCTGTTAGCTCAGGCTACTCACAGCTGAAATGTTCAGGGTATCTGTTGGTGGAAGTGGCTGCGGGCTTTATCCAGACTGAAACCACTCCCATCGCAGCACTGACTGCTTGTGTTCATGGGAAGATACCAGCTATGTTCTCCTCCTCCCATGTCAGTTGGCTTTGGAGCTTGTGCTAAACCAATTCACACATACCTGAGAGTCTGTCTTATGATGATGTGCAGTCTGAACTTCAGAGCAGAGTTGAACCTAAACTTGAGAGGGAGTGTAGACCCACAGGGGGGACAAAAACCCTGTAGCAGGTACACCAGCTCCACGCTGTGCCCTGCATTAGAGTTCAGTAGTGAAAACATATGCACGTGAGCAGGAAAAGAGCTGAGAGGTCCATGGAGCTGGGAAGTACACACAGCACCAGGGTATTTTACGGTGCTATTCTTGTTCATTAACTCTCTGATCTTTCCACATGCTGCCATCTGTAGAAAGCACACATTGTACATATGGGATTTTTATTCATGCTGTCAGGGGGAGCTGGACTATTTCCAGTTATATCAGCTCCTTCCCTTTGATATTCAGGCAAAAAAATGGCTTTCTGTAGTATATTCTTGCTGGAGTTTTGAAATAATGTTCCTTTCCCTGTTGTTTTTCTGCATTTCTGTTTCATAAACATTGCTTTTCATCATCCTTACGTTCCCTGTTGCTTCTCTCCTGATTCACACCATTTACTTTCTTGCTGGAACCAGTGTTGTGAATAGAGCTGGTCAAATAAAGATAAAACCAATTTGGGAGGGAACATCAGGCCAGGGTCTGCTGATGTAAATCAGAGCTGGGCCAGGCTGTGGATGTGTGCCAGTGGAGAGCCTGGTGCAGACTGTCTGGCTTTGTTAGACTTGTGTTACCCACTGTTCTCTGGAATTCAAAAGACCCCAGAGACTGTCTGTCCAGATGTGAAATGAAATGACCGTGTGTTTCAGAAGGAACTGTCACTCACCCAGGAATGCATTGATTGGGAAATTTGTGGTGCAGTGGTGACTACACTCCAACCTTAAACCATTTGGGGCCTTTTAGAAAAGGAGCTGTGGAAATAGCAACCAATCCAAGGGTGAACCTTGTGAGAAGGGGTGTAGCCTACAAGAACTTCCTCATCTTGGAAATTAGGACAATGATGAGATTGGTTTCTTCAGGCCACCTTCGAGACAAGGCAAGCAGCAAGATTCTCTGAAAGCCATTGCCTGCTTGGATTTCATCCTCTTGCAATCAGTATTCCATTGCACTGCTGGGAGGCCAGACCTCTTTTCCTACCTAGTGATGACATAGAGGAGCAGTAATCTCAACAAAAATCTAAATTGAGGTGTTTCTAGTAAACTGGAGGAGAAAGCAGTGACCAAGACAGCTTTTGTGGAGTCCATAAATCTACGTGCTGATAAATTACCTCAGGAAGTGCCCTACACAGACACAGAATCCTGATTCACAAGGGGGAGCTGATGATAATGACTTCACAGGTTGTTGCTACTGGGGCATAGCCAGTCTATTTTTCTCTTTTATGGCCATCCATTTTCAGGAATGCATCCATCAGGGGAAAAAAAAAATCCTTTCTAAACGTTGAATTTCCTTGATGGCCAGCCAGGTGCCAGTGCCACGCTGGCTGAAGCCTGTGGCTCAGTAGCTAATATATAGATGAACAGAAGCTTCCTGCTCTGCTTCTTCCTCTTTGCTGGAGACGACTGGTTGAGCTCTGGACAGCTTTGCCGTTCATTCATAAGATGCTTCTTGGCTCACAGGGTGATAAATTCCGTTCTGCTGTCTTTCATCTTGGCTCTTCCAAGAATTAGTAGAGAAACTTTCTGGTGCTGGACTGTGGTCCTCTCCAATATAATTTTAGGTGATTACATGGTAGATGAGCAGTTGCTTCTGATTATTCAGATCTTCTGCCACTGCTCTAGATGGTATTCTGCAAATGATATCCTTGGGGATTAGGAAGAATGTTGGCATCGCTGTTGCATTCACTGCTGGCTTTGCTTAATTAATAGCTCTAGTTTTGGACTGGTCTACACAAAAAAGCCCTTCAACTTCAGCAAAATGGTCTTTAAAACTCAAGGTAGTTTGTTCATCAGCAGAGTGCAATGTCCAAAAGCACTGAGAGAACAGCACTCATGACCTGTTAATCAGACCACTCTGCTGATGCTGGTATTTTGGACAGCTGGTTCAGCCACCCCAACAGCACTAGGGTGACCCTGTATGAAGATCCTTTATGAAGCTGCCCAACTTAGTGCAGTACCATACAAAAACCACCTGCAGCCCAGAGCTGCAGTGGGCTCCCTGCTCCTTACTGGTAAAAGATGTAACAAGCTGGACATGCAGCTTTACCAGCTGAATGCACCCAAAATTCATGACTCAGAAATCCTGATACTGACTTCAAATCATGAGTTTAATTTTTGTTTTAGTTAATTTTTCAGTTGTAGTTTGACATTCTTCTTCACTTCTCCTTCTAGTGTCTGGTCACCTGTGTGAATTATTTTGCTGATCTAGGTGGGCTGTGAGAATCTCAGCTTTGATAAAGGAAAGCTGAGGCTTCCTTGTGCACAGAGAAATGAGGAGCTGAGGGATGATGATATGTATCATTACCAGGAGGCTTGTAAGAAAATAATGGTAGCTGACAGTGGTAGACTCAAGAAGGTGTTTACAAGATAAATAACAGCAACAACTTTATTAGATCCACTGACTTAGAAATAAGAACAGATATATTTTCCCACCCAGGAGATGACACACTTTATGTCAGCTTCTAGTTTAGTGTGCACATGGCTACTTGTCAGCACTGGGCTTATCTCTCTGCCTTCTACCTCTTTGAGCAGGGCTGCTTTGTTTAATGCATTTGCAAGCCAAGAGAAACATTGATATTAGCTCCTGATTGAGCTCCTTTGTTGATTCTGTGGATGGAGTAAAGTCTAGGGTAGAGACACATGAAGAATACAGCCAGGAGTGTAGAGCCACGTGCCCAATTCCTACTGCTACATCGGTGACCAGCTAAGCAGAGCCTTGGTGACATGGAAAAGGGACTGTCCCACAGCACTGTCCTGCTCAGCACTTCGTGCTTTCACACAAAACTCTCTGCTGATGGGTCAGGTAAGTCCTAGATCTGTGCTCAGGCCAATGTTTTATTAAATCACAGTTGTATGACAAAATGAAATCTCGGCTCAGCATGAACCAGAACTGAATTCTCTGTTTCAGAAAGATCAGAACCTCAGGCTATTTTTTTATCATCGTTGCTGTTACTGCTTCTAAAAATCTTTGAAGCGAAAGTCATTGACCCGTCATCTTCCTTGTACAAGCGCCTTTCCTTACTGCTGCTCAATGCTAACACAGGAGTGATTTCTCAAGGTCTCACAATTTCTGAATCGTCCTTATTTTGCCTGCAAGCTGCTCTTCTCCTCCCAAAAAAACCCTGTCAGGTGAATGAAATTATCTCTATTGTGTGGACAGGCAAAGAAGCTAAAGCTTCTTCAGATGTTGTAGAAGTTGCTGGTTTATTTATTGCTACTACATCTTGGTGTGGCCAGGTCTGTACTTGCTGGAGCAATAGGTATGCTAAGGATGTAGTTTTGATACAGCAAATATGTTCTGTGCATGTGGTGTATCTACTTTATGTGGCATTTACTCTGGTCCCTCAGACACTGGGCTCTGGGGATCCTTCTGTTCCATCCCATTCTCTGCCTCAGCTCCTTTTCATTAACGTAACCGCCACAGGATTAAAAAAATTGTGAGATTTTACAATCCCACTTTTCAGCCTCACAGGGTTAGCCTGAACAAGGAACTGCTCTTGGAAGGGATAGGATGTCTGGCTTTTTCTTGCTGTTTTTGCTAAAAAGCCTTGAAACCCAGGGAAACCAGCCTGGTAGAGTTGGCAGGACATGCCGACCTTGGTCTTCAAAGAGAATTTCTCTGCAGGGTCCTTCATGGGTGTGCAGAGAGGGGCATAGCAGGACTGTCCAGTTTGTAGTGGTGTATTCACCACTCATTGTACACCCACAGTAAAAAAATGTGTGAAATGAATCAAAGAGTAACCATCATAAATAATTTCTGGCAACTCCTTTCAGGCACTCCCAGGTTCATGAGATACCCTCAGAATTCTTCAGCTTGTTTAGATTTGCCTTATGTATTGAGCTTTGTGTTAAGTTACTCTTAAGATCAACCTCTGGAGTGGAGTAGTAAAGAGAATGAAGTAAAATGCAAGTTGATCTTGTGCCCAGGTAGCCAGAATAGCTGAACTTACCTCTGTCATCTCTGGCATGACTCACTGTGCTGGCAACTGAGGAGGGAGGGATGTTCTCAAAGCCCTGACTAGGGAAACAGGTATCCCACCCCCCAGCTTTTCAATGGGAGAGGAGAGAGATGTGAGAGGGACAAGCAAATCAAACTGTCCAGATGTTTAGAAACTGAAATCACTTGTTCTCTGGAGGAATCGAGGCAATTTCCTTAAACTCTCCAACTCAGTCTTTGGAAGCAACTAGGTTGTACTTTGTACACCCACCTGATGTAATCAGGTTTTTTGCTGATATCCCTGGAGGGCACAGAGGCTCCTTAGCTCCCAGCCAGCCCTGCTGAAGAGCCACAGGAACACCTTTCAGAAATATCAAAGCAGGACAAAGGGAGAAAGGAAGCCAAGGCATTTCGAGAACACTGGAGCAGCACTGCCTGGCAGACTGTGGCCTCAATGCCATTCATCAACCTGATTTTATAGCCTTGCTTAATGATGAGCTGTGATGTTTGGTGAAGCCGTGAATCGATCAGGGATGAATGACTGATAGGGAGGTACCAGGTGGAAGATAAATCTCCCTGACTGGGACTCCTCAAAGCGGAAGCAGCTCTTCCTTTTCTCCACACTTTGTGCCCTTGCCAGCTGCAGTTCAGGTTCAGGCTTTGATCTTTTGGAGGTAAAAGTAGAAAGCCCTGATAAATATCTGAAGAGGAGGCTTGTCAGGAATCTCTGGGCTTTGTGGGAAGTAGCTGGGCTGACTTGGTGTGTGAGTGGCTGCCTGTGTGTGCATCAGCACAGAGGCTGCATCCTGCTAAGGTCTTGGCATTCAATGGTAGGGAAATGATGTGTGTATAGGCAAGTTTTGGATAAATCATTATCAAAACAGTTGGTTTCAGTCAGATCAGTGCTTTTTCATTTTAGTAAAATAATATTGCCATGAGAGGATAAGAATTCAGAGAAATCAAACCACATTTCCCAGTCTTACCTCCAACAGTGTTTGCTGTCAGACTTAATCACGTTGTGTTTTATTAAGTTATGTCAGTGTGACTCTTCAAAGTAAAATGTGCCACCTCTAAAACATGTAAGAGTAAGATACAGAATTTCTGAATGCCATTATTGTGGGGAAAGATGGTGTAAAAGGCAAAGGAAATTCAGCATGTTTGATTTAGAAGAAAGAATGGAACCAGCAAATGGAGTTACTGGTTAGAAATGGGTTAAAAAAAATCTGAAGTTACAGCTCCTTTTTGTAGCTGTGGGCATTGGACCGTCTCACTTGGAGCTGTATGTGAATTATTTGGCTTGTTGGAGAAAGTGCTTGTGAAACTCGCTCGATCGTGTGAAGCAGGACTTGAACAAAGTGTCTGTAACAGTTCTTTTTCTGTTAAATTTCTGAACTAGAACACAGACAACAAATTCTGAGGTAGCTCTGTGAAAACCAGGATCAGGTTATTGTGCTTAAGTAGTCAGAGCAAGAACCTGGGGAATGAACTGAGGGGGGGGAAAATACCCCCTGAGAGCATCTGCATTATGCAGCCAGCCTGGCCTGAGTGAAAGCAGAACTGCAGCATTATTCTGCAATAAAAATAAATGACTGAATATTTTCTACATGGCTCCAGACTGAGTGAGCTGAACCTGAAACACCCCAGAGGCCCCGCTTGCCAGCCACCACGGAATGACCCGTCTCTGAAAAGCCACGAGCGTTCAGCTCCACCGTGTTCTGGGAGCTGAAGGTTTAAATTAGTTCAGGGTCCTTGTGCAGTTTTGTATTTAAACTGTTAGTCTGAGATGTTTCTGTCGTGCAGCCTCTCTAGATTTATAGCTGATATTCAGAGAAATGTTAGTATGCAGTACTGCTTTCTCCTGCCCCATTTCCACTGCTGATAAATACACGTGAGGCCGTGCTACATCACCGAAACTCTCATGTTTATGGAGATTGCCAGAGCAGGATTGGTATGCAGAGTCAAAGGGAAATAGCTCTCCTAATAATGGTCCAAATGTCTCCCTCACATGTAGTTTTACAGTCAGCAAGTTATTAGCTCCTTCAGCCAGAGTTGCTGTCGGTGTTACATGGATGGTTGTGCTGGCAGACGGTCACACACCTATTTCAGCTCCTGAGCAGCAGCACAGTCCACCAAGAGGGACTGTTATAGACATGGATTTGTCCTTAGGAGGAAGGAAACAAAGAAGGAAGGAGGAGGAGAATGTGTGGAATGCAGATTAATTTACAGTGTGGATGAAAGAGGGAGAGTTGGAAGCTAAAGATAAGGAAGGACCCAAATAGTGTCTGTCTTAATGCCCCTTTCTACAGCTGTATTTTGAAAGGCTTTCCTGAATAGTTTGCCTTTAGTATTTTAATATTTAATTAAAAGTGTCATCGTAATAATAACAGCTGTGAGATGAGGGTGTTTCTGGCTGACTTGGTAATAACTCTATCCTCAGCTAATAAACTTTGGAGCTGAATATTCCACCACCGCCTTCTAGAATTTATTTTGTCTATGATATGGTTATTGCGTCCCATAAACAAGAAGCATCCTCAAGTTACCATTATAATAAAACTGTTACAATGCAGCGCTTTTTATATAGGAATTATGGAATGTGCTTTTGCATGACTAAAAATTTATATATTTAGTTCACAGATTTATATGCAGGTTTTTTTGCTGGCATTTTGAAGTGCAAAACTGCTGTACTTGGGGTATGTGAGTGCACATTAGTGTGCCATGATGGCCCTGCACTAGGCAGATAAATGAAATATATGCTAGATAGTTGGCTATGTACTTTGGAATTCTTTAGGGATGAAAGCCTTGCTTTAGAGATAATGCAGATTACAATTATTTCCTGAATAAACAGCAGATTTCCTCCATCCAAGCATGCATCTTTCCAATGAGTAAGACTGGAGAAAAAGTAGAACATTTCCTATTAGTAACTGAGTTTGGGCATCTGGGTTTGTTGATTGTTTTGCCTCCACTTTGGGAACCGGGTGCTAATGCTGTAGCTGTGCTGAGCACAGTGGCTTTATTGCCCCAGCTGGCTTTTATTTAAATCCAGCTGAGAAAGAAAGAAGACAGAGGGGAAAAAAGAACTGCAGCCATCTCCATGCAGAGCCTGGGAGGGGACTGTGGAGCCCTTTGGCCACAGCCTGATGCATGGAAATACCCTCATCCACCCTTTGGCTGCCTGAGTACCAGTCTGAACAGTCTGTACCTCTTACCAACTCTCTCAGGAGCTGTTTGCCTCAAAATCCCAGCCCGTGGGAGGAGCTCGGGGTACCAGGGCTGTAAGATGTCAGGAAAGGAGAACTACAGCCTCTGACATTCACTGACACCTTTGTTAGATGTTTTGTGATGATGTGCATCAAACTTAAAATACCTGAACTCAGAAAGTAAATTCACGGAGGTTCTCCAGTCTGGGAGGCTGTTCCAGTGCCGGGGCTGCAGGGTGAATGAAAACTGCCTTATGTGTGGAGGGTGGAAGAGCTGTGACAGTGGAGAAAACACCAAGAGCTTTGTGTTCCCAAACTCTGCTCCTCATCGCTCTGAACTGCAAGGTCCTCCACACCAGATACCAAATGGGAACAGGACCTGGGCCAAAGGAGAGAGCCTTCCCACTTGCACTGGTGTCAATGGCAAAAGACAAGACTGTGGTAATTCATGTTCTGGGAGAACATCTCAGGTGCCATCAGCCTGCTGTCAGAGTGTAGGAACATGAGCTGAGGAATCTGAGTGCTGGCTGCACCCAGTGGTGTCAGTGGGGAGCTCCTGTGCGCTCAGATCTTGGCGTGGAACACCGGAGCATCAGGGATTCCTCTGTCATCCACGATGAAACCAGGATTACTCAGTCTCAGCATGTTTCATCTGCATAAGGTAATTATTTCACAGAGAAGTGCTCCAGAGGGAGAGGAAATCTCTGTCTGCTGCTGAAGGAGAGAGTGTGTAGGAACAGGGAGAGCCTTATTTGCGTTAACCTTTCCACCCAAGATTGCTTGAGTGACATTTTCTGAGTAACCACAACTTACTGTGAACTCCGGAGTGGTTAGAGAGTAAAATTGAACTGAGCAAACAGGAAATCAAAGAGGGTCAAAGGGAGTTGCAAATGGGGAAAGTCTTGTCTGTAAGGGCACCCCAGGGAAGTAATTAAAGTGAAAATTCTGGGTGGGATACAGCTGATGGCCTCACTTCTATCTGTGAACAGCCTCAATTATTTGATCCCAGCCCTTGTGCTGCCAGTGTACATACAGGTACTTGAAGCTGAGTGAGCCCACTGGTATTCAAATCCTCTTCCAGAGTAACACAGTACTATAAATTTCCTTTGAAGTTTGACACAATGCTTTTTTCCTAAGATTTTTTTTTTGTTACAAATATATCTTTTCTTTAAAAAAAAAAAAAAGAAAAACAAAAGCTGGGGTGGAGGGGGAAAAAGTTCAAGGTGTCATTTTTCTTTCCATTTTCACTCCTCTGCAGCCTCTCTATCACTTTCTGTCCATTTTGAATGGGAAAAGGTGGGAAAGGAAAACAGCCATTAAAAAAGAGAGACTTGAAATGGAAAACAGTGGTGAAATTGTGCAACTGTTGGAGATTATTTTTTTTTCATGACAGTTTATGGAATTTCACAATCCTCCTCTCCCTTATCCTCTTTTTTTTGTTCATTAACTCTACATATGCAAGACCCCCAGCCCCCAGAAAGACAAGGTCAAGCAGTTAATTTAGTGTCAAAGAGCACCGTCAGCCTGTTCTCCAGGTGCAGGAAGGATCTAAGGTCTCCCAGCCCCAAGCAGGACCCTCCAGCTGTTGTAATCACCAAGACTGTGACCAACAGCAAAACTATCAGAAAAGTACAATTATTTGTTCATGTCCTCCATCTGCTGTGTCAGTTAATTGTCTGTGGATAAACCATCTGCCCCGCAGTTCAAGGACAGGGAACTGCTTGAGAGAGTCCAGCGCAGAGCCACAGAGATGATTATTGGGTGGAACATCTCCTTCTGGGGAAAGGCTGAGGGACCTGGGGCTCTTTAGCTTGGAGAAGGAGGAGACTGAGGGGTGACCTCATTAATGTTTATAAATGTGTAAAAGGTGAATGTCAGGTGGATGGAGCCAGGCTCTTCTCAGTGATGTCCAACAGTAGGACAAGGGGCAATGGGTGCAAGCTGGAGCACAGGAGGTTCCATGTAAACATAAGGAAAAGCTTTTCCATTGTGACAGAGACAGGACATGGGCCAGGCTGCCCAGAGAGGGTGTGGAGTCTCCTTCTCTGGAGATGTTCAAACCCACCTGGACACTTTCCTGTGTGACCTGCTGTAGGTGATCCTGCTCTGGCAGGGTGGTTGGACTGGATGATCTCCTGAGGTCCCTTCCAACCCCTGACACTGGGTGATTCCCTGTGTGATACATATCGGAGAGTGCTCAGTGTGTCTAGAGATGTCACTTTAAAACTGGAACTCCTCGAGTATTCATCCTTGCAGCATTCAGAAGAAGGACTGAACCCAAGTGGCTACTGGCTGTCTAAAGAGGATTTATATTTCTATTAAAACAGAAAAAAAAGCCTCATCTCTGTATGAAATAGCGACCTGCCACTTAGCGCCTTGCTTTACAGCGCTGCTCTGGTGTGCTTCACACCAGACAATAAAGAGGCCAAACACGAGAAACAACCCGAGGTGTGAATGGCAGCAGAGAACAGCGCTGCAGAGAGCAGGGGAGACGTGGGAAGACTCAGGAACAGGTTCATAAAATCCGATACACGCCACGGTGTGTTTTGAAGTACATCGTGCAGGAGAGCGGTGCTCCGGTGGGGAAAGGCTGGGCTGGGGAGTTCAGAGGCCTGATTTCTGCCAGCCCTGTGGAAATGCTCTGCAACTTCAGCAATTTGTGTAACAGGTTTTTGTACTTTGGTTTTTGTTTGGTTTTTTTTTGGTGTGTGTGTACATGGTTTAGTGCTGCGTAGTCTCCTTTGAGAGTGAGAAATGGAAACTACCGTATAATTTAGGGCTTGGCGGAAATATTTCAATCAATATTTCAAAACAAAGTGCCAGTTTTCGTTTAGTTGAGGCTTAAAACATCATTTTGTGAGTTTTTTTTTTGGTTCCATAAACAGAGAAACTAATTTGAGCAGAAACTTCATGAGAGCAAATTTGCTATCATTATTTTCATAAGCCATGTAATTTGATTTTTGAAAAATTTTTTTAGTTAAAAAAATGAAAGGTAATTTAAAAAATCAATTCAACACGGAAATAGCAATTTCATCACATAATTTCCAAATTATACTGCAAATACAGATCTTGTGTCTAGCATTATCTCTGAGAGGACTGAAACGTCTTCTCAAATTATATCTTCCCATAAAGGAAATTTAACAATGCATTAACATGTTCCTTTCACTGGAACCACAGCTCATGGGCGCTTTTCCTCTTGGGGACACCAGCCTGCACTGCCACAAGCATCGCTTCCTTTCAGCAGTAAGAAATATTTTCTGGCTGTGAGTACGCTCATACACACTGACCTGTGTCAGGAAAGACTTGTGCACACCCTGAGTATCCTCTGAGTAAAAACCAAGAGCTGGCTCAGTGCCTGGTTGCACCCAGAGGGTGGGGGCATCCTCCCTGATTTTAAGGGGCAGCAGAGCCTGTGTCTCACTCTTACCCCACATAAAGCATCACAGACAGTAATGTGGTGGCTCCTCTCCCCGCTGTGTCCTCACAGGTGTAGGTAGGAGCTCCCTGGTGTAAAGGTTGTTTCTCTGTGACGTGTGTGTGTGATGCTGAGCGCAGCTGCACCTCGAGGTGCTGCTGGAGCTTCTGGCTGTGCTGTAGGAACTGGGATGCTAATAATAGCCTTGGTATAACTCCACACTCGATTTTTTTTGCCAAGGGAAACGGTGCAGCCTACATGATAAGGCATCCATCAGTGGTCTAGACTATATTCCCAGTTCTGAAATTACTGTTGAGTGATTTTTATTCAAATTAACTCACACTTATTACCTTCTTAAAGTGTATGGGCAGCTCTTTAAAAGCCTTTTGGTATCTGAATATGAATGATAAGAAGCTGGGAGGAGTGGTTGATTCACCAGAAAGTTGTGCTGCCGTTCAGAGTGACCACGACAGGCTGGAGAAGTGAGCAGGGAGGCACCTCACGGAGTTCAGCAAAGGGAATCTTCTTCGGCCATTCCTGAGCCTCGTGCTTGGCAATGATGTGTACATAGCAGAGGTGGAATCAGGAAGCAGAAGAAGCTCCAGAAAAACAAAGCAAGGTGAGAGCCTTGAGTGTCCTGGTGCCAGCAGTGAAATGCTGCCCACACTTTGCTCCTGTGTTTGGAGGGCAGCGGAAGGGCCAGGCATTGCAGATGAATCACGGCAGGCTAATATTGCTACAAATCACCAGGGCTCTGCTCTCACTGCCGATGCTGTGATGAAAAGCTCCAAATTGATTTATCACATGGTGATCCATCTCACCTCCCTTGCTCTTCAGCACATAAATCACTGTAGCCATTCAATGGGACATGCTGCTTCAATGTTCAAAGTCATTCACGGCTGCTCAGGGCACATCCACCACCAAGATCAGTGTATTAGGTCTGCTCAGAGCAACCTGCTGCCTCCTCCCTCCTACTCTACCTCCTGCACACTTTTCCCACCTTCTCATGCATACACCCAGAGTTTGGAGGTACAGAGGGGTTAACAGTAGTAGCTCAGTTCCAAGGGAGAAGAATGATTATAGTTTATATTGTTCTGGTGAACTGGATGAGCTTTAAGGTTCCTTCCAACCCAAACCAATCTGGGATTCGATGTAGTCAGACAGCTGCCTCAGCTGGGTCAAAATAATTCCCTTTTGAAGATACCACTTACTTCAGAGGAAGCCTGGAGTAACTAGCAGATACATAGACATGTCCCTGTCAGACATCTAAAGTCAGAGGAGATAAATTCTGATTATTTTCTGAATGTTTTGCTTGGACTCCACTTGTAATTTTCTCCCAGTGTTTTTCAAGGAGGATGAGAACCCACCCCAGGAGCACCACACCTGCTAAAAGGGTGGGTGAATAATGATTTAATTACTGCCAGTGCATGGTCTGTTCTCACTTGAAGGCAGCACTGGAAGGAGGTTGCCAGCTGCCTGCTTTTGCTTCCCAGTTAATAAAGGGTAAATGATACTTAGATGCTGCTGTACCTTGGGTTAGTCCTTGGAAGCTGCTATTCTTTGTTTTTTTGTTGGTGGATTCAGATATCCAGCCTTGTCTTTCAGCAGTGACTATCCCAGAAGATAATTCAACTGTTTCTGCAAAGACTCCTGAATTTTTAAAGGTACTTGAAAGTGTTGTGCCTTCAACAAACACATCTATCACTGTGGTTCCAGCGCGGTGTGTCTGTGATTCATAGCAGTTCTCATTAATTTGAAAAAAATTAACCTTTGAAAACATTAGGGGGAAAATATTAATCAAATAATCATTTGCAAATGTGCTGCAAAATAAATCTAAAGCATTTATCTGACGAATGTTATTTGACCAGTTTGAGTGATCAGCTGCAAATTTGCAGATCATCATAATTATTAACAACTGTAGGAACAAGCAGTGAGAATAATCAATATGGCTGAGAGGGGACAGTGACAGTAACGCAGGGTTGTGTTTTATTTGAGGCTCTTGTAGGCACACACCGTGAGTGCTTGCTTGGCACTAACTGCTGGGACACAGACCTGTACAGAAAGGGGCACAGAGATGAGGAAACATCAAGCTGTTTACCCAATGTCAGGTGGCAAATCAATGAAAACGAGAGTGGAACCATTCTGTGCCAGGTCAGGTTTGCCCAGGCATCCTGCAGTCTGTGCTCTTTCTTCTGCCTCTCTTAATCACACTGTCTGGCTGGGGAAGGGTACAAAACAATAGGATTTAGAAGGTGCCCCAAATAGTGCACTTCACTGGCTGATGGTTTGCAGGCAGAATGGGTCAAAATAGTGCAGCTGCCAAGTGGGAAATGTGGCTGATATTTGTGTTTGTGTCAGCAAAAGCCCTTCAGAGCCATGAACATCATATGCATAAAGGTCCTGAGCTCTCCTGTTCAAGCTTTGCTGTTACCTAAGTTAAAAGCTTTCTCATTGCAGGTGTTCAGTGGGAAGAGAGGGGGGGAGGGATCTTGAGAGAGAAGGGTGAGGTGAGATTCATCTGTGCCACAACAAGAGACAGTGCCTGGCCTCGAGACAGGCTTCAGACATCTACAGGAGAGCAGAGAAAGGGAGCACGGGTCATTGCCCACTTCCAGGTGGGGCACTGAAATGTGAAATCCACTGATGTAAATAAGGGAGTGAGTGTGAAGCACACGGGGCACTGAGCCAGCCCCAGGACTTCTGTGACCAGTCCCTTATTTCAGCGTCACATCCAGGCAGTGCAGTCGTACTGGGGATCCAGGAGCTGCTCACCAGTGCTGACACACGTGTGTGAAACATCCCTGAGTGCTCAGGTTTGGGGTCATGTCCAGTCTCGGCATCGTGTTGATGTGGTACCAGTAGCACAGGGGGGGGTCTCCTCACCACCCTCTGTGGCATAGCATTGAGGTGTTCATAGCTCAGGTCCGTAAAGCAGACCTCCACCACAGCAATGGTGGAGAACTTTGGGGTGGAGGGATCATCTCCAGTCATTCAGCCTCTCCCATGGAGCTGCTTATGGTTCAGGTTAAGTGAGACTCCAGAACAATACAGGTTACAACAGCAGCTGGATCTATTGTGTCAAAGTGAGACACCTTCCTTTATTAACTCCGAGATAATCTCTGACTTTACCCTTCAGAGACATGTATTAATATTCTACTTGGAAAGACAGAAAGGAAATCAATAGACTGGAAAGCTCTGCGTGTTGTTTGTGGCAGCCAAGAAGGATTCATTTGCCTTATGACGCTGTGTTGTGACAGATGGTTACTTTGTGCTGTTCGGAGGAGGCCCATCCAGCAAAATTAAGATCTTTATTGGGAGAAGTCATGACAGATTTCATGAGGGCAGCAGTTTTAGGAGAGGCATCCAACAAAGAGCTGCAGCATTTGCAGCATCTTCTTCTTGCCATTACAAGCTGGGGCAGCTTGTGCTTATTCATTTGCTCAGGAGCTCTTTGCTTCTGCTCCAGGTCCCTGTAACCAGTGGTCGTGTTGGCAACAGCAGTAGCTGAACAAATCCAGTTCAGTTACTGTGGCTTGCTGAGTTCCCGCTTCTCGGCCAGCCCGTGGTGAGTGACTGCATTCCCACTCTAGTCACTGCAGCTCCAGAGTAAAATCCAGTCATTTAACCCATTGCTCATTAAGCCATGCTGGCTTGATTGCCTGTCATTGTCCATACCCTCAGAGTCCAGGGCGAACTGTGTCCTGGGGCACCCAGCACTGCACTGCGAGCCGGGCCAGGGAGGGGATCGTCCCGCTCTGCTCTGCACTGGGGCGGCCTCACCTCCAGCACTGGGGGCAGTTTTGGACACCACAGGAGAAAAAGGATCTAAAGCTGCTGGAGAGTGTCCAGAAGAGGGACACAACACTGGGGAAGGGTTTAGAGGGGAAGGGTATGAGGAGAGGCTGAAGGCACTTGGTTTGTTCAGCCTGGAGAAGAGGAGGCTGAGAGGAGATCTCCTGGCGGTCTGGAACTTCCTCCCCAGGGGAAGAGGAGGGGCAGGCGCTGAGCTCTTCTCTCTGGCCACCAACGCCAGGAGCAGAGGCCATGGCAGGAAGATGTGGCAGGGGAGGGTGAGGTTGGCCATGAGGAAAAGGTTCTTGAGGCAGAGGGTGGTGGAGCACTGGCACAGGCTCCCCAGGGAGGTGCTGATGGCCCCAAGCCTGACAAGATTCCAGCAGCATTTGGCCCTCAGGGCCATGGTGTGAATGTTGGGATTGTCCTGTGCAGGGACAGGAGTTGGACTGGATGATCCTGGTGGGTCCTTTCCAGCTCACAACATTCGTTGATTCTATGTTGGTTTTGGTTTAATGAGTGACCTCAGCTCTTTCTTTAATGAAACAGAGGACCAGCATCCTTCTTTAGACCCTCCATCACTTGTTCCACTGCTCTGTACGTAGCACTACAAGTGAATCTTGTAAAAAGACAGGAGTGAGGTGCAAGGAGTTTCTTGTTTTAATGTGAATTTGAAAAGCTGAGCAGCACCTTGGCTTCTGCATTTCCAACATTGGTGCACAGCAACTTTTAAACCCCTTCCCCTTTCTGCATCCCCTCCTGTATCATTTCCTGTTATTATTCATTGAGAAAATTCCATCTGAATCGTGTCTGAATTCTAACCAGTGTAATTAGGTTCTGCCTCCTTCTTGCAGACAATAAAGCGGCTTCTTCGGTTCTTCATCTAAATTCTGACGTGAGGTTTTGCCGGGTATTTATAAAAATTTGCTTTTCTCTACTGAGGCAACCCTGTTTGAACATTAAAGAGATGATTCAATCTAATCTAACCTCATCTATCTGCCTACATTTCTTCCTTCAAATCTGCTTTTTTTGTCAGTTTGCCTGTTAAAATCAATAAACCTTCCAAACTGAAACAATGCAGAAAATACTAAGGAAATACTTTCTATTTTAGAGGAGCAAATGATACAAAGAAAGTACCAGAAAACTGGGTCATCCTTCAGCTTCATCTGCCCCCACCTGTTGGTGGGGCAAATAATTCTCAAGTCCAAAGCGAACCACATCATTACATTGGAGAAATACAATTGCTTAACAAGTGGAGTTACCATTTCATCCCCCCACCCCAAATATATGTGCTCTGTCACTGGCAAACTGCTGTGGGCTGCAGTGATATACTGCACATCACAGGGCATTTATTGACCAAAACAGGAGACCATGTCCAAGAATACGAAGTTTTATTGATTTGTTTTCTTGTAGACGGTATTTTCTCCTGAAAGCTGCAGCATGATCATGATTTGTTTTCATCTCTAACTTTTATATATCTATTGATTTAAGATGGGGGAAACAAAAAGGAGAATTGAAGTTTGGTCTTCAGATTTGTCCTTTGTTGTGTTTGCCAAGAACTTGAGAGCTTTGAGGAAGAACATACATTCAGAACCACAGTTATTTGGGTATCATTCCTAATGGACAGTGGAAAATGTTCCCAAGCAATTCATTAAGGATGTTTTGTCCATACCAAGGCAGGGAACACTTAATATCCCTTTGCCAAACAGATATTTACTTAAGGTCACCTTACCTGCTTACAAATCTAGAGAGAGCATAAGCCTCCCCAAACCTGCTTCTTGAAATTCCTCAGTTCTCTAGGAGCTGTATGGCCACTCAGAAACACAGAAGAACATGGACTTGATATATATATATATATATATATAGATATATATAGTATGAAAGTCTTATAATTAGATCCAATCAAAGTCATGATGCTCCTGGGAAGGCAGTTTATGTATTCAGATCGATGCACATATGCCAATGTATTGATCCAGTACAGAAAATTTTACTTGCTATATGATTTTCTCTATAGATGGCTGGAAAAAGAAAGCTGTGTCTAGGGCAGTAATGATCTAAAACATCAGATTGGAAATTGTCTTCAGGGGATTCAGATTGCCTATTCAGGTTCTAAGCACTTCTGTACGGAAAAAAGAAATTAACCCTGATTTTGTCTCACAAAGACCTTTGAGGTTTGAGATTTTCTTTTCTTTCTGCTGAAGAACAAATCCAGAATATTTTTCTTGACACACAATTTTGCAAATTTTTCTTTCTGCTCTCTCTCTCTCACTTTCTCCTTCTGATGAGAAATGTCAAGCTCCAGAAAATTCCCCATCAAAGCCCATCCTCAAAACCAATATAGTTCTATAGGGGAAGTTGACAGCAGCAGCACAGCTCATTTTGATGCCAGTACGTTGCAGTGGAACCGTTCTGACTAGCAGGCTTCCTACTGCAACTTCAGAATGCTGTAGATGGCCTCAGGGAAATCAAATGTAGGAATTTTACCAGCTAGTGACCAAGAAAGTGAAACACTCAATTTTGGCCTTTGCTTCCCTACCAGTAAATAGTGAACTAAAGTTACCAGCCATCAACTGGAAAATAAACTCCTCTTAAATTTAAAAGAAGTAATGCATTCGTGGAGCAGAACACCTCGTGTGTTGTGCCGAGATGGGTGATTCAAAGCCCGGAGGGAACAATTAGAGTCATCACGTCTGGCCTGCTGGAAAATGAAAGAACATTCTCTGTGACTGTCTGCATCAGCCCAGCAGCTCTTTGTTCAGCTGGAGCAGAATTGTCCTAGCGAGGCCGAGCTCTGATTCTGTCAAAAGCAGCAGCAGCGGCGTTGCCTGGTCATGGAGAAAAGCTGCGTCCCCAGGTTGGATGCATGGAGGTGAGAAACAACAAGGCTGGTGTGTAGGGCTGGCTCAGGGAACCTATGGTGGCTTCACCCACAGCTCAGACCATGGGGTCCTGCACTCACCACCCCCCAACCCGGTGAGATGGGGAGAGAAACACAGCAAAGGGCTGGTGGGGTGGGATGGGGACAGGGAGGGCTCACTCACCAGGGGTGGGCACAGGCAACACAGACTTGACTTGGGGAAGAAAAATCAATTTAATTTGTTACCAATTGTCGAGTAGCACAGTGAGACACAACAACCACATCTCCAAACACCTTCCCCCACCCCTCCCTCCTTCCCAGGCTCCAGTCACTTTGCTCCTCATTTCTCTGCCTTCTCCCCTCAGCAGCACAGGGGACAGGGAATGGGGGTTGCAGTCAGTTCATCTCTGCTGCTCTTTCTGGGATGAGATCCCTCCCAAGGGACCTGCTGAGTGACCTCTGGTGCTTTGTTCTTCCCAGTTTCTGTGTCCAAAAGAGCATCCTCCCCATGTTCCTGGGCGTGAGCAATAGCTGGTTACTGGCACCGCTCTGTGTTGTATCGGTGACCTTCTAGTGTTGGCTCAGTTGTAATGAGATGCTGAGAACATTGCCACAGCTGTGACTCGAGCTGAATACTTGCATTTTTTCAGTCAAAAGGTCCCAGCTTTGAATCCTATTGCCAAAAGGCTGCTGAGGGACAGAATGTCACATTTTCAAAGAGATCTTCTGATGGAAGATGTTCTTTGAGTATAAAGCTGCCTTATTATCCTCTGCACGGTTGAGAAGCAGGTGCAGAAACCTCCATCCAAAAAATGTTTGCATGTAATTGGCATCACCTGTGGAGACAAAGCAATCATTTTGGAGGTGGGAACAAAGGAAATGGAGAGGATGCCTTTCTGCTCACAAAGCAACTAGGTGCATCATCTCTGCAAGAAAAGATCATCCTTTGCTATCCAAATGGCTACTTTTGCTGAGCCCTCTTTGCTAATATACCACATACTAGCCAGCAATCAGAGCAGACTGTGTTTTTCATCATTATGCTTGATGCAAAAAAGAAAAAAAAGAAAAAAAATTAAGTGAGACAGTATTATATTTCAATTAAAACTCCATGAAAATTTTGGCTGTGCTTTTTAATGTGATAATGTTAATTAAACTGTCCTCTCATGTTCTGAAGTCTTATAAAATGTCTTGGAAAAGGATAAAAAATAATGGTAGAAATAAAATTGGGCTATTTTATCTACCAGGAGATTAAAGGGCTTCTTGTTTCCTTTGTGAATTTAGATTTCCAGAATTAAATGACTGTGAAGTAATGATATTTTTCAGCGGAATCATTATCATTTTTATTGCAAAGGAAAGTATGCAGCATTTCATTGTTATTGTACTTAACTCACCTAATTGTACCTCTCCACTCACCGAGCACATCCACCGCGCGGCGACGGGCTCCGCGCTCGTGTGGTGAGCGGATCCCATCATCCAGCCCCTGCCTTCAACTTACTGCCAACATGGGTTTTTCTGAAGTCTCTTCTTTCACAGGGTGCTTCAGGGTGTGAATGCAACACCATCAGCTACTTAAATATCCATCAGACTGCCCTGCAAATGTTTGTTTTTTCTTTTTAATCTCTAAAAGATTTATTTTTACAGTACAAACCATACGTATAACACATTAAATATATACTTAATAGACATAGTTCATCATACAAATATACAACATATAAAATACAAATGCACTCACAGATGTAGGCACAGGTGTTGAAGGAGGAATATGGATGTTCTAGTACAAAGCCTGGAGATGTCCTTTTGATGAAGTAATTATTGCAGTGGCATTCAGAAAAGTGACAGGAGACAACACTGAAGGGCTGGTGTGTGCTCTGCGGATGTGTCTGCTCTGGACAAAAATACACTCACCTCTCGCTGGAATACATCTGTAATAGAGCATAGCAGCTGCTTCACTGGGCACAGTGACACCATGAGAGGAAGAAAAGCCTTGTGATCCAGATCCCTGGCTGGTCCAAGCTAATGATTTACTTGCTAACGAGGTAGCCAGCCGTTGCCCACTCGCCAGCTGAGGCTGGATTCTCTCTCTGGCACAGGCAGATGCCTTTGAGTCAGGGCACCAGCACGGGCTGAGTCAAAGCGATGTCATCTGCAAAGACAGCTCCTGATGTGTTGACAGCTGAAAGCACCCTAATAAGGACAAGTAGCGAGCATTTTCCAGCCATTTTATATGGATTTTAAGGCCACTTTCCCATACATTTGGCTAAAGCAGAGAATGACTTCAGGGCAGCCTTGTTTCAGCTAATGGGGCCACTCAGCAGGACAGAGCTTAAATCCAGCTTCTCATCACACATTACTGCATCTCCATTCAAATACCTGTTTTTGCAGAAGTAAAGGGAGAGGAGGAAGACTGTGAAGGGAATCCTGGTCCCAATGACAGGAATGAGAATTCTTCTATTACCTTCAGTGTGGCCAGGCTCTCTCCTTGCACAGCAGGATGTTCACAGGTCTCTGCTTTTCTCTAACCACTGGACATAGCTGTGTCTCACTCCCTGTTGTGTCCCTGTATTATTGGAGGATGGGTGGACAGGCAGGGAAGGACTCACATCATTTGTCTCAGCCTAGGGTAAGGGTACCAAGAAGGGGAAATCCAAGGCCCACTGTAAAAGAGAAGAGCTGCTGTTTTGTTTCTGACCACTTGCCTTTGTAGTCATCAGTTCTTTGAGAACTAACTAAAAGTTAGTGGGTATTGAGTTGTCCTGGTTATCAGGTGGGACCTTTAAGAACAACTGAGAAACAAGTTGGTAATTCTCACTATGAAGTATAGTGAGGATTTTTTTTCTGCAAAATTGCAGATTTCTAGGAGCATCTGAGATTTGGAGCGATTAATAGCAAATACGGATGTCCTTTTGCTGGTGGAGATGTTCATTTATCACAGTACAAAATGGTGTTTGGAGCAATCATTGTACAGCTCCACACCTTGAAGTCACTTTATGGCAGAATTTGAAGTTTGATGTCTAAGAAGTATGTATCCTTATTAGCCTGAGTCAATGTTGTATCTATATTTTCCTTCCTTCTTAGCTGTCTGCTTTGATTTTGTCAGTCATTGACCTTTTAAGATTTATCCATTAAAATATTTAATCCTGGAGTGACAGCTACTCTGGGCACAAATCTAATATGAAGCTGTTTGTTCATCTTTCCGAGTAGGAGCAAAAAAATAACAGTGCATAGTCTGGGACCTCCAGAGAGGTGCAATAAAACTGTGGAATCATCTTGTAAACTGAAGAAGAAATCTCTTCTGATAACATAATATTTGTCAGCCTGACATTCTTTATTGCTCTTCAAAGTCCAAACTATAATGGGGACTTTGGGGCCAGGAGACTTTATGATGACAAGTCAGGGATGGGTCAAAAGTTCTCTGCCCTCAAGGCTTTTGATGCTGCTATTCCTGCTACTCCATACACAAAAGAGAGGAAATGAAACTGAAGAGAGATTGTTTTATAAAGAATATGCTCCTTGGGTTTCTTCTGGCTTTTCTCTGATAAACGTGCTCCCCCTACTTCTGACTCTCCCTTCATGCTCCCCAAATTGTGCTGGAAGATGAAATACTGGTTTAGAGGAGTGAGGACTGGCCCAGAAATTATAATTCAAGATGCCAAATTTAATGGTGGGCTTTAACTGGTTTGGCAAGGTGCATACCAGGAGTTTTAGTGACAGAGGCAGTGAACCAGAACAGATTTTCCTGTAATACCAAGATTTTAAAATGGTTTTGCAATTCATGAAGCTGTAAGCGCTGCTCAACATCAAACATGTTTTATAAGACTAGGAGATTTTTTCCCCCTCTTTCTCTCTCAAAGATGAGGTGTCAAAGGCTCCTGAGCACCCACAGAGCAGGGAAGGCCTGGGACTGATCTCAGTGGTAAATCAGAAGTGACAACAATGAAGTCAGTGGTGTGACACTGGTGGAGAGTTAAGGTGGGTGCAAGTGGCGCTGGGTGATGCAGCTGCACGGTGGGGTCCACGTGGCCATTGCACCCCGTGCCAAAAGCAGGTCCAGCAGCAGCATCTCCACACTGACAGAGCGCTCTGTGAAAGCAGCTGGGTGCGGTGTGGAGGTGGAAACCAAAGTCCTGCTGGGAAGGTGCTTCCCCTGCTGCTCAGGTGTGAGAGCAGGTGGGATGCTCCCTCGATGCTGTGGGGTGTTGGTGGCTGTCTGGCTACCTGTGCTGAATTTGGAATATGAGTATTCCAAGTGAGACTTTCTCTGAGTTTGAGGTCTGTGGTATGTAGGGAGAGGGGTTAGAACCTGGGGAGACCTCTGAGAGTTTCCAGGGGTCAGAATCGGGGGGAGCTGGACAGGATACTGTGGAAAGAACTGGTGGGATGTCATGGGTGAAGCCTGTAGGTGAAGGTTGCTGCGTGAACCCCCTGAGGACATCCCCTGCAGCCTGGCATCCAGCAATTGTCTGATTTTTTTCCCCTGTAGCTCTTTCATCTTGACAGCACAGCATGAGGCTCAGCAGTCCTAATCCAGCTGCACTGCAGCTCACTGGGTCAGCTCGTACCTGTGGGACACCTGGGCTCAATCCTGCTTCCTATGGGAATGATTCTACATGTGTAAGTCATTACATGGAGCAAAAGCCAGACTTCTTCTTCCCAGTGTCCCCAAATGACTGAAGGATTAGCTAGGGCAACTGCTTGCTATTCCTGTCCTTCCTCCCCAGAGATGAAGGAGTCTTCCTCTCACCACCAGCTCAGTTAACCCAGAGGACAGCATGTACTTTTGCTCATTATACCTTAAAGTGCTCTCAGCATTTTTTGGAAACCTCATTTTCCAATGGTTTTTTTTTTTTTTTTCTGTGGTGATATCTGTGCACCAAGCAACAAACAGCTAAAACCTTATATCCCCTTTTAATCACACTAAATCAATGCACCATAAGGGGGAGGTTTAAAACCAATTTTTTATGCACCGCTGCTTACATTGAAAAGACTCATTACAACCAAAATCAATCAATACAGCCTGTAACTCTAAAGTAACTCCTGGATTGAGTCAATGACACTGATGAAGATGGGGGGTGGAAAGATAGAAGAATGAGAGGGAGTGGGAAGGTGTTAAACAAAACAAAACCTTTTGAAATATTTTACCTTTCTTCTAAGACAGAAACAGCCTCCTTCGGTGTGTTAGGTTGTAATTTAGAAGGAATTTTCCGGGTTATAGAGGTCTCTTTTGAAATGAGCTGTTGCTCAAGGACCACCAGAGGGCAATGGAGATCGGAGACAGAGCCATGCCCAAGCTCTGTGGAGCACACGTTGCCTCCTTGCTTTGCCCACCTCCCTTCCCAGCACCCAAAAAATGCCATTTCTCTGCCACGCAGGGAAAAAAAAAAAGCTGAAGTGTGACAATAAGAGCGTTTGGGTTTCCAGGACTGCTTTTTTTTGAAATCAATGAGACATTATTACAAATAAAACATAAGTCTGCTTTGGAGCTAATGGGATCTAAATCACATTAAGCCCCTAGCAGCCTGTATGGGCTGCGTACGTGTGCTCAGAAAGGTGCGTGGAAGCAGTATTGATCTTTTGACTAAGTGTCCTAATGAAATACAAATCTGCTATCATTTAGAGAGCCATCTGTCATGATGAGACATAAAAAATGCTACAAGCAGAACAATAACTATAATTCAATTTTGAGACTCCAGCCTACTCTCAGCAGGCATGAAGCAGCCGGCCCCAGCCTGTGGCCTCTGGGATCGATTCTGTTTACTGTGTTAAACTTCGTCAGAGGGTAATAAAGAAATCAATCAATAAGATATTAAAGAAATTTCCAATTATGGGTAAGGTACTTGTTGCAGAAGACCTCTTTAGCTTGGTTTGGTGATTTAAAATCCATCTACATGGCTCAAGTTCTCTGGCAAGTGGCAGAGTAATTTAGTGCTGGTGGTGTTATATTGTCCAGCATAATGGTAAACTGCTGGAAAAGAAGCAGCACACAACAGTGGAGAAGGAAACAAGTGACAGCAGATTAAGGGAGAGGTCATTTTCCTCATACCCTCCAGGTCACAGTCCAGGGATGCAGGACTCCCCTACTTGAGAGTTTTCAGGAAAATTAATCCAAATGAGCTTCTCAAGTGGGTTGGTTAAACCCTATTAGCCACCTGTGTGGACATGCTTATTCAGAGTTTAAATGGGCTTTATTCAATTTACCTTTATTCAGTTTAAGCTCCAGTTCATCAGAGCCCTTGAGTATTTGCTTATGTCTCTGGACCATGGCTGAGACACAGAGTCTACAGAGCTGTTTTGATTAAGGTTGGACTTGATCAACCCCATGGTGGTGAGGCAACAGGTGAATGGTCCAGTGATGGCTCTGAGCCTCATTTTTCAGTCTTTTCTATTTTAGTAGCAAGTCTTGCCTTAGCCCACAGCTGGCAGCCTGCAGCACACTGACGCTGCTCTCTCAGTGTGAGAAGAAGAAGAAGATTAACTCTGTCCTAGCAAAAACCAGGACACTCAGCCAAGCTGGGACGTGGCTGTGACGCATTTTTGCATGGTACTTTCATGGCATTTTGTGCCTGGGTGTTTTCAGTTCCTCATAATTTTTCTTACCTGTTTCTCCACAATAGACTTGTGAGGGCCAGGTCAGCTTCAGCACAGGACCACAGGCAGGCAGTTCTCAGAGCAGTGGGCTGCTGGGGGGCTGCAGAGCACCCCTGGCCTTGGTGCCCCCCTAACAGGGTGCTGGAAGGGGAACGGCCGGTTACCCCCCAGAGAGGGAGAAGGCAGCTGGCAGCTGCAGGAACAGGAAAATCTCTCCAGTATCTCCAATACCTTTTCCTCAATCCCTCCATCACTGCTTTGTCCCTTGGGTCTACCTCTCCCTTTGTGCAGCAGGGGCAGCCAACAACACCCCACCCTCATTTTAGAGAGACGATAAAACCTCATTTGGGCTAATTTTTCTGAAAAGCCTTTGGCCATTTATGTGGGGGAAATTCTGTGATTGCCAGGAAAAGAGATGTGTGTCCTCAGAGCTGAGCTGTGGCAGGGATGTCCCAAAAGACATGGAGAGCAGTGTCTAGTGACTTGGACAAAGTCCCCAGGGAGGGAGCAGTGCTGTCCTCTGTAGCACTGCTGGAGTAGCAGACGCTGCAGCTTGAGGGCTGCAATGTGTGTGCCACATGGGCACTGCCATGACCTCTCCTCTGCTCCGTGCCCAGTTTTGTTTTCTGAAAAAAAAAAACCCAAACCAACTTTTTTCTCTTTGCAGAGGGGTCAGATGAGAGCTCTTATGTACACAGGGTTGATAAACAGGGGACTAGCAACATGGTGCAGGAGAAAAGGGACAAAACCCAGTTTAATTGTGTCCCACACTCAAAGCAAACACGCTTTAGCTGCAGGCTGATTCTCCTCCATGCCTTCCATTGTTTTATTTCTTCTCTAGCCAGATATCTGTGGTTTGCAGTGGTGCCACTCAGGCCATGAAGCCCCCTCTGAAACCATCAGCTGGGGTCTAGTGAAAAGCCATGGCTGTGTGCACTGCTGTATTGTCAGAGATAATATATATCCAATTTTATTTTATTTTTTGGAACCTTTTCCTAAAGTCTTTATCTGCCAGGCTCCAGGCTGTGGGATCGATGTGCTACTGTGTACTCATTCCCTTTCCATCTCTACAGCTTTGCTCTGAGAAAGGTTGTGTTGGAGCTTGGCTTGTGACAGTCCCTGATAAGCCAGGTTACTGTTTTCTTTGTCAATCGTTTCTCCAGAATGTCTTGTGTAATTTTTTTGGGTATCAAAGTTCAGATTGCCTTGTTGAAAAAAAGGATATTTTCATATTAATTGAGGGTCTTTTTCGTTCAGATGATGATCAGTATTAATGACCCTGCATCTGGCAGCAATCTAGGCTGTTATTTTTGAATTAACCAATTACTAAAGGTGAATTTGATTACTCTTCCTCAGTCAGAGGAGAATCAGATCTCTGAACGTTGGATTCTTGTGGATTTGTGTGATCTGAGCTACATGGGGACTGATGGAGCTTCAGTCCAGTGGAGCTTCCCACGAAGTGTTCCTACCCTGCCTGGGAGATTGGCAGGAGCAATGGAGAAAGTGTAAGAAAGAATGGAGCAAAATGGGGAAAAAATAACTAGAAAGACTCTTTGTCAAGAGACTCCACTTTCCCCAGCCCTGGCAGGGAGGAAGCATTTTTAATGACACATTCAGCCCAAATGCTTCAAAGCTCGAGGATGAAGCAGCTGGAGCCCTGGGACACTCGTGCAGAGGAGAAGAGAAGGAGCTCAGCTGTGTCTGGGGAGGAGATGCTGGGAGGGAAGTCTCACGCTACATGGGGCTGTTGAGATGTGCCAGGCTCACAGTGACCCTCCCTGCCTAACCCCAGACAGGTTTCTCCCTGGCAGGTCATCAGGGGAGTGACTGCTCTTTGGAAGGCAGTGGGAGTAAGTTCTTACCTTTAGTGTACGGACCCTTGTCCTGGGGGCACCCAGCCCTGCACTGCGAGCCGGGCCAGGGAGGGAAGATGTGTCAGGAGAGGCTGAGGTTGGCCATGAGGAAAAGGTTCTTGAGGCAGAGGGTGGTGGAGCACTGGCACAGGCTCCCCAGGGAGGTGCTGATGGCCCCAAGCCTGACAAGATTCCAGCAGCATTTGGCCAAGGCCTCAGGGACATGGTGTGAATGTTGGGATTGTCCTGTGCAGGGACAGGAGTTGGACTCCATGATCCTGGTGGGTCCCTTCCAGCTCACAGCATCCTGTGATTCTATGACTCTCTGACCATGAGGACAGGATAGCACAGCCAACCTCCAGTGCCTCATCCCCCTTACATGAGTCTCCACCAGAGGCAGAGCTGGAGGCACAGCTGTACCATGACTGGAAACTTCATTTAATTCCCTGTGTTTGTAAATATTTTACTGTCTGGTATTAAGTGAACATAATTACTGCAGCTTAAAGGAAAGCTGTTTTATGGGGATGCTGTCAAAGTATTTTCCTCTAAATTTCAAAAACTGTTATTTTTTTCTCTCCTGTCGTTGGAAATAATCCCTTGAAAGCTCGCAAGTGAAATGTTCTGCCTTCCTTTGCAATTGTTTCTCTTTGTTGTGTTTCTCACACAAAGAGTAAAACATGCACTTGCAGTCTTGATGACTTTTATTTTAGATTAAGGGAAATAAACAAAGAATGAACGAATCTTAAACTCTCTGGGAGAAAGAGCAGCCACAGCTACTCAAGCCACCCTCGCTTGGTTTGGGAAAAGCAGTACCTGATGCCAGCCAAGAGCTCCTACAACAGCTGGTGCTGACCATGCTGCGTCGAGATCCACCCTGAATGCCCCCAAATGAAGCACACCATAGGGTTTGGCTGTCCCCCACCTTCCACCTCCATCGGGCTGCTCTGTGATCCCACGTGCCAGACACACTGTGGTCAAGGAGGTGGGGACCTGCAGCATCCAGGTTCATGGAGTGGAGAGGTGGTGGGAGGAAGGATTGCAGGTGGAAAGGGCAGGATAGTGGTGCCTGGGACCTGTCCATGAGGTCTCACTCAAAAAAGAAGAGAAAATTGTATGTCCTGTAGCAGTGAAGTGCCTCCTGCTCTTGCAGGGGTGTCAGAGGGGTCTTACAAGGCAGTGTGAGCAACCTCATGGAGAGGTTGGCTTGAGTCTCGTTGACTCTCCCAGCCTGCAGCATGCAGGACAGGAAGGAATTTTCCTCTGTGTCAGAATGAGAAGCAACAGTTGTGCTCTTAGTGGGTCTGTCTGCCTCCAGCCAACGGATTCTCGGTTGGCTGCCGTGGTGTTCTAGGCAGCTTCACAGCAGAGCTGCTGGCAGTGCTCTGGAAGTCATCTCCCTCCTTCTGCTTTCTAATGACACTTCCTTCTGCAAACTGCCTCTGTATGATACAGCTCACACTGAGTTTGGGTTCCTGGAGATGATGTTTGAGAAGGAATGAATGTCATTTGCTCATCAAATCTCAAGGGGGTGTTTACAGAAGCAGCAATTAAAGCACATAATTTAGTGCAGGAGAAGTTCTCCTGCAATGCAAACATTGCTTTATTCTTATTAAGGTGAATAATAGATCTGATTATCCAGAGTCTGCTGAGACCTGAGCAGGACTCATTTGCTGTCAGTCCATCTCTCTGGTCCTCCCTGCTTAGCATCCTCCTCATGAGTGATAAGTATCACCAGCATCTCCACTGCTGCTAGCCAGGATTTCAAAGGGTGGTCCATGTGTAGCAAACCAAGGGCTTCTGTTCCAGAAGTCATGGCAAGCTATTGCTTGGAAAGACACCTCAAGAAACTTCCAGCACACTTTTGGCCTTTGCACATGGGGTTCATGCAGGTCTCTAGCAGTCAGGTTCCTGATACATCCTGGATTCATTGGAGGTCTATCATATGGCCAGAAAAATGACACTATCATTGTGGTAGGTGATGCTTGAGGTCTGCAAATCAGCAGTTACCTGCTAGATCAGATGCAGTCTGGAAGAAGAATGAACAAACTGGTGGTCTCACCTGAGTGAGGTGGAGGTCTTCCTGTCAGCCAGAAGCTCTTCCTGGTCTGATGAAGGCTCAGCTTGCAGGCAGGCTGTTTCTTTGTCTGCCTCAGGAGCACCTGAATACCCTGATCTTGAATTTAGCAAAGTTAACGCCCCTGCTCTGTGGCTGACTGGGGGAAAGGAGACGCCCGTGTGGTACCTTTTATAAACAATAATTCAGCTCAAGTTAAAAATGCTGACAGAGGGGGTTGAGTTTGTGCTGGGTCTGAGCCAACCATCCCTCGTTAGAGGTTAACAAGTCTGTCTCTCCATCTCCTGACAGCTCATTCTGAAATCCTCCCAGATAGTCCACAGCTCTTATTTCTGATCCTCACTTTTCTTTAAACAAAGTTATTTCCAATATTCTGCTGCTAAGAAGCAGTTGCCTTCCTTTGTGGGTGCCAGTGGCAGGGACAGGCTTCCTCCATTTGCCAAAGAACTTTTTGTTTCTGATTCTTTCCATCTTTTTACCATAAAATCTAAGCCAATGATTGACAGCCCCATTTAAACTTACGTTTAATACTGCAATCAAGAGTGATATTTTGTGTTTGCTGTTTGAAGTGAGGGGAAGGGCTAGCAGAATTTGCTGCCTCGCAATCATTTCACCCCCAAAAGTGAATGCATCCAGTAAAGTGAAATTTTGCTAGCGAAGAAGAAAAAGAAAAGGGGAAGGGGGGATAAGAAAGAGACGAGATTAACATCCTCTAAATTGTGCCTGTTTACTCCTATCGTCTCAGAGCTAACTTTAAATAGGATAAAATGATCCTTTAATCCCCTTTATCTTCTTAAGAGCTGCTGTAAAAGATCTACTTGACATTTGAGAAATGAAGAAAAAAAAAAAGCCTCAGAAAATCTCGTAATATTCATCAGAAATGGTGGATGGAAAGATTTGAATTTAACAAAACATGAAGAGTTGGATCCTCAGCTGGGCATAAATTAGCACAGCTTCTGCTGGGTGGCACCAGTGCACAGCTGAGGAGGATCAGCCCTCCAACTGCCTCGCTTGGTGCACGCCAGCAAGTGTGTAATGCAAGGCCCATTGCAGTGGGTCTGGCTCCTGATGCTGGAAATAAAGCTGGAAATCCAGCTGACCCAGTTTCCTTTGCTACACTGGTGAGAGGAGGCTGGGAGACTCTTTTTCCATGCTTAGGAGCTCCTGAATTGGTGCTGAAGTCTCTCTTTGTGCTATTTGCTGTTTTGCCTTTAAAAAAAAACCTGGCATCTCTTGCTGACTTGTTATCTGCAGCCTCGTTTCCACAACATCTGTTTAGTCTTGAATAAATATGCATTTCCAGTTACTTAATGGCCTTCTCTCAATTTCCAACCCAGAAAGAGTAATGAATCATGAATAAGTTATAAGGAGCTACAGCACAGAGACCTCGGAGTGAAGCAGTGTATTGCCTTGGCTATCCATGCCCGTCTCCCGACACGCGGCGAGGAGAGGACGAGAGCCTTTCATTTGTTGTTCTCCCATTTGCAGTGAGTAATGAAAGGATGACAACCACTAAAAGCCGAGGGATGGTTGCTCCAGAATGTTGAACTTCCAGTGATGAACTGTTCTACTCAGCCATGCCGGGACTAATGCTTGGAGTGATGGATCTGGACTTCCATGGGCTCATAACTCACAGCCAGAGGAGAGGAATGGTAGAGTTGTTTCAAGGAAAATAGACTTACCTGAACACGGTGCAGAGAGGTGATGTTACCTCGCTTGGCTAAGCACACACAAACGCTGCGTGGCAGCTTGGATGAGGACATCCTTTATGGGCACGGCTGTGGTGTTCTCATCTGGGTGGGTGAAACTGCTCAGACAATACAGCACAAACCTTCTCTGCCCTGCAGAGAGATCTGGATAAATGAGAGAGCTGGACAATCACCAACCGTATCAGTTTTAACAAGGACAAGTGCTGGATTTTGCACCTGGGACACAGCAACCCTGGGGACACACACCCAGCCTGGGGAAGAAAAGGCTGGAGAGCAGCCCTGCAGAGAGGGACCTGGGGGTTCTGCTCCATGGCAAGTTGAACATGAGCCAAGAGTGTGTCCTGGCAGCCCAGAGGGACCCCCGTGTCCTGGGGGCACCCAGCCCTGCACTGCGAGCCGGGCCAGGGAGGGGATCGTCCCGCTCTGCTCTGCACTGGGGCGGCCTCAGCTCCAGCACTGGGGGCAGTTTGGGCACCACAGGAGAAAAAGGATCTAAAGCTGCTGGAGGGTGTCCAGAGGAGGGACACAACATTGGGGAAGGGTTTAGAGGGGAAGGGTGTGAGGAGAGGCTGAAGGCACTTGGTTTGTTCAGCCTGGAGAAGAGGAGTTTAGTTTGTTCAAAAAAGGTATCTGTTTCAGTCATGGTACCTTTAGGTAGCAGACTCTCTCACTTGAAAACAACATTACAAACCACAACAGGAATTTCCTTTCTAGTCCACTTAAAATTTCATCGAGAACAGGAAAAGCCTAATGTAATTCTAAATATTTTCAATATTCTTTATATATCATCATGTATTTGTTACCTTCTTAGTCAGTAATGAGGTTCCCTGAGTGTTGAACTTCACTTTTTAACGTATGTCCCCAAGATGTACAGTTAACAGATTACTTCAGAGTTGATGCTGAACCTGCCAGCAATCTTTGTGCTTACACAAGGACGGGACAGCTACCCAGGGACCTGGGCGGGGGTGTGTGAAGAGAAGCTTTTCTGGAGAGCAACGGGAACGCAAGCGAGCTGGCTGCTTTCCAAGGGAGGTTGTTTGAGTCAGCTCCACTAAATACCACCTCGAATGGTGGCATCGGGCTCGTAGTTGAAATGGACACATAAAAGCCTTTAGAGGAGAACAAAAAAATTCCCAGCACAGCAGCTGTCTCTCCTGCTGCCGGGGTGCAAACAGCGCCTTTGAAGTGCTGGCACAGCTTCCTCTGTGGGTTCATGCCCCACCTCATCCCACCCCCCAGGAACCGGCATTTCTGTGGTTTGTAGGTGCTAGTGCAATTCTAACATAGCCTTTTCCCTTGCCTCTCACTTTTTTTCCGGTTTCTGTAGTGATCCCCCAGTACTTGAGGTTGGAATATGTGTTCATACAGGGATAGATAATCCTAGAGGTGCTCTGACTCCCGAAGAGTTAATCACTTCAGGAAACCTGTGAAAATGGAGTTGATGTTGTCTTGTCTCATAATGGAGAAGTGAGACACAGACAGATTAAAAACTGGGCAGAAGGCACACAGCCCAGCAAGCCCAGTAGTTTAACCCCACAGCTGTTCTCCTGGCTGTTTACTTGTGGTTACTTGCAGACTGGGAATCTGGAAGGTAATTAAGATACTGGGACACCAGAATGGGTTAACTGGAGGCTTCCCAGTAGTGTGTATCTCTCTTAGGGACACTTTAGACCTGAAGTCATCAAAATAGAAATGTTCCATGTAGCTGCATCTCTACCCACTCTACACAACCAAATACACGAGGACATCTTAAATTCATTACTGACAATAGTTCGTTTTCACAAGCACAGAGCTCAGCCTTGGCTAATTTAACCTTCCAACAGGCATGAAACATTTCTGCCTGGGTCAGATATTTCCACACCACACAGCTACTGCTTTGTGACTGCAGCAGAGTTGTAACCTTAGGCTTTTGTGAAAATCCCAGCCTAAACTTCTCATTATCCCAGACTTCCGTGGCTTTCACTCTGTCTAACCTCTGACTTTCCCTGAAATAAACCAGAAATAAAACAGGAACCCAACTATTTATACTGTGATTACAGGTTTCATTCCAGAAAAGGGGATCAATTCTACATGAGGAACAACCATTTAATTGAGCTCAGCAGAGCCCCGTCCTTTGTGAGGACATCGTTCAACAGTAAATGCTTCAGGAACTTTCTAATCTTCTAATAGATTGCAGATGGGAATGCCCCTTCTTGATCAGCATTGTACACAAAAGGAAACAGAGCATAGCTGAGAACCTTGAAAAAGCTGGAGAAAATACCTCCAAACAGCTTGTTTAAGGGGGGAAAAAAAAATAAAATAGGTTGTTGCCGAAATGAAATGGAATTTCAAGAAGGTGCCACAGAGTTCTTCTGGCCAGTCCCCCTCCTTCTAAAATAAAAATGTTCAAAAATCATCCAGGAATCCCTTAAATGTGAAATGTGATTTGCTAAAAATGATGTTAGGAAATTATTTTGGGAATACAAAAAGGCACAGGGAATTCAGGAACCCAGGAGCAAATTCGAGTGGTTTCAGAATTCCATCACAAATGACTTGTACGTTTATTTTCATTTCTGGCAGGAGGTGCACAATTGTTTCAGCTGCTTGGCTGAAGACCAGAAACAATGCCCAGTGATTCAGGCATCAAAGACATGTCACAAATAGGGTAACAGTCAATGGAAGCTGCTCATGAACAACCTTCAGGCGAAAAAAATTGCCCTTCCTAAGAGTTCTGTGAAATAGTTTGTGAGAATAAATATGTTTGAAGAAAACCTCTGTGGTGAAATCACCGAGGGTTTGTTAACTGCAGAAGGAATCCCACAGCAGAGTGAGGGGAACATCAGGCAATCCCAACTGGATGCCTGGAAGATGCTGGTCTTTGCAAAAAGCCTAAAGTTGAGCCAGTGGTGTGATGTTCCATCATCTGGAGTGGGTTGAGAGGGCAATAAGAAAATGGGAGGAACACCAAGAGGGTGTTGAACTTGGGGTTTGCTTCTGTAAATGCTGAGACATCAGGAGACTTAGCTGGGATCCCTCAGTGCTGATGGCAAGCCCTGCCAAAACTGGAGTCCCCAAGAGCAGGAGTCCCACAGAGGAAACCAGAGGTATTTCTGGAGGGGTTGGAACTGGAGTGTCTCAAAGCACTGACCTGCACCTCAGAAGTGCTGCATGGCCACAGTTGCTTCTTCTGCATCACAAACCATAGGGCTGAGCTGCCATTAGCCATGGGCTTCAGTCATCATCATTAGTGACATTGCATTTTGGGTGATAGTTGGCCAATACATTCCCCTCCAAAACACCATCAACATGGAGCTGACCTCTTCCCAGGCCAGTCTTTTCCATCCAGCTTTGTGATCATCATGAAGCTGTTACCATGGCAACTGTATTTTTGGTACCTCCACATTATTCATGCCAGGGGCCATAATGTGATATATACTGTATTTGTAATAAACAGCAGACAGACATCTGAAAGCACCCCACTGAGCCAGGATTGGCACATTCTGCCACTTCAAGGTCAAAATGGGATCTGATGACCTAGGTGCCACCTTGAATGGATTTAAATGCAAAATACTATTAAGATGTAATGATGCCAAATGGGAGAAATGCAATTAGTTCAGACATATTTTCCCTTGGGATAAGCTGAAAAATCTCACCAAGCATCAGTTTAAATTCAAGAATAGCTTGTTCCAGCACTTAAATACATATATATTATTTTTACAGGCAACTGTGGAGGAGCTCTATTACCATTTGCATCCTGTCTGAAAAATAATAATAATAATTAGGAGAAAAACATCTTGATTCTGTTATGCAGGGGAGAAAGAAAGTGGAGGGTCCCTTTCAAACCCAGCCTTTCTGCCCGTGGGTGCTTCTTCAACATGGTATTTGAGGTGGTTGACTGAGTGGTCAGCAGCATGACTCCACTGGCTCTCCTGGCTCTCCTGCTTAGGTGTGAGGCGTTTTCCTTTCTCGCTAGGCATCATGAGATTTTTTTTGTGAATTGAAGGATTCTCATTATTTTGCTTTCACTGGGATCTCAGGTTAGGAAGTAGAATTGTTAAAGCTGAGAATCTGCTGAATTTTGTCCATGTAGGGTATGTTGGGCTATCAGTTTGGTATCTCTCCACCGTGTCACCACTGTGTCTGCAGTTCCCCCGATGTGTCAGGGCTTCCTGTGTTTTCCAGCTCAGCTTGTGCTTTGGTGGAAGTCCTACAAGTACAGATGGCTTCAAGCTGAGGATCTGAATGACCTGTATTTTTCACCTGCTTTTCTCAGTGAGGTTGTTGGGTGTCTGCTCTCTTCTCTTCCCTGCTCAACCATCCCAAAGACCAGCAGCTCAGCAGCTCAGGGCAGCAAATCCTGCCTGCCAGAGAACAGAATTGTCTGTAGGGATGGGATTTTGTCAGGAACTCAGCTGACCCCCTTCCTGAGTCCCTCAATCACCTGAGAAAGCTCCATGCAAATTCCCCAGGGGCCAAGCCCACGGGTCACCATCCAGCCCTGCCTTGTCCCTGCTTCCTGTGATACCTTCCCAAGAAACTCCTGCTGAAGTAAGGAAGGATGCTGGTGCTGATTGCAGACAAAGGCAGATGTTACAAGGCAATGAGCTAAATTCTCTCTTGGTGCAAGAGCCCAGCATGGAGGAGAAATACTGATACTGAAAGATGCTCATACTGGAGCCGGGATGCTTAGAGTTGGGAAGCTGCTGCCTGTCTCACAGTCCCACTGTTTCACTCTCTTCCTGGAGGCAGCAGGGAAGAGATGAAATAATCCTCTTTTTCAGGAGACATCAAGCTAAAAAGAATGACCCACTGGGTTACTCAAGTCAGTTCTGTGCTGCAGCATGTCAGCTACCTGTGACAGCCTTGTCTCACCTCGGCAGTGGGCGACGCAGCCCTCAGGGCAACAGCAAAAGCAGATGAGTTCAGGCAAGTACAAGAGCTGGGGATGCCAGTGCCCCTGGCAAGAAAAAGATCCAGAATTGCAAATATTTAGGCTCACGAGCAATTTCTTTATTTATCTTGTCTCCCAGGGAGAAAGTTACTCATGTGCCTGAGCATCTGCAAGTCTAAGTCCATGGGGCATTTTAGAGCCTGCTCTTCATTGCTATTTCACACACGTTTTTACACAGTTCCTTGAGACAGCAAAAAAAAATATAGGTGATGAAGATGGGGTTTTCATTTCTCCAGGAAGATGTTCTATCTCTGTGTATAGGCCAGCTGCTGAACTCTTGCTTTCCCACAGAAGGATGAGAAGTGGCACAAGTCACATTCTAGGGAAGGGCTGTGGTTGACAGTCGGGCTCCCTGTGGATCCAGCAGGATCTCCCCGTCTGGCTGCAAGGGCAGGGGTGGCTCTGTGCACAAAGCTGCTGTGCTTGAATCCTCCAGACATTATTCTTTAAAACATTTTCAAAGTTGGGGTCTCAGTATAAACTCCTCCTTAGTAAGTCAAATATTTCAGTCCTACTTGGGCTGGATATTTGGTCATTGCCTGTGTATTTTCCAAGCACGTTTATTTCATTGAAATCATGATTGTAAAAATAGCATCCTGGTGCTATTTTCTGCTCTTTTCCCATGTGTCTCCAGAGTTAATACTACTTAATTTATAGTCATAAATAGATCTTTCTGTCTGTGGTGTTTTTGTTTTTTTCTTGGTAATTTTGAGAGAAAAAAAACCCCAAACAATCCATCATCTGTTCTTCTTAATTCATCACAGACAAAACAGCTAATTGAGTTCTGATTCCAGAGTCTCTGGCATGGCAATGACATCTTTAAGCACAACACTGACAGCTGGAATATTAGATCACTGAACTGGGGATCTCCAGTGCTGCTGGGTGACATTTGAAGAAGTCTTTAGTCCTGTAAATGGAGAAGATTTGATACCTTAGTTATTGAGAGGATAAATAAAATGGAAACTTGAAAATTTTATTTCCAAGGACATAACCTGAATTTTGTAGTTTCTGGGTGAGCTTTTCAGCTGCAGCAGTTCTGAAGTCAACACAGCTGGTAAAAGAGGGAACAAAATCCCCCTAAGCCATATTCTGCAGTTTGACATAAAACACTCAAAGAGGGGAAGAACCAAATATCCTCCTTGTGAGGTAGATGTGGGAAGAATTATTTTGCTCTTTCACTTAATGATTTCTTTGACTGGAACACCTTCTCCAGGTGAATAATTTTCTTCTCACATGTCAGTAGAACTGACCTAGATGGGTTTAAAATATGTGCAGACATTTGCTTCTCCTTACACATCGTGTTTGTGCTTGGCTCCAGTCTAGAGTGTGTTTTCAGTGGTGTGCAGTTTGGCTTTAATTTGACTCCTGTTGATGCCAGCATTAAATTTTCTGTTGAATTATGCAGGATTTTTGAAAGTGTCAACTCTGGGAGACAACTTGGTGTCCTGAAAGTTGATGACTAAAAGCCTATTGATTCAACAATCAAGAATTCATGCCAAGTTTCAGAAGGTCACCCCCCCTCACACCTTTTTAGTTCCCCTTTTCCTCCAAAAAACTGAAATCAATCAATACACAAAAAGGTAAATCACTGCAAATCAGGCACTGTTTGTGTGGAAGGTCTTTGAGGATAGGAAGTGAAGCAGAATCAGGAAACTTCATTCCCAAACTCTAAGCTCCTGATGTTCTCACTAGAATAAAAAGATGACCCAAATGGACTCACATAGTTGCTCTACAGAACATGAAGGATAAGCAAGGAGTGGTGCAAAGATACTCCCTGGATGGATTTACTATTCCAGGGAATCAGAGTAAACCTTGGAATAGCTCGGTGAAGGTGGGAGGTGAGGGCAGAACATGCATCAGGGCATGGAGATTAACACCTAATGCAGAGGCAGAAGTGTCACTGGGTTCTCCTCTGGTTCCACTTCCCGCTGCACAAGAGGACACGTTCCCCGCACACGTGCGAGGGAAGCCCGGGAAACTTTTCAGACGAGTGGTTTTGGGTTCAGCTTTTGTCTGAAAAATGCGAGAAAGTTGTTTTAATTGAAGGCATTCTCTTAACTCTGTGCAGCGTTGTGGAAAACAGCAGGGAAGAGAGGAGGGGAACTTGGGTAAAGTAGACGTTGCATCACCTCTGACAGCTCGATCGCCTGCTCTCCCGTGGCTGCTCTTAATTACAGTGGGTGATTATTTCACTTCAATAGCTGTCAGTGTTTGAACACTTGGTGTGTTGCATTACCAAGGCAATTTGAATGCTTCATTTTATAAAAAGCTTCCGTGATGTTTCTCAATTATTCATGATACAGGTTTCTTCCATCAGAAATACCCACGTGACTCCTCAGCGCTTGATGAAGCGAGGGCCGGCCCCGTGCGCTGCTCACGGCGAGGGCACGGAGGGAGGTGCTGTAGCTCCTGTATTGTGTGAAGGGGAGCAAAGTTCCTGGGTTGGCATTTATTGCAACTTTTTTGAGAAGCAGAAGGTGGACTGGAAGTGTTGTGAAGGTAGAATCATAGAATCATGGAATGGTTTGGGTTGGAAGGGACCTTAAAGCTCACCCAGTCCCAACCCCCCTGCCAGCAGCAGGGACACCTTCCACTAGACCAGGTTGCTCAGAGCCTCATCCAACCTGGCCGAGAACACTTCCAGGGAGGAGCAGCCACAGCTTCTCTGGGCAACCTGGGCCAGGGTCTCACCACCCTCACACCAAAGAATTTCTTCCTCACATCTCATCTCCATCTCCCCTCTTCCAGTTTAGAGCCATTTCCCCTTGTTCTATCATTAACTGCCCTTATAAAAAATCACTCCCCAGCTTTCTTGTAGGCCCCAAGATGAGCCTTTACATCCCAGGAGAGGAAGAAGAAGCCAGGAAAGGCCCTTACCCAGCTGTACGACACGGATCTAATTTCCCACTAAGACCTTGGATTACCTGGTGGTGTTAAAAATGGCACTGTCAAAATGATGAGACTGCTGGTGAGATAGCAAGGCAGATAAAGATTTGGGAGAATATGTGAGTGGAGTTAATTTCATAGCAGAAGAGATTTTGAAATGCTAAGAAATGCACAGAAACACCATCCAGGCAGGGGCATACTAGAGATGAGAAACATTTCAGATAAAAATATTTTCTATCCAGTATGTGACTATTGCTACAGGATGCAAAAAGCAGGATACAAAAGTGAGAGGGGGGGGGGGGAAAGCACAGATATACACTAAAAAACAATAAATTGTATTGAAATGAAACACATTGAGATGCAGAGATCATGGTCCTTGGAGCATAGTGAGACTGGAGGAACATGTCTTTGAGAGGAGGAATGGAATCTCGGGATTCATATCCCCAGTTGTTCCCTGGCAGGGTCCTGGGCTGTGCATGGAAACCAGGACAGGCAAATCAGCAGCAGAGACCAGTAAAGCACAATTCCCGTGGGGTCTGTAGGAGTTTCCCCTCACCACTGGTTTCAGCACAGTCCATTTACAGAGCAGAACCTCGGTGTCCCCACATCCCTTCCTGTGCTTCTGTATCCTGTATTTAAAGGGAGCGAGCAACTGAGATCACTCTTAATTCATCAGGGGGACTTATAAATTATAGATGAATCCAACTCAGTGCCTCAAACTGAGTACTTGGGACCACAGAAATATGAGTGAATGCTCCAACATTACAGTGAGATGCTTCAGTTTCAACAAATTGACATTTTTGGAAAGAAAAAATATTTTATCATAGGAATTGGAAGATGCAAATAAGCGTCTGGGGGGGGTTTTGGAAAGCATTGAAGCAAGTTGAGGACTAACTTCTCTTTTTAAAAATCACATCTGGTTCCTGGCTACATCTTTCATTGCCTTTGAAAATTGGGTCCTTTATTAACAAGAGTTAAATTACATAATATTGAAGGAAGACTTTTAAATAATTACTTCCTCACCCTTTTTGCAAAGCCCTGAAGCACGAGGCTTTATTACCCTTATCTTAACTTTCTTAACTACTAATGTTTTAGCAGTTAGAAAATTATCCTTTCCCTTTTGAAAATCCAGCTGCAGTTATTTTTACCACATTTTTATTAGCCCTCTGTATATTAATAATAACTGCCCCATATTGAGGTGTTTCAGGAGAAGACATTAAGGCCAATCAAGTGAATAATTCAACATTTAAAAAATTGTATGAGCACAAATTTACACAATAGCCTGTGACAAAAGAATCTTTAGGGGACGATCAAATAAATAACACTCATTTTTCAAGAATCACACAATCAGGAGAATAATGCAGACCTCTTTTTTTTTAATGGTAAGCTATTATTATTCACCTGTGTTGGCAATTTTAAGAGCTCTGAAGCTGTGCTCTGCAAAGTTCTTAGGTGTTACTTTGGGAAGAGACAGTAATTACCAGCAGAGATCCCAGACTGGATCTCTCAGCCACACTAACCTGCTGTGCCTCTAAAAGCAGCTTCCTTAAGCCCTACACCCAACTTTTCCCATGTATATGACAAAAAAATATCTCAGTCTTTCTTTATAATATAGCTAGAAGGTGCATGGAAGAGTGACACGTCAATATATGCATCCCACATTTTGTTGGCCTGGGTGTGTATCCATTCCCTGGAAAGCATTTCCCTCTTTTCCTTTCTACTACTATATATATATATATATATGTTGGTTTTTTTTTTCCTGGCACTTAGTGCAGGAGATGAGAATCCCACACAAAGCTCTAGCTTAGCTGGTACCATGATTTCATAGGAAAAGTTTTTTGGCTCAATTTAAGCTTGGATTTTCCAGACAGTGCTTTCGGAGTAACTTGGATTTGGTGAGCTTTCAGCTGCATCTCAGCAGCCTTTCCTTCAGAATCCAGAAGGTAAAATGTCTCCATGCAACAGCAAAAACTATTCAACTAGAAAAATAATTTCTAACCTCTTATTGAATGCAGCTTGCCAGCTGAAACCTCTCATTTACCTGTAAGAGGATTCACCTGCTCACAGCCCCCTGCGATCCACTCGGCTAAGAGCAGAGCCTACTTAAAGCAAGGAGAAGAGCAGGATGGGACTTTCCTATCAGGTGTGAAGCATGAGTAGTCCTGCTCAGCCTCTTCTGCTCGGCTGTGTAAGCCTTCAGCTGCCAGGGGTAGGTGCTTGCTTAGTGCAGTCTGTTTCTTTAGCTGCTTTTTCTTCAACTTGTTTCACAGGGCTTGATAAGGTAAGTGGCTGGAGTCTTGATTTCTCCACGCTTTTTGATAAGAGCATTTCAGAGCACCTTTTTTTTTCTGGTAAAAGTCCATTTTAAAATAAATTTTCTGATAAATAACCTTTTAAAATCTGAAAAGCAAGTGAGCTACCTGATAGGGATGGTGGTTACACAGGGCTGTTCCCAGCGTGTGGGTTCTTAATGTCAGAGCTTGGGCTGTTAGAGGCAAAGAGCAAATGTGACCCTGTCCACAGCAAGGGGTGTTGGAACTAGATGGTCTTTAAGGTCCTTTCCAACCCAAACCATTCTATGACTCCATGGTTCTGTGAAATGTGTGCAGATTGTACCTCTGAATCCACAGGGCCCCCACACCTGGATTTTGGAGTTTAGGAAACAATCTCAGCACTGTTTTCTCATCCCCCCATCTCTGTAAGATCTGCTTTTCCCACTGAAGTCTGTCCTGGAGCGACTGGGAGCTGGTGGGTGGTGCAGCCTCCCCAGCCAACCGTAGGCTCTTTGACTATCATCACAACAGCCCTTTATGGCTCTGTTTTCTGAGGCTTTTCTGTGACCAGTTTAGTTTGCTGTTGTTCAGTTGAGGCATTACTTGTGTATCAGGGATTGCAAGTGTCTGGCTGAGTTATGGGAAACAAAAAAAGCAGAGCTTGAGGGGCTCTGTCAAACATCCTGCTGTTATTTGCTCCCCATCACTGACTCAAACCCAGAATTAAATTGAGAAGGTGGGAAAGTTGCAGAACAAATGTTATCCCAGGCAGAGGAGAACTGCTAATGGGGTTTGGTAGCCAATGGCACCAAATTAAGAGTTTAAAATCTCTTTTTCATAAACAATTCCTTCAGAGGACTGGCTTGTTAGGTCTGCACAGTGCTTGCCCTGTTGGGCAGTCTTTGCACTTTGGAGCTGAAGCTGCCTGCGTTTGCAAATGTTTTTCCTTACTTGCAAGGTGATTATGTGTACTGGGGCAGGTGCTCTGTTACAGAGCCCCTGAGGGTCAGAAACCACTGTGCCAGGAGTGCTGAAAAACATCCCAAGATGCAGGTTGCAATATTAGCTCTGTATCTGGTTGGGACCAGAGGCACAGAGAGATGAAGGGAAGTGCCAGGCGGGGGCCCAGGGCTGTGCACCCTCATGTCCTCCCCATTTGGCAGCTCTGTTACAGCCCTGCCCTTCTCCAGCCCCCAACTTCCCATGCCCCCTTCTGTCCCCTCCACTGTCAAATCAAGGGGTGTGGGAAAAGCTGAGGGTGGGATGGACCTTAACAGTGGCTCCTTCCACTGCTCTCTGGTTCTCCATGCTATGGATTTATTCCTTCAAGATTTAGCTTCTGTTTGCTGGGATTTGTTTTATATTTTCACAGTCCATGAGTTTGGGGCAGTTAAGAACCATCTGTATCATCTGCCTCTTCTGAAGCTGTCTTTGGTGCTTCCCTGCCTCATTTCTCAGAAGACATTGAGTGTCACAAGTCTCTGGACTTGGAACTTGTTACCTGGCTCCTTCTGCCCCTCGTTCTGTAAGATGCATACTCTGCTGATAAAAACCCATTAAAGCCTGCACCAACATTGGCTTTGTTATTTATTACTCTCTCTCCTAAATAATATTCTGAGATTTGGCTGCCCTCCTTGCCACTACTCAGCTTTCTATCTCTCACTCTGAGCAGCTGGGATGCTACTTCTTACTTCTTGTCTCCTAAGCCAAACTTCAGCACGGGCTATTAAATGGTGATTTGATGGGAAGAGCACAGGTGACAGGAAATCATGGTACCTTGGGCTTGATTTAAAGGAGGGGGAGGCAGCCATAGCTGTGAGAAGTAGATTGATGTTAATTGTTTTATCAAATGATGAGAGTCTGGTTGCTCCATTAGTGAGATGAAGCACCTGGGCTCTGCTGTGCTGGGCACTGTAGAAGTTGGATGCAGAAATGCCCCCATTTCTAAAGAGCTGGCCTCATAATGAGATGACAGATAAATGAGCAAATCTGTACATGCTGCCACTCAGAGAGATAGTGGAGCCAGCAAGACCCACCAGCTCCTGAGCTGTGGGTGAGAGCCATGGGCACCAAATAGCAGTGCTTCTCCTGAAGATATCCTAGGGCTGCTCTGTGCCCCACAGAGTATCTTATGATCTGAAGCAGCAGATTATTTCAACTGTTCTTGGCTGGAGCAGCTCTGCTGTGAGGACAGGCTGAGAGAGTTGGGGCTGTTCAGCCTGGAGAAGAGAAGGCTCCGGGGAGACCTTCCAGTGGCCTCCCAGTACCTGAAGGGGCTCCAGGAAGGCTGGGGAGGGACTTTGTCCAAGGGCAGGGAGTGACAGGACAAGGGGTGATGGCTTGAAAGTGCCAGGGGGGAGATGGAGATGAGATGTGAGGAAGAAATTCTTTGGTGTGAGGGTGGTGAGACCCTGGCCCAGGTTGCCCAGAGAAGCTGTGGCTGCTCCTCCCTGGAAGTGTTCTCGGCCAGGTTGGATGAGGCTTTGAGCAACCTGGTCTAGTGGAAGGTGTCCCTGCTGCTGGCAGGGGGGTTGGGACTGGAGGAGCTTTCAGGTCCCTTCCAACCCAAACCAGGCTGGGATTCTGTTCTTCAGTTAAATATGTGAAGGTGCTTCAGGGCAGCTTTTGGCACTGTGGATCCCATTGGCTTCACAGAGAGCAGCGCTGCAAGATGGAATCTCATCTATTTAACATAAAGCTCATCTACTGCTTGGAAACCTGCTCAAGTCAGCCCAGCCTTGAGAGGTGTGAGGAGTTGTTAGAGCAGGTACAAGGTTTCTTGCTTTGAGGGTCTTGCTCCTGCAGACAGCTTGGAGGAGGTGAGCCCTGTTTCTCTGAAATGTCTGGGAGTCCTCCTGGATCTGTGCTCAGACAAGAGGATCAGGGCCACAGGAGATGTCTGGGGGGGGAGGCTGCACATCAGATCTGCAACCCAAGCTAAATAGAACAGGATGGTTTTATGAAGATGAGTGAATTAATCAAATCAATTGTTTTAAGCACTTAATGCCTGAAGTGGTTTGAGTGTTGGTTAGAAAAGCCCGTGTAAACATAATATATAAATACTCAGTAATTGACATCTCATTCTGGAGAAAATACATCTCTGGTAAGTTTTGTGTATATATGCTGCTTGTTTGTATACATAATCATAATTTATGTCTTTACAGAGTGTTCAGGTATTAATCAGCTGTAACAATAATACACGGAGTTAGGCTGAGTGCATCTCGTGGCACCATCTGCTCGGGGAGAGGAAAGAGCTGGTGAAGGAGCTGCTGGGTGATTTAGCAGCACACGCTGTAGGAGGCTGAGCTTTGCCATGGTTGGAGCTGACTGCAAATTAATTCAGATCTGCACATTTTGTACATTCCCTTATCATCAGATCATCATGACATCATGGTCTCCACTGAACTCTGGAACTGGTGTCTATAGTGAACTTAAAGCCTTTAAACCTAGGGTGGACAAAGTTAGAAAATAAAGAACAGGGGGAAAATCCTCCTTTGCCCAAGGGCTGGCAGACCTCTCCTGTTGTGATCCCATGCTGATCCTTAGGGACTCTCTTGTTCTAGGAAGCGAGTATTGTTTGTCAGTGCATGTCCAAGGTGAATTTAGAGCAGTCGGTTATTTGTACATGTGCTTTGGCTAAACCAGGTGATGTCAACACCAGAACCACAACCAGAATGTGGAAACATGTGCTGCTGAAATGAGTTGTGTCTTTCTGGGCACGTGGTGAAGTTGGAGCTTTGTCACTTCTTTCTTCTCTTCTCAGTCCCCAACGTAACTCACCAGAAGAGTATTTAAGCCTGTGCTTTAAGTTTAGCCATACATTTCAAGAGATATTTTCAAAGTCATGCATGGAAGCTGAGCAGCCCTTTAGCTCTGATGGATGTGAGTAGAACTTGGAAATCTCCTTGATCCCTGGGATTTAACCATGAGCTTGATGTTTAAGTGCACACTGAGGCTCTGCTTCCCATTAGCTCCTTATCCCAGCAGAATGGTTTTCTTAAACATCATTTCACTGACTGAGCCAGGCTTCCAGATTCCTCCTCATCCCCAGGGGAGTCCTGGTGCTTTGCTGCTGGAAACTTTCAAAGGCAAGGTGATACGATGCCAACCTTTTGCATCTTTTTGTGTTCGGATGTTAAAAATGTTTAGCAAGATAACTAACATATAAACCAAGAAGATGAAATGTTTTAAGACCATACCTACTTGAGTGTTATGTCTGTTGGCTGATACATCAGAGTATCCTTATCATCAACTCTTCATGCATTGCAATGGACTTGGCAAAGATTAGCAGGAGATGAAAGCCCTTTATTACCCTCATCTTCAGGCTTCTGAGCATTCACACTCAAGGACAATTTCCCAAACCTTATCTGGATGGCGACGGCATTGATTTAGCTTACATTAACCTTTTAAGACCTATCAGATTACACTGGATACATCTCACTTGATAAGAATTTAACTCCAGTTTAGTCTCTGCCGTTCTTCCGTGCAGCCAAGTCCTGTAGCGGCGTATTAATCACGATCAGGCAGTCTGCTTCCAAACTTTGGGTGGTGAAGTGGTTTTAATCACAATTTTAGTTCTAAAATTACTGACCAATCTTCCTAGCCACCTCACTCATTTTAAATCAATTGTTCCCAGGAACATTTAACTTTCTAACAAAGTCTTTGTGCTTTGCTGTTTCAAGGCTAACTTAAGGCAACTTAGGGACATAATTCTCAGACCATCCTACTTATAATGTCTTGTACAACCTCATTCTCTTTTTGTCTCACCTTGTTGTTGTTTTATCAAGATTCATGTCTTTGCTTTCTGTTTGGAGTCTGGGCAAGAATTTTGTACAATGAAGCCTTGTGATGGGACAAGGGGCAACGGGCACAAGCTGGAACACAGAAGGTTCCACTTAAACATGAGGAAAAACTTCTTTCCTGTGAGGGTGCCAGAGCCCTGGGACAGGCTGCCCAGAGAGGGTGTGGAGTCTCCATCTCTGGAGATGTTCAAACCCACCTGGGCACTGCCCTGTGTGACCTGCTCTGGGTAACCCTGCTTTGGCAGGGGGGTTGGACTGGATGATCTCCTGAGGTCCCTTCCAACCCACCAGTCTGTGATTCTGTGACAGGTAGCCGACTTCTTTACATAGAACCTGATCTGGGCCTGCAGGTGGACAAAGAAAACCTCTGGTATTTTATACCCACGTGTCTAGTATATGATAGGAAACATCAAATAGGAGTTCTGCATCTTTCCAGTCCTGCTGAGGTCACTTCACAAGTGCAATGTCAGGTGGTAACTAGAGGCTCTTTGTGTGTGACCCCCCAGAAGCACAAACAAGTGACTTGTGGTCTCAGCCTGGCTGCAGAATCACACAGTGTGGAAACCCTCTGTGCAGGGTGCTGTCTGCATGGCCTCAGCGTGCCAAGAGAACCATCCTCACCACTGTCTGTGAACTCAAAGAGTTCCCATCAAAGAGGAACTGCTTAGGAAGGAAAAAAGTTGCAGTTTATTACCAAACCTGAGACTTCTGCACAGCTTGAGTACCTGCTTTATCGTGCCTGTTCACCATGGATGACCCTACCTGGGGATCCGCTCTGCGTGATGATGATAAGCAGCAATTAAATGTGTCATTATTTTAATAAGGTAGGAGACCTCTGGCATAAAACTCGCAGTTTGGTCCAGTACTTGTTAAAATAACATATTTAAAACCTGGTTTGGTTAACCCTGTGCAGCATTGTCCCCTCCTGCTGCTACTCCTCTCCTTGACTTCATAAACCCTGTCAGGAGGGATCTGGACTTAGCGAGGCTATCAAGCCCCAGGGAGAGCCGTTGCGTGACACCTTGTGACATGTATATTACAAGGCCTCTGGAAGGAAGCTCCCATCACCTGGGAGAGGAAATGTTTTTCATACCCCTGGGAACTAATTATGTCAGTTCAGCTGGAAGTAGAGTTTTTTGCACCACATGGTTTTGTCCTTTTCAGTATTTTGGGATTTGATTGATTGCCTTTTCTGCTCCTTTCATGCAGATTAGTGAGGCTGTAAATGGAGAGAAAACAGAAGAGGCAGCCCCATAAAACCAACCAAATACTGAAGAGATCAAAGTAGCACAGCACAGGAACATAACTATAAGTCACTGACTGCAGGTGGCATTAAAGATGTGGAGGGCTTGTTCTCATGGAGATTGTAATAAGAATAGTAAATGGCACAGAACTAATCTTGGCTCAAGATAAAATATTTTCAATAACTGTGAAAAAAAAAACACAATAGGGGTGGGTGGAGAGGGAGAATGGGACATAAATATTCCTGAGAAACAGGATAAATAGTTGTCCCTCAAATAATCTTAGTAACTTTTTATAGGCATTTCCTTTTAATATAAATTTGCTGTATTTCCTAGGGGTCCTTGGGGGGGTGGGAGGGGAAGCAGGGTTTAAATCCCTAATGGTAGGTAATACACTGGGATACGTTGTCTAGACCTGATATGAAATTGTATAGTACAGCTGAAATTGTTCCTTCCCAAAAGGCAAGGAGCTTCTCCTCTTCAGAAGGTGGTTGTCTTGTCCATTCTGAGCATCAGGAAGAGTCCCTGGACATGACCCTTGGTGCTCTGTCCCCAGCTGTGTCCAAGCAATACCCCAAGTATTGGGAGCCACTGCCTTAGGCTGAACCACTCCAGGGAGTTTATTATCCATTAACCCCCTTGGATGTCTCTGTGTCAGTCCTTAAGTTGATGACCTCTTTAGCACAGTGGTGGATACCCAGTGAGTGAGCAAGAGCTGTTTCAGGCTTTAGCTGGCACTTTTCATGTAGATGCAGCACCATTTCAGGAGCAGAACATGGGTGTGATCTTGCTGACAGTGCTCCCATTGCAGGCAAACAGAAGACTTGTGGGCTTTTCCCAGTGTCCAGGGGAGGAGAGGAGACCTGGGATGGAATAGTTTCTCAACTTACCAAAGTTTTGCAATTTCTAGCTGTTGGGCAGTTGCTGCTTTTTACCCTGGGGGAGTATTGTGTTGTGGTATCACTGGTGGGCATGGTGGGTGCTGGTGCACCAGGAGATGATGCACAGCACGTGCCACAGACTGTGAGTGTGGGGTTTTTTTTATTTCCTCCTGGATATATCAAACTACAGAAATTGAAAGCATATTAGTTGAACATGAAACTGTGCTTGTCTCTGGACATCCTCTTGAAAGGCTGAGCAGTAAGGATTTTGAAGAAATCAAAGCTTTGGGGTAAGCTGTCTGAGCTGTTGAGAGTCAGTGGAACAAACTGAGTGCTGCTCCTCTCTGTTGGTGCAGAGTCAGATTGCTGAGCTTCAAATGTCACAAGAGGTTGGCACAGAGAAGAAACCAACTGGGGGCTCTTTGCACTGTCATGGAAGCACTTGGGACATCTGTTCTGGTAGCTGAGTAGTGGCTCTTAGCAGCAGAAACCAACTTATCAAACAGCTTGAACTAGTTTCAGAAGGGGACATTTCACCACAGCCTGTTGGAAACAGGCACTGGTCTGTAATACAGGAACTGGGAATTGTTATCAAACTTCCCATCAGTCCAGCCTGTACCAGATCTTTTTTCAACTGCAATTATTGCTGAGACTTAAACTATTTACCCACCCAGACTGGCCCTTCTGCTGCCTCAAAAACTTAGTGCAAGGGCAAATCTAAACCTTTGTATCTAAAATTTCAATAAAGAAAGAGATGAACAAGAATGTACTAACCCTTGACTACTAAATTTATGAACTTGCTAGTATTAACCTTTTGTTTTATTGCCTTTATGGCCACACTATAAAATATAGCTATAGTAAAACATCTGCGTGTTTGAACTGTGCTGCCTGGAATGGTTTGATTCCTGAAAATGAAGAGCCCTTCCTCCTGCTGTGAGATACCCCAGGGACCTGGGGGACAACGTCAGTGGTTCCTCTCTGTTCAGACATGCCTACAGCTCATAGAAATGAGAAGGGTGATGACAGATTTGTATGACCCAAACTTGCTGCTTCTTGTGGTCCATGAGGGCTTGGCTGTGGGGTGTGTGCTCTGTCCCATCAGCAGCACGTGGATGGAATGTGCTGTAAGTGATCTAAAGGGTTAACTGCTGAGACCTTGTGGGGGAGAGGAGGGAAGAGGACTTAGGGATTCAGCAAGATCTTGGTATGTTTCTGTGCCCACATCTCAAGCCAAAAAGAGGTGTGGGAAAAAATAACATTACTCCATTATCTGTGGTTGGCTTTTTCTCAGTTGTGGGTTATCTGGTCTGCAAGAGCTCTGCATAGTAGTTGGGGGATCCCATTAGCTGGGGTAATATGATGAGGAGTTGAATGTAAATGCATGTGGTTTTGAGTTCTGCACCCTGGCAAATGGTGAATTCTAGTTTCAGGTCTGTGGTGTGTGTTGCTGTTTCCAACCAGCCCTGTGGTAGTGCTGAAAAACCCCATTACAGACATGGTTGTCCTTGTTTCTGGAGCTGTATTTCTTAATATGTGCAAAGCACTCCTTGAACTCATGACACCAAGACTAGCAACATCTCAGCTTGTATAAACCAAATCCTGCTGCTTTCTGCACAGCCAGCTAAACAGTGCCCTCCAGAGCTCTTCATCCTGAGATGGAGTCCTGGCTGCTGATTGCAACCTGGAGAACCCCAGGGGTGAGGGCAGCCTGTTTAGGTGCTTGTCCACATCACCATCAGTTGCCAATAAAGTTCTGGCAACTGCCATGGGACACTGGAACTCAATCAGAAGCCCACTGGGAAAAGTGTGTTTTTCTTTTAAACTAAAGAGATAAGAGAGTTCTTTAATTGAGCCTTTTAGTTAAAAGAAAAAAAAAAAGGCAGAAAGGTGCCCTCAGTTTGTCATGTCATTTGAAAGAGCAGGCAGGCAATCCCGAACTGCAAGCACCTGAACAATTCTGACACAGTGAATAGCCCAGTCTGGGCTTCACACCTGCATAAGGACCCAGCTGCACCGGGAGCCTGTGGTGCAGACAGTAATGAAGCTCCAGAAACTGGCTCATCAGCACCACTCACTGTGATATTTCTATGCCCTTTTTTTGACATGGGCTGAGCTTCAGCACTAAGCATGGTCCCATGTCTCTGGGTACTGTCTCTAGTAATAGCTCTACTGGGCCAGTGATGGCCACAGAGGCAGTTGCTGGTGTGAGGTGGCACAGCAAGTCTGAAATTGTTGGGGCTCAGTTCCATTTTTGTGTGTTTCCCCATGTCCCTAATGCTATTTTACATTGATGAGCTTGTTACAGAAAACGAGCTGTCGCAGTGCCCATCACCACAGCGTAAGCTTCAGCGGAAAATAGGCCCTTTTTTTTTTTGACAGCTTTTGGACACGAGGGGGAATTGGTACCTTCACCAGATGTGATAAATTTGCACAGCAAATCCTAAGGCCACGTGGGTTTTGTGTTATTTCCTGGAGCTGACAGGAGTGCTTTGCAAGTGTATTCAATAACTCCAGTCATGTTGATTAGCACCACTCACTGTGATATTTCTATGCCCTTTTTTTGACATGGGCTGAGCTTCAGCACTAAGCATGGTCCCATGTCTCTGGGTACTGTCTCTAGTAATAGCTCTACTGGGCCAGTGATGGCCACAGAGGCAGTTGCTGGTGTGAGGTGGCACAGCAAGTCTGAAATTGTTGGGGCTCAGTTCCATTTTTGTGTGTTTCCCCATGTCCCTAATGCTATTTTACATTGATGAGCTTGTTACAGAAAACGAGCTGTCGCAGTGCCCATCACCACAGCGTAAGCTTCAGCGGAAAATAGGCCCTTTTTTTTTTTGACAGCTTTTGGACACGAGGGGGAATTGGTACCTTCACCAGATGTGATAAATTTGCACAGCAAATCCTAAGGCCACGTGGGTTTTGTGTTATTTCCTGGAGCTGACAGGAGTGCTTTGCAAGTGTATTCAATAACTCCAGTCATGTTGATTAGCACTGATGGCAGTGCAGTAATGGCCTCATCAGAACTGCTTGTAAACCGATTGTCCTACTGGAGTAGTTATCTAGGAGCTTAAACAGCTCTGATAGCATCTATCTGCAAGCACCTGGCCATGTGTGAGTAAATACAGCAGCACTGAATGCTGGAGGTACGGGAACCAGCAGGCTGAGAAATGCTGCTGAGATCCCTAAAATGTGGAACTGTGCATCTTGAGGGTAATGCCACTTAGCCTGAGCCAAAGCCCTCTGTTGTCAAGGGGGGGAAACCATTCCCATTGACATGAATGGGTTGTTCAGTTGTGGTTCTTTTTGGAGAGCAGCTGGATGTTCTCTGTGCAGGCTTGGGACATCATTGCTTTGGCTATTAGCCAGCCAGGGAGACCTGATAATCCTCAGTTTGCACTTTCAATGCACAAACTGTCACAAGACAAAGCTCTTGATGAGCTTTATCCAGGAAGAAGAGTGGTGCTGATGGAGTTTTGGAGATAAGCTCTGATTATTTTTTTTTGGTTGCCCTGCTCCCTGTATCGCAGGAAGAGGTGTTTAAAAAAATCACAGGACAGATAAAGTCAGTTCCTATGGTGACACACAATATCATCCAGTCCTTTGGATTTAAACAGGGCACCCAGATGGAAAGAGCAAAATTCAGTTTCATCATCCCCTGCAAACCCTGGGAGCTTTAGAAGAAGGCAAGGAGCAGGTTCATTTCAGTAACAAAACCTGAGGCTTTAATCTGAAATTCAGTGCGCAAGGTCCATCCCTCAGAGACGGGGCACAGAGGATATAACTGGACGTGATTTAGTGTCCTTGGTAGCAAAATGCATCTGGATGGTTCTAAACCCAAGGCCTTGCTAGTTCATGCCCTTGTCAGCAGCTGTAACTCGTGGACAGTTCATCCCCGTGCTGCAGAGCCCCTCGCCTCCTCCCTTGTGCTCTCTGCGTTTCAGTGCATGTTGTACAACCAAACCATCTCACAAAGGGTGCCTACAAGTTAAAATCCTGCATGTGTTATCATATGCTAATCCTCTGCCTCTTCCTCCAGCCTTAACTGCCTCATTTTCCAAAAGGAATTGACTTACTCTCGGAGTCTTTGAGGAATGTTTTCCATTTCTCTGGTAAGATCCTCTGTGCACACTAAACCATTCCTATTCATCAGAAACTCACCAGCTTGAAACTGATGCTCCATTTATCTCTTCTTTGAAGCCTCCACAGAGCTCATGAAACCAGGCCTGGCTGGCTCAGTAGCGGTGTGCTTGTGTTAAAGTAGTGTTGTGAGTTAGGAATGGGACTCTGGACTCATAGTTCATTTATCTCCTCCTGCTGGATCTTCTTCCTGAGTCATCAATATCTGTCTAGTGGATGGGCAAAACTCAGCATTGGCTGCTGTCTGGAGACCGTCTTGTTGCAGAAAATCAAGTGGTGTTCAATTTTTCCCCATCAGTCATCAACTAATGAGCGTCCTGTGTCTGATTCCACTGTCTTGTAGTGTCCCGGGTGGCCTAAAGGGTGGAGCACTGATGGAAGAGCCCCAGGTTCCCTCCTTGCTTTTGCTCTTTCTGCTGATGGACCATGGGCAGATTCCTTCCTTGCTTCTCCCACCTCTGAGAGCAGAGAGGAATACAGGCTGTGGTGCCCTTGGAGACCTAGAGATGAGTAGTGAAAAAAGAACCGAGGTCCCATATTGCCATATCCAAACGTACAGCGGTTCCTCGGCATTGGCTTGGGACTCTGTTGTTGTTGCCTCTTTTTGTTTGGCCTTTTTTTAACCTTGGAAAGCATATCTAACAGGAAGGGAGTTTAAAAGCTGCAGAGCTCTTCTTTTTAACCAGTGACGAAGCATGCTGATTTTCTAATTAATACCAACAGTCTGGCAATTTGGAGGGGAAGGGAAGCTCGGAGTGATAATAAGACCCTTGCCTCCTCTTAGCACTGTTTTCATGCAGTGTTAGCTATTGAAGTTGACTGTCACAGGAGAAGAGACAAAGACACTTGTGCTCTTGTTGTATGTACATATCATGCTATACCCAGTTATTTTAAAACCTGCAGTAATAAGCTCTTCCCCGTGAGTCCTGGAGTCTTCTAGGCTTGGACTTCCAGACTAGAGGTGTAATAAGGTCAAGACAAGAGTCTGAAATAATTTCTGAGGGTATCAGACCTATGGAGTGCTTGAAAAAGACCACTCTTGCCCAGCTGCAAGGTTGGATAAGCAAGCTCTTTATGCAGTAGCAGGGTTTTATATATAAATATATATAATATAAATATAAATAGATGACAAGGAAGATGAAGCTGCACAGCCCACAGCAGTAGCTTCCTTAGCATTTAAAGCTCAATGGTGTTTGATTACTCCACACCTGCCTGCTCTTCCAAGGCTGAAAGCAGAAAAAAATAATCTCCCCTGATATGCAAATCCAGCAGATCTGGATGCAGTTGAGGAGAGTAAGAAATAAATCTGGAAATCCGAGTCACCACTTTCAAACAGTTCCTGATGGAGACTTGACTGATCTCCCCTCTCCTCTCCAGCTCATGCAAAAAAGGCTGCAGGAGAGAGAACAAGGACTTCTCATTCTGTTTGCATCATCATCTTGGGGAAAAAAAATATCTATGGCTTCTGTGGATGGTGCTTTACTGGAGTAGTCAGGTGTTTTCCAACAAATATGCTCAACTTCTAACACCCAGTGTTTTGAAATGAATGCTCCTTCACACTGCTGTACCACTTCCAGCAGGAAAGCTCCCCAGATCCAGAGAGCTCTGAGTTCTTCAGCGTGGAAGCACCTTCCAGAGAACCTAATAGCTCACTTTGCCTTGGATTGAGTTCAAATCCCACTGAACTTGAGCTGTTCTGGTATAAGTGGTGCTCACTGGCCTTTATGTTTTTAGAGTTTCATTTTCTATGAATGAGTAGAATAAATGAAGCTTATTGAGAATGGGGGGGAGACACTTTACATGGAACTGTGGCAGTGGTGAAAAGCAAGATCTGGATCATACTGATGTTAGGGAGAAAAAAGTCATCTTGGTGGGTCTGCAGGTTTTTGTTTGACTTTGTTGCTGTTCTTCAGTTGTTTTTCACTTCAGTTAGCTTATTCAGATGTATGAATCCTTGCAGACTTGTCTGATACCAATGAAAACGTACTGCAAGGAAGGAGGGGGAGGAAAACCATCTTATTGTCCTGGCACTAACTAGAGGGAGGTGTTGCAGGGGTGGGAATGTGTCCCAGGGCTTGGCAGCAGCGTTGGCTTGTGCTGGCCTGGAGTGTGCACAGCTATAGCCAGTGTGCCTCTGCTCCATCTGGAAATGGGATGTGATTGCATTTGCAGATGTTGTTAGTGAACAGGCACAGGCTTCCAAACAGCTGGAGCTGTAGGAGAGCACACTGTGAGCCCATGGCTTGTGGGTGTGCTGCCTTCCTTCCTTCCCCTTCTCCTTGTCCATGTTCAGGCTGTGCCACAGGCTCCAGTGCTGTGTCCACAGCCAGACCCCAGGGTGGTGTAGGGTGAGTCCTCAATGTACCTGCAGTCTTGGAGATGGACTTGGGCTTTGTGTTGGTCCCACAAGTTTTGCAGAGCAACTGGGAAGGTTCTGTGGTGACTCCCCCTCTGTCATACCTGTCTTGTGTGTACCAAAGGAAACTGAGATTTCACCCATGCTGGGTAAGAGACCTGCACCAGGGCTTGGAGCTCCAGGATATCTATCTTCACCACAGTTAAGGCCTGATGGTGCCACTAGTGGGGATGGACATTGATATCCTCTCCATTTTGGCCAGCCAGGGTCTTGCAAAGAGGGAGATTGCTATCCCTCCCCACTACGTGAGGACTTCAAGACAAGGGGCAATGGGCACAAACTGGAACACCAGAAGTTCCAGACAAACTGAAGGAAAAACTTCTTTCCTGTGAGGGTGTTGGAGCCCTGGGCCAGGCTGCCCAGAGAGGGTGTGGAGTCTCCATCTCTGGAGATGTTCAAACCCACCTGGACACTTTCCTGTGCAACCTGGTGTAGGGACCCTGCTTTGGCAGGGGGGTTGGACTGGATGATCTCCTGAGCTCCCTTCCAACCCCACCAGTCTGTGATTCAGAGTCTGGACACACAAGCACGTGCTGCCAGTGCCTCTCCCCATGAGGGTATCTGCTGGAGTCACGAGAGCTTACCAACATGATAAAAGAAACACGCTTGGTTTAAGATTCCTCTTCAAATTGCAATGTGCTCCTGGTATTTTCTTGTGTACATCATTTCAGTAGTTCTCAAGCAGTAACAAAACATAATTACAGCTGATTAAGCACATGAAATACTCTGTCTTTTACAAAAAGACTGCTGGCGGTGTTACTCACATGAAATCAAAGTGTTTCCTTTGTGTGCAGTGCTGAAAGTGGGCATACTTTGTTCTTTTAATACGATTTATGTTTGGAAATATTAATTTACATGAACAAATATTGAAATTATATACTTAGGGAATGCTCCTGTGTTCTCTGTGAGCCAATAAAACATTGTGATTCTGGAGGATCAAGTCATAAAAATGTATAGCTTTTAGCTTTTTTCTTTTTCCTCTCTTCAAAGTAAGGGTATCTTGGAAATCCTTAGAACTATTTTGGGATGGGAAACCCATTTTTCTGATCAGCAGTGATTTCATCTGACTCTGATGAAAGCAGTACTCCCTAATAGTAAGGCAGGATGGCTGGTGTTCATTAACAAGGCTTCAAAACCTCATCTCTCGGGCAGATAAATGATGTATATATTTTTAAAGGTGTTAATACACTGATTTGGCTTGGCATTTTTTTTTCCCTTTTTCAGCCTCTGGAAAAGATAACATCCAGATGAGCAGCTGGTAATTAGCCCCAAAGGGCTACATGCACAATTTTATTTCAAAGAAGGACTTTCATGCTGGAAAAAGATATTGATTTTAAAAAAAAAAAGGCATTTTGCTTCAAAAAGAAGCCTGTGAGCACTAGGTGTGCATGTTTCTGGTGCATGAAGACTTCTCCAATTCTGCCCATCTGGGGACTATTTGGCAAACAACAACAACAAAATAGTACAGGGTAGAAAGCCCTGCATAATTTATTGTCTATAGAAAGACAGAGAAAAAGAAGTTCTGTGTTTGAACACCAGGTCTGGATCTGATAAACTCATTTCTACTTCTTCCCAAGCTGATGTTCTCCTCTGCATTTCTGAAAGAGCTCAGCAGTTGAACTCTTCCACAAGTGCTGCAGATCAGAGAGCTGAGCTAATGTGGAAGTGGGGAGCAGCAGGAGATTCCAAGCTGAATGATCTGGGATGCCAAAGGGGGAAGCAGGTGAAGCCATTCAAAGGTAGAACCACTCTCAGAGCCAGCAAGTAAGAGGTCAGCTAATTAAAAATGTGTATTATCTTCTGAAAGTATGTTAATTGATCTGTAATTTGCAGTAGCCAGTGTCAGGCAGTTGTGTGGGTGTGGGGAGGAAACACTCCATCCTTGCAAGGTTCTTGTATTAATAAGCTGCCACGTTTATTGCCTCTGTTACATTTAGGCACCCATGTAATTAAAGTATCTCTTTTAAATCTCAATTAAGGTTCTTTACAATCAATTCATATTTAATTAATATAACAGGCTGATTAAATGTAAAGAGAATACTCATTGTGCACAAAGTGCTCCCAGTCCTTCCAGTGCTGCAGAGGGGATGGAGGGTAAAGCTGACTCTGCTGGGACTAAACCTGACAGCTTTGGAGTTTGCCAGCTTTTCCTATGATTTAAGATGGTTGCAGAAGCCAGCAACTGTAATTCACCAGGACTGGCTCCAGGGTCAGACACGCTGCCAGGGCTGAATCTCCAGCAGAGCAAGGCTGGGATATAGAAACCCATGGTGACAAATGCAGAGGCACAGGTAGGGGTGTGTGCGTGTGTGTATTATTTATACATATAAAATCATCAAATGGTTTGGGTTAGAAGGGACCTTTCAAGGCCATCTAGTGCAACCCCCTGCAGTGAGCAGGGACATCTTCAACCAGATCAGGTTGCTCAGAGCCCCATCCAACCTGACCCTGAATGTTTCCAGGGATGGGGCTTCTGCCACCTCTCTGGGCAACCTGGGCCAGTGTCTCACCACCCTCAGTGTAAAAAATTTCTTCTTCTATCCACACAAATGCTGTGTAAAATCTCATTGCTCACCTTCACTTCCAGCTCTGTGATGCTGAAGGTCACCTTCTCTTGATCCTTGAGGAAGTCTGCTCTTAGGTCTGTGGCTTGAATCTTCACTGGAGCAAGTCCCTCACTCATCCTTCTTGACTCTTGAGAGGAGGGACTTCCCACCCCTCTCTCTGCTTCACTAGGCCCTGGTTATCTCTTGCAATTAATACAAGGATAATCCATGTTTTGAAATTCCTTGCCTGGATTAGCTCTTGTCTGGAGTACTTAGCTCATGTACATGCAGGATCTCTCCAAGGACTTGTCTTCTGGTATTTATTCTGATTACTGGAACATGCAGATAAGAGGAGCACACGACACTGGAAATCCAGAATACATTTACATTTTCAAAACTGCAGAAAGGCACATTCGGATTGTGTCCATGTTCTGAGGAAAAAGTAGCCCATAAAAGGAAGCAAATCCATAATGAAGGCTGGTGTCTCAAGCAGCAGATTGCTAAATGTGCCTGTGTTTTAGCTGATCTCAGGAACTGAGGCATTGAATTCAAATGAAGCTCCACTCAACCCTAGACTTCGCCTTGCTCAATAGTTGAGCCTTGTCTCAACTGGTGGCAGAGTAAGATACAAAGTAGAGGTCAAATTTTCATTAAAAAAGGGTTTATTTGATTTTTTTTTGCCCTTGATTAATTCATCCCTCTTCTCTGATTGTGAAATTCATACGTGCATTAGATGATCTGACATTCTTCTCTCAAGAATCCCTGGCCCGTGCCTCGTGCTGACTGCAGATAGCGGGGCTGAGCGTGTGATTCCCAATCACAAGTACTGGGGGCTCTTTAAATTAAGACACAGTTAACAGCCACTGCAGCTTTTCCACAAATCAACAAAAACATGTGGTTTTGGTAAAGCTTTGGCTACTTGAATTAAATTTGCTTGTTGGTATTTGCTTTCCTGTACTTGAATTGTATGAATATTTGTGGTGAAAAAGCAGAAAGGAGCCAAAAAAACCCCAAAAACCTCCTTTCAAAAGCAGGTAAACACTTGTGAAATTTCTCTGCCTGTGTATATTTAATTCTAATCAGGTACAGCATTGCCTGGATAAGCAAGGAGTGGATTGTTCTCTCTCTCAGGTAAACTTATGATCTTTTTGGTTGTTTTTTTATGTAGAAAATATCGGGTTTTGTAATTTTTTTTCACAGACCTTTTAATCCTTCTGTGTCTGGAAGTGTTGAGACAGGAAAATACTGCAGTAGGGTGGTTGTGCTAATCTCTGTGCACTCTGGGCTATGGTATCTTCTTTTCTTTGTTGGGAAGATGAAAAAGTAACTTCTCACATAATGGTATCGCTCCAGGAGCTGAAGCTTTCAAACCTCAGCAACTGCCCGTGAGCACCTCTCACACGGAGCCGTTCGTGCTCCCACTGCTGAAGCTGGGAGGAAGGAGAACACCCAACAATTTGGTGACCCAAGCACTCATCACACAGCCTGGCTCTGCTGGAGCTCCTGGCAGGAGCCCAGAGGGTTTTAGAAGATACAAGACTTCACCATCAAGAATTCCCTCCTCCACTCGAAGCAGAGAAAAGGAAAGTTTCTCTGCAGGAGCAAGGCAGGCAAGAAGTCCCATCAGGGACTTCAACTTGTCATTGAAGGAAAATTAAAGATTGAGTCAGAGACAATGACTAAAGAATTAATGTTTTTGTCTCGTGAATTTAGATGGAGGAGAAGTGACAATTTTATAATCCTTCAAGGAAAGTCTTGTAAATAAAAGGAGGAAGGAAAAAAAGGAGAGAAAGGGGAAGGAGGAGGGAGGGAAGGAAAAAGTGAAAACTGCTTGGAGCTATTATACAACCAGAGGCAAGAATTCTTCATGAAGAACTTCATTTAAAATCAGGTGCATCTAAGTAGTTTTGCCACTCTCCTAAAAGTTCATTTTTTCTTCATACAGCACTTTTCTGAATACATAAATCTTTAATAATCTCATTTTCCAGTGGCTATATATGTATACAATTGGCTCTGGGTCTAAAGAGTAAGTTAAAGCAGTCTCACTTGGAGACCTCTTGTTCTGAGACTTGGGAGTAAAGAGGTTTTCAGCAAAACCTTTATCACTTGGTGCCCTTGGCTGTGGGTGGCTTTGTTGGTTTGGGTTTTTTTTATTCTTTGTGACTTTTTTTTCCCCTTGAAATATGGAGCTTTCATTGTGAACCAAGGAGTTTTCTGAACCACTTGAGGAGGTGCTGTCACTGTGACATGTGCTTCCCACTGAATCTGGAGACACTGGCATTTGTACAAAGCAATAACTTTCTACTCAAACTACTTTTTAGTGGAAAATCTGTTTTCTCTCTGTGAAAATAGAAAACTAGATTTCCTCTGAAAAGAGTTTTTACTTTCAGGTTGTTTTTTTGTGGTTTTTGTGGTTTTTTTTGGTTTTTGTGGGTTTTGGTGGTTTTTTTTTGTTTGTTTTTGTTTGGTTGGTTTTTTGGGGTTTGTTTTTTGGGGGTTTTGGTTTTTTCTTTTTTTTTTTAAAGATAATGAGTGTCTTTAAATTTGGGATCTTGCCCTAAAAACTTTTAAAAATTCAGGTGAAATAATAACTTTTTTCCTATTAAAAAAATAAATCAGAAAGTTGATTTATCTCAGCAAACACTCTGAATTTTATCTGAGAGGCTTTGAGCAATGTGGTCTAGTGGAAGGTGTCCCTGCTGCTGGCAGGGGGGTTGGGACTGGATGAGCTTTAAGGTCCCTCCTAACCCAAACCAGGCTGTGATTGTGACTTGTACCCTGGCACTTCTTACCTCTTGGTCCTTTACCTTTGTGTTTCTCCATAACTCTGTCACAGCCTACAGCACCTACAAGGCAGCCAGCTCTTTGAAGGCTCAGGTCCATGGATGTGTAACTCAGTTCTCTTTGCTCTGGAGAATCTTCCTGGTCTTACAGGGACTTGCTTCAGTCTGCAGAGGACACCTGGGGCAGAGTGAGATGCCCACAGGGTTTAGCCTGGTTTCTCCTGGACAGAGGAGGGAGTGGGGGGCTCCGGTGCATGCAGAGGCTGAAGCCCCTGGCACATCCCTGCTCAGGAGGGTGGGGAAGAGGCCAGGAAGATTTAAAAACCTTTTGCTTCATCTCCCCTCCCTACTGCATTGTTTGCTTCTCTTGTCATGATGTATTTCAGCATCATCTGCTCTTTGTGAAGCTTTTCTTGGCGCCCCACTGAATGCAGAGGCGTTGAAGGAGTTCTAAAAAATAAAAATCTTTTCTTTCATTTCATTGGAGGGAAAGGCAAAAAAAAAAAAAAGAGAAATGAAAAATGTCCCACCAGCTCTGAGAGATAAATCCAGCACAGGTCAGGAACTGAAAGCACTTTCACAGGCCACAGCTGGATAGTGCTGCTTGGTCTGATTTTTTTATTATTATTTTTTTTATTATTTTTTTAAGCCCTATCTGTGTTATGTGTGCAAAGCCCATGAAAAAAGTCATTTGGATTGCAGCATTCCTGTTCTTTATGCCTACAGCCTGACAAATCTGCCAGGGATAATGGAAGCACCAGTTGTTGTGGCTACTGGTGAAATAAAAGCTCTCGCACACAACTCAGGAGGACTTTTTATTATTATTATTTTTTTTTAAATTGTGTTCTTAGCAGCTTTCTAGCTTTCCTTTCTTCTCTGCTACTTAATGTGCCTCCCAGCAGCAAGACCTAGAGAAAATTGAAAAACCACTGGCAAGGTGGCCTGTAATTAACTAGCTGAGTGTGTGTGTCTGGAACAAAAAAGCTAATTATGTAGCAATCAGTTATTTGAAGGGAAATAAAACCAAACCCAGTGCTTTGACTTGTCCCCCAGTGCTCCTGCCCCCATGGGTGGGCAGGGCTGTGGCACTGTGATGTGTTGGGGATACACTGCAGAACATACCGGGAGCTGTGGGAGCTGTGGAGGGAGCCAGCAGCTCTGGAGAGGAGCGTGGTGGAACCTGCGCTGAGCCTGGAGGAACTGAGTCGTGAGCTTAAGAGTTTGGGAATGGAGGGTTTGGGTTTTGTTGCCCTCTGCTGCCTCTTTTCTCTTTGTGGTGCACAGACACGCTGTTCTTCATTAATTATGCAAGGAGTTCTGAGTTCATATCCACCAAGTATTACTGGAGCCAGTGCAGAGGAGGCCACGAGGATGATGCCAGGGCTGGAGCAGCTCTGCTGTGAGGACAGGCTGAGAGAGTTGGGGCTGTTCAGCCTGGAGAAGAGAAGGCTCTGGGGAGACCTTCCAGTGGCCTCCCAGTACCTGAAGGGGCTCCAGGAAGGCTGGGGAGGGACTTTGGCCAAGGGCAGGGAGTGACAGGACAAGGGGTGATGGCTTGAAAGTGGCAGAGGGGAGATGGAGCTGAGATGTGAGGAAGAAATTCTTTGGTGTGAGGGTGGTGAGACCCTGGCCCAGGTTGGCCAGAGAAGCTGTTGTGTTTCCTTATGTTGAGGTTGAAGCATTAGGCTTGAACTGATCAGTACTTCATCTGCCACCAGATTTTTTCCTACCTAAAGTTTTCCTGATGTTTGATTCCTATGTGTGAACAATCCTAATTCCCCTGAAATTCCATAATTTTCTGTTTCCCAAAGAATAATTTATCTGGCTTTGTTCCCATGTAACGTGCTTTATGTAAGAGACAAATATTCCAATGTTTGCATTCTCTACCACTTCACACAGTGATACCACATAAAGAATGGTGATGTGCTAATGTTTCCCTTCCAATTACTCCCCTATAGACCTGAAAGCATTCCCTGAAATTCTAACTTTATGGAAGACAGGCATGCTGGCACTGGTATGAATTGAAAATAAAAAACAAACAAACAAAACCCACCAAAACAAACAAAAAAAACCCCAAACCCAACCCAATTTGTCCACACCAGAGCCATAATATTGACCCTAATTCTCCTGTTGCAGGAGTGAATGGAAGATGAAGACATAAATAACTACAGGAGTTAAAAAATTAGTGGCAGAGCCCTACAGAATCAAGTTTTTTCTGTTTGATTGACTGATTAATGAGCTGTTACTGCCAGCCTGGCCGTGTGTTGGCATTGCCAGCCCATCCACTAACTGCTGGGCTCTCATCAACGTGAGAGGAAATGTTTGTACAACCTCTGCAAAGCTGGAACACCGAGGGTAATGGACTTGCAGGGCTGTTGGAGCAGTGTGGTTACTTCTGCTTGTACTTGCTCCCAGGTCCACACAGCCCCATCTCAGGGGGGATTTCCCACCCACTCCCAGGGCTGGAGGTCTTGCAAAGTCTTGCAAAGTGGATCCCTGGGGTCTGATTTTCCCCTTGCAGGTACTAATAGAACACCAGCTGTAACCCTGCTGGCCCAGACCCCAAGCTGGGGAAGGCAGTGTAGGCTTGGTTTAAAAAACAACTCTAAGAGCTTTATAGAAGAAGCTGCTGTCACTGCCTGCTGCCTTGGCAGGGGGGATTTGTCACCTGCTGAGTCTGGTTGAGGGGAGCTTGGTCTCAGCTCCTCTCTAAGCCTGTGCTCTTTGGACCACTTTAATGCAGTTAAAGAGCTAAAACCTTACCAGTCTTGACTTTAATGGCTTTTTTTTTTTCTCTTTATGAAAAGCCTCACTCAAACTGAGACCCAAATGGTGTGTAGTGCTGTGTAAACACCAGAGGACCCTGCCTACCCCAAGGACTGCATTTTCTAACTATGGGTTACAACAGACAAAAACACAGTGGTTCAAATAAGTCTTACAACAGGTTTGCACAGAGAGTTAGACCTGTGCTCTGGTTCCACTGCCCTGGACCCAGGGCTAGACATGGTATTTAGTAAGAAGCAGCCTTTAGACAAGAGTTTTCCAGATCCATGCAGTTATCCAACATGCAGAAGATTTCTTGATGTTGATACAAGCCAGGATACTTTAGCCAGAAATCCCAGTTCCTGATATCTTGGTAAGAACCAGCTTGTGCATGGAAAATTCAGCCTTGGAGCTTTTTCAGCAGCTGAACTTTTGCAGAAGCCAGTTGGCTGCTCAGCAGTAAACAACTGCACATATTTATCAACTGAAAACCATATGCCACTGGATTAACAACTAAACCTTGTTGATTTATACTTCCCAATGCAAAAAAAGCAGGAAACAGCTCCGTCTCCACTTCCACCAGCTTTCCAAACTGGCCTTCATACTTCAAAGGGAATCATCTCCACAACTGCCTGTCCTTTGAGGACATACAACACTGCAGAGTTATTCTGGCTGTGGTTGGGTGTGAGTGGTTCAGTGCCTCCCATTTTGGTATGCAAAGAAGCTGGGTGTGTTGGAAGTAAACATATACTTCATTTTCAAAAGTAAACCAAGTGCTTTTACATTTAATTTCCTGACCATGTTTATGTAAAATTAATTGCATCACATGTTCTGTGTGTCTTTTGATTGCAAAACCAATTAACTTTAAAATGTTCTGCTTTGTAGTTCTCCTAATGGATGGCATAGTTGTAGTTGGCTTTACAAAATCCATCTTTTGTTGAAACTGGGCAGGCAGCCATGCTCAGTTATCTTCTGGAAGTGAGCTCCCTTCAGCACAGCCAGTTTGGAGCAGCTGATGCAGCTGAAGTTATTTGACAGGCATGGTTTGTGGGGTGAGCATCTGTACAGAGATGACAGCTCTCTGGTGTAATCCACCAGGAGTGTGGCTGGTTGGTTGAGGTTCAGGCTGGGGAAGGTTGATTCCTATGGGCTAAACTTTTGGCATTGCTGTTGTGGTTGCAGTGATAGTGATGTCCAGAGCAGTCTCCAGCTTCCTGAGGCCAAGGATGGTGCCTGGGGATGGCAGCTGGGATGAAGAGCAGTTGGGGAGATCCTGGTGTGCAGGATTCGCTCCTGCTTGGGAGACTGGGAGCAGCTGATCCTGCTGGAGGTCCCTGCTTCTCCAACAGGAAAACCCTGTCAACTGGGGTCCTGCCTTTGGTGTTGGCAGACCTGTGGCTCCTGGGGGCTGTGGCACAAGCAAACTGGAAAGGAGAGCTGTGATGGCTTTTCCTGCCTTGACCTGCTGCCTTTGCTACCAGCTCATAACTAGAGCCAGCCCTGCTGGTGTCTTGGCCTTGTAAAGGACACTTGTGTCCCTCTAGACCACGACAAGCAAAGGGCAGAGTTCCTGTGGCCTTTATGTCCTTCCTTATTCCAGGGCTGGAAAGACAGTTGGCCAAAAGACACTAGAGCAAGGCTTTGCCAGCACTCAAGCTTGAGCTCGTAGAGATCTTGGGGAGAAGGGCTGTGCTTGGAAGAGCCATCAGGGTGAAGCTCCAGGCATCTGGCATCACATCATGTTATCTTCTATGAGCTGCACTGGTTTGATTTTGTAGCTATGAAGAAAAAAAACTCAATAATCAGCAGATAACTGAAGATTTTCTTCTTCTTAAAAAAAAAAGTTGTGAAACATTTTGCAATTTGCACTGCTGTTGTCTTCAAATAGAGTTTATTTTTATTGTTATTTGAAGATTTTCACACTGTTTTCTTCTGTCATATATGTCAGGATTTTGACTTCTGTTTTTATAATTAAGACCAGCAATAGAAAAATGAAGCTTTGCAGCTTGGTTGTACTTTGGAAAATGTGTCACTGCTGTAGAAATTTGTTCTGTTTCCTGAGTTTCTGTCCCTTTGCCAAAGTTTGGGGATATTTGGGCATTTGAGATGGTGTGTTTGTTGGGGAAAATTACTTAGTTAAGGAAAAGAAAGGAAAGAAGAAAGGGAAAAACTCCACCCTCATTCTATTATTATTGAGATGGGTAAAACCAACAGGAGAAAAACTCTACAGAATATGAAATAGGATATATTTTTAAAAAGTTAAAAATCAATTTATCTGAAAAGACACAAAATATTTCAATCTTACTGTAGTTGTCCTTCCCTATAAGATCCTCTTTATATTCTGAGTGAGACAGGTCTGATCCCTGCTTCCTCCTGGGCTGAACACAGGGCACATGCAGGATCTCCCCCTCTTCCTTCTCACCACTATTCCAGGCACTCGTAGGAACCAGGAGATCTTTGAGACCTACATCCCCTGCCCAACTTGATGGATCCTGACTGGTGGATTCACCCACGTGTACCTACACACACAGAGTCATCACATAAGCCTCGTTTGGTTAGAAAGCCAAGAGGAAAACAACAAGTATTTGAATGAACAGATCTTCCCACCTGTGTTCTGGGTACCCCCCAGCAAACAGCTGGTACAGACACCCCTTGTTATCTCACACTCCTCCTAATCCAGGAATCACTGCAGGGCTTTTTGAGAAGCCTGATGGATACTGCAAGATCAAAAATCAATCAAGGCTCTGGCACAGAAGATTAACCTGTCCTTCCAAAAGAGAAGGTCCATCCAATCCAGGACCATGACCATCATTTCTGAGGGGTGCAGGTGGCAGCCAGCTCTATCCACTGCAGGGGCCTGCAGCAGCTCAGAGACCACATTCCTGCTTTGAAGGAGCTTGGCTGGACTCCTGTGAGTCCCCAGCCTTGGCTGGACCCCCCCAGCCCTGGCAAAGAGGAAGCCAAGCTCCTCAGGGGACTGTGGTGGAGGAGTTCTGACAGCAGAGCCCTGGGGCTCCCTTGGGCGCTCCACAGACCCGCAGCAGAGGCAGCAGATGGTTCCCGCAGTGTCATCCCTCTGTTCCCATCCTGGTGGCTAATGAACTGGAACTGTTCAGTCCTTGGCTTTCCCTGGGGACAGACTGCACTCTTGAAAAATGTCAATAGAAAATGCTGTGAATCTTTCTTGCCTCTAAATGGACAGGATGCAGAAACGTGAGTCCTCAGAGAAGCGTTGCAATGGCCTCGTCTCGGTCGAGCTCCCGGGATGTGTCTCTGCAGCACAAAGATCCCAGACCTGCTTTGCCCAACACTCTTGACTTTGAGAGCTGCTGCCTCTGAAAATGGCCCATGCAGAAGCACCAGGACAGTTCCCAATAGCCCGGGTTCCTCAGCTGCCTTGCTGTGAACACCACAGAGGAGCAGCAGCTCACCTGGCTTCTTACCAGAGTGTCCCTCTATGAGCATCACTCACTCAGGTGTGTCTGCACAGGCCAGGCTTTATTTGTTCCCCTTTCCTCCTGCAGACATCGAGTCAGTTCTGCCCAGACATTTTGGTGTAACTGGCATTGCTGTCAGTGTGAGGGGTCAGCGACTGACTCTGCCCTGGCTTCAGGGCCAGACTAATGCAGAGACCACAGTCCCTTTCACATTCACCCACAAACCCCCACAAGGATCCTTCTCCCTTATTTTCTATTTACTTTTTTTTTTTTTTTTTGATATAAATTTATTCCAGGGGAACATTTCTGCTCAGCTCCACTTCATTCATGTCTCCCACCAGCAGATTACTCAGCCTCAGCTGGGCAATTCATTTGGTTTTTATTAATGAAGTATTTTTGTAATGTGGCATGAGTCCTTTTTAGTCTGTGCTTGACTGCTGAGCTCGAGTGTTCCATGGAAGAGCAGATCACCTGTTAGTGAGGGCTAATCCATGGGTCATTAGCTTGGACTAAATAAATAGACACGGAAGTACAAGCTGAACCCTACACCCCTGCCTACTGACCTCCTCTTTTGGCACTGCTCAAACTTCCTCATCACTGACCAGGTGTCTACAAATGTTGATTGCTGCTTGGGTTCCCATGCCTGCTCCAGGAGCTGCTGAGCTCACAGTCTGGCAAAGGCAGGAGGCAATGGAGCCAATCTTGCCATTTATTTAATAAAACAAATGGAAAAGAGTGAACAAAGACGGGCAGAAATAGTTGGCTTGGATATGTGAGATTCCAGCCAACAAATGGACTTTGCTAATAAAATCTGGTTCATATAGCTCATGAGGGCTCTCAGTTTTAGCTCCATCTGTTACCTTGTGGGTTCTGCAGGTTCCTCTCAGGTATCCTGCCTGGAGAGGAGTCACAGGAAGAAGTAAGCAGAGAGGAACCCAGCAGCACTGCTCGTAGTTTGAATCTACAGATTTGAAAATGGGAGAGAGAAATCCTGTTTGACAACAGACACTCAAAAGTGTCATTAAGCTGTGGGACTTGGTAGGACACAACATTTGAGGAATCTCAGCACTTCACAAAAAAATGATTGATGGCCCAAGGAGGTCCCAGCTGTGTTCCCTGTCTGCCCCTGCCCATCTGCACCCCGACCTCACATACTGCCCTTCGTGTGTCTGTTCGTGCTGGAAACCTTTGGAGGCAAGAAGTGCCTCTCTCCATGGATTTGTGGGGGACCCAGTATGAGGAGTTTCAGTTTGGTTCCTGGGAGCTGTAGGAATAGGGACAAAAAAAATAAATAACATAACAAATCTTTAGTTGGATAATGTGTGTATCTGCAGTGCTGAAAGACACAAATAAATGCTATAGGCTGGTAGAGTCAAGTGCCTGATGGAAAGTCACAAGACAATTGTCCCAGGTAGCTCCCTGAGTCACTGTGATGGGGATCAGTCCCCTTCTGACCCTGCTGCTAATGCCTCTCTCCAAAATCCTCTCTCCAAGGACCCTGAAGAAGTTGTCTCATGGGTCTGGCTCCTGCTTGCAGTCCCTGTGGGGCTCCTCTGTGGCTTTGGTTGCTCTTCATCCAGAATGGCCCTTTCCTCAGTGCTGGCATTGTGGGCATTGGCACCCTCACAGTTCCTTCCACACCCTTTCTGAAGACCAAATTTCAGTGGTGTCTTGTAGACCCAACTGAAATTGTGGCTGTCCTGTAGTGGATGCTGCCCTGTGGGAAATCATAGTCCTCATCCCAGCAGACAGGGCAGGTCATGAAGGAGATGAGAGGACTCCCTGGTATTTTCAACTTCAGCAAACAACAGAAGATCAGAATATCTTGGTGAGTTGGCCAAAGTACAAATATTTCCTCTTCTGATGTTTGGCATTTTGATTTTCTGTTTGTACTTTTTTTAATGTGGAAAGCAGGCAGATTTGGTGAAAAATTACATTTCATAAAGAGAAAATTAACTTTTAAAAGGAGTTTTGTTGAAACATTTTCAACCTCAGTGAAAGGGAGGAATTCTCATCAATCATCTCATCCTCTAGGGGACAAGATACAGACAGGGAGGGACCATGAGAGGAGATGGCAAATGAGATAAAAGAGGTACAAAGGACTTGTTAGGGAAGTTTATGGCTGTGAAAAACATGACAAAAAACCTGAACCCTCCTGGTGTTTTACTCTGTCCAGTTGCCTATGAAATTAACAGCCAGTAAATTTCAAACTAATAAAAAGGCTTTTTGTCTTCCCTCTGTGTGGAGCTCGCCTGGGTGTTTTGTTATCAGCTGGAGTCAGACCTTGCAGTTAGATTGGTAAAAGGGCTGGGGAACTTTATGACCAATATTGACAGAACATGTAGGTTATTAAACCTCTGCCTCAGAACATCAACCCTGGGTTGCTAGAAGCTGTGACACAGCCAGGAAAAAGGCTCCATCTGATGGTGTCCTGTTCCTGTCCCTTCCTCCAAGATCCCCCCTGGCAGGGACAGAGGTATGAGATAAGGTATTGGTCTCTGCTTTGATCTGGCACCGCCGTTGGGAGATGAGCTGATTGCAGCAGGAGGTCACCAACCAGCTGACCCAGTTCCTGCTGACAGGAGAGCACAAGAAACTTTTATTATCATATAGAAAGGTTGTCTGGATGTGCTGTAGCAGCAGAGGTGTTCCACCAACTGGGATGTATTGCCAGCCTGATGCAGTGCTGCCCAATCTCTCTTTTTTTCTCTAATAGGAATTGATTTTGATTCCCAGGTAACTCAACCAATTACAGGAGGGCTGAGGGTAGAGCTTGCTGAGGAGTGTCCATCAAAACATGTCACATTTAAGAAGGTGTTAGCAAGAAAAAAAATAAAATCATAGAATGGTTTGGGTTGGAAGGGACCTTCAGAGGCCATCTAGTCCAACCCCCTGCAGTGACAGGGACATCCTTATTAGAGCAGGAGGGTCTCAGATGTCCCATCAAGCCTGACCTTGAATATCTCCAGGGATGGGGCTTCCACCACCTCTCTGGGCAACCTGTTCCAATGATCCACCACCCTCATACTGAAGAATTTTTTCCTAATATCCAACCTAAATCTCCCCTTTTCTAGTTTAAAACCATCACCCCTTGTCCTGTTGTTACGTGCCCTTGTGAACAATTCCTGTATAAAAATTGTATCATTTTTTGTCCTGTTCTTGTATAAAAAAACCCCAAAATACCTGATTTTAGTTGTGTTCAAGTTGCTCAACATTTACTGAAAGGATCAGGTCTACTTCTTAGGTAACCCTCAGCCAAAACAAACCCAACCTGGAAAAAAAACAGCTTCTCCAACAGTCAAGTGTCTTTAAAACAAACACTCATTTGTCCTATTTAATGAAAAGGAAAACAGTGAGGAGGTTTTTTCAATTGAAGCTATTAATAAACAGTAATGATGTCTTCTCTCCCAATTCCAACAGTCTTTAAAAAAGCCAGCCTTTAATCTCTGTACAATTCTCCTTTCATGTAAGCCACCTTCTAGCCAATTTTGAACTTTGCTTTGAAGGCTCAGATGATGCCAGCACTGTCACTGGGGAGCAGGGAGCCGGGGACAGCAGTGGGCTCCAGTGGATTCCCCAAAGGCCCAGTGACTAAAGCTAGGTGAATAATTTCTTGAATTCTTCAACAGTTTAAATAACTGAAAAAAGAGTTGGTTCGAGCTGAAGAGATCTTTTTTTGGTAGCTCTTTTTCTTAGAGATGCTTTCATTTGCTGTAGGTAGAACACGAGGACATGTGTAAACAGAACAAAACAGTTCTTTGACCTAAGAAAAAGGAAACAGTTTTGCCTGGAAAAAGTCACACAAAATCGTTTATACTTTGCCACATTTTCTTTCTCACTGGTAGTTGGTGAAGCAGCAAAGGAGACCTCTTGCTCTCCTCACATCTACACTGTGGTCATGGAATCGGTTTCGTAGCTGTTTACAGCAACAATTAAAAAATAGGATTGTGCTGGAGCTCTTGATCATGCAAAGGAGCCTCTTTACCAGTGTCTGTGGGGACACAGATTTGAGATGCTGCAAATACTGATTTATTGTCCAGACTGTTGCTGGAAATGGCCAAGACTGCAGAGGAAGCTGGTGGTGTCCTGACCTGGGCGCTGGAAATTGCATACAGGAGCTGGGAATTTGCAGAGTAGGTTTTCCAAGGACAGTCTAATCACACTATAATTACCTTTAATGTGCAACTAATTGATAACCAGATTGAATTAGCAAACTGACCGAGATGGGCTCATTTCTCCCATAATATAAACCCCAAGTTTTGTGTTTTGGAGCACACCTTTGTGGGCTGTCCAGTCTAGCATAAATCTGACTGCCCATATCCTTTCAACATAGTTCTCAGTGCCAAAGCAAGTTCACATCCATCCTCTTGATTGTCACCAGGCTTGTCTAAATTAGCTTTTTTTTGAGGTTGGTTTCTTTTTTTTCTGTAGTCTCCATATCCTGCTTTGTATATTAAGAGTTGTTTGGGCAATATATTTTTTTTATTTCCAAGTGATTAAAACAGCTTCCTTTCTTTAAAGAGCTGTTGGGAGAAAACTTGATAGCCAGCTACTTTATCATAAATGAAATTAATTAATTTCTCTCTACTGTTTTACTCTCTCTGCTAATTTTAAAAATCAAATCTTTGTGTGTCTGATGTTGGTTTCACTTAAGAGTTGCCTCCATTAATGCCAGCAAAGTCTGAGATTGAAGCAAGAACCTACGTGGCATTTATAAGACTATCAGTAGGGTGCTGCTCAGCTTTGTTTCTCTTCTGTATTGAACTGCAAGCCATGAAGACAACTTGCCTTAAATAATTTGTAAAGGCATTTTTAAGAGAAAGCAGAAGAAAAAGCAAGCAGCCTTACTGAGTTTCTTTATTTGAAATTCAACAACGTCAGCAGCCAACGAACCTTGCTTTATACTTAAAGATAGAAATGCTAAGAAGAGAATTACTTTGAATATTTTAAGTACAGCTGACCAGCTTCTTATTTTTATATAGAAGCTATTTTTTTTAATCACTCTGGCAATACAAGGATGTTTTAAAGGAAAAGTACATATTTTTTTGATGCTCACTGTGAGGATTTCTTGAGCCACTAGAAGGGAACACAGCAGTATTTTCAGTTTCAAGCAGTCAAAATTAATGAGCCAGGCCTTGCCCAAAAAATTAACAAAAAGCTAAAAATCATGGGTTTCCTAAACAAACATTTAGATGTCTTCATTTTTGTCTGGACTCATGAGGATTCTTCTAAGTCAGGCTTCCAGTTTCTTTTCCCTGCAATCTATAAACATCCAGAAACCTAGTTATGGTTTATTTCTTTCTCTGTGAAAATATAAAATTTCAGATCATGTGGCTTCTAGAAACATAAATATCCACTGTTAGATATGGGTTTCATGGGAAGAGACGTGTTAGTTTGACAGTACAGCTACCGAAAAGTAAATTATTTTCACACTTCTCACCTTGTTAATCATGTTCTCTTTCAAGATAGGTCATCTCCATCAAAACCTACTTTGCAAGTCTCCATGTTCTCCCAGAAGAGCAGAACTAGTATCTCCACACTGTAGCTCTTTAGAAGCCTGCTCCACATTACCATCCTCAGCACTGTTCTGAAAGAGCAGATGATGAGTTGGTGGAGAGATAGGACAAGACATAGAATCAATGTCTCATCGGCTCAAACAACGTTACCTGTCCCATCTCCAGTTAAAGCAAATGTGATCCAGAATGATCTGGTTGGCACAGCAGAGGCTGATGGAGACGTGTCCAAGGCAGTGTGTCAGAAACCAGACTGCCCAGCTGATTAATGAGGAGGGCATCTAGCTGGCTGTTGTCATCAGTGAGCCTGAGGAACAGGTACCACCCAGGAAACAGAGGTACAAAAGGGGCTGGAGTTTCTCATGCACAGAGAGAGTTTTTCCAAAAGGAGACTCTGTCTCCAGGATGGATCTGGTCTTGAAATATTCCAGCTGAAGGGAACTGTATTTGATGTCTCATTTCCCCTCTCTGAAGTGAAAACCTTGATCAGGCTGCAGGGAAGCTGGATGGGGAGGATTTTTCAGAGGTGGTCACATTTCATTGTTTCTCTTCCTTGTTGTGTCTTTTACAACAAACATCATCCCAATCTGAAAGGCTTTTCCAGATCTGTTCATCTGACTTGGAAAAGAGTGGAAAATTCAGGTTGTGGCTAGCTCAGTTTTGGATCAGGGGCAGGCTTTGCAGTTCAAAGACCCCATTCATCAAATGGTTCGTGTCTAGAGCAGTCACACAGCCCTGCAGAAGGCCCTTGGGTCCACAGCTGTTGAAAAATATTAACAATGAGAGCTGAAGGGATTTTTCTGGGGTGTGCTAAAGGCCACCCCTAGCCAGCATGGATGGAGATTCAGGCTGGGAAGGAGAAGGCAGAGGGATATGATGCTTATTACATCTCTCCCTTATATGTAGTTGGTTGTAAAAGTGCAGCATCTGAGCCACCCTAGTCTGATGAGTAAGTCTGCTCTGGCAGCGCTTTTTCTTCCTCAGTGCTTGGTGATTGATGAAATTAAACTTAATTTTTTAAAAAATAACCAAATCCATGTCTGGTATCAATGTAAAAATGTGTCAAATTCATGTACTAAGAGGACAGACTGGAGGGAGTAAAAGGAGCAGACATTGGAGGCTGGAGGAGATGAAGGTTCTGCAAAAAGTGGTGTGTAGATATCAAGTGGGTTGATTTCCTTCCCCCTCCAGTGCCCAGAGAGATTAAAAAGAGAACAGGATGTGGATTGAGGTATGAGACTGACTGTACTGAAAGCATTATAATGGTGGGGACAGGTGGAGAGCAAGTCAAAGAGAAGGGAACACAATGAATCCAAGTCCAACCACAGCCTGTGCTAGGAAAGGTGGGTCGGGCACTCCCCATGGGGACGTGACCAACCTGAGCTTCTTGGAGAGACAAGTCTGGTCAAAAATGAGAGATGGCATTACACTGCTGTCTGGGTTTGTAAAGACAGAATAAAATGAGAGGAAGGAAAAGGAGAGGGGCAGAAATAAGTGCATGTGTTCAAGGATGATTTTTTTTTCTTGTGATTCTAGAGAAGAGCTTGGTAATATGACCCAGAATGCTGAAGACAGTGTATATTCTTATCTTGCAGTTTGGGAATTCAGGGCTTTAAAAGACTCAATTTTACAAATTACTAGAGAACTGAAGGAACTTTTTTTTTCCCCACAGAAGAGAGCACTTGAAACTATGTCATAAGCTCAACTCTGTGCTTTGGGGAATAGTTTGCTGTTGTGCTACTGTTGAATCTTGTCAGGCTTGGGGCCATGAGCACCTCCCTGGGGAGCCTGTGCCAGTGCTCCACCACCCTCTGCCTCAAGAACCTTTTCCTCATGGCCAACCTCCCCCTCCCCTGCCACATCTTCCTGCCATGGCCTCTGCTCCTGGCGTTGGTGGCCAGAGAGAAGAGCTCAGCGCCTGCCCCTCCTCTTCCCCTGGGGAGGAAGTTCCAGACCGCCATGAGATCTCCTCTTTGCACCTTCATGCCCCACCTGCCACTGTCCCAGGCCACCAGCCATGCTGGTACCAGTTAGCTGTGCCATGCTTTCCCATGCCAGGTTGTCCTTATCGCTGTGCCTAGACACTGGGCAGCCACCCCTGCACCAGTACTGAGCAAACAGAGATGCAAACCAGTCCTGCCCTGAGGTAGAGAGAGGCAGCAGCGTGCCAGCAGAAGACAGAGGCTCTTTGAAACTGAGGGATGTTCTGTATTCATATTATTCCATATGCTTTCAGATCACCACCGATGCCTTTGTACCAGGGTAGCAATTTAAAACAGCCCTGAGTGGTATCGGAGTTTGCCAGGTAGCAGTAGCTGCTGAATATGGAAGAGCAAAGGTTCCTTCATCCTTGAGCAGAGGAGGGAATCTGCCCCTGAAGAAAGTTTGCCTTGAACTCTTTTTCCCCCTGTTTTCATCCTGCATCTGGGGTTTTGGTTGTTGGTTTGTTTGCCTTATTTTTTTTCCCCTTCACACACTAAATGTTTAATGAGCACTCTAAGCATTCAGGCATCATGAAGTTCCAAAAGTTCTTATGTTCAAGGCATTTAAAACCCAAATCAAATGAAAAAAAACAAACAAAAAAAAATTACTGCCAGAAGGCAAATCCATTTTACTCTGTCATAAATGGCCAGCATGACATGCAAAACAAAGGGACCTGGTGAGTGGAGCAGCTGAGAAAATAGCAGCAGGGGGATCTTATTTGTGGGAGTCGCAGATGGAAGAAATAATTTAATTGTATTCTGATTAACAACAACAGTTACAAAAGCTGCACACACAGCTTTTGTTGTGCCTGCCCTCCCATCCCTTCCTACAGTAACTCCTGATAATATCTCACTGCTTAGTCAGCAGTTCCTGGAAACTACACCTTGGCCCACCTCACCATCGAGGACTTCATGCCTGACTGTAACCCAAAGGCAATGCAAGAGCTGCAAACTTTTACATCTTCCAACTTCTGGATGGTGGCAGATTTATTTGAGTGAAGTTACTTTCTGTATAGGTGGGTAAAATGTGTAGATGGCAAAATGTGGCTTCTAGTAGAAAATGTCTCCTTCAAAAGATGCGGGCAGTAGAGCACAGTGTGCTGGGAGCAGCCAGAGCACTCGCTGTCAGACTGATTTTTCTGGGCCTAATCGTCCTGTCAGAGTCAGTAGTGATGAAGCTGGATGGGCAGATCTTTGCTTTATTTATTTTTATTTTTCTTCTTCCTTTCTGGCCCATGGAGAGCAGCAGCTCTGCTCCACTGCATTTTCACAGCCATCTCCAGTGGCCTCTGTTGTCCTTCCAGGATTATACCAACTTTCATTTCTCCTTGTGCCAAGTCTCACCTGGGTTTGGCTTCACCTCTCCAGCCTGAGGACTGCTCTCCTGTACAATGTTCTTGCTTTACATCAGGCTCCAAGTACCTTTGCAGAATCACTTAATGGAGAAAGCCATTTGGGGAGAGAGGAAACCCTCCTCAGAAACAATGACTGATCAAGATGGGTGCCTAAACACCATTGTGAAAGCATCTTTTGTTCTGAGAAGCTCTTTAATGCTTGCTGGTCTTGTCAGGTGGACTCAAATTGATTGCCAAACGTGGGGCTGTCATAGTTGGGGTAAATATCCTACATCACTTTCTCCTCAGTAAATGGAGCTTTGTCCTCAGGCTAGCGGTTGTTGGAAATACTTTTATCTGGTTCTGCGTCCCTCATTTGATGAATATCTCCGGATATTACTTCTGCTTGCCTTTGTAGCAATTTCTTTCATGCTTGTTTGCAAATAAAGACTGTGTATTTATATCCTAATAGCCTTGCTTGACTTGGGAAGACTATTAAGAAGTGACATCCTCTTTCATTTTTGATCTCTTGCTCCTGTCAGAGAAGAAGCAAGTGAGCTGGGAGGAAGTCCTTGAGTTTCATGGTGCCAGTAATCAGTAATGATTTCTCCAGCTTAGCTCTGTAGCTCTGCATCTCTTAGGAGGACGGGTTAAGAGTTGTGTACTGCTGCAAAGACTTTGCACACATTCAGATGTTTTTCTCCTGATCCATTTCTGCATGCCCGAGATCAGCAGTAATTATTATCTTTTTCCACTAAATCTTGATTAAGTTTCTCTCTCCTCATTCTGTGATTAATCAATGAACTGTTACCTCCTTCCTTTCCTGTGTCCATGCATTTTGGCAGTTGTTGAAGCACAGACATTCAGGAGGGAGTGCACAGAATACCTGTACAGGTAGCAGCAGGGGCTGTGAGCCAGCAGAGGATCCTTCTCTGCCATTGCTGATATTGCTGCCAGCTCATTCCCATGCCAGCAGTCCCCTGGCTGTCAAAAAACTTGAAAACTTTGGATCATAAATCTGACATGTCAAATGTGAAGAATTTGTGTAGCTGGGCAAGCTGGTTGATGGACCTCCAGATACTGGGAGTCTGCTGGGAGATGCATGATGTGACCTCTGCACCTTCCTTCTTTCAGTCTCTGTGTTTGACATCCAGAAAAAGAGCAGGGCTGCTTGTTCTGTAGGTTTGTTTCAAGCCATGTTGTACAAAGTCCTTTAGGTTCAAACCTCTTTCCACCAAATCTGACAATGTTTTCACCCTCTCTTTTTGTCTATGGTTGATCAGTGGAGCTTTCTCTCTCCTTTTCTGCATTCATACAGTTTGGAACAACAGACATTTGTAAAGGAATCAAGGAAAACTATTTTAACAGCAATAGTTCAGAAATTCCAGATATCCAAAATTTTTTGATAAAACATTACCCAGAACATCAAAACTAACTGTCCATTTTGACACAGATTGTCCTATTATGTGTTGGATTTTCAGTATCCATCTCTTTAATGCTTATTAAAATGAATGTAATATGGAGATCAGTGAATGGAATACAAAGTATGGCAGACAGGAAATAAATATAGATGATAAAACAGGAACATATGAAATACCTTAAATGTAATTTGTATCACCAGGTTCTGTAGGATCACCACTATTCAGTCACAGTGAAGAGACTGGTAATTTGTTGTTTCTAGTGAAAAGTCTGCTCAGGACAATTTTTACTGAGTGTCTGTTTACCTGAGTTGAGAGGGGACTGTCAGAATTGCAAGTGCTTTGAGAAAGTTCTTTGCAAACTTCAGACAAATAAATGAAGACTTGCAAAGGAGCAGCAGAGCTCTGCAGGCAGGGAAGCGTGACTGGGGTGAGCAGGATTGTCTCCCAGATAACACGATCTCATCCAGAGCAGAATCTATAAATGACACCAGAGTCATTAGAGCTTTGCTCAGAGAAACAATCTCAGCTCACAGCTCTGGTGCTTCTCCAAGGGAAGAATAAAGCCAGGAGCAATTGTGAAGAAGCAGGCAACCTTTCCAAACACATTGCTACCTACAAGGTACTGAATGAAGCGTACATCCCTGCAGTCAAACTGCATCAAGGACAGATTCAAGAACAAACAGCCTGCTGGCTCTGTTCCCTTAAAACCTACACTGGGTTTTTTTATCCCTTGGGGATCAGCTGAACATAAAATGTTCCTCTTCACACCTTGTCGAGGTTCTTGCTGCTGTTCCAGACTTCAGGATGTCTGTACCTTTGCCCAGGTCCCACTTCCACAGAGAGATAACCACCGAGCTGTAGGGACCCCTTCCATATTAGAACTAGACTAGATACAGGGAAGAAATTGTTTACACTGAGGGTGGTGAGACACTGGCCCAGGTTGCCCAGGGAGGTGGTAGAAGCCCCATCCCTGGAAACATTCCAGGTCAGGTTGGACAGGGCTCTGAGCAACCTGATCTGGTTGAAGATGTCCCTGCTCACTACAGGGGGGTTTGGACTAGATGACCTTGAAAGGTCCCTTCCCACCCAAACCATTCTATGATCTGTGATTCTACATTATCTGCTTCCATGTGCTGCTAATCGTGACCATGGCTAGAGGCGACTGTCGTTAACCCAAGGGCAAGGCAACAGAGACTCAGCATGAGCTAACCAGCCCTTGTTCCTTCAAGGTTTCAGGGTGATTCAGGAATTTTGCTGAATTTTGGGATGTTGCAGCCTTACAATTGCACCTTAGTGAGTCCAAAGCTTGCATGGGTGTGTCTGTATCAGCTTTAATCAGGATGAAGGGACTGGATTGGAGATTTATTACAGTCAGTGCTTTCCTCGGGGCACAGTGCAGGTGACTGCAGCATGGAGCAGCAAAAAGGAAGGTGGGGAACCTCAGACTCTACTCATAAAGGTAATTTTAAACAAAATTTTAACAAGGGATAGGATAGAAGGATCCTCAGGCACCTTTTTGCTTTGTGTAAACTCAGGAGACAAGGCACAACCCTCTTCTGAGTACACTGCATTAAACCACGGACCAGTGCCTACAAAGCCACATTGTGATTTCCTTTATGTCTCTTTTTCCTCCTTTTCTCAAATTAGAATTGTCTAGAGAAGCTGTAACCTTAAGCAAAACTTAAACACTTAAGTGCTTCATCAGACAGAAGGATGATGTCCCAGAGGATGCCACAAAGAGAGAATCTTATTAAAGCAAATACTCTGTCCCTACAAGAGTGCTTGCTCTGGAGTAAATTCCTCTCCTAAGCACATTTAGAGCGAGCTCATGAGCTCATGGTTGTTTCCTAATCATACAGCAGAAACTTCTCTTAACACACCTTCCAAAATCTTTCCATTTGGGTACACCCACAGCTTTTTAATCAAGTGCTTGTCATTGTATTTCCTTTTTCTTTCTTTTTTTTTTTTTTTTTTTTGAGTCTTTAGGATGTATTTAGATTCCTTCCAACCTTTTATGTGGCCACAATAACTGGAAATGTAATTTCTTGCCTGTGCTCTGACTTGTGTATAATTACAAGACTCTGAGATCTGATGCTTTAAAGGCCCTCGACAGCTATTATAAAGCAGGCAAAAACTGCTTTTGGTTGTTTTTTTGTTACTGTTGTTGATTAACCACAGCTTCCCTGCATGTTAGCAAGTCCTGCTGTCTCTTCCTAGATGATTCCTTAAAATGGGCTGGTTTGGAGACGCATCACTTTGGGCACCTTGGCCCATCTAAAATGAAGACCCTGGCCCAGGTTGCCCAGAGAAGCTGTGGCTGCTCCTCCCTGGAAGTGTTCTCGGCCAGGTTGGATGAGGCTTTGAGCAACCTGGTCTAGTGGAAGGTGTCCCTGCTGCTGGCAGGGGGTTGGGACTGGATGGGCTTTCAGGTCCCTCCCAACCCAAACCATTTGATGATTCTGTGAAGGCTGTAGATCCCAGAGCGAAGGTGATACCCACCCCCTAGAATCTGGCTAGAGGAAAATTATGGGAAATATTATCTAAGGCTTTATTTTTTCCCTTGTTTGGATCATGCTGAGCAAAATTATAGAACCAATATGAAAATCAGGCAGGCTTTATTCTACCCCATGCATTGAGTACAATAGCAACTTTTCCCATTAATTCTTCAAAACTCTGCTAACTTTTCAGAACAGCTTCTATATGTTTCAATCATTTTTCCAATTTTTTCGTTACTGTTTTGTCCTTTCAATAAAGAAGGATGAAAATTAAAACACGTAAAAACTTCAATTTCTGCCCTATGGATCTACTGGTAGATAAAAACCTGCTACAAACCATTACCTCAAGCTGCAGTCTGAGATGCTGTTGTGAGGATGCTGCCCTGTCACTGAAGCACACAGACACTTTGGGGGATTTTCTGCCTGGCACAAAGAACTAGTTACCAGCTAACCAACCCTCTAGCCAGCTCTGGGTGTGTCACAGGACAGCTGAAAACGTTTGACTTTTCCAGAAGGGCTTCCATTTATGGAGTTGAGATGAGACAAAATCCTGCTCAATGGAATCTCCAAGGTCTCTTTGTCCCTCTGGTTAAATTCCCTTGTCTTCTTCTCTGTCTGTTAACCTGAACAGAAAGTTTCTGCTAGCACCTGGTTGCCCTTTTCTGTGAATACTTTGAATTCTCTAGCACAATTGTTCTAAGGAACTTCTGTAGAAATTTGTCCTCTGGGTGATATGGCTTAATCAAAACTAGAAAACTTGCATTTAACTTGGTTTTTTTTTTTTCCCTTATACACATAATTTTCTCAATATCAGTGCTGTACTGAAGTTCTTCAGTCTCCATCTTCATCTCCCTGAATATTTCCCCAATATTGTTTCTTTTCCTGGTCTGGTTTGTATATGGAGGCTCTACAGGGGCCCTTTTGAGAGAGAGAAGAGGCATTTTATAATGAAGGATGCTGCGATTGGCAGGGTGTGTTTCAGTGTTTTGCAATCCTGACTCTAATCTCTTATTTGATTTCATCCTCCTCCTTGAAATAACAGAAAATCATAGAAACCACTTAGCTTTAACTGCAGAAGAACAGCCAGACATCTCTCCAATCAAGAAACACATGCAAGACCTACACTGGATGGCTTTCTTAATGCCATACAAGATTTTAAAGTGTGGGCTTTGTTGTGTTAATTATGCTGTTTATCTGAAATGGTGCATTAAAATGTACTTTATAAGTGTGTGTATATATATCTCACCACGATAGTCGTGTTTAGAGAAAATGAATTAAGGAGAAAGCACTCCAAAGACCTGGGCTGCTGTATAAACACTGTAATGAGTGTTATCAGCAGTAGCTGTAGATGAATCATACTTTGCAGATCACAGATTGCAAAGGGCCAAAGCAAACCTCCTGGAGAGGGTGGTGACACATCCCAGTTCCTGTTTAATGGCCACTCTTTGGGTAGGCAGAGGTAGAAATGGGTGCTCTGCTGGGTGATACTGGGAGCTGCTTTTGAAGCAAAGGCAGCAGGCTTGGGGAGCCATCCTTATCTGAACATCAGTGATCCTGAATCCTAACTCCAGGGGATCCTGGAGTGCTGGTCCCAGGGTGAATGAGTCCTGCACTTGGGTCACAACAATACCATGCAAGGCTTGGGGAGGAGTGGCTGAAGAGCTGTTAGGCAGAGGGGGACCTGGGGGTGTTGGTGGACAGCGGCTGAACATGAGTCAGCAGAGTGCCCAGGTGGCCAAGAAGGCCAAGGGCATCCTGGCCTGGATCAGCACCAGTGTGGCCAGTAGGACCAGGGAAGTTCTCTCACCCCTGTGCTGGGCACTGGTGAGGCTGCAGCTCGAGTGCTGGGTTCAGTGTTGGGCCCCTGACTCCAAGAAGGACCTGGAGGTGCTGGAGTGTGTCCAGAGAAGGGAACGGAGCTGGGGAAGGGTCTGGAGCACAAGTGTGCTGAGTTCCCAGCTGAGCCAATAAGCAACATCATCAGGGGATGTGAGGATCTGTAGCTGAAATGAATTGAGGCTGAAGTCTGTGCTGTTCTGAATTTCTCTCTCTCAAACCTGTCAACTCAACGCTGTGCTCCTGAAGGCCAGCCCTGAAGCTCACCAACATCCCAAGAAGCCCTTCAGTTCATGATGCAGGTGCACACGATTCATTGTTGAACAGTTCAGTTCAATCTAACAGAGTTACAATAACTGTGACAAAATGCAGTCAGAATCCAAACAGGATTTCAAGGGCTGGGTTTTGTGTGAGCTGTGGGACAAAAAAGTCATGCAGGGAGAATGAGAGTTAAATAACATCACTACTGGTAAAATAAGTTTGCATTTCAACCTTCCCTTCTCTGAAAGAAAATGCTCAAATTGAACTGACACACTCCCCTGAATCTTGCAAAAATGTTGGAAATAGGCAAATATAGGAAGTTTAATATCATGGCTCTGTTCCCCGCTCTGAGAGTTGTTCGTGCTGCCTGCATTAGAGGACTCGGCTTTCTCTAGCTGTAGTCAAAGAGAAAAAGACTTTCTTCAGCAGCTGACTTAGAGTATTTGAGTAAATCATACATGGATCTGATCTCACTAGCCAAGATTTGTAGACTTCTGAGGTTTGGGGCAATTACACAGAAGTAAAAAAAATAAAAACCTCCTTTTTTTTTGGTGATTCTCTTATTCAATTGAACCACCAACTGTTTGAGGTCCATCCATCACAGCAGCATGCTCCACTCAGATAATCATGCAATGCAAGAAGAAACCATTTGAGATATAAATCTGAAAATGTGGGCTAGGTAATATGAGCTGCAGGTAAATTAAACTTGCTTTGAATAGCTGAGCTGTACATAATAATAAATGCTGGATGATGTGAACAATAAGAAATAAGCAGCCAAAGCTCTTTCTGGAAACTCTAGTGCAGGAAGTTTTCTCCTTTGCTTTTGAGATAAACAGCAAATTAAAACTGGGTAACTTCAGGTGTTACCAATAATCAGTCAGGGTGTGGTGTTGCTGGAGGAGAGGATATAAGTGCCTCCACCATAGGGAAGGTGACACAGCAGTTACCCAGGGCTTTGCTCTGAAGGGGGGCTTCTGAAAAGTGTGTGTTGTAGCACCCCTCTTTTGAAGAACCCAGGAGTTTTAACTGGATTGTGGGACCTGCTTATATGGGACAGAGAAAGGAGCTTGAACCTGCTTCCAGAGATGTAAGGTAAGGACAGAGCTGCTGGCCCATCACTCTGGGCCCTGGGTGATTCCTCCTTTGGCTTTGGGCTTTAAGAAAACTTCTAGATGATTCATGCAGCTGGGACAAATCCTCATCAGGGCCTTAAGTTCTCTTAGGAAGGCCAGTGCTCTAACAGCAGAAGAACCTTGATTAGAGATGTCAGGAGAGGACCATTGCTATAGAACTGCTTCAAGTTGCAATTGCTGAAGAGTTGAAAATAGCTGCAGCAGATGGTGAGGGTGCAGATATAAATACTGAGTCTGGCAGGCGGTTTCATAGCTCAAACACTTTCTGGTCACCCAGCTAAAAATGGTCTTGTGGGAATAAGATGCTGCCAGGAAGCATCAGCTCCAAGGGGAATAGCAAAAGGCAGCCGTGCAGGGATGGTTGGGTGACTATAGAGTTGTGTGGACTGCTTGTGCCTTTGTGATCTTCCCCCTGAATGGGATTTCTGCTTGGTCTGTCTTGAGGGGAAAGGAAAGTGTGATATGTAAGTGAAGAGACAAGCTGCAGAAGTCCCAGCTCTCATGGGGTTTTGAAATTGAGGATGATCTACCCTCGGGGTAGCTCTGGCATTTCTCACAATCACTGTACAGCTCTTTGGGGGTTTTGTGGGTACTGATGTGATGTTGACTCCTGATTTGGCTTTTTTTTTCTTATGGCAATGTGAAGTGCAAAGCTGTACCCCTAAAATAATCCTGTAAATCCTGAACTCCTGGTGAGCCTCACATCAGAGGAGCCCTGCTGCCAGTGGGGGCTGAGCCTGAAGCAAACCTGGACAAAATGCATTAGCACAAAGCTCTTCTCACCGAGTTTGTTGTACTTTGGTTTTGTTCAGGGGTATTAGCATGTGGGAATCCATTTTATTTTTCTTTTTACAGATCAGCTGATGCCTGGTAACTTGTTAAGCTCCAGTAACTCTATTTTCATATCTGAGTCTTTATATTACTTGAATGGTTTGGGTTTTTTTTTTTCTCCAGACCTACAGCAGGTCATGGAGAAGTGATAATAGCATTCACATGGTGCAGCACACACTCTGCAAGTGTGAAGTTCAGATTCAGCAGCTGTAACCCTAATCTTGTAATAAAAGGCACCTGGACATCAAGCAGTCCTTTGGCTTCAAATTGCAGGGCTGCAATAAAGATGCCAATTTAGCCCTAGTGAAACAGTTTTGCTTATCACAATGCTTACAGTATTCCCTGCAGTTACTTATAGAAAACAGCAAATCAATGGGTAGCAGTATTGTGTGAAGATAACTGGCAATTTAACAAAAGAGGTCCCCCTCTATGGAGAACTTGGACACTTTTGTGGGGTTTGGGGTCTTTTTATCCTGTGGAATTGTCCCTGAGAACAACATGTGTCATCTGTCAATGTCCTTTATGTAGGAGGAGGGAAAAAAAAATAGCCTGAAAGGTACAATGCTGTGCTACCAACTCCATTTCCCTGCTCCTTTTGCAATAAGGTAGAGATAAGAAGGTTATTTCTACCTGCTGGTTTCCTAGCTAGAGGGTGGAGTATCAGCTGCAGCAATAATTTCAGGTATAATGTCTTTGGTAGGTTTAAATTTCCTCTTGTTAACCGTTGGATTTGTAATCCATTTCCCTGGAAAATACTGGTGTACAAGTCTGAAGTCAGATAGCAAATCCAGATTCCTTGGAAATAGATTTTGTTTGTGAGAAAACTGGTTTCAGAATTTCCAGCTCAGGCTGTGAGGATGCAGGGACTCCCACAGCATGGAAACTCTCATGAGAGGTGTCTCAGGGCAGGCTGCACAGTGTCAGCAGGTTTTTTCCCTTATACCAGAAAAGAGGGAATCTGTCACTGGGTCTGGGCTCTCCAGTTGCTGCTGAACCTCCCATGGGAGAGCAGAGGGATGGATACTGGTCCTGTTGGGAAACTCCCTCCACAGGCAAAGACTAAGCCATTGCTTGAACTTTCACTTATTTTACATCCTCATGACACTGAGTAGGTTGCCATTTGGTGGAGGTACTGCTAAGACCCTGCTTTGAAGGAGTTGCACGTTGAGTTTGGTGGACTCTCCTAGACTGGCAGTGGCAAGGAGAGGTAGGAGCTGTGCCCAAAGAAGTGGCACCACCAGTTCAGGACATCCCAACCCTGTGCAAGGTGGGCAGCTGGTGGGGTGCAGGAGCACAGAGGTATGTTCCATTGCAGAATCAAAGCTGTGAAAGCTTGGTTAGGTGGGCAGAAGCAGCTCTTACAGCAGCCCATGTCCTTTTCATTAAAGCAAAGGTAATAAAGAAAATTAGCAGCCTGAAGTGGCTTTTTGTTGTTGGCTGGCTTTTTATTAATTGATGATTTCTTAAGAAGTCAAGTGTCAGAAAGCCTTTAAAGAGATGGCATCAAAGCTTGAGTTTCAAGTGCCACTTCAGATGGCAAAGTGACAGGTAAGCAGTTGATGTGGCTCTTCTCTGAACACACGAGGAGCCTGATTCGTGGTAACAGGATTTGTAGAGATAAATTCCCAGTGTACCTGCTGGTGCTTCAGCTGTGTGGAAACTAGTGTGACTCTGAACATAGATCAGTTTGTGGTAAAGCCTGTGACTGGGTATGGCTTAAGTCCATCTTTCTTTGGAAATCATGAGGACACCAAAGGTGGCTGTGGATTCCCCTTGCCCACTACACTGTTCATCTGTCATCAGCTGAGAAGTGAGAGGTGATAGGATTTAATTTGCTCCCCTCCAGGTAGGTGTTAACTGCTATATATGTAGTGGGCAGTACTGATGGAGCAGGACATGGACCCTTCTGTCCATTGAACAGTCCCCTTGTCCTGTTTGTCTGCTCCTCTGCACAGACTGCCTGGAGTAATCCTTGCTGATGCTCAAGATCTGCCTCCAAAGCACAAGACTGATTATTGGACTCAAGGCTATTTAGTTAAAACAATGATTCCAGTAATTTCATTATCTTAAAATTCAGCCTCAAGGATGTCTTACTGGCAGCTGGGTTGGTTCCTTAAATGACCAGGGAGTGAATGTGATCTAAATAAATACCTTGAATGATGTAGAGACAGGCAGGTGAATTACAATTTTCTGGGGGAAAGAATAGTTTTCCTGTGTTGGCTCTCAGCATCAATTTTTCAACCAGTAGGGTTAAAATGCAAGGAACTTGGTGACTACTCTGGCTTCTTTTCTTGTGCTGATCACCCCCTTCCCTAATGGCTTTATTTTAGGGATGGTGGGTGACTACACACAGCACACTTCCAGCTTTCAAACCAAGGTCCCCCAGCTGTTGAGTAGTCCAGTGACTGGAGTATTAAACTTCCTTGGAGAAGATAAATCTCCATGAACAAATGTCCTTTTTTGGAGGACAGTTGTGACAACAAACTAACCAGAGCTGCTGCAGGGCTGGCTGTCTTGCTCAGTTCAAGCTTTGTCTCTCTGGCTGCCATTTGAACTATAGTGATAAGGGGAGGGTGTCATGACTGCAGGGATTTTTCTGTACAGAACCATAAATCCCTTCTGTGGCCATCATCATGCTGCATGACTGCTCTGTTTAAGCTGCACATGCTTGTCTAACATTTGTCCCTCTGGACTTAGTATTTTACACTTGTCTGCATTAAATTGCATTTACGGTCCGAGTCCCCTAAAAGATGCAAATCCTCTGGAATCCGGGTGGTTGCGCTTTGCTCTCAGTGGGAGAAGCAGGAGAGTGTGATGTAAACATATTCTTTCTCTCCCAGCTCTTGTGAATCTCTTCTGATCTAAGCTATGAAAAAAACATTCAAAGATGTCATTTTTATGGGTTTTTTTACATTTAGTTGAATGTGAACAAATCCACAGCATCTTCTGAGGTGTAGATCCCGCTCAGACCCCAGCTAGAAATCCCATCTGGGCTCCAGTCTTTGCTAGGGATTTGCTTTTGCTTTTATCTCAGTACCCAAGAGGGGAACCTGTTGTAGTAGTCTCTGTAAATATTCGCTGTAAGCAATTCCTCAACCTCAGGAGGCTGTAATCTAACTAAATCCAGAAGGATTAGCCTTGATTTACAGGTGGAAATCTGGGACTAAAGAAGCCAGCAGCTTGCCTGGGGTTGTGTGGCAGCTTTGCAGGATTGTTAGTTTAATACTCACTCAGGTAGCTCTGTATTGCTGGCATGGGCTGCAAAATAGCTTGAAGAACAGGTAGTTCACCTGGAGACTGTGTTTTATGCTATCCAGCAGTTCCCAATTTATCTGGAGCATGTCCACATAAGTGTTGAGCTAGTCCTAAATCCAGAGATGGAAGCAAAGATGGGAACTGGGGATTCAGAGTCTGGCTCCACTGCTGCCTTCAAATGATTGTGAGCTTTATAATTTATAGATTTTTTTGATTACTGATGTTGGATTATATGGTTGCTGCACATCTTCATGCCTGAAACCTAGACTGTCTGAGGACAAGTGGGACTTCTGGGTTTATGATGTATGTAACATCAGCTCAGTGTCTGGGGGTGGTTACAGATGTTAGGCATTAGAGAATGAATAATGAAATAGAGTATGGCCTTAAGGCACTGTCTCAGTCTGGGGTTTGCTCACACCTTGAACTTCTTGTGCGGTTCCTCTTTCTATGTCTCTAAATAGAAGTATTAGAGAAGGACAAGAAGGATGATTAGCCTACAGTGGCTTTGTTCTAGAGGAGCCATCTAGGCTTGGCTTCAGCTTGGAAAAAGAGAATTTTGGGGGTATTCTGTGTTCTACAGAGGTGCATGATGGAGGTCTGCAGAGCCAAGTATGGCCTGGAGGTGTTGGACAGCAGTAGGTGTTCTCTTCTAGCACAAGAATTGGGAGCTATCAAATGAAGTTAGTAGGAGCCAAGTTCACAACAGACAAGAAGCAAGACCTGTGGAGGTACTTGTCAAAAAGGGGTTGTCTGAGCAACAACTGCATATAGGCTGGGGGACAACTGGGCAGCATTTGAGGGGGATCCATTAGGATCTGCTTAGCCCAGGGTTCATGTCTCAGTCCTTCCTGGAGGGCTGCAATAGGGATAATGTGTTTGCCAGGGCTGGGTCTGCCCTAGCACAAGGCACCCCACGCCCCGGTGGGTTGTTTCCCTTCTTGCTGTGGGGGCTGTTGCTGTGCAGCTGTGTTAGTACATCTGTGAAAAAACATTTTCCAGAACCAACTCCCTCCCCTTCCACTGTGGAGATGTTCTTTCTGTCTCATGGGGACTGCATAAAGCAGCTCTGCACTTTCTGACAATAACTTGCAGTTCTTAATCACTCCTAGTAATTACAACTTTCTCTGGTTGATGCCTCCTCAACTCTAGCTGAGGACAGGAGCTGTTTCATATTTAAATAGTATTATAGCTGGATTGCTCTCCTGGGGAGATGTTGGTCTTGAAGGCTGAGGTTTAATTCTCTGCACCACTAATTAGATCAGGAAAACAACTAGGAAGATGTAAGCAGAAGGTTTGTAGGGGCGTGTTAACAAACTTGTCTCCTCTTGCTGTAAGAGCAGTGTAGTGAGCCTGCTGTGATTCAGAAGCATTCATTTCTGAGGGAGATAAAGAGGAGGAAGAGAAAGAATTGGGTTTTTATCCCTAGATTTGATTCTACAGTAACGCTGCAAGTGAAGGAAGTGGAAAGTAGGAGTCCAAAGATTACACTTGATTTAAAAGCAGGGAAGTTCCTTGACTGAGAGAGATCTGACAGAGCTGGCAGGGGAGGAGGCTGTGACTGCAGTTTCATCAAGCTTTTACTTCAAAATTGCTCTCAGTGATAACAGGAGACTTCAGTTTGCCCCACGTAGACTGATTAAATGTCATCACAGTTTGTTTAAATGTGTTTAGGCACCAGGACTGACAGCTCCTTGGAGCAGTCAAGCAGAAAACCCACAAGGGACGTGGAACTGCTGGTTGTAAACTGTGTACAGGACTTGGCTCAAGAGGTAACTATGAAACAGCCATTCAGTTGTAGAGACCAAATGTACTCAAATTCAATGCTTAACAGTAATGAAACAGCCAAAAAAAAATCCATTAAGGCAACATTGTTGATGTGGTTTTTCTTTTTGAAGTGGAGAAAGCTTGTTAGCAGGGAATGAGGAGGAGGGGCAGAGGGTAAAAGGCTTGTAGGAAGCTTGGAGATGGTCTTTAAGACATGGTGTGAGTAGTTCAGAGTAAATGTTTTACCACCTAACAAAACCACAGCTAAAATACTTTTAAGAGAACAGCAGTGAGGTTAAACAGCAGAGTAATGGGTGCTTTTAGAAGTGGAGGAAAGTGAAAGGTCCTTAAATAATATAACCATTGTTGGGTAATCTCAAAGGGTTAAAAGCTACAAAACAGACAGAAGGAATGATGGGAAGTTATTTACAAGGTAGTGAAAATGCAAACTGAGAGGAATTAGGGAAGATGTCCCAAGGCTAAATGATTAGAGAAAAAATATCCAGTGTTCCTGGAGTTGCTTTTTTCTTCCCTGATTTGTGTTACTTCTGTTTTATATGGGAGGGTTTATTAAGCAGAGAAAGCCTCATCAGTATGAAGGGGGCAAAAGGATGATTTGAGTGTAGGGCAGGTGATGATGATAATAGAAAAGTTCTTTTAACCTGGGAAGAGTAAAAACTTGGTGAGAAGCAGGCTGTGAGGGCTTTTTCACTGGAGCTTTTTACAGTACTTGGAAGTAGTTAGATTTAAATGATTCAATCTGTCTGTTGTGTTCTTCATGACAATGCTTTCTGAACATATAGTCATTAACCTCTTCATCTTGTGAAGTTCCTTAAGACCTGTCAGAAAGCTGTTGCTTGCTGAGGTGTGACTGTGTCTGTTCCCTGCTGGTGGTTGCTTCACTTGTGAGAAGATAATTAGAAATAACACATCACTGTTTGGGTGCTGGTGTTCTTCATTTATACCCATTTGATACCTAAATCCCATCCTAATCATGGAATGGTTTGGGTTGGAAGGGACCTGAAAGCCCACCCAGTCCCAACCCCCTGGCAGCAGCAGGGACACCTTCCACTAGACCAGGGTGCTCAAAGCCTCATCCAACCTGGCCTGGAACACTTCCAGGGAGGAGCAGCCACAGCTGGTGCCTGTTCTGACTCTCTAATCTCCATAATGAGATGTTGTGGCAGGAGCTGGTCTTTTCAGTAAGTCCAACCTACACCCTGAGAACAGGGACCAGAAGTTAATTTGGTTTTGCACTATGTTCAGTATGGTCCTGAGGTGCAGACACTGGGTTTGTGTTCTCAAACTGCCTTCCCAGAAAGATCCTTTCCTGTGCCCATGGAGAGGAGGAGTCTCCAGCCCCAAAGAACAGAGCTGCTTGTCTCAAAGCTGTTCCTGTTCTAAACCACTGAGTAAGGGAAATAATCTGCTTCTCCCTGACCTTCAGGGAAAATAAACTTTGCCCTGAGGCTGTCTTAACTGCTTTCCTTGTTCTAATGATGGGACAGGGGAGACCTCCATGTCTGTTCCTGCAGTGCCTTGAGTATCCACCCTTTGGCTGCTATTCTCCAGGCACTGTGTCTCTGCTCCATCAGAGGCTGTGATCATGACAAAATTGCCTCCTTACAGCATATATTTTTTTTTTCTCTGAAGTCTTATTTTCCATATCATCTTAAAAACACTGCTGGAGGTGTCATGCTTCCCCTCTCCTCCTGGCAGGTTGCACTCCAGCCTCATGGCAGGAGGTGTCTCTGGAGGGTTGTTCACTTGCCCTTCACCACTTTGAGATGTGTCATTCCCTGGAGCTGCCCATTTCTCACCATCAGCTGCCTTTAATGTGAGCTAGCTCAGCCTTGCACACAAAGGGTTGTATTCATCTGCTCTAGCTTGAACATCTGAAAGTTATTTAAGTCTATTCTCAGTCAACATAAACTAAACCCAATTCAGCTAGATTTAATCTAAAGCAATGCTTTTATGGCAAATTTACCAAGTTCTTTTTTTTTTCAAGAGAAAAACTTGAGGCTTAACTTCAGTTATTCAAGGACTGCAAGTTGCTGTGGAGAACCTTGAGTGCAGATGTAGTTTTGCATGAGTCAGTCATAGAGTTTGTATTTTTCTGAAAAAAAAATATTTTATACTGAAGCTATGACCTTTACTCTCAATGGGAAGCAAAATATAGATCACCTCTTTAATGTGTTCCAGTTTGGAACATTTATCTTTTCAAACTGGGACAAATAGTAGATTGGCATTGGGGATGTTTAGGGATCCATTTGCTATACGTCACAGCAGGACAAAATCTGCTGGAGGCTCCAAAATACCCACCTGAATTGAAAAGTTGAATGTCAAGCTTAATTTTTTACCATTCTGCAGTACAAAAGGCACTTTTAACCCCTTGTGCTTTCAACTTGCAAGGCAAGCAAATCAAATACCTTTTTATTTGGTGATTTGTAAAGATTATTTCTGCCCTCTCTATTTTTTACTATTTTTTTTCTCTCCTCATGGGTTTAAAGTTTGATTCTGTGTTGCAAATGGGTTTCAGGCTGAGATAAAAAGAGGACAATTTTGATAGAAATGTGTAAACCAGAAAACAACAGAGAATTTAAAGTGTTAAACAGGAAAAGCAAAGAGGGAGATTTTTATTTAATAGCCTCTAAATGATTTATGTAAAAGCTCTGAAAACACCATTAATTATGGGTGGAAAAAGGCCACAGTTTTTGTCCACTATATTAAATGGACATTTTTAAGGACACCTCTATAGGAACCCCTATTTTCCTGTAATCTTTTATTCCAAAAACCAGTTTTCCCCATCTCAGGGTGGTGGTCCTGTGGTAGACACAGTTACTCCTGTCTAGCAAAGGGGACTGTCCAGGATCTCATTTTTGTTTTATTCCACTGTCCTGTTCCCAGAGCAGGAGAAAATGTGCCTATAAAGAGGATGGCCAAGGCTGTAGCTGTTGAGCTAGAACCTGAATTTAGGTCATTTTTTTTCATACCTGATCCCCTGTGTGGCTTTTGGCCAAGGAAGCTGGTGTGCTTTGGCCACAATACCAATTCTTGAGGTGCCCCATGTTCCTGAGGTACCTGTGGGAGTCAGGGAAGTCTAAATTCCCATGCAGGCACCTGGTGCCTTCAGAGGATTCAGCTCTCTGTGCCTTGGGAAGCTGTAGCTGTATCCCTGGTCTTTCCAGTCTTATTTCACATGCAAATAAAACAAGCTGGTCTTTTCTCCACAACTTGAGTTGTCCTTGACTGTGCTTGAGTACTTTGAGCCTGTTTGGACCTTCTGAGAAAGGGATCATATTCCTCAGGTGAAGCTTAATGCTACTTCCCTCTTTCTGTGCTCTCTATACAAGTGACAGCCTGGAGTTTTGAACCTTATTATTAACTATAAAACCCAATGATTAAATGCAGCAAGGTTTATTATTATTTAATCAGGACGTTTGCTCCATGCTCTCGGTGAGATGAGACATTGCAGGAACTAATAGAGAGCTAAGCTCCACAGTAACAGTTCTGCTTTTCCTGCTTATAACTTTTACTTTTTGGCTAAGTTGCAGATCTTGCATCTTTTATGAGGAAAAGTGAGAAAAGGCTACAAGCACTTTAGCAACTTGTTTCTATTATTTATCTGCTGAAGAAGTTTCTTTGCTGGGGCAAGATGGAGAATGATGCCTGGACTCTTTTGATCCTCTCTGCAATGGATTAATCTCATTCTTTCGTCCTCCTTGCTGGGGCTGAAGTCAAGGATGGAGCTAAATAGTTCAGTAGATGGTAAATAAGCTCCCAAACTCCATTCTCCTCATCAAGCAGGAATCCTGAGATTCTCTGAGAACAACAGCAGGTCCCATGCTGCCCTGGTTGTGTTTGGGTCCTTTTCCTGACAGCTGTGTCTGCACTGCAGCAGAGAAAAACTTCCACTGAGTTCTCCTCTCTGCTACTTTTCTTGATAGAGCGACTAAGATAAAAACTGGGCTAAAATAATGTCCTCTTGGACAGTTTAATCTTGGAGTGGTGAGAAGCCCTGAGTGGGATCAGTGCAGTCACTGTTCCAGGCTACACGAGGCAGTGGGAGCTGCAGCTCCCAGTCCAGACCTCCTGCAGCTGCTGGGTCCCTCCTCTCACCCTGAGCAATATCAAATCCATGTCACTCCTCATACAGAGGGACAGCAGCAAGTCCACACCTCTACTTCAGCACAGGATCAGTTCTGGGTATTACAGCAATGGCATTGCCCTTGAGTAGGTATGAATGTTATTTTTGATAAGTAGTGGTGGTTTAATTTCCAGCTTGGGCTTTACTAACACAAGGAGTGACCCTTGGTCATGGTCTTCCTCTGAGAAATGGGGTTACTCTTGTTGGATGTGACTCAGCTGGGGGAAGCACCTCTAATTTGTGACCCTACTGAAATGATCATGGGGAGAAACGGAGTGGTTCCCCAGTAAGTTGAAGCCCACCTGTCCCTTGCTAACTTGGAAGACCTGCAAACCATGAATCTTTAAAAGGCACACTCATTTAAGTCCTAAAAGTGGGTCCTGATGCTGAAGATAGCTTTGCAGAAACAATGGCGATGTGTGGAGGTCAAGTCCAAAGCTAACAATGGAGAGGAGGAGGTGGCAGGGGCTGGGGGCTTTGGCTGGTGCATGAGGGGACCAGTTTATTGTTAATGCTGCTGCTGATACTTCCTGGGAAAGGTCTGAGTACCCTCAGCCTCGTTGATGTGAATGGTCAGTGTCTCTCAAAATCTGCCCTAGTCTCAAGGGATCAAACTTCCTGGCTCTTCTCATTAGGGTGAAGGGGGATGGTTGGAGCTACGTAATACTAAGTGGTATTTGAGTTTCTGCTCTGTGCAGTCTGGCTTCTCAGCTTTGGCAATCCCATGTTGTGCCTCATTGTCTCTCCCACGCAACCTTTCAGCTATCCACCTTATTTCCTGTGGTGATCAGATTCACAGAGAGTTGTATCACACAGAGTCGTAGGGGTTCATCAGGAGATCATCCAGTCCAACCCTCCTGCCAAAGCAGGTTCCCTACACCAGGTTGCACAGGGAAGTGTCCAGGTGGGTTTGAACATCTCCAGAGAAGGAGACTCCACACCCTCTCTGGGCAGCTCATTCCAGTGCTCTGCACCCTCACATTCCAATGAGCTCTGTAGCAATAGACAGCTGAGAAGGACTCCACATATTTTCCAGGTGAGAAAAGGTGTATGTAAGTTCACACCCACACCTGAAGCTCTGCATGAATTCCATCTCAAACCCCCCACAGGGAAAAAAATCCAAATTATTGTTGGCACTTAAACACCAACAGTCAACCAACCCTGAGGAAATATCTGATGAACCAACCTCTTGACTGTGCACTCACCTACCTGACCTGCCAGACCTGGAGGCTGCTAGATTTTTCTTCAGAGAGTATCACTCCCCTCTTGCCTCCTGCTGCTGCTTTTTTAACTCTACCATTAGAAAGACTATTATATTTTTGTCACTGTTTTATAAAAATGTCACGAGCTTGATCACTTAACGGTGAGACTTTGCAGAAGTGTTTAAAATGCTCTGAGGTGCTTTTAGGTGCCGAAAAAATTCAGTTGACAAAATAATAATCCAGATCTAACTAACACTTTAAATGAATGTAAAAGGTCTGACTGAAATCTCCTTTATGTCTGCACTCCCCCCTCTGTGATAGCTGTCTTTCCTCACTGCTTTGTTCCGTACTAAAGCTGTAATTTGTATGATCTGAGTCTTTATGGTGGAAAACAAGGAGAGTTAATTTTTGGAGCTTTCTGAGACTTGTCCTTTCCAAGTGAGCTATGGTGCAAAAATCCAATAAAAACTTAAGATGTTTTAATTTATAGTAAAGCTCCTGCACACCACTCTGGGAATGTAAAGCAGTTCTGACATGATCATTAATTACTTGCATAGTCACTGTAAAATAGTCTCATCCTAAGAGAACCAAAGTCCTTTTTATTTGTTGGGGTGGGGAGCTGTGTAGATCAGCTGTAAACTGGAATACAGTTCTCCCAACCTAGTCTCTCATCTCCTCATAGCTTTAACATCTGGAGTCCTCTGCTTAAATATTTCACTCTAGAGAATTTGTGATGTGATGCAGAGCAGTCACATCTGAGCTGTAACAGAGGAAATCTGTGTAAAGCACTCGAGTGTCATTATGAACTTGGAAGTACAGCTCCAAAGCATTTCACTGCCTGCCACATAAAGGGCTCAGAATTACACCTTCAAAATTCAGGAGAACATGGAGCTTTTTTAATTTTTATTTTATAGTATGATTAATCACTCTAGGAACAAGTTTTTAAGCTGGATCTCCAGGTGGAAGAATATTAAAAATATTGATTTATTGTGGCTTCTTCTGTGAACTTTGCTCAAATTGGACTGAGCTGCTTGAGCCAATTTTGCTGTCAGCATGGTCACTCAGTCTGTGAGGCTTAGTGCTTCTGCTGCGAGTTGTTTCCCTACAGCATTTTGGGAAAAATAGCAGTTCTGTGCAATGTTTGAGGGTTTTAGGAACAATATAAGGAAAATCCCATTCACACATATGGGAACTGTCAGTAACAGTGTGCCTGTGAAATCCAGCTGCAGGCACAAGGTCATCAGCTCTGACTTCTTAAATATGTGTGTGTGTATATATATATATGTAATTTTTATTGGAAAAAAGAAAAAACTATCTAGGCCCTAAATCACTGTCACTTGTGAAATCTGCTCAGGGCTGTCCCCTCAGCTGGTGCCAGCTGAAGTCCTGTGCACCCAGATTAAGTTGTGGTAATTCAAGAAGAGGATCTTTAATTAAGCAGAAATGATCATAAAGCTCTGTTCCTGTATGTAACTGATTCCTACCAGGCTTATCTGTGCATGTGGTCTTCTTCAGGAAGAGGTAGGACAGTGGCTGCAACAAACCTGAGAAGGCTTTGGCAGCTGGGAAACGAAGTGAATTGCAACTGGACACTGGGAGGAGAGAGGGTAACACAAAAATGCCCAAGAAGGTGGGATTTTGGTGAGCGTGGGGTGAAATCTGTTTGCAGGTTGGATCAGAGCAGAGCTGACTCCAGTGGCAAGGCTGGCCAAGGACGGTGCTTTCAGATGTTTCCCAGCTGCTCCATCAAATTGCCCTTTTTCTCTCCCCTCTTCACTTAACTGTAATTTAGTTTTCAAATGGATACTAAAACCTGGTTTCTTTGGTTTTTTTTGGGAATATTGTGGCTTCATATCCTTCTGGTGGTGGGATTCTTCCTGCCAAACCATCTTCCATGTCAGCAGAGGTGTGCTAGGGCAGAGTCATTGAAAAGTTAATGCTGCCTCTTCTATGATCTGTAGCTTCCTCCAGGCAATGGTTTTCACAGGGTCTCTGCCAGCCTGTGACTGATGTATTGCTCCACAGAAGCTGGAGTGATGGATTTCCTCAGAGCAGAGTGCCATCAACTTGTCCCATCCTTGGCTGCACATCTGAAGTGACACGAAGCTGTCAGGGAAGTGATTTTTTCCTTATGCTCTACAGCAACAAGTGGAGACAGAAAAAGCTTGTGGAGTTTGGAGATAGGAAGGAGCATCTGAGAGAAATGACAGCTTCCAAGTGCTGTGAGCCTGGCATCACTTTGTTAGAGGAGTTAATAGGAAGGGCAGAGCCTGAGCTGTCAGTTGTGATCAAGGATGTGACCTGGGGTGGACCAATATCTGCTTTGGAATGATAATTCAGGAACGTGGGGGGAGAAATCCACCCAGTGCCAGGTTCTCTGTGGAAGCTTTTCCATCTCTCCCTACTAGATCAATCATCATCATCAGAGTCTGGTGATGAGGAAGGCAGATGAGATATAAAGATATTTCAAAATATCTGGGAAACACTGTCCTTTGGGAATCTGTCATAGAGTTGAGAGCTACATCATGCACAGAATGAGGTCCTTCAATTTCTTGAGACAAACATGTCAAGGCTGGAGCAGGTTTTGCCCCAGTGGGTGCAGGGAAAGAAGGTTTCTCTATTTCATCTTGCAGCCATCCTTGAGCCCTTAGGTTAGGTACAATCCAATCCCTGCTTTAAAGGCAGCTTTGGAAAACTTTCCCACAGATGCTTACAGCCAAGATTGCTTCAAATCCACGATGTCCCACTTCATTTCACGTAATTAGTTGCTGTGACTTCCTTGACCTGACTCTTTGTGTCTTGAAATGAGATTTTTCAAAGCAGCAGCCCACCAAGGAGAAATTGAAAGCAAACTGATTATCCATGTGGGATGGCTCTGACCTCCTGGTATTAAAGGATTGACCAACTTCTTGCTAAATTCACTTAATCTTCCCTTTCCCCCCCCCCATCTTTTTTTTTTTTTTAAATAAAAGGTCTTATGCTTAAGGAGAAACACAAATCCACTTACGTATTCAGCACCCACCTTCCCTGTGCTTCTTGTAATCGCTGTTGTATCCTGTGATCCTGAGTCAGGTCTGAAGCAAGAGGAGAGGGCAGAGCTGGGTATCAGCTACAGGTGTGAGAATGCTGGGCTTGAATCTGGCCAAAGTCCCCACTCAGTGCAGCAAAACCAGCAGCAAACTTATGGCAGGGAGGAAACTGGAGAGAGTTCCCAGTTGAGGGGGATCTTCTCTGTGTGTGTCCTGGTGTGGAGCTGGGACAGAGCTGGTTTCTGTTGAGCAGCTGGAACAGTGCTGGGGTTTGGGTTCAGCTGGGATTTGTTAGGAGAAGGATGTTGATAACACATCGATGTTTGCATTTGTCACTGGAAGTTGAAGGACTTTGTGTTTTGCTGGTCTGCAGGTGCAAGGTCTGGGGGCGAGGAATATTGCAATGGATCAGCTCCATGGGCACTGGGCTCTGCCAAGGGGCTGTTCCATCTCCTGTCCCCCATGGGCAGGAGATCCATGAGGGGCTCTTCCTCTCTGGATCTCTCTGGCTCTCTCTGGCTCTGGCTCTCCCGGGATTGCGGTTTCGGGTCGGGATTGTCGCTGCTCCGGGATCGTTCTCTGGGCACGGGCCGGGCTGGGTGGGCGGGTGCTGAGCAATGGCACTGGGGGTCACTCATTTGTGTATTTTATTACTAGTATTATCGTTGTTATTTTACTATCAGTATTATTTTATTATATTTCAATGAATCTCCTTCCCCTTGCCCCCCAATTCTCTCCCCTTGGAGGGGAGGAGTGAGCGAGCGGCTGTGTTTTGCTGCCTGCCCAGTGCAACCACCACAGTGTGCAAAGCCATCCTTTCTGGAAAACAGAACAGCAGAGGCTTGAGCTTCTAGAGGGGAAATGGAGCAAGATCTTGTGGCTCAGGTAGACTCAAGATGTAAGAAATGTGACTTCTTCCAATCTGACCTTAGCCAAATTGATTTTGCAGCTCTGCCTTCATGCCAGCAGCGTGAGCCTCAGACATCTACTCCTTTTCTCATGCTCTCCTGCTGCTTCACTGTCTGTATCTCCAGCCGTGGCAAGGCAGTGACCTCCCCAGGGATACACAGAGACCTGAGCCCAGGTTAGTGCTCCACAGCTGAAGATGTGCCTTTTAGCAGCACTGCACCACAAAGATCCTTATGGAGAAATGAGGAGCACCCCCAGGTGACAAGCTGTGGCTTTGTGCTAGGAATGGCGAGTTCTGGTTGTCTGTGTGTCACCCCAGTGCTCCAGGCCCTCAAACTGGGGGCCAGGGTATACAGGGACTCAGACACTTTCCCAAAATCTGCCTTTCTGCATTTATTTTATGCAGGCATGGAAAAGAAATATATCAAGCACATTACCTAAAATTAGCAGCAGCAGTTTAAGTTGCATATAAAATTAATCTGATTGGGTTTTAAAGAGAGGCTTATAATAAAGAAGGCTGAAGCTGTTTACAAACCTCACTGCAATATAATTATATTTTTCAGCATGAGTTGAGAGCTCCAAGAGTGGCTGGTCCAGTGGCAGCTTTATTATATTCAGCAAGTCCTAATGAATAGGGAGCAGATTGTAAAATATTGTATATTTGTATTGTTATTCATGCAGGTGAGAGCTTTGCAGCACAGAGGTCACTGACTTTATTGCTCTAGGTTCTCAGGGAAGAGACAAGTGCTTTGCCAAGGTTCAGAAATGAGCTGCTGTCAAGGAAAAGGAGGAGAGAGAGAGGTCTGCTCCAGCCTGAGATTCATTGTGTTATGGCAGGGGAGGTGCTATGGGGATGGAGTTGACCTTCAGGTCACCTTGGACTGATTTCATACCTGGTGTAACTCTGGACTTCCTAGCTGGATTGTGTTGGTGATGTCAACCTTAACCCCACCCCACAGTGTTCCAGCAGCCCATGAGGCATGGCATAAAGCTGGGGTCAGTGAGCTTGCACCCCTCAGCTGCCCCTACAAACACCCTGATGTTTCCACCAGGTTGTCAGTCAGGTGGGACAAGATATGACCAGTTTTTCCCAGTATGGGCATGGCCCTGGGGCAAACCCCACCAGTGTGGCCCTTTTAGATGACAACTGCAATTGGAAATGGGAAGGATTTGGTCACAACTTGTTGGTGACTACACTGTGATGGGCAGGATGACACTGGGGGCACTGTGCTGTGGTCCTCCCCATCTGTGAATGCACAAGTGGGTGTGAGTGTGCACCTTAGCAAATCTACACAGTTGAATTTCCAGGAGAAAAATTGTGCCAGGAAAGAGAAATTTCAGTGTTGGCTGCTCCTTGCTGGCTTGTGTGCAATCTGAAGAGATGTTTATTCCAGTTTGACCTGTAACAAGAGATCCTGGGGAGGGCAGAGCCACGAGCAAGCAAATGCTCAGGTATTTCTTACAACCTTCTGACAGGTGCTGAAAGAGTTGTGAAGATACATATGTACAGGGATTATAGGTAAAAAGCAAGCTGCACATATACATGCACATAAAATTGTGCTTGTCTGCATTTTATTTCTGTTTTAATGAGTGTTAATAATAAAGTGGTAGAAGATCACAAAGGTTTTCTTCCTCAGGTGTTAAAATAGGAAGCAATTAAGGCTGCTAAAAGTTGCCATGGTGGCAGAACAAAGCAGGTTTGGGGAGGTGAGTTGTGGTTTTGTTTTGTTTTTTTCAGTCTGATATCTGGGATTGCTTCTTCATTACTTTAATTTGTCAGAGCTGGAACAGTTTTATATCCATTGCAAGAGAACAGTGAGCAACCTTCATCTGTGTGGACACAGCTCTGGTGTTTATTGAGGCTGGGGGCACTGGTGAGAGGTGCCTGCAGGTGGGAGCATGCAGGGATGTGCTGGTAATGAGTGGGGCCAGGGGGCTGCAGCCTGCAGCTGGAGTAGGGTTAGAGATGTCCCTTCCCATGTTCTTCTGGCCAGGCTGGCTGTCACCCACCCAGTGTGGGGTAGGGACAGTTCAGGCTCATGCCCACCTTGTCCCCTAGTCTGGAGGTGAGGTTCATGCATAGATCCCTACACACACAATCAGAAGCAGCTCAGATGAGCACAGAACTGGCTTTTTTCTTTTTCTGTTTCTCCCCCTCTTCTAAAACTGTTTTCAAGGCATGAGGTTCAATTGGGCAGAGATTATATTAATAAAGAAAAACACTTATTTGGAGCTTTTGAAGGAATAGGTCTGAGTCTTCGAGCTGGCTCAGGGATAGAAGGTGAAGGGCTTGGAGTTATATGTAACTCAAAGATCTGATTTTTTGCTGCATAAATCTTCCCTGCCAAACTGGGAATTCAGCAAATTGGCTTCAATACTGACTGGAAGGTTTTTCACAGGTGGCTCTTTGTGTTACGAGACACTTTGGCTTTGCAGTCAGGGTAGTGGAGCAGAATGAGGTCAAGTCTTAGACCTGCAGTTGATTGTCTGGCTGATACTGGACAAGTTTCCCAGCCTGAGCTCTCTGTAAATCCTGAGGTTGTGTCTCTGCAAGTCAAAGCTGATCCAGTGATGGGTGCTGTTGTCCCACCCTGCCAAAACATTTCCTTCTGGCATAAGCTTTCCATCCAGAGCAGTTTCAGCTTGATGAATTAGGAAAGGAAATTCCATGACAGGTTGGAGAACAGTCTAGTGGCATTTCCAGCCATTAGAATTTGGGCTGTAAGGCTACAGTACCAGAAAATTTTCAATGTCATGGTGAGGAAAATGAATGCCAGCAATGCAGTCACAGATTTCCAGCCTAACACCTGACAGCTCCCCTGGATACCATTTTCAGTCCAGAGGTCCTTATCTTCTTGATTCAATTTATCCCTTTATTTGGAAAATGGGTTTTCTTTAACAAGTACTCCAGGAAGCCAGCCTGACAAAGAGATGGATGGCTTCTGGTGGCTGGAGGGGACTGGGAGGGCAACCCCATCAGCCACGTCTGTGCGTGGTGGATGGAGCAAGGCAGTGTGCTTGGGCAGCAGGTTCCCATCAGTCCAGCACTTCAGATGAGATTTGTCAAACAGTTGGACTTCAGAGCTTGAACTAATCATCCTAGGCTAGGCAGGCATCTCCAGAGGGCTGCTCCTCTCATGTTAAGACAAGTGTTAACAACAGGTCACAAGAATTGCCCTCCAGTCATCCTTATTTCTCTCCATTAACTACAGAGAGAAGCACATTAACTAGCTCGGTCTTAAAAATTCAACTTTAAAATGCCCCAGACCAGGCAAGGCGAATGCCTTTCCAGCAGGATCTGGTGTTTGTGACTCTGCTGCTGAGAAACAGCTCCACTTTTTGTAGCAGTCACAGAAATCTCTCACCAAATCCACCACCTTCAGATCTGTTGTGTAGCATGCAGCTTTGCCTGGAGGCTCTGATGGATAGATTCCGTGGTGGAAGCCATGAGGGATAAATTTTAGCCTAGCAGTGAAATCTTGAGGGTCCATTTGCTTTTTCTTCTCCAGAGCTTTGCAGTGTGGGCTGGGCTGCTGTCTGCTGTGCTCCAAAGAGAATTATGGCAGCAGTGACCTGTGCAAGCAGGCCAAAATTAGTAAAAAATGGCCCAAATAGCCAGTGTTACTAGAAGAAGACTTCTTAAAGGGCCTGATTTTCAGAGCATCAATGTCTTAAACTGTCTTAACACCAAACCTCACCTGATTAATGCCCTGAGAAGTTACGTACACTGTTCACCTGCGGGGTCAATCCACTGCTATTGGTTGTTACTAATGTGCTACTGAATTAATCACAGAATCCCAGACTGGTTTGGGTGGGAAGGGACCTTAAAGCTCATCCAGGTCCAACCCCCCTGCCAGCAGCAGGGACACCTTCCACTAGACCAGGTTGCAAAACACGGGGAAATTGGAAAGTCCTTGATCTTCCAGCAACAACTAAAAACATCAGTATGTTCTCAACATTCTTCTCACACTGAATCCAAAGCCCAGCACAGTTCTAACTGCTGAGAGAAGAAAATCAGCTCTGTCCAAGCCAGAACGAGGACCCCAGTTCAGGGGCAGCAGAGGCGGTCTCCAGGCTGTATGGGTGATGGGGTGGTGGAAGGCTGTGAGCAGAGGCTGTGTGCTGCTGCATGGTGTCAGGGCAGAGGGAGAGCAGTCTCTGACCTGTTTTATTTGCTGCTACAGAATAAGCTATTGGGATAAAACAACATTACTGAGTTTGGAAGGGAGGGAGAGGAAGAAGGTGTTAAAATGTGCATTACAATATTCCACCCTGGCATGCAGCATCATAGAGGAGGGACAATCTGGTTTTCTTTTTCATAAACCCTCTTAGCTGGTTAATACAGTTGAATCCCATAATCTCCAAGCTTTAGCACAGAGTGAAGAGTTTCGTTCTTCCCAGGGCTGTGCTGAGGTTAATCAGTTGTTCTTTGCCACGTGCACTGAGATCTGTAGATGGCAGGAGTGTGTGACAAGCTGTGCTGTTTGATTCCCGTGACTCCAACTGCAGATGTTTCCCAGCCTCAGGTTGCATGTTCCTTCTGCAAAGATCTGGATTGGGGTGGGCTTTTGGTTTGGTTTTTTCCCCCTCCTATTTTGTACTTATGAATAATCCCGGTTGTGGTGGCTGCCCTCCTGTCTGAAGATGGCACTGCAGCATCTCACAAGCTGCATCCCCAGTATGAGCATCTCCCACCAGTTCCTTCCAGCCCTGACGACTGTGGGGACTGACAGTTGAACTGATAACAGCAGAGAGAAATGCATGAGCTTGGGAGCAATCAGGGAGCGAGGGTGGGCTGCTTGGACATGAGCTGGGCAAAAATCTGCCAGTGCTTCAGAGAGGAAGGAAAAGATCGTGGATAAAGCTGGAGACTTGTGAATTCAGCTGAGGTGTTGCTTCATCCTCCTCCCAACCCCTTCCTGCTTTGCCACGGGTGGGATGCTGAAGCGCCTGATTCACATACGGGGCCAAATTCATCACGGGTGCAAACTGGCTCCGTTCCTCTGACTTTGCAGCTCACGTCTGGCTGAGGTTCCAGCACTATGAACTTACTTAAAATAAAAAGGAAGGGTGTGGATGAGAGAGGGAAAGAAAGGAAATTCCCATTGACTGAGATGACTTGAATGATAAAATTAAATCACTGCGGACTGTGGCTTGCAGCAGCTGCTGGTTCAGTGGATGGTGTCAGGTGGGCAGAGGAGCACGTTGCTTTTTAGCTGAGGCAAAGGGGTCTGAGAAAATGAATATTAACAAATAAAAGGCAAATAAAATTTATTTTTATATATATATAGTGGCTGTTTAATGTTCTTGTCTGGGTGCTGGGGTATATACTTATATATCTGCAAGTATATATACTTATACTGTATATATACTTATATACACAGGGCTATAATACTGCATTATACTTACAATAGTATACTTATTATTATAAGTATAATTTACTTCTGCTGTAGAGCTCATCTGCAGGTATGCAGGGGTTATGGGCAAGGGGAGGGCAGTGTCACTGGAATGGATTGCAGGAGAAATGGGAAAAGACAAGGGAAGCTGCTGCTGTTCTTTGCACACACAGCTCTGAAATACCTTCATCTCCTCCCACCTGGTCTGGTACAAATAGATGCTCTGTAGACTTCCAAGGGGCTGGTTCTCCAGGCAGCAGGAGGGATGGGAGCCTGCTCCCTGGATTGTCACCGTGTTTAAACATGGGTGTATTGCTCTCCTGGTCCTCTGGCTCCCTGTTAATTTCAGTTAGAAATCAGCCTGGGTGGACTTGCAAGCACCAAGGACCTGCTCCAAGGATCTCCTCCATCCCTCTGTGCATCCCAGTTTGTCACCAGGTGTGTCTGGGTCTAGGAGAGCTCATCTGCACTGCAGTGCCATGGGGAGCACCCTGCAGCCTCACACCCCGTGTCACTGCTGCAGAAAGCCCAGGTATCAAGCAGGAGTGCCACAGCAAAGCCATCAGTGGGTTCTTGGGGTTCCTGGGGCCACTTCTAAGCAGGCAGAGGGGACATGGGTAAGGTGAGCCTGGAGACTGAAATCCAGCACTTGTGCTGGGAAGTGTTGAGTAAGCTGCAATCTGAGAGAGGCTGAAACGTGTTGCAGAGGTGGGTGAATGCAACAAAGGAGGCACTGAGTTCATGTTTAGTCCTTTTTCTGTTTTGTTTTTTTTTTCTTCTGTAAGCTTTTGAATGTAGGCAGCTCCCAGGGACTTCAGAACCCCTTTGTTTCTCTAGACTTGTGGAAACCTTTCTCTGCTGTGTCAGGCTTTGCTGGGAGCAGTGGGCTGCCTCCAGCAAACCCGGCAGCGGTGCCGTCGTGTGTGATATCGGAGCAGGCATCTCGGCAGCTCCTGGGTGCCTCTTGCACAGGAGCTGGATGCAGGTGGGCAAAAGGGTCTTCCCCATTGCTGCCCATGTGGAGAGTGGGTCACAGGGGAATATCATGCCCAGCTGTTTGAAAGACCCCAGAGAAGAGAAGTCTGCTGCTAAACGTCATCCCTCTCACTCCAGCACCAGCCAGGAACTGGGTGCAGGATCTAATTAATCAGGATCTTGTTGCTGTCGTATTAGTGCATGTTAATAGGGATTATTGGTACAGAGGCCTTGGTGTAATTAGCCAGAGATACTTGTGCTCATCACACTGCCCTGTTCCAAGGAAATGTTGAGGTGTCCTGTGCAGGAGAGAGGAATTCCCTGGAAGGATGTGGGATAAGTGGAGAAACCTGGGGTTACATCCCAAGTCCACAAACCAAGGTCCTGCCTTGGGCTGGCTTAAGAGCCATGGGAGATTCAAAACCAACTTGTGAAGCCTTTATCGCTAAAAGCACATTGAAACATTTCCAACAACTTGGCAAGGGTTCTGAGATGGAGAGAGTTGGCGACTCCCTGCTCCCTGCAGTTCCCCATTACTCATGTGAAGAACCTTGGTCGAGTCCCAGACTTCGTCTTAATGCATAAAACCTTCTGTGCAATTCTTGCCATGGGCCTTCCAAATGCCAGATGTGTGAGACCCAACTCTCCCATCTGCTCACACCCAGCTGCTGTCCCTGGTAAATCCTCTTTGCCATCTCCTTTCATCACTGCCTGAGACCTTTCCCATCGGTTAGCTGGTGCAGCACTGAAGCAGCAGGTAATCTATATGTACAGTAAATTGACTTTAGCTTTTGCCTTGAGCAGCTGAAAATGAAACAAGAAAAGAGAAGAGGGCAAACACTGATTAAAAACAAGTTCTAACCTCTGTTGCAAAAGGAACAGCCTGTCAGCAGAGCATCTTCCACCATGCTCTGCTTCTCCACTGCAGAGTAAACAATTTTGTCCTCACTTTTGAATCAAAACTCCTGAACTATGTGGCCTCAGCTTTGGAAAAAAAAACAAACAGCAAAACTTGCAGGTTCATTCTGAGGAGGAGCAGGCAATTTTCCTCTGAGAGAAGATTGTTAAATGTCAGTCATCCTCATGTGGTGTCCCCAGGAGCGATGCTGTTCCTGAAGGTCTGGGGATGTTTCGGCAGGGTGATGGACTGCACTCGCAACGCTTCATTCATAAACCAGCGTGGCCCCCGTGGGAGAGGAGCAAGCAAATAGTGGCTTCTCTTTCCAAGGGGAGCCATAAGAGTGTTTCCCCTCCCATCCATCAACCCTTCCCTGTTGGGTTGCCCATCCCCAGCAGTTCAGAGGCAGCCGTGCTGGTGGCTGTCAGCAGTGAGGGCCAGCCAAGCCTCTCGTTTCAGTGGAGACACACTTGCAATCAGAGCTGCTCACTCTGAAGTGATTAGGGAGAATGATCCTAGCTTTGTTTGTTTTATTCACTGTAGACCTCTGTATTTCTTTCCTTTCTAGCCATTGATTTGAACTCCAGACATTACGTCGTGGTGAAATCTAAATTCTTACCCAGGCTCCATCGTTCTTGCATTTAGCCACCTCATGGATATCCTTCTCGTTGTCTGCTGCTAGGAATTTAGCCTTGAAGTCCTTTAGAGAGATGTCAGCCCTGGGGTGGGGGTGAAGTACAGTCTCAAGTGACCGAGTTAAAGCTGCAAAGAGATTTTTTGCACTGACAAGAGGACAAAGTCTAAATTTCACATCCTTCAAAACACAGCTCAGCTCATACCAAACCCTATTTAACAGGCACCTCCATCCCATCACAGCTGTTTGTCTCCAGGAGAAAATGGGTTAGTATTTTTGCTTTAGACAGAGGAGGTCAGGAATTCACCTTCAAGAAATCACTGAAGGCTTTAAATCTGAAGCAGAGAAATTGGCTCCTAGTTGTGCTAAGTGAGCACCTAAATCCTGGAGGCAGGATTTCCTGAGAACCTCAGCTAGGACAGGTCTGTGAATCTGATGAGGAGATTCATGGTCTCATATCAGACACTAAGGGGAAATGATGGTATTTGAGTCCCTAAGGCTCTAGCATTAGGAATTATTTGTCCCAAAGGAAAGAGGATTTGAACCAGGGTCCCACAACAGATTTAAAGCACGACATTTACTTTGGGTTCTGATTTGTTTGATGTGCAGGTTCCTCTGGGGGGATTCCCAACTGTCACTGTAAACTCAGAGAAATCAAAGACTTTGGAGAAAGGAGGGAGGGAAGGAAACTTTTTTTTCTTGTTTTGTACTCTTAGGGAAACAAAAGATGTCTGAAGCTTTCTGTAATGTTTTTGAATGAGAGATCTGTTCTTTGTTTGGGTTTTTTGTGTAAACAAGCAGATGTGTTCTCATGACCTATAGCTTCCAGTTCAGACACCCACTGATGAAAATGTATTTTTCAATACAAAATGACATCCTACTGCTGAGTCTGATTTAGTTTTCTTGTTCTGGAATATGCTACATATTCTTGCTCTGGGAATTCTCATGCAAATAACAGGTTTCCAACCTGGATCACAACTATTCCTGGGGAAAATGTGAGAACAGGGAGCCTGGATCTGCTGCTGGATCAATCAAAGTCCTTCCCGGACCTCAGGAAATGCTCAGCTTGGAGCTTTCACTGAAATGGGTTTGTTCCCGCAAAAGGGGACTAGTTCTGACAAATAGTCCTTTTCCAGCAATCATCTATATTATTTTAAAAAAATTAATTAAGAAAGTATCTAATAAATGATGTCTCAATCTCATGAGCCATCTCAGAGCAGTGGCTCTTTGATTTCTCCCAGCCTGGAGGAGCTCTCCTTTGCCTCCTGTGCAGTGGCCAAGCCTTTCCCTGCTCATTCCCATTTATCTTTGCTGCAGACAGGAAGGAATCATCAGTCAGTGCAGAGCTCAGCGGTGATTGATACCAACGGGCCATTGATTGTGCTCAACAGACGGGAATTTCTGTCACTGGCTTCCCCCCCTCCCCTTAGGTGTTCAAGTCATTTCTGCATTTGCATAGAATCATCAAATGGTTTGGGTTGGAAGGGACCTTAAAGCTCATCCAGTCCCAACCCCCCTGCCAGCAGCAGGGACACTTCCACTAGACCAGGTTGCTCAAAGCCTCATCCAACCTGGCCCAGAACACTTCCAGGGAGGAGCAGCCACAGCTTCTCTGGCCAACCTGGGCCAGGGTCTCACCACCCTCACAGCAAAGAATTTCTTCCTCACATCTCATCTCCATCTCCCCTCTTTCACTTTCAAGCCATCACCCCTTGTTCTGTCACTCCCTGCCCTTGGCCAAAGTCCTTCCCCAGCCTTCCTGGAGCCCCTTCAGGTACTGGGAGGCCACTGGAAGGTCTCCCTGGAGCCTTCTCTTCTCCAGGCTGAACAGCCCCAACTCTCTCAGCCTGTCCTCACAGCAGAGCTGCTCCAGCCCTCACATCATCCTTTTACTCAGTCTCTTGCCCCTGTCTCCTTACCATTAATGCCACATTCACTCTGTCTGATCATCTTACTCTCCATAAGCAGGCTCATTGCTGGCTGACTGGAAAATAGATCACTAGCTCAAGGTGGGGGGGGAAGGGGGAGTGGTGGACCATGAGACTGTGCCCTTGTCTCTGTGGTCAGGAGACTCTTCTTTATCTGTCCCTTCCACAGAAACCACAGCATATTGCTGTGTGTTGTTTGTTTGTTCCTATCTTGTGTTTTCTCTCTCTTTCTCCCCATATCTCTGTTTTTATTCATAATAGCCAAGGCATAGGCATATAGGCATCATATTTTCCTGCTTCTCTGATATGATCTACTAGAACAGAAATGTTCTAGCTGAGAAAGTTCCTGAGAAGCTCGGCACTAATATCAGAGGCAGCAGCTTGATAAGGCAGCTGAAATAAAATTGCTTTTTCTGGGAAGAAACATTCTTCTGCAAAAGAGAGAGTGCTTGAGTTGATGCATCCAGGAATAAGATTAGATTGTTGTCAGGGGACTTGACATATTTTGTTGATCACAAGGAAAGTCAAGACAACCAAGAAAGAGTCAACAAAGGAGCAGCTTGCACCTGAAGAGCTCAATGTGCCTTATGTGTAACTGCCACCAGCACGCAGATGTTCCTCCTGCTTTTCTTTGGGTGGAGGGATGTCCACCTCAGGAAGAGTGGTTTGAGGAGGGGAAGAGCAGCTGGACTTTATAAATAAAAGCTTATGCCATGTTGCAGAGCACTCTGTTCCAGTGGTAGTTTCAAGTCTTAAGTCCTAGAAGGAGTTGAAGTACCATGACACGGGGCGTTTGCTGCGAGTGTTCAGCTCAAACCCAGAGCAGCAGAAGTCACACGAGAGATAAAGGGCTCAGTTCAGAGGACTCGAACGAGGAGGGTATTTTAGCTAGACTTGAGAGAGCTGGCTTGAAAAGAATCCTCCTTTAGCCAAAGAAAATCTGAGAAACCTCAGTGCTTTTTGTACAAAATCCAATGTGAGATGCAAAAGCTGCTTCCTGCAAGGTTTGCTGATTTTGCTGGTGAATTTTTCACAGAGCTGTGAGAGGGTAAAACTTACCTCTTAAATCTAATTTTTAAGGTTGAAAGCCTCTTCTCTCTTTACCACTTTTTATGAATATGGGGGTTAAATGAGCAGTGATCTGTCTTTCATTTGGCTTCTGCCAGCTTGGAGTAGACCAGTGATATTCTGCCTTCTGGGTAAGGATGTTGGCTTTTTTTGTTCTCTTATGAAATTAACACACAGTGGAGACTTTAGAGAAAGGGTATCAGTAATGTTGCAATACTGGGGTGATGAGACTTCCTTCTGCACCCAAGCTCAAGATCAGCTGAGACCCTAAAATTAAATCAGTCAACAGTTATGGTAGCTGGTGTGCCTCCAAAAAAATACCTCTGTGAAAGCCCTGAAAGCATTCCTGGGCAAACACAGCTTCTGCCTAAAACCTCTTCTATAAAAACACAAGATTGGGTAATTTTTCATTACAAAATTATAGTTTTTTACCTAGTTTTCCTGGTTGCAAAGGGAAGGTTTAGCAGGTGATCCCCAGGTCATTGTCAGAGCTCTGCCTGCCCGGGTGGACAGCTTGAGAAATGGTTCTGAGAGGTCTGATTGTTCCTATTCATCCAAAGGATGAGTTAATGCTGAAATCACCTGGAGAGCAAGGGCACTTCCACCCTCTCACCATGGCAGGAGGGTGAGGACCAGGCTGCAGGACAAGGTATTTTTCTCCAGGATCTGGGGATATTCCACCCCCTCAGAGCATCAAACTGTTTACTCCCTGTTTTAGGCTTAAATACTCTGAGTAAAAATCTCAAAGGTGAATTTATTTATGGAGAGGATCTGACCAATGCAATTTGGAAACAAAAACAACCTGAGCTCTGAGACAGCTCTGTATGAAATGTAAAAAAACATATTAAATATCCTCTTTTAAACACAGTGGAAAGTCCAGTGAGAAGGATGTGTCTCCTGACAGCTCAGCTAGGAAACAGTTCCTGAGGTCAGTGAGCTGTGAAAGACTCACGTTTCCTCCCCATTTAATTGCTCTGTAAAAATATGAAGTGAATAGTGCACTTTCCAAGGGTCAGCCCCCCCTTTGCCCCCCCAAAAAAAGAAGTAAAATCAACAAAATCTTTCCAGCTGAGGTTCCTCCCCCTCCTCCTCAGAAGAGATGTAGATGGATGTGTCAAGGGCAGAGTCCTGCACCCTCTCCCTGGGTGGAAGAGCTGCCCTGTTGCTCTTTGCCCTGCCTGCCCTGCTCATTTAAATGGCTTGAGACTGGAGGTGTGACCCAGAGGAAGGCTCTGGAGCTGCCCACGGGGTGTCTGGCTCTGCAGAGAAGAGCAATGTACCTGCAGAAATCACTGAGAAGCTGAGAAATGAGAATGGGTGTTACTGCAGAATGCAGCATCCTTGGACAAGGACCCCTGGGGACTGGCTGCCAGGGTACAAAGAGTTTGTCCTGTTATCAGAGGTGGTTTGTGCACACGTGCAGGGATGTGTACAGTGACAGGGGACGAGGGGAGGCAGTGCTGAAGGGGTTCCGCTATGACCAGAGGTCCAGCAGTCCAGCCATCATCTGAGCATCTGCCTGAAGCTGCCCCACATCTGAACTGGGAATGAGTACGTGAGGGTCACTGGCCCAGTGAGCTGCTCCCTTGGGTGGTGGTGGCTGAACTTCCTCAAAGTCACGTATTTTACAACCAGGACTAAGCTTTCCCCAGGGCTCTGACAGCATCTCGTGTCCAGTTGGCCACACGTTCTGCTCTCTGAGCTGTGTCTCCCTGCACACAACTCTGCTATCATCTGATTTCTGGTAATCTGCTGCTTATCTCAGATTTCCTGCAGGATGAACTCTCACATAACTGTGTTGTGCTGTTATCTCCCACCCTGACTGATTTATGGGTGTTTGATTTTATTTTTTTAATGGCAAGTTGATCCCTCCCTCTGTCTTCTGCAAATGATAGACCTTACCCCTGGTCAGTCACTAGTAAAGGAGGAGTATTAGGGGAGATGGATGTGAATCTGGGTTCCCTGAGTGGTGTAAGAGGACAATGAGAAGCCAAGGAGTAGAGCTCAGCTCCTTAAGGTCTTAGTTTAGTCAAATCTCTACTCTGTCCCTTCTCCTGCTCCTTTTCATTTGTGATTTCACTGCATTGTTGCATCACAAAGTCCGAAACATCAGAAGCCTCCTCTGCGGTTCGTACGTTGTTAATCTTGCAGCAGGAATGCAGGGAAAATGCAAGAGCTGTTACTTCTGAGGCAGGGAAAGGAAATTACCTCTGAATGACCTGGAGTTGTACCAGAAATAACTTTACAGGGTCCATGTAAAACAATCCAGGCAGGTTTTCAGGTGGGTTCAGGAGATATCTGCAGAGTCAATGGAGTGAACGTTTCCTAGGATCAGTTGCTAAATAAAATTATACATAACTTAATGAATGCAGCTGTGTAGAAGATATCCCCAGTGGAAGCATTAAGAATAATTTTCTCTCTTATAAGACTAATTTCATTCATCTTTTTCTTAGTCAATTAACACAAACTCCACTATTAATATTAACTAATACAAGCCTGGAAGGTTCTCTACTTAGTAAAGAGAAGATCAGGAGAAAATGGTACTGTTAATAATCTTTCAAAGGGCACCAGATGCTCACAAACTCTGCAACTGAGAGCATATCCTTGTGTTCTGGTTTTTAAATTATTGCATGCAATTTTAGAACAATTTGTAGTATAATTAGAACTGGTTAATTAAAGTGTGACTTGCTTTCAACATCAAACTGTATTTGTGCTTTGGAGACTGGATGCTCTCTGGGTGGGCTCGTGCCCAGTAGCTGGCTTGCAGGGGTAGTCAGCATCCTCAGGTGCCAGGATGCAATTGAGTGTTCCAGAAAGTCCCCATCCAAACCTGCTGTGCTGTGAAAAGAGCAAATCACATTTTTTTGGTGGTTTCTAATTGTTCCATTTAGTTTCTGGGGAAAAATGTATCCTGGGCTGCACCCAGAGCAGTGTGGGCAGCAGGGCCAGGGAGGGGATTCTGCCCCTCTGCTCTGCTCTCCTGAGACCCCCCCTGCAGTGCTGCCTCCAGTGCTGGGGCCACCAACAGCACAAGGACATGGAGCTACTGGAGCCAGTGCAGAGGAGGCCACGAGGATGATGCCAGGGCTGGAGCAGCTCTGCTGTGAGGACAGGCTGAGAGAGTTGGGGCTGTTCAGCCTGGAGAAGAGAAGGCTCCGGAGAGACCTTATTGCACCTTTCAATACTGAAAGGGGGGGAGGGGGGGGGCATAAGAAAGATGGGAACAGACTTTTTATCAGGGCTGCAGTGACAGGACAAGGGCTGATGGTTTTAAACTAAAAGAGGGAGATTCAGACTGGATAGAAGGAAGGAATTTTTTACAACAAAAGTGGTGAGACTCTGGCCCAGGTTGCTCAGAGGTGGTAGAAGCCCCATCCCTGGAAACATTCAAGGTCAGGTTGGATGGGGCTTTGAGCAACCTGATCTGGTTGAAGATGTCCCTGCTCACTTGCAGGGGGTTGGACTGGATGACCTTGAAAGGTCTCTTCTAACCCAACCCATTCTAGGATTGTATAAAATGTGCTCAGGAACTAAGAGTTGTTCCCCTCTCCACACACAGGTTAGTACACACATAAAACCCCTCCTCCTGTTCTGTTCTAGCAGTAACCCTGATGGGCAAAGGTTCTGACCTGCACTGGTAATTCAAGAAGGATCTGCTGTAATAGCCCTTTTAATGTGATTTTAATGTGAGTGAGGTTTTCTTTTCTGTGCTTGTTTACTTAATGCAACAACACGCGTCCGTTCTGCGGCTCCGTGTGAACTTTGGCGCTCTGGTCTGGCTAAAGACCCAGTTCAAACTCTCCTGGCTAATTTGGGCTGTGTGGTGAAACAGACCAGAGTCATATAGCCAGTCTGGCTACATCTTTGATTCACAGCCTGTTTCCTCTCAAAATATGGTTAAATGGGATAACCAGGGTCAAGGATAAAGCAAAATCTGGGACTGGAGCAACTTAATGTGATGTCTCTAATTGAGAAGCTTGTCAGGTGTCTCATTAGGCATGCAAGCATTGAGATTAGCAGCAATGCAATTATATTAATCCACATCTTAATACGAGCAGCAAAATGTGGGGATTTTTTAGTGTTTATAAAAGAGTTTATTTCACTCTGGGAAGCCTTTTTTTTTATGTTCTTACTGAAAGTTGACGTGCCCAGTCCATAACTAGCTCTGGCTTGACTGTGAGCTTTAGTGCTACGCTTCCAGCATTGACAACAGGCTGTAACAATATTCCAGCCTCAGTGTTCCCTTAAATGTGAATCTTCACCTCTCACCACCTCCCCTTCCCTTAGCAAATAAAATCCATAACTTTAGTAACCGGTTGCTCACAAGAGAGAATGAATATTGAGGATATTTTTCCACTCATCATTTGCTTAGCAATTAGGTGTGATGAATAAAGTCAGCAAAGTCACATCTTGTCTCCATACATCTCCCTTGACTCTGTAAACTGCTTGAATCCATTGTCTGTTAGCAAATTGTTGGGACATTTACCAGAGTAGCAGATGTAGCTGGGACATAGCTGGGAGACTCATCAGCAGGTGCATCCCATCTTCTCATTCCTGAATGTTCAACTGTATAATAGAGGAGGATGCTCCAGCACAGGTGTGTGCTCCCTGTGAGCCTGGGGAATACATGGCAAAGTGGCTGGAATATTTCTGAATGCAGGTTCCAGCACAGCTAACCTTGCTAACCTATATGGACTTCATCAAACTTATAGGGACCAGTATGGCCCCACCCCTGAAAGAGAAATGCAGTCGGTGCCGTTGTGTTTTGGGCAGTCTCCTGTTTGTAATTGTGCATCTGAGCTTGCTGTACGATGTAGAGGTAAAATCAGAGGTTGAGAAACCCCACAGGTAGAAGGAATGACAACTTTTGTGGCTGTGAGGGAGATCTCAGGATGTTTGGATGTTGTTCTGAGTTTGTGGTTGTGTGCATACCCAATGCAATCAGTGTGACATCTGGAGAACCTTACTGATGGAAGTGAAACTGCTGTGGGAATTCAGGCAAGGCTGGGGAAGAATTTAGAGAATTTAATTTGGGATTTAGCATGTTGAATGGTAAGGATTTGCTTCAACTGATGTGAGCTATCAGCAGTATGAATATCTACAGTTGAGCTAGCCACCATGGGGTCCCAGGGTGCCTTTAGAGACAGCGGAAAGAAGTAAGTAGATAGGAAGAGGTTGACCACATCATGTTCAGGCATAGACATATGGACAAGATAAGTGGCCTCAGTTCCTCTGTCTGCATTTCCTCTGGGATGTACCTGCACAGAGATGCTACTGCAAGGTTAGATCAGATATAGCTCCTGAAATCTTTGAGTTCTGCCCAACTCCAGGAAAGAGTTCACCACATGGGCATTCATCACATGAAGTTTTAGGCATTTAATTGAGAGAGACCTCCAGAGAACAGGTCAGCCTGCCAGCCACCTGATCTGAGTCACCCTCTGGAAATTCCTGTCTGGATCCATTGGCTACAAAGGAAACATCAGGCAACTGTGCTCCAAACTTAATCTCAAATAGATTACATGGAATAAATCCAGACACCTGTATTTTTGGCTCCCTAGCTAGCCAGGAATGTTTTCTTTCTCCATCATTTTGTCCACAGTGTTGCTTGAATACATGGTCTGCACATATCAAGAATATCTGTTAGGTGCTGTAATGTTGACAGTGACATTCCTTAGGCTGTCAGGGAGAGGAGAATTTATCTTCTCCACCTCCAGCTGTTAGAGGAGGTCAGATGTTTAACTTTCAAACAAGCAATCTGAGTACAGTAAAGCCACCCTCTGCCTCTTAGATTGCAGATGAGCTTTCTGTTGTATGTTGAATATCTTGCCTGGCACAGCAGGATTTGAGTACATGAGTAGAACTCCTGTATCTTAACATAATACAAATGATAGCAATAACAGAATAATTATACTAAACTGCAAAATGGTATGTAACACAGCAGGTGTGTGGAGCCTGGCTGTATCCCTAGTGTTCATTAGTCATGCAATTAAACCTCCTTTTTTTTTCCCCTCCTTCCTTCTTCTTTGAGATTGCACAAGGTTAATTTTAAAATAGCCAACAAGATGATGGAAAATGAGTATACAAGTTAGTCCTGAAGCAAAAAGTCCAGCTGTTTCCTTCAGCCCATGCTGTAAATGTGCCTGCTTGTTCTCCGAGCAAATGCCACCAAATACAACTTTAACTTCTCAAGTTGCAAATGTCACTGCTCTAACAACTGAATTTAACATGGGGAGATGTTGAACAGCAGGTTACTGCAAGTTCAGCTCAAAAAGAAACCCTTCACTGCTATTAACAATTTTACTGTTCCATGAAAAAAAAGAAGAAAGGGATCAAATAGTCATTATCTGAATTGGGCAGCAAATGCAAGAGTAGAGACCAGGCAGTTTTTAGTAGGTCAGCTATCTATTTAAAGTAATTGGAATTATCTAAGGATAATTGAAATCCAGTGTTCATCCATTACTTTCACTTTTAGGTCTTAAATGATTATATCCATAGCTCTGCCTCACATTTATTTGGTGACCTACGAGACCTTCAGCTTTCCTGTCTCTAATAGGTCACAGGATTATTTTCCATCAAATTATAACACATGTAGTCACAGGTTCTTCAAATGCAATTGGCTTGGCTGCGTGACAGCTGGAAGGAAAACTACTGCCTCAGTCTTATCTGGGGCTATTTATATTCAGCTCTGTAACTTAACACACTTTCTTTGATTGGTGTTGCTCTGTTTACCAAGGAAAAAAAAATAATAATCTTCTTTTGCATGGGAGTATTTTTTTTTCTTCCAATATGAGACAACAGCAGCTTTCTGAAAAAAACATGCAGTGTTGCAATGTTTGTTTCGATCACTTGGAAACAAAGTAAGCAAGATCTTATGCTGTCCACAGGTTTCACCAGAAAATATCTATATTTTTTCTTTCTAATGAGAGAGCAGACAGTGGTAAGCATTTAATTTAGCCCACAACAGATAATTTATGCAATAAACTGCATTCAACTTTTATTGTCACCTCTCAAAAGTGAGCAATTAAGAAAAGGAAAGAAAAGCAGGTGATATCACAACCAACCACAGCTGTCCTGCAAAGCTGTCATGGGGATCACAGAGCATTTTATTTTGGTCCCATGAATGGCATTCACAGCCACCTGCATCAGTGGCAAAGAGCAGAAGTTTCTCTTTGCATTATTCAGTTAAATGTTGAGATTTCCTAGAGCTTCCTTTCTTCTCTTCATGACATCTTGCCCCATTGGTAAATCCTTCCTGTGCTTAAAGCTTAGAACCTTTTACAGAGGAGGACATTGTTTCCATGTTCTTGAAGGGATAAACTGGGCCATGAAGGAGTCGTGATTGTCATGATCTGATAGCATTGGTCAGCATCAGCCTGGAGACTGGCACTTCTGTCTTCCTCCTGGGGACTCAAAACTCGCAGAGCACTTGGGCAACTTCTTGTCTTGCAAGGATTTGTCACATTGCACCAAGATTGTGGATCTCTGGCTCCTTTCTCAAACATTGTCCCTATGGGTTCAGTCCTTCTTGACTGCCATGCTTGATGCTGTCAGGGCAAAGGGAGAAGATCCAGTCTTGATCAGGAAAACACCTGGCATTGGCTGAATCAGATCAGGAATGAACCCAGGTGGGACACGCAGGGGTTAACCGTGTTGCTCACTGGAGTTAGCAAAGCCTCCTCACCCCTGCTTTCCTAACTGACTTTAATGTAATCCATGTCAAGAGGTTTGGCCAGGATTGTCTGAGCTTCATCATTTCTGAACACTTAGCAGGTCCTTCAGGAGCACTTTGTGCAGGAGTAAAATTCGGGGGTCATTAAGTTTCCCATTAGATCTCAAGGAGACAGGCTATCACTGGGGCAAATGAGACGTGGCACATGATTTCTGGGGCTTTTTTTGGTTGGTGGGTTTGGTTTTTGTTTTAAATGTAAGATTTATTGAGGACTCCAAAACTCCAGACAAAAAGACTTTCTTTTTCCTACTGTTGCACAAGAAATGGAAAGGTTAATCCTTGTGGGGTTTCAGCCTGTGTTGATTGCTTCAGCTTTAATGAATCTTTTTAGGGTTTTGGTTTTTTTTAATGGCAAACTTGCAAAATCATATGGAGGTGTGAAGTGTTGCAAATGTCCATGTCTCCCTCTACTCTCTCACATACTTTATCCATCTTCCACAGTCTTTCTTTCCCTGTCCTTCTACATTTTCTGGCTTTGCACAAAATAGAAATTTAAAAAAAAGTAAAAAAGATTTGTAACTCCCAAATTATTCTCTGTGTGGGGTTTAAACTCCTGTCCCTGCCCTCTGGCTTGCAGGCTACATGACATTATTGATACACCAGTACCATGAGATCACCGTGGTGACCTGAAAATGGAGATGCCAACTCCACAAAGCAGGAGTCTCACGACCTGAGCAGGCAAAGCTCGACGTCAAACTTCTCACTTCAGTGTGACAAATCAAAATGAAGCACATCAAAATAGACTTTCACTCCAGAATAAAGGGAAAAGCTAGTTTGATAAGGGGGAATTTTTTTGCTATTGATCTGGGGGTGAAAGAAAAGGATATTGTGGGGTTTCATGTCACTGGAGCAATGAGATCCACATATCGCTCCCAGCTTCTCTACAGAGATATTCCTTCAGCCTGGGCTTTGCTGAAGTGTTTCTGTACTTTATCATGGACTTCACTCTGCCCAGGTCTCACCCAGTGGGTCTGACCCGTTTTTGAAAGGCAGATTACCTCTGGAACTCCAGCAATCTGTTGAATTTAGAAGGCAATTATTTTGATATGTAAATGAAAGGATGGGAGGAAAAAAGGTATCAGTTTTGAAATGCAATCAAGGCCAAAGATAAAAAAGGTTTCTCATCTACTCTCTAATAATTGTTTTTTTAAATGATGCCCTTGGCATGGGTTACATGGCTGTTTCCTTAGCTAACTGCAAGAAAAGCAACTTACACTGTCACCCCCAAGGCTGGGAAGGAAGGTCATGTAATTTGCTTCTGCAATGGCAAAAAAATAGTGGTAAAATCTCTACTGAGTGCACTTAATGGCTCCACAGATTATTAATGAGATATAGAGCTTTTCAAATCTTAATTCCCTAGGTTTAAATCCAAGCCCTGTCAGCAGCTGGAGAAAGACCTGAGGAAAATGAGTTTATGTTCTCAGCCCAGCTCCTGGAAGATGAAAAGCTGCACAACAGTTGTCACTAATTAGTGCTTGTGTTGACCCTCTACTCCTAAAGACCAAAGCCAGAATGGGCCAGGGAGAAGTGAGCTAAAGCTGAGGTGGGTGGGATCTGTGCCCATGCACCCATCCTGTTCCTCAGAGAACCCCCCCATCCTTGTTGTCCTGTCTGGAGCTCCCTGGCAAGGTGGATCCCTAATCAGGGCAGCTGCTGCCCAGGCACAGAGCACGAGAAGATCCAAAACCTCATGGTTTCAGTGGACTGAAAAAGAGTGGAGACAGAAATGTAGGAACAGCAAAGAAAGAGCCAGAGAGAGAGAACTACAGACAGGAGCCACCATCTGACCCTCTTCTCCTGTCCTCCCTACCTACATTCTCCTCCAGGAGCCACCATCTGATCCTCTCCTCCTCTCCTACCTTGTGCTGGCCTCTGTTTCTGCTTTCCACCTCTCACCAGCTGTAAACCTGGCAGAAAATTATTACAAGGTGAATTTTTGTTCTATTTGTGAATAGCAATTTTACTGCTTGGGGTAGCCTGGATCCTGCTGAGATGTATTTCCCAGCAGTGACTCCATCTTAGAGTAAAAAAAATAATAATTAGGATAATAAATAAAGTTTTATATTGTACATAGAGTTTCTTTTGTCAGTGGTACTTTAATCACTCAGTTTGGGCTCAGGCCAGCCTCCAGGTGGAAAGCTGAAGGAGAGCAGGATGAGGTCTACAGCACTGCAGTCCCTGGAGTGGTTCAGCCATATTTCAGCCATGCCTAGTGACCCTACCCTGGGTGGTCCTCCTGCATCACTTGTTCTCAGTGGTCTATCACACCAGCTCTGCCTTTATTGCTAAAAGAAATTCAGACAGACCTTGGTGCACATGCTGAGCCAGAACTTTCTGCTCTCTGAAGTCCCCTGGCAAAGGGAGAGATATCAAACTGATCTCAATCACACTAGAACAGGCAGGAGCATTGGCTGCTCTTATCCAGTGCTAATATTACTTTTCTTTGGAGTCTTTTATCTTTAAATAGTAATCATTATCTATAAAATAAATAATAAAAATAAGCAAAAAAAAAAAAAAAGCTACTCCACCATGTTTAAGAGTGGGCAGTCCAGCTACCTAGAGACCTCAGCCACTGCATTAATGCAAGTTTGTTCTCCATTAATCCTCTTTAATCCACCCATGGTTTGTAGTATTTCCACTTAGTGGTCATTTAGTAATTTCTTAATTTCCAAAGAGGTAGAAGGCTCAGTCAGACTGGCAGTGCAAGCTGAGGCACTGGTTCACTGAACAGAGCTTAGATTTCAGATTATGGGAGAAGAGGGAACAATTGTTAGGTCAAGGGAAATACCTTGCTGGCAAAGGCGTATAAATGTCATTCAGCGTGTGAAAGTTAAACCAAGGTTCTAGGAAGTCCTGGGATTTGTTTCCAAATCACAATGCTCGACAACATTTGCAGGTTCTTTTTACTTGACCTTTATTTTCTGAAGCTTTATGCAGCAGGCACTTCATCCTACTTAACTGTAGCCTTCCAGAAGTTAAGTATCTAGCCTAAGCCCTTTATAGACTGTAGAGAAAAACAAGCACAGCCTGATCCACCTACCTTAGAAGCATATTGTGTCTTGGGGGAGAATGAAAGATGATGGGCTAGGAGTCCTGCTGACTGTGTTAGACTAGCTGCTTAAATTTAAAATTAATCCTACACTGGCATTATGTCTTTTATTAGTATTAGTTTAGTCCAACTAGATCTGATGCTGGAGAGAAATTTCCCTCGGAGCTGTTTTCAAGCCAAGCAGCAATATTAGACAACATGTTCCTTCAGAATAAGTTGTCTGTTTATGCACAGGGCTGCAGCCAGATGAGAGAATGGGATTCAACAGCAAAAGATCTGCTCAGGTATTTCTCACTTCCAGTTTATTTCTGATTATCTCAGATTTCTAGGCTTCTTAGGACCATGGTATTAAAAAGACACTGATAAAAGACAAAGAAGTTCTCTGAGTGGTGCATCAGTGGAATAGGGTCTGGCAGGGTTTTCACTTTTGCCTCTATCCAGACCTCTGGAACTCATCTGTAAACACAAGTGTAGCTCTTCTGTCAATGCAGTCTGGTCCTTTGGGGTTTTGTCACAAGTCTGTAGGACACAGGTGTAATATTGATATTTTGGGAAGACCCTGGGAAGTCTGAGGGGCTCAGTCCTGGCTGTGAAGAAAGAGCAGCTGAAGCCTGGGGCCAGCTCCTAAGGCAGAGACTTGAAATGGGTTTGTAAACTCTGGTGGTGTGCTGGGGAGGCTGAGCTGTGAGATGAATTTTTGATTTAGCAGGTTTAAAAGCTAATGGGATTCCAGAGTTAGATCCAGGATAGCACATGGCTGTCCAGTCATGAGGAATGGAGCAAGGCTCAGTACCATAATAGAATCTTAAAGAAAAAGAAAGAAATATAAAGCCCTAGAAGGAAGGATTTTCTTTCTTTTGCATAAGGAGGGAAGGAAAATAGATTTTCTTGCTGTTGTCACAAGCAGGTTGTCTGTGCTCTCTCCAAGCTTCTGTTGCCTCTTTCTCCAGCACTTTGTTGTGCTTGTTTAGTTTAAAAGATCTTCAGGGCAGAGCCAATCTCTTAGAGGGGTTTAGAAGAGGGCAGTGGTGCCTGATCGTCCTGGGGGCATGCAGGTGGCACAGCGGTTGAATCCATCAGATGTTTATATTGCAGCGAGGAAGAGAGACAGCATCTTCAGCCAAGAGTGGTTCATCCCTGCTTCGATCAGCTCAGCTGGAAAACTGAGGGTTTCCTGCTCGTACCACACACCACAGGGAGGAGTTTCTTAGGGCCAGGACCTTATAAGAGCACGTGGCAGCTGCTGATCTGCTTCTAGACACAGATCTGTGGCCACAGTGTAAAACTGGGGAAAAAAAAAAAAATGGTTTATGGTTCAGCCACAGTATGAAAAGGATCTAAAGCTCCTTGAGAGTGTCCAGAGGAGGGACACAACACTGGGGAAGGGTTTAGAGGGGAAGGGTATGAGGAGAGGCTGAAGGCACTTGGTGTGTTCAGCCTGGAGAAGAGGAGACTGAGGAGATCTCCTGGCGGTCTGGAACTTCCTCCCCAGGGGCAGAGGAGGGGCAGGCGCTGAGCTCTTCTCTCTGGCCACCAACGCCAGGAGCAGAGGCCATGGCAGGAAGATGTGGCAGGGGAGGGGGAGGTTGGCCATGAGGAAAAGGTTCTTGAGGCAGAGGGTGGTGGAGCACTGGCACAGGCTCCCCAGGGAGGTGCTGATGGCCCCAAGCCTGACAAGATTCCAGCAGCATTTGGCCAAGGCCCTCAGGGCCATGGTGTGAATGTTGGGCTTGTCCTGTGCAGGGACAGGAGTTGGACTCCATCATCCTGGTGGGTCCTTCCAGCTCACAACATCCTGTGATTCTATGATTCTCCTCTCCCTCTTGATCCCTGCTTTTGGAGCTTCATGTGGGATCTAGGTGTTGCTGGGGTTTGTCCTGGCTCCCCAGGCATTTTCCCCTGGGAATGGCCCTTTGCTTCCCTCTGAGCTGTGTCCCAGAAGCCAGCTTGGTAATAAACCCTACAGCGCTTCGTTCATTTAATTTACAGTGATTAATACGAAAAACTGCAAGTAATGCTCATGGGAAGTTTACAGGGACTTTTCCTGTAATTAAAAATAATGCCTGGACGACTGCCTGTGGGTTATGGTACAGAAAAGTGCTATTCCCCCTCTGTGTGTGTGTGCAAATTAAGATTATAAAGGGAAAAATATTAATAGTCGATGGATTGACTGGCCAGGGAGGTGGTTTAGTTGCTCTTTCTTTCCACAGTAATAATTATCTGCACCTGCTTTCACCAGTTGCTCACTCAGGTAGATTTGGGCAAAGGGACTGCTTGGGGAAATTCCTAGGGAACTGGAAAAAATGAAGGTGTCTGGGCAAACAAGGAGGTTTAGCTGATTCTTGAGCATCAAGTGGTCTTCTTGGCACTTACAATGTGCTTCTGCATGCTGCAGAATATCAAGTCCGATCCTTACCATCTGGACCAATAATCAAAGCTTCATTAGAAACCCAGATTTGTTGTAAATTAGAACATGTAATTAGAAAATGTGTCTGCTAATTGAGTCCCTTTGATGTAAGCTTCAAGATGGGATGCTGATCCCACACAGAACGGATTTTTACTGCCTTTTATTTATACACATTTCCCCCCATTTATTGTTATTTGCAGCTCGAACTCTTTGCTGATCAGAAATATTCAGGAATTCATCTTGCAAAGAGCAGTGTCACTTGGGCTATTTATAAATAGGATGTTGGCACAAAATGCCATTCAGCAAATTTCCTTTTTTTAGGTTGCTTCTTTTCCCCTCTCCCCTCCCATTTTTTTTCCTTTCCTTTATATTTCCCACTACAAAACAAGAAGTTTCTATTTTAGTTCGTGTAGAAACGTTCAAAGCAAGCCCAGGGTGGATGATTCAGTAGGTGGCACTCCTCCCTCTCAGTCAGCTCATGGCTGATGGCAGCCTTGGCATGATGAGAAGGATTTTACCTTCCTGAAGGTGCCACCTCTCAGGAGTGATGAGGAACAGACTCCTTGAACTCACGCGTTCACCCAGCACCCCGGATCACCCTCTGCAAAAAATAACTAAAAACTCAATGCCAGGGCACGCTTCCAACTAGAATAATCTCACTTTAGCTCTCTGTGCTCTTCCCTGCTGTTTTAATTAGTGGTGGTGGCCTTTTCTGATGGTCTTGGGAGAGCACCACCACATGCTCTGGTTCGGTGTTTGGTGGCTGCCACTCCGCTCTGTCTTGGCGCGGGGGCGGCTGCGAGGACTATTTCTGTTTCTGCAAAAATGTTTTGGGGTTTTTGGGTTTGTTTTTTTGAGTTTCTTGAGAAAGGGAGTGCTGCTGCAGACATGCAAAATCTTATTCCCCTTATATAAGCCAAAGGAATTAATTAAATAAATGCATAAAAATAACCTCTCAGGAAAACAGAACAGCTAACATATAACTTAATTTCCTGCCGCTCTCTAAAATCTGCTACAGCACAAAGCCAGGTCTTTCTGATGCTTTTCACCTTGTGAGAAAATATCTTCAGATAGAGAAGAAGAAGAAAGTTTAACCCCTAAGACTCCAGCCTTTTTCTCTATGAGGGGTGACAGCTTCTTTCTCTGAATTTTTAAACACCTGGAAAATACAAAGGAACGCGGATAAAAGCTGAGCACAGGGAGCCACAGCCCTGGAGATGCTGTGCCATGAAGAGACCAGGTCTGCACATGAGTTTTCAAGACGTAGCAACAAACTTCACAGCACCAACACTGACTTCTTTACAGCCACTGCTGCTCCAGAACATGAAAGGACCAGAGCAGATGAAGAAGCAGCCCCAGAAAAGGTGACGGTGGCACTGCCAGCGTGGTGTGGGACCGTGCCATCGCCTGGCATCGCTCACACTGCTTCAGGGGAACGGCTGCTGCCTTACACTAAACCTAATGGAGGAGGATAATCCAGGCCAAAGGATTTCTGCAAAGGGAAACTGGATCAGCAGGACAGGCTCACCACCAAACTCTGCTCCGTGCAGCCTTAGCTCACTAGCAGAGGTCTTTCTGGGGGTGCTGTGTGGTCCCAAGCAGAAGCAATTAGAGCAGATCAACATGATTGACTTGCCAGAGTCCACACTGCAGAAAATAGGGTTCAGAGAGCTCTCCCTCCTCCCTAGGCAAAAGGCAATTGCTTTCCTGGGTGTTGGACAGTCCTTGGAGATGCTGAACATCTCCAGCAGTGGAGGAGTTATCCTGTTGGCCCCAGCTTGGAGGGAGCACGGCTGAAGTAATGATACAGCTCTGCAGATGTCACAGGACCAGAAAAAGCCTCTCTTGTCCTGCTCACTGGGGAACTCATTCAAAACCCAGCTCAGCTACCTAGGTTGCAGGAACGGCTGAGGATTTGGGTCTTAATGAAGCAAATGTTCGTGGCTGCAAACCCCACTGTGACAACAGGCTGTACGCTGTAATCAGGAAAAATGCATATTACTGGAGACACAAGAGCATGGCAGATGAGTTTAGTGTTCCTAATAAAAAAATCTAATTCCCCTAATCTGTATCAAACACTAAAAGCTACATGCTACCAATTATTTTCCTCTAGTTTTAATTTACAACAATCAGTTATAATGGATGAAATTAATTCTTAGTTTAATTTTGTTGGCTGTGTGCTTAGAATCCCATTTTTTTCCATCTTCCCTTTTCCTGGTGCTGGCAATTAGCTGCATCTAGCTTCAGTGGCACTAGTTAAGATGGAACATTGGTCCTAATTGTTTACTAATCATCACAACCTTTGGTGTAATTCACTATTTGCTGCAGCTTCAGTGTGGGTTTGAGTCTCATTAGCTTTGCTTACCCTGTCAAATCCAAGGTGTTAAAAATAAAATTATAAGCATCACCATCTGCATCTTCCATCAATGCATCTCTGTTTTCATCACTTACTCTGGTCTGTCTTTTTCTTTAGAGAAGCTGAAGGGTTTATCCTGATTTAGACTGGTTTAACTGCATTTTAAGACTCTAGAACTGGTCTGAAATCCTCCATCCACAGTCCATGCTAAAACTTCATCTAACTGGAGGTGGGGATGGGCATGATGAGGACTGTGCTATGGTGCCAGTCTCTCCTCCCAAGTAAAAAGCAGTAGAACAAGAAGAAATGGCCTCAAGTTGCACCAGGAGAGGTTCAGATTGGATCTGAGGTAAAACTTCATCACTGAAAGGGTGGTCAAGCACTGGAACAGGCTGCCCAGGGAGGTGGTGGAGTCACCTTCCCTGGTGGGATTGAACAGATGGGCAGACAAGGTGCTGAGGGACATGGTTTAGAGGTGGGATTGGCAGTGTTGGGTTTATGATTGGACTCAATGATCCTAAAGGTCTTTTCCAACCGCTGTGATTCTGTGCTGCTGCGCAGAGCAGAAGCGGGGGAAGCAGCGGAGCCTGCACAGTCACAGGGCATTTTGCGCGTCGGTAAGAGCTTGAAAGCTATTCCAGAGACGGTGTATCATGAATGGCAAAATAATCCTCGGGGTTACAAGCTCTTGTGCTATGCAAATCATCGCCAGCCTCTCCTTCTTAACTACACCCTGCAATTTCCTGCGGCAGCGGTGGATGGGAACAGCTGTTGCATGGCAGAGACTCAGCAGAAGCCTCCCAGCAGCAAGAGAAGAGCCTTTTCCCTGGGAAGGAGAGTTTTCCATCATGCCATACATTATGCAACGTCATCATCCCAAAAGACCAAAGGTTCTGTTCCCCTTTTGCTTGCAGGAGTGTGGTTCATGTTCAAGCCTTCACAACCTTTAAATAAAATCAACCTCCCGAGCTGGCTCAGAGGAACTCTGACAGATCGTGTTCACTTAGCACTTGTTGACATGAAAATGCTTTCCAGATTTATCCTGATTTCCCTAGAATTGCAGAAAACTGGAGCAAAGTTCAGACAAAGTCAGAATGCTGGTATTTTTACATACAACATCTCACTTTCTCCGTCGCTTTTCATTTGGAATGATTATTTTTGCCTGGCAAGTGCTAACGTATTACATCATCAAGAAGCCAGCTTTAAAGCTTGAAACGCTGCAGCCAGGATGTCAGTGTTTTGGGGTTTGACTGGTGTGAAAACTGAGACCTCTGGGCCAACAAAGCCACCGTTCCTCTGCTGAGCTAACAACACGGGAACTTAGGAAGAGCTTTTAGCACACTCGCCCGTTATCAGCGCTCTGTCTGAGCTACGTGATGCTCTCAGGGCAGCAAGGACCAGGAATACTTGTATTCTTGAATGCTCAGGGAGTTAAACCATCAAATACACGCTGCTGCTGTTTGCTTTAAGTGACTGAGCTCATTTGGCTTTGGTGAAGATGCTGAGATGGTTATCGAGCTCAAATCACTCCTGCAGAGTGGATGCTGCCAGCTGTGCTCCCCACGTGCCCAGCACTGATCTAAGGCATTGCTCCAGTTTTGGCTTCTGAGAGCTCAGTCTTACCTGCCAAGCGATGCCACGGACTAGATGGGACCTTCAATTTCTTATTTCCTAGAATAAAGCATCAGACAGCAGGCAGTTTTAAGTGGAGCATCGCTATGCACTTAATACACAAGAGAGATGGAAGTCTGGAGCCAGAATTTCAAACTTCCCTTCCTTTCCCTCTCTCTCCCATTTTTTTCCCCTGTTCCTAACCAAGATTTTAGTTTGTAGTATGGAAAAAACAACCTTTGCAGTCACCCTGTCACTGCACAGAGCCTTGTATGCAGATGAATGGTTAATAGGTGCAATGCAGACGTAATTACAGAGTTATAAGAGCTTTATTTATGCTCTTCACATTAAAGTGATATCACACTATTAAATCTTCTTACCATTAGCTACTCAGTGTGGAGAGAGAGAGCGTGTGTGTAAGTGAGGCAATCACGGGAAAATTTTCTCATTAGTCTCTTTAAGAACAGCCAAAGTCACAAAGAAAGGTGGATTTGTCAGGCTGGGCTCTCACCGAGGCAGGCAGAGGGAGATTAAATGCTTTGACATTGTTCCTCTAGAGACGTTTGCACGTGTTATTCCGCTGAGCAGAGCGTGGAGGTCACTGGGTGCCTTCCCTTTCCTTCTCACAGTTTTCTTGGCTTTAAGCGCTCGCCCAGGACCCCTCTGCTCGTAAACCTGTCCCCCCTTGCCAAGGGAAGGGCACTGAGAATCACAGAATCATTGAATGATCTGGGTTGGAAGGGACCTGAAAGCTCATCCAGTTCCAACCCCCCTGCCAGCAGCAGGGACACCTTCCACTAGACCAGGTTGCTCAAAGCCTCATCCAACCTGGCCGAGAACACTTCCAGGGAGGAGCAGACACAGCTTCTCTGGGCAACCTGGGACAGGGTCTCACCAGCCTCACACCAAAGCATTTCTTCCTCAGATCTCATCTAAACCTCCCTCTTTCATCTTAAAGCCATTTCCCCTTGTTCTGTCATTAACTGCCCTTATAAAAAGTCCCTCCCCAGCTTTCCTGGAGCCCCTTCAGGTACTGGGAGGCCACTGGAAGGTCTCCCTGGAGCCTTCTCTTCAGCAGGCTGAACAGCCCCAGCTCTCTCAGCCTGTCCTCACAGCAGAGCTGCTCCAGCCCTGGCATCATCCTCGTGGCCTCCTCTGGGCTGGCTCCAGTAGCTCCATGTCCTTGTGCTGTTGGTGGCCCCAGCACTGGAGGCAGCACTGCAGGGGGGGTCTCAGGAGAGCGGAGCAGAGGGGCAGAATCCCCTCCCTGGCCCTGCTGCCCACGCTGCTCTGGGTGCAGCCCAGGACACGGTTATTGGCTCTGTGCTGCCAGCGCACGGTGCCGCCTCATGTGGAGCTTCTCCTCCCCCAGCACCCCAAGTCCTTCTCCTCAGGGCTGCTCTCTGTCCATTCTCTGCCCAGTCTGTATTTATGTCTGGGGTTGCCCCAGCCCAGGTGCAGGACCTTGCATTTGGCCTTGTTGAACTTCCTGATGTTTGCTCAGGCCCACGCTGTGGGTGGGCAGTTGTCCTGTTCTGGGTGATGGGGAATATTTCCCAACTGGAACTTTTTTAGGGGTTTTTGCTCCTCCAGGGTCGCTGTTGGTGGGTGGTGAGCAACTGTACTGTGCATCACTCACTTTTTTATATATATATAAAATTATTATCATTATTATTATAATTACTATTTTAAATTTATTTTACTCCAATTATTAAATTGTTCTTACCTCAACCTACAAGTCTCCTTACCTTTACCCCTCTTCCCTGGGGAGGTTGGGGAGAGTTTGTGTGGTGTTTGGCTGCCAGCCAAGTTAAACCACTACAGCTCTGAAGGAGCTCTGGCAGCCCCATGGCTGGTAGGTGTTGTCGAGCTTGGCTCTCTGCATCTCACAGCCAGGGCTTTTGATTGTCATCTCCTTCCCTCTCCATCTATAAGAGGACAAGGGGAAACGGGAGGGACAGCAGGGCTGCACAAAAATGCTGGGTCAAGAACAGTTTGGGAGTGGGAAAAAAAGGAAGAAGAAAAGGTTTGTCATGTGCTTCCAGTAAACACAATATCTGACACAGAATTACCGGGGGGATTATGCAGCATCAGCGCATACGTGTCTCAGAGTGACTTTCCTCGCCAGAAGGACACTAATCGCGCTCGCCGAGATCAAAGCCTTTAATCAACGTTTAAGCATCTTAAGTTTGTTCCACTTTATTAAATGAAAATAATGACACTGTGTTTTACATTACGTTAAAGAGGAGGAAGATGCCCCAGAAAAGCTGCCTCTTCCCTCTCTCCTTTATAGCTGAGCACAAAATTACCTCCTGGCCCGCAGGGAAATGGGTTTGGTGGCAGCTTACAGAGCGTAGCTGGAAAAGGCGAGCTTGATCTCCATCACCCGCAAGCAGATCAGACACAGCTCTTGACACGTGGTGAAGGGAGAGTCCTACACCATGAGCACATCCACAGCAGCTGTGCGTGTTCAGGGAGATGACAAGTAGTTCTGCAATGATTTGATGGAGTAAAACCTTCTCTTTGCTGCAAAACACAGAGTGCCTGATGGAAATCTTTAGCAAACATCTCTCTTCTGCTAAGGAGCTTGCACTTGGCTGTGCTTGGGAAGAGTTAGATGTGTCCCCTTGGAAAGTGCTAAAATGAGACTTTTACATTTTCTAGTTTGAAGCAGTCTTGCTTAGAATTTACCATTATTTTTATGATCACTTTTGAAAATGTTCAAGCTGGAAGTAAAACTTTCCCTTGGGTCTGCAATTACCTTTTTTTTCCCTCCAATTTTCCAAAGAGAAAGTTAAAAAAAAAAAGTTAAACAGAATCTTTTATTTTCTATTTTAAATTATGCAGTATTACCAAAGAGCCTTGAAACCAATTATTCAAACAGGTCTTTGCTTTCTCCCATACTGAAGGACAATTCCTGCCCTTGCAGTGGAAGAACAGCTCCAAGGAGGGGAGGGAAGCTTTGCCAACCTTGTTGTTCCTCAGCACTCCAGAAGACAGGGGAGAAAATGGGTCCTCCTGCATCATGCTCATTACCATCTCATCTGCACCCAGCACCAATGCCATATCTCATGTTGCAGTGTCAGAGCAGGAAGGTCTGATCCAGCTTTTAATCCCCCTCCTTGTTAATTAGGACTTGCTTTAATAGGTCTACAGTGGATAACCTGAGCAACCTAATGGAGATGTAACACCAGCCACTAGTTCTGCTGCACTTGCCATTTGCTGTCTCTCCCAGCTTCTTTTTCTCCGTGCTTGCCCACTCCATACTAATTTCCTTGTGCAGAGCAATGCACTGGGTCCCCTGGGTCGGAGCTGTACCTGTCCCCAGGTTTGCATGGACTCCTGCTTGGTTTCCTCTGCTCTGCTCTCCATCCAATCAGTCTGGCCTGGGGAACCATCCCTGTCATCCAGCTCAGTCACAGAATCCCAGCATTGCCTGGATTGGAAAAGCCCTTTAAGCTCATCGAGTCCAACCATGAACCCAACACTGACCAGTCCCCACTGACCCCTGTCCCTCAGCACTGTGTCTACACAACTCTTCAATCCCTCCAGGGATGGGGACTCCACCACTGCCCTGGGTTATGTTTCTGTTCCTGCAGGAGATGTGGTGCTGTCGTGATAGATGCCTGTTTTCTATCACTTGGAGAAAAAGGGGTTTATGGCAGATGGTTACAGCTCCCCACTCCGATCAATAAACATCCAGTGAGAGAGAGATGAGCAAGCAGGATTGCAGGAGTCAGCATCAGCTCAGGCTTCCAAAGCTGCTTTTCAGAGTGCTGTCAGCAGCTGCTCTGCTCCTCAGCGTTGCTGCAGTGCTCAGCACATTGGCAGAGCAAGCACATCCCATGGAGGTGAGCAGCAGGGAGCCCAAAACTCTGCCCCTCAGTTCCTGGTTCTGCCCCTGGGTCTCTGTATGACTTTTGGGTACATAAGCTGTGAGCTGTCAGAAAGGTTCTTCCATCCTTGGCTACTCCAGGTCCATCACATCTCACCCCTGTTTTAAGACTCACTTGTTTTCTTTCTGCTTTAGGTGCAAGAATCTACCAGGATGGTGCAGGTCTGTTCAGATGAGCGATCACCACTCTCCCCAGTTCCTTCTCTGTCACTGTAGAGCCTTTTGGCTGCATTTTTAATTCTTGATCTGAACATCTCCACCCTGCCATGGAGATGGCATTAGAGGAAGGGATCAGGTAGTTATTGTAGGAACTTAGGGTTTGTTAGTTAGCAAGTTCAACTGTTCTGTTAAGCAAATTGCTTTCCAGGGTCTGCAGAAGTGTGCAGCTGTGCTGCGTGTCAGAGATCCACAGCCATAAGCTGAGAGGAGAAGGAGAGCTGAGATACAATCCTGTAGCTTCATCTTCAAATTACAACGTTCTCAACATCTAAATCTTGTTTTATTCAGTGAGTACAAACTCTGGCCAGACACACTGGTACAATTCTCTCTTCCTAAATTGCCAGGCCAAGATTTATGTGTAGACAAGGTTGCAAATTCACTCCACTCTTGCATTCTTGCCATCCAAAGTCATGTTTGCACTGGGTGGCACTGGATCCTCCTGAGGTTTGTTTTCCATAAGTGATCATTATCGCCCTCTCTCCTGCGATGCTGAACAGCGTGATCTTTGCATGTCACATGTCATTAGGTTTAAAGTCATTTAGCAAAGACATTAGTCTGCAGCTGGATGGAACTGTCTGGTATGTGCCACTTGATTTCAGCTTTCATGGTCTGACACTCACTTCAGGCTTTAAGATCTTCATGTGATGAATCTGTGCCTCAGTTTACTTTTCTTACCTACTGATTTCATTTAAAAATGGAAAAAAAATATTTTTTTTCTTCTAATCTTTGCACTATTGGCAGCTGCTGGAGCTATGGAGACTTTTGCACGTGAACAAACACACTCACATCAGCCTCCAAGCAGAGGGAGATGCGTGTGGCTCTGCTGCCCAGAAGACCTGCTATGGTGGAGACTTCTCCTGGGAGTTCAGCCAAGCCTTGGCTTCACCTTCTCCCTGTGCACAGCGCCCTTGCTTCAGAGAGCTATCATAAGGGTTGGTTCATTAACACTTGTAGAAGGCATCTGAAGTGGAACATCATTTATGAGTGTGCTGTTTGGGCAGTGAGGAGCTGTCATGCCCATTCACCGCTTCCCATGAAGCTGTCACCTCCATTTGGAGTTTGCCTTTCGCAGTGTCTGAGCATGAACATGGATATAACTCCTGCCCTGAGCTACCCAGCATCATCTGAGCTGGCTCTAAAGTTGCAGACAGATTTTTTTATCCACCTAAACAGGCAGAGTAAGAATCCAGCAGGAGATTTGTCCATGAAAAGAATGAGATAAATAATTGAGTACAACAAATGTACGGTACAAAACAGTCCAGTGACATGAACAGTGGGGGCCTCCAGCTGCAGGCAGAGGACATAAACTCCCTTCCTCTCCTTTGGAAACTATTTTAACCATATGGGCTGGTGGAAAAAGAGGGGGGAAGTGGTTTTCTCTCCTAGTTCTGACAATCCCACTCTGTGACACTCATCACACAGGGCTCAGGGCAAAACGAGCCAAGCTTTCCATGTTTTCCACCCAGTGCACGGTTGGTGAAATGATAAATGTTGGTGAGATGACTGATGGGCTCATGCTCGGTCCCAGACAGAGACAGGATCCCCACAGATCCCAGACCTCATCAGCACAAAGTGTTCAGCAGCTTCTGCCACTCTTTCGGGAACCTGACACAAGAAGAGATGGGGCAGAGAACAAAGGGCAGGGGCAGCAGCTGTGCCACCACCACCGCGGCCGTTCCTTCGCCATCCCTGTCTCTCTTGGCTGCACGCCTGTTAAAGCTAATTGCTGGGAAGGGCTGGGGTTGGTACGTGCTGCCATGCTGGCTCATCAGCTCTTTTGTCACCCCGTGACCTTGGCAGGTATGGAGTGTTTGGCAGCACTATAAACATCAGCTCTTGCTGTCTGTTAGTCAGGCTGCAAAACCGTGGGGCACCCGCGCAGACACGGGGCGTGCCGGTGAGGTGAGGCTCTCCAACATCTCTCCTCTCCTCTTGGAAAGGCAATGTCTCTGTTTTCTTGTACAGCAACTGAGTTGTCTTTGAGTGAAGACCTTTTTCAAGATGAAAATCCTTCTCTTTTGGGGGAGGATGGGAGAAACCCATGGTGACATGATTTCAGAAGGCGTCATGTAAAGGGAGATACAGAAAAGGAGAGGAGATGGATGGATGGACGGACAGGCAGCAGGCTGGGCTGGCAGAATCTGAAGGGCAAGGACAGCCTTGAAGAGACAAGATGGTCCAGACAACTCAGCAGTGGTGTTGGCAGAAGGCTCAGCAGGCTCCTGGGGTTCTGACGCTTTTTACACACTGACTTTTTGCATTCTGTTCATGTTTCTTTCTATTCCTACACCTGGATCATGGCCAGAATGAAAAACAAGAAGGGGAGATAGAAAACATAGTGCTTTTCAATTAAACAAGGAGCACTTTGCCATTGTAAGCGAGCTTATTTAGACATTAAATCAAAATCAAATGCTTGCACTATCAGTGCTACTTACAGTCTGATAATTAATGATGGCTTTCCCCAGCGAAAACTCTTCTGTGTTCTGTCAGCACCACTGTACATCTTTGATCGAAAGCTTTTTAAGTAGTTTCAGAAGCTGGATCTGTAAAATAAAAATAACACGTAGTGGTAATTCTCTGCCCAAGAAATAAATAATAGAGACTTGTAACATTTAAGTGTTGGATGTCAGCTAATCAACCATTTCAGCATCGTTGCATGGTGCTGAGCTGAGAAATGGGAGAATGAAGGGTTTTCTTTGCAGTTATGTGGAAACTCTTTTCCATCCCTCTGACAGTGAGAAGGAGGTTTAAAGCAGACGTAAATTATTTTCGCCTTGTTTTCAGGACCTTTTCCATAATCTAAATGGTGGAAAGGGATCTTAGTGCTAATGAAAAACAAGCTCAGTTCTTCTGATGGAAATACAAACCATCCCACTTGCATTTGCCCTTCCCCCTGCTAAGTTGTTGGAAGAGGATAAAAGCAGAAGGGGAGGCAAAGCTGCATGTGTCAAACTGTCTGCATTAGTCATCACTAAGCAGAAGTCTCCAAGGTCATATTCCATCAGGGGCCCTCAGCAGCCAGAAGGTAACCTGGGCACCTCTGGAGCTGGAAGCATGAACTACTGGGAGGAATAGCTGACTGCAGGTGTAAGGGCTGCAGGAAGGTCAGGAAATTCCAACTGGGATGTGGCTGGCAGGTCCCACCTCCCCACCAATTCCTCACCTTTGTTCAGAGTTTGGACTGAGCTGCATTCACAGATATCCCTTTCTTTTCATCTCTCTCCATTCAGGAGCATCTAGGAGCTCAGTCTCCTTTCCCATCCCTCCATTTGGAGGTAGAGTGAAGTCCCACCTGATGCTCTTGAGCAACACGTGCCTTCCCTCTGTTCTCAGCTGCCATGGCAGCGGGTGTGAGGACAGCATCCCTCACCCTTCCCTCTCCTGACCTGTCTGCTGGAAGGAGTTTTCTCTTCTCCCCTCAGCACGCTCAGCGGAGCAGACAGCTGCCAAGTGCAGTAATTAGGCCTCACCTCACTCCGCCTAGCACTGCCAGCTGCTGGGACAATTAAGCTGCATTATTACTTTCTAAATTGAGAAATGCTTCCCCTCCTCCTTTTGCTCCCCTCCTCCTTCCTCCTTCTCCCCCACGCACACCCTGCGATTCACCACGGTGCAGCTTCAGCACTTCCCAGCCCCAGTGGGATGCTCGGTGCCGGGAGGGGTTTTGAGCTCAATGCAGGACCTGTCCCTCCATCCTGGGGAGAAGAAAACAGGTTTCTGCCCTGCATTGTGGAGAAGAGAGAGAAGGAAAGAGATGGGGCTATGAGTAAACACTGGGTTGTCCTTGCAACCTCTGTCTCCTGTTACCACCTTTGAGAGGATCAACAGCCTTGTCCTGGGGTACATCAAGCACTGTTTGTGAGCTGGGTGAGGGCGGTGATAAAAATGATCTAAAGCTACTGGAGAGTGTCACAACTGGGGAAGGGTTTATAGAGCAAGCTGGATAAGGAGAGGCTGAAGTCACTTGGTTTGTTCAGCCTGAAGGAGACTGAGGAGATCTCCTGGCGGTCTGGAACTTCCTCCCAAGGGGCATCTGGTGTCTGGAGTACATGAATTCTTTACAATGGGGGGTGTGTGGTACATTGGAGGGACAATAGGTCTGAATTTGTCATCTAAAGGGATTGTAATCATGGTAATTAACAGTATTTGTAGATTTTAGTCTCGCTGGCAGTAAGGTTTTACATGGTATGTCTTCTGCAGAACAATTTCTGTTACTTCGAGAGGATAAAAACTGACATAGGTTCAAAATGACTTGGAAAATCAATAAGCAATAAAACTTAGCATGAGAACAAATAAATTAGCTCAATCAGAAAAAAAAAACCCACTGAGAGGCCATCAAACTAGTTAGACAGATGATGTCAAATGTCACTCCAAGAGATGAGCAGTTGTTAAGGCAGAGATGCCAGGCTCCTTTTCAAACTATCTTCTCAACCTCTCTCTCTCTCTTTAGGATTGGGCTTGCTTCCATCTGCCAAACTCAGTTTGAATCAAGCAGAAAAAGATAGACAGCCTATAAAATACCTGGTGTTCCTAGAAGGTGTTTTCCTTTGTATGACAGTTGTGTAGTGAATTTAACAGTGACTGAACATGCCCTTTGGGTGCTGGACGTGCTGTGGTCCTGTGCTTACCTCTCTGCCCGTACTGGCTCAGCAAAGGGAACCATGGCGCTTGGGGCTGTTGCACTGGCCTGATTTGAGACTTGGTGTTGAAGAGGAAACTGAATTTCACCCCAGTGTTCATCAGAGAGAGCTGGGTTGGAGGTTGAGATGGTGCTGGAGGGGTGTGGGACCTCCCTGTCAGGGGTCTCTCACCATGAGAGCAGTCGCTCTGCACAGCAAGACACCATGAGTGCACCTGGAACCAGTCACCCTGCCTGCTCGTCCCAACTTGAACGAGTGATTAACTAATTAAAATGCACTAGAACAATTGCAATTGAGTGTCTGCCTGTAACCTTCAGCTCTGGCTTAATTAGTACATAAACCTTGCTTTGTGCCCCGTGCAAGGGAGTGAATTTAATGCACTTGGACTTATCTGTTCAACCTACCACGGAGGGTACCAACAGCTCATTGTGCTGTTGATCATCCAGTCTCGCACGACTGGACTATGATCATCCTTTTATATCTTATTGGCCACTAAATAGGTTTAAAATCAATGATTTAAGTCAATATGCAGTGGGCTAGGAGAGCTGCTAGGTCTAGATGCTGGCTATTATACAGGCAAACAGTCTCAGCCAGTTTCCAGCAGCAGAAGAAACATTTTTTTATTGCTCATAATTATATGTTTTTCACTAAATTAATCACAGGAGTAGATCTAGTATTTGATTGAGCAGTGCTGCACCATGCTACACTAAATCTGAAGTTGACCCTTTGGCTTTATGTGAGCTAAGTCTATGGATGTTAATTATGGTGAGAAGAAAGAGTGGTCCACTGGTACAAGTCCAACTGGAGGCTCTGGAGCGGAGCTGCCTGGGCAGTTTCCCTTGGTGACTACTGCAAAATATTTGGGGGTTGACTTGATATGAATTGTGGTTTTTTTCCAGCTTTTTAGCAAAAAGAAACTAGGTAAGAAATGATTCCAGCTTGAACAAAATATTTGCTTCATCTGGGGGAGATTGTCAAGTCTTTGTTGTTCAACTGTCTAGGAAGATGTTGAGCAATAAAATCCCATTTCAAAACAAAACATCACAATGTTTTGATAAGGGAATTTGAAGTGGGAGAAGAGGACTAGCAAGCTGAAATGAAGGAACTCAGCACTAGCTCATGACATATTCTGGATTGACCAATATCTGGGTTTTTTCAACATAAAACAGCTGAGCCCAGCTGTGCTCGGAGGAGGGAACCTCAAGTCCTTGCCTGTCACAGGCTCCTTGGTGACCTCGAGTGAGCCACTTTGCTCTTCAGACCTGAATGAAGGGCAATTTCCAGGGAGAAAAGTAAAAATCAGTGTTTTTCACAAATGGATAATCCATATCCATGGTTATTTCTAATCTAAAAGCTTCATTTAGATCGAGGTGGGTTGGTTTTTTTTATTATTTTGACCTTTTCAGGCTTAATTGTTTTCTCTCTCTGTAAGTTCAGTTAAATTTTGAATTGGAAAATCAGTGTAAACAGAAAAACCACAGATTTTAATTAAAAAAAAAAAAAAAGTTGAACCAGGATGTTTCAGACTTCAAAACTTTTTGAACACTCAAGATTACAGATGGGTCAGAAGGAAACTTCTCCATTGAAAAGTTCTGGTTCCAGCACATCAGCAATTCTCCATGGGGGAAAAGATGGGGGAATTTCCTGGCCAATCTCTGAATATTTCTGGTACCTGCAGCAGCTTTTTCAAACCTTTTCACATACTTTTACTTTTACCCTCCCACACACTGCTGAGAAATAAATCCTTTGGAAATGGAAATCAGGCTTGAAGTAAACAGATTAGTAATGGTTATTTGGTAACACTTTATTAATTAAATGTCCTAACTACATTTAAACCTAAGCATTTAATTTAGATTTATAAGGATAATTTAGATTTATAAGAATCGTTATTATACATTAAGTACAGTAAATGCCAATTGATTTTTATAGACAATATTTACTGAGGTGTAACCACACTGCAGAATTTAATTATCTTCATATTTAGTTAAAAGGACAGTACAAAGGTTTCAGAACCAGAACCTTGTGTAAGGGCTGACAGGGTTGGGAGCTGATTCTGCTAATTTCACTTTAGAAAGCCAACCCTTGCCCTGTCCCATATCTTCTGGGGTAATTTCCATAAATGCCAAGAAAAAAACTCAACACACACTTTTTCCATGGGAAAATCTTTCACCTCGTTGTGCTATCGGCTGCAACTGGACAGAGGGCAGCACATGGGCAGTTGGCCAAGGACTGAGAGGTTGGATGTTGAAACCAGAGCTAGTCCCCTTCAGCATCCCTTCTGGTAGAGCATCCATCAAATATTTCCTGCCAGTATGGGCCCTTGTTAAGCCCCATTCTTAATATAGGAACTTCATATATATATATATAACTCGTCATTAAATGGCCGAGGTGTGTGGCCCTATTGCTGCCTACAACTCCCTGCAAGGAGGGTGCAGAGAGGTGGGGGTGGGTCTGTTCAACCAAGGACCAAGTGACAGGACAAGAGGAAATGGGCTCCAGTTGTGCCCAGGGCAGCTGAGATGGGATGTGAGGAAGAATTTCTTTGCTGAAAGGGTTCTGAGGCATTGGAAGGGGTTGCCCAGGGCAGTGGTGGAGTCCCCATCCCTGGAGGGACTGAAGAGTCGTGTAGACACAGTGCTGAGGGACATGGGTCAGTGGGGACTGGTCAGTGTTGGATTCATGGTTGGACTGGATGAGCTTAAAGGGCTTTTCCAATCTGGGCAATTCTGGGATTCTGTGAAAACAATGTTGGGGAAGCCAGTTTAGTCAGTGGTTATGAACAGAAGAGGACATTTCTGACTTCTGCTGTGGAGAAGCACTGATTTGCCATTCTGGGACTGCTTGTGAGAAAGGAGCCACATCTCCATAGCAGAAGTCTCCATATTATTAGAAAAAATTCAGTATTTTCAAGTTGTCATAGGTGGTTTCCAAAACAGAAAGTATTAGTGCTTTTGTTCCAAAGGCCTTTTTATTTTGCCACTGTGTTCTTTATATCAACATTCTTTTGCTCTCTGAGCAGCTTTCATTTTCTTGTTAGCCTGTTTAGGAACTCATTCATCAATCAGGTCAGATACATCTTCCCCTTCTTGGTCAGAAGAACCACATGCAGAGCCAGCTTTTGCAGCAAGGTAAAACACAGCCTGAATCACCAAGTCTGTGGTTTCCAGGTGGGAACCTACAGCAAAATCATTTCTCCTACTGTCTTCCAGGATGGAAACACCACCAGTGCAGGGACAGTCTGCTTGGGATCTCTCCCTGTTTGATTTTGCAAAAATTTGTCCAAACATTTGATTCACTGGCAGTTTAGGAAGGTTCATGTCCCATAAGCTTCACTTTGAGATTTGAGCAAGAACATGCCCAGAATCTCAAGCAGAGGCCAATGAGTCTCACCCGTGTTCATGTCAGCCCCATAAATCAGCCCAGACACTCAAACAAGTTCATGAACCTTCAGGAAACTTGAAACAAACCTGGGTTGAATCTCCAGGCTCGATGCACAGTTCTCGTAGGAAATAATTCACAGCCTGCAGCTCTGAGGGCAAGATGATTTCTAAAGTGAAAATAGCATAAAGCACAGATATTATATGAGATAAACACCTTTTTTTTTTTAAATGCAGTTATATTGAAGACTTTGCTGTTATAATCTGGGAATGTAAATTAGCCTGCTCTGACCACTCTGATTTTGCCCACATTTTTCTTTCTCTCAGATATCACAAATACCAAAACCCTACAATTCTCACCAGAATTAACAGTAACTCCAAGTGTTTTAAAACCTCTGCAAAATCCAGCTCATGCTGTATATTCTGTATTGTAGCTCTTTAAGATGCAATATTGCACATTTTCCAGATGAAGAGTAATCCACTGCTGTACGGGGTAATTTAACAACTGAATTGCTCAGTGGTCGTCAGGAATAAAGGTTCAGCTGCGAGCCAGGGGATGAGCATACGGCAGAGAATTGAGTGCAAAGATGTTGTGCGTGGGGGATCTAGCAAGCAAATGAGATGATCCTGTTGAATCTGTAATTGAGATAATTACTTGGAATATGGATATGGAGTTTGTGGAGGAGGAGGAGCTTCTGTGTGTGCGTTGGTGCGTCTGTTCATCTATTTGTGTGGATACAGGAGTATTTGAGCTGACTCACTGGTTGCAGATCAGGAGCCGTTGAATTCAGTGATGATGCTTTTAAGGAGGCCAGGCTTTTATTCCTAAAAATGTCAGTCTGTCCTGGTTTTTAACTGGAACAGAGCTGGGTTTCTAGAGCTAGAACAGTGCTGGGGTTTGGGTTCAGCTGGGATTTGTTAGGAGAAGGATGTTGATAACACATCGATGTTTGTGATTGTCACTGGACGTTGAAGGACTTTGTGTTTTGCTGGTCTGCAGGTGCAAGATCTGGGAGCGAGGAATATTGCAATGAATGAGCTCCATGGGCATTGGGCTCTGCCAAGGGGCTGTTCCATCTCCTGTCCCCCATGGGCAGGAGATCCATGAGAGGCTCTTCCTCTCTGTCTCTCTCTGGCTCTCGCTCGGGCTCTGGCTCTCCCGGGATTGCGGTTTCGGGTCGGGATTGTCGCTGCTCCGGGATCGTTCTCTGGGAACGGGCCGGGCTGGGTGGGCGGGTGGTGAGCAGTGGCACTGGGGGTCACTCATTAGCATATTTTATTACTGTTATCATTATCACTACTATTTTAATATCAGTACTATTTTAAGTTTTCTTTTATTTCCATTATTAAATTGTCCTTATCTCGCCCTACAAGCTTCCTTGTCCTTGCCCCCCAATTCTATCCCCTGTCCCCTGAGGGTGGGGGGCAGTGGGTGAACGGCTGTGTTGGCTGCCAGCCCAATGGAACTATCACACAGTCTTTGTATGCAATGTTGGAGAAAGAGTGACAGTTAAGGTGGATTTCAGGAAGGAGCAAGGCTAGGTACCCACATCACCATCACCCAGTGGGAACAAGGCATGTGACCTGCTCTGGCTCTGTGCAGATTCCTGGGATAACGGGGATACAAGCAAGAATCACAGTCTGCAGTATTTCATCCTAGACGTGCTCTGGCCATTAAGATGTTCAGAGTTTCTGAAGTCTTTGGAAATTCAGAGGAATTTGGGTTTTACTTTCCTGTGTTTGTGTAGTACAGCCTGGGTGATAGAAGCAAAATGTGACTGTGCTCCACAGAGGCTAAAAGTCACAGCAGTGTGTTTGTGCCAGGCTGTGTCAGAGCTGCCAACCAAGCCATCAGCGGGGTGGGTACCTGCTCTCTTCATGCACTGGGACCCAACGTGAGCTCCTCCATAGCAGTTTGCCAGAGAAGGAGAGCAGGAACCAGTCTGGCTCAAACACTTCTTTACTGTCTGCATCTGCCATTCTGCTGCAATTCAGAGTGAAAACTTCCTCATGTGGGTTTCTTCAGCTGTACTTCCCAGGGTGTCCCAGAAAGTCAAGCCTTGTCCCAGGCTGTGCAGGCGCAGCAGTGCAGGGGGTCGGGTTTGGCTTTGCCCATGAGCGATGAGCACTGGTCCAATGTCTGGACCAGCCTTATGCTGATAGCAATTTACTTCCCTCCCTTGTCCTCTGGGTATAAACAAGTAAAAATGGGACTTGGACAGGGCATCAGTCCCAGAAGTCAGGTTTTTGTTTTTATTTGCTTTGCAGAGAATGACCAGACAGAAAAATATAGAGAGAGATAAATCTGCTCACGCACACAAATATTGTGATGAAAATGAAGACAGTTCTGTTGTGTGAATGTTTCAAGGAGCACAGAGCACTGGGAACATGTTCCAAATGTCAAATGGATTCTACTCCAGCGCCCTTATTGTTTCTAATAATTCTCATCTAATGTCACCCCTGGCAACAACAATACAAGTCTCAATATTCGCTCTGATGTAGCCTCACTGGATATTTTTAAGCAATGAGGAAATTGCTGGGGAAGTGAGAGAAGGAGGGGCAGGGTTGCTGTTGCACCCAACACAAGGGTGACAAAACAGATGCCCAAATTAAATCCATCAGAAAGATTGAGTTGGCAATTTCAGGGTCCCTGACGCTTGTGCTGCTGAAGCCTGGATAGGTTCACGTTTGAGTTTTTAATCATGAGATTTGTCTCCATTGGAATACAATTAGGGAGCCCTGAGCTTGGAGCAAACAGGCTGGAGGAGCAGGGTGAAAGCACTAACGTGAAGGGGGACAAATCATCTTAATTTTGCCAGGCTGAACAGAGCTGTCACATTATGAGGTCAGGCCAAAGCGAGCTGATTTTGTGGGAAGGAAGGATAAAATGACTAGAAAGGTGGAAAGTGCAAAGGGGCAGCATGGGCTTGTCCTCCATTATTTTATTACTCTTTTGACCCCAAAGGTTTTCATAAAGTTGATGAACAGATAGAGCAGCCAACCCCCCGAGGCCCTAATACAACCATTCCTCCATCCTCCTGCCAGGCACATGCTGGCTGCTGCTGTGAGGGTGTTTGCAGAGTTTCCAGCAGCACCATCACTGAGAGCTGGTCCATGTCCCCAGTGCAAGGAGGCAGCAGGGAAGAGCACAGCTCCTCCTCCTCTGCTGAGCACCAGGGGATCTGCTGAGCAGCATCTCTCCTCGCCTGCCTCTGGGCAGTGACCACTCTCAAGTGTCTGCCTCCCGCCACCCCAGGCTGGATCCATGGAAATGTTTCCCAGATGATCCCAGTGCCTCCTCCCCTGTGCCTGCACCACTGCACTGGAAGAGGAAAAGCCCATTGTGGTAGTTTAACTTGGTTGGCAGCTAAACACTGTGCAGCTGCTCACACTCCTTCTCTTACCCCTTCCCACCCAAGGAATAGGAGAGAGAATTGGAGTAAAGGAATAAAGATAATTTACTTGCCTGGAGAAATCCAGGGCCAATATCCCAAGTGATGTCCTTTCTGTGCCCTTGGTCCTCCCTTACCTCTGGAATGCAATAATGACCAGCCACCTGCAACTTGCTTGGATGCTGCTGGTATTTCTTCTTCTCTTTGCCACTGCCTAGGGGTATGCACCATTCATTTAATACATATAGAAATATTATCCTTGTTAATCCCTCAGAGAAAAATAATATCAACAAAACTTATTACCATTTCCTGTGTGGCTGACTGAGTAATGTGAACCAGATGATGTTTATATTTAAAAAATGAAAACGCCAATAAAAAAGTAATTTTAAAAAATTCACCTCTTGGTATTTTCCTGTTACAAATAACAGAGATTTGCTACATCTGCATGGTAGAATTCAGCAAAGACAAATGGTCTTTATTACCTCAGTTACAGAAGTTAGAACCATGATGGCCCCATTTCAAAGTGGCACTCCTGATTTTAAGCACATAGCATTTAATTATTTCTGTGGGATCAGCTTAATAAATCAAGAGCTTGTGAACATTTCTGGTGGGAGCACAGGTCACATCTACCAGGTCTCAGTTGTGCCCTTCACAATGCTGAGCTGGAGAAAAAAGGTCTATTGCTGGAAAAAGCCAGTGTAACTCTTTTCTGTTCAGTAAGACTACACTTATTTACATAGATTTGCATAGTTCTGGAGCTCATTCATCCATACCAAAAGCTCAAGATTAAAATAAGGGGGGAAAAACCCCACTAAAATCACACTTAAAGCCCTGCAGACAGGACCAGGGGCAGTGCTGTAGCTGTAGGAAGGGCCCGTTGCACGTTGGAGGTTGGGCATGGAGGGAATCCACAGCACCATCAGTGGATAATTCTCATCCCTTCTAAAGAGACAGATTTATCTGATGCTTATTAGGGAACATCTGACCAGATGTGAAGCTCAGAAAACTCTTTCCAATTTTCTTCTTTCACACCTCTATTGCTTCCCAAATTTTTCATCCCACACGCTGTAATTATTACTGATTGATCCCTTTCATTAGATGATTTCTGGGGGGTTTTTTTGTTTGTTTTGTGTCTTTGAATTCTGTAAGCAAAATCCTTTTTTTTTTTTTTTTTTGCTGTTTTTGGTCACAATTATAAAAGAAAGACTCATCAAATGGAATGGCCAAATTATAAATCAAGGGTGTCCATCATTTTCCAGAAATGAGAAGAATCAAGCCGTTTCTCTGACGTGATGAAAATAGAGCTCTCCATGGCCAAGGTCTTGTGTTGCATCTCTCAGCCTCAGCTGTAATTTGGAACTGGCTATCATCCAACTCCAATTCTCTTGCAATTCTCCCAATAGCTGAGTTTTTCCAACCATTTCTGTCATCAGACAGGACTCTCAGCTCACTTTCAAAAAACAATCAGTCCTCTTTTCTTTATGGCTGTGAAAAGAGTAAAGAGAGATAGAGAGCAAGGTGCTGGTTTGAATTTCTTGCTCCAGTCTATCTGTTTATGCCTATCATCTGTCTGTCTTTCTAAAAATAACAGATGTGTTTAAAAAGTAATGTAGAAAGGGTGACAGTTATTCAGCAGAAGGTCTTCCATCCCATAAATATTATTTGAGCCTTTCTGTCAGGACCAGAAAGGTTTTAGGTTTAGTGCTGACCCTGTTGAAAGGGATGATCTGGGCCTACAAGAAAGCTGGGGAGGGACTTTTTGCAAAGGCAGTTAATGACAGGACAAGGGGTGATGGCTTGAAACTGGCAGAGGGGAGATGGAGATGAGATGTGAGGAAGAAATTCTTTGGTGTGAGGGTGGTGAGACCCTGGCCCAGGTTGGCCAGAGAAGCTGTGGCTGCTCCTCCCTGGAAGTGTTCTGGGCCAGGTTGGATGAGGCTTTGAGCAACCTGGTCTAGTGGAAGGTGTCCCTGCTGCTGGCAGGGGGCTGGGACTGGATGAGCTTTAAGGTCCCTCCCAACCCAAACCAGTCTGGGATTCTGTGATTCTGTTGCCCTGTGGCAACTGAAGGGCTCAGCCAAGTGAATGTAGGACACAGGAGGTTTTGGTATCATCCTATTAGGGTTAAACACCTCCACACCACGCTCTATCTATATGAGACTGGGCTGTGGACTTCGCTTACACACCTCCATCCAGCTCTTGCAGAAAGACAGCAGTGATCTTCCTCCCCTTGCCTCATCTTCCCCAGACAGCTCCACCACCCAAAGCAATAGCAGCAGGGTTAGAAAAGTTTCTTTCAGTCATTGGAATAACAAAAAACTTCTCTGGCAGGCACACATCTCCAGCATGCCATGAATGGAACAATTAAAAATGATAAAGGGTCTATCTTGGTTCTGAACACCCCGGTTGAGTGAAGAGATAAGTCCTCCTTTCATTCAAAGTCATTAATGGCTCAGCCATTTCAATGCTGTTTTCCCATCGAAATGTATGAATTTTTAATCCTTTAATTGCATGTTATCCTAAACACCACGTGGGCTTTCTTCTTATTTATCCACTTGCTTTTGTTGTTACAGGTAAATGCTTTTTTTGAACTCGCTTTTATGGAGGGGAAAAAAAAAAACCCCAACAACCCACATTGTTATCTGTCTCTCTGCAGGAGGACAATGGGGGCTTGGCAGGTGAATGGCACAGGAGGGGAGTCTCCAGTGGCTTCTCCATTTGGAATCTGCCTTTGGATGAGATGAGCTGTGATCCTGGGATCTGGCTGGTGAGAAAAGCAGAGTTGTTGGTTTTTTTTTTACTTCCCAGTCTCGGAAATGGTTTTTGTGATAAGAGCAAAATTAATTACTGGGGAGATTACTGAAAGAAATCTTCTGCTGATATGATAACTGTGTTCATTGGAGACATCTGTTTGGTTTTATTTCAGAAGAAATTCCTCTGTTTTGCTCTTGGAGCTGTGAATAGCTGGTAATACAGCTATTGTTGCAATAAATATGCATTCATTTCCGACCTCAGGAACATTGATGGAGCTTTGTCTACAATGAGCTGAATTTTTAGGGGACTGAACACAATGGTTCATGCCAAGATTGAGATCAAATTTTTTTTAAAGACTTGGGGAGGTTGGAGCCAGGGATTAACTCTAGATCTCAGGCTTCATAATTATAATAGGACTCATTTAATGGAAATAATAATCAACTGAACAAACCATTCCTAAAACATCTGACATTTGCTAGGAGGAAAAATGGGCTGATTTTTCTTGTCATGTAGGATCTGTCAGTGGCCTGTGGTGACAGACAGCATATTTATTTTTGAATGCTCTTCAGTAATTTTCCTGTTGTGGATATATTTGTTTCTTGCCTGTGAACTAAGAGTAAATAGTCCGTGAAATTCCAGCCGAGTCACAGATTTTGTTGCTCTTCGTTTTGCATTTTTACCTGTACTTCTACAAATTTGGTATAAAAAGCTGTTAAATGAGAACCCTGATGGTCTGCCCTCACCTTGCACTTTGCCTCCAATTGATGAGGTAAATTTCAGGCCAATGAGTAATGTGGGCAATGGAGTTGAAGGCCAGAAGATATCACAGGAGTTATTTATATTATTTCCTTCATAGCTTAGGTCACACATGGAGTAATCCTTAAGGTGGAGGACATCAGTCTCCCCATTATGCAAGGCATGGTGGTTCAGAAGGTCAAACATTTGGCAAAATTCACGTGTCACTTGTGTCCTGGGCAAGGAGGGTGTTTGGATCTTGCAAGAATATTTCAGTGATCTGAGTGTTTGTGTCATAACTGAGAATTTTCCTCCATGAACCTATTCCTGTTCCTTCCTCTGAGCCAGACTTCCAGGGTTTTTAGGAGAATATGAAATGTCTGTGGAAGATAAAGGGCTGAGGGGAGGGTGGTTGTTGATTTCCTTGCAAAATGGGAATGGATACTGCTGCTCTCCCCACACGTGTTTGTTGGAATGGCGATGGATATTGTGAATATGAGTGTTGCAATAACCTCAAGGTTGTCACCTTTTTCTTTTCTATGACCTGACTAGAATTTTAAAGTACCAAAAAGTTTAGAACTGTGTATTCTGGTCAAATTCTGTAGATTCAGCTCATCTATTGAGAATTTGGACGAGGGTTGGAGTAAAGTCTCACAATGATCTGAAAGCAAACATGAGTATGAAGGCAATTATGCTTCTGGCTAAATACTCTAATTGCTGAAATCAGCATCAAACCACCTGGTACTATGTTCTGTGTCAGGATTTTTTGTAAGGAAGGTCTGAATTTACAGTTTTGCTTTGCTTTTTTGGCCAAGAACAGGGATTAGCAGCTGAAGTTAAAGGCGATGCTTGTTTTTTCCCCAGCTTTAGTTGATCATGCATAAAAAGGCACAATGTATAAAACTTCAAACTTCTGCAGAGTTCTGCCAACCTTTGGAAGACAGTTTTAATTGGAACTGGATCATTTGCCTTCTCTTACTGTACCATCATTCCATGCAGTATGCAGAGAGGAGATGTGGCAAGATATGAGTCCTGGGTTTGAAGCTTGTGCTGATCCCCATGAGCTACATCACATTGACCAGAAGCCCTCCAGAATAGGAGGGGCCTGGATTTAAGGGATCCAGAAAGGCAAGAGAGAAAGAAATGTCTTGTGTGATTTCATAATTTAATGTCTCAAATACAACAGCAAAGGGCAAGAAGAAACATCCAGGGGTTATTGCCAGTTCTGGACCTACCAGATGCATTTTGCAGCCCTGCTTTTAATTCAGGCTGATACATACAGACCCAGTAATATAAGGCCAAACCAAATCAGGTCCTGAGATCTCCTTCCTAATATTGATGGTAGTTTACAAACCCTTTACAGATTCAAAATGTTAAATGCAATAAGGAAAATGTTTCCTTAAGCAAGCTATTCACAAGTCAAGAGCAGATGTATGCTTCACCCTGGTTAATATCCAGCATGACATGGCTGAGCAGGGGTAGGGATATTAATGTCTTTGTATTAGGATGCACAGTAAATATGATTCCAGCAATATCACAGGGACCAATTGGCTATTAAGCTAGAGGCAATTTTTTTTATTTTTTTTAATGTTGCAATAAATCTTACTTTTCTACAAAGCCTAGGCAAATATTAAATCAAATCCCTTTCTCTTCTCCCCCCCTCTTTAGTTATTGATTAGGGGTATTATATATCAACTAACCACAAGGAGAGCATGCCATAACTTTGATTGATTGCTCATATATTTCTGGCACTAATTCGGTGACAAGTGTGTGCTTTGCTGCCCACCCTTGTCTGTGCTTGATGTCGGTGGCCTTCTCCCCTGGCCGATTCATAGATTAAAAGATGGGAAGTGTGTGATGGATGAGGTCTTTCTGGGTGACTTTCTGCTCAGTGAGCTGGGTACCCTACTGCATAGGACAGGCAAATACTCACCTCTCTCCCAGTATAATGTTCCTTCGTGCAAACAAATTGCTTGTGAAAATAGAAGGAAGGAAAGGAGGTAGAGGGTAAAGCAAGAGTGTGTGTGTGAGAGAGAAATAAATATAAACAGGAAAAGCTGCAAGGTCAGAATAGAAAAGGTTGAAATCTTGAAACAAGATATTGTGAGTCCATCTCTAGGGTCAAAGAAATCTCTGTGCAAATGCAGTTTCCAGCAAAATACTTGTTACCAGAATGCACTGAGACTCTCAGTGGTCTGGGATCAATATCACCTACTCATTTATACAACCCTTGTCCTGTTGCCCATCCCTACAGCCCACACTGGTAAATGTCCAGGATCTCACTGCACTTTGATTCTGAATCTTTGCTTCCCCATTTCTGCTGCTGAGCGGACCCAAAAAATCTCCCTGCTGCTGTGTTTCAGGTCTTTGTTGAGATAGGGAAAATCATTCCTCTCACATGGTTATTTTTGCCATATTAAATAACAGAAGGAAATGCCATTATGAATATAACATAATTCAGACTCATCTCTCAGCAGATTTCGCTTTGGTGGGATAAATTTATCCCCGGCGGATTTCAAGAGCTGTCCACTGCTGGTTCCTAATGAATCAAACCAGCTCTGGATAACAATAATTTCTACAAATCTGCTTATCTGAGCTAAATGTTTATCCCTTTAGCTGCAAACCTCTTGATCCAGAATCATTGTTATAAAACATAAGCGGGGAGTGTCTGCAACAAGCATGTAATTGAAAGGCACTTATTTGCTCAGTTGTTAAAATGTTCAGCAGAAAACGAGGAACAGAAATTGAAGTGCCTGTTACCTACAGATTCTCCTGTTTGATTCATTTCTACAAAATAGCACATGGGAGGCTTTAAAATCACTCCTTATAAAGAAAAAAAAAACAACAAAACAACCCCCAAACCTGAAGGTACTGGATGAAAACCATTTGGTGAGTGTGGGACACAAGCAATTTGTGCAGTGTGATAATATGCCTGCTGGTGAGATGAACATATACTTTGAATTCAGACCCAAGAATAAATCATCAGAGATGGGAAGAACATGGGAGGAAACAGAAACTCTAAAATAAAAGCTGTAGAAAGATTACAGTGAAGTGAAAATATATGGCTAGATCGCTGTCTGGTCTGAGAGCGATGAAGAGAAATGCTGGCTATGGTCTGTAATTAATCTGCTGGGACTGGCTTAAAACACCTCTTGTTTAAATTGCAATGCATGGAGTGAAAGCATTGATCAGACTGATATAATGTGATCAGACTCCCATTATGGTATTTGACCTGCAAAATCATAGATATCTACTTCCAAGTAAATGCAGTGAAGGAAAATGAAAGGGGACGTTCACAGTGGTACCTGTTAGCGGGCTCTGGGTGAAAACCTTTGTGGCAATAGTAAAAGATTCTCAGAGAGTGTTGTTGTGAAATATCTGTGTTGTCTGTTAATTTGAAGTAGCTGAGAAACAATGGGCTATGTGAGCTCCTGAAAGCCTCCTGCAGATCCTCAGTGTGATACTTCTTTTTGTAATCCTAGTGTAGTGGTTCTAACTGAGCCGGTAGCCAAACACCACTCAGCCACTCGCTCACCCACCCCGCCCAGGAAATGGGGGAGAGAATCAGAAGTGATAAAACTTGTGAGTTGAGATTAAAACAATTTAATAATTGAAATAAAATAAAGCTTAGAATAATAATGACAATAATAATTATAATAATAATAGAATATACAAATGAGTCATGCACAGTGCAGTTGCTCACCACCCACCAACCAACACCCAGCCTGTTCCTGGATAGCGATCCCAGAGGAGCTAAAACCCCCAAACTGAAACTTCAATCCTGGGAGAGTTCCAGTCAGCCCTCATTTATATATTGAACCCAATGTGATATGATATAGAATATTTCATTGGCATATCTAAATGACAAATTGGGACTGTTAATTTTACTGTGTCCTCCCCCCCCCCCGCAGTTTCTTCTGCACCTGCAGACCAGTAAAACATGGGAAGTTGGAATGTCCTTGATTTTCTTAGCAACAACTAAAAACATCAGAATATTATCAGCAGTCTTCTCATACCAAAACACAGGGCTATTCTAGCTACTATGAAGAATATCAGCTCTAGCCCACCTGAAACCAGGACACCTACGCAAAAATACTGCAATTTTCATTGAGGCCCACCAGAGAAAGATGATGTCTGGAGGAACCACCTTAGTACATCAGTAGGGAGAGCTTCAAGGATTCTCCACTTGGGATAGGGATTCCAAAGTCACCCATCAGGCCAGGGATGTAACAGGAAAAGAAAAGCATTCCACTGAAAAATGGGGTTCTTGGAGTGCTCAGAAACGTCCTAGGCCAGCACTGCTGCCCTTCTGTGACTGTAGGAGGGACCATTCCGAGCCTGCTGGTCACTGAGAACATGGTGGGATGGGAAGGGGCAGGTGGCCCATTATTTACCATTATTTCAGGTAAACCTGACCTATGTTATTTACAGCTCCAAAACCTAACAGTAATACCTTGGCTTTCGTTCATGGGTGTCACTTGGCAATTTGTCTCCATTCAATATTGCTTCAGTAGCATTGGTATAAACAAATTAAGGGAGGAGAAAGCAACAAATGCAGCTTAAGACTTAATTCCCCTCCACCCACTGAATCACTGAGGGCCTTTAAGAGTGTTCAAAGCCAAATTACACTTCAGTGCACAGGATTTAATTTGCATCTGCCAACTTCAGAAGGGGGATTTAGTCGGATAGGGCATTTGCATTCCATAAAAGGAGTTGATCTCTAATTAAACTAATATCATGTTTGAGTTTCCACAGTGATAAATGGGAAGCCAACACATGCAGGTCTAGGCAAGAGGAAGGAGCAGGTTTGACAAATGTTTCAGTGTGTGATGAGGAGTTGCCTGTTCTATAGAGAGAAACATGAACCTCGTACTTCCAGACCCACAGGAGGTCTCTGCACCACTTCTGTAGCACTCACGCTCAGGAGATGCACCCGGCTGGCTCTGTTCTGAGTGCTTGTGCCAGGCTGGGAAACTCCAACACCATGTGGGCACATCAGCTCCCACGGCAGCTCCTCACCCAGCCGAGAGCCTCGCAGGATCAGGGCTTTTTCCTGGAAAAAAATGGAAAAAAAAATCTCTTGTATTCTACACACTCTGGCCTTTCTTTGTATGTGAAGTCAAAACAACTTTCTGTTTTTACTCTTCAACCTTGATTAGGACACAGCTTGGTATATGCCCACAGTTTTAGTCGTGTCAGTTGAGTGACATGGTGGTGTGATGGCCTGTAATTAAGTCAAATATGTCAGGAAGTGCCTGTGTTTCTCTGCATTCCCAGGCCCACCCACAGGATGATGCTGGGTAGTCTTGACAGCCAGGCTCCATTGAGGAAGCACAGAAAAAAAATATTATTTTTTTTCTAAGCAAAGATCCATTTAAAAATTTTCTTTGGTTATGCTGAATCAATTATTTATTTTTTTTCCCCCTAATTCCTGCTCAGTGCAAAGAAGAAATTCTTCCAGGGCAGCTCAGGCCACAGGAGACAGAAGTATTTCTTACCTACCATCAAACATTCAGGAAAATCGGTAAACTGTGGCAATTATTTTCACAAATCAATAGATTTTAAGGCCAGATAGGAACACAATTACAACCATCAAGTCTGATTTCCTGCTGTACAATGTCACTGAGTGATTCCTTTTCTGAGCCCAGCAACACAGGCTTCAACCAGAACGTATCTCTTAGTAAGACATCCCATCTTGACTTAAAGACACCAGGTGACAGAGAACAAACATCTCCCCTCAGTAAGCCCTGTAATGAGAAATTACCCACCTTGTTAAAACATGGCTATTTATTTTCTCCTTTAATTCTTCTCATACTCATTATTGAGCTGCTGAAAGTGGTCTGCTGGGTTAGTGAGCTCCCACCATCAGATGTGCGTCTGGTAGAGGCTGTTCTCCTCCTACAGCTGATTTTGGGCGGTGATTAAATCACAGTTTACTCTTAGTAGCAACAAGCAAGTCCCTTCCAAAGTCATGACTTCACTGAGGACCACACATCGTGTACCCACGGAGTGAGTTGATGTGATGTAGAGGTGCTGAGGGAACATCTGAAGTCTTTGGTCAGACAGGGAGTGGTAGACGAGAAGTTGAACGTGAGCCCCAGCGTGCGCTGGCAGCACAGAGCCAATAACCGTGTCCTGGGCTGCACCCAGAGCAGCGTGGGCAGCAGGGCCAGGGAGGGGATTCTGCCCCTCTGCTCCGCTCTCCTGAGACCCCCCCTGCAGTGCTGCCTCCAGTGCTGGGGCCACCAACAGCACAAGGACATGGAGCTGCTGGAGCCAGTGCAGAGGAGGCCACGAGGATGATGCCAGGGCTGGAGCAGCTCTGCTGTGAGGACAGGCTGAGAGAGTTGGGGCTGTTCAGCCTGGAGAAGAGAAGGCTCCAGGGAGACCTTCCAGTGGCCTCCCAGTACCTGAAGGGGCTCCAGGAAGGCTGAGGAGGGACTTTGGGCAAGGGCAGGGAGTGACAGAACAAGGGGTGATGGCTTGAAAGAGGCAGAGGGGAGATGGAGCTGAGATGTGAGGAAGAAATTCTTTGTTGTGAGGGTGGTGAGACCCTGGCCCAGGTTGTCCAGAGAAGCTGTGGCTGCTCCTCCCTGGAAGTGTTCTGGGCCAGGTTGAATGAGGCTTTGAGCAACCTGGTCTAGTGGAAGGTGTCCCTGCTGCTGGCAGGGGGGTTGGAACTGGATGAGCTTTCAGGTCCCTCCCAACCCAAACCACTCGATGACTCTGTGATTCTATGATCTGTCCAGGCAGCAAGGAAGGGATGAGCTACACGGTGATTTTTGTGTGTCAGCCCAGAACATGAGCTACCCGCCTGTGTCTGGTTTTCCCCCAAACCACAGCCAACAGCAAGATTAGCAGAGCAGCCCCATCAGACACAGAGGGAAATTCCAGTCTCATTAAAAGCAAAGAGTTTTGTTTTTACCTCTGATGGGACTGACATTTCATTTGGAAACTTTAAGAGATGAGAATATTCATAGTCCTGTTCTGCACGCTGTACACAAACCCTCTGGTTCCTGATGAAAGCCCAGCTCCAGCTCCCTTTTACATAGTTGATTTTAATATCCTTTTTTATTTATTTATTTATTTATTATTTTCCTTTTTTATTTATTCCACAGTGGAGTACATCTGGCTTACAATACTTCCCCGAGTAAATATCCCGTTTCACCTCTCTCCCAGGAAACAGATGTGCATAGATCAAACCAAGAAAGACGACTGTTTATTTTTTTTCCCTTGTGACTCAATCCTGTGCATATGCCACAGTGTGTGGCATTTTCCACTCCTCAAAGAAAGCAAAATTACACATGACATTAAAGCTTGGTTTTCTAGAAGTTAGTGGGGTTTTTTTTTTAAGATGAAAGCACCCAAGCAAAATATCTTTTGGATAGAAATAAAACAGGTAACTTTTCAAGCTAATAAGATATTTGTGGTCAAGTTCTGATCTCCATTCCAGTGATATACATCTGGGCTAATTTGCTCCAGAAGATAAAAGCCCTTTGCTATGTCTGGTGGGTAAAACAAATTATCTCATATCCACCAGTTTTTAAAAACTCCCTTAGTAATCAAAGCCCCCAAAACTCTTGGGATTTCTCTTTCCTAAGCTTCGCAGTAGGGTGGTGTGTCCCTGGAGCTTAGTGTTCCCTCCTCCCCAGGTGCTGTCACCTTCCATGGGGCATCTTGGGAGAGGAGTTAGTGGGTCCCAGTTCGTAGCTTGCACCCCCACAGCCAAAAAAACCTTCAGATATGCTCTGAGGAAAAAAAAAAACCACAAGAGGACAAGCAGAGCCTTTTCACAGAATCCCAGACTGGTGGGGTTGGAAGGGACCTCAGGAGATCATCCAGTCCAACCCCCCTGCCAGAGCAGGTTCCCTACACCAGGTCACACAGGACGGCACCCAGGTGGGTTTGGACATCTCCAGAGATGGAGACTCCACACCCTCTCTGGGCAGCCTGGCCCAGGGCTCTGGCACCCTCATGGGAAAGAAGTTTTTCCTTAAGTTTGTCTGGAACTTCTGATGTTCCAGTTTGTGCCCATTGCCCCTTGTCCTGTCACTGGGCACCACCCAGAAGAGCCCGGCCCCATCCATTTGGCCCCCACACTTCAGATATTGACAGACATTGATCAGATCCCCTCTCAGGCTGCTCTTCTCCAGGCTGAACAGTCCCAGCTCTCTCAGCCTTTCCTCGTAAGGAAGATACTCCAGGCTCCTCATCATCTTTGTGGCCTCTGCTGGACTCTCTCCAGAAGATCCCTGTCCCTCTTGAACTGGGGAGCCCAGAACTGGACACAGGACTCCAGATGTGGCCTCACCAGGGCAGAGAAGAGAGGGAGGAGAACCTACCTCAACCTACTGGCCACACTCTTTAATGCACCCCAGGACACTGTTGGCCTTCCTGGCCACAGGACACACTGCTGCCTCACGGCCACCCTGCTGTCCCACCATCACACCCAGGTCCTTTTCCTCAGAGCTCCTTTCCAGCAGGTCAGCCCCTTTTTTTCTTGAAGAAGACAGACCCTTCAGATATGAAGGGAGCTCCCAGTTCCTCTGGGAGCTAAAAGCAAAGCTCTCCCTGACTCCCACACCTTGGGCTTACAGCTCAGGCCCACACCACAGACCAACGACAAGTGTCACCCAGCACAGAGGCACAAGGAGCACAAATGCCTTCTTCTGCTTTTTCTTCCCCAAAACACCGTCCAGGAGCCAGCAAAAGGGGTGGAGAAAACCACGTTGTTATGGTGCCCCAGGGCAGCCAGGCTCCTAAATGGTGCTTTCTTGGTAAAGAAATAAATAAAAAGGAATTGTAATCCTGGCTCAGCGAGCCTTCCAAATTATCCAAATATGCAAACTTCCTCGTGAGGAAGGGAAAAAGGAAAAAAAAAAGGAAGGAAGGAAAAAAAATAAGGCAAGTTGTCAACATGCTCTGCGTGCTCAGGCTCCCGTTGTTCAGCCGGCTGCAGGCTGCTGTAGGAGATTATAAAGCCAGCTTGAGTTCACTGCAGGATGTGGGGAGACATGGAGGGGGAAGGGGGGGGGATGGAGAAAGCTACCTGTGCAATTCCAATTAACATAAATTAGCAGGGTCTGCACTCCAGAAATAAACAAACAAACACGGCACTGGTGGGAACAAAGGGCAGCGCAGGGCGAGATCGAGTCTTGTTCATTGTTGGAACTGGGAGGGTACAAATCACAGAAGCACAGCATGGTGGGGTTGGAAGGGCCCTCAGGAGATCATCCAGTCCAACCCCCCTGCCAGAGCAGGGTCACCCAGAGCAGGTCACACAGGAAAGTGTCCAGGTGGGTTTGAACATCTCCAGAGAAGGAGACTCCACACCCTCTCTGGGCAGCCTGGCCCAGGGCTCCAGCACCCTCACAGGAAAGAAGTTTTTCCTTAAGTTTGTCTGGAACTTCTGGTGGTGTTGGTGGGGAGGAGAGGGAACACTGAATCCAGCCTGAGAAATGCCTCCAAACCTCTTCAAAGGTTCAGTGGTTCATAGGACGTGGTGTGTGGTGGGAGGTGTGTGCATTGGAGCTCCCTGAGTCAGCCCCAGAGGATGAAGAGAGTCAGCAGAGGTTGGAAGGTTGGATTCATCACACCTGGATCCAGCTGTCCATAAACAGACCTCTAAACCAGAGCTGGGCACTCAGCTTCTTCAGTGGTCATGGGAAAGAGCCTGGTGCCTCTGGGAGGTGACATCTCACCAGTCCCCTGCCAAATGCCAAATGAATCTCAGCCTCAGGGTCTGATTCCAAGGGCTGTTTGAACACCTGTAGCTCCAGCTGTAGGCAAGAAGATGAACCAGACACATTAGATGTCCTGGATATAACACCAGGCATCTGCTGGCATCTGTAGGTGCCTCAGCACCTTGACAAACCTTGTCAGTAGAAGCTCCAAGAGGCAGAGCCTTGGAGGATTTGTGAAAATAGACATTTCCAGCCTGGCAGTCTAAAGATGAGCAGAAAAGATTCATATTCAGTTCCTAAAAAGTCCTAAAATTTGTGGTCATATGGCCTCACAGCAGCCTTCACTCCAAAGGAACATCCCAGATATCTCCTTTTCTGCAGTACCTTCCTCCAGCACAGTTCTGACCCCAGCACCAGCTTGGCTCTATTACAATGTGCAGTTTTCAGTTGCTTTATAGACAAGAGCCCAAAAATCAGGAGTAACTCAGAGTGTGCTGGTTTTCAGCCCTTGCTTCATCTCCTCAGATGGAGACCTCATCAGTACTTTATTGATTTACAACCAGCAGGATCAGGCCTCTTTTTCATGCGTAAAATATAAAAATTACTGCTTTGGCTGCTGCCTGTGTTATCTCCAATTAACTGCACTGACATGATTTGTTCTCCCATAGTCTTTGTTGCATAACTAATCACAGCCAATAAATATAAACACAAAAAATAATGAGCTGAAATCAGCTCGCCTTACACGCCGAGCACATCCCTTCAATAACGGAGAGGACACGCACGTCTCCAGAGATTATTACATTTTAGTTTGGTTTGAGGGTTTTGGGTGGTTGTTTTGGGGTTTTTTTTTTGCTTTGGGTAAAGGTAAGGGGTGGAGGTGCATCTGCAAGGGCTGTAGCTCTAGTAACCTCCACCCAGATAAATGATATTGGCTCTCGAGGTAATTCAGGGCTTTAATTCCATGTCAGTTCTGTTTATCGCTTCATTCCAGAAGATCCCAACGTGGTGACATTCCCAGAGCATATGTCTGAGAATTAATGAAATATTGAAAGAAGTCTCCAATAAAGGCTCTCACTTGCAAAGGAGGAAGATGAGCAGAGACCTTGATGCTGCTGCTTATTCTTAATAGCACTAAAGATGCCACCCCAAGGACTCGATCGCTGGCACTAACCTGATAGTGGGAATTGATGGGGACATAATATTGTTTCCGTGAGATGCTCGAAAACAAAAGTGAGATGGGTTGGCTTGAGAGGATTGGGGAGGAGAGTAATGGCACATTTTATCACATTCCCAAATGGTACCAGGCTGCTGGCTCAGGAGAGGCAGGGTGGGGTGGGTGGGATGGTGTCCTAGGGACTGTCCGATGGCTCGCCAAGCCTGGCAGGGGCAGGAGGCTGAATGCTGGGCATCCGAGGCAGGAGAGGCATCTGAGTCCTCAGGGCATCTCTCAGTGATGATCTAAATACCTTTGGGTTTATCAGGTGTCTTAGCAGGATCAGTGTATGAGTTCTGGACTGTCCCAGCTTGTCTGAATCTGGAGGCACAGGCTTATTTATTTTTAACTCCACAATTGTCCTTCTGGGCAATTCCTGTCATCACCAATTGATGGAAAAGTATATGATCCAAGGGCTGGAGCAGCTCTGCTGTGAGGACAGGCTGAGAGAGTTGGGGCTGCTCAGCCTGGAGAAGAGAAGGCTCCAGGGAGACCTTCCAGTGGCCTCCCAGTACCTGAAGGGGCTCCAGGAAGGCTGGGGAAGAACTGTTCACGAGGGCACGTAGCAACAGGACAAGGGGTGATGGTTTTAAACTAGAAAAGGGGAGATTTAGGTTGGATATTAGGAAAAAGTTTTTCAATATGAGGGTGGTGGATCATTGGAACAGGTTGCCCAGAGAAGAGGCTCCATCCCTGGAGATATTCAAGGTCAGGCTTGATGGGGCTCTGAGCAACCTGCTCTAGTGAAGATGTCCCTGTCACTGCAGGGGGTTGGACTAGATGGCCTTTGAGGTTCCCTTCCAACCCAAACCATTCTATGATTCTATGATTTATTACCTAAAAGTTTCTTGGCTGCTGTGCTCACCTACTAGAACACAAGGCTCTCCAGCCACAAAACTTAACGTGGAGCACCACCAGCACGTGCAGTGCAGGCACTCTGAGCTTTAATTCAAAAGAAACTGGACTTTTCCAGCCTTTGTAAAGAAAAGCCTGAAAATGTGGCAGCTCCACAGTGGGCTGAGTGTGTGAGAGAGCAGGCACAGAGAACCCTCTGTTTATTACCACTGCAGCTCTCCTGGTATTTCAGCAGCTCTGAAGACTTAGAAGGTTTGAAACTTTGTGAATGTGTGGGATTAGTGATGCTGCCCATGAGATATTATCTCTAGGAGAGCTATCCTTTTACATTTAATTTTTAAATTGGCTGGCTTGGTGGTTATTGCATCTTACATCACCGTCTTGATTTCATTTGCTTTATTTCCCTGGGGCTGAGCTTTGCTCACAAAGTGTCCACCTGTAGGAAAAACACAGCAGGAGCCAGGTGCAGGGAGTAACTCCACTGAGGAGCTTTCTGCCAGGCAGGTGAAAATGATTGGATCCCCCCAAGTTTCTATAAAACTGTACTTAATTCCTCCAAGCATTCATAAATCTGGATCCTTCTCTGAACTGGCCAGACTCCCTGACTCTAAAAATGAACATTAGAAACCTCAGAGGTTCTCAGTTTCTCATGAGAACCTTTGCACATCGTGTGCTCCTCGTGAGCAAAATTGAGAGGTGAAAGAAAGTGTAATGAGCCTGGGCCTGAGCTCATCACCAGGGATTGATCCAAGGCTCAGTTTCAGATTGAATTCAGCTGCTGACAAGTTCAGGGCTAAATTAGCAGTGGTTTAGAGGGAAGGGGCAGTACCAGGATGGGCACACTGAGGTTGGCAGGGCTGCTGTGTGTTCTATTCTGCAAGATATTCCCAAGGAGACCTCTGAGGAGTTACAGCAATCTCCAGCAATTAGTGGAAGGTTTTTTTCAGTGGATTTCAGGTATGTGCTTTGTGCTGGTCTGGTTATGGGAAAGGGGTTTTCCTCTTGGAGCAGTAGATGGGATCTCCCCAGATCTGCAGCGTGTTGCTGTGTTCAGGCAGATTCATTCTAGATGCAAAGCTGTAGGTTTGCAAGAAGTTCTAGGTGTGTACTTTTAGACTTGATGATTTATGTTGTGCTTAAAATTGGGAGGTTTTTCATGCAGAATTGAAACCTTGTGCAAATACACCAATTTACACATCATTTTCTATGGGGAAGTTGAATTGTTTCATTTCAGTGGTGTCCTAAATCTGTTGTTTCAAGACAGTAAATCTGCATTTTTCTTTTTCCTGTGTTATTGTTATGCTTCATTTCTTTTGATCAATTTTATTATATCATAATTCACTTTGTCTCATACTTCAGCTTTCATTTTGCAATGTTTAGGATCAACTAAAGAGCACTTTTATTTCATCAGAATGATAAGTTTTGAAATTACTGAACTCAGATAATGTAGCTATGTTGAAACAAGCCACCATGCAGTGTCCAGTATAGGAACTGGTTAGAATTCCTGCTTCACTGGTTTGGGGTTGGGTGTTTTGAGGGGTTTATTATTATTATTATTATTATTATTATTATTATTATTATTATTCAGACTTTTATTTCCTGAACTGGAATGAAGTTCCATGGGAAATAGCAACATTTCCCAAACAATGGAAATCCTGTTTTCAAACCAGTTGCAATCTTATCCTATAGATTCTTGCAATGTCCCTGGGATTTTTGCAGGGGAGAAATTCCCTTTTGATAATGTTTGTGAATGAATCCTTGGGCTTTCACAGCATATTCCCTTTTCCCTGGATATCAGCCTAGTCACGTGTGGGTGTATCATGCCATTTCCAAGGTGAAGCACTTTGTGGATTTGGACAGCACTCATTTTATTTTTCTTTTTGCTGTAGCAACTTTATTTTCCATCATTTTCTCATTTGGCACTAAGAAGCGAGGTAAACCATCCTTAGACACACAGAGAGCTCGGAGGGACTGGTGATCACAAGGCTGGGATATCAAAAGAGCCACTCATGGATCTCTCCAAAATCAAATCCTTTGGGCAGTGTCCAGAGCAGACGAGGAGCTCTGTTCTCTTGTAGACTGGATCCAGCACTGGGGTGATGCTCACAAGCATCACCAAAATCGTGCTATCAGATTCCTAGTCCTCCAGATTATAGGCAGACTTAAAAATATGAAGTTGTCAGAGCTTTTTTGATTTTTATATTAGCAACTTGCATGCAAATACATGCAAATAGATGTAAATAGACAGACACTTTCTGCAGCCCAGGTTATTAAAGGAGCTGCTGCTCATAAGAGGATTTTCATAATCAGGCTAAGGATCCCACAACATCTATTAAAACACAGTTACTCTAAATTACACTAAATACTGGGTTGTTATCCTTGACAGAGCTTGCAGAGGGGATGAAGCTGTTTCTCCCACATCATCTCCTGTCCTCTGTTTCTTGCAGGAGCTGGTAGGGCAAGGCAGTGTAGAGGAGAAAACGGTTCCTGTGGCTGTGATATCCCCTGAGACAGGTCCAGCCTGAGGGAAGGAGACAAAAAACCCCAACCCAAAACCACTGGCTGGTTTCCATAGAAACACCCAAGGGAGCTCATGGTGGGTCTGGTGGCTTTTTGGGTAGGAGCCCCAGGAGAGTGAGCAGAGTGGGGTGGCCTCAGCTGTGCCCAAGCAGCATTATCTCAGTCTTACCTGCTTTTTCTGCAGCTTATTCCCTTTCCTTTGGCCCTAAACAGGAGCATCCACCAGCAGACCCGAGATGCACTCCACAACCAACACCTTCTCTCTCCTCATCTCCCTCTCCCCTCTGCCTTCCCAAACCCCTTTGTGTGTATGTTTGGAGGACTTGACTTGCACTAACAGGCTGGTCATGCTTAGATAAAGGAGAAAAGGTAAAGGGTGAATGTCAGGAGGATGGAGCCAGGCTCTTCTCAGTGATGTCCAGCAGTAGGACACAGGGCAATGGGTGTGAGCTGGAGCACAGGAGGTTCCATGTAAACATAAGGAAGAACTTTTCCATTGTGACAGAGACAGGACATGGGAACAGGCTGCCCAGAGAGGGTGTGGAGTCTCCTTCTCTGGCGATGTTCAAAACCCACCTGGATGCTTTCCTGTGTGACCTGCTGTAGGTGACCCTGCTCTGGCAGGGGGGTTGGACTGGATGATCTTTTGAGGTCCCTTCTAACCCCTGACATTCTGTGAAAATCCTTTGATAGAGCTGAACAGAACCCAGAAAACCTTCCCTTTGCCTAAACTGTGACCACTTGTCGCTCTGTACTGGGACTGAAGAGGCATAATGGCTCCAGCCCAGCTCCTCCTGGTATTCAAGTTGGGAACCAGGACCAGCTTTTCCACTTTTTTATGTAATAATCCACCCAGAAGAGGATTACACTGCCCTGGCAGGGCTCCAGGCTGACTTTCCCCACTGCTCCTCCTGGGGTTTCTTTCTGTTCCAGTCACAGTCGTGGCCGTGGGGCTCTGCACCCTCCACTGCCTGGCACGCACCCACTGACAGTCCTCCAGCCCGGGGCTGGGCGTGCTGCAGCTTGCGCCCACTGTTCCAGAGAGCAAAGCCTGCAAAACAACAGCTGGAAAACAAAGCACAGCTCCTTCATCCCTGCAACACACAGAGGAAGCGGAGAGACCTCACTGTGTCTTCCCTCAGCCAAGTTCAACCTCTCCATCCCGAGCTCAGATGGGTCCGGTTTGTTCCAGCTCCCTGAGCGCTGAGGAACAGCTTCTTTCACGCAACAATTGCTTTTTCTCCCTTGAATAACGTCTTCCCGGTCTGTCAGATCTCTCTAATGTACCGTGGGCAGGTTCTGTCTCCAACCTCCCACCCCCTGTTGCCTTTTTTTTACTGGGGGCTACACACAGCATGGGGGAGAAATCTCCTTTGATGTGAGGAAGGGTTAGGACACCATGGTCCAGGTGGAGCTGGCCCTAAATCCTCTCTTCCTCACCGGTCCAGCCATTGTTCTCGGTGCTCCTTTGAAGCTGTGTACCAGGGGCTGTTTTATCTCTCTCTGCTTTACCTTTCTTGCTAATTCTTCAGGAAATGTTTTGCAGCTTCCTTGGATTTAACTCTGACTGGTCTGGCAGGAACTGTTATGAAACCCAAGCAGGAAAGGAGGTTATTTGGGATAAAAATGAAAGCGTGTTCCCAGTTTGCTGGGGCTGCAAATAGCTGGGAGCTCCCTGGGGCATGTAGAGCACTCCAGGCATCATTCAGAGATGGCAAAATCAGGGAGTTCACCATTCCAGGCTGCTTCAGTGGTCAAGGGGAAGAAAGGGATGTCTCCAGAGGGTTATTCAGAGCACTTGCTTTGATGTCCTCCTCTGAACTACCCTCAGGAGAAGCAACTGAGCTGGTGTGGTAGGTGCCTACAGCTGGCTGTGTAGATGCTGGCTTCCTCAGCCAGCTGTAATAAGAAGCTGCTATGAAATGTCTTGTACCTGTGGTCATAGCTCTCACATCAAACCAAGAGCTCCAAAACCCTTCATCTTCCCACAGCAATGCAAGGGGACCAGAGGTGCTACATCATAGCTATCCTCTGGGGTGGCAGGGCTCTCGGGCTCAAACTTCTGAGAGAGAGGGAAAAAAAGCTCTTTTCTTAACTGTCATCCCTATTAAATTACCTATTTGCTAAAGAAGAGCCCAAATCTTGGGATTCAGGTGAGGGTGGAGATGAGATGACCACCTTGAGATCTCCTCTCGGCCTCCTCTTCTCCAGGATGAACAATCCAAGTGACTTCAGCCTCTCCTCGTACGGCTTCTCCTCTAAACCCTTCACCAATGTTGTGGCCTCCTCTGGCCCCTCAGTACTTGCTTTTCTGTAGCAGATGTTTTCTCCTCCAAAACTATCGAATCTGTTGCACAAACACGGGCTAACCCCTGCACTGCCCTGCTAGGGCCCTGTGAAATAACTTTAAGGCACTGTGTGATCCAGTTGCCTTGGAGCTGGGCGTCCTGCCTGTGCTGCAGAGCTGTGGTGGCACCAGGCTTGCCTGGCAGGTCCTGTCCTCTATCAGCATCAGCAGGCTGCTGGTACAGCCACGTGGCTTATGGTTTATTCATGTCCATGAGCTCTCCTGGCAGGAGTGGCTCTTCTGTCCTTCAGTGCAGTAGCACAGCAGATTAGAGAGTGACAGGGAGGTTTCCAGGACCTCACACGCTCAAGAAACAAAGTCAGTGGTATTTGCATGCTGGCTTTGTGCTTGGGAGGGAAGTCATCTCCTCTAGAGCAACTTGACAGGCTGTGTTCCAGCATGCTTGGCAGTAAGGTGACCTCCCACCTTGGCTTGCTCCTGAGGCACAATAGGAAGAGCCACTTGTCTTGCACCTCTCCCCTGTAGTTTAAAGAACGGCTGTTGGTGAAAGGGAGCTTAAAGAGGCTGTGGAGAGAGATCTGGAAATTGAAGGAGCATCTGCTTAGGGAATTGTGGGATCATAGTCATGCCCAGAAGCAGCCTTACAGCTGGGAGGCTGGGTTGAATGGATGAACCAGAACCTGTGAGTACAGGACAGCTGCCAAGGAGACTTCCTTAGCTGAACCTCTTCTGCAAAGGGTCAAGAAACAGAAGAGTTTTGCTCCCTTCCCTCAAAATAGATTGATTTTTTTTTTTTTAATAGAGAAAATGGAGCATTGAAAAATTATCAGACAAAGCTTGAAGTATTTCATTTAGAAATGCCATTCCAGTGTCCTGGAGCACTGTCAGTATCTCAGCTACCTTCCTAGACTGCTGAGACTACCCAGCATCCATCCTGGGCAACCTGGCACGTTCTTGAAGACTGAGCATGGAGTTCATATCATTTTGCTTTAGCTGTCTGTAAATTAGGGGTTCTAGTTGGTCATTTCAGACTCTGAAGGAGACAAACAGGCAACTCTGCGTGCTTATTTATCCTCCATATGCTGAACATCTACCTGAGGTTGGAAGAAATCCCCCTTTGGAGATGCTTTTCTATGATAGCCAACTTTTAGCTAGTTGACCCTGGGAAGGTGAACCCAGGTGGATCCAACCTGGGCAGATAAATCTGCTTGGGGAATTATACCCATGAAGTGGATGGATAAAAGGGATGGGATATCTGCATTCCTGTTTCCATAGGTGCTGCTGGGGTGAGGAGAAGCACACACATGTATGTTTCAATGCCTCTGTCTAGGTGAGCACGAGATGGATCCCACACCCTTCTATAAAGGTCCCTTCAGCCATCTCACAGACCAGCTCTTCAGCAGGAAAGGTGTAACAGTAAATTTAAAAGCGTGTCAATTCATATATTGGTTGTACCCAAGCAGTAGGTGAATGTGATAGAGCTGATATTAGAAGTGGCTAAATTGTGTTTATAAATGTTTGCCCTTGAGTCTTCTCCTCATAACAGAGTCAGGAGCCTCCATAGCTTCTTAAACACTGTAGGATTCAAAGACACACACTGGCTTAACACGATTACCCCGACTTCCCTCCTCTTCTTTAATCACTGGACCTCGCTCCCAGGGGCTATTTGTAATTCGCAGTTGGAGTTTATGCACTGTCTTTGAACAAAGAAATTTGATTTATTTATTTTTTTCTTGTAGTTTCCTCTTAAATTCTGACAGGTTTGTTTTGTTGGTTTTTTTTTAAAAAAAAACTATGAAAAACTCTTAATGCTTTCATGAGAAGCTGAAATTTTCTCATGGAAAAGGAGATCCTTCTGGCAAGCTGAACAGAATAGTTATATGAAAGCTGAAGGAAAAATAAATCTTTGACCTGTTTTTGTAATTATTATTAATTCATTGTTGTTGTTATCATCGTTGTCCGAGACAATGCTCCACTGCAGGAATACAGAACAGCAGCAAAAGTAAAATCATTTAATTCTGTGTACTGCATTCAACAGTAAAATTAGAAAAGCCTTTCTTTTTCTATTCAAGCCCTTGAAGTGTGTACCAGTATTTCTATTTCCAGTGAAAAATGTTCAAAACTAAAATAAAAATTAAAATAATTTGGAGAAGACATTAGAGGGGGGGGAAAAATAATAATCTGCCTTTTCTGTTTCTCCCAACCTGCCAATTAAGTGGGCTCTTTTGAAGTTAATTATTTTCTGAAAGCTTTTACTGAAAATTTCCTAACTCCAAATTAAAACAGTGGTAGAAACCCAAATCACGAGGTTGGTTTTGCCAACCTGCTCAGCTCCCTTCCCAAAGCACCAGCTCAGCTCTGGCCGAGTTTCAGGTGCAGCTGTGTGACATTTCCAAAAAGTTAAAATGTTATTTTCAAAACAAGACCCATTTTTTTTTTTTCTTTTTCAAACCACATTCCGTGTTTATTCCAGTAGGTCAAGATTTGGGTTTCATCCAGCTTTGATTACACTGCTGATTTAAGGGCTTGGGAAGAAATTTCAGTTTTATTCCACCCAACAAGCATCAAGTGAACTGTCTGGTCTACCCAAAGTACCTGTCCTCAGAGGAGATGAATTGCTCTCAGAGCTGCCTGGTTCTCTCCGTTGCCTGTGTGGACAACTTAGCTCAACTTGAGTTTAGATAACCAAATTAGCACCAATAAATCTCACCTTTAGTGATGCTAACTCCACCCTCAGGCTGATGACACTTCTGCTCTAACTCAACCTTGGTACCAGGTTGGTGGGTGCCCCTGGACAAATTCATCACCTCTTCCTATCTCTTTTCCCTTCTGCTGCTCACTTGTCCTTGTGCAGCTTTCCTGAGGCTCTGTGGCTGGGGACATGTGTTGGGTCCCTTCATACTGGAGTCATAGTGATAGCAAAAAGCTGAAAAAAAACCCCAAACCAACCACTCCAACTTGCTAGCTGCAATGTGTTTGTTTTCACCACTCACCAGTGGTTATTGCTCAGGAGAGCAAAGATATGGTCAAGAAGACCAGTGGTCTCCTGGGGGCATTAAGAAGAATGTGACCAGCAGGTCGAGGGAGGTTCTCCTCCCTCTCTGCTCTGCTCTGGTGAGGCCATGTCTGGAGTGTTGTGTCTGGTTCTGGGCTCCCCAGCTCAAGAGGGACAGGGAACTTGCAGAGAGAGTCCAGTGAAAGCTACAAAGATGATGAAGGGGCCTGGAGCATCTTATGAGGAGAGGCTGAGAGAGCTGGGACTGAGGCTGGAGAAGAGCAGACTGAGAGGGGACCTTATCAATGTTTATCAATATCTAAAGGGCAGGAGTCAAGAGGATGGAGCCAGACTCTTTTCAGTAGTGCCCAGTGATAGGACAAGGGGCAATGGGCACAAACTGGGACACCAGAAGTTCCAGACAAAGTTAAGGAAAAAATTCTTTCCTGTGAGGGTGCCAGATCCCTGGGACAGGCTGCCCAGAGAGGGTGTGGAGTCTCCATCTCTGGAGATGTTCAAAACCCACCTGGACACTTTCCTGTGCAACCTGGTGCAGGGAACCTGCTTTGGCAGGGGGGTTGGACTGGATCATCTCCTAAGGTCCCTTCCAGCCCCACCAGTCTGTGATATGGGCCACAGTAGGACAGTGCTGGATAATCCAAATTCAGCTTTACCTCCAAGATATCCCCCAGAGCACCCAACAGTGTTGCTGTTGGTACCTACAGTGAAATATTTAGGCTGGCTTCCTTTCATGTAAAGGATGTGATATATTATACAGGCTGTTGCAGAGAAGTCATTCCCATATATAAAGTATTACTCATGCAGTTTGCAGGCCATTGGGGAGCCTGGTGTCACTTCACCAGTAAAATGGAACCCCCCAGAGCAGAGGACCACAACCATTGAGCAAACTCTGTGTAGGGTGCAGCATCAAACCTGGTCCTGGAGCCCTACTGGAACATTGAGGTTAAGTTCTCTGCTCCAAGAGGGAAAAATATTTTTAATTGCCATGTCAGATGAGGCTGCTTGGCCTTTGATGGCTTCTCTGGAAGATGGATTTCAGTGGCTGCAGCTCCAGGAATGAAGAACATATCTAAATACAAATGATACATTTCAGTTTGTAATCGTGTGCTAATTAAGGTAACCAAGCAATGGCCACATCTTGTCAGCGACTAGAAAATATAACGAGCCTCTCAGGTAATGAGTTTCACTCACATGGACGGTGGCTCTCTGAAATAATGAGCTTTGGAAACAATCTGTAGGTGCTGCCTAGATATTGATGTTATGAACTCAATGACCCTGTTCCAGGCAGGTCATGTTTTGCACACAGCAGCTTCCCTTCAGGTGCAAGTTCCCTCTCATCAGGGTAGGAATTCACACGCTGCAGAACACCCCCATGCACGGAGGCATCCTGCTTTGCTGCCATGCTGTACAGCCAGGACCAGAACCTTCTCCCCTGAGCCTCCAGCACTGCAGGTGTTTTGCAGGATAAATTACAACCTGGTTCTTAACCCTCCCTGTGAGTTCTCACTGCTCAGATTAAACTCAATCATTGAGCAAAGGCAGAACGTAGAGAGGCCTCTGTTGGGTTGTGAGGTGGGATTGTACTTCTGCACTTCTTTGGGTCACTTGGAAAATTATGCTTCAGATGAAAGTGAATCCAACTCCCTTTTGCTTCTCTTCTCTCAAACTCAGACCAGCTGAGTTTTTGTTTTGCTGCAGGCCTGGAGAAAGGCTGGAAAAGTCTTTTTTTTGCCCATTTCCTACCACATTTCAATAAAAGTAACTCTTAAGAATCATAGAATCCTAGACTGGTTTGGGTTGGAAGGGACCTTAAAGCTCATCCAGTCCCAACCCCCCTGCCAGCAGCAGGGACACCTTCCACTAGACCAGGTTGCTCAAAGCCTCATCCAACCTGGCCTTGGACACTTCCAGGGAGGAGCAGCCACAGCTTCTCTGGCCAACCTGTTCCAGTGTCTGAGCCACCATAAGAAACCTTTAGGAGGTAAAAACATCCACTGGAATCACCAAGACAGATTTGATTTTTTTCCCCCCATGAGGAAATTCAAATCAAGATGCTTTAGAGTCAGACCCATCACTTGTCTCACAGCTAAAATGAAGTCAGCTGAAGAGTTGAGTAACCTGTGGTATCTGCCTGATTTGCTTTCATTTACTTCAAGTGGCTACTGGCAGCAACACAGACTTTGCTGCCATCTTTCCTGGAGTGAACTGATGCAGCTGTACACATGCAAGAGAAAAAAAAAGAGCATTTAAGCTTTGGTTTGCCTGACCTTGGGAGGATGGATAACTCTTTGATCATCTCTGAGCTGGGTTTTGCCCAGTGTCCTTACTTCTTCCATCAGTCAGGGTGTTTGAATATGCTCAGTGTGGATCAATGAGCAGATAGCAAAGGGAAAGGTTGGAAAGGGAGAGCGAGGCATCCCCAGAATGGCACCGAGCCTTGGCAAACAGGAGAGGAACATGAAAAATGTCACTCACAGCAGCCAGCAGCAGAGCTCCAACCCAGGAATTCCTGTAATGGGATTACACAAGGCAGGAGCAGATGGACTCTCCTGGAAAACAAAGCCCTGCAACGGCCACTGAGCGTGTGTGTGTGCTCCCACCGAGAGGAGATGCAAGCAGGAGCGAGAGCCAGGGCTCTGATCTAATATGTGGAGGCAGCTGGAACAAATTCAGGGCTCCTGACCCAGTGCCCAGCAGTAAGCAAGTAATATTTTTAGAGGGGCCTCTCTGACTTGTTCCCACTCTGTGTGTGTACCAGAGATAAGAGGGAGTGAGACTGAGATCAGTTTATTTAACTATGTAAACAGCTCAGCTGACAGCTGAGGTGACAAGCTGCTGGTGACAGCCTCGCCTTGCACATTGATCCACCACAGACCATCCCTGTCCTCCTTCTGCTGCGCCCCTAATGAACTTAAATAAAGCAAGAGCAGAGTCCAACCAGCCTTCATTACCAAGTCCTACCTTTGCTACAGAGACAGGACTTGATTGCAGGTACTCTCAAAAGATAACATAAACTTTAATTATATTTTAATTATATTTTTTCCCCTTTCCTGCACTGTTCTAATCCACAGAGACACCCTCAGCTTGGATAAGCTGCCTGTTGCTGTCTTTCTGTAGTGTTCACTCTCTTTTGCTCCCTTAGTAGGCAAAATAAACCTTTTCTAGCAGCATTGTTGAGGATTATGTGAATATAGAGATTTAGGGAGTGTATTTCCAGCTGGTGTAAGCAGAAATAACTCTGCTGACTGATGAGGTAGAACCAGCACTCACCAGTTTAAGACCCAGTTTGGGTTTCTGCCTGTGCCAAACCACCACCACTCCTCCAGTATATCCAAGAGCTGGTGCTACCCTCACTTGGCACCGGGGTCAAAAATTATTGCAGGGAAGTCCCTGGGGTTTTTTCCCTAATGAGAGAGAGATGGGCAAAATTACAGCTGAAAAGGCAACGTTTCTTTTGATTTCTATCAGTTTTCAGTGGTTTTACTTAATTTTTTTCAGTTTTTGTGGTCTTTCCCAAACTTGGTATTCTGAGAAGAGATGATTAAGACTTAGTCCACGTGTTATCCCAGAGGAGTAGCTGGGAGATATAGACATAGATATACACATATATATATATACATACTGCTTGTAACAAAGGATTGCTTAACCTCCCTGTAAAGCCCATGGATGACAGAAATTTCCCTTTCCCCAGACTCCCTATTCCAGTGTCTCTCTGTCCCTGCTGTGAACAAGTTGTTCATTTCTGTCATGAATTTCAATCCACTTTTGGGTTGTTTTTTTTGGTCAAAGCTGGACAAAGAAATTAGATTGTTTCCTTCTTCTACAGAAGCCCATTTAGATGAAACAAATCCAATTCAACTAATTGTGAATTCACACTTTTTACAGGGGAAGGGTTCACCTTTCTGCTTCTGTTTTTCACCAAAACAATGAACATTTTTTTTTTTGTCATAGTGAACATTTCCAAAAGGAAAATAAGGGAAAATAAGGCTTTTTTTTGTTTGTTTTTGACAATGTCACTGTCTTCATTCATCAGAGTTGCCAATCCAAACAGCAAAACGCTTATGGCAGAACAAAAGGCAAGTCCTGGTTTACACAACACCCAACACAGATTCCCATTCTCAAGCCATGGGATTTTTGTTTGAATAAAGGTGGAAAATGAATGCAAGGCTTGTGGCACTGCCTGGGGTCTGGGCTAGGAGACAACCCTCACAGAAAGCCCATTCTCCTCCTTCTGTGAACGTAGTTAAATAGGTCATGTCTCCAACAGCCAGAAGTTCATCATTGAACAATGAAAGCAGCAAGTTGAAAGAGGGAATTTAATGAGGAAAGAAGGGTAGGAAGAATTCAGATGAGTGAAGAGAGACAGGAGCAGCTGGTGTGTTACAGCTGTTTGAGGGGAAAAAAAGTGTTTTCTATCTTGAAAAAACCTCAAAATACATGGATATGTTTTGGACTGCAAAAAAAACCCCCAACAACCCAACCCTGAACAACCCAACCCTGAACCACCCAACCCAAAATCCCTGCCTTCTTTTCCCATTGAACTAAAGCCAAGCAAGAAAGAGGAAGAAAATTAGAAGGAGTTGCAAAGAAACAAAATGTTCAGTGATCAAAATTGGAGATATTTTAACCCAAACAACAGCTTTCTGCTAAAATTCTCACTTTGGTTAAAAAGCTGTTCCGTGCTTAAATATACACAGAGTAGGAGAGAGAAGGATTTTAGCTAAAATTACTTGAACCAGTTCAGTATGTTTTCTGTTGCTGGTGTCTTCCATACTTCAAGAATGTGGAGAAAGATTTTTATTAAAAATGCAACTCTAAAGAAAAGTGAAAATCAGATGAAGTGGTTGTATTTGTCATTATTTGCCTTTGTTGTGCAACATCAAGGAACTATCCTGACTGAAAACCACTGGCAACATATCATGATGTGAAGAACTGATAGAGAAAGTCCTATATACCCCTCTGTAATCCAGTGAAAATCATTAGTGAGGGCTTTAGCTCGCACTGCCACAGCTTTAAGTCTCCTAATCTTATCAACTCCCGAGCTTTGCTGGCCATTTTGGAAACATGATTTATCTTGGGATTAAGCTTATAGTTATCCTCCTTCTACTCTAATTTTTAAAAGCACCTCCTATGAACTAATAACAAGAAGCCATTCTTGCAGTTCAATTTCCCAGCCATTATTATATTAAGAAATATCATCTTGGTTCAAATGGCTTCAATTTTCTAATCCTGAATAACCGAAAAGATGAGGAGTGACCTTGCTTTATATCAAATCAAATGTGATGCAGTGGCAGAGTTTAAATCCCAGACAGTTCATCAGCAAACTCCAACATCACCACATTTATTAGTGAAATAGATGTCTAAAATAGTCTAAAATTTGGTAGTGGGGTGATAAAGTGAATATTGTATTGCCATCAGCAGAAGCCTGGCAGTGGTGCAGACGTGCCTAAGTTACAACACATCAACGTGTGCCATGTGGAACTCGGGACAAGTGTCTGTCTGGTGCTCCAGAGCATGGGGCAGGGATCCTTCAGCCACCCTCAGACCTTGCTCTGGCACTAGGGGAAAAGTAAAAAGGCTGTTGTTGCACCAAGGTGTCACAACTGGTCTGCCAGTGTGGGCAAACGTGACCCAGCACCACCCGGAGCTGGCTCTGTCGCTGTTGACAGGAGCTCATCTTGGCACTGAGGTGCCCATGGGAACAAGGATGAGGATACCCTGTCTTCGACCGATGCTCTCTCTGTGAGCCTGCTCAAGCCTGTAGTTACCCTCTGTGAGTGTGTAACACTGCCAGAAAGAGGCATCCCACTCTTGGATAGCCAAGAATCAAGCCAGCAATCAATCCATGAGACCCAGACACCAAATCCCTGAGGACAAGTACAAATATATGGGACACCGACTGCCTGTAGGAACGTCTGTAGTGAAGGGAAGAAGGCAAAATCTTCATGGAGGCATTGAAAAAAGATATGAAGTGTGTCACCAAAAGAGTCTTCAGGTCCAAAGAAGTAGCTGGAAGGACCATCAGAAAGCAAAGGGTTGGGATGGTCATGGCCTGGAGTGAGAAAGTGGTCTGACAAGACCCCAAGGAACGTTCCTCTTTGATTATCCCTAGCATGTGCTCAGCCCAGTATGGATTTGCATCAGTTGGACCACATTTCTCTCTGTCACATCCAAACAGACCCCTCTTCAAGCTAGCAGGAGGCACTGAGGTTCAGTAGCTCCATGGCAGACTAGTCAGCAGAGCCTTCACTTCTAATCCAGTCTCCATCCAGAACGTCCTGTGTCATCATTTGTATTTCTCTTGGGCTGTTCCTCCTGCTCCAGAATTTCTGTGGGATGTATTTGCATTGCAAAGTGTTTGGTCTAAGCTCTGACTTTAAGGATGCATTTGTCCAGCCCCTAATCCAGCAGCAACCACGGTATCTTATCATCCATCCTGCATCTCTAAAGTGAAGCCCCAATCTTGAATTTATAGATCTGTAGAGAGGCCCTGGTGTAAGCTTCTGGGCAGTAATGGCTCTATAAATCACAGCAACAATAAGCTTATTGCCAACAAGATTTTCCTGATATTCAACCTGAATTTTCCCTTTCTTAATTTAATCCCATAACTCTTCCAAATGCTCCAATGACCCCCCCCAGTTAATCCTAACCCTCCTTTGGGTTTGTGGCAGACAATTCAGAGTTGTCCAGGAAACACATATTCCATTCAATAACATAATGACAGCTTCAAAATGTGTTTTCATGACGTGTTGGAACAGAAGGGAAATCATCTGCGCTTGGTGTTGAAGAACTGAGGCAGGGAGGGTTATTAAACAGGGTTCAACTCTGGGCCCTGGATTAAACAGTCAAGACTTGGACTTCTCCCACCCACTTTCTCCCAGAGCATCCAGATGAGACTCCTGGCCCTAGAGCCAACCTCCCCTCATCCCTGTGTCCAAAAGACCTGGTGATATAAAAAGCACTTCTTTTTTTTTTCTGGTAAAAGTCCTTTTTTGCAAGAAGAGCAAATTTATCAAATTTGTACATTTCCTGTAACATTTCCACTTTAAAAACTTCTTTTTCTACCATCAGAAAATAAATGTTTCCCCAACAATCTCCTGCAAATGCCACCTCCTTTCTTCCTCATGCTTTCCCTGCCCTACCCCCATGACATCCAAGAGAGCTTTGCATAGGCACTGTCTTACATTTTCCCTTTCAATTCCCAGGAGAATTTATTGGGGCTTAAAAATAAAGAGAAATCCCCAAAGCATTTCCATCAGCAATAATGTGTTTTTGTTCTGGGCATTGCATTAGGCAGAAAAGGAGCAGAAATGGCAAAATGCTATTACCAGCCTCCAAGGAGTGATGAATTACCTGTGTTTTCGAGATGCTTATTCAAAGTACGCCTGGGTTCTCAAACGTTTCCTAGATGTTTGCTCTCTCCTGACGGATTTCAAGCATCAGGCAATGTTGTACACGTGCAGTGAGAGGCAAGGGCAGGACCTGAATGTTTTACTGTAAAAAGCACTTAGCCAGGAATTTGATTTCCTTCAATTTTCTGGGTTTTTTTTATTTATTTCTTTTTTTTTTTCCCCCACTAGGGAGCAACAACCATATTGTAACTGAACTGACAATCATAGTGTCTCACTTAAAATGAAATTGTCAAAATATTGTGTCAGGAATCCTGTATAAAGTGATTTCTTTGGCTGTCACTCATACTTTCCATCCTAAAGAGTCTGGTTACTATTAACAAAGATACTCAACACATAAATAACCTCAGAAAATAGATACAGCTAAATTTAGGAACACCCAGCAATATTAATAGCATCAATTATCTAACCTTTGAGAAGAAGTTTAGGGGGAAAAAAACAAAAACAAATTAAAACAAGAAAATCCAAATTAAAGAATAATGTCAGAACCAAATCTTTTGAAATATAAAATTTAATATTAACAGTTAGCAAATGCCATTAACTATCCTCATACACCACCTAATTATATGTTTGTGCAGTGCAAACAATGATAACGATGCTGTGCTCTAATTTATCCCCATTTTTACGGTGTGTAATATGGTTACAAGAGCTGTAGCATTTCAGCAAAATGAGATCTTTCACATCTGTGTTAGGGACTGAAGAGCTGGTCCAGTACCTGTGCTGCAGAATTGTGGTTAAAGAGATACTTGCTTTCTCGTGGGCCCAACCTCAAGTTCTCCTGAACCTCTCTTTCAAATGGGAGCCAAAATTTAGGAGAAAGGGTTGAATGAGAAAAAGGACCAAAGCCAACAGGAACTGCAGATTGGTTTTGTGAGGTCCTACCTTGTGTACTAAAGCCTTTGTTAAAAAACATCATGGGAGGGATTTGTTGTGAGAAGAATGTTGATAAGGTACAAGGACATCGTGTTTGGGGAGTTTGTGAGTGCAAAGGACTGGGAGGGGGGAAGCACAGTAATTAGCAAACCCCAGGATTGGCATTTGGATATGCTAATGAGCTATTCCATATCATATCACATCATGGTCAGTGTATTAACCAGGGCTGACTGGAAAGTGGGAGTTGCTCAGGCTCTCTTGCTCTTCAGGGATTGCAGTTTCAGGTTCAGGGTTCCTTTTTACTCCTCTGGGATTGCTATCAGTGGGTGGTGAGCAACTGTACTGTGCATCACTCGTTGATATTTATTTTTTTATATAACTATAATTATCATCATTGCTATTTTAATTTTATTTTACTCTAAATATGAAACTGTTCTTATCTCAACCTGTGAGCCTCCTTACCTTTACCCTCCCAGTTCTTTCCCCTATTCCCTGGGTGTGTGCGAGCAGCTGTGTGGTGTTTGGCTGCCAGCCCAGTTAAACCACCACAAGAGTGTGCGGGAGAAGTTTTCTAGATCCAGCTGTACCAGCTGAAGCTTCCAGCTTCCAGCCCAAGGACAGTGTCCACTGTAGCTGCCAGAACGAGCCTTTCTCCCATGCAAAGCAAGGACAAAAGATGTCAAAATGCAGGGAGGGGGTAGCTGCTGCCTTCCCCACATGCCAGGCCTTCCGAGTTACAACACCTACACTCTTGTTCCGTAAAGCCAACAAGATTTTCCCATCAGCTGCCAAACTGACCTTCTTTCGGTCACCTTTCACCTTGGTGGCCAGTGCAATTTTGCTGCCTTCCAGCCAAAGCGGTGTAATAATCGTGCAATGTGATTTAAGTAATAAAGAAATTGCTGTACACGCTGTTTGGTTTCTGGAGAGCTGGGAATAGCAAAGGCTCAAGTTGCAGACAAGTGCATTAATCTTTTCAGCTTTCCTGGAATGAAACATCAGAGGCTTTAACCTATTCTTTATTGCTATTCCAATGCCCTGGATGGTACTTTTAAAAATAAACTCCTGAAAGAAGGCAAGGGGGGGAAAGGAGAAGGATCTTGAAAGCTGCTCATTAGCATCCTGTACAATCCTCAACCTCTGAAAAAGAGAGAAAAAACTTAAAATCTGATTATTTGATTAAAAGGTTGGCAATATTCAATATTCTTCTGGAAGCTCTGGCTCCCAGAGTCAGGGGTAAAGAGATTTCAGCTTCTTATTTGAAAGAAAAGATAATATTTTGGACTTGAAGGAGTGAGGAGTGAGATCAAACAGCACATGAAGGCCAAGGAACCTACTGGAAAGCCAAAAACTGAACCTCACTATCAATTTGTATTTATGAAATCTTATTATTTTTAAAGCACATTACCCTCATGATTTGTGGGCCTGCCTGAAGGTTTTTGAATGAGCCAGACTGGTGTTTCCGAGAAAACTCTGCCAGGACAGAAACCTGATACACAATGTTCTCATTATTTTAGTTTTATTTACCACTATTGCTCACCCCGTTAGGACTAGTGGAGATCATGTAAAATATATTCATAGGTACATGAAGGAAAAAAGGATTTATCTATACAACTTAACCAACTTTGTGAGCTTCTGTCAGTTTTTTGGTCACTAGTAGGATTAACAGTTAAAAGTTGGTGTTATAAAATCCCTGGCTTGAGTCACCAGCGTTCAGGGAAGGCTGCCAGCAGCCAAGGTGCTGTTAGTTCTGTATGATCTGGGATGTAAGAGGTGAAAAAAGTGGCAGTTCAGTTCCTTGGAGTGGGACAAGGTTTATTCTGGTTATTTCTGGAGAACATAGGTGAAATTTTATTGTCTAAAATTAAAAAGCTCTGTGGAGGTGGTGGCAGACAGAAGCTGAAAGTTCAGCAGCTCGATCTCTTCTCCTTGTCCTCACACGCTGCCACCACAAGACCAGCAAACCCTTGGGAATTGGGGAGGGTTTTCAGAGAAGTCATCATGCCACAGGAGGCACAAGTTTTCCTTTTTTAACAGAAAATGGGAAGATGTGTGTTGGAGGGTGGCGAGAAGCTTGTGAAAATTCCAGTCCTCATCTTTCAAAGGCCTCAGTTCCTGATTCAAACATCCACCCACCGCTCAGGACCAGGGGGATCATGGCTGGCTGGAATTGCAGAGATGTGTGTTACAGCAATTGCAGCACCTGGTGCACCTTCAGCCAGGCAGGTGGAAGAAGTGATGATGTGTGGTGTTTGGTTTTCCAGAAATGCTGGAGAGGTTTCCTAGAGATTTGCTTCCACCAGGTCTCAGGGGCTGTGTTCTGCTGTGCTGTGTTGATATCTGAGAAGGTCCTGAGTGGGATTATCTGCTCAGATTTGAATAAAATGCTGCTTGGCATTCCCTTGTTACCAGCTTAGTGGTTGTCTCAGAAGCACAGCAAGGAATGGAAAGGGAGTTTGTAATAGAACTGGAGAGTAAAGCCCAAGCTTTTGCTTGCTTTCCTCAGAATCATAGACTCACAGAAGAGTTGGGGTTGAAAGAGATCTTTAAAGGTCATCTAGCCCAACCCCCCTATTTTTTTTGGCTTCATTTTGCAGGCACAGAATCTCATCTAGAGATTGAGTGTGTATATATATATATATACATATATATATACTCTCTATTGAGTATATACTCTGTAGAGTAGCTGGTTTTACATCCAATTCAGTTCTCTTGTGTAGGCCACATCATGCTCATCCCATACACCTACAGCCCTCTAGTCCTACAGTAGCAGCATCCAGATTTAAGGAAGTCAAGAGCAGAGAGGCAGAAGGGCTGGGACAAGCCATGACATTTTATTCCTGAAGAAGTCTCCAGCTCTCATTTCCCCATGGGAGAGATGGGGCAGCTGTCTTAGTGTTTGCAGTTAATCCATGTAAATGCAAAGCAATCTGGGGTCTCAGTGTCCCATCCTCAGTGGTCACTGGAAGCCCCCAGGCTGCACCCTTCCATTGGCCTTGCCTCTCCCTGGAGGCTTAAGAAGGATGAATTAGCTTCCTTCTGGACCTGCTTGTTTCTTACCTGGATTCAGATGGCAAAACCAGGGATACCTAAATTTTAAGACAGATTAATACCTTCCTTGTAGTTCTGAGTCCCAAGTTCAGCAAGCCCATGTCTCCTACAGGCATCTTACTGCAAAGCACAGACTTAAGTCTTCCTAAACCGGCCTGAAAAGAGTTAAGTGAGTTAAATCTTTTGCTTTCACCATCTCCCAGGTGAAGCAAAAGGTACCTTGGATATTTGTTGTAATGGAGAGTGATTATGGGAAGTGAAATTTGCAATGGAATTATGGTAATTGTATCTTCTGTTCCAACAGATATTTTGAGGAAGCCAGCGTTTGAGATAATTAGTGTTATTTTGTGTAAATAGCTGAGAGGATACAGGAGGAAGCAAGGTGATTCTCCACCAGGGATGTGTTAGCTAACATTTGGGGTTTGACTGAACCTGCTTTGGGGTTTGACTGAACTGAAGAGTTCCCCTTTAGAAGAAGGAGTGAACTGGCACATGTCAGCCTCTCTGCTGAGAGGGGCTTTTTCCACTGGGGAAAGGGGAGGGTGCATCCAGCAATCCAGGTGTTTGATTTAACCAAAATCTACTATAGTCTGCTTTTTTCCCTCCCCAAATTCAAAGCTTCTCAGTCTGACATTTTAGCTGCCTCAGACCTTCTCCATCTCAGGCTTTTGTTCACATGTTCAACTGGAACAATTAAATACAATAAAAATGGCATTTTTACTGGTATTTTTGCCCTTCCAGTGTTGAGAATAAAAGAGACAGACTGAAAATAAAGGCAAAATAAAAGTAAAGGATTATTTTCATCTCTGAATCTCTAGTGAGGTTTGAATTGTGTTTTCAATAAGATTCCAGTCTGAACAAATCCTGTTCTTCCTACTTGATGCTGCCTTTCTCTGTAATATCATTTCACACTTCAGTTCTGTAACCTTGACTTTGCAGAGGGTAAAAGGGCCCATGTGAACCACATGGCTCAGAGAAGCCAATGGAAGTAAAGCTGCAGCTTTTCCAGGAGATATTGTATTCACAAAAGGTGAAATTCAGCTTCATACAGAGAACAAATGAACTTTAGATAGACTGAAGCTGACACATCCCTGAAAGCTGTTGAGCCGTGACAGGTCAAGGCATTACCTGTCATCAGCTGAGCAGCACAGGAGCTCTTCTCCACCCCAAGAACTGCTGGTTTAGCTGCATTTCAGAGAGTTAACGTATTTTCTTTGCAAAGGGATGGACAAAGAACATCCAAACAGCTCATTACCATGTCTGCCTTGGTAGTCAGTAACCCATTAAGCTATGATAACACAAGGACTTTGATTCATCACCACCATGCCTTCTGCAGGGAATCTCAACCAAACCCTTCCCATACAAAGCAGTGAAAAAAATAGTCCAGAAATCATGCTTTGATTACTCTTTGAACTTCCCATCTGGGAACATCCAAGTTTTCTACAGACAGGAAAAATGACTCAGTCACTGTCTTTATTGCAGGTAGAAGAGAAATGAATGAGCAGGAAGCAAACGTGGGACCGTGACCCATGCAACGTTTGGAATCAGAAGCGGGCTTGCTCAGCTGCAGTGAGTTGTCACATTTATATTGTGCATCTCTTTCACACACACCTAGAAAAACAAACAATCTCTGCCCCAAACCTTCCAGATTTTGGAAAGATACTGGTTCCAAGTGTTGCTTTAATCTGGTGCAGAGAACTTGACCCTCTTGTGTAGGTACCAGAGAGTCTTTGGAATTGCAGCAATTTGTTTCATGTGGGAATCTTCCTCCTCTGTGCCCATTCATAATGGTGTGGTCCAGGCAGGTGGCATCAACAGGAGGTCTCCTACAGAATTCAGTTGCCTTTGACACTATCCCACTCGTTTCAGTGGGAGTTTGTGCAAGTGGGACCTGAGGGTCTGAGTCAGACTGCAGCCCAGGAACCACCATCTCAAGGACTGTGCAAAACTGGCCATTGCTGTCCCGTGTGAAGTTGGCACATTAGGTATCTCCTAGTTTTCTCAGGAGCTTGGTCATTGAAGTCCTTCAGGGTGTCCATCTCCAAGAGCTCTGTCATGCCTAGAAAAGCCTAAACCTTGGTTGGACTGACAGCTCACAGAGCACTGTGTGTTGTGGGGGGGCTAACATCTATCTTCTGGAGGTATTTTCTAAGCAAGCCTGTGGAGACTGGACACCTCACTTAGGTACTGCTGCTAAATACATAATGCTACATGATGTGAATTTGGGCAGAAGTGCAGAACCTCAGCCCCTGAGAAGGAAATCCAGTGGATTTAAGAGAATTTCTACATCTTGTCTGTCCCTGCACTCTTCTTTCATGGGTGTAGACAGAAGCAATAGGGGTTGAGCAGAAAGGAACCACGTATATTTTATGAATAAAGTGGAGACCTTGATATCCCAGGACACTTTTTCATTCCCTGGCATGTGCCACTGCAGTTAACAGCACACCAATTTGCTGGAGCTCATCAGAAGAGAGATACAGCTTTTAAGTCAAATATTTGTCCTGCCTGTGAGAAATTAATTGCTAGCTTTACATAATTAGCTTCCTAGCAGCCTGCATCTCTAAAAACAAAATGACCTGAGGGACAGTAGCAAATTCTAAAATTTTAAGTAAATAAGTGATTCCAGTTAAAGAGATCAATGAGATTAAATGATTCATTAAGGACCTATTTTGCAGATTTTTTGAGGAACACTTGCTGGAACAACCTGAGCAATTGGGTTTTTTTCCTAATTTAGGAATGGATGGTAGCAAATGCTTAAAGCTCTACAGAAACCTCCTCTACATCCACCACTGGGTCCTACAGAGCACCATGCCATCTCTCCTTGTCATGTATGGGACATTAGGAAGAGGTTGGGGGTTAGGAGAGTCAACCTGGTCCATGGAGCCTTTCTTAGTCCCTGTAGGAGGTCAGGGGAGACACACTGCAAAGGAAAAACTGAGCTGATGGGGGAGAAAAGGACAAATAATGCCAATAACAGAGTTCTCCAACTGGCAGTAGGAGCTTCAGTCTCACAGTGGGCATGTTGTAGTCTTGTAGGCCAGTCTTGTAGGTTGGGGATTTATTATTTTAGACCATAGGAGTTAGAGGAGTAACTCCATTCCCTGGCAGCAGCAGCCACAGCACAGTGCAGGACACAGACCTGTGTTTTGCAGCATTAAGATAAGCAGGAATAATACAGAGATTTTTCATTTGATGTGCTAAAATGTCTTTACAGAAGGAAATCATAGACAGTTTGTATGGAGCTACTTTTTCCTGTCATGGAGCCAGATTTGGTAAGCATGAAAACGATGTAAGCACACACAGTTTTCATGCTTATAAGTGTAATTAATACTTTTATAATTATCAGTCCATGATTTTTGTGTGTGTTAGGAGTTTGTCACGCCCAGCCTCTAATGCACACTGACACACACATAGGAATATATCCATATATTTACACACAGAGAGCTTGAAACACACTGAGATGTTGAAGCTGTGTCTGTGTTGCATGGCAATGCTGCATTGTTATCGCTCTCCTGCTGCGTGCATTCAAAATACGACTGTAGTTGTGTGATGAAGACTAGGGTATGTCAATTCCCAGCAGATCTTCTCTGTATTTATCTTTAAATCACATCATCTGACTAAAGTTAGTTTGGCTTTTAGCCCTGCAGAGCTGAACCTGGCAGAGAGTTACTGGGATGATATCCCGCTGTGCTGCTGCCTGAATTTTCTCTAAGGTAGGAATTTTCCAAAGTGTCTGAAGTGACTTAGAAATTTTGCAAAATCTTTTTGTATTCTCATTCACAGGACACTGTTTAGTGGCAATGAAAGCAATGGGCTTAAAAAACAGAGCTTGGATTTCTTTTAGATCTCATGAAAAGAGAATTTGTAGTCCTAAAAATTAGGAAAACAATATTCTGACCTTAAAAAGCAGCACACGACTCCAAAATCATAGAGGGAAAATTAATAGAAAGCCCCAGGATGCCAAATTTACGGTCACTTGTTTTGGCTGTGTGCCTAAATTTGAAACAGATATGTTCCAAGAATATCCTTTAATTAACTGCCTAAAGAGCTCAAAGCTAACAAACAAAGGAAAAACCTATTTTTTTCCAAGCTTTGTAGCGGGTTCCTTTTATGTGTCCTGTTAAACAGTAACATCTGTTTGCAGAGCTACAGGAGTTCCTCCCTCTCCTCAGACAGGGTCCTTTCTACATTCACAGCAAAGCCCCCCCATCCCCCCCCAATTCTTTTCTCAGTCAGTCTCTATTTCCAACAAACCTCCACCTTTCCACCTCAACTCCATCTTTTCTTTCCTGGGATCAACTGGTGGACATCTGCTCCAAGGTTTAGCCTGGCCTGCCTCCAGCCAGCAAGTGGATTAGCGACTGCAATGGAGATGTATCTCTTCTGCTTATGTAGTAAAGAAGAAAACAAAAACTAATGGTTATTTTCAGATAGCCTGACAGTGATTAATTGCTGTTCCAGCAGACACTCCAAATAAAATATGCTTTAGCAGCCTTGATTTATATTGGGTGCAGAGACACTAGGAGGAAACACATAGCAAAGACTGGGAGGAGGACTGCACCTACCTCCATCTGGTGCAGAGAGCCAACGTGCCAGAGGGATAAACCATCACTATCCAAAATCAAAGCTGAGTGACTGTTTAATCAGCTCCCTGGAGAGGGGGCAGGAGGGGTGGCAAGAGGCTGCAGGAGAGGCAGAAGGTCTCAGTCCTGTTGAGGGGAATGTAAAAATGAGAGGCAGGGAGAAAAAGCAGGGAGGACATGGAGAGTGTTTTACGGTGGCATCAGCTCTGTAGTAGCACTGTGGTGTTTGATGTTTGCAGATGGGAAGAGATAACGATCTGGTTTATGAACAGGGAGAATCAGTCAGACATTGCCACTGCTGCACTGAGGATGTGGGCTGTTTACTTGATATAATGTATGATTAAGCAACAAGACAGGGATATCTAGAAAGCATCATCTAGGCAGCTAACCATCCGTCTTTGACTCGTGTGAGGAGCACATTAAAAAGCTCAAGTTTTTTCTGTGTGTGTGTGTGGTTCTGCAAACGCTGTCACGCCGGGTGCATTAGGCTCTGAGGTCTGAGTGGAGAAGGTTGTCCTGGTTTTGCTGGGAGAGAGTTAATTCTCTTCTTAGTAGCTAGAAACACTGTGGTTTGGTTTCAGTGAGGGATTTGTTGTGAGAAGAATGTTGATAAGGTACAAGGACATCGTGTTTGGGGAGTTTGTGAGTGCAAAGGACTGGGAGGGGGAAGTGCAGTAATTAGCAAACCCAGGATTGGCATTTGGATATGCTAATGAGCTATTCCATATCATATCATGTCATATTCATCATATTAATGAGGTTTTGACTGGAAATAGGGGGGATTCTCTCTCAGGCTTGCTCTCCTGAGATCGTGGTTTCAGGGTCAGGTTTCCTTTCACTCCTCCAGGATCACTGTCGGCGGGTGGTGAGCAACTGTACTGTGCATCACTCATTGTCATGTAAATATATCTATATATAGTTGTTATTCTTATCATTACTATAATTTTATTTTACTCCAGTTATTAAGTTGTTCTTATCTCAACCTACAGGTCTCCTCACCTTTACCTCTCCAGTTCTCTCCTCTATTCCCTGAGTGAAGAGGGGTGGGGTGTGCGAGCGGCTGTGTGGTGGCCAAGTTAAACTGTCCCAAAGGTGAAGGGGAGAACAACCCTTTGGGCAACTGCTGCTGGAGCAGTTGAGTATTCATGGCCAGATAATGCATGAGAACCTTAAGTATGAGCAAGTCAATGTGTCATCCCTGGAGGATCTCATCTCCACTGGCCAAAGCTGATGTCTCGAAGTGGAAGTGCTCGTGCAGTAGCTCATCAACAAAGGTGATTCTTGTTCAGACTGATTACAAAATGGCTTTAGGTCCTAATTCCTCCACCCTTTCATTCACTGCATAAAAAGGAAGGTTTCTTCATACTGGAGTTGAAATGCATGTGTATGCACCAAGGGCATAGCATGGTTCCTGCCACACATGGCCCAGTGATGCCAGAAAGTCATTTTCCATGGGCCTTAGGCATCTCTGCATAGATTCCTACTAGACCAAAGATATGTATCAAATTCCCTCCCTTCTCCAGGGCAGCTTTGCTTTTCTAACAGTCTGTTTTATAATAAAGTTATCCAGATTCTCCTTTGCCTCTACCACAAGTTTCTCATGATTGCAGGAGATAAACTATGGGGAGCAAAATCCCTGTTTGATCATTAGAGCATTCCTAGGCTCTTTCACACACATTTGCTAAAGTCTTTTTTTAAAACCTCTTTCTACCTTTGGAGCTGTTTTCTGAGCCCTGAAGGGTAAAGAAAAAAAAACCCCAACAACCCTACAAACGTCTCACAAGCACGCTCAAGGCCCCTATTAACTTTTCCGCTTTCCCTGCAGTAATTGTTTCTGTCTGTTTTAATTTCACCTTGGCTGAGAGGAGCTCAGATGTTGCTGCAGAACGAGGCAGGGAGTTGCCCCAGGCACTGCTCATAGAGCCCTCACGGGAGTTTTGGCACCAGCCCATAGAAGTGCTGGGGGTGCAGCTCACCCTGATATCTTGTTTTCAAAGTTTATTTTGAAGGTTGAAGAATCCCTGGCAGAACCTGCCTCAAAATCCAGCTGCCAAGGGTTCAGATTTTGGCTCTGTTCTGACTTTGTTCTGTTTGGGGCAATTTATTTTCACAGTCCCATGCCAGGCTCCATATACACATTGATTCTTGGTAAATCCAAGAAAAATCAACCCTGTTTATCCATCTCAGCTTCAGGGCATGGACCACCTCTCACAGGGTGTACAGAGAGAGCTCCTTGTGCAACGGGACACTGGTCCCAGCTGGAGCACGTAATCCCACCACACAAATAACGGGGTAACGATTGTTCTCTGGGAGGTGGGTAAAGCACGACCTGCCAAGTGCTGATCTTATGGAAAACTGAACTCTTCACTAGTGCTGAGGGAGCTGCCTCATGAGATCGATGGAATTAGATCGACAGGCCGATAGATTTCCTCGGAACGTTGCCTGGCAGGATGGGACCTTGCAGCCTTACATGTTCTTGCCTCCCGAGCCTGCTCAAGGATGGATGTGCTGCAGATGTAAGAGCTGCCACGAGGGAGCAAATTCACCATTTCCTTCCCTTCCCATATTCCAGCAGCCTGAGAGCAAGGCTTGGAACACAAAGCTCTCCTGTTGCTCCAGGGCTCAGCTCTGAACATGCTACCAAAGCCAGGGTTTGTCCATCTCCCACAGCCCATCTGTTCTGTAGGTAGGATCAGAAATCAACCTGCAGGAGCAAGAACTAAACCCCCACCTTTATTCCTAGGGATAAAATTGGTGAAGGGTTTAGAGGAGAAGCCATACGAGGAGAGGCTGAAGTCGCTTGGTTTGTTCAGCCTGGAGAAGAGGAGACTGAGAGGAGATCTCCTGGCGGTCTGGAACTTCCTCCCAAGGGGAAGAGGAGGGGCAGGCGCTGAGCTCTTCTCTCTGGCCACCAATGCCAGGAGCAGAGGCCATGGCAGGAAGATGTGTCAGGGGAGGGTGAGGTTGGCCATGAGGAAAAGGTTCTTGAGGCAGAGGGTGGTGGAGCACTGGCACAGGCTCCCCAGGGAGGTGCTGATGGCCCCAAGCCTGACAAGATTCCAGCAGCATTTGGCCAAGGCCCTCAGGGACATGGTGTGAATGTTGGGATTGTCCTGTGCAGGGACAGGAGTTGGACTCCATCATCCTGGTGGGTCCTTCCAGCTCACAACACTGTGTGATTCTGTGACTCTCTGGACAGGGTGGTGGGCCGTGTTGTTCAGTGGATGGATCCAAACATGAAACAGGGGAGCTGAGACCCCAGCTTGGAAGTTGCTGTGCATGAAGCAAACTTGATGTCACTGCTCCTTCTCCATGCTGTGTTGGGTCTGGCCATGGCCAGCCTCATGAGCCAGCAGAGCAAAGGAGACATTGGATTGGATTGGATTGGATTGGATTGGATTGGATTGGATTGGATTGGGAGGCTGGGTGGGAAAGACACCCACCTCTCTGAAGCTCACTGAGACTTGAAAACCAAGGGAAAGTGAGCCCTGGTGCACAGACGTTGCCAAGAGAGAGTAGACTGGGACTTCAGCCTCCATGTCTGCCTTCAAATAGCTCCTTCATTTACTGAATGCACAGAAGGGAGGAGAAAGCAGAACCTGTCAGAGCTCTTTGCTAGCAGAGCCACAAACTATTCCTGTTCCCATCTGCTTTCATGTCAGTCTCTCACAGCAGAGCAGCAGGTACTTCACCAGCTCTTCTCTGATCACACTCAGGCAGGGCAGGTTTCCATCACAAGCTATTTGACAATTTGTCTCTAATAAAAAGACCTGGCACGTTAATTCCTGTTTTACTGTGAGCTTGTTATGTGGCAGCCTGGAATTCTGATTGCTCTGGCTCTTTCTGACGTCTGTTCACAATATAGGACTTTTTTTCATATTATTGAAAAGGGACTCCCCTGTCCTATAACCTGTGTTCTAATTTCCTGTCAAGTTTATTTTATCAGCATCTGGCTTTATTCTTCTTTTTTAACTCCAAGCTTTTCACTCCTCCCTCCCATGTACCTAGTGTGTCCAAAACAAAACATTTTAAAAATAGATAAAAAAGAAAGATAGACAGAAGTGACATATTTTGCCCAGGCAAGTGTGTACTTAAGGAGTTCACTTCTCTTCCCAGAACAGACTCTGCTCTGTGAGTTTTAACTCCTGCTCCGTGCCAGAGGGATAGCGCTGCCCTCCTGTACCTCCCATCCCATCCAGCTCCCCAGTCCTTGCACCTACAGCAAAGTCATTTCTGTGGTTATTCCTTTCATTCCTTCTTCTCTCCATCTTTTCTGTATTTAGTGGAGATGGTGACATTAGAGAGTCCGAGAGCCTAACACTGAGATCAGGACTTCTGCTCCACCCGTGCTTGGTGCTGCACAGACCCAGACCAACAAGCTGTGCCATGGTTATGCCCCAGTTCCACTCTCGCAGAAGCCAGTTGCCAAACTCAGCAGTATGGGCAAGATAAACAGCATGATTTGTAGGAAATTTCTTGGGAACTTCCATGTGATCTGATGTTCTAGTCTAGAAGTTTTCCACACCACATGTTTTTTTTTTTAAAGTAGTGTGCATTAAAGTAATGGCAGAAGAAAATCCCAGAATCACCTCGATTGGAAAAGCCCTTTAAGATCATGGAGTCCCATCATGAACCCAACACTGACCAGTCCCCACTGACCCATGTCCCTCAGCACTGTGTCTACACGACTCTTCAATCCCTCCAGGGATGGGGACTCCACCACTGCCCTGGGCAACCCCTTCCAATGCCTCAGAACCCTTTCAGCAAAGAAATTCTTCCTCACATCCCATCTCAACTGCCCTGGGCACAACTGGAGCCCATTTCCTCTTGTCCTCCCCTTGTTCCTTGGTTGAACAGACCCACCCCCACCTCTCTGCACCCTCCTTTTAGGTAGTTGTAGAGGAGATCTCCCCTCAGCCTCGTTTCCTCCAGGCTAAACAACCCCAGTGAAATGAAAACTAGAATTGCCCATCTATATTATTTTATGATTGTAAGAGGCTCTTCTGTCTTCCATCTTTCAACATTTCCAGAAGGGAGGTGAAATAATAGCATGTCCAACACAGAGAATGATGTTAGTAGCAGTTCAGGTGTGGTGGACATCAGTCATAGCCACTGTGTGCCTGCTGATGCCAGGTAGACCTGTTTGGGAAAGCTGCCAGACCTGTGCTTGGGTCTCCTGTGCCAAGGGGAACAACATTTACAAGAATTATTAACCTGTGTCTTACCCAGATGTGAAGGGGAAAGGTTTCTGTTGCCTGTGGTAGCACCAGCTGGGATGTCTTGTGTTCCTGGGACATGTGGTGGGATTGAACATCTCTGAGCCCTCTGTTGAGATCCTGACATTTCTCTCCTGTGTTATCAAAGCAAAGAGATCCAGAAAGGGCAATAAAACAATCCATCAACCAACAGGGGTTCACCTGCTGGTACCATCGTGAAGGACCTTTTATAACAATGAATTTCTGGCTGGTTGCCAAGGAGGACATTTTTCTTCTATTGTGAAAAATTATGTCAATATTTTCCCCATATTTGAGCAGCTCTTTAAGGACAAAGCAACCCAAACCAGAATCAGACATTTGAGTGCTGTTTAGTCTTGGTTTCCATCCACAGATGCTGATTATCTGGTGCAGAAAAAGCAAACCACGTTCAGACTTTGATTTTCCACCAACTCTTTTCTTTTTCCCTCTGAAAAAGAAAAAAAAAGACAGAAAGGAAAGCTTCCATTTTATTAAGATGCCATTTGCTGTTGAGAAAAGATATTAGGAAGGAAAATAAGCGAGCAGTGCCCACTTCATGACCTTGTTGTCCAGGTGAAGATGAATGACCCAAACCTGTTCCAGCCCTGATTATACAGCAGCTTTCCCCTAGAGAAATGAGTTTGTTTGCTTTCACTGGGTGGACACAGGAAAGGTAGATCATGAGACAGGCGAGCAGAGAGAGAGTGAGATGAAAAAGCACGAGCAGCTGGCTTCCAGTAAATGCTCTCTGACTCACATTTTCATTAGTCCTAAATTCAATCAGAGTTTAAAGGAAGCAAAAGATAAAGAGTGAGAGAACACTGGAAGGATTCTTCAGAGGGAGAGAGGCTTGCTTTACCATTAAAAACCTGACTAAAAGTTATTGTTATTATTCACATTGTTGTGCCCAGAGGCCTCAGCGAGATGAGATTCCCATTGTGTGGGTAGTTTGGGTCTGCTGTCGTGTTGTACAGCTGGGAGAGGGGCTGCAGTCCTCCTTGGAGCTCAACAAGCAGTGAGGGGCTCTGCTCCCGGTTTCTTTGCAACTTAAATAGATACAAGTGTCCTAGTGTGGAGCTGGTTTCTTTTCAGCAGCTGGAACAGCGCTGGGGTTTGGGTTCAGCTGGGATTTGTTAGGAGAAGGATGTTGATAACACATCGATGTTTGCAATTGTCACTGGAAGTCGAAGGACTTTTTGTTTTGCTGGTCTTCAAGATCTAAATGGGGTGAGAAATATTGCAATGGATCAGCTCCATGGGCATTTGGCTCTGCCAATTGCATTCCATCTCCCCATGGGCAGGAGATCCATGAGGGGCTCTTCCTCTCTGGCTCTCTCTGGCTCTCGCTCAGGCTCTCGCTCTCCCGGGATTGCGGTTTCGGGTCGGGATTGTCGCTCCTCCTAAGTGCTCTTTCGTCCAGCCCCCAGGATTAACACTGCAGCCCCTGAAACCTTTACCATGATCAGACAATGAATCAGTGGCAGAAAAGAAACCCTGAGCTCCTCATGTCAGGCTGGTTTCTCAGTACAGGAGCCTGCCACTCCAGAGGACATCTGATGAGCCCTCCTGATCCCTGATGTGCAGCAGGTAACCCCAACACCAGTCTCAGGTGTGTTTAGCCCAGCATTGCAGCAGCTCAGCCACGTGAACCACGCTCTCTGATACCTGCTGTGCTCACGCTCTTCACCAGCACAGGTCCATGTCTTAACACAGCCTCAGTCCAATTGCTAGAGAACTGGTCCTGTGGTCCTGGCAGCACAGAGACATCCTAAAGCTTTCAGCATGACCTGCCACCCCTACAAGCCAACATGACTCTTGAGATTACGATGCAGTTATCTGGTAGATCTAACTGGCCACCAAAAGCTGTGGGATGGTCAAACACGTGCCTGAGAGATCAGTCCCGCTGCCTGTTGGCATTTCTGTGGTTTCCAAGGAAACCCAGTGCCTCTGGGAGCCGGATGGATGGGTTGTGTTTGACAAAGGAGTTCTGTGATGCTTCACTTTTTTAACGACAGTTGTTGTTACCTCTGTGGCCTTTGCCCCTCTGAACGTGAAACGTTGCTGCTCGGCACAGATGGGGCTTTCATGAGAAAGAGTGGGAAAATCCCAACGCTCGCGCCTGCCCCAGCTGCCCTTCCTTTCCTGCTCTCTGCAGATGAAACAAACACAACAAAACAAAGGGACCGTGGTGGCTGGGGTTGCTTCTAATTTAAACGAGGTTTCACCTTCAAAGGAGCATCCGTCGCCACGCGGCGAAGAGCAGCGTGCGCGGTTCAGAAGCGCTTTGGTGAGGGACGCACAAAGAATCCTGCCTCTGAACCTCTGACAGCTTTCACTGCTCACAGCAGAGATCAGCTGAAAAGATTTATTAGCCAGCTTCAAAGCTCGAATTGCTCAGGAAGTTTTTTGCTCTTGCCTTATTACTGGAGAACTCTCCAGGTCAGAAACCTTTATTGGGAGAGAAAGGAATTTTTTGGGTTGTTTTGTTCTACTGTTCCTGGATGTTCTAATCTAATGACATGACTGATGTCTTCCAGCCCGGTAGACGTCAGTGGAAATAGATGGAGGAGGATTCAGGGATGTCTAAACTGACGTTTGTCTTGAAAATGGAGGCTGGACCTGGTCCCTAGATAGGAGAGTGAAGACCATGCTATATTAAGTGCCCCCTTTCTCATTTCCTGGATGGAGAAGCATAGGTCAGTCCCAGCCACCTGGGAGGTGAATGTCAGCAAGGTGCTGGTTGAAAGATTTCTGTGCAATAAGTTGCTAAGACAGAGGAGGTGTCTACAGTGACACCAGGAAAAACAGTACCTGGAACAGCATGGAAGTGGCAAAGATCTCTCAAACACATCCCCATGTCTGTTGCAGAACACAGGTCTGTCTGAGACTGCCAATGGTCCAAGTAGGCTGGTGGTCAGGGGGATAACATGCCACCATGTCCTTGTTTTCCACAGAAGGGAAATGGCATGAATATCAATCATAGAATCATAGAATCTCAGACTGGTTTGGGTTGGAGGGACCTTAAAGCTCATCCAGTCCCAGCCCCCCTGCCATCAGCAGGGACACCTTCCACTAGACCAGGTTGCTCAAATTCTCATCCAACCTGGCCAAGAACACTTCCAGGGAGGAGCAGCCACAGCTTCTCTGGCCAACCTGGGCCAGGGTCTCACCACCCTCACAGCAAAGAATTTCTTCCTCACATCTCATCTCCATCTCCCCTCTGCCAGTTTCAAGCCATCAGCCCCCGTTCTGTCCCAACCCAGGTGCATCAGGAATCACCACTCCACCTCAGCTCTCCCACTGTCCCATGCATGCAGCTTTCATAAGGAAGTGCACCTGCATTCACTGAGCTCTCTTGTTCAGTCCTGCTCAGTTTAGGGCTCTCTACTCTGATAATGAACAATCAATATGTCTAAGAGCCTTAGTCCTTTTTGGGGCAATGCAGCTTCCCTTCTCCACACAGCCCTGGAGGCAGCGCTCCAGCCTGCTCTCAGCCAGGGACCCTGGCAGTGAGTTCTGCTCTTACATTTTGGCTGCTTAAAATCCTTGCCCCATAAAATGGGCTAAAAGGGAAAGAAATAAGTGTGATCTGCAAGTTGAAAGCCTGAAGTGAGCACACTGAGTTCCAGAATTGCCAGATGTAACGTTCAGAAGCCACAGAATTCGACTGATCAAAATCCACCACCACATTATCATTGTTTTCCTTGTGTAGCTTTTAAGAACTTCACAGATATTTCTCCTCTCAAAGCAACAAAACCAACCCAGAGTGCCCTGACCCTCAAACTAACTCTCAGTCGTCTGAACGCTTCGTAGCCACTGTGACTGTCAGTGATTTCACTGCAGCAAATTGGTCATCGCTTCCTTTTGCAAGGGTGTCAGTGATCTCCCGATGTTCTCTGCAGGGTGCACAGGTAACATCCTCCCCCTGCACCTGCTCTTAGCTCACAGGGGAGACATATCCTTCCAATCTGCTTTTCATCTTCCAGCACAAGAGAACTGACACTTCTTCAGTGAAGCTGGGGAAGGGTCTGGAGCACAAGTGTGCTGAGTTCCTGGCTGAGGGAACTGGGGGTGTTGAGCCTGGAGAAAAGGAGGCTGAGGGGAGACCTTCTGGCTCTGTCCAAGTCCCTTGGAGGAGGGTGGAGAGAGGTGGGGGTGGGTCTGTTCAACCAAGGACCAAGGGACAGGACAAGAGGAAATGGGCTCCAGTTGTGGCCAGGGCAGTTGAGATTGGATGTGAGGAAAAACTTCTTTGCTGAAAGGGTTCTGAGGCATTGGAAGGGGTTGCCCAGGGCAGTGGTGGAGTCCCCATCCCTGGAGGGATTGAAGAGTCGTGTAGACACAGTGCTGAGGGACATGGGTTAGTGGGGACTGGTCAGTGTTGGGTTCATGGTTGGACTCGATGATTTTAAAGGGCTTTTCCAATCCAGGCAGTTCTGGGATTCTGATTCTTGTGTCACTGTGGTTTATGCATCAACTGCCACAGGCTTCTTTGCAGTTCCTCCATCTTCTCACCATTGTTCACTCTAGGACTTGGATGGTGCATCTGACCTAGCATGAGATATCACACCTCAGGGTGTCCTCACAGCAGGTCAAGCCCTGTGACAGACAATATCAAGACTCGATGATCTTAAAGGTCTTTTCCAACCTAATGAGTCTGTGAGGTCTTTTGACTCCAGCAACCTCCTGGTGATGTATGTTACACCTCTGCTGTGTCAGCCAGAAGCTTCTGTGAGTTTTTACAGCCCACAACAGGTGAATTTTGCCTCTTCACTTCAAGCCCTATGGGATGTTGTAGCTCAGCAGATCAGTGTCCCCAGAGCCACCTAACTGTGCCACGACTGCTCCGGTAACGAGCTTTCACTAGAACTGAAAATTTTAACTCAGTATCATGAAGTGTTGACATCTCTTGGGGAAGAGAGGCAAACACACACACACCATGTCCTGACTTCAAATGCACGAGTAACTTTATCAGAGGCGATAAGTGGGGATTTGAATTCAGAGATGTAACTTATCTCTAAATACACATCTTCCTATTTAGCTGCGTTTACGTCCCCCCGTATCTCACTGACTGCAACGTGCCTTATTATACAGCAGTGCTTCCCTTTGATGTGCTGAAAGGCTGCTTGTGCTGGTGATGAGAAAAGCAAGGTAGAAGCAGACTTGCCAGTGCTGGAGTTCTCTGTTGAATTCTCCTTTTGACTATCTTTCATTTAATGTGTCTAATAAATGATGGTTTACTGGAATCAAAGAATTCAAAGCTTCTGTTCTCGGTGATGAATACAAGGAATAAGAGGCTTTTATACGCTGTGAAATCTACAGAAAGACTGAGATATGGGGACAGTTTTCCTATAGATGTCTCGTAAGTGAGTGCTTATCCTGAGATAGATGCAGTGATCTCTGCAAGAAAAATCAACATTTCCAAGCAAGCACGGTGCTGTCACTGAAGCTGAGCGAAAGTGGAAGTACTGCAGGATCTCAGAGCCCATTGTGTGCTGACCTGAAAAGCTTTTCAGTGCAGTTAGGATGGAGTTGTTCAAGGATGTCTAAGACTAGCACAGATCTGGCTCCTGGGTTTTTATTGATTTGTTTAATTTAATTTAACAGTCCAGCCCCCACCACCTCTTCTTGGCCCTTATCCTGTTGCAGTGCGATATCCAAAGCTGAGGAGGGAACAGGGGACAGTGATGATTTGGAGTCAGTCCTGGTGGTGGGAGCTGCTTAGAGTGACCAAAGGCTCTGGAAACCTTAATTTGCTTAGTGCAGCTTCAGCCTGAGCTCAGTTGCATAACTCACAGACAGTTTTGGGACATACCAGATCAAGAAATGATCATTCCTTCCTCTCATGAGAGAACAGAGCTCATCATGCAACTAAACAACAGTGTGGGAAAAATGGAAGTATTAACCTTTTCATTCCACAGGGAGATGCTGAGGCTCAGGGGTGTTTTCCTGATGGGAGCAGGATGCTGTTCCCAAACAGCTTCGGTCTCTTTTCCTTTCATCTTTGGACATATTGGTCCCATTAGCAGAGACAGCCCCAAACTGGTCCTGTGTATTTAGAGATGACACAAGTGTCATCTTGCAGAAGTGTCATGGGCATCCTCTGTGAAGCACCTGATCTCAGCACTGCTTTTCTGCATCGTGTGCTAGCTGGGCTGTCGAGCTGCTCTACCATGGCAAAATCTTCCTGATGAAACAGCTACTTCTATTAGTGGATGAATTCAGGGATTTGGTACTTATCTCAACTGAGACTAAATTTGATTTAGTCACCTAGTTTAGTGGATTTAGTCTAGATTTGGAGAGCAAGACTTTGGCACATTGATGCCAGGACACTGCCCTCTAGTCTGGAAGAACTCCATCTGCCATCAGGGCAGACGTGGGACCAGCAATGCTCAATTCCAAGCTAATTTCTTCCTGATCAGTCTTGCTGTGACAGAGACTGTCTGCCCAAATGTCTGTAAAACATACTAAACCAGTCCTGATGGGGAGGGAAGTTAGTGGCATTCCAGTATTTCTCATTCCTTACAAAATTACCTTTGGTTCATTTATCCTAAATTTAATTTTACAATATTAAAATAGTTGGGTTTCTCAATAGATTGATGAATGGTTAAATGTTATTTCTGATGAACCTTCTCAGTGAAACGTGCTTTATAAATTATTTCCTGGAGAAGCAGAATTGGTACATTTAAAACAAAAAAAAACAACAACAAAAAAGAGCTAAAGGATTATTGTTGGCTCCTTTGCAGCTCTTGTTTGTGTTCATGCACTGAGGGCTGTGTCTATCTGTTGTACTTTGCAGTGACTCCAGATTACTGCCTCCAAGCACAAAAGCATTAACGCGGCAAGACTCCTTCTTAATAACTGCAGAATTGTTCTGCAGATGAACAGAGATAATATTGGCCTAACAGGTTGAGATTGGGTGGTTGATGAAGGCTGAGGCTAAGAGGAGAGATTTCTCTGACACATCCCAGCATCAATCTGAAAGAGCAGCTGGAAAAAGAGCAATAAATATATTTTCTCCTTTTATGTGTCGCAAGTTGTAAATATGAAGCTTCAGACTCTTTGAGTTACAGCAGGAATTGAGTCACTTCTCCTGAAGCTATCTTCTTGTAAGCTTCTGCCTATGGTAGTTATTGAGTTGTGGAGCATCATGCTGCATCCCAAATGTCAGACAGAGCCAGCTTTTACAACCATCCTCATTTCCATGGTAAAGTTTCTTTCCAGAGACTATGAACACTCTGCTGAACCCCTCATTTCCTTTGGTGTTGGGTGGGGGTTTTTGTGGCCAGGATTCAAAGGGAGTTTTGACTTGGGCAAACAGACTCTGTCCCAAACTCCATGATCAAAACAGAAGGAAAGGGAACAAAAAACTCAGGTGTTTGAAGTGACTGGTGCTGCACTCTGTTTCCTCAAGCCTCAAGCTTTTCTTTACACTGGCAAACAGGGAAAATGTTTGCTTGGAGTTACAGCAAAACAGGGGCCAAAATGTTGCCTCCTCCAGCAGCAGAGACACATGAGGTGGCTGAAGTCTTGGTCTGCAAGAAACACCAGAAGAAAATGCTCTTTCTTGGCAGAAAATGCTCTTCCCACGTTCAGGACTGGACAAGACAGCCCTGCAGGAAAGGCTGTGGCAAGGATAAAGTGCTAAACAGGCTGAGGAAGAAGAGGTCAGGGCATGACCACCTAAAACTCCAAGAGGTTCTTCAAAAGAAAAGAATTTGTGAAAAGAATTTCTCCATTTGTGGTATGTAGAGAACAAATATTCACCAAGAATTGGCCATAACCAAGAATGGTTGGACTACTAGATACCTCCTTTTTTTGAGAGCTTCTCTTTTTTTCCCAGCTCACCTGTGGCTATAGGTACCTGCTGGCCTGAAGAAAGGAGAGATGAAAGGCATCACTTCTGTAGGAGCTGTGTGGGTTGGGGGTCTGGCCAGGGCCATGTAAACACACCCAGCATTGCCTTTTACTCCCCTCACAGTAGGTAAATAGAGAAGCAACCTGGAAAAATACCTGCCAAAATGAATTTTTCAAGGAAATGGTAGAGTTCTGAGGTTGCTAAGATCAATGAAGAAAGGGCCCATTTTTTTTTCTTTAAAATAGAAGAGGAAAAAAAAAGTTTTTAGTCAAAGATAATTTTCTGCCAGGAAATCAGAACTCTGCCAAAATAGTGACAAGATGTATTTTTTTTAATTTTATCAAATATTTGGCCTGGAATCAGAAGTGCTGAGGATCTGCAATTACCTCCACATTTCCAGGAGGCTCGGTGAAATGCTTTTCCCAAGTTCTTGGCATGAACACATGTGGAAAATGCAGTATATTTTGCATTACTGTTACATTCGTAGCCTCGCTGCCTCAGTTTCCCCAGCTGTTCAGTGTGCTGCCATGCAGTGGAGCAATGCATTAATATCTTGTGTTAGGTGAAGGTAAAAGTCATCCTTTACAAGAGAAAAATTATTCTTTTGGAAGAACATAGAGGAGGCAAAGAAAGCAAACAGTGGTTGAGGCAAATTCTGAAGGATCTGACAATCCTCTTTGCCTTGGAACTGGTATTTGATCCTGGAGAAAACCAAGTGTAAAACATTAACTAGCTCAACCTCTTTGGAAGAGATGGATGTGAAACTCCAAGCTGCGAGGCTTGGAGAAACCAGCTGCTGACTGTGTCATTCTGCTAAATATCATCATTGTTTTTCAAGTCTCATATCATAAAGCCCTTGCTCCTGAAGGCATGTGATTACAGGAGACTTTCTTCTCTTATTAAAAGGACAAAAACCCAGCAAATGCAAAGCTTTCTTGTATAGATGTAGAAAAAAAGCCTGAAGACTTCATTCAAGTGGACTTATAAAGGTTTAGAAACCAAAAGAAACGCAGAGAGCAGACAATATTTACTGTTTCAAATCCTTTATGATTTTCTGAAGTCCAGTCTTTGCTTTTGTGCAGTTCTCTGTGCTGTGGAACTGAACCTGTTTGACTTGATTTCAGTCAATTAACCCCAATGTGCCTCTCCCTTTCCTCCTCCACACAGGTTCATCCCTGGAGACTCCAGGCAAAGCAGGAGAGGTTTTGTTGCTTGTACCTTTTCTGGATAAAACAGAAGGTTTGAGCAACAGTTAAGACCAAGTAATTACAGACAGATATATAGTGTTACAATTCCAACCTGCACTGTAATGGCTCCATAAAGTCACCTAGGTTTAGATATACATGAAACCATTTTTCACCTTGCAAATGAATACTTTTTTAAGAGCTATAACTTTCTGGGAGTTCATTAATTTCCTGGATTCATAGCCCTTTACTGGATGGAGGAAGGCATGAGAGATTCTGCTCTACAGAAAGAAAAAGGGGGGTGAGTGGCAAGGGAGCTGAGGCAGAGGAAAAAAATAAATCCTTAAAGATGAAATTTCCAAAAGCTGCTTGAAAAAAAAGCTGGGATAAATGTGTGACACACTCAATAAATATCACTTTGCTTTATCACCTTTCCTTTTTCTCAGCCTTGCCCAGAGATTGTGGGATCCTGATCTAAAACATGAGGCCTTTAATGGCCAAGAGCCTGTAATTCTGCTCTCCAGCAGTGCTGGAGTCCTGGATTGGGGTGTGAGCAGTGGCCGGGCTTGTAGCTCCCCTGCTGTGCCCACCCCTATGTGTTGGCCACACTCAGCCTTTGCCCTGAAACCAGGCAGCTGACAGGAGCCACCATGATGTTGGTGACAACTTCAGTGGACACCAAACAGCCATAACCATGCTGACTTCGCTGCAGTGGCCCAAGGAGAAGGTCTTTGCAAAGGGAGTAGATGTAGCACCTGGTTCTAGTCCCAGTGGTACAGGGATGGCCACTGGTTCACTCATCTGGAGCACCGCTGGCCTGGTGTGAGCTGGGCCAGAGCTGGTTTCCTTCCAGCAGCTGGAACAGTGCTGGGGTTTGGGTTCAGCTGGGATTTGTTAGGAGAAGGATGTTGATAACACATCGATGTTTGCAATTGCCACTGGAAGTTGAAGGACTTTGTATTTTGCTGGTCTGCAGGTGCAAGGTCTGGGGGATGAGGAATATTGCAATGGATCAGCTCCATGGGCATTGGGCTCTGCCAAGGGGCTGTTCCATCTCCTGTCCCCCATGGGCAGGAGATCCATGAGGGGCTCTTCCTCTCTGGCTCTCTCTGGCTCTGGCTCTCCCGGGATTGCGGTTTCGGGTCGGGATTGTCGCTGCTCCGGGATCGTTCTCTGGGAACGGGCCGGGCTGGGTGGGTGGGTGCTGAGCAATGGCACTGGGGGTCACTCATTTGTGTATTTTATTACTAGTATTATCGTTGTTATTTTACTATCAGTATTATTTTATTATATTTCAATGATTAAATTGTTCTTCTCTCACCCTACAAATCTCCTTCCCCTTGCCCCCCAGTCCTCTCTCCTATTCCCTGGGATGGGGAGTGAGCAAGCGCCTGTGTTTGGCTGCACCTCATGGGTGCTCAGGGATCCAGCAAGGGCTTTCATCTGCTGCCGAGAATTTTGATTTTTCTAAATTCTAATTTGCTTAACTGAGAAGAAAAATCTTTCCCCTTCTTCTAGGGACCTAATTTACTCTCTGGGGTTTGTAGTACTTTTTTTTTTTAACGTAATTTGGGCTGTTTTCTTTTGTCAATTGACAAATGAAGGAGACGAGGAGAGAGAAAGAATTCCACAGAGGCATAAAACTAAGACAGACAGGTGTGAGCTGGTTAAGTTTGCTGATATGGTGAATGTAATTTCATTTAACTGACCATGGCAATAGGCATCTACCTTTACTCCTACAGCTTTTGCTAAATGTACTCCAGCATCCCTGGAAGAATATTGCCTTTCATGGGAGGGTGTGTAATGAAATGCCCTCATCCTGTTTTAATCAGTTTTGAATGTGGAAAAGACAATTGTGATCTGAGAAAGGCAGTGTTTCCCTTGCATGTGAATGATGTGATACTGTAGCTTCATTAACATGCTTTACAGTCTTATCTTTATTCATACTGGCAAATTAAATTAGCACTGTCTTTCAAATCTCTGCCTATTTTTTCCCCCTAGGCAACCACCAGCAGCACAAAATAAATGACAGTAACAGCAGTGGATTGCCGTGCTCTTGACGTTATTCTCTGGATTTTAAGCAACCATCCCTCCAAGAAATCATATTTGTTCTTGTTCCAAGAGCTGAGCTGCATCACAACGTCCTTGGTGTAATTCCAGACCCCCACATACTGGCACGGAGCCTGGGCCAGTGCATGGGGCACTGGGCTGTCAACCTGGAGCCCTGATGGTCCTTCCCTCTTTAGTGCCCCCCAGATGTAGACTGGTTTTTGATACTCAGGTGCCCCTTTCCTCCCTTCATGGTCCTTTCCCTCTGTCAGGTCCTTTGAGTTCTGGATGGGAAAACCACAAAACATAGTTGTGGGGAGATTGGAAAGTCAGAAGCCAAGAGATTTTGCTGCACAGGGTGTTTTTTTCTGGGTGGGAGCGTTTTCTTCATCCGTTGCTGAAGCGCATGGGAGACAATGTTTAAGGGGAGGCGTGGGGAGTCTATTACTGATATAAACCCAGCTGTTTTGGGGGCTGTTTAGAGGAAAGATCTTGATGGAAAAGTATAAAAGGTGGGATGAGGTGGAAAAGCTTTTCCTCACTTTTCTCTTTGCCGTGCAGCTACCTGGGCTGAGGACCAGCGTGGATTTGTCAACTCTGCAGTCAGGCGTAAATCGAGTTTCATAACCTTGCAAGTGCAAAGCATGAGGAGCGAGTGATTTTACATTAAACACTAAATATTGCAGCTATTAAAGAACATTCATCATCCACACAAGTTGCCTGAACAGAAATGAGCTGTAGCATCTCCTGCAACATTGACTGTCAACGCATTAAAAGCCATCACTGTGCTGTCAGTCATTTCCATCTCAGAGGGGAGACCTGGTGCTCAGGTGAACATCAGCCCATCCTTTGTAGAGCATCATGGGGTGACCTCCAGTTAAGCTTAGAGCCACAGGCACTGGTACCTCCAAACCTGGCCTCTTTTTATTTCCTCTGGTATTCTGCTCTTTAGTTCTATCTCTAGTTGTGGTGTCCCACAATGGAGCACCCTGTGACAGTGTTGTCCCCACTGGAACGAGTGCTGGTGACAGAAGGGGCTGCAGATCCTACCTGGTGATTTGACCAACATTAAGTGACCACTTCACTGTTGCTCATAGGAGGGTTGGACCAAAAAGATACCAGCCCATGGGCAACGCTGTGCAATTAGTTGTGTTGGAGATGATACAGACATTGCAGCTTTCTTCCCAAAACCTCAGTGTGATTAAATTGAGTTTAATTTGAAACTGTAATTTAATTTAACTTTGAAAATGTAAATCAAAACAAATTAATTGCCTTTGTTGCCTTTTCCTGAGCAATTCCTCTGGACTGTATCTTGTTACCACACATCCTGAGTTGGCCCAAGCCTCTGACCTAATGAAGTTTTTATTTCCTTCTGCTTTCCTACCACCAGGCCAGCCAAGACTGACCATGCATAGCTCAGTCCAAGATTGTGCTTCAGATAAGGGTTGGGTTGATTATGATTAATACAACTGCTTTATTTGTCTGACAGGTGGACTGATAAATAGATATTGTTGCTAAGCCTCCATTCCTTCCTGGTATGATAAACAATACAGCCAGCCTGAAATGCTGATGTTTCTTGGAGATCTCTGAAAGCAGAGGTCAGGGCAGTCCATGCCTTGCCCTTTGATTGTGCTTGGCTAAAGGACTTCAGTGCTTTAAGTGAAGAGTGATGATTTCATCAAGACCTGACATGTCCTTAGTTTCCAGCAAGAAAAACAAACAAAAGCTCACAGTTTTGAGAATATCACACAAACATAGCTGAGTGCTTATAAAAGGGCAGAGAGTCCACAGATCCAAGAGAAAAACTGGCTTCAAATGTCACCAGCAACTGTTGCAATCTTCGGTGAGGTTTCTTCCCCCCTTTATCTGATCTCCATTTATCATTTGTTCTGCCTTTACCTGACATGAACAGATGAAAATTTGGAATTTCTCAGCAACCATGTACCCTGCCAGCACCTGCCTGGCGTGGGCTGAACTCACCCCGGGGCTGCTGAACCTCCCCTGCCCCAGGTGAGCACCAGACACAGCTCCAGGAAGGTTCAGTCCAATCTCAGGAGTACCCCAGCTGCAGAGGTGGGCATGTTTTCTTCCACGGCTCTTAAACTTCACAGAAGGTTGGACCAGATGATCCTTGAGGTCCCTTCCAACCTGGTGTTCTATGATTTTGTGATTTTTAATAATTGCATTGCCTGTCCCTGAACCAAGGGGACACCAATATGCTCAGAGCAGAAAACAGAGCAGCAAGCTTTCAGCTTCAGCCTTAAAAACCCTCTTGCTTTGCTTGGTTTTACTAATCCATACCATGCATCCATGAGTTACTGGTATTGACCAATCCCTTCCCTGAACTTCATCCCTTCCTGGCTTCAGGTTGCACCAGGGGAGGTTTAGATTGGATCTGAGGAAAAACTTCACTGAAAGGGTGGTCAAGCATTGGCACAGGCTGCCCAGGGAGGTGGTGGAGTCACCTTCCCTGGTGGGATTTAAAAGACAGGCAGACGAGGTGCTGAGGAAGTGGTTTAGAGGTGGACTTGGCAGTGTTGGGTTTATGGTTGAACATGATGATCTTAAAGGCCTTTTCCAACCACTATGATTTTATGAATCCTCTGCCCAAACGTTGAGCCACTCTCCCCCTCCCAAGCTATAGAAATCCTGCACAAGCTTTGCTGTCTGTCTGTCTGTCTGGCAGGCTGCTGTTGCTGTGTTAGCTGATAGCTGAGGACTGGTGATTGGGAAGATCTTTGTGCAAATTACTTCAGAAATATGTTGAAGGGCATCTCACAGCAGTAGTTTTCAGGGGCTGTATTGTTCATCTGTATAACTCAGACTCAGGAGAAGATTAGCAATGCTGATTAGAACTTGGCTGTCTTATTGAAGTGGCTCATCTAATATTGGCTCTTCTTGTAAAAGTGGGAGCCTTGCATATCCTAATGAATTTTTCTTCTTAGTAGTAGAGGGGATGCTGATCTATCATTGTACTGATCAGGAACTTCTGGAGATAGATAGATAGATAGATAGATAGATAGATAGATAGATAGATAGATAGATAGATAGGACCTCAGTCTGTGGAAGCAGGTGGATGAAGCCCAGTGTTCCAAGACTCTCTTTGCTCCCTACTGTTGTCAAAAATGTCTGAGCCTGAGTGGGATGGGGTTTGTGGCTGCAGAGTGCTCTACCTGGGGTCAGGATTTTGGCTGGCTTTGTTCAGTCCACACATGCTCTGACTCTCAGGCACTGGTAGTTGCCCAAAAAAGCAAGTGGCTGCTTTGGGATTAGATGGAGCTTGCTGGGGTCTGTCCTTTCTAGCCTGCCTATGACACCAGCCAGGCTTCTTGGAAAGGGTTGGGTGATGGGGAGAGGAGAGCAGGTTAACATCCTAGTGTTGGCCATGAGGTCTGGCATCAGTTTAGTTGCCCTCCACTCTTTGAACAGCTCAATCTCTCCCCATAATCAGGCTTTAAGGGAAGATTAAGTGTTCAAAAGCACTATTTACATTTCAAAAACTAACCAGGACCTGGTGTGGGATCAAAGTGAAAGTGGGGTTTGGGTGTATTGATCAGATACCCATGATGCTGGGCCTTTCTGCTTTCCTGGGTCTTGTAAAGGATCAAACAAGAGTTTGGAAATGTAAGAACTGTCAGCATGGTTATTTTTTCCTAGGGGAAAAGAGCTTGTAATCTCAGGTGTTTAGATGTTTTCCTCAAAGACAAATCATTCTTCTGCAGCATTCCCTGGGTTAATTAGTCACTGCACATTACATGCCTGGCATTTGTCCCTCCTCACCCCAACGTCCTTGTAGAAATGCTGGTCATCTACCAGATCTGGCAAACAATTCCAGTCCACATGTGGGGTCCTGTTGTTCAGAGCTCACATTTTACTTTACCACTGTTCCCAGGAGCTCATATAGATGTTTAGCTGGAGCTCAACCTAGTGTCCTGGCCCTCCTAACCCCAAGGAAATGACATAGCCCCATGCATCAAGATTCAGATGTATGTGAGAGCGTGATGGTCAGGTAGGGCTGCACTAAAACTAAGCCTCTCTGAATGGCTTTCAAGAGCAGGAGGTGCCCAGCAGAGTATGAACAAGCAGTTTTGAAAGTGGGATTGGATTGTCAAAGATGGCATCATCATCCCATGCTTCATCCACCATACTGATAGAGAGGAGAAAGGTTGGGTCTCCTCTAGTATGTATCAAACTGCTGATTTTTGTGGGTGCATACCTGAAAGTTTGGCAACACGATGGATGTCAGGTGGCAACCTACCTGCATGGCCATCCACACCAGTCAGCTTTCTGCCTTGGCCAGTTGCACTGGGAAAAAACCAGCAAACAGCCTTGCATTCCCCTCTGCTGTAAATAGTGATAATACACATTTAGTGTCTTACACTATTTCTCATAAATCAGTTAATGGCATCAGGTTGGAGCCTCTGGGCACAACCAGCCTCCCTCTGCCACTCACTGTGTGTCTGGCAGCAAGAGGACACTGCAGGGGAAGTAGGACAAAGCATTCAAGTCCTATTGATGTGGATTTTGGCCAAGCAAGAAACTGTTTCAGTTAACCAACGTGACTGTTCTCCTCCCAGAACAAACCTTAAAAATCCTTTTCCTTTGTGCTGAGCTCCTCGTAGCTGTAAAGTAAATTCCCTGAAGGCAATAGTGTGTGGTGGGAACAAAGCAGCGTGGTAGCACAGCTCCTCTCCCTGCAGCAAGAGATTTGTGGTGAAACTCTGTTATCAAAGTCACTTGAAGCACATGTGTGGAGAGGGTAGCAGAGGTAATTGTTTAAAATCCTACAAAACACTTGAATCTGGAAAGATGCTGCCTTCCTTGTTTGGCAGCGAGTGGAAAGGCTTCATCTGCTGTAGGATGTGCAAGGAGACAACTTTTTGGTGTAAAGCAGGAAATGCAACCACAGAGACACTGCTGTGACTCTGGATGGGTGGCAAATGGTGCCAGAGGTGCAGAGCAAAGGAGGGGATGAAGGATTTGACATTGGAACAACAGCCACCAGATGATGTTCCAGGGGATGAGCAGCCCTGGTCATAGAATCATAGAATAGTTTGGTTGGAAAAGACCATTATGATTATCTAGTCCAACCAGTTCCCATCACAGAAATAAAACTGATCCAAGAAGTGTCCCTGTGACTCGACTGCAGCACACCCAGCATCATCCCTCTGTAAGTCTGTGATGGAAGAGCCAAGGCAAAGCTCCTCGTGTGAGATGAGGGATGGTGCCCAACGTGGCCCTCGCAGCACCACAGCCAGCTCTGCCATCCTCACTTGTGCTGCAGCAGCTCTGAACAACGGGAATCAGCATGAAAGCTCCCTTCATTCCCACTTAATCCCAAAGCTGTCTTGCAGAGACAAAAAGTGTGAGCCATTGTAGAGAGGCTTGTTGTCCTTTATGCCTTATTACAGGCATGAAGTGACCACGTGGCCGGTGAAGGACAGGTATTGTTCCCCCAGCTGCTGCTTAAGAAACGCACTATAAAGAAGAACAAACATCCCAGTTTTGGTCTTTCTTACCTCCTGCTGATCCATCTTGCTTTTCCCCACCTACAGACACTAGTTAAGCACTAGAAAGAAGCTTAGATCAGTGGTGACTTGTTGTTGTTCTTTAATTCATGCAAATGTGCTTTTTAACTAGCTTGGAGTCTTGAACAGCCCTCTGGGGAACCTTTTGGGTTTATGATTATTGAAACAAAAGTTTATTTCTTTCAAGCACAAAACAATTGGGGAACAGAGGGAAGGAACCTGTTCTCTTTTCTTGCAAATACGGTAATTTTAAAGGTCAGGTACAAGCTGATATAGCAATGGGCAACTCAACACTTGGAAGAATTCCCCAGAATAGCAATAAAAAGTGTCAGCTTTGCAGCTTCACAACAGCACAGGGTTGGTTTGGTTTTTTTCTTTATCTGCAGTGTAAAGACCTCACAGGGTCTCAGACAGGCTTTGGTTTGGGTGGAGGTTTTGCTGCTTTGGTATGTGGAGAGATGTGTGCAGGTACCCCCCATCAGGTGTAGCAAGAGGTCTGCTGCCACTTTACAGCTGGAGTTGAAAACCCAAATTTCATTAAAGGCTTGGGTACAGGCACTCAGGTGGCTTCAAAACCTACCCAAGGGTCAAGCTTGTGCTGCAACCAACATCTTCCCATAACAAGCATGGCTCTAGATCCTCCTGAGTTCATATGTCATCTGATTCCCACTACATCTTGTAGGGGGGATGAGGCACTGGAGCTTGGCTGTCCTCTCCTGCCCTCATGGTCATAGAAACTCTGTCATTCATCTTCAGAGTGGTGAGAGGCAGCACTGAAACCCGTCAGTTCAGTGTGCTGGGTCAGTCCTGAGCTGTTGTCTGAAGGAAAAGACTTAACTGCTTTTCCCAGGGTACTGCTGCAGTGCTGTAATGACAGACGTGTCTCTGAACCCTCGACCTCCCGTGACTGGCAGGCATGTGCTGGCTCTTTGAGGAGACCACAGCAGCTGTTTGATCCTTGGGCAGGCATAACCCCCTGCTCTGTGACATGCAACTCAGCTCCAGCTCCCTGCCAGAGTGCTAATAGCTCCCAGCTACATGGTGGTGCAACAACTGGAAATGCTTGATCTGAAGGTACTGATGCTGAAAGGCCATGTAAATACACCATGAAAGGGTCCTTCACCCTGGGAAATGGATTTGAATCCTTTAAACCAAAGGTCTTGGTGGGTATAAAGCCAGCCTTCTTACTCTTGCACATTGGAGTTGATGTGTTTGTAGCACTCAGTCTATGCTCTCTGTGGGTTTGGGTGAGGCTCATGTGGGGCAAGAGGGTTTCATGGTTGCTGGTGTGGTGAGAGGCAGCCTTTGCTGCTGCAGCATTGCCTCTGCAGGACATTTCTGCTCAGAAAATTACCTCAGGTGGCCAGTGTAAATGTGCTTCCCAGCTGCTGCTTTGATTTTTTAGCTTTAACTCAATTAAGGTCAGTTTGGAGCAGCTCTCCTGGCTCAGGCTTTTCTCCTGCTGATGGTGGCCAACAGCAGCTGCCAAGAGCAGGGAATGGGAATGTGGAAGGGATGTAGTGCTGATTCCCCTGCTCTCCCACAGTGACTCGTGGGGTTTCCTAAACCAGAGCAACTTTGTGTTTAGGATCTCTTCAGGGGCTGTCTTCTCCCATTAGCTTCTCTAGTCCTGAAATCATGCAAATCCCTAGATCCTACACCAACTGGTGGCAGAGCTCCACCTCGTTGGGACATGTGTGAACAGTCTCCTCTTGTTTTCAAGCCTGCTGCCTGCTAATTTCAATTAGCATCCCATAATTTTCTTATTATGGGCAGCAAACACCCTTATCTTTTTACAACCCATGCCCCTTGTGTTTTCACTGACAACTTCTGTTTCCACCTCCCCAGTTGTCCCTTCTCTAACTGTCAGCCAGCACTAAAAGAAACTGCATGGATCCAATATCCTGAAGTTCCCAAAACAGCCACTGGCAGGGATGACAATCTTCTTCTGCACCAAATGAACTGGGCTCAGCATCTTTCCCTGTCTTCTCAGCATGCCAAAGTCAAAGACAGAGGCCCTTTGCTCACAGACCAGCTGGGTAATAGATCACTCTGACACCAATTCACTTGTTCTTTGTGTAATAAGTTATAATCTAGCCATTCAGACAGACATGTAAAAAAGAAAACTAACATGGCCTCTAAAATCAATGAGCCAGTAAATAGAGGGCTATAAATAATCAAGAGAAAGGATTTAATTAGCAACCAAACTCACTTGCAGTACACTGGATGCGTATGGCAGCCTCTAGTCTGAAACCACCTCACGTGCTCAGACTTGTTCTGGCAGTCACTGGTGTGATCTCTTCTCGTGCCCATAAAGACTAAGTTGCATTTTGGGAGCTTTTTGCTCCCCAGCACTGTGCAGTGTGATGGCTGTTCTCTAGGTCTCTATGCTGATGCTGCTGAGGGCAACATCAAACCCTTGAGAGCCCATGGGCAATGAAAAAGCAAAGCTCACACCAACTTGTGCTCCCATCCAGAAGCAGTGCTGTGCCCACTGCTGTCAGCAGTGGCTGTGCAGGTCCTGAGCTGCCCACTACCTGGGCAAAGTGCAGGCAGGATGGCAGAGGTGGCGCCCACCCTCCTTTGTGTAGGCTGGGGGGTTGCTGAACAAATCTCAAGCACATGCCCAATGCACTTAGAATCAGAGAATCACAGGATGTTGTGAGCTGGAAGGGACCCACCAGGACCATGGAGTCCAACTCCTGTCCCTGCACAGGACAATCCCAACATTCACACCATGTCCCTGAGGGCCTTGGCCAAATGCTGCTGGAATCTTGTCAGGCTTGGGGCCATCAGCACCTCCCTGGGGAGCCTGTGCCAGTGCTCCACCACCCTCTGCCTCAAGAACCTTTTCCTCATGGCCAACCTCACCCTCCCCTGCCACATCTTCCTGCCATCTCCTCTGCTCCTGGCGTTGGTGGCCAGAGAGAAGAGCTCAGCGCCTACCCCTCCTCTGCCCCTTGGGAGGAAGTTCCAGACTGCCAGGAGATCTCCTCTCAGTCTCCTCTTTCCCAGGCTGCATACCTGGGACTGGAGGAGAGGGGCTGGATTTCTGATCATGGTCAGTTAAGGAGCTTTTTCATTGCTTTGCCTGCTGGTATCACAGCTGATTGATAACACAGTAGGTGAGGAGAGATCAGCAAAGAACTGAAGATTAAATTGTACCTGGAGTCTATGGTTTGAAGGATCTCTGGGTTGAATTGAAGGAAAGGTTTGATAGATCTAAACCTTCTGGCAGACTATCCTGGAGTCTGCATGTCAGGCAGAGCCACCAGCTGAAAAGAGATAATTTCATAAAGGAAACTTGCCACAAAGTCCTGTCTTTATTTTCCACCTGTTTGCTTCCTTAGCCATCATTTGGTTTTCTCCTCATCAGTCTGTTTGTGAATTCACAGAAGGTTTTCAAATGACAACGTGCCATTGAGCAGCACCAACCCTAAACTCCTGCATTTTCTGGGAATTATTTCACTGATCTGAGGTATGCTCTATCATGTTTCAGTAAAGAGTAATTTTATTATTGAAAGAATGATTCTATTAGGTCAAACCAGATTGTAAAGATCCCTCTCCTGTGTTTTACTGCCTTTATTGAGTACCCAGCCATATGCCTCTTTAGTATCCACGTGCTATTTGGTTTTATTAATGCTTGCATCTGCTGGTGATTTGAGCAAGGGCCAAAGGTTCAAAATTGAAACTCAAGGACCCTCTACTACTAAAAGATTTTATTAGCCATAAATCTATTATAAAGTGCCTGTGTTGACAATAGGGAATAATATAATCAAAGCTCTCTCCCCACCAGTGACAGCCTCACTCTGCTGCAAGGATCCACATGAATTAATCTGTCTTGTTAACCGTCCCAGAGTAAGTGCCTTGCAGGAGAAGAAAATACTTGAGGAAAATACAAAGAAACATCTGTGCTCTTACAAATACACCCTGCTTTCCATAGGGGCACTTCTAGAAATAGATGATGCTCCATTCCAGTATGAATCTCCCGGGCCGTGTACTTTGTGTTGTTGCTGTCTCTGGTGGAAAGCGAACTACAAAATGTGTTGGCATAAGAATAGTGGCTGTGTGCTTGCTTTGTGCTGGTTAAAGGAGAATATGCAGGGCACATGAGATCCTGCTTGGACTCTGTGTTTTGTTTTGGGTTTTTTTCTTACCTTGGGAGAAGTTTGATTAACTTCAGTCACAGCTTGCTTGAGTAGTTAAGAAGTTTGGGGTTTGTTTTTGTTTTTTAATTGGAAAAGCTCTTTAAGCTCATTGAGTCCCATCATGAACCCAACACTGACCAGTCCCCACTAACCCCTGTCCCTCAGCACTGTGTCTACACAACTCTTCAATCCCTCCAGGGATGGGGACTCCACCACTGCACTGGGCAACCGACATTTGTGGTGCTTTGGGATCCTCACAGGACATAGGCTAAACTGGTATTTCCACCTGGAAGCTGCAGATTCTTTCTCTTCAAAGACTGTGGTGTTGTTTGTACAATGAAGGCTCTTCCAGTTTGGACTGTTCCTCCTCTGCTCTGTAAATGTCATGGGAAAGTGTTACCTTGCAGTTTACCTGACAGCCCTTCACCGTTACCCTGCAGTAGTAGCAAACCCTCTTTTGTCTCCCTGTCCCTTCCTTCTGCAGTCTCTATAATCATAATCCCAACCTGGTGCTCACCATGGTATTTTAGGTGCACACTGAACTAAAAATCTAATTGCCATCAAAACTGGGGGAAGGAAGGTCTTTCTGTAGGAACAAAAGGAGAAATGACAAGAGGACCAAGCACTGTTCTCAGGGACTCCTCTGAACACAGAGAACCTGGACATTTTAACAGCGCTGGTTTAGATGTAAACCAGCACAGCATTTAAAAAGCTTGATTTTAAGGAATTAAATTAACATGATTCTGAGACAGAAGGCTACCAAAAATTGTTCTAATTGCTCAGTGGCAAAGGCTGAGCAGTCCTGTAGGTGCAATGAGCTGCTCCTCACCCTCTGGCCACCATAGGACAAGTTTGCAAGAAACAAGAATGGTGATTTCAAACCTTTCCAGTCCTTTTATTCAGGTTTCTGTTTCCAGAACAGCTCTGGAAATTATATCCAGCACAAAAGCAAATGACAAAAGCATGTAATGCTTTTTGTCACTCAGAAATACAGACATGGGTGACCTCCTGCCAGCAGTACAGCTGGTCACTCTGATGGAGCATGTGGAAGCAGTAAGTTCACATCCTTTCTCCTTCTACCTTTCATGCTGTGATTGTGCTCAAGAGAAAAATCTTTAATTGCCCAGCAGTAAAAGCTGACATTATTGTCCTGCCCTCCACCTGTCTGTTAGCTCCCTAAAATAATGTGAGATGGAAAACAGCATTGGGGCACCATGGCAAACGATGGGTGGAAAGTATAGAGGTATCTCCCAGAGAATTTTCTGCAGAGACAGAAGTCCTGGCACGCTGTCTCCATTTGTTCATAAGCATGCACAATGAAATTTAAACATTTGTCATGTGACTGACTGCTACTACTCTTATAAAACCCAAGTTTTCTGTATTTCTGGAATGAAGCTGAGATCTGGTCTTGAAATGTCATGAGCAATGTACCAAGACCCCATTTCTTCCTGCCTGGTAACACTGCTAGCATCTCACTGGCTGATCAGACCTTTTTCTTCACTCTGGAAGACAATATAATAAAAAAACTTGTAGTTTGGCTTTAGTTTCCTCCATGCCTCATTGCTATTTCTCCTATATTAAATTTTATTTGGGCCATTTCACGCATAAACTTTATTTTTCTTTTGTGCTGGAGAAAACTTGAGAAATTACTTAATGCAATTCCATTTATGAATCCCATTGTGACAGCAGCCTGTCACTGTCACTTCTGCAGGGACAATGAGAGCGAGAGAGGTGGGTATGAAATGGGCCAGTCAAAGGGGAAAGATAGACTTGGGCTTTTGTAACATTGGACTGGGCTTCAGGGGGTTCATGGGCTTTGTGATTTTGAGGCAGACAATCTGTTTCCATTGTCTCAAAGTGCTTGCTCACTTTTAGACAGGAGATGTTGGTGGCTCGTGTCATTCCCCTTTGGTTCCTGGGGATGCAGAGTGGGAAATAGAGGCCTGAAAGTGTTCAGGGAGGTGAGGATGCAAAATTCAAAGCAAGACTGCCCAGAGTTGCACCTTTGGTAGCTCTGTGAGGGCTGGGGCAAGAAATCCTGGGGCTTCTGGGGACAAGGGGAGAAGTGGATGGGGTTGGGTGTGGTTGGGACATTGGCAGCATGTTCTGTGCTGGATGCAGAGAGGTTGTGGATGTGAAGATGTGCCTCATGTTCCAATTATTCTATACACTTTCAGCCATCCACTAGATCATGCTCTAAGTACTCTTTTGAGAAAGCCTGAGTGAAACAAGTCCATTATTTTACTGCTGGGTTTCTCATGCCAGTGTTTTGGTTGGAAAATATATGATTTTTCTTCTTTTGCAGAAACTTTCAAGCATGTTCTGCAATCTTAAATGGAAGAAGAATTTCCAGGCTCGTGGTAACATCTCTTCCTAAATCCTTTCCCAGAATTACTCTCGACATGCATCTGAAAAGCTAAAACTAAAATTAAAATATTGACAGTTTTGTCAATACCTTAAAAGTGTTCAGAAACCAATGAAGTGAGCTTAAAAGTGCAATTGTTGCTGCTATTGTCAGTGGGCAGCAATTCAGTGCACTTCTCAGCAAGACCTAAAAACCCAATGTTCCTGGGATGTGAGTCCCACCTAATGCTGTGTGCTGGGGGTTCAGCACTTCAACTTCTTTAACCAAAGCTCACTTCAACCATTGACTTGGACTAAGGGAGGAAAAGCAGAATATCCAACTTTCTGCTCCAGAAACTCTTGAAGCTTTGGTTTGTTTCTTTGCCAACAAGGCAGCGATAGACTGGAATAGCTGGAGCTTGTAGCAGAGCTGGAAGGTTGGGAACAGCAGAAGAACAGATAGAAATGAAATGGACAGATTTAGCAGTCATGTTCCTGCCATCCAAAGTATTTAATCTCACTATTTCTATCATCAGCAATTCTCTAGACATTCCCACAGCAGCCTCTGCTTCTTGGGGGATTATCAACATGTAAAAATTGCTTATGCACATAAAGGAGAAAAAAAAAAACACCTTAATTTTAACTTAATTTTAACACAAAACAAAGTAAAAATTACACAGCATCTGGCAGGTTCTGCTTTTAGAAGTGCTTCAGTTTTTAAACTCTTAGTATAAATAATGTTATAACTCTTTAGAAGAAAAATGTAATGTTGGGGCAGGTGCTGTAAGCACTCTGTTTTGCCAGCACTAGCATAGACACTGTAGGGTTTTCTTCCTCAAACCCTAAAGTTCCCATCAGAACCTTTGCTTTCATCATTTTTCATGGGGGAAAAAAGTTTAAGTAATAATTCAGTTGTCTAGCTGGGCAAAGATTCCTAATTCTAAGCTGTGGAAGAAAGGAATGATCCTTTCTCGTGTTTGAGGAGCTAAAAATAGCTATTTACTTTCACTACTACATAATCATCTTATTACAATTCATTTTTGGAAGTTTTCAAAATCCAAGTCTTTGTACATTGCACATGGCCTGTGGGTACCTCCCAAAGCCATCAGCAGAGCCCAACCCAACCTTGGCTTCACTCAGCTTTGCACTGGGCCCTGGGGAGGACACCTCGGTGCATGGGGCTGGGCAGGTTTTTCCCAAGAGTTTTTCAGACCAATCTCTCCATTTTGGGTTCTTGAGCTGAGATGACATCAGTTTCACATTTCCTGCTGCTTTGTTCCTCTGTTGTTGTCCTCTGGGTCAGTGATCCTTATGATCATAACATCTTGCTGTGACGAAAGTCAGTCTTTGGTTTTGGTACTTTGCTGAACTTTGGTTTTATGGCACTTGAATGCTCCTTGTCTACAGGAAGCCTGTGCTTCTCTGATCCTTTGGATGATCCCACCACACTCACCCACACCTTCATTGTATGGCAGATCAGCACCTCTAGTCCTTCTCTTTTTGGAAAATATGCCCTGAGGTCTTGGGATAAAAAATGCTTTGTAAAATTGTTCTCTGGAGAGCAATAGAATTGAGCAAGAGCCTTTCTGTGGCATTTGTAAAGCCAACTACAGCTTTTAATGGCAAATTAAGTCTTTACTACAGGACTCCATAGGCTGGTGCAATAACCAGTCCCAAAATGCTTGGATTAATCCATTCCTTTAAAAGCCTTTAGGACACCAAGTGAACTGCATGAACCCCTTCCCAATACAAAAATAGTCCAGACTGTTCTCCTTTCATTTATTTTCCAGTAACACAGGGTTTAATTTCTCTTCTGTGTTGGCTGCTCAGACCAGTCCACAGTAGCAGGGATCTACTCTTGCTTGAAGACCGTTGCCAAGTTCATTACTCCTCTGCAATGTGCAGAGCCCCTCGTCACTGCGGCCACTATCTTGAATCCTGACAGCTGGTTTGGGCTGTTGGGCTGAGCTCCAAGAATAAACATTTTCTAAGGCATTAATCTTTATAGTGATTATCTACAGCAACTACTTCATCTGGCTTTTGGAAATCAATCCAGGGTGGGGCTTTTTTGTGTCTTTTGGTGAAGATAATTTGATATAAAATTCATGGCTTCTCTTTAGAAGGTTCAGTTCTGCTCTGTGCACAGACAAGGTGAGTGGGGAGGTAGCAATGCCTTGACCTGAAGATATTCAGAGGCTGTTTGGAGACAGTTTTGATTACAAATTGGGGTTGCATCTGGGTTTGTGGACATGTGGGTAGAAGGAAAAATCCTCTCCTCTTGGGAGGTGCAGAGCAGGTGCTGCCTGCAGGATCCAAGGAGATTGTCTAAGAGGAAAAGTTTTACTCTCATAGTCCTCTTGTTGCAGCAGGTCTAGCCCAGAACACCCCAGTTAACCCTGAGGGCTCTCTGGGCTCTATTATCCAGCTAGGTTAAAGCAGTTTCCTAACCCACAAACCCAAATTCATGTTGAATTTACAGCCCATCTTTCTGCTGTGCACAAAGAGCTCATAGCAACTGTTCCCATCTGAGATACCAAACTGCACATGGCTTACATCCATTTCTTGGTAGAAAATGTAGTTTCTGCAGAATTATAACTCAAAGGGTGGTGCTTGGCAAAATGCATCCTCTTTGTCTTCACAGCAGTGGTGGCATCTTCACATCTCTCATCCCAACTGCTTTAATCTGTGAAATGTGGGGTGTTCCTGGCTGCTCACACCACCCAGCCCAGCAGGTCCCACGTGTCTGCCCAGAAGTTGGAAGGCAAAGGGTGAATTTTTAACAACTGCATTATTGAACCAGGTGCTTGAGCAATTCTTCTGTCCTCACTGTGGCGTAGGAAAGGGAGGGGATCAGAGAAGAAGTGGGAGGAGGATCATCATTTAAGTGCAAACATTAAAGCTGCATTTAGCACCTGTCTAATTTTTAATATGTGCTTAGCTGCACCATGATATTAGGCACTGAGGTAAGTGACAATTTATGCAGCATTTCTAGATGAGCTGGAGCATGGAGAGTAACTGACTTTTTTGGCTCGACAACAGCATCGAAAACAAAATCATTTCAATCCAAGCTGAAAAAAAAGGTGTATATTTGGGGAAAGGAAAGGAGGGTGTCTCAGGTTTTTCTGCCTTTTTGTTAAAACAAAGGGAATTTTGAAGCCCTGTGTTGTGAAAGGAGAACTGTCTTAGTCTCTGGAACATACATGTCACTTCATGGTGACATGGAGGTGACCCAAAGCTGTGTTTTTTCAATTAACAGATGCTATCTAAAAATAAATTGCACCTAATCCCAGAGCAGCTTCCTCTGAACACAGCAGCTGCATGGCCAGCCCCTGGTATGATTTGCAGTCCTTCAGATAAAGTACATTTTACTGACTTTCCTGTGCAACCTGGTGTAGGGAGCCTGCTTTGGCAGGGGGCCTGGACTAGTTGGTCTCCTGAGGTCCCTTCCAACCTGGAAAAACCCTGGATTCTGTGATTCTGTGACACAACCTGGCAGTCTTTATCATAGAATCATCAAGTGGTTTGGGTGGGAAGGGATCTTTCAAGGTCATCTAGTCCAACCCCCCTGCCATGAGCAGGGACATCCTCAACCAGATCAGGTTGCTCAGAGCCCCGTCCAAACTGACCTTGAATGTTTCCAGGGATGGGACAAATGCCACTTCTCTAGGTATCTCTTTTATAATATTTGCACTTAATCCTTCATGATCTTTCTTTATCCCAAGGCAGTGGAGAGATCCATTCCCAGCACGAGGGACTCAATTAGACAGAAAGCTGCTGGACAGAAGTGGAAGGGTGCAGTTAGAGTCTAAGAGAACCAGATTGCTGCACTGTCCCATCACAGCAGTGGCACCAGACTAACTTCCCTCAGCTCCTAGGGCAATATTAAACCTGACTTCTGCCCCAGGGCTCGGTGTTTCTCACTGGATTACTTTGATACCCTCTCTCCTGCTATAGTCCAGCGACGTGTGGGTCTCGGGGTGCTTCTAGCTGGTGCACAGAGCGGGTCCATCCGACTCCTTGAGCCTGAGGGACCCATTCTCTGTTATCTTCACTCTTGCACATTCGTGGCCACAGCAAAGCACAGGGGGGTTTCACTGCTGCCTCTGAATGGGAACAGCGTGTGCAACCATGGCCAGGTCCCAGCAGCCGCTCCTAGGAGATCGTCATTTCTCTGTGTCCAGCTCAGATCACAGAGAGGAGAAAATCATTGATCTCCTGTGCATGGCAGCTTATCTCAGTGCAACATGGGTGAAATTTCCTCCTTATCTGAAAGGCTATTGAAAGACCCATGCACTGCTTGTTTCATACAAAACTTCATGGCAGGTTTTGCTCTGTGCTCAGAGTGATTTTCTTTATTTTTTTTATTGTTCTTTTTTTTTCTAGCTAACATAGAGAAAACAAGCCCCAGCCCAGGAGTGGGAGATAAGCAACAGAACACCCTTGCACTTCCCCATCCATATAGCTTAGGTTTCAACTGAGTGACCCAAGGCCAAGGTGAATATAGATCTGAACTGAAAGCAGTGCTGCCCAGCTAATAACATCAATACACAATATCCAGCTGGATGTTAACAGAAGGGTGTTTTTCAACTAATATTGATTTTTTTTCACATAAGTGTAAGATGCCAAAAAACCCAACTCCTTCGCAGTGTTGCTTAGTAAGTGTTTTGTCTGGCACAGAAAACTCTCTGATGATAAAATGCCATTTCCTACTCTCCTCACTGCCCCACTGAATTGTTTTATTCGTACCTACATCTCAGCAGACGTGGGCACCACAGTTGTGAGAAGAGAGCTAAGTGCCACCTCAGCAGGTGGACATCAGTGCCAGCGTGCCAACGCTGCTGCCCACACCAGAGGAGGGCTCAGGATGTCTCTTAAGCACCAGTACTTGCTCCTGCCTTGGTGAAACAGGGGAAAACTGTTCCTCTGCCTCGGCAAATAAGTCTCTGGTCAGTACTGGAAGAAGCTTCTGTAGCCAAGCCATGGTCAGGTTTGCTTTGGGACTGGGCTGGCTTCTTGCAGTACGTGGTACCCTGTCCTCCAGCATCACCCCAAAGGGCACCACGGGTGCTCAGTATTCCCTGTGATGTGTGCAATAATTCCTGCTTCCTGAAGGTCTGTTTTTATGACCTTCTTGAGGCATTAGGACTACCTAACAGACCCTCCTTCATAGCAAAGGTACAAGGGAACAAGCTGAGCCCCAAACCATCCAAGTGAAGGTGGAAGTTTGCTCGAATTTCTGTCAAAATCCTCCCAGCCCTCACGTGCTGTGCAAAGAGACAGATGTCCAACCAACCCTCACGTGCTGCCCTGCCTCAGAAGCCACCTGAGAGATTTGTGCTGCTCCTGGGCACAGCACTGGAGGTGCTGTTACCCTGAGCAGAGCTATCACACGTGTAGCATGACTGCATCGTGCTGCTGGCACACGTGGTTTATGCACCAACGCTGCCAAAAAGTGGATAAAAAGATCATTTAGGGGCTGAACCACCTGGGCTGTGGTGGCAGCTGGCAGAGTGTCCTTGGCAAGTGTACTTGTCCTACTTGAGATCAGTTGTGAGGTTGGGGTGGGGCTGGGTGGAAGCTCTGCTGTTATTTTGGGTCACTTTGCCCTGTAGTCACTGCAGCACAGCACGGCAGCAGCAGAGGGCAAGATCCCCCCTTCTCTCCCTGTCACACCTGACTTCTGTGGGCTCAGTGATGTTCTCAGTGCAGGCAGTTGAGCCACGCTCGTTGCAGTTTGGTTGGGAGCTTGGCATTTTTCATCAGGTAATAATATGCAGCAAATGTTTTTTTCACACTGTAGAGCAGCCCCATAAAGCACCACAACGAGCTGTGGCAGTGATTTTACTCAACACATTTATTGCATCAGTTGTCGAATCGAACTGTTTGTGCATCTTAATCAGGAACCTGCCCCCTGTTAATGCTAATAGGGGAGAGGGGGGGGGAAAGAATAAAAAAGGACTTTTAGGTGAGAACCCAGTTGCTTCAAGTTGCAAAATCATATCACAGCATCACAGAGTCACAGATTGGTGGGGTTGGAAGGGATCTCAGGAGATCATCCAGTCCAACCCCCCTGCCAAAGCAGGTTCCCTACAGCAGATCACACAGGAAAGCATCCAGGTGGGGTTTGAACATCTCCAGAGATGGAGACTCCACACCCTCTCTGGGCAGCCTGTAAAGAAATCATAGTTTTGTTGAAGTCACTAAATCCCTATGGGAGGTCTGAACAAAACTGACACATTTCAAGTGGTTAAAGAGAGTCCGTGGCATCCCTGCTCCTGGAGATGCTCAGCACTGGGCTGACCGCTGCCCTCTCTTAGAAGAAAGCACTGAGCAAAGCTCCTCTCTCAGACACAGAAGACACTAAGGGGGCAGAAGTGTCCTCCTTCCCTGCCCACACTGCCCAGTGATGCTGGTACACCCTGACCTGCTGCCCAGCAGCACAGCACACATGGCAGGGAACCACGGCTGGTCCCACCTGCGTGCCCCAAGGCAAAGGATCTCCTCGCTTGGACTTTGCAGCCACCTTTCTTTGCCACATTTCATCCGTTATGCTTCACTGCTTGTGGCCCAGCACTTGCTATTTCCACTACAGAGCAAACCTCATTTAAAAGAAGCTCCTGCTGCTGAAGTGCTGGCACAAGATGCTCGAAGCAGCAAGCACCATGGGTGGTCAGCATAGCCCCCTCCTTGGTCAAGAGCACTTTGCCTCCAGTGAGCAACACTGGAATAACTGGGACTGAGATCGGGGCATTCAGCACATCCACCCCAACTGAGCTGCATTTGCCACATCAGCCACAGGTTTATTTTTTATTTTATTTTTATGGGTTTTCTTATTTTTGTTGGGTTTTGGGAGGGGGTTGTTTTTTTGGTTTGGGGGTTTTTTTTGTTTGGAGGTTTTTTGTGGGGTTTGTTTTTTGGGTTTTTTTTGAGGAGTTTGGGGCTAGCAGCTGAAAAAACTGCAATGCAAATGCCAGCCAGCCAGCCAGCAACTCCTACGATCCAAGTGAACAAAGCTGACAAACTTCATTTTTAGCTCTCCTCTCAAGACCTCACGCTGCAAAGCACAGGGAAATTAGTGTCATTAGTGAGGAAACACAACAAGAGGACTCAGGCCAGTTGGGATATAAACTCTTGGCTCTGAGGTTCAGCTCTCTGGCAGTGTCTGGCAGCAAAGCTTCACTCAACCTTGTGTCCTAAAGGGACATTTTATGCCTCTCTCCAAATCCAAGCTACACCTCTACTTATAAAGAAGCAGCAAAGTCCTGCAGAGCATCTGTGTTTCCCTTGGAATAAAGAATTACACTGATATAAAGTATTTCTGTAAGGGAATGTGCTACTTGCATAGTTATTAATTCATTATTGGTCATGGCCAAACTCACTCCTCTACTAAGTCATCTATTAAATGAGCCAAATGAAATTTATTAACACAGCATTGATCATTTAAGTCCTTTAGCATAAAGCATAATGGAATAGAAGCAGAAGTAATAATTTCTTGCCTGACTTCTGGTTCATGTCTTGTGCTCAGAGCCCTGTGTTACGGCTCCAATTGTTCCTGGAGCTTCTCCTCAAACAGGAGTCAGAGCAGCTGGGGTGAGGGGGGGGATTTTCTGGCTTTTTATTTAAAGACAAAGTGAGTTTCCTTTTGGACTTGGCCTGAAATGACTCTGAAAACTGAACTGGAAAAATAGAAGCAGGGTTTAAATAGCTCTAAGGAATGGCTAGCCAGGAGGAAGAAATTCTTATTGGAACAATAACACAAATATTGCCAAATTTGCACTCAAAGAGGCCGGTTGCCCATTTTGGGCTGCACCCAAGCTCTGTTCTTGTAGAACCTCGCTTCTATTTTGGATTTATTAAAAACAGAGGAGTAGAGGCTTTGGGATGAGCTGAGGCAGGGTCTGGTGAGCAGAAAGCCAAGTCTGTGCACTGGGCTGGACTCCAGCCCTGCCTAAGCCAGCACCAGCCATCTCCTGGCCTCCACTAGAGGTTGCCCCAGTGTCATTTTTTCGGGAAGGAACCAGCACGTCCCCAGAGGAAATTGTCTAATCACCGTTTTGTACAATTAGACTCAGGCTTGATGAAGCTCTGAGCGTTTTATGTTCACGAAGCTAAGTTTGTTTCTACTGGAGATAATTTAGCCTTTAGGCAGATGGGGATTTTCGTGGGGTTTCTAATTCTGAATTTGTTTGATGAGGAAGTACTGCTCTGTTTCCCTCCCACTGCCCTGCAGATTAAGGAGGACTCATGAACACATCTCTGAGGTGAGGCAGGTCTGGGGCAGTATCTCTATAGCCCAACAGCTCTCACCTTTGAAAGCAGCAGCTCAGTGATGTTGGGGAGAATCTCAGTAGCATCTAAACCTTCTGCATTTTACTGCATGAAATGACAGACAGGTCCCTAAATGTTAGGCCATGTCAAAGATGCTCAAAGCTCCCAGCTCTTAATGGAGTTAAATAAGAGTTAAGTTTCACAGGTCTAAATTATGTTAAGTGGGACCTACAAGACTAAGTGGTCGAGACCCAGGGGAGCACGGCTCTGCCTTTCCTCCCACCTTTAATTCAGCGTGGGGACAGACAACAGAGATGGGAGTTTGCACAGCAAGGGCTCCAGGGGGTCTCTGGGAAATAAATGTTCACCATTGGCATCAATCATACGGTGACTCAACGCAGCAGTGGGATGAAGAGGGCACCAGCATTGCCTGGACCAGTGGGGAGAGGGGCAGAAACTTGGTGTAACAGAGCAATCACGGCCAGAAAGCTCCGTCAGGTACCTGCAGTGAAATGTCACAGTAAACCTAAACTGGAGGGGGAGTGGCAAGGGACAAAACACTGAGCACCTCAAGAAGGAAACATCAATTAATCCCCTGTTTTTGCTCCTGCGTCAGCATAATGCCCAAGGGAGCCTCCTCCACCCCTCACCAGCAATCAGCCTGTATCAAAGCATCATTAACCATTGTCAAGTCAAAGACATCTCGATTATAAATGAGCCCTACCCCAGAGGTAGGAACGTTTTGCCATTCACACTGTGTAGTTCTGACATCAAACGAACCAATGCTTGAATTTCTGTCCCAGAGGCTCTGAGTAATGTGTGGGATTTACCCCTGAGCCCCAACTCCTCTGCTGCTACCTGCAATCAAATATTTATTTAGTGATACAGAATCATAGAATCACAGTGGTTGGAAAAGACCTTTAAGAACATCAAGTCCAACCATTAACCCAACACTGCCAATTTCACCTCTAAACCATGTCCCTCAGCACCTCATCTGCCCATCTTTTAAATACCACCAGGGAAGGTGACTCCACCACCTCCCTGGGCAGCCTGTTCCAATGCCTGACTGCCCTTTTGGTGAAGTTTTTCCTCAGATCCAATCTGAACCTCCCCTGGAGCAACTGGAGGCCATTTCCTCTTGTCCTGTCCCTTGGTCCTTGGTTGAACAGACCCACCCCCACCTCTCTGCACCCTCCTTGCAGGGACTTGGACAGAGCCAGAAGGTCTCCCCTCAGCCTCCTTTTCTCCAGGCTCAACACCCCCAGTTCCCTCAGCCGGGAACTCAGCACACTTGTGCTCCAGACCCTTCCCCAGCTCCGTTCCCTTCTCTGGACACGCTCCAGCACCTCCAGGTCCTTCTTGGAGTCAGGGGCCCAACACTGAACCCAGCACTCGACAGATCATAAAATGGTAGGAGAGTAAGTCTGGAAACACCATTAAGAAGTCATCTACTCCATCTTTCTATCCACAGCAGAACCAATGCTGCTTATATTGTCCCTGGCAGATATTTATCCTAAACTACCCTTGCAGACCCTCAGTGATGGGGCACTACCTTCTCCATGGGTATCTTCTCTTCACTCTCCTCACTGTTATCACTGTTACACGCCGTTACAATCTGAATCTGTGTCACTGCACTTCCAATAAGCTCCCTCTGGTCCAGCTGATGAAAGATTCTACATTTACTGGACAAGAGGGGTTGTCACCATTCCACACTGGCGTGCGTGGGTTCACATTTCACTTCAGTGGAGCTCATGAAATCTGCAGCCTGAAATGAGCATTGATTTTTCAGAGTATGTCTGGGTTTGCTTTTTGTTACAGGGGGGAAGGGGGGAGGGATCTATCTTGCAGAATTTGAACTAGAAATGGAAATATTTCTCAGAAGTATATTTATAAATGCAACAACAGTTGGCTGTTGTTATTGCTACTGGATTTACTGATGACTTTGGTTTTCAAAAATAAGATATTAAAGCAGAAATTTACTTTTTCTATGGAAATTTTAATCATGACACAGGTTTTCTATTTATTTATTTATTTTTTCAATCAAAACTTCTAGATTAAAACATTTGACTAACAGATCCAAAAGGTCTACAAGAGTGGATACGTGCAGAGTATCACAAGTTTGCAGTAAAACTGTCAAAAGTTTGGGCAGGAAGGAGGTCTCTAAACCCACATTTAGCCACTAAGATAAATAACCTGATTTCAGAAGCACTGGCTGTGCAGGGGCTCTCTTCTGACACCTCCTGTGAGTAAGTGCTCAAGAAGATAAATGGTGGCTTCCCAGCCAGCAGCTTTCCTGACTTCAGAGCTGACCTGGGCTTTTCATTACTTTGGAGTGGCACTTTTAAAAATAAGGCTACAAACATAAAATCCCCTCGTCCCCTTTCCCCACCCTTAGTGCAGCTCCTTTCTGGAGCCTTCTCCCCATCCTTGGTTGAGCAGTTGGGACAGAGGGATGGTTTATACACAAGATATTGTGGTGTTTTATGGAGGAAATCCGTGCCTGTGTCATCAGATATTGCCTGGGTGAAAACTGGTGTAAATGAAGCTGAGATATTGAGCCATCCCCCAGACAGAGTCTTGTGTCCCACAAGGTAAGTCTGAGCTCTCCCAAACTTAAAAGCCAAGGACTGAAGGTCACATACTCATCTTCTACCTGGGGCTTTTGGCTCTTAGCACCAAAGCTTCCTTTGGAACCATATCTAGGACAGAATTGCAGGGAAATGTTTTCTTGAAAATTTTACCAAAAAAAAAACCCAAAATGAGCAGAAAATCAGTTATGCTAAGTGGCTGGATTCTGGAGTGTGGAATCTTGTTTGTTATTTATTTGGGTGAAGTAGAAGCACATTAACATTGTTCCTTTGCAGTAATGGAAGTGACAGAAATGGTCCAACACATGAACAACGTATGTTTTCCCATCTGGTTGTTGAAAATGGCTCTTAGAGTTTTATTCCAAGGTCAAGAATTTACCAGTGTGTGTAGAGAAGCTTGTGTTCATCATCAGCGAGAAAAGACTGACTGTGGACAATTTCAGAAGCATCCCTTGAGTCTTGTACAGGCAGATTTCCCCAAAGAACAACTTCCCTGAGCCACATCACACCAGGCATCTTCTGACAGTGAACCAAAGGCTGTGTGGTGATGTGCCTTCCTGGATGCATTCATAAAACTCAGATTTCAAAACTGGGTGTTGTGCAAGACAGCCAGAGCTGGGATAGCCTAGGGGGGATGGCAGTTTGTACTCAGATGATCACAGCTGAGATCATTTGGGGCTGTAATTACCAGGGCTAGAAAAAGGACTGTGGGGAATCTTGCCTCTCTTCTACTGATCTCCAAGGCATGTCCAGGTGGGTGGTTGGTGCTCAACTCCTCCCTGCCCAGGCTCTGCTCAGACCAGGATGAAGTTGGTTTTGGTTGGGAACTGGGGTTGCTCTGGAAGCTGTTAGTGGCTTCCAGCCAAGAGTTTGGAGAAATGGGTGGAGAAGGTCCATCAAGGTATCCATGGCTCAGGGCAGACCCTGGGAGGTTTCATGTTTCTTCACAGTAGATGCTGACCCTGCAGAAGGTTTAATATGTCTCAACAGCTTTCACTACAGAATAGGAGGGGTTATTCCCCTCTTGTGCAAGAAGGGAGGAAAGTCTGTTCCTTCCCCTACCTGACTGCTGGAATCGTCAATCTGACAGGTTTCATCAGAGGACCACAACCTTCTATCCCTGTCAGCAGCCCATGAGTTGAGTTCATGATAGTTTATAGTCATGCAAGCTTGGACACTTTCAGACATGAGTTATTTCCTTTTGTCTAGGAAGATCTCTGAGGGCATCTCACCAGAATTCAGCCTTGCGGAGAAACCTGGCTGGAGACCCAGGCAGCACATCAAACTGCACAACTCAAGTTGAAGTCATCTCTAGACCTGGGATGCTGCAGTGTGCAGGTAAGAACTGGACTGTCAGACACTACAAACTAGAGCACTGGACATGCAGAAAGTCCTTCTGAATCCAAGTGTCTGCAAGTTAAATTCACCAGTGACACTGTCACTCGCTTTTCTTTGCAATCAGACACGACAATTAGAGCAGTTGCCATCACGTAGGTGTGTGAGTAAGTGCATGAGTTGGGTTTTTTTCCTCTTTATGAATGTCTGCTGCGTGATCTTTTCTTTCCATTTCAAGAATGGATTAAAAAGCTCTTTTTTTTAAGAAGCTGGAACATGTTTCCTAAGCTAATGCAGCCCCAGCCAAGTTGTGCTTTCATCAAGGCAGTTCAGTCTTCACCACAAGATCTCTTAGGCTTATTAAATCAGCCTAGTCTCCTGAGGGAGAGTTTAAATGGGGGTAAAATACCATATTAAGCAGTCCAGGAACTCATTTGATTTAATTTCATTTGTATTTAGTTTCTTTCTTTTGTGTCCTCTTCAAGAAAGAAAGATTTGGAAGTATTCTAAAGATGTTCCTTTTTTTTTATTTTTTTGACCTTTTGGTGAATATAATAATTGAATGAAGGTTTAATAACCTGCCTCTCTTAGCACTCACAAAAATCTATCCTCCTTTCTTGCTAGCTTTTTCTGCTCTGGCCACACAGAACTGTGTTGATGTCTCTTGTTACTAAACATCATGAACTTTTGCAAGGAGAACATTTGCTAGAATGCTGTAAAATATGAGAGTAAATATTAAAAATAAATTATACTTCTCAAGTAGATGATTAAAAGACACTATTGGATATATTACCCATCCTTTTGCTAAGGGAATTATGGGTGTGTGTTTAACAGATTAATTTGCCAAACTGTTGAATTTAGGCTTTGGGTTTTGTTGGGTTTTGGTTGGGTTTTTTTTTTTCCTCAACATTCCTCTTGATCATTAGTGCAAATTGCTCAGGTTGGACGTGGATTGTATATGCCTTTTTTAAAAATCAAAAGGAACTAAGTGTATTTTTTTTTAAAAAAAAAAAGCTTTTAAACATAATTGTCTAAGGAAAAGTAGATTGTGCTGTGATCCTCTGGGTGTGTGTGTCAGTGCAGTGTCTGTGTCTCTTTACAAACCTGTTGGTCAGTTCTGACAGAAGAAGTTTGGTAGAGGCAGGTGATAGTGTTGATGTTGTGATGGGAGCCTATATTAGACATCAGAGAATCCATTTAAGAGCTAGATCTACAGGAAATCATAGTTTAGTTCCAGTCTTTCCAGAATGACTCACAGACACTGATCTATCACTGACCCAGCCAGTTCTTCTGGAAATGATGCTGCAGAGACCACAGCAGGTACAGGTCATGCAGTCAGACCTGACTCTCCCTCCTCAAAGCCCTCTTCCCACCTCTGGGTGAGGTTCACACTTCTCCCAACCATTTCCACCAGGCACATTAGGTCCTCCCTGCAGGGAAAACATGCTGGCAGTGAGCAGTACCCTCTTGATGTGGTGGAAATCACAGGTCAAGGACTGTGGTTTTTGGATGGGTCAGCATAGCCTGGAACAGCCAGAAAAATGGAAGAGTAGGAGATGAGGTCACTGGACATCAGTGTCTCAGAATATTTTGCTGCCTGTTCTCTGTAGCCCCTGAATTGCCATTCAGTAGCTCAAGTGCCTCATCTGAATTCAAAGAGGCTGATGGTGCTTATCTACATTTCATGCAGATCAGCCCAAACACTGCTTTCGGGCTGCTTTCCAGTCCAGATTAAGTCTGTCTCTCTTGCACACTCACCTCAGCCCGTTGGTGGACTTTAACATCGGTTCAATGCCCACATGGCTTTGATGGCACAAGAGCTGTCTGAACGCTTCATCAGGGAGCAAGATCTGAACCAAGAATGATTGAACTGCACTGCTATGCCCTGGGTAAGACCTGTCTCCTCTGAAGGACCAGAGATTTTTGTTTCTGGGGCCAGTTGGGCCTGGATGAGCAGTTCATCCTCCATCCCGAGTCTCAACAGCTCTCTGGCTCCCCTTCCTGACTTATCTTGTGGGCTCTTCACCCAGAGGGTGGTGGAGCACTGGCACAGGCTCCCCAGGGAGGTGCTGATGGCACCAAGCCTGACAAGATTCCAGCAGCATTTGGCCAAGGCCCTCAGGGACATGGTGTGAATGTTGGGACTGTCCTGTGCAGGGACAGGAGTTGGACTCCATCATCCTTGTGAGTCCTTCCAGCTCACAACATCCCATGATTCCATGAGGCCCCATGGGTGCACCTCAGTCTGTGGGGTTCCCATGCCCTCCCAGTGCTTGGTGTGTCTGCAGGGTGGTGGGGTGATGTTTGAGTCGTTCCAAAGAGCAGTACAAACAAATGCAGAAGGCATGGGCTTGAGAAGCAAGAAAAAAAGCTGTGCAGCTCCAAAATCATCCAGCAGATCACCTGCTGCTCTGTGCCTCAGTTTTCCCAGGTTTTGCCTGTTTAAGCTCTTTGTTTAGTCTCTCTCCTTACATGTTTGTACAGTGCCAAGTACAGAAGGTGCTTGATTTTGCTTCAAGTTCTGAAACGTTTCCATAATGCAGGCAGTAACTCTTCTGTGCCAGTGTTTTAATTGCCAGAATCCCTGAGGTTTCTCTGCATACCCCTAGCAGAAGCCAGCACACGGGGCTGACCTCTCCTCGCTCGCTCGTTCTGCCTGGCAGATTCTTTTCAATTATTTTCTCCCCATGTTGCTGTTTACATTTTGCACTCACATCCTCTGCAGCATTTCCAGTCACCTTCCAGCAGCCTGAATGCCTCCTAATCTGAAGTGTATTTCAGCCTTATCTCTATCAAAGCAGAAGGGTAAGGGAGTCATCCTCATTCCCAGCTGCTCTTCAGCAGCCTGATCCATAAGGAGACTGAAGCCATCAGCTGCTCACCTCAGCTTTCACCAGAGTTTGAGTAAGTTGCAGGTGATTCTTCTGTCAAGAGCACTGAGGACAAAATGAAACTTTCCTTTTTTTTTTCTTTTTTTTTCCAGGGCAGCACGTTAATCTCTTCTCAACGTGCTTGGCCATGATTGTGTGTCGGGGTTCATTTCAAGCTGTCATGGAGTTTACTCAGTCCCCTTGCAAAGAGTCCTCCTGGGAGAATTCAATAGCTGTTGTATATGATCGTGGGAGAAAGATCCAGAGAGGTCAGGTCAAGAGCCCTGGGCTGGAAATGTTTTGCTGAAGCAATGGGGTTGGTCACCATTCACACCAGTGTAAACTGGAATTGGGATTCACTTTGGTACCACAGGGAGAATTTGGAAATTATATAGGAAGGAGCAACACAGCAGTTACTGATGTTGAGCACATGGATTGTGTTGGCTGAGGGATGAGGAGGGACCTACTCTGCCCTTGTGAGCCCCATCTGCAGTATTGCATTCAGGCCTGGAGCCCCAACACAAGAAAGATGTGGAGCTGTTGGAGTGGGTCCAGAGGAGAGTTAGGAAGATGATCAGAGAGCTGGAGCACCTCTCTGCTGAAGAAGTTTGAGGGAGCTGGGTTTGTTTAGCTTGGAGAAGGCTCTGGGGAGACCTCACTGCAGCCTTCCAGTACTTGAAAGGAGCTTCTAAAGAGGAGGGAGAGCAACTTTTTCCATGGGCAGATAGTGATAGGAAAAGGGGAAATGGTTTTAAACTACGAGAAGGAGATTTAGGTCGGATATTAGAATGAAATTTTTCACCCAGAGGGTGGTGAGACACTGGCCCAGGTTGCCCAGAGAAGCTGAGGATGCCCCATCCCTGGAGGCATTCAAGGCCAGGTTGGAGGGGACCCTGGGCAGCCTGATCTACTGGTTGGAAATCCTGTCCACAGCAGGAGGGTTGGAACTGGATGAGCTTTAAGGTCCCTTCCAACCCAAACCATTCCATGATTCTATGAAAATGGGCTCCTTGGGTTTTTCCTGGGTGCATTAGGGAGCTCCCAGCCTGCTCCTCATCCCAGCAAATCCCAGCACTCCCAGACTGCCGCACCTTGCAGCTCTCTGAGCAGTCAGCTTTCGGTTTAGATTGGATATTGGGACACATTTCTTCACTGAAAGAGTTCTCAAGCGCTGGAACAGGCTGCCCAGGGCAGTGGTTGAGTCATCATCTCTGGAGGTATTTAAAAGCTGTGTAGATGTGGCATTTAGGGACACAGTTTAGTGGTGGACTTGGCAGTGTTTGGTTTATGACTGGACTCTTATGATCTTAAAGGTCTTTTCTAACCTAAATTATTGTATTATTCCATGACTGGTAAAACTTGGTGCTGTCAGGCCAGAGGAACAAGCGTGTGTGTGGTGTGTGGGATGCACACCCTCTGTTCTGTGAGTCATGGGAAAAACATTCAGCAAGGCAACAAGTACTGGAGAAAACCCTGTGAGGCACCAAGCCCAGGGTGGCCAGGGCACTGTGTGCTGCTTTCCCTTTTCTCTCTCAGTAAAGGATTCTCTCAGCTGCCTCTCATCTTTTCTCACTGTGGTTCTCCATGTTCTTCTCTCTTTTTCTTCCACGTGTAAGTGAGGACTAGGGCCACTGACTCCTCTCTTCCCCTTCCCTCTGTCCAAATCCATCCATTCTCTCCTTGGCCAAATGGATTACAAGCAATAAATCCCCCAAGTGTTTTTATCCTGGACACAGCCAGTGTGGAATGTGCTGGTTGAAGAAGTCCATGCCTGGCAGCGGTGGGCTACAGAACCATTTCTATTGAAGAGAGCAGAGCAAGGTTTTGTGTCCTTTATTTTTCCATCCTCTGATTTTTCCAGTTTTTAACCTGAATCCACAGGGTTCTGGTTTATTGTCCCCTGGAACATTTGCTGAAATTTTATATATTGATTAAACTCAGAGTTGCAAAAAGCCATTGCAAATAAAACCCCAGTGTCGTGCTGACACTCAGAACTCGCTTCTCTCAGGCAGCAGTGAAAAAAACCAAGGTGACAGGGAGCTGAGTGCACTGATCAGGCACCCATATGTACACAGGTAACTGTGTAATTACCAGTATCACTGAAATGAGAGGTGTAAAGACCTACATAGCAACGGAGCAGGATCATTAGCATAAAAACTACAAGCACAAAAATGCACTAAAATGACAAATACAAGGAAGCCGTATGAGATTTGCATTAAATTAGTGACTGTGTGTGAGATGTTATTTAAATGGCAGGTGACTAGAAAATTTCTTTCCCTTTTAGTGTAAGAGGCTGAAATGTTCATTTTCATGGTAAACAGTAACTGCACATTGATTTCTAGCTTTAAAACATCTCTGCAAATAGCACTCACAGTAAGTGGGGTTGAAGTCACTGGAATCAGAGGATTGGCTTGTCCTCCATGGCTCTGAAACTAAGCAGCACAGCTTGAATTTCTTTCATACACTTGTTAAAAAAAAACAAAAAAAACCCCCAAAAAAACTAACAAAAACCCAAAACTGCAGTGACAACAACAAGAAAACTAAACCTGTGTCTGGGGGTGGTAAATCAATTCACAGACAATTATTTGGGAAAGTGATCTGATGAATTATTTCAAACCAGAAATGCATGTGAGGAGGAACATCAGGAGCTTGCAGTGAGCTGCAGGTGCCTGCTGAGTGCTCCTTGTCACATGGCAGCACTCTGGATTTCCACAGGGCACGGGAATGGGATCGTATCTAACAACGGGTGGATCAAGGTGGATCCTGCAGCTTACAGATCCCATCTTTGATAGGCAACCACGTAAGGCTGGAACAGGCTCCTCAGGGAGGTGCTGATGGCCCCAAGCCTGACAAGATTCCAGCAGCATTTGGCCAAGGCCCTTAGGGACATGGTGTGAATGTTGGGACTGTCCTGTGCAGTTGGGCTCCATCATCCTGGTGGGTCCTTCCAGCTCACAACATCTGGAGATTCTAAGATACCCGGTGAATTATCAAAATACTTTCAGGCAAAACTTGGTTTTTTTCCCCTGCTACAAAACTGTAGGTTGGGATTGATCAAACAGGTTCTGAAACTTCCCCTCAAAGTAGGTGAAAAAGAAATGGAACAGAAAATAATAAAAAAAAGCTTAAAAGAAAAAGCAATCTGCTCTTAATTTTTTCAACTTTTTGCTTCACTGGAAAAATTGAAAAATTTTCACTTCAGGTTAACTTAAAATGTATTTTTTTTCCATTTGGCCATTGAACCAAAAAATGTGTAGTCTCTTAGCTCTTATTGGCACCTATTTTTCTTCAATTGTTTTGGTTCATTGCCCCTATTTTCAAGAGACAGCTACAGCTTTCTAATTGTATTTGCTGTGTTCATGGAGATGTTGAGCAGAAGACTCTGGCTACTCTGGATGATTATATGTTATTTTGTTTTAGCAGAGGAAAAAAAGAATAATCATTGGTCCACACTAGCTATAATTTGTGTCTCTTTTCTACACTAGATCCAAGTATTCACATTTAATGTCATTATACAGGAATCCCAGACTGAGCTCTCATTTTATGAAAAAATGTTGTTCTGTCAGAACATTTTATGATGAGTGAGATGTTGCTCAGGAAGATGTTGACTTCAATCACACTTTATTTGAAAAAAACCAAAACAAAACCCAAAACCCAGAGTAGAACTGTTTTGATTTTCCATTTGAAGTAATTTTTTTATTTTATCTTTTTTTTTAATGGTATTAAAATGATATTCAGTTTTAAAAAGTAAAACAGGAGAGAGGCATTTCAGTCATTAAACCCAAAAGGTTTGAGTGATCCTTGAAGCTACTGCATCTCCTCAGAATTTTACAGAAAATATAGGGAAAAAATCCCAACTCAGAACTGAAAAAAGTGAATGAGAAATTGTGAAGTCTCTCAAGAGTGGGCAAAATAATTCCTACATAGGTTTAAAAATCCCCATTAGGAGAAAAGTCAATACAAGATGTGTATGGGTTTGGGTTTTTTTTTTTAGCTTATATAAACTGTGGTTGAAGCTGCTCATCACCAGCATGGACCTGGGGCTCTGGTGTCACCCAAGAAAAATGAGATACTTCCAGCAACTCTCCCTACCATGAAGGTATCACTATCCTGTGGCACATCAGTGCATTGGTTAATCCACCAGCACCCAAACACCTCCCATTTTAGCCTGTGCCCCCAAATTGGGCTGTTTGTGGGGTCCCCAGTGCACCAGCCAGAGGGAACCAGGGCAGCCTGGGCCAGTGTCTCACCACCCTCACAGTGAAAAACTTCTTCCTGATATCTAATCTAAACCTCTCCTCTTTCAGCTTAAAGCCATTTCCCTTTGTCCTGTCACTAACTGCCCTTATGAAAGGTCCATACCTGTCCACTACTAAACCAGATCTCTGAGCACCCCATCCACCCAACTTCTAAATATCTCCAGGGATGGGGACTCAACCACCTCCCTGGGCAGCCCATTCTACATTATTCATCCTTGCCCTCTGGTTTAGACCTCCTCCTGGCATTGCTGTTGTCTGAAGCCCAACCTCTTCTGCACCTCCTAGAACAGCACCAGCAAGTCACCCCAAACCTCACAGCACTTCTCTGCTCATCCCATCTCCCACATGATACTGCATCATTTGCAGGGATAATAAATACCCCATTTCTCCCCCCACCTCCTGGATCTCTGCCTTTCTCTCTTTCAGTGCTTTGACAGCTGCTCCCTCCACCCCCCCAACCTTTTGTCAAAACACCAGCTTTGATTTGAGACAAGTAAAATAAAAATTGACGTGTGATTGACTGCAGCCCAAACAGATGCACGGTTTGCCAGGCTGAGGTTACAGACAACGAGCAGATAAATGGAGACACCAGCGCGGTCAAACGTGTCCCCGACACGTCAGGAATCACTAGTTGGATGAATTGCTTTGGACGGGTATTTCAGGCTCCTGAGTTGTACCCTCTGATCATCAGCCAGGTCACAGAATCACAGGATGTTGTGAGCTGGAAGGGACCCACCAGGATGATGGAGTCCAACTCCTGTCCCTGCACAGGACAAGCCCAACATTCACACCATGTCCCTGAGGGCCTTGGCCAAATGCTGCTGGGATCTTGTCAGGCTTGGGGCCATCAGCACCTCCCTGAGGAGCCTGTGCCAGTGCTCCACCACCCTCTGCCTCAAGAACCTTTTCCTCATGGCCAACCTCCCCCTCCCCTGCCACATCTTCCTGCCATGGCCTCTGCTCCTGGCGTTGGTGGCCAGAGAGAAGAGCTCAGCGCCTGCCCCTCCTCTGCCCCTGGGGAGGAAGTTCTGGAGTCCAGCTTATGGCTGGGTGTTATGAGATGTTCTGGGTGGCAGGGAATTTAATAGCAGGCTTTGTTAGAAAAAGAAAAAGCAAAAAAACCCAACCAAACCAACCCACCTTGAATCAGGGGTGATGTGAGCACTTTCTTCGCAGTAAATCAAGCTGTTATCTTTCCAAACTTCCTTTCAGCACCCTCCCTCCCTAAATCCTCCAAACCTTCATCTTTTTGAATATGATATTCCTTAGGGTACATAATGATCAGGAAGTTGCATACATAATTTAAACAGAGACCTTCTGATTTTGTGCCTTGATGGGTTAGTGACATTTCCAAAGGAAATTTAGCTGAACACCAGGGTAAAGCTCCCACTGTTCTTTGACAAGTTTAATGAGATCTTTATTGTTTGCAAAATAGCCTGACCTTAGCTTTACCCTTACCACCAAGGGGAAGGGGAAGAGATAGCTGGATGTCAACTCCATGACATAAAACAAATAAAAATATAGAAAATGTAATTTAAGGGAATCTGTGGGCTAGAGAAGCACAAGGACTTGGGTGGTGGCTTCCTCCAAAGCACTAGCAATAAGGCAGATTAGAAGGTTGGGTCTGGCATGGCAGGTGGTTCTGAGCTTCTCTGCCCTAATTTAAGTGTCCAAAAAGAAGGGATAGGTTCTAAGCTAGTCACTCCAGCCTATCTCCCCTAATACTAGTCAAAACACCTTCTAGAGTACCTGGGACTGCATGAAATGACAAGAAATACTGTGTATAGTTATAACCTGTGTTTCCTCAGGAAGCTGGGCTCAGAGTAGTTTAAGAAATGAGGTCCAAGACTCCTTAGACAGGAAAGCCCAGGTTTCCTTTGGAGTGAGGGACAGGCTTTCTTAATAATCAGGGTCTGGATAAGGACTGGAGTCTAAAGACACTAATGTGAGACCCAGGAGTGAAGGTAACGAGGTCCAGACTTGGTTGAAAATTAGACCTAATGAAACTTTAACCACTTGGCTGGTACAGGATCAGGAACTGGGATCCAGCTTATCTTGAAACTTGTTCCAGAATTGCAACTTGACTTCTGAAAACTAATGTGTCTGGGACTGCAAAGGCCTTAAAAGTGTTTTTTATGTTTTTTGTACAGTTCACCTGATTTCAAGCTTTAAAGCCCAGTTTTGCACATCATCTTGTCCTGAAGTGGCTTCTTTAGACAACAGCTGACATGTGGAAGGATTTTAACTTGCTGCTTTGCAGATTGTTTCTTGCTTGTTTTGTTTTTGGAGAGGTTTTTTTTTTTACATACTCTTTATAGTATTTAGCATTTAAATGGAAAATGGAAGGGAGAGAAAAAGCAGCATTCTGGTATCTCACAAACCAGATGCTTGAAACAAATCACTGCTTCATGGCCAGCTATTAATGAGCAGGTCTGGATAAAGAGATGGCATGAAACTTTTAAAGTCCCTTTGCTGCTCAGAACATGTTTCTGAAGAGCTTCACAGCTTTTGTTGAGACCTACAGGGATGGGATAAAGTAGCAACATGCAAGTCATTGCCCAGCAGGAATCCCGAGAGCAGCAGGAGGCATAGAAATGAGGACAATGGAAGATGTAGGCTGACAGCTCCACCAAAACAGGCAAGTTGTCACCAATGTGCTGTAATTGCAGAGAAGCAGAGATGTGTCAGTCACCAGCATTTGCCATATCAGCTAGAGAGATGTGTGTTAAAACCAAAGGGGTGGGTGAATTGTGTCTGCCTTGGGACCTGTTCGATACCTGCTATCATCTGATGCATTATTTGATGACATGGATAGCAGAATAGAGATTAGGCTTATGGAGATTGTGAGCTCTATAATGATGGGAAGGGATCCAAATATGCTGGAGAACATTGTGTGCAAGGCAAACATGACAAATTGGAGAATCAAGCTGAAAAAAACCTGAAGATGTGATTGAATAAGGACAAGAGGCAAGCCTGCACCTAGGAAAGGTAATCCAGAGCTGTGGGATGGAGAACAGCTGGCTTGGCAGATGTTGTGCAGGGAAGGATGGGGAATTGGTAGCTGATGTAAAGCCACACATGATTCAGAGATGTCAGGCAGAGAAAAAAAAAAAATCAAGTGTATGGGGAAGTAACAAGATCAGCCACAAAGCACGTGGGTGATCCTGCCACCAGTAAGGCCACACGTGCATCTGGATTTTAATGCTTTACTTGAAGAAAACTGTGGATGAGTGGGAAGGCATTCAGAGAACAGCAACAGGGACTATCAGCACCCCTCAAAACACCACATAAAGGGAAAATGAAGACTTAGGAACTGTTTAGCCTGAAGAAGAGATGGCAAGATAACAATCTTCACATATGAAAAAGGCAAAGAATAAGGGAAGAATTAATTCCTCGTGCCTCTGGTGAACAAGTGAAGAAATGGGCTTAAATTGCAGCAGGAAAGATTCAGGTTAGACATTAAAAGACTGTCTTTAAAGCTGATATTATGAAGTCAGAGTTGATTGCCCAGGGAAGGTGCAGAGCTTCCACTGCTGAAAGGCTTCAGGAGGTTACACAAACATCTGTCAGGAGTGGTGTAGGCAGCATCTTCTGGCTTGAGGCAGAGGAAGAACCCACCAACCTCCTGGGATCCTTCTCTGCCCCCTTTTTTTTTTTCCTTGCAGTTTTAAGTTTCTGATATTTCCCAGCTCAGTAGGACTCAGGCAAAGCACTGCTGTCAGAAGATGAACTCTTCTTTTCTCCCCTGTTTGGCAGAATCAGCGAAAAAACATGGTACCATCAGAATTTCAAATGTCATTTTACTCAGTGGCCAGAAGGCTTCCCATTTGAAATTCTCCATGTTTCCAACAAGAAAAGGATCCTAGAGAATAAAAATTTTAAAGGAAACTCAAACAAAACCAGAACACTGGAATGAGCCATTCTTGGCTTAGCAAAGTACCTTGACATCTTGGAACCAAAGTGAGAAAATGGAAACAAATGGTTGCAAAATTTTGTGTGTTGGAAATGTAACTGTGATTGTTGTGTCCCCGTGAGATGTTGAGATCATGGCAAAACTGTCTTATCTGGTTAAAACTCTTCTGTCAAACCTCTTTAGACCAACACAAACACTGAGCTGTAATGACAAGCTGGCCCTTGAGGTGGGACATGACTCTGGAGTAACGGGAGGAATGAAACACCCTGTCTGGGCTTTTATGCAGGAGAGATCCAAGCACAGGGGATGACTTGGGCCAGCAGAAGTCAATGGCCAAGCCAGGAGACTAAAAAGAAAAGGTCAATGGTACCAAACATCATGAAGGGACCAGACTGGGCAGAGACCCTTGATCTGCATCATCTCATGAGCATGGCAGAGGAGGTTCTTGGAGTGATGTACCCCCAGGAGCATCCTGCTGCTACCAACGTGGCTGCTTCCTGTGCTGGGTGGTAAGGAGCCCATTATCACTCAAAAATCTCCTAGGAAGGCATTTTTGTCTGTGTATTGGAAGATTGAGCTAAATGCCTCCAGCTATTAGCAGACAATTAAAGCTAATGGTGCAGCCAGCAGAAAAGATCCCAGTTAGTCACTTACTCAATTTAAATCTTGGAGATTTTCACCGTTCTAATCAAGGAATAAGGAGGGAAATACGTATAGATGTATATATATATATATTTCAGAGCATTAACTTTCATTGTCAAATCAAGTCAAAAATTGCTGAATGAGGTAAATATGAGGAGAAATGTAATAGGCTATTACCACAATATAGCTTGTGGCTTTCATTTTCAAATGATATTCACATAACCCTCGCCCCCACACAAGCACACTTGGAGATATTTAAGGGAAGAAAATCATAAATGTTTGAGATGGATAAAATAATCAAGGAAAAGGCATAAAAATCTGCAAAGAAGCAGGTTTTAGGGGGCTGGGGTTTAGATTGGGCATTAGTTTGAAGAGTAATTTGTTGGAGGTCCTTTCTTTTTCTGGAGATACAATAGAAGAGTGTTGCATTAGTCTCAAGAAAGAGAGAGACTAGTCTAATAAAGGTAAATGTAAAAATGAGTGGATACAGAATCACAGAATGTCAGGGACTGGAAGGGACCTCAAAAGCTCATCCAGTCCAATCCCCCTGCTGGAGCAGGAACACCCAGATGAGATCACACAGGAAGGCGTCCAGGAGGGTCTTGAATGTCTCCAGAGAAGGAGACTCCTCACCCTCCCTGGGCAGCCTGTCCCAGGGCTCTGTTACCCTCACAGCAAAGAAGTTCCTTCTCAAATTTAAGTGGAACCTCCTGTGTTCCAGCTCACACCCATTGCCCCTTGTTAGGTAAGAAGAACATGGGCGTTGTTTGTGAAGAAGATCAATGGTGGCTAAAGGAATACTGAAGAAAGAGAAATGCAGATGAGCACCCAGGAGAGCTGTTTCATTAGACAAGTAGTTAGATGGATAAAGACAGTCTGAGAATAAGCAAGTTCTGTTCTATTCCATGAGAAGCTGACAGGTTGGTGGGCAGCCACAGAAGAGCATGGTGCATAGTGTAGAGTTTTCTTTTTGTGTGACCTGTCAAAGAAACAATCTCACTGCCTGTTGCCAGTGGTTTGGGTTGTGGAGGGCATTTTATTTGTTCATAAGGTGAGATGCTGACCCACAGCCCTGTTTTTCCAGTACTTTGGCTCTCTGTATTTTGACATGACATTGCCACCAGGAGGGAGATGTCCATGTGGAGGTCTAGCCAGAAAAAAGGAAGGCCATAGTAAGACAACCAAGCAAACAATCCCTGTGCTTGGACACTCATTGCCTGAACAAGGATGAGGAGGGTTTGTTGCCTGAGGTCTCCTGGATGCCTTCTTTGAGGCAAGTCAAACCTCCAGATGTTGTGTAGGAGACAAAATATTGTCAAAATTGTCTCCTTTTCCTGAATAAAGCAATTCTGTTCCAGATAGCCTTGAGCAAGATACTTTACTCATTCACAGAGATAGTTCTCACCATGCATATGTACAGCAGCGAGCACACTGGAGTCCCAGTATTTTCTGGTGACTCCAAAGGACAAGCTCCCTTGTCACTGACTATGGTTTCTCACACAGGAGGTTATTTCTTCAGGAAGGGAAGGCAGCACAGCTTAGCAAGAGCACTCGTATGTTACAGCATCTTCTCTGGCCCTTGCCAGCTGTCAGAGCACAGAAAGCAAGAGAGGAAAGATGGGGCAGCTCGTGTTGTTCATGCTGCATTGTGAGCCAGTGAGACTATGATGGGTTCCTGGAGCAGTGAATCAGCACTCTCCACCTGAATCCACCTGAACCCTCCTTCCCCACCACTGAAATTCCTGGTGACAGCTTTGCTTTTGCAGAGAGGAGCCAAGGAATGGAGCAGCCTGCGTCTGCTTGACAATCCACTGTGCCTGGCTCTCGAGATATTTGCACGCCAGGCATTTTAGCATGAAATTACAACTCAAGGCAGTGAAGAACTGTCAGTGCTGAATGTCATTCCCAGAGTTGGCTGCTCCAAGAACCTGAATGTGGGTGGCAAAATATCCTTCCTGTTCAACACATTGCCCAAACGCTGTAGGCTTTGGCTTGGGCCAGGTTTACCACCAGCACATCATGCCTTGATTAAACTTTAGCAGCCTCTTTGTAAGCTGAAGGTGAGAATCAAGAGAGCTACAGGGAGCAACACTGTCAGGGTCAGTGATTTTGGGAGACGTAGGGGAGCAGGCTGGAAACCACATGAATGAGTTATTTGATCAATAAAAAAAACCCCCACAACCTATGCCCGGAATAAACAGGTGTGAACATCAGGGGCCATCCCACATCAGAGCCAGGGGCATGAGCAGCTCACTGGCAAGTCTCCAGTCTTTGTGGGAGAGACACAGTTCTGAGCAGCTCTCTGAAGGAGCTGTGGGAGATGCAGGTTCATTGCATCAGCACATTTCAAAATGTCAGTGGCAATCGGAATCAAATGCTGCGGCGCGGTAACAGGCACAGGAGTGGGATAATAATAACAGTAATATTATTATGGAGTTAAGTGCCTGCATTAAGACATTGCACTCACAGGGCACACCTGCTTGAGAAGCTCCTGTGGCTGCTTGTTGAGTGCCTTTCTTTGAGATGTTAATGCTGATGTAGGGTGCATGGCCCTCAGGGAGATGTGGACAGTGCTGTGGAAGTGCTAAGTATCGTTCTCTTTGTTTCCTATCATCATCCAGCCCAATTAATTTGCCTGAGCTTTCTTTCCCTGCCACCAGCAGCTTTTCAGGGAGTTTATTTCTCAGCCTCTGTGAATATACTCCCCGTAGAGATGGTTTCCCCATAGCTCTGGATGAAGAAGCTTATCCCTTCTGTGTCATCCTTGACAATCCTCTGAAATTCACTGTGGCTAAAATGCTTCCCCCTTCCTCTTTGTACCCACTTCCAGGAGAGGAGCAGCAAATGTCCCACAGACGGTGCTTCCTTGTCATAGCCCAGCTCAGCTCATGGCTGGTGAGAGGTAGAAAAGCCATTAGAGTCTGTTTGTAAGGCAGGTTGGGGTCATCTCATTTATGAAAAACGCCTGGGGAGAGGGACACAAAACAGAGTACTTCTGTTTTGATGTTCTCAGTAGCTCCCAGGTGTTTTTGGCAAAGCAGCAGAGGTAGAGCTAAAGAAACAAAAGCCACAACATCTAAATAGAAAAAGGTGACTAGCAGAAGGGTCAAAGAGATTGTAGCAGTTGTCCCATGTCCTGGTGTGGGAGAAACAGGACAACCATGGTCCATTCTGCAATCTTTTCCTGTCAGACCAGCTCTTCTGTCTTCCCCAGCTGCAGATGGAACAAGAAAGGAAGGGGTTGAATGTTGGATGAGCAGCATCAGAGGCATCGTAGCAGTGCCAGTGTTTGGTGTTGGAGCAGAGGCGTTCGCTGGGTTTCAGGAGGTGGCCTCTATTCAGCACACACTGTCTCACCCAGCAAACCCACAATTTGTTTGAAGGGATGCCAAGGGAAAGAGAAATGTTCTTTGGTGTGGCTGTAACAGGACAGACAGCTTTGAAGGGAACATAGAGGGGAAATGTGTATGAATACGTTCCCCAGCGTTAAGCTGCAAAGCCACACGCTTGGCCAGATAGAGGAAGCACACGGGGCTTTGTAGTGAAAAGGGAGATGGAACATCCTGCTGACCCATGATGGAAAGACCATACTCAAATGTTAACAAGGGGGCTGATTTCTTTGCTATTAGGCAGGCATTTGAAGGGCAGGATGCATCTATCCTGCATCTATTCTCCAGGTCAGCGACCTGCTGTTACATGCAAATGTGCCAAGGAAAAGGTCAGCGAAGGAGTAAGTACCAAAGGGCTGCAGGAGAAGGGAGGAGGGATCCAGCTGAATGTCAAGGGCTGAAATGAACCTCATGTTTTCCAGGCAGAAAGGCTGGCAGCCTGAGAAATGATTCTTATTTATACCTACAAGAACTGGTGCCAGACATGCAGATGATGGGCAAAAAGGAGAGAAGTATCGACCGGTGGAATCTTCAAAGATAGGAATAGCAGAGGCCCATCAATCCAAGTCACCAAGGGAAGGAGAGTTATTGTCTTGCCCACACTTTTGCTCACACACGTACAGAGACTTGCAATTGCTTTGCCAGTTTGGCTCCAGTCTTCCACTGACTCATAATCCAGCTACTCCATCATTTCCAAGTAAAGGGCTGTCAGTGCATCCCACCAGCTCGACTGAACAAGTGCTTCGGTCCCAAGTAATCCCACCAACCCTTTCTGCTGATGCAGTGCTAAGATCAGGCTGGCTGTGTTCCCTCTATAGTCAGTGGAGCAAGAAAAGAGTTTCTCCAAGAGGTGACTGATCCTTTCCTAACAAAGGAGCTTAAGATATTGTGGCTGAACTGCCCTTGGCACATCTGGATTTCCCTAGAGAGCCTAGCTGGCCAACTTAGACATGGGCTTCCGTTACAGCAGCTGATACTGTTCTCCAAGTCATGGCAATAGTCCTCATTCAAGAAAAATCTCTTTTTCCTGGTCTTTGCATTTCAGTGTAACTGCAGGAAAGAGAAATGTTGCTTTGGGGCTATCACACTGGCTGTCTCAGAAACCATGGGTTCTCTTGGTAGGTCTTCCACTGTCGTCTTCTCCTCTGTGTCTCTAGACTCTGCCATGACACACCATGATGAGTGTTTCCTTTTTCCCCACCCTTTTTTTGTTTCCTCCATTTGCATGCCATTAATGTAAGGTTTACTCAATGTAACCACAATGTTGTGGGCTGCTCTTTATCATTCTGGATTTTGCAGCTTAGCTTTGCTAGGATCTGTGACTTTTACAGAAGGTCCACTGTCCACACACGGCAATGTCTAGTTACCTGCACCACCATCACTGCTCCAGGCCTGGTGTCCTTCTGGGCAACAAGTCCCACTGATGCAGCATTTTTCCCCTGCTCTAAGCACAAGTGTTATTCCTAGGGGGCCAGCATAGACATATCTTGAAGGGGTGTTATCCTCATAAAGTAGCTTTTTTAAATGAAGTCATGGGAGCAGAGGGAGATGTAGTAGACTGACCAGTATGGAGAACTCCATTGACACCAACCAATTCCACAAGCCACCTTGTTTCACTGATCTATGACAACACTTTTACTACCAGACACCTGCAAACTCTACCAAAATGGCAAGATCTGAGCTAAGAAAGACCCAAAGTGCTACTGTCCATGTGATGCCTACATTGCCTTCCACTGAGAAAAGCTCTTCTGTACTTCTTCCAGCCTACAGAAGCAACAATGGTCCCTAACTCCATGAAGGAACCTGCCCTTGGACAAAAGCCCCATGGGCTCTGCGGTTCAGCAGGATCACCACGCTCCGCTGCCTGGGGAACACGCTGCTGTGTAAGACTTGCTGAGCAAGCCCTATAAAAATTAACACATCTTGCCAGGGAGACAGTAGGAGATGATTAATGAACACAGGCAGTGAAAGGAGGGGATCAAGGGACTGGATTTGCTAAATTGACAGCATATAAAATGCGTGTTCCTGCCTGAAACAGCAAGGTTGGCAAACCCGATCATGGGCCAGTGACCTGGGTTAAGTGAGAAGGCCACGGACCTGTAAATTGTCCATCATCTACATTCAGATGTACAGGCTCTTAGCCTCACTGGTCCAGTGAGCCCAGTAATGAAAGACTTCAGAACTGCCCGAGACATAAGATCAAGTACTCTGCTTGTTCTAGCTCTGATAAGATTTTAGATGAGGATTAATTTTGTTAACGATGTCTTCAGTGCGTCTCTCTCCTTCTCATTCAAAGGTTATTGTACATGCTTTCTACAGAAGTGAGAACCTTGGGGGATGTTCAAGAGAGACTTTTATCCTATGAGTAAAAACAGAATACCTGAACAAAGCAAGGGAGTATTTGTTATCAAATTATTTGGCCCAAAGAAAGATAAAGCATCATGCAAAACTTGCCCAAAACATTTCTAGTGCTATTTTTTATCACATGATTTTTTTGCTCAGGGAAGTTCAAAAGGAGTCTGCTGAAGGCACATGTTCCTCTCTGCTGTGTATAGCTCAAGTGGCTGAAAACTTTCTGTCAACCCTTTTTCTCCCCATTTTAGGAACAGACATCTCCTTGGCAGTGAGTGTGAGCAGATCTGTGTGTCGTTAAGCAGGGGAGCTCAGCTGCTAATGAGCGTTTCACACTCATGAGGAAAACATTGTCAAAGCGATTCCTCACCACTGCTCCCACCTCCTGCATCCCTTCCCCATCCCACCTCCAACAAGGGGGTCGTTGTGTGATGAAGCACAGACTGTGCTGGGTTGGTGATGGTCCTGACCATGCTGAAGGCTCTGCTGCTTCCTCCTCCCATCCCCATGCTGCTGCTGCTGTCTAATGATTTTCTGTGTGTTCTCCATGGTGCAGAGACCTGATAATGGTGCTACTTGCTCACTCCTGAAAGCAGGACCAATTGCCCCAGAGATGAAAAATCCAACAAGTAACCCCCCTGAGATGTTCAAATGTGTTCCACCAAGCAGATGGGTTCTCAGCTCCTGAAGGATGAGCGTTACTGTCCTTTTCCCCAGCCACATCTCTCCAAGACATCTGCCCTCACCTAATGATCACAGGTTGGGCAGAGATTCACGTCCACAGAAAAATGCCCCCGGGAAGTCATACTCAAGGGTTGGAGGACTACCCCCTCTCAGCTCTTATTGGCAATGACTTCCCTCGTTCATTAGGTCTGACATCTGCTATTGATATCAATTATGATAATTAATGAAACATTTCCCTGGCTGTGGCTGGCGATCTGTCAGCAGTTTCACACTGACGTCTGGTTGATAGTGGTAGCACAGAGAAGTTTAGGTAGCTCTACTGGAGAAGGGGAGCAGTGGGATCAGAAGATCTCATTGCCATTTGTGTTAGGACCTCCTGTGAAAAGGCAAATGGGAAGGAGAGGGAACCTGTAGAGACATGATGGATAGGACATCTGCACTAAGGCAGCAAAGGAAGAAGCTCCAAGATAATTATTTAAGGTCTTTCTCCTCCCTGTTCTGCTTGTTTTTGAAGTGTCTGAGAAAAATTGCACAGCCTGAAGTCCTAGGATTTTCAAATGAGGCCGAGTTCTGGGTTTTTACTTCTCTCAAGACTGTGGGTTGCTTTGGCACCTTTGAAGTTTCCTCAAGGTGTCTGCCTGCATCTTGCTGCACAGAAGCACCTTGACAACCTAGCCTTGAAAAATCGTGCTGCCCAGCTCTTCATGCAGAGCAGTAAACACTGGATGTGGACAGGAGACATTCAAGGCTGTCTTGTTTTAGGAAGTGACTTAATCATTAGGTGGGCTAAGGTCAGAGAATTGCATTTCTGCAGTAGAGAATATCTCAGAGTCCCTGAGGTGCTTTTGAGAGCGCTGCACATCATTCCCTGCAGCTCTGTCCATCTCCCAACCAGTTTTTCTGCAGAGCAGCTTCCAGAGAAGACATTGTCTCTTGCCAGCACAACAGTTATTTGTTCCAGGAGCTCAGTAGGCAGCCAGACCCTGAGCTGTCCTACTGCTCTTTGCATGGCAAACACAAAGGGCTGGGTTTATGGTCCTTGCAGGGCAGTAACACACAGTGCAGGACTCCCCTGTGTCTCTGTAGAGCAAAGAAAATGGATTTCAAGAGCATTCCTCTGAACTCAACCTCACTGATCTTGCTCTCCACTGAGGGAGGACAGCCTGCTAAACTGCATCTGGGGATGTCTCTCCCTCTCTGCACAGAGGGACCACCTCAGATGGAGATATTTGTGCCATTGACAGTGAGGGTGGAACAGACCCCACGCCTGGTGAGAGGTTGTCCCGTGGGACCTGGGTGTGAGCACTGGGAGCTGTGAGGCACTGCAGGGCTGTGCATGAGCACTGCCAGGGTGGGATTTGTTTGTTGTTGCTCAGAGGAGGGGTACAGACTCAGGTGTGCTGCTCTGGTTCCTCTAAAGGTGCTCAGCAGTTTGCTGCTGTTTATACATGAAGGGGATGCTGAGACACTGAGGGGTTAGGAAGCTCCTTCCAAGTCCAGTCAAGGCACTTGTGGGGTTCTCAGTTGTGGTCTCCTTCTCACTGTCTGACATTTCATAAGCTGCTTTCTCTTGACAGGCTAAAGAGAGATAATTCTGAGTCATTTCCCACGAGAAGTGAGGGGGAGCAGGGAATCAGGGGGGTTTCTGGGGTGGTTTTTATTTGGAAATGTCTTGAAACATCCTTAAAAAAAAAAAAAGTCTGTAATTTCCAGCTTGTAACTTTAAAACTCTCCTGTCCTTAAGACTTTACCTTTGTTTTAAAGTTCTTGTGACCTTTATTTTCCCTCTTTAGTTTCCTAAGTAATAAAACTGTAAGAAGCAATGTGGGATTTGGGGGCTGGGGGGGGCTTTTTTAATTTATTATTTATTTTTCCCCACTGGAGACAGAATGGTATTTGAAGTCACAAGGTGAATGAAGCAAGATTGAAGCTGAAGAGACGCTGTAGCAGTCCTGGAGCTGACTGATAGCAAAACAAGCAGTCAGTTATTAAGAAGACACGAATCACTCTAAAAGATTAAGTACTGAAAATAATAGCCATGCAAACCTTGAAGGAAAGGATGGCAGAGGCAAAGGTCCTTAATTGACTGGGGAGATTTTTGGCTACAAGTTGCTGGGGAATTATCTTTCTTTTTTTTTTTTATAAGCAAAGAAAAAAAAAATATATATATATCAGGTTCTATTATCAGTGGCAGTGGTGGTGTACAGTGATTGCTGTTGCTGACTGTTTCGAGGTTCAGTGTTAATTCACTATTCCAGTGGATCCAAAGTAATTATTTTTCCTCTCAATTTTTCTATTTTCTTTTATTTCTGCTTTTGGCATTTCTGTAGTGCTTTTGCTCTCTCTCTGAATGTGGAGCAAGATTAAAAGTGCTCAGCAATTAAGAACTCTGGGAGATAAATGGCACATAGTTAATCTCAGACACTGTGTGGGTCTGCTCATCATCAGGTGAGGTGGATGGATGGATCCAGGTGTGCAGGTAGAAGCATCAGCTTTCAGTGAAGTGCCAACACACACAGCATAACCCTTCACTTTGCCACCATTCAGGAGCAGCAAGGACCCAGGCAACACTAGAAAATGCTTTGGGGACCAGGCTGGAAAAAAAATAAATAATGAAAACTCATTTTTATTGTGGTTTTTTAAAGTGTGCCTTGCAGTATGAGACTTGGGAATGGCTCAGGAGTCATGATAGCGTGGATGCTCGAGGAGTCTCTTTGTTCTCACAGTGCTGTGAAGCACACTCACCTTGTTTTGCTGAAGAAATGTAGATCATGGAACCTTGCAAAGCTTTGCTCAGCCTCTGCCCATCAACACACAGGCATCCATCCATGAGATATAAATAAACACAAGCATCTGCATCCTCCAGACAACTGGAAATTGTTCAAAAGTCTTGATTGTTCCCTTCTTGTGACATATTTCTGTGATTTCTGCAGCATTTGTCCAAATAGAGATGATCCTTTTGATCCTTGAACAAGTAATTCTGCTCTGCACTACACTACAGGCTCCGTTTTTCAGAAGAAAAGAGAAATATTAGACCAGCACCGCTCCCCATCTGGATTATTACCTTGTGCTGCACAGCTAGTGTCACCAGAAACCCCAGATGAAGACATTCAGAAAGATGAATCCACATTCTATGACAAATACACCCCTGAAACTGTTTTAAACTCTTTTCAACTCTTCCAGCTCGATTCTTTTATTGAGAGCTGAAGTGGAGTAAATCAGTGCAGTGGACTCCAGTTAGAGAAGATTTCCCTTCCCAGTGAAATTGCAGCAAATAACATGAATTTCCAGGACATTAGCTGCTCTGTGGGGAATCTCCAGTGTAAGGCCAAGTTTTGTGCTTTCAGAGTAGACTGAGCAGCAGAAAGTTACTCTAAAACATAAAAAAAATAACCACATGGGAAAAAAAATGCATTATAAGTTCCCCCCTTCCCATTCTCTACACATCAGCCAGCCCAAGGACAAGTGAGCTCAATTTGGGCCACTCTGCTCCTAAATGTGAGTGTTTACACAACGATTTAATGCAGTTTAACTAATCCACTTTAAATCCCCAACCTTAATTAATTGCAATTATTAACTAATGGATTAAATTTCTCAGCACCCTCTGTGGAGATGAAACGTCACATGAAAAACCTCCCCAGCCCGTGTCGAGATTGTTCTGCGAATGGCAAATATGAATTTGGGGAGGGGGGGTTGACCCCAAGAAGTCCCCCCAAAGCTACTTCAGATGTTGGTGAGATGCTTTGAGGTCTAGACAGCTTCTTAAGCCAGCTCCTGCCATTTGTTCTGCTCATCAAGACTTTGAGCCTCGTTCATTATGCATAATAACGATGTTTTCTACTGCTGGTGACAACCCACTGCCTCTTTCATTCTCCACAGGTCCATCTTTGGGTTTAATAAGACCTCCCAGCTCACTCCTGGTTACAATGTGTCATTAGAAGTTAAAAAATAATCATTATTTTTATCTGAAAAACGTAGATATGAATGATATAATTATAATTTAATTTTAATTTTTCATTTTGATACCGCTCAAAGCTTAATCATTTTCAATTTAAAAATGACTTTTTGCTTCACTTCTCATTTAGTCCCATGTTCTAGTGGGAAGGAGAGAGAAATAGAAACCTCAAAAAAACAAAAAAATCATGGTTTTGTTTCAGTGCAAATCCATTTCAATCTAAATCTATTTTCTTTTTGTTTGTATTGGAACTGAAACTAACCCAGACACTTTGATGAAATATTGAAACACATGGATTACTACAAATATTTTCTCTTTGAAAAGAAAAAAATTGCACATACTGTTTGTAATCCTATTTTTCATTGGTGATTCCTTCATATCAAAGAAAACTTGCCAGCTCCAGAGAGGCAAGTGTATGGTAGTTACATATTCATTCAGCATTTCATGCTGTTCAAACATGTGCTAAATACTTTATAGAACAAATAAAAAATAGGCAGAAATGTTTGCCCCAGTGAAAACAGGAAAAAAAACCCCCCAAAACCTGGGGATTTAAACCAGAATTTCATTGTGTCCCTGTTACAAAGTATTTCTGAATTATCAGTGTGCCAATTCCCACCCAAGAGGATAAGATTAAATTGCAGGACTAGGGCCCAGGTACTTGATAGTTATTAGTTCTGAGTCTGAAATAGAAAGTATTTTCTACCTTTGCTAATATAGATAAAATTGGTGATGTATTTGTTTAAATATTCCTCAATTTAAAAATAAAATAAAATAAAATAAAATAAAATAAAATAAAATAAAATAAAATAAAATAAAATAAAATTAAAAAATAAAATAAAATAAAATAAAATAAAATAAAATAAAATAAAATAAAATAAAATAAAATAAAATAAATATATATAGGGGTTGACTGGAGTGTTTTCCTAAATCAAGTAGAAATAATTGAATTGTTTTGCCTGGGAAATGTGAAAATATTTTTTGAGAAACTAAAATCAAAATATAGTTTGTTTGTTTGTTTGTTTTGAATGAATTAAATGTTCCAGGAATTCATTTATTTTTAATTTAATTTAAAAAAAAAAGAAAAAAGAAAAAAAACCAACACCAAAACCAACCAAGTGAGGCTGTCTTCTGTCTTCTTCAGTGGTCTTTGAGGATTATTTGTGGAGAAGGTTGCTGGTATGGTCACAGCAGAGCTGAAGATGCTCCACTGTGGTTGCACTTCAGTTTGGTGACTACCTAAGAGCTCAGCTTCCTTCCTTCCCACCACAAGGATACAGCAGCAGTCATTACCTATATATATATATATATATATAGGTAAATATATATAAATATAGGTAAATATATATAAATATAGGTGTATATATATTTATATATACACCTATATATATTTATATAGGTATATATGTAAATATAGGTATATATATTTATATATATACTTATATATATTTATATAGGCATATAAATATATATAGGTATATATATAAAAATTCTTCCCCACTCATCCTTTTTTGTTTGAACTACTGCATGAAAAAAAATGTAAAACATTTGAAAATGTTGTTAAGGGAGGAACAAAAAAATAAAGGTGTGTGACCTTCACTTGGCAGGCTTCAAAAGAGGCAAAAAGCATCAGAACCAGGAGGCCTTTAGTGTGTTTAGCTGTGATTTGTAGCTGATCTCCTCCACTCCCAACTTCTCCATGAGTTTCATGCATAATGCAGCAGCAGTTTTGATTGAAGTCAAAGAAAAATCTGCTGACAGAATGTAGTGTCAGGCATCTGGGGAGATGTCTAATTAATTATTATAATTGACATCCACACCAGATGTCTAATATATGATGGTCTCTTTGTTGATAAAAGGTTTTGGGTAATTCTGTTTGAACAGCACTTTCAGAACAATATGTTTTCCATTTAGGTCACAGGGAAAAAAAAAAAATTAAATATATATATATATATATAGATAGATATATGATTTATTTTTTCCAGGAAATTGAATTCTGCTGGATAGCTGCATTCTTTCCAACTTCTAACCAGCCTTGAAAATGCATGGGATGAAGGATGCAATGGAAAAGCATTCATCACACTGTTGACCACTAATCAAAAGCACTTAGCTGGAAAGTGCAGGATCTGCCATCATCTTTTATTCTCTATAGTCACAAAGAAGAGTAGCTGATCTGACATCTGTAAAAAAAAAATAATAACAATAAAAAAAAGGAAAAACCTCAATCAAAGAGGCATTCTGAAATGGAAAGCTGATATGTTGGGTTATCAAAGAAGGTCAACAGCTTTTGAGTTCTTTTAAGTCATTATAATGCTTCCAGAGCACCTTGTATTGAGGAGGGACAAAGCTCACCATCACCTCAACCTTTTGGCCCCAAATTCAAACCAACTCTCAGCCCAGAAACTTTCAGTAATAAGAAGTAGCTTGCCCAGCTTCCTGCCTTAGTAATCCATCTTCTTCTACAGATCTTTGCTTTTCTTCTTGGCTTGGGCCTGATGAGAAAAGGTCTTCTCATGACGTGCTCACTCTGGATAGAAGCAGGAAGTGCAAATTCCTCAGAAAATCCAGTTTTATGAGCTTTCCAGAGTATTTGATGCACCTCAGAAGTTTTATTTCAGAAAATGAGCACTGTGTCTTGGGACATGGTTATGCCAGCCAGATCTCTGAACTGTTTGAGCTTCATCCACTGCTAATGAACATACTTTAATAACAGACAATTATCTTTTGCACATGGTTTCTTCACTATACCAGACAACTGATGATGCTCACATGAATGCTCAGATGCTTGCCATGCTTCATGAGTTGGTAGGACCATCAGCCATCCCCAGAAGCTGTCTTGGGTTCAGACAAGAGATGACCTTAAAGAAAGCAGAGAGAGCACCTACTTCTTTCCATTACTTTAAACTGCTTCTTTTTCTTACAGCTTTATAACACATTTATGTGATTTTTGGAGTGGGAGGGAAGGAAAAGAAGTTCTGCTGGTGCTTATTCCAGATGTGAGTCAGCTCTGATGCAGAACATGCAGATTGTCAGGCTAACACGGACCTGCACTCGAGCCAGTAAGCCCTACTCTGGTTTTAATCCATATTAATGAAAGTTTGGCAATCTGGATGCCTATTTCAGTGTAAAGCTGCTTTAAAGTCATTTAAAGCTGTTCACAACCGCACTGATCATTTTGTGCCCAATTCTGGAGGCACCACTTACTGACAACGTTTTTCAAACCATCTGATGGCTTTGACCTCAGGTTGGTGTAAGAGCAGGGCATAGTCAGATGAGTTTGGAGCCATTTAAGAAGTTACCTGCTCTCAGCTCCAAATTGCAGCTGCCTTAGCTGGGACATTGTCTCTGACTCATCCTTTCTGGTGCAAAGTATGACAGATGGACTTAAATTGCCTGTTGAAGTTCCCTATCTAGAAGTAACCAAATACACTGCAGATATTTCAAGGTATTTTAATGCCCAAAGAAGCAGATAGGCTCTAGTCATCATTTCAAAGTCTGGAAGTGCTAATTTGCATCCTAGATACCCAATTTCCTTTCCAGATGTGGATTGCAGGTGCAAGGATCTCACCTTACCTCGACACCTAAAGAAGAATCAATGTCAATGGGAATTCAGGCACTTGATATGGAGTTTCATTTTACCTTATTTCAATCATCTGGAATTTAAATGTCTTTTCTTAGTGATTTGTGGAGAGTCCCTTTAGTTATGATGCTCTGTAGTTATATATGATGCCCCCCATCCTGCACAGGAGTTAAATGCCTTGATACCTTCTCCCTGTGGATCTACATCTCTTCTGGAAACAGGACACGGGCATCCACGTTACCTAAACCTTGTGTATGGGTTTTCTGAGGGGGATAAACCAGACCAAAGCTTCACATGAGAACAAAGCCCTAATGTGAAACCAAAACAAGAATTCACATCCCCCCCCAGCATGAAGATGTTGAATTTCCAGTTGAAACCACAGCTTTATGCTGCTTTACCAGCACTTTTTGTTTTATGGATACCTTTACTTGCTTAACAGACTAAAGGAAGGTGAAGTCCTTGCATGGAGATGTATTCACTTCTGTTCTGTTGGTGGTGATGTGAAACCTTTCACTCCTTTGATGTTAATGTCACTTTTAATATTGCAAATTTGCTAAGATGCCGAGCGCACAGCATTTAAATAATGACTTTACAAGACTGATGTGTGCCTGAGTTTTTGGACGAGGACGGCTGTGGCTCACAAAGGGTTGTAGTCTGCAGCCTCTTGCTTTAATTTCTGATCTAAATGTAAATGGTAATTTTAACATTTTTGATGCTAACTGGATTTCATCTGATTTTGGCAAGGCACGTGCCACGTATTTTCCAATTGAAAAAGCAGGTTTGAAAATGTCAGCTTTCCTGAGCAGGCAGGCTGTGTCATTCCCAACACACCGAAGGCGCACGGCAGATAAGGCCAAGTGGGGCTCAGGAGGCATTGAGGGATTATTTGCATCAGAGAAGGCTGCAGAGAGGGAACGGATAAACTCGAGGGAAAGTGGCTGCCTTCCTATGAATATCTAAATGAAAACGCTGTTAAACGGCTTCTGACACCACCACTGGGTTGCACCTTGGCTACTGGCTGTGCTAAATGTTCAGTAGCTTGTGGTGGTTGCACTGGGTGGCACTGGGCTGGCAGCCAAACACAGCTGCTCACTCACTCCCCCCCAGGGGACAGGGGAGAGAATTGGGGGACAAGGGGAAGGAGACTCGTAGGGGGAGAGAAGAACAATTTAATCATTGAAATAAAAGCAAATAATACTGATTAAAATAATAATAATAGTACTAAAATCTGCCAATGAGTGACCCCCAGTGCCACTGCTCAGCACCCGCCCACCCAGCCCGGCCCGTTCCCAGAGAACGATCCCGGAGCAGCGACAATCCCGACCCGAAACCGCAATCCCGGGAGAGCCAGAGCCCGAGAGAGCCAGAGAGAGCCAGAGAGGAAGAGCCCCTCATGGATCTCCTGCCCATGGGGGACAGGAGATGGAACAGCCCCTTGGCAGAGCCCAATGCCCATGGAGCTGATCCATTGCAATATTCCTCGCACTCAGACCTTGCACCTGCAGACCAGCAAAACACAAAGTCCTTCAACTTCCAGTGACAATTGCAAACATCGATGTGTTATCAACATCCTTCTCCTAACAAATTCCAGCTGAACCCAAACCCCAGCGCTGTTCCAGCTGCTGAACAGAAACCTGCTCTGGCCCAGCTCAGCACCAGGACATAGTTGGGTGCAGCCTGCAAGTCCCATTCCTGTCTCCAGTGTAAGAGGTCCACTCACACTGACAGATGAGTATGACCTGACCCCATTCTCCGTCACGAATCTCCACTAACATGCAAGTGAGGAACATCCTGAGCTCCTGAGCTCCCCAGGTGTTAAAGGCTCAGCGTGTTCAATGCCAACTCTTGTTTGTTCAGTCTGAATGGACCAAGAATAGGAGGGATGAGGTCCCAACACAAGCTGCTGGTGGCTGCCTACCACCACTGTGGCCAGAAAGCACTTGAACAGTGGGGTTCAATAAATATACACCTTCTCTCAAGGATGCACCTCACCTCCTGCATAGACACAAACCACCTTCTCAGCCATCTCCAGAAAAGGACTTCAGCTGCTTCTGCCTCTTCATCAGTCTCATGTTGCCCTCCATGGTAGGGATTAGCAAACCCACATCTCACAGCGCAGTCTGTGAAACAACCAAGGACACCTCAGAGAACTGTGAACAGATGACATTTTCCAAGACCTGGAGACACCTGGATGGTGCATCTCTGCCTCCTTGTGCATCTCTCCTCCATCCTGCACTGTCCATCCAATCCTTCCTCTCATTTCAGACTGAGGGTTCACATTTCCAGTTGAATTACCATGGTTCTGGTGGACCTCAGACTGCAGCCAGAGGTTCAAACAGAACTACGTCGCTTTGCATTTTCTGAGCATTGCCTGAGGAACACTCTGGAGCATTTTGTTTCATGATGGAGAGGACTGTGTCATGGTGAGAGAAATTCAGTTTAAACAACCCTACCAACCCAGTTCATTTAATTGTTCACCTCTCAAAAGACTGGGAGAGCATCCCTGAGCCCTGGATGTGATGGGACTGGGAAGCGTAGGTGGTACCAGGATACCCATCACCCATCCTTCACATCCCACTGATGCTGAAGAGGTTGCACAGTGAGTACCATAAAGAGGACAAGCAAAGTTTCCAATGGATGCAGAAAAGGAGCAGAGAGCTCTTTTCTGAGCACAGGCACAAAGTCTCCATCAGACAGTCACTCTGTGGACTTTTGGCTGCTAATTAAGAAACCAGGGGCCTGAAATCTCTTGCTTTTATCCTGCAGTTTTTCTCTTGTAAGGATCTCCTGGGGGTTTGGTTAGTCAGCACATTGAGGGGATTAGAGAGCCCTGGGAGATACCTTCAGAAATACTAGGGAGCTAATTAAAGCAGGCAAGGGGAGCTGGCCAAAGTGTTTCACAAATACACAGGCATTGAAAGACACAGGCAGAAAATGCAAGACAAGGAGAAAGATGGAGCTTTAAAGAGAGACAAACAAGAGAGAGACAGTGAAAGAGAGACCACCTGCAAGGAAGAAGAATTATTAACAACTTTCTTCTTCACCAACAGCCGTGTTTTCCCTCTAGGTTTTGCCCACAGGAACAGCACTGTGGCCATTATGGAAATTTTTTCCTAAAACAACAGGAATTGTTTGCTCACTTCCAGTCATTACCAGCTCTGCTTCTCACACCCAGCTGCTGTGTGAGCCCACAAGACAGTGGGAACTGGTGCCGTTGCCTTTCCTTTTGGTTCCTGAACTTTTCTCATTATAAGATCCTGCTTTGCACAACTTGTCAGAGCACTGGGAAAATTGGAAATATTTGGGCTCACGTTTTCCTTGGTATTTGTTCTCAACAGGAAATACATTTTAGTGAAAGTACAAAGTAATATTGACTGTGTCTGAGAAGGGAGGCAGAGGAAAACAAATTGGTTTGTTTTCTATATTTCTATATTTATAGAAATATCTACCATGATTCATTTAATAGCTCTTGCTATTTGAGGAAGGAACCTGAGATTTGGAGGCAAAGTCTCCTTTATAGCAAAGATTTGGCTTTGCTATCTGTTCCTCTTCCACTGAGTTGTAAGCCAAAAAGAAATCTCAATTTATGTGGTTATAGCACAGGCTATGTCTGTGGGAGCCTTTCTGTCCTCTGTAGCAATGGGGAGGACAATGTGGGACCACCAGCCTTCATCCAAGGGTCTTAGAAGTCCTCAGAGGTTTCTAAGACCTTCTTGAGTTGATGACAGTCCCATAGGCTGGGCAAGAGACCACCAGACATCCCTTCCCCCTGCTGTAAGATTTTATTTAGTGAATAGCTGAGTCCAACTCTTGTCTCTTATCTCCAGGGGCTGGTCTGCCAAAAAAAGATAAATGTCCTGGTAGTGCTGCTAGCTGCTCCCTCTGCCCAAGGGCTGAGACATGATGGGACTGCTCAAAAGCTTCAAAATTAGTGCTTAAAAAAAAAAGGGTGATGGGGTGAATGAATGTTGAGAAATGTGGAAATGCATATTGTTTGTACAAAGTCAAATGCTTGAAAAAACAGAAGCAGCAGTGATGGGGGTGCTGTCCTCTTCCTCTCACACAGGAACATCACAGCAGCTCACACGTGGGGCCTGAAGTGGTCTCGAGCAAGAGGTGAACCTCAGCTCTGGGGAGCAGATGAGTTGGCTCAGTCTGCTTGTAAAAAAACACAATACAACCATGAGTCAGAAATGCAAGTGAGAGTCCTCTCCATGCTGAGAGGGTCCCGGGCAGCAGGGATGATGGAGAGCCGGTAGCAGCAAGCAGGTCAGTGAAGCAAAGCAAATTTGAGAGGAAGGGTTCAGTCTGGAGAGGTTGAGAGAAAACAGCAATCACAGCAGTTAGCAAAATCATAAATAAAGCCTCCATTTTCTTGTGAGAGAAATGGTCACAGCTGAGCAAATGCCTGGCGATGGGCTGTCTGGTGGGAATGATGGATAGAGAGGAGAACAAGGCTCGATGAGGTTTCATGGGCAAAGTAAATACATAAAAGCAACCACTTGGCAGGAGAGCTGCGATGAGTGGGATATTTGGAGGTGGCTCTCTGAACACGTGCCCCTTAGCAGGGAGAGGCTCTCTCTCTGCTCATAACAAACCCATGGAAATTACACAGATTCAGGGAAAAGAAAATCTTCTGGGTCAACTTTTGTAAATGGTTTTGGCCAGAAAATAGAATTTATTTATTTAATTTTTTAAAAAGAAAGTGAGAGCTTTCACCCTGCCATTTTCCAACTGGAACATTCTGACTGTTTCAAAAAAACCCACTGTTTTCATTGCATAATGGACTTAGATGTTTGAAGAATAAAAATAATCACACAATTCAAGCTGATATGAAGAGGTTTTGTTTTGTGCCAGGCAAATGCTGACAGTCAGCTTTAACCTTCCTGAGGCTCCGAGAGTGCCTGAGGGCTGGAGGAGATGCTGATTCATACACAGGAAACATCTATTTGTAATAAGACCCAGAATTAACTATTTTTGCCCCCTGAAATTTTGCCACGGAATATTGTGGGTTTCAAAAGCAAGTGGGCAGACAAATAGGGAATGAATCCCTGAAGGGCTATTAAATACAAAAACATCGATAGGAACCTGCAAGCTGAAAATACTTGGGAAAATATCAAAACAAAGTACTTACCCTGTTCTTACACACAGTTCTCAGTGTCCACATTAACCACTTTGAAGGCAGAAACCTGGGTTACCTCTACCTTTGGTCTGACCCATAATAGCTGCTCTTGTGTATCATAAACTAAAGCCAAAAAGGCTCTTGTTTTATTCCTTTATTTCCAAGCCCAAATTGAATCATGAACTGAGTCATTTCTGCTGCTGTTTTAGCTCCTGCCACGATCAGACCTAGTTCCTGCTGACCTCGCTTCTTAACCTCACTGCTCCTTCAAAGTTTCATCTCTTATAATAAAACTTACACAAGTAATTTAGCTTTTCTCCAGCGTTTCTTTCCTCTTGCAGCACGGCTGGCGTGGTGAGTTATGGGCCATGGCTGCAGGTGCAGGGACCACCCGTGACAGGCCCGTGGCTCAGCAGCCTTTGAGGAGCAGCACCACGCTAGAGGTGGAGGTGAAATCTTCAAATAATGAGCTCACATTTCAGAACTGCTGATTTTTCATCCAGCCAGGCCTAATGTCCAGATTTCACCGTTAATATTTGCCCCAAACTCTCCCTGATCTGTCATCTTCATCTCCTGAAGGAACGGGGAATTTGTCAGCTCAGCAGCCAAACAAAACGTGCAGGAAAACAAATGCATTTCAGAGGAAATTAAATCTGTTTTCTAGAGTTATTGACAAAATACATCAAAATCTCTTTTGCAACAAGACAAACATGCTGTCTGACCCAAAATATCACGCTCTGATCTGCAGGTAGCTTACACAGCCCTTCTGTTTAAACTCTCCTTTTTCACTCACGACGTTATGACATTTTTTTCTACAAATACTGGTTTTTACCTTTGAAAAAACAAAGGAACCCACTTTGAAAAAAGCTGGAATGAAGCTTCATCTCATGCAGTGACAGGCAGGGTGAGGAGCTGCTTCCCAGAGCCATGGAGTTGTAACCCATGAGGAAGCCAGGGCATCACGGCGCTGCCTGCACCTCCTCTGCCTGCACCTCAGCCCCAGCCCCTTGCTCTGCTCTTCAGGGGATGCAAATAGATAAATCAGCCAGTTGAGATTCAGCCTGTTATCTAAAATTGTTATCTCCTTGGCTTCCTAGTCCCCAGGACCTCATTTGCTGATGACAATACTTTAATGAAAAGCCGTACTCATCCCTTTAGTGAAGATTAAAGAAATGGCAAACAGTGTTTTATTCTGCAGCAGCACAGTTCGTGGTCAGGTGGGAGAGGGGGTGGCTCTGAACTCAGGTCGCTTTTTATTCTCCTGTCTTTGGACCAGACTCACCCAATGAAACACTGGAAGGGAGTTTTGATGAGCTCTTGTGTCCTTAAAGGAGGGCAGATGTCATGGCATGGTCTTTAAGTAAAGGTAATTGTTGGATTCATATAGTGTGTAGCTCTTCACACTGGTTCGTGTGGGTGAGGGCAGAAATTTCTCTTAAACACAGGGCAGGGTTGTTTCTTACCCTGTTCACGTGCAGAAGTGAGTGCACAGCCCCACTTGTGTTATTTCCTATTATTATCTTCATTCCACCTCCATGGGGTGGAGGTTTCAGCCCACTGCCTGTAGCTGCAGGACTTGCCTGAGACTCTCACTGATGACTTGACCTTTTTTACAAGCCTACTTGCTCTTGTAGATCCCCAGTGATGTGAATAATTCAGAGCTCTGGTTTTGGGCTTCCTTGCTAGGAGGCTCTGCATGGTTAAAGCCCTTCTACCCTTGAAGTCAAGTCCTGGTGATGTTCTAGCTTAGGCTGATGGCTGTGTTGACCCTTCAGTGAATGGGGCAACACGAAGTGGCTTATTTTTATTTCCTTTGCCTGCGAATTTCTTAGTTTCAGACCCTTTCAGGACACAGGGTATAGAAAACAAGGTATAGTTTATAACACAGTTCCTCCCTGTGCTTCTCCAACACCAACACAGAAATTCTGTTTGATGAGGCAATTCCAGTCCTCCAAGGGAGCTGCAATTCAGTAACCAAAATTCAGGATTGCTTAGGCAGCTGTTATTCCCAGCAAACTTTTGATCACTACCTTGAAGACATTGTAATTTCAGCATGAGCACGGTCAATATATGGCTGTACAACAAAATACCATAGCATTACAAGTAATAGGATTGTAAATAGTCTTCTCAACAGCCCAACCTTAATGCACAGCTATGGTAAGTTGAGTTGTTCCAGTACCCATCACAGCAGCATGGTATCAGGCCAAATTACTAGCATTTGGGAAGTACTACCAAGAGACTCACAAGCAGTAGGAAAGTGTTATGTTTTTTTCCACACAGAGAATGGAACAGATGTTGTCAGTGGTGAAATTCCCCCCTGTGCTGAGGAGAACACAAGTTGCCTCTGAATGCTGGGCTGGAAGGCAATGGTGAGGGCTTGAAATCATCTGTATCAGGTCAGACTCAAGATCTGCCCACATCTTATCCAAGTCAATTATAGAAGTCTAAAGGGAATATCAAAACAGGATATATATATATGAAGTGATAGTTCCCCAGCTTATCCTGGTGTCCAGTGTCTCATACCCTGGGGATATCCCAAGCCAGAGGTAGGGTTTTTGTAGTTCATAAGCCTTGATCATCTTTTTCCATCCATGAATTTGCAGAGGAGCTCTTTGAACCCTCATATATCTGCATCTACATCCTCTTGCATCTACTCCCCAAGCAGGGGAAAAATCAGCCTTTCAACTAAAAATGATCCTTTCAGCCACCTTCCCTCACCTCTCGTAGGTGTCAGCTGAGAGGGACATTTAATTTAACCACGAGGTGAATGCACAGCTAACAGGTAGAGAACCTCTCCTTGATCATGATGGTTGTTAAAATGTCCCCAGGGGCTGGCTTTAAAAGGAGACCCTTCAAAGGGTTAGAAGGGCAAAACCCATCAAGGGAAGCTGCTAGGACATGGAACAGTCAGATTGTCTTTTGAGCCATGCAGGGGAACAAGGCTTGATAACAATCAGAACATTTACAATCTCTCAGAGGATTAGGAACGTCAGTCAAAACCGAGGCAGGAAGGTGTTAGTGAAAATAAAATTAGGAAGAAAAGTAAAATAAGATAGAAGGGAAGCAAAGTAGCTAGGGAGTGCTCGAGAGGAGTTTGCTAAGTGCTTTCATTGACTTCCACTTGGAATTGTGAACCGAGTCCAAAGTCTGTGTGGTTTTGAGACACCATTTCCTCACAGAAAGCACAAATAGCAACTGAGATGCTATTCTAGGAAGCACTTGTCGCTGTATTCAGTCAAAGTTGCAGAAGTGAGTTGTGCCAGGATTTTAAATTTTTTTTTTCCAGCCCTGCTAATTCTCTGTCAACTCCACCCTTCTAGGTATCTGCCTCACCCTCAGACTGTGAAACCATTTAAGAAACTGAAAAGCTTTTGATTCTTAAAAAAGGCAGTAATATAAGTATGAAAAATAGAATTTGGGGGTGGATGGAATAACATTCCTACATGCATTCAAAGAAAGAAAGTAAAAAACCCTGCCAGTGAAGTCTGTCCCACTCCAGAGTGGCTCAGGCTTAAATAGGATGCAGTGAGGGACAGCAGTTGTGCTGCCCTTAGTCTTAGTCTTAGTCTCCAAAATGAACTTCACCCTTAATAGGTTGTAGGACCAGTCAAAACTCCATTTTGAAGGAAAAATTATCTTTTCAACAGAACTGGATTTTTCAAATTAAAATGTTACTATATTTCATCAGAAGTGCCAACTAATTTTTTGCCAGGAGCACAAATATTATTACTCAGAAGAGTGGGTGGTAGCTTGTGTGGATTGCAGAGCTGGTGCTCTGGGACCCCAGAGCTCCTCCAGTGCCCTTCTGGCCTCTGCATGGGGAAGGGGACCATGGAATGTCTTGGACCACCACCACCACCCCAACTTGGACAGGAGAACATCAACCACCAGCACAGGAACTGTAACTCCCAGTGCAGATTATTTAGTTTCCTTATCAGAATCTCCAGTGCAGGTGTATTCAGATATTTGAACACAATATCAAATTTCTCTCCTAAGTTAAAAAAAGGAGAGAGTTTTAGCTAGCCAGAAGGAGAACTTTGAGCAAAAAAATCACAAAATATAATATATGTAACAGTGCAAATAGATATCTAATATGTATTAAAAGATACAATAATTATGTAGGCTAATTGATATTGCACATGTAATAATATAAATGTATAAATATTGATATACACGTGATAATATAATTAAATTTATAGAAATGACCATATATAGAGTAATAGAAATCAATATATATTTTTATATGCAGCAGACATCCAGGATTTCTGAGACATCTGAGCATCACTCCTCATCCTTCTGGAGCAGGGATGATCACAGCCACGTCAGCTGATCCTGGTGCCAGCTTTGCTCTGAGCTCCAGCCTGCTAGAAGGAAGCCACCCCAACATGTGCACACACACACACACACTCACACACACACACACACACACACACACACTCCCTGTGCTCTCTGCAGGGGATTTGACTTTGATTTTTACCTGTTTGCTTTAATATAAAGTAAAAGGTCATTTTTTCAAGTAACATTCCACAGAATTCACTGTTTATTCTCAGTTGGAGATGCAGCATCTCTCTTACCTGACATTTCCATGACAAATTCAGTTTCTCAGACACCTTTTTTAGGATGCAAAATGATTAATATCTAATACAACTCTGAAACAGAATAAACTCTGCCTATCACTCCTGCATCTCCCCTGACATGGTTTGAATGTGGTTCTCCTCAGGGTAGCTCCATGGTAGGGCAGACTCTTAACCTTGTTTTACACATTGGGAAGGGGTTTGCAGACTTCAGAACTTTAAGAGAATTATCTCATTTATCTTGAACAGCCCTCATCTTTAAAAACATCCTCTCCAGCACCTGAATATAACCAGGACTAGAGCAATAGTATGCACTGAATAACTCCTCTCCTTCTTTTCCTCCCACAGTGTTTGCTGCATCCCCCTTACGTTCTCCTCTAGTTCTGTCAAATCTCTTTGAACGTGGTTGGGAAGCTGCAAAGGGAAGGAGACACTCAAAAATAGGGTGATCCCACATGACTCCAATTCCTTAGGAAACCAGCTTGCAAACAGCAGGAAGCATTTCCATGCTCCAAGCACAAAGAAGAAAAGAGCAAGAGCAGCACAAGCAAACAGCACGAGAGGCAGCAGCAGACCCCCCCCACGCATCGCAGCTCGGAGCTGGAAGGAAAATGCCAACCAGTCTTAGAAAGCTGTGGAGAAACTCAGCAGCTTTGAAGCCACCTTGGGTAAAAATTGAAATTAATCTTCTTGAAGTGATAAATGATCTGGCTAAAGGAGCAGATCTGGAGTGGAGAGGCCAAGGGTGGGATCCAGGATGGAGGTGTGGCAGGATGTGGTGCTGAGGATGGGGTCTGCCCTTTGGTCTGGCTGGTCTCCAGGCTGGAGCCAGGTAGAGCTGGAATAAGGAGTCGTGGTCAGGGTAATTGAGTTGAAGGTTCAGTTGTGCTGTTCAGTGAGGGATTGCTTGTTTTCTCCATCTTGGGCCTACAAGAAAGCTGGGGAGGGACTTTTTACAAAGACAGGTAGTGGTAGAACAAGGGGTGATGGCTTGAAACTGGATGAGGGAAGATTGAGAGGAGACATTAGGAAGAAATTGTTTGGTGTGAGGGTGGTGAGACACTGGCCCAGGTTGGCCAGAGAAGCTGTGGCTGCTCCTCCCTGGAAGTGTTCTGGGCCAGGTTGGATGAGGCTTTGAGCAACCTGGTCTAGTGGAAGGTGTCCCTGCTGCTGGCAGGGGGGTTGGCACTGGATGAGCTTTAAGGTCCCTTCCAGCCCAAACCAGTCTGGGATTCTATGATTCTGTGATCGTGCCTGTAGACAGAAGGAGACTGAGTGAGCTAACACTGAGCAGCCCACAGTGGTGACAAGTATTGTGACTGGCCAGAGAAACGTTTCCAAGCAATAATTTTGGGTCCAAAATACAGTTCTGTTAAATTCAAAGCACTTTGCAGGGAAGACTTCAGTGTTGACATCATTTTCTGGGAGGAAAATCAGAACATTTGGCCATGTTTTTCTCACTTCATTTTGGAGACTTTTTGGCATTAGCTGCATCTCCACAGCATCTTGATACCACCCACCTCACCTGTGTCGTTCTGGCTTCTTGGTGTTGGCTTGGTGGTGGCTTCTGGATGAGAAACATTTTGCTCCCAGGTTGAAGGACACATTCCCAGTAGACATACCCCCTAAAATGATGGAGCAGTGGCCATTCCCATGGTGAGATCTGCATCTCCAGCCCTGAAGCAGGCAGTGCTGCTGGAACAAGAGGAGGGAAGGACTTCAGGAATTAAAGCTGATTCCCCTTGCAGCGTGTGCTCGACACATCTTCATACTCCATGGCAATAAATAACTCCATGGGATGCACGGCAAAGATCCCCTCCAAAAAAAATCACTACTTACAGGTTTTTGGTGGCTCTGAGAAAGCAGAACAAAGAGAGAGTTACTGGAAATGTTGATGGGAGCTGGTTGGGAAGGAATATTGCCAGAAAATGGCTTTGAGGAGAAAGTCCTCCAGGCACAATGGTCCCCAGTGCTGGAGCACAGGGCAATGCAACCACGGCATCATTATTCTGGCTGGCTGGAGACACAAGTCACTTGTCTTATTCTTTTTTGGTATTTTTAACTTTTAGAGGGAAACAGAAGTTTTTTACTATAGAAATGAAGGTCTGTCTACCATGGGGAGTTTGGAAAAAACTCATCAAGATTAATTCTTAAAATGGATAAATGAAAGCACATTAAACAACCTATGTAGACACACTCATTTGGAATTAAAGGGTCTGTAATTAAGTTTTTATTAATTCACTTTTGAAGTTACTTGAGCCAAATTGAATTAAGGCCACTTTAATTTTAAATGAAAGTATCCAGACCTGGGTTTAATGTAATTTAACTAATCCACTTGCAATTCACACCACTAGTTAATTTGGGATTAATTTCCCTTTGTAAGCAAGCTCTTCAACAGAACAGGAACACAACTTTATATTCCCTTTTCCCTCTAGACAAGGAGCCACAGAACTCCTTTTCTCCCCAAAACTGCCTCTGCTCTGTGCAGTTTAACCCCTTTTCATGCAGTTTAACCCCTTTTTACCATGCCTGGGGTGTGCCAGATGTCTGCTGTGATGTCCTCAGCTGAAAGGAGACAGGGATGTTCCTCTGATGGTTCTTCTGAACCATCACTGATGTCTAAACCCCCAAAAATGTTCCCTCTTGCAGGATTTTCAAGCTCACTTCTAGGAGAAGTTTTCATGTAGGGTAAATAGAATTTGGCAACAGGTTCTGTGGTGACTCTGCTGAAGATGATTGCTCTGGCTTGAGGTGGGGCAGGATCCAGGCAGACTTTTTGGTCAGCTGAAGTAGGGCAGATCTCAGAGGACTTCAGCAAACTCTGCATGGTGGGACTGGAAAGGCTCCAGCCAACAAGCTCTGTTTAATTAATGCCATTTAAAAAGCTGCAAAGGTCAGGTTTAGGTGGCCTGGACTGTGGCAGCAGTATGAGGCGGGGCTGATGTTTTCTCTGGGTTAATTAAAAAGAAGGATCTCTTTGGAGCTTCTGACAATGACAAGTCATTAATAGAGCAACCAGCAAATGACCAAGCAATCATCAGGCTGGAAGGAACTTCAAGCATTGGAGGGAAGAAAGGGTTTGCAATGGAGAGCAAGGGTCAGCAGAGCTAATGCAGATGGCAGATACCCAAAACTTGCTACTTTTGGTTGGAATTACCATGATTCAATTGCAGTTTCGTTCATGCCAAGTCTCTTAAGGGTTGAAGTGACCCTACAGTTGGGCACACAAACCCCTGACAGCTTGGGATTCACCCAGGGAAGTGCTGTGCTCCCATCAGTGATAACAGTGCTGAGAGCTTGTGTTACTGCAGCTTGTGGTGGGTGTTGTATCTTCATATTCACAACCTGCCTTTTATTTTTTTTTCCAGCCACAAACCAGAGCAATTTAATTGAGAAATCCTACCAGGGAGGTAGAGCTTGGCTCCAGGGTGCCTCCACCCTTCCCTGCAGCACCTTTGATTTCCTAAATCCAACTACACTTCCCAGAAGATGCTTTCCCCAGCAATGCCTCCAGGCAGGCCCATGGCTGGGGCTAGTTAGAGTTTCCTTTTTTTTTCAGGCATTTGAATTTTTCCAGCAAGACAAGGGAAAAGACACATTTTTTTTGGTAAAAATAGCATTTAATCAAAAGAAAATCAATTATTATGGGAAAAGAAGAAGGAGAAGAAAAAAAAACATCCCACCACCACCTCTGGTGAGATGGAATATTTTCAAGCAGCCTCATGATAACTATCCCACAGCTCCCTAAAGCTGGCTCCCTGCCTTTCACGTAGCTGCAAATGGGTTGGAACTCCTGCTGTCAGCGTTTTACTTCATTTGTGACCCACCACCTCTTTTCAAATAAATTCCCATTGAATTATCTGAAGTGAGCAGAGAGCAAGAGGGGGAAAAGGAATTCAGGCTGGGTGGATAATACACAAGTTATTTCAGCTGGAAGATCGAGTGCATTGCATCCATTTAAAAATCATTTAAAATGGTGAAAGAGGTGTTTTGAACTCAGTAGGAAGTTGATGACTGATTTGAATTTGTGCTTGCACACCCTGTTACAATGACAGCCTCTCTGGAAAATAAAAGTCCCCACAGAGATCTCCTGGGATGTGGGGATTGGTACAAATCAAAGCAAACTGAAGGTGTGACACAGGTCTTGCCAAAGCCAGAGGTGGAGGGTTCCATGTCCTGGTTTTACTGGGAGAGAGTTAATTTTCATCTTAGCAGCTAGAAAGCGCTGTGGTTTGGTTTCAGTGTGGGATTTGTTATGAGAAGAATGTTGATACCATACTGATGTTTTTATTTGGTGCTGGAAGTCCAAGGTCATCGTGTTTTGCCAGTCTGCAAGTGCAAAGGACTGGGAAGGGAGAAGCGCTGTAATCTGGCTCTGCCCATGAGATATTCCATATCACATCGTGTCATGGGCAGTGTATTGAGTGGCAAGGTGGGTATTCTCTCAGGGTGGGTGTTCTCTCAGGGTGGGTGTTCTCTCAGGGTGGGTGTTCTCTCAGGGTGGGTATTCTGTCAGGGTGGGTGTTCTCTCAGGGTGGGTGTTCTCTCAGGGAGGGTATTCTCTCAGGGTGGGTGTTCTCTCAGGGTGGGTGTTCTCTCAGGGTGGGTGTTCTCTCAGGGTGGGTATTCTCTCAGGGTGGGTGTTCTCTCAGGGTGGGTATTCTCTCAGGGTTCACCTGGACTCGCTCTTCCAGGATTGCAGTTTCAGTTTCAGGACTCGCTCTGTTTCAGGGACAAGCTGGGCATCGGTCAGTGGGTGGTGAGCAATTACATATTCTTTTATTAGTGTTGTTATTATCATTATTATTAATAATTTCATTTCAATTAGTAAATTGCTTTTATCTCAACCCATGAGTTTTCTTACTTTTACCTTTCCAATTCTCTCCTCTACTCCCTGAGGGGCGGGGAGAGTGAGCGAGTGACTGTGTTTAGCTGCAGCCAAAGGAGTGAAACCACCACATCTGGGCATCCACCTTCGCCAATGGCAGAGGTGAAGCCATCCATTGCCTGTCCCATGTTGGCAATCCTCAACTGTCTCCTCATCCCTGGGAAAGAAACATCCCCCAGGGAAAGGTGTGGATCCCCAGGGAGAGGTGTGGATCCCCAGGGAAAGGTGTGGATCCCCAGGGAAAGGTGCCTGCAGCTGGGATTTGGTCTGAGGTGATGCCCAATGGGGTGTAAAATTGAGCAGGGCTTTAATGCATTTACCAGCTTGGTTTAGCAAGGAGCAAGAGCAAGGACAGCAGTGTGCTGCTGTGTCCAGAGCCAGCCCCTGCTCCCAGAGCCATTCCCTGCCTGCCTCAGCCCTTCTGTCCACCTTCATTTTCCGATCTGTGGAACGAGGATGATCAATAATAGAGCCCCGTTATTGTGATGGATTGGAGCTCTCTGGATACAAATTGCTAATAATGGCAAATACTTCGAAAGGTGCTTTAAAGAAACAGAGATAATTCAGTTTGGTTTGTACTGTGGCTTGCTCACACTCCTTATATACACATATATATATATATATGTGTGTCTGTTTCTTCTTAGGATTCATTTCACTTTTAAGTGCATGTGAGAAGAGCGCAGAGTTCAGCTCTACATCTCCTCTTATTGATGGTTTTTAAAAGTAAATAGGTGTATGCTATGATGATTTCATCTCCTGCACAGGAAAGCAGAGCTCTCAGTGTGTTTTGCTCTGGGAAACCTGCCGTGTTTCTATCCCTGATGAGCTATATCTTTGTTTTCTGAGGCGCAGAGAGTGTCTTCTCTGTTTCACAGCACGCTAAGGATTAACACCCAAAGTGTAAAACGCATTGTACTTCCACTGTTAATCTGTCACATTAAAAAAAAAAGAGGGGGGAAAAAAAAAAGCTTCCCTTGCCTTCACTGCATTTCCATATTGGTGATTTTTTTAGCATTTTTAGGAAAGAACTGAGTATTTTCAGGATACAGGTGGTGTCCTCGGGGGTCTCTGAGCTGTAGCAGGGGGTGATTCAAACTGTGTGTGTGTATATATATATATAAAAAATATATACATATATATAAATAACACTGTACCCTAAAAACCAGATGCCTGATAGCAGTGACAGCCTTTGACTCAGAAAGCCAGGCTTGAAATCTCTGCTCTTTCTGTGTAAGCTTCAATAAATGAATTTATGCTGCAGTTCCCATGTGCAAGATGGGTAGCATAGACCCCCTCCAGTCTCACCAGGGCTTTCCGTGGGGCTTGGATATTAGGACAAAATTGGGTATGTAAATAGGTAATAGGGAGAGAAAAATGCAAACCCCAGCTGTTTCTTGTTTTTGAAAGAAAAGAATGCCTCCAGCTTAGGAACTAGCAAAAAAAAAAAGTTTGTCGCATTTTGTATGAGCTTGGATTCCCACACGGGGTTTGGAGTGAATTTTACATCAAGTTTGTCTGGAAATATTCCAGCCTGAAGCTGAAAAAAAAACCCCAAAACTCTGCAAAGGTACTAAAAAACCTCCGCGACTCAACTCTGATCCCAGACTGAGATTTTGTCAAAGCAGCAGAGGAAAGCTGGACAGCAAAATTCACATTAATTTTAATCAGAATTGGGCATTCGGATGCTGGAAGCGATAGCAAGGGGGATATCGGCTTCAGAACCTGGCCAAGCCCCAGCCGAGCGGGACTGAGGCTCTTGCAAAGCTCTGACAGCTTTAAATACCTGTTGGAGTGGGCAGAGACCCAGCGTGGCCCTGAGCCACGTCCACACACACCCCCCAGTGCCTGCTCCCATTGCCAGAGCCTTCCAAAAACTCTGGGAATATTTTTTACCTTGTATATTTGGAGTGTTTTGGGTTGGTTTGGGGTTGGTTTGGGGTTTTTTCTGCCTATAGGAAGCAGGGATTATCTGCACAGTGTGTTTCAGCACATATAAACATGCACATTCCAGCTGGGGAAGTTTTTGTGCTGATGGTTAGACCTCTCCTTTGAGCAGATCCTAGCAGCACAGAGCATCAGGCTTTGGAATTTCTTAATAAGCAGCTTCAGCACAATATTTACAGCAATGCTGAGAGGTTCTTCTAGTTACCAGGGGATGAAACTCAGGTTTAGAGGTTCAGACCATTTCTTAATTCAGGCTTTTAACTCACACTTGTACAAGTGATTAAAACACTGGTGAGCATATAAGAACCTCACATCACCACAGTCTCTCCATGTCAGGTTTCTCAAGTGAAATTTCACCAGCACTTTGTTAGAGGGGTGGGTTTTTTTGGCTCATTTTTGGTGCTTCTGTTGCCTTCCATGTGGAAAGACATGGGGATGTGTCACAGCTGTCCCCAAGCTGAGGCTGTAGCAAGAGATTCAGCAGTGCCCTGCACTCAGTTCTCAAGTCCCACTGGGTTCAAGGAAGGTCCTCAGCCACATCCCTCCAGTGACCAGTTTCATCATCAATAAATGAGTGTGCTGCTAATTCCTTTTTCATTTGTAGATGAAAAGGCAAAAGGGAGATAGCAATGAGTCTACCTGTGAGTAAAGATCATTGAAGGTTTTCAAACTCAGGAATGCTCAGTACCTGAGATGCACTTGAACTTTTAACCAAGGATCTGGTCAGTTCTTCAATCCAAAGCTCTCCAGGCTTCCCTAGGATTAACTCTTCCCTTTTCTCAGGTGATTTTTAGGAATAGGATTTAGTTAGAGAAAAAGCAATGAGACATTCTTCTGGACAAAAAGAATAGCCACAGTAGACATGTGTGGGTCAAAGCTGAAATCCAAGTTCTACCTATAGCCTTCAAGGCACTCCAACTAGCCCAAGGATGCTCTCCTCCTCTGTAGACCTTGATGTCTTGTGGGGACAGCCCTGGGTTAGGTCTCTAGAGATGACAGCCTTCTTGGCAGTCTTCTCCTGTGTATCTTCTGTTGACTGGAACAAGTTCCTTGGGTATTCTTATCATTCAACTGAGTCACCTATGTGAGGTTCTTATCTCAGTTGATGTCTCCAAGCAACTGCATTTTCATTCAGATGTGAACATGTTGAGTCTCCAGGGTTTGCTGGAGCTCACTTATTGGTCACTTATTGCAACCAAGTGATTAAGGCCAGGTTCAAAGTGGTATCTGGCCACACTTTTCTGTGTGGGTCACACACTGGGTTCCCATCACTGGTAGCAGGTCTGATCATCTCCCAGTCTTCCAGGTAGGAGAAGGGAGAAAGCACCAAAAGCTGGAGGAGGTCAGTCCAAGAAGAGGTTCATTCCTGGTCAGAGTGACCTGCCCAAGGTCAGTCTGGGAGCTGCAGCCAAGGAAAGAGCTGAATTGTGTTTTTCAAATCCTGAGCTAACATCTGAACAGAGCGAGCATCCTTCCTTCGTGCTGGCACTTGCAATGGACAGGTTAGATGGTACAAACCACTCCAGCAGCCTTCTGATACAGCACTTACTGGAAAGCCACTTTCCATGCCAAAAATGCTTCTGCTTGGATGTCAGTACTCATCATTTGCCAAGTTGTGTTGCCTTTAGATGTTGTTCATATACTTATCAAAGTCATTTTCCCCCGAGCTTTCAATCAGATAGCCCCGCGCTGAGCAAACAGGAGGAGACACTCCTTAAGTCCTCAATTACATTTCTTTTCTCCTCTTCAATTCCAGCACAGACAAGAGGTGATAATACCGAATCTTTCAAATATTTGATATACAAAGAGAAGAGCTTGTTAAAACGAGACCAATTAATGCATTTTTAATCCACATTTAAACACATGCAAAGATCCTGAATACTAATGCTGTCATTTACATTCCGAGCGGGGAGGGCTGGCGCGTGCGGCTGCAAATCTTTCCATCTCCTCTCTCCTGCCTTCTGTGAATCAGCCAAGGTCGACTCTAGACACTGCTGCTTATAATAAAAACACAGATTTAGGCTCCTTCCAATTTATTATTATTATTTATTTTTTAATCACCTGACAATACTGCTCATGTTGTTATATTTTATTTTATTTTTTCCCCTCCCTTCCTCTTTTATTCCCAAAGTTCAAGGACGTTTTTGAATCCCCCCTGGGTGTGCTGGCTGCCAGGAGAAAACAACCACACAAATCCTTTGAGCTTCTGATGTTTCCCTTAATGCTACAACACGTTTGCTTCCGACTGCTCCTCATGCAGATTGGTCCCAAGCCTGAATTCCCATCTCCTGACCACCACTGTTGGCACAACGGCTTGGTCAGGTGGGTGGGCCACGAACGTCGGCAAAGGTTGTTTATTTGAGGCATTGCTTGTAGTTCTGTGGGACCTGTTGCAGCCTGACTTTCTGCATGTGGAAAATTGGGGAAGGGTTTAGAGGGGAAGGGTGTGAGGAGAGGCTGAAGTCACTTGGTGTGTTCAGCCTGGAGAAGAGGAGACTGAGAGGAGATCTCCTGGCGGTCTGGAACTTCCTCCCCAGGGGAAGAGGAGGGGCAGGCGCTGAGCTCTTCTCTCTGGCCACCAAGGCCAGGAGCAGAGGCCATGGCAGGAAGATGTGGCAGGGGAGGGTGAGGTTGGCCATGAGGAAAAGGTTCTTGAGGCAGAGGGTGGTGGAGCACTGGCACAGGCTCCCCAGGGAGGTGCTGATGGCACCAAGGCTGACAAGATTCCAGCAGCATTTGGCCAAGGCTCTCAGGGCCATGGTGTGAATGTTGGGACTGTCCTGTGCAGGGACAGGAGCTGGACTCCATCATCCTTGTAGATCCTTTCCAGCTCACAACATCCCATGATTCTATGATAAAATTTTTGGCCCAAAGAGCTTCCAGCACTCGTGGAGGAAGGGGAAGGGAGCAAACCAAGTCCGTGCAGACACCAACACCGAGCGTTTCCTTGCGTAGGAAGCTGCCAGCGGAGCCACCGTGACAAGTGACGGGTGTTTCTGTAGGGATGGTGCTTCCAAAGAGGATGCTAATTAAAGAGACCAGACATCTGCTTGAGAGAAATGAATTTCACTTGACTGCAGGTAGGAGTGTGCACGTGGCCAGGGCCGGAGATGCAGCTGATAACTCATCTTTCAGTGGTTCCATCACTTCTGCCAGGGCAGGACACCTGAAGATTATAAAAGGTGTCACAGAAAATGGGTAGAAGTGGGAAAAGCAGCTACATCCCTTAAATCCGAGCCAGTCCCACGGGCCACATTGTCTCCTGTTGCAGTACAGGATATTAATGGGAGAAATGAATATGCCTAGGAGTCATTTGCCAAAAAAAAATTCATCATAACATGTTGATTCATCAAAGTCAGAATATTTCAGAGGGAAGGAGTAATTTCAGGAGATTTTACATCTGGGGAAAAAAAAAAAATGGAGAAAACTTTTTAAAATTATCAGTAGGTCACTGTGACTCCTAGAAATGGAACTATTATATCGTGCTTCAAATTTGCTTTTTTGCTTTGAAATGTAAGTTCAGCTACAGGACGAAAGAAAGATTGAAATGGAAATGAAACCTTTGGAAATTACCAAACTGAAATGTTGCTGTGAAATCAGACAGGGCTCTTTTTATTTTATTTTTTTTTTTAATTACTTTATTAGAGTCTGCATTTTTTTTGAGCCTTACTTTAGATTTTCAGCTCTTGTAGGACAGGATAAGGTACAAATGCTTCTAAAATCCTGAAAACTTTCAGTTTACAGGGAAAATGTTGTGTGTGACATCACGAGTGAGGGCAGAAGGGGCTGTTTCTCTGGGCCAAATGGATCTAACTGTGAGGCCACCCCTTTTAATCAGCAACCCTCTGCTTCCTTGAGATGAGTTATTCTCCTGTATTTAAAGCTTTGGCCTTGAACTTGCAGTAGGGGATGGTGTCTATCAGGTTTTTTACCCTTTTCTTAATTAAGAAGCTGTATTAAATATTCAGAAATTCTGCTCTGTGACTTTCCTGGGAAGCACAAGGACATCCTGGGGAGACAAATCATTTTCTCATTAACACCTAGCCAGGCCACCGCTCTCTTTTCCCTTTTCTCAGTCCCAGCTCTGGTTCTTCAGGGCCACAAAAAGGCTGGAGAAGGTGTGTGGGGAGTTTTTTTTCCTGAGCTGGTGGAAATACAACAGGGACTTCCATTGACTCCAGTTTGTACTAGCTAAAAGATTGCCTCTTCATGGAGCAAAGGATGCAGAAGCAAATCTATCAGGAAGATGATGCTGACTCTTGCTCCATCCATAGGGTGGTTTCACACAGGGAGGGCTCATGAAAAACAGGACGAACTCAGAGATCCCATCCTGAGCATCACCAGTGTGGCAGACACCTCCAGGAATTACTACTCTGCTGTACAAGAGACAACCAGGACATCCCTGCTTGCTGCTTGTCACCAGGATCCTCACAAGACCCTATTGATTAGGACCATGGAGATGCTCCAGCATCTGCAACCCCAGAGCAAGGTCACCGCGTCGGCGCAGGGGGAGCAGACAGCTCACGGCACAGCGCCTGTTTGGGGTGATTTATTTGCTGCCAGGGGTTGGATCAAACTGTTCTTTCTCTTTTTGTTTCCCATTTTGTTTTCTGTTGTGGCCTGTCAGTTCTCCAATACAGGAGAAACATTTTTCAATCAAGCAGGAAGGGGGTCCCTGACCTCCTGCATTTAATTACTGATCAGAACCACGCTGGCCAGCAGTAGAGGTGCTGAAAGGAAGGTCTTTGGTGGCTGGTTGCTCATTTTTCCAAAGAAATGTTGGATCCTGGAGGTGATAAATGCTAAAAGTTGCTGTCATCAGGGAAATGGGGTTTTTTTTTTTCATTAAAAAGATGAAAGAACCTCATAGGTCTTGTTTTTCTGGAGAGATGGAGCAACCATAGACCTCAATGTCTTGCATTTTTTCTAGCAGAATTACCACCCCCATAAGCTCAAACCCCAAGCTTTGCCCAAAATTTTTAGCATTTCCATGTCCAGGGCAGGCAGCCAAGATGTCCTGGCTTTTTCCACCCCTTTAATTGTTCCTGCTGCAGAATTGTGTCTCTTGGGAACCTGGTAGAACACCACAGCTTGTCCTTTCTAGGGCCAAGAGGACAGAGAGCAGCCAGCCTTGTGCCATTAGCAAACCCACTCCATCTGTGCCTTGTTAGTCTTTCTTAACGAGACTAAATAAAAGCTTGCTGGTCTCTCTAATGATGTTGGGCAGAGGCAGTGGCAGCTGGTGATGGAGAAGATGAGTGTCCAGACTCTGCAGGGAGGTCTTAAGGCCACTTTTGTGCTTTTCATTTCCTGGTAAGAAAGATGGGAAATGGAGAAAGTTGGGTCATGTGGTGTTACATGATTTGACTTTGGAGAATAAATATTCTTAATTGTGTTTGAGCTTGTTTGCTGTGAGGAATCTTGAGTGTCTGGTGCTTGGGAAGTGTGGCTTGAGGAAGGTTCACTGTAGCTTGGTTGAGAATAGTAGATATGTAAGAAGGTTAATGGTGCAATAAGGGAACTTCATTTTAAGTTCTTTAGGCTCTCGAATTTAAATGATGGATGTGACCAGGTCTAAGGCAGGTGTGTGTTCAGTATGAAAGGCTGATGGTTGAAATGCTTCTGGTTTTGTTGTGTGGTTTTTTGTTGGATTTGGTTTTTTTTTTTTTAATAAAAGAAAAAAAAAGGCAAGAGCTCAGTGGAAGGAGATGTTACAGAGAAGGGTCCACACATGCTGCACCACCATCTGCCAGCTCAAGGCAAGGCCCTGAGCAGAGCTGCCCCACTGATATGGGTCCCTGGTGCCTCTTACCCTGGATGTATAAGAGATCTCCATTCCCCCTGTGTGAGCTGGCAAGAAACCAGGCAGGGATGTGGTCTGGTTTGAGAGTTTATTAGAGCAAAACCAAGAAATCTGCCTCTGAACAGGCTCCAAGCATGGTTTGTGTTGCAGTTCTCCAACTCTGCTGCAATACCCATGAAGCACCTCTCTGAACATGTGCTGGGGAGCCTGTGCCTTGCTCAGCCTGGGTAAGGGCTTCATGCACATAAATGGAATAGTCACAGTGACTGGAGATGTTCACCTCAGTATATGGTGCAGGACACTTGATTGTCCCCAGAAGAAGCAGATGGAATCAGTGTGTTAAGTGACTGGTGCTTCAATATGTCAGCAGCTGTTTGATGGTTTTTCTCTCCTGAAGTGTTTGCACAGTTCCAGGAGCTGTGGGACCTTGGTCCCTGCTGAGGTTCCTGGCGCTGTTGCTGCTCACTGGCAGCTCATGGGTGCATCATCTGGAGTCTCCCATCTCGTAGGGACAAGTGCTGGCCCTGCAATGTCAAAGCAGGGCATCTGCAGGCATAAGCTAGGGAGGGGTGGGGGAAGGCTTGATGTATAAAGCTGAACACCAGCTGCAGACCAGCCTTCAGAGCTGGCAGGATAAAAACTGGGGTCTCCTTGCTTTTGCTTTTTTTCATTCCCAGCCTGTGAGGTCTCACAAATGTCCTTTTTCCTTTGCCAGTGTTAGGGACTCGCCCTCACAGGCTATTTTGCCCTTTTTACTGGTAGCTGCACGCTACCTGGGCCACCTCAGTCATTATGTGAAGGTTTAGCCACTCAGGATCTCACATTAGCTGCAGTTCTAGAGCACCATTGCCCTTTCCTTTGCTGCTAGAGATGAAAGAGAAAATCCTTCTGGCTCTTCTCTACAGAAGGGCAGGAGGTCTAGGACACATGACACAAATCTCATCCTCAGCAGCAGAGGACAGCAGCTCACAGCTTTGTTATCCTGGTGTTGAAGTCAACTAGTTAAGAAGGTTGGCAGTCCTAGAGCTGCTGCTGACATCCTCCTTCCCTGTCAGTTGAGCTTCTTCTGCTGAAAATTATCCATGGGACTCAAACCTCACAGCCCCAAGGTGCCTTTCTTCTGACAGTCCATGTCCTGCTCCCACCATGGCCTTGGCCACCCAGCTGGCTCCAGCAGCCCCTTCCCCACTCTCCCTCGTGGTGAGCAGCCCAGTTTATTAATTGATCCGTGTAGCAGCAGGCTGGGGGAGGCAGAGGAGGGAGCAGGAGCGTGCAGAGGCAGCGATAGCATCTGCTTTGTAGCAGGCAGCAAGCAGCAGGGTTATTGTTTGTTAATAGATTGCTTTTGAAAAGCTGCTCAGATGGGACCAGGCGAGTTTCAGAGGTAATTAAAACTCTGTCTATGCAAAAGGCAGGATCTGATTATTTCCTTTCCAGAGCAAGCAGATTAAACCAGGAAGGTTTATTTCACCACTTCTAAGAGCACAGGGTTGCTTTGAAAGAAGTTCATAATATGGCACATAACAAATAAAACTCTTCAGCTTCTTCTCTCTCTTTTTCTTTTATTTTTTTTAAACAAAACTTTTTTTTAAACCATCTTCCTCCTTGGATTTCAATAGTTCCTACAAAGCAGGGCACAAATGCACCCATGGAGTACTGTTGTTCCAAAGCTCATTTCTTACCTTTTAAATCCACTTGCTCTCATCTTGGAAGACTTTTCAACACAAGGACTCCATCCTACCTGCAACAGAAAGGGGATGGTGGGTTGGTAAAGAGGCTCAGAAATAGTAACAAAGTTCTCCCTGTCACCTCTTCTCAATAAAAGGAATGAAATCAAGGACTTCAAAGTCCCTACTTCCATGCCAAGGTCATTGGGGTTTGTGCAGCTCAGACAGTTGTTTCTCACCTAATACCAGGTGTATAACAGCAATCTGGGTCAAGTGAGTTCCTGAGGTCTCAGTCTTATTCCTTGTGAAGAAAAAACTTTAGTTTCTAAGCTGTGGGGCAGCTTTGTCAGTAGTGGCAGCAGAAATGGACCAAAGTCTGTCTTTGGGATGGGATCCTAAACCTTTTCCTTTCCTTCTTCACCTTTGGGCTGTGTGTATCCAGCAAGCTGCATAATGCAGATTACATGAGTTCTAAATGAGGAGTCACCCTTGAAAATCCTGTCCCCTGGTTGAGCGAGGGCACGCTCTGCTGCACAGCCCCTCCGTGTCCGCGCTGGGTGTCCTCTGAAAGAGGTGACTTGATGTAGACATTACAAGGTGAAATGACATGGCCCTTGCTTCATAATGGATTGAACTGGTTGATCATGAGTCCTTTCTGCTGTGAGATCTGCCTGGCCCATGTAACACCACCCCACATGTTTTATGAGCACACGAGTCTCTGTGTGCAGTTAAGCTGAGCACACGTGTGCACGCGTACACATATTTTATTGCCGATAGGAAATGAAACCTCAGATTAAAAGACATTAACAAAGATAAAAAGTAACAGAATCTCATTTCAATTGTCTGTGGCAGGAACCCAATTTTCCAATGATAATTACAATAATTAAAAATTCCCTTATCAACCGAGACACAAAAAAATGCTGCACGTTGGCAGACGGAGACGATGGATGAGGCAAGCGCAGACTCCTCGGTGCTGAAATCAATTTTCAGAAGTTCAAACAAGCCCCAGAATAATTCCAGTTTTGTGGGGTTTTTTTATTTCCTCTTGGGGGAGGAAGACACTTTCCCTGTGCGTGTACATAGCTCGAGGGGGGGGAGTCTTCCTCCTTTATCTAAAGGGTCACATTAACTGGAATAAAAAATGAAAATCTCATGTAAACAAAACTATTCTGCTTTAGAAGTGCAGTATGGGGAAAGTTCCAAATCATATCAGGCATCCCCAGTTTGGGCTTTAATTCTCATTATGGATTATCTTATTTAGAATTAACAAACGTACGTGCTCAGCTCTTGGAGAATTTGCTAAGGAAAGCTCTCAAAGCTCTTTGTGCTGAGCTGTCATGAACTTGCTTCCTGATGCCGCCTTCTGCTGCTGTCTCTGTTTTACCATTGGAGAGTTCATGAACAGAAATGGAAGTTTTATTTAAAAAATAATAAAAAAATCTAGATGGATATCTGGAAAATGAATTTTTTTTGTGCTGAGACATCTCAGGTTTCTGTTCATACACTTGCCAAAGGTAACAGACTGCAAAATCTGGGACAGAAGTTTTTGTTTAATGGGATAGAAATATGTTCTATATTTTACTCTTTGTTTTGAGGGGTTTTTTAACAGTATTGTGATGTGCACCAGCTAACAGGCATCCAGGCCAAACCTCTCAAGCTCAGTGACAACCCTCAGAAAGAGAGATGGGGCTTTAAAAAGATCTTGTTCTTCAGCCTTAGCAAGTCACAGGGCATGGAAGATGGGTAAATCACTTATGACAGAGCAGAGCTTTGCTTTCTGCAGGATGCGCAGTCAAGGTCTTCAGGGAAGTTCTCACTTCAGCCTGATGGAGTTAGTCATCGCCTTGTCATAAACACTGGGTCCAACATGATGTGTTCATGAGGAGATGACAATCTGCAGTGTATGGCAAATGCATTAGCGCTCTTTAAGCAGTTTTAATTGTACCTAATTAGTACAGAGAGTCCCCAAGCAGAAAGTTGGGCTCTGAAAGTCTTTCCAAATGTCTTCATTGTTGTGTGTTTGACTTCAGGATTTACAGCAAGCTGACTTCATCTTGAGATCTTTTATTTGTGGGGGCTGGCATTTCTCACATTTTTTCTCATGATACAGTGAATTCATCCTTTCCCCTGAGTAAATGTTTGTGCTGGCAGTTCTGTGCTGTACAGCCTGGTGCATCATACAGTCACTTATTGCTCTTTCTCCTGGTGCCATCTAACTGGCTCAGGAAAATCCTCCAGGGAGGATCTCATTCCATGTTGAATTGTGTGGGTTAGTAGTGTCACTGTTCTGGAACCACATGAGCTTCGTTGTGGCTGGATTCTGGGTGACTACTAGGATTTTTACTCCTGGGATAAGCCATTATTCCTGTGGTGGTCAATGAGAACTTTGTTTCTCAGTGCACAGGTATGTGAAGACAGAAAGAAAACTCTGATACTTGGGTTGTTTCCTTCCTTTATTTGAGAAAATCGTGAGATCAGGGGAGGAAGAGAAGGGGAAAAAACATTGTTAGATTGGAGGTGGGCTAGATCCAGCTCCATGCAGACCAATAAAGTGAGGAATTGTTCTGTCAATGTTTTTTTTTTCTTGCTGGCTTTTTCTTCCCCACTGGATAACAAGCCTAGGCATGAGAGGACACATCTCAACCATAATTTTCCATCCACTTAGAATCAACCTGGAGCAAAAACTTCTGCAGTGTGTGATTGAGAGCCACCAACTGAGGGCACAGTGATAAGGGGAAGTCAGCAGGAACTCTTATGAGGAGTGGCTGAAGGGAACTGGGGTTGTTGAGGCTGGAGAAAAGGAGGCTGAGGGGAGAACTTCTGGCTCTGTCCAAGTCCCTGCAAGGAGGGTGCAGAGAAGTGGGGGTGGGTCTGGTCAACCAAGGGACAGGACAAGAGGAAATGGCCTCAAGCTGTGCCCAGGGCAGTTGATATTGGATGTGAGGAAGAATTTCTTTGCTGAAAGGGTTCTGAGGCATTGGAAGGGGTTGCCCAGGGCAGTGGTGGAGTCCCCATCCCTGGAGGGATTGAAGAGTCGTGTAGGGACAGTGCTGAGGGACATGGATCAGTGGGGACTGGTCAGTGTTGGGTTCGTGATTGGACTCGATGAGCTTAAAGGGCTTTTCCAGCTAAAATGGTTCTATGGTTTTGATGGTGCTTTCCCTGGTAGCAGAGCCTGTACACCACTGTACCCCAAAGGGCTCGTGTTTCCCCTTCATTAAGGAAGAAATGACGGATCTGCAGAGCTGGCTGCATGCAGCAGCAGAACCCCAGTTGGGTGATGCAGCCAAAGCCATCATCAGTTACACTCATCTCACTTGAGACCCTCGAGTCACCACAGCCTTAATGCCAGCTTGGAAATTTCCCTGCTCCCTCTCAGCAGCCCCAAGATGAGAGGACAAGCATCGATGAGCCCAGCCCTGCCAAGCCACGTGGCTCCAATAACCACCAGCTCTGCTGGCACCATGAAGAATTGACGTCCTGGTGCGAGCAGAGTTGTCAGAGGGGCCAGAGCTCAGGGTGACCTCAATTTCTCAGCTCCAGTATTCAATTATTTCTGCAAGGAAAAGAATCTTTATTATTTAATAATGGCTGAGCCACTCCAAATTATTCATTGGCACAGGAAGGGAGATGCTGAGGTGCACAGAAAGGATGTGGTTGGTGTCAGGGGCGGGGGGTGATGCAGTCAGAGCCTGGCTGAAGGGTGACCTTTATCTGCTTCACTTAAAGCCATGTCCCAGCACAGGTAAAACCTCTTTCTGGGTTCTCATCCAGTCATGCAACTTGGAGAAAGTTTTTATTTCTGCATTAATACCTTGGGTTTAAGTTGGTGCATTATTTTTTAGGTGATACCTGAACCTGACCTGATTGATGGGTGATATTGTGTTGTTGTGGGTGCTATAGGGTGGGGATGCACGCCTGGTGAAGCTATGGGGCTCTTCCCTGTGGGCACAAATAACCCATAGCCAGACTGTCAGTGTCTCTGTTGGCTTTTTTTCTTGCTCATCTGGAGATCCTGGCAGTAAGCCTGTTCTGCAGTGAAGGTGTCTCTGCTGGGTTGCACAAGCAGCTCTGAGCCACCCCCAATGGGCAATAATAATAATCCTCATTTTTTTAGGCAGTGAGATGTGGGGTTCCCACCTGGAGCTTCCCTAAATGCTATTTGCATGGCAGAGCAGTGGTGTGCTGTGGGATGCTGCTGGACTCATGGGAACCTGTGCTGGTGTGAGTGTCCCCCTGCCCACAATACAAAGAATATATTTTTTTCACTCAAGTCAGAAGGTAAAACTGTAAAATCCTAGAAGCTGTTTTGTGGAAGTACCTTACCTTTGTGTTTGAAAAGAAAAAGCATCCTTGCTTGCATACTTAATTGCCAAATTATCATATAAATGTCACATTACTTAGGGTGCCAGAACTCACTGATATTTTAAATGTTTCCATGTTTTAATTCCTTGCAAGTCAACCTTTGCAAACCTAATTACAAGGGGAAAATCATCGATGGCATTTTCTCCACCATGTTTGGAGCTGAAGAGTTTCCTGAGACTCTCAGACATTTTCAACTGGTTTGGGGTTTTTGGTTGGGTTTTTTGTTTGTTTGGTGTTTTTTGGGGTTTTTTTTTCCTTTCTTGGTAGTGACAGGAGCTCTTCCTGCTGCTCTTCACTGGGATAAAATAGATTACCACCAGCAAAAACCATGGAGTAGCAACAATAGAACATGCTTGCATATTTAGGTTAGTTCTGCAAAACTATTTCTGCAAAATAACCCCAAAATAAACAGAAAAACCCATGCAGAGTTGACAACTTTGGAGAGGCTTCATGCAAAACAGCTTTCCACTTCAACATTTCCTTCAATTTGATTGTAAAAGCAGCTGCCTAAAAAGGATCAAAATGAAAGTGAATGATTTCTGAGGTGGCACAGGGTGGGTTTTGACATTTCCAGTGCATTGAGAACTGCATGCTTGCAAGTTGGTCTAATATTTGTATTTATATTAACACTTCCAAGCACACACTTGCTGATGTCCCTCTGTTTGCTTCTGTGTACACCAAACCTATAGGTCTGTGGTCCTCAAGACCTGCAGAAGATACCCCAGGCAAAATCAGAGCCAGCTGGCTGGGCAGAGCACCCATGGTATTGGGTGAAAGTCAGGGTAGGAGCTTGGTCCAGCCAGGAGGCAAGAGTAGCCCAGATATGAATTGCAAAGAGAATGAAACTTTGATTTTTCTGTCAGCCAGTGTGCTCTGCACTCCTGGCACCCTGCTGATAAGCTTGTCTCAATGGCAGTGGGATACAAAGCCACACTGACCGCGTTCCCAGGCTGCCTGTCTCCAAGGAAAGCTCTGCGCTCCTCAAGGTTTCTGACTTGAAGCTGTCAGGCACCGAGGGGGGAGAGGGGGAAAGCTGTGATGGATTCATTCTTCTCCCTTATCCAGGGGCTACACTGCACCTTCTGCAAATATCAGCATCTTGAAACACTGCAGAGAAAGACAGAGGAGAAGGAGCCAGTCCCAGATAAAGGCTGGGGTTTGCAAGGCTTTGTTGCAGATGACAACAGCATCTGAAAGGGTCTTGGTTTCCCCCCCCCCCTACTTGACACTGCTGTGATGCTTTCCCCTCACCTTCCTTCTGTCCTCTTCCCACTCTTACTTGTTTGTTATTACAATTAACAACTATTAATTTGGAAACTTACTTATGGGTCAGAATTCTCTTGAGCTTGGTGCTGCAGAAATCCAGAGTATTTAATGTATCTGTGTGTTCTTTCCTTTTTCCTTCTCTATCATCATCTCCCTTCCCCAAAGCATCTCTAGGGACCCTGCCACACCTCGAGGTCCCTTCTCCTGATCCCACAAGCTGCCTGTCTCTGCCCATCTGTGGGAGATGCTCAGGGTCATGGCACAAATTGAGCATGGGGCTGTTCAAAGCTGGATCTGGGCAGCAGGAGACAGCTCAGAGTTTTCCAGGTCCTCAATCAGGCCAGGTCAGCACTTGGTTTTAGAAAACAATCTGCATGGGCTTTAAGTTCATCCTGTCTGGTTGGGCTTTTTGGGTTGGTTTGGGGGTTTTTTTCAGTCTTAAAAATTTCAAAAAAAAGTGGAATATAACCTCAGAAAATCTACTTTAACATATGTAAATCCATCTTTGCTGTCTAACTCAGCAGAAAGCTTAAGCTCAAGTGAGAGCAGCTTCAAAACTGGACCTTTTTCTTACTCCCTCTTACACTCAGAATTTCCTGGCAGGTTTTATTAATCAGCACAGAGGACTTGCCACTGTTCTAATACAAATACTCATAAATACAGCTTGTAAGAGCTGTGTGTGCCCTGGGCTTGGCTCACCCCCGCTGCAGCCAGGACTGAGTTTTGTGGTTTTTGCACACAGCAGTGATTTTTTTTTTTTTTTTTTTTCCCAGGTGACAACACATTTGAGGAGGCAACATGAGAATTCCCACAAAACAAGGTACACAAGACCTTTGAGAGGAGCTCATCAGCTTGGCAGGTGGATGTAAAGCCACCAGAACTCATTGAAGTCAATGGAGATATCTTGATTTACACCAACCACAGCATCCAGCCCTTAGCTCATGGTACCAGATGGTATTTTATAAGCACAGGAATGACTTCAGAGTGTGGCTATTACCCCAGTACTAATGAATTACAAATAACTCTTTCAGGAAAGGCCCTTTGCTGACTAAGAAACATGTCCCTGAGATAAACTAACTGTTGAGGTTTAAAGGGTCAGCAATTTTTTAGAAATATATTTTATTCCTAGGAAGTTAAAGGGCCCCAGAAATATCCCGCTGGCCTCATTAGCAAATATTACCCAATTTTTCTTTCACAGTGTAGCAGGAGGGGGAAGAAAAGTGCATAAAATAAACACCTGGCAGGAGTGCATAATCTGCATAAATTCAAGTGGTTCCACTCCTGACAGAAAACCAAACTGAAATGAGACTTTCCAAGCTGGCAATGAGACCTCAGTGATGTTTTATTTTCATGCAGAGAGTTCATGGCTTGGATTTCAAAGAGCAGCCTTGCAGATCCTGGTGCTCCCTTCCCTCTGGATGGAGAAGGCAGCTGATGCAACTCCTCCAGCTTTTCTAGGTGTGAGCCACAGGTGAAACAGGACCAGTCCCACCTCTGCAGACTGCAGCTACCAGGGCTGAGTAGCACTGTCACATCGTAGTTGTAGGTCTCCTCCAGGTTGGTGGCCCACAAGGTGGGAGGTTTGGTGCTTGTTGGTCACAGGCACACAGTGTGAGCCCCTGTGATGCAGCAGTCATGGGCCCTGCTAATATAATTAGCAATTAATTGGGTCACTATGCATTTTTGGCTTCTAGGAGAGTTGTTATTCTCCATCCTTGGGTCTTTTGGGGATGACCATCCCCAACCTGTGTCATTTCTCCATCAGCATCCAGTGACCACAGTGACCAAGTGAGCTCACCTACGTGCTGCATTGGTTTGCAAGCCATGGTTTGCTGTGGCAAACTGGTTGTGCTGGACAAGTGGTGGGACCAACACAGGAAGGAGAGGGCATGTGGTTGTCCCCTCCCTGGTTGTGTTCAAGGCCAGGTTGGATGAGGCTTTGATAAGGTTTACCAGGGCCATATCCATTCAGGATGGTGTGCCATGATGCTTCTTCCCTTTGTATATCTAATTTTCTGTTACTTTCATTCCCTTTTTTTCTCCCTTTAACCCCAAATGTTTTAAACCACTCCCAGCTCTGCCTTTCCTGCTGACAGTTTTGCCCTAGGACTGACTGGTTTTTTTTCCTTCCCTGTTCAAAGTGTCAGGGTGCAAACCAGCATATTAACAACCCAAAATATAACCAACCCAGCAGCCTGATGTATTTCAGCTGAAATCTGGAGCCTGCATTTAAGATTATGCAGTGAGGTGGAGGTGTACACCTGAGAAAGCCAAGGCAAATAGATTGCTTCTTTTAATCTTTTTGTCTCCAACCCAGAAAGCAGCCAGAAAAGAAAAAGGAGTACTGAGAGTCTGTCAAAATTGCAGACTCAGACTTGAATTTTAAAAACCCTCATGGAAAAATGGTGCTTTTTTTGGTTTTTTGGGGTTTTTTTTGCAGCAAAATTAGGAATTATCATTTTGAGATCAAATCCCAAAGGATCTTGTCACTCACTGGGCTTTGGGAACCACTAAATAGGAAACACTTCTGGATGGTCCTAGCCCTGGTTTTATCTATTTCCCTGCAGATGCCCCATAGAATGGACTCATGGAAGAGTTTGGCTTGGAAGGGACCTTTGAAGGCCATCTGGTCCAACACCTTGCAGTGTTATATCTAGATCAAGTTGCTCAGAGCCCCATCCAACCTGATCTTGAATGTTTCCAGAGTCCTTTGGGACTGCAGTCACCTCTGGGTCTATCTCCAGCCACACTGAACTGATACCACCCCTGCCAGATCTTTTATTTTGCACCTTCAGGCATGATGGTTTCATTGGGTCCATCCTCTAGTTTCCCATCTACCACTATGAGGATTAGGGGAGGACAAGGTGACAACTAAATGGCAGCTTCTGGCAAAGATTTCTTCTCTTCATCACTTGGAGATGTGCTTCAGCAGGAGCAAACCAATCCTCTCTTCATGGCAGACTTCAAAGGAGCATGGCAAGGTTGGACCCAAAGCATGGGGAGAAACAGATGTCTTGGAGATGTAGGTGAGGAAGAGGATGTAGGAATGCTCTCCAGCTCCAGGGTTATTTCCAGGCTCACCCCAGATGGAATGATAAAATGACAAGGGAATATGTCCCCAAAACAGCATCACAACACAAAATGCCCCAAATTAATCCAGCAGTGACATTATGTGTTAATCCAGCAGTGACATTATGTGTTAATCCAGCAGTCAGATTATGTGTTAATCCAGCAGTCAGGAGCTGCCCCTTACAACCAGCACACCCCTCTCCTCACCCAACACTATTTTGCTGTGATAGGTTCATGTTTCTTCTTTGAGGCAGCAAAAAAATCCCCATAATTGTGGCTTCTTCAAGGCAGGGAAGGGAAGGAAGGAAGGTTGATTTCTTCTCCCCACATCCAAAAATCCATATTTGAACAAAGACTTGGAAAAATTCATATACAGAAGTATCATTTTGCAATTAATCATAAGAACTGGCATAATGTAGCAGAGATTACTTAGCAAGAGCAAACACCCACTCTCTTCTGTCTTTTTTGTCACAGTTTGGGCAATTTTCAAGAGTTAAGAGGTAAAGTTTAGTTTTCAATAGCTCTGACTTCCTTTTTCTTTTTCTTCTTTCTCTTAAAGACTGTTCTCTTCTCAATTATTGCACATCCCAGTGGGTATTGGGCATTAATGGTTGTTTTCACATCACTGGCTGGGTCCATATTTGAGAAGTAAAGTAGGTAGTTGGTAACAAATTTAAGTGTTCCTGACCCATGTGTTAAATGCAAACTCCCTAAGTTTACAGTGCTCCTGACTGATTAAATATGTGAATCAACACCAGATGACCCAAAATAAATGTGTGCCACTTGTTTGTGCTGGGTAAGAAAAGGAGAAGTGGGGAAATAACGTGGATTTTTTAGGTTTTGGGTTTTTTTTTTTCCCCAAATCTATCAAATTCAGTGCAGCAAAATATTACTGTGGCCTCCAGATTGCTGCTGCTCTCCCTGAGCTGCTCTGTGTCACGCTGCAAGCTGGGCTTCCTGGATTTTATTCATCACTTGTAAATAGTCCAAGAAAAAGAAAAAAGAGGAAAAAAAAAAAGCCATTATTCTGGTCAGAAAGCACTTTGGCTGAAAGGCTGCTTTTTTTATTATTTGTGTCTGTTGCAGTCCACAAATAATAAATAAAACCTTGGGTAATTTAGTTTTAATTATGCTCCCTGGTTTCATTGCTTTGCCATGGCCCAGGTGTGCCAGAGCCATCCCCATCTTCAGCTTCTCCATCATTTCCACAGAAGTGTGGATCTGTGATTCACCTTTGGTGCTGTGGGGGTGGCCACCAGTCCTTTTCTTCTCTCTGCTGCTGGATTTTGGTGTTGCCTTGTTGCAATATAATCACAGAATCCCAGACTGGTTTGGGTTGGAGGGACCTCAAAGCTCATCCAGCTCCAACCCCCCTGCCAGCAGCAGGGACACCTTCCACTAGACCAGGGTGCTCAAAGCCTCATCCAACCTGGCCTGGAACACTTCCAGGGAGGGGGCAGGGGTAAAATGTGCTACCCCAGGTTGGAGCAGCTGTGGGGTTGCAGGGGACAGAGCAGAATTTAGGAGAAATCAAGCAGAGATGCTCAGGGAATTTGTAGTTGACCCTTCTTGTCCCTCCCTGCAGAAGTCACCAGGTTCTCAACATCAGAACCATTCACAGCAAAGATCTCTGCCTATTTCCCCCCTTCAAAACCAGGGAAATGTTTGAAATAACCCTTTTGGCCCTTTTTGAAGTGAAAATATCCTCTCAGAGGGTCAACATTAATTTCCATTTAGAGGTTTAGCTAGAAAAGAGCAGGAAAACAGGATGGTTGACATCAAAAGAGTCACCTCTCACACAGTGGTACGGGTGCTCTGTGCTGACCCAGCTGGGAGGGAGGAGTTTTGGGTTGTATGTTTATTTATTTATTTATTGTTTCTCTGGTGCTGCTGCTTCTCTCTACAGCACCAATCTTTGCAGATGCAGGAGAGCTGAGTTAGCTGGCAAAGCTCCATGTCAAACCATGTGCAAACACCCTGTGTCTCTAGGGGACTCCCTGGAGCAATTGGTGATTTATTAATTATTATTATTATTATTATTATTATTATTATTATTATTATTATTATTATTATTATTATTATTATTATTATTTGGTGAATATTTTGGGATATTTTTAATATCTTGGGTATATCAGCTGAAGTGAGGAGTGCTGGTCATGGCTATCACTCATGTTTTCCAAGACAAAGGCTTTGCAGTTTTCCTACTTGCAGTTAGCTATTTGGATCACCTCCCTGCTTTGGGAACATTTCCAGGTCCCCTCAACAGAGAGCTCTCTGTCCCCAGCTGTGTCACCTTCCCTTCTTGGCTTTACAAGCTGCCTTGTCACAAAGGAGCACGGCTGTCGTGGTTGTTCACAGATCAAAATTCACTCTTTGATGTAAGCAGGGGTTTGAGCCATGAACTGCATTGAAAATGAGGACTGTGACCTTAAACTGGCACAAGCCACTGCCCAGAACTCAGTAGGGGACTCTGTGCCCAAGTCTGATGTCCTTGCAGCAGCCTAAGCCGCGGATGAGCGCGCAGCCCCTGCAGCAGCAGCGCTTTGTGCATCAGCTGAACAATTGGAAATGTCCATGTGGGCCATCTCTGGAGAAAGAGAGGAAAGAGGTCCTGAAAAATCACAGAATCACAGAATGGTGGGGATTGGAAGGGACCTCAAGAGATCATCCAGTCCAATCCCCTGCTGGAGCAGGAACACCCAGATGAGTTCACACAGGAAGGCGTCCAGGTGGGGCTTGAATGTCTCCAGAGAAGGAGACTCCACACCCTCCCTGGGCAGCCTGGCCCAGTGCTCTATCACCCTCACAGGGCAGAAGTTTCTTCTGAAGTTTAAATGGAAACTCTATCATCTCCCCACCAGACTGACTTGAAGTGATGGCTGCTCATGATCTTCCAGAGCTTCTTGAGGAAGGAGCAGGCTGAAAGCTGGTTGGTGTTGTTAGAGATATTATCTGAGAAACAAATTGCTCCTGTGTCACCTCCTTGATGGTGCCTTGATGAAGCTGCCCATGAATCTTCCTCAACCAGGTTGTCCTGAGCACTCAGCACCATTGTCACAAAGAGGCTTTGGCTGGCACCAGCCTGCACTTGAGCCGTGTACTGGGAACTGGTGTCCTCACCTCTGTTCTTGGTGCTTTCAGGGTCTTATTATTGCAGCACCTTGATCTAAACAAAATGAGCCTTGAATAAACACAGCAGTGAGCTCAGTTGTTCAGCGGTGTGATGCCGTGCTGTTAGCAGGCAATTCCCATGAGGAGGCATCTCTTCCCCAGCATGTGGGATACAAACCTTACATTTACATCTCTAGTTCAACAGCAGCTTCCAAAACCTTCAGTCTCTAATGACAATGAACAGAAAAAAACCTCCCCCATTAAAAATTCCATTTTTCTTTGTTTTTTTCTATGCTGTGCAGGAGGTTTTATAGGTCCCCACAGAGGTGGTCGAGCTGCAGCGTTAAATTTTTCCCATGTCAGGCTGAAAAGTCACTAGAGATGATGCTGAAACCCCACAACCATTCCTCTGCCATTAAAAAATCCTTCCCTACTGGCTCACAAGTGGGAGATTAAAATTGGCACGTCATGCATCAAACAGCTGAGATGGTGGGGTGCAGCAACTGGGCACTGCAAACCAGCACACCCAGGTCCCCTCCCTGCCACTGCCACCACCTGCTGCATGACCAAGAGCAAATCATTTTGTCTCTACTCCCACAGTCCATTTTTCTCCTGTGTTTATTGAAATGATAAATGTACCAGAGCAAGGATCAATCAGAGCACCCACTCCATGCCAATCCCCAGCACAAAACCAGTAACACCAGTGTCTTCCAAAACCCACATCATACAGCTGTGCCTGACCCCTCCCTCCTCAACCTGTGGGCAGTGTTTAAAAAAAAATTAAATTAAATTTAAAAAAAAAATCACAAAAGCAAAAAGATGTTGTTAAAATAACATTGCTTATTGCTTAAATGGAAAAAAAAAACCCCTGGGACTGCAGAATTCAAGGCTCTTACCCCCTCACCCCATAACTCACCTAGCTTTATGGAGCACATATGGCAGCCTGGCCACCCACTGCTCCGAGTCTTCAGTGATCCAGGAGCGCGTGGGGGCGAGGGGGGGAAGTGAATTACAGCTGAACTGGCAGCTGGAACTGTGAAATTCCTGCCTTCATATCATTGATTTTATTTTCTTTTTTGGAGGAGTTCTGTGTGTTTGATAACATGTCCCATGCACATGGTTATTTCCTTGAATTAGATAACAGTAGATAACACAATTTCATCCTCCTCCCCACCACCACCACCTTGTTGCTTGAAACCTGATGTTACACACAGGTGACAAAGTCCTCTCTTATCTGCTCTCCTGTGGTTTCCTCCCCAGCTCTCACCAACACCTTCTCTTTATTTAGATATTGCCAAGATTATTGCAGATGGAAATCAGTGTCTGCTGGCAACCGGTGTTGCCTGCAAGGTGTGAGGCTGGAGATAGTCAGCCCCGGGGCTGGTGCTGGAAACAAGCTCCTGGCATCTGCAAAATGCAGATGGGCTCAATGGGATTATAAGGGGGGGGACAAGGGGGGGTACAGCCAAGACTGTATCTCCAAAGAAAGTGCCTCTGAGAGCACATTGCTGGGTGGCTCACAGAAGGAGATTGCCTCCCACCCCTGGCTGACCTTGCCAGAGGATCTATCTCATGTTCTCTAGGTGATAGCTACTAGTCCAGGACCCACTTCAAGGCACTGAGAAGCTGCAAGGTTTTTTGTTTGTTTGTTTTTTTCTTTTCCTCACACCTCACTTAGGATTCTGGCACTGAAGCAGTGCTGCATCAAGAGCACGACCTCCTTGGTGGCCACAGCAGCACACATTCACTGTTCCCATCCCACTTGGGGTACCATGACATCCCAGACATTGCCATCCCATCATGGGGAGCCTTTGGCAGGGATGTAAATGCAGAGACCTGCAGCAAAGGGCACTATCTTGCTGCACATCAGCTAAAGGCCACTTAAGCTCTTGAGACACCTACAACACTTCTAGTCTTGCAACAGGTTGGGGCAGGAGAGCATTAAACATAAAGGTAAATCCTTTCCAGCATCTCCTGACTGGAAAATGGGGTTCAGACATGCAGGAAGTCACCAGGTTTGCAGAGACAAAATCAAACCATCACCTCCTTCTCCTTTGGCATAGCATGGTGGGTCATGGGAGCTCTGCCCATCACCAGACCTCATCAACTCCTTCCCTAGCCGAAAGCAGCTCGCTCTCCAGACGAAGGAGGGATGCTCTTTCTTTCTCTGTCAGGCACAAAGGGTAGCAGGATTCTGGTATTTATGTTTCATTTTTCCCTGCTGGCATTTAATGGGCGTTTTAGTAGCACAAACAGAAAACGCTGCATATTCATCTTCCATGTCACAGGCGTTGAGATGGAGAGGAGAGAAAGGAGAAGCGCCTGGGGCTCATTGTACCAATCTTGTCCTCAGCAGCAAACTCAAAGATGAAGAATAACTTAATTACCACGTCTCATTTCACCTCCTTTATTTGCTCTTTGTTGCTCTCCTCTGGTGCCTGTGCCCACCCTCCGACACGCAAGCGGCGGGCAGGCAAATCACTGTTGGATTAAAACATCCAATGGGCCACCAATTCCTGACCCTCCTGCAGCTCCTGTGGAGCAGGAGAAGGGTGATAAAATATGGGCTGCATCTCGAAAGATAAAGGACTGAAATCCATTACCTGTCAGGGGTGTTGACTTTGCAGAGCAGCGACCTGGCCTGCAAAGCAATTGGGTGGTGATGGGTTGGACACTCCTTGGGAGCATCTCAGAGAAGAGTAAGGGGATTGCATTTGAGAGAGTTGGGGCTGTTCAGCCTAGAAAAGAGAAGGCTCTGGGGTGATCTTATAGCAGCCTTCCAGTAGGGAGGGGAGGGGAAGGGAAGGGAAGGGGAAGGGGAAGGGGACGGGGAAGGGGAAGGGGGAAAAAAGACATTCTCTCTGACAAGTATGAGTTTGTGGGATGGAGAACAGCCCATCACATGCTGCAAGTTCAGATATGGGTGTTTAATTCTGTGAGACCTCACTAGGGGGGACTGGAAGATCATTTAACCCATTCCAAGTTGCAGCTCACGCTGTAGTTTTATGTGCATGCTTGCACAGCAGGAAGGCTCTAATGACTCATTAATGTTAGCACCGTGTTTGCAAACTGTGGTGGCAAAAGCTCCAGCTATAGAAGCTGCACAATGGTCTCAACATGCAGCAGATTTTTTTTTGCCACGCAGACTCATTTCAGACAAACAAAGCCCACGAAGCATTGTTCTGACTTGCCCTAGAGAAAATAAAACCAGTGCACTGTCTTTATGCCACACATGAGAAATGGCTTGTGGATAATTTAAAGTGCTCTTTGGAAGCATCTGGAAATGTGTTTAAAAGCATTGTAAGAGGAGTAGTAATGTCATTTTAGATTGTATACAGGAGAAGGAATGTAACCTGCAATCAGTGTAACTTGCTTGAACTCAAAGTGACTGCACTGTCATCCAAACACCCAACCTGCCTCCCTGGGCTCTGTCAACACTGAGGACCAAGATCTGCTTTATTTATTCCCTTCTTTTCCAGAAGAAAAAATGGAACAAAAAGCCCTTGTTGCTCACCAACCAATTCCATGCAGAAGTTCGTATTTTAGCAGTTCTTCTGGGAGAAGAAACCTTTGGAGCTGCATGGAAGTCAGCAAACACCATTTTTCACTGCAAATGCTCCTGCATCCAGAGATGTTCAGGTTATTTGAGCATCTGGGCCAGCCCCTTCATAAAAGGTTAGTTAATGCAACCCAGGCTCTCCACTACTGCACCTCATCCAGCACACGTTATTAAAAGACAGCTTCCAGGAAGGCATTTAATCTTGGTCTGAAGTCTTTCAGGACATGAAGGATGCCCTGCTTTCCCAAGTCATTTGTTCCACTCTCTCTCCTTTAATTTAATAGCCAGCCAAGCCTGGTGACCACCAGCCTCGCAGGAGGATTGCACTGGGAGCAGAGGGAGACGCGGGAGCAGGAACAGTCACTGTTAGAAGGGGAGTCTCTGCACTGAACTGTGTACAGTTCTGGAGCCCCCAACACAAGAGAGACATGGACCAGTTAGAACGAGTCCAGAGGAGGCCACGAGGACGATCTGAGGGCTGGAGCAGCTCTGCTGTGAGGACAGGCTGAGAAAGTTGGGGCTGTTCAGCCTGGAGAAGAGAAGGCTCCAGGGAGACCTTCTAGTGGCCTCCCAGTACCTGAAGGGGCTCCAGGAAGGCTGGGGAGGGACTTTGGGCAAGGGCAGGGAGTGGCAGAACAAGGGGTGATGGCTTGAAAGTGGCAGAGGGGAGATGGAGCTGAGATGTGAGGAAGAAATTCTTTGGTGTGAGGGTGGTGAGACCCTGGCCCAGGTTGGCCAGAGAAGCTGTGGCTGCTCCTCCCTGGAAGTGTTCAGGGCCAGGTTGGATGAGGCTTTGAGCATTACTACATAAGAGAAAGCAGAGTAAGAGAGATCCATCACCAATTGCCTAAATACTGATCATCATCCAGATCTGTGCATCAGCTGGGTGCCCCTGTCACAACCAAGGATCAGAAAACCTTTCCTGGCAATTGGGAAGGCCTACACAGTGTGTCCACTCATAGGTGAGGTCTCCCATCCTCACTGTGAGAGGGTCCTGCTTTTATACCATCTAACAAACACATTACATAGAGAGAAAGGCACAGGAACATCCTGGTGGGTTGGCTTCACTTCACTCAGGTGCATCCCACAGCTGGCCAGGATCTGAGATGCTTCTGTTTTGGCAAGAATACATCTGGCTTTGGATTGTCTCATGGTCATATTTCAAGCTGATGTGATACAAGTTGAGAAGTTCACTCCAAAGTCAACTCTGGTTCAAGGCCTATGGTTTATCACACAGGCAGATGCAATTCTGGCTCACTTGCTAGCCAGAAATCACTTCTTGTTGCCCCAGTACCCTGGGCTGCACATTGCTTTTCCTATCTTTCCTTTCCTCTTCTGCAGCTTTTCTTGCTGTTGTTAGATTGTGTGTTCAGGGGGTTTTAATCCACATAAAACAACGAGTAAATGTAAAATATTATGATATGATGAATATGATTTTATATTGTAGTTACCTCTAGGCATTCACTTTTTATTTCATTGTGGTTGTTATAGTTCTTTTATTCCTTTCATAAAGAAAAACATTTAATGTAAAAATAAAAGGAGTGGTGATGATTTGGGTGAATTGCAGTGCTCAAGGCTTTTCTCCACATGTGCTTAAAGATATGTATGTGCTTTAATGCAAGAGCCTGCGGAAGAAACACCTCATCTAAGTCCTATCAAAGGCAGTAGGAGGTTGATCACAGAGAAGAAGACAGCAGAGTGGCTTCAGGTGGGGAAAGGAGGGGACATTGTTACTCTCATGGTTTCGGCTAAGCTCGAAATGTCTGCCCAGCCTAGGACATGGTCCTGGTCTGAGCTGGGCCAGAGCTGGTTTCTGTTCAGCAGCTGGAACAGCGCTGGGGTTTGGGTTCAGCTGGGATTTGTTAGGAGAAGGATGTTGATAACACATCGATGTTTGCGATTGTCATTGGAAGTCGAAGGACTTTGCGTTTTGCTGGTCTGCAGGTGCAAGGTTTGGGGGTGAGGAATATTGACATGGATCAGCTCCATGGGCATTGGGCTCTGCCAAGGGGCCGTTCCATCTCCTGTCCCCCATGGGCAGGAGATCCATGAGGGGCTCTTCCTCTCTGGCTCTCTCTGGCTCTCGCTCGGGCTCTGGCTCTCCCGGGATTGCGGTTTCGGGTCGGGATTGTCGCTGCTCCGGGATCGTTCTCTGGGAACGGGCCGGGCTGGGTGGGCGGGGGGTGAGCAATGGCACTGGGGGTCACTCATTGGCAGATTTTTTCCCCAGATTTCACTCTGTTGGTTGAAAAGCCCGTTAGGCTTTAGTGGGGTGATTGCTGCTGTATTTGAAGCCTTTCAGATTCTGTCTGTGGATAACTAAAGGGCTCGGGCCATTTAAAAGGTCCTTTAGAACCAACTTGCAATATGGAGAGTGAACACACAGGAGATGATTGATGGAGTCTGGAACTGGTTGTAAACTTCCCAGCAGGATTTGTTCCCCCCCAGCTCTGAGTGTGACATTTTGAGATCCTCGCTGAACATCCTCCTGCCCATCCTCACGCTCTTTCTCTGCCCCAAAAGATTACAAGATCCCTTTTTGCTCTTCACATCCTTCTGAATAAGATGGCAGCAAATCTGAGCAAGAAGAAAAGCAGCTTCCCTGTGAAAGCTTAGAGTAGGAGTTGGTCTTTGTGTGGGGCTATAAAAATATCAATGTGACCACCCAGCAGCATCTTCACAGCCCTGCTTGGGTAGTGGAGCAGTGATCACTCTCTGCAGCCCACAGCTTCAAATCTCACCCAACCCTGGGGTCTGTGCTGAGCAGCATTCACCCACGGAGCAGGGAGGGACAACTGAAACCTGCCCAGGGACCATCAACCCTGCCAGTGCCTTCAGCTTGTGAGGAGCTGCCAACGAGATGATACCAGAAAGCAGATGAGAACAGACCATTATCCCCGGTGCTGCTGGAAGCACATAAGCTCATTCACATGCAGCACAGGGCTGAGCACAAGTATAGCAGGGAGCAGAGTGGCCGTGGTGGTGGAAGGGGATGTTGTCCCCTCTTCCCCTTCATGCAGCAGTAAATAGGCATCACAGAGCAGATTGGCCCAGCCAGCCTTGAAGATTTAATAATAATGCCTTATATTATGGCTAATGTCCTCTTCAGGGGATGTTCTTGAAAGGACCACGTGGCACTAGTAGCTGCCCAGCATCTCTGAGGAATATGGGGACTTGTCCTTCTCCAGGAGGTCCAAGAGCCAGAGAACCTGCCCTGGAGGGAACAGGGCAGTGCTGCTCTTTTAGTGAAAGCCTTTCTGTGCACAGGAGAGCAGATTCATCTCTTGACACAAACACTTCAGCAGAAAACATGGGGTTTTTCCAAACTGAAGCTGCTTAGCAGGAAAAATTCAGGGAGTTGAGGAGTTCGTGGTGGGAGCCAGTGCAGCCAGGTCAGGGTGATCAGTAACAAGGTCAGTAAATCCTCCTGGGATTTATGTTCCTAGTCTGGACCTTGCAGAGCTGTCTCTAACCAAACAAGTGCCTCAAATACCAGGAGATAGCCATCCCAGAAAAGTATTTAAGGAAATGTTGGAGTAATAAATTGTTTCCATCCCATGTGGAGCAGGGCATTGCCCAGTGCTAAAGCTAATCCACTGCTGGGCATTGGCAGGAGGGAGAGGCAGTGCCTGTGCCTTGAGATGATGGCTCTGGAGCACAGGGGTGAAGCTGTCATCTCCAAACTTCTAAAAGACCATCACAGGCAAGAAGACAAAGCCAATTACCAACTATTTTTAGAAAGCCTTTGACAGCATCCCCTTTGCAAAGCTGAGGATATTTATTCATTATATCCTAAATCAGCTCACTTACCCTGAGGTTGATTCACATGTCACAGGCACGTAATGTCATCAGCCTACCATCAGCAATGGCACTTCCCACCCCGGCGTTATCGACTGCTGCGGGTGGCAGCCAGGTCACAGGCTATCAATATTAGCAGTGCTGGGAGTGACAATTAAGCACTAAGTGTGTATTTTGGGCAGGATGACACCAGTTTTGGAAATATTCAGGTCACTGCCAAGTATTGATAGCAATAAATCTACTTGTTTCTGGTAGAACCACCTGGTTGGAGAAAACAAGTTGTTCTGTGCATAAAGGGAGCATCACAGAATCATCACAGAATGGTTGAGGTTGGAAGGGACCTCTGAAGGTCAACTAATCCAACCCCCCTGCTCAAGCAGGGCCTCCTAGAGCACATGAACCAGGATTTTATCCAGATAATTTTTTTAATATCTCAATGGAAGGAGATTTCACAACCTCTCTGGGTAAAGGGAGAAAAAGACAGTCAGCCAGGACGTGCTTAACAACTGAGACACCAAGGGTCTGCTGCTTCATCACTCAGTGTGTGAGTTCATGGACAGCAGTTACTGAGTGGAATGGCCTTGGTTTATCTGCTTTGCAGTGGAAAATCAGGCTGTTCAGCATCAGCTTTGCTCCTGAGCTCGCTTGTACCGGCCTCACTCGAGCTAGGACTCGCTAACAAAGTCCCAGAGAGGTGCACAGAGCTGTGTATCACCTCCTCCAAACTACATTTACACTTGATTTTTAAAAGCTTTGAGGCCCAGGGCCAAATTGAGAGCTGTGGCATAAAGTTAAGACTCCCCTTACTCTCTCCCCACTTAGAGGCTATTTTAGGCTGGGAGTTATTTTAACTTGCACCTTTACTTTGGTGCATAAATTACACTTATTCAAATTGCTTTATGCATCAGTAGACAGGGTGTAAGAAATGCCCAGGGAGCCTTAGCAAATGTGAAAGGCTCTAAATCATCCTGCCATAGACAGCAACACTGAATTTGCCCCTTGGCATCACAGCTTGGTGTGAGCACCATGACCAAAAGGGCCAAGACGTGATATGGATGTGATTATCACATCCCTCCTGCTTCTCTGACCCGTATGAATAGTCCATGAGGTGCTGGCCGTGCTCACAAAGTCTCTGAGGGTTTGTCCATGAGTTTGGCAGGGGTAGAGCAAAGCCCAGTGAAGCTGTTGGGTTGTTGCAGGGCTCCTGCAAAGGGAAGGGTGGAGGTGTCACCAGGGCGGTGTCATCACAAAGCTACCACGGGCTTCACAAATATCCTTATTGCAAAGGGAAGAGAGCGCTGCCAGGAATCTGAACCAGACTGGGGTGTTTTCCCATATGGCTGCTCAAATCACCCCAAAAAGGGTGGGAAGGTTCTCACCCCCTCCATCCACGCTGGAGTTACCTACTCTGTGGGCTGACTGCCGTGGTAAGAAATCGGGGTGAGTTAAGGTAGATCTCAAGGTACATGTGCAAAAGAGAGGTGCATCAGGCTGAGATCAAAATTGGAGTAGAAGCAAAAGCAACATGGCTTTTAATGCAGGACACGTCTGCAAAGAAGCTTGGAGCTGATTCCAAGCTAAAACCCCCTTTAAAAACCCAGTTGCTTTGTGTTCACATCTACATTGGTGGGTGTAGCTAGTTAAAATGTAGTTAGCTGAGCCAAATTAATTAATTCTCCCCCTTAACATGCATTTTACCTTCAGGTAAGATAAAGACCCACTCTAAGGGTCTAACTTAGTTCTTTCCAAGACTAAACCCCTATTATTCACCCTGGTTAAACCTCTGAGGGTTTGACCAAGTCATCAGGATTTGCAGCCTACCCTATGTCTGGGCTTGTTTAATTCAATGTGACAATTCCCAGGCTCTCTAACGGACTTTGGATCGAGCCACATTCCTACTGCAAGTGCTGCATCCATTCTTTTTCTAACTGTACCCAAGTTTTAATGTTTAATATTTAAACATGAAAGTTCCTTTTGAGACGTTTAAAGTGGAATTATTAACAGCCCCATGTAGAACTGACAGGTTAACAGTGCGACAATTAAAAAGAAAGGTTAAATACATTTTCTTTTCAGACCAACTGCTGTTGCTTAAGACTAATAAATCCACCAGGAGATGGTTTTTACAGAGTTGTGAGGGGCTGTGTGTCAGCTTTTATAGGCTGGAGTTTTTCAGAAATCACTACACTTCTCTTTCCAGGCAGCTACAGGTTGCAGTCTATATTTAGCAAATGGGGCTTCTTCCAAAGGGTTGAGTGAATCAAGTCAGAAAGAGGAAAAAAAAAAAGAAAAAAAGAAAAAAAATAGTTGGAATATCAAAAAAGCAAAGCTTACTGGCTGGGGGATTTGCTCACAGTTTGCTTCTCTTTTTTAATTTATCATTATTCTCTATTGTCATGAAGGCTTTGAAAACAGAGGTGCTGGAAAACAGCAGAAATTCTGGCCTCGGGTCTCTAAGGGACCAATTCGAGTAGTAAAATCCCATTTTTGCTTTGGAAAATAGCTGTCTTCACAGGCTGGTGACACAGCAGGGGTGTCCTTCCTGGGGGGCAGCTGGATGCCAGCTGGGACATCCAGGCAGCTAAATGGCATTCAGATCACTCCTGGGTGTTTGAAGCCAAGATCTGGATTCTCAGGAAGACATTCTCCATGCATTTGCACGTGTCTCATCACATAAATGTTAGTTTAATTGTGTTTTTCCCGTGCTCTGATTACATGGTGGAATGTGCTGCCAACAGAGTCAGAAGAAAAATAGATTACAGGGTGACTCTTTAATCACCTAAAGCAAGGTGGACCTGCTTGAGCAGGGCTGGGACCAGGTGACCTCCCTGAAAATCCCCTCCAGCCCCAACCACTCTGTGATTCTGTGAAAGGAGTGGTAAGAGATGTTCACTGGGATAAATCCACCCATGATTGTTGAACATGAGACCCAAGAACAACCTTGGGCTCTCTGCAAACCCTTGGCACTGTAACTGCTGGAAGATGGATAGACAGACCAAGGAGGAGAGGATCTGGCTGTCGTCTTTCCTCCACCCCTCCTCCCAGGTGTTCTCTTCTGGCCTCTCTCAGACAACACGGGACACAAGTCCAACTCACTATCACCCTTTTTATCATTATATCACTGTTCCAGCTTCTTTTTCAAGCCATGGGAGTCCTTCCTTGCCTTTGATGGACATTGACCCAAAATTTGCAACCAGGAGAGGTCACGTGACTTACAAGTCTAGAGGAATATTTACTCACCCTGTGCTTTTAGTGGGTTAAAAAAACCACCAGCAGGGGTTGTAAATGAGTTACCGACAGCAGCAGAGGATGTTACAGATTATTATAAGCACATCAGTGGAAGGTATTATAAAATGGCTATAAGCCACGGTTATAATCAACCTGGGTTTGATTTATTGGACTCTATAGCAACCGATATAAATTGATTAGCCATTTATTAAAATGCCTATTAATCATGGATTATCTCTTTGTCCAAATTTAGAAAACTACCTCGGTTACAACCAGACTGGAAGTCAGAGAAGTCTTGAGTTTAAAGGGAGGCAGCCCAACCTCCTTTTCAGGCTGTGTCTTCTTAGCTTTCCCTTTTCCTACCCTCTTTCAGGCTCTGTCATCGTGAGCAAGCACAGCTCGAGGTGCCACACTGCCAACTCTGCCCACGGGGTCCTGGCAGCTGCCTGGAGCTTTCTGGCATAGATGGACACCCCATGGCATGGACACAAAGCAACGTCCCCACTTATGAGACAGCTGAGATATCTGATAGCTCATCCACAGCTTTGGCAGGCTCCTAAGGATCACTGGTCATTAAACCAACTTCAGAGCTGCTGATGCTTCAGAAGCCAAGAACAGAGGGTTCCTTCTTTATTGTTCATATTTATATATATTTAAAGGTCAGCTTGACGGTGTTACAATGGACTTGGGGATATTCTGCTCTCTGCCTTGCCTCTCTCCTATCTGTCAGCCACACACTCTGGTGTCATCTTTTCCACACACAATAGATCTTAATGCACCAGTCTGTACTGATCTTCCTCCTTTCCCCACATCCCCCATGAATATATAACCACCAAATGCGATAGGAAGAAATTACTATTGTAATAAAACTGGTTCATTACATCCTGCTAGTCAGAGGCGTTTAATGAGCACCAGGGCTGCCTAATGCCGTTATGTTCCCTTTGAGCCAGATGCAAATGTAATATGTTTCATCCTATCGTTTAATTTACTCCTTGGAGCTGTGGAAGGAAGCAGGCAGGTTCTTCATGCAGTGGGCACCAGTGGATTAGTCAAACCACTAAGAAACACCTTGATCCTCTGTAGCGTGGCCATCTCTTGGGCATAGAGCAATGGTAATTGGATTTCCAGTGTGGAGCTGCTGCCTATCCAGGTGGTTGAAGGCATCTGAAGAGCTGGGCTAGTCTGCAATATAGACACCTACTGGGATGCTCTGGCTCAGCAGAGATCAGCACCTTCAGAGAGAGGATTTCTCCCATCCTAAAACAAGTGTTTAGGTTGGAGTGTAGGAAGGGACAATGTAGGTGGATCTAAATCACCACTGGCACATCTACCTTATAGACAACACAAAAGCTGACTGAGATTTTAATTCACTGTGGTTTGACTAAGAAGACCTTTCCCCATTTCAGGAGATTTTGAGTTGAGTTCTTAAGCAGGATGTGGTAGATGCAGCAAACAGCAATTTGCAATTTATTTACAAAAAGCTTCTCCCCCAAACCGAGACATTAGGGATAGAAACTCTTGATTGAATTCAGATCAGGATGGATCCAACTGCTTTGGCAGATGAAAATGCTGGACAAGTTCCAAAAATTACATTTGTTTTGTATTTTCAAAATGAATTTTTCACATTATGTTTTGCAACGACGTCATTTAGAGTTTGACCTTCTTGAGGAAAACAAAGAAAATCACATTTCAAAAAGGATTAATAACACAAAGAGGAGCAAAACTCTTCCCCTCGAGGGGCAAATAACCACGTGTTGGATACAATGTCAAAATCTGGGACTTCCTCTCCCTTTTTTTACCCAGTTTGATTCAAAGCAGCTTAACCTCTGAGCACCTTGGTCCTATCTCATCCCCTCTGAAAACTCAGCAGGCTGAAATGCACTTGTGATTTCACCTTGGAAAGCAATGCTGCTAATGCACATCGCATCCACGGTGTCCTGTGCCTACCTCTGGGCTCTGGCAGGTCCTACAAGACATCCACCACCCCTGAGCTTCCACTCCCACCCTCCTGCTGACTTCTTTGTTGGTGTGAGACAACCATTATTGCTTAATTATGAGTGTAATGGCTTCACTCCTTTGGCTGCAGCCAAACCCAGTCACTCTCTCACTCTTCCCCTTTCCCAGGGAGTAGGGGAGAGAATTGGAAGGGTTAAAGTAAGAAAACTCATGGGTTGAGATAAAAACAATTTAATAACTGAAATAAAATAAAATTTCAAATAATAATAATAGTAAAAATAGAGTATCAAATGAGGGATGCCCAGGGCAGTTGCTCAGCACCCACTGACCGATGCCCAGCCTGTCCCAGACAGCGATCCCGGAGCAGAGACAGCCCTGAAACCAAACCACAATCCCAGGAGAGCCAGAGCCCGAGTGATCCCTGAGGGAATCCCCAGCTTTCCGCTCAGCCCTGGTTAATACACTGACCATGATGGGATAGGAGATGGAATAGCTCATTAGCATATCCAAATGCCAATCCTGGGGTTTGCTAATTACTGTGCTTTCCCCTCCCAGTCCTTTGCACTCACAAACTCCCCAAACACGATGTCCTTGTACCTTATCAACATTCTTCTCACAACAAATCCCACACTGAACCCAAACCACAGCGCTTTCGAGCTACTAAGGAGAAAATTAACTCTCTCCCAGCAAAACCAGGATAATGAGCAAAAGCTAATTGAGGGTGCTGTAGTGTTTCCAGAGTCCCATGCTCCTGGAGAAGATGGTGAACACTGACAGTCACAGGTGTCTAGCCCATCCCTGCACATTGCAGCCCCAAGCCCCAGGCCCAGGCTGTGTTGGTTTAGAAGCCCCATTGAGGATGAACTCAACCATCTGTCCTCATTCCCTGCGGCGCATTTCAGCAGAGCAGGGTTTTCTTCACGAGGATTTTATTCCTCAACGTTTCCTGTTGTTTTCACCCAGCTTGTTTATGGCAAATAGACCCTTGAGATATAATCCTTTTGTCCAGGAAAGCTTTAATGATCTCAGAGTCATTGTGTTGGCATCAGTTTAACTCCAGCTGCTATGGGCTGGCAAGCTGCTGAGAAGAGATGTGTTTATGGGATCTCCGGCTATTTTGTGAGGGCGCGTGGAGCTGCGCTAACGCTGACTTACAGGGCCTTGCAGGGCCATTCATTAAAGGCACTTTGTAAAGGAACCAGCAATCATCTTGTAGACATGCAAGAGGTGAGCCTTGGGGAAAAAAAAGTAACCCTGCCTTGCAGCAGGGCTTGTTTTCTTTGGAGATGCCGTTGTTTCCAGACTGGGATCTGGAACATCTCCCTGTGAAATCCCTTCTGGCACTGGATTCTACGGCAGCATTTTCACTCCTGAGCTCTGGTGGCTTTTCCTGGCAGATTAACCAGCATCATTTCCCATACCCCAGCTGCTCTGGGCTTTGGGAAGCCATATAACCCAGTTGTCTCAAGCAATGCCTGGAGCTTTAATAGGGGCTGGATCTGAGGATGAGGAGGATGGAAAGGATTGCATGCAGCTGGATGGTTGCTTGCCCAGCATTTAGCTGGGAGCATGTACCATGGGATGAAAGAGGGTAAACAAAACACATCATGGCCAATTCCAACCAGTTTGTTCCTGTGAGCTCCACATGCCAAACCCTGGCTGCTGCCAGGCTTCTCAGAAGGCTTGTCCACGTAGGGACATTAATCTGAATTACGCAAAAGCCTGAATTTCCAGTGGATTTGCTAAACTACATTAAAGCCCAATGTGAATTATGCTAAATGGTATTAGGACTACATTAATTTTAAGAATGCTCCCATGCATATTTGAAGAACACTTTAATCATCATGGATATCTCTCTGCAGACAAAGCTGGGGATGAAGCTGCGGGGTGCAGGTCCCTGCTGCTTGTCACTAAATGTGAGAGTCCTCTGGGCAAAAAGGATGTGGTTTTCCCACCTTGAAAAGCTGTAAGAGAAGAAGAAAACCCAGTAGCTCTGGACAGTGGGCCATGCCCAGGGTTTAGGTGTGGACTAAGGAGGTTTCTCTCCAAAGCTCCCAGGAGCTGAGCACTCTGATTCCTTTCCCCAAAGCAGCAAAGCTCTATCGCAGTCTCCGGGGAAGAGCAACGCAGAGGATTTGCCATGAGACCTCCCTTCCCTAGTCCTAATCTCCATCACTTTAAGCTCAGCAGAGAACCAAATCTGACAGCTGGTTTAGTTTAGCCCAGCACAGAAATCTCCATGTGAAATACTCAGGGTTTTTAAGCCTTATTTATGCCCCAAAGTGAAAGCAGCATTAACTCCCTGAGTGCAGAAAACAGCCTTACAGACAGAAATGCACTTATGTGGGGAAGAGGAACAAGCTGTGTTGCTCAAAAAACAACTTTATACCTCCCAACTAAATCCACAAACACCTGCCTTTGTGCCAGTACGACTAATAAGCAGTTAATATGCAGCTCCATCAGCACCAGGAATAACAAAGCCCTGTTTCCTTAAAATCTGTGTTTCATGCTTGATTGTGAGCTCTGATCAAATCTTCCCCTGCCATTCAAATGGGTTGTTTGGGTTTTTTTCTACATTCTGTCCTCCCAGTGTGGAGTCTTTGATGTCTGATAAACTAGAAGCTCACTCTATGGCTTGTTGTTCAAACAAGAAATGCTGATTTGGAGCATTTATAGGCTTTCTGTCCTCTGCCTGACCACCGTTTTCACAGTAGGTATAAAAACTTAATTGTATGTCAGATTGCTTTCCACCCCCACCAAATCTGCTTGAAATTGCCAATGGGTTCAAAAAATTATTAAGGTCAGAATAAACATGCAGAAACACACAGGCCATCGTTACATGATCATATGAGCTTAATTTCCTCAGGCAGGCAGGTTAAAAATATCCCCCATGCCCAGAAGAGGTAATTATACCAGTATAAAAACTCTGTAGGGTTGTGCTGGTTTCCTCCACTCTCTCCACACTTTGGTGTCCTCACACATTCAGTGTGCCTCTGCCCACCCACCTCCCACAGCCAACAAGCATCTTCCACCCAGAAAGGAGAAAACACTGAATTATTAATTTCCATTTGCATAGAGTGCAATCCTACCACACCACGCCAGGGATGGGCACGGATGCGCCGAGCCCCTGAGGTGGCCTGGGGAGATGTCCTTCTAGATCATCTCCTCACCCCCTCCTCCCTGGAACAAAACCCTTCTGTCAGGCTGATTTTTGAAAGCAAAGTGCTCTAATGATGATAGACATTTCCAGATCATCGCCTCCAAGGCCACGACCTGGAGAGCTGGCACTTCTCACCGGGCCACCAAGAGGGTTTCCAAGTGATTGGCACGAAGCAAACACAACACCAACTCATGGGCAGCTGCAGTTTGGTTGCTCCCTTCATCCCCCAGACCTCCCCACTGTGCTGTCACCTCAGCAAGGGAGGAGGTCTCCATTCAGTTAAATGCAGCAGTGCCACCAAAGCACTGCTACATTTAACTGGACTTTCTTTTCATGGAGAGAAAAATCATGCATTAGTTAGACCAAGATTCAGGTGACTACTTAAAAATATGATTGATGACTGTGGAGGAAAGCCCAGAAGCACAGTCTAAGCATCCCCCTTCCCAAAAAGTCATACAGAAGAAAACAATTCTAATTAGTACTGAAATTACCAAAATAAGATGCCTCAGTTAGAATTTTGAAGTGTTCAGGCTTTCCTGTCCCTTTTGCCACGCAATCAGGGGTGAGGACAGGAGGTAACAAGAAAAGTGACACCTTCATTTCATACCCCTCATTTCCAGTGACCCCAGTGAAGCATTTGAAACACACCTCCTAGTTGACTGGAGTTACTTCTGTCACTGGAGGGCTCTGAGTTCCAGTTGAAGGATCTCATGGGACACAATCCTTCTTACCAAGCACAACTGACCCTTTTCTAGGTCCTAAAGTGATAAGTTCTCCATCAAGGGCCAAATCAAACTTACAATTTGGAGCTACTGCAACACAGCTAATTAGCCTGGCTGTTTAATGCCATTTCCTTTTAGGTGGTCCAACAAAGAGTAATCAACCCTCTCTGATGAGCCACTTTCCCTTCACATCTGTCTCTTGGGCACTGACATTTAAACATATCAATTGCTGGCTGGCTGCATGAGGAATTTTTCCAGTTGCCTGGAGGAAACAGGTTAGGGAGCCTTTTTCTTTTGGCAGGGCACATTCACTATTCAAATAAAGCAAATGATTTAAAAAAAAAATAATAAATTAAAAATCTGCAGCACAGCTACAGAAGAGATTAAAATTGGACAGGTTGATTATAACCTGTCATAGTTACAAGCTAATGAAATCCCATTGACAGGGCACAAAGGGCCCTGAAACCTCCATGAGACAAGTTTTAAGGTCTTTCATCTGAACTCTAAACTTTGATCAACTGCTGATGAGTTTCTGCTGAGCTCTCAGCAGCTGAAGACAAGCTCATTTCCACCCGCCAGCACCGCACCAGCCAGGAGAATGGAACCATTGACAAGTGAACTGGTGGGCAAAGGGCGGTGTGACAGATGTGGTGGGTCGGTGCTGGGCACGCTGTGTTGGATGCATCCACATTTGTGATGTTCTTTGAAGTTCACAGAATCACAGAATCACAGAGTGTCAGGGATTGGAAGGGACCTGGAAAGCTCATCCAGTCCAACCCCCTGCTGGAGCAGGAACACCCAGATGAGTTCACACAGGAAGGTGTCCAGGTGGGTCTTGAATGTCTCCAGAGAAGGAGACTCCACACCCTCTCTGGGCAGCCTGTCCCAGGGCTCTGGCACCCTCACAGTAAAGAAGTTCCTTCTCAAATTTAAGCAGAACCTCCTGTGTTCCAGCTCACACCCATTGCCCCTTGTCCTATCATTGGTCATCACTGCAAAGAGCCTGGCCCCATCCTCCTGACACTCACCCTTCAAATATTTATAAACATTAATAAGGTCCCCCCTCAGTCTCCTCTTCTCCAAGCTAAAGAGCCCCAGCTCCCTTAGCCTTTCCTCATCAGGGAGATGCTCCACTCCCTTCATCATCTTGGTTCTTTTAACCACCCTTTGTATATTACTGAGCCTTGAGGGAACTGGTCCCATGGCTCTGAAAACCTCTGGAAAAGCTTTCTTAAGCCTCACCAGGAACTATTTAACGAAGACAAAGCTCAAACTCCTAACTTTTTCTAAGGAATTTCCATAAATCATGTTATTTCTGAGTCTTTTCCTCTAAGAATGAAGGCTATAAGGGGTCCCTTGGTTTCATCCTTTGCTTGGCAAGGGATTTCTTGCAATCAGCTTTTCAGATAGCTGGATCAGTTTATGTGTTCATATGGTTTAATGCAAAAGAGGATCCTTGTATATGTGTGGGTAGTGAGGGCACTGTGTTAAGTTTAGAAAAAGCTGAAAGTTGAGTCCATCTCAAGGAACCCTAAGACCAGCCAAGCCCTGTATGCTTCAGATCCTCTTTAGTCAAGGAGATCTTTTCATCCCAAAGTGAATTTAATCCCATTTATCCTGTTGCCACAGCATCTCACAGCAGTGACCTCAAGAAGTGGGGAAGCACTCAGAAGCCAAGAGGCTCCCTCCTGACAATCACTAGTGACACTACAGCACCAGTCCTTCAATTTATGGTCACATGCAAACCCACTGTGGATTCAGGACATTTCCCTTAGCACCTTTCCCAGCATCCTTTCCTTTCTCCTTTAAGTGTTTGGGAGCAATAATTTATGTGCAGAATACAAGAACTAATTACTGTGTCTCTTGCTTTCTGAGAGGAAGCAAAAACCATAACGAATGGCATTCCAGCAAAAATGGGGTCAGCTCGGATTAAACTCTCTTCCCATTTATCTTTGGTCTTTAGCATTAAATTTACCATACATATTAGAAACAAATTTTAATTTTCCACAGCATTGGGCAATATCTTTTCCTTAAAGCCTAGAAGAACATTCATTAGCATCCTCTCCTTCCAGTTCAGTATGACTGTCTCCTCATTTGCACATAAATGTGAAGTTTGCTGCCTGGGCAAGCTTGCCTGAATGACATCAAAGTTCCTGTCTGAATACGCAACACACAGGTACCCACAAATGAAACTCCCACCCCCACTCACACACCTGCCCTTTGCTATTCTTGTTTTGAAAAGCACTTGCAAGAAGATGCTACTGGGAACACCAGATCATGAAGAGGGACCTCTGGAAATGGAAGTGTATGCGTGAGTTGAACTTCCTATCTAATTAAAGTAGACTTCCCACCTTAAAGTTAGGTCTTAAAGTTAAGCCACACCTTGATAAACAATAGCATGAAATGATATTTCCAAAGGGCAATTTATCCCATCTGAGAGATGCTGTGATGATGAAGGGCAGCCCAGTGGTGAAGGATCTACTGTCTGTGAGGAGACATCAGTGTTCAAGAACCTGTTCAGCCCCAAACTGCCCAAAGGTCCCTTTGATTAAGTCACTTTTAGACCTAAAATATGCACAGAATACACCTTAGTCTTATTCCAATGAATGTCAAAAGCATACATCTTTCTTACCCAGCCTGAGATATTTTTAAGGTAGATGAGTCCTACCTTGATAGTTGGTGGGAACACATAAATATACCCAGCACATGATTCCTGTGGGCTGCTTTATGTAACCACAACTGACTGAGGTGGTTCACACCTTGGAAGTGCTGCTTTCTCTCCCAGTACAAAAGGACTCTGACAGCCATCTCCTATATGGTGGACTTCTGATGAAGTGAGATGAATTTCATGCCCGTGCCAACACAAACTACTACATTTTTAATAAATGAATATCACCCTCTGTATCACTGCACCTCAAAGTGAGGATCTGGGTGGTAGTGAAGCGTTCCCCATCTGTACAAGGAAGATAATAGCACTTGGTTGTCCCCAGGCTTGTGACGAGGATGAATACATCACAGAGAGGTGGATGCTCTGATACCATGGTAATCAGGTGCTATCTCAGCACACCAGAGAGATAAGAGCCTCCCAAGTACAGATGGCATTTCAGCTACAAATCCCTGGCCCAGTGGGCAGAGGCAAACCATGTCAAATGAAAGCTGCCTGCTAAGTGCATGCAACCCTCTAGTTCTGAGCCAGTCCTCAGACTTCTTTTTGTCCTGCTGTAACATCACTGTAGGTGACAACACCCCACTGTAGGTGACAACACCCCACTGTAGTGAAGGGACAGCAGCTGTGACACCAAGGGTGATTTTTTTTTTCCCCAAAAAGCTAAAACAGCTGCCAGTGCTGACACTTAACAATGTATTGACCCTCTCAATAGCATCTGAATGTTTCTTCTCCTGACTCCACCAACACTAAAGCAAACAAGAAAATTACAGCAGTTTCTTACCTGGAGCTACCAGGGTGCCAAGTCTTTCCCAATGGATTGTAATAAATTCCACCAGCAGTGACCCACCTGTGCAGGATAAAACACAGTGTGAGCATCTCTTACCCTAATTTCATTCCCAAACCTCCTGTACATGAGTAGAGAAAAGAGATCTCAATGTTAGGGTGCCAAATGCCCTGACTCTTCCCTTGGAGAAGTGAGACTGGAACACAGGAAAATGATTAGAGGGCTAGATGGTGCTGCAGATTGAGAAAGAGAAGCCTGGGAGGAGATAGCAGATGGATGAGATAAGCAGCTGTGTGCCGAGCTGATGGATAGAGAACGAGTGTGGTTTTCCTTTACGAGCTCACCCTTTTAAATATTGATCTGGGAGCTTTCTTGGATGCGTATCAGTGAGCTCTGATTTACGTTCCCATCTCTGCCTGTCTGTGTTCTTTTCCCAGTGGAAAATCAAAGGGCTTGTAACCTACAAATACCCATTTTCCACTTGGCCAGCTCGCTGGCACGTGTGAGCACCGCTGCATGCCAGCTGTGCACAGATGTCCATGGGCTTTGCCATCTGCAAAGCGTGGGACAATGCCTTCTCCTCGCGTGGAGCAGCAGTTGGAAGGGGTGGAGGACAGGCAGAGAGCACTTCTGATACCCTTAAAGGAAGATTTATTTTTTTTTCCTTTATTTTCTTCACCCACTGTCCTTTGATCTTTCTCTGGCCTGTGGTTCAATCCAAGGAGTGGTGTTTAACTTTCTTTATGTACCATTTCTGCCAGCCTATTTGAACTTGAGGAATTGGGTTTTCCTTACGACTTCAAAGCCAAGTTTAATGACTGTAAAGAGCAGCACAGCTGTGGCACTCCAGGTACAAGACATCCTGTCTCAGGGATTGTCAGGGAATAATAAAAGCATACATGGTAGAGACATGTTGTAAGTCACCTGTGCTGTAAATAAATGTGCCTGCTGCTCTCAGAATTGACTTCTCTTCATCGTACTCCGAATGATTCGCTGAATTGAAACGCTTTCAGATCTGAAGGGAGGGGATGGGGAGAAAAAAACCTGTTCCCTGAAGATAAAAAGTGTAATAGTCTATTTTATTTTCCACTTTCCACATCAATAATGAAAAGTTATCCTCCAGGGACAGCTAGCAACATGCTCAACTCTACCTCTTACACATCAGCAGCACAAAGTATCCCTCGACGTTGAGGCTGTGATCCAAAGCGCTGGGCAGATCAGAGCTGGGGCAAGGAGGGGAAGCAGGGGCAAGGCAGAGCTTGCTTCCAGCCTGAGGCTATCTGAGTTCCCAACTGACAAGTGTTACCACTGAGGTCATGTCTACAAAAGCAAATGGAGGCAGAGTGGCTCTGTTAAGATTATAAAAAAAAAAAAATTGGGAAAAAAAAATACAGGGAAAAGAAAATAAAATGGCATAAAAATACAGACAGAAGCTGTCAAACATGGCATCATTTCTCTTTAAGTCAAAAATAAATAATATATAAATAAGGATTCCTTTTTCTTGCTGATGCTAGAGTTGACCAGGAGCTCAAATACCTCAAGGAAATGGGCTCTGTTCACTTGATTTCTTCCTCTAACTACGCCTTTTATTGCTCTGTTTTCCCCTTTTACACCAGCTTCTCCCCCAGCTCTCAGTCTACAGTGACATTACACCCTTCTGAAAAAAATTATCCCCTCTGGTTGGACCAGAACCAACTTGGCTATGGCTCAAGTTTCTCCCAAAGAACTGTTTTAGGAGACAACATCTTCAATTTGCCTTCTAGACTGGGAGCATTAAATGTCAGGGTGGAGGACAAAGACATGATAGGCAATGCCAAGGTCATGCAGAGCATCTGTTACCTCTAAGGACCAAGGTCTTCCTCTACAGGTGAAGATCAATTCATAAGGTCATTAAGTCCACCCTGACAGCAGATGACCCTTTTAGCCATCTTCAAGACTTATTTCCTCTAGTTGTCTAATGATCTTCTCCAAAATGCTTTCATCCAGACAGGGTGATGCTGTTATGATCCGTGTCAGCATCCAGAGCAGGGAAGAACAACAGCACCACACTCTTGGACTCACCAAAACTGGGACATGCCTCTTTTTTTGCAATAATTCAGCTTTGGGGTTCAGAGTCTTTGCCACAGCCTGCCCTGTTTTCTCATTTCCATCCCCCATTGATATTTTTCAGCCTGCTGGGTCTCAGAAGCATGGTGACACACCATTAGCAGCCTTGTGCTACTTGCTAAATGCCAGTAAATTCGCTAGCAAAAGCAGGCAATCATTCTGGGCAGCTTAATCTTTGGCTGCTTAAATTAAGATCTTTTACAAGGGCTTTATTTGCAAGGAAAGAATGATCAGCTTGTCCTGAAAATGAGATTCTTTTTAAAGTGTTTCATCTGCATTACTCGCTTTTGACAAGTTTGACGTGATGGAAGTCCTGTTTGAGTACATACTTGGAGGGTTTGGTGTAAATTCTGGGCAGGCTTCTCAGGGAATGGATCTTCAAGTTAACTCCACAGCCAATTACTGACAGTGACCCACCTCTTCTGCTTTCTGCAAGCAAATAAACCCTGAATTTGTTTTTATATTCCCATCCCTGTGTTTTTCTCTGCAATTAAGTGCTGGGTTTTTTTTTTATGGCTGCATCTAATGCCTTGGTGTAAAATAAATCACTCCAAAGCTGAAGTTATCCCTCAGAGTCACCAACTAGCCAAGAAACTGTCATGCTAGTCAAGCCAATATGGCACTTGCCTGGGACTTGTTAGCCATGAAAGCAATTGCATCTGATTTTTATCAAGGTGAGAGGGAAAATGGATACCTTCATGTTCATTAAGGAAATAACAAAACTAATGATAGAAATCTGTGGTGAATAACAATAATGGACACCCCACAAACAGCCTCTTGGGAAATGCCAGCCAGCTGGAAAATGCAAGTTACAAGCATTTTACATATTCCAATTTGTTCTTCCATTTTTCTTTGTTTAATAAGGGAGAGAAAGTGCTCTGTGTGTGGAACAGAAAAGAGAAGGCAGGCAGCAACAGTGCCTTTCCCAGTGTGCACCACTAACAGGTCTGTGATGGATGGAGTTCCTCTGGTGTCCCAGCAGGCATGACAGTAACTGTCACCAATCACAAGTAAAACTGAAGTAATTAATAGCAGGAGCACCACCATCTTTCACTCTCATGCAGTCGGCTCCCACTTAAATAATGAGAATCTTAATTTCTTGCTTGACTTGGGCTGGGCTTTATTGTACCTAAGGTAATCCTAGCACAGAGCTGGAGGACCTTCTTGGGGCAAAGCTTAACCACAGGGACACTGATTCCTCAAGCAGAAAGCTGGGGACCGCCCTACTATTGCCACACCAGGACCCTCACTGCTTCCTGGCTCCATAAATTATTTGTGTCCTTTTTCTTCCTTTCTTTCTTTTTTTTTTTCTCCTGAATTAAATAAAAGCTGCAGCAACAAGCTCAGAATATTGGTATTATTTATTATACTTGGGTAGGGGGTAAAGCTTCTTCTATTGCAGAGTAAAAAATACACATCAGCAGATTTGATGCAAATCCCTGGCACTCCAAAAGCTGCCCCAAGACCAGTGTCCTCCAGAAAGCCCAGTCCAGGGGAAGACATGCTGCAAGAAAAGGGATGGCAGATCTGGAGGTGGAGGGCGAAGGGGAGGAAGGAATGAGTCAAGAAGCCCAAGTGCTGTGCCCCTGCCAGTCTCCTCATGTTACTGAGATATCACCATGCTACAACCCACGGTGGGGGTTGCCCAATGTGTTTCTGGCCTCCAGGGAGCCCATCCAGGGTGCTGAGTGTCCAGTCTTGAGCCACACATAGGGTGATGGAGCATAAAGCTCTGCACAGAAGTGGGAAAGTTGCAATAGATCAGCTTAGAGTGAAGAGAATTGGAGGAGAATCGAGAAAGCAAGAGCGCAGCACTGCCTGCTCCGGCACCGAATCCCTCTTCCCACCGCTTGTGCCGTGAACTAGAAGTCTATCACTTCAGCCTAATGGAGCATCATCAACTTACCTCGATGAGGCACTTAATGGAAAGAGCATTTATCCCACTTGGATTGCCAGGCACACTTTATGACAGCTCTTTGCGCAGGAGATGTCATCGTGCATTTGCTCCTTTGTTAGACGAGATTGGAGTTATCAGCGGTTGAGTAAACCCTGCGTTCACAGGAACATCCTGCATATGTTGGCAGGACAAAAAAGAAACAGAAGAGGGAAAAAGGTAGAGCTGGTAGAGATAGGTATGACTGGTGATAAGGTGAGATGCAACAAAGCTGTTCTCCAGCAAGACAAGATGATTTGGGTTGTATCCTTAACTGGTGTAATCCCTGTGATGAGCTGCAGTCACACCACCACCAGTGGTGTCTGTGTTTAAGCAGAAAATAAGTAATTCAGAGTAATCACCATGCAGGATTGAACATGATTCTTAATGAGAATATGATTCTTAATGAACAGAGATATCTGCAGCTTCTGATTTTCCATATAATATTCTGAATTAGTTTCTTGCTATGGGTTGTACAACAAGCTGGGGTAGACAGCTCTTAAGAGTAGGTTTCTAACATGTCCATCTTGAGCTGCACTAGTAGTAAATGTCCTGTCCACCTGCAGTGTGGCAGTAGATGGTCTGAATATAGCACCACACTAATTCACACCAACCTAAGAAACACTCCCCATACAACACAAGCTACCAATTAAAATAAGGCATAAAAACCTTATTTACAAATACAAAGAAGAAGAAAACTCACAGTTGGAGTGAGCCAGCTACAGGGTAAGAGAAGGTATGAGTCCATCCTGCCAATTCCTGTAAGGAAATGATAATAAATAAATAAATAAATAAATAAATAAATAAATAAATAAATAAATAATGATTAAAAAAGAAGTAATAATTGGTCTTCCTTCCTGAAAGCAGGCTGAGACATATCCTGAGCAGGGGGAAGAAAATTTAGAGTGACACATTCTGAAGAAAAAGAAATTAGATCCAGAAAAAAATAGTGGAGATGCTGCTGAGTTTAGGAGAAGAGAGGGCAGTTACTCTGTGTACCTCAAATTTCTACCTGTTGTAGCAACTGGATTAGTGCAGAAAAGACGTTTGTACACAGGGCTGAGCAAGCACTGCTTAATCTCTTGGCAAACCCAGGTTGCACAGCAGAGTTGGACTCACCCTGTGGACTTAGCTCCCTTCCTGCTGCTGTGTGGGATCAGATCTCCAGATCTGCAGGTCTCTCCAGACCACTCTGCAGCCAAATGCCACCTGAAGTAGTGACAGCAGGATCCATCCCACCAGCATCAACAGTAAGAGAGGCAAAGAGCAAATCATCCACTGGTTCAGGATGGGTGAAATAACCCTCTAGAGTGGCCCCCCTCTCTGTTTACCATGGCATGAGTCTAGATGACAGTTTTAATCAAGCACGTGCAATTTAGGTGTCAAAAATTAAATGCAATGGATAATCTGCATGGACATGTGCTCCAGGTCTTACAGCCTCCAGGAGCCTGGTTAAGACAGTGAGCAACGTCAGCTGAGGAGCCTCCACCTTGGGATGAGACCTCTGTTGAGCATCAGACCTCTGTTAAGCATCAGACCTCCACTGAGCATCAGTACCCCACTCACAAAAGCCTTTTTGCTGGATGATCTCCTGCTTCTCCCTACTGCTCTTTGCAGAACCACGAGGCCTCTTTTCCAAGAAAACCAACAAGTTTTTCCTTCTGCTTGCAAGTCCTTTCCAGCAGGTAACACCTGAAACATCCTCCACCTCTTCAGTGTCAGCAACCTGCTGTGGGGCAATTTTTTAGCCTGGGCAAAGGTCTATAAACCCAGGCAGAAAACGTGGATCCCATTTTCTTGGCGTGGTGGAGAGAGAGGGCTGGATGAGGGAAACATGCCTGGTGGGCCAGGGAAAAGCTGGTGGGAAGACAGCAGTTTTCACACTAACCTGCCAGTGTGGGGGGGTTTATTTGCCTCTGTTGAAATCCAGTGTGTAATTAACTGATCTCTGATAACATTTGCCTTGTCAGGAGAGAATTCAGATCTTATCTTGTCTGACAGCAGCGTTTACGGTGTTAATGCTGGGAAAGAAAGGGGGAAGCTGTAATTGTGGCAACCCTATTTAATTTGAGGATTCTGTTATCTTGTCACACGGGCTGAGATTTCACTAATAGATTCTGACTCTGGGAAAATTATATCCTCAAATAGATGGGATTTTAACAGCCAAGATCCCATTGATATTTATCAGAAAAATACAGTAAGCTGCATTGAGGGTTTAGAAATGTGGCTTCACTTAGGAAAACTGCAAAAACTGGTGGCCAAAGGATCCTACCAAGAGCTGCATCCTCCCAGGACATGAATAAAGGGTCATCAAAGCAGAGAGAGAGTGGTCCAGGGAGTTCTGATGGGTCAGAGGGAGCCTTTGCCCCCATGAATCAGTGAGTATGGGACTTACTGCCAAAGACCAGACAGCAATGATCTTTAAATGGAGGTCACACAAGCTGTGATGTAAACTTTCCAAGACATGGTTTGTGACCTGGTCATCCTGGCCAAGGTCTCACCAAACTTTTGGTTTAATCTTGGATTCTTTTTTCAGTTTTTAAAAATTATTTGCTGTTGTCATGTGTTCTCATAGAAAACCTCTCCTCTGATGTGCAGAGGGAATGTTGCCCCCCTAAAACGAGGATAAAGTTGTGAAAACATGCCCTGCCAGAGGAGAATGAGGGAAGAGAAACAAAGCCCACTGCAACCCTGTCCTGTTAGTGGACAGTGGAGTGTCTACTCCCAGCATAGGATGGCAGGAGCAATGGTGGGTGCAGACCAAGGCCACCCACGCTAGGCTGGAGAGATGTCACTCAGAGAAGAAGCCCTATGGGGAGGCACTTGAAACCACCACAAACATGTGAATCCCATCTACCACCTGCATGTCCACCCCTGAGCTCATCTGCTTCCACATCCCCACAGCACATGAGCAGAGCATGAGCTGGGTGCATGGAGGGGCACCAGTGACCACCACCAGACTCAGCATCACCTCTGTCTTTGACCAGAGCAGTTATGATGGATCCCTGATGTGGACCTAGCTTGGGTTTACAGGCAAAGTTATTTGCCTAGAAGAACAAATGCCCACAGAGTATCTACAATACCCTTTACAGCTAATGGACAATCAATTATTTCTATTTATGATAATATCATAAACTCCAGACTGCAGAAACTCACTGCATCTTCATCAAGCCTATTGATTACCTTGCAGCTCACTAACAACTATTCTTAGGAGACTTCCATCCCTTCAGTCCAGCCTGACTCCAGCACAAACCTTGCAGAAACAGATTATTTGTGTGTCATCTGTGCATGGGCAAGGTTTTGAAAGACCCTGCTTGCACTTGAAAAATATTTGCTTGGAAACCAAACTAGTGATAAAGCTTCCTGTGCTTGCTATCAGCCAGGAGCATGAAGCAGATGTCTGCTCCATAGCACTGAGATACTCAGGTCCAACAGTATAATCCAGCCATGCTGGATTTACCCAACAGTTTTATCTTTCTTGATGTTTTTTTTTTTTTAATTTATTTTTTATTTTTTCCCTCCTCTGTGCAAGATAAGAATACTAAAAATAAAATAAAATAAAATAAAATAAAATAAAATAAAATAAAATAAAATAAAAAATAAAATAAAATAAAATAAAATAAAATAAAATAAAATAAAATAAAATAAAATAAAATAAAATAAAATAAAATAAAATAAAATGACAAATAGCTTTGTTAGTGGATATTGGGGGGGGGTGTCTTTGTTATTTATTTATTTATAGCTGATTAATTCTTATCGGTGATGCCAGCTGTCAGCAAGACAAATGTGACACCCTGTTAACACCTGATTCCCTGAGACTGCTGCCCAGATAATTCATGTTGTTTTGGTGAGGCACCCGTTTGGTTTGGCTCAGGTCCCTGAGGTCCTGGCTATCTTGTTTCCCCAGGAGCACTTCAAAGAAGGGATGGCTGAGGGACCAACCCCAACTCCCCTTCCCTGTCTCCCCTCTTTTCCCTTGAGAAAGGAGGAGGTTGAAATCTCCCTGCTCTTGGGCAGCAGGCAGGGATGTGAGAGCACGTTCTGGTTGGGTTTGTGCTGTGGTGTCTCTGAGTAAGGGCTTTGCAGAAGCGACAGAGGACGGGAGGGACCGAGCTCTGCCAAAGCCTGACCCAGACTGGCTGGAGCCCAGCCCAGCCCAAAAGCTGCACTCAGCTGAATTTCAGCCAGAATTTCCCACCAAAGCTGTGTCCTCACGATTGAGTTTTGGGTGTTTTTCCAGCCCAAAGGGTTTCTGAGGACCAGGAGTGCTAGAGAAAAGGGGAGGGTAGATGCTGCAGCAGCACTCCGTGCTTCCCCTAAGTCCTGCTCCACCTTCCTGGGCTCTGTGCTAAGCTAGCTTTATTAATTTCTCCCTGCAGCACCCTGGGGAGAGGGAAGGGTGCTCTTAATCCCCTGTGCAGAGAGGGAGAGCATATTCTGCACATGGCATGGAGGGGTATTGCTGCAAACCCTTGTTGACACACTGTTCACTGGAGGCACCTATTGAAGCCACTTGCAAGTCAACAGGAATTGAGCTCCTCACCTATCCAGCCACTGTGACAAGGCAGCCAGAGCAGGACTCAGCAGGACACATGGCCAGGAAGGTGATGCAAGGAAGGGGAAGCAATGGGAGATACCTCCTACATCCTGCTCTCAGGAGAGCCAGGCAGCTAAATGGTGTGTGCTGTCTGCTCTGCAGATTTTGTGACTTGTGCGTCACAGAGTGAGTTTTAAATAGCCTTGGGCATAGCAGTTGTTTCCTTTATTGCTCTGAGGAAATCAGGTTTAGGATGGAGGTAGCCTGAACTGGCAAAAGGAAGATTCACAGACAACTTAAGCAAGAGGAGCTTTCATTTTCATTGGAAATATGTCAACATTTTGGCACAAGATCCTGCTTGAAAACAAATAAAATGTCAACCGCAAGCCAAGGATTTTTTGTTTTCCCAGTGAAATATTGAAATTTACAGCAGGAAGCAGGGAGAGTTCATGGAAAAAAAATATAAAAAACACACTCTGTCAAAAACTTAACAAATTCCAGCTTTGGTAGGGAAACCTTCTGACCAGAGTCCCCTCTCCAAAGCCCAGTCCCATAAACCATGTCTCCTCCTCGCCATGGTGCTGACCTACACCCCAAAGCAGAGGTGCAGCTCTCCAGAGGAGGATGCTGACATGGATCCTGTGGGCAAGAGCTCACCCAACAGAACAGCATCCCAGCATGGAATCATCAAATGTTGTGAGTTGGAAGGAACCCACCAGGATGATGGAATCCAACTCCTGTCCCTGCACAGGACAAGCCCAACATTCACACCATGTCCCTGAGGGCCTTGGCCAAATGCTGCTGGAATCTTGTCAGGCTTGGGGCCATCAGCACCTCCCTGGGGAGCCTGTGCCAGTGCTCCACCACCCTCTGCCTCAAGAACCTTTTCCTCATGGCCAACCTCCCCCTCCCCTGCCACATCTTCCTGCCATGGCCTCTGCTCCTGGGAGCTCCCTTGGGAGGAAGCAGATGTGTTGCTGCAGTCAGGTGAGGGCTGATGGGCAAACCTTGTAAGTTGTGTGTCTTCAAGTGTCTTTTTTTCCTCAGGGAAGAGAAGTCTGTTCGTTAAGAGAGCTCCTTCTAATTCTCTTGAGACAAAAATTACGTTAAACTTCCAGAAAAAATCTATTTTGCTTCATCTTCAGCTGCTTCCTTTTTAGCAGTTCTCTCTCTAATGGAATTACTGAGATACTTTTGAAGAGCACAGAGCCTTATCTTCACCTTTGCTCTCTTTTCGGAAATGATTTAGTGCAGTTCTCTTATCTGGCCAGAATTAAAGTCTTTACAATATGTTTTTCCACTGTTTTATCCACTCCTCCCTACCCCCTCCAAAAACACTACAGACTTTAAATCATTAGGGGTAAAAAAAAGTTAAAAAAAAAAAAAAAAAAAAAAAAAAAAAGAAAAAAAAAGAAAAAAAAAACAAGGAAAAAAACCAAGGAAAAAAATCAAGGAAAAAAACCCAAGAAAAGAACCCTTTTGATTTTGAAAGCAGAAGTTATTCCAAGAAAAGCTGATTGGTAAAATATTGTCCTTTTATGAAGGGGGGTTGGACAGTTAACGAGCCTTCTACAGGAGGTTGGCAAAGAAAGGGGGAAAGGAAGCAAAAGCTGCTCATGGGACAGCTCTGCTGCAAAGTCTTTGTTAAACGGCCTGAGCTGCAGATTAACTCTGTTTGCTTTGTGCTGGGGGTTGTCTCACCCGCTTGCCCTGGGGGCTGCCGAGGTCTTTGCTGGATGCACGGAGCTCTTTGCTTTGCTGAGCTGTTGTCCTTCCGCTGTGTAACTCTTGGTGGAGCGGATTGCTGGCTGCGGGGCTTTAGCGCGGGCGGCGTTGCCGTGGAGGCACTGTTGGCTCATGAATAAAGCACCACAGTCAAGCAGAACTGGAGATACAGCAGCTCTTCCCTTTCCTGTTTGTCTCCCTTATCTGATGGATCAGCTCTGTTGTTGTATGGGACTTCAATTCTGAAATGCAACCCTCTCTGGTTGGAGAGAGCTGCAGAGATTTCTGCGGGTGTTGCTCACCTGTCCTCACTGAAACCCTGCCTGGAAGCGTTGGATCTGCAGAGGTTGAAGGACCTCTCTGCTCCTCACTGCAGCCCTAACCTGCAGCGTGGCCTCAGACACATCAGTCCACCTCACTTCATTTCTTTTGCACCATCACAGGAGGTTCCACTTAAATTTGAGAAATAACTTCTTTCCTGTGAGGGTGCCGGAGCCCTGGGCCAGGCTGCCCAGGGAGGGTGTGGAGTCTCCTGCTCTGGAGACATTCAAGACCCACCTGGACACCTTCCTGTGTGATCTCATCCAGGTGTTCCTGCTCTGGCAGGGGGATTGGACTGGATGAGCTTTTGAGGTCCCTTCCAATCCCTGACACTCTGTGATTCTGTGATCATCTTTTGACTCTCTAGTTGGGAAATCCAGCACCCTGGACTGTCACTTCCCACTCAGACAGTCTCACGTGGCTGGAGCAGAGCACGAGGAGGGTTATCGGAGTGAGAGGCAGCTGTAACAAGGATACAGCAATGGGAACTGGCCTGGGTACTCAGGCAGGGCCAGCAAGGTGCTGGAGAACATCCCTCAAAGCCCATTCTTTGGTGTGAGGGTGGTGAGACCCTGGCCCAGGTTGGCCAGAGAAGCTGTGGCTGCTCCTCCCTGGAAGTGTTCTTGGCCAGGTTGGATGAGGCTTTGAGCAACCTGGTCTAGTGGAAGGTGTCCACTTCTCTTAGAAAACACCTTCTGGCTGGCAGAAGAACCTAGCACCATCACCACAAGTAGTAGAGGTTTTGCTCTTCCAGCTGAAAAAAACCCAGCCAAGAGTTAATCCCATGCAGCTGCCAAACATTTGCAGGATGAGACTTCTAGAGAGGGGCTGCACCCACAGCCCACCAGGTCCCCATCGCTTCACCCTAAGTCCTCCTTCTCCCCATTTGCTCTCCTCATCCACACAGTTCCTCATGGAGAGCATCATTTCTGTACAACACAGCACAGAGGAGAACTGTGATCAGGGACAGAGAAGTCACCACAGTTTATTTAACAAATTCCAATGCAAAGAGGGTGGCTGCTGTGGAGTGATTTCACCTTGAGAGCTGACCCAGGTGGCAAAATGGGTGTGAAACCGGTCAGGAGAGTCAAATACCAGATGTCAGTAGATGCTTGATGGAGTCGTTAGTGGAAGCAGTGAAGTGGGCAGCGCCTGGGGGAGTTAATGAACTCGTTCAGCCCTAACACTGGGAAGAGGGGAAGAGGGACGGCGCCTGGGAAGGGATGATGTGAGACTTGGAAAGAACTGAGGAGTCAATGAGGTGGAGACATGCCAAGAGGCCATGGAGGAGGTTTCTGCTCTAATAGCAAGAATATGGGGTGGGAGAGGGGGCCAGGGGAGTATGAGGGGTGATTTGAAATGCGATGGCCTGAAACAACTGAAATGCAAGCTCACCTTCTGGGCGGTGGGGCAGGAAGGAGGTGATGCCTGTGGGGTGTTGCACAGAGGCAGAGCTTCAGAGAAGGAAAGAAAAGGAAAAGGGAAAAGAAAAAAAAAAGAAAAAAGGAAAAGGGAAAAGAAAAAAAAGAAAAAAGGAAAAGGGAAAAGAAAAAAAGAAAAAAGGAAAAGGGAAAAGAAAAAAAAAGAAAAAAGGGAAAGGAAAGGAAAGGAAAGGAAAGGAAAGGAAAGGAAAGGAAAGGAAAGGAAAGGAAAGGAAAGGAAAGGAAAGGAAAGGAAAGGAAAGGAAAGGAAAGGAGAAAAGAAAAAGAGAAAAGCCACATTCAGAGCAAGTGGGACCAATTGCATCAGTTATTACATCTGCTCCAAGTAGGGATGATTGACCAAGGCTTCTGTGCAGGCTGTGCATTACTGGGGTTTTTTAAAGAACACATCTTCACACTCACATAAAACCAGCAAGAAAAGTTTGTAGCTTTTTTTCCTAGAACAACCCCAGCAATTTGAATGATGATAGAAAGACAAAGGGCACAAATCCAGGTGGTAAATCAGTCCAGAAAGAGCAGCAGAGTGTCACAGACCTGTTCTCCTTTTCCCCCATTAAGCACTTTTATAGCCCAGGCTGGGGGCAGATGTATTTGCATTTAAATTTTCCTTCCCCCTCCAAGGTGGCACTTGTTACCTTCTGCTTCTTTGAATCAGGAGCTGCAGAATTGCCAAAGGAAAATGAAATAAAATGTCACCTTTTTTATTTAATATTTAACTGCTGCTTAGACTCCTCCAAGAAAAGACCCTGATATTACACTTTGGATTGAATTGTGATGGCTCCACCTGAACGTTATATATTGCTGGTGCTCCATTATTCATTAATCGTAGCTTTTCCTGTCAAGATCAACATGTACTTCTCAGCTGGTGCCTTGGCTGTGTAAAGCCTCAGATAGGGAGGGAATGGAAAAAAAGATGTCTCTTAATTGTTGGGGGATTTCAGATATGGCTTTTAAAATGTCAAGGATGGTTCCTGAACGATGGCATCCTTTTCCCTGGGAGCTCTAGATGGCCAACAGATGTTAACAGCCCTCAGCTCCACCCTTTATGAACTATGGAGAAAGTAGATGATATGAGGATACAGGCAGTGAGGTCTGATTGTAAATTCATTCCTGGGGAGCATCAAAAAATCCCAAACCCAGGGATTTGGTGCAGCCTGCAACACCACTCATTGTACCAAGGTTCAAATGATTGTTTGGCTTCCAAAAAGTGATGAAGCTGTCATTAGATGGGGACATTTAAGGGGTAGAAAATAAATTTAGGGCATTTTCTAGCTTGCCTTGTTCTGCTGAAGCTTGAGGGTAGAGCACTCTTGGGTCAAATCCTTCCTCATCCACCTGGATGAGCCACTCAGCATCTCTGCGGTTCAGCTCCTGCACTGGGAGATGAAGGTGCTGGAGATCAGACAGCATGCATGCTCTGCAGGAAGGAAGGCTCCATGTGGTACATTTTGGGCTTGTTCTCTTGCATTTTTCCATCAAGCTTACTGCTATTTCATTCCTTAATCAGCTCTTTAGGGTACAGATTTCTCATCAAACCTTGACTTCCCAACTTTGGACCAATCTGGTTTCCAGTGTGAAACTCCCAGCGTAACACACACCAGGGGAGGTGCAACACCATCCCTTCAAGAGGGAAGAGGAATGGAGGAGAGCAGAGTAAATGTCCCTGTGGTCAGAGGAGGTCACAGTTTCACCTATGCAGCCGGAGCTGGAGGCTGGTGCAGGATCCCAGGATAAGAGGAAATGGGCTCCAGTTGTGGCCAGGGCAGTTGAGATTGGATGTGAGGAAGAATTTCTTTGCTGAAAGGGTTCTGAGGCATTGGAAGGGGTTGCCCAGGGCAGTGGTGGAGTCCCCATCCCTGGAGGGACTGAAGAGTTGTGTAGACACAGTGCTGAGGGACATGGGTCAGTTGGGGACTGGTCAGTGTTGGGTTCATGATGGGACTCGATGATCTTAAAGGGCTTTTCCAATCCAGGCAATTCTGGGATTCTCTGATCCCAGTGCTTCCCACATAGGCTGTCCTTGGGCAGCACACCTTGGGTCTGTGTGTCTGTCAAGAGCTGCTCAGAGGAGACATCCCACCCATCAGCTCTTCTCTACACCACTGACCACAGTGTCAGTGTGTTGAGAATTGTTGTTTTCCTCTGCTTTTTGCAAGCAGGACACTCTTCAGGCCATAAGGTCATGCAGCCAAGAAGGAAAAACTGAGAGTTTCAGCAGAACTGGAGCAAGCTAATAACTTGTACTGAGGATGAAGAACATCTCCCCATGACAGTCCCCAGAAGCCACAACAGCGAGTGGGTCTGCAGCATCCTCAGCGTGTGCACACACTGCTCTGCTCCATCCTCTGCAAGCTTTGCTGTCCCTGCAAGGAGAGGGCAGGGCTTAGCCATGCCTCCACCCTGAAAGAAAACAGAATGTCCCCAAATGTCCCTCAGACATCACTGCTATCTCCACACTCGCTGAACATGTTTATTACAGGGCAGGCAGGAATCTCGTATTCAGTGGCAGCCCCGTGCTCCCCTCACTTGTCCTTCAGTTTAATGGGCTAGGGGTATAAATCACCCAGCTGATCCTGCACACGGGCTCTGGCTATATTTTGTTATAAAAAACATTTGCTCTGATTTATAGGGCACTGGGCTTTGAATTAGTCTAGCTTGAAAACTGAATCCAATCTTTCCATCAAGTCTGGGTTTTTTTGCATTATGAATGGCTTAGCTGTTTAGTAATGGAATGCCAATCAGCCCTCGCTTCTCTCCATAGGCAATGCTGAGAAGATCATTTTGGAACATGGACTCTGTGATTAACTGAAACGAGCTGTAAAATTGTGTTTTGTTTTAAAGCTTTTTTTTTCTTTTGCTGGGTGATTCCTGAGTGGATTGTGGAGTCACCTGGCTGGTGGTGGGAAGGGGTTTAAAGGTGGAGAGGGAAGATTGCCTGTCTGACCTGTCCACCTTGTCACTGTCAGAGTTTTCTCATATGTAAAATCATTTCCTAAGTTGCAGGAACATCTTAGCAGGTAGGACCAGATCTGAGATCTGGCCTACAAACTTGCACAGAAGGGTGATAGCTTCCTCCTTACTTTCCAAGCAGACTGTTCTCCCTCCCTGGGGAAGGCAAACCACAGCACTCCTGGCATGCAGACTGCTGAAGCCAGTCGTCATCTCCACGAGCCTGCAGCCCCTCATGACCCTGAGCTGTGTTTGGAGCTGCTTTCTGGCTTTGCAAGGTGAAAAAGATGCAGCACAGACCCGTATTGTCCGTGCAAGCCGTGCTGTGCACACAGCCACGCACAGGGCTGCTGCAGCTCTTCAGCACCGCTTCTACAGGTGCTTGGGGATAGACATGAGTTAGAGGACAAGTAAAAAATGAGATGTGTGGTTGCTATTTCCACCCCACCACTCTCAAACCCTGGCTTGATGCAGAGCACTCTCCCATGGATATGAGCAGCAGGTCCAAGCTGACCCAAGACCCTCAGCCAACCTCAGAGCATCACTGGGAGCTCCAGCAGCCCCTGTGAAGACACATCCCACCTAAGCATGGAAGATGACAACAACTCAGAAACCCCTGTGGCCCCATGACAGTCAGGCTGCTGTTAATTACCCTCCCCAACAAAAGTTCTTGCCTTCTCTCTAATCAGCATTTGTCAAACTTCAGTTTTAATGAACCTTTCTCCACTGCATGCCTTTGACACTACAGTAACGGAGCTCTCCACCTTCAACTCATATTTTTTTTGCTTTGTCATATACACAGGAGCATAAAAATAAGCTGGTTTTCAATCAAACAACCCAAGGTTCTCCAAATATTTCATATTCAACTGGAGTGAATTATTCAGTGAATTATTTTGCTGTATTTAATGAGTTCCAGTTTGATTTGACTAAGTGTAACTCTGCAAACACATTCTGTCTGCTCCCATCCATCTCCACAGCAGCTTTGAGATATTCCTTTAAAGTCATGTTTAGTGGCTTTAGGTTAGGTCTCATTAATACAGTAATGATTTTACTGAAGAGCTCACATGCTAAAACCCACTCTGCAGAATACATTAGTGAAATCACTTTAAATGGGCTGAAATAAATAACTTTCTGGAGGTTTCACAATGCAGCTCCAAAACATCTGAGCAGATATACACTCGAATGGTGAAATGAAATCCATGTTTCTGTGTAGAAAACTGATGAAATTCCACGTGAGCTAATGGCAAGACAGATACAGGGGCATGGTTACAGGCTGGCAATGGGGAGGAAAGGGTTCCCATCATCTCAAATCTCAGCTCAGCTCCTTTTATGTAAATTTGGGGATTTTGCTGGATGTATTTGGTGCCTGGTTCCCTCTCCCACCTCCCCTCCCCGCGTGGGTTTTGCACAGTGCATTGGAGGCGTGAGCATCCCGGCATCCATACATAGAAATAGTCATTCAGAGAAATCAAGAGAGGATTAAAAAACAACAACAACAAAAATAGTTACGTGAGTGTCAGACTCCAAGCTGGCTGGTTTCCCTCAGATTTGTGTCTCCTGGGTGACTGTGAGTTCTGGTTTAGCCTTTTCATGTCATTAAGGCTCCCCTGTCTTCCTCCCCGCCAGCCCGTGCCGCGGCTCTGACGTCTGATCGAGTACACGATGCTGCTGCGAGCTTCACTCGGGTCATTCGTGGGGCTTTCTCCTCTGCTCAGTGGCTATTGACAGGAGATGAAAGAAACATGATGAACATCTCTTCCTCTATCAAGTTTGCTTCAAAATAGCCAACAGGTTCAAAAGTTCTGGAGGTGGCAGGAAGCACAGGTAGGCACACACATACTCACGGTGTCGTTTGTGTTGAGCTTAATTTCCTTAGGAAAATGGACTCAACATCTGCAGAAAGTTTTCCTGTTTACAAAGTCACATTTGTGTGTAAGATCTCACCATGTGGTGGTCAACTAACAGGCACAGCAGCAACGACTGGCAGTGCTCATGCCTCAGTTTCCCTCCTGACAGAGTGAGAATGGTGATGTTAACCCTTTTATTTTATTTTTTTTTCTTTTTAACTTATTTTAAGACTGACAGTTGGAAGAGTTATCTAAGAGCAAAGCATTTAGTATTAATTCACCAGTGGCCAATTTTGTACCTGGGAACAATCCGTGTTTGATTGTGCCGGTGCCGATAGATTGCATTTCATAAGGGTGTCCCTGGGAGGAGTCAGAGCTGGGATCTTTCTCAGTGGGAACAACCATGAGCTGTGATGTATCGCTTCACTCTGGAAACATTTATAGCATGCTCCTCACAGTGGGCATCTGCAAAGCAGCTTCTTAAGCTTTTATCACAGCAGGGTAATATCGACAACCAATGAACTTCCCCTCGCCGTAGCAGTTAGAGAGGGATAGGTATTAAAATCCTTCACCCGCTCGGCTCCCCGTTGACTTTCCTTCGTGCTAAGCAACTGGCTTGTCATGGGGTGATGTCTCACCAGGGGAGAGGTCTTTGGCGAGGCACTGTCCTGGAGGAAAGCATCCAGGCGGATGCAGCACGCCAGCCCCAGACATCCCAGCCACTGCACATCAGGGGACAGTGCCCTCAGGGTGGGGGGAAACACCCACAGACCTCCCTAAAGCTGGGAAAAACACCCACAGTTGCAGGATGACCCAAGAACCTTGTTGCAGCACCCACCTACCCATCTTACACCCAAGAACCCTACTGCAGCACCCATCTACCCACCCTACACCCAAGAACCCTGTTGCAGCACCCACCTACCCATCTAACACCCAAGAACTGTACTGCAGCACCCACCTACCCACCTTACACCCAAAAACCCTATTGCAGCACCCACCTACCCACCTTACACCCAAGAACCCTATTGCAGCACCCACCTACCCACCTTACACCCAAAAACCCTATTGCAGCACCCACCTACCCACCTTACACCCAAAAACCCTATTGCAGCACCCACTTTACACCATGCCCAAACTGGTGACTGTCAGGGTGGGTCCACTGGACTGCGTGGGGCTGCGCTGATTTACACACACCAAAGCACAAAACCACCGGTGGGAGACAAGCAAAGGACCACAAAGGTGTCCTTATTCCAAGGGACGGACAAGCTTGGCACTGGGACATGGGAAGGAAGAGGCTAAAAAGGTGGAATAAAACAAATGCAGACAAACACAAGATGTCCCTTTGTGACTTTACCTCCGTCTGCCTCTTCCTGTCTGTCTCTTTGTGCTCAAGGCTTCAGCCAAAGGTCATTAAATCAATAAGCAGATTTCCTGGTATCCAACCATTTGGGGGGTCAGAATCTTCTCATCCAAGGCAGGGACCGTGGCCCTGCATAGGAGCGTGGCCCCCAGCACGTCGCTCCATTTATTCTCATGATCGTTATTGAAATATCACTCACGGTTCCTGCATCGATTTTGGCACACGAAGCCGGGATTCGATTCTCTGTTAAAATAACAGCTCCAGCCCAGCGCTGGCTGCCGAGGGGTGGGGGAGAAATCACACTTCCTGGCATGAAAGGTTTGGGGTGCAGCGGGGGGGTACAGCAATGCTGCGACTGGGGAGTCTCATCATGAGCATGGGAGTCTCATAATCACAGAATCACAGCATCACAGAATGTCAGGGGTTGGAAGGGACCTCGAAAGCTCATCCAGTCCAATCCCCCTGCCAGAGCAGGAACACCTGGATGAGATCACACAGGAAGGCATCCAGGTGGGTCTTGAATGTCTCCAGAGAAGGAGACTCCACACCCTCCCTGGGCAGCCTGTCCCAGGGCTCTGGCACCCTCACAGGAAAGAAGTTCTTTCTCAAATTTAAGCAGAACCTCCTGTGTCCCAGCTCACACCCATTGCCCCTTGTCCTATCATTGGACACCACTGTGAAGAGCCTGGCTCCATCCTCCTGACACTCACCCTTCAAATATTTATAAACATTAATAAGGTCCCCCCTCAGCCTCCTCTTCTCCCAGCTAAAGAGGCTTATTGGATAAGGCTTTGTTGGATGGTTTTGGGAAGGGATCTGGAAAAGAAGAGGTATGCCAGGGTGCTAGTGTTGATGTGATGGTGGGTAGTCATAGGTTTGGACTAGACTCTATTGTATGGGTTTGGGAAGGGGTCTGGAAGAGATCTAGAAGATCTGGAAGGGATCTGGAAGAGAAGAGCTGTGCTGGTGTGATAGTGAATAGTCATAATTTTGAACTAAACACCACTGTATGAGTTTGGGAGGGGGTCTGGAAAAGAAGAGGACCAAGAGTTGGAGTGATGTCCCAAGTGGGATGCCCGCTGGAGATGCATGGCATGGCACTTGGCTTCTAAACATCTCTACTTTTACATCCTTCTCCCTAAACAATTGGGGAACTTGTTGTTTAAAAGCTCCTGAATCTTCACTCCCAAGACAGAGCGAGGTTTCCTCCTTTCCAAAAGCCTGAGAGCTGTTGTCCTTGAGCTCAGGTCCTTTTGGTGTCCACAGATGCCTCGGGGACAGAGCAGGGCCTCGTGTGGGTGCAGGTGGGAGGACTGGGATGTGCAGACTCCAGCTGTCCAGTTTGATTCATGTTGCAATTTCAGAGGCTGTTATTGGTACAGAAAAAGTGAATGCAGTGACTTTCTCAATAACTTTCTGTTGACTGCTCCTGCATCCACGCCTGAGGAGAGGGGACAGCAGCAGCTGGCAAGGCAAAAAAACCCAGATATTTTTAATTTTACTTTTTTTTTTTACTCCCCCCTCATCTGAAATGTATTCCCTCCACAGGCAGAGCCTGAGTGAGCAGGGAAGAGCAGTGAGGTTATCAGCAGCCCTCGGCATGGCCAGGGCAGAGCTGTGGCCTCACAGGGAGCAAGGGCAGGACAAGCACGGCTGCTCCAAAAACACCACATCCTCTCTCCTTTTCATTCTCCACATGCATCTTTTGGGGGTGAACACAGCCTCTCTCTCTCTCCACACCATCCTAAATTCTTTCTCTATCTCTCTAGTTAGGTTTCCAGCAATTTATCTGCTTGTATTGACTAGATTAGATAAAGATTTAGGTGTAAGGATGGATGGAGATGGATTGGTAGAAAGCTACCCAACTATCCATCTGTTCCTCCACCTATCCATCTCCCTTCTTAAATCCTGATACATTTCCCATCATAGGGAGCAAGCTCTCCTCCTAGATGAAGACTGAGGATAGATAGATGGATGGCAAAGTAGATCTTTATTTAATCTATCCATCTATCTATCCTCCCAGACTGACCTATCAGCCCATCTCGCCTCCTCATTTTTTCTCTGCCTGTCTATGCTCACAAACCCTGATCCATCCAGCTCCCAGTTAAGGATTTACTACAGCTTCTCTCATCAAAGAGCAAATGCATTTGACCCTTTTCATTACCCATAAAATTACTTGCACTGCTCCTTGTTTTTGCTGGACTTTTTAAACAGAGAGAAGCAGAGCCTGCAAGCTAACAAATACCCAGGTGCTCTCCTCAATTAAAGACCAGCTTAATCATCACCAGGAAGGCAAGAGCAGCATAGCTGCAGCCAGGCAGGGTGCACGAGGGACCCCAGCCTAAAAGATCATATTAAAAACCCCCTCATATCTCCTCTAGCATCAGTGGATCACATCCATTTGGATGGCCCCAGCTTACAAATTGCTAGTTAAAAGCAGCTCTCCACTGGGTCATTTTCCCATGAAGGAGTGAAGATTTGGTTCTGCAACTTCTTGATGTGGGTCTGATTAAACACTCTGCTTCCAGCCACTCTCACTCACACCGTGCTGGGTAATTTATGATGGCTCACAGGACTCTCTCGTGAACGTTCCCCATTGCTCTGGCAGCCGCGCTCTTCTCTCCCTGCTACGCGATTCCCTCGCTGAAGAGAAATGAGCTCAGCGAGTGACGATTGCTGAGCCTGGAAAAGGTTCCAGTGAGACTACATCACACCTTAAAAACCAAGAAAATTAAAGAAGGAAGGAGAAAAATATTGACCTGGAGGCCAGTTAAGTCCTTGGCACGAGGAGGAAGTTGGGACTTTAGAAAACATCTATTTGGTAAAACAGAATTTGTGCACAGAGGAGGCTGTATCCAACCCCCTCCTTCCTGCTTGCCTCCGGGACATTTTTGTCTTTGTTCATGTTTCAGCCTTGATATTTGCAAAATAAAAAGACATTTCTGGTTTGAAATGATTCTGCGCTTCACAATGTTGAGCTGATTAGAGTGAAATTAATTATTACAAACACAAAGTTAACACGGCAGAAATGGAAACAAAAAAAACCCTCCCCAAAATTGCCAAGGGAATTATTTGCACAGATCAAAAGCAATTTACTCTGCCAAGCTTTTCATATTGCAAATGGCATTTGAGAGCTCCTCCTTCCATCCCAGCGTGGTTGGCAAAGGGGTTTTGTTGAATTTAAAACATTTGGCAAAGCAGGAAAATTTTTCCTCATCCAGTTGAAGTGTTGGACTCGTTACTTTGAGGCAGAGGGGGTCTCAGAGAGTCAGGGAGCAAGAAGAGTCAAGGGCAGCCCCCCCAGAAAATGCCAGGGATGAGGTATCAGCGTGTTCCATGTGCACATTTAATAGCAATAATGCAAATTAAGGACCAGGAGCTGAGGGTGGGACTGGCTGGCTGGATGAGGCAGCAAACGTGAGGTGCTTTGGGTGCAATATATTTAGGGAATCACAGCAAAAACACCCGGGCAGGCTGGAGGGACCAGCAGACACAGGAGGGCAGGGAGAGGGCAGCTGCCTGTCTGCAAATCTCTCGTCCCAGGCATTTTGTCCTTCATTTCCTGAGCTACAAATTCACTTGGACACATGTTCTGAATTTAGAAACAAGTACATTCAGTGGAATTCATATTTTATGAGGCTCCTTTTAGGGGCATATTGTAAAAGAAATTACTAAATCAGATTTTTCTGTTCTTTCCATTCTCTTAAAACCAGTTAACAAGCATCAGGAAATAAAAAAGGACCTGCTTAGGCTGTGACATGAACCAGGAGGTTCAAGAGCCTGTGAGCATCCCAGAATTTACTATGTGCCAATGAGATGTTAAGGATTAGAGGATGGTTTTTCCTCCCATGGCAGTCCAGGAAAGCTTTGCTGTTATCACTTTGAGCCAGGTTTGGGGAGCAATCAAGTTAAATATTATAAACTTGGAGATCCAGAAGTGTGCTCCACTCTGCTGTGTGGCCCTGGAGATGGCTTTTCCATCTTCTACTTTATTTTACATTTAATCTTACAAATGGCACACACAGAATTACGTTCCAAAAGGTTGAGGCAGTAAAGTCCAGCACTCAGACCTTTGACAGCTCCAATCTGCCATTTTACTATTTGTAGATCTCGAGATAGATGCACATGTGTACACTTGAGCTGTCCACTTAGTGCTGACAAAATGTCAGGGCTTTACCTTTTCAGAAGTGACTCACGGTGTTTCGGCTGATAAATCGGAGAGACAGGGCACAGATGTGCTGTGGGTGCAGAAAGCAGCAAGTTCCAGTGGTTTACCCCAAAAGTTTCTGCTTAGAAATTGGAGAGTTCCCAAAACCACAGCTCCCCTTTGAAAATAAAGGTGGAGAGTCCCCAAAATCACAGCTCCCCTTTGAAAATAAAGGTGGAGAGTCCCCAAAACCACAGCTCCCCTTTGAAAATAAAAGTGGAGAGTCCCCAAAACCACAGCTCCCCCTTGAAAATAAAGGTGGAGAGTCCCCAAAACCACAGCTCCCCTTTGAAAATTAAAGCAATATTTGTGTCCTTGGCTATGTCTGCATCATTGACTACTCTATCTGAGGTTGAGGGGGGTGGTGGTGTGCTTTGGACTGGCCCCAGGTCTATCCCATGTCCTGGACATGGCTGGGATGCTCCTGGAGCACATTTCCCATCCAGGGATATTGAACAGGATCCAGTCCATGTTCTCCAGGATGGTTGCAGGGTATGAACCAAAACACAGCCCATGGGGACAGCAAGGAGAATCCCTCCACAGGCACATCTTGATCCCAACTAAGACATTAATTGAGATGTCTCATGAGGGCCAAGTCACCATCCCTCACCCACAGCCAAAGAGATTGGAAATTCAAGCATGCAAAGTTTTCCCATGAGGGCCAAGTCACCGTCCCTCACCCGCAGCCAAAGCTCAGAGGTTTGGAAATTCAAGCTTGCAAAGTTTCCCTCCACCCTCTTTAATCTATAAATCATCCCCTAGCCATTTATTTTGGGGAAATATATAGTTCCTGCCATAACCACGATGAGATAAAGCATTGTAAGTGTTACAACACGCAGCTAATCCCTTTAATAGATCTCTTGCTATTAATTTCAGTACTTGCTTCAGCTTTTCCAGGCCCTGTCATTATTCCTGTGGATTATGTCTTCAAGGTGGCCTATCTGCTTTATCCAAATACTTTTCATATTTCAAACTCCAGAGCTCACTTAACATTCAGCACAAACCAGCCCAAACACCTCGCAGAGCCGCTGGACGAGCGAGGCATAAATCTGCCACCCATCTCATGGCGAAACCAACGGCCCCAAGGGGAAAGGCAGAGAGCTCTGTACTGTAGTGATCTCCAAGGCAGCTGCAGAGAGGTTCTGCTGAACCTCTGAACCAACAACCTGCTCGTTCATGGAACAGCAAGAAGGTGCATTTCCTCAGCAGCCTTGTAGGACACTTTGGAAAAGAGTAGCCTTGACCTAAGAGTCACCAGAACACATCTGGTCCCATTGGCACCCTCCTGATTGACCTGCTTGGGCATATTGAAGGTCAAACAGTGAAGTTGCCTTTCTGATCTAATCATAGATGGATTTTTAAGCGACAACAGGGAGCAATTTAGGAGCCTCTGCGTCCTTCCCAGAAGTTAACAGGCCCTGACGCCTCTCAACCTGGTGCTGAGAGACATCAGAGCTTCAAGGACGAGCATCCAACTGGTGTCTCCCCAACGCCCTTGTGGGTCCCTGGCCACCAGCATCCTTCATCTAGGCAGAGAATGGGGCATGGAAGAACCACACTGCTCAATGACCATGCCTGCTGGGAAAGGATGAATTTATAGCAATGAATTCTCCCACCTCAGCTTGAACTTGTACCCAGCAGAGGTGAGCACTGAAAGAATCCAGAAAATAACCCAGACAGAATCCACCAGGAACACAACCTCCTCATAGCACATCTCAGCCTGTTTCGAAGTGACCACCACGTGCACTACCAACCAGATGCATCCAGCAAAAAAAGCTGCTCAGCATCAATTCACAGGCAGCTCCACTCAGTAATATTGGTCCAGCCAGAGAAATTGAGCCCTGGACCCCCTTTTCAAGTCCCTCGTCCCTCACTCGCTGCCTTTGTTGGGATGCCAAAGCCAATTGGGAGATGCTGAACCTCCTTGGCTTGTGTTCATTTCTGGTGAGTAATGATTATCAGTATTCAGGCCAAAGACCTCGCAGCATTATTCAATATTTTCTGCCCCTGTAACAATGACAATCCATTCTGCAGGCAGAACACAGGAGTGCAACCTTTTGTTACTCGAGTTTCTTAAGTTTTTATCTCAAAAATCAATGAAGGAATTGGAATTCCACATCTCATTTTATGGTCAGGGGGAGGGGGGCAGAGTGGGGGAAAGAGGATGAGCACAAGGGAAAATTATGAAAGAGGGGAAAAGGGAAAAAAACCACCTTAGCTCATCGAGATATGCTCATAAATTCTTTAATAATTTAATTACTGTGCATTTTGTGCTTTGGTTTTAAAGCTTTGAATGAGGGTTGGGTGGGTTTTTTTGTTGTATTTTTTTTTCCCTGCAGAGTCTATAGAATTGCTTGTCTTTTGTAGTTGATCTTCTTGGAGAAAGAAATTATTCTCCATCCAATTAATCTAATTAGAATGTAATCAAGTTGTAGAGATCTGTGCAGCAGCGTGAGTGATTAGGAAAAATTACCTTTCTGCAAAGAGTTTAAATTTAATTTCAGTTCCATAATCTAAAGCCTAAAGAAAGGAATTTGCACTGCAACCCTTGGTGCCACACTGCCTCTTTCCTGCTTAGAAGAGCAAATTTCTGCTGTATTCATAACAAACCACCCTCGTGGTGGCTCAATCCACCTGAAAACCAAGGGTTTCCATTTCCCAGAAGGAAATGGGCTGACACCCTCTGCTCGAGATCACACAACAGGGGGTTGAGAGCAGAGCTGAGTTTTTAGTGCTCCAGTCTAGTGTTTAACCCATTAGACCATGGACAGGAGATGCTGCCAGCTTGGGGGGTTGCCAGCACCAGGATGCTTTTGCCATCGCTGTGGCATTCGAGTGAGAGTGAGTGAAAAGCCCACGGCAAGGAAGAGTCCACGGGAATTGTTTTCATGTCTATGTTGCCTCTCCAAATCAAAAATAAGAATTAAAGACTTAATATTTCTCTGTGCAATGAAATATTTCCAAAATACTTTTGCTTCCCACCACATCAGGAGGTTTCCAGGGCTATAAATAGTTGAGGAAATGGGAAAGAATTAAACTAGCTTTTTTTGTTGTTGTAATTTTCTAAATAATTCCTTTGGCTTTCAGCCTCCTCATTTCCACTCAGCTGAGACATTTCAGTGCAGACACAGCTTTTCTTTCCTTCTGGGAAAGGTTTTGGGGGTGGGAGGTGTACCACCACTCTCAGCTCATCAGGGCATCAGCAAACCTAAGACAAGAAGTGTTGCATCAGGTGAAATTAAATCTCTCTGCAGCTGGTGACCAGAAGAGCTGCCTTGCTCATTAGACAGCTGTGAGCTGTTACAAGCACCTGGATCTCAAAGCCATCTACCCTTTAGCCACCTGGCCCACCCAAAACCTTGCACCAGACCCTTCTGCTTTATCCCACTAGATACAAACCATCCTTCCCAAATAACTCTCTTCCCAGGGAACATTCAGCCCTCAAAATCACATCTCTGCTGAGCTTGGGTCAGCTTCTTCAACAAGATCTTCACTGAGCTGCTGAGCTTCATCCTTGAAACCCCGTTCCTGTCAAAAACCAAGCAGCAGAAATGTTTTTGTGATGGACCATGTAGACAGACAGATACTTGCATGCACATAAGCACATGTGTGCAGCCTAAAAGGCTACAGAGGGCAATGATTTTTAATACACCCCATGAGAAGTTCTTGCTGTCCTTAAGCCAAGAGCTGAGCCTAAGAGGTGATGAGGTTACCACCCTGTCAGCTGCAGAAACATCCAGCCAAGACTCATTCCCATTGCCCAGCCAGGGCAAAACAGGGAAAAAGGGAAAGGGAAAGGGAAAGGGAAGGGGAAAGGGAAAGGGAAAAGGAAAGGGAAAGGGAAAAGGAAAGGGAAAGGGAAAGGGAAAGGGAAAGGGGGGAAAAAAGGAAAGGGAAGGGAAAGGGAAGGGAAAGGGAAATCATTATTTTGTTGTTATAATTCTCAAATTTATGAATCCCACAACATTTTTAACAGTCTATACTAACACAAGCACTTCCCACCCTTCTCTTCTTTTTGCAACCTTCTGCAGCATTTTTAGGGTGTAAATCTTTATTCAGTAGAGCTGGGAGGAGTGGGGTGGCTGCTCAGTTGCTTCCCCTTCATGTGACACTGATCCCCATCAGCCCTGGCTGTAGTAGCAGTGATGGCAATGAAGACCTTGTCCCCTTAGGACCCCCTCACTGAGCAAGACATGACCACTCATCCTAGCCCTTGAAGGAAAGGGATGAAGGAAAAGGGGGAAAAAGAGATGGTGGAAGGAGAATGAGAGAGAGAAATGAATTGCTTAAAACTTCGATTATTCTTCATTACCTTCTGCTTTATGTAAGTTCCAAGGTTCATTTACCAGCTGTAAGTAGCCCAGTGCCTTTGTGTGTAAGAGTTGTCATGCCTATTGCTCCCATTAATGTTCTACGTGCAACTAAAGGTGGCTCAGGCAGCGCTGTGAAACCAAATCAATGTGACTAATGTACCTCGTGCTTCAAATCCATAATTGTCCATTGTTGGATTAGATGGATGGGCTTGGAGGATCATGGATAGAGAGGGAGATTACTACCAGTGGGAGCTGGAAGTGATGCTTCCCCTAAAGCTCAGCAGATTGCTTCAAAACTGTTCCTTTCTTTGGTGAGACATGGGCAGGTGATGTTCTAGCTGTGGTCTGAGGGGTTCATTTGAATGAAGAAAGCTCTTTTTTTTTCTTTTTTTTTAAGGTTATAATGTGCTTTTTGCAGACAGTCCTATAAAATTGACTGTATCTCTCCACAGATCCACTGGTTGGGTAGGGCCAGGACAGCCAACACCCCAGTTTTTATATAAAAATAGCAGTAAAGTGAAACAACATCATCTGAACCCAGAGGAACAGTCATATTTTACCTGAGGGAATATAGTTTTTTAATGTATTTTTCCTGGCACATATTGGTAGACTTGCTCATGCTCTGAGCTCCATTCCCACAGGAGGCAACTTGCAGGGTTTTTCCTTTGAGCTTCTCTTAAAAAAAAAAAAAAGGACATTTTTTAAAGAAAATAGGGTGTTGTTTGATATTCAGGTGTAGAAAGGAGGGTGGGAGCTGCTAGCAGGAGCAGCAGCTCTGCTAGCTCTGCTGCCAGGTTATACACAGACCTGGGTTTTGCTGGGTTTGAAAGTTGCAAACTGAGATCTTCATCCTGACAGGAGCTCACCAGGGTTGGTGAGATCTTGGGTTCACTTCCCAGCTTCCTACTCCAAGCAGAGCCTTCATGGAAATGAACTGAGTTTTCTTGTTTGCAGTCATCAAAATAGAACTATAAATAGATGAGATTACTCATGTCTTGGAAGACATATTTTAGAGGAACAGCATATTTTGGATTGTCATTCATTAAACATGTTGCTTTAAAGCTCACTGGGAAGAGAGGTTGCAATAGGTATGGTCTGTTGACCCCTTGAAGTCTGCTTTTGAGGAAAAAACTGACTTTTTCATGTTTCTTGCCTGTTTTACTGCAGACCTCTCCAAAGAAAGGCTCTGAAGAACCTCTGTGTCATGGTGTCCTTCCTTCCTGGGCTGGGGAGCTGTGCTAACGTGTATCTCACTCCTATGGGCTCTTTTGGAGATCCCAACACTACAGCAGCAGCTGTGGTCTAATTCATGGCCCCTACATTGTATCTGGCCAAATACAGCTGCATTACACACAATTAATAAAGTGGTTCAAAGTGCACAGGTTGGTCTATAACCAACCTGGATGAGCCTGGTGTTGTGTGCTGTGAAGGGCACAGCAAAAACTGGTCCTTGCCCCAAAGACCCTGAAACTTAAATACACAAGAAGTTCAGAGAGGGAAGGAGGAAAAAAAAGCACTGAGAGAGAAGACAGTGATTTACCCAAGGTTACCCAACAAATTAATGGCAAAGGATTTTCCAACCCCCACAAAAGTCCCTCACAACATAAAAATGTTTCTTTTTTGTAATGCAAAAAAAAAAAATTTAAATCTCTTTTCTATATTTAGCTATGGAATGACTCCTGGAACACGTTAGTTCTCCAGGCCCCTTGGACAAAATAATGTTATTAGATGGAATGCCAGTGGAGGCGAAGATGATTTGACATCTCATTGAAAATTGCACCCAGGACTATTAAGGAAGGGGAACTTATTTGGATGCGCTGCAGGCATGAACTCTTCAGATTTACACTTTTCAGTCAGAGCTGCCTGCAACCCTTCTGCAAAAATTGGAGGAGAATTTCATACTTTTTTTTTTCCCACCCCCCTCTCTCTTTACACTGAGACAAATCTCCAGGAAAATTCATTACGCGCTTTAAGTGATGGGATTTATCATTCCATTCAGCTTCTCCAACTCCAAGCTCTTCTCGCTGTCACACCAGCGAGGCAATTCTAATTTGTTCCTTTCATATTTCCTCCATGAAGTTCACCTCTGAATGACGGGAAGAAAATAGAGACGAGAGCCTGGAATGGCTCGGGGCTCCACGCTGTGCCATGGGATGATTTTCTGCTGGTTGCTTCGCTGTCTGGGGCTGAGGAGCCTTCACAAAAGGGGAGACACTCTGGGCAAGTTCATGAGGACCTAATGCAAACCTCACAGGAGAGCTCCTCCACAGTGTTGGTGCAAATCAGAAGCCCAGATGGGTCTATCACCTACCACGGAGGAGGTTTCTCACCCCTGAAGGAGGCTGCTGGCTCAGCAGGTCCTGGTGGGTGTTTCATTTCTCTGAGGTCTCCCCATAGAGCACTTCTTCCCACACAGTGTCTCCTCCCTGCAAAGCACAAGGATGAAAATAAAGCCCTTCACTGAAGGGACAGCTTCACACCTCCTCTATGTAATGAGTAATCTCTGCTGGGCAGGTGAACAGCATCACCAGGAGGTCACCATCCTCCTCAGACAGGACCAAAGATGTCCCACAAGGCAGAGGAGATGAGCAATGCCAGTAGCTGATGTAGTCAAGAACACCCTGGAGCATCATGAAAAAGCCACCAGAGCTTGAATAGCCACAAGGCAGCAGCGTGCCCAGAAGAGATCCAGCATCCCCATTCCTGTTCCCCATTATCACTCAGGGTCCAGGTCCCATCTCAGTTGAGGTGACAGCTCCTGCATCCTGTGCTTGCTCTCCTCCTTCCTTCCCCCATCCCAGGCTTGCTGGAGTGATGAACCTCAACAAGGCATCTTGCAGTCAGGGAAACCTCTGGGAGAGTGATGAGCATCTATTTTAGATAAGACCCTAAATCTGCACCCAAGTCCCATTTTAAATGTGTGTGTCCTTTATTAACTCTGACCTTTATCCAGGGTTAATAATAAAATGATGGTGTTTCCCATTAGCCTCATATAAATACTCTTTGGCTAATAAACACCGTGGCCAGCTACCCAGGGAGTTTGTTTCTATCTGCCTAGAGTTATCACCCCACAGACAAGAAGCTGCTCCACACAATCCTCTAATTGATCTATTTTGCTTGATTCCAAATAAGCTATAAAAAGGTACATTTGTTGTTGGGAAAAACTAGAGGTTTTTATCATTTTCTGCCTCGTTTTAAGAGAGGATGAAAGGAAGAAATCCACTTTATGTTTAGTAAAATATTTAGAACAAGCAGTGAAAGATGGAAAACGTTTTAGGATAACTATAAGTTGTATTAATATGATAGTCTGTCCTTGAGAATAAAATGTAGTCGCAGGTAGGGAAGTAGCTATTAAAGAGATAAAGAGATTTTACTTTAAATTGACACCTATCTTATTTGATTGCAGCACCATTCCCGTGCAGTTTCAATGTTCTTCCTCCACGAACACCCAAATTAATTCATTTTGATTATTGTTATTACGGCAAACGGCAAAAGGAATTAACGGTGATGAATCAGGCGCTCGCTGCGGCGCCCGAGCTGGATTCCCCGCCTCCCGCTGAGACGCGGCGAGACCTGCGCACGGTGCCGAGGCCATCAACGGGATGGAAGGAAACGGGAAGGAAATCATCTGGCAGATTAAAAAGATTCCTTGCAAGGTAACATCTGCCAGACTTTTTTGTACAAGACCCAAGATCATCCTTGTGACCTGCAAGCAGAAGTATTTTTGCCCCGTTTTTGGTTCAAGAGAGGGGACGTGGCCGTAGCGAGCGCCAGGACTGAGCCTGGCACCGGCCGAGCAACCAAAGGGCAATTTCTGCAGCTGCAGGAGGTTGCCCATTTGAAAGGCAAATTTCAGTAACAGAAAACGTGCCAGGCTGCAGAAAGTGAAGCTGATCTGGAAAGCAGCTCCAGGGATGCCAAGGGGCTGCAGAGCCTCTCAGGTCTCGTCCTCTTGCCCATGCTATGTTTGCAGTCAGCCCCATCACTTCTCTCCAGCTTGACTTGAACCTGCACTGGGATAAGGGACTCACCACTCATTCTCCTGAAGCCACTCCTGTTTTCTCCACTACTAAGCTCTGGGAAGATATCACTGAACTACCCACAGCCCAGGTTACAACCTGATTTTCTGATATTTGTCAGACCAGTGGGAGCTCAGCTGAAAAGCAAAGAGATGAGAACCAGCTCCACCCATCTCAGCAGGTCTCTGGGCATGGGGGGTTCTGGCATCACCACTCAGCTATGCAGGGAAAGCAGAGTGATGCATTTAGGGCAGGTGATGGGGGACTCAGATGATCTATATTCAAGTCCCACCATGGCTAGAGAATCCCAAAAGTTTGGGGGATTTTCTTCTGGCCTAGAAAACGATTGTTGGCATTGGTAAGTGTAAAAGGACTTTGGGGAGAAAACAAAATGAGAACCCTGACTGACAGACGTGTTGGCAAAAGCAGGGGGAAATAAATAACTAAATAATTAAATAACTAACTAAATAAAAAGATAGATAGAGATAGATAGATAGATAGATAGATAGATAGATAGATAGATAGATAGATAGATAAGAAGCCAGCCCTGCAGAGATGAAGTTTACCCTGGTTGGAACATCCTAAAGCTCCAGCTTCTTCAAGCAGGGGATTGAGCTCAATAGCTGAAGAAGTCCCCACGAGAGGGCATTGCTGCAATGGCTCTGTGCAAGTCCCTGCATCTCCCGCCTGCTCTGAACCCCTCTCAAGATGGAGATGGTGGTTGCAAAGTCTTTCTCCCCACACTGTGTGTATCTTGGGGCTTTTCATGGCCATGGATTGGATCTGCCTTGTTCAGCTTGACATGGACCATTCCACCTCTCCCCATCTCTGCCATTAACACGTGTTCTAACACACACACATCTTAACCTGAGCTCTGGAGCTGCTGGGATAGAACCCCCATTTTTGTGGTGCCCTGCTCTCATTTCACACAGGAGAAATTGAGCATGAGTGGGAGCAAACAGCATTTCCAAACTGCACTGAGGGGAGGGGTGTTGCCTGGTTTTCCTTGCTCTCAGGTTATTTGGCACAAATCCTGGGAACAGGATCATAGGCAGGAACCAGATGCCACCTGGCAGCTGCCAGCTTCTGGTGACATTGCTGCACTGCCCTGCAGTGAGGGATGTGTTGGGTGAGCAGCGTGGCACCAGGGCAGTCACTGCATACACAGGTTATTATGGAATGTGTCACCCAGGCAAACTATTATTGGAATGCCCATAATGGTGTAAAAAATAAAGAAAAACCCCACAATATTACTGCATGCAGCTTCTGGAATTTGTAAATGGCTTATCCAGTTAGGCAGCAGATTTTGGAGGCTAAAAAATCTGGTAACTCCTGCAACTGCACCATCACAGCACATTGAATGAAATAGTAAAGATGCAATCAGTTAGCAAGGTACTCGTTACGTATTTTCAATTAAGTTGAGCTGATTTACACTTATATATAATTATGGGCAGCCAAAGATATTCTACACAGGAATAATAGTACTAAAATCTGCCAATGAGTGACCCCCAGTGCCATTGCTCAGCACCCACCCACCCAGCCCGGCCCGTTCCCAGAGAACGATCCCGGAGCAGCGACAATCCCGACCCGAAACCGCAATCCCGGGAGAGCCAGAGCCCGAGCGAGAGCCAGAGAGAGCCAGAGAGGAAGAGCCCCTCATAGATCTCCTGCCCATGGGGGACAGGAGATGGAACAGCCCCTTGGCAGAGCCCAATGCCCATGGAGCTGATCCATTGCAATATTCCTCACCCCCCAGACCTTGCACCTGCAGACCAGCAAAACACAAAGTCCTTCAACTTCCAGTGGCAATTGCAAACATCGATGTGTTATCTCTGTTTCTCTCCTAACAATTCCCAGCTGAACCCAAACCCCAGCGCTGTTCCAGCTGCTGAAAAGAAACCAGATCTGGCCCAGCTCAGCACCAGGACAGGCTGCTTTGACAGGGAGGTGATGCAGAGGCGGCTACGCAGGACAGAGCACAGGGAATGCAGCACCTTGGCTGGCAAAAGATGTGGTCCCCATGTGCCAATGTCGCCACCTGCTCCTGTCCTATATCTGAGCCAGACTGGGGTCCTGAAGTGCAGGAATGTGGGAAGGCAGAGAGGACAGTGAGGTTGGGAAATAGGGACAGGGGAAGGTACATCTTCCTCCCAAGTACAGCGTTCCTTTGGGGTGAGATTTGAGAGGAACTAATAAATTAGAGGTTTTCATTATAGCAGCAGCAATACCAGCAAGCAGAGTTTGGGAGTGAGGGAGGGGGAATGCTCACATCTCTCATTTAAAAGTCTCTAATGAGTCTCAGCATCACCCAGGCTGCTTCAGCAGAGATTTCCTTGCCATCCCAACCACTTCAGAGCTCCATCATCCCTTCCCTCCGGTATAACTCAAAGCCTATCTCTGCCCCCCTTTCCCACTTCTAAGGGATGCAGCTATTTCTGTATTACAGGGAAGTTTTAGGAGGAGAATCCATTAGGGGCTCATTTACAGCCATGCCCTTAGGCAGATGCAAACCTCGCTTCACCGAGATGATAGACTAATCCATCAACCTACTTCACCGCTGGCCTGTTCTGTCTGGAAATGGCATTACTGAGGACAAATACCTAACACCAGCCTCTGCCTGTCTTCTCACCCTCTTCACAACCTGGAGATGCTCAGGTACTCCTGGACCTCTGTGACCCACAGTCCCCACAGAAAACCCACACAACACCATGCCCATGTGTCCCACTCCTCTGTTAAAAGGAGAGGGTTTCTCTTCCACGCACTGATCTGCAAACCTGGGAGTTGTATCCTTACAGCTGGATCAGTTTGAGCATCTCTGGGACAAGGGGAAAAACCCAAATTATGTCCAAACCTGGGGCTATGGCTTGTCTTCCTGCAAGGAACTAGCAACAAAGTCAGATCCCATCTGAGTTTCTTTCCAGCTCCCATTTTATTCAATCTCTAATAGTTTAGTAGAGCTCATTTGTGATAAGGGTGTAAGAAGAGCTTCCTGGATCAGATCTAGGCCAGTCTCCTGTATGGCCAGCACAGGAACAGGACAGGCATGTGGCCATAAACCCTTCCCAATCCTGCCAATCTGCAGCTCAGAGCCTTCCTGAGCCAGAAGATGTATCTGTAAGTAACTGGTATTTAAAAGCCCTTGATGCCCCTTTTCTGTACGTATTTGTCTAATGACTTCTCAAACCCATTTCTGCTTTTGGTCTCCACTGGCCCCAGCAGTGAGTTTCATGATTGAATTAGGCACTATCTGAAAAAGTCCTTCCTCCAGGAGGGGAGAAATAAAGTTATCTTGAATTTCATCTGTTGCTGGCATCTGAACTCAAATCTTTCTTGAATCTCTGTGAGGAAGTACAAGTCATGCCTGGTGTGTGGCAGGGTCCTGGTGCCCAAGGGATCCATGAAGGAGTTATTGGTCTCCCCAGGGATATCTATGTTCATAAGGCACAACCTGTCCCTAAAATCTCCCTAATTCTGGGTAAGTGTGTTCCTATTAGGACCATCCCAATGAACAGCCCTGCTAAGCTTTCCCATCACTACCAGGTTCCTTCTAAACCTCTTTCCATCCAATGATCTAATGGGACAGAAGATTTTATTTTCTTTCAGAGATGGAGAAACTAAAGCAATGAAGTTACATTTTTTCAAAATCATGTATCAAAAGAGGAGCTTGTACATCCCTAATAAGACATGAAAAGAAAGCCAGCCCTTTCTAGAGGCTGGAAGCCTCAGTCCATTTTCAGCTGGAGATGGGACAGCCCTGTCACATCAGGCTGGTTACAGACTGGACCAGATTTGACAATGTCAGCTTGGTTTTCCAAGGTTCCCACCAGGATTGTATCAAAGCAAGAAGTAAATCACAGGTCTCTCAAAGGCTATTTTCAGTCAGAGATGCTTGTGCATTTGTCCAAATGACTCTGTCCCCTTCCCCCTGCAAATTCCCACAGGAGACCTCAGCACTGGGAATCCTACACTGGATATTTTTTGCTGTTATGGATCTTATCACTCCTGGGCCATAAACATAGTTTTAATGCTGAACGATGATGTTTTGGTTTATAGATGCTCCCTCCACACACCCCAGATGGTGACAACGTTCCTTTGGGTGCTTTCTGAAGCAGGTGACAAGAAAGAAAGGATTTGGGAGAAATAAAAAGAAAGTTTCTTACCAAGGCCAGGGATCAGCACACACCTCCATCCTCCTGATGTTAAACACTGCTGACACAGGCCCTGCGCTGCACAAATCTGTAGCTTCCTTTAAATTAGCAATTCCACAGACACAGTAGGAGCTTGCATAAGAATTGTCCATAAAGGGAAGAAAGTCACAATCTCAGCCTAGCGTGAAACCCTGGTTTCTGCTTTTTAATTAAGATTTCAAGCTTGTGTCTCCCCTGAGGTGCTGTGGAAGGTTTTGCCAGATACAATAAGCAGCCGGGGTCCCTCTCAGCAAATTGGCTTTTCACAGGATCCTAGCTCATCTCCCATATCCTTTAGGGCTGAATTATCAGTGCCAAATTTAGGGTACAGCACCCACAAGAAGGTAAAGCCCAGAAGATGGGTCCTGGGACACCCATCCTTGCAGGCTCAGGTCCTTTTGTGACTCCCCCTTTCTCAGCAAGATCTCGCAGGTGATATGGGGAAGCAATGGGATGTGAGGTCTGGTACAGGTCCCTCTCAGGATTAAACAGAAACACAGTGACTCTTAGGATATTTCCTGTATGAAAACCTGTGTTTATATATTTTTCCAACCATTCTCCACTCTTCCATATTCTCCTAGTATTCTCTTGGAGCTTCTCTATCCCTAGCTGCTCCTGCCTGCCATGCATCCCTGCAGCTGGAAAGTGAAGTCAAAAGAGACATGGACAATCAAACTAGTTATTTTCCAGCATTAAAGGCAGATGTTGGCATTTGCATTTGTCCTGGTCCATTTCTCCATCACAATTCTATTCCCTCATCTGCAATTTCAGAGTAGAGCCTGGTAGGTCATAAACACCTCAGAGATGAAGTAGCAGCAGAGTGCCAAAAGAACCTGACAGACACAGGGGTCACAACCAGAAATCCCTGCCTCCCTCCCTTCTACATCACTGCCAATTCAGGATCCATTTAGGAGGAAACAGAGGCACCACAGGTACCCCAGCATCGCTGTTCCCTGGCTCCCACAGTCTGATGTGTCAGGATACGCGGCTCTGTGCATCCTTCATCCCTGTTGATGCTGCCCCTCCGACAGGAAACCTCTCCTGAGCAAACACCAGCTCACATCTACCAAACACCACATCTTCCCCTGCCTACCCCTGCCTCACAGAAACACAGCATCACAGAATGGTGGGGTTGGAAGGGACCTCAGGAGATCATCCAGTCCAACCCCCCTGCCAAAGCAGGTTCCCCACACCAGGTCACACAGGAAAGTGTCCAGGTGGGTTTGAACATCTCCAGAGATGGAGACTCCACACCCTCTCTGGGCAGCCTGTCCCAGGGCTCTGGCATCCTCACAGGAAAGAAGCTTTTCCTCATAGAATCATAGAATCCCAGACTGGTTTGGGTTGGAAGGGACCTTCAAGCTCATCCAGTCCCAACCCCCCTGCCAGCAGCAGGGACACCTTCCACTAGACCAGGTTGCTCAAAGCCTCATCCAACCTGGCCGAGAACACTTCCAGGGAGGAGCAGCCACAGCTTCTCTGGGCAACCTGGGCCAGGGTCTCACCACCTTCACACCCAAGTATTTCTTCCTCAGATCTCATCTCCATCTCCCCTCTGCCACTTTCAAGCCATCACCCCTTGTTCTATCACTAACCACCCTTATAAAAGTCCCTCCCTCATGTGTAAGTGGAACCTTCTGTGTTCCAGCTTGTGCTCGTTGCCCCTTGTCCTATCACTGGGCACCACTGAGAAGAGCCTGGCCCCATCCTCTTGACTCCTGCCCTTTAGATATTGATAAACATTGATAAGGTCCCCTCTCAGTCTTATCTTCCCCAGGCTGAACAGACCCTCCTCACAGGCAGTGCCAGATCCAGCCCAGGCAATCCCCCAGCGCAGGGACTTTGCTGCATTTGCACAGAGACAGCTGAACCCCATCAGAGACTTTCAGATGCCACCTGCAACGTGAAGGGAGAGGTACCTCTGAGCCAGGCATCCCACCGCCGGCTGTCACCGTATAGAGAGGACAGTGAGAAAAAATTACACTGGAAACACCTCAAAAGGTTTCACAATCGCTCTCATAAAGCACTTAATGTGCAATAAAAAAGGTAAGTTATCAAGGGCTGGTGTGGAGAAGGAAGCTAATGCCTTGCCCTACAGAGATGTTCATAAAATATTAAGTAACTTTAAAAAGAGGAGGGGAAGGATGCAGCTCGATAGACCACTGCTCCAAGCAGGTCCCCTCTGCCAAGCAGGATTTCTTTAGGACTCATTAACTCCCGTGCCAGCGTTAATGGTGCTGTGCCCATTCATCCCTCTTCCTCCACACCACGCAAACAGCTTTATTTAGAAGCTGAGATTGGGGCCCAGCTCTGCAAATAACATTTGCCTGGATGTAATTAGGCATCAGCAGAGCAAAACTCCCCAGCCAAGAGAGAGTGGAAATCCAGGTCAGGCAGTTCTCTGCCCGCAGCTACCTCCACCCAGCTTGAAAAGAAATTAAGTTGGGGAATTGGATGCTGTGGCACGGACTTTCCAAGTCCACATGTTTAACTGGGGGACAGAGGTAAATTGTGTAGAAAGTTTCTTTGGAAGGAATGGGTTGGCTGCCTTTGGTGGTGAGCTGGGGGTTTTCATGCCCACCCTGCCATGTGGGAGGACCAGTTCAAACCAGAGCCATCCAAGGAGACCCCCCCAGCTCCTCATCCCATCCTCCTGATGGATTTGCACTGGACCTTGTTTGGGCACTGCTTTTTCCCCACCATTTCCAGGGGCAAGCAGCAGAATCAGAGAATCACAGGATGTTGTGAGCTGGAAGGGACACACCAGGATGATGGAGTCCAACTCCTGTCCCTGCACAGGACAATCCCAACATTCACACCATGTCCCTGAGGGCCTTGGCCAAATGCTGCTGGAATCTTGTCAGGCTTGGGGCCATCAGCACCTCCCTGGGGAGCCTGTGCCAGTGCTCCACCACCCTCTGCCTCAAGAACCTTTTCCTCATGGCCAACCTCACCCTCCCCTGCCACATCTTCCTGCCATGTCCTCTGCTCCTGGCGTTGGTGGCCAGAGAGAAGAGCTCAGCGCCTGCCCCTCCTCTGCCCCTTGGGAGGAAGTTCCAGACCGCCAGGAGATCTCCTCTCAGTCTCCTCTTCTCCAGGCTGAACAATCCAAGTGACTCCAGCCTCTCCTCACACCCTTCCCCTCTAAACCCTTCCCCAGTGTTGTGTCCCTCCTCTGGACACTCTCCAGCAGCTTTAGATCCTTTTTCTCCTGTGGTGCCCAAACTGCCCCCAGTGCTGGAGGTGCAGACCAGGCACTGGTGGGCGCAGAGCACCTACCCTCAATAAATGAGTGAAGAGCAGGCAATTTCCAGGCTGGTGTGGAAAAAATATCTGCTGGGAGCATTCAGGAGCCAGGAGAGTTGCTGTCTCGCTGCAGCACAAAGTGCACCCGATCTGTCAAGCCTGGGTGATACAAGGGAGCAAATCAGTGCAACGTCAGAGCGACTCGGAGAGACAAGAGACAATAAAAATCCCAGACTCATGTTTTGACATTTGCTTGTCCCAAATGAGAACAGAAAATTCAAAACACTCAGGGAAAAAAAAAATAATAAATGGTAGAATGGGAACCCCATGCAATTTCCATTCAGATGTGTCAAAACAGCTCATTTTGACACAGCAAGACATCACCCTGCCTCTGCCCACGCTGCCACTCCTCCTGGGAAACCTGTGGGACCAGCACCAAGGCTGGGGGGCACCTGAGAGCCTGAACCACAGGGGAAAAATAGTCCATGATGGTCCTTGAACCAGAGACGAGGTCCTGGTCTGGGGGCACGTAAATACCTAAGTTCTCATTTGTCTGTAATACACATAATAAAGAGAAAACCATTTTGATAAGGGTAAAATCTATTCTTTAGAGTGAAAAGATTCAAATTTTTTTATATATGCATGTGTGTGTTTCAATGAAAAGGAATTAAATGTCAAAAAAAATATATAATCCTCCTGAATTAAGGCTCATTTCATTTTAAAAGTGTTGAAAGGCAGCATGCCAGGTGTTGTGCAGAGGTTTCTTTGTTCCTTGTCACAATTCAACATGAATGTGCAAAATACTTTGACTAAATCCATTCTGATTTTTCTGTCAGAAACATTCCAGGTGACAATTTTTACCCAGAAAGCTCCACTTGTGGCAACTCAGACAAAACAGTTTAACATCAGCCTAGAGGGAAGTATTTCATTCTTACTTTCCTGAAGAAAAATGAACACTTCTGACAAAAATTGACACTTACAGGGGGAGGTATTTTGCAGAAATCTCAATTTTTACAGAAACTCGGTAGAACAAGAATGTTTTCATGGAAAAAAAAATTCAGTGTATGCCATGACCTCACCAGACTAAAGCATCTGGTTTAAAGTGTTGGACCAGCATCTCCAAACACAGGCACTGAGGTAAATGCACAAAACCATTTGCAGACTCCTCAGCTCCAGGAATCTGGAGGCAACGTTCAGCTGCTGGAACCCAAGCGGGGCCTCAGGAGCTGAACCCCAAGGGCTGGTATAATCCATGTGTTTCCTGACACTGATGGAGTGATGTTAATTTAGAGCAGCTGAGAACCTGGCCCTCAGCCCTACCCTGTGCTCTGCACCACGCTGAGTGCTGGGCAGATCTTGTGCTGTCCCCTCCATATGTCCCTCTCTGTCTCCAAGAGGGGTTATTTGCTCAGATGGGATGGAAGGAGAGATGGGACCATCTGTGCCAGGCACAGCTCTTGGAACAGGGAGGAGCATCTCCCAGCTATGCAGCACCACAACACATTTCCCCTAAGAAAAGGCTGAGAGCTGATTTATCACCACCAAACCCCCTTCCCAGGAGAACCATCCTGAGCCCACCCCTCCAGAGCAAATAAACAGCTTTTTACCCTTGAATCCTTCCAAGATGGCAAGATCAACTCTTGCCCTCCAACCTCAGCAGGTCAAACCTGGTACCACAAGACCATCCTGCACTGTGGTGAGATCTCTCCTGCAGGACCTCAAGGTGATGAGACCCAAGGGACCCAGACCTCTTAAAGTTGGGAGGCTCAGGGCTTTGTCTCACACTCCTGGCTTTACTTGACTTATTTTAACTCCTAATTAAGGTTTAGATTTTTTGTGGGTATTTTTCTTTTTCTGCTGCTAATTTTTTTCTCCCTTACATTGGAAAAAACTAGATGAGACTTGCCTTGGCCGTTCTCTGCACGTCTGTTTTGGTTCATCCCGTTCCTGGATGCACTCCAGGTCTCTGTGGGGTGGAGGGAAGGGGGTCTCACCTCCCCAGCTGTGGATTCACAGCTGAGATATCTGCATTAGAGGAAATCCCTGCACCCGAGAGCAGTGGTGCCTGTAGAAAGTGATTGAGTCCTTTGTGGAGATGTTTTTACTTGGCATAAATGTGTATTTTGGACTGGCAAACCAGGAGAGCTTCCAAGCTCACTGTGTGGATAAAGGGGGCTGTAGCCAAGTGATGTAAATTAGAGCAGACCCTAAACTGGCCTGATTACAGCAGACCTGCCACCAAAACACTGCTGGCATGGGAGTGAGGAGGCATCCAAATGATCTCCAACAGCGTTAGGCTCACCTGAGCCTGACCCAGCCTTCCCAGGTTCACATGATTTCATTGCACTTCTTGGTGGAGAGGTCCACCAGTAGGAAATTGGGACTCCAAATTCTAAAATAAACCAAACCAAAACAAAAAAAAAACAAAACAAAAACCAAAAGTCTGACTGCAAAAGCAAATGGAGATGGCAGGGTTGGTTTGTGCTCTGAGCACAACCACAGAGCTTGGCTCCTTGGACCACCAGGAGCCATCAGACTGGGAGCCAAACTTCACAGCTTGGCTCATGTGCTCAGAGGAACCAAACTGCCACTGTGCATCTCAGTGTTTTACTATAATAATAATAATAATAATTATTATTATTATTATTACTACTACTACTAATATGACTGTATCAGCTGGAAATTCTAGGCATGCCCCTGAAGGAAAGGGGAGAGGGGAGAGGGGAGAGGGGAGAGGGGAGAGGGGAGAGGGGAGAGGGGAGAGGGGAGAGGGGAGAGGGGAGAGGGGAGAGGGGAGAGGGGAGAGGGGAGAGGGGAGAGGGGAAAGAAAAAGAAAAAGAAAAAGAAAAAGAAAAAGAAAAAGAAAAAGAAAAAGAAAAAGAAAAAGAAAAAGAAAAAGAAAAAGAAAAAGAAAAAGAAAAAGAAAAAGAAAAAGAAAAAGAAAAAGAAAAAGAAAAAGAAAAAAAAAGCCTACAAAAACATGAATGGTCCTTCCAGAAAGGTTTTACATTTTTCTTGGCTAATGGCCCATCCAATGATTCAGGTTGAGCCAAATCCTAAATTCTAAGAAAAGCTCCAGTATCCCCTTTCTGTTTGAAAGAAATCTGCCAACATGTCTCACCAATAATCGTCTGAATCTAAGGAGAGACATTCAAATTTATGATGGGAGGCAGACAGCCAAGTCCCACTGCACTTCAATGAAAACCCTTCAGTGAAAAATCCCTCATCCCCTGTCACCAGGGCAGAGCTGGGCTCTGCCTGCACAGCCTGTTTTGTTCTCACTCACTCATCATCCTCGGGTCTGAATTCCTATTGTTATCCTGTTATTATCTCTGATTAAGCAGGGTGGAAGGGGAAATTAGGTGGTTCCTGTGTACCCTTAGGCTTGCAGTGATGTGGCTGCTTGTTAACTCCTTTAACTCATTTTTTTTACCTTCAAAATCAAGTTTCCTGGAAGGGTTTTCACCACTGGACTGTGGTCTCCCTCTCCTGAACGTAGGCATTAGGCTCAGGCACACCAGGGCAATGACTCAGTATTTAAAGCCAACCCAATAAATCCCCAAATGACTTTCTAACAGTGCAGTAAACTCCCCAGAACACAATCAATGCACATTAACAAAGCGCTGGGAAGCCAAGAAGTTCATGGGGGGGGTAAAGCACATACCATGAATCTTTCCCATGTTGTTGTATCGGGCAGGAACCTCCAACTCCCTGATTGCATTTGACATCTAGAGATGGGAAACGTTCTCAAAGCCATTGGCAGGCTAGCCTGGGTTTCTCAGAGAGGTGTGTTGGAGCAGAAAGGTCTAGGCCTGATTTTTTTAAGGTATAAAAATGCCTTAAGATTCAGATGCTTATAAATAAGGGATTTTTACATATGTCAATCAGAGAATCACAGGATGTTGTGAGTTGGAAGGTCCCACCAGGACCATGGAGTCCAACTCCTGTCCCTGCACAGGACAATCCCAACATTCACACCGTGTCCCTGAGGGCCTTGGCCAAATGCTGCTGGGATCTTGTCAGGCTTGGGGCCATCAGCACCTCCCTGGGGAGCCTGTGCCAGTGCTCCACCACCCTCTGCCTCAAGAACCTTTTCCTCATGGCCAACCTCCCCCTCCCCTGCCACATCTTCCTGCCATGGCCTCTGCTCCTGGCGTTGGTGGCCAGAGAGAAGAGCTCAGCGCCTGCCCCTCCTCTTCCCCTTGGGAGGAAGCTCCAGACCACCAGGAGATCTCCTCTCGGTCACAGAATAATTCTGGGTTGAAGGGACCTCTGGAGGTCTCTAGTCTGACCTCCTTCTCAGAGGAACTTCAGCCAGCTTCAACATCAGCTCAGGACCTTGTCCAGCCAACTTATGAATATCCCAGCACTGGCAGCTCACCACCTCTCTCGGGGGCCTGTCCCAGGGCTGCACAACCCGACAGGGAAGAGGTCTTGGCACGAGGCAGCTTTAGGGGCTTCATGACAGGCAATGGCATTGAAAGGATGCCCATTCCCCCATTGAGAGCTTGTGCTTAGTCCTCTCCATCTCCTGGGGCTCAGCATACCGGAGCACATGCCACACTGGGCAAGAGGGTATTGAAAAGACCTGCTTGGTTTTTTTTTTCTCTGTATGTCAGCAAAAGTTAGTGACTTCTAAACTCATCGTACTAGTTTTACACCTTAAAGGAAAAATGGGCTCTTCTCTTAAACCCAGGCTCTGGATGAGCTTCATTCACCCTAACGTGCAGGAGTTAAGCACTTGAAGTTACACACCTTCAGCTTTCTCCATAATCCTTATGGAGAAGAAAAAAAAAAAGAGAAATTATCTCATACTGCAGTCAGCTCTAAGGTAAACACCAAGCTTGGAAACGAGCTCAGACTTGAACACATATCAGTGTGTTTCAGGTTAGGCCAGTCAAATCCTGCCCCTGGACCACCATCAAACCCCAAGCTCCAATCGGGATCTCCAGACATCTCTTTCCCAGCGTAGTTACAGGATCTAGAGGTCCTGATTAAACTCGTCCCCCTGTTGTGCTAGGAGCTGCAGGCAGACACAGAGCCAAATCCTGGCCCAAAAAAGACTGCACTAAAAGTAGACGAGACAGATGGAGACACAGATTTACGGGAAGTCGCACAGCAAGTCGGAAGCAGAGTTGAAATGAGAGCTCAGGCAAGTAGCAGGTCCGAGATCCCTCAATTAATGCTTTTTCCTTGGCACTAAGGCACAAACCATACACTTCAAATTGCTCTAGCCCAGATGCTCTGGTCATCTTGAACTGAGAGCCCAGAAAGCTGCAAAGCCTGTTTCAGAGAGAGCTGGTCCAGAGCCATAATGCCTGACAACAGCTACACTCCCAAACTGCTTCTCCCAAGACCCACACTTCATTAACATCCCCAGTTTTCAGTCTCCCATGACAATTTTCTCTGAAGCTGGGAATCCTCTCCAACTCCCACAGCTTTCCCTGGGTTCTGACTCATCACACTAACCTGTTCCCAAACCTTCCTCCCTTTGGAAATCAAGATGTGTTGCCATTGCATTTAGTTGTAATAGCAGATAGCATTACTGATAGACATCATTAATTATTACAGCAGCAATCATGCTAAGTATGCTTTGTCTTCATTATGACAGCGCTGTGTTTGTGTTAATATAATACTTATAAATAGTATTAATAGTAATTGCATCAATAATAACACCACAGTTGTGAAATGTTGATATAGCATCCATCTGCTCAGAGATCCACGGTGACAGATCACACTACAACCATCTGGCGTCGCCGGGTACGTTTGGCTCGTACTTACCAGTATGGTAAATCAGGCAGCCTGCTCCATCCCATCAGATCCCACTGGTTTGGACTCACCTCAAAACTGCAGCCACTCCTGGAGAGGAAGATGGGAAGAGGTAAAAGTTGGGAACACCAAGACATAAAGCAAGAGAGCTTCTTACTGCAGCGTGTAAAGAAGCCTGGAGAGTGGAATCTGCGAAACCACAGTGAAATAAGGAGAGAGACGTCACTGCACAAGCACAGCTACTTCAGAGCAGTTATCATTTGAGTTTCAATCACTTTTAAATGTAGCACACATGTGGTTTTGCTTTTGAAAGGAATCCCTCTGTTCCTGAGCTGGTGGGTACTGAGCTAATGAGGTCTTTAAACAGTGAACACAGCATCCCAATGGATCCTGTTACCGAGCTTGTATTTAACATCTGGAAACCATCTTATCATCTGGACATGTCACCTGCCTCTATCACTTTATCAATGCAAAAATAAAAGAGAAGAGCAAGGTGGGGTTCATTCCTCCCCCAGCCAGCACCAGCAAGGGAAGAGGGTGCAGGTCTGATACCACATCCTGGATCCTTGCAAGGAATCCATGTGCCCCAAACAAGCATAGAACTGGCCACAAGCGTGGCTGTCCATGGGTGCACGCTCATCAGTATGCCAAGGGTCTGGTGGAAATGGCTAAAACCACTCAAAAACTGGATCTCCCTTTTTGTTCTTCTCCCCTGTGACCAAAGCAAGAGCTTGAAAGCGAAAGGAAGAATGGTTAGTCCATGTTTTCCCATCAAAGAAAACCCTCAGGAAGAAACTATTGGGAGCCACAGAAGCTGTAGCAGTAACGTCCTGGCCAAGGAGTTCTGCTCTTGGCTGTGATGTCATGAGCAGGATTTCAATCCAGGTCTTTCTCAAGAGGTCTCCCAACAGATCAAGTCGGTAAAACATGACCCACAGAACAGTGTGTCAAATGATTAATGTTCACTGCTGCTTCTCATCAACCCCTGAACACCCCCAGAGGAGAATTCAGCATTCTGACCTCCCATGGCTGTGCAGAGCTGCATGAAAAGGACTTGCAGAAAAAGATTGGTGAGCAGATTTGGGCTCCTCAGGCAGGAGGTCCTGCAATGCCAGGCAATGTGGCAGCAAAACCAACCCCCTAGAAGGCTCAGGATGTCTATACTGACTTGTATGGAGCCTTGGAAAACTCCAATTTCTTTCCAACATTGAGATCCTCAAACAACACACTGATTCCACACACTGATTCATGGACAATGCTCTTGTTCTCCCATTAGAAAGCCTTCTGCTCTACCTGGGCAAGTCATTCAGACAGCACTTGCAATTTTGAAAGATTCACAACCTAAAACAACCTGATTGTTGGAAAACTCTCAGCCCCTGGCAGTTGGAGACACACTTCACGGCAAGCTGGGCACCTACTTCTGCTAACCATGACCTACAGAGAGCAGTACCACAGCAAATCCCAAGCAGAGCCTTTGTGCAAGGTGGAAAGAGATGGTCTCTGCACCAGGAGCTCCATGGGATTTGCCCACAAAAGAAATCTAAAGCAGAACATCTCAATTCCAATATAGACAATGAGCTACTTCAGTGAAACCAGCAGAATTCAGCACCAGGAAGTTTGTATTTACAAACTTCACATCAATTCCTTTTATACCCTCTTTGAGGTTGGTTTTTGGGGTTTTTTTAATAAGTTTTTGGGGCTTCCACAAGAATTTCTGGTTTATGTCCAAAAAGACCCTTTATTTTCTTGTTAGAAACAGCACTTGAAGGTAAAAAGAGTTCATTGCAAGACAAATATCTTTCCAATATCCTCACATCAAACAAGGAAAAATATTCAGACACTCTGGCATTTTGCTCTATAGAAAAGAACATTTTTGACCATATCATCTTTTTCCAAGGGGAATATTTTTCTCATGAAAGTATGTCTCGTTCTCTCAGCCATGGTCCTAAACTCAGCACGTTCAGGAAAAGCAGCAAGACACAGCTCGTCCCCTCTCACCAGACACACAAATGTTCTCCAGCTAAAATTAGGTGAAATAATGACACATGTAAAGAAAGAAGAAAAAAAAGAAGTTTCAAATAAACTCTCCTTTTTTTTTCCACTCCTCCCAGCTCAACTGCAAGCTCTTCAAAGTTTCTCCTCTTGTTGAGTTGAGTCATTAGTCTTCAGATAAGTGATGCTTGAGCCTTTGATTAAAATTACTGGGGAGAGTCTCTGCATGATTAAAGAGAGATAACACAATAAAAGGAAGAGGACTTTACACCATTATTATGGCAAATAAGTGCAATTCCCAACCTGAGAGCTGCAGCAACTTGTCTAATGTAATAAATGCTTCCCCTGTTGGAAATGTGTCAAATTAGACTTCAAGATGTCAGCCTTCAGTTTTTCAAAGGCCTCCAAGCTTTCTGGGGTGCTGTGTGACTGCAAACCTGATATGATGAAGAGCTGGAAGGTGATGCTGCCCCATCGAGCAAGGGCACAGAGGGAGCGACACGTGCTTGTTAGTGGTGACAAACACCAGAGCAGTGTCTGCCACCTCCAAAAGGGAGGAGAGGAGAGGAGAGGAGAGGAGAGGAGAGGAGAGGAGAGGAGAGGAGAGGAGAGGAGAGGAGAGGAGAGGAGAGGAGAGGAGAGGAGAGGAGAGGAGAGGAGAGGAGAGGAGAGGAGAGGAGAGGAGAGGAGAGGAGAGGAGAGGAGAGGAGAGGAGAGGAGAGGAGAGGGACATGTAGATGCATGATGCCAGAAGAAAGAGCCTGGGGGTGGTCAAGAGGTGGATTTGGGGTCCAGGAGAGGAAGGTTGGGTCTGTCCTGTGCAGCAATGCACTTACAGATGTGAAGTTCTGCCCAAGTCGGAGTCACCAGCTTCTTGCAGTGAGCCTCTCTGGGGGCTTGGTCACACCACAGGAGAAACACATTTGTTTAGGGAAAAAGCATAATTTCCAATCTTACCTGAACAGGAATAATCATTCTGAGGGGGGAAAAAAAAAGTCATTTTTAGCCCAAAGAGAATGGCTTCACAAAATTTAGTTCAGAAGAGCTAGGCAATCTACTCCCTGATGTAAACAAGCCGTGAGTCTCTGCTCTCCTCCTGGAAGAAAGGATCATTCATTCCCTTCCTGGGCGTGATGGAATCATTAAATGGTACAGGTTGGAGGGGATCTTAAAAATAATTTAGTTCCAAACCCCCCTGCCAGCAGCAGGGACACCTTCCACTAGACCAGGTTGCTCAGAGCCTCATCCAACCTGGCCGAGAACACTTCCAGGGAGGAGCAGCCACAGCTTCTCTGGGCAACCTGGGCCAGGGTCTCACCACCCTCACACCAAAGAATTTCTTCCTCACATCTCATCTCAACCTCCCCTCTTCCACTTTCAAGCCATCATCCCTTGTTCTATCACTCCCTGCCCTTGGCCAAAGTCCCTCCCCACCTTCCTGGAGCCCCTTCAGGTACTGGGAGGCCACTGGAAGGTCTCCCTGGAGCCTTCTCTTCTCCAGGCTGAACAGCCCCAACTCTCTCAGCCTGTCCTCACAGCAGAGCTGCTCCAGCCCTGGCATCATCCTCGTGGCCTCCTCTGGACTCACTGCTGTGGGTCTACACCCCATAACTCAACGAGTGATGATACTACACTGCTGGCAGCTTGTAAAAGTGTAGACAGAAAGCTCACTGAAGCATCCTATTTGTGACTTAAAATATACTAGTTTATCATGCAAATGAGATCTCAACAGAAGAGCTGTACTTGGCAATACTTCCCCAAGTAAATTAAGCAGTTAAACACACCATGTGCCATATTAAGGAGGTTCTGTGTTACATATCACAAGCAGATGAAGCCAAGTTGTCAGGAAGCCAGGTTTCCTCAGAAATCTGAAATTCAACTCAAAGGAACCAAGGTGCACACATCTTCCCACTCAAGCAATGCAGAGAGGCTGAGGTTTGGTAAAAAACAGGGTCATGTTTCTTCCAAGACACCTCGAGGTGACAAGTTCTCAGCTGGGGCTCCACTGTGGCCATCCATGAGATGAATGGTCCGGTCTCAGCTCTGCTGTTGGCATTTCATGAGCTGGTGCATGCTGAGGGTTTGCATTTTTGTGCATTTTTGTACATTTTTCACAGCTTGAGCTCTGTGCATCTGGGAACTATTTGCAAGGCTCAAAAATAATGCATGATCCAATCTTCTCAAGGCTTTTCACTTCCTGGAGGGTGGAAATACCAGGCAGAGGGGGGAAAAAAAACCCCACAACAACAACAACAAACCCCCCCATAAACTCTTGGATTATTTCAGCTCCACAAATTGCTCCCTGAGGCAAGTAAATGCTGTAAAAACCAACAAAAACACAAATATTTAAATTCAAGTTTAACCAAATACCAGGACATTTGGATTTATTCGAGTGTCAGCAGCCCCCAAGCTTTCCTAGTTATTTCAGCCTCCCTCACATCAGCAAATGTTTTCTGTTTCACAGAAACTCAAAGTCAAACCTGGGGGCTCACAAAGCCCAAAAGAGTCAAATAAAACCATTCCCTGCCTGCCCCATGAACCTGCTCATTACACTCCAGCCCTCACACTGCTCTCCACAGCGAGGACAGCTCCAGTGATTTATGGAGAATCAAAGCTAAAAGCCTGTTTTAAAGGGATGCAACCGAGTGAGACATGGAGACATGAGTTCTCCTCAGTCCCACCTTGCCTGGGATGTTAGTCCCACCCAGATCCCAGTCCAGACCTGCTCTTCTCCAGCCTCTTCCAGGTCCTCTAATCCATTTGGCACCCAGTGTCTTTGTAGGCACCTTATTTTGATGGGAAGGCTCTTATCTGACTTGTGCTCCAAATTTCAAGCCTGCTGGGAGCCTTTAAGCTACTATTTTTCCCACATCCTAAACAGCCATCCCTCCCCTGCACACATGTGTGCACATTCCTCATGGTTTCCTTCCCCTCAGGGCTCCATGAACCTGAGGAGACTAAAATTCCAGTAAAGTTGGTGTTTCTGAGGTATTTTCAAACAGTTCATGACCCCTGGGAGAAGCATGGTAGGATGCATCAAATAACCCTGAAAAAATGATGATTTTGAGTTAATTATTTCCAAAACATCCAGAAATACAGTAATATCATCAAATCATTTCCTTCATGCTTAAAAAACCCCACCCTGCTCCTGGGCTGGGCTGTCCTGGAAGAACCACCCAGACCCTGACCCGGTGCAGCTTTTCCCTGCTGTGTTGTGAAGTTCTCCAGCGTGACCATTTCTGTTCCCTGCAGGTGGAATGGTGCCATCAGCCAGCTATTACCTTCTCTTTGCTAAATGAAGCAGCTCACACTCCAAAAGGTGTGATTGCCCATTCATAAGGGTTTTTTTTTCCTGGCTCTTCTTTAAATCTCCTCCAATATTTCCACACCCTTTTTGAACCACAGGTGCTCTGCCAAGTGCAGGGGTAACGTAACCTTCCTATGCAAAGCTGTTCTCTTCTAAAAGACTGGCTGGAGGATCATAAATTGCTCATCAGTGACCTACTGTCACCTCAGGGCTTTCCTAAATCATTGGTTACCCCATCCTGCAATTACTCTCTGCATTCCCTGGCTCCACAGCTGAGCTTCCTTCCCTGGATTTAACCATCTCAGAGTTACCTGGTTGAAGCAAGATACTCATTTAAATTGTTTCCATTGTCAGTAGGGAGAAAGAAGCGTTGTCCAGAGGCAATTCATTCCACTCCAAGGGACATCTAAGGTACAATGAGTAAGTCATACTCTGGAGGTGCCTCCACCCTTCCTAAGACTGGAAGTGGAGCTCACATACCTCACATTTAGATGTCTTCACTTAAGTGAGATGAATGGTCTGACATTTGACCGAGCAAAATCCCATGTTTACTTGACCCAGGGCTGCCAAGCAAACCCAAGGCTCTATATCATTAACTGGGGCTCTGCAAGGGTCATTTTTCTTCCTCAGTCTTTGTGTCACTTTCAACATTTATCAATGAGGATTTAACAAATTCTTCTCTTTTTTTTTTTCCCTGGCTCATTGCTGGAGATATTAAATGGGATGGGGTCAAGACCAGCCATTTAGGGTCTCCACAAGAAATGAAGCTGTTTGATGTGGAATCTCCTTTTAGGACTTCATTCCAAACCCCATTTATTTAATGCAGACTATGTGGATTTTGGATGGCTCCACTTTATCCATTAGGATGTCCTATGAACACAAAGCCAAATGCTTCTGAGAAGTTTGACCAACTTATTCTTAAGTGTAGAGGCTGACAGCTGGGCTCCCCTAGACTGATGGGCTTTGAGGGCAGAAAGGATTATCACAACCAGGGGTCTGACCTCCTGAGTTACACCAACTATAAAATTTCATCCATTAAGGCTCCTTTGAAAATCCCAACTATAAATCTTTTATGTCCAATCTTTTCCCTACATAGTTGCTTGGGAAACACCACAAGTTGCTTGGAAAGCTCAATAGGATGCTGATGGGCTCAGGGAGAGAAGGGTCTCAGGTCTCTCCTACCTTTGTCATCCTAGCAGCAGACTCCCAAAAGAATTTGTATTTTCCACACTGCTGATTTTTAGGTCTTTGCTTTCCAACACCCACAGACTTGGAGACACAGCCCGTTGCCTCGCTGCAGTTTCAATGCTTTCTAATGGCCTCAACCCAGAGATTTACACTGAGCCAACTCACTTTGAAACCCTTCCATAAAAACGCCTTCTGCAAACAGATTTGTTTCATTATCGTCAGCCCTGAAAGTGCCTGAAGTAACAAACAACTTCAAACCCCTGCAAATTTATTGTGGCACTGGGGTTGCACTTCATTTAAATCCCACGTACCTGGGTGCACATCTTCTGGGGGGCCAGGCAGGAGAGGGTGGATGCAGAGCCCTGGTGCAATGTATCAGTGATTAGAGTGCAATAAATATTGGATGGAGGATCTATGATAACATCTATTACGGCTTTATGAAATATTGATAGCGTCTGAATACATATTGCCTCCTGAACAGCTCGTTCTGGAGATGTTTAATGAAAGACATCTGTCGTTTTATCCTTGAATCTACATGCAGGAGAAGTACAGGCTCCATCCTCACTGTAACCTCAGTCAGGGCTTCCAGAGCTCTACAGAAACAGAATCACACAGAATCCCAGAATTAACTGGATTGGAAAAGCCCTTTAAGCTCATCGAGTCCAACCATGAACCCAACACTGACCAGTCCCCACTGACCCATGTCCCTCAGCACTGTGTCTACACGACTCTTCAATCCCTCCAGGGATGGGGACTCCACCACTGCCCTGGGCAACCCCTTCCAATGCCTCAGAACCCTTTCAGCAAAGAAATTCTTCCTCACATCAAATAAATGGAATGAAATATCTGGCTCACCTATCTGGAGGGGTTGAGTGGAGAGAGACAGAGATAGTTTTATGTAGATGGAGTCTTTCATTTTGGAAATGAATGAACTTTGTGTTCCTCTGAAATCAACTGCAGGTTCAACGCTGATGTGTATCAGGGTGGGTGCTGCCCTTTCCCCTGCTCAAAGAGACTGGTCCATGGCTCAACTCATCTCTGCCCAGCCTCTGACTGAGGGTTTCTGTTTGAGCCTGCACACCTGGGGTGGTTTTGCTCTGTCTCCCCCATCTAGGGAAAAAGGGAGAGAATAGAGGGATAAGGGTAAGGAGGCTCATAGGTTGAGATAAGAGCAATTTAATAAGTGAAATAAAATAAAATCAAATTATAATGGCAATAATAATGGTAAAGATAATAATAAAAATAATAGTAATAATAAAATATATAAATGAATGATGCAATTGTTCACTGCCTGCCAGCTGAGCCTGGCCCATTCTTAGATAATGATCCCAGAGGAGAGGCAATCCTGAAAACTGAAACTGCAATCCCAGAAGAGCGAGAGCCCCAACAAGGGAGAGCCTCTCATTAATATACTCATGTGATGTTATATGATATGGAATATCCCACTGCCACATCCAAATGCCACTTTGGGTTACTAATTTTAATATTTTTGCACCCCCCTGCCCCGACCTTGCACTTGCAGACTAGCAAAGCATGAAGTCCTTTGACTTCCAGTGACAACTGAAAACATCAGTGTGTTAACAACATTCTTCTCATAACAAATCCCAGACTGAAACCAACCCACAGCGCTGTTCCAGCTACTAAGCAGAAAAGCAGCTCTGTCCCAGCCAAAAACCAGGACAATACTGGAAAGACAGCAGCCTGTCGTGGGCTATCTGGCGAGCGAGAAATGAGTGACTCACACATCCACAAGATGCAACTCAAATCCGTTTATTATCAGAAAGCTGCATGTTATATAGCCCGTTAAGTTCCTCATACGTGTCCACACACTACGAAGCTAATTATTATTGGATAATAGCACTATTCACACTTTGACCTCTCAGTCTTTCTCAGTCTCAGTGGTTCACTCTTATCTTGGTTCAGGTTCACTTCCTGGTCGACGTAACTTCCAGCTATCCTCCATGTTGCCAGCAGTTGTTTATCACTTTTGCACGTCTTTCATACGTAGCTGCATTCCTTTCCTCAGCTTATCTCTTCTGGCAGTTGTTGAAAGCGGCCTAGCTGCGGCCTAACTGCGGCCTAGCCAGTATCACAGCCATGTAATAATGCTAAGGCCCCAACAGCAGCCAAAACCAGCCCTTCATCCTTTGCCATCCCACTCACCTTCACCTTCCATCTTCCTCGACAGTGCATTTCTTCTGCCTCCCTCCATCAGCCCCTTCTCAATGGCATTTCACTTCCTGCTGCCAAATGGATGCTTAGGAGCATGGAGACAGGAAAACATTGCTCTAATGTCCCTTGATGAGCACATCTCCTCCCATTACTGGTGTAGCAGCATCAGGTTTTACACTGTTAATAGCCTTTCCATTTGTTTATAGCTGCTCTGGCATCGCTCCTGGATTTAGCACCGCTGCTTTACTCCCCCTCTCTACTTTGGGAACAGCCTCCCCTCAAGCAGTGAGACTCACTGTGTGTGTGACGTGATTCACAGAATCCCAGACTGGTTTGGGTTGGAAGGGACCTTAAAGCTGATCCAGTTCCACCCCCCTGCCAGCAGCAGGGACACCTTCCACTAGACCAGGTTGCTCAAAGCCTCACCCAAACTGGCCTGGAACACTTCCAGGGAGGAGCAGCCACAGCTTCTCTGGGCAACCTGGGCCAGGGTCTCACCACCCTCACAGCCAAGAATTTCTTCCTCACATCTCATCTCCATCTCCCCTCTGCCACTTTCAAGCCATCACCCCTTGTCCTGTCACTCCCTGTCCTTGGCCAAAGTCCCTCCCCGCCCTTGGCCAAAGTCCCTCCCCAGCCTTCCTGGAGCCCCTTCAGGTACTGGGAGGCCACTGGAAGGTCTCCCCAGAGCCTTCTCTTCTCCAGGCTGAACAGCCCCAACTCTCTCAGCCTGTCCTCACAGCAGAGCTGCTCCAGCCCTGGCATCACCCTCGTGGCCTCCTCTGCACTGGCTCCAGTAGCTCCATGTCCTTGTGCTGTTGGTGGCCCCAGCACTGGAGGCAGCACTGCAGGGGGGGTCTCAGGAGAGCGGAGCAGAGGGGCAGAATCCCCTCCCTGGCCCTGCTGCCCACGCTGCTCTGGGTGCAGCCCTGGACACGGTTATTGGCTCTGTGCACGTATTTTCAACATGTGGGAGCTGGTGGGGGGTGTGAGCAGCCACCAGCACGTCAAAACACATGACAACAAAGCTGAGGAACCTCATCTTGGATGGGCTGAGGGTTTAGGAGGAATGTTGATGGTTTTTTTGTGAAATGAGTGAATAATTCATAGGCAAACCCATTGACATGATAAATTCCTCCATTTCTCCTCTTTTGTGAATTGACAGGGAACAACTTTCTGATTCCTTCTCTCTGCATTTTCATTATCCAGAATTATTCACTAAACAATTGCTTGGAATAATTCCGGGGAGCAAATTCTCTGCTGGGGACGTGGGCGCTGACGCCAGTGGAATTAGCACCAGCAGGAGCTTTGGTTCAGGGGCGATGGGCTGTCCACAAGCCTTTCATCACCACGACTCGGTCTCTAGCTTTGGAGCCCTGCTGATGAGCTGTGGAAGAGCACAGAGGCTGGACAGTCCCGTTTTCTTTTCCATCAGACAAGCAGAGTTCTGCAAATCAAGTTTTCCACTGTGAATACTTCTGTTTGCAAATTACCAGGGGTTGAAATTGCTGAGGTGCGATGTTCTATCACATTGGCACTTCCAGCAGCACTTTTGCCAGCATGTTTCATCTCCAGCCCTGCAGGTTTGATGGGAACAAAGTGGGATTTCTCCATTTCCATTTCAACGGCTGCAAATGAGCCCTGCCCTTTCCAGGAACGCTCCTCACAGTGTCATAGGGGTTCTCTGAACCCATCACCATGCTCTACCAGTACAGCTCCCTACCTTTGATATTCATGGGAAGTGAAAGAAAACAACTGAAGGTTTGCTTTTTAATTTCATGGGAAATTCTGAAAGTGGCTTTTGCTCGCTTCTGCACTTCATTTATTCATTTACAGACTCACCCAAACCTCAGATGAACAACTGAACGTCTTCAGTATCCTGCAGCTCTGACTCAGAGAGTCCTTGATATTTATCTGCCTGCAGCTTCCAATAAGTTAAAGCCAGCTGACCTAAAATACCAAATTCCGAGGGAGCTGCTCTCTGGCTGATGACTCCTGATATCTGACAGCAATTGTCTGGGGTCTATTTTCTGTGTTTATTTATTGTAAATGAGACACCCGACACCATGAGATCATAAGCAATTTCCAGCCCTCTCCAAATCACTGGTAGGGTTCCAGTTCTTGAGCTTCACAACATCATCAATTCTGCAGCAAAACTCGCTCTGCTGATTGTCAGTAATTTGTAACACATATAACTTGGAGGGAGAGAATTGCTTACAGTTCTCCCCTTCATCTTCTCATGAAAATCAGGCCACGTTGGGCAGGTAAACCAGACTGTCAAAACTCTACAGATCTGGGAATCTGACTCTGTTCTTTGAAATGTTTTAGGTTAGTGGCAAAATATAAATGTCATCTCTGTATTTCCAGGTCTGCCTCAGGGAGGATGTTAACTTCTTTGGTCATTTCTCTGATTCAGAACCTGCTTTCCCCACATCATGTCTCTCCATGTGGATTTAGAATCAGAGAATCACAGGATGTTGTGAGCTGGAAGGACCCACCAGGATGATGGAGTCCAACTCCTGTCCCTGCACAGGACAGTCCCAACATTCACACCATGTCCCTGAGGGCCTTGGCCAAATGCTGCTGGAATCTTGTCAGCCTTGGGGCCATCAGCACCTCCCTGGGGAGCCTGTTCCAGTGCTCCACCATCCTCTGCCTCAAGAACCTTTTCCTCATGGACAACCTCACCTGGCCATTCCCTGACCTCTGCACATCCAGTGCCAGCACCATCTGCAGGACACATCCCCACCAGAGCCACCAGCTTGACCTGTGCTGTGATACAGCCTGTCTGCTACAGGAAAACAGGAAAAACACATCTCACCCTCTCTGATGGGCCCAGGGGACAAATCTTCCCAGCTTGGGGCAAGAGATACTCATGTGCCTCCTGGCCTGGCTTGATGTGTTTGCAAATCCTCCTGGTGTCGGTTGTCTCTGGGCATCCTGCAGCAGGGAGAGATGGTTTCCATCAATATTCAAGGCACACAGACACAGGGAGAGAGGAGACAGGTTGGGACAGCCTCTGCCACAGCCAGATGAATGAATCTTGCTCAGAGGCAGAGCAGGAGGGTGGTTGTTTGCAGGGTCTGTGTTCTGCTGCAGGCACCAAGCTCTGCCTTCACAGAGTCCTTTCATCCCTGCCCACCACCACCACCATCCTGCACCACCAGCATTGTGTCCAGCACAGGCTCGTGGATTGTGACCAGTGACCCTGGAGCTGTTCCAGGGCTTTGCAGACTACAAAGAAGCCCCAGTTCTTTTAATTAGCCAGAGAATGTACATGAGCACGGCGTGTGCCCAGGCTCCTCCTGCAGAGCCCAGGAGAAAGTGTCACACTCTTCTGGGATCGCTGTCAGGAGGTGAAAAACCATTTGGCACCCAGGCTGCTGGCTGCAGACTCACAGGCAGGCTCTGTGGGGAAGCCTCAGCAGCAAGTACCCACCAGCCAGTGAGACCCCAGCTCCTGCACCAGCTCCCAAGCGTTAAAATCCCCAGGTCCTACCTGCACCCAGATCAGGGCACATGGAGGAGTCATTCCCCACCACCAAGACTAATGTCCTGGTACCACTGTCATCTCCTCCCCATCCATCCATCCATCCATCCATCCATCCATCCATCCATCCATCCATCCATTCCCGTGCAGCACTGGCTATTGCTCCCACTACCCAACCCCAACCACCCATCCATCCTTCACCCTACGTGCTCTTCTAACTATTTGGCCCCTTTCTACATGTTTAAGATTAGAAAGTCAATTTTTGTCTCATCTCATCCACTCTGCACGAGTCCCTCTAGCCATGAGGAGGTACTGGAAGATGCAGACAAGCATCCTGTGAGAGCAGGACCGAAACAAACTCACCTGCCCTGTGACTGGGAAGCACCCACCAGCTCCCACAGCGTGGCAGAGAACAGTGAGGGCAGAAAGGGCTTTATTAGGAAGGACCCAGGCTGTGACCAGGACAACCAGATGCTCGTAAGGTCCCTTTCAGAGATATCAAAGGGCCCTTAATTAGGTCTATACCAGGTTCTCCTGCTGCTGGAGAAAACTGTAGGTTTATGTGTTGCTGGGTTTCAGCTTCAGTTTCATCTTCTCCTTTTGTTGGTGTTATGGAATTAAAAGCAACTGGTGCTGCAGGAGAGCAAAGAGCACATCAGAATGGAGCCAGTGACCCATCGAACATGTGAGACTAATGAACATAGACCCTAATTATTACTGACCCAAGACAAAGTCCCTATCCTCCTTTTACTGGCTGCAGTTCATCCTACTCCAAAAGGCCAGGCTGAGCCATCATCTCCATTGTATTTGCCTAGGTAACACAATCAGTCATCACAGCATCTTTGGATTGAAGCTCTACAGGATATTGTGTCCTTCAAAGAGACTAAAACAGCAAGAGACATCAGACAGGACCTGGACTATAACCTTCCCCGCCCCAATTCCCCCACACCATCCTCTGAAACAGAGACCATGAGACAAACTGCTGCTTCTGCACCTCCACCTTACACCCTCGCTCCTCTCAGCTCTGATTAAAAGGATGGAAAGTAGGTGCTTGAAGTAGGGAGATGCACCCTGTGGTGAAATGGGACTGAGTTGCCCCATCCCTCAAGGTCATGGCCCTCGTGGGGCCAAGAAGGTCACAGAATCCCAGAATCACCTCGACTGGAAAATCACTTTAAGCTCATTGAGTCCCATCATGAACCCAACACTGCCCAGTCCCCACTAACCCATGTCCCTCAGCACTGTGTCTACACGACTCTTCAATCCCTCCAGGGATGGGGACTCCACCACTGCCCTGGGCAACCCCTTCCAATGCCTCAGAACCCTTTCAGCAAAGAAATTCTTCCTCACATCCAATCTCAGCTGCCCTGGGCACAACTTGAGGCCATTTCCTCTTGTCCTGCCCCTTGTTCCTTGGGAGAAGACACCGACCAGCGAGGCAAAGCCACAACACGCTCGAGGCTGAAGCCACAGCACGTTCCAGCTGCAGCAGATCAGCTGGCTCTGCAGCCCGTGCCACCATGCCATGTGCCAGCTGGCACTGCTGATGCTGTGGTGCTCTGGAGCACCCTTATCTCTCCAGGAGAGGCTTTCACTGCAGCCCTCAAGCACTAGGAAATGGAGATACTCAACTCACTGATTCTGCTCTGTAAATCAGAGGGGGAGGATGGGAAGGGGAACAGCTTGTCCCTGCCTGTCACTCCATGGTGGCTTTGCCCTTCCCTAGTGACAGCTGCTTAATTCCCAACCAAGGCTGGGTAAAACTGGTGCCCCTGCTGATGCACAGCAGGGAAACCACCAAGAAGATTAGGTCCTGCAGACAAGTGACCCACTGTGGAGGCAACAGCCACCAGACTCACCAGGATGCAGAGGTCTTGGATCATACTGTCCATGGGTGTGACTGGGGTATGGCATGACATGAGGGATGACCCCATGGCTGAGGTATGGCATGACATGAGGGATGACCTCATGGCTGAGGTATGGCATGACATGAGGTATGACCCCATGGCTGAGGTATGGCATGACATGAGGTATGACCCATGCCATAAGGGCTGTAAATCTGAGAACTTTCATTGCCAGGAAGCTCTCTCCAAGCCACTTCCCTTGGGTAAGAGAAGGAGCCCAGAGAGTGAATCCTGATTTCCACCAGTAGAGAGGGAAATTCAAGTCCATAGGGTTTTAAATCCAAAGGAACAAATCCTTGCAAAGCAGAAGGGAACAAAATTAATTCTCAAAATCGAGGGAAATGAGGAGTTTGGGTTTTTTTTCTTTTATGAAGGCCACTAAAAAGAAAAGCAGCATCATGTGGGGTCCCTGGGAAAGCAGTAATGTGACTAGTCAGGGGACAGAGAGCATCTGCTATTAATGAAGGTGTCTTGCCAAAATACATCGGCATCATAGAAATTATTAGATAATGACATTCCAGTTAATTTGCTGCCTGCTCAGCCACAGCTCTCCTGCCACGCTCCTGGGCCCAGCAGATGACATTAAGAAAGAATTACACTGGTGCTAGGACAGCTGGGCAACATGATTCAGAAACCAGCATCATCTCCAGGAGGATATGGGGTGAACATTGCAGCCCCACAGCTGGGCCATGGACCACTGCTCTCCTACGGCACAGTGAGCGTCCATGGCTGCAGTGTAGGTCCTCAAGAGCCAAAAGTGAGGATTCTTTACTAGTTTGAGGATAAGGAGATAAATATTATTTCCCAGAGGCTTGCTGGGTAAGTGTCACTTTCCCAGGGGCTCTGGAGAGCTGCTGATGTGCAAAGACTCTAGCTGGTGAGTCTGTCACCTCTCAGCATGTCTCAGGGCTGAAACAGGCTGGAGTCATAGTGCTGCAGACCAGAAAAATCCAAGGCAATTCAGTTTTCCTCTAGCTCACAACTATAACCTCCAGCTCCAGGCTCAAGTGCACCCATTTCATCTCAACCAGCATCCTGCCCTCAGGATCAGCCACAATCAAAGGCCTTGGGAAGGACACAAGGAGGTGACTGCATAAGGCCACGTTCCAAAAAGCCTCTTCCAGCCATTTGCAGTGAACAGCCCTGGATGGATCCTTCTGCCTGGTGATTCTCAGTCTCCTCTTCTCCACCTTGCCCATAGCTCTCCCCTCTCTCCTTCTGGGATTGCAGTCAAGGACAGAGGTTGTCTCCATTTATTGGGACCTGGAATGGGTTCCCAGAGGACACGGAGATGACAACCATGTGCTTTACTCTAGTGATGCCTTGATCCCATGGGTAGAACAAGACCCAAGATGGGGAAGGCTGGAGGCATCTTCCCCTTCAAAAAAAAGGCTGTGATGATTGAAAGCAAATACAAGGTGCAGGATCAGGTGTTGAACCTACAACCTGGAGTGAGCTTCAAGTACAAATCCTGTTGTAACTCCTTCCCATTACCCTTCTCCCTCTGCTGCTCTGAGCTACTGGCACTTCACAGCACCAAGCATTCAACATGCTCCATGTCATTTGAAAAGCATTATGTAAGCTGCTCTCCCCTCCCATCTCTCGATGGCTCCAATTGGTGTGTCAGAATGTAATTAGCTTTTGATGGGATGTTAAGATTTCTTGAGCTCCTGTGGAGAGGCAGCATGAGGAGAGGCGAGGCAGTGGATTGTGATTGTCACTCCCCACAGTAAGTGCTTGAAGACCCTGGAAGACTCATTTGCAAAAATATCAAATAAAATAAATAAATTAAACAAAAAAAAAAAATCCCAAAGCAGCAGACCCAGTAGGCTTTAGTTTAATTGACTGAAATCACTGAGTTTTGGGGGTTTTTTTACCTCTGTGCTTTCTCCTGCTTAGAGAAAAATGGAAATTAACTGTCTCGTGACTGACAGGAGAGTGCCACGCTGTGGGATGGGCTCTACTGCAAATCCAGCTCCTCAAGAGGCTGAGCAAGTCCAGTCTGAGCTGTTTCTGACCAAGGCTGTGCTCTAAGCTTTGCTGCTGCAGCCAACCTCGTGAGCACTCCCCCATCTGCACCAGGACTTCATCCTCAGCCCTTCATCACAAACTCACTCACCTCCAACCATGCCAGGGCAGGGCACTCCACCCAAACAGCAGAAAAGGCAAGGAGAATCCCAGACTGGTGGGGTTGGAAGGGACCTCAGGAGATCATCCAGTCCAACCCCCCTGCCATCACTGCTGGGGCTGAGCTCCTTCAAGGCTCAGCAAATTACAGCTCTCCACTGTGGTGAGACAGGACAGCAGAGTTCCTGCATCCCACAGATGTGAGACAGACACACAGAGACATGGGGTGTCAGGTCTTCACCAGGAAGCAGCACTTACCAGCAAGGCCAGGTGACTTGTCAGTTGGACTCAATGATCTTAAAGGTCTTTTCCAACCAAAACAACGATTCTGTGTTTCAGCAGCTAGTTTGTCATCCCAGAGTCCTTCTGCAGCTCTGGCTATGGGATCTCACTGGAAGAAAGAAGATATGGAGGTTCTGCAAGAGGATGCAAGTCCTTATTCAGGTAAATCAGGTGGGAATTGAGTGTTTCAGGGCTTACAACTCCAACCTTAGATGCTGCAACATAGAAATCTGTTGTGGAGCTTCTACAAAAACAAATGCATGTTGGTGTCACTTCTCCAACCTCACAGAGAGAATATGATGGAGATCTGCAAGACCTGTGCCTCAGCAATCCATGCAGGAAACATCACATTTTCAGAGCCTTCTCCACACTCTTCCCCACTGGCTGAGCCCTGTGGTGGTGTAAAACAAGGCTGGCAATTCCCCCAGAATGAGTTCTCTTCTATCTGAACAAGACTGAACTTTCACAAGAGCATCTGCCCTGGCCAACCACAGCACATGGAGCACTGACACACCTGCAGATGGTGCTTGTACCACTGAGCACTGTGTTTGTCCACACATCAGCCCTGGCCCAAAGCCCTCTAGAGTCATCAGATGCTTTTCATTAACTTCAACGGGCTCTGGATGAGGTTGGTTTGGTCAGAGTCTCCACCAGTGCAGACAGAGAGATGAAATGAATCCTAGTGGATGCAGATCAGCCACAGAAACACCTTTCTAAACACAAACCTGCCACAAACTCCAGCAAACCCCCCTGGCTGTGAATTAGTTGATGATGTGAAACACAGACACATCCAATACGATAACGAGCCGTTCCCATCAAATGCCAATTCAACTGGATAATGGGCCATATTGATTGTCTCAAGGGCCAAACCAATTTCACTTGTCCTTCTAATGATTATTATGACATTATTATCTATATTATTTCTGCTCAGCAAAATTAATCCCTCTCTCCCCACCCCTGTCACTCTGGATTCAAGTCCGTTCAAGTCTCCATTCCTGCTGAGATAGAAGCTAAGGAGACCTCTGCAAGGACTGGACTTAATTCACATCTAAATTGTTGTCAAGCAATTGGATTTTTTTTTTTTCCTCTAATACTGCCAGTGGCATTAATGGAAAGAAAACAATAAATGTATCTGGTCACCTAAGTAGTCAGCTTCTCCTTTCATAGCTCTGCTGACATTTCTGTCTCCAGCCGGGACAGTAATGCATTCCATTTTAATTTTAGCAAATGCTTTCTTTATGATTGAAGACATTTTTCATTTGTACTTGTTTGCATCTCCCTTAAAATTCAATATTTCATTTGGGGATGCAGGGTTATTGCTTGCTCCTCAAAATAAAGCATATGTGGCACAAGGATATTTCAAATGATTTTCTCCAGGTTCCTCCACTCAAGAGCATCAATTGCCTTTCCAGTCACTGCCAGGAGCAGCTGAGAGGAGCCAGTCCCAGTCCCTGTACCCTGCACGGTGCATCCAGCCACAGGGGACACATGGGAATTCTGGGGGCTGCCCTAGACAGGATCACCCCAAAAAAGCAAAAAAAAAAAAATTAAAAGGGCTTTATCAAGCTTTTTTTCTTTTACTCTGGGCCAAACACACCTGTGGCTGCATTTATTCCTGCGAGCAGAAGCTGTTTGTCCATGCAGCTGCATCCCTACAAAGCTCCTGCAGAAGTCCCATGTGCAGACAAGGGCAGTTGCTGTTTCAGGGACAGCTCTGTCCTAACACTCACCTCCCCATCTGCCAAGCTTCCAGAAAACCACCAGCATCTAGGCAAGCTCAGGCCTCCTGCTGGCTTCAGTCCTTTCTAATTCTCAGGTGCCCTGAATATCAAATAATAAAGCTGATGAGATCCCTTTGCAGCAGCCTGCTCCTCCCATCCCTGACAGGTCACCCCAAAGAGGTCCAGCCAGGAGCAAGTGGAGCTCCCATGGTATGTGCATGAAAAGGGTGAGACTGGGAGACTTCAGTCCCCAGTTTTGAGGTCCAGGTTTGTGGCAAACCCCCCCAAAAAAAAGGATCAGACAACATCTAAGTGTTGTGCCCCCGTGCTGGTGACTATCAGAAGTCGTTGCCTCAGAAGTTGCCTACCTTGATGCTCACACAGTTTCAAAACAAGCACCCACCAGTCTCACAACCTACCTGGAGAAAATGAGGAGGCAGTTTGCAATGTCCAGCATCTCCTCTGGCTTGGGCAGCTCAGATCAAGGTGACACTGGCTCTTCACTCTGCTCTGCCTTTCCCAAGTGTTCTCTCTGACCCCCATGCAATGGCATTTGCTGCCAACCTCCCTTCTCCACAGCAAAAACCAGTTCCTACCAAGTCTGCCTTAAGGACCCAGGTGTCCCAGAGGGTAATTACCAGATGCTCTTACCTGAACACCCCTCTGCTCTCTGGCACTAAGAACTGCCAAGAGAAGGGTTGGATATCTACAGAGCTATCCTCTAATTTCCTGAGCAAATTTGGTTAAAGCTGCTGAACAAGAAAGACCTGAAACCTCAATAACAGAATGAGCAGACAGGGAGAGGAATGACAAGAGCTCTGAGCTCAAACACAGTTCTGCCCTGACCTAGAGAGACCATTTGAAAGGCTGAAGGAGATGTTTGTCCTCCCATGGTCATTACATCAAAGCTGCTGAGAAAGGCTTCAAGGCAAACAGGGTTTTTTTACAATATATTTACATCTCCCCTGAGGCCCAGCATGAGAACCCTCAAGAGGTCTGAATCCATCCTTTGACTACCTTGAGTCAACACAATGGAGGGAAAGGTCTTAGATACGGGCTGCTGAAGGGTTTGCACGCTGGAGAACGTGCATGTACACCTTGAATAATTATCAAACATTTGCAGGTAGGAGGAGCCCCTTTGGCAACCTGTGTGCTTGCACAGGAAGATGGCAAGAGACCTCAGCTGGATGTATTTCTGCAAGATGAAAGCAGCCAGCACTGAAGTTATTCTGAGAGCAGGAATCAGCACAAGAGCTTCTTTCCCAGCTTCTCTGATCTCCCGTAACAACGGTGAAGAACAAAAGGGTTTGTTTCCGTTCAGGGAAGGGAGGGGTGTCCTAGTTCCTTCATACCTGCCTTGGCAGCAGCACTGGGAGATGGCCAGATGATTGCTGTTGCCTGCAGCAGGTCTTTGGGAGCAGAAAATGGATCAGCTTGAGGGAAGGGATGAGGAAAGTCCTGGGCTAGAGGATCAGATTCCCTCGGTGCATGAATCAGAGGGAGCCCATGGAGCTGTTGGAGGAGCACAGCACTGCTCAACGTCAGAGAACCTGCCCAGAAGCATTTTGCCTTTATTATCCACATCCACAGATCTCTGATTACGGGCAGTGCAGGAGCTTGGCTTTGTCCCAGTGAGAGTGACTGTTGCTCAAGCAGCTGCCAGGGCCACCAGCCTGCGCAGCCGACGTCGATGGGCCAGATCCACCCACGCCCCGTGGAAATGGCCATAGCACTGGCAGCTCTGCTGGAACCTACTCTCAGCTGAGGAAAGGTCTGGCAAAGCTCTCTTGAAACCATGTCTTTTGTGCTGTTCTTTTGCTTAGCTCGTTTCTGGTACCTTTCCAGGACGTATTATCATCTGACTCAGGGGTTTAGGGTCCATCTAAGATGTTAGGATTTGTTACCTCCTTTCCTTTGCTGTCTTGCTTTCTCCAAAACCTGGTTCTCTCACACCTACAAATGTCTCTGTTTTCATTTCCAGTACCAGGAACTTCATTTTAATGACTCACCATCTTCAGCCACACCAGAAGATGTATTGCCATTGTTTCACATTCAGAGATCCACCAGCTTGGCTCCTTTGTGTATTTATTAGGCAGTGCCAGTAGACACCACCCATGGTAAGGATCCAAATCTAAGTGCAGTTCATTGCCTGGGATGTCAACCCCTCTGGAGCACAGGCTGAAGGACATCTCTTCTGCTCAATGAGAAAAGCCCAGCAATAACAATCCATAAAACCAACCTGCATTAAGAAGCCCCTTAGACTCATCTCCCCATAGCCAAGTAATTTAATGTTACTAACTAGCCCTATTGTCCATCCTTTTCAGGTTTTCTTATAAGCTTTTTAATGGAGTTAGAAGGAAAATTGACTCTCCCTTGGTGGGCCTAAGTGACATGTTAAATATCAGCCCCAATAAAAGTCAGATATTCAGTATTAAGAAAGTAAAAGAAACTGGAAAAAGAGGAGGAAAGGAGAGAAGACCAAGTGAAGTCCCCTACGATGGAGAACATTTTCTGTGCCCACACCGCCCGATAAACCTGATTTGAGCTCCTGATTTGTTCAAAGCCTGCCAACAGGCTAAGAGCTGAGCTGCCTCTTAATCAAATCAGCCCTGTCTCTCCTACAAGCCTGATGACACCAACACATGAAAACCATGGAGATAACAGAGGGTTCCCAAGGGCACAGAGCTGACAGCAGAATTTCCTTACTGTCTTGAAACCGCACTTATCAACAACCATTTATTCAGAGAGGTTTGTGCCTCCTGGCTTTTGTCTCCATGTTCTGCTCTCATCTACATCATCTCCTACACACTGAGGTCCTTCACTGTCAGGCTGGCCCTGAGGAGCAAGAGTCTGGTTGCAATTATATGGCTCCAGAACGCTCTGAAATCTAGGGATGAGGCTGCCTGCCTTGGAGACACCAATACACAGCAGGAGATGCTCTTGCTGGACAGGCATCAGCAAATGTTGGATGAGGCTTTGAGCAACCTGGCCTAGTGGAAGGTGTCCCTGCTGCTGACAGTGGGGTTGGAACTGGATGAGCTTTAAGATCCCTTCCAACTCAAACCATTCTATGATTCTAAATGTCCCAGCATCCACCCACTTCATGCCTTCTTCAAGCTGGACAAAGCCACATCACTCACTCCTGGTATAAGATACACTCTCACAATCCCCATCACCTTCAAGCTGCTAAAAGTTTTAGACACTCCTCATAGATCTGAAGCACTCACAAGCTTTTGCCCAAGAATATTGATGGGGTTTTTCCAATCCCAAGCCTAGGTATCTCTGGAAAGTTTGCTGACCTCTGTTTCACCACCTTTTTTTCAGCTGGGAAGCTCTCTCCCTTGCCCAAATTGGCCTTCTAGCAGCTCTTTTGTTAACCCAACTTCCACTGTCACCTCTCTGAAGAGCACAGTTACCTGCTTTATTAATCTCTGGATGTTACATTCACCTTCTCTCAGCAGCTTGTTAAAAATGGATCTGTTGGTGCTTCTATCGATTTCAGGTGTTATTAACACTAATCGCCCTTCCTGGAAGTGGATTTCACACTGCTTTTGATGAATTCCTCTTCCCTTCCCTCTGCACTGGCTTGGTGCAGCCTGGCAGGGAGTCTCTCCTGGAAGTTTAAGCACTTTTGTGTTCAGGATCAGTGCTAGAGGTGCAGTAAATCCAAGTCCAGGCTTAGTACTGGTGTAAACTGGGAGCAACACTGCACAGAAGGAGATGGAGGTGTAGGAGAGGAGAGTGAGATCAGCACCTCCAATAAACACACAGCACTGCTTTGCTCTGAACTTTGTTGGATCAAGAAACAGCACCACCTTGCAAGGAAGGATCTCTTCCTGCTTTGTCATCTCCAGAGCATCCCAGCTCGACAGGCACCAAACCTGAAATCCTTTGCTCTTCAGCCCTGCTACAGCAACCAAGGAGAGATGGGTCTGGAGGAGAGAGAGAGCAATAGAAAACCTGGAGATTACAGAGGATCTTCTTCCAAATGCCATGGCCTGGGCTGAGGGCACTCCAAGGACAGCTGTGGAGGTGCTCAGAGGGGTAGAATGAGCCTACAGACCACATCCAAATGCCCATCCTGGGGTTTGCTAATTACTGCACTTTCCCCCTTCCAGTCCTTTGCACTCACAAACTCCCCAAACACGATGTCCTTGTACCTTATCAACATTCTTCTCACAACAAATCCCTCACTGAAACCAAACCACAGCATTTCTAGCTACTAAGGAGAAAATTAACTCTCTCCCAGCAAAACCATCATGTTGTGGGCAGGGGTATCCAGGGAAGGTGGAGGTGGGATGCACCTTGTACCAGGCTAACACTCCTCCAGCCTCTGCTCAATCCTCCTCTGCCATCCAAAGGACAGACTCTGTAGAGAGCAAAGCAAAAGCCATGCTGGCGTGGCTCGAAGAGAAGAGAGACCCAGAGTGACTATCCATTACATCAGCAATAAATGTCAGCAGCTGAAAAACAGGCTTCAATTCCTAACTGCTGGCTTTCAATAGAAATAAAAGCTGAATCCTACCAAGCCTGGTTAACGTGCAGGGGAGCTGACAGACCCCATCAGCTGGGTTTTCTTTAAACACTCTTTGTACCTGAGCATCTAAGAACTCGCAGCTCCTCGTTAGAGAATAGATGCTCGTTAGAGTTGGATTTCCCACTTGGAAGCATGCCCTTACATCTCAGGATAGGGAAGCAGCAAGTCAAGGTCAGGCATCTTCTGATGCAAGACCCCCTTTATCCCCTCAGCTATTTACAGCATTTCTCCCAGTGGTTTTTTTTTCCCTAGTATTTCTGTCCAGCCCAAATGTAAATGGCTGAAGTAATAAAGCTCCCACTCTTTCCCCTGGAAGATTATTCCATGATCTAACAGATTTTTGCCATTTTTTTTTCCTGACAGCTGAAATTTGGAGCTGTTTGATTTTACTCTGTTATATCAAGGTATGGAAAGAAAGGAATAAAAAAAAACCAAATGTAGAGAAGAACACCTGAGAGGGCAGAAGGACCTTGAAGGGTCTGGGCAGGATGGGGCTAAAGAGTGACAGAACCCATTATAGTCCCCATGCTGTCTCCAGCCTGGTGTAGCTTGTTGGATAGTCCATCTCCATCTTCTCTCCACTCCCTGTTTTGCCCATGGACTGGAATAACAACCAGTTATCCCAGAGATGCTCCCAGTAACTGCTGGCTGGGTAGGAGGGACAGACACCCACATAATTTTGTGTGAAAAATGAATGTCTTCTGAAGTCAAGGGAGGAAAGTTCAGGGCCTTGCAGCTGTAACAGAACACGTTCCTCCTTCCCTAATCAGGATGTGTTATTGGGGAACAATTAAAAACGAGTCAGAAGTAATTAAAGGTAATTAAATGCTCTCAGTGGGGAGTGACATGCTTGTGGGATGCCGCATAGGAGAAGCAGAGAGCTGCCTGCCTGGAACATCTGCCCTCCAGGAAGATTATGGGAGAGATCGGGATGGGGTGAGGGAAATGACCCCCAATGTGCCCCAGGGATCAGGGCTCCCACAAATCACACAGGAACCAACCCTGGAGGCCAGGCAGGCTCAGGACCTTGGTTTGCACAAGTGGGACATCTTTCCCACTGTAAAAGGCAAGGAAGACCTTCTGGCTCTGTCTGAGTCCCTGCAAGGAGGGTGCAGAGAGGTGGGGGTGGGTCTGTTCAACCAAGGACCAAGGGACAGGAGAAGAGGAAATGGGCTCAAGCTGTTGAGATGGGATGTGAGAAAGAATTTCTTTGCTGAAAGGGTTCTGAGGCATTGGAAGGGGTTGCCCAGGGCAGTGGTGGAGTCCCCATCCCTGGAGGGATTGAACAGACGGGCAGGTGAGGTGCTCAGAGATCTGGTTTAGTAGTGGACAGGTACAATTGGACTCAATGATCTCAAAGGTCTTTTCCCACCAAACAATCCTGTGCCTCTCAGGCAGCACTTTGAATGAGAGCCTCTTCCCCACCAACTTAACAACCAAGGGTGAAATACTCCTTGCCAGGGAACATTAAAACCCCTTTAAAAGCACCCGAGGCAGAAACCTTTCTCCAGGCTGTGGGGCCACTATTGAAACTGGTCACCAATTGCCCTGCTTGGCCAAGCCACTTCGAGACAGTCGCAGGCAGCTGGGATTGTGCTGGTTTTAATGGAAACCCAGGTGGGATTGTGCTGGTTTTAATGGAAACCAGCTGGGATTGTGCTGGTTTTAATGGAAACCCAGCTGGGATTGTGCTGGTTTTAGTGGAAACCGGTTCACCTCGGCCGTATTCAGCGCATGGTGTGAAGTGCTTCTCTTTGGGAGACACACTGAGTAATCCCAGTGTGTAATTAGCTTCCCAGTAAGATAATGAAGTTCCACCCCATGGTGTGACTGCTACAATTTAAAGCAGAATGAATAAAGGGTTATGGGTTTGGGGCTTTTTTTTCCCCCTCCCTTAATAAAAATAATTGGCTTTTACCAGTTGAGGTTGTTTCTTCTCCCCTTTTGAGCAGGATTGTGGTGGTGAGCTGAGCCCACTCAATGCTGAAGTCATCCTTGGGCCACCCTTTCTATGGCAGGACCCCTTGGAGGTGGTACACCCTTCCTGCATGCACATGGAGGAGCTCTGCAGAGCTCATAGCCTCAAGAAACAAGAAAACAATCACAGCAGAACAATCTGCCTTGAGGAGCATGAGTTGATGTGAAAATAAAGAATGACTGGGAGGACATCCTTATGTTGTCTCTGTTTCTGGAGCATGTTTGACATTCCCATGGGAATAAACCCCCCCCGTGAGCTGGCCCTGCTGCTGCCCACACTGTGCCGTGGTGACAAACGGAGGCACAATGGCAATGATGACAGTGCCCCAGGGATCCCTGGGCTGGGTAGGACTGAAGCATCCTCAGGCTTGTCTCCACACATCCACAGAGCTCTAGGGAGCCCCATATGGCAGGGGCTGCTGGCACCCAGGAGGTTTAAGTGCTGCTTGGATGGAGACTGTCCCCAAATCCCATCTGCCAACATGGGCTGAGCCCCTCCACGCTGGGCAGGAACAGGGTTGAGCTATTTCTAACCCAGACAGAGCCTTGGAAAGCCTGAGCATCTCAAAGAGGGTGGGACCCAAATTCAGGAACCCAGGAAATGTCTAAGCTTTGGACAAGATGATTGTTGTCTTAAATATCACCATTTTCACCTGCAGATCTCAAAGCATCTTGTAAAATATTCTCCACCTTTTCTGATCTGCTCCATCACAGCAGCAGCACATCCCTAATGGTCTTGTCAAGGTGTTTAATTGCTCCCTGCTCATGTTATCCAAACCCCAGGGTGCTCCACACCAAGCTGGGTGCTGGTGTCTGCCCAGTCATCGGGGCCAGTGAGGGGTCCCAGGGGTTTGGGAGTATCACCCATCATCATCATCATCACTGGTGCTTTGCTCCAGGATGGGCATCCAGCCAGGACACACACTCCCTGCGCTGGCCTTGGGCCATGTCACATCCCAAGAGGCTCAGGTGTCCCCAAGACATGGGCCATCTCCAACCAGGACTGTCCAGGACACACTGACCCCTTCCACCACTCACAGTGGGATGCCAGCCCAGTCAGGGCTTCCCAGCAGCGTCACCTCCAGGAGAAGAGCCTGTGACTGGCAGGATGGAGATCTGCTTAATGAGTGCCAGGAAAAGCAGCAGCAGCAGCAGGAGCCTGGGCAGCCCCTGCCAAGCCAACATGTTCAGATCAAACTGCAGCTTCTTAGCTCCAAAGTTTACAAGATGTTGCTTTCAAACCCTCATTAAGCCCCTTCTGTCATCCCCCCTGCACCGTTTGGCCCCTGTGTCGAGGACAAGATGTCATCTCGTGCAGCTGCTGCTCCAGCCCCTTCCCTGCTCTGCTCCATCCAGCAGGGATGTGGATGTCAGCACATTTAGCACAGAATGGCCCAGGAAACACCTTTCTGGGACATCCTCCAGACACAGTCACCTCTGAAAAAGAATGAATCCCAGACTGGTTTAGGTTGGGAGGGACCATAAAGCTCATCCAGTTCCAACCCCACTGCCATCAGCAGGGACACCTTCCACTAGACCAGGTTGCTCAAAGCCTCATCCAACCTGGATGCTTTGAGAATCTCAGGCAGCAGAGCAGCTTCCTCTGAAGTTGTACATGTGTGAACCCATCTTTAAATTCAAGCTGGTCAACCAAGACTCCAAAATGCATGCAGAGAAAGAGGTATCTCCAAGGTGCAATGCTGCTCAAACTGGGACAGGTATGGCAGGAGACACATCTGCTTGAGCCTGAGGAAGGACCCAGTTGGTAGCAAAAGGCTGGGAAATCCACTGACCCTAAGTAGGGGCTGGCAGGGAGATCTATGGGGAGAGAAATTAAGACAAGTGATGGACATGTCAGACATCTCACCATGATGCATCAGAGACCAGTGACAGAAAGGTCCCCACAGGGAGGAGGTCACCTGAGGATGGATGCAGGTGGATCCATGGGGATGGGTAGATAGCTAACTAGGACACAGAGGGCTCAGCAAGACCCTCACCATGGAGGACTTTTCATGCTTACTTTGCCTTTATTCTCTCTTCTTGACTTGCTTTTCTGCTGTCGTTGGAGCTCTGGGCTGGTGAAACTCACAGCTCCCACACGTCTGTTAACTCTATCCAAGCAAAACCAGGACGATGCTGTAGGCATCTCCTGGTCAGGGCAGCATGGAGTGGTGGTGGGACAGAGTCTGACCCAGAGCTGAGCTGCTGCCCCACACACATCCCCAGGCAAAGTGAGCAGGGAAGCAGGCAGGACATGCACACACATCCCTACCAAGCTGTTCCTTGGCATCAACAGAGGGTTCTCCAAAGGGAACAGCCCACACCTTGCACACAATGTTTAAAAACAAGTTAATTTCCTTGGACTCTAATTAAATGCTCAGCAACAAGTCCAAGCTCTGGGTGAGTGCCCAGACACCTTCTGGCATTACAGCAGCCTGGCCCACCGCTCCACTGCTAACTGCACAGCCCAAAACAGTTGGAGCTGTTCAGCCTGGAGAAGAGAAGGCTCCAGGGAGACCTTCCAGTGGCCTCCCAGTACCTGAAGGGGCTCCAGGAAGGCTGGGGAGGGACTTTGGGCAAGGGCAGGGAGTGACAGAACAAGAGGTGATGGCTTGAAACTGGCAGAGGGGAGATGGAGATGAGATGTGAGGAAGAAATTCTTTGGTGTGAGGGTGGTGAGACCCTGGCCCAGGTTGGCCAGAGAAGCTGTGGCTGCTCCTCCCTGGAAGTGTTCTCGGCCAGGTTGGATGAGCCTTTGAGCAACGTGGTCTAGTGGAAGGTGTCCCTGCTGCTGGCAGGGGGGTTGGGACTGGATCAGCTTTAAGGTCCCTTCCAACCCAAACCATTTTTGATGGTTCTATGACCCTGTGCCCTTCTGTTGGGCAGGAGCAGGCAGCCCAGCTGTGCATCACATCATGCAACATCCACACAAAGAGACACACGCTGACAGAACAGCCACCCAAGGACAAGCACAGCCCACCCTGGACCACCATGGTCTCACCTACAATCTTGCTTGCAGCCCAACAGCACCGTGCAGCCAGGACGGGGCTTGTGCCCAGCTCAGCTCTGCCAAAAGGAAAGGGGAGAAGAGATTTAATAAGGAGATGTTTGCACAGAGGGGCTGGATATGGGGCAAGGCAGAAACCAGCCCCACAGAAATCTGTCTTTGTAACTCCATTGGAAACGCATTCCAAGCTTGGAAAAATCTGTTTGGGTTTTTGAGGGGATTTTTGGGGTGGGGGAAAACCAGGGGAGAACACTAGAAAAGGGGAGGTTTCGACACTCACAGCGTTGTGTTATTTCCCCTTTTGATGCTATTTTGTATTTGGATTGAAAAAACATTTTGCAGTCTGACACAAACCTCGCTCTTGGCTGAAGAGCCAATGTCAACATGAAGTTCTGGGAGCTCCTCAAAGGGAAGCATTTAAAATTACAGGGGGAAAAAAAAAAGAAAAAGAAAAACAAAGAAAAAGCAAGAAAAAGCAGCTTTCCCTTTTCCTAGCTTTGCCTCTTCCTTCCCAGTGACTTTCAGTATATTTTTTTTTCTCTCTTTTCCCTCTGAAACAGTCACTTCTTGAAGTCTCAAGTTTCCTGATACACCACTCAACTTGAGCAGAGCCTGGTTCCCAAGTGGCAGGGCAGTGCCCAAACCTGCTCTGCTCCCACTCCACGATATCATCCCAAGGAGAAGACCCTGGCAGGCAAAATGATTTCCATGCAAAATCATTCCTCCTGGAGCCAAGCCAAACACCTTCCCCTCCTGGCACAGCGTGCAGAGGCCAGAGAGGCTGTTGGTAGTTATTTAGTTAATGCTGGAAAAACCTTGGAGCAGGAGAAAAAAATAACATTTTTTTCCCCACAGAAAAATGCAGCCCCCAACTCCTGCCTCTGGTCAATTAAGGGAACGCTGTTAATTGGGCTGCCAGCTCCCCATCTCACACCCTTGCCTTGGCCAGCAGTTTTCTGCTCACCCTTGGGCAGTCATTAGCCAGCCTTTCACTAAACAAAAAAACCCCATGAAAGCCACGAAACTGGGCAAGGGCAGGCTTGCAAATAACTTCAGCTTCTGGATCTTGGCAACGTATTTAATTCCAGCCAGAGAAACTCAAAACAGTCACAGAATCACAGAATTGTGGTGGTTGGAAGAGACCTTTAAGATCACTGAGTCCAACCATAAACCCAGCACTGCCAATTCCACCTCTAACCCATGTCCCTCAGCACCTCATCTACCCGTCTGTTCAATCCCTCCAGGGATGGGGACTCCACCACTGCCCTGGGCAACCCCTTCCAATGCCTCAGAACCCTTTCAGCACAGAAATTCTTCCTCACATCCAATCTCAACTGCCCTGGTGCAACTGGAGCCCATTTCCTCTTGTCCTGTCCCTTGGTCCTTGGTTGAACAGACCCACCCCCACCTCTCTGCACCCTCCTTGCAGGGACTTGGACAGAGCCAGAAGGTCTCCCCTCAGCCTCCTTTTCTCCAGGCTCAGCACCCCCAGTTCCCTCAGCCAGGAACTCAGCACACTTGTGCTCCAGACCCTTCCCCAGCTCCGTTCCCTTCTCTGGACACGCTCCAGCACCTCCAGGTCCTTCTTGGACTCAGGGGCCCAACACTGAACCCAGCACTCGAGCTGCGGCCTCACCAGTGCCCAGCACAGGGGGAAGAGAACTTCCCTGCTCCTACTGGCCACACTGGTGCTGATCCAGGCCAGGATGCCCTTGGCCTTCTTGGCCACCTGGGCACTCTGCTGGCTCATGTTCAGCTACTGTTGACCAACACTCCCAGGTCCTTTTCCCCCAGGCATCTCTTCAGCCACTCCTCCCCAAGCCTGTCACATTTCACAGGGCTGTTGTAACCCAAGTGCAGGACCCAGCACTTGGCCATATTGAACTTCACACCTCAACCACAAGAGACCTCTACCAAACACTCTGCCTATAGGGCAGCACATGCAGGTGTGTTGAAGACACTTGTGCTCCATCTTTGCATTTGCTCTTCCCATAGCAGCCCAGAAGGGGAAAACCAATCCATGCACGTGTATTTTGTGTATCTGAGCATCTCCATCTCGGCTTCCTACAGCATCTGCCTGCGTGGCCGCGTGTCAGGCTCACAGGGGCGTGGGCCTGTTTATTTGTGTCTGTTTGTGGAGCTGCATTCGGGCTGTTTGTGGGTATGGGCTGAGGTTCCTCCCCATATGGCTCGGTGGCTACGTGCCTGATTGCGTAGGAGAGCTTCCCCGTGGGTTTTTTTGGTGCCATTCCCAGGCAGTTCCGACAGCAAAAGGCACAACTCTGCAGCGGGAAATTATTAGACAAGAAGGGAAAAAGAGGGAAAGTGCTGAGAAATGGTTAATTTGCAGGGAAAAGCCGAGTGGGGAAGGTCTATTGGATGGATCCTCTCCAGACACACAAGCAGAGGTGAGATGCTGGGGTTGCACAAGAGGCACCAGTGGCCAAGTAGGGTGAAAGGGAGAACCATGAGGAGGGAAACGTGTTGCAGGTGTCCCACTGGATGGCTTTCAACCTGCCTGTCATTCCTTCAGGGTTTTAAAGGGATGTTTCTCACTCTTTTCTGGCATCTAAACCAAGAAGCATCTAGAGCAGCAAACCTGTCTGCCTGCACCTGCATGGCTCAGAGGAGTGCCATGCCCATGACAATGGTGTCCCACACTACAGCACAGGGCTCTTTGTGTTGGAAGAGTCCTCCACCTCCTCCCACAGTGACTCCAAACACAGCAGCCTCCCAGTTAACCAACTCAAATCACCAGCTCTGCAGCTCAGACACTGAAACAAGACAAGGACACATCACACATGGAGCTGTGATGGCCCCAGGAGGTAGGTCCTTTGTGCATCTGCACTTCAGGAGCCACTTTATCTCAGTCTAACAACAGACACAGCACCATCATCCTGCAGGCATCTCACACCACTTCCACATCTCCACCATGCTCACCTACCTTAGAGACAACTGCTACAAGGTTCCACCAACCCAAAAGCTCTTCACTTCCTAGGGGTGTGTATATGAACCCTCCCCTGGCCCTCAGGTCCTGCCCTCATTCATTGCTATCACCTGTGAAACATCTGAGATGTGCCCACTCTTGCTAATGAGGGCTAATGACTTAATGATTCATCCATCCTTCAGTCTCCTTAGGAGCTCCCCTCCCCCTGTACTGACAGGCTAGACAGCTCTTCCCTGTTCTCATGGACCTACAAGAGACTTTCTAGTTGCTTTGGGTGCCTGATGCCAGTTTCACATGGTCCCTCCAAGCTCTATCCTGGGCTTGTCTACAACTCATGACCAAATTTCCCTTTCCTGGGTGCCTCTTTGCACACCCTCCTACCTGCCTGTTCAGCCCCACCAAAGGTGGTAGAACCACTGACACCCTTCATCTAAGGGCTCAACCCCATAGCAGAGAGCAGATTCCCCTTTCACAAAGGGATTTGGCCCTTCTGATCCCAGAAAGTCCTCAGTGGCCAGACTTTTACTTTCCAAAGTCCTTATAATGCCAATATGATAACAGATAACAGCGTGCAATGAAGCTACCTGAGGAGGACCACAGGGTGCAGGTGGAAATAAGCCCCTCCAGAAGTCTGCAAGCACTGAGCCATGTCAGCTCCCAGTGTCTTCCCCCAGCCAGACCCATATTGTCAGCCTCATGGTGGGCCACTCAAGTTCTGCCCCATCAATCTGCACCCCTTGCATGGAGACCAGCCCATGGCACGGCCATGGCACCGTGGGGGTCCTGGGTAGGAGCTGCTCCATCTGCACAGACCCCCACACACCAGCTATTCATCCTCTTTATTTCCAAGCAGACATTTAGGTTCAAGCTTCCCTCACACCTCACAAGGTTTCTCTCCCATCCACAGCACAGAACAACCCACCCAGGCTGCTGTGTAGAAGCATCACTTGGGTTATCTCCATGCCAAAGATCTCTGGGGGTCCCATCTATTACACTCCTATCAGTACCCCTCTTTGGTTCATTTCTTTAACAAATCTTCCCTGTGCATCTTGGTGGAAACAGCCCAGAGATAATAACAGCAGATATGTGTTGACCTGTGGGATTCCTGGAGTGATCAAACTGTCAGATAACGGAATAAATCTTTCTCCTGGGCTGGGGATTAAATCAGGCAGTGTTGGCTGCTGCTGCTGCTTATTTATTTCTGTTCTCTTCAATTGCATTTCCCTTCCCCCCATGAAGAGCTCTTGCTGCCCACAGCTGGAAATTACTGCAAACTTTGGTGGGAAGTTTAGACAGTGAGTTTCTTAACCTTGCAAACATCTCTTGTTTCTCTTAATGGTCTCCAAAAGCTCTTAGGAAAGAGAAGGCAAAAAGGGGAATGCGTTTTGATAGCAAGGGCATACCTTGGCATTGTAAGACCCAGGTCTCAGCCTTTCTTCCTCAGCAGAGATGCTCCAGTCCCCTCATCATCTTCATCACTCTCCCCTGGACTCTCCCCAGTAGTTCCTGGTCTTTCTTGAACTGAGGAGCCCAGAACTGGACACAGGACTCCAGATGTGGCCTCACTGGGGCACAGCAGAGAAGAAGGAGAACTTCCCTCGACCTCCTGGCCACACTCTTCTGAATGGCCCCAGGAGATTGTTGACCTTCTTGGCCAGGAGGGCCCATTGTTGGCTCATGGTTGACCTGCTGTCCACCAGCACTTCCAGTCCTTTGCTGCAGAGCCATATATTGGTGTGGAGATGGGCAGATTGATGTCAAGTCCAAGCGTGGCAGATCCAGCACATGGAGATGTGGGTCCAGCAACCATTAACGTGGAAGAGCAGATGGAGCACCCACCATTGACCATCAGAGATTTCCTATTGACTCAAAGGGCTTCAGGCTGCTCAAGGAGAAGAGGATCAATTATCCACTGCTGTTAATCTGCAGGCACATCCGAGACCACAAATAAATCACCAATAAAAACTGTTCTACCTCTTCCAGCAGGAACACCTTCCCTGTCCTGTCAACCTCAAAGACACTAAGAGGAAAGTTAACCAAATCATTTGTTTCTCAAAACCATGTCCTGAGAAAAATAGCAAATTTTCTAGCTGGAGGAAAACACTTTTGGCAGCCCAAGCCCCCATAAGATGTTTGAGAGTTCACTTGAGTTGCCTGAGTGTCCTTACACACCCGTGACTACACACTTACTCTACAGATTTATTTATTTATTTATTTATTTGGGGTTAGCCTCCCTATTTGAAATTCACCCCAAACTTCCCAAGCAGGATTTTCCTGTCCCACCATTTGTATTTTATCTCCACGCTGAAACACTGCTTTAGAAATAGCAAGAGCTTCATCTTGACTCTAACCAGCAACTTCAACTTAAAGCTAAATGCATAATTTACTGCAAATTAAACTTAATGGGACTGGAATAATTATGTTGACTTTTGGAAGTACTTAAGGATAAATACATGATTAGATATTTTGCACACCGTGAGGAAATATTTATTTCAAAATACAAATTCTTCCCGTTGAGCCTTTTGATGGAACATTTTGAGGTGACACCATCAGCATATAGATTACAGTGCCATTAAGGCTACTTAAACAAATTACCCTGCTGCATTTGCAGTGCTGGAGAGATGGGAAGTCTCCAGCAAAGTGTGGTGGTTGATGCAGAGCTCTTCAGCTTCCCCATGCCCATGGTAGAAGAAACACCGTGGGCATCTCTGCAGAGCTGGGCTGTCTGTGGGAACAAGGTCATCCCACCAGGGAATCCCACTCAGGGACCCTCGACACACTTCTTCCCAAAAAATGGACCAAACAACACTGTGTGACTGAGGAGAGGCTGAGGTCACTTGGTGTGTTCAGCCTGGAGAAGAGGAGACTGAGAGGAGATCTCCTGGCGGTCTGGAGCTTCCTCCCCAGGGGAAGAGGAGGGGCAGGCGCTGAGCTCTTCTCTCTGGCCACCAACGCCAGGAGCAGAGGACATGGCAGGAAGATGTGGCAGGGGAGGGTGCTGGGGTTGCAGGATCTCCAGGGGCTCTGCCTGCAGACCCTCATGAGTTCAAGACTCCTAGGTGGTATCTTAAGTTCATTTTTCCTGGGGCCCCCACCACCAGTGGTGCCACCACCACCCTGTGCAGCCCCAAGGACAGAAGTGATGGTACAAGGACCAACCTCCCTGCACAGTCTGTTATTTGCTGTCCCAGAGAGGAGGAAGAAGGGGAATGTGGGTTGCTCCTGCCCCAGGAAGATCAGCTCTTTTCTCCATCCTACTGCTTCATCAGATATCATGGGCACCAGCTGGGTCTTTGCACAGAAGACATCACTGTGGGAAACGGGGCCATGTCCACTGATAGGGCATGGGCAACACCAATGGGTGTTTGTACAGGGCAGGATGGTCATGGTGGGGCTGATAAGGATGGAGCAGAGCATCCACTGGGACCACCAACCCAGGTGGGTTTTGAACATCTCCAGAGATGGAGACTCCACACCCTCTCTGGGCAGCCTGTCCCAGGGCTCCAACACCCTCACAGGAAAGAAGTTTCTCCTGAAGTTTGCCTGGTGGAGAGCTGCAGCCAGGCCCCAGGCACTGGTGGCTCTGCCAAGGCGCTATCATCTCTGCAGACCAGAGAAAGAGGAGTTCTGCTCTATCCCGTCCCCATCCCCAGGCAACCCCCCAACATGTCACTCACCAGGACACACTGATGAACTGGAGCTGGGACAGGAGGGACATTTCCATGACACATCTCCATGGGTTGGTGACCTGGACTCCTGGTCCTGCCATGACTCCACAGGACGGTGCTGGTTATCTGCTGGTGCTCCATGCTTCTTCAAGATGTTATGAGGATGAAACAAGGAAGGAAAGTGATGCCACCCACTTCCCCAAGCTCCCAGGGTCTCAGAGAGCCACCAAACCCAACCACCACCACTCTTGTTTCCACAGAAATGGCTCTTTTTTTTACCTTAATGGGACACAGCAGAGATGGGACAATCCATCATTCCTGGTGGGAGCAGGGCCCCAGGGAGCAGCTGCTGTTTCTCTCTTCATTATGGACCAGCTGATGGAATGATGGCTTTCATAAAACCAGGGAGAAAGGGTTTTTTCATCATTAGCAGCTGGTGACGAGTGCCCAATGAGCTGTGGCTGAAATACAGCCCAGGAAGATCAAACTTCCAGCTCCAGCTGGGAGGAGGGTGACCAGGCACCAGGAGAAATGAAAAGTGGTGCTGGATGGATGAGCCATCAAGCTGGTGGCCAGCCAGGCTGTGTGCCCTGAGACCAGGCTGTTTGCTGCAGGGGAGCTGGGGAAGCTGGACACACAGCAATAATCTTGCAGGTGGCCATTTCCCCCTTGTTTTGAGAGACACAAATTTATCAGATGTCCTCCAGGTTGGTTTGGTTTCAAGGTTGGGTTTTTTTTTTTTGCAGACCATCACCACCACAGATAGCAAGCAGGAAGGGAAAGGAACAGGCAGCAGTGGGACATTGCTGGTGGCTTGGAGGACCTGGCTTTGCTGGGAAGATGCTCCACTGGGGAACCCCTCCTTGACCAGGAGCTGATGTCCCCAAACCCAGGGAACAAGGCACAGGAGGTCACAGTGCTGCCAGGACCAGCCCAGCTCGTGTCCCCTGGGACACTGCCACTGCTCCAGGCCACCCTGCCTGCCACAACAGCACCATGGGGCTTGGGGACAACAAACCCAGCCCTGAGGACACCCCTGCCAAGGGCTGACCCTGCAGCCCAGAAGCTCTGTGCCCACCCAGAGCCCTTCTCAAGCGCAGTTTGTTATTTTAATTTCCATTATCTCCCTTTTTACTATTTATTGGTAAAATGTAATTACTGCATCCTTCATGAATCTTAATTAAAGATGAAAAACAGTCCTGACAAGTCAATTAGATTTTTTTTTTCTCCTTAGTCTCCATTAAATTAAGACTCAAGTGTTACTGGAAGTGTTTAATATCACAACACATTAAACTGGAGGCTGCTTGGTCATAAAGAAATCACTGAAGACAATGCAGGAGCTTCCTTCTCCAGAAGGCTTGTCCTACAATAGGGTTTCATTTTCCAGCTGGGAAATGGACTGAAAAAGTTTCTTCTTCCTCCATTAGCACCTCTTCCACCAACAGAAAACTTCCCTCAGCAACATCATGTGAAGTTGTGGACATCCAAGCTCCACAGGTTGGGTGAAAGGTCTTGCCTGGTCCAAGATTACAGGAGGAAACCAACAGCAAAGCTCTGCAAGCACAAGGCAAGTCCATCTCCTCCACGTGGTGCTGGGCAGATGCAGCTCCTCTGTGCCATGAAGGTTTTGTAGTCCTGGCATTTGGCCCTGGAAATGTGCTACCTCAAAATACCCCTGAAAAGCAAGATATGGAGGTCTTCTCTACAAGCTACCTGGTGGGTACCAGGCTCTCTACATCACAGCTCCTGCACCAGAGCCAGCGAAAGAAACCCAGAGGCCATCACAAATTTGGAACATTTATTTATGCAACTGATTTTTCTTAAAAGGAAAGAAAGCAAAAAAAATTAATAATAATAATAATAATAATAATAATAATAATAATTAAAAAAAACAGTTCACAACAGCTGGATGTGCGTGGTACAATCCACATTGGACATGTTCCTCCATCATCCATCCCTCAGTCCCACCACATCATCCCCCTCCACGATGGAACCACCTCATGGTACCACAGTCCCTTTAGCAGCAGCTCTTTGGATGCTGCCAGTTTTCAGGGTCACTTTTTTTTCTGTATATAGAGAAAATCATTCCAATGTGGTGGTTTTTCCCCATGTTTTAAATTTTTCCTCTTTTTTGTTTTTTTTGGCATGTTTTGTTTTTATTAAAAAGAAAAAAAATAAAGAAAAAGCACCACTTCAATCTGGAATACCAATAAACATCATCCATCTTAAGAACAGTATTTATATTTTTATATATATATTTCTATACATATATTTCTATGTACAGGATGTCCTTGCCTCCTGTCATCTGAGCAGCTCAGTAGGAGCTGGAGCTCAGTTGATTTTTAGAGCACTTTGATTTCCAAGTCTGCCCTTCAGAAGAGATGCCCTAAAAACCCAGAGACATCCAGCAAGGAGATATCAAAAAAAATAATCATCATAATCTCGCTTTTAAAACATATCTACAGCTCCTCCAGTCTCTGCTGTTCCATCAGGACTACCTGGGGCTTCATTTTTCTATTTTTCCCTTTTTTTTTTTTGCTTCCTGGCAACACTTTACCTGGGAAGCCCTGAGGGATGAAGGTCCAGGCTCCCAGCAGGTCTAGGATGAAGCAGCATCATCCCTCCAGCCCCCAGGAACTGGGGCTGAATGAAACCACCAACATCCCATCCTTGGGGATTTGAGATGTTCAGCTCAACCATTTTCATACAAAACCAAACAATTTCTGCACCTTGGGACCTCTCTGCACCCACCACACACCACCCCCTCTGTGGCATCCTGGGACAGCATGGAGACATCTACAGAGAGATGGGGATTGGGGAAAGGACACTCATTTATTCCAAGTCAAGACTTGGGATGTGAGTACTGGTGTCACCAGGTACTGGTGTCACTGGACCCTTCTGCAGGCTCTGGTGGGATATGAAGACTATTTGGTCATGAGACAGCATGGGCACACGTTGGGTTAGACAGTAGGGATGGGAATGAAGGAGAATAATGTGGTATAGCCCTTGGAAGAAGTTATTGTCAGGCCACATGAATTATTCAGTGAGCACACAGGAAAGCCAAGTGCCTGGGCAAAACCCTCTGATGTTGCTGACATCCCCATCACCAGCCCTGGGTATCTGCAAGGCAGCAAGTGGGACATCCTCCAAGGTGGAGAAAGAGAGAGAGAGAACTTATCTGGTTGCTCTCCTCCACCCTTGGAAGGTGAATGGAAATATCTCCTGGGTTTGTTCATCCAGGATGTTTTGTATCTCTGGCCTTTGTGCTACAGATTGATCCGGCCAAAGAGCATCATCCAAAGCTTTGAGTCATGGTAGGGATCTGAACAAAACTCCTCGGGGAGAGGGATACACACCTCTGGGCAGGGAAGCTTCTCCTGCCCTGGGGAGATGGGGATGAAGGAGGATGGGAGGGGACGAAGGAGGATGGGAGGGGACGAAGGAGGATGGGAGGGGACGAAGGAGGATGGGAGGGGACGAAGGAGGATGGGAGGGGACGAAGGAGGATGGGAGGGGACGAAGGATGGGGTTGCCCACATGCAACCTCCAGCCTATGGAGGACAGTTTCTCATCTGTTCTGCTCCTTGCCCTCAAAAAATGGCTGCGAAGGTTTCTGCCTGGCCAGACAGAAGCAACCTCCCCTCAGTACCTCAAGTCTCCAAGGCAGACCCCAGACCTGCATCCCTCTGGTTGTACCTTCTCGAGGCCATCTGCAGGGAGATAAAACCCTGACCACAGCTTGATCACAACCAGGCTCTCCCCAGTAAGCAGGAACCCCTGTAATTATCACAGTATCAGACAGAAAAAGTGACATCTGGCACCCAACCAGAGCAGGATGAACCCAAAAAGCATCAGGCACCTTCAAACACCATCCCCAAGTGCCACCAGGGCCACGGGGACCTCCCAATGCCCAGCCCCGAAGCACTGCCACAGCTCAGGGCTTCAGCACAGCTCACCCACACCAACACCATCACCAAAACCAACCGTCCCGTTACCCCAACCCCAGCAAAAGCTGAGCAGCATCAATGGGCAACTGCCTGGGGGAGGCACCCAGGAGGCAGATGGGAGGGACCCCAATGTTGAGGGTCTTGTTTCTGGGCACTGAAGGTGTCTCACATCCAGCGATTCACAAGGGAAGGGTTAAAAATGGACCCGTGGGCTGGTGCCTTTGGGTCAACCCAGAAGGAATTAATTGCTACAGATGGAGAAGATGGTGGGGAGATGCAGGGGAACCATCGCTTGAAAAGCTTTGAAAGGCACCAGGAGGGATCTGGGTCAGTCCCTGCAGAGGGACATCGCGTGCCCAGTGCCCTCCACATCCCACCACCATCCCAGGCCCCTGCTCTGTCCAGGGCTGGAGACACAAAGGGTCGCAACTCACAGAACTGAAAACAAGAGGAAATCAAACTCATGGTGTGAAGGGGCACAAACTCAAGAGCTCCTCTCAGGGTCTTTGCTTCTGCTCAGAGCATGTCCCCATCAAGGGCAAAACCTGCCGGCAGCCATCTGGGCTCCTCAGAAGAGCAGCTTCAACTCCACATGCAGTTAAAAAGCAACATCTCTTCTCCAAATATCCCTCTTTCCCTGGTGGGAAACAGCCTCAGCTCCTTTTGTCCACCTCCTCCCCTCCCTGGCCACCTCTCCAGCTGCTTTGGAGATGCCCAGGCAGCGCCACGGGGCCGCATCCTGCACACACCAACCCCACACCCGGGACTCAAAGCGATGCCGGGACGGGACGAGTCGCGGCGTCCAACCCACGGCCGCTCGGACAAGATTGGGGCAGGAAGGAAAGGTGGAGAGCAGAGGGTGAAGATGGGGAGCAGCCACCACGTCCTCACATCCTTCACTTTTCTTGAGCTGATGGGTTTTCTCATCGGGTCCTTCGCTGTTTCCCCTCCTGACCTTCAGCACCAACGTAACGTCCGAGTGCGAAGCGCACGGTTGGCACGACCCCCGCGCAGCCCTGGCTGCTCCTCTCCTGGCGAGGTGCTATCTGGTCTCCAGTGACTCCAGATATTCCAGTGCTATGTCATAGCAGAAATGATACTGCTCCTGTGTGGAGAGAGAAAAGAGGATGTTATGATCCCAAGTAAATATTTCCCAAAAGGATCCCTTTTCCAGGAAAAATAAGTGTCAGGAGACTTAAGGAAAAGTCATTGAATCATGGAATGCTTTGAGTTGGAAAGCACCTTAAAGCTCATCCAGTTCCAACCCCCCTGCCAGCAGCAGGGACACCTTCCACTAGACCAGGTTGCTCAAAGCCTCATCCAACCTGGCCGAGAACACTTCCAGGGAGGAGCAGCCACAGCTTCTCTGGCCAACCTGGGCCAGGGTCTCACCACCCTCACACCAAATAATTTCTTCCTCACATCTCATCTCCATCTCCCCTCTGCCACTTTCAAGCCATCACCCCTTGTTCTGTCACTCCCTGCCCTTGTCCAAAGTCCCTCCCTACCTTCCTAGAGCCCCTTCAGGTACTGGGAGGCCACTGGAAGGTCTCCCCGGAGCCTTCTCTTCTCCAGGCTGAACAGCCCCAACTCTCTCAGCCTGTCCTCACAGCAGAGCTGCTCCAGCCCTGGCATCATCCTCGTGGCCTCCTCTGGACTCGTTCTAACTGGTCCATGTCTTTCTTGTGTTGAGGGCTCCAGAACTGGACACAGCACTCCAGGTGGGGCCTTATGAGAGCAGAGTACAGGGGGAGAATCCCCTCCCTCGACCTGCTGCCCTCTTCCAAAACCCCAAATTTTCCAAGGGAAATGCCAAACAAATGAGCATTTTGGTGAGTGTGGCTGGCTCCTGGTTTTAGAGCAAAAATCACCAAAATTTGGCTTGTGAAGGCATTCGTATCCATCCTTGTTCTCCTTCACATGACCTCTTCTTGGGCTCTCCTGTCCCCGTACAACTCACAGCACAGAAAACTACAGGGGAGCTTGGACCTTGGAAGTGCCCATCCCTAGGAGATGTTCCTCCTTTGAGCTTTCAACAAGCAAAACCAGCCAGAGAAGGAAAAAAAAAAAACCCCAAAAAATCAGGTTTCTGATGCTGCTGCAAGTGCTGGGACATGGTGGGACAGTGCAGGTGTGACAGGGAGGGAATGGGGAGCAGGGAGGGAAAGGGGAGAGCTCATCTGAAATCCTCAGCGGCAGCTTGAACACCAGCATGAAAATCCCATTATCCCCAGTGTGGGTGGGTGGGTGCTCAGGGACCCCAGGTGGGAGCAGGCAGCAGGAGAGAAGGACTTCAAAGCGAGGAGGCTGCGACAGCTTCGATTAAAAGCACAGAATGCTTTTGGGATTAAGAAAAAGGATTGTTTCCATTTCTAATCATCTAAAAATAAACCCCAGGGGCAAACCCAGGGGGAAGATGCAGGGACAGCGGGAACTGCTCCACGCCAGCTGCTCTCCACTGGGCTGTGGCTCTTGACACCGGGTGAGGATCCAGCCTCCCAGTGACTCCAGTAGATTGGGATTCCCAGAATAGATGGTTCAGGTTCATTTGAGGTTGGAGGATGCTCGTGTCCTGATGTAAAATGTTGCATTTTTTTTTTAATACCTCTGCAATTTAGCCCAATGGGTCTGGTGGCTTCATGCCCATCACATCATCTTTCCATTACCTGCATCCCTCCCTCTGCTCCTCGTCCCCTCCCTCACCTTCTCCTCCACTTCAGCTCCTGATGCAAATCACATCCCCTCCTTGAAGCCATCTCATTTTGTAACACAGAGGTTTTATAATCTAAACAGAGTAAACATTTCCAGCTGATTTCCTTTTAAAACCAAAACCACAATCCCCGGGAGAGCGAGAGCCCGAGCGAGAGCCTGAGCGAGAGCCAGAGAGGAAGAGCCCCTCATGGATCTCTTGCCCATGGGGGACAGGAGATGGAACAGCCCCTTGGCAGAGCCCAATGCCTATGGAGCTGATTCGTTGCAATATTCCTCACCCCTGAGATCTTGCAGATCAGCAAAACACAAGGTCCTTCAACTTCCAGTGACAAATGCAAACATCAGTGTGGTATTGATGTTTTCTCCTAACAAATCCCAGCTGAACTCAAACCCCAGCGCTGTTCCAGCTGCTGAAAAGAAACCAGCTCTGTCCCAGTTCCACACCAGGACAACTAGGCACCTGGACTCCTCCACCACAGAGATGGACACACATTCTCTGTTCTGTTATCAAGGGCCTGAGACAGAGAACAAGCTTTTCACCCTGACCCACTGCTATCTCAAGCCTCCTCATCATGAAATGTGGCTCCATCGCTGCACCCAGCAGCTTCTCCACCAATTAATTTCACATGAAACAGTTTCCTTTCACATTTCCAATAGGATTTTGTTTGACTCCACCTCGGAGCCGCTCCCAGCACTGCAAGCCCTCCAAAGAACAGCAATTACATCCTGTGAATTAATGCAGACCTGCCTTATTCCTCCAGGGAAGGATTTCTGACAAGCCTGGTGCTGATGCCAAGGGCACACCAGCACGGGGAGATGAAGGCAAGTGCAGGGCTGCTTTCAAGAGCTGCCTCACCTCCCTGCCCGCCCAGCCCACGGCACAGCGCTGGCACGCTCACCCAGACACGGGCTGCAGGAGGATGCTCATAACACTCGGCAGGATTTGGGACGAGGAGATGCTTTGCAAGGTGACCATCCCCAGCACCTGCGGGATGCCACCCATATCCTGGTCTGCATCAAGAGCAGTGTGGGCAGCAGGTCAAGGGAGGGGATTCTCCCCACCTGCAGTGCTGCCTCCAGTTCTGGGGCCACCAACATCAGAAGGACATGGACTTAACTAGACCAGTCCAGAGGGGGCCAAAAGGATGATGTGAGGGCAGGAGCAGCTCTGCTGTGAGGACAGGCTGAGAGAGTTGGGGCTGTTCAGCCTGGAGAAGAGAAGGCTCCAGGGAGACCTTATTACACCTTTCAATACTTAAAGTGTCTTGTAGGAAAGATGGAGCAGACTTTTTATCAGGGCTGCAGTGACAGGGCAAGGGGTGATGGTTTTAAACTAAAAGAGGGAGATTCAGACTGGATAGAAGGAAAGAACTGTTTACACTGAGGGTGGTGAGACACTGGCCCAGGTTGCCCAGAGAGGTGGTAGAAGCCTCATCCCTGGAAACATTCAAGGTCAGGTTGGACGGGGCTCTGAGCAACCTGATCTGGTTGAAGATGTCCCTGCTCACTGCAGGGGGTTGGACTAGATGGCCTTGAAAGGTCCCTTCCAGCCCAAAGCACTCGGTGATTCCAGGTCCTCTCCTCCCTGCCGGAGGGACGCGTGGGGACCGGCGGTGTCTGGTGCTTACCAAAGTCTCTACCATATTTGGTTTGTAGTTGCGGAGGGTCTTTGCAGCATAGAAAACATCTGCCATGTTGTGACACTTGATCATCTCCAGGATCATGGTGGAGGCACAGAAGGTGCCACTCCGGCCACCTCCATTCCTGGTGAGAGAAACACGGGTGTTGGTGGTGAGGAGATGGCATCAGAGCACCTTCCTGCATCTTTAACTCCCCCCTTTCTCCATCCATCCTGGGAGATGTCCCAGAGCAGGGGCTCATACCCCAGAATCCCCCCAGACTGTGGGACCTGAACCAGACCCACGTGGTGGCAGGAGCTGTGATCCTTCCCTCCAGTCCTCACAAGAGCCACAACAGAGCAAGAAAACACTTTTTTTAGACCATCAGGGCTGGATCTCAGACACCTGCGCTCAGCTTCCAGCCCTGCCATGGATTGATTCCTCATGTGACCTTGGAGAAGCCACTTTGCCACCCTCTTCCCATCTGCAGGGTGACCCTGGGCCAATGACCTGTTGGGTAGCACTGGCCAGAGGAACCATCCCACATTTCAGCCAGTGCAGAGCTCACCAGGAACCTCCCCCAATTCTGGGTGAAACCACCCCACACCACCACCTCTGAGCCCTGGCAGGGAGAGGAAGAGAGGCCACGACACCAGTGTTTTACAAAGCATGTTCTCCAATTATCCTCTGGCTAATGAAGATGGACAAGGCTGTAATTAATTTTTAATTAAAGGCGTGCCTGGTGTCTCTACCAATCTGTGAGCATGGTACAGCCCACCCCAGGAGAACGTGTGTGGGTGCTGATGTGAGCCAAACCCAGCTGGGAGGAGGGGGATGGAGAGCATGGCCACCTCGATGAGAAGCAAGTAGTGGGAGTTGTACAGCTCCTGCCACCTCCCTTTGGAGCCTGTTACACACAGGGGACGTGGTGACAGGGCTGGGACCTCTGCCAAGCCCCACTGCAAGGCAGGGGACTCCTGTTCAGCATCCATCTCATGGAGGTTGTTTGACATGATGACCACAAGATGCCTCCTCCAAAACTCGTGTTGTGGGAGAGACAGCATCACCTGGGCACAAAGTCACCCCAGTGAGGGCTTTTTAGAGGATTTCCAGGCCAAATTGTGGACATATGACCTGGTGGCCTCTCTCCCCATGCCAGAGCTTGCTCCTTTCCAGTTGACACTCACAGGCAGTGCACCACAGTCCTGCCATCACCACTCTCCTTCTGCCACCTCTCCACTTGGTCCAGGAGGTGCAGGAAGGATTTCTTGGAGTCTGGGGTGTCTCGATACGCTGACCACCGCAGGTACTGGAAATGCCGGACCATCAGGTGCCCCTCCTGCAACTAGAAAAGCAAACCTCATCAGCTTGAACCCATGGGCTGCTCTCACTTGTCTCCACTGGAGGTTTGATGGAGGGCAAGAGGAGTTTGCCATGCATTAATAGTAGAGGAAGAGAGGAAAACCCTTTCCTGGTGCTTTGAGATGGATGGTTTGGCTTTCTCCTCCACAGCTCACACTGACCCACTGGTCCCACCACCCCATCCCACCCAAGGCAGATCCACTGACATGGTTTATCCAAACTCACAGCATCTCAGGCTGTTTGTGTATCTCCCCAAACCTGTTACCAGACCCTTCAGCCTCCCCAAGGCTTCTCCATCACGTCCTTGCCTTGCACACAGAACATCCCAGGGGACGTGTTACGTTGTGTTCGCTGTAAACCAGGAGGCTGATGAGAAGCTGCCACCCACGGAGGTGGGGGGCGGTGGAAACCTTAATACCCTGGTAATCTGGTTAGTTTTGAAACCTAATCTGGTTAGCAGGCTCCAGGAGGAAGAGATTACATCCACCAAGCCAAATGGGGCCAGGTTTTAGCTGGGCAGATGTGGGGCTCTTGCTCACAAGTAGTTAGAGCACCAGGAGCACGTGATGGGATGAAACCACAGGTCGCACTCCAGCTGCACCTTGGGGCTCGGTGACACATGTGTGAGGAGCACACACCTTGAGGAGAAAGGGGGTATCAGACATAGACAGCAGATCCCCAGCTCTGGAGGGCTCCATCCACCTGATTTCAGATGCTTGATAAGAGGAGCGAGCATCAAACCATCTCCAGCCAGTGGGACCAGGTACCCTGCAGCTCCACGGGGACCTCCAGGACTGGTGGGTGGGTGCTGGGGGAATTCAGTGCCCACTCCAACCAGCACACTCCAAACACAGAGGGGCTTTTCTAAACCTTTTCAAGTGCTTCAGTGTGGGTTAGCAATGTGCCTGGGATGGGTTGATCTCCCCAGGCTCAAGCTTTTGCTTCCAGCTGGAAGCCAGGAAGGCAGAGGAAGAAGGTGAAACAAAAAAGTGGAGTTAAAACCAGAAGAAAACTCCTCTGATAGCCCAGGAAGAAAAGCTTTGAGATCCATTTTGAAGCTCAGGTGAAAGCTCTGTCTGGCTTTAGAGGACTTGTGACATCCCCCAACGCCCAGCTCTCCTCCAGCAGGCACAGCCTGGCAAGAAGCAGCTCCTGGCATGTTCTGGTGCTCCTCCAGCGATCTGCTCCCTGGGACAATCTCTTTTTAGATCCAGAGATTTCAATCACGCTGCATTTTAATTTCACACGGGGTTTATTCCACCACCTGAGAGCAGAGCACATGTGGGGAAGGATTTTGTGCTGACACCCAGGAAGTGCCAGATGCTCCCGTGGGGAGCGTGAACCAAAACCTTCCTTGTGTTAGGAGTCCAGATAATCAGGATTTCTCTCCTCTGGCTCAGCTCCCACACCAAAGCACCCTTCCCAGGTGGGTCACCAGCCAAGCCACATGCTCCTTTCCAAGCTCCCTAATTCCCATCTCCCCCATGACCTCTACTTGGGCCTTGGCCTCAGCCTCTTGGCAACCCTTTGGAGATTTAAAGACCTCAAGGGTGTCACCTCTTCACAGTTGGCTTTTGTTGTTAAATTGGCTTTTTTCTCTGCAGACAGTTCTGCACCCACATGGGCTGTTCATCGCAGTCCCCGTCCCTTCCCCATCTCACTGTGTGTCTCTTCATGTAAAGCCAAGCTGAACCAGCCAAGTGTCAACACAACAAGGACAACAGGTGAAAATCTCTGCAGATCTTCTCACCCTGAAGGCAAAAAAGGCTCTGCTGGTCCCAGGGGAGCAGCCATGCCCGTGAAAGGAGTCTCCATCCTGTGATACATGGCAGGGATGCACCTCCAGGCAGGACCTGAAAGGTCTTCCTACAGTTATCCAAAACCTTGCAAGGAGCCATGAACCCCAGAAGGTTGGATGGAGCCAATGGCAACTCTACAGGCTCATCTCTGCCAGGAGGAGAGCTGGGGCTGCATCCTCTAGAAGAGCTGGATTAGGCTGAAGAAGACACCAGCATCTACAGCACCATTCAATTAGTTTATACAGAGAATTACCTGGTCAGGCAATGCCAAGCTCTAGGACTACATGACCTCACTAGATGCACCATCCTTCTGCTCTCCAAAGGTCTTCACTCATATGAAGAAGCTCTTGGTGACGCCCAAGTCCTCCTCCAAAGCAGCAGCTAATGAAACTGATCCACTCCCTGCAAACTCACCCAACCCAGAGCTCTGCACTGGGAGATGCCTGGGGGACACCTGGGCACAGTCACAGACATGCATGGAGCCAGAGGAGAGACTCTCACCCGTGTGATGTTCTGGACTCGGAAGAGACGGGACACGATGTCCTCATCCGCTGCTCCAGACACGTACTCCACCTCCATGGGGCCGTACTGCTGGAGCCCCACCTCAGGCCAGTACTGCAAACAGGGCTGGGGAGAGAAGAGGCAGAGCTCACTGTGACCAGGGACACGCACTGGGACATGAGGCAAGGGCAACGTGTGTCACAGGCAACATGGAGAGGCATGGGGTGGTTGGTGCTGGACATTGAGAGGGGCTGATGGCACAACGGGTGGCCTCAAGATGGGATGCTGGACCCATGATGCTGTTACTCATGCAGGACCCACAACACATTGCTGGGTGGCCTGAGTTTTTGAGGGACCAAAGTTGAAAGGTCAGGTCACAGAATCCCAGAATTGTTGAGATGGAAAGAGACCTTTAAGATCACCAAGTCCAATCATGAACCCAACACTGACCAGTCCCCGACTAACCCATGTCCCTCAGCACTGTGTCTACACAACTCTTCAATCCCTCCAGGGATGGGGACTCCACCACTGCCCTGGGCAACCCCTTCCAATGCCTCAGAACCCTTTCAGCAAAGAAATTCTTCCTCACATCCAATCTCAACTGCCCTGGCCACAACTGGAGCCCATTTCCTCTTGTCCTGTCCCTTGTTCCTTGGTTGAACAGACCCACCCCCACCTCTCTCCACCCTCCTTTCACTGCACAAACACAACAGTTGATGCTCCTGGAGATGGACTTTGCTGGTCCACAAAGACACAGGATGGTCCCTGTCTTGGCAAGCATGGGCCTGATCCTGTGCCGTGATGGAACAGGGTTTGGCTGCTCCAAGTCTGCTGTGAAACCCCACTGGCTTCAGAAGCAGCTCTACCATCAGTAGCAACAGCACCATGGGACAACAGTCCCTTTCTCCTCATGGCCAGCACATCCCTCCAAGTCAAAGCAATCCCAGCCTGCAGCTCAGGAAAGGGCTGGGGAGCAACTCTTGCTCTCCCCAACGTACCCAGCACGGCACTGATGGATGGCTCGGTCCAAGGGTCGTGGATGTGAATGTTTTCACATGGTGACAGCTGAGAAACCAGCATCGACACTAAATATTTGATGTTTGTCCCCACACTTTAGCAGGACATTTAGCATTTCAGCCCATCTAACAGCTTGGGCTCAACAGCACGGGAAACGTGGTGGAGAAATAATTGGTTATTAATAGGGGCCATAAATCTCCGGGATCTCTCAGCCTTCCAGACTCAGAGCTATAATTTGGATATTAAAACTTCCTTCGGCAAGACGTCGGTCAAGTGAGGGAGATACCCTCCAAGTCACCTTTCCCAGCTGCCTGCTGTAAAGGTTGATTTATTACCTGGTGGTCTTCAACTGGTAAACATTTCAGATCCAGCTAAATATTGTAACGAGGACATCCCTGGAGAAGAGACACCCCGAGAGAGAGGCTGGGCTGAGTAATGAAGAAAAATGGCAAAGTCCCCATCGGATGGTGCCAGGGGACAGTGGTCACTGCAGGGGAAGGGGACCTGGGGGAGGAAGACACAGGAGTGGGCAGGTCCTGCAAGGCTGAGGGAGTTTCTGGACCATGGAATGAAAAAACAGGTTGAGAAATAGCAATAAAATGGGTTTTGCTGCCTCCTTCCCTGCTGTGGTCGTTGCGGCTGGGTGCAGCTGAGAGCTGGCGGCTGTGCTGCAGGCGGGAGGTGCTGGGTGGTCACAGCGGAGGGACAGAAAGATGGTGGCACTGCTGGGTGGTCAAATGGGCACTTGGTCCCCAGCAGGTATCTCAGCACACGTGAGGGACAATGTGAATCAAGGTGACAAACCCACGTGGGAGCATCAGCCACCCTCCCGGAGCTGGACCTGCCCGCTGCTGGGGCAGCATCACTGCTCCACTCCACAGCCACGCTGCAGGCAAAGCCCTTCCATGCTCCAGCTCCAGCACCTCTGCACACAGCCAGGTCTGTCCCGTCAGGACCAAAGCCCACAAGGCTCAAAAGCCCTTGGCACAACTTGAGACCATTTCCTCTTGTCCTGTCCCTTGTTCCTTGCTTGAACAGACCCACCCCCACCTCTCTGCACCCTCCTCCAAGGGACTTGGACAGAGCCACAAGGTCTCCCCTCAGCCTCCTTTTCTCCAGGCTCAGCACCCCCAGTTCCCTCAGCCTGAACTCAGCACACTTGTGCTCCAGACCCTTCCCCAGCTCCGTTCCCTTCTCTGGACACGCTCCAGCACCTCCAGGTCCTTCCTGGAGTCAGGGGCCCAGCACTGATCCCAGCACTCGAGCTGTGGCCTCACCAGTGCCCAGTGCAGGGGTGAGAGAACTTCCCTGCTCCTACTGGCCACACTGGTGCTGATCCAGGCCAGGATGCCCTTGGCCTTCTTGGCCACCTGGGCACTCTGCTGGCTCACGTTCAGCTGCTGTTGACCAACACCCCCAGGTCCCTCTCTGCCCAGCAGCCCTTCAGCCACTCCTCCCCAAGCCTGTGACGCAGCTGGGGGGATCCCCCAGGACATCCCTCAATGCTCCGGGTTTGTTTAATGTCACCCCATGGGAAGGTCCTTTGGAGCACATGGCATTATCTCAGCACCAAGGGACACGTGGGTGTGCTCCAAAGCTCTGTGTGTGTCCCTCATATCCATAAACAAACACCAGGTATTTCCACAGCGCTCGGTACCGGCACCGCATCCATCCCCATCCTCGTGACAAACAGTCCAACTGCTGGCTTGGGTCATTTCCATGGAGCATCTGAGCACAACTCCTAACGTAAGCCAGCTAATGAAGTCTTCTCCAGACATCCATTAAGAGTCTCTAATGCTAATTTTATGTTAAAATCCAGTAAGTTTCCTCATTGAATTAACATTATAGACCTGTAACGGACTTTTACATCTGCTCCGGTGGCAGCAGGAGCACTTCAGGCATCTCCCTGGGGAGTGATGCACTGGGAAAGCAAAGTGAGATGAGGCTGAGCATAGTCCCCCGCTCTCCAGCTTCTGTTCCCTCTCCCCAAGGTGACAGGGGACACCTGCCCTCCAGTTCAGCAGATCCCATCACACCATAAAACCCACAGGACAGTCACTTTGCAGGAGGCTGATTTATAAAGCAGCATTCACAAGCCACAAGTGCCCTTGGAAGATGAAGGCAGGAAATCCCTCATGCCTCAGTTTCCCCTTTGGAAAAGGAGGATAAAATTAAGTTCTTTATAATGACAAGGTTATACTTGTCATTAGTGTTGTATCTCCTTGGGGCATCCACAAAGTTTATGGTACAGTAAAGCAACGCCAACGCAACATCAACCCAACATCAACCCAACACCAGCCCAATGCCAACACAACATCAACGCAATGCCAACCCAACACCAACCCAACAGAGCCAAGCTTTGCTGCTGAATGCATCTTTGGCACCTTTGGATAAATACTGGGTGCTCCAGCCAGTCCCATCTCCCCTTGCAGAGGAAAAGGAGCTGAGTGACCGCGACAGGGGCTGCCCAGGCAGTTGGGATGGAGCAGGACAAGGCCACCTATGGGCACCTGGTATGTGCCCCAGGGAGGCAGCACTCACCCAGGCGGAGTTGGACTGGTTGAGCTGGTTGAGCATGACGATGGAGGTGCAGCCATAGTCATACACCAACCTCCAGAAGTCGGTGGTGGTGTTCTGCAGCGGGTGCAGGGTGACGATGAAGGCAGCGCTCTTGGTGTAGCTCTGCAGAGAGGGAAGATGAACACCGTTAAGGACACAGCGGCAGTGCTGAAGTCACTGCTGCCACAGCCCAAACCGTCCCCATCCCTCCCCACGGCGCGCTCACATCAGTTAAGGCCGCGTTGATGTAGTTGTTGCTGTCTCCGTCCACGGAGATGAGGAAGGGAAGGCATCGGTCGGGTGGCAGGACGTCCATGCTTCGGTTCCTCTCCCGGTTGCGGGGCAGGAGGGCGATGCTGCACTCCTCCACGTCGAGGTGAGGAGTCACCGAGTTCAAGGTCTGCGGGTACACGTGCTCCCCTTAGTTCCCTTCCTGCCTGCAACCCTGCCAGAGCCTGCTGGTCTCAGCAGCGGTGGGCACCAGGAGGGTGAGGAGCAAAGGGGTATCACGGGGGGGGTGTCGTGGTTTAACTCGGCTGGCAGCCAAATACCATGGAGCCGCTCGCTCACTCTCCCCATCACCCCAGGGAACAGGGGAGAGAATTGGAAGGGTAAAGGTAAGGAGGTGTGTAGGTTGAAATAAGAACAATTTAATCATTGAAATAAAATAAAACTTAAAATAATAATGACAGTAATAACAATAACAATAACAATAACAATAACAATAACAATAATTATGTACAAATGAGTGATGCACAGTGCAGTTGCTCACCACCCACTGACCAAGCCCAGCCTGCTCCTGGATAGTCATCCTGGAGGAGTGACACCCCCAAAACCAAAACCACAAACCCAGAAGAGAACAAGCATCCAGCCAACCCTCATTTATATACTGAACATGACGTTACATGACATGGAATATCCCACTGACATATCCAAATGCCAGCTGGGGTCTGTGATACTATGCCCACCCCCAGTTGCTTCTGCACCTGAAGATTTACAAAACATGGGGAAATTGGAAAGTCCTTGATCTTCCAGCAACAACTAAAAACATCAGGATGTTCTCAACATTCTTCTCACACTGAATCCAAAACCCAGCACAGTTCTAACTGCTGAGAGAAGAAAATCAGCTCTGCCCCAGCTGGAACCAGGACAGGGGGATGGAGGGTTTTGGGGTCACTCACCTGAAACTCCTCCCGCAGCTGTGAGGAGTTGCTCTGGGGCTCTATCCTCACCATCTCCTTGTAGGTGGGCTTGAACTCGCTGGCGGGGATGCTGGTCTCCCCGCACAGACAGGCTTCCAGGATGGCGTCGTGAATGAAGACGTACTGCTCCTTTCATGGGCAGGAAAGGGGACAGGGCTCAGCCTCCACATCCTGGGGGTGACAGCAGCCCCACATGTCCCCAGCTGTCCCCCAACACCCGCTCACCTCCGTCTGGATCATGTTGATCCTCCGTGAGCACAGGGTCTTCACGCAGTTGTAGATGTCCACGACGCCCTCACACTCAGCCATGTCCAACATAACATCCAGGACGATGTAGCAGCCGGTCCTCCCTGTGCCAGCGCTGGGGACGGAGCAGGAACACATCAAATGCACCCTCAGTCCCCTCAGCACCCACACACCGCCCCAGGGGAAGGTCTGCATGGGCAAGGGCTCAACGTATGGTCCCTGCCCATGGATGTGGGGGCAACTGGGGGTCCAGGCAGGGCTGCCAGGACCTCACACATCTCCGTAACTACAGCCTAGTTTTGCCTTAAATCACCCACCCCACCACCTCCCAGACACCCCACTTCCATGGCTGGGGGGCTGCGTGATGGTCAGGCAGTGGGTGGGAGTGGGGGCACCCATTGTCAAAGCTTCATTTTTACTTTAAGGCAGCAAAACACACGCTTTTTGTGACAAAATCAGCAGCTAAAACATCTGAGTACCAACTTGGGGGCCTACAGGAAGGGTGGGAAGGGACTTTGGCCAAGGGCAGGGAGTGACAGAACAAGGGGTGATGGCTTGAAACTGGCAGAGGGGAGATGGAGATGAGATGTGAGGAAGAAATTCTTTGCTGTGAGGGTGGTGAGACCCTGGACCAGGTTGGCCACAGAAGCTGTGGCTGCTCCTCCCTGGAAGTGTTCTGGGCCAGGTTGGATGAGGCTTTGAGCAACCTGGTCTAGTGGAAGGTGTCCCTGCTGCTGGCAGGGGGGTTGGAACTGGATGAGCTTTAAGATCCCTCCCAACCCAAACCAGCCTGGGATTCTAACAGTCCTCCAGGATCCCATCCCAAAATGGCCAAGGAGGATGCTCAGCACCAAGAGCACAGGCCCCCCCCCCCAGCACAGAGAGGGGCTGAATCCCCCCTGGGTTAAGACTGAGCCCAGCAGGATGCCCAGAGCCAGATGATCCAGCAGCAGCCATGTCCCAAATCCTGGCATGGTTGGACTCACAGCCAAAGACCTATCAATGCTGTGACCCCCCCTCCCCGTGACACGTTGGGAACAGACCCCCCCCTCTGCTCCTTTCCTATAAAGTCTTTTCCAGTGAAACACTAATTTCTGGGGCTGATGAATCACTCGTCCTGATTAGCGGTGATTACAGGCTCCAGGCACTAATCACACGCGCTGCTGCCACTGAATGAATACTGATGAGACAATCGACAGGGAGAAACCAAATCAAATCAAAAATCTCCCTCCTGCTCAGCAGCTCCTCCTTGTTTGCCCAACGGAGGAAGAGCCACTAACCCACCGCGTGGGGATGTCTGCTCAGGGGACAGAAAGCCACTGCTCACGCTCAGATGTGCCACCAGTGTCCTCCTGTGTCCCCATGGCCAATCCTGGGAATGGGAGGACAGGCTGAGAGAGTTGGGGCTGTTCAGCCTGGAGAAGAGAAGGCTCCAGGGAGATCTTCCAGTGGCCTCCCAGTACCTGAAGGGGCTCCAGGAAGGCTGGGGAGGGACTTTGGCCAAGGGCAGGGAGTGACAGAACAAGGGGTGGTGGCTTGAAAGTGGCAGAGGGGAGATGGAGATGAGATGTGAGGAAGAAATTGTTTGGTGTGAGGGTGGTGAGACCCTGGCCCATGCTGGCCAGAGAAGCTGTGGCTGCTCCTCCCTGGAAGTGTTCTTGGCCAGGTTGGATGAGGCTTTGAGCAACCTGGTCTGGTGGAAGGTGTCCCTGCTGCTGGCAGGGGGGTTGGGACTGAATGAGCTTTGAGGTCCCTTCCAACCCAGACCCTTAGATGATGTGATGATTCTTTGACTGTCCTGCTGTGCCTCCCCACCCCTCCCTTCAGCCAGACCCAACATCCTGACCATGAACAGCAGTCAAGCTGCCCGTCCCCTGGTGCCACCCTCACCCAGAGGAACAGAGCTGTGTCATCAGTCACAGGTGGTGTGGCAGCCCCCAAAAAAGTGCTGTTCCCTGCTTGCTTCCCCCCAGACCAGTCAGTCACAGTCCCCTCATCCCTGCTGCCACCAGCTCGGTGGTGACGTTTTACAGCTGGATGACATCGCAGTGGGACATCCAACCTCACATCATCAGCCCCAGCGCCTTCCCTGTGACAAGTGACAGGGAAGTCACTTCCCCAAACCCAAGTGACACCTTTTCTATCTCCCCTGCTGAACATTTCAGCACCATTCAGAGCCAGGGGCTGAGCACCCACCCAGAACACAGCCTGCTCCCCTCCACGACCATCCCTACCCCCCCCACACCCCACCCCAGCCAGCTCTGCCCCACGGCCACGCACCCACCTGCAGTGGATGACGATGGGGCCGGCGTCGGGCGGGGTGGACGCCTTCACCCGGCGGATGAAGGCCAGCAGCCCCGTGGCGTGGTAGGGGACACCGTGTTCAGGCCACGACGTGAAGTGGAACTGCTTCACCTCGTGCCGGGCTGAGTAACCCCGCTGCAAGGGAAGGGTGAGATGGAGTCGGGGAGCTGGGGGGGCAAAATCCTGCCCAAGCCACCCAAACACCTGATTTTTCTTGGGAATTCATGATTTTGGCTGCTTAGCATCCAGCCAGGTGGACCACAAAGCTGCTTCCATCTCCACATCCAACTCCCTCCTCCTCTCTGCAACCAAGGAGGAAGAGGAGGAGACAGCAACACCCACAGATCTCATTCCAGGAGCACCTTTGCTCCCTGCCCCAGAACTAGACAGTAATTTCACATTCCTGGAGATGAAGGGAGAAGTTGCACCAGCTCCATTCCCAGTTCCCACACTGGAGTGTCATGGCCACATAACCTGTGCTCCAGCCCAGAGGAGAAAAACCATCCTTCATCCTCATCACAACTCCACGGTGCTCAGATGGAAATCAAATATTCACTCACTGCCAAAACCAGAGAGGGGCAGAGCTGCGGAAAAGCAAAGAAGCAGCTACCAGCATCCCCGGGGTTCAGAAGTTGCAGCTCAACCAGGGGTGAAAGCCCCACGTTGGGGTAAATAAATAGGATATTGGTGAACACCAATCTAGCGATGGTCAGAGATGCCCAAGGTGGTCGGTTCTCCACCTGCAAGGGCAGGGCTGGGCAGGTCACAGGTGGCAGGAGTGGGACCGTACCCTCTCGAGGGCGAAGGTGCGGACGGCGTACTCAGCCAACGTCTCTGACTTCACCAGGGTGATCTTGATGTCCCCATACATCTCAGAGTCATCTGGCCAGTATTTGGAGCACTTCACCTGCAAGGAGAGGATGGAATGGGGTTTCAGCTCTGTGGAGGAGGCTTCTGGCAGAGTCAGAGCCCAGAGGGAGGGGATGGAGTGGGGTCCTTACCCGGCCCACCTCCACCAGCTTGGTTATCATCACGATGCTGGAACAGTGCTCCTGCCACACCATGCGCCAGAAGTCGTACACCATCTCCTGCTTGGGCCCTGTGGAAAAGGCCACCAGGGATGGATGGGCAGTGCCAGCAGAGCCTGGTCACGGCAGCACCACGATGTCCCCGCATTCCCTCTCCTGCCTCTGCAGCACCAACACCCCCACAGCATTTTAAGGACCCTTTTCCCCCAGGGACGTGCAGTGCCGTGGGGCAGCAGGAGGGGTGGGAGCTGCTCCACACTGCCACCACCTTGTTTGGCCCAAATTGGCCCCAAATTGGCCCACTCCCTCCCTTCCTTCTCCATGTAACATTAAATCCCACCAGGGATGGAACCCAGCTGCTACATCAGGAGCTGCTGAACTGGTGGCCAAGAGAGAAGGGGTAGATGGTGACCCACCTTGTGTGGCTATGAAGTGGTTGGACCTGTGGTAGCCCTGCAAGAGAAGCAGAGATGTTAGTGCCAGGTCGGGGGGACATGTTGGGGCACAGCCCCATTAAACATTTCCCAGTCACCCAAATGGTGGCAACTCCACCAAGCCAGGTCCTGGCCACCAGCATGGTGCTACCCACTGCTGCAGGAGAAGGAGAAGGTTCAGCAACCACCCTGCACCTGGTACACCCTGTCCTGGGAGGGTGCATGTCCCACATACCGCAAAAAACTTGTGTAACCCCCAATTCTCATCTCCATTCTGCACCAAAATCCCCAGCAGCACCCTGTAGACATCCCAGGCTCCACCAGCTCAACCCCAGCTCCTGCTGCCACCAGCATCACTGCTGAACATGGCAACACCACCAGAAGAGCACCATCAATGATATCCCATCCCACAGCCACCACATGATGCTGGGTGATGGCCCCACTCCCTTCCTTCATCCCAGTTACTTACTGGGGCCATTCCCAACTCTTAACAGGGACGTGCCAGCACAAAGAGCATGTCCCAGTGAGGCCACTGGTGGGACCAAGGATGTTGTGTCCCACCCCTTGGCCATGGGTCCAACAGAGTTCAACCACCTCACACACATGGAGGCAATGGTGGCTTCTCCATCCACTGTGGGTCCTTTCACAGGGGATTTTTGTGGGTTGAATTCAACCTCTCCTCCAATGACATGGTCCCCTGGAGAGGACATGCCATGGAGACCTCACTTTCTCCTTCCCTGGACCATAGCCAAGCTTATCACACATTTTCCCAGTCTGCCTCTCCCAGATGCTGTTTAGCACCACGCTGCCCAGTACAACACCTGGGAGGAGATGGAGGAGAGAGGAGGGAGGAGCAGGGAACCATCTACTTACTTCTCGGTTAATCCGAATCTTAAGGATCCCGTTGGGACACAGGTTTGAGAGAAAGAGATCAGAGACAGAGACGTTAGTGAGGCACAGCTCGAGAGATGGGTTAGAGCACCAGCCCCAGAGTGGGTCATGGAGAGCCAGGAGGGAGAAAAGACACATGGAGACAGGGGACAAGCATGGGGATGCTGCTTGGGCACAGGGAACCCATCAGGCCATCACTGTCAGATGACATCCTCTGGAAAGGAAGGAAGAGTGGGACTTGCTGCTGCTTCCAGGAGATGCTTGAGCTCTGTGCCCAGAGGAGCCTTCCTGCACCTCCAATGGTCTCAGCATTGCTGGAGGTGACAGGGGACATTGCTCTTAGGAGACATTGCGCTCTCAGTGGACACCAGGGCCAAGCTCTGCCCAGACTCACATGCACCAGCAGCACCAGAAGGTATCCAAGTGTCAGCCCCTAGTTGGTCCCTTGATCCCCTCAACCTCTGCATTCTCCATCCAGGGAGGAGGGAAAACCACGACCACAAGAGCAGGCAAGGAGACAAGAGAGGATGGACAAGGGAAGGAGAGAGGGAGTGAGAAAGGAAGGACAAAGTGGAGCAGAGAAGGGAGAGCCACAGCAAGCAGAAACTGCTGATGGGCATGAGCAACATGAGAACATCAGGCTCTTCATGGCGTGTCTCATGGATGCACACATCAGCCCACTCTGGGCTGTCTAAGCTCCTCCAAACGCTGCTGGACAGACCCTGACAGTCCACAGGGTCCACAGGAAGGTCCTGTCCCAGCCCAGACCCCCCACAGAGAGAAGCCCCGTCCCCACGTACATCGATGTAGTTGGCGTTGATGTAGTCCGAGTTGGGATCTCCCAGCAGCGGGTGCAGCTTCACTCGGTGACGGTCGTCTGGAGAGCAAGGGGAGAAGGGACATCAGCACCCAGAGGGATGAGCATGGGGACAGCACGTCACCCCAACGGGTCCCAGGGCTCCTGGCCACCCTTTGCAATTATTTTGCACCAAGAATCTGCAAAACACTGGCGGGTGGGACACATTCAGGAACAATAAGTACAAGCTGGTGGAGGTCATTCCAAAGATGGTGGTTTAGACCAGAAGAGACATTAGGGCTAGTGGCTTTCAGCATGGTATCTCCCTGAGCTCTGCCCAGTCCTACCAAAGACCCAGGGTACCCACCATCCAGCACCCTGCTGTCCACCCCAGCATGGCACCAGGACGGCCACAGCCCAGAGAGACGAATGAAAAGTTCTGCCCAACCTTTGGTGTCCATCTGGGGCCCTGGACAGAGCTGGAGTGGAAGGGATGAAGCTGCAGAGCAAAGCTCATGGGAGGTGGAGAGCACCAGAGCTCATGGAGGGCCAGGCTTGGTGTCTCCATCCCTGCAGGAACATCAGCAGAGATGCAGCAGGGAGCAAGGTGGCCGTGCCACACCGACTGTGAAGGGAGCTGGTGAGGAGCATCCTCTCTCCAGTGGGGTCAAGCCCTTCCCCAATCTTCTGTCCTAAAAACTCATCGTTTAATCCCTTTGGCTCACCCCACACATCCACACCAGAAGCTCCCTGGGGCAGGGCTGCAGTTTCTCATAAATCAATCCAGGTTATCTGGGTCTTTCCAGCACCACCCAGAATATCATGGTAATGGTATCATCAATTTTAAAACAACTCAAGATGTTCTGTCTTCAAGAGTTATCCAGCTCCAGTGGTCAACCCTGTCCCAACTCCATCCCTCCGATTTGCTCCAGTGGTTGATGCCCAAGGGGAGTTCTCAGGCTGGGACTCCTGCACTGAGCAAGGAGCTTCCTGCTGTCCTTAACCAACCAAACCCCACCAGTTTATTCCTTGCCATGGACCAGACACCTTCTAAAAAAGCTCCCAAAGCCCTTTAGAAGGTTTTTTTAATCTGCTGAGGGTGTCTAAGCCTCTGCTGAAGGCACTCACATGTCGATACGTGATCCTGTCTCCCTTTGGTCTTGTCTTTCTTCTTCGAAGCATCCCAGCCTTCAAAGAAACTCTGGAAGGAAAGGATGGCCATCACAACCCAAGGGCAGGACTCTTGGGTTCCCTCAACCCCACCACCTCTGAGGAGCAGTGCAGATAGCATGATCCCTCCACCCCAGTGTCCTGCAGCCCCCACTCCATCTCCATAACCTGTTCTACCAGCTCCACGCTTCTGTTGCATCCACAAAATATCCCAATTTTCCAGCAAATTCCAGACTGCCTGGTTTGGTTGGGTTTTTTCTCCAGGGTTGGTTGTGTTGGGTTTGGGTTTTTTTTTTCTTCTAAGCCTCCCCAGCCCCTTTCTCTCCCCAGCACACAATAGGGCTGTGTGTAATAACAGTGACAGTCATAGATTGGAGTAAGAGGAGGAAAGTGGAAGGAAATTACAGGTTTTCTCCCCTCCCATAATATCTGAGTGCTTTCAAATGACTGGTTCCAAGAACACAGAGCAGCTTTTCAAGGAGCACTCATGATTAGAGCCAGCCCTGGGCTGGCCAATACATGAAAGGGTGGGGGGGGGGAAAAAACCCACCCCACCCCCCTTCCCCAGCTCCTCCACTTGAAACAACTAAGCATGAAACAGTAATTTCACTGGGAAATTTCAATCACCAGACCAGTGGGACACTGGGGAGTTGGGAAATCAACTCCACTGGATGTTCTGCAGCAGAGGGGTGGGGAATAGCATGCTCTGTTATGAGTGTTCCCACTCAACGAGGTGGGATGAGCATGATGCAGCCAACGACCCTCAGGGGAGACTTCCCTCCCCCTGGGATCACCCTCTCCTGTGGGTCTTCACTCTCATGGGAGCTGCCAGCTTGTAGAGGATTTGCCTGTCCTTAGGCTATGGCCATGCCTATCACAGGACAAGGCTGTTGGAGAGCAGAAGAACATGGTATCGTGGTGCCCAGGAGGACCTGAGAAGGGGAGGAGCATCCCCAGCCTTTGCAGGAGAGGTGGGATGAAGCACTGCAGACAGGAGAGGTGTGGGCTGGCAGGGATGGTTTGGCTCATCTCAGGGACTTGTTCAAGCTGACAATTAAATCCTGGGCTGCCAGGACCAGAGCTTTGATCCAGACCCAGGAACACCCCATATGCTGATGAGGTCTGCCCAGACAGCCATGAGCTCTGGCTCCTGCTGTCCAGAGCACTGCAGCTCCAGGTCTGCAGCATCTTCTCCTTGCACATGGGTCCCACCCATGCCACCTTGTCCATTGTACCTCCCACCCTCCTTGAGACAGCAGCATAAGACGCTCTCACCAAGGTGCTCTCACCTCATACTCCTGCTTGAAGCCGTACCCTTCTGCTGTCTTCATCTGGTTGATGTGCTGGAGGAGATCCGCCACCCGCACGGCGGGATGGAGCTGCCCGGTGTGGTACGGGGACCCTTTGCGGCCGCACGGGCGGCGGGGGGAGCCGCCCAGCAAACTGCTGGACTCGTTGACCACGCTGCTGCGCTGGTCACCTGCAGAAGGGGAGGGAGAACCAGAGGTTGTCAGGGTAGCAAAGCCCTGGAGCATGTCCCCATCACCTCCTCACACCCATAGAGGAGGGACAAGAGGAAACATCTGGAAACATCTGTATCTTGAGTGCTGGGTTCAGTGTTGGGCCCCTGACTCCAAGAAGGCCCTGGAGGTGCTGGAGCGTGTCCAGAGAAGGGCAGCGGAGCTGGGGAAGGGTCTGGAGCACAAGTGTGCTGAGTTCCCGGCTGAGGGAACTGGGGGTGCTGAGCCTGGAGCAAAGGAGGCTGAGGGGAGACCTTCTGGCTCTGTCCAAGTCCCTGCAAGGAGGGTGGAGAGAGGTGGGGGTGGGTCTGTTCAACCAAGGACCAAGGGACAGGACAAGAGGAAATGGGCTCCAGTTGTGCCCAGGGCAGTTGAGATGGGATGTGAGGAAGAATTTCTTTGCTGAAAGGGTTCTGAGGCATTGGAAGGGGTTGCCCAGGGCAGTGGTGGAGTCCCCACCCAATCCCTCCAGGGCTGGCAACTCCATCATTGTCCTGGCACACACAGAGCAGGGTCTCCATCAGGTATCACAGCCCCAGAGGAGATGGTGCTCCAACCTCTACAACCAGCAACATCTCCCTTGCAGGCTGCCAATGCATGGCTGAACCAATGGGACAGCATGGGAGGGCCACACTGTGCCCCGTGGCACAGCTGATGGACACACCAGCCACTGGCTTTAACAAGGAAATTAATTGCAGGTGTTTGCAAGGTGCCAAGGGCTCCATGCAGCCACATGCTGAGGACCCACTTGGGTTCCTGTGAGAAGCATCAGTGACTTTGTTTCAGTGACAGGAAACTGAGGCACGGTAGGGAATAGCCCCAAGCTATGAAGCAGCTTGTTCATTTACCTTCATTAATTAACAACATTTATAAGGTAGGGGATGGCCACAGCAGAGCCTGTCCCCAGCTGTGACAGAGTGTCCAAGCTCCCCACATCTCCTCTACCAAGGAGAGAGATGAGGAGCAACCAGCAGCAAAGCAAGCAAGAGGGTGGGAACAGGATGTGTACCCACAGCTCCTTTCCCTAAAGAAACTGAGGACCAGCACCTCCAGCTCAGCCTCACCAACCCATGAGTAATCTGAGGGCAGTAACCAAAAAACCCAGCCAGATGGATTAAGAGGAGGAGAAGTTTGCCCTCTGGGCTTCTATTATCCACGAGACAATGGCGGGAAGCGTATTAACTCCGCAGCCGGTGGAGAAGAGCAGAGCTGTGGGTAAAGCAGCATCTTGGAGTTCCTGTAACAGATGTTATTAGCATATGGCTGAAACTGGGGCATCCAACGAGTTATTTTACAACTAAATCAGCACAGAGATGCCTACTCCAGTGGGCGTTAAATGATCAGTCTCTGATGTGAACATGGTGGCTCTTTAACCCTTCAAAAGGTTGTGCAGAACCCACGGAGTAGAGCGTAACCTCAGCGTAAGCGAAGAGTTGGGGTTCACCCAGCTTCAAAGAGCTGCAGCCCACAAATGGCTTCAACCCTCCCAGTCACAAGCTCAGATCTCCACTTCAAGAGGTCAAGATGCAGAGACCCAGCTGTGTTGGGTTTGCATGGCCAGGTTTGGGTAGAGGTGGGGGAAAAAGGGTGGCTTCTTGATGAGCATCAGCCAGAAGCTTCCTCTATGTCCAACAGATCCCAACGTCCCCAGTGCCAGTGGCCATGCCACGGCTCCCTGTCCTTACCCCGGCTGCTGTAGTTGTGGGTGTCCATGAAGGAGAGCCCCAGGCGCTCGTCCTCCTGCAGCGTGCTCTGGTCGGTGAAGCTCCTGTCGATGGCGCTCATCATGTGTGTCTTCTCGTGGCGGTAGTTAATGGTCGCTTTGGTCATGTTGACGGGTTTGCTGCGGGGGGAGGAGGGAGAAGAAGCACATGTAAGCAGGGCTGACCCAACAGTGCTGTAAAATGCCCTCAAAGCCACCAAGCTGGGATCATTTCGGGGAGCAGGATGGATTACTTCTCCCAGTGGTCACCACACTTGGGTATTCCAATGCCCTGAGCTGGTAGCAGCCCTACATGGATCATCCCTCGCTGGCTGCAGCAACTCCAGCTGCTCATCTTCAACATTCTCTCCTGTCCCTTCCCCAAAATGCCAGTCAGGAGCATTCCTTGGGCAAGCAAAAGCTCTTCTCAGCCAGCTGGCATTGCACAGGGCAGCTCCAGCTCTCCTCCAGCCCCATTTCTCTGGGCATCACCCACCCATCACCCCACACTGCCTCCCTGCAACGTGGACCATCAAACACACCACGTGCATCATTCTGCTGCACAGCACAAGTGCAAGAAGTAGAAGAAAGACATGGACTTGTTAGAGCAGGTCCAGAGGAGGCCACAAAAATGATCAGAGGGCTGGAACAGCTCTGCTGTGTGGAAAGGTTGAGAGAGTTGGGGTTGTTCAGCCTGCAGAAGGCTCCAGGGAGATCTTACTGTGGCCTTTGAGCACTTAAAAGGTCTTATAAAAAAGATGGGGACAGACTTTTTATCAGGGCTGCAGTGGCAGGACAAGGGGTGATGGTTTTAAACTAAAAGAAGGAGATTCAGACTGGACAGAAGGAAGGAATTGTTTACACTGAGGGTGGTGAGACACTGGCCCAGGTTGCCCAGAGAGGTGGTAGAAGCCCCATCCCTGGAAACATTCAAGGTCAGGTTGGACAGGGCTCTGAGCAACCTGATCTGGTTGAAGATGTCCCTGCTCTGAGGGGTTGGACTGGATGGTCTGGAAAGGTCCCTTCCAACCCAAACTACTTGATGATTTTAAAACCATGCAGGGGGAGAAATCCATCTCAAGGGACAGGCTGGACCCTGGACTGTACACGTGCTCAGCACCCACTGGCAAGGTGGCTTCCCCTCGTGCATGGTCCCCAGTAGGCACCTAATGAAGATGCTGGGAAAACCCAGGAGCTTCTGCTGGGATAAAACCTCACACCCCAAATATGAGACATTTAGTTAAAAAAAAGAAGACTGATGGAGTGTGTTTGAGAGGCATCAGGTTCCCAAAAAAACAGAGCAGGGATTAAACCAAAGGATGGATGAAGAAGAGATCTGAGCCCACATCAACATCTTGGTGGGGCTGGGATACTACAAGATGCTGCCAAAACACAGAATTCAACCTGCAGTTGCTGACCCTTCCCCATTGTGCTGTCTTCAGCCTCTTAACGAGCTCAGCAGCATTATTTTCCCCGAGCCAAAGAGGCTCTTAAAATGCACCCGGCAGAGAAAAGGACTTGTTGGAGCAGCAGAGCGAGGGGGGCGGCCGGGAGGAAGGGGGAAGGAGAACAAGAATAACGATTACTTACGGGTAATAGGAATAAGAATAGTAGTTCCTCCTGGCAAGCGTGCAAACAAAGAGAACAGCAGAAATTGCATAAGCAGCTTTTCTTCAGCACAGAGAAGGGGGGTTATGGGGTAACTCAACTGCTGGAAAATTCAATGTACCATAAAGAAACCTTGGCTCCCCTTTGGTATCTTTAGGTTATTTACTCCAAGCAGGAGCTGGTGTCCCAGCAGCAGAGCCCAAGCACCAGCTCTCAGGGTGATCAAGGTCCCTGTGTCACTGGTGGGGTGTCCATAGTACCCTTGTCCCAAGGGTTAGACCCCAATTTTTATGACTGAACAGCAAATTGTGTCCAAAATGTGAGGGATCCCCCCACAGAGCCAGTGAGGGACCAGGCAGGGAAAATGGGGTTGGGACGTCACGTTTCCAGTGCACCATTGATTAGAGGTGAACATGTGCTGGGGGTGCATTTCCATTCCACCACATCAGTGTTTTTCCAGTGGCAAAATGGGCCAGAGGAGATTTATGGGCTCATCCCAGCTTCTCAAGAGCCCCAAATTCAGGGCCTTTGGCATCAGAGCTGATTTGTGGCTCTGGTTTGTCCTTCAACAGGTTCACTCTGGGATGCTGAAGCAAAGCTGCTCCTCCTCCTCCCTCCTGCCCTGCAACACTGGGATGCAGCAGCCACACTCCTGGTTGATGCACTCATTCCTACCCACCAGCCCAACAGAATCACTCCCAAAAATACATCAGCACCACCAGCAATTGCTCCATCAGGGACAGAGCCGATGCCACACGCACGGGCATCACCCCAGCGCAACAGCGGGCAGGAGCCACCAGCCAGTCCTGCCCCTCGCAGCGTGCAGGGATGCTCCAGCCTTGCTCCTCCAGCTGGTGCAAATCAGCAAGAATCCTTTCAGGGAGCAGGAAACCATCAAGAGATCTGCAGATTTACCCAGACTGAGGTTGTGACCTGTTATTTTTCTCTCCCCCCTGGCTGTTAACATACTTTCCTCCCATCATCCCAACCCTGCACGGGGAAGATGTGTAATTGCTGCCCTTCCTCCCTGTTCTGAGAGCCCCCCTGGCTCAGAACGCCCCCAGCTCGTGTCACTTTGAGCCCTGCACGCTAAGAAGCCACTTTCTGGGACACTGCACTGGAGTGAAAAGCAGCAGCCAAATCCCCCAGGGATGTGTGTCCTCAAAAGCCCTTGCCCTCCTCCCTCCCACCCCACCGAGCTTCCAAAGGTGCAGAAGGCAAAAGGACATCCCTGGGACATCACTCCTGTGTCCCCAGTGCCTCCTGCCATACCCAGTGTCACAGAGCAAGGAGGGCACCATACTCAATGGGACACACAAATGCATGCAGCTGCAGCTCCAGGGATGGTGTGGAGTGTGCCCAGCATAGTATCACCACCAGCAACTCCCAGTTAGCACTGGGGTGGTGAGGAAGGGGTGAGTTGGGAGGAGGGGATGGATGGAGGCACCAGTCACGACGCTGGGACTCCTTACCCTTTCCGAATGACGACGATGATGGCTCCCAGGAGGATGATCAGGACGATGAGCCCCCCAGCACAGATCCCCAGGATCAGGCCCATCTCCTCCGAGTGCTGTGACACCTCCAAGGGACGTTTGCTTTCTTTGCAGGCAGCTGCCAGGGGACAAGGACAGGCAGGAAGGGTCAACACTGAGCTCCAGGGAGGTTGGCACCATCAGACAGGAAAGGACTGGGATTTATCCTGTGGGATGCACGTTGCTCCTTGAACACGTTTTATTCCACGAAGACATTAACGAGGCTCTGCAGTGCCACACCATGACCCTGGGCGAGTCCCTCTCTCAGTTCCCATGGGGTGAGATGGTCCCTTTGTGTCACCTTTCCTCACACCCAACATAAGCTTGTCCACCCCTGGATTCAGCATCCAGCACCACCGACTCCACCCTCCCACCGTGATAACGGCATCAAGAGGAGAAACTCAACCGAGGGGAAAACCCAGACACCAAGGAAAATGGGAAACAGGAGAGCGTGGGATGGGACAAAACCACCGGCACGGCCCCGACCACGGGAGCAGCCCCAGGGTTGGGTCTGTGGTGGGATGGTGGTGGCTGGGAAGGGGAGGGCTCACCTTTGCGGGCGATCCGGACGCAGTTCAGCCGGGTTTCCTATGGGAGGGGGGGAAAAAAGGAGGATCAGTGTTGGATGAGCATCCTGGTGGCTCTGCTCCCTGCTCCGAGCCAGGCTGGGTGGACACAAGGCTGATCCGTTGGTGCTTTGACCCTCCCAAATTGAGGGAGTTTGTAGGTGATTTGTGCTGCAGCACCCGCTGCAGAGCCAAAGAAGCTCCTGGGGACACGGACACCAAGAGATGCTGCTGAACAATCTGTCCCCATTGTCCCCTAAACCAGCATCACGGGGTTTAGCCAAAGCCACCACTCCTGGAGTAGAGGGGACAGCAAAGCTCAGGATCATCAAAGGAGGGACCCAGCAGATCCAGCTGAGCTGCAGGTCACCAGCACATCACTGACTGCAGCTCCAACGCTGCCAGGCCATCGTTCCGAGCTTCCTGGGGTTTTTGTTCCATCAATCAAAGTTTTCAAGCCCCATTCCCAGTGCTCTGTGTGTGCTGCCAAGGTTGCTGTGAGAGTTTCCAGCTCAGGTCTCCAACGGGGTTTTTTTGCATTTGCATTTTTTGGGATGGTTTCAGCTAAAATATTCCATCTTTCCATGTATCCAACTTCTGTTGCACAATAAAAAACCCCATTTTGGCAGGACTGCCTTCGTCCCCAAGCATCCTCCAGCACCTCCAGTCACTCAGGCTGGCAACATTGCTCCATCCATCCTCGGACTGAGACCTGCCCACGCAGCATGCCCAGGGCAGGGTTGGCTCCAGCACCACTCTCCCCAAGGTCACCAGCTCTTGTTTCTCCTGCTTCTTGTTCCATCTAGCACAAAAACCCACAAAAAACTCCAAGCTGGGACTCAGCTTTTTCACAACATCTGACGGCAGCCAGGACAAATCCATTGTCTCCCAGCAGGAAGGCTATAAACCAGCGTCAGCCACCAGTTATTATCCACCAGCAGTGCCTGAGTGAGCCAGAGTCGAGATCCTCCTGGTCCATCTCAGCTCTAATTACAACCAAGTGAGGTGTGAACCATCCTGGAGCAGAGGAACAGATTCAATAACCAGTGTCCTTCCATAAGATAGAGCCATGCAGGATGAGGATGCTGCTGCGGTCCTGCTGCTTGGCTTTCACAGCTCATCCTCCCCTGGGTGGGACAGAGCTGCCAGGTGAAGCTGAGAAGGGTCCTCAGGGTGTCCAAGTGGTCCACTGGTGACTTGGAGGCAATCAGCCCAGGGGATGCGGGGGCTGCTGCCAGAGTGGGAACTCAGCAGCATCCCAGGAGCTCTCTGCAGCAGCCACCGTGTCAGCACCAGGTCCCAGTAAGGTGCACACAGCTCTTGCTGCCCAAATGGTCCTTTCACACCCAGGATTAGGCCCAGGAAGGTGGTCTCCCCCATACTGGTGCTGGTTGGGCTCCCAGCTCGTACCACAGTGGATGGCAAAGGCTGGGCTCCATCACTCCCAGCACTGACACTGGGAGGGGGACAGGGACAGCCCAAAGGTGCTGGGAGGAAGGGGGACACCCATCCCTGATCCCAACATGCCATAAGGGTGGCCCGGAGCACCACCTCCCCTCGAGCAGGACACTGGGGGTGAGCCCTGAGGGAAAGGGATCTAAAACAAATCCCATTTTTTCTGCCTCCCCCACCCCAGACCCCAAGTGAGGACCTTCCTGCTCCCACCAGGACCCCAGACACCCCACCCGCTGGAGCAGGGTCCCACAGGCACTCACCCCTTTGAGGTTGCTCATGGCTTGGAAGTAGATGAGATACGCCTTCTTGGGCTCCAGCGGTGGGTTCCAGTAGCCACTGTAGGTCTGGTTGTCCCCCACGGTGAAGGGTTTGGCTTCAGTGAGGCTGCTGGCAGGCAGCTCAGCCCCAAAGTAGTGTACAGAGCCACGGGACACGGCGTCATCGAAGGTGAGAGGCACCGGGAAGCAATCCTGCCCACCCAGCTCCCTCTTGAGCTTCTTGGGCCGGTCTTCTTCCACAATGACCTGGTAGGTGCTGGGGAGGGCCAGGTACAGGTTAACTTCATGCAAAGGGTGGTTTTACCCTTCCCCTGGGGCTCCACCCCATCATGTCACCCGTTTGGAGGGGTCTCACCCCCACACAGCCCCAACCTACCTGATGGGAGCCCCCCTGCCCTGCGCCGGCCGCAGCAGCACGGTGATGGTGCTCTCCGACTCGCTCAGCGGCGATGGCATGTCCCCGTAGTCAAAGGTGGGAGCTGCAAAGGGAACAGGGGAGAGCAAGCAGGGATGAGTCCTGGTCCCCAGGGATGCACTTGGGTCTGCCCTCTTGCTCAGAGGGGAAACTGAGGCACGAGCAGCCTTGCCCATAGCAATGCATCACTGAATGGTGTAAGGAGGAGGATTACAAATAAAGAAAACCCTTCTAGGTCTTGAGCAAACATCACAGGTGGGAGAAGATCCACGTGTGTGGGCCAAGGGGGCTTATCAATGCCAACCTGGCAGAGGGGAGGAGATGGGAGCAGGATCTGACCTCAGTAGGACCCAGTCTTGAGATGCACCCGACATGCCAAGGGACAGCACAGCACCACGGGAGCATCCCACCCCAGGGCAGAAGCACACCTAAGCCAGCCCAGTAGCACCCCCAGACCAAGGTGGGGGACCCCCCCTCATACCCAGCACAGCCCCAGGGTCCCCAGGCCACCCCTAGCAGCCACTGGGGTCTGGCTCATGCCGCTTCACCATCCCAGTGCCCCCATTAGGGCTCATCATTAATAACAACAGCCCCAAGTACCATGAGGCTGATTAACGAAGCCTAATTAATGCCTTGATTGTACACTGATAGCTCAGACAACACCAGTGCAACGGGCTGGCCGGACTCCCCAGTCAGAGACCCTCCAGCTGATGGGTCTGGGGGGCTTCCCAGGGACTCACAGCACAGCTGCCACCACCAAGAGCATCCATCAACAGCAGCCAGTCACTAAAGTCCCCGGGAGCGCACCGGAGGCTCCGGCACTGCCGGCACATAGCTCCAGGCACGGAGCTGGGGGAACCTACCAGAGATGTTGGTGGTGATCTCGGTGAGAGCTGTCTGGCCAAAACCCTTGCCGGTGCGGGCTCGGACGGAGAAGAGGTAGGTGGTGCCAGGGTGGAGGTTGGAGAAGACGTGGTAGGTCTCGTTGCGCAGTTTGGAGACGGTGCGGCGCGGGCCGGGGACGTTGACCGCCGGGTCGGAGGATTCGATGCTCTGGTAGCTGATCTGCAGGGACAGGGCAGAGCATCACCAACCACGGACCATGGGAGAGGGGAGAGACCCCGGATCTGGGCAGAAAAGGGGTTAAAGGGATGGGAGGGAGGGATGGGTTCAGGAGGGAGGGATCCAGGAGGGAGGGAGGGAGGGATCCAGGAGGGAGGGAGGGATGGGATCCAGGAGGGAGGGAGGGATGGGATCCAGGAGGGAGGGAGGGGATGGTCATAGGGGCAGCCTGCAAGGTGGTTGATTGTCAGGATACATCAAAAGCAGAGGTTCATCAGAAAAACCCTCGCTGGGTAACACCAGCGACCCCAAAAAAGAAAGCAGGACCCCCCAGCAGGACCAGACACTGAACGCAGGCGGGATCCATGCTCCAAAGGGCTTGAGGAACACCACAGCCACCCTTACCCCCCATCACCAAAAGCGGTGGTTGCCCCAGTTCCCCATCCCCACTGCATCAACCCCCCACCCCAAGGGACCCTCCCATGTCCCCACAGGTCCCCCACGGATGCGGCAGCCGGCCGGAACGTACCTCGTACTGCGTGATGAGGCCGTTGGGCTCCACCGGTTCCTCCCACTTCAGGAAGATCATGTCCTCCAGCGGGGTGAAGGTGAGGGACTCGGAGGCGATGCCACCAGGCACTGGGGAAGGAAAGGGGACGTGCTCAGACACGGCAAGAAACCCGGCTGGAAGGAGAAATCCTCTGGGAAACCCCCCCAGGTGCTGCAGCAGCTCTGTCCCCGTGATGGAGCCACCACGTCCCCTCTGCCACGTCACCCAGCTCTGGCACCTGCCACCAGATAGGGCTGGTGGCTCCCCAGAGTGATGATGCTCCCACCTGGGCCCACCGGTGACACTTTGCTGTGGGGCAGGTCCCCATGTCATGGCACAAACCAGTTCTGGCTTTGCACCCAGTTCCTGACAGCACAGGAGTGAGGCCCTGGGTACCACCAGCAGCAGAGCTCAGCTCAGCTCAGCTGTGTGAGGAAAGGAAAAAAATTCCCTTTTTTCACAGAAAAAAAAAAATCCCTTTTTCCATAGAAAAAAAAAAATCCCTTTTTCCATAGAAAAAAAAAATCATTCCTTTTCTTCACAGAAAAAAAAAATTATTTCTCCATAGAAAAAAAAAAAAAAAAATCCCTTTTCCCAGACAACCCAAACTCCCCCCAGAGCCACCAACATCCTCAGGGGACATTGCTGGTGCTCCTCATCCTCCTCTGCAGCCAGGCATGAGTTGCCCCAGCTCTCCCCTCTCATTAACACCACCACCACTAATACTAATACTACTACTAATAATAATAACAAATAAATCATAACAGCGAGTGACAATATTACAATATTTATTTTATATTATAATATAATTTTTATATTTTTATATTATAATATATATTTTATATTATATAGATATTTTTATACAGATAATTTATTTTGTATTATATATATTTATATATAATTTATTTTATATTATATATATATTTATATATTTAAAAATTATATATATAAAATATAAATTTATATAAAATTTTTATATATATATATATTTGTTGTGTGAACAACACCCTTGGGTTGGCCCAGTTATTGCTGCCCCAAAAATGGGTTTTCCAGCCTAAAAACGAAGTCACCACTTTGGATGAGGGTGTGCATCTTTGCAACCCACACCAGGGCCTCCTCCCGAGACCAGAAGATGCTGCAACCGAAGCTGGCCTCGTGCCAAAATAAACCACAATCAAGGGTCCTATTATCAACGAGCCTTCATCATCTTGGCTTAATTGCATGGGTGGCTGCTCATCACCCAGTTCTAGGAGCTCAAATCCACCCAGGTGTTATATCTGCAATATCCCCAGAGGCAGATATCCATCAACCCATCTCACCTGAGACCCAACATCCACACCAGGTTCAACCCAAGGGGGAAGCCACAAGCCCCAGTTAATCGAGACAGAAGCAGCTGGAGTGATTACAGTACAGCAAAAAAAAACAAACCCCAAAACATCTGGAGCTGCTGCATTAATATTCCATCAGAACACAGCTGGAGCAGTCACAGCACAGTGAGAACAGCTGAAACAATTAGAGCTGGAAAATAAACCGGCCGGAGCGTGACGCTGGGTGCCCCGGGTCGGGCAGGCTCAGGGTTGGGGATATGGAAAGTGCTGATGTGCAGAGAAAGGTGCCAAGTTTAGGCTTTAGAGATGAAAAGAGGAACTGGAGATCCTCCCAGCTCTGCTCCAGCTTTGCTTTCCAACCTGGGACAGGGCAGTGATGAGCAAGGCACACACAAACATGCTCGTTTCGGTGGGTCCCACGTCAAGGTGAGTTATTGTTCTTGCTGCTAGGCTTTGGTTCCACGCTAAGGGACAAACGAGGGTGACTCGTGCTGGGATCAGCACCACTCAACACTCACACCTTCTGCCAGACTGACAAGCTCCGCTTGAAGGACAAGGGCAGTGTTTCTGCAGTGACATCCCCATCCGGTCCCCTTGTCCCCAGAAGCTGCTCCCAGCATTTCCCTTCCCTGGCCACCACCACTGCCACTTTCTCCTGCCTCCCCTTGCACAGCCCTGGAGCTACAACAGCCTTTCACCTCCATTAGCCCAATGGCCATAAGAGATCTTCCCACCACAGCCCTGGCCAGGAGCCATGGGCATGCACCATGCCACAGAGTCCTATTTTGGGGGATGATGCACCTCCTGAGCAGACTCACCATCCTCATCTGTCTGGAACACCACCTCCTTGCCCTCCTTGCGACCCTCGGGGTTGGAGAGGATGAGCTTGACGTGGATGTTCTTGTAGGGCAGCAGGTTTTTGATGGTGTAGCGGTTGCTGTTCCGCTCCATCTTCACACACTCCCGGAAAGTTTGGTTGTGGCCAGTGCCCACGAAATAGCGGTAGCAGAGGGACACGGTGTAGGTGTGACAGCGGGTCAGGTTGTAGCCCAGTGGCTCCCACTGCAACGTCAGCTGTCTGGACTGGATCTCGGAGAACGCCAGGCCTTTGGGGGCCCGCATGGGCTCTGTGGGGGAAGAGAGATGGGGAGAGATGAGTGATGGAAGCAAAACATCTCCTGGCTTTATGTGTGTTACCAGGGAAAGCCCTTCTACAGCATAGGAGTGAGATGGGAGGGTGTGGAGAGCAACCCTGACCCCAAAACTGGGACCAGCCCCGGCACAGGATAGAATCATAGTGGTTGCAAAGCACCTGGGTGCCAGAGCCCTGGGACAGGCTGCCCAGAGAGGGTGTGGAGTCTCCATCTCTGGAGATGTTCAAACCCACCTGGACACTTTCCTGTGCAACCTGGTGTGGGGAAGCTGCTTTGGCAGGGGGGTTGGACTGGATGATCTCCTGAGGTCCCTTCCAACCCCACCATGCTGTGATTCTGTCTAAGGCCAGGTTGGATGAGGCTTTGAGCAACCTGGTCTGGTGGAAGGTGTCCCTGCTGCTGGCAGGGGGGTTGGAACTGGATCAGCTTTAAGGTCCCTTCCAACCTAAACCATTTGATGATTCTATGAAAACCAGGCACTGGAGAATTATCTACAGCTCCTTCTGAGGAGGAAATGAGATGGGAACCTCACTGGCCAGGACACAGCATGGGGACCCACCTGCACACTTGGTGCGGCTGATGAGGGGTGGCCCCGGTTTGCCAGTGCCCCCCTCGCCAGGTCGGGTGAGCAGGACACTGATCTCATACTCTGTGTCTGGATCCAGGTGCCAGAGCTTGTAGGTCTGCATGTTGACAGCATGGACCTCCGACCAGGGCCCCGAGGTCATGCGGTACTCGATCTCTTTGCGCACGATGGGGCCGTCGCCGATGATGGAGTTGGTGTTGAGTTGGATGATGAGGTAGGTGGAGCCGGCCCGAAGCAGCTGGGGAGGTGCAATGGGTGTGGGAGGCTCTGGAAGACAGTGGAGAAGAGGCAGGTGGAGCATCCCCTTCCAGAAGCAGCTCCACAACATCTCCAGCCCTAGAGCCAGGCCAACACCAGCACAACCACAGCTACCACGAGTTATTTGTATTTTATTTTGCACTAGCTACAGTCAAGACATTCACAATGCCTCTTCCCAAACAAACCCATCCCCTTTGGACTGCAGGGCATGGAACAAACTCAGGTCCCCCACCCAGAGGACATGGGGATGGACACCAAAGTATGGGAGGGCACCATCCACTCTTTAAACTTCAGCCCATGCACACGCCCTGCATCGCTTTTAGCCAGGCTCCAAAATAAGGTTTCATCTGATCAAACCTTAATTAACTTTATAAGAGATACTTCCCAGCATGGTGCTGCAGAGTTTCACCATAATTAATTAACTCCCACCTACTGCAATCAAAAATAAATTATCTAAGGCCACCCAGAAAGGTGGCTTCCTGGTTTTCTTTTGAACCATCTGTATGTAACGACTCATTTCCCAGCATTAAACTGTGATCCCACCACCTTGAGCATCCCACCACCCCCGAGCATCCCACCACCCCCGAGCATCCCACCAGCCCCGAGCATCCCACCAGCCCCGAGCATCCCACCAGCCCCGAGCATCCCACCAGCCTCTTCCTCTGCAAACAGAAGAGTAGAAAGAGCCCATCCATGACCCAGAAACTTGGGGGGCAACAGCCCATCGCCCACCTTTCACAATGAGCTCGGCAAAGTTGGAGACCCCGGAGCCGCGGCTGGACTGGGTGACGCAGCGGTACAGGTCCTGCTCCCCCTTGGACACCTCGTCCAGCTGGAAGGTGGCCAGGAAGCGCCGGTGGCTGATGTGCTTCACAGAGGCAGCAGGGACCACCTCACCGCTCTGCCTCTGCCCCATGGGGAGAGACAAGACATTACCAGGTGGCACGGCATGACATCCAGAGCCACCAAACGTGTCCCCAGATGACACCTGCTTAAAAGCAGAGGGGGGTCACCCTTCACCCCCCATGCCCAGCAGTGTCTTCTGGCAAAGGGGAGGCACAGAGGTGTTGCAGAAGCAGTGCACAGGGTTGATGGTGGAGATGCTGGTTTCACCACCACCATTGCTCACCTGCATGAGGAACCTCTCGGCCTCGGCAGCCTTGCCGGCAGCCACGCACTGGAAGGTGGCGTTCTGCCCCGCGTTGACCTCCACGTCACCCAGGCGGGAGAAGTGAGGCGCTTTCGCTGCCGGGGGACACAAGCATTGGCATTGCTGCCAGAACCCCACCACAGCCCAAAAAACCCAGCTGGGATGCTGGGGCTGGAGATGAGCTCCAGAGAGTTTGGTCCCCATCCTCACAGCCCAGCCAGGATCCCACCCCAGTAAGCCCACAGTGAAGATCTTGGGTAGGATCCCAAGCCCAGAGTCAGGGATTTGTCCCCATACATCCATGGAGGGATGCACCTTCCCTCCTGCCACCAGATGCAGCCTATGGGGTTGACAGAGGGGGACAAGTCTCCTATCCCAGCCTGGAAGAAATAGATGGTGATCCCCAACAGCCAATGTGTTGGGACAGGCTGGGATTTCAGGTCCCCACCAGCATGGGTGGCCCCTCTGGATGGGGATGCTCAGGTCTGCACTTCTCCAAGGTTTTACAAAAACTCAGTGGTGGGGATGGAGATGGAAAAAGGAGTCCTGGAGGTACCCAAGGAGATGGAGCTCCATCAGTATAAGTGACAACAGGACACTCAGGTGCCACCAGGCTGCACCTCGGCGTTAGTCCATCAGTTCTCCCCGGGACCATCCCAATGGGCACCAGCTCTGAACTCTGCTGCCCAGCCCACCTCAGCAGCAACCACTCCCCCACCACCTTCAGGTCCCATCCCCTGAACACTCACAGCACGGATAATTCAAGAGCAAAATGTCATCCAAGCCAAGATAGCCCCTGCGCTCGCTGGAGACCACCGCCTCAAAGAGGACCTGCAGCACCAAGCAGAGGGGTCACCCATTGCTGAGGTGCTCCAGGTCATGCAAGGGGTGGGGTCTACACCATGCAAGGGGTGAGGGGGTCTACTGGGAGCTCACCTGGTACTCGTTGGGCCAGAACAAGCTGACGGCCAACTCTGCCTGGTGCCACTGGCGGCCGTGGGAGCCCGAAGCGTTCCAGACGGCGCTGCCCACCGGGCCCCCCGTCACCCGGACGTAGGCGCTGAGGGTGCCGGGGCTGTGGCCGTCCCGGCTGTACATGAAGTAGCTGAACTGGAGGCAGTGGGTGTCATTCTCGCTCAGTGCCTGGAACAGCAGGTGAGCTTTCTGGCCCGGGGTGTGCTGTGAGGAGTTCACCATCAGGTAGGAGCCTGCGGCGGGAGGGAGAAGGGAGGAGAGCATGGAGTAATCCTCTTGCTCTGTATCTCCAGAGCTTTGCCAGCAGGGATGGAGAAGGTGGAGGATGCAAGACTGCAAAGATGCACATGGCCCAGCAATGATGCTCAGGTCCCACTGGGTACCAGCCCATGCTGGCCCATGGGGACGTGCAGGACAGGAGCCAAGGACCTGGGATGGAGTCAGTGTTGGATGTCTATATGGGCAGCAGCAGGACAACAAAGTGGGACCCGGTCTCTGGGACAGGAGAGAAGGATCAGACCCACTGGCTCCAGGATGAGCTGGTCCCCCCAGGACAGCAGAGTCAATACCAGGCACTGGTGAGGCTGCACCTCGAGTGCTGGGCTCAGAGTTGGGCCCCTCACTCCAAGAAGGACATGGAGGTGCTGGAGCGTGTCCAGAGAAGGGTAACGGAGCTGGGGAAGGGTCTGGAGCACAAGTGTGCTGAGTTCATGGCTGAGGGAACTGGGGTTAACGAGCATCAGCACCACAGCTCTCCAGGATGCCCACCCAGCTCCCCACCACCAGCACCCACTGGTACCCCATCTCCCATCACCCAAAACACCCACCAGTGAAACCAGGAGTCCCAGCACTTACCCCAGTGCCACCCTAAAGCCAGATTTATGGGACAGGCAGGATAAAAATCCCAAAAGAGATCCCAAAGGCAGCATCCTTCCCTGCCCCACACGCTCCATCCCAGGCAGTCCCGGGGCAGGAGGGGGATGCAGGAATCCCAGCTCTTCACAGCAGCCCCCGGAGCCGTTTGGCACAGCCGTGGGGCCGGGATACAGGGCGGGTGGGAAGCTGCCTGATCAACCCCCCCCCATCACCAAAGACAAGGGGATTATTAATATCCCATCCATTTTAATGACGGCAGGAGCTGTAACTAACACAGCCAGGCCATTTATTCAAGTCTGCCATTGTTTTCCTGACAGCAGACACTTAATTATTAATAGCTTTCACCGCCAGTTAATTCCAATGAATTCCCATCTTTTCCTCCCATTGGCTCCTAGTGAGCTGGCACCAAGAAAAGTCTAATAAAGGCAATGGGAGATCGTGGGGAGCACCCATGTGTCCCCCCCCAGCACATGGAAGCTGCTCTTGGGGTGACCCCAAAATGCCTGAGGGAACCCCGAGACACCCAGGGGGTCACAGCATCAGCTGAGGAGATGTAGCACTGGGTACCACATTGTGTGCATCCTCCAGAGATGGGAGCTGTAGGAGAGGAGATATTACAGAGTCTGAAGGCAGATGTGGACCAGTCTGGTGATGCTTGGAGAAGAGCAGGAGGAAAGAGCACCCAAAGCAAGCAGGGAGGGTTAGTTGGGTGCAGACAGCCATGGTGCATCCTCATACCTGCCTTAGCCAGCTCCCTACAACTGCTCCTTGAGAAAAAACAACAATAAAGAGCTGAAAAAAAATAATGATTGCAGTGTGGGAGAGGAGAACTCATCCAGGGGAGAGGAGACCCCAGCCATGGTCTTTAGGTGAACGAGAAACAAGTTAAGAAGGGAGAAGAGGAGGAAAAACAATCCAAACCAAACAAGGAAGCAAAAAAGAAAGAGGGATGGGAAGGTGGAGGCGGGTGGCCAGCAGCCAGCATCCGCTCCAATAAATCCTACACTCCTTGAAACTGGCTGATCTCCAAGAAAAACTCATTTTAATCTAAGACCACAAGACTCCTTTGGAAAGTGCTCCCTGGAGAGGCCCCGCTGCTGTGAAATGCTCCTCATCCACCGAGCTGCCGGGGGGACCAGGAGGGGTGATACGGCTGCAGCAGCCTCGTGCACAGCTCCCCAGGTATACTGGGGTGAAACTGGACAAGAATGGGGCCCCTGCACCTGCTGGGTGCCCCAAGACCATGAGCAAACAGTATCTACCTGGTCTCAGGGGAGCTCCCAGCTTTGGGCATCACCACTGGAGGTGGGTGCTCTTCCTTGGGGGCTGGACCCTACGATGCTCCATGCTCCCAGCTCAGCCCCACAGCGTCCCACCCAGGATGGCTGCATCCATTTCCTCATCAGTTCTTGAGTTTATTTCTTAAATTTGCATTCACTTAAGCCCCCACCTCTTACTCACCCACCGTGATTTCCTCGAGCAGCCCCACTGTACCTCACCTCTTGTGGTGGTTGCACTGGGTGTCACTGGGCTGGCAGCCAAACCCAGCCACTCACTCACTCCCCACCCCAGGGGACAGAGAAGAGAATTGGGGGACAAGGGGAAGGAGACTTGTAGGGTGAGAGAAGAACAATTAAAATAATATTAATATAATAATGATAATAATAAGATATGCAGATGAGTGACCCCCAGTGCCATTGCTCAGCACCCGCCCACCCAGCCCGGCCCGTTCCCAGAGAACGATCCCGGAGCAGCGACAATCCCGACCCGAAACCGCAATCCCGGGAGAGCCAGAGCCCGAGCGAGAGCCAGAGAGAGCCAGAGAGGAAGAGCCCCTCATGGATCTCCTGCCCATGGGGGACAGGAGATGGAACAGCCCCTTGGCAAAGCCTAATGCAATATTCCTCACCCCCAGACCAGCAAAACACAAAGTCCTTCAACTTCCAGTGACAATCGCAAACATCAATGTGTTATCAACATCCTTCTCCTAACAAATCCCAGCTGAACCCAAACCCCAGCGCTGTTCCAGCTGCTGGAAAGAAACCAGCTCTGGCCCAGCTCAGCACTAGGACCCCCTCTTCAGCCTCCTGCAAGCCCCCAGGCTTTAAACCCAGGCAGTTTGCTACAAATTTTAAATTACAGCTGAAAATGGAGCAGAAAATTCAACTAATTACAGGTTTAAGCCCCTCTATCATGAGCCATCTCAATTCCCCAGCTCCGCTTCCCTCCTCACTGCCCCAGGAAACCACCCCCCGGACACAGACAAATTAGGATAGTTCAGTTTAAAGTAATTATTTGGAAAATTATCAAGGGGGAACAGGGAGCTGTCAGCAGTCTAACAGCCAGGCTAAGGGATGTTTTGTCCTCACCCAGCACCCAGGACATGCCAGCAGGGATGGGAAAGGCAGGAAAAGGCGATGGGAAGAGGAAAAGGTAAAGGAAGAGGAGGGTGAGTCAAGGGGAGAAGCCAAATTAAGCCCTGGCAGGAACAAGGCATGAGATAAACAGCTGGAGGCAGCTGGATGGAGCTGTAAGTTTTCTGTAAATCAGTTAATGTTTTAATTAAAAAAAAAAAAAAAGTCATTTTTACTCTTAAGCTCTAAACCAGCTTTTTTTCTGCCCAATTTCAACCTCATCTCCATCGCGGGCAGGAGTTGGAGCACTGGGACCAGGCTGTGCTGCGAACAGCCACCCCAAAATCAAGGAGCATCTCCAGCCCAGTGCACCCCTTGGAGCTAATGGATACAGGGACAATTTGGGGGGGGGTCACAGTGGGACATGGTGCAGAGCTGGGAGGGAACAGAGACCCCAGATGCCACCCAGTGCCCACGCCATCCCCATGGAAGAGGGGAGCTCCCCACAGCTGCCAGCCTGGCCATTGGCTCAAGGAGGTGGACCCAGAAAACAACAAAAAATGGTTCAAAAGCAGTGAGATTTTTTTTAAAAAAAAAAAAAGAAAATCCATTTGTGTTTCTCCCTTACAGCCCCCGACACTTTGGGAACGGCTCCAGCTCACAACCCCGAGCCTTTCCCCACACTTGCCAGAGCCAGAAACACTTATTTTTTTTATTTTCCTCTCCTTTTCCACATCTCCCAGAGATGGGAATTTCTCTCAAGACCCCAGACCTGCAAAAGCAGCACGAGCAGACACATCAGTGAGGAAGGAGTGGGCGGTGGCTGCAGCTCCTGGGCAGGGAGAGCAGCTCCAGAGATCTCCTGTGATAACGGGATCCGGGCACATCCCGGCTGGCAGCGGCCGCAGATGCCGCGCTCGACGCCAGATGGAGAATTTGGCATCGCTGGAGGATGCTGCTGAGAGCCATAGGAAGCGTGGAAAGCTGCCCAAGCTGCTGCCATCCCACTGCCACGGGTGGGGAGATGCCATGGCAGAGGAGACATCGTCCCCCAAGCAGTCCCCAGCCAGCCCTGGGGGTGCCATGGATGGGGACAGCCAAGGCAGCGATGGCAGAAGTGATGTGCAGAGGGAGGGGGGCTGGAAATTTTGGCTTTTCACCCAAAAAATACACAGCTGGACTATTTGCAGGGTGGGATGGCACAGGGTTACACCCCATCAAGGCAGTGACACAGGGCTCAGATGTACCCAGAGCCACCCAATGTCCCTGTCCCTGCTGTGCTATTAAAAACCCTCCTCCCTCCAGCAGCAGCAGGGTCCCCTGTCCCCAAGCAACACCCTCCCTAGGGCCACACAGCATCGTCCTGCCTCACCACGCTGAGGACCAACACAGCTCATCACACCCTGAAGGTGGGCACAGCAGCACCCTGCCCACACAAACCGAGGACAAGTCAAGCCTAAAACACCACGGGAATTAAACCAGGGGAAGGCAGGAGCTTTGGCTCTGGGGTACAGGACGGAGGGGTGGGTTTGGGGCAGAGGTCCCCAGGGATGTGTGGGGCGGGGGGGACAAGCGTGGCCTCGCTGGGGACCAGGACTCACCGTGAGGCAGGTCAGCTGTCAGGTGTGGCATCACATAGCTGCGGATGAGCTCCCACTCGAAGTCATCGTCCTCGCCCTGGCTGTACTCGCACTGGTTCGGGTCACCGTCCTCCTCAAAGGTGCAACCAGCTGCAGAGAGAGAGAGACCCATCAGCCCCCAACCTCCTGGGATGGTGTGCTGTCCCCCCAAAACACAGGGGGTCCCCAGGAATTCCCCCCCCCTGTGCACCCATAAGCAAGAACATGGTCTTATCTGCTACTGATCCCTCATCTCTCCCATTCAGATTGCCCACCAGTGAAACGAGCTTGCAGGTCTCAGCTCCCAGGGAGGTCCCAGCTTTGCTTCCCAAGGGCTCATCACCCAACTGGGTGTTTCTCCCCAGAAACACACACAAACCCAAAGGGTTCCTGCAAAAAAGCCCCTGCTTTGACCTCAGCCCTCTTCTGGGTGTGTTGACCTTGAACTCTTCGGGGTCTGTGCACTGCCTGACACGAGAGCATCAGGTCTCAGCTGAGACCTCCAACAACCCACAGCCATCACACCCTTACACATCCATCACCAAAACCCCAACCTGGAGCTGTGGGCTGGCACTTCTGAGCTCTTTTCTTTCTCTTTTTGGGGGGTTTGGGGATGGTTTTTATCCTTTGCAAAGTGCAAAGGTAAAAGTCTCAGCCCACGAAGTGCTCAACTGAGCGTAGAGAATCAGAATAAACACCAAGAGGCCACTTGTCCCCACGTGTACTGAGGTGACACGGACACAAACCCTCACCCTGGCCAAGCCTGAGCTCTGGGGTTGGCTTTGCCCATGGGGCCGCTCGGGGTTGGTTCATTAACACTCATTTTTTGTTCCGTTAAGCCCAGGGATTACACACGGAGCAGGACGCCAGCGCTAATTAACACGAGCCCCTGGGCTGACGAGGGCAGGCACGTTAAGAAAGCCCTGAGCAAGCAGAATGAACAAAGGCAAATATCCCCTAATGGGTCAGCATGAAAGCAGAGCCCGGGCAGTGGATTATTTCTTCTGGTTTTTTTCCTTTTTTATCCCCAAATTACATCAGTAATTCCCCCAGTCGCCCAGGGATTTTACAGTTAATGGCCTCGCTGCTGCCGCCGGCCCGGGTTGTGCTTCCCCGTGCCAAGGGATGCTCGGATGCATCACTGCTACAAAGTCTAAACACTAAAAAAAAGTCCATAAAATGCCCAGAAAATTAAAATTCCCATTTTTCTCACATGTAAGAACACATCTGGGATTTTTTTTCCCCCCTTTACACTCATTTTTTCAAGCACCAGGGTGCACTCCAGCTCCATCACTAAGTTGTTGGTTGGTTTGGGTTTTTTTTTTTTCCCCTTCCAGAACTATAAGAAATTTCTGTTTTAAAACCTAAAAGCAAATTTTCTTCTATTCATATGCCTGGAGGCACCAAGACCTCACAGCTTGTTCTAAATCCTCCCCAAAATGAAGCGTCTGCCCAGCCCACACACGGATGTGCCCCCGCCCCGCAGACCCCCACCGCTGCCTCCTTTGCCTCTCACCACGAGACACGGTGGATTTTTCAAGAGTCTGAATCTTGGCTGAGCTTTCTAATTGGAGAAAAAAAAAAAAAGCAAAAAAAAAAAGCACAAATCTGTCAAAATTTTGCAGGAAGGAAAGAAAAAAAAATTCTTTTCAAAATAAAACAAAGTGTGAGAAACTAAGTGCCAAGTGATTTTTTTTTTTTTAATTTTTTTTTAAAGTGTTTCTTTCCAGGATCTGCTGAAATGAGATATTCTGGGAGGAACAAATTTGTTCTTAGTGTTTCAGGGGTTTTTTTTGGTCTGAAAAACCAGAGCAGTGGCAAGTTTCAGCCTGGCAGAGCCCCACTTCCAAGAGAAAAGTGATTCCTTCACCCTCAATAAATCATTCCTAGCTCTTGGTGACATCGAGGGAGATGTCACCTCCTCCAGGGTTGGATCTCCACCACTCACATCCCACTGCCACCCCCAGCACAGCCACTGACCCCACCATACCCCGTGCCTCAGTTTCCCCACTTCTCCATCACCCCAAGGCTGAATCCTCAACCACCTGCCAGACGATGTCCAAGCTCCAGAAGCTTAAAATGCAATTAGGTGGAGTAGATATTTTGCTGGCAGAGGCACAGCTGGCCGAGTCCATCCATCTTCCTCCTCAGACACGTTTATTGTCCTGGCTTTTCCCAGTGTGAGCCTTCCCTCCCCCCCAGCCACAGCGCAAAACGAAGGCGGCTTGACCAGCCACTCCATCTCACCCCAAATTGGTCCATGATTTGTATAGCGAGGGTGGGGGGAAAATAAGAATGTTTTTGCCAACCCCTTGGTCTCCCTGAGCTATGGGATGCTTTTGGCAACACCTTTCCCCATCCAAGAGCAGAGCTCAACCTCCAGCTCCTTCTCCATCCCCATCACAAGATAAACAGGGGGATAAAAATGAACAGCTGAGCAATTAAATGTCAACGTCCCATCTGCAGAAGGGGTGGCTGTGGGTGCTTCCAGGAGCTGTGGAAAGTCAAAGGAGGTAAATCCAGATTGGCTTTCAAAAAAATTAAGGTTTCATCAACACATTGGCCAGGAAGGGAGATATAAATATATTTTTATATATATATATACATATACACATACACACACATATGTACCCATCTGCAGCAACAGGAGTGGTCCTATCCATCCTAAGGGCTAAGGGCAGTGGGATGGGATCTGTGGGATCCAGCTGGGACCCTTTTGGGTCTGGATGTGCACTAAAAATCAACAGTTGGACACAAGGAGCCCCCAATTCCCAGCCCTGCTCTGGCTCAGGGTCGGGGTAGCAGCAGCTCCGGGATGAAGGCAGCGAGCGCAGGAGGTGTAACTTGAACACAAGAGAAGATAAAAATACTGCTGGGGGTGTGATGAGTCTGCTCCCCAAGGTGTGATGCATCCAAAATGATGCCTGAACACCCCAAAATCTTCTGAACACCCCCTCCAAACCCAGAGCCTGCCCCAAGGTGTGACAGGCAACCGTGCTAAGGACAAGACCCCATTAAACACCCCATGGGCATCCCAGCACTGCGCTGTGCCCAGGCAGAGGGGAGAACAAGGGTGAGTGCCAACACGGGGGTTAAACACCAGATGGACCAAAATATTTTAAAAAGAAAGTAAAAGAGGTGGTTTGAGGGTTTTTTTCAGGGAAAATGGGTGCCAGTGCTGCTCAGCATTCCCCTCTGGTGCCACCCAGCATCTCTCCTGGGTACCACTGGGGCGTCCCAAGTAGAGGGGTGAGCACTAATATGGGGGTTAAACATCAGATAGATCTTTTTTTTATAAAAAGGGGAAAAAAAGGCAAGAAAAAAGAGGTGGTTTAATGGATTCACCAGGGAGATGGGAACCACTGCCACCCAGCATCCCTCCTGGGTACCACTGCCACCCAGCATCCCTCCCTGGGTACCACTGCCACCCAGCATCCCTCCCTGGGTACCACTGCCACCCAGCATCCCTCCCTGGGTACCACTGCCACCCAGCATCCCTCCCTGGGTACCACTGCCATCCAGCATCCCTCCTGGGTACCACTGCCCCCCAGCATCCCTCCTGGGTACCCAGGGATGGAGAAGAGGAAAACTGGGGAAGGGGAAAGCAGAAACAAAGGGTTTGAGAAGAAGAAAGAGGAAAAGAAAGACCAAACAACCAAGTACAACGGACGGCGTCTAATTAAATCCCTGTGGCCACCGAGGAACGCGGCCGCCTGCCCACCAGGCTCCTTCATCCGCCGAGCTTGTGCTCCTCTCGCTTCAAAGTTAATTACACACTTAAACCTTTCCTGTTTAACCTCCTGCACTGGGGGACATGCTCCACAAGCTTCTCTTTTATCGAGCAGCCTTGAAAAAGCTCCCGTGCTAAAGGGCAGCCCGGCACCACCCGTGATGGGATCACACAGTCCCGTATCCCGATGGGATCACACGCTCCCGCAACCCAAGGAGGGTAACGATACCACCCAGACCCTTCAGGTCATCACCACATGGGGATGCTACAAGAATAACGTACCTAAAAGTGGAAAGGCTTGATAAAAATAGAGTTTATACCCAAAATTTAGCAAGCAGGGGCTCCCCAGAGCTATGAAATTCAGGGTGGGAGCCCAGGACTCCCAGTGCAGGACGAAGCAAAGCCAATTGATAGGAAAATGCTCAGTTTGTTCCCATCTTGGCTTAGCCAGGGTGGGATTAGCCCCACAGTCATCCCTGGGGTGCAGCATCCTGAGGGCACAAGCCCCCAGGCACCCTGTGCCACTCGGTGAGGCACTACCTGGGAAACCACCCCAGGTGACCTTTGGGACTCAGGATGAATCTTTTCATCCCTGGCCTTTTCCTGTAGCTCCTGCCTCCCATCCCAGGTAATCACCAGCAGGAAATGAGGACTCAGGTACCCACAGGACACACCACCCACCACCTCAAGTGCTGAGCAGTCACACACCAACACCCCACACAGGAAAACAGGGTATGACCCATCACCAAGCACCCTGAACACACCAGGACACAGTGGAGGTGGCATCTCCAGCAGCATCTCCCAAATCAGCAGTTTTCACCCATTCCCAGGAGCAGGGACAGAGCCAGAGGCTACAAAAAGTCACTGCACAAAAGGATCAAGTTCCTTACACTGGATAAATTATTCACATCTCCGCTGCAAATAGGGAAACTGAGGCACACAGGTGATTTGGCAAAGCTCTGTAACACCAGCAGCATCCCCTGGGAATAGCGGAAAGCCCAGGGCCAGGGATCGCTGGGATGCAGAATGGGGATTACTGGGCTGAAGAAAGGTTTGTTGGGATGCAGAACGATGGGAGTTTTGGCGATGCACAATGGGGATTACTGGGATGCAGAACGATGGGGGTTTTTGGGATGCACAATGGGGATTACTGGGATGCAGAATTGGGGGGTTTTTTTGGGATGCAGAACCCTGCTCCCATGGATGCCAGGAAGATGCATCTGAGATGATACCCAAACACCCCAAAGTGTGTTCCCAAAACCCCCCCAGAGCCCAGCCAGCCTCCCACTTCCCAGCTGCTATTTAAAGGTGATTTCCTTGGCACACTCCTACGGGAATGTGCCCCAGGAAGGAAGCGCCGGGAGCTGCTTTCCTGTGGGTGCCAGCAGACGCGGAGGATAGGGAACACACACAGCAATTCATCTAAAATTAGATACACTTATTAACCAGCCAGATCTTGTGTGCACCATACCACAGGCTCCTGGTCGAGGTTGTTAATTGATAAAGGATCAGAAATCCCATTTCCATCCATGAGGGGCTCAGCTCCCCCTTCTCTCCAACCCCCCAAAGCAGCTCAGCATCATCAGGACTGCTCATGAGGGGTGGGATGATGTTATCCAGGGGTTTAGGGGATGTGGCACAAAGAAATCCAGCACATAGAACTGCAAAGCCTCCCTCACACTGATGGAGACCCCCACACCGCACAGAGCTCCCCATCAGCTCTGCACCCAACGCTGGGGTTTGGGTCTCAGCAGTGGGATCACCTCCCCTGGTCCTGGCAAAAGGGAATTTAACTCCAAATCCACCCTCAGTTGCACTTTGCACACTCAAAGGGTCTGAGGAACAAGTGCTACAAGCACCTGCAAATGTTTTTGTGCGTGACACACACTGGGGATTGTGATAAACACCTTCCCTGCTCCCCACTTCTGCAAAATAGAAATATTAAAAATAAATAAATCCCGATTTCCTGGCCCCAATAAAAGCTGATTAGAAGAATATGGAAAGCAGCTCCATTAAAATTCTCGCCAGCAGTTTGTTTTGCTTCTCCAAATCATTTTAAATATTGCATTTAATAGAAAAATAATTTGCTCAGCTGTAAGAAACATCAATTTGCAACTTGAAGCCTTGTATATTAGCCAAAGAAGCTAATGTGTAAACATTAGCAGCTCCAATAACGCGTGGGGTTTAGCCAATGCAATTCCAGGGAGAGAGCAGCCAGATATTAAGACAGAGGATTTGCATAATAAGTCACTTATGCCTGATAACCTCAGTGTTTGGAAAGCACAGGACTAGGAGAACAATATCCATCTACCAGCAACTACAGAAGACATAAATCTCCTTTTTTTTTTTCCAAGGGTTTTTTTGGCCTTTTAAAGGCTCTTTATAGTTCTTTTTTCAATATTTGCAGGTCACCACCAAAGTGTTAAACCACCCACGGTGAGTGCCCAGGCTCTGACCCTGGGAGGCTCTGAGGGGACCCTGGGCACAGGGATGGGGGGAACTGGGAGATGGGGATTTATTAGGGACACCTCCAAGCCTGGGATGAGCAACTAAACTGGGAAAAATAGGGTTTGCAATGCTCACACTCAGGCAAGGACCACGTGTGGCACGCATCACCTTGGCATGAAGATGTATTTAAAAGCAAAGGATTAATTATTCAGTTAATTTTGTTGGTTGGATTCCTTCCATAGTGCATATCCAGCTGCAAATTGCAGCTCCCCCTTCTCTCCAAGCCCCCAAAGCAGCTCAGCACCATCAGGACCAGGGTGCTGCATCACCCCAACATGGGTACAACCAGGCACTGCAACTCCCTAACTGTTTATATTGTCTACAATTATAATATATATACATATTATATAAATAATTACATAGTGTGTATTATACATTAATAAATATTCAGGCATTGCAACTCTGGCTGTTTATATTGTCTATAATTATAATATATACATATTATATAATTATATAGTGTATATTATTATTAATACATATTCAGGCATTGCAACTCTCTGGCTGTTTATATTGTCTATAATTATAATGTATATATTTTATATAAATAATTATATATTATATATTAATACATATTCAGGCATTGCAACTCCCTGGCTGTTTATATTGTCTATAATTATAATGTATATATTTTATATAAATAATTATATATTATATATTAATACATATTCAGGCATTGCAACTCCCTGGCTGCTTATATTGTATATAATTATAATATATATAGTTTATATAATTACATAGTATATATTATATAATAATACATATTACATAACAATATCTGTAATAATTAGAATGGATTCTAGACATAAAATATATATAATTCTATTATATAAAAACATACCCTGAAGCTCTCCAGCCAGGAGGCCACTAACCCACAACCCAAGGGCTTTAATAATTAACCATCACTTAATTAACATAATCAGGGTTGCCTCTTTGATTCCATAGGGAGAAAAAAAAACAACAAAAACCAATAAAACAATCAGGCAGGTCCTTGGAAAGCTCTGTCCTGCCAGTATCGATTCCTTACTGTGCAATTACAGCTCCAGAGCCACCTGGCACCCTGGGGGGAAAAATAAGATAATACTTTTTTTTCTTTAAAAAAGGGGTTGGAAAAAAGCTCATTTTTTCCCCCCTGGCTCTTTGATTACCATCAGGTCCCCATGGCTCTGCTGAAGGTCACCCACCCCACATGCCCATGGATCCAGAGAGCCACTTTTGGGGACACGGAGCTGCTCTCTCAGCACAAGTTCAGCTGCCCCAGGACACAGCAGCAGCATCACCACAGCCCTGGCTGCAGAAACCATGGGAAAGGACAAGTTTTCCAAACCAACCCTATTTTACAGGGGATAAACCCTTGGTTTCCCCCAAATCCTGCAGCCTGTTGCCCTCCAGGTGCCACCTCTCCATGGTGACGGATGCGGGAGCGACGCACGCGGGTGGGACAATGCTCCTGGGATGGAGCACGTGCCAGCAGGACAGCAGCTGGCTCTGGTGATTTATGGCTTTTCATGGCAGAGAACGGAGCTGCTTGTGTTGCCAAAGAGCCCTCACGTGGCAAAACCAGCCAGCAATGAGGCCACACGGTCCCCACCCTGCCCAGCATCTGCTTCTCAGAGCTGGGGGGAAATATGAGTGGGAGGGATGGGGGGAAAATAAAGAGCGAGAGGGATTGGGGGGAAAAAAAGAGCAGGAGAGATTGGGGAAAAATATATAAGAGCAAGAGGAAGAGGAGTGAGGAGGAAGGTCAGGGTAGAGCAGGAACACACCTCAGTGCAATGCAAAATCCAGGTCAATGTCTTCCCGTTGCACTGGGAGAGCTGGGAAAAGCGAGGTGGGAAGGTTTCACACCAAGGTTTAAAGATGGTGATGAGGCTGACGTGGGCAAATCAACCTGCCCAGCTCAGCCAAACCCTCTGCTATTAAATCCAGGGAACAGGATGAGCTGGAGGTAAAAGGCACTGGCAGAAACCCCTGTGGAGGGCATTAAAAGGAGCTCCGTGCCCAGGGTGTCCATGTCACAGCTCTGAGGAGCACCCTGGACCCAGCTGGTCACCATTAGCCAGGCAGAGGTGGGGATACAGCAAATTGAGCCCAAAAACCCATGAACAGGAATGGTTTTACCAGTCCCCAAGTTGGGCTCAGCCATCCCTGGTCAGTGCTGGCTTGAGCATCCACCCACCCATCCACCCCCGAGGGTGGGGTACAGACCAGCAAGCTCCTCTCAGGCTCTCCACCAGCATCCCAGTGCCGCCCAGTGCTCCCAGGGGTTAAAACCTCTTTTAGCAAGATCAATAATTTCTGTTTGGTATAAAAGCAGCTGGCACTTGGGGACAGCACACTGGCAATCCAGAGTCACAGAAGCCTGCAGATGCCTTTCCTCAACAGTTTATTTACTGCTTTTAATATTTCCCCTCCGTCGCCAGCAGCACCGGCTGCAAAGTGTCTAAAACAACAACAAAAAAATCAAATTTCCTTTTTTTCTGGAAAGCTGCTCAAAGTCCATTCCACTGCTTTTATTTTCACGGACCCTATAAAAACTCTGCAAGATACAACAGGCACCCACCCCCTGCCCTTCTCCAGCTCTGAGGGTGAGCAGGCAGGGTCACCACAGTGTCACTGTGCTGCTGAGACCTGGCAGACTCAGTGCACAGAACCAGTGGGTTCAAACCCACATCCCAAAAAAAGCAAAAACCCCCAAGTTTAGTTGCACGAGATGAATTCTTGGCCAACAGCTGAGGTGCAGGATGGATTCATGGATGGTACTGGCAGCTGGAAGGACACGTGGTGCATCCATTCATCCCAACTCCTTCCTTCCCTTCTCCCCACACAGCAACCCACAACCCAACCCCACATCAGCACCCCAAACCCCCTGCCTTCCTTCTAGCCCTCCCCATCCAGGCAGGGGAAGGCATCACCCTCCCTGTGAGCCTGGAGACCCCCCCACAAGGCTGGATTTGCAGCACCCACCATCCACACCACATCCTCACCCCAGGAAGGCTCAGCACCCTCGATCCAGCTCCAGGGAAAGGAAAAGGGCAGCTGAGCAGTGAGCAGGGCTGAGGGCTGGGCAGGGGGGGCTACACCTGCAACATCTCCTTCAGTCCCCCCCCTAAAATCAACCCCACCACAGCAGCTCCCATCACAGAAGACCCCACTCCTCTAACCCCCCTGTTTCCACCACTGCAGACACCCAAATGCTCTTATTTCCTTCCTTAATGTTTTTAATGTTTTCTTCTTCCTCCTGCAGCCTGGGGTGCAACTGCTGCCTCACCCCCATCCCACCACAAGCATCTCCCACCCCTCCATCCCATGACAGGGTGTCCCACTACATTCCCCACCCCCATACACCTCACCAAGCCCAGGCATGGGACTTCACTTGCAGTCCTGGCTCCAGGCAGACAGTTTGACCAAGGCACTGTCCTCCTACCCTGCCCCACCACCAGGTCCCAGAGCTGCCCCCATCTCCCTGGGGGACTGACCTGCAGCATCCTCATCCCACACACCAAGAACTCTGGGATTACACTAATTATGCAGCAATAACTGAAATATTTGGTGGAACACATGGGTGGGTAGAGATGAGACCCTGCAGCAACCTGTAACCAACCCTATGTGAACACCTTCTTACCCCCCTCCCCACACACATCCTGCCCCAGCCAGGTCCCAATTCCCATCCTTGATCCAGCCCAAGCAGGACAGCCCAGCCATCCCACGGGAAAAAAGGCAGGAGATGGCTCCTTACACCACAAAACTGTTTAAAGCCCAGTACTTTGAGCAGCAGCTCCCCAGACAGAAGCCCAGGTGAGATGCTAAATGAAAAGTTTGGTTAATAAATAAAATAACCCAGCTCAGAGATGTGCTGCTTTAGTTTGATATTGTTCTAATCAAAGGAAAACAGGCTGCACGCTGGCTGCAGAAAATCGATGGGACATGATCACTCTGTAGACAGCTGGAAATACAGTAAAAAATAAACAGAAATGGGAAAGTCCTTGAGAAAAGACTCAGCTGGATGTCAGTGACCACCCCCTCCACACCCCCATTCTCATGGGGAGGGGTCAGAGGCTGCCCTGGCACTGGGGGGGGGGTTCAAAAGTCACACCCAAGCTGTTCCTTCCCCAAAAACACACCTGAAAGCGCCAGCACCCACCTTCATCAGGTGCCAAATTGCCACCAGATGTCCCAGTGAGGACTTCAAGGTGCTGGGGGCGGGGTGTGACCAGGGATCACCCACCTCTGCCAACTCAATGAGCCAAACTGCAGCACCTAGTGATGAGGTGAAGAGGATTGATTCTGTTAATTACAGATGCCATTAACATGCCTCTGCCAAGGGGCAGGGATGTGCTGTCACTGGGTTTGGAGCACAGCATGACCTAGGACCCAGCACACGTCGGTGTGTGGGGCTGTCCTGCCCCAAGCCAGGTCCTTGTCCCCATGGAGGGGCTGACAGCCACAGAGAAGGGGTTTCAGAGGAGGCACCACCCTTGGTCAGATCTGCCCAGACTTGGTGACAGGTTGGAAAACCCCTGTTGTTGAACCCTCCACCATCACAGCTCAAGATTCAGGGGAAACTGAGGCACCAGGGCCACACAGCATGGACAGGGAGGGCGCTGCACCCCCAGGAGCCCTGCAGAGCATCCCCCAAAACCAGAGCTGTCCAGACACCTCCAAATCCATCCAAGCAAGTGCACCTTATCCAGAATCCATCCCTCCACCTGTCCTCGCCTCCGTAAGCGAGCAGCCAGTGGAGAAAAAGCCATTTCCACCACCTCAGACAGCAAGAAGACCCCTGGGCAGCACCCCAAAACCAAGCCCCACACACTGGGAGCTGCAGCAAGCATCACATCTCTTCTCCTAGACCAGCCACCACTCATCTCCTGGTGGCATCCTCCTCCTGGTGACATCCAGCTGCCCTGGCCAGCAGCTGATGGTCCCATGGCGGGGTGAAGCACACTGGACCAGAACAGTGCTCGCTCCTCGGCTGGGCTAATTGGACTAATTAGGCTGAAGGTCTCCAGCTCAAAGCTCAACACCCCGGGGCTGCCATGGCTCATCTCCACGCGTGGTCATCTGCAGGCACCGAGCGCGGCCGCGGGGACAGCGGCCTCATTAAGACGCATCAGGTCATCGGTGTCCTTGTCCCCTCGTCCTGTCCCGGGAGAGCTCAGAGCAGCCAAGCCAGTCGGTCACTGCATCCCAGCCATGACCCTGATTAGCTTAACGATGTCCAAGAAGGTTTGATCCACATGGTGGGATCCAGGAAATCAAAGCAATTACTGGGTTAGGCAGGGCTGGTTCCTCAGGAGGGGGGACCCCAGAATCAGGGGGTCCCAACACCCAGTGGGTGCTGCACTGGGGCAGAGCCCAGCACCCAGTACAGGAGCTGGGAGGGACAGACTCTCTGCCAGCCAAGGAGAGGTGCAGGGAGCTGGGGAGAGCTGCACAAGCAACCCCCCCACCCCAACCCTGCTGTAGGAAATGCTACAATATTTTTAAAAGAAAAGAACAAAAAAAAGAAAAATCCACAAAAAAATAGTTTATAACAAAAAAAATATTCAGAGGGAGTTGCTCTGGCTGCAACACATTTACACCCCCCCAGATGTACCCCTGTCTGGAGTGGGGGGGCTCTCCCCCATCCACAGTCAGAGCCCAGCCCTGAGGGGAGCGGACCCCAGGCAGAGGGGTGCAGCAGGGCACGGCAAACAGTGCCCCCAGTCCCCCTATCCACAACAGGACTGCTCACCAAAAATAAATATAGATAAATCCCACCCCCCCAAAAAAAATATATAAATAAAGCCCACCCAAAAAAATAAAGCCCACTAAAAAAAATAAAACACAAAAAATAAACAAAGCCCACCAAAAAAAATAAACAAAGCCCACCAGAAAAAATAAACAAAGCCCACCAGAAAAAATAAACAAAGCCCACCAGAAAAAATAAACAAAGCCCACCAGAAAAAATAAACAAAGCCCACCAGAAAAAATAAACAAAGCCCACCAGAAAAAATAAACAAAGCCCACCAGAAAAAATAAACAAAGCCCACCAGAAAAAATAAACAAAGCCCACCAGAAAAAATAAACAAAGCCCACCAGAAAAAATAAACAAAGCCCACCAAAATACACACACAAAAACCCAGCCTAAAAGGGCAGCCAGTGCATGAGACCCGGGTGGCAGCAGCAGCTCAGGGGACAGGGAGGCTCTGCCTTGGCTTTGCAGCAGGAGCAGAGCTGGAGTTGGGATTTCAGTCCAGGCAGAGGATGTCAAAGCTGCTCCCAGCAGCATCAGGAAAGGAAACAGCCAAGGGAACACCCAGGGAAGTCCCTCCAGCACCCACCAGCTCCACAGCCACCCTCCTCCTCCTCCTCACAGACACCCTTCACCAGGTGAGGAACAGCAGGTCCCATGTCCCCAGGACCCCTCCAGCTGGGACATCCCAGGCTGGCAGCCCCATCCCACCCACTCCATCACCCCATCCCATCACCCACCCCATCACCCACCCACAGCAGCTTCTGCCAGGCCACCTGCAGCAGAAACCAAAAGCTCCACCTCCAGGATTTCATTATTTTAAGGCTGCCAAGGAGAAAGCAATTAGCTCCAGGGGATTAATTGCTGGGAATCCCCCTTGGCCAGAGGGGAAAAGCCTCAGTTTCCCCAAGTACAAGGTGAGAGATCTCCAGTGTGGAATGGGTGAGCAGGATCCAAGGAAAGCTGCACAGCAAATCCCAAGCTGCCATCAGGGAGAAGAGGAGGTTTGGGAATCTTGACATTTAATCACGCGGTAACGAAAGGTTCCCAGACAGGGCTAATCAGACAATTACAGTGCGTGTTAATAATAGATTATTAAAAAGCTTATTTGTGGAAGTTGAAGCAGGCAGATGGCAGGGCTGGGGCAATAAGGTTCTCCAGAGCTGGTGCCACCTCCCAGCTCGGAGCACGCAGCAGGATTTATCACCAGCCCCTCATCTTTAACCCTTCCACACCTGCCAGATGCAAAAGCAGCAAATCCCTGGGAGGGTGCAGCCAGGAGAGGATTTTTTGGGGGTGTGTTTTGAGTGTTCAAGGCTCTGAGCCACTCTGCAGAGCAAGGATGGGGTGATGGGATGAGTGCGATGGAAAATTTCCCATCCCGGATGCAGTCAAGGGGAAAATCAACATCAACAGGCGGGGGGGGGTTGTCACTGCCAGGGCAGGGGTCAGAGCCACCAAAGCGTCTGCTTTTGTCATCCAGGAGACATCTCTGCTTCCCCAGGGATCCTGATCCTGCTGGGCTTTGCTGCTGGAAAGCTCCCAAGGAAGCTGGAGTGGAGCTGGTTTGTCTCAGTTTGGATAACAATGGGAAAAATGTGCAATTCGGGCCAAGAGGTGACTCACCAAGATCCCTGTTCCCAAGACCAGGGCAGGTCCAAGCACCAGGAGAAAAAAATATGAAACAGGAGTTTTGGAGCCAGGAAAAAAAGGGGAAAAAAAAAAAAGCAAATAAAACTGCAAGTCTCAGAAAGGGGAAGAAAACAGGCATTGCCACCCTGTGGATACAGAGCCAGGGGGATGGATCCATCCAGGAGCATCACTCAGAGCATCCTTCAGTTCCGCTTCATCCTCATGGATGGTGAAGATCCACCATGATCCACTGGACAGAGGAGAGCCCAGGGCTTGGGAGCAGGAAACCTCTGCCCTGGGCACACTTGGGTCTATCAGTGAGTGGGAATTTTGTTGAGCATCTCCCCCGTGGTGAAGATGCTGCAGTTAACGGCCGGGGTGGGGGATGCCAGGGGATTTGTGCTGCTCCCTGACCCCAATCCCAGCCCTGGGGACAGCGTCTGCTCAGCGGTTCCCATTCACTCAGCCGAAACAACACAGTCACTGCAGGGTCAGGGTCACCGTGCCACCTCCTGCCAGCCTGCAAGGGCTGTCCAGGGGGAGACAGGACACTCAGGTGGCTCCAGACCTCCTGCCTTGCCCCCAGTAAGGGGCTCATCCAGCCACCACCCCCCCAAACCAGTCCTAGTGCCACCAGAAACGCCACCAACCCCAGCCTGGGGCTCCCCAGCAGCACCAACCTCCAGTTCGTCCAGCAAAACCAGCAACCAACCCCCCCAAACCAGTCCTAGTGCCACCAGAGATGCCATCAACCCCACCAACCTCCAGTTCACCCAGCAAAACCAGCAACTACCCCCCAAAACAAGTCCTAGTGCCACCAGAAATGCCACCAACCCCAGCCTGGGGCTCCTCAGCAGCACCAACCTCCTAAGTGGAAGCTCCAAACCCAAATATTTTATTTGCTTAATTGCTGCTAACTCCATCAAACCCAAGTGCAAACAGCTTCCGCATAATCCTGGCAGGAGTGCCACGGCAGAAGTGCCACAGCGGGCGTGTTTGTCCCCAGCGCGTGTCCCTGCTGTCGGGAAACAGTCTGGGAGCAGAGGGAAGGATCCAGGCTGGGGTGCACACCTGGAGAACAACTTATTGCTCAAGTTTTGGGGTGCAATAGAAGAGCAGAGCTGCGCTCTCTCCTAGCAGGGGAAGGCAAGAGGAGGAGGATGAGGAGGAGGAGGAAGGTGAGGCAGCAAAAGCTGCTGCTCCACGGCCCAGCGAGCAGCCGGAGGCTTTCAGCAGGGAGAAAGGCTCCATGTTTTACTGCAAAGAGCCCAGAGAGAAAAGGTGGGACCAGGAAATCACACCAGTGACACCCTGCAGGTCCCTGTCACAGCCAGCTGACACCACAAAAACATGAGGGACCACTCGGTTGGAGGCTCAGCAAGCACCTGCCACCACCACCACCCCCCGGCATCCTCCGTGACGAGCACGAGGCAGACGCGCACCGACAGCTTCCTCGCTGCGAAATCTCCATGAATCAGAAAAGTTTGCACGTTCTGGGAAGGAGCAAAGAGCATCCAGAGCCGGTGGGGAGGCAGCAACCACAGCACCCACCTGCTCATCCAGGTCACAGGCACGCCGTGCCTCAGTTTCCCCACTGGTGGAAGGGAGCGTTGCTACAACCCTTCTCTGCAAAGGAGCAGCAAGAAAACCACCCGGCATCCAAACACCGACACAGACACGCAGCTGGTCCCCCCCGTGACCGGTCTGGGGGTCTCTGGTGACCCCAGCACACATGTAGCTGATTAAATATTTTTTACCAGCCCTGCCTGCCACGCAGCCCCAAGCCCCACAGGGACGAGCTGGGTGATGTCCCCCCAGCCAGGTGATGTCCCCCCAGAGGGCTGATGTCCCCCCAGCCAGGTGATGTCCCCCCAGGAGCAAACACCAGGATTCATGTAAAAAGCAGCCGAGGGCGATGGAGCTGGGGAGATGGAAACAGACCCCTCAGCTCCAGCCAAACCCGGTCCCTCCAGCTCCACTCGTTCTGCACCTACCAGGAGTAACGCTGGAGTAAACATGCTCCAGATTTACACCAGGAGCAGGCTCCATCCTGCCCTTTGCAAATGCCATCCTGCAGGGAAGGGAGCCCATGGAGGGGAAAGGGTTTGCTAGGGAGGGGGAGTCTCCCCACAAAGCCCCCTCCTCAGCCCCACAGCCGGGTCCCCACTGTCCCTCCAGCCCATCGCACGCTGCTGCAGCTCATGACGGCCACCCAAGAAGGACACACAGCCCAGGACTGGGGAGCAGCACAGCCCAAAACCCCCCCTCTGTCACCCAGTGGGAGGGTCGCAGAAGCCCATTCCTCTGGCAGACAACTCAGAGCCCCTCACCAGCTCCGTGCCTCAGTTTCCCCATTACCTCCTTGCTCTGCCCTGAAGCACAGGGTGCTCAGATCAGCATCTCCCCCCACCCCAGCACACAACTCTCCCCATTCCAATTGTCCCCAATAAGCCCATTTCCCTCCCCATCTCCTCTCCCTCGCAGGGGCTGTGGGGACCCTCAGCTGCTCCGTATTTCCCGGTCCACCACCGGCACAGCTCCATATTCTTCTGCTTCCTGCTGATGGGTGCCACTATGTATAATTTTTGGAGAGAGGCCACTACCAAAAAAAAACCCAAACCCAATGCACCAGCATGGGGACTGCATGCAGGTGAGCTGCTTCATTTTTTTAAGGTTAAATAAATCAAAGAATCAGGCAAAAATCCACCTGAATGCATAGAGCATCACCCAAGAGCGGGGGGCTGCAGCTCCGGGGTCCCTCTGGAGCAAAATACCAGCCCACTCCTCCCCCGTGCCTCAGTTTCCCCTGCAAAAAGCACCGACAATCACAAGCAGCACCTCGGGAGCCCTAAATTCACCCACCCAGCAGCACCCAAACCCCAGTGCCGAGCGGGTGGGGAGGGAGGTGACCCCCCAAAAAGTCCCCTGTGCCTTTGCCCCCTCCTCAGCCCCTGCGTGGGGTCAGGCCGGGCTCTATCCCGGGGTGGGGGGGATGGCGGCAGAACCGTCGGGCTCAACGTTAAAGTGCTCAAAGGAAAGGGGAAAGGAAGAAAAAAATAAATTAAAAATCAATTAATTAATTAAAAAATGGATCGTGCTTTGGTAAAACTCTAATTATTCTCTCCGTGATGGAGCCGGGGGAGGCTGCGACCGGAGACCGGCCTCGGTCGCCACCTGTTCCTGCCGAAGGTCCCCAAATCCCCCCGGGAGCCCCACGGGGTTTGCAAAGGGACCCTCGGAGCCCCCCGCCCCCGAGCCGCTGCCACCGGGAAGGGAATTCTCTTTCCCGGAGGTGCGGACGGAGGCGGGACGGGACCAGCCCGGTACCGGGAAGGGAGCGGAGGGCGCAGCCGAGTCCCTGTGCCTGCCCGCGGGCTGGGAGCGCTCCGCCGAGCTCCGGATACCGGTGTCCCGGACTCGACGGCCGCTCGCTCGCCCGGAGGAAGCCCCGGTGGCGGGACAGGCTGCCTCGCACCGGCAACGGCGGAGCCTCCGCTTTGCCCCACTGCCGGGGGTGCTGCGGAGCGCTCACCTCGCAAACACCCCCCGAGCAAACCGGACCTCTCCCCGTTACCCCAACACCACCCCCGCCGTTCTTACCGGCGGGCGCCTCGGTGTCCAGCGCGCAGACCCGCAGGGCGAGGGCGAGGAGCAGGGCTCGGGCGCTCCGCATGGTGCGGGCGGGGGCGGTGCGGGGGAGGAGGGGGGGGGGAGTCGGTATGTCCGGGGCCTGCGGGCCCCGCAGATCCGGGGCGGCGGCGGCGCAGCGGGGCACGCGCGCCCGCCCCGCGCCTCAAATAGCGGCGGCCGCGCGGCGGCGGCGGCTCGCTCCGCCCTGACGTCAGCGCCGCGCGAGCCCCGCCGCCGCCACCGGCACCGGCAACCGCGGGCAGGCCGGGGGCGCCGCCTGCCGGCCACCGAGCGTACCTGCAGCATGAGCCCCGCCCCCGCTCCCCCCCACGCCCCCCCGCGGCTTCCCCGGGGGGGGGATGTCCCGGTGGCTGCGAATGAGGGGCACGGGTACGGGAGAGGTTTCCCGGTACCGGCATAGCGAGGAGAGGCAGAGAGCGCCGATGCGGGGTTGGCGCCGGTTGAACGGGGAACGGGTTGTAGGGGGGACACGACTGCAGGGGGGTGGGTGCACGGGGGCGTCCCCGGGTGCGGGAGAGAGCACGGCTGGAAGGGGGTCCCCGGTTGCGGGGGCGTCTGCGGTTGCAGGAGGGTGCCCGGTTGTGGAAGGTCCCCGGTTGCGGGGGTCCCTTTGCTGCAGGGGGGTCCCCGGTTGTGGAGGATCCCCGGTTACGGGGGGGTCTCCGGTTGCGGGAGGGTCCCCGGTTGCAGGGGCGTGCGCGGCTTTGGGTGGTCCTTGCCTGCAGAAGAGTCCCCGGCTGCAGAGGGGGTGTCCCCAAGGGTCCTGGCTGGGGGTGTCCCCCCACACCCAGCTAGAGTGGGTCCTGGGGGTCCCCAGCTGCAGAGGGGGTGCTGGCAGGGGGTTATTGGGGAGCACATGTGGGGCTCCTTCTCCTCATAGCTGAGCAAAGCAGGGTGACACCCACCCTGGGGTGGGCTGGTGGGTGCCCCAAACCCTTCAGATGCCCCCAAACTCTGGAAGGGGGGGGGGTCTCCAGCCCCCCACACCGAAGTGCTGTGTCCTGAGGCTGCGTGGTCCCCATGGGCTGGGCACCTGGGGACAAAGGCCCTGCTGCTCCTTGGGGACAGAGGCTCCTGCCCACCCCAGGGGGTCTCAGACCCCAAAAACCACCACTCCCCCCCCCGATCCTCTGCTACAAGTCACCGTGTCCTGCTGGGTGTCCTCGAGGGACAGGGAAATGACGCTTCCCCCTGCGAGATGGTGTCATGAAACCTGGACAGGGCTGGATGGGGATGGCAGCGGCACAGGGGACCCCAGTGTCACCCAACAAAGCCACCATCCCCTGGGGCAGGCAGGGAGTGACAGATGGAAGGAGAAAAACCCCAAAAGGATGTAAAAGGCAGAAAATCTCCGTCCTTTTCCCAGCTGGGGCGGCGGGCGCAGGCGCGGGGGGGACACACAAAGCGCTGGCAGCCCCTGTGTGTCCCCAGCGCGGTGCCAGCAGCCATGAAAGGCGCCTTGTTCACCAACATCCTCTCCGGGCCTATTTCTGCAGGAAAAGGTTTTTCCAAAGGTTTGGGGTGAGGAGGGGGGCAGGGGGGGGGGGGTGTATCAGCTTTCCGGCGTGGTCCGTGCTTGGGTCACCCGGCTGGGAAACTGCTCAAGCAGATGAAATCTTGGGAAGTGGAGGGAAAAACGCTGGATATATTGGGACTTTTCACCCCAAATCATGGAGGGAGAAGCTTTTGCATTAGCAGCACCCAGTGCCAGCACCCAACAGGGTTGGCATGGAACAGGGGACAATACCTGGGTGTCTTTGAGCCACATAAACCCACTGGGAAGCTCCAAGCCCTGGAAGTGGGACAACACCACCTGCCAGTACCAAAAGCTTCGTCTGGGTTCAGCTCAGCCCCAGATGCTGCCACCATGCAGCTGCTCTCCATGTTGGGCTGATTTCTTGGTTTGGGCTCACATCCAGCCCTGGAGAAATGCGTCCCGGGAAAACCAGGGAGGACAAAACCACTCCCAGAGCCGGTTCTTGGGGTGCAGTTGAAGGACGAGGCCATCACTGCTGTGGTTTTAATCCCAGCCCCGGCTGTATTGTTCCAAATTCACAGAATCACAGAATCCCAGACCAGTTTGGGTTGGGAGGGACCTTAAAGCTCATCCAGTTCCAACCCCCCTGCCAGCAGCAGGGACACCTTGCACTAGACCAGGTTGCTCAAAGCCTCATCCAACCTGGCCGAGAACACTTCCAGGGAGGAGCAGCCACAGCTTCTCTGGGCAGCCTGGGCCAGGGTCTCCCCACCCTCACACCAAACAATTTCTTCCTCACTTCTGATCTCCATCTCCCCTCTTCCAGTTTCAAGCCATCACCCCTTGTTCTGTCACTCCCTGCCCTTGGCCAAAGTCCCTCCCCAGCCTTCCTGGAGCCCCTTCAGGTACTGGGAGGCCACTGGAAGGTCTCCCTGGAGCCTTCTCTTCTCCAGGCTGAACAGCCCCAACTCTCTCAGCCTGTCCTCACAGCAGAGCTGCTCCAGCCCTGGCATCATCCTCGTGGCCGCCTCTGGACTGGCTCCAGTAGCTCCATGTCCTTGTGCTGTTGGTGGCCCCAGCACTGGAGGCAGCACTGCAGGGGGGGTCTCATGTCAAAGATGAATTTTTCTTGGGACCTGAGGAGCCGAGTAAACCATGGCCAGAGCCCAGCGTTGGTGCAACCAGAGGAAAAGAGTCTGCTGGTGGCAGGGGCTCTGCTGAAAGCCTGGGGACACTGCACAGCCCCGGGGACACTGCCTAGCCCTGGGGACACTGCCCAGTCACCTCCCAGGCCACAGCAGGTCCCCAGGGCAGGGGCTCAGCAGGGCTGGGGTCACCTCAGAGCTGCCAGCCCCAAACACTCCTCCGGTGGTGTCCCCAGTGTCACCCCTCCCCATGCCATAGGGCTGTGCAATGTGTCCCCTCCATTCCCAGTCTCCCCCAGTTCCTCCCAGTTAGCCCTCCAGCACAGTTAGCACCACGATGACACTTGCTCACAGGGATGTGTCTGTCCCCAGGGCTCTGGGGACAAATCCAACATGTCACACCCCCCACCATCAGCACTGCCGGGTGTCCCAGCACATTTTGGGGTGAAGGCAGGATGGACACCTCCCTCCAAATGACACCACCCCCAAGCCAGGCACAGATGTGTCCCTGTCCCCAGGCGTCACCAGCAGCGCGTTGCCCCACGCTGAGCACGGAGCCATCCTGGCAAATCCTCTCCCAGTGCCGACAAAAGCCTGTTAAAATCATTCCCGATAACGGAATTAAGCCGCTTCCATGTGCGACGACAGCGAAGGCGCGGTGCTGGCACGGTGCTGGCTCTGTGGGGTCCCCTCGACCCCGGTCCCCAGGGATGTCACAGGACCCATCTGTCACCCTCCCGTTTCCTTCTTCAACCCCAAACTGGTGTTTCTAAACCAATTCCTTTGCAAATCAAAATGGGAAAGGGGGTTGAGTTTTGCCGCCAGCATGTCACAACAAAACTGTCCCCAATTCCAAGCTCCATCCCATCCCTGGGGTGCAAATCCCATCCTCAGTCCCTTCCCAAACATCTCTGTCCATCCTCAATGAGTGCTCAGCACCTGCAGGATGAGCCCGCAGCCCCCCAGCCCTTCCCCTGCCCCGTCTCCCTGCTGCTGTCAGCCCCCGAGTGCCATGCAGGAGCAATTGAGTTAAAATGAAGTAATCACTCCTCAAATACAGTCATTTGCAGGAAAAATACAGACCTCGCCGTGACTGCAAATGGTCTCGGCTGAAACCATCCCTCCCATTTGAAGGATCAACGTTCTCAGCTCTGGGGTGTTCGGTGACAGCAGCCTCAAACACAGCCCTCACAGCCCCACCACCTCTCTGGGGTTCTCCAGGGGTAAAATGCTGAGGTTTGGGGCTTTTGAACCTTTTAGGAGTCAACAGTGCTTTGGGGAGGAGTTCTCTGCTCTCTAATATCTCCATTAAAAAGCAGATCAAGGGAGAGGGGCTGCCCTAAGCCCCTACCCTGGCACCCATGTGATGGAGCTGTGACACCCAAACCAGCCAGACGAGCACCTCCACACTAACCAGGAGTTTCCACTCCAAACTAATTTCTCTTTAGAATAATACTTTTTTGCTGCCCATTTTCCCCTATTAAACCCTCTGGCACCTCGCTGGGCATCGCTCCCAGGGGTGCCCTCCCTGCCACAAAGAGCTCTTGCAGAGCTGCAGGGACACAACCCCCAGCAGCCTGCACTGAAATTTAAGCAATTTCACCCCCTGCATTTTTACCTTCTGCTTTCCCCCCTCCTTTTTCCCTTTACACCAGACTCTCTCCCTCATCCCCCTGCGTCCCTCTCTTCCTTTCTCTATACCTCCCCTTATTACACCCCTATCCAGTACAACCCCATCCAGTTCTTTATCTCTAATAAGTCTCTGCTATTTTCTCAAATCACCTGCCTTTTACTCATGCCAAAAATCCTTTTCTCTCTCTTAACAGACAAAATAGATTATCTCATCCCACCGCTCTCCTCCCCGGCCAGCCAGCCCCGAGCGGTCAGCGCCCGCCGCGGTGCCGTGGCCGGATGTAATAGCGCTATTAGATGAGTTATCACAGCCTGAAAGGATGAAATAACTTCTGTGCCTTCCTCCAAATAAACCTCCCTGTTCCTGTTCAACGCAAGGAATGAACAAGAGTTCCCAGAGGAAACAGCTGGGAAAATGTCAGGAGATGTGAGAAGATGTTAGAAGATGTGAGAAGATGTTATTTAAGACCTGACCCTTTGCCAATTCACCTCCTGGTTCATGTTCAAAGGGCTTTGGAGTTTCTCTGCATGGAATTGGGATGCCCAAGGCTCCGTGCCCACCATCCAGAGTTAAATCCTCGCCCAGGTGCTGCTCCAACAGTGTTTGTTCGAGAGCTCGGTGGCACAGCCTCACAGATCCCTAATCACAGACTGGGGGGATTGGAAGGGACCTCTCCAGTAGTTCCTGGTCTTTCTTGAACTGGGGAGCCCAAAACTGGACACAGCACTGCAGATGTGGCCTCACTGGGGCACAGCAGAGAGGGAGGAGAACTTCCCTCGACCTGCTGGCCACACTCTTCTCAATGACCCCAGGAGACCATTGTTCTTCTTGTCCAGGAGGGCACGTTGCTGACTCGTGGTTAATGTCCCACACTCCCCGTCCTTCTCCACAGGGCTGTGTCCCAGCAGGTCACCCCCAGCCTGTCCTGGTGCCTGGGCTTGTCCCTCCCCAGCTGCAGGACTCTACATTTGCCTCTGTTGAACATCACCAGGCTCCTTCTCACCCAGTTCTCCAGCCTGGCCAGGTCTTGGTGGATCAACAGGGTGAAAAAGCTCCTTTTAACTCAAAAAGATTCCAAAGCACCATGCACCATCCGTGTGCCCATCCTCTCAGTGCTTAACCCGGACCAGCTGCCACCCCAGCTGCATGGATTCGCTCATCCCTAAACCTTGCAGCAAAATTACTTTGAATATTATTATTATTATTATTATTATTATTATTATTATTATTATTATTATTATTATTATTATTATTATTATTATTATTATTATTTATTATTATTATTATTATTATTATTATTATTATTATTATTATTATTAATAATAATAATTAATATTATTATATATTATAAATTATATATTATTATATTATATTATATTATATTATATTATATTATATTATATTATATTATATTATATTATATTATATTATATTATATTATATTATATTATGTTATATATTATATTATATATTATTAATAATAATAATTATATTAATAATATTAATAATAATAATAATAATAATAATAATAATAATAATAATAATAATAATAATAATAATAATAATAATAATATAGCATGAAAACCAAGCAGATCTACACTAAAAGTCTCCATGCCCTCTCCTCCAGTATCACCTCCAGGGATTTATTTTCTTGGAGGGAGGGGGGATGGAAATCAGCCAGGGTGGTTTCAATCTCTGATCACATCCCAAATCACACAAGCTGGTTGTTTTGGGGTTCGGATATTGCTCCAATTTCTCGTCATCATCATCTCAGCACTGACAAGCTGGAGCCTGAGCATGGGGCTGAGTGTGCAGCCAGCCTTCCCCGATCATTGGGAATCCAGCTGAAAGGAAAGGAGGGAACAAGATTGTACCCAGCCTTTATTTATTTATTAATATTAAGTTGTTTTTACAGCTTGTTTGGTTTGACTTTATTCGATTTTATCTTCCTTCTTGTTTGTCCTCCTCTGAGCACCGGCAGCTCCGCTTTGGTGGTTTTCCAAACCCCGGTGGAGAAAGGATGCGCTCGGCAGCTTCCAACACAAAGAGCTCATCGGGTATTTGAGCTGAACAGGGACAAACAAAACCAACCAGCTTTTGAACCAGCAAAACCCAGGGAACAATCAATTCTTTTCTCAAATAAGACAATTCACACTCACAGTCTCCTGCGATGTTGGAAATGTTTTGGATTTGTAGCCGATGGGAGCAGAATGGGGACGTATTGGGACCTAGAGTTGGGGTGGGGAGGCAAAAAGAAAAGCTAAAATGCAGTTAAAACAGGAGAAAAGATGCTGATTTGATGCCTTTCTGCACTTGGGTGTCTTTTCAAGATATTTCAAGAGATCTCCCCTGCCCACTGCTCCATCTGAAGTGGGGATGGTACCAAAAATGCAGCAGCTCCCTTGGAAATCAAAGTAGCAAAACTGCTTATCCCGCTGCTGGGCGTGCGAGCACGTGGCACTGTGACCCATACGGGAGGGGAAAGGGGGGTGATACTCAGTGGGATGGGCAGAGGGGTGCAAAGTCACCCAGGGGTGATGTCTTTGGGTGCTGTCGCAGTGACAGGCTGAGGGGAGACCTTCTGGCTCTGTCCAAGTCCCTGAAAGGAGGGTGGAGAGAGGTGGGGGTGGGTCTGTCCAACCAAGGACCAAGGGACAGGACAAGAGGAAATGGTCCCAAGTTGTGCCCAGGGCAGTTGAGATGGGATGTGAGGAAGAATTTCTTTGCTGAAAGGGTTCTGAGGCATTGGAAGGGGTTGCCCAGGGCAGTGGTGGAGTCCCCATCCCTGGAGGGATTGAAGAGTCGTGTAGACACAGTGCTGAGGGACAGGGGTTAGTGGGGACTGGTCAGTGTTGGGTTCATGGTTGGACTCGGTGAGCTTAAAGGGCTTTTCCAATCCAGGCAATTCTGGGCTTCTGTGAGATGGGTCCCAAAAGCATGGGATGTCCCCTCCATGGATGCTGCTTGGCTGGAGGATGCTCTGTGGGCATCACACCTCGATTCAGCATTAACCCCAAGCAGCCATCCCAGGGGATCAGCTCCTGCACTGCCCCAAGCTGGGAACACACCCAGAGCAGATGATTTCCCCATTAATCACCACAGAGAGTCCCAGGATGGACCAGCTCCACTGCACGGCCCAAATCCAACCAGCACAGGAAAAAGCAGCGATGGGAAAAGCACCAGCAAGGACCAAGCAAGGACAATGTCCCGGGGTTCCAGTGCTCCCAGCAGCACAGCTGGATCCTCTCCACATCCCCCTCGCCTTCCTTATTTACAGCTCGAGATGAAACCTCCTTGTTCATCTCATTGGCAGAGGACCAGAACTCCTCAGTTCTCCCTCAGCCGCTGAACGTTGCATTTCTATTTATTTTTATTTATTTATTTTTTCAATCTGACACTGAAACAATTCAAAGGGGGATTAAAAAATCAGAGAGGCAAAAAACAGCCATCAGCATGCTTAAAAAAAAAAAATAAAGTCATTTTAGGCATCCAGTCACATCTGCCCCGAGCTGGGAGCATCAGGCACAAGCTTTTAAGTACAGGACTCAATAATTTCTGGGCTTGTCCAGCATCACCCCTTCCTCCAGCCGGAGCACCCACCGCAGCACCGGGTGCTCAGGACCCATCTGTGGTTCCTCTTCTCCTCACCTATCCCTAAACCCTCAACTGCAAAGTGGATTTTCATGCATCTCTCCTAAAAAAATTATTTAAAAGGAAAAAAAAAATGCAATTTCAGGGGATGAAGTAGTCATTAATCACCAGGAAACTGTGCTTGTTACAGGAGAAACATTAACAAAATAATCACAAATTGTCTGCCAGCCCTGATTTGCGGATGCAGGCGTTTGGGTGTGGGAAAGCAGCTCGTTTTGCTGCTGTAATTAGTTATTAACCCTTCGCCACACGGGGCAGAGCTCTCCCAGCGCCCGGGCTCACCAGCATCGTGAGCATCCTCCGCCGTACCCAAAGCCACTCCTCCAGCAGCCCCACCAGAAAAAATCTTAAACAAAATTGGCACTTTTGGAAAGCTGCAGTTCTCGAGGCTATTAAAATCCAATTATTTTATTGCTATTATTTTATGGGCTAATTTAAAGCAGCCAGCCATGCAGGAGATGGCTGCACATCCCACTCAGCATCCTAAGGACCATTCCTCCCCTGTGATAAAGATGCTGCCAGGACACGGATGTTCTCAGGATTCCACCAAAGTGGTGAGATGGAAAAACCATCCTCAAAGCTCCAGCTTGAATTGCCATCACCGGTGGCACGGGTTTGCTCTGAGCCCTTTCAAACTCACTGCATGGATGGGGCATCCCTGGAGCTGCAAGAGCAGGGAGCAAATCCAGCCTTTCCCTATGATTCCCACTGAATACAAGGGAGTGCTGCCAACTCGAGCAAGAAAACGTGGTTTGAAATCCATGGAGTTGTCTAATTCCTCTCTGCATCCCATGGCTGTGATCAGGATTCGGGTCCCCAGCTCCAGTGTGGGGTTTTATCCCAGCAGAATCCATGTCAGAAGCTGGAAATCCAGCAGCCCCAGGATCCTGACTTCTCTTGCCCCACCACTCCTGTCAATCTCTTTTTTTTAAATGCCATATTGAATTTAATACACTAGAAATGTATTAATGGAATTAATTCCATATATACAGGATGAAGTGGACCCTGATGAAGTTTGCTGATGATACCAGGGTGGACACTTCAGGGTGGAGAGCCACCATGCAGGAAGAGGTTGTGTCCTGGTTTCTGGGATAGAGCTAATTCTCTTCTTAGTGGCAGGAATTGGGTTTGGATTCAGTCTGGGATCTGATATGAGAAGGGTGTTGATAATGCATGGATGGTTTTAGCTGTTGCTAAGAAATCAAGGACTTTCCAACTTCCCGTGTTTTGCTGGTCTGCAGGTGCAGGAGAAACTGGGGGGGACAGAGTAAAATTACCAGACCCAGCATTTGGCTCTGCCAATGGATATTCCACATCATATCACATCATGTTTAATATATCAATGAGGGTGGGCTGGAATACGCTCTCTCTCTTCCAGGAGTGCAGTTTGGGTTTTGGGACTTCTCCTTCACTCTAATCTTACATTCATGTGAATTCACAACCTTAAAAAAATGTTGTTTCCCTTTTTTTCTTAAAAAAATAATATGAACTATCAAGCCAGTGGATTCCAGTTTTCCATTTCAATGACTATGGGTCGCTGGAGCCTGGAGGGACCCTTCCCTGCAGCACCGGGCTCATTTTGGATGCCCACTGGGGTCTGCGTGCCCCATGTCACCAAGATGGGGACAGTCTTGAGAGGGGACAGACAAGGGACAACCCACTGGGTGCGAGCTGAGTAACTTCTCACTGGGATGTGGACCGATTGTGAGTGGGGTTTAATGGGAATAAAATACCAAGTGCTTGAGAACGGGACTGGAGGAGCAGGAAGGGAACGTGGCTGGATTTATGGGCGATGATCCTTTGGAGCAGCAAACCCCCTGGGCTGGCGAGGGGAGGGATGCTGTTAACGAAGCAATCTGCTAATTGCACCTAGAAGAGGACTGTGATGAGCAAACCAGGGTTCACTGAGCTGTTCCCACCACCCAGAGAAGTCTAATCTCTATATGAAAGAAGAAAACACTTTTCAAACCCGCCGCCTGCGCTTCCCTTTTTTCCCCTCCGATCTAATCAGTGTTAATTGGAAGAATAAATGAGACCTTTCCTTCACGATAATTATACAAAACATTGAATTAAATTGCTATTAGGCATTTTTTTTCTCGTCACTCGTGTCAGGCATCCTTCAATGAACATCTGCCGTGCAGATCTCCCTGCCTACAGCATGTGTGTATGTCCCTTCTGGTTAATAAATCAGGGAAAAGGGGATGTTCTCCCCAAAATGTCTCATCACATGCACCAAGCTGCCCTGCCCGGGTCGGTAGGATGCTCTGGTGCCCATCACCAAGGTCTCTGGGCTGGCACGGCTCAGCACGGCTGGCGCTGACACCGGAGTGTTTAACATCGTCACGAGTGTTTGAGGATAAAGCAGCCCCGAAGCAGAACCCCAAGCCCGGGGATCGCGGGAGACCCCCCCCTCCAGGTCCCCCCGGCAGAGACCCCGCCGGCTCATCGCAGCTGTGGCCGGGCCGCCTTAAGGCGGGAGAGGGCGGGGCCAACCCGGCGGGTGGGCGGGGTCTGTCCGCGTGACGCTAAGGGTGGCCGCGCCGGGATCAACCGAGTAGTGCCGAGGAGAGCCGAGCCGAACCGAACCGAGCCAAGCCAAGCGGATACGAACGGAGCCGAGCGGAGCCGGAATGCAGCGGGCGGCAGCGCGGGTGCTGCGCGGGGCGCGGTGCCCCCCAGTGCGGGCGCGCTCGTGCACAGCGCGGCCCGCCCCGCGGGCGCTGCTCTATGAGCGGCACGGGGAGCCCTCGGCTGTCGTGCAGTAAGGGGGGGGTGGCTGCAGTGGGGTGCATGGCAGAAGGGGGTTCAGGAATGGGGTGGGGGGGCAGTACTGGGGGTGCATTGGTGCAAGGGGTGCAGGAATGGGGTGGGGGTGCATCTCGGGGGGCAGATATGGGGGGGCTATGCTGGGGTGCATGGTAGTAGGAGCAGAAATAGGGGTACATCACAGAGGGGTGCAAGTATGGGGTGGGGGGGCTGTACTGGGGGTGTTTTGCAAAAGGGGGTACAGGAATGGTGTGGGGGTGAAGATGGGAGGGTGCATAGCCAGGGGGTGCAAGTTGGGGGGCTGCACTGGGGGTGCACTGTAGTAGGGGGTGCAGGAATGGATTGGGGGGCTGCTAGGGGGTGCAGGTGTGGGGACAAGGCTGGGGTGGGCGTGCAGGGCAGTGGGGGGCATAGGTATGGGGTGGGGGCTAGCAGAGGGGTGCAGTGTGGGCTGGGGGTGCAGTGGGGAGGTGCAGAGGAAGTGTATGGGTCTGGGGGTGCTGGTGGCTGCTTTGGGGGTGCATTGCAGGTGAGGTTGCCCACCTCAGGGGCAGGGGGGGTGGGGATGGGGTGCAGGACCCCCAGGGTGATGCCAAGGGTGCTGGGAGGCTCCCGAGCAGACAGGGGGACCCGAGGGGTGCCCCCATTTCCCACATCCCACACTGTGCCATGGTCTGACAGGCAGGTGTTGGGGTGGGGGTTGTCTCTCTGTCCCCTACTAACCTGCTGTTGCTCCTTCAGTTTGCCTGAAAACCACACATTTTTTTCCCAGGAAACCCATTTTTGCTTAATTTAGGGTACAATGGGGAGATCCCAGCCCCTGGTATCACTGTGCCCTGGCTTCATCCTCGATCATGTCACATTGTTGGGGTTCCTCTTTGAGGTCCCAATTCAGGACCAAGCTGTGTCACACCCGAGTGTTTTTTGGGGACAGCAACTGGCGCTTGGCATCATCGTGGGATTTCCCTTCTAAAACTGCCAAAAACTTGCAAGGGGAAAGTCACATTTTGGTGGATTTTACACCTTTTTTTTTTTTTCCCCCCAAGAGAGGAAACCTCCAGGACTTGCTGCCCCACTTGAACCAGCTCAGGTCACCCCTAGAAATTCAGGAGGTGCTGACACCTTCTCGGGGTACACCCAGACACCAAACCCCCCCTAGGGGGGTTTCTTAGGGGGGGGAACTTTTCCATATGACCACTGAATTGTGCAAGGGGGCAGAGATTTGCTGCCCTCACCCCTTTGCTTGTGCAAGGCCCATCTTGTGCTTTTCCCAACTTCTCTTTTTTTTGCAGATTTCTGCAAATATCCGAGTTCTCGTAACTCTAAAAGCGGGGCAGGACGAGCCGTAAAACCCCTGGCTGGATGAAACAGCAGCTTTTTTCTTTGCACAAGATCAGTGAGCGTGGCTCTGCTCAGTGACATGGGGGGGTTTGTTGGGTGGTTGGCTTTTAGCAACCTCCATCAAAAATCTTTCCATCTTTTTATAATATAAATGTGATTTGGGTTTTTTTAATGCGATGGAAATCAGAGCGGTGGGTTCATACCCAAGGTGCTGGCACAAGGCTGGTGCTGTGCAGAGGTGCTGCTTGGTATGAACTTTAACCTCAATATTTAACCTCATTTAAAAAAAAAAGGGAGGGATTTAACTCAGTTGGACATGAAGAGGGTGGCAAAACCCCAAATTATTTAATTTGCTGCCTAACAAGGCAGGAAAATGTATAGAATGTGGAGATGACATCACTGGAGAGCTGGAGGTGTGGGTGCACATCAGCAAATGCCTCCATGCCAGCCCTTGTGTCTCATACTGGTGATTTTTCTTTTATTTTTCATTTTTTTCCACCAGAAACAGGATGGAGTCGCTGTGTTTTCCTGCTACAGCCTCGTGGTTTGGTTTGAAATGGGTTTGTGAGGAGCTGGCTTCATCCTGCTCCTTCTGGCAGATGCTTTGCACAGCAGCTGCTGCTGCCTCCTGCTTGGGTGTCACACACACACCTGGCGTCAGAATTCATCACCTTGCCAAAAATAAATGATTTTGGGGTAAAATCCACCAAAGTCAGGGCTCTTGGTCATCCTCAGTAGCTGCAGGGCTATAATCCTGCACCTCACTGATGCCAAACTCTCCAGGTGAGGTTTTTGGACCTTCCTGAGAGCTTCCCTCACATCTCATCTTCCTAATTACTAATTAGGGGAGGAAAATATTAGCAAAAGCCAGAGACCTGTCCCTGGGATGGCTGTGCAGGGACGGGACAGCCAGGGTGGTGGCAGAGAGGGATTTACATGATGCAGACAGAGGATTTCTGTGCTCAGGGATGCTCCAGTATTGCAAGGGTGCTCAGCAAGGGTGCTCAGCATTAATGCACTTTTCCTTTGTGTCTCCTTGTTCAGACTAAAGGACCTCGAGGTGGCCAAGCTGGGGGACTCTGATGTCCACGTCAAGATGTTGGCAGCCCCCATCAATCCTGCTGACATCAATATGATCCAGGGTAACTCACTAGCTCCATCCTTTTTGCTTATTAATTCTCCTTGAGATGTTCCTGGTGGGATATCTCAAAGGATTTGAAGCCAGATCCTAGGATGGGGAGATCTGAGGTATGATGGGCTCTACAGCTCACCACTGGCTTCCTGACAGGGACCTACGCCATCCTCTCCCCACTGCCAGCTGTGGGAGGGAACGAAGGCGTCGGGGAAGTGCTGGAGGTTGGGGAGCGTGTGACGACTCTGAAACCCGGGGACCGGGTCATCCCGGCGGGCAGTGGACTCGGTGAGTGCGTACCCCGGTGTCCTCAGCACCCTCAGCTCCTCCAAACTGCCAATGGCCTGAAAAATTGTTGGTTCTGGTTTAGTGTCACAGCTTATTCTTTGCCTGTTTCTTCCTCAAAGGCTTTTGTGCTTACTGGGAGAAGGAAAGCTGTCTAGTTAAGGTCCAAGTGGGACATTTTTAAACATGGGGGGGAAAAAAAGGGGTAAATGGAGGATAGGGGGTTAAATCAGTTCTAAATTGATAGGACAAGAGGAAATGGCCTCAAGTTGCAGCAAGGGCAGTTATGGGAAAATCTCTCATAATTTCCTCTCCAGGATTGAGTTGGTGCCCGGCGTGGCGATGCTGCCACGACCGCCATTGGGTGGTGGTCGTGGTGTGAGTTGGGGTCTCATCACATTTTCCTTTCCTTGCCCACCCTCCTGCCGCTCTGCCTGTGATGCTGGGGGACCCCAGGGACGTGGCGGACGCAGGGGGTGTTCCCTGAGGAGATGCTGCTGAAGGTGCCCAGTGACATCCCGGTGCTGTGCGCCGCCACCCTGAGCGTCAACCCCTGCACGGCGTACCGCATGCTGGCCGACTTCGAGAGCCTGGCACCAGGTATGGCTTTGCTGGGTGGAAAGAAATCCAGGTGGATTTACTGGTGGCTTCTGCCATGAAAATCTGGATTTCTTTATATCCAGGTGACTCCATCATCCAGAACGCTGCCAACAGCGGCGTGGGACAGGCTGTCATCCAGATTGCCAAAGCCACCGGCATCAAGACCATCAATGTGGTGAGGGACAGGTGGGTCCCCTGGGAGAGGAGAAGGTCTGCAGGGTAGGAGCTGCCCTCGGCCTAGGCTGGAGGTTGGGAGGGGGTTGAGCAAGTTTAGAAGCTGGATCTGGTCATCCTGCCCATCCAACCCAGGTTCTTCCCCTGTTTGCTCCTCCAAGGTGTCCTCCAGCCTCTTCGCTGTTGTCTCCAAGCTTTGTCTGAGGAGGAGGGAGGAGAAGGTGACATTCTGCTTTCTGGCTCATTGAGTCCTTTCCCTTTTTTCCTCTCCCAGACCTGATCTCCCAAAGCTGGTGGAGAGGCTGATGGCCCTGGGCGCAGACCATGTCATCACAGAGGAGATGCTGAGAAAGCCAGAGATGAAGGAGATATTTAAGGTACCTCAGTACTGATCTCACTGGAGAGACCATCTGGGGCTGTCCCTGTGGTTCAGCACTGCGAGGAAGGTGCAGGGTGGTGGGAAGGACAAATCTCTGCCTGGATGAAGATTTAGCCCCAGAAGTTGAGGGCTTTCACTATTTCCACAAGGGACAGATCGTAGATTTTAGCTCTACAGCTCTTAGCTGCTCACAGGTAAATGTTGAGGCAGTTGCACCCTCAAGAACTTGCACTCCCATCCTCAAAAGAAGCTCTAAAATTTGGGAACCTTCTCAATAAACTCTTGCAGAGCATCCCAAAGCCCCGGCTCGCCCTGAACTGCGTTGGAGGCAAAAGCACCACAGAGATGCTGCGGCATCTGCAGTAAGTTTGACTGGGTGGTGGCTTGGACATGGGCTTGGGGACAACAGCCAGCACTGGAGGGTCCTGCTCCAGAGCCCCCAGAGTGCAAGAGGTGGCCAGAGATGCTGTTAGCTGAGGTTGGTCATCACTGAAGTTGAACCCTTCGTCACTGCCTGTCTCAAACTGTGGTGGCTAGAGGCAGCTGAGGTCCAGTTATGAAGGTCCACCAGGTCTTGGCCAGGTAGAACTGGTGTATTTAGCTGCAAATTCAGCTAAGAGTGCATGGGAGTGAGAGGGCAGCTCTGGAAAGTGGAGTCTGAGGGGGCACTGGGGAGCCCTGGGTGGAGAACAGCCCTGTGGGTGCAGCGGTGGGGTCGGGTGCGGCAGAGGGAGGGGTTGCAAAGACAAAGCTGCATGTTGGAGTCTGTGTAACTGAATAACCCCATCCCCTTCCAGGCCCAAAGGGACCATGGTCACCTACGGGGGGATGGCAAAGCAGCCTGTGATGGTGCCTGTGGTGAGTACTGGAGATGTTCTTGATTTCCCTTGGGTCATGTCCCCTGTGCTCATTGCAGATGTCACTGTCCCCTCGGCTCAGCAAATTCATGGAATTATAGAACAGTTTGGGTTGGAAGGGACCTTAAAGCTCATCCAGTTCCAACCCCCCTGCCAGCAGCAGGGACACCTTCCACTAGACCAGGTTGCTCAAAGCCTCATCCAGCCTGGCCGAGAACACTTCCAGGGAGGAGCAGCCACAGCTTCTCTGGGCAACCTGGGCCAGGGTCTCACCACCCTCACACCAAACAATTTCTTCCTCACATCTCACCTCCATCTCCCCTCTGCCACTTTCAAGCCATTTCCCCTTGTTCTGTCACTCCCTGCCCTTGGCCAAAGTCCCTCCCCAGCCTTCCTGGAGCCCCTTCAGGTACTGGGAGGCCACTGGAAGGTCTCCCTGGAGCCTTCTCTTCTCCAGGCTGAACAGCCCCAACTCTCTCAGCCTGTCCTCACAGCAGAGCTGCTCCAGCCCTGGCATCATCCTCGTGGCCTCCTCTGCACTGGCTCCAGCAGTTCCATGTCCTTGTGCTGTTGGTGGCCCCAGCACTGGAGGCAGCACTGCAGGGGGGGTCTCAGGAGAGCGGAGCAGAGGGGCAGAATCCCCTCCCTGGCCCTGCTGCCCACGCTGCTCTGGGTGCAGCCCAGGATGTCGTTGGCCTTCTGGGCTGTGAGCCACGTGGAGAGCATCCAACGTTCTTTTTGTGTAGCTGCTGGGTCCGTTACGGGACGAGCTGCTGCTCTGCAGCCCAGTGCCGGGCTCTTGGCTTTATTTATGGAGGATTTGGGCTGCTCTGAAATCCCAGCAGGGAAATGGCCCCGCAAATGCATCAAACCCACCGTGACTCCACACCTCGGTGTCACATCTCCACATCCCAGGGCCCTGACTCACAAATGAGAGTGCTAACGAAGGAGTGAGGAGACTCTGGTCACCTTCTACCACTGTCACGCTGGGAGGTGACACACAGGTCTCACCCAGGTGCCCGGTTCCCTCTCTCCACAGAGCGCCTTCATCTTCCGGGACGTGCGGCTCCGCGGCTTCTGGATGACCCAGTGGAGGAAGGACCACGCGCAGGGTGAGCCCGATGCGTGCTGAGGGTCAGCACAGGAATGGGTGCCAAACCACCATGCTGGTGCCATCCTCTTTGTTCTTACTTGTGTCACAAGTGCTGATAGTCCTCAGGGTGGCTGGGGCAGGCATCGTGCCGGGGGCTCATGCCCCATCCCACACCCCTGAGCTGGGAGCACATCACACCCCAGCATCACCCTGGGTGGCTTCAGGCAGGTGATTGCCCAGGGATGGTCAGTGGCTCTGGCATAGTGCAGGTGCAGGATGGGTGGTGGTGAGAGCATCCTCCTTCCCTTGCAGACCAGCAGAGCCTGGCCAGCATGATGGACGCCTTGTGCCAGCTCATCCGGAGGGGACAGCTCAGCGCTCCAGCCTGCACCGAGGTCCCACTCCAGGACTACAAGGCAGCGCTGGAGGCCACCATGAAGCCCTTCACGTCCTCAAAGCAGATCCTGCTCCTCTGACCCACAGCTCCTGGGCAGCAGCAGGCTGAGCCCAGTGCTGCTCCACCCCAGCCACGCTTTCCCTTGCTGCAGAAGACAAGAGATGCTTGGGGGTGGGGGGGGGGGGGGACCCCCCAGATCCATTGTTTTTTGGGGCTTTTTTTTTAACTTTTGGGTGCCCACTTACAGTTTGAAAAGCCCCTGCAGCCTTGTGTGGTGACAGCATGTGTAGTTGTTTCTGGAGGAGGCTGCAGTCTCGCTTTAGGTGGGATGAGTTTGGGTGCAAGAGGAAGCTCAGGGAACCTGGGGACAGCAGCTCACTCGGCTCAGGGTGTCCAAAGAGCAGTAATTCCCCCTCACCTGTGTTTTTGGGGCTAGGGGGGGCTGCATCCCTATCTCCTGCCTGACTTAGCAGCTGCCAGTGGTGTTCTGCTGTTTGCACTGTCCCTCCAGAGGAGTTTTGGCTGCTTTTGGGTGACTTTGCAGGACAACACGGGGCTGGTCGCTGCCCTTCACCCCTCTGGCACAGTCCCCTTTGTGTTACTGCAGCCTCTGTGCCACCTCTATGTCCCCCCCTCCAAGTTCAGCAGCCAAGTGCTCCGGGGCTGCAGCCACTCCCCACATTGAATTGCAGAGAAAAAACAAATTTATTTTTTTTTTTTTATTTATTATTTGTATTATTCCCTGCCCTGCCCATGCAATGCTGGGAGGACAGGGACAGGGGACACCCATGCAGGCTGGAAGAGAAGGGCACAAAGGACTTTTCCAGCCCTTGGCATCACTTCATCTCAAAAACAAGCTCAAACACCAAAAAAAAAAAAAAAGAGAAATACCAATTTACCAAGTCCCAGCCAGCACTGCCACAGCAGAGCTGTAAGACACCGTTGTCCCTTTGGGGACAGCTCTTGAGGTGGTGGCATTTGAGGTGGGGACAGGATTCATGCAGCAGGTTACAGGGGATGTAGAGGGCAGGGAGGGGCTTTTTGCAATACTTGGACTTGAATTCAGCTGCTGTCCCCGCTGCCACTACTGATTGTGACAAGAACCTCCTGGAAATCAGTCTAATATATATATATATATTTTTAAGATGCTGCCAATAAATGTTTCTGTGCCTGAGGGTGGGCAGGGGATGTGTGATGTCAAGGATGAGCAAACCCAACACACTGTGTTCCCTCCCTGCCCAACCCTTTCCCTGTCCTAAATCCCAGGGATTTCCCAGCCTGTAAAGCTTTAATTACAATTGCAATAAGCAATTAGCATCCTGCTAAAAGCAGCTGCAGGATGGATGTGGTTTGGGGCAGGGGGAGATGGGGCTGCCTTTGCCTTGATTGTGCCCATCAGGCACCAAAAGCAGCATTTCTTACCCCAAATCTGTGCCCTAAAGCAGACAAAGACCCATTTCCCCCCCCCCCAATTACTGCAATGGGAAAGACGAGGCTTTGTCACCTCAGGGGAGGGACTTTGGCCAAGGGCAGGGAGTGACAGAACAAGGGCTGATGGCTTGAAAGTGGCAGAGGGGAGATGGAGATGAGATGTGAGGAAGAAATTCTTTGCTGTGAGGGTGGTGAGACCCTGGCCCAGGTTGGCCAGAGAAGCTGTGGCTGCTCCTCCCTGGAAGTGTTCTCGGCCAGGTTGGATGAGGCTTTGAGCAACCTGGTCTAGTGGAAGGTGTCCCTGCTGCTGGCAGGGGGGTTGGGACTGGATGAGCTTTAAGGTCCCTTCCAACCCAAACCAGGCTGGGACTCTATGACTCTTGTGTCCTGCCCATCAGGCAATGGTGTCCCCACCAGCCCCCCGACCCATGGAGACCCCCACCCGTGCTCTCCTATGGGGAAGGGCCCCCCCATCCCTGCCCTGTGTATGATAGCGGTGGGCCCCACCACTCCTCTCCCATGGACTCCAACGCCGACGTGGCCACTTTAAGAGCCGCGAGCCGAGGCCGGAAGGCGGGGCGGTGGGCGTGGCCTCGCGTGATATCCCCCCCCGTTATCGCTGCCCCATCCCTTCCCCGTGCGGCGCCGTGACGTCGCGCCGCCGCCGTTTACGCCCCGCCCTCAGCGCGCGCCCTCCGCCGCCGGTGCAGCCCCGCCCCCGCGGGCCGCCCCTTCCCCCCCCCCCCGCGGCCCGGCCCCGCCGGGCGCGATGCCGCGGGTGTACATCGGCCGCCTCAGCTACCAGGCGCGGGAGCGGGACGTGGAGCGGTTCTTCAAGGGCTACGGCAAGATCCTGGAGGTGGATCTCAAGAACGGGTGAGCGCGGCCCGGCCCGGTCCCCTCCTGCCGCTCGCCGGTGGAGCGCGGCCCGGCCCGGCCCCGGGCGGTGGCTCTGAGGGGTGGGCAGGGTGGCTGGGAACCCGCCGGGCCCCTGAGCTCCCTTGGAGTGGGGGGGAAAGGACACCGGGGGGTGTGTGGTAATGGGGGGGGGCAGGACGCCTGGGTTCCCATGGCAACGGGGGGGCAGGATGCCCGAGTACCCCCGGGTTGGCGGGGGGGGGGAGGCGGGACGCCTGTGCTCCCATGGCAACGGGGGGGCAGGATGCACGAGTACCCCTGGGTGGGATGGGGGGGTAGGACGCCTGTGTTCCCATGGGCACCTGGGTCCCTGCTTCAGTTATTGGGGTGCTGGGAGGATGGGGGGGCAGGTCACTGGGTTCCTGCCCCTCTCTGTGGGGAGGGGGTGTCCCCTGTGGAGTTCCCCTGCACACCCCAGGGTGAGCACCCAAGGGTGAGCCGGGCTGTACCCCGGGGGAACCCACACACACGCCCCCCAGCCCTCCACAAAAAGCCTTTGGGAAGGGGGGGGGCAGAGCCCCTCCTCTTTGCAGGCACCGTTGCCTCAGCAGAGCTTTGTTTTTGGAGCCCTCGGGGTGGGACATGTGTGGTGGCATCAGATCTTTGTGGGGTCATATCCCCCCAAAACCCCCCCAGAACCCCGGGGGACCATGTGTGTGTTCCCCCCTGCCCCATGCTCCTCCAGCAGCTCAGCCCCTCTCTCACTGTAGGGCTGGGATCCTTCTCCACCAGGACTTGCCCAAGACATTCAAGTGTGGATTTTCCAAGAGAAAATAAATTGCTATTTTTGATATCTTGATGTCTATTTTTTTTTCTGTACTTTGTACAAGAAACCCAACTTGAAGTCTTGCTTAGGAAGACTGAGTGGAATGTGGATTTTATTATTATTATTAGCCAGGAGAGTCAATTATTACTTTTACTTTAGAGGTTGAGATGAGGCATCTCTTGTAAAAATTAATCCTTGAGCATCAAGCAAACAAAGTGACTGTACTGGCAGTTGGACATAAGATGAAGTTGGACATAAGTTGGTTTATAAGATGAATAAAATAGGTTATTAAACCAAACAATTGTGCTTGTGTCAGTGTTTTCACCAGTGCAGCTTCAGGTGATGTTGAAGTTTGTCCATACCTGAAATATCTGAGCGCTCTCTTTTTCAATCCCACACAGTGGGAGTGGAAAAAAAAAATCCTTGCAAGTGATTTTTTTGGGCAAAGTCATTTTTCCTCTTGCTGTTTAAAGCCTCCAAATGAAACATTTGTGTTTCATAGATAGATGTTGGGGGGGAAAAAAACAAACAAACAAACAAAAACCAACCCAAACCCAAACTTTCTCAGCAGATATGGAACTTCCAGGTTATATGGACTTGTTTTCTTACTTTATGGACAAATATCTCCCAAGGAGCAGCCCGAGGATCCCAGCTCGGCGTTAGCACTCGTCTGCGGGTGCAGGAGTCGACGTCCGGATGCGCTTGAGTGGCTCAAACTTGTTGGTGTCTTAAGAACATCCAGGAACAGGTCTAGAGAGGAGGAGGGCCCAGCCTGCCTGTGTCTGAAATTCAGGTGTTTTCTGTGTGGCATGCTTTATTCCAGAGCTCAAGTCATTTTTGTAACCTCACTTGGGGGAGACAGAGTTCAAAAGTTGCAGATAACGGGAGGAATAAAGGAAACTTCAGGTGATTTAATCGAGTTTGGCGTTCACCTTGCTGTTTGCTGCTTCTGCTGGGGGTTAGAGCGAGCCCAGGCTGTATTTCTGGTGTTAATTCACCAATTTAATTCCTTTTTTAGTGGTATATTCTGAAATTCTTTCAACAGGCTACTCTTGGTTTGTCTCTAAATCCCAGTTTGACAAAAAAATGTGACCAAAGCCATCAGATTTGGTGTCTGTCTCTCGGGAGAGCTTTGCGCTGCGCTTGTGCCGGGTACTCTGCGCTCGGCTTTGTGGCTCTGATCCTTTCTCCACGACTTATTTTTAGTAGTGCTTTAGCAAATGATTAAAAATGTGTTTGACTTGAGAGATCCTTTCAGTTTCTCCTAGAAATTTGTGGGCTCTCTTTGGTGCTCAGCTGGCAGGAGATTAGCCGGGCGGTGTTTTAGAGGCTCAGCTGAAACACTGGAGCGAGAGGATGAAACAGCAACGTGACAGAGTGGAGTCCTAAAAGTGTCTTTCTTGCTGCTAATTGTAATTTAAACTTGCAATTCGAAGGCTTAAAGCAATGTTTACTTGAGAGGAGGATGGGGAAGATAAAAATCTGTTTTCCATAGGATTCTCCCTTCCAAGTTGCAGTTTCTAATTGTACCTTCACAGTTTTCATATTCTTTTTTTCCCCTCACTCAGAACTGCATTGACAACTGGAGCTGTGCCTGGCAGTAGTGTATGTATTAAATGACCAGAAAATTGGTCTTTTCAGCTGCTTTTTTATCTTCTAAAAACCTGCTAAAAGCTAGCTGTAGTAACTCTTGAGAATTTCATTGATGGAGAAACCAATCTGCAGTCTTGATGGGTTAAAAACCAGCTCGACCTGTGTGCTCACCTGCCCAGCATCACCCTGTGGAGCCTTTGAGAATTCCCAGCTTTATCTTCATAAAACACCCTCATAAAATATCTGCAAGACACAGAGATGGAACTTCTCCATCAGACTGAGAAACACAGATCAAAACTAAAACCTTCAAACTTCAAATTCTTTCACTTAGCTAGGTTCAAAGTCTGTATTTGTTGCCCAAAGAGGAACTATTTGTTTTCTCTGCACCCTCTCCACCAAAATATTTAATGCCCATTGGCTTCAATCAGAGCAATTAGTATTAAAAAAAAATCAAATTGGTGTCACAATGTATTGATACCCAGTACATGTAGGTGATGGTAAGGTGACCTGCTACTGAACTGGGTTTTATTTCTAGTGGATTTGTGGATTATTTTTTTTTCTTTACTAATATTAGGGTGAAATTTTAATTTCTTTTTGCTTTTGGGTGTTCAGTTTTGCTAGAAGACCAGAGATTCTCAGCAAAGTTTGTCATCAGTGCAGAAACTTCAAGGAATCACTACCAAATCTTACACTTACAGGATGGATACATGCAAATATTTGCCAAGGTTGTGACTTCAGTGACTCATTTCAACAAGTGGGTTTTTTTTGTTTCAAGTGGCCTGAAGATGCTTTTCCTTGATAACACCCAGGTGTTCTGCTCCTGGCTGCAGCCTCCTCCAAGCAAGACTGGGAGGCATCACCCATGTGGAAGCTCCTCTCTGCTGTTCCCCTTCCTGGCTATGGTGTGGGCGAGTGAATGGCTCGAGCGAGCAGCCTGACTGGATCCTGAGCCATCTACAAGTTCACTTTCAGGAGTGTTTTTTTTAGGGCTGGACACATTGTATTTGTTATTCCACATGAAGCTGAAGCCAGGAATCAGTTTTTCATGTGTTTCCTCCTCTGTGGCTGCTCATGTCAATGCCTGCTTGCTTCGACCTCGCTCGACTGGAGACGTTGGAGGAGCAACGAGGTGCAATGAGCTGATTTTGAGCACATCTATCTGTACAAAGCAATCATGTGATATGAATTCAGAAAGCTGCCAAACCATCAACTTGATTTGTTGAGAGGAGAACAGGGTGAGGGTTGAGCAGGTCTCTTTGTTGGGAACCTGCAAAGCAGCTGCTGAATCATCCCTGCAGCCGCAGGTCGAGCTCAGATGGATTGCTGCCCCTCGAAACTTCATGGATTTCGAGCCTGTGTTGGCAAAGGGCAGGGACAGCATCTTCGAGGTCTTTCTCAGAGCATGGGACTCATGCTTTTGGGCTCCACCACATCTCCAGCACCAGCAGTTCATGAGTAGTGGGGAAAAAAATTGAGAGGGAATGCTGTGGAGGTGGGCTTGGTGCTGGTCCCGGTGGGCTGGCGTGGAGAGGAGGGTGCGGAGCCAGTGAGCTGCGAAAGCAATACAGGGTGTGGAGGAGCAAGGAGAGGGTCTGCCTTGTTAATTTCAGGTATTTTAGAGAATCACTTTTTTTTCCCCTTTCAGTTTGGATTTAAAAACCAAACCCCTCACCTTTTAGCAGGCTCAGTCTGTTGGAATGGCTTGGGATAAGGACACACTCCTGTAGCTTTTCCCTTGTTTGATACATGGACAGAAAGTGGTGTAGCTTCACTTGAGCTGAAGTAAATTGCATTGACATTTTTAGTAAGTAGTTTTATGCCACATATGAAGCAGTAATAGCAGACATTTAAAAGAAGATTTACTTGCACTGCTGTCATATCCCAGCAGGTTCAGATTGCTGTAGTTAAGGCTGTGTCAGCAGTTGTGGCTTTCTGTGGTATAAAACTGTGCTTCTGAAAGTTTTTGATTCATGTTTTTAGATCATGCAGTGCAATATTATATCTATTTAACAGGTGGATCAGTATTACTTCCATTTATGAGTGATGTGGGGTATGATTTTTAGTATTCTGTAAATGTGAGTAATCTTAAGGTTTGTATGAGCTTCCTGGTCTTTAAAAAAAAAAAAGTAGAAGTTTCTTCTTGTAACTTTTCCCAGAAACCCAGAATTGCCTGGATTGGAAAAGCCCTTTAAGCTCATCAAGTCCAACCATGAACCCAACACTGACCAGTCCCCACTGACCCCTGTCCCTCAGCACTGTGTCTACACGACTCTTCAATCCCTCCAGGGATGGGGACTCCACCACTGCCCTGGGCAACCCCTTCCAATGCCTCAGAACCCTTTCAGCAAAGAAATTCTTCCTCACATCCAATCTCAACTGCTCTTGGCTTTTGCTTTTTCCTTTTCCCCTTCCTTTTACTTCTTCCTTTTCCATCAGAGTAGTATCTCCTTCTAGGGCTACTTGCATTTTACATCTTCCCAGATGAAAAGGATGAACAGTATAAAGGATAAGTGTTCCCTTTTGGAATGAGTGTAGGGAAAAAAAAGTCTTAAGGCTGGTTTAGCCAGACAAAGTCCTGTTGTAGGACCATCTTGGGAGCAAACTCCCATGGGAGGACGAGTGGAGGAACTGGTGTCACCCTGCTGGTGCTGGGCAGTGAGGTGCTGCTGAAGGTGCTGGGTTTTGTCTGGTGTGTGATGTGGGTGACCAAGTGCCTCCTCAAGCAACTTCTGGGCAGAACAAGTTCAATGCTGTGCTCTGATCGAATCCAGAGATCCCTCTGTTATTATTCTCACTTCACATACCTGTGCATTTATTGTCTCGAGAGTGCTGGTGCGTGGCAGGCACTTCACCTTGGCAGTAATTGCTTTTAGGGTGAGATCTCATTTAAACATTTGAGCTCGTGTGCTTTATTTTTAGAATTGAAGGGAAGAAAGTTGCAATTTGAATGGTTTTATAATGACTGTGATTGTTTCAATTGTTATAAATCAATCATGCTTGTTTCTTCCATGAAACTACAGCACTTGCCTGTGAAAGCAGCCCCTGTATTTGTGATGCTTGGTGTCTTTCTGGAGTGTTTTGTTGATCCAGGTACCATTACACAGCAAAGCTGTAGCTGCTGGTAGTGTCATGGGTGGGGAGGGTAGTGAGAAAGCTTAAAAATGAAGTGACCTAAAAGAGGAGGCCAGCATTTTTGTATCAGGGAGTTGTTCTTCTAGGTTATTTAAAACACCAGCACTCCAGACATGTCTCTGTGGCTTGCTAAGACCTGAGGTCAGGATTATGTGTTTGCCTACAGCAGCTGGACAGAGGCTCCCAGTTGTGTGCAGGGATGCAGCGTCCTGGGGAGCTCTGGAGACTGGATCTGCTCTTGGCAGGTAACCGAAGGAGAATTGATTTCAGCTGCAGGTAGAGTCTGAACCCCAATAAACAGCACTGTGATGCTTTTTGTCCTCTTCTCCTGACCCTTTGGGATAATGGGCATCTGCACAACGTAGGTGTTTAACTCCTGTCAGGTTAGAAATTGCTAAGCTCCAGTTTTGCTTCTGTGCTGCTGTGAGTTTCCTCTGCAACCATGAGCAAGTCACCAGCTCATCCCTGAGCACCAGCTGGAAGGAATTATTTAAAAACCCTGCACTCAGTCTTTTGGGATCTCTGGCCAACAGGGACGAGGCTCTTGCAGCAGCCTGACGTTGGCACTGATGTCTGCAGCACCCCTGAAGATTGAACTGGAAACGCTGGCTTTGACTTTTCAAGCAAGCAGCATCTGCAAGCTCTTGTCTCTGCGTTGGGTTCATTTTTGGTAATAGGAAACTGATGCCAGAATGTTCATTTGGATGTTGAAATTAAGTCCTTGCTTCTCCCCTTGCTTCTCCCCTTGCTTCTCCCCTTGCTTCTCCCCTTGCTTCTCCCCTTGCTTCTCCCCTTGCTTCTCCCCTTGCTTCTCCCCTTGCTTCTCCCCTTGCTTCTCCCCCTGCTTCTCCCCTTGCTTCTCCCCTTGCTTCTCCCCTTGCTTCTCCCCTTGCTTCTCCCCTTGCTTCTCCCCTTGCTTCTCCCCTTGCTTCTCCCCTTGCTTCTCCCCTTGCTTCTCCCCTTGCTTCTCCCCTTGCTTCTCCCCTTGCTTCTCCCCTTGCTTCTCCCCTTGCTTCTCCCCTTGCTTCTCCCCTTGCTTCTCCCCTTGCTTCTCCCCTTGCTTCTCCCCTTGCTTCTCCCCTTGCTTCTCCCTTGCTTCTCCCCTTGCTTCTCCCTTGCTTCTCCCCTTGCTTCTCCCCTTGCTTCTCCCCTTGCTTCTCCCCTTGCTTCTCCCCTTGCTTCTCCCCTTGCTTCTCCCCTTGCTTCTCCCCTTGCTTCTCCCCTTGCTTCTCCCCTTGCTTCTCCCCTTGCTCTCCCCATCTGCCCATGATTTCCAAGCCATGAGCCAGGCTAGTGCAGCAGATGTTTTCAAACACAAAACTTTGTTTTTCTCTGGACTCGCACCCTGTGCTGCCCTCGCAGGGAATTTGTTCCTGGTTCCTGTTGCTGCATTTTCTCAAGTCTCTTCACAAGGTTTGGACTCGCCATGCTCCCTGAGATGCTGGGCGAGCATAAAACACTTCCTCAGCAGTGCATGGGAAGCTGCAAGTGTCTCAGCAGGTGGAAGATCTGCCCTGTTGCACGAGCACGTTGCTTTTCTGACCCCAACCCATCAGTGCTGCCCAAAGTCAGGAGTAAAATGAGTCTGATTTAAAACAAAATCCCTTTTCCTAACCTGCCTTCGTATTCTCTTTCTTGTTGGACCTTTCATGCAGGGGGTGCAGACCACTGGTGTTCACAGGGATGAGTTAATATAGCCATTTGATGAGTAGGAATTAAGGTGGCTTCCTAATGAAACCAGGAATGCACTTAGGACTCTTAAAAAATCAGGATAACTCCTAATCCATGGAACATATATACAGCTCTCTGTGTCAAATGCCATTTCAGCCTCGCTGCTATTGAGCAAATATATTCAATTATTTATTGAATATGGTATTTAGTAGGTTTGTGAGGGTGGTGCTCATGGCCTTGACCCCTTTGGTAGCCTTCAGGAGGTTGGAAGCAATGTCCATCTGAAGGACAGCGTGTAGAGAAGCACACTCCTCAGGCTCTGCTCTGCGACACGAGTTGGTTTTGAGCACAGATACCTCTGGTTTAGTTCTTCCCAAGTGATTTCTTTTTCTCTCTTTCTAGGTATGGCTTTGTTGAGTTTGATGATCTGCGAGATGCAGATGATGCTGTTTATGAGCTAAATGGTAAAGATCTTTGTGGGGAGAGAGTGATCGTTGAGCATGCCAGAGGCCCACGGCGTGACAGCAGTTACGGTTCTGGACGCAGTAAGCACTAACATGCATTTGTATCCCTGACTTGTTTTAAATAAAATATATTTTGCTCTTTTTTTTAAAAAAAAAAAAAAAAAAAAAAAAAAAAAAAAAAAGAGAAAAAAAGAAAAAAAAGAAAAAAAAAGAAGTAATTTAAAAAGAAAATGATATGAAGTTGTGAATAGTGTTTTGTAACTGTAAATGTAACTGTTGATCTGAATATTGATTAAGTTGTTTGTTGTATTGAACTATTTTAATTGATAAATTAATAAACGCGATTTCTTGTACCATTTTTATTATTATCATTTCGTTTAACTATTTGAATGGTTTATTTGCAATGTGATGTTGAACATAGATTTAACAAAGACCTCAATGTTTTAATTAAAAGAGTCCTTTGAGGCTAAGATGACTGCCCGTTCCATTTGCTGACCCTGGGTTACCTTTCCATGAGTGGCTCTTTGACCTTTGTGGCCCTTGGCTGACCAAAAAAGGAAGCCATGTGACGACCGCAACCTTGTCCCATTAGACCTGGGTGGTGAGGACCCCAAGGGTTAGAGACAGATGAGATTAATCTGAAATAGGTGCCTGAAAAGCTTTATTCATGTCAGATATTCAGAAAACCTTTAAGCAATGTAAGTAACATTAGTAAACTGGCTTAATTCGGTTTCTTCTTTCAAACTGCTTTAAAAATAACTTAAAATTTAATTGCATGTTAATTGTAGCTTAATTATAATTATGTGCATTCTTTTAATTATGTGCTTGTAGTAATTATATATATAATTTTTTTTTTTAATGCTTTGGGTCTTTGTAACATTTTATACAAGGGGAGGAGGGTTGAATTGAAACGGGCGGGTGGGTGAATTTTTGATGGTTTTGGGATCATACGGGGCAGAGCAGTTTTTGTTGGGGCTGTAGAGTGAGCTCTCCATTTCCTTAGCTGAAGTACTGCTGTCTGCTTGTCACCTCCTAAAGGTGGATATGGTTATAGAAGAAGCGGAAGAGATAAGTACGGTCCTCCTACCCGTACAGAATACAGATTGATTGTGGAAAACTTGTCAAGCCGCTGCAGTTGGCAAGACCTTAAGGTAATGGGGTCCCTTTCTTTACCCTCTCTCTGTTAAAGAGCACAAAGGGTAAACAAGTTAGCTTTCAACAAGGAAAGCTGCTGTACACCTGTATTCTTGACTCCAACTTGTTAAGCAGTCTGTGTGCTCGTCAGCAAGTAGATTTTTTGGCAGTAATACACATATTAAGTTGATATGGAAGTGTATTTGTATATATGAAATTATTAATGTGACATTGGGAGTGGCACCTGCAAATTTGGTGTCACTGGACAGTGGGAGAATAATTTTTTTTCCTTAACACAAACCAACATCACATACAGATGTGTTTTATCATCTCTATAAGCCCTATCAAAGCAGGCTTTAATCATGCCACTGGTAGGATTCACTAGAGATGGAGGAGTTCACCCTTGTCCCTTGGAATTTTATTCATCCATTTGTAAGGTGCTAGAGCTATTTGGGGACTATAACATTGTTCTTGCACAGCCTCTGCTAAGAAAAGAGTTTTTTCTACCCCATGTAAAGCTGTTTTAAAGAGAGTTTCAGGGAAAGGATGCTTCCAGAATGAGTAATCATGCAAAATGTCTGCCAAAAAATAGTATTTTTTTGAAGTCCCAAGGAGTAGAAGGTGATTGTCAGCAGTGGAAGTGTTGGGTGACACTGTGTAGCCCACAGTACCTCCGAGTGTGCTGGAGGTGAAGTGTTGACTTGTGATTATCTGCATCATGGATGGGGGGTGGGCAGGACAGGGAACACAATTTCAATAGTAGGTGCAGAAAGAGAAGTGTTTCCTTATCAAACTTAGCAGCAATGGTTAAAACCACTTGTTCTTACAGGAACATTTTCTTTTATGGTTCTTTTTAAGGAAGTGTAAAAAAAAAAATTTGTTCTAAACAAACTTTGACGTAGTAGAAACGGGTCTGTAATTGAATGTGTAACACCAGGTACGTACTGAGAGTCTTCAAATGTCTTTTGTTGTTAATGCTTCACCCCATCCATAGCTTGTCTTTGCTTCTGGTATTAAAGATTGTAAGTAGAGCATGGCATGATTAATCCTCTACTGGATGTGTTGCTTTTTCTGAAGAGCTTTCATTTCAGTGTACTTCACATGGGAAGTAGCTGGCTTGAAAACAGACTGACCTGAAGTTCTGTGCCCCGTTTCCATTGCAGCCAAAGTGCACAGTGGCTGCAGGGTGGCCCTGTCTTGATGGCTTGCTTAAAGCAGGGCAGGAATAAACTTTATTTAGTCATTGAAACAGAGAAGCCAGGAAGCATGAATTGAGCTTTTACTTGCGTGGGGGTTTCTTCCAGCAGAATGAAACACGTTACCTAGGTGGAGGACAGAGGAAAGTCTGCTTGCCTTCTGGCCTCTTCAAATTCAACCTTTAAATGTATCACCTTTCCCAAGTTACTTTTGAAAATGTGATGTAGAGAGCAAGCATTTTATTTCTTTTAATTGCTTTTGTAATTTGAAACTTACAGCCCAGAATGTATTTGATATTAGACTTGAGATGGGAGACCTTAAATTACCATTTGGCTCCAAACTATCAACGCCACCTTGGTTCTAATCACATAAACACTGTGAAATCGTAGCGTGGGGGGTTTTCTTTGGCTTGCTCAGAAACTTTGGCGTTAACACTGCAAATGCTGTTTGGTTAAAACCCTTGCTGACATCTGTGTGAATAGAAGAGGCTAAACAAGCATCGTTGCAGAAACAAACAGGGTCAGCCTGGAAGCCTGACTCTGGATTCGAGGCCATGGTTATTCTGTCCTCTTCCCCTAGGATTATATGCGTCAGGCAGGGGAAGTGACATATGCAGATGCACACAAAGGAAGGAAAAATGAAGGTGTGATTGAGTTCAAATCCTATTCTGACATGAAAAGAGCCCTTGAGAAGCTGGACGGGACAGAAGTAAATGGCAGAAAGATTAGATTAGTGGAAGACAGACCTGGATCCAGACGGCGCCGCTCTTACTCCAGAAGCCGAAGCCATTCGAGGTACGTCTGTTTGTAACGTCGCTCAGGCTGAATCCAGTGCCATTATGTGAATATACAGCAGGTTCCAAAACACCTCAGAAGCGTTCAGAATTCTCAATAAATCGAGTTTTTGAGGATCTCTTAATTACCTGCACGTAACCAAGGGAAATGAGGCCTCTGTTCAGAGGTGTCTTCCTTAGTGAGCGTGTGTGTCTGCTGGTTGAACACCCACCAGCGCTGCTGTTCTTCCCCAGCTGCATCACGCCCATAGTCCTCACCTCTTGCAGGAGGAGGCTATGTGGCAGGTGGAGCTGTGCATCCAGAATGAAACAGAAGGTGCTTTTAACACTTTGGCTTTGAACACTTTGTTCTGCTGTAAGCACCAGGACTAACAGTTCTTTCTCAGCTTGGAAACCCTCACCCTGTTCCCTATTTCTTGGAGATTTGGTGCTTTTGTTGTATGATCGAGAGACCTGCTTCTGCACGTGACACCAAGTATTTTCCCCTTTCCACTCTGAGGTAAAACTTATTGTCACAAGAAAACTCAGGCAAATTTCTACTGTTTATAGAACAGCTTACTGCTGAAATCAAAGCCTGAAATCAAAGCTTTATCCTAGTGTCTCACTCTAGTCAAACTCTGACTTGATTGGGAAATTGATTCTCGCTTCCTTGGTTTAAATGAGGTTGTGTATTTTCTTCCAGATTAGCAACGTTGCTAATCTGGAAGAAAATGAGCAGTGGGGAGAAGGCTACTAGAAATTTGTGACTTCTGTGTCATGCTCTCACTATTGAGCTGCTTGAAAGGTGCTTTAATACCCTCAGGGGACCAGGGCATCACAAGCTCTCCATGGGCACGTGCTAATGTCAAGCTGATTGATTCTGTTCCAGGTCTCGCTCTCGAAGCAGGCACTCTCATAAGAGCAGGAGCCGCAGTGCCAGTAGCAGTCGCTCCAAGAGTAGATCAAGATCCAGGTACGTCTTTGTGGTGAAAGAAATGGGGGCTACCCACTTAAATCATGAGAAGAATCATCCTAAATTTGCAGTAGGAACACATTGTTTTTATTTTCCCTACTGTATTATGCACAGTATTTCAGTGCTAAAGTGGAGCTCTCTCTTGCCTTTGTGCTTTCAGGTCTGTGTCCCATTCCAGAAGCAAGAGCCGTAGCAGAAGCAAGAGCCGTAGCAGGGGCCAAAAAGAGAAAAGCAGGACTCCAAGTAAAGAGGATAAAAGTAGGAGCCGCAGCAGGAGTGCAGAGAAATCCCGAAACAAAAGTAAAGATAAATCTGAGGGCGCTCTCCATAACAGTGATGAGAAAGCAAAGAGCAGAAGCCGCAGCAAGGAAAAGAGTAGGAGCAGGAGTGAGAGTAAGGACAGGGGAGAGACGAGGGAGAGCATGAGGAGTAGGAGCAAGGAGAAGAGTAGGAGCAAAGACAGAGAGAAGAGCATTAGCAAGGCTAGAAGCAGGAGCAAGAGCAGGGATGAGAGTAGGAGCAGGAGCCGCAGTAAGGATAAAAGGAAAGGTAGGAAGAGAAGCAGGGATGAGAGCAGAAGTAGAAGCAGGAGCCGCAGCAAGAGTGAGAAAAGCAAGAGACGCAGCAAGCGAGACAGCAAACCAAGTAGCAAGAAGAAAAGGAAGGACAGCCACGAGCGGTCCAGGTCAGCCTCCAAGGAAAAGGAGCATCTAAAATCAGATTCTGACAAGAAGGAGGCAAAAGGGGAGGGCGAGGATGCAGCCACCCGTCGGGTGTCTCGCTCCAGGTCTAGGTCCGTTTCCAAGTCAAAACCAAATGTCAAATCAGATTCTCGTTCCAGGTCTAAATCTGTTTCAAAGCCTAGGTCCCGGTCCAAGTCTAGATCTAGGTCTGCCTCTAGGTCCCACTCCAGATCCCGGTCAAGGTCTCGCTCCAGATCCTAACCTTGCTGCAGCCACACTTGGAACGGTCGGAAAAGTCTTTTGTACATGTCCAGTAGTTGTAGCCCAAGTGATTGCAGTAGAAAACATGTCGATGCTGTATATTTCTACCAACCCTGATGGTAGGTCTGTCATTGTTCAACTGCAGCACTCCCTCCCTGCAATGCTCTCTGGTGCAAGGCTGTTGAGCTCATTTTCTATCCTATAGAAAGGTTTTCTTTAAATATAATTCTTCCAAGAGCACCAGAATTGCCCTGTTTTCCAGGAGGAGCCTTGCAGAGGAGGAGCACTGCACCTGGGTGGGTCGAGGAGATTGCAGTGGTGACTGGTACGTAGCTATGACAGCTTCAGCAGTCTTTGCCCTTGAATTGATGCCCTTTGATGTATGTCATTTAGTGGAAGTGCTAAGTCTTTAAGTTTCAGACTACTTTTGTTTCATATTTTTTTTTTGGACTTACAAAGTTGTGAATAGCACAGTCAAAAGGAAAACAAAAAAAAAAGATCTAGGTACTTGCAGTAATCCATAGGGAAAAGAAGTATAGTTCCATATTCTGGTATTGTGACAATATCCTTGTTTTATATTAAAATTTTTTATTTTATTTTTCCCTGTCTTGCAAAGTACAGTGATTCCTGTTTCCATGAAATTTGAATAAAGACTATTTTTGCTTGATGACATTTGGTGGTGGTTCCATGAAGTTGTGTTGTGATTTTTTTTTTTTTCTTCACTGTTTTATATTGACTGGAGTAAGCTTGAATTTGCAGAAATTACTTGGGTTCTTGGTTTAGAAAGCCACTTCATATTAAATGTAGTCATGAGACTGGAATAGAATCCAGTTTAAAATAACTCATTTCTCTAGAAATGCTGCGTTCTTTGGAGTTTTAATGTTGCAATAAGGAGAAGAATGAAGGAAAATGACCCAGAAGCAATAATGAAGGTGCCAAGCCTGATTCAACTGTCTGTATAAATGAAACTTCGTGAGCTCCAGTGTCTGTGACACAGGGAAGAAAACTTTTCACCCACTGAACTCGCTCAACTCAAGTCAGCTGAAATCATTGGTTGTCCCACAACATCTCATGTCCTGTACAGCTGAAAAAACACTTGTGCTTGGGGGAAACCTTTGTAAAAGTGGGGAAAAAAAAAGTGTAGAACATGGTTCTGAGTGCTTGGAAACAGTGGGAGGGGTGGGGACTGCTCTGCTGGTGTGTGCTCAGCATCCCTATGGGCATGGGGAGGAAGGAAAGCAGCTTCTAGCAGGACTTTTGTAGATAATTCTGAATAATATCCCAATTTTAAACTTGGGTCGTTAGCAAATTGCTTAAACTGAACTTTCCACAAGCTCTTCTGTTGCACAGGTGGCTTTGAATGAAGAGCTGACATCCTCAGCACCCTGCCAGCAATGTTCTAAAAAATAAAAGGTAAAATGTATTTTGTGAGTTCTTACTTGGTCTGGGGGGAAAAAAAAAAAAGGTTAATTATAGCTTTATCAAAAACTTTTCTTCAGCAAATTTCAAACTGCTAATGATACGAGAGCAGTTCTCACAGCTCGATGGTAACTTCATAGGTGCCTGTAATTCTGTATAATTTGATCACTTGAAACTTGGACTGCTGTATGAAAAAGATGAAAAGGGCGATAGACCCTGAGAGTTGCTTTCAACACAAAATATTTCCAGAGAGTTTAAGAGGGGTCGGGGCTTGGTGAGTGGCTCAGACTTTATCAAATGTCATGTTACTGCAGCAGCATGAGAAAGCTCTGTGGAAGTGATATTTAATTTCTTTGGAAGGAAAAGCCTTTTTCAGCTATATGTATTTAGTGCTTTCACATCTGAGGCTCTCCTAATAACATTTCTAATCCCTTTTGCTACTTAATCTTAGTACAGAAGCAAACCAGGCTAGGCAAGATGTTTGCTAATAGGGGATAATTAGCTTAAAAAGACCTTTAAAAAAAAGTCTGCAAATGATAAAATCTAGGTTAAGACTTGAAAAAGTGACTCTGGCTTTTGCTGTCTGGCTGCCAAGGCTGCTCCTAACGAAGTGAGCGTAGTTTTATTGAGCCCTTTGAGAGAAACATTTCTTCCCTAAATACCTGAAGACAGGCCTTTGGAGATGGGAGATGTGTGGAAAACTTTTGGCTGAGGTGTAAATTTTCCTTGTGTGCAGTCAGGGATATTCCCTGCAGTGGGAAAGAGAAAAATCTTTTGAGGTTCTGTGTGTGAGCACCTCAGGTGATGCTGATGGTTCAGAGCCTCTGCCTTTGCTGCCTGCCTTTGGCACAGGGAGCTTTAATTCAGCACATGAAAGGGGTTCTCAGCACCGTTCACAGAAGGTATAGAAGCTTGTATTAAAAAACAACAACAAAAAACAAAACAAAACAAAAAGGCATTATTTCCTCCACCTCCAGTGTCTGGGGGGTGGGTGACTCCACCTGCCACACAGTCCCTGCAGGTTCCCTGCAGCCTCCTTGTCCCCTGTGCCCTGGTCTGGCCAAGGGCTGTGTAGGAATGGGCTCCTCCAAGGAAACAGGCACGGTCCTGGTCACAGCCCAGTGTCTCCGGCTGGAGGATGAGATGATGATGATGGTTGTTGCCTTCAGCCTCTCTGCCTGTGGGTGCTGGTGGGGTCTGTGGGCTGGCCTGAGGTCTTTAAACCTCTCCTAGTCCCTGTGTCCCCATCTTGGCTGTGATCCCAGCATCTCCACTTCTTTTCCAGGGCTGAGACTCACCCCAGAATATCCCTGCAGGTTGCTGACAGCTGAGGTGCTCCACTGCCCGGGATGTTCCAGGTCACATCTCACCCCATTGCACCCACCACCCTTCCATCACCGACCAGCACGTTTCCCCTTCCCTACCTCGAGAGAGCTGCTTTGGGCTGCAAAACCCTTGAGCACTGCAAGGTCTTGAGCCCAAGGGGTTGCACCTCCACCCATCATCCCCAAATCACCAGCCATCAGCATTTTAAGAAGGCGAAATAGCAGCACCAAAAGCCAAAAGCTTGATAGTTCTGCTACATTTCCAAGCAATATGTTAATACTTTGGTTTGAATAATTGAATACAAGTGAGAAGGCAGCTTTAGGATGGAGATATCTACCCAGATGCACTGAAAAAGAGTCTTAAAATCTGAATTAGTGTTGGGAGACCCATCTCACGGAGGAAATACAACTTGTAGGCGCGCTCTAAGGAGGGAAAGCAGAAACTCGTGTGACAGAGAGCAGGTTCTGTCCTGAAATGATCGGTCAAAGCGGGGAGATAAAAGGGTGAGAACCCCCGAAATAGGTGTCTTTCAACAAAACTTAAATTACTGCAATTAAAAAAAAAATACAACTCTGAATATATGTGGATAGTTCAGTTATTTGCAAACTCTTGGCTCCTCATTGTCCCTGTAAACCTGGACCCAGTGAGTGCTTAAACACCAGGCTGCCACAGATGAAGTGAGAAATGTATTTGCTTTCTAATTTTAAAGACGGGTATTTTATGTGCCTCACTCAAGGGATGAAGAATATTATGATGTGTATTTCAAATGAGCCGTTTCAAATCTCATTTATTATTTTCCTGAAATCCCGTTCCATTTAAGTTGTCACAGCTTGGGGCTCACTCGTGCTCCTTCCTCGCTTACCGTAGCAAACCCACCCCAAAGCGTCATTAAAAATCCTGCCGCTAGTTGTTTTATCGTTTCAAAATTCAAATACAAAGGAAAATAACATTCCCAGATGAGAAGAAAAATAAGTTTCACAATTGCAGGTAAGAGGGGGAAATTTTTTAGATTAATCATTGGGGATGGAGTGGTCTGTTATGGTCTCGAGCCGCTGATGCTGGTGGTAACAGCGATTCCCATCTCCATTTCCCAAATCTCCGTGAATTTGCCTTAATGCCCCATGGACCCACACCTGCCCCACTCCCAGTGTCCCCATGGACCCACGTCTGCCAGTGGTCCTGTCCCAGTTCGTCCCTGTCCCAGTGCCTGTCTGTCCCAGTACGTCCCCTTCATCCCCATCCCAGTGCCAGCACCATCCTAGTTCATCCCTGTCCCAGTACTTCCCCGTCCCTGTACCTGCCTGTCCCAGTGCCAGCCCTGTCCCAGTTCATCCCCATCCCAGTGCCAGCCTTGTCCCAGTTCCTGCCCTCTCCCAGTGCCCGGTCCCATCCCAGTGCCTGCCTGCCCCAGTGCCAGCCATCCCAGCGCCGGCCCCGTTTCACCTCATCCCCGTCCCAGTGCCTGCCTATTCCCAATCCATCCCTGTCCCAGTGCCACCCCGTCCCAGTCCCCATCCCAGTTGCCCGTCCCGCCCTGCCCCCAGCGCCGCCTCAGCCGGGGCCGGGGCCGGGGCCGGGACCGACGGAGAGCGGGACCGCCGCGCATGCGCTCCGCCTTCCCGCGGGACTGCCGGGCCACTAATTGTTGCCGGAGTTAAAGAGAAAAAGACCCGGTACGGGAGCGGGGCACGGGGAGGCCGGGCCGGGGTGAGTGAGGGCGGCGGGGGCGAACGGCGGGAGCGCGGGAAGCCGCCGGCCGCCATCTTGTGGCGGGGGGCGGCGGGGCCGGGCCGCTTCGCGCCGCTTCGCCGTGGCGGGGCCCGTCTCGGCCCCGGGGTCTGTGAGGGGAAATGGCGCCTCCGGGGCGAGGGACAGTCCCGCGTCCCGGCACAGCTCGACCCTCGGCGAGGACGGGCCCCTCTCTGGGGGGCTCCTCCCCGCTGGGTGCTGAGGAAACCCCTCAGCGTTGCCCTCAGGTTTGGGTGGGAAAAGTGTCTTTTAAAGCACTATAAAGGGTAAAGTCCGGTATAAAGCTCAGCTAAGGACGCGCTTAGAAGACGAGTTTAAGTTGTGCACAGGCTACAAAGTAAAAGTATAAAATATTTACAGTTTCTGGGGTGGTTTTTTGCCTGTTTCTAATGGATCCACAAGAAGTGGTTGAGAAAATCAGGGTTATCCAGCCCTGTCCCAGCTCTAATGTAAACTTCTTTTGAGTGTGAAAACTCAAAAAATACTAAAAAATACATCAATAGGAAGAGATTTTGGAGACTTACCCAAGGCCAGAAAGATTTAAATTTGAAAATTGAGGTTTTTACATGAGGGGAAAAAGACATCATCAAACTTTCTGACAGCAAATTCAAAGACTGGAACTAATGATACTAAAATTTTATGAACAGAGTGAAGGCCAGTGCCCGATAAATAAAGAGATAAATATAATACTTTAAAAGTAGTGATCAGTGCTCTGGGTCAGGATCACTATGGGACAATCTTAATGATGTTTGGTGTTCAGAAGAAAGGGATTAGAGGACAGTTTTATTGATGCTTGGTGCCACAAGGAATTGGATTAGATTTTTAATATGAAAACATTTACTCTAATTTATTCAAATATCACCCAGATAAGTTTAAAAAATAAACAAAAACATAGGCATGTTGGTCTGTAATTGGGATTAAGGGATGAAGAGGTCTGATCTTTTGTGCCAAATTGCATAAGACCTCTCTGGTTCATGTTTTATATAATAAAGCAGAAGTAAAAGGACAGAAAACAAGTACTTGATGCCACAAACTCTTCTTACCTCACAGCAGTTAACAACAGTCCAAGGTGATCTCGTTAGCGTCAGTGTTTTGCTTCCCTGCTCTTCCTCATCCTATCTGTTTAGATTAGATATTTTTAAGGATAGGAACAATTTTTCCTTCAGCGAATATTTCTACTTGGTGGCGTAAAATATGTAATAATAATAATTAGTAAGGGACCCCAAGGTAATTTGCTGGATTGTGAGTTTTATAAAGTAATTACAGATGCAGTTAAAACAGAGGATGTTTTTTGCCTGTGTGCTCTAGTTTTGGCCTTAAATCAGTTGCACCTTACATTGCAAATAATCCCATTAAGGTTGAATGTGTGTGAAATAACTTGTAATTCATTGTGAGTACAGGGGTGGAAATAGAGCCCAAATTTGATCTGCTGAGTAAACTGGGTGCAAACTGGGCAGATTGTGCAGGGCCAATTCCATTTTTCTTGGCCAGAGGTAATTTATCTCGCCTTTGTGGTTCCTATTGTCATAAGAAGTAAGTTGCAGTAGGGTGAGTGGTTACAAACAGATGTGCTCTGCAGACGATTCCTGACCGACTGACTTCTCATGGCCCGAGGGTGTGTTTTCTTTGCCTCAGCCGTGCTGTTTGTCTGCACTTTTTACCACCAGTTCTTTATTTACTGGAATTTTAAGGCAGTAGAAGGAGCACAGGTCTTTTGACTGATTATTAAGTAGCATCTAGAATTTATTTAAAGGGCATCTGCGATTTTGCTTTATAATGGTTGGCTTAAAATTGTGTTGTTTTATCTGTAGGAGAAGGTCTGGCTCTCCTTTATCTCACTTCTGTCTTCATGCAAAGCTTTTAGTCTAAACACTTCTAAGTATGATGATAAATACATCACCATTGGTGGGGAGGATATGAATTTGAGGGTAAAGCCTCTGAATAACCCCCTTGTCCTTTTCTATATGAAGGTGGCTGTTTTTGAGGAGGTGGGAAGTGCAGATGGATAATGAGATCAGATTCTCCCAGAGTGATGATGGAGATGTGGATGAAGGTGTGGAGTGTCATTAGTTCAGCCTCAGCCCATGCCTCACCTCTGCGCAGAAATGGGGTTTGGAGGCCTCAATCCCATTATCAGAATTACACAAGTTGAATATTGGCAAAACATCATTAAACTGGGTCAAAACCACTGTGAACAACACCAGCAGTTACTCTGGACCTTTATAGTCTTTCTGTGGAATAACAAGGTGGTTCCTGAGTTGCAATGTCACTTCTTCCCCAGACAAACAGTTTCCTCCCTCCCCTTCTCCCGTAGTTTGTAATTTTTAATCTATTTCAGCCTTTTCTCAAGCCCTCCAGCAGTGTGTTGTCTTGAAGCAGAGCAGAGGGAAGAAGGTAGCACAGTGGGTTGAAAAATTAGATCAGAGACTGGAGGGGAAAATGACCAAATGTTTACTTGTTAACGAGGGCTGGCAGCTGAAAGCTCTGACACGTGGAATCAATTAGCAGGCGAAGCAAACAGAGATCTGACCAAACCCTGTCCTTCCTAATTAGTAGCACTGACTGTGCTCCACAGGTGAGGTATGCCTGCAGATGTGCTTTGCTAAATTTAGCAAATTACTTTCCAGAGGATGGGTCGATTTATTGGCAAAATACTCTACCTCCAAGGAATAAATGTTTTATTACTAGGTTTAGCATCCTTTGGCTTATCTCCTGTTGGTTTTTTTTTGTTTTTGTTTTTAATTTCTGATTGAATTCCAGCTAAATGATGGGATAAAAGCACGGTAGATCTAAGCAAACAGAGGTAGAAGCTCTATTCCTGAACCACACAGGGTTTGTTTTGATAACCCTGTTTGTGCTGTAGCTTTTAAACCAAACAAAATACCCGATTTAAGTAAGAAACCTGAACATAAGCAGCAGTAGAGCTCATTCTGGACTGGTGGGAGGCAGATCAAAGCTTCCTTGCATGTTGCTGTTTGGCTGGTGCCAGAGCAGAGCAGAGCTGGGGTCCCCTTGACACCTGGGATGATCCCAGGCAGGGAAATCCTAGGATTTCACTGTCCTTAAAAGTCATGTGGCTTGTGTGTCTCTTTGGAGGTTTGGGAGGCTTGCAGGGGTGTGCTGTGTCTTCCAACCTGCATCTGGATGGCTTTTCTTCCATTTCTGCTGCTCCGTGTCTCTGTGTGGCCCTTTCTTTTCTTTTTGCACGTAGTTTATTGAGTTGTTTGGGTTTTTTTGGGACTGCTTCGTTGTATTTTATCTCCACGGTGCTACTTTATGGTGTCCCCAGAAGCTGGAACATGAATGGTGGGAAGGCAGGAGCAGGGAGAGAGTAGCTGCGGTGAATTTACAGGGTGAATTTACCTTCACTTCCCTTGTTAGTGCTAAACTGACGTGCCCATGTTGTGGCTCTAAGGTGCTGTTTTCTTCCCTATGCTGTGTTTGGAGCATCTTTATGGCTAGAGAGGGATGGCAACGTGGCAGAGGACTCGGGAGCCTGAGCTCCATCCTGCCTGCTCCCATGCATAGGAGCGTGGGCTGTTTTTCCTGTTGGTCTTGGAGCTGTGTCCACTTCAGGGGCAGGACATATGCAAGTTTGGCATAATGCATCTTTTCAAATGAGCTAGCATAGGACTGGATCACTTAATTTGTTTCTTTTTTAAATAAATAAATGGGAAAAAGGTCAGTCCTATAAAGGTATATTTAAAAAAAAATATTTCTTTCAAATAGTGCAAGGTCTTTACATGCTCAGCAATCCTTTTCTTTGTCATTCACCTGTATGGAAACCAGGTGCAGATTTCTGTACTTCCATTGGGTCTCTCTTGGCTACAGAAGGGATATTGAGAAGGAATTGCCCAGAGAGGGTCTACAGCTGCCCTTGTTCACTCAGTGGAGAGAGCAGGCATGGTGAGATCGGTGAGAGTACTGGGTTGTTGGAGAAAAATAGCATCTCAGTCCTGGTTTGTAACTCTGATGGACTAAGGCTGATACAGGGATATCAGAGCCCAAGGTATCGTTTGTTTATCCTTGTTTTAGAAATTGCAAATGTTTATAAACCACATTTGGAAAATGTTGGTGCTTCTCTCTGAATTGTGGGTGAATTTTTTTTGACCTTTTTTTTTTTTTAAGAAAAAGTTAACTGGAAATTAGGGTTATAACTTTTCAAGGTGAGAAGTTGGGTGATGTAGTCAGAATAAAGAGGGCGTGGGGTTCTGGGCACACTTGCAGAGATGCTCTTAGTGAAGCTCCAAAGTGCACACAAAATCCTTTAGGATATCAAAGAGGACTAAACTTACAGGTAAGTGCATTGTTGGATCAATAACAGCAGCAATAATCACAAAATTTGCAGGTTTTCTTCCCCTGCTCACCTTTCATGACTGTACAGTCAATCCATCTGCAGTTGCTGAAACTTCTGATGGGAAAAGAGGGATGGAAAATACTTTGAATATGTGTACCTGTGTTTTTTTTCATATTATCTGTAAAAGTACTTCTCTGGGTTTTGTTTAATTAGTTCCTTGACTAAACACTTCACTTCTCAGACTCAGATGATTTTCTAAGGAGATTCATTTTTGACCTAACCTTTTCTGCAACAGGGACAGCAGTATTTTTGCAATTTCTCATTGTATTTAGCACAAAGAAGGCATGTGATACTTAATTGAAAAAAGTTTGGATGTTTTTATGTGGCCATCTGTGCCAGATTGCACTTTAATTCCTTCATTCTGTAGTAATGCTAAATCTGCAAATAACAATTTGACTGCACATTCTACCAAGCTATTTAGAAAACAAATACCAGAAGAAAAAAAAAAATCTGTTTTGCAATTTTTGTTGCACAATTATGTACACAGAATATGGGCATTCTGGCTGGTCCTGCCTCTTGACTTCAGCATCAAATGGATCTGGAGGATAAGCCTACACTTGTATTTTTTTTTTAAGCTTGCTTTATCAATTCTATGCCCTTTTTTTTCTACTGAAATACTTGCACATGCATTATTCAATGTGGAACAATTGCTGCTGGTGTCAGCCTGACACATGAAAAACTTGTGGAGTAGGTACTGGTAGTTCTGGAGTGTCCCCTTAACACCAGTCATGTGGAGTTTAGATAACCAACCTTCATTATTCCCCAGAAAATCCTAAGTATTCAGAAAAGTACAACGTAGTGAAGTGGCTTCAGAACAGAAGCAAATAAAATAACTGGCACAAAGGTTTGACATCCCTTTAAAACATCTGTCTGGGATCTACACCCACCTGTTAAATGCTTGCCAATGGCTATGAACATTTTCTCTTGAGGCATTGGTACAGTTCCATTGCAAGCTCTGAAAGTTCATTCCAGTCCCTGACTGATGAGGTTCCTGGAGGTGAGACTGTTTTTTGGGGTTTTTTTTTTGTAATGGTATTAGTTCAGCCTTGCAAAATATGACTTGCCCGAGGTAATAGCTTTTGATGGGTAAGTAAAGTCTCATCCGTCATCATCATAGCAAAGGACAGGCAAATGATTTTTGTGTCTGAACTGGTGAGTGTACAGAGCAGTTCCTGAGACCAGATTAGTTGTGCCCTGTGAGAAACATCACTTTTTTTGGTGTGTTTTGTTTTGTTTCTGTTTAAATTGCAGTTTGGTTCTCCACTAATGTCACAGGAGTGACTGGCAGATCTCATGTGCTGGGTGTTAGACACCGCTGCCAGATCTTACGAGAAACTGTGGCCGCACGGAGCTCTGAGTGCCAGCTCGCTTGGAGTGTGTGTGTATATATTACACTGAATAAAATGCCCAGCTTTGTGAGGCTTCCCCTTCTGTTTCAGGGAAGAAAGGTGATTTGTAAGTCAGTTATTCCCAGAACAGCACAGTATCAGATGGTTTTCTTGATGCCAGCTGCTTCTCAAATGGAATTTTGCCTCCTGGTACGTGGAGGTTTAGCCAGAAGGGCTGCAAACTTGAGTGTTGTTACTTGATTTACAGTCTTTGGGTTTATTGCACCGTTGTGTTTCTCTCATTTACCCTCATCTAAAGACTCTGAAATCCTGATGTCATTGGAAATCAACCTGGCAGCATCCAAAGTGGGATTTCTGTTGAAATGTTTCTCTTCCCATTAAATCTGATGGTGTACAGAGCAATACAGTGAACCCCCATCCACTCATTTAGCCTTCACAATTTATTTGTTTGTATGAACTTGTGCCTTTTTTTCTTTTTTTCTTTTTTTTTTGGTCTCCTAACTAAGGCAAGATGGATGTTAAAAGCCAAAGCTGGTTTTCTACAGCAATGATGAAGCAGTTTCCCGAGGCTGCAGTGTGGTTCAGTGGCAGAAACGAGATTAAAACCTGAGTATTTCTGACCTTTTCTGCCTATGGATTCCCTTTGTAAAGATAAAGCAGAGAGGTCTGGGTGGTAGCATATTAATTATGAACGATTATCTCTGCCAGCCTGGTAGTCATTTATCATTTTATAAATCTGAATCTGTGACTTTGGACTGAATGACTCAGTTTTGCTCTGTCTTCTTTTACATTCATGTTTCTGAGTCTTAAACTGTTGAAAGATGAAAAGCAATCACAAATAGGGATAAACGGGGAACGTTCGTGCCTGACTGCGGCTCTTCAGAGTGTTTCCAGTTAGTTTCTGCTGTCTTTTTAATTGCATGGTTTGCTTCCTTTTATTGGGCTATCTTGGTTTTATTGTAGATTTTACTGATAAGGGAGCATTTTAAGAAAAGTAATTTCTTTATTATATTTTTTGAGGGGTTTTACTAGATTTTTAAAATTTAAAAGGTTGATTATTGTATCAGGTCTTCTCTGGTTAATACAAGATTATTTTCTACATTGTGATTTTTTTGACACACAGTTTTAAATTCTACAACTTCATTACTTCTGCCCAACTACCTTCCAAACCCCTCATCCCAGAGGGAGCTCGCTAAATAGTCTTGGTGTTCAAACTTTACATTTAAAGCCTGAATAGCAAAGAATATAACATCAATAAAGTGATGGGTTTGCCCTTGTTCAAACTGGCATCCAAACATTGGCTACAAATGAGTATTTAGAGACACCACATCTAATATGAACATCCAGGGAGCCTGCAGCTGTACCACCACACAGGGCTGTCTTAGTGCTCGCCCCTCGGTCCAGCCTGGGGCGCGGTGCCGATGCGGAGCTGGTCTGTGGCCGTAGCCAAGGACACGGCTGTGCATCCTCTGGTAGGAGGTCCGTTAAGACCAGTAGAAGCTGAACTGGCTCCTGCAGCTTCACTGCTCCACTTTGCTCCTGTTTTCACCCCCCTGGCACGTTCTGCCTGGCCTATACGCTGTAAATCTTTGCAGGATTGTAAGTAGCTGGAGTTTGATGTTTTGGGGGGAAAAAAGGAGGAACTCCTCCTGCAAGGATTAGATTGTGATACCCAAAGATATGGGGTATTGCTGTTTGCAAATGCCTGTCCTGCTTTTAACCCACTGAAGATAATCATAAAGAGCTATGGTGCTTGAATTAGATCTGCAGGAAGCTCAAACATCATCAATTATCCTACATCAGATCTAGGGTTTTGCCTTTGGCCAAGTTAAGCTTACGCTCTCAACCTGTAGGTAGAAAGTCTGACAGTTGAAGGCTTCAGGTCAGGAGAGGAGTTCACCTGCCCTAATTTAAGCACTCAGCAGTTAAAAACCTGCCCTGACCATGTATCTTAAGGCACTTGCCAGTGTTCAAGGAGAGAAACAATCTGCCAAAGGCAAGATGAAGCACGTGGTTCTTGGATGATGCCTGCTCTTACTCTGAAGAGCTCAGAGTGACCTTGGTGAACTCCAGCATTCAAATATCAGAGCGAAGACCCCCACTGTGGTCAGTTGTGACCCATTCCCACAGGAATGGTTGGACCTGTCAGTTGGGCTCTGCTTTTTCAAACTTAACATCAGTCATTTTGCTCACACTGAGAAAATGATCAGAGCTGACGGTTCAAGGGAAGGTGTTGAATCTTTTCTTCTTTTTTTTTTCTTTTTTCCCCTAAAGCAAGCAGTTATATTCATAGATTGAAAATATTCAGGTTACATTTAAAGGGCAGGAACGTACAGTTAATTTATGGCCAGTGTTTGGTTAATGTCTACCACAAAAATAGTTGAATAACTGGGTATGGGGAGCCCATAGAGCAGTGCAGCTTTTAGTTGAGTCTTCTAATGGAGCCATGAGTTTATTTGCTGGGACATGAAAGCAATAAGTGGAGTTTAAGCATTTTAAGAGTTTTACAGCACTTTCAGCATAGAACCTTGATGCTAAAGAGGTAAAGAGGGACCTGGTGACAGCTGTGAGACGCTGCCACTCCCCTCCAAATTCTACAGACTCGGCACTTGTAGCTGAGTTTGTGCATAAACCTGTGTATTTGTGTCTCTGTCATTTAAAATCCCAGTATCCAGCTCAAAATTCCTACTGAATCCAGAGACCCCACAATCTTGCCAGTAACAGGCAAAAACATCATACAAATCAAGTAAATGTTAAAACTAACTGGTTTATCTTTTTCTTCTCCAACTGCACATATATTTAACACTCTTCACTTCCTATTCATATTTATTTGTCATGGGCAAAATGCAAGTTTGACATTTTTTTCCCCAACTTTTGAAGCTAGTATTGCTCTGAAAACCTTTGTGAAATATGAGCAACAGGCCTGATTATTCTGTGCCTCTTTGTTTTGTTTTCACACCCTAGTTTTCTTTCTTAAAATTAAATAAAGAGCTGAAAGACTTAAGCAGAAAGATGGAACAGGATGTCTCGGAGAGAATCATCTGCGTCACGACAGCAGACAGCGATGTATTGAATGCCTTAGACTGGAAAGACGGCATTGGTACCTTGCCTGGTAGCAACATACAAGTAAGAAACCAAGGAACACAATACATGAGTGGCCACTGTGCTTTGGGCAGCACAGGATATTTACAATAGATTCTGTAGTTTGCAAATAAAATTTATGTAGAGAAAACACTTTGTTATAAACAACTGGGTTGGCGTTACGGAGGGAGTGGTGAAATGTTAGTAATGTTTCTGAAAGCCTGGTGATACTCCCTCTCCCCTTCTCATTTCTTGCTCAATTGATTTCTAAAGTGTTTTAAGTAATTGTTTTCTGCTGATAGAAGTTATGGGCCTGATCTTAATTCTCTGTAATGTCCATACAACATACTCAGGCAAGAAATCCTGTTAGTTTCAGCCCAGCGTGAGAAAGACATTTTCTCTGAAAGACAAATTTTCTCAATTTGTGGGGTTGAGTCTTTAGGTTCTTTTCGCATCATTGGTTCTTTTTTGCAGCTTTTGACAGCTGTCTGTATCTTCTGTATTCATGATAGTGACAAACACAGCTCTTGTGTAAATCAGAACCAAGATCTGATGGTTGCAAACGTGCTGTAGTATGTTAGAGGGAGGAGAGTGAGTGTCTGTTGACTGTTTTCCACCTTACCTTCAACTATTATTTTGGTTTGATTGCACTTCTGATGGTTGAAAATGAATACATAAAATTGCCCTCAAGTCTGCAAGTTCTGAATCTTTTTGGGGAAAAAAATTCCATTTCAAGTGAAATAAATTGGAGCTGAAGGGACTTGAGAGCTCTGAAAAATCAGGCTGTTGGTATCACATCAGGCATTCAGGATCAGGACCCCCACCTTCTGCAAGTGCTGACCGTCTTCCCCTTCCTCTTCTTCCTCCCTTTGTGCAGAGATGTCTCCTACATGAGCTGTCAGACCTCGCTTAGGCTACGAGGAAAATTCTTCTGCCAGGAAATGTTGAGAGAACATGGATGAACTTGCAGGCTTGGAGTGTTTGGAGATCAGTGGTTTCCAATCCCATAAAACTGGTGTGGAATTGGGTCCACTGACTTCCTGGGAGGTCCTTTGGATGATTATGTTGCAGTGGCCTGACTCTTGCCCTGTGTATAATCAAAGTCATTATACTTCTGCTTCTTGAAAGAGCTTAGCAATAGATTACTACAGGTTTTATCTTAACCAGCAGTCAAGTTTGTCCTGGTTTTGCAGAAGCATCTTTACTGTTATTGATTCCTCATAATAGCAGAGAATCAGCAAAATGCCACGTTATTTATTAGACTGAAAGACACCAAATAATATTGTGTTATATGAGATGATCAAGTAGAAGAGCACTAGGTACCACAGTTAGTGATTGTAGTAGAAATGTTTAGCTGGAACATGACAACTGGCTGCACAGGAAGCCACTTCATTCTTCAGATGCCAGACACTTTTTTTTCCTGCAGAAATGCCAAATGCTTCTCTCTTTTTTTTTTTCTTTTTTCTTTTATTTTTTCCTTTTGCTGTTTAATCTTTTTCCCTTCTCTTCCTGCTGTGTTCCAGTTCTTGTGTGCACAATGTTTCCTTAATTCTCTTTAAAAAATTCCCAGGAAGGACAGGTTGTTTCTGGAGGGTTTGTGTGGATTTCTTATTAGGAAACACGCTGGATTGAACCCCCTTGTGTAAAGAAAGGTGCAGTCCTGATAGTAGCAGAGTTATGCATTTCCAGAACTTAGGATTGAGGGATATTGTCTTGATGAGTCTTGGGATGAAGCTGGAAGTGCTTCCATGGATCAGCCAGTCCTCAGCATTAGATCAGAGACTGTTAATAAAGATTCTTGTTGTTTTTTAATGCAAATTTGTGTTTTCTGGAGCATCAGCAGTCCATGTGGCGACAGGTCCATCATCAAATTGGTAAAGGAGAAAATAACAGCCTGCTGTCTTCACTGCTTTGAGCTCAGTCAGAGCTGATAATTTGTATGCAGGAGTGTCTGTACCCCAGAGACTCATCTGCTAACACAAAATGACACTGGTACCCCTGCTCTGCTTCATGCTCTCTCTGCTGCCTAATGGCACGTCGAGCTCTGGAGATGCTCCTTCCACTGACCTTCTGCTGGGGATGCTGAGCTGTCCTTATCAGCCATGGCAAGGAACCCTTGGGATCCACACCATTGTGCTGCTGCTCTGCTGGCACTTGAGGAAAGTGATAAGTTTCTTCTCTAAACTGGATGGTCTCCTGCAGGAAACTTAGTCCACTTAGAATTATAATTTATTTGAAATGGATTTTTTTTTCTCTTCCTGCTGAAATAAAAATGATGCTCTGTCTCTTGAAGGCTTCAGAGGAAGGAAGTGAGCTTTTTAGAAGCAAGTTCAGCATCTTTGAAGCTTAAAGAAATGCAGGGTTCAGATGAAAAAGAGGGAAGAGGGGGAAGAACATTTGGGATAAGGCTTTGATAGGGTGCTGGAGGTGGGATCCTGAGCACAGGAAGCATCCAGGAGTAGAGGAAGAATGGTGCTTCTCAGTGCAGTGAGGAGCCCTGCTTCATAGGGGAAACAAATGCTTTTAAACTGGGTTTAGCAGATTTGAGTGAAGAACAGGTGGCTGAGAAAAGATCTCAAACTAATAAAGTGCTGTGAATAAAATCTTCAGAGCAGAGCTTGCCAGTGCAACCTGCCTTTGACTTGTCCCTCTCATTCTGGAGTTCAGGAGCTCCATGTTGCAGACAGTGAAGATCAAGGAGTGAATAATCTTTAGAGCTATTTGCTCATCAGAAAGGTGATCTTTAATTATTTTTTTTCGGTGCTTGGTTGCTTTTGTAGATTGGGACTGACAAAAGATGCACACTGACACTAGTTGGCACACTTTAATAATTTTATCTGGACCAGTGAAGTGTTCCTTCACAGACTAAGAAATTTTTTAAGCTTAAAGGGTGAGAGTCTGATGTCTGCCAAATAGAATTCCTTTTCCATAGCTGCCCCATGGTGTGAGCATTTTGCTGTGTGTCAGGAGGGGTTTTCTTGGTCTGCATCTCAGTTGACTCTTGGCCTGCAGCAGGACAGGCAGTGTGTGTGCAGGGGTGGTGGGCAGGTGCTGTGTTGGAGCAGAGGATGGATGTGCCAGCAGAACCTCTGTGGGAGCCTCACCTACCCCAGCAACCACCCCCAGAAACTGAAGGTTTCTTAAGGGTCAAAACTTGGGGGAGCTGGGACTGGGAGCTTGGACACTGGTCATACTGGTACCTGTCACCTACCCACCTGTGCTGCTTGTGGCTTCTGTGAGGTGTATTTTGAAGTTGTTTAGAAACAGTTGGTTTGGAATTAAGACTCTGCCCTCTGTCTTTGGGTCAGGGCCCTGCTCTGGCTTTCCCTCACGAGTGGTACTGTGCAAGGAGGAACTTATCAAACAAAGAAGGGGTGGTTACTTCTCAGTATCTGCTGTTCTTCAGCAGTATTGCCTCTGCCCATGCCTGCATTCTTCTGCTCCCCTGGGAAGTTCATTTCCCACTGGACTGTCAAGTGTCATTGACGAAGGGTTGAGAACTGCTTGGCCTCTTGCAGCTCCAGATGCTCGCTGTGTTGATGCAGTCCTGGCTGTCTCTGGGCTCTGAGGTCTCTAAAAGCCAGCCAGCACCAGCTGGGCACGTACTGGACAAGTTCTTCCCTGGGACATGACCTTTCTGTCAAAAGCTGGGTGATTCCTGCTTGCACTGAGGTTTTAGGGAAGTTACTGTATGTCCTAACTGCAGTCAGCACTCATTGTGCTTTGTTGGATGAATTTGAACCACCAGAGCAGAGTTTTGGGTTAAACTGCTTTTCTGAGGATATTTATCCTGGGGTGTTCCTCAGAGTTTTATAAGGGGGGGATCCAAAGCAGGTAGAATTAACATTGCTTTCCTTCATTGACAACAAACTGCATCATTGGGGTTTTTTGGGGGCCCATTGGTGGCATTTGGAGGAAGACTTGTGTTGGGTGTTTCTCCCTTTTATTGTTACTTATTTTTAATGCTTTTTAGTGTACATTCAGCCATTCCTTTTTGTCCCACACCTAATTGCTCCTCAGGGAATCCTGTTCCTTCCTGTCCCCCTTCCTAGCCCTTTTACTACTGCTTATTCGCTTGCTTTCTTCTCCTACCTGCAGTTCCGTTTAAATGAGTTTGGACTGTTAGAAATCATTACTGAAGCAGAAGCAGAAGCCATAAAAACTCTTCCAGCCTCAGCAGTAAATGCCAACCCAACCAGCTTTGCTCCCGCCGCTATCAACGCTCCCGCTGCCTCTGGCACTGTTTTGGCAGGTGAGCTTTTTGCTGTGGAAGAGAATATACAATTTCTGCAAAAGCTTCTAGGAACAGGTCTGACTGCAATGTGTGTTTCAGGAGCGTGGTGCTCCCTGCTGCAGCCTGTGGAGTGAGTCACTGGCTTATTTTGAACATTTTAGGAGTATTTAGAGTGAACTCAATTACTGTGTAGTCATAATAGTGCCTGGCACTTGCATTGTGCTCGCCCTTGTGGAAGGTAAGTGTGGTTGTATGAACGATCTGGGCTCGATGTGTCGGTGTAGTTAAACATCCCTCTCGTGCTGAGTTTTAACTTCCATCCTGGGATCTCTTTAAGTGGTGATTCTGGGAAGTTGGGGCCCCTTTTTTCCAGGGTAGTGGCTCAGTGATGACATCAATGTTTCTCCTTAACACCAGTGATTGACTTGGCATGACAGCAATTAAGTCTGCATCTGTATTAAATGAAGCTGCCTGGCTTGGGACTTTGAGACTGGAGTGCTCTGGTCACATACACCTTAGTAAATACTTCCAGCCTCCAAAACAGAGGGGTTGCACCCACTGAGCAGTGTCTGAGCTCCATGCTGACTCCTGAACCGTGTTTGGGGATTGCTTGGGATGCTGCTAGGTGCTGTAGGCCAGAAGTGCCCTGGAGCTGGAGGCTGAGCTGCAGGACCTGGCACTGTTTGATTTCCTGGGGTAGCTGTGCCTTAGCTGACTTCTTTCAGGGGTGACAGACGCTTCCAGCGTGATTCCCCTCTCTGGCTGCATGCGTTGTGCAGGGTGGGGCACGAGTGGATGGCACAGTGCTGTGCTGACCTGGCATTCCTGGCTCAGGATGAATCCCCAGTAGTGTTGTCTTTAAGAACATTCTTGAGGGTCGATCTCCTCTAACCTGGGTCATTTCAAGAGATACACTGTTAGCCATAGGAGTTTTAACTGTAATTGAAATTAGGGAAAAACTGAGTTTTATCAGGATAATACAAGCATGTTGGTGGACATGCACATCGATGTCATGGACAAGGAATATCTCAGTTCTTTGCAGACCTGTTTAACCAGAAACCTCCAGAAACCATTTTATCCAGAAACCTCCTACTCTGTTTATCCAGAAACCAGTAGCTCAAACCAGAATATTTATGTTAACCTCTGAGCTCTTTCATTCCAGACCACTCTTGGTTAAGCTGGCAAGCCTCTCTCACTTTGGTAAATCACTCATTTCCTTTGATTGAATTACTCTCTGTTTCAATGAGTAGGTGTGACTGAGTGTCACCCAGAGAGCACTAATGGAGACCAGTGCTAGGGAGTGAGTGACAATTAAGAGCTCACACCCCCAGAGTTCCCTTAGCCATCCAGTGTGAGGTCATATTTTAAAGATGCTTTTGGTTAAAAGTGACAGTGTGTGGTTGTGGCATAGCCACAAGCCCTTGATAGATTTACCTGATGCCTTGTAGCCAAACAGATCTTCTCAGATGGTGGCAGGAGACTTGAGAATTAGCTTGGGACACAGAGGCACCACAGGACAGCAGCTGGAGCCTGTTCAGTGTCTCATTGTCTTCAGTGTCACCGGTGCATCCTGGTGCGGTAACGGAAAGGACGTTAACTCTTGGCAGAGGTCTGTTGGTGATGCTGGATCCCTGGTCAAGGCAGGGCTACAGCACTGAGGTCATGCCTCTGGAGGGAATTTCTTCTTTGAGGAGATAACAGTCTCTCCTCTTGTTGCCTGCCAGGACAAGCCAGTTGGCTTTCCCCAGGGTTGTGATGGAACTATTTGTGTTTTCAGGTAGGAAGGCTTTGTACCTGTCTTCCCTGCTGGCTTTTCTCATCTCGAATTTCATTGTAAGCTCTGCAGATTCACTTACACTTAGAGGCATTCGCTTATGCTCCTGCTGATTGTGGGTCATTCTCCTTGGCTGTGCCAGCTGAGGACATGTCAATCCATCAGGTGAAGAACAGGCTCTTGTGTGGACACCTCAGCACTAAGAATTGTTCACACCTTTTAGTCCAAGTGCATTCCACAGATCAGTGTGACTTGTAATTGAGCAGAGCTCTTTGAGCACTCTCGGTTCTTGCATGTTTTCCCTGTTTTGTCTTTTCCCTGCCTGGAATCACTGGTCCCTGACAGCACAGGGAGAGGCTCTCAGTTGGGATCCAAGCAGGCATGCATGTGCTCTCTATGTGGGCAGTCTATATGTCCAATTCCAGCCAGGACCATCTGACATCCTACTGGACTACAGGGAGCAATCAAATATAAATGAAAAACGTCAATCCTCTTAGCAGAACGAGTCCAAGTACTGGTAAGGAGACTGGGAAAATGGCTTTAAACAGAAGGCAAAGTGACTCATATCTCAGCATTCTGGATTGTGTGGTGTGCTTTTTCTTTTTTTTTTTTTTTCTTTTAAAGTGTTTAATGGTGCATTCAAAACTGGATTGATCAAACCAGTGCACACAAAAAGTGCCACTAAATGCAGAGTAGGAATGATGTATACATAGGAGCCCCCCTGCACCATTTGCACTTCAGGTTACTTCAGCAATAATGTGCTGGGATAGTGTAGATGCCTGGTAACGAGGACCACTGCAATTGTGTTTTGTTAAAATATTAAACATAAATACATTTGCACTAGGAAGAACTCAAACCATAGGAGAAAGTAAACAGAAATGATACATTGGAGTTATTCCTTACCTTTCCATGCTTTCATTCACATGAAGGATTGAGATATAGAAATAATTGTTTCTATTCTCCCATCAATCTTGCTATTTTTGGAGGCTGCCTATGAAGGATTTCCATATATACAAAGTATATATAAAGGCAAAAGTTTTTAAACTTAACCAACTGTGTTAAAAGTATCCAAACAAGATGGACTTGTTTGACATTTGTCTTTCAAGTTACAGGGTTACTAAGAAAAAAGAAATCAAAAAAGATCTGTAACTGTGTCCTGATTATAGCCTTGAGGTTATATCTGCCTTTATCACTTTTAAAGGGGCAGGGTTTCTCCAAAATTAAAATATTACCAATATTTTAAAGAAATTTTAAAGAAATTTTAAAGAAAATTTTAAAGAAAAGGGGTTTTCTTTAATGAGATGGTGTATTTTTTCTATGTGCCAACACACAGATAATAATGAATTGCCTCACAATGGGCTACTGAGGGTCACTTAATGAAAGTTTGTGAAGGACTTTGATAGCTCTAACTGCATGAAAGGTGTTTTAACATTTCAATTTAACAGTTGTCTTTTTGTCTTTGCTTCTGCAGTGCCCAGAGAAGGCGTGCCCTGCTCCGATACCCACACCTGTGAGCCGATGGATTGCTTTGAGAATGGAAAGTTTTCTGCTCAAACAGGCTCCCAGCAGCACAGGGACAGGTAAAAATACCCAGATTCTTCCTGTTCTGTGTTTAAAAATATTTAAAGAGAACATTGTGTTAGAGAAAAGTGTTGCTCCAAGCACGTGTTACCGTGGCTGAAGCAGAGCCGCCAGCGCAGCTCTGCCGATGACCTTCCTGTTACTCTGAGGCTTGGTCCTCATTTCTCTTCCTAGCCTGAGGAAATGCTGGTTGTGTGCTTGATGACTCAGTTCCCCATCCCACTACAAATAAGGATGGTATCTTAACTTTCTGTAGAGCTGGAAAAAGACAAAATTAAAAATGAGCTGCTTTGGTGGTGAGGGCTGTGCTGGTAGATGGGAGTGCTTTTGAAAGATAGATACCTGGTGAATCCTGCAAACTGAGTCACTTCTTTAGGTTCTCAGCCCAGGCATCTTCATTCTCCTAAAGAGGTGCAGACACACTGAGAATACTGCAGGAATATTGTTGCACTTTTAATTCGATTTTGTTTTCAATTTTGGATGTTTAGTGATACAAGAGACATTCCAGATGATTGCAGAAACAGGGGAAATAGTAGAAATCTTAATACCAGCAGTGGCTGTCAGGTGAATGAGGCTGACAGACCTGTCAAACGTCTCCGAAGGAAGAGAAGACTGCTTCTGGAGTCTGAGGATGAAGATGAAAATGCAGATGAGGACGAGGTAAATGAGGCTGCATGTATTTTCTTTAAAGAGAAGTGTGAAGAGCAGGGGCCATTCTCTGTCTCAGATGTCACTGTGCCATGCAAACTGAGCTGAGGGAGGTTGTTCTGTACCCATGAGAATGGTCTGGGTCTGATCCTGATTTACATCAGGAATGAGAGTGTGTGCTCTGAAGTCTGAGGAGTCACATGGGTGAATAGCTCATGTGAAATCAAAGTCAAGATTTCAGGCTGTAACTTTGGAGGTGTAGTTACAGCCCTGTGCACCAAGTGTATTTCACAGTACTGAAAACACATACCTCCAAAAATCCTTTATCTAACCATAGTCAATCCTGTTATGTGGTATTGAAGATTAGTGTCAGACCACAGCATTTGATTGCTTTTTATTATGTACTTACCTGTACACTCAGTACACTACCAGAAACCTGTGTTAATGGTGGATGAATAGAAATACCTCCATCCTGACCTGGTCTTTTCTTAACTTTCATTAAGCATCCTCCTCCCATTAGGGTCCCTTCTTTGTACAAGCCTGCACTGCTACTGTGTGTGCAGCATCTCAGGCCTGAACCACTTTATTGATCTTCACATACTGCACCTGCTTTTGTAACACAGAGGCACTGGGGTAGGTGTTTGTTGGTAGTGCAAGCTGAGACTTCTGATGTCATGAACAGTTTAACTCATCTGGTTGCTCAGCTTTTCTCTGTGAGGTGTGTAAGATGTTTTTAAGTACACATGTTTTCAGAAGTACTTGCATTCTGTCTCGTCCCCCTTCTCCTCTTCCTCCTTGTTTGAAACTGCCCCCCTGTCTCTTCTGGGGCATGTTTGGCAGGCAGCTTTGCATTTCAGATTTTGCCCTTTTTTTTTGTTTACTTTGAGAAGTGACAACCCTGGGTGAATTAACATGAGTTTGGAAACCACACAGAAAAAATGTGACTGGCAATCTGGCTCAGGGAGACCACATTTTCTGGGGTGTTCTTCTATGACAGCAGTTACTCAAAGCTTCTGCTTCCTTCAGGCCTTCATAAATGATTTTTTTTTGTGGCCTAGATGGACATAAGAACCTCTGAAAGGTGAAGGACAATGGAGTGTTACAGTAAGGTTGCTTATGTGAGCAGCAAATCCTGCATTGCAGAAAGCAAATCCTGGGTATTGTGATGGAGATTTTGGGGCTGGGCTGCTCTTCAGTAGCCATATTTAAATGAACTTTAGTAGCATATATTAAATAATATGTAAAGCACTTTGGAATACTGCAGGATTGAAGTTCTATGTGTAACATACCCTCCTAATGTTCTTGCAGGGGTATTAAAAATAAAATAATGCTAGCTAATAGTCCTGTTAGTTACATGTTACATCCTTATTGTACCTGCATTGTGAGATGATCAAAGAGGGAGGAAAAAACAATATTGCTAAACTTTTTTTTAACATATCTGTGTCTAGGAGAAGAATAAATCAAATAATATGAAAAGCCGCAGAAACACTAAACCAATAAAACAAGGTGAGCTAAGCTCATAGTCTCTTTTCTTTAATGTTTATAGATTTTTTTTTTACTAGCTATTATAAAATGAATAATAGTAAACAGAAGAGAAAAGGACAGTAGAGCTCATTTCACATTCAGAATAGTTTATTAGGTACATAACCCTCTTACCACAGTCAGTCTTCTGAAATGTATTAGCAAGAATATACTAGATTTTACTGCATGGTGGGCACAGTGTTGAGTATCCAGGAGGAGACAGCCTGATCCAAAGCTCACTGAAGACAATAAGAATCTTTTTTCCATTGACTTTGGAGAGCTTCATAGCCACAGACAACAAATACTAAATAGAAAATAAGTTGGAAACAACATGTGATTGATTATTGACTTTGGGTTAAATTTATTATATACCTTAAAGGAGTTAGCATATGTAAACTGGGGGGAGATTTTTAATAGGCATTTAAAATGTAATTTTCTGTGTATATGACCATGGTCCTACTAGAATGGATCCAAGCACCTGTCTAAGTTGTTGTTTCTGTGTACTGGAAGCTGCCTGTCTAGTAGATGCATTGTGGTATTAGCAGGTTATAAATATATGTGTGTATATATATATATAAAAAAATCTTGTGAACTGAAAAATTCACTTGGTTTTTCATTTGTTTTAGGTTTATTTCAGCTGCAATTATATGCCTCTTTGTGCTGTCTTTTAGTTGATATCTAACCCCTTATTTCCTCTGTGAAATATCAGGAGAAGGAATTATTTTCCACAATTTAAAATTACATCTTATCCAAACTTTACAGTGGCAACTTTCCATGGGCAGCTTGCCAGCAATCCGGGTGCCACAATTCATTTGACCTGGGATATAATATATATATATATTTTTTAAAATGAGAAATGAGCATGGTTTTCCTACTGCTGGAATTCAAACCTTTCCTCAAAAGTTGGGTAACACTGCCTCCTTTGGGGTACAACTGCAAAACAGCGTTGGTGTGTACGTGGGAGGAGAAAGAAGAGAGGGCAGAGTGTGAGGCAGCTGAGAGAAACATTCATTTTTCTCTTTGTTTTTGATTGCTTAGTTGTTCCTGTAAAGAAGAAGGTATGGAACTGGGTTTCCTACTTAGAAGAGGAACGGATGCCAGCTGCTCCCCTTAAACTGTTCAGAGAGGTTGGCAGCTTTTTCAACTCTCTTGTTATGTGTTTCTCAGGCAATAATCACAGAATTACTGACTCAGTGGAGGTAGGATTGGAGACAGCCCTCAAGCCAGCAGTTACTTTTATGAGTTGTTTTGGTGCAGGCAGGCAGTAAAACCCCCACATGTTTATTTCCAGCCCTGAAGCACTGTAGAAACAAGCATCTGCCCTGTGAATCTGATCCCAAACCAGGGTGTAAAAAATGTTGCTTGAATCTCACTCAGAAATAAACAATGCCTGTTTCAATCTGCTTTGGGTAGCTCTGGCTAAATGGGCTGTTAGGCAACCTCCAAGTAACGTTGAAGAGGGACAGCTTAATGTCTTTTGTATGTCCTGTGGTTGTCCACCACCCCTTCCAGCCTTCCTCTGTAGGAACTGCAAGTCAGTCAGCTCTGTGAATGCTGTAGGTTGTCTCAGTGAGAGGTGACTGTTACGAGGGAGGGTGGAAGTTGTGTTCATTCATGGCCTGATGCACTGAAGGTGGGAGGGGATGAATTTAGCCTTGGTGAAGCTCCTTCTGCACTCCAATGCACCAACCCACATTAAAAGTTCAACTCCCAGTGAGCTCTAAGAAGCCACGGGCTGTTGGCACCTCACAGAGTGAGATGAGAAGGAACACCAGGTACCTGCAGTGGCTGCAATAAGCCATTGGCAGTTCCAGTTCAGATTTCTTCTTAAGCCTTTAACTATACTTCAGATGTTTAATTTGGATTAAGACTGTAGATAAATGAAAACCACAAATGTTTTCTGGAATGACTGTGTAAACAGGCTCCAGATCAACCATGCCTTGTCCATTTTACCTTTGGAAGATGAGAAATTACCTTTTGGGAAAGGCTGACCTGCTGACCTCGTGCTGACACAGGCAAAGTGATTGTAGCTTTCCTGGCTCTTTGTTTCTGCCAGCCCTCCTACATTGGGCTGTGAAGGGGATTCTTTTGTGTTAAATAGAGCTCATTTCTGCATCTGCTGGAAGATTTGTTCATAGCTAATTGCAACAGGCTCGTGGTTCAGTGTTTTTGAGAGATTAATTAGAATAACAAGTAGATCTGAAATGTGTTCATCATGCCATTACTGATCTCTGTACCTGTGTCTGTCTATTAAAGCTGCAATCATTTAGTGAGAGAATTTTTTTCTGAGTTGAAAATTTGAAGCCTGAAGTATATCTGATGACTGCTCTGCAATAGATTTTTGTCTTTAGGAATTAAAAACAAATGTTTCCTTCTTCCCCCCTCCTCACAGTATCAGTCATTCCCACAAGGCCGAAATGGATTTAAAGTTGGAATGAAATTGGAAGGGCTGGATCCTGAACACCCCTCTCGATTTTGTGTTCTCACAGTGGCTGAGGTAGTTGTTTTTTCTATCTTTGCTTCCTAAATGTACATTTAGGATTTTTTTTCAATAAAAAGTAGAAGCATAAGAATAATAGTACTTTAATTAATTAATGGTTAGGAGGAGTTCAAGGTAAGACTGAAGGAATAGTGTTATATGATTAAGGATCTATACCTGAAATCCTACTCTCAGATTTTTGCAGTTGTAACTCACAGTAGTAAAGGGATTAATAAATATGAAAAAGATCAGTTCAGTTAGGCCCCAAGACTTAGTAAATACAAGCAAATGGAAATGCATTTATACTTCAGTTCTGTGAAATCTGTGTCAGATCTAGTATAGACATAAACATTCTCCTGCTGCATTGGCACTCAGATATTGCTGCACAGGAGTGTGTGTGTGAGGATGGAAGAGGAGGCCAGGGAAGTTACACTGACCCATTTTATATTCAACTTTTTTAAGTGAGGGAAGAGGAGCATGGAAACCAGGAGATCTAAAAGAGGAAAAAGAAAACTGGACTTTAGAGAAATAAATGAGATGTATTTACTTTTATCTGTAAATCCAAATATGGAAAAAGTGTTTGATTGATGTTTTTCTTTATAACCCTTGGTGATAATCAGAGCTCCCCTCGTTACAGGTACAAGGGTACAGAATGCGATTACACTTCGATGGTTATCCAGAGTGCTATGACTTCTGGGTTAATGCTGATTCCTCAGACATCCATCCTGTTGGCTGGTGTGAAAAAACAAGTCATAAGCTGCTCCCTCCTAAAGGTATGGGGAAAAAAAATAGAACAGTGTACAAGAAACCCCAAATTCTACTAAGAACTAGTTGTCCTGGCTCTGCATGTTTCATTTTTAGTCTGATTTCATTGTGGAACTCGATCTGAGTGGCTCAAAGGGAAAAGATGTAACTAAGATAGTGAATCATGAAAGAACAAAACAGCTTCCTTTTGATATTCCCCAAGATTGACGCTGTTAGTCAAATTAGAAACTCTTTACTGGACGAGTGTGTAAAGCAAGGAGTCTCCTTGGGGTTCAGAATTAGGTTCCTTCCTGCATTCAATTTCCTAGAAACGTTTGAAGGTTGAGATTAATGATTGGAAATGAGACTGAAAAAGAGAGAGATGTTTCAGCTGAAGTGCATAACCCCTGAAGACTGCAGAAGGGCAGTTATCATGCAAAGTTCATATTCTTCCCAGGTAATTTCCATTTCTGAAAAGCCAATCTCAATGTAACGGGGCTGTGTTAAACAATCTTTTTATCTCTATTCTAGGTTTCAAGGAGGGAGAATTTAATTGGACTTCCTATTTGAAGAATTGCAAAGCTCAGGCAGCTCCAAAAAGCCTTTTTAAGACCCTCAGCACTGTAAGTGGTGATATTGAATACAAGATGTTTCAAATAGGCCTGATGCTAAGTGAGTTTTGACCAGAATATTTATGTGTTTTTAATACGCTCGTGTCAGAGGTGCAACCATGGTACAATCAGATGCAAGCTATTTCCTGGTGTGATTTATTTTTAAGATGGGAAACTAGTGCAATTTTTCTTCCTTCCCCCAGTCACTGACTTTCCAGAGAGAGAATTTGTATTGCCCTTCCTCCTTAATACTGCAGAAAAAGATTTACTCTGCCATTTACTAAATATATTACAATGGTCTGTTTTGCTGAGTCCCCACAGTCAAGATATTTGTGTCACTTTACTCTAATTTAATAATTTCCAAAATAATTTCTGGTTGCCAGCAGCATACTCAATGTGCACCATGGGATTCATTCTGAGACTATGGATCTTGAGCATTTGTCATCCTTCACCCACTGTTGCTTTCTTTTTGGTTGTTAGCCTCAGTGCCTGTATAATGCTCCCTCCCATTTTGTGTCACTCAGATGACACAAAGTCCACGGTCTGGCAGATTTGATGCTGCAGATGGACAGAGCACTGACTTGAGCAGGATCAAGGCCTAACTGTGCAGCTCTGCTCAGCTTCTGAGTCAACCTTTTTTCCTTGAAGACTCTCTAACCTTTCTGCTATTAAGAGAGGACCTGCAATGCTAACGCTTAATCCTCAGTCAGTGCTCACCCCTGCAAGGTGTGTGCATCTCTGCCTTTGCATCTGTGTTGTTGTGTACCTGCAGATTCTGTTATTTGAGCTACATCAGCTCTTTTTCAGAAGTAGTAACAATCATTCCCAGAGCAGATGGAGATCTTGTCTGTAGACCTCTTCTTAGTGACTGTAGTGTGTTTTGGTCTGTGGGTTTGGGGTTATAACCTGCAACAAATGAGTTTATAAGGATAATTTGAATGGCCTGATTTAGAACATGGCTGATTTCCTTTTCCTGATGTCCTGTTCCTCAGCCTGTCACACCCTCTGGTTTTCGTCTGGGAATGAAACTAGAGGCAGTGGACAAGAAGAATCCGTCGCTGATGTGTGTTGCAACCATCATGGACATGGTGGATAACCGCCTGCTCATTCATTTCGATAACTGGGATGAGAGTTATGACTACTGGTAAAGAGATTTTATTTCTAATATATATCTGCAAGTAAACTGTGGTTTATTTTGCTCTTCCATTAAAGGTAATATCTAATATTTTAAATGTAGTCACTAAAGTTGGGATCTTGAATTGATTTGTGAGCATCTGAATAATTACTTTGGGTTTTTACAAAGTGCCAGTTGGCCAGTAGCTTGCCCTCCTGTTTGAGTGCTTGTCAGTTGGCTCAGTGCAAAACCAGTGAGGTTAGCTTGAACTGTGAAGCATTCAAGGTAAGAAGTGTTTGAGGTGATTTGAGTCAGGTCAGGGAACATTCATGTTGTTCATTCTTCTGTCAGAGCTAAAGGAAGAGTAAACTCCAGTAATGACATCAACTGGAATTTGAAATGTCCTCTCCTCCAGGACTAGGCATGAGAGTTGCCATATCTGTGCAAACATGCATTGGGAAACAGGCAGGGCTGAAGGCAGTAAAAATAATTCCCATTTGCTTTAGTAGAGTTTGGCCAAGGCCCTTTGAAAACAAAAAAGATTGCCAACATTTAGGCTTTTAAGTCCTGACCTGCACTAAAGTTGTTCTGCATCTGAAAATCTTGTTCCCCTGCCCTCGTGCTGGGGCCAGGTGGAATATTAGTCAAGGAAACTTTTACCCTCTTAGTCTGTATTTTCCAACCTACATGAATGGAGCAACTTTCATTGAATTTGTCTGTGAAAGCAACACAAGGCCCATGCTGATCAAACAGCCCAGATTCAATCAGTGTTCTGTGTTCTCTCCCCCATCTCCTTTTGTTTGTTTTGGTTTTTTTTTTTCAGAATAGGCACCTGTTTAGTGGCAAGTTGGTCTTTTCTTTCTTTGCCATACATGATGTAGAGCTTTGGCACACTGGTGTTGCTATTTGCAGGACTTTAGATCTTGTTCTTTTAACATTTTAGCTTGTGAAGCTTTGTTTCCACACCATGTTTTGTGTGGAATTTGAAAATTTTAATGGGAAACACAAGCAAACAAAGCTTCAAAGTAGAGCTTGGCTGAAAACACACAGGTTTTTTCCTAGATCTGAAAGACTGCTTTAGTCCCTTCCTCAGAGCAGATGTGACAAAAGGGGCTGTCTCAGATTGGCCTGTTGCCTCCTTCAGGGACTCAGAAGATCTAAACATGCAATAAAATTGGGAATCAGGCAAACTACCACTAAGTTTCAGCTAGAATTAATGGACAACATGCAGTTCTTGGCAAAGACCTTACAAGTATTTTCCCCTTTTTCCACAGGAATGGTGTTTCAGATGGGGATGAGGGTTTGTTTCTTTTGTTTCTTTGCTTCTCTTGCATTTTAGCTTGGATGATCTATGTCCAGGCTGAACTGTGGTTGGTATGGCCCATGTGTAAAGGGCTTATCTTGGTTTTTTTTAAAGCACCAGGCATTCTTCTTAGTATTTCCCTATCTTTTGGAGCTGCTTGAACCTGGTGTTCTAAATTCTGACGAGGTAATGCTTGTCTTTTACACCATGATCACACTCACTGAAAGCATCTGCTAACCCAGCAAAGGCATATCAGGCAGCATTTGAAATTCTGCTTTTCTTTTTGCTTTAAAATTCACTGGTGCCAACTTTCCCTCTTTGATTCAGGTGTGAAGCTAGCAGCCCATATATTCGTCCTGTTGGCTACTGCCAAGAAACTGGAACCCCACTGACAACACCACCTGGTATGTTAAAAGTGAGACTTATTTCCTGCCTCAGTCAAAAAACCTGCAAGCTTTGTCTTCCACATAATCACTTATTTGCAAGTTACAGCTTCCATTCAGTGCCTTTTTCTGTACTGACTGGACAGTATTATTGTTCATACCTTTTGCCACTGCATTTTATTTTGTTTCATACCTCTATCAAAAAATGGAATGAATGGAGTTGGGTAATTTGTAATTGAATTTTATTTTAGAAGGGAAAGATCTTTGCAGTATTTGCTGCATTTCCTTTAAGATGAGCTCGAAGAAAGAAGAATCAGTAGTATGATTAAATCAGTATTATGATAAAATGGAATTTCTGAAAATGAAGGAGTAACTGAAGCCACATCTCTTTCTGCTGCACTGGAGTTCAGTAAATGAAGAGAATGTTAGCAAATGAAAAAGACAGAACCTACAGGAGAATCAGTGTTGTTTTCAGGCCTTGGAAGTGCTCATACACCCTAAAAATAACAAAAATTGAAAAATTATGTCTGCTGTTTTCTAGATTGACAGCCCTGGAGCCAGGATTTCTGTAATTACTGTGTCTGAAGTTTATAGAGTGGGTGGTGCTACAAGATCCCTCTGCACTGGAGGAACTGGCCTCTGTGCCTTTGCTGCAGAAGAGGTTGTAAACACTTACTCTTCGGCAACACCACATCTGTTCCTGCTCCTAGGACGTGTGACAAGGCTGTGCCATGCAGCTCCCCTACCCCCAGCACCATGGCCTGTGCCCCTCAGCAGAATCTGCAGTTAATTCTCATTTCTCTGCTGAGAGATTTACGGGCAGCAATTTGCAGACAGTCCTGAACATTTAGTCCTTGCACCCTCCTGCCAGAAGGAAACAATACTGAAGCTAAAAAATACTTGAAATAGGAAGGGGGAAAAAAAGTAGAGCAGTTTCTGGATTGTAGCTGCCAGGGAGAATCATCCATGTAGGTGTCTGAGATGATGGTAACAGCAATGGAGCCTTTTATCTCCAGACTACTAGTTGTACTCAGCTGTGGGTAAGTAGGTAGCAGGAGACAAGAAGTTTCTACAGTCTTGTAGGCACTCACACATAGAATAGTTAATAAAATAGGAAATTAACTTTGTGATGCCATTGCACATCACAGAATCCTCTGACTAGCTCTTAATTGGCAGCTTTCTCTAATAGAGTAAGAATTGATTAAGCTGTACAGAAATGAACTCTTCAGGTTTTCAGGTCAGGGTTAAAGCCCTGTGGAGAAGCCAGGGGAAACTTGCAGTGCTGCTTTGTGTGCTCTAAGTGGTGTGTATGAATAAACAGACCCCTTTCCAGTGCCATCCATTGTGAGTGCTAAATTAACATAATAGCCATGTGTTATGTAGTTGCTTTTCTGTTGTTTGTAAAAATAAATGTGGGTTTTTCTTACTTAAATGTTAATTCTCTATTTTTATTTTTTTTTCAGGATACAGGGATTCCAAAGCCTTCTCATGGGAGAAATACTTGGAAGAAACTAATTCCCAGGCAGCTCCAGCAAGAGCATTCAAACTGGTTGGTGGATTTCTTTGATTGTCCTAGATCAGGAGGGTAGAGGAAGCTGCTGTTGTCTACCCTTTCTTGCTAGATGCTTTATTTCATGGTGGTGTGTCTGTGCCAAGAGGGTGAAGAAAATTAACTCTATCTTAGCAAAAGCAGGATGTTTATTTTGAGCCTGAGTTTAAGATTATCTCTCTCTGCTGCTAAAGCAAAACTCACATCAGACTACAGGAATTACAAAGAAACAAAGCCATGAAAAGGTGTCTTGGAAAGGATTTTTGACTGAACATCTTAAATTACTCCATTAGCAGATGTGGGAGAAGAAACACACAGATAGTGGTAGTTGTCAGAGGAATTTGGGAAGGGCAGGACCTTGCCTCAAATAGGGCATGGAGAGGAGAAAGAGCTGGTCTTCTGCTTGAGATTTGGCTGCCTGGGCAGAGGGGATCTCCCAGCTGACATCTGAGCAGGACTGGCGCTGATTGAACAGACTTTCCAGACTCTCCTTCTGCGACTGGGGACGTTTGAGGAGTGGAGGAAGGGGTGAGGTGTGTGTATGTGTTTGTGGGGGGAATGAGAAGTGTGCAGTTCCTCCATCAGGTGTCTCCTCTGCATCAAGTTTTAAAAACTTCTCTAAAATATTTTCACCTTGCAGTTGTGCAAATTCTTCCCCTGGTTGGTGAGGCTGGAATGAAAGTCAAGTGAGAAGTTCCTATCAAGGACTTGTATGTTCTCATAGAGATCTCAGTTCTTCTAGGGAGGAACCAGCTGCACCCTCCACAGAAATAAGCATACTAACAGATGAGGGAGCATCTCTGCCAAACTCCTAGATGGAGTAAGATCATCCTGCAGACTGAATCTGAAGATGCTTCTCTCAACCTTGGGAGCATGAGCTTTTGTTTCTTACATTGGAATCCAGTGCCTTTGTCTGGAAGCTCACTGTGAGCAGAGACAAAACAAAAGCCTTCAAAGTAACTTCATTCAGAAACCCCATACTTTTAAAGTTGATTTATTTATTTATTGTCTTGACAGCTTCTTCTGCCCTGCTGCTTACCTTGCTAAACTTTGCAGTATGTTTGAAAACTTTTCTGTGCCATTATGACACTTGTCTTGATTCCTTTCGATGAAGTTGGTGTTGCAGGTTAATACCTGCTGCCCTCCCGTATATTTTGTTGGTAAGCTCTTTGGGACTGAGGAGGAAAAGCAATCAGGGAGGCCTCAGATAAGGGAGGTAAAAATCCAGCCAGACAGGTTTGATAATTGCTAGATTTCAGCAGGTGTCCATCTGAAGTTGTTGCAGGTTGCAAGGTGGGTGTCAGAGAATAGGAAGAAGCTGGTTTTGCCTCTTTAGAGAACTGTTAAGGCCACAGCTGGAGTTATCTGCAGCACAGTTGAACTCCAAAACATCCCTTGGATTAAGGTTTTCTAGAGTTGGGCAGACACATCTTCGATCAGGCAGCGCAGCATGTGAAGCACCAGTGTGCAGGATAATGGGTGAACCTTGTCAATAGGACACATTTGTTGTCCCCAGTGTAGGCTCAGCCTTTTTCTGAGCTGAGCTCATAAAATCCCAACAGTGCTGGAAAATGGGAACCTTCAGAATACAAGAGTGAAAGAATGCAGCAATTGGTCTTCTACACAATAGAGGAACAATAGAAGTAGTTTTGTAGAGACAAATATTTTAGAAAGATAATAGAAACTCTTCATGATACAAAAAGAAACAGTGGAGCGTGACCTAGTTTTAAAACTCCCAGTCTGAAGTCCTCAGTAATCTGTCATTACAGCATTGTTTCCATAGATTTTCAGAATATAAAATGTATTGAGGAACGTCACCCAAAGATAACAGGGCTTTGCTCCAGACAGGGAGCGTTTTCAGCACTGAGCACTCCCTCTTTTGGATTCTTCCAAGGTGAAATGTCTTCCCATGGGGGAATGCAGCTGCCTTGGCTGCCTCCTTTCCCGTTTTACCTACCTCTCTGCAGCCATTGCTTTGTTCCTTCAGGTATCTGTCTTTGAGAGAATAGTAGAAGAGCCAATTCTGGCTCTCATGAAACTCCAGAATATAAATTAGCATCCAAGACTATGTTTCGAAAATGAGACAGGAAAAAAATGGCATTTGATACATCAGCAGTTAATAGAACTCTTTCAAGATCAAACCTCGTTATTTTTCTGGCTTGGCTGGTCTGAAGTGCAAATACATGGCACAGTTATTGATTTTTTTTTATTATTATTATTATTATTCCAGCTAGCAATTACAGAAAATCAGTACATAAAAATATGGGTTGGGAGCCAGAACAGGCATTTCTCACTGAATTAGTTTCTAACAGTTATCAAGAGCTATCTCACATAGTCTGGAGACACTGATCATCAGCACAAATAGCAGATCTTGTGTATGGATTTCTACCTTCTCCTCCACCCAAAAAGGCAGGAGGAGACAGCTTGGTTGTCAGCATTGCTATTTCAGCCCATTGTCTTGGGCTGTCAATTCAAAAACGGTCATGAACAATTGCCAAAAAGGCAGCAAGACTTAAATAAATAGCCCAGCTCATCTTCTGGGCAGGGTTTTGTTGTCTAGCACTCAGGCTCCTTCCTCAAGGAAGATGGGCAAGGTTGGCTGGTTCAATAAGATGCTCTTAAAACTAAAAGCAGTTTAGATTGTCTGGTTTCCGGTGTGTCATGAGGCTGAAAGCCTGTGGATAAATGTCTGTGTCGAGCTGAAAAGACCAAAGAGAAACTTGAGGTTTGGAATCTGTAATCCCCTTAGCTCAGAAGTGGACCTCCTTCCCTGCCCCCAGCTACTGGAGGGAAGAGTGATTAGAATCATCTTTTCATTACCCTGATCTTGTTCAAAGACATATTTGTCATCTCTTGCTGAAATCCTGACCTCTGTGTGCAGAAGTGAAGAAGGATGTGTTTTGAATGAGTGTCCAGTGTCCATAGCCCCCAGCTAAGGAGGTCAGAGGAGGAATTTGCAGTCAGTCATTTAAAGATAAATGGTAAAAAATGAAAAATGCTATCTGTTATTTAGAGGTTTACATCTAGAGGTGCTGCAGAGGGCACACATCAAGTCAAAGGACATTCTGGAGTTCTTACAAAGTCATTTCACTGCTGAGGTTTGAGAGGAAGGGGTAAGTCAGCAACTGCCCATGGGAGACTCCAGCTGCTGGAGCTGATCTCCAGTCCCAGCACCACAGTTCCCAGCACCACAGTTCCCAGCAATTGTCAATCACAAGCAGATGTGGTTGTTGCCATGAGAAGTAGGTGGTATCCTGCTTGATGGAGGTAACTCTGTCATATCCAGGTGCCAAGAAGGAGGTGGCATAGTGTAGTGAAGTGAGACATCAGGCAGTGGTGAGTTTCAGGTGTTCAGTTTTGAGAGTGGTGAACTGGCCACTGTCCCTGTCAGATGTGAAATCATCTCTGTGCTGTGTTTGGGAGTTTTGCTGTCAGGCTGTGCAGTCTGTATGTCTGTGGAGCTTGTGGTGGTACCTGGCTTTTTTTCTGTTAGAGAAGTGCCTCTTGCCCTGGCTGTGAAATGCTCCTCTGCACTGAGAAAGCTCAGACTTCACCTCGAATACTTGTGGGCTGCTGACAAACAGACAGCTTAATCCTCTAGGAAGCTCTGATTTTAACCTCTGGAGTAGTCTGCCGTGTGAGATCAGGGGCCAAAGCTGCAAAGGCATTTGAATGGTGGATGAAAACTTCAGCACATTTTATTCAGAGCAGGGGGCTGGCTCTGAACACCCAGACTCTTTAACATTCCGCTTACAATCCTCTCTTACAGCGTCCTGCTCACGGATTCCAAGTGAATATGAAGTTAGAGGCTGTGGACAGAAGAAATCCCATCTTGATAAGAGTGGCAACAATAGTTGATAAAGATGACCACCGCATTAAGGTATGACCTTGCTTCAACGTGCAGAGCCCTTGTGCTGAGGAACATAGTGATGGCAGTACAGAGAACACACCCACTTGGTATGAGGAGCAGCAAAGAGATGCCTTGCAGATGATCTAGCCTACAGGCCTGCCCAGCTGGAAATAATTTCTGTTGTTTTGTCCTGTTCAAATCTGATGGAATTGCCTGCTATTGTTAGTTCCTGTTTTAATGTAACTATTTTGAAATAACATTTGACAGCATGATTTGCCATCTCTCAGAGGTTTTTGTGTGATCTCTGCTGTGAAGGCAGCATTGTGTTCTGCTGGTGGGAAGCTACCTGACAATTTTTTTTTTCCTAGTATATTTAAAGGAAAACCCAAAGCAAGTTAAACCCTGGAACATCTAGGAAATGAATTAATTCTCCAGTATGAATTGATTACATAAATGCATTTTAACTAATTCTTTTCGCACTCATATATTGTCAGAAAAAAACCTGATGTGCTTTGGCTTCTGAGAGATTAGATATCAGCCAGCTAAAGTAGAGGCTGCACTGATGGAGGCTTCTCAGCCACAGGTCTCCTTCCCAAAGAATGATTATGTGGGCAGGAGTAGAGTTCACTCTCCATCAGCCATTTGGTTCTCAGTCTCATTGCTGTGACTGAAAGAAAAAGTCAAGTTTTGCCAATATACAGTAGCATGATACTCATTTTATACATTTCTTTGAAACTTGGCCAGTAGCCTTTAAACTGCAGTGATCCTTAGTCTCTGTTAACCTGACCTGGATCTGAGCTAACTATTACTAGTCCCTTCATCCAGCAGAAAATTCCAGCGTGTTCACTGCAAAACTCAACAAATTTGGTGGCTTGTATGGTATTTTAGGATCCTCAGAAATAAAACAATTAAATAAGCAATTGTGTTTGCATAGATTTAGTCTTTGAGTATAGAGGATGCTGGAGCACCCCATGGTGCTTTCTTGCAGACCCTGTGATTTGACTGTGTCACCAGAACCTGGTTGTTTTGGAAAACAAATAGTTACACTGAGCACAAAGGACAATTGTGCTTGACTGAAAGAGCAAGGTGAAACAAAGGGGGAAGTCAGAAGAAAAGCTGAGTCATGTCCTTAGCTGTAACTCTCACTGAGACTGTGTGCTTCTTTTAGATACATTTTGATGGTTGGGACCATAATTATGATTTCTGGGTCGATGCAGACAGCCCTGACATTCATCCAGTGGGCTGGTGTGCCAAAACTGGACACGATTTGCAAGTCCCTTTAGGTAAAGTAGATGCCATCCTACTGTAATGTTGACTGATTTCCCTAAGTGCAGCCTACTCTTCAGATGCAGGGAGCATTTTACAAATCTGCTTTTGGTTTTTTTAATCACTAGGTGCTGTTGATGAAGTGGGAGCAGTGGGACAAGCGTGTCCTACTCCAGGCTGCCACGGTATCGGTCACGTTAGGGGACCACGATATGGGACACATTACACGTATGTATATGAGATCTTATAAGAGTTCTACCTGCAGGAGTCTTGAGTGCTGTCCATAATAATAATGCAGCAACAAGCATCTGCACTGCACTGAAATTATCTGAGTGTTTATTCTGGAGATAGCTATAACTGCAATTGCAGCTCCCTCTTGTGTCTAAATGTGCTATTTCATCATAAATTCAGTTTATACCAGTATAATTGTTACAACTGGAATGCAATCCAACGTGGATTAATACACTCCCCATTTCTACATCCCAGAGTTACTGAAGGAGGTGTTTTTGTAAAATAATATGCCCAAGAACAGCATGCAAGGAGACAGTTACAGAGGGAGAGAGTGTGGGCAGATTATTAAAGTAGAAGAGTGAGGATTGCTAGCTCATGTCTTGTGCTCTGCCTTTTGATTTCTAATGTGCTTTTGGTAAAGGAAGGTTTTGCTTGATTAAACTATTTTAAAGAACAAGAAAATCTCAGATGGGAGATCTGAAAGTCTGTTAGTATATAATGTGGTAAAGGGCTTTGAATTTTACAGAGTAAAAGTTGCAGGACTCTCTTGTTTCATTAAATATTGTTCAGACAAGAAAGTTACAGAGGAAGAGCCCTTCCTTTTCTCTAAGGTGACTTTAAAAACATGACTTTGGTTTCTAATTCTGCCATGTGGTCCCCCACTTTCCCACACCTAAAACTGGGTAATAACATCTCCCTGAATGTTTTTGTCCTCACTCTTTCTGGATTTGTTGATGGATATGTCTGCCTGAGAGTGGTAAGACTGTATGACTTAAAAACATGCTTTGTCATCTCTCTCTCTCTGTTTTTTGTTGTTGTTTTTTTCCTTTAACACAGGTTAGTTGGCTGTCCATATTCTGATGTGAACCTCCACAGAGAAAACTTGTTACAGAACCGCCTGAGCGGGGAGAGACCTTCCCCTGGCAACAGCATGCAGAAAGCCAAGAGGCTGGAGAATCCTGCCCCATTTCTGGTGGGAGCAGGAGAGTCTTCTCAGGAGGACTCTCCACATTCCAGGTGAGCTGAACCATTTTCTTGGGCAGGTACTAGGGAGCAAAACCATTTCACAACACTGAAAAACACAGGAATTGGCAGAGAAGCAGCAGAGCACTGAATTCATCTGTCTGTAATATTGACCCATGCCCCAGACATTCTTAACACAGAGCACTGCACTTTTAGACCCTCATATGCCTTAATAGGTTTCTTGATTCCTTAATCCTCCTACTCTGGTCACATTCCAACAAAGGAAATTGCATTCTGTCTCCATAAATTTTTCCTTGCTTTTTCAATTTAAAATATATTCTTTTCCTTTGTTTCCTGTTCTAAAACTGTCAAGCAAGGTTATTTTGCACTATTAACCCATAACTGCAATCCACCCCAGAGTCGGGGTGCATGACACTGGTAGGCCTAATGACCAGATGTGTATCACGTGGCAAACAAGTTGAGTTTCTTCAGATATTTTATTTTCTCAAAAGAAAATTTTGGAATTGAGTATGATTGAAGCAAACTGTGTGTTAGTTCTTGGACTGCAAGTTAAAATGTGTCATGGGACAGACCTGGATATCAAGGTGTTTATTCTTGTCACCTTTAGTCTGTATGAATCCAGTCTCACTAGGGCAAACTCCAGCAATACTTTTGGTGTTTGTTGTATATGAAGACTTATATACACTTTAAAGTTCATTTATTTACTTAGATTTATAACATTTTCAAGATGTATTTGGCCAGAAAAAAAGAATACTTCTCTCCCCTCTCTGGCATACATGGCCCAAGTTTGCTTCCTCCCATCCCAGAAATGTGCAGGCATCTCCATTTCCTAATTTGAGCACCAGAATTGATTGCATTTCAGTGAGACTGTTACCAGAAAGCTCCCTGAGGAGCTTTAGGATTCTCCCAGAATAAATGGCATTCTAAAATTGTGATACATTTCTATTCTCCTAAGTATTCCCTTTCCTGACAGCAGGAGGTCTGAATGCAGTATACAAATCTGATCATACCCTGCTGCTTGTCCTTCCCTGGGCAACCATGTAGCTCAGTTTATACATCAAACTCAGTCATGGAGACTCTTAAATATTATCCAGAGGTATCAGGACTCAAAAATCTTAAATCTCTTGATTTCACTGTAACACAGGCTTCAGTGGGTTTCTTGTAGCTGCTGGGATCTGAGCCTCAGTCCACAGGGACTGATTTATTTCACATAATCTCTCTCAATCCATGCTGAAGAGTAAAAAGCACTTTGTACTGTGCCAGTAATGATGTGGGGGAGAGGAAAGCTTCTACCACTAGATGGTAGTTGTTGCTCTGTCTTGCAAGGAACAGCCAAGTTTGCTCTCCTACGGGAATAGGGAACAGAGGATGTCAGTTTAGCTACTATCATTTATCTGTCTTTCCAGAAAATCTGCACAAGACAGTGAAAAATCGTGTCAAAGCAGTGTTCACAGCCTGTCAGAACAGTCTGAAAACAATCAGGAGAGAGACTGGGGAGAAGAAGATTCCTCTGCAGACATCAAAGCCAAACCAAAAAAGTAAATACGATTTTTGTGATGAATTTTCATCCATTAACAGTTGTGTTTCTTGATGCTGCTGCTAGATCTGAAATACAGATGTAAATAATAACTTAGAACATGGTCAATCTCCTCCCTTCCTCCCATTATTTTGGGCCCTCTCTTTCCTGCAGTAAACTCAAATCTCACTTCTAGCCCTTTAATAGTGCAGTCCTTACCTTAGAGGAGAGATCAGGGACAGGGCAGTGCTATTGCTTATTGTCAGAGGGAAAAGTGTTTGGTTCCTAAAATTAATAGAGAAGAAATTATATCAATTAGTGTATCTTCTGAAATGTTTTGTAATTGATGCTTTCAGGCTGGGGTGCTCACATGCCTATATAAAGTTCCAGCTGGTGAAACAGGAAAGCAGTGGGAAAGGTTGGTTACATTTTCTTTCTTTTTCTGTGTGTGTTCATACATGTGCAATATACCACAGTCACAAGGAGTGTTTTAAACTTTACAGCTTTTTTTGTCTTTGATTCCACAGTCAATAGAAAGCACGTGCTGGAGGTGATGATAATGGTAGTCTTTATTCCTTCAAAATGAGGAGGAAGGGTAGAATTACTGAGAAGTGAAAAGTTTAATACTTTATAGAGTGAAGCCTCATATTTACCAACTGAGAAGTCAAGCTTGCACCATCTCTTGTACCACTGCCTGCTCTCCTGAAGTGGCAAGGGGTTTTTGTTCCTCAAGCAGTCAGTGACCATTCTGCTGACAGAGCCAGCAGAGGTGACAAGGGAGACCAGCTCAAAGCCTGGCAAATAGTTTAATTTCCATCAAGTCCTTTCTTTAGATCCCACTAGGTATTCAGAAACATAATTGGAATAATTTTGGGTGGTGACTTTTTTAAGGTTCTCCTAAGGATGGAAAAGAAAACAAAAAATTAAATGGAAGAACAAGGCTGTGGGTTGTTTTTTTTTTTCTAGTACATGACAGGTTAAGTTATAAGAGCAGCTTTCTGATACCACTTCAGCAAACCATATGCTTAACTTTCAGATTTACTATAAAAAGCCATTTCAGAGAACTGAGCTGACCAGGCTTTTAGGAGGATTTAACATGGTAATAAGTCTCCAATCAAAAATAGCTAAGCAGGCACAAACTGGGGCAGGTGCCTAGCCCTTTTTTTTTTTTTTTAATTCTCATTTTTACCTAGTGCTGACTTCTGCAGTCAGAGCTGGAGAACTCTGCCAGTTATGAGCTGCAGTTGGAGCTGGCAGGGAAAGCTGTCTGCCCTCCCCTCACATTCACCTTAAAGACAATGATGGAAATCAGTGGAGGGAAATTCTGCAACAATCCACTGACCTGTAATTTTGTGATTACCCAGAGCTTTCATCCCATCTACATTTAAACTATGAGAACCCTGCTTCCTTCTCAAAGGGAAAATAATTTGTTTAGGTTGTGGTTTGGATACTTCCCCCCAGGATTTCGGCTTAGTGAATGTACTCAAACCACCACAGTGAAGAAAAGCAGAGAGCCTGTGATAGCAGCAGTGTGCACCCAGCAGGGACATGGCAGTACATAAAGCCTTGGGCACAAATAGGACCTCCCATGGCAGTGAGGTGGGGACAAGGCCAGCTGCTGCCCCTGTCACCAGGGCACTGGGGGAGGCAGGTGAGGAGTAGGTGACAGCTCTCCCAGGAGCAGTCCCCTTTGCCCTGTTGTCACCAGGAGCATCACATCAGCTCCTGAACTGAGCAGTTCTTACTCAGGCTTTATTTTTTTAAAAATCCTTCCTGTTTGATGTCATTATTAGAAATAGAGACCTGTATTTGATGCTGTCACACATCCTGTAGGAGGTGGTGATGAGGTAAGGTGACACAGCTGGGGACAGGGGAGTGACCTTTCACTAGATCAGACTCTCCCTCCGGTGCTGCTTTCACTTTGGCTGGTGAGGAGCAGGCAAATGATGGGAATTTGCTTTTTCTCTAGAATACTGTTTTCCTTTGTGCTTTACATGTAGTGACTGGCACCCCCCCCAGATCCTTACACACCGTCCTGCTGACAACCGGCTGTGCTAACACCGAGCGCACCCAGCAGAGGCGGGCGGCAGCCAAACCTTTCTGAAGGCAGGAACACAACCAGGGATTTTGTAGGATTGCCACGGGATGGCACCAGGCAACCTGCACAGCCTGGCAGGGCGAGAGGACAGCACAGGTTAACTGCTGGAAACCAGAGGAATGTTTCCCATCTTGTTTCCATCCTCTGCTTTGCTTCCTGTTGTATAACCAGGCAGGTCCCTGTGGGACCATGACTCTGCACTACTTGAGTGATCTCATTAGGGAGGGGTGATTTCTTCCCCCCCCCAAACCCCCCCTTTTTTTCTTTTTTTGCCTTGATTTTTAAAGCTTCCATCACTTGACACTTGAGGAGGGAGTTGATGTTGATGTCTGGAGGTAATGTGCAGCACTCCTGGTCTGGGAGTCCCCTGGGGAGGAGGCCAGCCCAGGCCATCAGCTGGCATGCGTAGCGTTCCTCGCAGGCTGGCTACAGCTGTGAGCTGGAACGGTGCCATTTAGTTTCCAGCCGAAGATGCTGTTACCAGAACTCCTCCACCTTGTCAATAAAACGCTGCAAACATCTTCTCTGTTAGCAGCATGACATCATTTTCCAGGGAAGAAGCTGACGATAAAGCCTCAAGCCTGGCAATCTTATCTTATCTTCCTCCTTCTCTGGAGGGTGGGAAGAACACCCTGAAAGCTCAGCGTGCCATGCAGTAGCCCTGCCTGGCCATCTGCTCGCCCTGCCTTGCTTTTCCCTCCAGAGTGTGACCCTTCCTCCTGCTTTATTGTAATTGCTCCTACTTGAAGCCTTGCTCTCACTTGTCTCATTTCTTTTTCCAGTCCCTGATTTGGATCTCCAGCAGGCCCTCCACCAGTCCATCTTCATGCCTTCCCTGGCCTCTAACCCGACCCACCGCCTCCATCTCTGCTGGGAGAAGCACTGCAAGCTCTTGCCAGAGGTCTCGGGCCTCACAGCCAAACACGTGGCCAAATGGACTGTGGAAGAGGTGAGTTACCTGTCCCCTGTTCTGCTGTCTTGGGGTGTGGGAATGCCAGAGCCCTCCTCATCTGGAGTGCTCATTGGAACACATCCTTATTTCCTGTCCTTTGCTGGGCAGTGCTTTTCTGTTTGCTTTGCATATGCCATAGCTGACTCAGCTAGAAGTTATACCCAAGTCTCATTATAAAGAAGGGGAAGGATCCCTATTAACCCTCTGGAGTCCATGGCTCCAGTCCCTGAGTAGAACTCCCTCCCTTTCTTTGTTTATTTACCCCTTGATCTTTTAGTCCTCAGGCCGGAAACATGATTGTGACAGCAGATTCCTTTTCTCTCTGCTCTCCCTCCCCCTCTCCTGTGACTTTGCTGCTGATTCACTTTTACATTGCAGATCATTCCAAACTGCACTGTGCATGCCCACTCCTCCTGCATCTCCCTGCCTGATTCCCCTGGAACAAAACTGCCCAGAGCCTGACCTGATTTCTGACAGAGGTAGCTGTGCAGCTGGGGATATGCCTCTGCAGTCCCAGCTCTTGAGATGTCTCCTGTAATTAGGTGGCTTGTGAAAAAGCCAGTCTCTTTTGGGTGCTGAGTAGTTGGTTTTTGCCTGGATGCCTTGGGCGTAAATAATATTTGTATCTGTGCTCGGGAAGCGGTGACAGTTTGGATCCCGGCGCTTAATCGCAGGCCACTTAATTCAAGAGAAATGTGCTGTCATGTGCTTGCAAGGATGTAGGTAATCTGCAAAGCAGGAAAAAGGAGCTGTTCTTCATGATGTGTAGAGGATCTTCAGAGACTTTTAGAAAGTGCATTTTCCCTAAGTGCCTCTTACATCAGATAAATCCAATCTTGACTTCGCTCTTCATGCTGCAGGACAGCTAGGAGACTGGTGGGATTGTAGTATCACAGGAGACAGAAATCACAGCAGTTGTGAAGGAGATAGAGCAATTAGTGTGGCTGGTTTAAAAAGTGGTCTTTTTTTTTTAAATAAAAAAGTGTTTGAATTAAATTCATAGCAAGGAGGAAAAAAATCTCTCTGAAAGATTTGCTGTTTGTATCCTTCTTTTGAGAAAGCTTTCAGTGATTTTTCCAAAAGGTCTTTTTGAAAATCACTAAAGGCAGAAGCAGTTAATCCTCTTGACATGAAAATCAGAATCTCTTTCTTTTGGATAAAACGTGGAGGCTGGTTCATGGAAGAACAGAGTCAGGATTCAAGCCAAATAAAATTTGTCCTTTGCAGTTGACCTTTAAAGCAACTGCTGGGTAAATTTAACTGGGATATTAGTTTGATAACAGATGAATGTAAGCTGGAACCACAGGGCACGAATGCAGGGCACTCTGGATATAGTGATTCAAAACCCAGGATACACTGAACCCTGCTCTGTGCTGCAGCCTGAAAGAACTGATGAAGTTTTGATGGCCGGCAGAGTGTGAATGGTGCATTAAAAAGATCAGTTGCAGCACCACAATGGACTGGCTAAAGCCATTACAGGTTTGGTTTTGTTTTGAATTTCACTAAAGTGGATCTGGTTTTGCAGATTATGTTCATCACAAATTCCCATAGGAATCAGTCTGGTCTCTGAGCACTTGCAGGATCAGCGTGTGCAGTGAAATGTAGCTGCAGGTCTGGAAGATGAAAGCAGCAGGACTTTCTGTGTTTTAGTGAGTCCAAAGTAGATTTGATCTGTTGGCATTTGGGCTCCTAACATCTTCCTACAGGGCAAACATTTGCCTTTGAGTTGTGCTTTGAACTCTGCTGCACAAAAGAGGCCATTCTGCTGTTCTGAAGCAAGAGCAATGGGGGTGTAAAATTCCCCTTTGGTTTCAGACTGAAGAACTGTTTTTATTTTATAAAACCCACATTAAGGAAAAAAAATATCTTGCTTTAATTCTCTGTTGGTTGAGAAGAGCTGAAATGGCAGGGCAGCAGCAATATTTATGGGGCCTCAAGCTAAGACACTCTTGGTAACACTGAATAGTCAAGAAGAGTACTTTAATGCAGCTTTGTTATTTATTGAAAGCTTCCTGTCATGTTTTCAGAGCACAGTGAAGGATATTGAATCACAGAAGAACATTAATATGTGCTCGAGTTGTATTGTTCATTAGTTAATCCTGCATCAGATGCTAATACCTTGTGGGGGTACTGTCCCCCCTTGTGGGGACTGTCCTTGTGCTAATTGCTTGTGGGTTATTAAATCCCAGTTAAACCCAGCTCCTCTCTGCATAGTCTCACCAGGGCTTGTCAGTTCTGCTGTAGCTTGATATTAAAGGGGTTCAGGATGAGACTACCTTCAAATTTCACCCACAAGGGATGCCAGTACTATGCTGAGTTCTGGGATTGCATCAGCACCCTCCATGGAGTTTCTGAGGTGGTGTCAGAATTACGTACAACTCTTTTTCAACCTCCTTCTCTTTACTACACAGTCATAGCGTAAGGTGCTTCCACCAGGCAGCTCTGTGAGCACTGAGGGTGTTACCAGCAGGAAGGGCAGGCAGGCACTCACCTCCTCAAAGGAAAAGCCCTGATCTGCCTGATCCCACATTGCTCCTAACCTGTCTGACGCCTCTCCCACCTTCACCTTGAGCTCCTCCAGCCTCACCCTTTCCCTTGGTTCAGGGCTTCACTGCCACCGTTGTGGGGCTGGGTTGGTTTCCTCAAGCTCGTGGTGTTGCTGCGTTTTGGCCTCGTGCACCCGAGCTTCCCTTGTCTTCAGCTGCCACCTTGGTTTGGGGACTCTCCTCCCCCAGCAGTGATGCACCAGGCAGGTCACTGCAGCTCCATGGAACCCAGGGTCTCTCTCCCAGCCTGGGGACCTTCTCTCCTGTACTCTCTTGCATCCTCCTTCCCTCCCCTTTTCTCTATTTATGGTAAACCTCAGGAGTCCTGTTTGTTTAAAAGGCCATTCCTGTGGCGCAGAGTGCTTGCAGTGTCCCTACAAATGGCTTCTGGGACAGATCAAAGGCCTGTCACTCAGTGTCTGTGACAGTAGCCAGCAGCAATTGTGCAGGGAAGGACAGAGGAGCAAGGCAAGTTCAGATCATTCCCTGGAGATTTCTACCAGCCTCTCAAGACCACAGACACTAAAGGATGCTTATCTTGCCCCGAGGGGTCCAGCTGTCTCTTAAATTCTGGAAGATACCAGACCCTGCAGAAGGATTTTCATTTGTCTTTTAATTATAAGGAGAGAGGGAGAATTCAAAAGGAAAGTAGTAGTTTGTTACTTGCTTATAAGCTTATAGGATTTTGCACTTCTATTTGGAATCACTGCACGGTGGAGATGTGGATTTTAGGGGTTCCCTTTAAAATGGAGCCATCCCTAGAAGCAGAAGATAAGGGTGAAGCATGAGAGGGATGCTCTGTTTTCAGATTATGTGACAGAAACAACAGGAGTCAGAGCTGTTCACCCAAAATCTGCTACTGCCAGGGTAGAGCAAAACCAAAGGGCACGCTGGCAGCTCCGTTCCTGCGTGGTTGGAACTGGGGGAAGGGAACAAATATCAGTCAAGTGGTGGGATCAGCTGGAGAGGCAGTGACACGATTTAGGAGAGACTGACAGTCATGGGTTAAAGGGAAGCTTGTATTTGACAGTGACCCCTCCTAACTGTTTGTCTGTTTGTATTCATGGAAGAAATGTCACATCTGTAATAACTCAAACGAATATGCCTCATGAAACAAAGCTGTTCCTGCAAGGGAGCATCCAATTAGCATGAGATGTTTAATCTGATTATGCCTCAGTATACAAATCTTCTATGAACCGGTGAAGCTACAGCTGGAGAAGACAATGTCTATTAAGTCATCCTCTGCTGCCTTCAGGACTGCTCCTTGCACTACTTAGTGTTGTATAATGTAATCCAAGGGCTGCTTGCATGTCTCTGGGGAGATTATTTCACATGTTAACAGATTTCCTGCTTAGAAAGGTTTTTTCCCTTATATGAAACATAATTAACTTTTACTTGTTTAATCCTGTTGGTTCCATGGAACCTGTGTACCCACCACAGATTAAATAAAACCCAAACTCCTTTCCTTCACAGCTCTTCTGCCTTCTGTAGGTTGATAAATTAGCAGTACTCATTTGGTTGGTTTATCTTGTCTGTTAAAGGGATGTCATAATGGGAAATTAAATCCTTTTTTCCTTTTAATTTTACTTTCCAACAATATCATACAGAAGGTGAAGTTGTGGATGGATTTAAAATAATATAGCCATATATGACTTCTAATCTGTAAAAATATTGTTGGTATCTTATAAAGATCCTTTTAAGCAATGGAGAAACTGGACTTTTACAGAAATATAAATGGTCAGAGTGTTACAGGTAACCAGAATACGCTTTGCAGGGGTGTTGCAGCAACAATCCAGTGGTGTTTTCATATATACCCTTCATTAATGGGAGAGTTATAAGTATGAAAGTTTTAAAAGTTCTTGTGTATAGTACTGATGTACAGAAATAGGACCTTTTTCCTTGATGATACCCTGTTTTAATTGTCCATGTTTCCCTTTTCCCAAATGGAATTGCAGGTGGTCAGCTTTATCCAGCGTTTACCTGGTTGCAAAGAACAAGCTTCTGTTTTCAGGGAGGAGGTAAGTGAAGTCAGCCCAGATCCTGTGCCAGTGAGGTGGTTTTGTACCCTGTTCCCCTGGGTCACAGTGCAGAGAACACAGCCACACTTAGACCTTGTCATTATTGTGACATTTAGGAGGCGGCTTCGGGATGGAGCCGAATTCTCCAGCGTGGCTAATTGCGTTCTGCTGCTTTGAATTTCCTCTGCAGTTCCACTCACTGAGCTTATGCTGAACATCCTGTCTTGGACTATAGTGCCGTGGGTTTGGCATCGTTATAAAGATGTCCTGTTGGAATGGTGTGATGAGGATCTCATCTGCTCCCTCTAACGAGCACATATGCCTGCTTCCCTCGGTGAGGCTGGCAGGCACAGGGTTTCCCAGGAATTGTTTGCTTCCCCCATGGCTGAGGGGAGAGCAGGAGGGGAACCTTTCCTTGAACAGGCAGTGGTGGGGAAATCAGAGCCCCTCCTGCACACAGCATGTCCTGTCTTTGCTGCCACGTGCTGGGCTGGACTCTCTTCCCTGTTTGTGGTGCGTTCACCGCGGCTTCTGAGAAACCTCAGCTAGTGCAGGGTATGGCTGTCTTCTTTCTTAGCATGTTCTTTGCATGGGTCACAGACACTCAGGCTCTATTGAGGTGCTTCACCTTCCAGCCACGTTGCAAGTATGACTTGGAGATTCTTATCGTAGAATCCCAGACTGGTTTGGGTTGGCAGGGACCTTAAAGCTGATCCAGTTCCAACCCCACTGCCATCAGCAGGGACACCTTCCACTGGACCAGGTTGCTCAAAGCCTCATCCAACCTGGCCTTAAACACATCCAGGGATGGGGCATCCACAACTTCTCTGGGCTTCATAAGCCCCTGATAATTTGCACAGAGGTGCCTCCCCTTCTATCATCACAGCTCTGCTGCTCTAGCTGTAGGAGCTGGAGGGAAGGGGCTGTACCCTCTGTTCTGTGCGGCGCTGAGCGCACCCTCTGTACTGAGGAAAAGCGTCACACGTTGCAGCAACTGTAAAGGGCAGGTTTTTAATAGATGACTGCTCCCCAGAGCTGGCTGCTTTTCAGGATGAATCAGGCTTTAGTGCATTTTGTGGGCTTTATGTATCTGTATTTTGTTTTCCCTCGTTGTAAAAAGCATGCACACAAAATACAAAGCAAAAGCGATGGAGACTTGCAAACAGCACCATGCACAGTGAGTGTTACAAAGTAGTGGAACACTGTTTAATTGAATATTAAGTGGGAATAATGAAATGTAGTTGAATGAACCAGTCTTTCAGCATAGCTGAGTGTGAAAGGTACGTCCTGATTTCTCATGAAGGTGTATTCAGAGGTGAGGGTTGGGTAGGCAAGATGTAACGAACAAATCTTCTAATGAATCCAACCATTCCCAATGTGTTTAATTTCTTCTAGACATAATTTAAATGGATCCTGAACACAGTGACTGTTCTGGTTCAGAGAGCAGATAGCCATGTTCTAGTTTAAAACCTTACTTTCTGCAGCCTCAGTCTAGGATTCCTTAGGCCAAATGAGAGGGGCTTGGGTTGTTTTTCAGATTTATGTTCCAACCAAATTGTCAGTTTGAAATTAAAACCCTTTTAGCAGTTTGGCTTTGGCCAGATTTCAGGTGTGAGTGACGGGACCGCTGAGCTCCTCTCGCCTTGGCCATTAGCTGTAATCAGGCCTTTGAACACTGGTTAGGATAAATAAATCCCTTGCAGACCTGCCTTGGCAGGGGGCAGGGAGAGGGATAAGTTGCTGCTTACATTAGGAAGGAAGAGAACAAATTGTGCACAGAATTTTAAAAACCATCCAAATAAGATGGAACAAAGAAAGGAATAATAAAGCAGAGGCACTGATATTGTGCTTGTTTCTAGGTCCAGTTCAGGGAAGGTCTCTTTAAAATGAGCATCTTTGAAGCAATACAGTGAAAATGAAGCATAATAACAATATTGGGCTCAAAAGCATTGTGAAACATAGGACTCTCTTCCAGCAGCTTTCTGCTACTCTTGACTCTGTATTATTTAATTTCAGCAGCAGTCCATTTGTTTCAAGCTATTTTTAACGTGTTCATTGCAGCAGTGTAGGCTCTGGGCAGCTTGCAAATCAGATTCAGGGCTGTTGTGTGTCCATTTGCAAACTGGGAGCACTGGTGTCATTTCCAGTGTACACACTGGGACATTAAGTAACTTGTGAACAGTCTCTTGTGTGGTTGGAGAAGAGGAAAATGAATCTCCTGGCTCCCAGCTTTTTGCTTTAGTTATATGTTTGTTCAAGTTTATTCAGTGTATCCTCTTGCACCAGTTGTTGATGTCCAAAAGAATTTCTAGTTAGGAAGACTAGAGAAATAGAAGAATTGTTATTCTGGGTGAGTTTTGAGTGTTTGGTGTTGTCTGCTGTGCTGCTGAACATCAAGTGAGGGGATGAGATGCTGTCAGTCCCTGTAAATGGACTTTAATGGCATAATTTAGGGAGACACATATTGTTTGTCGGTGTCCATTAATTTTTGGCTTCTTCCCTGCAGCATTTAGGGTTTACATTAATTATATCTGTGTTGTCTCTGTGAATGTTCTTGTAAAACCAAGTAAATTTTTAACCTCTTCTTAAAAATAATACATTATGATTTCACTTGCTGCTGCCTCAAGCATCCTGTATTTTCACACAGTAGTGTGTTTTTCACTTGCTTACTTTGAATCTAATCAAATATCTCCTTGCTGATGGATTAGGTGAGTGTGCATGTGAGTCCAGACACCTCTTTACTATGCCTTGTTTTATATATAGCACGTGATATCTTTAACCATGTGCTAAGCAAGCCCATTTAGTGTCATTGAAGATGATTTCACAGTAACCTCCTGCCTCTCTCCTTCAAACAGAGACTTCTTGTCTCTGGGCATAGTACATTACAGCTGTGAGAGTAGCCAGATGTTCCCAGCTCAGGAATTATTCTCATCTGTAAGGTTTTTAACAGAGCTGACCAAAGAAAGGGGTGTTTGGCATTAAATTTTACCCTAAACAGCTTAACAGGAATTGAAGAGTCTGTGCAATGACAGTGTGTAATGACTGCAGTAGAAAATGGTGATTTTATATTGCTGATTGTCGTAGATTGGTGTAATATATTAATTCTTGGATAGCTGCCTCCTGAAGACTTGAGTTCTGGACTTCCTGATCTCATTTCTGGCCACAGATTGTGACTAGGCTGTAGGATTTTTGACAGTTGTTGGCTTTTTAGAGCAATTATAGTGACTATAAAGTCTAATGAACCAGCATCTTCCTCATGGTCTTTCCATCAGCCTGGCCCACACTCAGGCTTATCTGTTCCTAGGAAAAGAGCTGCTGGATGGGGTCTGAGACCCTTGGAAAGGGCAGCGTGGCTGGACACCTCACAGGGGTGTGGGTGCCAGAACTAGGGAGAAATACAAGAGCTGTGTTGGTACTTTTTATTCCTCATTTCAAAGTATGGTGTTTCACTAAACAACCAGAGGTGAGAATCCTGCCCATCTCTTGATGTTAATCTTTATCTGACGTTGTGTTTCCAACCTCCAGCAGATCGATGGTGAGGCCTTTCTGCTCCTGAACCAGAGTGACATAGTGAAAATCCTCAGCATCAAGCTGGGTCCTGCCCTGAAGATCTACAACGCCATCCTCATGTTCAAGTCTGCAGAAGACAACTGAGGAGGGCCCTTTGGCCGAGCCCACGAGGATTTGATGGGCACCAGATCTTCAGCTGAGAGCATTACAACGTGCCCAACAGGCAGATTAGGACTCTATTGTATTTTAAGTAGAACTTATTAAAAAAAATATTTTGAGGACATAAAAATCCTGCCACAGTCTGGAATATGGGGCAGCTTCACTTCCAAGAAGAGGATATTATTATATTTTGTAATTGAATTTGGTTTTGCTATATCAATCTCTTTTGGAGATCTAGAAGAAACCTCCGGTTATAAGGGGAATCCAGGGTAACGTTGGTGGAGCTGCAATAGCAAGAAGAGAGTGAAATGACTGCTGTGTCCCATGAGAGTGCCTGAATGAGAGACTGACTAATCACCAGCATGTTTAATATATTCTGTATGTATAAAAACTGAGAAAAGAGAGGAAGAACATAGGGAAAAGATGAACTTCAGAGCAACTCACCTGTATCCTTCAACGCTGTGACTCAAGAGCTGACCTTTTTAGGACTGACTTTTAAATTCCAGTTTCTCCTACTGATCCTAGTTGTTCTAATACCCTTGGCTATTGTGCTGCTTAACACCACAGCAGAAAGGTACCATGGGCAAAGGGTTTCCATCAGTGATGGCTTTTGTTGTTTCTGGTAATGAGCAAAATTCATTCATGTCACCAGGAAGCAAGCCCTGTGTAGATTGGCTTTGGGCAGGCAAAGATCTCCCATAAAGGTGTGTCCCACAGGAGACAAAGATAAATATTCTCACTGTAATTCTCCCATCAGTGCTTTTCTGCAACTGCTGTCTGGACCAGGAACATCTTATGGCAAAAATGGCACAATCAGGAGCACTTGGGAGTTGGATGAGTTCCTTCTTGCTAGGAATATGAGTTGGAAACCCAGCAGTGGCCAGCGTACGTGTACAGATGCAAACAGATTTCCTAGAAACAAGTTGCTTTTATTTTTGGACAACCAAAACTCATGAACACTGAGTGCTTTAGCTTTTTCAGCTCCCAGGTGGACTTTAGTCTGTTCTACCAAAGAGTTGATGTGCTGTAGCAGCAGAGCACCAGGTCCGCTGCCTTTGTGGTGGCGAGGCAGGCAGAGCACACAGGGAGGTTTGACTGGAGGGAGGCTGGGGTTTAAACAGGACAACGAGGTGAGAATTACTGCTCAAAAGAGAGCTGATCCGCGTCAGGGAGCAAAGCTGGTGGCTGTGTTCCCGTGCAGGCAGGCTCTGCTCTCCTGGCAGGAGGGGAGCACAAGTATTTCCTGCTCTGCTCAGAGTCAGAACATAGTTTTATGAACGTGCACTCGTGAGGAATTTCCACACCGCTACTTCCAGAGCTCTTGCCGTGGCAGCCCTGGGAGAAGCGGTCAGCCCTGCTGGGGCTCTGCTCAGTGTTTCCGTTCGTGCCTGGCAGCGTGCTACCTCATGCCTCTTCTTCTGGCTGCTCTCCCTGATAGGTGTTTGGCTGTGCTGGAGTTTAGCTAGAACCATCCTAGCTAGGGAAGCCTTTCACCCCTCCATTGAGAGCTGCCAGGCTGGATCCTGTGTGTGTGAAGCCCTCCAAGCGCTGTCGGTGCGTGCAGTGTGGGGAAGGCAGGCGTGCCATCAGCCTCTGCCCAGGGTTGCATGAAGTTCTCAGGGCACTGTGTGGTGAGATGTGACCCATCCATAGGCACCTCAGTCCCTCCTCTACTTGGCATCTTTGTCCCCAGTGTTGTCATAGTCTCCAGTCCTGCAGCTTCTCCAGGAGCCATCAGGAACTGAGAATGAACACGCTCTCCATCAGTGTGGTGACACAAGGGACACGCTTGGTCTTCCTTCCCTAGTCACTCCATGTACCTTTTCCAACCTTCCAGCTGTTAAGAAGGTCCTTGTGACTTTCCTAAAGTAGTAAGTTCCTTCAGATTGTCCCTAGAGCAGAATCCACGCCACTGAGGCCATTCAGTCCTGGATTAATATATAGAGCAAACAATTTGTCTCTGTACTTTGTATTTTTGTATAAGATGTTAAGGAGTTGAAACCTTCCACAGAGAAGATACAGGGGTGGTGGGATATTTAAGAGCTGAAACATTAAATATCAGCCAGGCAACTACAGGAGAGTAATTTAATGCAGTGTTAAGGACTAGACAAGATATGAATTTAATTTATTAAAATACATTTTTAGTATAATAACCCAGATATTCACCAAAGAGTCCTGTTCCTTTATCCTGCTCTGCACATCCAGTGTCAGCATGAAGACTTAAATTGTAAGTGGCATGTCCTGGACTCTGACACAACTCGCCTTCTAGGCAAAACAAAATTGTTTCCTGACAACTGGAGCAGAGGATCTGTAGCCAGACTGTTTTATTCTTGGCTCTCCATCGACTTAACAAAACCCTGAGTCCTTCTTTGCTCCAGTTTCCCCCTCTGTGACCCCCAGCCAGGTGGGGTGAGTGCAATTTCTCCTTGTTTCTAGCAAGTAGGTCCTGCCAGATTTTCTGTTTTACCTCCTTCCTTTGGGAAACTGAGTTAAGGGACAGCAGATTGCCTCCAGCAATAAAACAAAATATAATATTATTTCATCTCTCTTACTATATATAGATAGAGGATGAAGAGAATCGGTGAAACAAGCAATGAGATTCTAGTCACTGAAATTATTCAAACAGAAGAGAAATCTTTAATCCTAGGGGCTTCCAAGCCAGCTGGATCAAAGATGAAAATGTGTACTTGGAGTTTGTTCAGTGACAGCAAGAGGAGTGCTCTCAGCAAGGAGGGAGGAGGAACCCTTTTAGGGCTGGAAGGAGGAGGAATTTGCTGCTTGTGCCTTTTTTTGTAATCTGATAATTGTCTTTGCAGAGCAAGCAGGAACATGGACACATTTCTGACTGACTCCTTTTCCAAATATAGCTATATTCTAATAAAATCAAGCAACTTCACAATAACACGAGGGCAAAAAGATTTCCACTGTCTTCACTGGACACATTTTAAATTCCCTAATATTTACAAGACAGAAAAAACAACTCAACCAGCTGATTTTGGGGTTTTTTTAGCCCCATAACTTAGGAATTCACTGCTTGCCGATGCCGTTTCGCTTGCCTCGAGCCCTGCTTTCACGTGTGGCTCGGTGGCTTCTTTCTGCTGCCGCTCCAAACTCAGCTCTGCCTTTGCCTCCCTCCTGCTCCAGGTCTGTGGGATCAAAGGTGAGGGGTTTGCAGATGCCTTTGATTGTCTTTAATGCCTTGTTGTCTAATTTGAAACATGCACTTTGAAGCAGAAAGCCAAAAAGTTGTGGCTCTGTGGTGAACAAAGCTGGAACTGGTTAATGGCACCTGGTTTTAGGAGGCTTTTGTTGTCTGCTCAGTGTCAGCAGAAGCCAGCTGTTGGCCCAAGTGAACCCAGAAGTCACTTAGAAATAGAAATATATTACTTAAAAGCTACCTGGAGCTGTGACAGCTTCCCATGGGCTGGTGTTGCAATTGAGAAGTTTCAGTTCTTCATTAAAATGGATCTTATTTTTGGATATTTATTTCTCTATTCCTGGTTTTGAAATCCAAAGCAACCACATTTTTCCTCTTTTTTTTCTTTCCTTTTTTTTCTTTCCTTTTTTTCTTTCCTTTTTCTTTCCTTTTTCTTTCCTTTTTCTTTCCTTTTTCTTTCTCTTTTCTTTCTCTTTTCTTTCTCTTTTCTTTCTCTTTTCTTTCTCTTTTCTTTCTCTTTTCTTTCTCTTTTCTTTCTCTTTTCTTTCTTTTTCTTTCTCTTTTTCTTTTTCTTTTCTCTTTCTCTTTTCTTTCTCTTTTCTTTCTCTTTTCTTTCTTTTTCTTTCTCTTTTCTTTCTCTTTTCTTTCTCTTTTCTTTCTTTTTCTTTCTCTTTTTCTTTCTCTTTTTCTTTCTCTTTTCTTTCTTTCTTTCTTTTTCTTTCTTTTTCTTTCTCTTTTCTTTTCTTTTCTTTCTTTTCTTTTCTTTCTTTTCTTTTCTTTTTCTTTTCTTTCTTTTCTTTCCTTTTTCTTTCCTTTTTCTTTCCTTTTTCTTTCCTTTTTCTTTCCTTTTTCTTTCCTTTTTCTTTCCTTTTTCTTTCCTTTTTCTTTCCTTCTTTTTTTTTCTTCTTTTCTCTCCTCAGTCCAGAGTCCTGTTAAAATATTTCTGTGCCATCACCAACGCTCATCCTTGTAATCCAGTAGCAGCAAATTTCTGCTCTGGGTAATGAATCGCATTAAAGTTGGACAGAAGCATTCGGCAACCGCTGATAACAAAACTCTACCAGGAAAATAAACAAACCCAGCGTTCAGCCCAGGGGATAAGCTAGTTCAGCTGTACAAGATTTCCTGCCTGCTACTTCATGCCCTGCTTAGGGATTTATACCAGGGGAAGCTTTAAGGTTTGTGACATCCCCTCTGCCGTGTGATGAGCTGTGGCTTATTTATTTGCAATCCCTATGACTGGGACTGGAAGCCCGTGCAGGAGCATCTCAGTTCAGCCTCTGCAATGTTTGCCTCTTTTAAACCAAATACTTGAGCTTTTTTTGACACTTAGCCATGATGTTGCACTCCACCAATGCTTTCTTCTGGAAATGTGAATAAAATTAATATAAGTTCAAAGCTGGCTCGTTCTTTCTGGTTTTGGGTCTGACTCGGGCACGTGCTCGCGGGGAAGCTGGGCTGGCTCGCTGCCCTCAAGGGCTGTCACCAGCGTGGGTTGGTCATCGTGGAGGTTTGTCCTCTTGTTTTCCTCCCCCTAAACCTGGCAATCAAAACATAAACAGTGTTTTTGTCCTTTATCTTTTTGGTCAGGTGAAGCAGAGCTGTGGAGTTGAGCTCTCCTCGATTTGTACACAGGGCAGCATCAGCCTTGGCCATCACCCTCCAGTTCTCCACCTCTACTCAGAGTATTTCAATCCCTCACAATTTCCCGTCACAGACCATCCCAGGACTCTGCTGTCTTCCTAAAGCAGCTCCCAAATCTGAGTGTTTAACTAAGGAGAACTAGTTAAACTAGTGTTTAACCAGAGAGAACTTCGTATCAGTATCAAATCAATGCTCAAACTCTGCATTTTGGGGGTCTTTGTGTCTGTTTTACCTTTTTTAATGCCCTGCTGGGCTTCACTGTGTCCCCTGTAACAGTTCTAATTAACTCACCTGAGTGTTTGCTTCTGTTCTAATTGTAATTAGCTGATAAATTGCAAAACACTGTGCAATGTCAGTTGGTTTTCCCCCAAAATGAGGTGGTGGATGCTTTTGTACTGATCTTTTCTGATGGAGCCAAGAGATAGGTAGATGGATAGATAGATAGATAGATAGACAAATAGATTAGAGATAGAAATAGATAAATAGATTGACTAGATAAATAGATTTTGATAGATAAATAAATAGATTAGATATAGAAATAAATAGATTGGATAAATAAATTTGATAGATAAATAGATTAGGTGTAGAAAAAGATTAGGTATAGAAATAGATAGATTGACTAGATAAATAGATTTTGATTGCTGGATAGATAGATTAGATGTAGAAATAAATAGATTGGATAGATAAATAAATTTGATAGATAAATAGATTAGATAAATTGAATAGATAAATAGATTTGATAGATAAATAGATTAGGTATAGAAATAGATAAATAGATTGAATAAATAGATAGATATGATAGATAAATAGATAAATAGATGGAGCTGCACCTGCAGCACATCACCCAGCCAAGGGCAGGAGAGGACGAGAGCGCAGACCCACTTGAGCAGCTGAGATTAACAGACCTTTGGAAACTAAAAATATTGGAGAGCTGGCGCCCAGCCATAATTTCTAAACTCTCCCATCATCAGGGTAAACATTTGCTCTCATTGGTTTTTCCCTTCCAAGGTTTGGGTTTGGTTTTTTTTATTTGCTTCTATTTAAACCCCAGCTTGTTTGCTTTTGTTACCGTGCTCGGGTTCCCACTCTGGCTCGCTGGGATGTTTCTCGCGCGCAGTAACATCACATTTTTGCTCTGTTAATTCCCCGGGGGTGCTGTGGGGCTGCACGCTTGTCTGTGTCGTTGCACTTGTGGAATCTGAATTTCTCTGTGGAAATCTGAATTTCTCTTTTTTTTTAAAGCAAGATTTTGATGGAGAAGTCTCCCAAGAGCAGGGTGCATTAATCACCCAAATGGCTGATTAGATTTGCAGATCTGCTCAGGCAGACAGGGAATTTTTTATCCCGAGTCGTATTTCTCCTTGGGCAGGCAAAACCTGGAGTTTATTTTTTGCCTCCCAAAATGCTCAAGTTGTTCTGTGGTCAGCCTTGGGACTTTGGGGTTTTTTCCCCTTGTACTGGTGCCCTTGCACATGGGCTTTGCACACCCACTCGAGGGGTTGAAGGGGTCTCTCTGATTTAAAGTGAAGACAAAGTACAGTGGAAGGGACGTGCTGCTCTCATTGCTCCTTTACATCATCCTTCAGCAGAACTTGTCTCCCCTCCTGAGCCTGGTTGCAGCCCTTCAGACCAGCTCAAGCCACCTGAGCAAACTTAATGCTGCTGGAATCTTGTCAGGCTTGGGGCCATCAGCACCTCCCTGGGGAGCCTGTGCCAGTGCTCCACCACCCTCTGCCTCAAGAACCTTTTCCTCATGGCCAACCCCCCCTCCCCTGCCACATCTTCCTGCCATGGCCTCTGCTCCTGGCGTTGGTGGCCAGAGAGAAGAGCTCAGCGCCTGCCCCTGCTCTTCCCCTGGGGAGGAAGTTCCAGACCGCCATGAGATCTCCTCTCAGTCTCCTCTTCTCCAGGCTGAACAACCCAAGTGACTTCAGCCTCTCCTCACACCCTTCCCCTCCAAACCCTTCCCCAGTTCAGTGAATGCAGTCGTTGGTGGGGTTCAGGGGTGAGCCTGGCTGTGCTCTGCTCAGGTGGGACTTTCACGGCGGTGGCTGTACCCCGGCCATCAGCAGAGCTGCTGCTCCTTTCCCCAGAATATGCACTTGCTCCACTATTTATTGGCTTTGTGTGTCACTTCCCCTAATATTTTCTTACATCCTTGCCACCGAGTACAGCCTCATCTTATTAATTGCCCCGTGACGCTTTCTCCTCTCTGCATTATTCACCCTCCAGACACTCTTAATGTAAGCAAGAGGTTTTTTTTCCCCTTTTCAAGACGGATACATTTGCTGCTGGAAAATTTCCAGCCATTTGTCCGAGAAATGCACCAAAGCCTTGTGTGAGCAGCATATCTGTGCCATGGCCCCGAGAGGTGCCAGCACAGGGGCTCTGGCATCACCCCCAGCAAACCCCTTCCCCAGCTCAGAGCTCAGCGCCGGCGCCTTCGATGGCGTGGTTGTTGTGTTTACATTGTGGTTTGTCCTCAAAAACCAGGTTATGGTTTCACCAGGTGATGGTGAACTAGGTTATGGTTTCACCAGGTGATGGTGAACTAGGTTATAATTTCACCAGGTGATGGTGAACTAGGTTATGGTTTCACCAGGTGATGGTGAACTAGGTTATGGTTTCACCAGGTGATGGTGAACAGGGTTATGGTTTCACGAGGTGATGGTGAATTAGGTTATGGTTTCACCATGGTCAACCTGATGTCCCCACATATCATCAGTGCTGGATCCTTTTGGGCCAGAAAGTTGCTTTTTGCAGCAATTTAAGAAGCTGCTTCACCTGCAGAACATTGTCCAGGTTCCCTTTCAGCTCTGTGCTTGACTCAAATTACCCAAGTGTTTAAAAAAAAAACAACTGAAAAAAGGTTGTTTCCAACTGGTTTCCATGGTTGGGGTCGTGGCTGTACTGGGAGCTGGCAGGTCGGTGGGTCGGGGTTACCAAGCTGTGCCCAGTTCCTGCACTGCCCTCAAACTGGAATAAAGCTTTTCTGGGCTCAGGTACCCGGGGCAGGCGGCTCTGGGATTTGTTATCCCTGGCAGAAATGAAGCACAGGGAGGCTGTGGTATGTCTCTGCATTACCAAGTGGGACCACACAACTATTCAATGAGTCTCTCTAGATGGTTTTCACACCGTCTTGAACTCGTCTCTCTTATGGGTGGAATTGAAAAAGGCCAGAGAAGAGACTGGAATATAAATTTCCCTTTTCCCAAGCACGTCTCTGTTGCTGGTCAGTGGCTGGGGAAGGTCTTGCTCTTTGGTTTCAGTGAAAAACTTTTCCAGCATCTTCATTTCAGAAGCAATGCAACAGTTGAAATGTTGATTTTTATTTCTTTTTTCCCCATGAAACGGATTTTTTTTCTTCCCTGTGCTGTGCCAGAGCCTCATGCACTGAAAGAATTAACCTCATTAGTCTTCAGAGCTCAGTAGCACCTTCTCCATTCTTCTCCCTGGGTTGTTTTTCCTCTCTCTGGTCCTGCCTGTGGGATTTCCCTGCCGCCCTGTGAAGCTCCTTCCCCATCCATCAGTTCTTCCTGAGATCTCTTCATTCTGCTGCTCTCCCACAGTCAATTCCCTTCCCAGCCATGAATGCTGCACACGTGTGCATGAACCCACGGGCTTCCCCTTCTCTGTACCCCCATTGCCATGGTCCACCCTGCCCCGGCATCCCTCCCGGAGAGGGGTTGGGCAGCAGAGGACGGGGGGTCCCTGGGGCATCGCAGGGTGGAGGCAGCCCCGTGGATTTTCCCACCGGCTCCTCCAAATCTTGTCACAGAACAGCTCAAAGATGCTCTTGAGCAGCAGCAACACAGCTCCAGCAGCAACACAGCCTCCTCTGCGCCCACCAGGGTGGGCTGCAGACCCTTCCCATGGCCAGAAAGCCCAGGAGAAAAGGGCAAGTAGTACGTGGTGGTGTCACTGGGCTGCAGCCAAACCCAGCCACTCACTCACTCCCTGCCCAGGGGACAGGGGAGAGAACTGGGGGGCAAGGGGAAGGAGACTCATAGGGGGAGAGAAGAACAATTTAATCATGGAAATACAAGAAAACTTAAAATAATACTGATATTAAAATAATAATGATAATAATATTTGCCAATGAGTGACCCCCAGTGCCATTGCTCAGCACCCGCCCACCCAGCCCGGCCCGTTCCCAGAGAACGATCCCGGAGCAGCGACAATCCCGACCCGAAACCGCAATCCCGGGAGAGCCAGAGCCCGAGCGAGAGCCAGAGAGAGCCAGAGAGGAAGAGCCCCTCATGGATCTCCTGCCCATGGGGGACAGGAGATGGAACAGCCCCTTGGCAGAGCCCAATGCCCATGGAGCTGATCCATTGCAATGTTCCTCACCCCCCAGACCTTGCACCTGCAGACCAGCAAAACACAAAGTCCTTCAACTTCCAGTGACAAATGCAAACATCAGTGTGGTATTGATGTTTTCTCCTAACAAATCCCAGCTGAACCCAAACCCTAGCGCTGTTGGAGCTGCTGGAAAGAAACCAGCTCTGGCCCAGTTCCACACCAGGACACATCACTGGGTTCATCCAGCCAGAGTGAGGCCAGGCTGCAGGCAGGAGCACTGTCTCTCCTCCCACCACCACCACAAGAGCTGGGATGGGAAGACCTGAAATGAGAAGGAATCCCACAGAGCTCAGAGGAGGAAGACTCCTCTGTCACCAGGAGATGCTGTCAGGATCTTTGTGCTCCTGTAGTGCTCACCCAGCACCAGTTAGAGATCACAGGCTCAGAGGATAGGGGAACGCTGGAGATGTAGTTGCAAGTCTCCAGTGAAGGCAGCTCTGGGAATGCTTTCTCAAGGGATGAGGAGGCCTCTTTCCCACCCTCCCCTCCATAAATCAGCCAAGAAGTGTCTTCCTTGCTGCTTTCTCTCCTTATTGGAAGAGACCCATTTGGAAGGGAACTGCCCTAAACAACCATGAACCAGGCAGCAGATGAATGAATCATTTACATTTCAAATAAATAAAGTGGGGTTTGGCTTTGGATCAAGATGTGTCCAATGTTGTCAGTTTCAGTGTGAGTCACTTATACATCTATATCTATATATATTTATATATCCATCCAGGCAGTTTCTCTTATAAAATGTGCATGAGGACTTGATGGAAGCAGGGCAGGAACCAGGCTCTATTTTATTTTAACTTTCTTTTTAATATGACACTGAGTTATCCCCACGACGGAGCCACCAAAGCTTTTCTCTTGCCCTAAAGCCAGCGCTTGTTGACCTCTATTTACAATCAAAATCCATTCAAGACCCAGCGTGACCCAGTGGGTGACACTCCTGCGTGTTGCCACCCCATTTCCAGCTGGATGTTACAAATAATTCCACATCCACTACAAGTGGAAAACCTTTATCTGTTTGAATCTGGAGCTTCTGATCGTGGAGCCAAGGAGCCTTCTTCCAGGTGGGATAAAAGTAGAGGATTTTGGCCTTATAACTGCAAAGAAAAGGGCTGGATGTGAGCACAGGAGGTAACAACATGAACCCTTTCCACTTGTAGCCACTAAGAGCTTGTGGTGATAACCAGGAGGAGCATAACATGCTGATACCCCCAGAAAACCAATATCCCACCTCAACTGGAGACTCTTGGCATGGCAGGAGAGCTCCATCACCAGCCTTGGCTCTCATTTGATGCCCAAGCCATTGGGGTTTCACAACCTTTGTGGTGAGGTGATGGAGCTCCTGGTAGATGCTACTGCTCATCTCCTCCTTAGGAGCTTTCTGTCACCCAGGTGAGATGGATGTGATGTTTCTCCATGAGCTTCATCAATGGGAAGAGCTGGGAATATGTATTCAAGTCCTTCTGGACATTGGAAATTGGGTAACAGTGTCTTCACAGAGGAATATCGTGTAGTAAAGTGAATTCTCAGAGCATTGTTTGATCTTCCAGAGTCCTCAGCCAGAGTAGTAGCGGCTGCATCCCTTTAAGAAGACACGTCTGGTTAAGATCATCTACTGATTTAAAATAGGAGACCTCCCCTTCAAAGAGGCAGCTTTGTTTAGCAGTAAAATTGATTAATTACTGGCAGGGATAAAGAAAACAAAGTCTCCTGTTGATCCCACAGGGTAAGGCCTGCCATGGCAGAGACACTCTGCAAACAACGGACGCTTTCACCTCCCGTTCCCTCATCGCGCTCTTCTGATCTCGGGCAGAAGCCAAACAGCTTTGGACCTTGAGGGACCATCCCACTCAGTGGCTGAGGGAACTGGGGGTGTTGAGCCTGGAGAAAAGGAGGCTGAGGGGAGACCTTCTGGCTCTGTCCAAGTCCCTGCAAGGAGGGTGCAGAGAGGTGGGGGTGGGTCTGTTCAACCAAGGAACAAGGGACAGGACCAGAGGAAATGGCCTCCAGTTGTGCCCAGGGCAGTTGAGATGGGATGTGAGGAAGAATTTCTTTGCTGAAAGGGTTCTGAGGCATTGGAAGGGGTTGCCCAGGGCAGTGGTGGAGTCCCCATCCCTGGAGGGATTGAAGAGTCGTGCAGACACAGTGCTGAGGGACATGGGTTAGTCGGGACTGGTCAGTGTTGGGTTCATGGTTGGACTCCATGGGCTGAAAGGGCTTTTCCAATTGAGGCAATTCTGGGATTCTTTGATGGGTTGCTCTTGCCTGGTTTCAAGGGAGAGCATCATCCAGACGGGTGTAGACCCGTCTGCTGGTAGCTACAACATGGAGCATCAACTGCTTATCTTGAGGGCAAGCAAGGACAAGAACTCCAGCCTGACCCCGTTTCTGCCACACGTGAGTGCTGTCTGCTTTCATCTCTTCTCCCTGGGCACGAGAAGGAGAGAGGAAAATGAGATAGGACAGGATTTATGTGATCTGGTGTGGTCCAGAGCTCTGCAGGGCAATGTCAAAAGTAGGATTCATTTCAAGTGGCATCAGCTGAACATCTCGTCTGAGTTATCTCAGCTCCAGCGTTGCTCAGGGGAGAAGAAACCAGGATCTGTGGAAATGAATGAATCCCCCTTTTGTACCCAGCTGGTTTGGGATTGGATGTGTGGAAATGCTGACTTTTCTCCTGAAGTTTTGGGAGAACCCAGAGGACAGCTGACTGAGGTCAGACTGGTGAATCCCCCCAGGCAGGGTGTCCAGGATGCTTTCAGCAGAATTCATTGCACGTGTTCTAACACAGCAGGATTTTTCTCCTCTCTCCTCTTTTCCTTCTGCTCTGAGTTTAGATGAGATGTGAGGAAGAAATTCTGTGCTGTGAGGGTGGTGAGACACTGGCCCAGGTTGCCCAGAGAAGCTGTGGCTGCTCCTCCCTGGAAGTGTTCCAGGCCAGGTTGGATGAGGCTTTGAGCAACCTGGTCTAGTGGAAGGTGTCCCTGCTGCTGGCAGGGGGGTTGGAACTGGGTGAGCTTTGAGGTCCCTCCCAACCCAAACCAGCCTGTGATTCTGTGATTAACCTAGAAAAGCTTCTCCCCATGTTCAGCAAGTGCTGGTCCACTTTGGGAAGCCATCAGCTGGGAAATAGCCCTGTCCCAGAGGAAATTTGTAGATGGAAAAGTTCAATAATTAGACATGAAATCATTAAATAGTTCCAAAAGAATGAGGAAAAAAACCAAAACCAACCCAACAAACCCCACCCTGATAGCACTGTGGGAGCTCAGCTTCATTAGGGCTCATAAAATCACCACTCCAGCCCCTTGGCAGAGCGTTAATTATTTTCCTGCCTATTAGAGCCGCCTGTGATTGCCCCAGCGCCCATTAGCGAGTTCCTCTCCCAAATGGCTCCTTTTTTTGCCCTGATTTTCATCTAGACACAGTCACTTGGAGACCAGCTTCTACTCAACATGATGTCCAAAACCTTTGCTCATCATCAGATAACCCCTGGCCCCACTGAGATGCCAAAGAAACTTGCACTGTTGCCTTGGGAGAGCTCCAGGGTTTGGGAACTTCTTCATTTCCCTTTTCTCCACCAAATTCCATCTCATTTCTAGGAAGATGAAGCAGCACATTGAGGAGAACAGCACTGACAGCTGAGATCCCTCTTGGTACAGGATTGTTTCTTCCCAGGAATTGCTTCCCCCTGGGTGAGAGCCGAGGCCAGGCTGTTCTTCAGCTGCTGTTTAATTAGTTCCTACCTTCTTCTCATGCAAATGTGGGTCTCCATAGATTAATGATGATAATCTCTACAAGCACCTTTGTAAGGAACGGAGCTTTGTGAGGTCCCTGTGTCACAGCACCTTCCCTCTGGACCTGCTCATCTCCTCTCCTTCCTGTTTCTTGCCCTTTTTTACCCCTTTTTTAGCTCCTAGTCCTTGCTTCTTCTCCTTCCTGTTTCTTGCCCTTTTTTACCCCTTTTTTAGCTCCTAGTCCTTGCTTCTTGCTACCCATGTCTGGGTCAGGATCTCCAGCCAAATACTCCACGGCAAAGGGGATGGGAATAAATGGCTGGTGAGTGGTTCATACCCTTCATGGGTGGCTCAGGCTGTTCATGGGTGGCTCAGACCTTTCATGGGTGGCTTGAACCCTTCATGAATGGCTCAGACTGTTTGTGGGTGGCTCAGACCCTTCATGGGTGGCTCAGACCCTTCATGGGTGGCTCAGACCTTTCATGGGTGGCTCAGACCCTTCATGGGTGGCTCAGACCTTCATGGGTGGCTCAGACCTTCATGGGTGGCTCAGACCTTTCATGGGTGGCTCAGACCTTCATGGGTGGCTCAGACCCTTCATGGGTGGCTCAGACCTTCATGGGTGGCTCAGACCCTTCATGGGTGGCTCAGACCTTTCATGGGTGGCTCAGACCCTTCATGGGTGGCTCAGACTTTTCATGGGTGGCTCGGACCCTTTGTGGGTGGCTCAGACTTTTCATGGGTGGCTTGTCCCTTCATGAATGGCTCAGACTGTTTGTGGGTGGCTCAGACCCTTCATGGGTGGCTCAGACCTTTCATGGGTGGCTTGGACCCTTCATGGATAGCTCTGCCACCACCCAGTTCTGCTGAGCCTCTCACACGTGCCTCTGTGAAAAGGGAAGACGCTGATTTTGTTTTTCTGCTGCAGCCCCCAGAGATGCTCTAACAACTGAGCTTTGACTCCTTGACAGGTTTCAGCCAATAATCACACCCAAATGTGCCTGCAAATCTAATCAGTGGTAAATGCACGGATATAATCACGCTGGGGAAGAGGAGAGGTGCCATTTAGCAGCTCTAGAAAAGCCTGCAAAGAATTAGCTTTCTTCAGACTATCGGTCCCTGGGGAACAACAGCACATGCAATATTCAGTGGGACATGGAAAGCAACACAGAAAGAGTCATAAATATCTCCAGGAAAAAATATCACTGATGGAGATTATGAAGCTGAAGAAGATCAGAGGTCTGGAGAACTTCCTCTGCGAGCCACCACGCCTTCAGACCTTCATTGACTCCTCTCCATGCTCACAGTGGGAGAAACCCACAACATTTACCCAGAGCAGGATGGTGCTTTGGGTACCAGGAAGGTTTCTGAGCCCCAAAATCTTTGTGGGGAGCAGGAGAGGCTGGAGGGGAGTGGGGGGAAGGAGCAGCCTGTGCAAGTTGTCACGCTCCTCGCTGGAGGGGCCCGGCACGGACCCAATCTCATTACAGTATTTTCCATAACATTACAACACTGACATAATTATGACAGGATTTTCCACTAGCCAGGCTGTAATTGAAAACTTACTGAGGAAAACAGGGTCAGGTTGCTGAAATGAAAGTTATCCCTTTTGTTCCTCCAAAAAAAAAACCCCTCTGGTTTCTGGTTGTTCCCACTCACTCCATCCCAGATCCCTGTGCTGGTGTCTCCTCCCTTGCTTGGTCCTTAGGTGACCATAAAACATCTTCATTTCTGAACCCAGCATGGATTAATCCTCTCCAGAGGGATGGTAGCCAGCATTTTTCATGGTTCTTGTTGCCTTTGTGCTGATGGTCAATGGGCTGTGACCGTCCTGGGACTCACACTGAGGAGCTGGGCTGCCAGGACCCACCAGGGTTATGGAGATATGAATATAAATGGATATATAGGCACATATGGACTGGGAGAGGTTGAAGCTTGATGTTTTCCAGGTAAAACTTCTCAGCAAAGCGTGGTTAGTGGTGTTATTTCCTCAGTGTCTGTCTGTGAATCCAGCCCCTCCACCTCTGCTCCGTGCCGTCCGCCCAAGGAGCCGTCTCCTTTCCAGCGAGGCTCTTGGAGAACGGGTGGAAACTCTCTTGGTGCCAAGAAACTCCAACCAAGGGCTTTGAAGCTTGCTGAGGTCCAGAGGCAAGGAGCAAAGCCTTGAGCTGGAAAGGGCTGGGCTGTTTTAATTGCAAACAGCGTTACTGGCTTTGCTTGTAAAACGACTGCACACGCTGCCTGGCTGCTCCGCCGCCGCCTCCCCGCCTGTCCTGGGCAAGGAGGAACCCACAGCGCCAGCTCCCTGGGTCTGGAGAAGCAGCTTTTGGATATTTCTCCCCCCAAAAAAATCCAAAACACATGATGGAGCAGGGAAAGGCTGAGCTGTCCTGTCACTGGGACTGCTCATGCCGGGCTCCTTTCAGCAAAGCGAGTTGTGTGGCCAACCCTGCTCCGGTGAGTGCTCCCTGGGGGGGGGCAGGGTGGCTTTGCAAGAAGCTCAGCACGAGCTGGCGGTGGGGCTCAGAGCCAGAGCACCCAGAGCAGCGTGGGCAGCAGGCGAGGAAGGGGATTCTGCCCCTCGGCTCCGCTCTCCTGAGACCCCCCCCTGCAGTGCTGCCTCCAGTGCTGGGGCCACCAACAGCACAAGGACATGGAGCTACTGGAGCCAGTGCAGAGGAGGCCACGAGGATGATGCCAGGACTGGAGCAGCTCTGCTGTGAGGACAGGCTGAGAGAGTTGGGGCTGTTCAGCCTGGAGAAGAGAAGGCTCTGGGGAGACCTTCCAGTGGCCTCCCAGTACCTGAAGGGGCTCCAGGAGGCTGGGGAGGGACTTTGGCCAAGGGCAGGGAGTGACAGAACAAGGGGTGATGGCTTGAAAGTGGCAGAGGGGAGATGGAGCTGAGATGTGAGGAAGAAATTGTTGGTGTGAGGGTGGTGAGACCCTGGCCCAGGTTGCAGAGAAGCTGTGGCTGCTCCTCCCTGGAAGTGTTCTCGGCCAGGTTGGATGAGGCTTTGAGCAACCTGGTCTAGTGGAAGGTGTCCCTGCTGCTGGCAGGGGGGTTGGCACTGGATGAGCTTTGAGGTCCCTTCCAACCCAGACCAGTCTGGGATTCTGTGACTCTGTGTTCGTTAGCGTGTGGGGTTCATTACCACAGGGAAGGGCAGGAGGCTGGTGGGAGGGATCCCGTGTGTGCGTGTGAGGGTGCTGGGAGCGGTAATCGGTGCCAGATGGAGGAAGGCGCTGGGGATGCCTGGCTGGCTGGGAGCGGGCACAGCCTGGTTCTCACGATGGCTTTAAGCTGCAAAATGTTCTTTGTGGGCACCTTTTCCCTGGAGCACACCAGCCTGGGACACCAGCAGAGCAGCTGTTTGGGGGATGTTCACACCATGTGTGTGTAGCTGATGTCGTGACCTGAAGCCGTCCTGACACCTCTTTCTCTTGCCCCATCTCCCAGTGCACAGCGTGGGGCAGGGGACAGCAGGATGTCATCTTCTGTCGTGTTTAGGTCACACATTTTCCCAGCACTTGGCCTTGCAGGATGCTGGGGGTCCTGCTGAATTCCAGATTTCCACTGTTCCTCCTGATCTGAGAGTGGGAGATAAATGGGCACCTGCTGGTGCATCTCGGCTGTCAGGAGCTTTGAGCCTCTTCTGGCTTCTCCATCCAAACCCTCTCCAGCACCGCAGCCAGGAACCTGCTCGCTGCTGACCCTGCATCCCAGTGGGATTTAAGCCATCTCCTCACTGGGAACCAGGAGAAGGGAAAGGGAGCTTTACCCAGCTGAGGGTGGCAAACCCAGGGATCAGACTTGAGAGGGTGACACATCTCAGCTGTTCACCAGGACAGGAAGGACCTTCTGCACCCCATGGACAAACTGCAGCGCTGGGTGGTTCAGCTGAGGCTGGGGAGGACGATGCTATGGTCCCATGACACGTGGGCTTTGAGTTAATCCCCAGCCCAGAGCTGCTGTTCTGTTCATTTCTGAGTGATCTGTGCTGGGGCTGAGCCTGTGGGTGGGACTTCATAAAGTGCCCTGTGAGAGGTGCATGGAGAAGCATCAGCTCCTGATGTCCACAGGCATCAAGGAGATGTAGAGAAGAGGGAACTCACTATAAAGCAGATGAAAGAGTGCAAGGATCATCCATCACACTTTAATTTTTTCCTTCTTTCTTATTTTTAAGGTGAAAATGCATGTGCTGCAAAAATCCTGACTTTAATCTTAATTGCTGTCTTTAGCAGGGAGAGAGTCTGGGGTAGCGGGCTCGCTGCTGGAGGGTGATTTGCCACTTTGGTGACCTAAAACTGCACATTTCTGCATCATTTATCACCCACATGCCAGCAGCGCCTGTGACAGAGCAGGAATGAAGAGGGTCAGGCAGCCAGGATGTGGTGGTCCAGCCTGCTCAGCTCACGGATGCTGCAGGGCACCAGCACAAGGAGATCATTCCCACCTCCCCATCTCACCCCATTTCCAAAGCCATGATGGCCTCAGCTCACCCACACAGCTAAAAACCCAGCAGATTTGGGTCCCAAAGTGTCCTAGTTTATCCCCAAGCTCATTGCCTGTCCCCAGAGCCCTCTTGCTCCGGCAGTTTTACCTGGGTAAGCTCCAGCTGTCGGTTCCATTTACCTGGGCTGGGTTACAGGGCTGGCAAGTTGCATTATTCTTTAAATACGTGTAATTTTCCCCAAATTCATTTTCTTCCTCGTGAGGAACAGCAGTTCCCACAGGCTGGCAGCAGTGACATTTTGCAGCGTTCCCCAACAGTGTGACCTTCCCCAGCAGCTGATGGTCACAGCTGAGGATGCTGAAACTCCCACATTGTGGTTTTTTTCCTGGTAAATATGGAAAAGTGTGATTATGGCTTCACCATTTGGGCTTTTTCTTGTATCCCAGCAGCTGTTCTCATCTAGAAAATAGTATCTTAAAGGTACGTACCTGTTGCTGATAGATATGTCAACTGAGGTCAAAGTACAATCCTTTGTTGCATGTGGGCGGGGGGGAAATGCAATTAAAATCTCTCCATTCTGCCTGTAATAATTAAACAAGTGCATTTATTAGCCAGGGCAGCTCCGTTTCTGATTAGCGTCGGTAGGATCTGGGGGTGACTACTGAGGTGGAATTAGTGGGGAAATACCCTGCACTGGGGCTCCTGATCTGGAGTAAGAACTGAGATGGGCAGAGGATGTGCAGCAGGATGGAGGGAGGGAATGGAAAATGGGAATTTTCTGTCCCAGGACCCACAGGGCATCAGCAAAGCAGAGCTGGGACCTGTGCTGGGGACCACCCAGTAACCCCAGTCAGAACCACGCTGCTATCAGCTCCCAGTGCTCAGAAATGGGGATCCCCAGCCCCAGCTCATTGCTCCACATCCCCTCTGGCTCTGTCCCAGTTCATCCCACTGTCACTTCCAGTGCTCAGCATCCAGCCCTGCTCAGAGCCCAGCCAGGACCCTCCCCAGCACCAGCCCGGGGCTGGGTGGAGATGCCTCCAGCTTTCCTGCAATGCAGGAGAAGATGTCAAAGTCACCAAATCCTTGACTCCTCTGTGTCCCACATCGTCCCCTCTCCACCCCCTCCCAGTTTGCATCATGGAAAATCATGCCCATGGGCCTCCAGCCCAGGGCACTGGCTCAGCTCCACGGAGCCGCTCGGCTCCCTCGTACCCGGGGCCGGCTGAGACCAACACAAGTTCCTCCTCTGTCCAAGGAAGGGGCATTTTTTCTCCTCCCTCCCCTGATACTGCATCTCTTCCACTCTCTGGGAATAATTATAGCTGCTTGGGAAACACCAAGGAAAGCCAGGGAAAGAAACCACTGCCTCTTCCTCCTTCCTTCCTTCTTATCCACCAGCCAGAAGCGATTGAACCCGCAGAAGCTCAGCTCTTCCCTCCTTCCCTTTTAATTTCAATCTCCTTGGTATGAGGAGACATGATAAAATACAAGATTAAGAGCCTAATCCCTAGGATTTGGGATTACAGAGGCCAGGCTGGATGGTTGGATGTAGAAGGATGTGCCTGTTGAAGGGAGGTTTGAACTGGTGATGCCTCCCCGCATCTTCTATCCCATCTGCGGCATCGAAAGGGCAGGGCAAGCGTGAAACCCCCGCACAGATCCAGCCTGGAGGCACTCAGAAATGAAAAGCTTCTCTTGCTGATGTTGAGGGGTGGCCTGGGGAGGGATTTTCTGCACAGGGCTGAGGGGTGAGGTGCAAAATCCTGCCCCATGGCAGCAGGGTGGGGGTCCATGGGGCCAAGTCTCTTGGGTTTGTAGGTAACAGCCCCTTCCATAAACCAAATCTACATCTTCTTGATATCCTGTCCACTTCTCGCTCCATACTGGAGGGTTTCAGGCTTTGATGGCTGGAAAGATGCTGCTGATTTATTCATGGCCACTTCCCACCCATTAGCTTTAATAGCTCTCGTTGCTCCCATCTGTCTGTGGAGCCCACTCCTGTCCCTGCCCGGCCTTTGCTGGAAAGGTCAAGCACAGTGAAATGCTGGAGCCCAAATAATTTCCTGGAAATAGTTGGTGTGCCAGCACCCATCCTCAGCTTCCAGAGAGGATGAGACACTGGGTGGAATTAAAACCAACTTCAACACTGAGTTTCCTCTCCAAGCTTGTGCTCACACTGCATTATTGGAGCTGGAAATGCAACGGCCAAGAGGCTTCTGGCTAGTCCTGACCCTGGGTCAATGACATCTCACTCCCCACTCCTCCTCCTTCTCCTTTTCCTCCTCCTTCTCCTTTTCCTCCTCCTTCTCCTCTTCCTCCTCCTCCTCCTCCCCCTCCTCTCCTGGAGCAGCTGCTGGAGCATCAGGAATGTAAATGCAGCCAGCAATGTTATCTTCCCAAATATTTTCTGTCAAGAGTGGGTACTTTTCTGTGGACTTTGAGTTGCATAAAACTTGTCAGAGCTGCGTTTTGGCCTGAAGTTATCAGCTTGATGTTCCCTTCAACTGGAAAACATTTTCTTTTTGGTTGTTTGTATGGAAGGAATAATTCTTGACAAGGAGTTCTGCAAGCCCTGAGCCTGGTCAGGCGAAGAGGAATTGCTCTACATGGCAGTGGAGGAGAAATCCTGTAAATCAGATCCCACCTTGTCTCCTGTACAAGCTCTACTGGGTAGAGAATATAAAACACAGCATCATGCAGTGCAGTATGACATGGGCAATACTGGAAAAGTTTGCCAAATGGGATTATAAATCACTGGAAGGAGAAGAGGCACTTCAATAAAGCTTTAGAAATAGGAGGAAACTCAGTCATTTGGTAAATTTGCTTAATTTGTATTAATCTGTGAAAAAATGCAGGTTTTCTTCTACATGGAGACAGATGACATTTCCAGATCTCAAGTCTTTAGGCTTTTCCCAGTCCTTGCTGCAAAGCCAGAGATAATGACTTTTCCAGGGACATAATGATAATGAGTCCACATTTACAGAACTCGATTAAGAACAATTCTGTTTATATTTACAGTTGTTTCACTTACCACTGAAGCGGGGCCACCTCGGAAGCAGCCTGTGGAGCATTTATCCCACGGCACTGGGAATCTGGTGCTGGGAATTCGCCACTGGGGTTATTTCCAGGTGTGACATCAAAAAATCTCTCTGAAAGGGACTTTGGGAAGATGCTGGCTCATCACCTGGCTCCTAAAGCCTTGTCCAAGCCTCCTGCCCTGGCTTTGGTGCATGGAGGGAATGTTTTTTCCTTCTTCTCTCTGCAGGAAACTTGGGAATATTGGGGAAGCTGCTACAGCATCTCCCTCCGGATGGAAGTGGGATGGAAGCTGGATGAAAAACCTTGTGTCCTACAAGCGTTGGCTGCCTGCAGCCCGGGTGGGGATGGTGGTCTGACTCCTCAGCCAGAAATTGCTTCCAGCCACAAAATGTTCTGCCTCTTCCCAGCACGGGGAGTTCGTGACCGCGGGGTGGGGATGCAGCCGTGAGCAAGAGCCGACGCGAGGCTTTTCTTAACCTCTGCAGCTGACTTGGTGCTGGGGATACATCACATCCCTGCTCTGTGCCTCAGTTTCCCCACTACTAGAGAAGGGAGAAGGACATCTGCTTCATACCTTGTGCTTCTTCACAGCTGAGCCAAGCTGACCCATCCAGCCCCATCCCAACCCCGCTGCTCTGATTCTCCCCTTCCCCAGCAAAGCAGCACTGACCCCAGCCGAAAGCAGAGAAGCTCCTGCAGATCCCTCAGCCAGAAGGGACCCTGCTAACAAGAAACTTCACTGCTAAGCCCTGCCTGCTGCCCAAAATCCCTCTCCAGGTTGTGACCTTGCTGTGACAGGCAGCATTCCCCTCCCCATCACCTCCAGCACAGGTTGGCAGATGCCTCTGCCAGATCGGAGACACCACGGAGGCTCCTCTCTCCCCTCTCTCCTAACGGGGAAGGCTCTGGAGCTGGTGCCAAATCCCACTCCAACAGCTGTATGTTCTCCAGTGTGAGTCATCCCCACCCCGAGCTTTCAGCCTCTCCATAACAACATTCCTTCTCTCTGATCTCAGCTCCTGGCTGTGATCACTCGCTGTCTCCTTCTCCTTCCTCCATCCACATGGTTCCTCCTGTCCAGGCTCAGTCCCCAGCTGAGGCAGCAGAACACTGAGGAGGCTTTGACAGGATCACCAGAGTTTGAAACAAGGCAGATTTAGATCCTTTCCCCCAAAATCAAGAGGAGGTGCCCAATTACCATGAGACTCATTTTTTCTCTCTCTGAAGGGAGACAGTGACGTCGATTCTTTTTCACGTTGTCATTTGTTGTTCCTCCCCATCCAAGATATGTCTGTAAGAGCGACCACTGCCCACCCTCATCCAGAGCATTGGGGAAAGTGCTCTGGGCCTTTGGTCCTACTCATCTCCTGCTCCAGAGCCTCCTCCCTCAGCCCCTTCTTCTCTCTCCCAGCTGTCACATTTGTCCCCAGTGGGTTGTCTCCTCTTCACCTCTCTGCTCCTCTTGAGGTGAGCCCACCACCTGCGAGGACACAGGCAACAGCAACATCCACCTCCTCCAGTGAGCTGAAGGGTGGAAGAGCTGGGCTGAGCTCTTTCTCTTCTGCAGGAACTTGTCTCCTGCCTCATCCAGCTTTAACGCCTGGAGAACTGCAGGCAGCTGCCCTCTCCCCTACCCTGCCTCCAACATCTTTTATCACGTCAATGGTAGAGCTGTGGGGAGACCAACCCACTCGGAGCATCCATGGGGACTGGAAACCTGCTTTAGAGCAGGGTCCTGCCTAGGGATGGGCAGTGCCAAGCGTGATGGTCCTCTGCCTGCTCTGCACTGCCAGATCCCCTCCCTGCCTGCACTGCCAACAGCGCTGACCCTCGCTCTGAAAGCCACCAGAGCCGAGCTCTTGCTGCTTCCCCCTCCGGCTGGTTGGCTGGCTCCACCTGGCACAGGTACAACCTCTGAATAGAAATCCAATTTTGCTCAAAAGCTTTAATTTCTTCTGGATCATGCAGTGCCCAGATGGTCTCCAGTGGTGGCAAAGGGAGACCTCGAACATGTGGCTTGAGCAGCGTGAGGAGCCAAAGTCAAATACCACTCCTCCTTGTGTGTCAGTTTGCCTGGAGAGCCCGGATGAGCGAGGCATCGCTCTGGTCCAGCCATGCAGCTGGTACCTTGAAGCACACTTACAATCCTCACCCTTCCCCAGAGCCCCAGAAGCTCCCAAGTTTCCCAAAAGCTGCTTTAATTGGAGGAGGGAGGATGATCCCATACAGCACCTCCACAGTGTAACCCAGAAGTGAGGATTTTCTTTCTCTCATGATCAACTCACTGGATGATGCTCCTCTGCCAGTGAGAAACCCAACATCCTGCGCCCCACTTCTGAGCTTTACCCCTAAAACCCTCTCCTGGACAACAACGATGTGCCACCACCAGTTACAGCCCTGGGACACTGCTGGCTGCCTCACGGGAATGGGGATGCAAAGAAGGGGATGTGGAGAGGGGAATATTGGGATGGGGATGTGGGGATGGAGATGTGGGGATGGGAATGCAGCGAGGGGAATGCAGGGATGGGGATGTTGGATGAAGATGGGGTGATGAGGATGTGGGGATGGGGGTGCAGGGAGTGGGATGCATGGATGGGGAGGTGGGATGAGGTTGCAGGGATGCAATACCATGATCCTTGGGGCTGATGGAGAGATCTGTGTGTGTCTTTTGGGGAAGTTCAGAGGGAGAAAAGCAAAGCACTGCACTCAAAGCTGGCTCCTTGCAGAAGTTCTCCTCTCTGTGCCTGCCTGGAGGAGAAAGTGCCTCTGGAACCTGCTTTCAACCCTGTCTGCAGGAGGCTGCATCAAATGCCTCGGCTGGCAAAGTTAACTCAGGATAAAGCTTTTATCCCAACTGCTCAACAATCCTGTGTGTTCACAGCTGGAGGGGAAACCACAGCCCCAGTCCCAGCACAGGCTGGCCAGGCTGGAAGAAATGGGATCTGCTGGTTTATCATCAGCCATGGGGCTGGGGGGTCTGTGCTGGGGGAGTGGGAGAACAGTCTCTGTGCTCTGAGCATCACCTCGGGTAGTGGGGAGGTCCCATCCTGTGCAGGGGGGTGCTGGGGTCCTTGGTGGGGACCTGAGAGGGAGATGGGGGAAGGCACAGAATCATGGGATCACAGAATTATAGACTCACAAAATGGTTTGGGTTGGAAGGGACCTTAAAATTCATCCATCAGCAGGGACACCTTCCACTAGACCAGGTTGCTCAAAGCCTCATCCAACCTGGCCTGGAACACTTCCAGGGAGGAGCAGCCACAGCTTCTCTGCCCAACCTGGGCCAGGGTCTCACCACCCTCACAGCAAAGAATTTCTTCCTTACATCTCATCTCCATCCCCCCTCTGCCACTTTCAAGCCATCACCCCTTGTCCTGTCATTCCCTTCCCTTGGCCAAAGTCCCTCCCCAGCCTTCCTGGAGCCCCTTCAGGTACTGGGAGGCCACTGGAAGGTCTCCCCGGAGCCTTCTCTTCTCCAGGCTGAACAGCCCCAACTCTCTCAGCCTCTACCAGCCCAGGTTGCTCAGAGCCCCGTCCAACCTGACCCTGAATGTTTCCAGGGATGGGGCTTCTACCACCTCTCTGGGCAACCTGGGCCAGTGTCTCACCACCCTCAGTGTAAACAATTCCTTCCTATATCCAGTCTGGATCTCCCTCTTTTAGTTTAAAACCATCACCCCTTGTCCTGCCACTGCAGCCCTGATGCAAACTCTGTCCCCATGTCTCTTACTGTCCCGTTTCAGTGTTGAAGGTGCAATAAGGTCTCCCCGGAGCCTCCCCCCGTCCCGGCTGACCCCCCCCACCCCCGCTCTCCCAGCCTATCCCCGTCCCGGGGGGGCTCCAGCCCCGGATCGGTCCCGCACCCGCCCGCCGCTCCCGCCCCCTTCCCGCCCCACCCGGAGCCGGGACACTCCCCGCCGATCCCGGCCCCTCCAGCCCAACTTTCCCACGGCCGGGAACCGGTCCCGCTGCTGCTCGCACCCCCCGGGGTGGGGGGGACACAGGGGGGTCCCGTCCCCGCCAGCCCCGCGCTCCGCCCCCCCCCCGTCACCCCCCCACCGCGGGGCCGGGCGGGGCGGGGACCCGGGACGGGCGGAACCCGCCGCCCCCGCGCACAGGCGTCCCGACGGCGGCGAGACCGGAGCCCAGAGGAGTCCCGGTGCCTCCCGCCGCTCCATGGCCCCGGCCGCGGCGGCGGAGCCCAGCGCCCGCTGCCCCCGGGGGACTGGCCCCGGCCCCGGCGGGAGGAGCCCGGCTCGGCGGGAGGCGGTGAGTGCGGGGGGGGGTACCGGCGGGGGGGTACCCGCGCGGGGTTACGGACACACGGACACGGACGCACGGACACGGCAGCGGCCGCGCACACTCACATCACCCCCGGGCATCCCGACCCCGCAGCACGGTGCACCGCGGGCACCCACGGGCACGGGGTCCGGTAGACCAAGGCACCCACGGGCACGGGTAACCCACGGGCACAGGGACTGGTAGACCAGGGAACCCACAGGCACGGGGAACCCACGGGCAAGGGGACTGACAGACCAGGACATCCACAGGCACAGGGAACCCATGTGCACCGGGCATCCACGGGCACAGACACCCACAGACTGTGGCATCCACAGGCAGCAGGAACCCACAGGCACCAGAGACCCAGGGACACAGGGAACCCACGGGCACAGAGCCCCTACATGCACCCACAGACACGGGGACCAACAGACCAGGGAACCCATGGGCATGGAGCACCCATGGGCACCCACAGACACAGGCACCCGTGGGCACGGGGAACCTACGGGCACCCAGAGACCAGAGTACCCACGGACACAGGCAGCGGGAACCCACAGGCATGGAGCACCCACAGGCACAGGGAACTGAGGGACATGGGCATGGGGAACCCACGGGCACAGAGCACCCACAGGCACCCATGAGTACAGGGCACCCAAGGGCATGGAGCACCCACGGGCACGGGGAACCGAGGGACATGGGCATGGGGAACCCATGGGCACAGGGAACCCCACGGGCATGGAGCACCCACAGGCACCCACAGACACAAACACACTCCCACAGAGCCTGAGCACACACAGAGCCCCACGCACACGCGTGCAGCCCGGTACCACACGCTCCTGCACATGCAGACACGCGCGGACGTGCACCCACACTTGTGTGGGAGCCCACGCACGGACACACACACACCCGTGCATGGCCGGGAAGGGGAGCTGGGAAGGAACCAGCTGCAGCCCCCAAATCCCCCATTTTTTGCTGGGATATTGCAGAGGGATGAGGTGAGGAGCGGTCACAGCTGATCCCCACGCAGGGTTTGATGGAGAAACTCAAGAGAGGAGACGTGGGTGGGAATTATCCCGCTAGCTCTCGGATTTTGGGATGGGGAGGGCTTTTTTGACACAAGGGGCTCAGCTTTATGACTTGGATGGGGGGAACAACCACAGCCAGACCCACGGCTCCCGTCTCACATCTGAGTGGGTTTTAATTCCTGTTCACAAAATCAGGGAGTTGGGGTTTTTGCAGGGGGAGATGAGAGGTTTAAAATGCTGGAAACAAGAGTAATCCCAGCTGGGAATAGGGCCGAGAACTTCAGTGCTTGTAGGCAAAGTGGGATGTGGGTCCCTGGGGTGGGAGTTGATGGGTTCGGTGTGTTTGTACCCGCTGGATAACTTGGGCCATGCCTGGAGCAGGGAGGACTTGGCAGCCCCCGGACTTCCCTCCCTCCCTCCCCCCCCGCTGTCAGGGATTTTTCAAAGGAGCAGCAGGGAAGGTGCCAAATTCAGAAAGAGTTTGGTCCTAATTCCCTGGAAATCCCAGCCTACGGATTTTTTTTTATTATTATTATCTTTTTTTCCCCCTCTTTCCTTTTCTCTTGGCCACCAGGATTTGCAAGGTGGCTGCAGCCCACATCCCTGGGTGTCCTACCACCTTCACCGCTTCCCAGAGGCAGGAATTCTCCCAGGAAATCCCCCCCGAGCTCCTCACTCCTCCTCCTCCTCCTCACCAAAAGCTGCCATTAGAAACCCCACTCTCCGTTTAAATTTAGATGCCTGCATTATCTTGAATTTGGATTTATTAATTATTTGCATCTGGTTCATATCACAATCAGTTGAGCAATGCAGATGTCCTGATTTCAGCATTCAACTTGGAAGAGAAACACCAACTTGGTGGCTTTTTCTATTGTCTCGTTCAACAATGACCGGCCGGGAATGACGATCCCTTCGCAGGGGTCTGACATGAGTGAAGCACCCATCCAGCTTTGCGTGATCCCCTCGTTCTGGGTGACTGTGGCTCGTTTCCCAGCTGTAGAGATTAGACTAATTAGCAGAGCCAATCTGGGTAAGGCAAGCAAGCTCTTGTAATTAGTAATCAGTTGGATGTTTCCACGCACTTTCTTTGCCCGAAGGGTAGAGAGGAGTTGAGTGGATGGCCCCGTTTTGGGAGCTAAGGAGGACTTTGGAGCAGTCAAGGTGAACGGGGCTGGTGGCACTGGTGGCTCTTGCTGTGTCCCATTTGTCCATTGGGACCTTCTTGCCCAGGAGAGCCCATCAAGGATGGGGTGGAAAGCAAACGGTGTGTCCCTAAATCACCCCAGCACCGTCTTTCCCCATTGCCTGCTGTCCTCAGTCATGTTCCAAGTGACAGTGGTGGCTGTGGTGGCTTCTGACTGCTGCCTGGGATGTGTGACCTAAAGGTGGGAAGCCAGAAAGATGCTTCTCCACTACTTGGCCAGGCGTGGAGGTGATGTATCCATCAGCAAGTGCTTGGTGGAGGTGGCTGTGTGTTGACATCTTGTCCATCCCGTCCATCTCTTGGGGAAATTGAGGTCTCTGCTGCTTCAGAGAGGGAAACCATGGATGTTTCAGACCTTTGGGCTGTGGGCAGAGGGTAAATAGTCACATCTGGGGTCTTCTGTGCTGCAGCAAAGGTGAAAATCTATCACAACCCCTGATAAAAGCGGGTGTGAGACCCCCAGCCCTGGACCAGGAGGTGGTTCCTGCTGGGAGGGGTGATAATCCTTCCCACACCATCATAATTAGCATTACTGGGTTTATGTGAGAGCTTCCATGAGGGAATTTAATTAATTATGATTGATTAACGGCTGTCCCCAGCCAAAGCTGAAGCTGGAGAGACAGATTTTGTCACCATGTTGGGAACACGCTTGTGCTGGGGTCACGACGAGAAGATTCACCCCTGGGGACCGAGCCTGGAGGAGGTTTGCAGCCTGGGGCTGGGAGCTGCTGGTGGGTGCTGGGATGGTCACCAGGATTTTCTTCTGCTGGGAGAGACCCAGAAGAGACCCACCAGTGGCTTTTTATCTTCTTTCTTCTTTCTGGACACCTTTAATATGGGGGAGAAATTTGAAGTGAACTGAGAAAAATAGGAAAGGAGGAGGCACCATGTGGGGCCTCAAACCACCCTGAGCATCCAAGATGATGGATGGTGCTGGCTTGTCTTCTCCTCCAGCCAGGGTGGGAGGTGAGATGGGGAGAGGGGAGCTGGTGCTGGGTGCTGCTGGTGCTGTCCCTTCCCTGTCCCACACCGGCATTGGAGGTTGGGATGAAAAAGATAATTATTTTTAAGTGTCCCATCATCTTGGTGCAGACTGACATTGCCCTTCACTGAACCTTCGGTGGATGGGGAAGCCAGGGAGGGCTCTTCCAGCTCCGTGTGTCCTCCTACCCTTCAGGTCTTGGCTGCCTGGGTTCCCCTTCCCTGAGGAGCAGGGATTTGGGGGAGCTCAGCCTCTGTGGGCTTTGGCATCACAGGCTCTCTTGGGGGGCTTGGATGAGGTGGAGGGGGCTGTGCTGTGCCTCAGTGCTTTGGGGGGTCTCACCCATCACTGTGGCCTTTAGAGGGCTGTGGGCTTTGGCTGATTTGACAACAAATTTCAAAATCACAGAATCACAGAATTGTGGAATGGTTTGGGTTGGAAGGGACCTCAAAGCTCACCCAGTTCCAACCCCACTGACATCAGCAGGGACACCTTCCACTAGATCACGTTGCTCAAAGCCTCATCCAACTTCAGGTACTGGGAGGCCACTGGAAGGTCTCCCTGGAGCCTTCTCTTCTCCAGGCTGAACAGCCCCAACTCTCTCAGCCTGTCCTCACAGCAGAGCTGCTCCAGCCCTGGCATCATCCTCGTGGCCTCCTCTGGGCTGGCTCCAGTAGCTCCATGTCCTTGTGCTGTTGGTGGCCCCAGCACTGGAGGCAGCACTGCAGGGGGGGTCTCAGGAGAGCGGAGCAGAGGGGCAGAATCCCCTCCCTGGCCCTGCTGCCCACGCTGCTCTGGGTGCAGCCCAGGACACGGTTATTGGCTCTGTGCTGCCAGCGCACAGTGGGGCTCGTGTGGAGCTTCTGGTCCCCCAGCACCCCAAGTCCTTCTCCTCAGGGCTGCTCTCTGTCCATTCTCCACCCAGCCTGTGTTTGTGCTTGTTCATTTGTTTATTCCCAAAATCAGGAGTACAGTTTTAAAGTCACAATGTTTTAGGAAAAGCAAAGGAAAAAGGAGGAGCTTTGTGTCTGCCGGGGATTTCTTGAGTGCTGTGTGACATGTAGGAGATGCTCAGGACGGGACCCTGGGTGCAGGATGGGACCATGCCCAGACAATGGGTGACACAGCCTGGAGCAGGACCAGCCAGCAGTGACAAAGCCCCCTCCCTGGGAAGACTCTGGGTTTTAAATCCCTGCTGGTGTGCCAGAGTCTGTCCCACATCCAGGTGTGAGCCCAGCACACTCCTGGAGAGATACCTGGGAAGAGGGATAACCCTGCAAGGAGGAGGCAGCTGCCCTCAGTGCTGCCCACGCTTGGACCTGCTCTGGAAGGAGCTTTTCCAGTTCTCCAGCACATCACCGAGCTGGCTGGCATCGCCGGTGGCACTGCCAGGGACCAGGGTGGCACTGCCAGGTACCGAGGTGGCACTGCCAGAGGTGGCACTGCCAGAGGTGGCACTGTCAGGTACCAAAGTGGCACTTCCAGGGACCAGCGCAGCCCCCATCCCTTGGCCAGAGGCAGATTTTGTGGCCAAATCTACTTTTTAATAGCCCAGGGGGAGCTGCAAACTCAAGCTAACAGCGCACTCCTGGCAGGGACAGAGCATCCTTGGGGACACCCAAGTGATGTAGGGGACCCACCAGTGAGAGGAACCCTTCCCAAATTCTGCTTTACCCCCCATCCCACTCCGTTCTTGGCAGATTTGTTGGGATTTAGTGACAAATTTTTGGAGCGTTTGTCTGCGAAGGCGGCGGGAGAGGATTGGGGTGGGAGGGTGGAGCCAGCAATGTGCCATCGTGCTGGGGGGGATTAGGGGAATATTTGGGTTTATTTTAATGCCAGGCTTATTGCAGGGATTGGGAGCTTAACTCCAGACCTGGCAGCACAGCAGCCCTCTGGAACGCTGACGGCATTGCCATCTCCATCCTGGCGTTCCCACCGGGAATTGAAGCCTTAAAGCTGGAAGTGGCAGGTCCTGGTGAGCCACCACCTCTGAGCTGGAGGGGGGTGGTGGCTGGGAGCACCGAGCCACCACCTGTCCCTACCAAGGGATTGAGCTGTCCCCTTGCCCTGGCAGCACCCATGGGACCCCCCAGCCCTGCTCTCCAGCTCGGCTGTGTCTGGTCCCGCTGCTCCGGGGTTGAATTAATCCGTCCGCGTGAGCGTCGGCGTCTGCGAGTTGCAGAACTGGATGGCAACGCTGGGGGGGTTTTTTATATATATATATTTATTTTTTTCCTTTAATTTTTTTATTTTTTTTTTTTTAAGAGCTTATATAACCTTGGGGATTCTATTAATAAAAATAATGGGTTTGAACTCTGGGAACAACCAGCTTCGACAATAAGCAATTAAATGCTCCCAACTTTTAGAAAGCAGGAGGCTAATTGAGTGGTGGGGAGATCAGGGGAGGGATGCTGGGGGCTGGGGAGGGGGCCAAGGGAATTCCCTGCAGGCATCTGTCTGTCCTTCCTGCCCCAGATCCATCCCTGTTCCCAAGGAAAAGGAGCAAAGAGGGGGAATGGGCTGGTTTCAGACCCAGGTTGGGTTTGGACCCCATGGGTGGGGGGGGTGTGGATGGGCACCCATTTTTAAGCACCCCCAATTCCCACGCTTTGACCCCCAGAACCCATGGGAGCAGTGTCCCAGCGTGGTCTGACTGAACATCCCCCAGACCCAACACAACCCCTGGGTGGGACCCCGATGCTCCTGGACCCTGGCAGCTCTGCAGGGGTTTTGGGGGGGTTAAATGAGATAACAGCAAAATTGGGTTTAAAAAGGCTCAGCCAGGGGTAAAAAGAAGTGGGGGGTGGGGGTGTTTAGGGTGATTTGGGGGCCACAAGCCCTTGGGGGGGTTCACATTTACCCCCCAGGTGGTATCAAAGAGCCTTTGCTCTACTTTTCTGGTTTAAGGGGTTTTAGTTTTAATTCCTAAGTAGCCAGCGAGGTGTTTAAAGGGTTGGATATAAATTTCAGAGGTATGAATACTGATTAATTGATATTAATTTTAGAGAAAGCTGGGACGTAACCGAAATCAGAGTATTTGGAGGCAAAAAAAACCACCAACCCCACAGTCTTTGGGATGTGTTCCAGTGCCTGGTTGTTTCTCTTTAATATCAAAATATTTCAAAACTCATTTTTCCATTCAGAGTGACCGTAGTGTTGGGGTTTTAGGTGGGGTTTTGTTTTGTCTTTTCCCCCTTTGCAACGCAGGATAATCAGCTTGTTTCACAAAAACCTTTAACACCCCACTCTGCAGCGGGCTGGGGCTTGGGGATTATTTTATTTGGATTTTTTTTTTTTTAATGGTTTTGTTTTAGGTTGGTTTTTTTTTTCTCTTTAAATCTCCTTTATTCAAATTGTCACAGCTTGACAGCCCTGTGCCAGGAACACACTGTCATCCTGGAACTCATATCTTTAATTCCTTCCCTCTGATGCTAATAACACCTTAAGATGATTAAGAACTGGGGAGGGGAAAAAAACTTAATATCTTATTTTTTTCTGTCATTGGGGATGGTGGTTGTTGGCTCTCGACTTGGGGAGTGAAATTAGAGTAGAATTTCTCCTTGGTTCTAGGGTTTTTTTGGCTTTTAATTGCTGAATATCGGCGCTGCCGTGCTATCCACACGCTTTTCTGTCGCAATTGAAGCTGAAGTGGCGTGGTGACCCCCTCTCCTACAGCGTCCCTTGGCTGGGGGCCACCACTGTCACCAGCCACATGTCCCCTGTCCCTGTTTGGGAACAGCCTGGGCAGTGATCCCACCCCAGCCCCCAGTCCCAACCCTTCCTGGGAACACAGCAGCAGGCAGCCAGGCTGCAAGGACACAGATTCCTGTCAGCGTCAGGTTCTTTATTTTGCTTTTTAAGGCTGTTTTTTGCTCTGGGACGTGGTCAGGGTGTGTTTTAGTGTCCCTGTATCGTGGGGCATCACTTATCCTGGGCACACTGATGCCAGCCCGGCTGCTGCTGCCCTGCCAGCCTGGTCACCAACTGGTTTTGGCAGCAACTTCAACATCTTCTTGCTGATCTGGGAAACAAGGTACTGGAGAAAATGAAACCCTGTGCACTTTGCAGCACCCCTGGATGTGGAGCTTTACCTCGGTGTGGGGCAGGACCCCGCGGTGCACTGAGAGGATCAGCAGCAAACAGGGAAAAATGCCTTTTTCAGCTAAAATCCCGTGTGGGTGCTGGGTGGGTGGGTCCAGGGAGCAGCTTGAAGACGATGGGTTGAGGTTTTTAGGTTGTGTTTGGGTAGTGAGTGGGGCAAACCAGGGAGCTGCATCGCTTGTGGTGTAGTCGGACCTTTGGTTTGGGTTTTCATGTGCAGTTGTGCCTCAGTTTCCCCAGCTGGCAAATAAACATCAGCCTCCCTCGCTGCTGTCGAGCTGAGCTGGCTGGTGTCACTGTTTTGCAGGTGTCACAGGAGTCAGTGACCCAGGACAGGTCGTTTTGGTCCCCCCAATGCCAGCACTGACTCTGTGCCAGGTCCTGGCTGTCCTCACTGACCTGCCCAGCCCAGGGGGTTTAGGGATCTGAGTTTGGAGGCTTTGGCATCGCAATCAGGGGGAGCCCCTTAACCCTTCCACTGCTGATCTAGTGGGGAGAGAGAAGTAATTAGATGGAAATAGGCGGGTGAGGGAGGAGAGCAAAGCTCTGGTGTGGGCTCGATGTCCGCTGTGTTCCCAGCATCTCCATGCTCCCAGTGTCCCCATGACCCCCATCTCCCTGGTATCCCCACGTTCCCAGTATCCCAGTGCTCCCACTGTCCCCATGCCCCCCATATCCCTGGTATCCCCATGTTCCCAGTATCCCAGTGCTCCCACTGTCCCCATGCCCCCCATCTCCCTGGTATCCCCATGTTCCCAGTATCCCTGTGCTCCCAGTGTCCCTCTGCCCCCCCTGGTCCTGGCACCCCCATGTTCCCATCATCCCAGGCACACAGACTTGAAGATCCATCAAATGATGCTTCTTCTTCTTCCCCTTTTTCTCCTCCCCACCCCACAGGAGGAGCGGCTGAGCTGGAGATGATGACGGCCGAGAGCACCAAAACCAACGGACCCATGCGGGAGCTGGAGGTGGGGGGGACCAAGCCACCGGTGCCCCCCGCCCCACCGCGCCGCCGGGGACGCAGGCGGAGGCGCAAGTCCCCGGCCGAGGTGCAGGTGAAAGGGCAGCTCCGCATGCGCTCGCCATCGGGAGCCTTCGTCGTGGTGGGCATCTCGGTGGTCCTGGTGGGCATGACCATCGCCGTGGTGGGCTACTGGCCTCACCGGGGACCTGGGGGCACCAGAGCCGGTGCAGGGAACACCAGCATCACGGGGGACATGAGGAGGGAGGTGGCTGCCGGGCGCCACGTGCCCCACAGCGAGAAGCTGAAGCTGATCGGCCCCGTCATCATGGGCATCGGGCTCTTCATCTTCATCTGCGCCAACACCATGCTCTACGAGAACAGGGACATGGAGACCCGCAGGCTGATGCAGAAGGGTCTCTACTCCATGGTGATGGCTCTTCCTGAGGGGACCGGCCCCGAGGACGGGCACTGCCAACGTGGGGATGGCCAACCCATCCCCAAGGCCAACGCCGAGTGCGTGGAGGGCTGCTACCAGGTGGATCTCTCCTGCCCTGGGCCCGGCAGCAAGTGGTCCAACTGCTACGGCCCCAACCGGCTCCAGGCCACGGCCGAGCTCCTCCAGCACCCAGCAGCTTCCCCAGCCACCTCCCTCCTCAGCCTTCGCTCCGGCACCTCCGCCGAGGCCAACCTGAGCCTCTCCTGCCGCGCCGGAGCCGAGTCCCTGCTCTCCTCGGCCATCGGCGCTTTGGCTTTGCCCGTCATCAAGCTCAACAACCACTTGCTGGATGCAGCAGCACGGGGAGCTGGTGAGAGGGTAGAGGGGGGCCCTGCCGAGTCCCCCAGTGAAGCCCCACGGCTCTCCTGGGCTCCGCTCTCCAGCTGCAGCAGCGTTGTGCCATGTGGCCAAGACCATGGTGACAGTGGTGGCCATGTCATCATCAACATGGATGGTGGCTGCCCCAGCATGGAGCCGCGGGTGACAGCAGAGCTCAGCCTGGATGTGCAACTCCACACCCCAGGACATTCCAAGTCCCTGGACCTCGGCCAGCCAGGGGTGCTGCTGGTGGCCCCCATCAAGGACCGTAAGAACCGGAGCTGGCCCCGGCTGGACCACGTCAGCCTGGTGGGTTATGCCAAACTGGAAAGCACTGGCGAGTCCTCGGACCGGCTGCTGGAGCCCAGCGAGCCCCCGAGCCGGGGGGAGCCCCGACCCAGCTCCTGGGTGGTGGGGATGGAGCAGGGCACGAGAGTCTGATGTTCCCACAGCCCTTGGGGACCGTGATGTTGTAGTCCCTCATCCTGGCCCCCAGCACCCACCAGCGACCCCAAAGCCCCACGTCCAGGAGGGGTTCAGGGATGGCGTTTTTAAGCAGATGCCAAGAGGGAGATCCCAACCCGCTGCTCCCAGGGGAGGACTCACCTGGGATGGGATGTCCTCTCCTGGCTGCCTCTCAATGGCTTCCTGGTGGATGTCCTTGGCCTTACAAGCCCTTCTCCTGGTGGCTTTTCCAGAGGAGCCCTCACTCTGGGACCCAGCATGGACTGCGGGATGGGGATGCAGGGCTGGTGAAGCCCCACCGGCCCCCGCAGCACTTTATTTCAGCAGGGTTGGCTGGGAGGATGTTTTGGTGGGGGATGTCTCCTTGCCCAGCCTCAACCCACCAGAAAATTTGCTTGACCAGAGCACGTCAGCCCAATGGGGCTATTAAATATTATCTTGATGCCACATGGTCCCTCCTCTCCTTGTCGTCTTCCCTGTGGGATGCTCAGGGTGGGCAACCAGAGGGTCTCCAAGGCCGTGCTGCCCAAACCCAGGCTCAGCTGGAGAGATCGAGGGTGCTCTGTAGTTGTTGGGTGTTTGCAGGGTAACTGCAAAGGATCTGGACCCAAACTCCCCAGCACAGAGGGCTCTGGCCAGGCTTGGCCAGATCAGCCACACCTGGGGGGTCGATCACTCCCACCCCACACCTGATGCTGCTCAGACCTTGGCTGGTTTGCAGCCCTTTTTCCTCCTCCTTCTCCTCCTCCTCTTCCTCCTCCTCTCCCAGCAGCCAGGGAGGTCACAGCCATGAGTCTGCCTGGCCGGTAAGTTCTTCCTTAAGGTGGGGAGGGACTTTGGCCAAGGGCAGGGAGTGACAGAACAAGGGGTGATGGCTTGAAACTGGCAGAGGGGAGATGGAGCTGAGATGTGAGGAAGAAATTGTTTGGTGTGAGGGTGGTGAGACCCTGGCCCAGGTTGGCCAGAGAAGCTGTGGCTGCTCCTCCCTGGAAGTGTTCCAGGCCAGGTTGGATGAGGCTTTGAGCAACCTGGTCTAGTGGAAGGTGTCCCTGCTGCTGGCAGGGGGGTTGGGACTGGATGAGCGTTAAGGTCCCTTCCAACCCAAACCAGTCTGGGATTTAAAGTCTATGGAAAGAAAAATGCTCTGTGAGTGGGTGAAGATGATGAGGGGACTGGAGCACTTCTCTGCTGAGGAAAGGCTGGGTCTTCTCTGGGAGAAGAGCAGCCTGAGAGGTGATCTCCTCAACACTGGTCAATACCTAAAGGGCTGGAGGGTTGCTGCTTCAGGTCTGTGGTGTTCGGGAAGCCCAGTGTGGAGCAACTGGGCTGTACTGGTGTGCACTAGGGTGTAATACCACCCATTGGTTTGGTTTTCCATCCTCCCAGTGGCTGGTGAGGTCCCGGGGGGCTCTGCAGAGCAATGGGGATGCTCTGATCCCCCAAACTGACTTTGGGGGCTGCTCCTGGGGGACATTGAGCCCTTAGAGCCACAACAGGAGTGAGGAGCTGCTGGGGCTGATGCCCACAGACCTGGGGTGTCCTCCAGCTGTGGGGACCTGGGGGGTAAGGGATGAAGTGGGGATGAAGCTGGGGCCACCAACCCAGCTACTGCAGGACAGGGTATCACTCCCTGCTTCCAGCTTTGACTTCTTCCCCGTGCCTCAGTTTCCCCAGTTACAGAGCTCAGGGCTGAGCTTGGTGTGTCCTACCTGGCCCAGTGCAAATGCAGTTCCTCCCTTTCCATCCCCTTGATCCCAGACTCTGAACCACCCTGGGCTTTCCTGTCTAGAAGGGATGGAGCCAGCCCCGCTGCTCACCCGGCTCCCACAGCAACTCCCCTCGGGACCCTGCGAGTGGCCCTGACCCCGGGACACCACAGTGACCCACCGGGAACGCGACCGGCCAGGCAAAATGCCTCCGGGCTCTGGGCTTGGCAGACTTTGCAGTCTGGGAGGAGGGGAAACTGAGGCACGGGGCTGAAGGGAAGGAATGGGGCTGAAGGGAAGGAATAGGGGCTCAGTACCCCCCTGCTCCAGCTTTGAGGGGGATAAAGTCACCTTGTGCTTGGGACACCCAGCCCGGGGGGGGCTTTAAAGAAAAGCCTTTCCCTCCCCAGCCTTCCTGGAGCCCCTTCAGGTACTGGGAGGCCACTGGAAGGTCTCCCCGGAGCCTCCTCCTCTCCAGAGATGGGCTGGGACCCACCTCTGCTCACTGAAGCCGGGCAGAGCTCAGTGCTGCCCCGGGTGATGTTCAGTAATTCCGAGGGGCAGGTGCCACCTTGGCCGACCGCTGCTGAGCTGGTGGCTGACACCCCAACGTGCAGCTCAGCAGGGTCATTCAGCTCTTCCTTGTCCCTTTGCCCCCAACCGCTCGGCTGTGGAGCTGCAGTTGGTGCCTGTCTGGGGCTCATCCCACCAGCGCCGGATCTGCAGGAGCTGGGACCTCCCCGGGCCCTGGCTCAGGGTTATGTAAAGGTTTGGTGTGACCCTAATGGGGTTGGACACGGCGAGGAGCCCGGGGCTGCCCGACAGGGAAATAACGGGAGGTTCGACCCTGCCTCGCTGGTGTAAATAAATAAATCCAGTTGCTGTGACACCTTATGGAAGAGCAGCTCCAGGGGTGGCCGGTTCCCAGCTACCCAGGACCTGTTCTCTGGCTCCTTTTCTCAATTATTTTTTCCTCTATCCAGGACCTATTTCTGTGGCTCCTTTTTCAGTCTTTGCTTTGCAGGACAGCACTGAGGCTCAATACTCGGAGCAGCTTGAAAGCAAACGGCCAAAGGCAGGTGTCTGTGAGATGCAGGGACTTGTCTATGGAGGAACTGGAATTCTGATTTCTTTTAGCAGGTGAGTACGTCCAGGAGCAGCAATGGGGCCGTCACCCTTCCCTTTCTGTCTCTTGGGGAAACTGAGGCACAGAGCAGTGGTACCACAGTGAGCCCCAGGCTCCCCAGCTCACAGGGATGCTCTTCTCATCCAGTTCCCGGTCTCCAGCTGCTCTTACTGGGCCAACTGGCTTTTGTTCTCTATCAGGCTGGTGGCCAAGATGCCCCATCAGCTTTTTACTTGGTATTTCTGTCCCTTCTAAATCATAGAATCGTAGATCATAGTGGTTGGAAAAGACCTTTAAGATCATTGAGTCCAACCATAAACCCAACACTGCCAACTCCACCTCTAAACTGTGTCCTTAAGTGCCACATCTCAGCCTTTGAAATACCTCCAGGCAGATGCTGCAGCCAGAAGAAATTAGATGGGACCCTCCCCACGCCCCCCCCCCCAAAAAAAAAGCCAAGTTCAGAACCCCTCACCTGAGCTCACCTCAAATGCAAGAGGTGAGCTTGCATTCGATATAAAACCTCATAGGGAGGTTTTCTATCAAGCAATGATGCTTTAGAGATAATTTGGGACTCTGGGGCTCCTTCTGGCCCTTTCTGGGGGGGTTGGTCCCACACTGGGAGCTGTTTGAAGCATTTAAAGCCACCAAGAGCACAGGAGAATGCAGCCGGTGGTGGCAGAGCCCGGCACGGGGCTGGGGAGAGCTCGAGCAGTCGTGGCTCTGCCAGGGATGTGCTTGAGAGGTGATGGGTCTGGTTTGGGTTAGAAAAAGCAAACTGGCACAAAACCAGGCTGGGAAGAGAGACCTGGAGGAGGGGGAGAAGGAAAAAAAAAAAAGGCTTCAGGGTCAGGGAGACAGTTTTGTTTGAAAATTTATTGAAAAATGCAATACAAGAAGCAATACTGAACACTGAGGTCTGCCTAAATGCTACGGCAACTTTCCCTTTGAGTTACTATGAAAGTCCAAAATAACAGCTCCCATCCATCACTAGTCAGTCTATAAAGATTTGCCAATTGTAAAAGTTCCTATTTTTATAAAGCTAGCCTAGACAATTCACAATTGCCTTAAAAAAATTTTACAAAGCTCCTTCATATTCTCAACTAATTTTTTTTTATTTTTTTATTTAATTATTTTTTACAAGTTTCATCTCTAAGGCTGGGACACTACCACCTCTTAAGGTAATTGTACAATTAGGGGAAAAAAAAAAAAATAAAAATCAGCAAACCACAGTTTATTAAAAGCAGAAATCAGTCAGTCCTTGGCTAACACATCTGTGTTGGTCAGAGATTGCTATTTGGCAACCGGAGCTGCCGTTCCAGTTTAATGGAGGAGAACATGAGCTCCTTGCCTTCCTCTCTATAAAAACATTCATTCATATATAAATAGCTTCCATATAATGTATATTATACAATCAAGACAGTCTCTGGGTGAATTTGTAGAGTGGGAAGAGCTGGGAACATTCATATAAATAGACCTTACTTAGTTGGTTTGGCCCTAGAAATAACACAGCCCACTAAGAGACAAGGATTTTAAAAACCCATTGGAGGTGGAAGGGGTGCAGACAGCCCTGGCTGAGGGTGGGAGAAGCTGCTTCTGCTCTTAACTTTTCTCTTCTTCCCAGGCTGCTGCTGCTCCTGGCCAGCTCCTGGGCGTGGGAGCTGCACGTAGGTGGCTGTGTCGGCTGGAGAGGGGCAAATGCTGGTGATGGCAAAGGTTAAATGAGGTGATAATTTGTTTAAAATACTCAAAGCAAGAACTTCCAAGGGGGAAGTGTGAGGATGAACAATCTGGAAACAGCCACTCAAAATCCAGGGGAAAAAAAAAAATTAACATAGGGTTATTTAGTCTACAGGCTCTTAAAAAGGGATGTACACAGACAGGGTGAGCACAGCCTCCTGGAAAGGAAAAAAGCTCTTGTGCCAGTGGGTTTCTCACCCTAGAAATCCCCTGCTCGGGGTGTTCTGTCCCACTCATCGTGCTCAAGGCACAGGACACCCCCAAATGAACACCCAGGGCCAAGCTCCAGCCTCACACCACATTCCCCTGAAATCCTCCTGCCAGCCAAGTGCCTTCAAGTGCTACGGCCAAACTGAATTTATCACGCTGGCTTTGGGCAGGAAAGCTCAGAAAGCCTCTTAATGACTCCTTGGGGTGCTCGTTTACTCCTCAGGCAGCTGCTCCAGGCTGAGAAAGGAAGGACTGAGTGGCAAAAAGCTGAATTCCTAGCAAAGGGACACGGCCAGGGGGATGCTCAGCGTGACGGGGGTTTAAGGCAAGCGTTACCCAACTATGTTGAGAACAGCAGGGACACAGACCTGTTAAAGGATCTGTGTTGAATAAGGAAGGAAAGGGCTGTTCAGATATAAATAGGAAGACTTAATCTCTAAACTACAGCTGTGGAGCCCAGGACTCCCTGCATCCCCAGAGCAGGATGCCTGGTACCCAGTGGAAGGCAGAGCATCATCCCGGGAGGGACCACGCACCCCGAGAAGCAGGGACCAGCACGGGAAGGCTGGAGGTTGAGAAGGATCCGTGGCCAACGAGGCTCAAAGGAAGCAAAAAATCCAACAGCTCCAGCGTTTTCAGCATAGTCTCCAATCAATACTGACAGCTTAATTAAAATTGCACCTGAATCTGAGAAGCTACACTGGCCCCAGTGTAGTTCCAAAGCTGTTTGCAGCTAAACAGCAACTCATCGCAGCCTGAGCTGAATCCAGTGACTTCTGAAACACATGATTCAAATTTAAAATAGCAGAGAGCTTTTTTTTTTTTGCATTTTTATTATTGCCATTTTCTTCCCATCCTCCACTGAGGAGCAGCAGCAGAGCACTCTGTGCCCTCAGCTACCAATGTGCCACACTATATATATATATATATATATTTAAAAAAAAAAAAGTAATCACAACCTCAAAGTGTACTTAAGTGTTCACAAGTGTCTGGGCAGACTCTTTACAAAGGTTGGTTTGGTTTGGGTTTTTTTTTCTTTCCTTTTTATATTTAAATTCTGGAAGAACCAGGGCATGATTCAAACATTTCCATGAAGCTCAGGAAGCAGCAGCAGGAGCTCAGCCCTTGGTGCCATAGAGGGAAGCACATCCAGCTCCTGAAAAGATATTTTCTGGTCATCCCCACCAGGCTGGAGCTGGCCCTGGTGGGCTGTAAGCTCAGCCTAAAGCTGTAGACACTAAACCTGGTGTTTCATACCAGCAAGGTGGTCACAAAGCCAAAGGACAGACCTTTAAGCCAGCGTGGAAGAGGAGGTGGCAGCACTCTCCACGTGGCTTGGCTCTATCATAACACCTAAGATTTCTTATTCAGCCCCTCCAAACACAGCTTACAAGCCTAGGAAGGATTGTCTAAAGGATTTTAAATGAAATGATAGTAGGATTATATGCCCTGGTATATGAGTAATGTGTTTAGCTTTAAATAGCACTATAAAGGGAGAAAAAAAAGCCCTCAACTCATGACTTAAAAAAACAACAAAAAAACCCCTAATTTAAAAATCATGAACACAAACAAATGAAAAACTATGACACTGAAAAAAAAATAATCAGTTATTGTGAATGCTGCATAAGCCTACCTAGTTCAGAGTCCAAACACCTTAAACACACACTTCTATGGGCTTTTTAATTTAATGGCATCTAGAAAACACAAACAGGTAGGCAGCACTCGGCAGAGACACACAGGAGGAAGGCGAGGTGCTATCACAGTCCTCTTAAAGCTCTAAAATTCACAGTATCAGAAACTTGAAGCAATTTCCAGTAATTCCTTAAACCTAGTCAACTATGAAGATGTGTGCATAGGCTACACCACAAAACCCTACTGTGTCCACACATCAGGGGGAGGGGGCCTGAAACCCAACGGGGAAGAAACTCGGAGCGAAGGCAGGAGCAGGAGTCTCAAGCTCCCTAAAACTAAAACAAAATAAAAATAAAAATCAAGAGGCAATCAGGAATGCTGCACAAAACTGAAGTCTGATTTGATTTTGTTTTAAACTGACTCTCCTGGCAGAAAGAGCCCCCCTTCCCCCATGGCTTTTGTGAAAGCACATACGGATCCCGCACTCGGAATATGCACGGATGTGGCTCATCTCCGTTATCCCTGACGAGGAGGAGGGAATATCATTTAAAAAAGTGACCCCCTGGAGCCCTGTGAGGTGTGTCAGGGTCTGTGTCTGAAGAGGCTATGTGTGAGAGGGAATGCAAAATTGAAAACCTGTAAAAAATATTCAGTACAGTTAGAAATATGGCATATTTTTGTCACTATATATATATATATATATAAAAAACAAATAAAATCAAAACCCTCTATCCAATAGGATCCAGTGGAGTCTGGAAAAATCCCAAGTAAAATGTCAAAGCTCAACTCCTCTAATAAATGATACGAATGTCTCTGAGTGTCAAGTCTTGGAAATGCGAGGTCTTTGTGCTCCAGGTAGTTTCTTGGTAGTTTTGCTGGGTTTCTTTTTTTCCTGGTGGTGTGTCTGGCAGGAATGCTTCCTAGAAGGAGAGAAACATGGTAAGTTATGGCTACTAACAGTCAATGTCCTGGGAAAGAGAGGAACCTGCTTCCTTGAAGCAGCTGGAGAACTGAAATCTAAAGTTCCCATCAATAGCAGGTGAGAATTCAGGCTCAGAGCCACCTCCTGGCACCAACACCCCCCTGCTCCCACCACCAAACGGCCACATTCTACATCTTTTAAAGAGCTGCAAGTCCAGGAACCTTTAGGAGACCTCTGCCATTTTTATTGAGGTTTGGACAGTTAAAAAGCTCAAGCACATTGTCTGTTAAACCAGGTTTGTCCTTGTTTCACCTCCCAAATCTCTGGAAGGACCAGCTTTGCTGGCAGGACACGTGCAGGGCAGCGCATGGCACCGACACAGGCAACACCAACATCACCGGCACGGGGCAGAACGGGCTTCACAGCACCCATGCACAGGCACAGCTCCTGGATTCCTCCAGCAATTCTTTCCCAAAATCATCAAAACTCCAGAAAAAAGGATCTTTCCAGGCAAGTCAGGAGCCTGGGGTTCAGCTCAGGGGTGACCTGGCACTGACAGGCAGGGATCTATAGGTGAAATCTATAGCTCAGCGCGCTGCTGGGGCACGGGAAGGGTCTGGGGAGGCAAAGCAGCCTCATCACACAGCCATGTAGCTTCTCTTAGAGAATTCTGGCTCAATCCCCCAGCAGGATTAGTCTGCATTTGTGACTGCTTCATCAGCCTGAAGTGATTTAATAGGGGCAGCCTGAGCAGGACTCATCAGCTAACGAGAATAATTTCACTTAACCACTTAGCCAACTCTCATTTGCAAGGAGATCAAGCCCCCTGCCCTGGGGGGGAGAGCAGCACCCAACACTCACTTGTAGGTGGTCTCCTTACTTACACAGCCTCACTACTCCTCTGCAATCTCAGTCTCCTGGTGCACAACCACTTTGGTCACCGACATGTCCGGGTGCTGCTCCTTCGCTGCCTTTATCGCCTGCGCTAGAACCTGGAAGAGACCACAGTTGTGAGTGTGTCACCCAGGCTCCTCAGGGGGACAAGAGACTATTTCTAACTCTGGGGAGAGTAAAAAAAAAGTGAACTCACTTCAGCTGCACAGTTTGGTGACTCTGGGTAGTATTAAATTATTTTTAATTATTATTTACTAAGCTGTTTTCTAAGACTACATCCCATCTCCCCACTGCCCTGCTGCAGAAGATGGGTGAGAGCAATTAAACAAACCCTGTTTATTCTTCCAGCAAGTGTGATGAGCCCCTTTCAGACATCATCTCAGACATTTTCTGTTGGAATTAATAAACTAGGTCTTGTACAAATATTCTCCAGCCCCATGATACTTGCAACTAAATTAAATTCAAAGTATAATTCTCTGATGACAAAACCATCACTTCCAACACACACTAGAGGCCAATGAGGCTGACTCATATAAAGCCAGTGAGGTTTAATGCAGGTGCTGAGCACTGTGAAATGACTTCTGGCACTTCAAAGTTACTAGCAAATTAATGCAGATCAACCAGATCTCAAGGAAAACTTTGACTTCACATTTTTGTGGATTTTTTAATTTTTTTTTTTTAAATTGCATTTGTCCAAAACAATTCTGGAATCAAAACTTCCACCACCAGTTTCAGAGCAGAATTAAGCTTTGCTGGCCCAGCTACACAGTTTCATACTGTCAAAAAGGAATTTATTACTGAAATCAGTTTTGAAGTTTTATTTCCACCCCAGTAAAATTTCCCTAGGTTGTTTTCTGGTGAAGTTGTCTTCAAAAGGCAGCCTGTCTACTTCATGCCAGCTTTGAGCAGCACTTCTGGACTGCATCCAAGCTCCTACCTGGTCATGGTCTACATCTGCATCTCCTGTGATGACAATCCTCTTTTCAATCCGAGTCTCTGAAATTCCACCTTTTACAGTCTAGGACAAAAGAAAAAACCTCTGTTAGTCTAAAACTGCAGGAATCAGAGTGCACTGGGGCTGCTTGTCTAAAGCTGGTATCCAAAAGAGTGTTACCAAATACTGCTGTCATACCACAGTATCAGAGTCACAGGAGAAACTGTCACTGCTCAAAGAAAAACTGTCAAATATTCATTTATTTATAACTGAGCCAGGGAAGAGCTTTGAGTCCCAGCAGGATTCTTTCCTGTTGTCCCACAGGACAGAGTCTGTGTCCACAGGCTGCGCTGCCCTTAACACATCACTGACACTCTTACTTCAGCACAGACAAACCTGAGACCCTTGTGCTTTGTTTTGGGCATTAATCACTTTTTTTTAAAAGGAATTGGAGTTTAAGCTTTTTTCCCCATTATTCAACTCTCCCCATCTCTCTATGGTGCTGTGGATTTAGTTGTTGCTGTTTTATCGTGTTCCCACACCGTTACCTTTGTGATCTGTGTGGTGGTGGTGCTGCTGGTGGTTTCTGAAGTGATGGTCTGAGCAGTCAGCAGGATGCCAGGGTCTAAATCTCCATTGCCACCATCTGTCTGTGGGACAGAAGAACAGGCCATCAGTCCCTGTGGGCAGCGTGGACAGAAGCAGGGTCTCCACATCAGCAGAGCAGGATGCGATCCAAGGACAGGAACTCCTCTCCATCATGGACCATGGGACAGAGCGAGATGATCCACAACCAGCTGAGCTGTGCCCACAAGGACCCTGCAGGTCTCTGAAGGCTCAGCACAAAGCCCATGGGCTTGGTTGGAAATACAGGGATCCACAGAATCACCCAGGCAGGACACTCCTTGGGATATACCCAAATCTGGCTACACTGCAATGCCAGTCATGCTCTTCCACACCAAGCTGCATGCTTAGACCATGAAGATAGACAAAAGCAGATCCTTATCCTGAACTACACCTGCCTGGATCCATGGAGGTTCACAAAGCCAGAGAGCACAATCTGACTCAGAAGGTCCTTCCTACCCTTCCTCCCTCCTGACAACACCCTGCACGTCATTTGCTTTAAACTCTGCAGAAGCAATCGAAGTCGGTACCTGCTGAACTCAGAACGACTTATTTTATAGCTGCTTACTTGGTTCCCATCCTGCATGACCTGACCTTTCAAGACCTGACAAAAAAACCTCAACTAAGTCATCCTGCCAACTCATCCTGGCCATCTATGTGCCCCCTGTACCGTGCACCACTAAGGATGCTGGGGAGCATCGCTAGTGTGGTGGCTGGGACAATGTCTGGAGTTACCACAAGGTGGGACCATTTTCCACAGACTGGGAAAAATCTCACAGCAGTCACAAGTGGGTGCACACACAGCAACTTCTCCCAGCCCCAGAGAATCACTTTCTCTTTTCATTTCCCAGTTAGAAACGGTAACAGCAGCAACCAGAGCAGAACTGGCCTCTTGGGGACAGACTTTTTATCAGGGCCTGCAGTGACAGGACAAGGGCTGATGGTTTTAAACTAAAAGAGGGAGATTTAGATTGGATATAGGAAGAAATTGTTTACACTGAGGGTGGTGAGACACTGGCCCAGGTTGCCCAGAGAGGTGATAGAAGCTCCATCCCTGGAAACATTCAAGGTCAGGTTGGACGGGGCTCTGAGCAACCTGGTCTGGTTGAAAATGTCCCTGCTCACTGCAGGGGGGCTGGACTGGATGGGCTTGAAATGTCCCTTCCAGCCCAAACCATTCTAGGATTCACCTACTCACTCGCTGATGAAGAGGGTGATGCTCACCACTGCCCAGTGCAGGTACACCTGAAAGCCCCAACTACTCCCCTATTTAGGGAGGATGCTGAGCAGCCACGAGATTCCCCAGGAATCCCAAATTATACAAGTGTGGTCCATGGGCTACCCATACCCAAACCTACATCCCACAGTCACTGAACTCCAGCACCAGAGCACAGGCTGCTTCTAACAACCACAGTTATGACAAACTCAAAGCTAACAAAGACTCCAAATTCTCAAATACAGAAATAAAACCCTATTTTAGATTGAGGATTAATTTTAAGCTCAGTAATGAAACCACACCTGAGTATGCTGGTATCGCTCCACTAACATTTCTATTTTCCAATCACCAGATAACCACTCTGGTTGCATTTTATATAATATTTTTGGGTTTCAACATCTGTTTCAGGATTGAAACCTAAAGGACAACCCATAAATGTTTTCAAAATTATTTATAAACCAAGTTCTGAAGAGGCATAAACAGCAAGGAGAGTCAGGGAAATCAAGACAAGGCATCTCCTGCAGAAAAAGGTCAACTCGGGTTAACTCTGTACAGCCTCATCTACATCCCAAGCCAGCAGTGGCTGAAGTTGAATTCCATTTGAATGCTGGAAAAAATAATTAGTCTTCAGGGATAGTAAAATCACTGCTCCTCTAAAAATATCCAATGCACCTGGAGATATAATCCATAACATGGGAACTTCTGCGCTGTGACCCAGATGCTTGGAGGAAGGCAGGTGCTGCTGTCTCATCCAGAGGATTGGAAAATAAAACAACTTCCTTGAGTTTAATTAAGCCCCTGTGAAACTAATCAGAACACACCTTACCTGGGCAGCTTCGTAGGTGATGGTCTTTGTCTCTGTGTGGACAATGGGAACTTCTTTTGTGGGAATTTCACTTTTGACGGCGCTGGACACGTCGGAGATGGTGACTGTCTGTGTCTTCACCAGCGGTGGCTGTGGGACAGGGTTAAAAAACACCTCAGTAAAGACCCAGTATTTCCACATCCTGGCAAATGTTCTGACACTGATCTGATAAAAGCACTGTGGGAACCAAGGTCAAGCCGGAAATGTTTTGTTTTTAAGCCTCTGGTAGGAGGGCAGAGATCATGGGTGAGGATTAGACAGAAAAATCCTCCAGACCTTCCCCAACACCGTGCCCTCAGGTCAGCCCAAGCGAGGCATGAAGGGTTTAACCCGGTGTGTCACAATATCACAGAGAAACTGTCTCCCCTGATAATTAACTTTCTAATTACTAGAAGCTCATTGCCAGCTGCCAGTAAAGGATGACCCTCATCTCCTGATGACAATGTCAAGATTAACACAAACCCTGGGCAAATAAAGACTTGATGACAGCTAAGAAGCTTTATCCTGGCTGCAAGTCAAACACACTATGATTAAAAATCCTCATCAGATACTAGGTCTTTAACTTTTATTAAATCAATGTCAGATAAAAACAGACACATTTCATCTCAAAAGAAATGGGAGGGGGGAAGAGAAATCAGTTGTTCCACCACCTGATAATTATCCAGAAGACGACAGAGTTAGTGCAGACCCACAGTGCTTTCCCAGAGGGCTCGATTTCTGCTCACCGTCCCCAAACCTGAGAGGTGCCACCGTGATTGTTAGCAGGGGAAGTGGACATCTATGTCACCTTAAGCAATTAATATCAACACTGAAGCAGGCAAAAACATCTCCCATGGTGGGGAGCAGAAAGGGGACATCTAAGCCCATGGTTACGATGTAAAAGCACATTTGACAGCGCTTCAAATTTGCTCTGCGAAGGTTCAGCCTCCGGTAGAGCTGGAGACGACAAAAACCTTAAGGAACTAAAATGACATGTTTTTGGAGCCTAAATATTGTCCTTTTGGGGGATGCATCAGGCTGCTTTGATCAAAAAAAAAAGGCAAAGGGTGTTGTGCTGCGACAACTGCCATTAATGCAGAGATAAATTGAGGGGGGCTCATATTTAACGCAGAGATAAATTGAGAGGGGCTTGTGAGCACTGACTGCAGGAGATGAATCAGCTAATTAGCTCCAAGCACAAGTCCAAGCCAAGCAAACACAACTCCTCTCGGGGTCCGTGGCATCTGCTTGCTGCAGTGTTTGGGTTCCCACTCCAAAGCCAGCGGGGGTTCAGGGTGGGGAGCAGGCGCTGGGACTCACTACCTGGAAGCAGCGAATGACTGCCGGCAGCCCGTTAGTAACATCTGAGTCGTGACACTCGCCATTTAGCTTTCTAAAGGCAAATGTGTCTTCTCCATCCTCTGCCACCTCCTCCTCCTCTCCTCCCCAAGGCTGCTGGGGAGGGGCAGCAGGGCTGGCGGGGGGCTCCAGCTCAGAGAGCTCCGAGTCCTTCTCTGCATCCGCACAAACCCCTTTTCCACATCTCAGGTCCTCCTCGCTCGCGGGGAGGCTGGAAGCTGCCTCGTCCTCCTCCTCCTCCTCCTCCTCCTCCTCGCTGCTTAGGGAGGAAGCAGCACAATGATGGCTGGGAGAAGGCTCTGAGGTGGGTGGCACTGGGGTCTCACTAAAAGCTACCGACTGCTTTGATCTCTCCCGCGCAAAGCCAGTGTTAACACTGCTCCTCTCTGGCACTGCAGCCTCTCTGGAGAGAAAGTCACTCATTTTCTACAAAGAAATGAATAAAATAAAATAAAAAAAGGCCAGAGAGAGAAAAAAAAGAGAATGTTAGGGAGAACAGGAGGTCACGAAGCAATAAAGGTAAAACATGGGTTTTGTGTAATACATCACATCTCCAGTAACGCATGCAACAGCAGTGGGGTGGGACACTGGAAAGCTTGAAAACCTTTGTGCTGTGTGACATACCCAGTGCCTTTACTGGGACATTAATAACTCATCCTCCTAAAGTTTAAGGAATTCATATTAAAAAAACCACTCTGCAACTAAAGGAAGAGCCAACACTAAGCACTTTTTGCTCAGTTTGGAAACAGGAATAATTTCAGTGTGGCAAATGGGGATTTCTGCACATCCAAAATTCACAGGTGCAGCAAAACCCACCAGGTACACCACAGCCACACCCCAATTCTGCTTGTAATTCCTTGAAAGATTTTATGCTGTGGTTTACTTTGCATGTGGAAGCGAAGAGAATAAACCCAGAATTAATCAAGGCCAGGTTGGATGAGGCTTTGAGCAACCTGGTCTAGTGGAAGGTGCCCCTGCTGCTGGCAGGGGGGTTGGGACTGGATGAGCTTTAAGGTCCCTTCCAACCCAAACCAGCCCATGATTTGAGCACATGATAACCTGCAGAGCCTGTGCTCTGCTCTTTCCCTCGCCACTGGGACACACACACACTTCCAAGCACCTCGTTTGCTGTTGCAGTTTCCAGGATAACCAACACAGGCTTGTCACTATTGCATCAATTAAACTACTGTAAGAATATCTACAAGTCAGTACTGAAATCAGCTCCTTCAGTTACTGAGAGGCTCCTGGACTGACGATGCAGTCTGGTCTTCTGAAAGAATTTGTCTTATTGCTTCCAGAAAACCCAGTTCAATGAACTCTCACAGCTTAGCACAAAACTTTTCAGCTGAGGAATAACAAAATGCAGCTTTAAACTGATGTTCTGTTGGATGCTCACACGTGCTGACCCTGTCACCACCGAGCATACGGTTCAGCCGACTGCTCAACGAGCTGACCATTTCTTCAGGAATACCAAAAATACTTTATCCCAAAAGCAGTTGGCACAGGGAAAGCTTTGCAGTAGCTAAACCTCCTGAAGGGACAACATAATTGGTGTTTGTGATGGTGCATGGGAGAGAAGACACATCATGAGGTAGCTGAGCCCTCTGAGAAGCAAGCGAGCATGTCCAGAGCCTTATAGAACTGCTCTGCTTTAAAGTAAAGAGTTTAAAAGCCTGTTCAACAACCCCTGGCATTTGGAAATGATGGCCATTACCTCTGGATTTGCATTTTTGCACTGATTTATTCATTGCCATTGATCTGATCACAACATCCTGACCAGCCCAGTCAGACAACAGAAGAATAAAAGAGAATCTGGGTAGAGCGCGCCAAGCCAGAGGGTTTAACCGAGGCTGGTTCTACCCTGCCCTCTGCTCAGCTCGTTAGCGAGGTCTCCACTAGGTCTTCTCACATCTCTGGGAGCCCTCTAGCCAGGAGGGAAGCAACAGTGACAGAAGAGAAGAGTTAAAACATGGAATAAGACAAAAAGCTTTAGCAAAAACAATAAATACATCAGCTGTTTGTCCCAGTGCCCGAGCGACTGCGTTTCGCACGCACGGAGCAGCGGCGTTTCAGTCGCCAGCGCTGAACGACAATCACAGCCCTGCCCTGTGCTAGAAATGGTGTTCCTCATGATGGACATGGAAAGTTGCCTTCAAGGAAGAGCAGAATAAGCAATTACAGGCACCTACAATTTTACACCTATTTAAAGTTGTCACATCATCCAGCATCAGGGAACAAGGAAGGAAAAGCCAGAGGGATGCTGCTTCATCAATACCGTGACTATTCCTCCTCAATAATCAACCTCACAGTTGATTTCTGGTAATTCTGTATAAAAATAGTCACCTAGGTGTACACCCAAAAACAGTAATTACATTTTCATAACAGCACAGCAAGTCCATATTGTCAACTGTTATTCTCATTTTGATGGTGGTATTAAGATGAACAGAAACCGCTGCCTCACTTTCTATTAAGAAGATCCTCTGGGCAACCAAAAAATGGTAATTTGTGCTTAAAATGGGAGGTTTGAAGCCTCTGGGTTATCAGGTACAATGTATTTTCTGTAGACCAGAGGCTTCCATCCTGATTGACCTCATCTAATGGCACAGTTCAATAATAGGTGAAGAATGGGAGCTGCTTTATGTAGGAACAAATAGATGCTTATTTTAGTATCATTTCAAGAAATGACTCTCCCACCATTTCTCCCGGGTGTTTTTCAGTTCCCTGCTTCTTTATGTTGCAGAGAGATGACCTGTATGAGTCTATCCATTAGGATTTCTAGCCTCTTGGGTTTAAATTCTTGGGATATTACTTAGGAAAATGCATTTAATAGGAGAGAAGGGACAGCGAGCAGCACTGTGATCATCAGGTCAGACCACACACATAGGGAAGTGATATTTGTGATTAAAAACTATTTCCATATGTGCTCCTCCAAAGGTATATCCAGATCCCACTCTTAGTTTTGCCTGATGTAAGATACCACACTGCAATATTTCACTAAACAGAATAGAAACAGAGGTCATCAGCTTTGAACACCCATGTCTTAATCCTGCTTTAAAACCTGGATTTATAGACTGCCAATATACTGATCTCGCCTTCATTATATATGCTAAATTTTGCAATTAATCACAGGATCTCAAGAATGCAGGATATCTTCTGCAGTTTAATGGAAAATGCCTTAGGAGCAAGATTTCCTTAAATACCAGCTGGGCCACTATTTGGACCAAGAGGCAGAATAAAACCTACAGATAAAGCAGATTCAGCAGCTACACAAAGGCACATCTATTTAAGAGACAAATATTTGTATCCAGTCAAAACAACTTCCCAGCTCCCTTTCCTATATAGAAAAATAATTTGTATTTTGGAAGTATCTTGTATGGTAAATACATAAAGGAAGGGAAAAGCTTAAATAAAGCCTGTGGTGCACAGATATCAGTTATCAGGGGAGCCAAGGGTGGCAATAAACATGCAGAATGAATCCTGATAAGATCAACTGATTCCACTGATAAAAAACCAGACTAATTGAAAGGTATTTGTTTCTATATAAAATTATCTGTTGACACACTTTTTTTTAAAAAATACAACCATGTTTGTTCCTATATTTACAAATGCAGTTTGCACATGGGCTAGAAAATATTATGATTTTGTTACAACAACCACCCCCACCCAGGAATTTGAACATTTGTTCCAAATTCTGATCTTATCAAGATTTCTTTTAATTTTCAAATGTAAAAGCATATTTTCAGGGCTCAGATTTGCAGAGTTCCAAGCTCTCCTTAAGATCCATGAAACCTGGGAGTGCCTGGGCTGCAAATTACTCATTTTCAGAGACACAAAACCAAACCAGGGATGCCAAAATTGACCCCGAAGCAGGCTATTTGCACAAGCCATGTGCAGCAGAAAGAAAACACAAGACAGGATGCAGTGCCCCAGAAGAAACAAATGGAACCAGATACGAATGAGATGGAAACCTTACCCTGCTAAATACAACTCTTTGTGCACCTGATGTTGACAAATATTGAGGATACAGCCGAATTTAAGCGTTGCAGTTAAAAAGTGACACGTAAGAATTCAGACTGGGGATAAATTAATAACAGGCTTAACTGAGTGGCTAATACCAGCGACCAAAAGGATTTATTTTTTTTTTTTTAAGTGTTTTTACATAAATTTGTCTGTATTTTTTCCAGAACCTACTATTTTGGATCACGATGTATTTGTATGAACCACCTGCCCTGTGCTGCCAGAGTCAATGCTTGTTTTCTGCAGCCTGTGCAGGCATGATGCTGCCTCTCTCCCCAGAAATATTGAGTTATCCTCATCTCTAACCAGACTCCTATCCTGCAGGACACTTAAGGAGTGCTAAAATGATGTCAACTTGCAAATTAGCAAAGGCATTCGATAAAAATTGATAAAAACATGAAATTACAGTGCACACTAACTCCCTACAACCACCATATTATATTGTCCTGCTTTGAGCTGGGCCAGAGCTGGTTTCTTTCCAGCAGCTCCAACAGCGCTGGGGTTTGGGTTCAGCTGGGATTTGTTAGGAGAAGGATGTTGATAACACATCAATGTTTGCGATTGTCACTGGAAGTCGAAGGACTTTGTGTTTTGCTGGTCTGCAGGTGCAAGGTCTGGGGGTGAGGAATATTGCAATGGATCAGCTCCATGGGCATTGGGCTCTGCCAAGGGGCTGTTCCATCTCCTGTCCCCCATGGGCAGGAGATCCATGAGGGGCTCTTCCTCTCTGGCTCTCTCTGGCTCTCACTCGGGCTCTGGCTCTCCCAGGATTGTGGTTTCGGGTCGGGATTGTCGCTGCTCCGGGATCGTTCTCTGGGAACGGGCCGGGCTGGGTGGGCGGGTGCTGAGCAATGGCACTGGGGGTCACTCATTTGAATATTTTATTATAATATTACTATTACTATTAATATTATTTTAAGTTTTATTTCAATGATTAAATTGTTCTTCTCTCACCCTACAAATCTCCTTACCCTTTCCCCCCTAAATCTCTGCCCTGTCCCCTGGGGTGGGGAGTGAGCAAGCGGCTGTGTGTGGCTGCAGCCCAGTGCCAGCCCAGTGAAACCACCACAAAACACTATAAAGTCTGGCTAGTTAACAGTTCCCAGTCCCTACGTTCACTGTGGCACCATTCCTGCCAGCACGTGTTATTAGGTTATCCCCAAACAAGCATCCACATTCGCTCACAGGCTTCGTGTGACCATCAGCAGATGCACAAGTAGATGACGTTGCTTTTGCAGCAAAACCACACTCACCAGTGAGAACTCCCAGATCAAATGGTGCTCAATCTCACAGCTGTCAAAGCACTTGAGTAAAAAAGTATTATAAAGCAGAAAACAAGAGATCCTTATTTCACAATACCTGCCATGCCTTATAGAACTGCTTTGCTTTAAAGTAAAGAGTTTAAAAGCCCGTTCAACAACCCCTGGCATTTGAAAATGATGGCCATTACCTCTGGATTTGCATTTTTGTGCTGATTTATTAATTGCCATTGATCTGATCACAACATCCTGACCAGCCCAGTCAGACAGCAGAAGAATGAAAGAGAATCTGATCAAAGTTAAAAGTCAGGCTAGAAAATACCCAGCACACTACGAGCTTAAAAAGATTAACTTGTTGTCACGAACAAGAATCCCAAGATATTACAAGATACAGAGCTGCCACCTCCAATCCACTGCAGCAACTACTTGGCAAAGTGAAACAACCTCAAGATCAACACAAGGTTGCTGAGCAATACGATTCCAGAAGCATTTCCTCTCCCCATCCACCTTGATCCCCTTCTCATCCTTTTTGTGAGGCAGCTACCCTTGGATGGGGGGTTGTGTACTTCTTATTCCAAATTCCCCCTGCAGAGAAAAAGTTGCTGGTGTCATTGCAAACATCACCTTCAATTTAGTGTAATGGCAGCAGATGTTTATGACTGACATCAGGGTTTATGACTGACATCACTTCAGTGCTGCTGCATTTCGCTCGCTTCGTTTCATAAATCAAGTTACAGCTCTGCCCTGGTGCCAGGCTCAGCCAGGAGAGCAGCAGCACAAGCCTCGTGCTGCTCCATCACAGCCAGATTTTCTGTCCTGTGATCATTCCTGACTGCACAGAATGAGCCAGTCTATCCAGAGAGAAATAATCTCACAGATGAAAAACTGGGAGTTAAAATAGTTAAAATGAAGACTGACTCTCGATAGTCTCTAGACACAACCTCAGGAAGCTTCAACCAGCTAAAACCCAACCAGAGGCTTGCCCTGTGTTACCAAGCAGAGAATGGTGGTTAATTAGGAACGTTGTTTTCGCTTACAAAAATAGAAAGGAGCATTTTTGTCCTCAAATTAATACAATGTGTGGGGCAGAGGCTGTTGCAGTTGCACTGTGCAGGACCTGTGAGGCAACGTTCTGCAAGCTGGTTTTCCTATCATCTCAAAAGCAAAGAGGGAGAACACATCAGTGTTACATTATTTGGTAGAAGGCTGAACCTTTTGACCTCTCTGCAAACAAAGTCTTTCTTAAACCAAGCTGGATTTAATCCTCAATGGAATTATTCTGGCCAGTTTGAGAGCAGGCATTGCCTACAGCCCCAGCCTTGTGTGCCCACTCTGCCCACGAGCACAAAACCCACACCAGAGAGCATCCAGCAGCCCCAAACCCAGTACAACCAGTTACAACCTGGGGTCTGATGGCTCCTGGCTTGAGAAAGCAACGCTCAGGGTTAGTCCAAGGAAGTTGTTAATGCAAGTTGTTATTACCTTTGTTGTTAATAAGCAGTGGAAAGAAGAATCTGATTTGCAATAACATTTATTAATGATAAATGTACATATTTACAAAGAAAAATCTGAGAAAAAATACAAAACCGAAAAAGTGTTCCAAAAGAGAGCATTTTAGGTAAAAAAGAAAGTGTTTTTAGTCCCCACAAACTGATCCAACATGACTGTGTACCAGCTAGAAGATCCCAAAATGGCACAAACCAAGGCTAGTCCTTCCCTCCAGCTCCACAAACCAAGACAGATGCAAACAGGGACCCAAGAGAAACCACCACTGTCAGGTTCTCCAACGTCACCCACTGGTAAGTACAGACCAAAGAGTTTGTAATGAACCTGTAACCCTTCTTTGGGCTAAACTTTTCTGTAAAGCATCCTACCTGATTCTGTAGGTCAGAATAGGTACCATCAACTCATGACCAGAAAAAAGAAAACCCAATAAACCAGTGGAATAAATCAGAAAGTGACAAATTACTGACCTTTTTGGGATGTAAAAGACACTTTGCTCACAACCTTCCCTGTGGTACAGACACAGCAAGGAAAGCCCATCCTCATTCCTACAAACACCAACTACTCCTTTGGTGCCACACCAAGGAAATCCACTTCTCCTCATTATTTCAGGAGAGGAGGCAAATATTGGATATCCACTTTTTAGGGTCATCACTAGTTATTGCACAAACTGCAAAGGAGGAAAACTGGTCTAAGCTTAACTCCGTACCCTAACCTGCCCTGCCCAGGGAGAGTCCTCAGTTCATCTTCTACTGACCCACAGGGCAAAGCAGCACACAGCAGGAGGTGCAGAAAATATCCTCATTTATCTGTTCCCTTTTGAAAATGGAAAAGAAAAAAGGGATGTTGTCTTACAGTAACACACACCTCGAATATCACTGATGACCATCGTATACAGAGCCCAGCACCTAACACAGCCTCAGAGCTGGATCTGGGTTCCAAGCAATCAGCTCTGGCATATTCACTGCTTCAAAATACGAATGCCTGCTTGTTCTTAAAGCATGAAAGCACAAGAAACTGTTTCAGGTTTTATTTTCATTCAGAAGAGCTGATATCAGGATAAGAAGATCAACAAAGTGAGTGTGGAGCCAACCACCAGCTTCCTGATGGAAAACCTGAAGGGATTGAGCCTCAAGAGCTGCTAACTGGATCCTACAAGTGAGCACCAGAGATGAGTGACCAGACCAGGCAAGTCTAATTAACATCAAAACTGCTGGCAGCCTTCTCGTAGCCAAATCACCAACATGCCAAAGTCACCAAAATGTCATTTTCTGCAGCAGGGCACATGGAAAAAAATAAATCAGGATTTTTCACGCCAACCTGGATGAGGTTACGTGCTGCAGATATTTCCAGCTTCCTTTGGGAAGGGATGACTCAGTCCTCATCTCTCACAGGATGGCATTGCACCAGCAATGGATGGACAGGGCATGTCAATCCCACCACCGCTCGGGGCCAGCGATGGTGCTGGGGCTGACAATGCTTTGTGGCAAGTTGTTCCTGAGGGAAAAAATGAAGCAAAGTACAAAGTTCCTGTATGAAAACCCTGAGACCTCTGCCTTTAAACCAAACCAGAGCAAATCAACCTTCCCTGCACATGGGGAGGACAGCAGACATCCCAAAATCCCTTCTTCCAGCACCGCATCCCGTGCGGACATCAAGGGAAAAGGGTGAAACCAGGAATCAAAGAGCACAGCACCGACACGTACCAGGTACAGCACCTGCAGGAAGGAGACCCCACATGGACTGCCCAGAGGAGTGTCTGTAACTGCCTGGGCTGTCCAAGCAAATGGGGAAAAAAAAGCAGAGGAGTGACGAGCAAAGGGGCTGGAGCACCGTGAGCACATCACCGCGGCGTGGAACGGGTGAGGTTTCCGTTCCTGATAAGCCACGGGCTTTCTCTGTCAGAAGAGATCAAATCCACTCAGATGAATATAGATGCTGGCCTCTCAACTGCCACAGAAATATCTGTTCCGTTTCTCTATAGTCTGCAGTCACAATTGTTATATAAATCCCAAAAAATGTTCCTGAGCATTCTCAGAATGTAAAGTTTCAAAGATTTTTGCTGCCCTTAACCAGCCTTATCTCAAGATTTAAAACAAAAAGCAAGAAAGACAGAGAGATTAATTTAGGTTTTAATTAAGAAGTTAAAGAATTGAGCTTAAGTGACAGAGTGCATCTCTCATCGCTCTGGGATACGATACCCTGAGCCCCACGTTCAACCATTGCTCTGGGCAAAGACTTCAGGTCCTTTGGAAGTCGTAGGTAGAGCTACAGGAACCATGGCTTTGAGAAAGCTACTGGGATGGCTTCAAAGAACTTGTCATGGGCTCTGAGGAACAGCATGTGGTCACCTCCACAGCGCTCAAAGCAGCGTCACGGCAGCTAACCCAGGCAGTGGCTGTGTGTCTGAACTGCTCCTCTCCAAGGAATACGGACAGAAAACAGACACAGAGAGATGGGAACACGCCCTGTCCCTTCCCTCTCCATGCCAGGGTGGGGATAATGATCAGTCCCTGTTTTTCACAGAATCCCAGCACTGCTGAGATCAGAAAAGCCCTTTAAGCTCATCGAGTCCAACCATGAGCCCAACACTGACCAGTCCCCACTGACCCATGTCCCTCAGCACTGTGTCTACACGACTCTTCAGTCCCTCCAGGGATGGGGACTCCACCACTGCCCTGGGCAACCCCTTCCAATGCCTCAGAACCCTTTCAGCAAAGAAATTCTTCCTCACATCCAATCTCAACTGCCCTGGGCACAACTGGAGCCCATTTCCTCTAGTCCTTGTTTTCATCATGTCTGTTCTAATTTTGGGAAGGAGATTCAGGCAGGGAATCCCAGCCAGAAGCATCCCCTTGGCTTCTTCCATCCTGCATCTTCCACACAGCACGTGGCAGCTCAGCATCCTTCCCCACCTCTATCACTTCTCCTCTCCAGGTCCCACCTTCTCGAGATAAAAGTGCTCCTAAACCTCATGCTGAGCTGGTCAGAGCTCAAGTGCATCCTAAGGTGTTCTCCTAGGATTTGGGCAGGCAGCCCACCCATCTCTTCGCTGCTGACAGCTCTCCTTCACATCATGGTACACCTGGACAACAACCCAGTGACTTCTACACTTCCAGCTGCTGAAAGAGGAAGACTGTGTATTCAAGGCAGTGTCTTAAAAGGGAAGAATCCTTTCCAACAGAAAAAATCAGCATCCTCACAAAACAAAGTCCTAAAGGCACACGCTGGTGAACTAATCGGAGCAGGTTACAAGAATAATCAGAAAGGTTCCTGCAAGATTAAAACAAAGGGTTTCACTAGCAACCTAAGTTTCTGAGACAGCATTTAGAGAGCCTCAACCTGTACACTGAGAGCAAGAGAGAGGTGGCTCAGGGGGTCCGTGATACACCACGGCCCTTCAGATCAGACAGCACATGCCGTATTTGCCTTATGCCTTTTTCCTGCAAGCTTATCTGCTAGCTTCCTAAGTCACACTGTTCACACAGATACAGATCTAGAAAGGGTTATAAATACATGTATTTATATATATTCACACATTTTAGTCCCTGTAATGAAGGTCTACTCCTTTCTCTTCTGTGCTGCTGGAGCAGCTGCCGACACTGATGGCACTGGTGGCTGTTGTCAGGAGTCATTGTGTTTACACCAATTCTCCAGAGAAAGCAACAGAAAGCAGATTACAACCGAAAGGAGAAGCAGTTGGCTCAGCTCAGTCCCATAATTACTATATACAGAAAAGAAACCTCTTAGACAAAGTCCCACCTTCCCTCCAGCTCACAAACCAGTTCTGCTCAGCCCAGTTGAGCAACTCATCTTGGAGCCCTCACAGCTCAACCAGGGTAACTCGGATAAACTGAGCATCATCCAGACATTTACATTTGTAGGCAATAAACAACAAGCAGCATGCAACGGTTCTGTTGGAGAAGTCAACACAATCGATGGCTTTAACATTAGAAGTGTGTCCCAACATGGTAAAGTCAACATGCTAACAGAGGAGACGTACCTAACAGCGGGTTACTCCCACTCCTGCGACCTAAGCAAACATGCGTCAGTTAGTTCAACATAAATTAAACTAAAAAAAAACAACAAACAAACAAAAACCCAACACATCTGAAGTGCACCAAGACCACTGGATTCAGAAAAATTATGATGTTTACAATAAATATTTCCTTGCAATGGGTTTTCTCCTATAACACAGTGTATTTTCTTGGAAATGAGAATAGAGGTGCAAGAGGGAGGCTGCAATGCTTTGCAAAAGGGTTCCCCCACTGGGAAAATGAGAAGTTGCCTGTCCCTGTCTCTAAGTTCACACCACCAGCAGCATTGATAACCAACACTTTTTATTTCAATGCCAATCTTTTAGTTCCCTAGAAAAGGAGTGGTTATGGATTAGATTCAGCAAACTGCTGTAAAGCCTCTTTTGGATCAGTACCAAATGTTCTTCAGCTTGTGAACATCTTACACTGAAAACAAGCAGCTTAAAAGCAAGTCTGCAGCAATTCCTACGTGGAGTTTACAGGGGCTGGAAAAGCCAACGTCTCCTCCCATGTTTTTCCACTCCCTGTCTGCCCTCTTACAGCAACTGGGAGCACAGACCAAAGAATTTGCTTTTTGCACAGCAGGAAACTTGAGAATGGACCTGGCAATCCATGACCACTCCTGCCAGGTCCCAGATCACAGCGACACAACAAGACACAGCGGGATTAACACGACGGTCACGGGGTGTCCCTCCCCAGGACAGCAAACTACGGAGATCAAAGACCAGGACAAGGAAGATGCAGCAGAGGCTACGGCCAAGAAATTCAGGAGCTTTGGTCTTGAGGTTTCAACATGACCCTGTTGGCACTCAGAGAAAGAGCAGCCACCAAACAGTCAGTGCTACGACCAGGAGAAAGGACATCATAAAGGGAATACGTGGAGAAGGAAAAATGCTAGAGTACAGCTGACACTTTTTGAGTGATTTCTGCTCTTCAGGAATTGGAATAGAAACCTTTGGAAGAATTTCTTCACTTGCTTGCTGGGGAAAGGCTGTCTCAGTAGGTATCTCCTGCTTTTTTAGTTTGTCTTCATCCTGTACTAACAGAGGACGTTCCCGTGTCTGCTTTCATGGTAGAAGATCAAGAAAGACAGAGAGAGATGAACAAAAATGACAGATGGAAAGTGCCCAAAATGATACTTGGAGGTGTGCAAAGGGTTAGGACAGCCTCAATGTAAAGATAAACTGCCCTGGAGAGCAGAGCTGCTGGTGGCTTGGGTCACACTACCCTTAGAGCTACAAAGTCTAGTCCCCTCTGCAGAGCTCATGAACACCTAGATGAGGATCATGTGTGTTTTTTCCACAAACCTCTGAACCACAATCACGTGTGTTTTGTGCCTGCCCTCCCAGAAAAGCGTCCACTCAAAACCTACTGAAGTGTTTTGGAATTGGAATGGTTGAGAAAAAAGTTTGAGGCATTAGAAATAGAAATGGTGTAGGTACAAAACGTGGTGTCTGACAGCTTCCTATTCTACAGTGCCCTTAAAAAACAGCATTTGTTAAATATGGTTGAACATCCAACTGCAGTGCAGATACAAAAAGCTTTTTCAAAGTTCTCACAACAGTATCAAAATTTCAATTGTTTTGAAAATTCAACTGGAACAAGTGAAAAATCATTCCATCTTAGAAATCCAAGTGTGGAACAGGCAGGATGGCAGCAGGAGCGTTGCAAACTCCACTAAATTTTGCTCCATGTTTTAGCACTTTTGTTTCTGGAGTCTAAAGAATGTAAAAAAATAAACCAAACCAAACCAGAGTGAGCAAATCATCACGTAGGATCATGCAAGGGCTCTGGTGCTCTCGTTGAAGAAAGAAAAGATTGTGGGAAGTGTTGCTGTTGAGTAAGTCTCCATCCCTTGAGTTTGTCAGAGCTGGTCACAGCCAAGTGGATCTAGGAGAGGAAGAACTTGGCTCTGAGCTCTCGGAGCTGAGCTAACCTCCTCTGATCACTGCGGTATTTTGGGACCGGTTCTTTGCACACCCCTAAGCGATGAGGATTGGGGAGAAAGTAGCTGGGAGACTGGGCAGCAAAAGAAAAGATAAAATGCAAAGAGTAACATGATCATTAAAACAAAACAAAAAACAAAACAGAAAGAAAGACAACATAAAAAGAACAGGGTAGAGTTAAACTTTCATAATTGCTTTTCTCTCCGAATACACGGTTTTCATCTTGCATGCAGCTTTTTTTCAACCAGCCATGCACCAAAATAAGCAAAATCCAAAGCTGCAAAAGCTGCAGCAGTGCACAAGTCTTCTGGGTGTGAGGTAGGAAATTACTTCATGGAACCAAAAGGGGAAAAAATAAATAAATAAAAAAGGTTATCCAGCAGCTGCTGCTGAGGTTTTGCTTGGTGCCATTGCCATAGCAAAAGTCTGGCTCAGAAGCACGGATCAGAACAGCAGCTTTACCTCAAGCCCACCAACCTGTCTCTCAGAAGATAGGACAGTGATTTTCTTGACCTGGACACACAAAGCGTGTTAAGGTTCAGTTGTCTTGAAATAAAACACAGAGGTACAGCAGAACAGCAGCCCCTGGCAGGACACCCTTTGGTCACTCCAGCAGGGTGAAGGAACCACCATGAACAGGAGAAACAGGATGGCTTTGCATCGGGATTTACCATCCTTAAACATGTGCAGGTGGAAGAAAACACCTGCCCCAGCAGGTACCCCTCAAAGATGCATTTCTGGAAGTTCACAGCAGAACATGTCCACCTTTATCTCAGAGCAAGACCACTTCAGAGAGGATCAGATTAAGAGGGAACTTCCAGAAATGCAAATCCAGGGCTGACACCAACCCTCACGTTGCTGTGGACCACTGTGGCTTTGGATGGGGAAAGTCCACAGCACCCAGTTATCACAAACAGCAGCCCCCCAAGACCTAACCATGTGGTCACCATGCAAGAACTTCTTCATAATAACCATGAACATCATTCCTGATCTGCAGTTGTGGAGCTTGAGAGCCCCTGCTCTGTCCCACCCACACATCCAGGTGGCACCATGGGCAGAGCTCTGCATCGCTCTGCTGCCCAAATTCCTGCAGAATTTATAGAGAGACTCAGCAACCAAAGAGGAAAGTCCATCCATGAGTTAAACAAGGTAATTGCAAGGATAATTATCAACCCTCATTAGTCCATTTGGAGGGTTTTGTCTTTTCCATCAGGGAAAAAAAAGCCCAACATAACTGTCATGGCTTTTCTCTACACTTTGAGGAGCCTGTAGTAAACTTGGCCGTTAAAGCCCCTTGTACCTGTTGTGACAACACTCCCTCCACTGCAAGATTATTTCTGTTTAAAAAGTATCTCCCTTGTGATGGTTTGAAGATGAAATGCAAGCTTATCAGTGGGAGGGAGGGGAGAAGCCAGGCTTAAAGCAGGAGGGAGTCTCTGACTGCAGCCAGGATGCAATTTTTCAGTTGTAATGAAAAATCACATTTATTATTTAAAGGACTGATCACTATGGGCTCTAACTACAGTTTCACTCACAAGATTTAAATCCAAGCTAGGTAACACCAATATTAAACAGAGCAGCTGTCTGTTACCCAAGAAGAAACCAGTTGGTAGACAGATCTCTGCTGTTCCAACTCGGTTTCTTTGAAAAATTACCTTTTTAAGGACATTAGGAGGGAGACTGCAAATGTGGATGGCTACTAACAGACACTGCTCCTGTAAGGAGAAGGATTTCCATCCCGTATGAACAGCCCTGCTGCAGCCACCTGAGGAGTCTTCTTCAAGTCTCCACAGCAGATCAGCACCTGCAGATCCTAATGTAAGACTAAACCCAATGACATATGGGATTAACTGGAGAAGAAAGGGACTTTTGAAAATTGATAACCATCCTGGTACTTCTCCACTGGGTTACCTGCAATGCTATCTCTGCAGGAATTCCCTTTCAGGGGAATTTAGGGGTCTGGGGTTTTTTTTTCCTGCATTTTGGAGAGACTTATTCCCTGGTCCTAGGAATAAGCCAATCCTCAAAACAGCCATGTGAAGTATACATCATGGATGAAAACAACACTAGGAAAAGCAGCATCAAAACCAGGTGAAGAATTCTTACCTTCTTTTCTACCAAAAAAAAAAAGAAAAACCAAAAAACCCCACATTTTTATGATACTACAACTAAAGCATCAATTCTATCAGAGACCATTTTGCACGTTAAAAGTCAATATTAACGATTAAAATTCAATATAACCCAAAACTAAAGGGAGAGCTGATGCTCAATCCTAGGTTGTAAAGCCATCCCTTGGAAGTGAGCCACCCCTGTGCAGTGCACTGACCCCCCCATGCTGCCCAGGTACTCACCCCATCCGCTCCCGTGGGAATCTGCCCGTTGACGTTGAGGGTTCGGAAAGGGGAGTGAGTGGACAAACGTTTGTCCCATTCACTCGGTCGAGGCTCTGGGACGGATTCCATAAAGTTCTTCTTCAATTCACTGATGTTGGCATGATGCTTCTTTATTTCTTCTTGGGTTTTATCTAGATCCTATTAGTAAAAGGACAGGAGAAATGAAGAGACAGGGCGATGACCCCCGCGACCGCCTACGCTGCCGCATAGCAAAGCTGCGCTCAGCAGAGTCGGCGCCGACTTCCCCCCATGTGCTCACACTGCAAACACACAAAGGGAACGTCCTCCCTCCTCCTTCCTCTTCTCTTAATTGGGATAAACTGCAATCAGCAGGGAGCAGGGTCTCCTCCAGGAGCAGGATGTGCCATGGGTTCATCTCAAGCTCCACCAAACCAGATGACCGCTGAGGTGCAATCTCACCCGTTTTCCTCATATGGGATTTTCAAAAATTGCAATAATAGGACAAGAGGAAATGGCCTCAAGTTGTGCCCAGGGCAGTTGAGATTGGATGTGAGGAAGAATTTCTTTGCTGAAAGGGTTCTGAGGCATTGGAAGGGGTTGCCCAGGGCAGTGGTGGAGTCCCCATCCCTGGAGGGATTGAAGAGTCGTGTAGACACAGTGCTGAGGGACATGGGTTAGTGGGGACTGGTCAGTGTTGGGTTCACGATGGGACTCGATGAGCTTAAAGGGCTTTTCCAATCCAGGCAATTCTGGGACACCTTTGTTTGGGTTAGTTAATTTATTGCCTTTAAATTGGGCAGGTTTGCTTTTTTCCCCTCTCTGCTAGCCTGAATATTCAAGGTTATAAATGCAGTTAATGTTTAAGAAAAATATTTTCCCAATTTTAGTTATTCTCTTCATAACTATTTCTCTTTCATCCTACCATAAACTCTCTTTGATCCCAGAATACCCCCATTACCTTTTCCCCCCACTCATCTCATCCCTCCAGGAGCTACCACAGGAGGTTTTAGACTTCTGAAATGAAGATGAGATGACAGCACTCTAAAATCTAACTGAGAATTTACTTTATGCCAGATCAATCAAGAAACTCCTGCTAAAATTCTTTATCTGGAAAAAGGGAGATTTCTACCCCATAATGCCAGTTTACAGTATAAATACACAGACTTCAAGGCAAGTCAGCTCTTTCTCAATTTGTTTAAAAATAGCTTTTCCTTGCAAGCAAAACAGTTTGTTGAAAACAAAGCTTTTGCATAAAAGAGGCTTAAGCCAAACACCAACTTTTCTGGACAGTGCCAAAGAGCAGCAAGCCTCACCCATGAGAAAGGGGGAAATGAAGGTCAGTAAAAGCATAAAAAGGGAAAATTTCACTATTTTTGAGCTTTTAATTGGTACTTGAGTCATTGATTCTAGAAGATGGGAGAGCAAATGAATCCCTAAAGGAGGGTTCCCCTCCAGCATCTGCATCCCTGCAGCCCACCCAGGACACACCACCCTCCCTCCACAGTGCCCCAAATGCCTCAAATAACAAAATTTGCTCTTTTTGGCACAGTTCTGGGGGGAAAAAAAAAATAAATCTAGTTGGCATCTGTCCTGGATGAAGGCACAAGGCAAGTGCCTGCTAGTTAGGAAAAAACAAAACCAAAAAACCAAAACAAAGATAAGTCTGCTGAGGACCCCAGGGTAAAGTCCTCCCCAGGTCCAGGAGTCCTACAGCTGCTCCTGGTTTAGAGAAGAGAGAAAGACCACTGTGGTTGTCCCCCACTGTGCAAGAGCTGGTCCTGGGAGGATTGCAGAGAAGCTAAAGCCAGGAGGAGCTACAATGGGACTTGAAAGCATCTGGAGGACCAAGCTGGCTACGCGTTAACTCTTTTCCTCCTGTTTTGCCCTTTTTGTAAGAACACAGAGCGTGGGTTATTGAGCAGAGTGATAAATGGCTTTCAATAAAATCAAGTGGCAGCTTCAGGAGTATGAGGTCTGCTGGAAAAACATCTGATCTGCCAAATGCATGGTTAAAAAAATAATAATAAGGAATAAAAGGGATGAGCTGCTGGGGTCAGCCCTCTTCTAGGGAGAGCTGGAGCACCTGCAACAGAACCAGTGGGAGGGCAGCTGGAGAAGGGGCTGGGTACCAGAGCCAGGTATGGCACTAACAAGAAAAAGGGGTTTAGAAGCAATGACAAAGTTCTGCTTGGGGTTGGGGAGATGAACTTGCTCGAGCTAGCCAAAAGAAAGTGACGGGCAAAGTCTTCGCAGTGCTCCGGCAGCGGCCGAACCCTGCCCGTTGTGCCACAGACCCTTCGCTCATGGCCCAAAGATCAAGTTGTAGCAGTCAAAAAAAACCCAAGCCAAACCAAAACTAAAAAAAAAACCAAACCAAAACACCCAAAAGCTACAAAACTTTTAAAAGTAAGATTAGGAGAAGGCAGTTCATACACTTCACTTGCAAGAGATACCAACAGGGAAACCCTACCAGCTGCTGGTGCTGCAAGTTTGAGTAGAAACACATAACACAGAGTATCAGAAGCCACAAAACATCTTCCATAACACAATGTATTCAAAAAAATAAAATATATGATTGGCATGGTCTGTTCTGAGACCTTGCTTGGGTGAAAGCAAGTGTAAAGGGGTCCCAGAGCCAAAGGGAATAGCTGTACGTGGAGGGGTGAGATGGCTTCTCTCCTGCTCATGAGTCAACCACGGCCATCAAGCCCCCCGTGTTGGCTCCAAGGGGACCTGGCACTGATGCAGGATGGGGCCTGGGGGAGAATTAAAGATGCTGAGAGGAAAGTGAGCGCTGGGAGAAGGATTGTAACACTGCAAACATCGCTGCAACACTGCAAACACTGCCAGCAGCAACATCTGAAAGGAGAACTCACTCCCGTCTGCAGCAACGTGGACACGGCGGTGGCCTGAACACCACAGAGGTGACAATTTCACCTGCAGCTTATCCTGAATTTTGCATTTTCATAGATTTGTCTTTTCCCCCAGGAAAATAACTTACTTCAAGCAAAGAGAAGCATGTCAATGAGCCCCCTCAATCACAATTTGTGCCACTGTGAGCACCCAGGAGGTCCAAGAACAGACCTGAGCTCTGCCAATCATATATTTTGGGTAATTATGAGAGAATGAAAGTCAGAAGAGGTAGAAGGAAGAATGTCTGCACATCATCATGTTTACTGTCACCATGCAAAAGCATATTTAAAAAGATAAATAAGTAAATAAAGGTCTTTCATGCAACAGCATGCAAAAACAAAGGCAGCAGCAGAAGAGGAAGAAAAAAGTTGAGCGCAGATGCAGAAGGCAAAACGCAACTGAAAAAAGCTTCAAGTTCATACAAACCTCCAACATTAAATTGCTATGCCTGATATAAATGTTTTCACCATCTAGCCTCTTTGATCTTTTCTGTGAAAATGAAAGAAAAGGGGGGAAAAAAAAAAAAAAGAAGAAAGAAGAAAAAAAGAAAAAAAAAGAAAAGCACAAAAAATTAAAATGTTGTTCTTGCGGGATTGAGAAATTGGCAAATTAAAAAAGTTAACTGAAGGTTGGGAGAGCAGCGCTGTGCCAGGGTGGGGTGGGGTGGGGACCCGTCCACAGGGACACGGGCACGGGGCCACCACCGGGAAATGGGGGTTCTTGCTGATGGAGAATGGGGAAATGCAATGAGTCCTTTAAAGAGACAGCTCCCAGGGCTCAGCGGCTCTTGCTCTGTCGCTCCCCACACAGAGAGGTTACTGGTTCTCTGTGGAAGCCTTGCACAAAGTCACTGCTTCTTATTTCTGATGGTGACACGTGCCCACCCCAGTGTAGGAGGCTGCACTGCCTGGTGTGACTGTGACAAGGTCTCAGTGTGCACAGGAACTTTTTCTTAACCACCTTCCCCATGGACACATCCCCTAGTACTTAATCAATTAAAAAAAAGCATTATACTTTTCTTTTTGTTTTGCATTTCCTGGAATGCACACCATACAGTTTTCATTGGTTTCTAACTAAATTTGTTACAGAGAAGATAAATATTTGATTTTAGTATTAATAGCTTTTTGTCCCATAGATAGTTTGATTGCTAAAATTATAAGTGTTGAATGTTTGAGAGAAACACACTTGGTTTGATTTATAAAATTTATGAGTTGCAGTTTAAAAAAGAAAAAAATAATAATATCCAACAAAAACCCAACCCAAAGCACATGAAGAAATTGGAGCACTGTCTTTTTAAAACAGGTTACAGATGCAGGAATGATATGGCAAATTTGTTTGGTGAAAGTGTAAAGTGGCTAACCTTCCTCATTCTTATCAGCTCTTCCTCTTTTTCTGCAGGCTGCTGCTGTTGGGCAGTGATAAAAAAACAAAAAAAAAAAAAGTTGTTGGTTTATTTAACTTATGTTGAACCTCACTGTATAACCTTAAAAAAAATAAATAAAAAAAGAATGTGAGCAACCTAACTGAATTATGAGCACAAACCTGGGGCTGGTCACCATTCGTGGTGGGTACTGAGAGCTCAATGTGCGTTTTCCTCACCTACATTTAAGAAATAAATTGGTAAAAACATTTCTTGTTAGTAGACTTGTTTCAAGAAGACCATTGAGTTTCAAAACACAGCTGCATCAAGTTGGTTTTGAAATGTTGGGTGAACATGCAAAAAAAAAACAAACCCAAACCCAACATGCAGTCCTCTGGAAAGGGTTAATGACACTGCAGGCTGTTAGTGCACAGCACATGGACAATAATTCCTTCAGAATTATTTGCATTTGAAACCAGTGCTCTCTAGTGCTTCTCAAGATGGGCTTCCCACTTGCATGAGCTTTGCCAGGCAATGTTTTCAAATTTCATTTGCAGCTGGATCTCTCAGTGAAATCCTCACCAAAAGCAACATGCTCAAATTAACACAGATCACCTCAAAAACGGAAAATGATTTGTTACACACAGGTATTAGGTTCACAGAGTCAGTGAGAAGAGACCTAGCTATGAAATCAAACCTAACAGCACAAATTAAGTTTCTTACTCTCTCTAAGCAGAGAGCCAAGATTGTCTGAACACTTTAAGGAAATTATTTTAGGGAAACTGGATTGCCAAATACTCGAAAGCATCGGTGGGTGTTAACAGAAGTGAGGCAGCTACACTTGAGAAACAGGGTAAATTTGGCACATTCAACTCCACAATTTCCTCCCACATCTACATTTAAAGAAAAAAAATAATAATTCAGTGTTTAAGTATTTAGGGAAAAACTCTGTAATAAGTGAGATGGGATGAATAAATTTCTTTGTTCTCAATTTAATGCTAGGGAGGCTGAGCAGCTGTGCAGGGACTACGTGTCACAATGCCTGCTCCAAAGTGCCATCCTGAAGATCCCTTCAGTGTTTTAATTTAAAGATCACTGGTCACACAGGCCACAAATTTCTTTTAAAGCAACTGTCCTTTCTTCACTTCCACTTCCCAACTTCAATTAATAACGATCTCCCCTGGAATATGTCATACAAGACCCACTGTGTGATATCTTATAGCAAAAATGTGGCTCAAATAATGCTGAGAACAGTTAAATATTCAGAGTAATGTGAAAAATATATCTCAAGGAAGGTTTCAGTCAATCAGCTGAAGGTTTCAGTCAAAAAGATTTGCAGAATTTTAGGGACACTGTAATATAACAATAATTTCTCACATTATTTTGACTTAGGAGAACCATACACATAGATCAACACCAGCAGAGGTCTCAAGACATTCATAAAAAGCTCAGATAAAGTTTAAAAAAATTTCACTGAAACAATAAAACCCCCAAGGGTTTATTCACAGCTCAAGTTTTAGCCCAGTTTGCAGAAACACATTAACAGCTCTCCCAGAGAAAGCCTATCAATGTCAAAAACATTTGCATTCAGACGCTGGGCTGCTGACCAGATCCGTGCTGCTGATTTCACTGGAATTGCTTCTGCTGTCGTACCAGGAATCAGCAGAGACAGCTCAGCACTGGCTGAGCTCTAAATCCAATTCCTACGAACTCCTGTGCAATTCTTGGCAGCTTTTTTAGCCATCTATCAGTAAGTTCTCTTTAGTTTGATTGCAACCACCAAAATCCAGTCATCCTGGACTCTCCTTCCCTGCACCTGGAGGGTCAGGGTTGGGATCTCCCAGGCCCCCACCCCTGACTCCCACCTGATGCCTAGGTGAGGAATTAACCCCTTGCTGCTGGTGGGGAAGGTGCACAGAGCTCTAGATCTGGGGTGGCTTCTAGAGCCGATGCTCCATCCCGGCACAAGCGCAGCCTCTTCCAAAGAGGCTCCGGTCCAACATACCTTTGATGCATCAGTTGGCTCTGGCTTGGCTTTCTCCAGTGGGATTTCTTCACGCCTCACATCAGATTTTGCTGCTTCCTTTTCTATTTTAGAGACAGCAACCACGTCCTTTGCTTCAGGCTTAGCTGGGACTGGCTCTGCAGCGTGGCTCTGAGCGATGGCCGGGGCAGAGGTGGGACGGGGACTCCTCTCTGGGGTTATCACAGCCACTGCTGAGGATGGGGGAGAGACAGACAGGGGACAAGGTTCAGAGTGGGTCATGCTTCTAAAGTGCCAGGCAAAGTCTTTCCAAATTACAGTGCTGTTGTTTAAAAAGAAAGGGAAGAAGGAGGAAGAAAAGGGAAAATAAATAGAGATGCTGAGCAAAGCAGCTTGTGCATTTAGTACAGGAAAGTTGAGATTATCTTCCTTATGGTTTAAAGGAAAGAAAATAAAACCCCACAACAGATGGTTTACAAAAAGCAAGCTTGCACTCTGCAGAGAAGCCACACCAGAAAGGCAAATCTACTTTTGACACTGTGCTGTTGATTTCTGAGTCCTTCACACACAACAGACACAAAAGTCCATCCCAATGCAGCCGCTAAAACAGAAACACTTAGAGCTGTGGTGAGTTCTTGACTCACTGGCATCTCCTCAACCAGAAATGGATGGGCTCTGGAAGGGCAACACAAGCTTTTCCCCATCTCCCCAGTTTTCTCAGTGATTCAGACAAAAAAAAAAAGAAAATCAACAAGCATTGGTGTATAAAACTTTACAGCAACTTCCCGGTGGGTTTCAAAGCAGGCTGAGGCTGCGTGTCCGAGATGGGTATCTGCTGCTGCAGCCCAGGGCACCGCTGCCAGAAGATACCCAGCATCTCCAGATCAGTGACAGCGCAGAAATGAAGAGCAAGCTGCCAAAAATTCATCTTTCCAGAGAAGGATGACAGGCTTAAACACAAGCTCTAGGTAGACACAAAATCAAGTGCCTACTCTTTCCATCGACTCCTGATTTCCCAGACAGTTCCCAATTCCTGAAAAGCCTGATACCTTCAAAATATTCAAGCCCAAATTAATTCACTGTGTGTACTTATAGAAGTCATGAGCTATTTAGTTCTCCTAATGTTGTTTTTTTATGGCCATTCCACTAAAAATATACCTAAAATAATTCCTTTAAGATGGTCTCATATTCCTAAAGTCACAATTTACGCCGCAGGATTCACAGTGTGTAACTTACCCAGGCAACACTTAGTCACTAGGGTGCATCCAGCTAGTCAAAGGCACTAGGAAATTTGGTGTTTAAAAAAGGAATTGTAATTTTAAGTAACTCCTTAGTAAGAATTCCTCTTTCAATTAAAAGATAACTGCATCTCATCCATGTGTATAAAACACGTACAGAATAAAGTATCCATGTGGCCAAAAACATCCAAGGTGAAGGAACAACTTGTTTTTTCAGAGACTGAAATTACACTTTTAACACAAACTCCTGGACACCACATCTTGCTGAAAATCCACACTAAGACCCCAAATCTCCGTGGCCATCTCTGTTATCTCCCCCCTCTTCAGCACGGCAGTTCATTTCTGTGAGCCAGACATCACGTTATCCTTTCGGAAGGACAACCAGTGCCACGTCCCGGTGTTATTTATGCCACAGAAGCGGTGACAGCCGCCAGGGAGGTTGTAGAGAGGGACAGTGAGATGGCAGGGACAGTCGGGATTAGGAGGATGCTGGGTGTGCAAAGCCAGTGGTGGTACCTGGCTCCTGCAGGACTGGCTCTAGTTCTCCCATCACCACCACTTTTTCTTCCTCTTCCTCTTCCACTGGGCTTATCTCACCATTGCCAAGAGCACGTTTGGCTAAAAAAGTTACACAGGTGTTAAAATGCCACCTCGAAGATGGAGTCACAGAAGAAATACGGCCACCAGCAAGCTCGCAGGGCCACCTCTCCTCAGGGGCTCCTGCTTCTCTCACAGTGCTTCAGAGCATCAAGACATATGGGAAATGTAATAAAAACCCAAGGCTTTTCCTTTGATATCCAGCAATGAGTTCTGTGCTGTCCAGAACTGCATGATTTTAGGTAGATTTCTGTCATTTATTACCATTAGCTGTTTTGACACATGATGATTTAAACACAGTAAAAAAAACACTTGCTTCAAAATATGAGATTTAAAATACCAGTCACCACCCCTGCCAAGAAAACAGTCCCTACTGGGAACAAAAGTGTCCAGAGGAGGAAAAAGTGCAGGAGGTGAATGAGAAGAAGGGGCAACGGCAGCAGGAGACCCCGGATGTGCTCAGGTCTGATGACAGCTCTGCTGCACCCCGGCCTGGGGATATCCTCGAGTCTAAGCACAGGTTTAGTGGTTTTCATAATATTCAAGGAAATGGGTGAAGTTCCCAGTTATCTCCCTCCATGGCTTCAATCTCCTCTTCCTGCAATGACTAACTAATTCTACTTTTAATTATGCTCAAGGTGTATCTGTTTGCAGCAGTGAAGTTGCTCTGAAAAAAACCCCCACGAACTAGGGAAGAAGTCTGCTCCCTAGAGAAGAAAAAAAGCAGAGTGTTGGTGACCTCCAGCAGTCCAGGAGCACACAACCTGATTTTCAGGCACCTCATATTCCCACAGCTCAGGGGAACAAACCTTACAAGACAGGACAGTAACAGAGGAGTGTTAGATGGGTCATTGCACACTCAATCCAACACGCAGGCACACAGCCAAGCCACAGCACCGCAACGCCTCATCTCGCCTGGTTAAAGCAGCGCTCGGGTATGACAGCACGCTTGCAAAGCCCAGTGTGATTTTAATGGCAACAAAGATCACTGCAAACCTCTGTCCTACAGCACGGCATCACTTCAACCCAACAGATCACAGCACGAGCGGCCGTGGGGAGCCGTACCGATGCCAAACGCCGCTGCGGCTGTACCTGACCGCGTCTGCAACGGCTCCGGTAACTTTGGTTCAGCAAGAGGAACCTTAATCACCTCTACCTTCTCCTCCTCCTCTTCCTCCTCTGCAATGGGTTTCATTTCAAAAGTTTCAAGAGTGTGTTTGGCTAGAAGGAGGTGTTGCATGCATTAATAGAGCGGCTGTAGAACTGCACAGACACACAACGGTCACCGCAGCAGAGGAAAGAGTGAGAGGAGATCTCTCTCCACGGCAGTGGCTGAGAACAGCAAGGAGGTTTTTACACCTTTTTAAATAGTAATTTTTCACCACACAATTGCATATCAGTCTTTTTAGTGCTGCCAGGCCCAATAGTGTATTGGATGAGAGGGGAAAAAACAACACAAATAAGCTTTGCAGGCTTCTTGCCCAGGCAGGGATAGGTGGGGACATGCAAAATGCTCTCAAGTGTGGCACCAGGACAGGCTCTGCCTGCAAAGTCTGGAGAGACACAGGTGCTGGCTGGTAAAATCCAGGAAAAATACACCCAGTCTCCTCTACATTAAAAAAAAAGCAAAAACTAGCAGCTTTAACTAAATGTACTTGAGTAATCAACTTCAAATCTAATAATTAAGAGCATACAGCTGTCTATCCTGGTGTCTGAAATGTTAATTCTCCATCTTCTGTTTTTACAGCACCAGGCTTTCCCTGCCAGGTGATGCTGACTGGCAAGAATACAAGGCAAGATAGTGGTGGGGAGACAGTCTGCCACATCACTTTATCAACACTCGGTCTAGATTTCATACCAGAAAAGCAGTGATGTCAAAAATCTACTGTAAAAAAATGCAGGGTGGAAGCAGTACACAATGCACTTGCATATGAATTATCTCCACTCCTAATCACCACAGGCATCGGCTATTTAAGTGATGAAGACTGCAAATATTTGACACCACCACTGCTGTGATAAGCTTATTAGTATTCAAATATACTGTTGTACCTACACACCTCCTTGAGGCATTAATATTTATATTACTAGTACCTATCTTAAGAGAAATAAAAGCTCCATGTAGCAAAAGGGGCGATATTTCTGACCCCCCCCCCCCAAAAAAAAACCCAAAATAGGCTTTAAAAATGGCAAGCAGGTCCCAGGATGAAGAATTTCAGAAGCTTTACAAGAAGTTTCAAGATCAAACTTCAAAGTTTTCTAATCTACATTTACAAAACCATCCCAATTTAATAAGGAGACACTCTATGGATGCCCCCTCCCTGGAAGTGTTCAAGGCCAGGCTGGATGAGGCTTGGAGCAACCTGGTCTAGTGGAAGGAGTCCCTGCTGCTGGCAGGGGGGTTGGGACTGGGTGAGCTTTAAGGTCCCTTCCAACCCAAACCATTCCATGATTTATAAGTGCCAGCACATCCTAAACTTTTCCCCATCTCCCCACAAGAGTTACAGTCTAGTGAGGTGCAAGGCAGAAATTTAAGGAGTCTCCCAGAGCCAGGGCTCTGCTGGGCTCTCTGTCCTCTGACTGCAAAACAAACTCTTCTTGCAAAGAAACGAAAACAGAAAGTCACCAGATTCGGTGAAACTTTGATTTGTCAGGAACAAGCACATAAAGGATAGGAAAGGCACTGCAGAAGAGTTGTAGCCACCACCACAGCTATACCTGGCTTCTCTCGGATCTGATCCACGGGTTTTGGTTCAGGAACCTCAACCACCACCACCTCCTCCTGCTTCTCTTCCTCTACGGCTCTGAACTCAACTTTTGGAGTGGCACGTTTGGCTGAAGAAACGGGGCACACGTTAACGACCGCCCGCGCGGCAGGGGGAAAGCGGCTGCAGACTTCAGCGGGGACAGAAGCATCACATTCCCAGGCTGCTCTTTTCCAAGCTCTGACATTCTGGTGTGGGATTGCAGTGGGGATTTCTCTACTGATCCAGGGTCATAACAGTCTACAGGGCACAGCCAAGGGGCTACCAACAGCGCTGGTCCCCTCACCTCCAACGCACCGTGCCTGGGTAATGTCACACGCCCGCTCTGCAGGCAAGCTGGCGTTTTGCTTGGCTGTGGAATGGAGCTCAAACCAAGCAGCCTGTTCCCTCCAAGCTCTGAGGCATGAAGCCCAGGCTCTGGGCATTGCTGAGCCCTGTAAATCCATGCCAGGAGCAGGGACAGCCTGACTACTGCTGGCCATGGGCACTGGGGCAGCCCTGCTCCCTCCTGGGTTGTAGCACGACCCTGGGCTCAAAGCAACGCTGCTCCTGCTCTGTTAGGTGCAAAGGGATTCTCTCCTTTCCCTCAATCCTCATTTTACAAGCACCCCATGATGCAGATCAAGGGGAGCAAGGTCAGGCACTCCCCCTCCCATGCCTGCTGCTATCCAGCTCTTTTAAAAATATCAGGGATGAGCCCACGGATGAATATGCCCCAAACTTCAACATTAACATCACTTTAGCAGACATTCCAAAAGTTTCAAACCAGTTGTGGCAAAAAATCTCCCCCTCCAGAAAAACTATGTGATTTGAAAAGCTACATTAAACAAAATAAATCCTAGAATAGCTTGATCCCTGATTTGCTAAAAGGAAAATGCGTTGAGATTGGATGAGGAAACATCTTTACAGTCAGAACTTTGCCACGAGCCTTCAGCACCCACCCACATCCTTTTTGTCAGTCAATTCTTACCAGCACTACTATTGTGTTTGCATTTTATACCCAGCTCTCGTATTAAAGTGAGAATTAAGACGTCTAAAAAAAAACAAACAACCAACCAAAAAAAAAAAAAAAAAAAAAAGAAGAGCAGGGAATTTAGGTGGTATTTAAGGAGCATTTCAGCACCCTGCAGAATCCAGGTATGGAAAGGGAAGAGGCACCAGACACTCACCTCCGTCCAGGCTCCTGGAAGCTCGCTTACTTGCCGTGCGCTGGAACTGCGGCGCGGGCCGGTCGATCAGGGCGCTCGCCTGCCTGGTCTGCGCCTGCGTCCGGCCGCTGTAGCGGAACTTGGAGCCCAGCGCCAGGAACCTGCTCTTCGGGATGGCCTCGGTGGAAGTCAGCCTGAAAACCACACTCATTATTTAAAAATCATACCTGCAGATCTAGGAAGCAGCAGGTAAAGGGAAATTAAAATACAAATTAAAGAATCCTCTGCATATGTTTGATTAACAAAACAACACGTGCTAACAGGAAGCCCCACATCTACATAAGCTAGAAGACCTGGAGAAAAGGAGGCTGAGGGGAGACCTTCTGGCTCTGTCCAAGCCCCTGAAAGGAGGGTGGAGAGAGGTGGGGGTGGGTCTGTTCAACCAAGGACCAAGGGACTGGACAAGAGGAAATGGGCTCAAGTTGTGCCCAGGGCAGTTGAGATTGGATGTGAGGAAGAATTTCTTTGCTGAAAGGGTTCTGAGGCATTGGAAGGGGTTGCCCAGGGCAGGGGTGGAGTCCCCATCCCTGGAGGGATTGAAGAGTCGTGTAGACACAGTGCTGAGGGACAGGGGTCAGTCGGGGACTGGTCAGTGTTGGGTTCATGGTTGGACTCGATGAGCTTAGAGGGCTTTTCCAGTTGAGGTGATTCTGGGATTCTGTGACCTCTGCCTCAAGTATCTTATGAAGCAAAAGCTGCCTAGAAATTTATTGCAATATAAACACTTAATGTCTCCACAACCATTTCACTCCAAACTTTGTGAAACACCAAGGACCACCGAAGGAGTGCTCATTTTCAGCAGCTAATCTAAAGCATCAGTTATTGAAGGCGAGTCTATCATTAGGAAAACCCACCTGAAAAATGTGTGATGTTCAACACACACTTTCCACAGCTTCTTTGCTGCCCGGTAACTTGGTAGCTTGAACCCAATGGTACTTTCATACTGTTCTTGCTGTGGAAAACATAAGTTATTTAGGTATAAGAACAAATAAATGTGGCAGGAATCCAGTTCCCAGCCCATTGACTTGTTCTGCTGCCGCACAAACTGCTGGTCTAGCCCAAGAGCAGCTGAACTCACCCAGTGATATGCTCAGGTTTGAGAAGAGGCAGGGCTTGCCTGGAAGGATGGATTGGGATTTACAGAGGAGTGTGCTCTTGGGTTTGACAGCCACTCAGACTCATTTACCCGCCCCATCACACTGTCCAGTTGCAGGATGGGGTCAAAAATTGATTTCCCAGGAAGGCTGGGTCATGGCAGTCAAAGCAGGAGGAAAAAAGAGAGGAGGAAAGAGGCAGACCCCCATCACAGCCTCACTCCCCACCGTGTTTCCAGCAGCCAGGCTGCTCCAGGGATCTTCCCATTCACAAGAGGCAGCATCAGGGCAGGAACTCCCTGCCTCCTGCAGTCCAAGTGAAAAAGTATACTCTGTATTTTTTAAAATATTTTTTAAGTGAGACAAAGAGCCTTTGTCTTGCTCTGTTTCCAAAAAAGGAGTTAATCTTCTCCTAATTTCAACTGTGAACTTCCCACTGCTTTCCCCTGGATGCTGGGAATACCAGGCAGTGCCGGGAGGTGGTGCTGGATGACACGTGTTACAGCTTCAGCAAGGTCAGCAGGTTCAGCCCGAACTTAACACCAAGCCAAAATCAGAAACCCAATAGAGTGCAAAATGCTCACTCAGAGAAAAGCTCACTCCCCACCCCACTTTGTTTCAGGGAATCAAACAGGGAGGTGATAATCAGAAGGCAATTAAAGAAGACAGGAGCACAAAGAAGTCGGAACAGACCTCCCCTGGCCGGATCTTAATGAAGAAGCTGCTGCGTTTGTAGGAAATCTTCAGGACTTTGGGCCAAGGGAAGCGGTTGATTCTCAGTTTATCTTTGTAAACAAAAAGGCCACTGGAACAGACTCCCAGAGTGATATCCACTCCTTCCAAGTCCTGGGAAAGCAGAGAGGGACTTAAGCAGCGTCAAAGAGTTACACATTTCAGGTCAATGTCTCTCCTCCAAATTACCCCTTTGGTATTCCCCCAAATTCATCTCCCCACCACCCAGACCTCAGTTCCAGCTCCCCATGCAGCCAGGGCCAGGCTTGCTTTGCCTTCACCTTCCTCCTTACAATCTCCTCCCTTCTGCAGATCTCTCTTGTGATGCTGTTTGCTCAAAGGGCTGGTCTAGAGTTTATCCTGCATTCCTCTGAGCAGAGTAGCTCACCTTGCAGGGTCACAGCCTTATTCTAAATTCCTCAGAGCAAGGACCTGTCTACATCAGTAACTTTGTAAAGCTTCCTGTAATTTCAAAATAATAAGCAATCAGGAAGAATCATTTCTCTTGCAACACTTCCAACAGTGCTGGAGGCATTTTTCTGGTGTGTCTCTGTGTTTCTACACCAGTAGCCAGCTTATTTCCTCTGTCTTTCAACAGGAGCCTACTAAAATAGGTAAACTTGTTCCTGTAAGGGAAGAATAATCAAGTTACAGATAGATGCACACACACCAGTTCTCACCTTGGCTTGGTGAAGGTCAACTCCATACATAGACAGCTTTTTTGCATTCTCAAGAAATTCCAGGTCTGCTTGGGCTGGAGTCATGGATCTGGGGAAAGAGAGAAAGGGCTTTGTATTCCTGTAACTTGTTTTTAGGTGGGGACAGATCAGACTTCATAAAACCACTTACTCATTAGATTTTCTTTTGCTTTCAACACAAATTTGTGCCCAGATGAAGAATCATTGAATTTTGGGGAAGGACTTTTCCTAAGGGCAGTTAATGCCAGGACAAGGGGAAATGGCTTTAAGCTGAAAGAGGGGAGGTTTAGATTAGATATTAGGAAGAAATTCTTTGCTGTGAGGGTGGTGAGACACTGGCCCAGGTTGGCCAGAGAAGCTGTGGCTGCTCCTCCCTGGAAGTGTTCTCGGCCAGGTTGGGTGAGGCTTTGAGCAACCTGGTCTAGTGGAAGGTGCCCCTGCTGCTGGCAGGGGGTTGGGACTGGATGAGCTTTAAGGTCCCTTCCAACCCAAACCAGCCTCTTGAACATCCTCATAAAACAGATGCACCTTATTTCTGTGGAGCTGTACAGATTTCCGACAAGAAATCAAGTTATCCAGTGAGGAAGTGCAGTACGGGGTCCAAAATTGATTCAGTGGAAGAAACACCACTTCAGCTGAAGGCAGAGGGTGACAGGTACTGTCATCCCAGACCTCCTGCCTCCAGATTCCCCCCAAACCCAGCTATTGTTCTCCAAACCAAAGGCAAGGACAGCTGAGACCACTCAGCAGCGATTCCTACGGGGCCGAGCAGATGAATGAGATGTTTTCTGGGAACAGATGGTGCCCTGTCTGCAGGAGGGACAACACAACACAACTTTGCTTAACAGAAACATCCTGCTAATAGAGGCTATTAGCAACGTTATTGAAATGCCCTTGTTAATAAGTTTCTGGTGTGGGAGGTCCATCTAACAGCTCTGCTGGGAGAGGGTTTGGCTGTATACATTTCAATTTGTTCCTTGCTTTGATGTCTCTCTTACTGAGCACTCACATACATCTTGAGTGTGATGTAAAGAGAGGTTTTAGTTGGGGGGAGACAGCGTAGACAAAGGACAAGCTTCCAGGAAAAACCCAGGAGCAGTTGCCATCTCCAACATGTGTCTTGAGCTTTGCAAATAAAGTAGCCAGAGATGGAGCACGGTTTAGCTGTGTTTTCCCTCTGACAGTTTAATGTTCACAGAAAATGGACTTAGAAATTAAACAGGTGCATTTTGCTACCTCCTTCCTGCACACACAGGCAGATTAAATATAACTATGTCCTATACTTTGAAGTGTCTTCTAATGAAGCCATGAATAATTCAGCAACGTGATCTGCCACTTCTCGCACAGCTAATGGCCTTTGACTTCAAGTCATGAAGCTTGTCAGCGGCCCAGTACTTATTTTCCCTCATTTCCTCTCCTCTCAGTGCAAATGGAAGGGAATCAATTTAAAATATTGATTTGTGGGGTTGAGCAAAGTGTTAATTGTAGCTTGGGTCACAGCCAGGGGCACACGTCCACCCTTCCCTACTGCACTCAGGTTATTAGTTCCCGTCTGCCTGCAAGAAGGTCTCGTCTTTGCTCTGTTCTCATTATTAGTGCATCAGCCAGCAGCTTTTCACAGGTCAAGGGGCTGCTGGTTGAAGGCCTGGGTATCATGGAGTGGTTTTATGGGGTTTTTTTTCCCCCTCAAAACTCCTAAAAATTCAAATGTATCCCTGGGAGAGCGCAGAAGCTGCCGGGTAGCTGTTGACCAAGCCACCCTCTGCGCTGGCGAGCACACAGCTCTGCACAGCTTCTGCAATCCAAGCACCCGAGAACATCTATGAAAATAAACTCAAAAATAAGATAAGGAAGAGGTTCAGTCACTGTGACCCTTTAATTTGGTACCAGGGGGACTCCCAGGAGTCCTTCAACCCTCCCTGAACAAGACACATCTGCCCAGGCCATGGCTGCACTGGGAAATAGGAGGAGGAAGGTTTATACCTCCTGCATTATCCAGAATAATTCCCCATTATAAAGCATTGCTCATTAAATGTGGCAGCAGAAAACCTCAAACACGCTGCAGGCTACAGCCTGTATGCAGAGACGGGATCTGCTCCAACCAGACTGCAATCCAAAAATGAGATAAATCCCAAAGCAAATATTAAAAAAAAAAGAAGGACAAAGGGCAAGGTTAAAGCAAGCAAATCTTGCATTGCATTTTCCACCTGAAATAAAAGCCACTTTTGTGGCTATACTATTGAAAAAGCATTTGTTACAACTTACTTGCCAGACTTTGTATCTGCTTGCTAAAAACATGGTTTCTTCTTCCCACTGGAAAAAAGCATTTCAGCTTCTAGAAAGATTTTGTTCTAACTTTAAAATATTTTTTTTTAAATAGCTGATGTCCTCAGTAGCTGAAAAATCAGTTTTCAGTAGCTGAAAATTCACACCTTAGTGCTAAAGCTTCTGTTGCCAACACAAGAACTGGTGCCGCAGGAAACGAAAAGCACACAACAGAGGTGGGGAAAATACCAGAAAGCCCCATTACTGCCATGATTTCTGCCTGCTCCAGCCACCACACCTTACCTGTAGGTTTTATGAAGCTCCACAACCTTCTCTTCAAGCTCTTTTGTCTGGTTTGGGGCCAGTTTAAATTCAGTGATGTAATCTGGGCCGTGCAGATCAGGATCGTAGTCTCCCAACTCAGACTGGACAGTGTACGAGCCCAGCAGAGCCAAAGTTGCAAAGGAACAGGGCAGCCGCCCTGTAATGATGTCTTGTCTGAGCTGAAGACACAAGTAATACCTGGGGGAGCAGGGAAAAAAGCAAAATACTTTTTACAGAGAACATAAACTGGAAGATCAAACAGAATCTCTTTTTTTTATGCCACTGATGCATAAAAATATGCCAACTTCTACCTGTATTTTTACTTATGGGTTAATATTCCCACAGTAAACAGCATGTAGGGCAGGAGGACTTAACTCTGGAAAGGGAGTAGAATACACATGATCAGAAAATTTTGTTTTTAAATAAGAATTTACTTTTCTATACAAACACACACATGCCAGGATTATAAATGACACTGCTTTATGCATGTGGACTTCGGTGGAGAGTGGGAGCATCCCACACATCCACTAAAAACAAACAGAAAACCCTCCAAGACATCCTATCTCCTTGCTGAAGGATGGAATAAGACCCAAATATTAAAATTTTCTATTTACTCTTCCAGTTCTAGTGGTTTCCTTTGCTCAGCAAGCTCCCTGGGTCCCCAGGTAACTCACCTGGTTATGTCCTCTGTCAGCTGAGCGGGATCTGGTGGATAAAACTTGACATTGAAGGTAAAATCCCAGGGTCCTCCTGCAATTACAAAGAAGAGGTTGAGAAAAATAAACATACCAGAAGAGCTTCCTGATAGTCAGTTGTTACAAACAGCTGGGGATATCCAGTCTGATCTTCAAAATACAGCTAGTGGATGGTAATATTGATTTTAATACAATAAAAAAGCAGACAGTGTAAGATACAATGTCATTTACAGCAGCTAAGATACAAGCAGGAGAAAAGAAAGCAGGGGCAGGCAAATACAGGTGAATAAACCACAACTTGTAGGAAAAAATAAACAAATTCATTGCTAAGAAGCTGAATTACAGATTTTTTCACTGATTGAAAAAGATGGATGAGGAGAGGTCAGGCGTGTGGTCTCGGTTAATGAACGAGCACTGTTTTATCACTCAACCCAATTTTCACATTTCTTGTAAGGAGCAGATGTGCTAATTCACTCAGCAGCTTAACACACTGTGGTCAGACCACAGTTTGAACTCAACACAATACAGGCATCAATCTCTGGAAGAAACCAGCAAGGAAAAGCTTTACAAGTCCAGACCTAAATGATTTAACACACCTTGTTGCAAACCTTACACAGCAGCTTTACAGCCACTAACTAGAGGGAGAATCCACATCCTCACACCCAGAATTGGCATTATTTGTGGTTTGGACTGTTTAGGTGACACAGCTGAAGGGGTTATTTCCTCCTTTCCTTGAAAATAATCATGTTTACCCACAAAAAACAGTCCTGGCTGATCCATTAAGCACTCCAAAGTAATTCTCATAGTTACAACTCCCCCCTGCTGTGCTTTTAACACTAGTTTAAAATAACATTCATTTCAGAAAGAGAAGATACACCCTGTGCTTAACTTGCTCAGAGATTTATCACAATCTCAAACAGGGAGAAGGGGGGGACGTAGCATTCATGGATTTACTTCTTATGCAACACCCTAACTGGGATTAAAGACAAGGCATGTTGTTTTCATTACACACAGTGCAAAATGAGTTCTTTCAAGAAGATATTTTAGGCAGCAGAGGTTACCTAAACCAACACACATCGGTGGACACAGATTCATCTGTACACTCAACACAGATTAAAGTAAAACCAAATAATTTGCCATTTAATCCATCTCAGGGGATCAGATTCCACAGCAGGTTGCTCCTTATACTTGAGTTGAGTTTTACCTGCATGGTCAGAGCAGCTCATGCCCTTTACACACATCCTGATATCGATTCCAAGAGAAGTTGATAAGAGCAGGAGCTGTTCCTACTCCATAGCCCTGCAGCATTTCCTCCCTAATCTGTACTTAATGACACACTTCATTCTGCACTCCCCACCAAAAGCATGTGTAAAACTGTGTTTCACTTCCAGAAAACAGTATCTTACTTTCAAAGCACTCAGACTTGCTCCTGAGAGAAAACAAAGGTATCTAAAATTTATTTCATCCTGACACTGCCCTCACCTTGAACTAATTCAGTGCTAGCAGACCTTAAAATACAACTTTGGAGAGGATCTGGCATCTGCCCTGACACTACTCAAGCCATTTATCAATCCAGTACCCCTATTTGGACCCCAAAACAGCCTCAGAGTCTATAAAACCTTGCTACAGCATATAATTTTGCTTGGGCTCTCCCAGTCTCCTTTGAGATTTAAATGGTCCCCACTGACACCTGTTTTCCCATCCACCATGGGGCAGAACACACCCCAAGCTATATTTTCTCAAGGACAATACATTTTTTCCTAAATCTAGAGCATCATAAGTACTTAAGCAGAAGAAAAAGGATGCAGAGACTGCTTGAACTTGTGCTGATCCCTGCCAGACATCCTCACTTGAACTCTCACCCATCCTTGGGCCCCCCAGATCACCCCCCAAAGCCACGCTGATTTAGGGAAGCAGGGAGAAACCACACACACTCACAGGATAAATTCAATCTACTTACCATGAACCTGTTTTTTTATTTCTTTGGCAGGATCCAGCCACGTCTATAAGAAGATAAAAACATTCACAGTTTAACAGACATTCCAGAAACACCAAAGAAAAACTGCAAGTTGCTAAAAATATGGCAAAAAAGACAATATTTGACATAAATGCAGCTATGGGAACTGGAGAGATGGTGCATTTTTCACAACTTTTACTCCAGTCTGTGGTTTCAGAGGGTGCATTTCCAATCCTTCACCTACCAGGTACTCACAGGGGATGCACGAGGAACAGGAGTTAAAAAAACTCAATATATTAGGGCTGCAAGCACATAGCAGCAGGTATGGTCACAGCCACATCCAGCAACAAGGGGCACTTGTGTAATACACTGTTTTTTTTCTCCAGGACCTTTAAAAATAGGCAAATAGGATGCTTGCATTCATTTTAGGCTCACTGTCTCTGTACTTACCCTATTCAGAACAAAGATCACCAAGACTTTCTATTATTAACTATGGTTTTTAACGACCTAATCACTGAAGTATGAGTGAAAACATCCAATTGCTGGGGAAGGCTGGAATATTTTACAGGAGCGTGACATAAACTTCATCTCTTTTAAGTATGACTCAAGTTTCTAGTAATTATCTCAGCTACAAATTTAGAAATATATCCTTTTTTTCCCCCCTCTCTGTAATTTGAGGTTTTGTGGGATGGTGGTGCAACATAAGCCTCAAAAAACCAACTCCTGCTTTTGCCAGCATGGTTTGAGCAACTCCCAGCACGTCAAGAACGAGCCTTTCTCTTTGCAGAGGTCAGGGTCTGCCCTGCTGAATGGGCCAGCGTGGTGCTAAGAGCCCTCCTGGAGAAGCCACATTAAACCACCTTCTGCATTTTCACGAGCTCTGAGCAGGATCTGGACATCCAGGTCTCCTGAGGTGAAGGAATTAACCCACTGAATCCCCCAAGCTAATCTGCCTTGACCAGAAGGACACGTCATTTCATGGCAGGGAAGCAGTGATACTTACATTTAATCTTATCTTTTTATATGCTTGCCCCTCTAACCTATAAAACTGGGGATATAAAATGCTTTTGAAAGGTAGACATGCCACTTGGTGTCTCTTTAGGGCCACTGTTTTAAGCAGAACATCTGTAGGTCCACCCCACTGCCATGACTACTCGTTACTCAGCTGAGCCCAGGGTGCAGCCATGCATCCTCAGCACTCACCCTGCCTGATCCAGCAGACAATGATGGGTACATTAATTAATGTCACTTTTATCCAACACTGTATCATGAATCAGTGGGAAACAATCCTCCCTTTCAGAGGAGTGTGAGCATCAAGCTCCTTCAGTGCTGACCAGCTGCTCCATCCACCGTCACCTTCTCCTATTCCCACTGTCACCATCTCCTATTCCCACTGTCACCATCTCCTATTCCCACTGTCACCATCTCCTATTCCCACATGGGAAAATGCCTCCCCCCAGGGGAGATGATCCTTTGAAAGAGCTGCATCCACCTGGGTGCAGAACACCGTGCCACAGCAACTGCTTACCCTGGAGGTTGGCGTGTCCCATATGGCCAAACCAAAGTAGTCTTCTTCCAAGAGATTGAGGTGGTCACAGACTTTTTTAAGTAGATCCTGCCCCTTGGCATGTTTCTGCAAAGACACAAAGGATATTCTGTAGGACAGGTTGGTTTTTGCCTGCCCTCATTCACGGGAGAGAGGAGAAAGAATGGAATAAAACCACACTGTACACTATTGAGAAGGGGAAAAAAGTCCTGAGTAGGTCAAAATCAGATCTCCTGGCTGTTTCTGAACAAGCCCCCCTTATAGGAAAGAGCATTCTTCTTGCATAAAGGTATTAGTGCTGGTCTTTGCCTCCACCTTTGCAATTCCTTCCCAATTAAGCCTTAATAAACTCTCAAAATGCTAGAGTAGGATTATATTGGTGTTAAATCCAAGGTACATGTCAAGAGGGTCTCAACGACAGCAGCCCCTCCTAATCCCCTCCACAGGGCCCACCACCCCTCTCTGCACCTACAGAAACAGATTTCTAACGTCCTGCTCAAATCAGGACCAACCACACCACCACCAGCAGTGTCCATGCAGCCTGCTGGCACTGGTGTGGCCTCACCTCCAGTGCTGGGGGCAGTTTTGGGTACCACAGGAGAAAAAGGATCTAAAGCTGCTGGAGAGTGTCCAGAGGAGGGACACAACATTGGGGAAGGGTTTAGAGGGGAAGGGTGTGAGGAGAGGCTGAAGGCACTTGGGTTGTTCAGCCTGGAGAAGAGGAGACTGAGAGGAGATCTCCTGGCGGTCTGGAACTTCCTCCCAAGGGGAAGAGGAGGGGCAGGCGCTGAGCTCTTCTCTCTGGCCACCAACGCCAGGAGCAGAGGCCATGGCAGGAAGATGTGGCAGGGGAGGGGGAGGTTGGCCATGAGGAAAAGGTTCTTGAGGCAGAGGGTGGTGGAGCACTGGCACAGGCTCCCCAGGGAGGTGCTGATGGCACCAAGCCTGACAAGATTCCAGCAGCATTTGGCCAAGGCCCCCAGGGACATGGTGTGAATGTTGGGATTGTCCTGTGCAGGGACAGGAGCTGGACTCCATGATCCTGGTGGGTCCTTCCAGCTCACAACATCCTGTGATTCTGTGATTTGAAAGCATTGCTGCAAGAAACTCTTAAACAAAGCCACAGCGAGGTGCCACCAGCATTTCAGGGAACAGTTTCCTTTTGGGGGGGGGGCTGCACAAAAATTCCCCAGCAGAAGGGAAGGCGTTTGGGGTGGCAACAGTCTGAGCTGATCCCGGGCAATAACAGCAGCGACGTCGTTACACAAACGGCCGGCGCTGACCTACTTGCCCAGGATCACCCAAGGTAACTGCTTCCACGAGGAGCCCTGTGCCCAGATACCCTCTCCTGGCCCATTTAGCCAGCAGGACTGGGGAAAAACAAGCTGGATTATTAATATTCTGGACAAGTGCTTCAATGCTGAAATGAGGATTTCTACGAGCTTTTTATTGCCCTGACAGCAAGACGGCTCTGGGAGAAAAATGTCCAAAATAAAGCAGAAGCAAAGCTCCCAGATGAAGGAGTTTGCAGTGCTGTAAGTCAACATCATAATTTTCAATTGTTTACTGCAAATATATTCAACTGCAGGCTAAACACAGCACGTTTTTCTTTACCTCCAAGCTCCAGGAGTTATGTTAGCCAGCAACCTGACAGGCAAAAGTACCTTGGGTGAACAGAAAAGCACAACTCAACTTGACAACCCACTTCATTCAAGGGAAAGGGGCAGAAGATATTTAGACAATCCCAACCTAACACAAAAAATCTAAACTCTAGTCTGGGATATAAATGAGAGAGAAGATGAACAGCAAGTAATATAACTTTTTCTTTCAAAACCTCCCCTCCACCTTTACAAAGCAGGACACAGGAAATTGTAGAAAGATAAGAAAAAAAGATTCCTAGGCACTCACAGATTTTTACAACACACTAAATAAGTTGTTATAGCTTACAGCAAGATTGTTCTGCACTGAAGCCTGTCATGTAACTCACCAATAGCAAATCAGGCCCCTACTAAATCATGTTTGTGGTGATTTCTCAAGGGGAGAAGGGAGAGGGAAAAGAGGTGAAGCAAAAGCAAACCCCAAAAGTACTCACATCCACGGAGCACTCAAAAACGTTGTCATCCAGCAAGACCACTTTGCAGTACATGTTTCTGTGTCTTTTTACTGCTCTCTGGGCAGTTTTCAAATCCTTCTCTGCTTTGGTCTCTGGAGTCTCTTGTTTTGGCTCTGGCTTGGCACACTCTTCCTTCAATTCTCCTCCTTCCTTGTCCCCAAGGTCTCTGCTGTCCGGCTCCTGGTCGTCCCTCCTCTCCTCCTGCGCAGGCTGCAAACCCCACATCACCCAAGTTGCAATTTAGATGTGTCAAGTACAAAACAAATCACATGAAACAAGAATTGTGTAGGTGCAACATAGGGCTAGGATCTCACCCTGAAATTAGCTATCTGACTTAAAGGTGTAACTGGGACCTGGAGCAGCAGCTTGGGTGAGTGAGGTAATGATGTGAATTTTTAAAGCCTTTCAACTCATTCTCAAGTCTTAATTTCATAAAGGATGTAATAAAAAAGGAAAAAGGGTTTATTAGAGAAACTGGAGCTGATTACATCATCCAAATGCTCATAGTCTTAATGTTAGCAAATTTTGGACTAGTACATTTCCCCCCTCCCAGGCCAGACACCCAGCACACCCACTGCACGGGCCCCCACGCTCCCAGTGCCACCCAGGGCGATGGGCTTTGCCCAGTGCTCCAGCCCCCAGTATGGCAGCAGTGGTGTGAAAAACAGGGATCAGCGCTGAGATTTCACAGCTGTCTGAGCTGACCAAGCAGCTCTCTGCCACCAAAAAGGGAAGGCAGCCTTCACACCACTCTCCCTTTGCCTACTGAAGCATTTTGCAAGCCAGTTTAATTCATTAAACCAGCAGAAAGAGATGCAGTTTGGGGACAGAAGGAGGAAGGAAGCTGGGTTTTTTTCCCACTGCCATTTCAGCAGGTTAAATGAGTTCACAGCAAGCTCCAACAAGCGCTGGAAGAGGCTTGATGCAGCAGGAGCACGCAGCCAGCGCAGAGGAAGAGCAAAACCCTGTCTTTTCAGCCCATCACATCTCATGAAATCACACCCAGGCACAACTGCAGGGAGGTATTTAAAAACTAAATAACATTCACAAGCTGCTGACTTCTGCTCCAACAGGGCCAGGACAATCGGGAGCAGGGACTCAGTCAAAGCTCATAATGCCCATCAGTCAGCATTTATCACAGAGGCAGCACCTCGTAAATGCTTTCATGGCAGAAATATCTGCCGAGTGTCACAGTTCAAAAAGCCACTGCTGTTGAACTAAAGTAAGAACTACAAAAAAAAGGAAAAAAAAAAGCACAAATGCTTCGTCTGAAATGAACAGCCCAGGGTAAAGGAAGGCTGTGGATGCACATTCATAGTGCTTCAAAGTGGTAAATCAAAGTTAAATAGAGAAAGAAATCAGAAAGAAATCAAGTAGTTCCTCTTGAAGACACAATTTCTGGGCTGAAATCACATGAAAATTTCCTCTACTCCACTAATTCCAGCCCTCACAGGTACAAAACACAAGCAGAGATCATCCCAGGTTTTCCACAGGCTCAGAAATTTGAGGGGAAAAATAGAAAAAAAAGGTGCTATGTACTACAATCTCCACACCTCTGTTATTTTAAGGAGGTGGATTTGCAAGTACTGCCTACAGCTGGCAAAGCTCTAACTTGTATTGCTCAAAAAATCAGCTGAAATCTGGAGTTTGCAGACTTGGAACACCTCTCTGGAGCCCATTCAATACGTTAAAGCAGGGGGGTAAGTAATCCAGATCCACTAAGGTGCTGTGACTCCAGCAATACACACAGAGGTTGGTTGGGTTTTAAGAAATCCCCATTTCAGGGGAAGGAGCACTCACCTTTCTCTAACTCTGGGAAGCTGCACTAGCAATGGCACAGCTGCAATTACCCAAGACACCTGCCAAGGAGTCAGAGAAAGCATCTAACACCCCCAAATCAACACCCAGCAGCAGCTTTGTCAATGTCTCTTTGTGGGTGTCTCTGCCTCAGTTTCTACTGTGCTTTAAAAACTTTAAATTTTGCATGAAGAATGACCCTGGCTGTACAGAGCAGACAGCAGACGGCTGCTAGGAGCTGGGCTCAGCCCACGTGCTGTGCAGAAATCCCTGTCTACATGATGCATAAGCAGAAAATATTTGTATTTGGCAGGCTCAGCACCAGCCTGGGCTGAACAGATCTAAACAGATGACCAAGTCCTGAAAAGCCAGGTTTGTGCTCCTTTAAGTCAAAGAAACCCTTTCCCAAATCCACCTCCCGCCCCTGACCTGCCCTTACTCTGCACACACCAAGGACATCCCAACGAGCAACCGCTCTGCTGTGAATTATGAATGTGAACCCTAGTTCTGATGTCACTTCCCACACCTCAGCAGGGTAAAGAGTGAGCACAGGACATTTTAAGTTATGCTGTGAAGTGTGAGCACTATTTCACAAGCAGGAATTTTGCAGGACAGTCTAATACAGGAATGCAAGAGTGGGAAGTACGTGATGCAACTCAGGGAGCTGACAAGAGCTTCTTTAGCATCTCATGGATTTTCCTGACCAAGCTTATCATCCTAGGATAGGAAGTTTTTATAGTTTTGGCTAAAAAGACACATTTTCAAGAAGAGAAGGCAGCAGGTCACACAGAGCAGAGTGCTTTACCTGTGTTTCTGCACTGCTTAAGGAATGAAGATCTAGGGATGGATCGGTTTTGAGCTCAGGCTCAGGAGCTGCAATCGGGGCTTTCACCAGGATGTCTTCATCAGGGCTAGCTCCTAATCCCAGGTCTTTCTGGTCACCTCCCACCTCTTTAGAAGCATCAGTGTCTTTGTCCTCTTCGGACACCTGAGACTTGGGCCTCCTGAGAAAGGATGAGAACAGGCGGGAGAGACCCCGGCCCTCAGAGGTGCGGCGCTCCTTCTTGCTCTGCTCCTCGTGCGTGGGCGTATCGCCGTTGGAGGCCTTCTGCTTCTGCCCCGCTGTGGGCTGTCCCTCCGACGTCTGCTGAGCCCCTTCCTCTAGGGAAGCCTCTTGCTTTTGTGTTTCAGCAGCTCCTTCCTCCTCTTTGGCTTGCTGCTGCTCTGAATTGTCGGCATCCGCCGCTGGACTCTTCTCTGTTGTCATGATGATGCTGTGAGAGAGGCACAAAAGGTCTCAGTCAAGAAAATGCCAATATTTAAGTCTCCATTAAGCTATTCAAACCCAGCCACAAGCACAGACACACCATGTTCCCCAGTCACATCACTCTGTCCTGCCAACTCCAGCCTACATTAGGAGCAAACAAATCATTCATTTTGCTAAGGTTTGCTTTGACAGAAACATCTCTATCGACCTTCACCCAAGTATCTTCCACCATTTGGATGATGCTGACTCCAAACTCCTACATGTCCTGGCAGCAGGTCTGCAGCCTTAAAAATGATTTAAAAATTGAAACAAGATTAGAGGAAGGGGAGGAGATGGCAGAGGGGCTTGCTCCACAGGGTTGTTCTCAGGTCCTCTCTTCCTCCCAGTCCCTGTTCCCCTCTGGCAGCACTGGCTGTGGGAGCAGAGCAGACAAGAATCATAGAATCACAGTGGCATTTAGGTTGGAAAAGACCTTTAAACTCATCAAGTCCAACTGTATGAGGACACACACATGACCAGACAACCTTCCTCCCACCACACCATGCCAAAACTCCAGACAGGCTGCGATGGTTTGCAGTGTTACAGCATCCTTCAACACCACTGCAACAAGAAATCTGCTACCAGAGAGTCAAAAATCGCATGGCCACAACAAATTCTAACAGCTGCTCACTTCTAAATGACCCTGAAAGAGGCTACAGATCCTCACTGTGAACTAAAAAAAGGGACATCTAAACACGAGGAAGCACACTGGTGCTCTGCTCGGGTTGGGACTCAACAGTGTTGATTAATTATGTTCATCTGCACAGGACAGGTCCAGTAGACCTGAGTGGGCTTCAGGATTCATGAGATCTTTGCAGTGCACACTAGAAAAATGTAAAATCTAAAGATTTCCAAAGAATCCTCATAACCAGAGAGCAGATTTCTTCAGAGCCTGGGCTATTACGCTGACGCAATGTTTATTTCAACTTTAGCCTGGGTTGTTGACACAAAAAGATGGAAATCAGAGGAGAAGAATCTCTATTTAAGGTGTAAAGAGGACCCAAAATAATCATGCTTTAGAGAGGACAGAACTAATCTCTGCGTGTTGCATCACATGTATCTGCACCAATAAATTGCTGCTGCTTACACAGAGCAAACAGCACATAATCCAATCTGCCTCTCAATCCCCAAGCCTCAGCACACAAACATTTGCTCAAAGTACATACTTAAAATCAAGAAACATTTCAAGATGTCACCCTCCTACATATTATTGCATTCAACAATTTCAATTTAACTCATCCTGATTGCCAAAAGAACCAAAGTGCTTGAAAGAGAAAAGCCCTCCCAGCTTTCCAAAGTACTCCTTCCTTCCCTGCATTTAATGCAAAAGCTTAATATTGTTCTTAAAGCTGTGGATAAAACAAAGCAGCATTAGAGATCTTCACTGAATTAGTTTCCCCAGCAATGCAAATTTCCTGGGTTTACAAGGTTTGTTGTGGTTTTAATTATTTTTTTTAGTGGGAGGGGGTTTTTTGCAGGGATGGCAATCCCCAGGGTGTGTGCTCCCATCGGAGTGGTTCGGAGCGGTGTCAGATTTTGGGACAGGCTCTCTGAACTCTTTAAAACCTCTTCACTTGGATTTAGCCCCACCAGGCAGCTTTGGGGATGAGCTGCAGGGCCCATTTTAGCCTGTTCCCCTGCAGAAGCCAGGTTGACAGCCTCCTGCCCCACACACCATCTCCCCTCAGTGAGCTGCTCTGGGTTTCTCCAAACCCTACGGAGAGGTGGAGGTCAGTGACACAGCAGCTTCCTCCTGCACTGAGAAACCAGGGATGGGAGCAGACAGCCTGCACGGGCACCCACGGGCATCTGACACACCAGGGACAAGGCAAAGATGCTGCCAAAATTCAGATGTGGGTGCAGCTAGATGGAGATGCAGATGTGCAGAAAACCACACTGCATCAGATCTCCTCCTCTGGTGCTTTGCACAGGAGAAGACAGGGCAGCGTGGCATAACCCAACCAAGGCTGCGAGAGCACACAAGGGTAATTCTCCAAAACTTCATTTCCCCAGATGTTTGGCAGGAGGAGTTTGGGTTTTTGCAGGATTATCACAGAACAGGCTCTGTGAGAGAGCTGTAAAAGCCAAATTCAATGAAAGGTGATGGTGGATTCATGCAGCACCCAGCTGGCTCCCACCAGCACCCTCGAGGAGGGGGCAGCTTCATGCCTGCTGCTCACTTTGGGGGGGAAAACAAAAAACAAATCCACAAGGTTGAATTTCCTTCTCCCCTAAACCAGAAACATCAGCGAGAAGGGAAAGCAAGTTAAACCCAACCACACACCAGAGCTCTGAGACCAAGGGTTGGCCGCCCACAGAGCTCACACCACACACTGAATACCTGAAAGGTGCTACTAGCAGGGTGTGGGACGGCTGCTGGCTCACAGGGACAGAACTGAGGTTCCCACCGATTCAGTGGGGCTGGAGAGGGATTATGGCATGAGTGGGGTCTGCAGATGGGTTCAGGCGAGGTTTGGAGGAGGCTGTGTGCTAACAGAGGGAGCTGTGATTGGTTTGCAGGTGGCATCACACGGGTGAATTACCCCTGCAGCTCCCACTGCTGTTCCCCTTTCCCCCTTTGATCCCTTGCTAAGGAGCTGCTGGCCCCACCACAGGGCTCCATTTGCAGGGTCACCTCACTCACCACAGCAACTCAACTCATTCCCACTCTCAACACCTCAACAAAAAGTCCTAGAGATGCTACAAGGTAGTGCAGGAGGCAACAAACTACGTTCAACCAAAGGCACACCTGAGCCCACGATGCAGGGCTCACCATGGCCAACTCCCAGGGCAAAGCTCCTGATGCCCAACACACACAGAGCAGGATGGACACGTTGCAAGACCATCCCACCACGAACACACGACAACAGCAGGCTCCTTTTCACACCAGCTGCCAAAGCAGCCGGCTTTGTAGTTGCTTCCCACTGTGTTTGTTTGGAATAAACAGGTTTGTAAGAATCATTATCAAAACACACACTGGATGCATGTTGCTGTCTTAACAATAAAAAGGCAGAATCGAGGTTCTTGCAGTGCCAACTGCAGGGAGGGCTCAGCTGAAGAGCAGCTCTTATCAGCCGTGGTAAACAAGAGGGACAGTCCACAAACAAGCATTTCCTCTGGACATAGTTTTCTGTCTTTAACTATCAACATTTCTGGAAGCAGAAAAGTTTATTTGTTTAGATTTCAAAGCTGCAGTCCCAGAACATTGCCAGCCAGGAAGGTGGGGTCTCGCTGGTGATGAGCAAAAGTCTCCGTGTCTTTCCTCCATCCCCTGGGAACCACCTCACAGCTTGGCCAAACCCCTTGAGCAAGGCTGGAGATACAGAGATAGGCACATACGAGCCCTTCCCTTCCCAGTAAACATTCCATAGTGGCACCCAGCACCAGGAACTCACTGGGTGCAGGCAAACACCTTGCTGCAAGACCCAAGCGTGCTTCTCCGACGCGTGGGCTCAAGGCTGGTTCCTTCCCTTTGAAGTTTTACGTTCAGAAATGGTTTCAACTGAAAGCAAAGAGATTTGTAAGCAAGCAACGTAACCAAGAGGGCCTTTTAACCTTTAAAGGTTAAAATAATTGTCTTTTAACCCTGTCTCACACATTATTTTTTTAAAAAGACACCTTTGTGCACGGAGATGTTTGCTAAGTGGTGTTTTATTTCCAACCTAACCCACAGCAGAGCCAACAAGAAGAGCGAGGTTCCTGCTCTGCTGCTCTTCAACTCGTTATTTGGAGAAAGCACTGCCCACAGCCAAACCACAAGCAGGTTTTTTTTAATTTAAATTAAATTTTCTACCATCACTATTCCAGAAGGGAATTCTGCAGAGCCTGCAGGTGCCTCAGGAGCTCCCTGGATGCTGGAGGAGGATGTTCTGCTCTTGCAGGAGCACCCAAGCACAAGCTGCTCACCTGCTCTCAGCTGCTGGGTTTGGGGTGGGTTTTTTTGGTAGAGGGTGAGGGTTTGATGCCAGACAGCCTGTAAAAGGCAAACTCTCCACAAGTCTAGTGTAGAGAAGGCGTTTAATGCTATGGAAATAAGCAAATCACAGCAAAACTTAGATATGATCCCACAAAGAGATTTCTGAGTAAAAATCTGATCAGAAGAGAGTTAAAGGATGTATTTCTATTCAAGCATTTTTAAGTTTAAGAACATGCAAACCAGATAAGAAAGCTTTAGCAACAGGAAGCAATCTGAAAAAAGGATAATTAAACCTTTCTCTTCTCCTAAATGAGAAGACAAGGCTCAGGGGAAACCTTATTGTGGCCTTTCAATACTTGAAGGGCCATAAGAAAGATGGGGACAGAGGTTTTAGCAGATCCTTTAGCAACAGGACAAGGGCTGATGGGTTTAAACTAAAAGAGGGAGATTCAGACTGGATAGAAGAAGAAATTGTTTACACTGAGGGTGGTGAGACACTGGCCCAGGTTGCCCAGAGAGGTGGTAGAAGCCCCATCCCTGGAAACATTCAAGGTCAGGCTGGACGGGGCTCTGAGCAACCTGATCTGGTTGAAGATGTCCCTGCTCACTGCAGGGGGTTGGACTAGATGACCTTGAAAGGTCCCTTCCAGCCCAACCCATTCAGTGACTCCATGATTCTAAGCACATCCAGAGCAGCCTGTGCTGCTGCTCAGAGAAGACAAATAGGCTTCTTCCCTCCAAGCAGACCTGCACTGCAGGTTGACCTCCCCACCAACAGCATCCCACTTCACCAGCACCAAATCAGCTCCTAGGGAGGACCTGGACCTCCTCATATCCCACAGCACCACTGGGAACATCAGTGCTCCGGTGACAAAGGGAGAGAGCCCCGCACATCTCTTCTCAAAAGGTATCAGCATCTCTGAACACCAAACATCAAAGCAAACCCCACCATGGGCACCTTACGAACCTGCTGTCCCCTGCAGAGCAGACCCTCCAGCCACCCAAATATCCTGAGACCCCCAACCTCAAGGTTCACCCCCTGTTTCTATCAAAGGGCATGGCTGTAGGGAGCACACAACATCTCTGCAGGCTCGCTGTCACCTATACACTCACTCTGCTTTTCTGCATCAAAATCCTTTAAACAAAGTACACTTGAGGCTTAAAAGGGATATAATGGCTCATGGCTCATCCTGTTCCCAATACCCATGGCTTGATCCAACACTAATTAATATCTGATAAGCAGAAGGTAGAAAAACTCTGTTTCAACCCCACACCGCTCCACAGGCTCTGGTCTTGTAGACATCAAAAGACAACATCCTCCCAGCCTCTAACCATCCCACTTTTCCAGTCTGCACACACACACAATTTACCTAAAAATCAGATTTTTAGAGTAGCTCAACAGATCCCACCAGCTCCTAGTCAAGAAAAACTTCAAGCCTGGAGGATACTGACTCATTCCCTGTGCCTGCACTCCCAGAAGGTTTTTGTTAAATGATGGTCTTAGTTGTCTGGAAATAACAAAGCTGCTCCTTTGGGCTGTTTTGTGACAACTTACAGAGGCTCAAAGAAACATTAATATTTAGATACGTGTCTGTCACTGTCTTCTGCCTGTCACTCTCTCTGATTTAGGCACACAAATCTAATTTATCCCCGTTTCCAAGCCTGGAAAAACGATTTATGGCTTATGCCATAACTTAATTCCCAGTGTTTTAGTCTTCAGAGAGAGAAGAAAAAGGACGACCCACCAAGAAGGTTCATTTCTCAGAAACACAAACTGTTTTGCAGCGATGCCCAACGCCAGATAATGGTAATCACCATGCTGGAACAAACTGTCTCGACCTTCCTACCCAAAAATGTGTGGCTTCGCCAAACGCTCCTGCTACAGCAAGAGCTGGAGACAATGATAAGAGAGAAATTTCTGCTAAAAATAGGCAAAAATCAAATAGTTTCAGCAACAGCGTGGGGCTTTTCGAAAATGCGTTCCTTCCCGTTTCATAATGTGTGTGAAAAGCACACAGCTCACCAGGGACACTGCACAGAACCCTGCTCTGAACAGATAGCACAGGCTGAACATTCTGGGGTTTTTTTCCAGACCTGCTGCACGTGCAACAAACCCACATCTGCGAGTGGGAGAGGAGGAAACTGCGACCGCCGCCAGCAGGACTCGCCCTGCGCGTGCGTTCCACTTACGCATCCCTCTACGTCACCTTTACTACAGCTGAAAAACACAGCAGAGATCTGTTTGTTTGGGGCTTTTTAACCCAAATAAGAAATTCAAATGCAATAAAAGAAACCTCTCAATAAGAAATTTAAGCAGTTTTCCTGTAAAGCACTAGAACCTTTCAAAATTGACTTAATATATTTTATTAGAGGAATAATTAGTGCTGGCATTTTATAACCAGTGCTAGAATTAAGGTGGATCATCTTTTTTTGTGCTGTTACTCTGTGTCTTGAACAAAAGGGATGCTGGTAAAGCTACCTTACCCAGAGGGTAACAGGAGACTTCAAGAGCCTCATTGAATGGGGGTGGGAAATAAATCACCCAACACAACACAGATGGCACATTACAACCACCCGGATTTAATTCTCACTAGACCAACCCTTGTAATCTACTGGATGTCGGCAGCACCATGCCCCTCTTTCATCTTCTGGTACCATACAGCTTTCCTATTTAAATGAGGGCAAAAAATAGTAGCTCACCATCTGCTGAAAGCAAATCATTTATGTCAAATTGAAGACGGGGTTTATAAAATGACCTGACTAAATGGAGCAGTAAGTGCATTACAAGCGAAGGGAGCTGGGAGCTCCTCCTATGTATCCTCAGAAATCCTCCTGGATGCTACAGAATTCCTTCTGCAGGAATTCATGGGCTTTGCTCTGAAAGCACTGAAATTGAAATTAAAATATGTCCTTGTCACTGGAACTTTGTCTACAGCACTGGGTTTGGAAAGGTTGCCCATGTGGGACCTGGTAAGAGAAAAATCCCTTGAACTTGGAGCAGCTGGAGCTGGAATACAGCCCCAGGGAAGGTGAACATACCAGGCTGCCAGGAAAAGAGAGCTGCTCACAGACTTGTGCAACACAGAAGCAGATCAGTAGTTTGTTAAAAAGACTGAGAAAACTGTCACTTTGGTACAAGTGTTCCTTCCCATCCCGTGGCGAGCAGCGGAAGCGACTCTCGGGGCTCCCTTCCTCTGCTTCAACAGCGGTCAGAGCAGAAACAACAACATTTCACCTCAGATGCACAGCGCCTGCCGGAGCTCTCCCCCTGCAGAAACAATTCTCCAAACCACCCGCCCGCACCAAACTCCCCGCAGAGGCCACGGCGAGCTCCGCACCCTCCTCTGCACAGGGAGCTGGGTGGTATCTGCCTGACCCCGCAGAGGAAGGGAGGGACCCCCAGCACCCGTCCCCGCCCCGCTGTGGCTCTGGCACCTGCGCCTTGCAGATAGCATCCCCCAGGGACTGCTCTGTCCAACGGCTCCTCGAGCAAAGGCAGGGAGCGTGGGCAGCCCGGCACGCGTCAAAGGAGGCAGGAGCCAAAAATCTGTGCCCATAAAAGCAGTGGGAAGGGTGCAGCCCGCACGCTGGCGAGAGGCGCTTTGTCACCAGCGAGCCAGGCCAAGGACACGGGGGCTTCGTCCCAGCAGGTCACCCCATCCCAACTGCTCCTGACTCTGCACTGAAGGAATACCTAGGGTGGAGGTGACAGCGAAGCAGAGATGGTAACGCCAGCACCACACGTGACAACAGCCTCCCTCCTCCGGCAGCACACTGCTTTCTAAAGCAAGTTAAATAGAAATAAGCAATAGATCTCCATCAACTGACTAGGAGGGTTTTTCCCATGTATTATTCATAAGGGTGGGTTGTTTTTTTCCCCCTGCCTGAACACAGATGTGTTTACTCACACTGTGCCTCATTTACTCTCAAGGTTTAGCATAACAGGGCTCATTTTCCCTCCTTACAGTTTTTCAAGTGCGGGGGTAAAACACTTTTTTGCTTTTATTGTTTTCCCTTTGGTTGTTTCCAAACCAAAGCTATAATTAGAACCCAAGAGGGACCTGCACAGCTCCTTTGATAAAGAGCTGCCTGCTAGATAAATAACACCCCTACACACACATACCTACCACTCTGCCACGTACTTACCACCACAGCACTGAGAGCCAGAAGGATGTTTGATGCTAAAAGCTCTTAACAGGCTTCATCACCGGCTGCTGCTCTGCAGCGGGTGTCAATGACTCCAGCTCACACACACATGGGTTGTTCTTCTGCTGTGTGCTCAGGACATGGTGCTTAACGGCTTGATTTGTAGTTATACGGTTGCAATGTAATTTGCATTCATCCCAGTGCCTCAAATACATCTGCCACACCCTGGTACAACACCCAAAATTCATTAAAAATAACCTAGCACGCCAGTTCTTTTTATGTTATTAGCTGCACAATTAATGCACGACATTTAAACTGCCTAAGGGAACTACTGACAAGGGCTGGCGTGGCCTGAGTCACTCAAGGCTCACCCTCCACCAAGCCCAGGGACAAGCTGGCTGAAAGCATCCTCAACCTGGGCTGTAAACTGGGCTTACTGCTTCAACATTGCCACTGAATACACAGGACAGTTAAACAAGTTAGTGCTTACCCTACCCTAAGCTGATTTCAAGACCTTTTCTCCTGTAAATCAGTCATTATTTCTTCTCCTGACACCAACACTCCAAAAATATTCAGTGCAAAGGAGACTCATTCTCCCCAGCAAGAGCCTGTGGTGGGGACATCCCAGGACACACCATCTAGACCAGTGCTCCAAGGGTCTGTCCCTCGACAGCAGCAATGTGGTTTTGGTGCTGGTTTAACGAGTTGGTACCAGCTGTAAAGCTGAGTTTATTTAACTCAGATCTGTGCTGACTGCAACCATTGAGGAACAGCAGCAAGGGGACAATTACCTTTACTGTAATTATCAATAAGCCCTGAACATTGCATTTTTAAAGTTTAATGATCCCCACCAAGGAGTGCTGGAGAGCACCAGCCCACTGCAGATTACCCTGCTAAATTCCTCACTTCTTGGTTTTCTCAACAGGATGGTCAAGTCTCAGTCACTTACACCTGCAGAGCAACACAGGGCATGGAGAAGCCGGAGACCTCCTCAGCCTGGAATGACCTAACCCCACCACAGCCACTGGCTCTGGAGACACAAGTGGGGTGGCTGCAAAAGCTTTGCCAAGCCCAGGATGAGTGAGTCAGCCTGGCAGGGAGGTTTGTACAGCGGAGTTTCGCTGGGTGGGCAGACACCACCACAGGTATCGTACTCACAGCAGCAGCAGCAGCCTCCTGCGCTTGCCCCCGCGCGAGGGGATGGGTTTGTTTCAGGAAGCTGCTGTCCTTTGATGTTCTCCCTTTTCTGAGGGAGGCTCAGCATCACATGCAGCAACAGCAGGACAGCCAGAGAAATCTGTTCCCATCACAAACCTCAGGCTGTATACTCCCAGTATCACAGAAAAAACCCAAACTTTAACTGGAAACTTGCATGGCCATACGTTTAGGAACCACTAAAAGCTAATTAAAGTCCCCTAACAGAACCAGAAGAGCCTGCAGAAACACAAGCCCTCTCCAAGCTTGCTGCAGCTCCTGAAGGCACACAGCAATGGGGAACACAAACTAGGGTGCAGACCCCAGCAGCTGCTGAGCTTGCCCCAAGACTAGGGACATCAAAACATCTTCTGTCGGCACTGTGGGTAGAAGGGCAGAGGGAGGACTCTGTTCCAGAAAGCTCCTCAGCTTTTTTTTTTTCCCTTTTTTTTTCTTGTTAAATAATGCAGGCGATGAGCTAATTCAAGCTCTGTTCCTTTCCCAGAAAAGCATCCCATGGGGACAATCCTGCTGTGCATCTCCAGGCTCCTGCCTGGGTCTGAACACAGCAGACAAACACCCAGCACCATTCAGCGCCCGGGTGCAACCATGTTCTCAACCAGACCTGGTCCATGGGTAACCAACAGTCAGACCTGCAAACCAACCATTCAGATGTTTTCCCAAACACTCATACCCACCAGTCAGATGCTGTTTGTAAAGCCTCAAGGTACTAACTCAGTTTCATTGGGACAAACTCAAGTGTCACCAAGGTCCCAGAAGGACATTGCCCTGACAAATGCAGCATCATGTATTACAGAAGAGCACTGCACGTCCCTGGCACACGCTCAGACACTTAACTCCACCTCCACAAGGATGGTTTTCTTCCTATCTTTCCTCTCATGATGCTCAGTGACCCCAAAGCCACCTTTCTTCCTAGGGTGGCTTCATAAGCTGGAGAGCAAAGGAGATGGTTCCTGGAAAATCAGAGCTGGCATTGGAACATCTCCCGTGCCGAGGGCGTTCCCCCAGCAGCCCTTCAGGGATCCTGCACCCACACAACATGCAACACCCGCCAGGAGTCAAACAAGCAACGGGAGATCATAGCATCAACATCCTCACTGGCACTCCCCATCCCACCACAAAGTAGTTCTCCTCTTAGCAAGGCTAAGGAGAAGCTCACATGGAGCACAGTGTCCTCATAGTTCCATTACACAACGTTCACTGGCCCAGATTTGGCACAAAACCGCCCATTTTGTGCATGTAAAAGGACCTCACAGACGCCTGAAGGCCCTGCCATGTGTCCAGCACTTCATACACACATCTCACTTCTGCTTCTACACAGTAAGATCCCACACCACCATCCCAAACAGCCAAGAGCAGGTGATGGGTTTGAGACGGTGGGGAGACACCAGGACACCAACCCACCAGAGAATCACAGAATCATTTGGTTGGAAAAGACCTCTGAGATCATCGAGTCCAACAGTACCTGTCCTCTACCAAACCAGATCTCTGAGCAGCTCAATGCCCTCCCTGAGGCTGCATCCCAGTGCCACTGACAGGGAGTAAAAACCCTCCCATCCCCACCAGGAACAGAAAACAAACGGGAGCGAGCGCAAAAGCAGCAATTAAATATCTCACTCTGCACTCAGCAGCCAATTCCACAGCAATTCCAGAGCAGCTCAGTCCTGTCACCCTCCTCAGAGCTGCTCCTTTTGGTACCCAACGTGGTTGCAGCAGAACTACCCAACCCAAGACTTGGCCTCCTAGTTGTTTCCATCAGTCTGTTTGTTTTTTTCCACCCAGCAGTGAAATCAGGCAGCTTTAGTTTTTAATCCCCTTAATTAGGGGTGTGCAGCAGTCTTCATTCCTTAATTACATCCATTGCCACATCTGATGCAACACATTTGCAAACAACCCTTTTTCACTGGAGATGGCTTTGAATCAAAATTGCCGTCTTTCCCACACAGGCTGCGCTGTGTTGCCGGTGGGGAGAAGCCATGACCCAGCCTTATGGATGCTTAGAGAAAACACACACACACCCAGAGCTCAGAAATGTGATTTTCATTAAATAATCACCTGTTTCTTTGGCAGGATTTCAACATGAGGTGACCACAATGCTGAGAAAACACTGGCAGTCTGCTTGAAGCAGTGGAATGGGAATGCAGCTATTAAACATTTGCAGAAAAAAAGTTATAATTTCAGGCAACATTCACAATATTGACCCATGGGATCGAGGGATGATATTCCACTGCCTAATAATAATAATAATAATAATAATAATAATAATAATAATAATAATAATAACCTAACCTGGTTATTTCAGTACATCACCTTTCAGTGCTTGGTTCAAGGCGGATAACGGCACACTGCATTTCAGTTGCTCAGCTCTCAGGAATCCCTTTGATCCTCTGGGAGAGCAAATACCCAGTGAGCACTTTATTACCACCAAAATAATGACGCTGACACCTTCTGCCTTCCCCCAGAGCCATCACTGTGTTATCCCACTGGGTGTCTGTACTTACTCCTGCTTTGAATTACTCCACCAGACCCCACTAATAGCTCAGCAGGACAGGACAGCTGAGCTCCAGCGTGCAGCCTGTCCTATCAGCGACAGGAAAGAGTAAGCAGGACATTCAATATCATCTTGGGGAGAAGGGAGAGCACTGATTTTAAAAAAAAGAAAGAAGATAACATGGCATTGTGAGCTTTTTTTTTCCCACTGCTGGAGACCCAAGTGAGCATCGTCGCTGGTCCCTGCAGCACCCTCTGCTCAGCTGCTGCTGCTCACGGTTGGTGCAATCATTTGCACGGAGGAAACATGCACAAACCCTGCTTTCTTCAAACTACAGAAAGGAAAAGGAAGCTGTGTTCACCCACAGTACCTGCAGGGAGGGGCTCAGAAACAGTCTGTACCCACGTTACAGCGGGTGTTTGCTTGTATTTTTGGTGGTTGTCTTCCTTTCCGCTCTCGATGGGCTGAGTCTAACGTAGGTTTCGATTTCACTGAACAAACACGAGCCCTGCCATGTTGGAGCACTTCTCAAGAGGTATTTTTTTACTTCTTTAACCCCAGCCTTTGCCATCCAGCACCCTGGGAGGACACTGTTAGTGCTGAGTCTCATACTGGTGCTCCTGGATGGTGCTGGTGTTCGAGTAACACATCCCAGCACCTTCCTCTCCAGCCACCCTTAATTCTGCTGACCCAAACATCGCTCCAGCCAGGGACCTGTATGCTGCTCCATGGACAAGATGCACTAAAAGGCTCATCTCTCTCATCCTCCTACCTCCCCCCGGGTCCCCCCTTCCCCAGCCTGCTCACACCTTACCCCCCACACCCTTTTCAACCTTCTCCTTTCCATTCTGCATTAAACACCACACTGGGAGCAGCTCAATGTCCCTGAAGGTATTACAGAGAGCCTGGGCATAAAGACAGGCAGACAGACCACAGCCGTGCGCGCTGGGGAAACCGAGGCATCACTCTGAAGCTCTAAAACCAGCTTTCTCCACTCCCACCAGTGCCAACACACCCCACCAGTGCCAACACCCCCCACCACGGCACAGCCAGCACGCTGCCAGCCACCATCCAGCTGGGAAGATAACAGCAAGCGGCTCCCAACCTTGTAAACACTGCAATATTTTAAAATAAATGAAGAGCTGTGCAAAATATTTCCTTTAGCAGGGATGAAAACATATGGAGAAAAGAGAAAGCAGCTGCTTTAAATATCTCCCTGATAAAATAAATGGTAGCTGAGGCCAGGGCTGCTTTCTGGATAAGCTACTGGTCTTGTGTACACAATTTAGCATCCCATTGATACTTATTTTACAAGTTAGGTCTCAGAATAATCCTTACTCTATTCAAAGTGTGCACATACGTGTGCACGCACACACCCCCAACAATACTATGAATAACTGCATGTTTTTTTGGAGAAGCTTTGCTTATTTTTCCCTTTTTTTAGATTTAAATCCCAGTTGTGCAATCGCCTCATGCACAGCTGAAGCCTCACTGAGCTCAACGCTGCTTCATCCAGCTGAAAGCTCCGCGGACTCATGGGGACTCAGTGTGGCTCGGGTATTTATCAAGTACCAAAAAACCACCAGAAAATTAAGAATAAACCTTGTTATCCTCGGTATTTTGGACTCAAAACCTACTGGTCTTGTCTGGCACCCAATACTGAAGACTGAATGGAGAGTCCCAGCTCAAATTATGCTGCAAAAGGGCTGCGAGTGCCCCAGTCGCAATACCAGACAAGTGAGCTCCTCTTTTCACCGTGCTGCTGACAGCAGGAGCCACACAACAATATCACTGAAATCCACATTCATGCAGCACAAGGGACTAAAATGCCACACAAATCCTCTTTTCTGCAAGCTCTGTCGATATCATTGTTTGAGCTAAAACTGCCAATGACGCCAGGGCGAAAGAGTGGAGAGAGCAAAAAGCATCGGTGAGCTCACCCATGGCTTTGGCTCATGCCAAACCGACCAATGCTCCTCCAATAAATCTGTTCTTAAACCATCTCCTTTGCATTCCCTTCGGGTTCTTTTTGTATACACACCAAGTGAAGATAAATGGTCGCCTGTTCCTCTGTAAGATGAAAATAATGAACGTGCAAATGAGGTCCAACCAGGGTTCAGCTCGCCCCAAGAGCTCACTCCTCGCTGGTGTAAGCTGTTAGCAGGACAGTATGGAAAGTAAGAGTAAAGAGAAGCCACACCAGCTCCAGAAAGCAGGTTTTGCAGCCCCCACAGTGGCAAGAAGTGTGGTTAAGAGCATAAAGCAAAGCAAAGAGAGAAACCAATGTCACGAGCTGCTCTTCCATTTAGGACACTGGTGCACACACAGCAGCCTGAGCTCGTTCCAGCTCCCCAAACCAAACAAGATGCAAAAACCATTTAGTGAATTACAACTCCTAAGCAAGGGAGATTAAAAAATATCTGCCTTACAGGGTGGTGTCTCCTCTTCAGCACCTGGGGAAGGAGGCAAGGTTTGCTTTGAAACATGCCTGTGTTCAGCAGGGACCTCCTCGCTCACCGGTGCTGGCGGCATGCACCACTGCCACGTGGATTTGCCGTTTCCCACGTGTTTCACCTGCTGACATTACCACCACAAGCCTGTTTGTTTTATTTAACCATGCTCCTACTCTTAAGCTACCATCCAATTACTGCTCCCAATTACTCAGCACTCAAGAGTTGACATTAATTACAGGGTTCCCTGCTCACGAGGTTGCTGCCGGCTGCGCTGCACGGAGTTGGAGGCACTGCTTCAAATCCACCAGCATCCAGGACCAGCCTCTCCTCTGGGAAAAGAAATGGAGATTCCCAGTCTTGGTGGTGGACTCACAGCTCTGAGCAAGAAGAGCAGGTTTGGTGAAACAGTGGATGAGCAGAAGGTCACCAGAGCTTCAACACGCTGATGCCAGCAGCCTCTGCCAGCCCCTGTGCATCCCCAGCACTAAATGGTTTCTTCTTTGGGACTCAACAAGACCCAGGACCAGTTCAGGACTGGGGATGTTAACCTGGAAACCTCTGGGATGTGGGGTGTACATCACCATCAGCAGCCAGCACCCTATAAATCCATGTGAATTCCAAGTACCTTTGGAAAACCATTCCAAAAAGGGAAGATGGAGATCCCAGACTCCCCAAATTACACAGAAAACACCCCAAAACCATCTCCCCCTAAGCAAGGCTCACTTTAAACCATGAGCTGAGCCTGTTCAGGCATTAACACCGGAGCTGGGAGGTAAGAACCCAAACAACTCCCTGCTGCAGAGCCCAGGGACAAGGGGAGCACGGCGTGAGCCTTGGGAATGACTCCTTATAGCTCACGAAGGCCTTGGCATCTGCAGACAGCAGCACGAGAACTTATTTTGCAACTGATGTTGCTCAGATTTAATAACCAGCCTGGTGCAAGACATCCTTCTGTCCAATTTGGAGAAAGATCCCATAAACTTTGGTCTCTTTTCTTTCTCTTTTTGCCTTTCTACAAATAAACATCTATTGCACAAAGGACTGAGGCAGTGCCGCTGGTGTGAAACAGCTGCATGCCAGAAGGAAATATCGCTTTATCACAATTATCTACCCCTTTTTTTAAAAAAATTGAATATTAGATTTTTTTTCCCCAAATTCTCTTTGTGCAGAAAAATTCTCTTTCAAAGTGTTTCACAAACTGCACTGCAAAACTCATTCTCAACAAGAGCAGAGTAGGTCAGTGCTAGACTCACTCTCTCTAGAAAAGGAAAAAGAAAAAGGTTAATAACTCTTCTCTATGCTTCATTTCTGCTCTCAACCCTCAAGCCTACCTTCCCAAACACCTTTTTTTTGAGACAAATCCATCTTGTATCAAGTTTGCTCAGCAGCAGAGCTTGGAGACTTCCCTGGATCACGAGCAGGGAACGAGGGCATGAAGTGCTCACATCAGGGATGTGCCTGCGTGGGGAACACAGACGACTCGTGCACATCTGGGAACTCTGGGGCAGCAGAACGTGCATTTCCAGTCCACAATATATTTAATGTTAAGAGCAGCAATTGAATCAATTAGTGGTCACCCACTGAACTGTCAGTTTACAAAAGGAGTTCATTTGAAGCAGCAAAACCAATTTCCACCGTGGTTTAAAATAAAAACACAAACACATTCGTGCCATTAGGAATTAGGCAATGGCTGTGTAGGCTTTTATTGCAGGTGGCACACACCAAACTCACTTAATGAGAGAGAAATGGGCGGATCTCAGACTTCAAATGAAACAAACACAGCCCCATTTACAGTGATTCAAGCAAAAAGACAACCCACCTACTAAAATGCAAGTGGCACATCTAGTTTTCCCCACAGTAAATGTAAATCACAAATATGATCACTGCAAACCCCCAAAAGCCATCAGGGGCTGTACCAGGCACCACACTGGCTCATTACTGGCACGACAAACTATCAACTTAAACATCAAATATCTGCACTGCTTCAAGCTGAATTTTTTTCCAATTTGCATTTTTAAAAAAAAATTATAATTGACTGCCTAGAGCAGCAAAGAGAGGTTTTTTTCTTTAAATACAGTAACAAATTTCAAGCATTATTTCCCAAAGAGCTCAAAGCTGCTAACACCAATAGGTCTGGATCTTTTTTGTGTCTTGGAGTCAACCCTTAATTTGAAGCTTCTGCAAAGCCTGGGGATCTCCCAGGTTGTTTTCAAGAAACTTGCCCCATCCTGAGCTCTAGTGACTCATTCCAAAACATCCCTGACTCTGAACTGGCTGCACCCAAGAAACACCTTGTGACTAGGCAAAAACACAATAAATGGGTGGGAAAGCAACACAATGATTGAGGAGAGAGATTAACTCAAAAAGCAGACGAAAGCTGCACCTTCCCCAGTTGTTGTCTCATGCCAAACCGACCAATACTCCTCCAATAAATATGTTCTTAAACTTAAATGGTGCTGCTTTTATGCACCATTTTCATCAATCCCAAATGCTGCTGCTCCATTAGAAAAGAAGCTCTGATGATGGTTTCCAAACAAAGGAATACCAAGAGGTTTGTCCTCTTCTCCTTTTGTTTTTTATTTTTTTTAAGGAGTGTCTCAAGATATTATCTCAGGGAGTGTTTGTGCTGAAGTGGATGGACCAGGGTATTCATCACAAGGGAAAAAATAAGCAGATCCTTGAAGTACACAGGAACAACCTACCCACAAACTTTGTACTTCAAAGATGCATGGATGCAACTTCAGTCCACATCCTCTCCACCCCCAGCTAGATTATGATAAAGTTTAATGAAACAGGTAGTTTAAAAAAATAATTTAAAAAATATTCTTCATCTATCCCAAGATGTTGTTCTAGTGGTAAAGCTGAAGTGGTACAAAAGTTACAACTAATCAAACTTTAGTTTCAGTATAACTAATCACTACTTGTTTTTTTGGCCAGAATCAGAAACTTCAGAAGGTTAAACCGTTTCCAAAATGAGCACAAGCCATCCACCATTTCAGGTGATTTTATAGTTAACACATCAAAAAATGCACAGTTCTTTGTTTCCTTCCAGTTCTGTTTTCAACTTAAAAGACCCAGGCAGGAGGTGACACGCTGCACAGCAAAACCAGAGCTGAGAGCTTTTTGCATCTGCTCCTACTCCCTGAGCAATTTACAACTGTTTGCAATGAGAAATCATGAGAAATAGTTAATGTGCAACCACTTCCAGCAGCAGCATTAGCCCAGCACACAAAGCTAACCCTGTAATCAGGCTTCCACCTCCCCAAGCCACCGATTAGCTCTGGGCAAACCTTACGACCTACTGAACTTGTGTGTGATTGATCTCTGGGTAGGAGATGATGCTGGCAGGTCTCCCTACACCGGCTCTGCTGCTCACTTCACCTGTGTCTGCAATCAATCTAATCGCTGCCAGAGACACAGTTGTGCACCTACCTCAAAAAAAAACAGGGGGAAAAACGTTTAAGCCCATTGTATTGACATTATTAGATCACCTGCCTGGATCAAACCCAGGCTGAACAACCCCACCAGTGTCATAATCAGGTAATACTGATGCTGAAGAGTCCACTACAATTATAGAAAGAAATAAAGCTGCAAGAAAAGCATCAGAGTGAAATACCAAATTTCACTGTAATTGCAAGCCTCCTTGCTTTGCTGAAGTCATCTCTCATGTTCATTATCTTGTCCCATTCGTGCCTCTGGAGGCACTAATAGATTCAGTTTCCACAAGCTCTCCCCTCTCTATTCATCATGCAGCAGGAGCTCTTTTTTTAATAAACTACATCTTTACAAAAGGAATATCACCATTTGTCATCACCAGGTCAGATGAAGAGAGTCAATCATCATTTTTAAATAAGCCAAGAGCAGCAGCTGCAAAATAGGAAGCCAGTAACACTGCCCAAGCCACTGCTGGTTTCTCCATCAGCATCGAGATGCCGATCAGCTGGCGCTCACCGGTGGGGATCCAGGTTACCTGAATGCAACCCAGAAGAGTATTTTCTGCATTGGTGCCCCAAAACTGAGGGGATGGGAGACACCAGCTACTGAAATCATCTCACTTCAGGAGTAAAATAAAACAGATGTACAAGCTGGGGGGGGGAAAAAGGTCATTCCTTGAGATAAACACACTTGGACACTGTTTGTTCCTTGGGTTCTCGTTACCCAAGGGTTCATTGGGTTCTTCTAACAAAGGGGTGAAGCATCCCAAACCAGGCTGCAGGGAGGTGAGCCCTGCACCAGGATGGGCGAGATGCTGCTCTGACCTCATCAGCCAACTCTGGCTTCTTCAGTCTTTTCCTGGGGCAGGGAAAGGAAACGCAGGGACAGGCGGGAGCAAACAAACCAGATACTGCTGCCCGTAAACAAAGGAAGTGTCTTTTGGAGACAGCATCTAGGTAGACAGGAGGGAAATAACAGAAGCAGCAGTTACAACAACAACAACAAGGAAAAAAAAATCCCAATGAGAAGTCTAAAGAAACTATTTCCTCTAATGGAACATGTTTGAAACGGTATCGGACGCCGCTGAAGTCAGAGGAGTTCAGCACATGGCCATTTCCTTGTGCAGTCAGCAGCACACCCTTCCCATGTTGATGCCATCGCCCTCATTGCTCCTCCTGGCTTCACCACACATAAACTCCCCTTCTCCAGGGTCCATCCTGTGTCCATCCTCTACAATATCAAATTATTTTTCAGAAATTCCTGACGAATGAAGTCAGCTGATCTGTGTAATTAACTCAGAAAAGCCATGTGTCTGCAAGAGCTCCTTCTCATCATGTTTAAACACTCCAGGGAGCTCGTCTGCACACAAAAAAACATAGAAAAGCAACACATAGGAAGAATTTCTTTGCTGAAAGGGTTCTGAGGCATTGGAAGGGGTTGCCCAGGGCAGTGGTGGAGTCCCCATCCCTGGAGGGATTGAAGAGTCGTGTAGACACAGTGCTGAGGACATGGGTCAGTGGGGACTGGGCAGTGTTGGGTTCATGGTTGGACTCCATGAGCTTAAAGGGCTTTTCCAATCCAGGCAGTTCTGGGATCCTGTGATCTATTCAGCCTGTGTTTTTCCCTCCCAAATCAATTTCCCTTCCTAGTTGTTCCCTCTCTCCAAGAAAGCGTGGGGTTCCTCAAACCCTTTTGACTAGAACAACATACAAACAGCTGAAACCAGTCATTTTTTCTGCAGCTGGACTCCACCCCAAGCCCCAAATGTTTCCACCTTGTACCTTCATAGCAAGCAGGACTAGAAAACGATGTAGATGCAGAATCTGGTATTTAAAAGACAAACTAACAGTTTTTGTTTGGGGATTCAAAGGGGGGGGTTTTGTCAGATTGCAAAATGCCACACTGAGCTGCCTCTGCACCTCTTAAAAATCTGCAACTTTATAAGCCCCAGGGCATCCTGCTCTCCTCTGGCCCTCACTTTAAGAGGAAAAATCAGGGATTTTTGGTTGTAAAGCCCTCTTATCATTTGTTTCAAGAACTGGAAGGCAGCAAGCAAGGCCAGGCTGCAGGAGGAGAAACATCTCCTAGCTACAGCAGCTGAAGTTGGACCTGAAAGCTTTTACCCTTCCATGAACCAGCCTGTGCCCAGTGATGAACAACTCTGAAAACTCCCCAGGAATGGTCACCAGCTGCGTGTTTCTCATTTTCCGAGTGCCTGGCTTGAGGCACCACGGGCAGCTCACAGAGCCAGAAACCAGGGCTTGAATATAAAAATGCTCCACCAGGCACCGAGTCTAAGAGATAAAACCAAACCCTTCAAAGTTTATATACACACCATGACCTGTCCCGAAGCATCCAGCCCCCATCTCACCAGCAAATTGCAAAGACCAGCTCATGGCTTTGATGCATTTGCACACAAGCATCACAGATGAACCCAGGCAGGAATTATTAATCCTGTCTTTGGAGCAGAGATTGAATAGCAGGATATAAATACAGCCCAGGGGCCCCATACACAATGGGATGGGACTGTTCCCATTTAGCAGGCAGCTTTCTCTTATATATTTAGCAATATGCAAGCCCTGGGGGGGAAAAGCCCATATGCAATCACACACTGAGACCACGCTGGTCTGAGCTTGCACTGAAAGGCAAAGGAGAGGCTGTGGGACCAGCAGCAGCACACACCATCTTCTACCCCCAAGTGTTTGACTCTGCAAGTTCTCCTAGAAAGCTGTGTGAGCAGCTTAGTTATTTATTTAACTAAAAGCTTTTAATTATCTCTCTCACACACACGCATTACGTGGGGCGGGGAAGGGAGGGAAATAATCAGCCTACAACCAGTGACCTGCGGGTTCAAAGGAATTGTGTTTTTCATAGAAACAGCTAATTAGCCCAAATCTGCTGCTGCTGCTGCTTCCAAACCAAGCCTCCATCCACAGGACTCCATCCACAGTGTATTCTGCTGTGGTTACAGCTCAGGCTGACCTGAGCCCTCTAAGAAGGACCTTGGTTCAAGCAGAGCGAAGGCTCCTCCCCAAGTCCAGGCTGCAGGTTTCCTCGGGTGGCCACTGAGGATGTTATTTCACGGTGTAAACCTGCCAGCAAGCCCAGCTGACATCCCATAGCACTCTCCTTGGCCAACAGACGGGTGGGATTGCTCTCCAGAAATAGATGCGTGGGAGGGAAGCACACGATGTGATGGTTGAGGCCACGGCACGCGACCGGCCAGCGCCACGAAAAGCACACTGCGAGCAGTCACACTCCTTCTTCCTACACCTCTGTGATAGTTTCCAGGCTCTGCATCAAGATCAGGAAAATATAAAATACTTGGTCCCCTCCAAAAGCACCAGAGTTAAGTGCTGTGTGACTTAAAATTATAAATTATAAACCATTGTGGTGAAAGCAAGGTGAAAGCATGGGGATTTGTTTAAAAAGCCCGTGCCAGAATGGCAGCAGGGTCTGGAGGAGTGTGCCCTGGCAGAGTGTGAGTGCTTGAAACATACACCTCAAGCCCACATCATTATCCTCTCTGTAGAACTGCTTCATTAAAAAAAAAAAGATTCAGTCTATCTACACAGAGAAATTAAAATTATTTGCTTTTAATACATCATGTTAGCAGCATTGCACAAGCAAAAATTCACATCAACAGAAAACAAGCGTAAACAACTGACCAAACGTAAAGAAACTAATAATATTAATCTGGATTAACTACAAGCCATGAAGGTTCCTACCTAATCCATCTGACAGACAAAGCTAAATCCCTGCCATGCCGCATCCTGCAGCTCTCTGCAACTGAAGGAACCACAGCACTGGTCAAAACACCATAGCAGATGAGAAGTATAAGGTGAAATCTTTACATATCACCAACTTCTTAATCTACACAAGATTACAGCAAAAGCCAAGCACCAGGAAAGCAGAACAATCATTGCAAAAGATGACCAAGCCCAGGGTGCAATTTCCACTCGAGATGCAAAGCTTTGCGTCCAGCTTCCCCAGAGAGATGCACGACAGCAACTAAACACATCTCCAGCTGAATAATCCCAGTATCTGCCATTTCTTAGCGCTCCAGAAAAGTTGCATGGGGGTGAGCTGTGGTTAGGAAGAAGTAGATCTGCAGCCGAGTTTAAAAACACAAAATAAGGTTTATAAGAGGAAATGATTTGCATGCATAGAGCTGCTGCAGGCCCCTCAAAGACTACCCCGTTAAAGCAACACCTCTGATTCAGCCCTGCTCGTTACCGTGAAGGTAAAAGCAGCTCCAGTGAGAAGAGCAAGTCCAGACAAACCCAGTGGAGTTCACAGATAAAGCCCAACCTGAGCTCCCCGTCTGCAGAGCCCCACACACCCTACCTTTCAGGAGGGAAGCATCCGCTCTGCCTCCCACTCCATCCGGGCTTCTCTATTCCAGGCGATGCCCTGGAAGAGCCTGGAGCTCTCCCCATCTACAGCATCTCTGAGCTGCACCAACTGCTTGGGGTTTTTCCAAGAAACAGATGCAAAGTGGCAGTAAGAGGCTGGAAAAAAACACTACTCTGCAACAGAACAGGTGCTGTCATGGTCCCTGTGCATGAAGAGGCTCTGATCAGTCAGCCCTCATCAAAGAATGCATCAGGGAAAGGTGTGTGATGAGAAACTCCTGGCCAGATGTTATGGACATGCAGCCAACACCTCCATGACCTGCCCTGAGCATGAAGATCCAGAGGTTTTACTCACCAACACCAAAAATTTACAATTCCTTTGAGTCCCTAAATAACTCCTGGTGAAAACCCAGAACAGAGCCACTGCCTTCCACCAGCGACACTCCGGTACACACCATTTTATCCCATTACATGCCACGTTCCCAACATCATCATCATCATCCACCCATCAACATATCAAAGCACACAGAGCATCCCAACATCCCGTGGCTGGAAGCCTGCAAGCTATCCCAGCACAGCAAGGCTTTGATCACTAATGACTGAATTTGTAAACGCTGTTGCTTACTAGAGAAGCACCATCTCTACCAGCCTGCCTGCCATCAATTCAAATATCAGCTCAACAAGCAGCAAATGGGGCAGGAACATGGATTTGTTTTACCTCTTTCTGCAAAATCAAATGCTGTCGAGTGAAAATATCGCGTCTGCTGATGCAGAGCACGTGGGCAGTGGGTAAGGTGTTACCAGAGATCTGGAGTATCCCTGTCCAAAGCATTTTCAGCTGTAGGGAACACACAGTGTGTTGAAACAGGCTGAGAAGAAGAATTCTTCCTCCTCTCGCTCGCCCGGGCCAGGAGGTGCTTGAGAGAGACTTGCTGCCTTCCCGTCAAACACCTTGCTGCTGCTAAGATTTTGTTTTAAATTGCAATCATGAGAGCAAATTAAAACACAGATAATTCCTGGTTTTCTAATCTAAAATGATAGAGGAAATAGAATCAACCATTGAATCATTTTGGTTGGAAAAGACCTTTAAGATCATCAAGCCCAACTGTAAACCAAACACTACCAAGTCCACCACTAAACCATGTCCCTTAGTACCACATCTACACATCTTTTAAATACCTCCAGACAGCATTGGAAGGGTTAATATATTTATATTAAGGAAAAAAAATCATTATTCTTTGTTTTCTAAGTCTCTCATTGAGTTTGAAAGGTGAGGAGCACTATGTTTATCCTGATATTTACCTTCTGCAGCAGATTATGTTTGCCCATGGGAATCCTAGAAAATCCTCGTCTTCTTTATTAAGGACGCGTCAGGAGATACGCAAAGAACCCCACTGCCTTTGAAATCACACCCAGCGCTGAAAATCCTCACAGAAACCTAACTGAAGATGCCAGAGGTTGGCACCACGATGTAAAAAAATAAATATAAATGGGATTAGCAGCATCAACATCTCGCACGCACCGCAAGAACCTCCCCCTTAACAACGACCACAAGGTTGCAGGAAAATCTTCAATGAATTCAAAACAGGCTTGTGCCAGTCATTACAAAAAAACCAAACAAAAACAACAAGAAAAAACAACAAAACCCACCAAAAAACCTACCACTGCATCTTCACAAAACAACCTTTCAAGTGAAGGGAGCAGCTCCCGGGGCAGCGACACAGGAGGCAGCTAATGGTGAAAGGAGCTGCACTCCACAGCGATGAGCGGCGACAGCAGGCGGGTCAGAGCCCCCCCGCCTCCCCCATCAATACACAGCCGTATTCCCCCCCCCCCGGCCCCCCGAGACCTTACAGGGATTATTTTTACCTTCAGTAACTCAACTGTGACATAAGAATCCACTCATTAGAAGGACCAACCCCTCCAGATCTATGTAACTTGTGCAAATAAAAACCTAGAGCGTTTGGGAAGCCTGAAAATCCTAAAAATAAATAGCAAAGTAAGGCAAAAATCGAGTTTGTGCTGTTGCTGAGAAATAAGATTTTTACTTTGCTTCTCTACGGTTTTTTTCCAGAATCTTAATTAAATTATAACACAGAGAACTGAATTATAACTGAACTCCAATTTCCAGCACAACACCTGCCCCAGAATTTGGACAGTCTCTAGGAAATTTTCTCTTTACAGCCAGACATGCAATTCTTAAATCAACATTTCCACGCTCACAGCAGCCCCCCCAGCGACGACACCCCCCAAAACGCACCCGCAGCCCCCTCGGCGCACAAAGGGGGAGTAAGCTCCTTCTCCCCAAGAATCATTTCAGCAACTCTGTAGGCTTGCAGATGCAGACACAGCACTCACAATGAGTCGAGGTGCAATTTTAACTCATTCCCGGGCCTTTTGGAGTCGTTTCCATTGCCAACGTTGTCTTCTTGGAGATCAAAATTAAAATACACCTTGGTGGAAAATCCTTTCAGCTGCAGAGAGCCGAGTCCCAGCGGGGCGAGGTGATCTCTTGAACTGAAATTCACAGGGAGATGGGACGCACGGCTGGGAAAGAGCCTTCACCCGCGCGGTGCCAGACCACAGCACCCACCTTTTCACCCCACGGGTGGGCGAGTGGGGCCCCACCGGTTTGCAGAGCCCAGAGATCTTCCCCGCCATGTCTCCTTCCTCCTCCTGCACAATGGACTCCAGGCAGAGCTGGGGACTCTGGCTCAGCCGCCGGCAGCCCTGAGCACCCACCACCCCAGCTATGGGGGGACACACGGGGTGCCACCTCCCCGGCACTGTGTCCCCTCATCCCGCTGTCCCCCCGTTTCTTGCCTCCTGCAGAACCTGTCTCCAGCTGAGCCTCAGCGTTTCGGTTTGCAGCTCTCCATGACACACGCACCCAACGGAGAGCTCGCACGCTGCGCCGGGCACACACCGAGACACCGTGTGCACAGGGATACTCCACACACACACAGATACACCACGGACACACGGATACACCATGGATACACCACGGACACACAGATACACCATGGACACACGGATACACCACGGACACACGGATACACCATGGACACACGGATACACCGTGCACACACGGACACATCGTGCACACACGGATACAAGCTGTACATACACACTGTGCACACACAGATACACCATGTACACACATGTTGTGCACACACAGATACACCGCGCACACACACATTGCGCACACATGGATGCACCATACATGCAGATACACCACACACACAGAGATACACCGTGTACACACAGATACAATGCACACACACGGATACAACGTGTACATACACGTGCACACACAGATACACCACACGCACACATCCTGCACACTCACACTGGGCACACAGTGTACAAGCACAGGCTGTACACCCACATTCACTATGCACACACATAGTGCACACGTGCAGAGGCCACAGCAGACGCACCACACACAATACATCCCCCCACGCACACACACGCTGCCCGTGCAGCCGCTCTGCGTGTGCAAACCACGCGTGCACACTCACACCCCACGCAGACGCATCCTTTACACGCACAGAAGCACGCTGCGCACAGACCACGCACTCACCGTGCAAGCACAGACACAGCGCACACACGCACATATATACACACACGCCCAGACTGCACAGAGCCCGCGGGCACGCACTGACACGCCGTTTGCACGCACACGCCGTGCACACACGGTGCACACACGCGCGCGCGCGCACACACACACACACGCTCCCGCGCGCACTTACCCGCCCGCCGAGAGCGCGCGCGCGTCCGCCCCCGCGCGCGCGGCGCCCGCCGCCCTCACGCCGGGCCGCGCAGGGCCCCTCGGTGCGGCACCTCAGGATCGTGCCGCTCCTCTCCCAGCCCGCTCCGCTCCGCTGCGCGCTGAGCCGAGCCCAGCCCAGCCCAGCCCGCTCCGTTCCGCTCGGCCTCCGCCGCCGCCACCACCGCCCCCCTCCCCTTCCAACCCCGCGCACCCCCGGCCCCGCCTCCACCCACAACACTGTAGTAAGTTCCCATTGGTTGAGAGCAAGGGGCGGGACGCGAATGCTGCGCTGCTATTGGTGGAGGGGAAACCGCGGCTGCCGGGGAGGGTGGTGGCAGGGGAGCGCGCGCCCCCTCATGGCTCCCCCCCCCGCCCCGTTTCCCTCCCTCAGGGCCGCCCTGAGGCACCGAGGCTCCGTCCCGCCTCAGCCGCCTCCCTCAGTTCGGTGTAGGGGGAGGCTGAATTGACGGGATTACCGGCAGCAATCCCCGCCGGCCCGGCGCTAAACTGATGGGGAGGGGTGAGGGGTAGCAAGGGCCGCGATCGTTTGGCGCCTCCCGGCACCGGTACGAAAGGGCTGGAGGGGCCCTGCCTGCCGGTAACGAGCGGCAGCGGGCGGCTCTCTCCTCCCGCCGTGACCTAGATTTTAAATACAGTTCGCTGTCTACCAGGGAAAGTTGGGGCCCAGCTCAGAAGGGAGCACCCGGGAGGGGGGAAATGGCGGCGGGGAGTTGGGGGGGGGGGGTGGAAATGGCGGCAGGGGGAGATTTGGGGGTTTTCTTTATTTTTTAAACAGAAAGGCATTAGAAACCGCAAAGGTGCTGGTGCAGTCGATAGGCTGCCAAGCTGATAAAGCAACAATTGAGATGGCGAGTGCTTGGTCAGCAAGAAAACCCCACAACCACGCTGGTGAACGTGCAAAAACAGAAGCACCAGCAGAACCCCACAGAGGAGAGCGACCTGCTGCTGCTCTGAAACCACACAGAGGGGCTTCTCCTCACCTACAGCCAAACCATGAGAAGTTATTTTTGTCACCCAGAGCTGTCCAGCTCTTCTCTGCTACATGCACTGGAACAAAATGCTGCCCAGCTTCTTGCCAGGGCTCCAGCCAGCACACTGGCCAGACCAAATCCGTCAAATATTTACACAACCCCAGAAAGCACATGGCACCAAGGCCTCTCCATCTGCCTCCCAAAGAGAATTAAGCTACCAGGCACATTATTCTGCTTGCATTAAGAACAACCATCCTACCTCTTCATCAACAGATACCCTGGGCTGCCACACACCCCACTTGGGACAGCTTCATCCTCATGCTGAAGCCCTCACTAGTACCAACCTAACAAGGATCACTGACATATTAAGGACACTCATGCTAAATGGCAACTCAACAAACCCAATTTTCTAGAAAATTTAACACACTTCACATAGCTATTTAACGCTTTCTCCTCTATAAGCCTACAACACCAAACGTTAAGACACTCAGCTCTGCCAAATGACACAGAGAAGAGCAGCTCGTTCTTTGTCTCAGTGTTGAGATCACTTGTGGAAAGCTTCCAAATTGGAGGGAAGGGAAATATTTTCACCTTAAATCTGGAGTATCTGGTGGTTTCCTTAGACTCAGGTGGGCATGTTTGATTCAAAGACACAGACTGGGAAAGGCCTGGTAGCTCTAAGTCTGCTCCTACACCAGGGATGGGCAGTTCCCCTGTAACATGCACCAAAGCTCTGACTTCACTCCCTACAGCATTAAATTAAGACATTTGAATAGCCCGGGCTGTGAATGGAGAAGGCTCAGATGTTTGGTGCTGACCCACCACAATAATTGCTGCCTTTGGTCACTCATGGATGGGCTGAAAACAGACTGTGGCAGAAAAGGAATGTGAGTCCAAAGGGCTTTAAGGAGAAAACCACCAAGCAAAGACACCACAATTTTTGGATGAGAGGGGTTGGAAACGACTTCTTGCAATTAAGAAAAACAAGCAAACCAAACCACACTGCTTCATCCTAACACACACACACACTGACCGATGGCAGATTGCAGATTACACGGAGGAGAGACCAGGGCAACAAAAACTTCACATCCAAACGGTGCTTTAACGCCACGCAGCACGTCATCCACCACGCTCAGACCACCAGATGATCCCAAACTCCTTCTGCCAGCATCTGAGTGCAGTCAGCAGCAGCTCCCATATTTTGAGCTATTATTTCCCAGGTGAAGCATTTATGCACGGGGAACACTAGTGCAAGCTGCCATACACGAGTGCAAAGGATGATGTTGCCTCTTCAGACCACAAACAAACAGCTGAGAGTTTGAAGGCAGGAGAGATTAAGAGCAGCAGAGTCATCAGACATGGAAAGAGGCACATGGCCTGTGCCATGAGAGTGCCTTGAAAATGTTCTTCTGGCACAGGGGGATTTGAACCCAGGCCAAAGCAATCCTTTTGTAGAATTTTTTTTTTTCCAACCCAAACCATTCTACAATGATTCTTTCATAGGGAGCAGAAAAAATAAACAAACAAAAAAACCTCCAAAAAACCCTACTCTTCTGCATATGGAATTAGCACCATCAACACCACACTTCTGCTCTAAAATCACTGGCTTAGCTTCTAACCTTTTCCTTCCTACACAGCCCCAAAGTGACCTCTGAAATCCCATAGGAAGTAATGGAAATTTCTTAAATTCTTCACTATAAGAAGTTTGCCCCGTGCCAAGCCCAAATTGCAAATATTTAAAGAACTCGCCCAGTTATAGCTGGTTTAAGTTGCTTTATAGGAGCCAATTAGAGACTGAGAATTATTTCAATAAGTTAGGATTTCTTGGTATTCAGCTGCTGGATATAGGAATAAGGAGAGGAATTATATTCATTTTAGGCATGCATTCGTGGTCTCTAAGGCAGAAGCTGTTCCTTGCAAGCTGAAAAGCCACTTGGTGAGTGCTCAGATCCCGATGGACTCCATCAGTGGAAATCAACTGGGTCACAACAGAGAATGATGCCAAACCCTACCCTGCCTGTTAAATGTGCATTCAGATAGCAAACAGCTCAGAAGTACGTGCTCTAGCATCTTAAAAGCATCCAGACAGTAGATTAAATCCAGCTCAAGTAAATTCTTCCTAAAAAAAAAATCCTTTGTAAGGTGATCCAGTGCTCTGCAGGGCCCCACAGGATGCTCTGCTGGTGGGACTGGTTGTAAAACAGGGCTCCCAGTTGAACACCCTGCCCAGAGCACTACTGGCACAAAAAATAAACTGCAGAGAGCTCTCTTCACCCCGAGGAGCTTCTTTACGTGAGGAATTCCCAATCTAAACAAAGGAATCATGCATCACGCTGGTATTGGTGCTCCCTCCCCCAAAACAAGCAGGACTTAAAGTGAAGAGAAATACTCAGGATTATGCCAAATTCTAGGAAAACAAAGAAATTAAAACTGGTCAACTGACTCATTTATCCATTACTGCTCTGAATAAGCCAGTTGTGTCTGTATTGCACATAGGTTTGCACACACACAACATTTACGTGCCACGGTCACACACCTCACTAGCGAGTGGCAGTCTCCAGAGCAGCAGCAGCCATTTCACAAGAGCAAACAAGGTGGGAGGAGAGCAGGTGGCTCAGTTTTGCCAGCTACTGGCCCTCTGCCCTTGGCTCCTCTTTGGAGATTTACTGTCACCATCAGCAGTGCAGCTTTGGCTACAGCAGAAAGCCAAGAGGAGGTGTAAAGGAAATCTCCCTTCGACTTCACCAGCTTTATTTTAGTGTAAAATGTTGATGTAGAACAAAGATATTTCAGGTAAATGATTTACCTAGAAGGAAGGGGGGCTTCGGCTAACGCTGCGTTTCTCCCGTGCTCACCCCTGGGTTTAGCACACCAAGGGACAGCCACAGCAGATTTCACTGCCAGAAAAAGCCTCTGACAGGCTGAATTGAAACTCAAAAAAAATTTATTAAGAACTAAAACACGCTGCACTGCTTTGCTACATGTGTGTGTGTGTGTGTGTGTGTGTGTGTGTATGTGCAGTGAAGGCAACCTGGAATGTCTACACTCGCCTGGCTCTGTATCAAATATTTAACCAAAGATTAAATCTAGTCCAGCCCATCACAGAACTCTCCAAAGCCAACAATCAATTCACTGTTGAACCAGTTATGAAGGGCCAAGCAGCACCCTCCATAGTTCAAGAGACCAAGTGATTTTGCTATTGTAATCCCACTTGGCACCACGGCAATCAGCCTCAAGTTGTGCTAAATCCACGCTGCTTCTCCTGTCCTTTTCTGTGTGGTTTCCTACTGGAGATTCTTCCTTTGTTGGTTGTTTTAACAGCAGGAGTTGTGCTCTTTAAGGACCATTGTTGCCAAACTAAAACCACATGTTCTTTTCCCCTGAGCAGAATCATCCAGTTTTTGAGCCACTACATCTTTTTGGTACTGGGCTGGCTTGTGCAGATGCCTTTTGGGGAGATGGGGAGGGCAGAGGGGACAACTGGGCAGCTAAGCCTGTCCATGTAGGAATAATCATCCCACCTAGAATCTGGTTAATTTATGCAAAAAGCTCCCACCATGGGTTTCATCAGTTTGGATGAAGCTGATGTTCACCTGAGTTGGTGTCTTCCAGCACAGCAGACTGGCTCCAAGAAGAAAGAGGAATAAAAGAGATGAAGAGGAGCACCAGGCTGGGTGCCAGTGCAGGGAAGAACAGCTCCCTGGAAAGTCAACGTTGTTCCAGGGCTTAGAGGCAATGGCTAAAGCACATTTCTGCCAAGATGCACCATTTAAAGATTAGAAAAGGTCAGCTTCAGATTGCAGGATCAAGTTTTCACACAGTGGATGTTTCTACATGGAGAGAGAAACACTTTTCCCCTTAAGTATGGGTAGGGAGTATCAAACATAGGAGTGGCTGCACTTAAAGGACCTAGCAAGTGCTTAAAAAAGCCTGGGGAATAGATGACAGAGGATGCTGTGAATACAAGTAGCACAGGCTCAGGAAAAGGCAGAATCAGTGTGACATGAGTCTGAGCTCCAGAAACAGCCCAGGAACCATGAAAGAGACTGAACCATGGAAAAGAGCCGCCCAAAGAGAGACAGCCGGCCCAACAGCACGCTGCCCCCCATCAGGCTGTGAGCGCTCCCTCGTCTCAAGCATTTACCAGTTTTTATTCCCTCACAGTTTTAGTGAGGACACAACTAAAAATAGATGAGTGTCCTCCCAGCAAGCGCTCGACTTGTTAATAAATTCCAGGAGACGCTGCTGGAAACCTCCATGTTTGGGCAGCAGAAGGAAGTCCAAGCTCTTGCACCAGCCTCCTAAACCAAACATGAGCACCCAGCTTGGCCAGAGCCGCAGCTGTCACTTCAGCAGGGGACAAGCTCAGCTATGCAGCCTTTGTTGAAATAAACCCAAAAATAACAGTGAGTGCCACCTAGGGACCAGTGCTAAGGCAGGGACCACAAACAAAGGATGTCAGTGGCTGATTTACTCCTTGCATGGATGAGAAGCCAAACTGCAGCAAGGAGAGGCTCTGGTCTATTTAAATAACACCAGGCAGGTGCTTTTTGACCTGCAGCTTCTCCCCAGAAGGCACCAGTTAGGTGAAGCTTTCACAAGGGGCTGCTCAAGCACAGATTTGACTCCATATTCTTACACTCCCAATCTGGCCAAAGATTACACTCCCTTGGCCTCAAAATACTCAGAGCTCTTTGGTTCAGGGAAGGAAAGTTTCAAGATCAGGGTTTATTTAGGACTGGCGCAAACCTAATGGTAAATTAGAGCTACGTACTCTCGGCAGAGTCTGTGCTAACACATCACTTATAATCCAAAAGCTGGGCAGCAAGTTCATCCAAAGCATGAACCCAGCACAGGACAACTGACAGCAGCTCCTTGTTGCAGGCTACACATCAGCAAGGGACACCAGGAAAGACCTAACATTTATTTCATTAAGATTTTAGCTACTGGGAGCAAATACAACATCTGAACAGAGCACAGGCTACCTTCTTTCTTCCAGAAATAAGAGTTGAAGCTCCACAGCACCTTGTTGAGTGCTGTTTCCCCTCCCTGCTATCTCCTTGGACCTTGCAGGGTTTGTCTTAAGCTACTAACTGGATCAGACTCATCACCCAGAGTCCTTTCTACAGATGATCCCACAAACTAATACAGCACAGCCAACAGCTGCTGAGAGAGGCATTTCTGCAGGTGCACAATGATTAATTGGTGCACATTTCCATATCACAAATTAAAAAAAAAAAGAAAAAAAAGAAAAAGACTTCTCAGTTTGGTTGAAATGCAGTATATTAACCTTTGAAAGTGGCAGTCATGGATACTAGCTTCAAAAAGATTAATATCAATAGGACAAAATCCCAGAGGATAGCATCATGCTGCTGCCAGTTTTTCTGGAGCTTTACAAAATAAGGCATTTTGAGGCTTTATTTAAAGTCATACCTTTCCATGCTCATTTTATAAAGAAAACCCAAAGCAATTCAGATTTATAGACAGAATGGAAGTACTGGGGGGAGAGGAGGGAAATCAGAAGTTGTAGGGAAAGCCGTGGGTATGGATGGAGAGAGAGGGAAGAGAGGGCAGGAAGCATGCTTCAGCTGAACTGTTGCCATTGTCACAGCTAATTGCAAACAGGCATCCTCTGTGAAAAAGGTTTGTTACTGAAATAAATAATATAACTCTGATAGTTCAGCACATTCAGCAGGTCCAAAGAGGCTGCAAGTTAACGTGGTGAACACGATAAATCTTTGGAGCAAGAGATGCAGCTTTGAGATACACACTAGCTCCATCTCACCCCTGCATTCATCGCCGGCTGCATCACTAAGAAGCTAATAATCATTAAGCTGCCATCTTTTATTTCTAATTATTTGTCTCCACAGCAGGGTTCCTCCAACCATCAAGCAAAAAGGAAGCAAGTCTCAAAGGAGTAACTGTTTTGAAGAGGGCTTGCAGCTGCCACCACATGAATGGCTCTCCAAGAACAGTAGCAACTGCTACAAACTGCCCCCAGAGCTAAGGAGGAAAGCATCTCTGGTGAGGCTGGTTTTCAATGTTGGTTTTTAGGTCAACTAAAACAGCTTTTCTTATGCAACAAGAGATGGAGAAAGCTCACTTGCTTTTGAGTTTTTGCTTTCATTTAATGAGATGGTAATTCAGAAGGCAGCACTGCTATTTTAAACACCACAATGAGAACTATTTCACTGCCTTACAAAGAGATGAAGTGAAACCACTGAGCTAAGCCAGCCCTAGAACTTGACACCACATTGGATTCTGATGGTCTCTTCTAAAGGGGTGGGACAAGCAAAAGAGATCCCCTGCTACCACACTTTTACCACATTTACAAGAAAGGTTCAAAGCAAAAAAAATCTCACTGAAAGGTGGAAAAGCAGGAACAAACTTTATTTGTTCCTCCTCTTTGAGCTATATGTGAATAAGAATTAAGAGGAGTCCTGAGTTCACAACACAACAGCTGTTGAACGGCTTCACAAAGCAATGCTATTCTCTAGGAAAACCATGAATTAAGGGCTAGAAAGAAACAATTTCACATCTGAGTAAACTCTGAGATCGTAACAAGTGGCTCACAGCATCAGCAGTGACAATGCACAGCCAGCCACAGCCCGCAGCAGCCCGCTAACAGACACACAGCACTTACCACCTCCGTCCCCACAAACAGCACTCGGGACATTTTTTTCAGCCAGCGTGCGTGACCCCACTTCGGATTTCCTGACAGGCTTCAAATAATGGCAACATATGTGAAACTGAGCTTGAAGGTCAAGAGCACAACCTCAAACCTCACAGGCTCCTCTTGCATTTTCAGCATTTTTCTTCACGGTTTCTGCCCCCAGGCTTCTCACAGCACATCCCTCCACAAAAGCTGCTGCTGTGCTGCTTTTACGATACCTGCCCAACGCTCTTATCGGGCCAGGAGAGAAGATTCACTTACTACAACTCCTATGCATTTTATGTTTACCTAAGAGATAAGCCAGGCTTAAAGATGGAAAGGCAACCTGAGCCTGCTGATTTCCCTGCTGGGTGAAGGTCAGGGCTGTCCCTAATCCAGTGAAACTGTACCACACAACCTTTATCTTTGCCATCACTAACAAGGTACCACTTAGCTTTCTCATGTGCCAACCAAGATTAATACCAAGTATTCATCCAGCAGCAAATTTTATCTCAAATCAGGCTCAAAACCCCAAAAGCCTGTAACAAGCAGGACCACTGAGATGCAGGTCTCTACCCTCTGCCCAGTACATGAAAGACAACAGCCCTCTCACGCTGACAAAAGTGGGAGTGAGATTGCTCTGGGGAGAGCAAACCAGGGGTTTGTTCAGGTTACCAGCTTTCCCCAAGGAAGAAATTCACCCTTGACCAGAAACTTGTCACACAGCAATACCCAGATAGGTGACAATCTCCTGAAGGTTTGCTCAAGCACGAAGGAGGAAGACCTTGTTGCCACTCACCTGGTCCAGGACACCCTGGCACAGCTACAGCCGCTGTGCTGGTAAAGGCACACCTCTTGCTAAGCCACTCTGACAGTCACACGAGTGAGCACTTGCATTTTGCACCAGATACCATCACCCAGCCTGCATTTCTTGCAGCTACACCTTCTGTGGGGAGGAGTTTTATCCTGCATTCAAATAACTTCTCGGTGTTTGTTGAGGATAGGAGCTCAGCACCTCTGATCAAGGCAGGTTCTCTAGTTAATTAATTATCCTTCTTTTAGAGACTTGGTAGCAAAGAACAGCTCATGCAGAACAGGAGACAGCTGCTCAGCTTCCAAATATTGTGCTTCACTTACTTCTGGGTAAGAACAACAGGTTTACACTTGGATTTGATTCATCTCTCCTGCCCTCCCCTGTGAGGCATCATATAATAATGCTGAGCTTCAGAATAAAGCAATCTGCTCCCAGCACCTTCCTCTGCTTTCCCTTCAAGTCTTTTGTCAGTGACTGGCAGTACATGGAACACTGGGGCACGGAGCAGAGCTGCTCTAAATACACTCAGTCCTTTCTATTACTGGGAGAAGAGAGGATGTTACTGGGGAGGGAGTGGAGATAGACAGGAGAGGGGAAATCTTAGCAGAAGGATACTTTAATTTTTTTTAAAAAAAGGTCAATTAAAAACTTTTTAAGTTTCCAGAGATAGCAAACCTCAATACACAGGTACTGCTGCACCCTGAGAACCAGCTCTCTGCTTAGACTCCTTCCTTTCCTCCACCCTGGGCACACACACTTTGTTTGGGGAGGCTTTAATACACAAACAGCACCTCACAGCCAGGCACAGGGGCAGGCACCAAACCACTGCTGGCAAACCACCAGAATCCACCCCACCAGGATGATTTTTCCCACCAGGATGATTTTTCCCCCCATGCAAAGCAGGATCTCTGTGAATGCAAGCTGGAAACATCAGTGCCTGCTGCGCTTCTCCAAGCTCGACACGCATTTCCCCTCCTGTCCTGCCAGAAGGGCCGCAGGCTCCTCTCCATGCCCTGCCAAGCCCCGCACATCTGCAGGTTTGCAAAGGGGAAGGGAGCCCAGCGCCTTCAGAGAGTCCCTTACACAACCACAGCACTGATTTACCCTCATCAGCTGGCAGGAGGAATCTGGGGAAAAGCAGAGAATCTTGCTTTCCACTATCAAAACCATTTCCCTTCCACTTGCTCACTCCCTGGTGTTTAGCATGCTTTCCTCGCCAGATCAGCACCCCACAATCCAGACTTACAAGAAAAATTACTGCTGGGGGCTTTTCCATGTTATAAACTCAGCCTGGAAATTGCTATATGAACTGCTTTTCAATATCCAAAATGTTCACACACACACACACAAGATAAATCCCACTGTTTGATAACAATCAATGCTCCAGAGTTTCAGACAGAATAAACAGGTCAGTTATTTAAGTTCAAGGGATTAGTTTCAGTTATTTCCCCTCACTGATCTAATGAAGCAGGTACTTACCCAGAGATGAGACAGCCGGGCAAACCATGCAGGTGAAGCACCAAAATCCATCACGGGGCAGCGTATAGAAGAGAAAGGAGAAGAGATACTGGTTAAAAAAGAGTTCCAGCTACACATAAAAAACCCCACACACCCACCAGGAAAATCCCTCGAGCCACAAAGCCAAGTGCTCACACTTGTATTTTAGGTGAGCGCTGCAAGCTGAGTTCACATAAGCGAACTTCAGTGTCTGACTCTTCCCAGAACCGAAGGTGGAACCAGATGTTCACGTTGAGCCACTTCTTAGAAATGTAAACACCAAGAGGGGAAGGAAAATAAAAAAAAAATAAAATAATAAAAAAAAAACAACCCGACACATTAGCCCAACATTACTTAATGCTGATAACGCAGCGAGTGGTGACGCAGGCGTCCCGTGCTTGCCAGCCTCCAGCGAGTACAGCCTCCGAGCTCCGGCTGGTGCCTGGGTGGCACAGCACGGCACGGGTCAGGCACCACCGGTGGCACAGCACGGCACGGGTCAGGCACCACCGGTGGCACAGCACGGGTCAGGCACCACCGGTGGCACAGCACGGCACGGGTCAGGCACCACCGGTGGCACAGCACGGGTCAGGCACCACCGGTGGCACAGCACGGCACGGGTCAGGCACCACCGAGCCCTGGGCAGAGCCCGGCTGGAGAAGCAGCGAGCACGGTGTGGAGGCTGCAGACTGGCCCCGTGAGCTTCTGCGTCTGTCCAGCCCCTCCAGCCTTACATAACTCCTGCAAACTTCTGCTGGTGATGGACACAGCCCAGCACCTCCAACCCCAACTCCAAAGGGCTCCAACTGAGCCCTCTAGTGGGCTGGAAACTCAACAAAACACCCACAGACTTTAATTTAATTAACACTCGGCCAGAGGCCTCTAAACCTTAATCCTCTCAACAAAAGGATCATTAACTAAATGAAGAGATTCAAGAGAGCAGCGGTGCTTTCAGCCGCAGCAGGGCTGGCTGCGTGCTCCAGCGGGCACACACCGGGGTCCCAGCGGAGTGTTGAAATTCAGACAGACCCTCAGCCCACGCCACAGCCCCACTGAAGGTCCAGGGACCTGCTGGGTGTGAGTCCACAGTCAAGTGCTTGCAGCACACAGAAATCTATCACAGTGCCAGACTCCTCTACAGCCACCCTGCCACACTGGGGAGACAGGCATAAACCCACACCCATCCTCTGGGATGCACCACAACGCTGACAGCCCCAGAGCTGCCATCTCCAGCAAGACCAAAACCCCAAACTGCTTGAACCAGGAGAGGATTTAGCTGGAGCGCTGGATCTTTTTAAGTGTTATTATCTGCTGATGTCAAGAGGCTGGCAAGCAGGTGAAGAGCAGCTCTTCTTTCAAGAGGCAGCCTCAGTTCTTCAACCAGAGGCTCGAAAAACATCTCCAGCTCACCCAGCCCTGGCAGCACGAACAGCAGGAAGGATTTTCCTCACTTAAAGAGAGTGGGGTGTGCGTTAGCAGATGAATTTACAGCACACAGAGTGCAGTGCATAAGGTACAGTCAAGGAAAAGCCTTTAAAGTCAAAAGTCCCTAGCCCACAAGATTCACCCCAACAAGACAGGGGTGAAGACTGGGTTTGCCCTTTGCAGGTGGCCCTCTTGGAAAGCCATCTCCAGCTCCTGAGCCACAGAGAGGATCCAGAGCAGCTGCAAGGAGCACGTCCAGAGACTGCTCATTAGTACAGTGAACAGCAGCAGAAGAGAGCTTAATTACAGAGCAGGGATCATTCCCTGTGGGTTGGGATGTCAGCAGCAGCCTCGGTGGAGGCCGTGCTGCCCCATGGGACAGGCATTCCTCAACAGAACCCACAGCAAGTGCCACCCTTGCCTGTGCCACATGCAGAGCCTATGGTCAGTGGGATCCTGGCTGGAGCTGCTGAGCCTCAGCTTGTGAATGTGAGAACCCAAAACAAGGAAGACTTCAGGCTTTGTTTGCAAAAAAGCTTCTCTCACTCAGCAGCAGCCTCTGCAGGTCTCTCTGGAGATGCTACTGCAGCCCACCTAGAGGTACTGGTCCCCTGACTTCGGTGCTGCACGTGAGCACTCAGTCTCATCAGCAGCTTCTGAAGCTCCAATCTGAGCTCCAGCCATGGGGTTCACCAGGACAGAGAATGCAGCAGCTGCTGGTAGGGCAGTCTCATACCCCAGAGGCTGCCACAACCTGGGGCAGGGCTTTTAGGGTGGCCAGGAGATGCTTTAGGACACGACCTCTCCCCAAACCAACGCAGCCTTTCCTGGAGGGACCTCAGCTCTCCAGGGCACCAGCCAAGCTCATCACAGACCCTCTACGTTTGGGTTTGTATGTTGGAAAGCATTCAGAGAGGTCCTTATTCTCAGTAAGTGCCTTTTGCCCCTGCCCTCTCCCTGCAGCTCTTCAGGACGTGCCTCCAGGACAGAGCTGACACGCTGTCGAGGCCTCCTTGCCTGAAGACGCAGAAACAACTGTTCCCAGAGCTAATGAGGCTGTCCTGCTCTGACCCGGGGCAGGTTTTGGCAGACACAGAATAAGCAGTCCTCTCCACATTCACCTCCTGGAATAAATCCCAAGAGCTCCTGTCTCTCCAGCCCCAGCAAGAGCACAGATGGTCACGGAGATTAAAACATACAGAGAATTAACCACCCCGTGCAAATGAGCTTCTCCATCCAGCCCAGCACTGCCAGGTGGTTTGAGGTACAGAGCTTGGATGTGATCATCACGGTTTGCTGAGCTCCAATAACAGCCTCATATCGACCAGAACAGGGGGCCAGAAAGCCAAGAAGTTTGAAGGCAGCTTGTAGGGGAGGGAAGATGCTGTAAGCACATTTGCCTCCTGCTCTAACAGAAGGAAAAAAAAATAGTGACACTAGGAAAAAGCCAAAAAAAGCCTGGTCAGCAGCACAGAGCAATTCTGCGCTTGGATATCTTCTGTTTTCCCACCAAAAGGCAACTTGGATGGATCAAACGAGCCATCTCCAACTCCAGACACTGCCTTGACGCCTCCGACTGCTGCTCATGAGGCACCGTGCACCCACAGGCAGCGAGGGAAACCCACACCAGCCCCGCTGCCTTTCCTAGAAGGCTGAAGTCTTGGCACCCAGCTGAGGCACAGGATCTGTCAGCACAACACACTGGGAAGGATCCGACCGTCGCACAGAGCCAAGCAACCTTCCCGAGCAGGGCAGGGCTGTCTCCAGGCTGCCTTCCCAGGGAGGAACTGCACCCCAAACCCACGAGCACATCAGCATCACCAGCAATAGGTTTAAACCTTCTTTTATTTTTACTCAAAACCAGGGGAAAAAAAAATCCTGAAAGGAGTGGACTTGTGCTCAGCCACATCCCAGCTGCCAGGCGGCATTTTTAAGGGACAAGTTTCAGGCGACACGAGGACACAGACCCCCACGTTTGCTGTTAAAAGCCTCCACTTCACATCTGAGGAAATCCCCAGCAGCGCTGACCCCATCTGCCAGCCCCGCAGATGGGCTGAGGCCGATCCCGACCATACGGGAGAGGTTCACCTCCCTGTCAGACACAGGCACCTCCAGCACAGCATCCACACAGATGGAGAAAGTCACATTTCAGCCCAACGTGGCTCCAGGCCGGGCCAGCATCTGCTCTCCATCACTCCCATGCTCACACAGAGTTCACACAGATGCAGGGAGGTGACTCAGTGCTGTTCCTGTTCGATATCAACCCCCAATGCAAGGGAAGAGCTCCCCTCAAGGGCTCACAAACAGCTTATCCCCATCTCCAAGGGTTTTTGGAGAACAGATACAGAAATACAAGCCCTTAAGGGCTGGTGCTGTCTAGCAAGCAGCTAAACCATCGCTGCAAGCGGGGATCAGCTCACAGAGGTCACATACAACATGAGAAATGATAAATAACACATCAGCTGTGTTAACACCCTGGCTACAATGATGCTTCAAGGCATCAAGTCCATCTCAGTTCCCACCCAGAGCTTAGCACCAACACCAGGGTCTCCAGGCTGTAAGCAAGCTCAGAGCTTCCCTGCGTCTCCCACCCCATCGCTGTGATGTTGCTGCTTTGTTTGCCACACCTACAAGACCACTTTAATGCCATTATGGTTGGAGTTTGGTCATTCCAAAGACTCCCAGCACATGTCAAGACTCACACTCTCTTGCTCAAATCCAACTGGGGTCAACCATGGCCTGATGTAACCACCGACCTGAAAGGAGCTCGAAGCCAACTCTAATAAGAGACAGTATTTGTGCTGTCAGGCCAGGGTCCCTGCTCCTCTTTTACTGCTTACCCAGGTGCCAAAACTTGCCTCACATTAACTGGACCAGCAAGAACTTCACCTCCATCCTTGCCACCAGACCTGGCTTTCCCAGGAACAGCAGGAGAAGGCAGGTTTCTCAGTCCCCAATTTACGAGCAGGAGCAGAGAACGTTTTAACAGGATTTGTTCATTGAATTGAACAGCGCACAGGGCGTCAGTGGCTTTAGTTGTGTTGGTAAAAGGCTTTGGGATGAGCAAATGGAGGAGCAAGGGCAGGTTCTACATCTCAAAACACTTCCCAGGGACCAGGCAACACACTGCCATGGAGGCCACAGGCTGAGGTGATTCCTGCTGGCAACCTCAGCATCCTCCCGGCTGCATTTTCAAATCCCCAAGCCGCAGGAAGCTACATCAGCCAACTCTAGGCAAGAAGCACAGCAAAATGAGACAAGACAAGCTCCCTTCCAGCCTCTCCTCCTAAAATCTGCAAGAGATGCAGCTTTAGAGCCTTCCTGGAGCAGCAGGGTCCGACTACATGAGGCTCAGACAACACAAAGCCACTTTGACCCGGTGTTTTCTGTCCCTGAGCAGACACTCGGGCCGAGAGCCCAGATGGTGCCTGTGTGTGCGCTGCCCACGGCGCCCCGTGCCTGGTATTTCAGGCTTTTCTCAGGGGGCATCAGGAGGGGACTAGAGACAAACCATGTTAATTGGATAGATGAAGAGTCCTCCCCAGCCCTACAAAGCTGCGAGCAGCTGCTCAAAACCTCTTGTGAACCACAAAAATAGTTTCATCTAAGGAGCGAGCGTGGATTAAACGCCACAAACGCCCTTTTCTTTTCTCTTTGCAAAGTGCATTTTTCCCCCTGCATCGCGGTCTCAAAACAAAAACCAGACTCAAGAGATCAAACCAGGAAACTCGGCAAACTTGGAGCACCAACAATAGCAGGAGGATTTTCCAGACCTTCAAGCTTGTTTTGCAAGTCCCAGATTATGTAAAGCGCCGCTCTGCCATTGTCGGGGCAGCCGCGCTGCCTGCTCCGTGCCCGAGCCAGCTGGCACCGCGCTGCCCTCCCGGCAGTGCCCCTACCTAGGGAAGGCAGCAGGGTCTTGTGCAAGACCACAGATTCCTTCCCAGACACCTTCCACTGCAGCTATTATCATACAGCACTGACTGCCTTTCATTTTACACCTAATTATTATGTGATTAATCATCTTCTCAGGGTCTGGGGTTGTTTTCCAGGTTACCATCCTGCCCAAGCATTAGGTGCTAAACCAGCTGCCCTGCAAGAAGCGTGTCCTTTGTGTCTCCAGCTTTACTGTGCTGTCACAGCTGTGCCCAGTGCTGAGGTGTCCCTTCCACAGCTTAACTAACCCTTGGCTTTTCTGCCAGTTGGGCTAAGCTGGAGGGGGTGAAGCAGTTATCACTGCGCACAGATCCTCTGGGAAAAATACTACAAGAGGCTGAATTCATTCCACATTCAGCACCCAGCTGGAAAAACCCCATCAGCACCCCTGAGCATCCCCAGTACCCGGCTTTACGCACGATCCGTGTCCCCTGGCAATGGCCTGGCACACGGTGCGGCTGCATTTGTCTAATTAAGACCTAATGAAGTGGGGAGATCTATTGTGGGTCTGGCAGGGGAGCAGATGTGCCCCCTGAACCCAGCTGCTGCTGAGGGAAGCTCACTGCTGTCTCCAGGGTGAATCAGCAGGAAAAGCTCAGGCTGGGATGCTCAGCCCTGCAAATTCAAGACCCCGCTGCTCCATCAGAGCCAGGGAAAGAAGAATGTTCTGTTCATCAGCAGCCTCTAGTGGGGAGAAGCACACAGATGGGTCAGCCGCTTCGGATGGACCCCACCATCATCCTGGGACACACAGCCCCACCGAGCCCACCCTGCCTGTCCCCACCACCCCAGCCAGGGACAGCCCAGCACAGCTCAGCACCGCCCTGGTGCTCACGGTGTAAGGGACCCGAGATCCATGAACCGAACCCCCACGGCCTCGCAGGGTCAGCCCCACGCACTGGCCACGGTCCCACACTCAGTGCTGGTCCCAGGCTCAGCACGGGGAGCCGGTGGCAGCACCTCCCTGCAAAGCCTGACTCAGAGCCTCACAGAAATCACTGGGAGAAGAAAAAAACTCATAAAAGGGACAATTGAAACATCCAAATCCTTCCTGGGCAGCTCATTGAGAGAGATCTCCAGGCTGATGGTGGGTGAGTCCATCCCCACCATCACCTGAATCACACCTCAGACAGCTCCTGCACCTCCAACACCACAGCATCCAAGAGACAATTTTGACCCCAAACTCCCATTCACTGTGGCCTCGAGCCTCTTCCCACAGCTGGGAACAGGCAGAAAGGTAAAACACCGCTCAGAAGGGCCGGTATCTGCCCTGCAGGGTGGTGACGGTCAGCAGGCTGCTCTCCTCCCCCAGGGAACGGCTGCGGATGGAGCTCAGAAAAAGCTCCATCATATAGCAAATTAGTGACATATCCTCAGAGTCCCCTGCTCAGGGAACGGCTGATGTTTCATTTACCCTCCGAGGGATCTTCACCCACCGGCAGCTCCGAAAGGATCCCGTCGGTCCAGAGGGGAGCCGCGGTGCGGAGCGATGCGGCTGCAGGCAATTCCAGCAGCTGCCAGGCTGCGCGCCGGGGGGAGAGCCTGGTCAGAGCAGCACCGCGGCGGATGAGAAGGCACTTTCTCTCCTCGGCAGGGTTTCAAACCCTCTCGAGAGGGCCTGAAGTTTCTCAGAAGCACAAGGCAAAGCCAAGCAAAGGGATGGGGGAGGCTCCTGCCGCCGGCAAAACAGCTGGAGCACAACCACGGGGAAGCGGTTTGATGCACGGAGGAACTTTTGGCAGCCGCTGACTCGCTGTTACCATCACAACACGCAGAAGTGGCGTGTGCCCTGCTTCAGATGAGGAAGAGGAGAGACTGCCAGCGTCACGACAAGGCGGGGGAGACCCAACTCTAAACACACCCCGGTGCTCAGAGAGGAGCCTGTGCCACGGCAGCACACCTGGGGGGACACAAACTGCTCCCCAAGTTCCAGCTGCCTCCTCTCAGGGATGGGCACGGCGCAGCTGCATCACCCACGGGCAGGACAACGGCTGAGGAGGAAGGATTGAGCTGAACAGGGAACCTCAGTCCTGCGGCACCCAAAGCTCTGGTGAGGGTGCAAGTCACTCCCATGGACTAACCAGGTTATGACCACAGACTAACCAGGTTATGCCCACGGACTAACCAGGTTACTGTGGAAGAAAGAGGACACGGAGGGGAGCATCCACGCTGCCACTGACAGCCCTGACCCCGTCTCTCCCAGAGCCGCGTCTGTGCCTTCATTGAAGCCAGAGGGATGGAGGGTTTGGGGTGCCCCTGGCAAGAACCCAACTTGCTCCCACATCCCAAGGCAGCTCCTCTCCCGTGGAGCAGCAGCGATTTCCTCGCACCGTCAGCCGTTTGCTCCAGCTCACCCAGTCCTGCTGCCAGGCGGTGGCAGAGGGCGGGTGCCAGATGCCGTCGGTGCACCCCAAACCGAACCGCGACCCCGCACACCTCACACTCCCTGACCTCGCACAGGAGCCCGAGCTGGCAGGGCCTGGGCACTCACCCGCTGCAGTCAGCTGCCAGCACCACCCAGCCTCAGCCTTCAGCCCCACGGAGGACGGGGCTCCCCGACACCCATTCCCACAAACCACTGAGCAAATGTTGATGTTTTTCTTTCCCCCCGTGCGGGAGCCTCGGCGCAAGGCGATCCTCGGGCGAGGAGGCGGCTGCCGGCAGTGCCGAGCCAAGGCACACCCCTCCATTGCAACACAGCCCTAAAGATAGACACCGTCCCCTGCGACCCGCCAGCGCCTCGTACCCCACGGCACCGGCCGAGCCCACCGGGAAGCCAGGAAGGTAAAACCCACCGGCACAGCGCACGGCACGGGCAGCGACCCCTCATCCCACTACAGCTGCCAGAGGGTGAAATCAGGAAGGGAAGAGATTGCAGGAACCAGCGGAGACGGCGAGTCCCACCGCACGCTGCTCTGGGTGCAACATCAGCCCAAAGCAAAGGGGATGCGGTGAGAGAACCCCCCCGGCCCCGCAGCCGCGCGGGGGGAAGGTGGTGACGCGGTTTTCGAAAGCGCTGCCCAGCTGAGCGCGGCATCGATCCGCCCCGGGACAGGTATCGACGGGGAGAGGCGGCTCCCGGCGCTCCGCAGCTCGGCCGCCGGCTTCGGGAACCATCTCATGGGGTCAGACGGGGACTTGGAGAGAGGGGAAAGAGCGGGACCACCCTGAACCCCGCAGTGCTGGGGGACCCCAGTGAGCACCCCCAGAAATGAGAACCGGACCCCCAGTGTCACCGGGACCGCGGGGTGCAGCGGGGACCTGACTCCCCAAAGCTGCACCAGCAGGAACAACGCTAGCGGGGTGGGTACACCCCAGGCCAGGGGTTGGTGTCCCCCCCGTGGGGCAGGACCCCCACATCCCATCCACCTCTTGAGCTTGAAGGTGCTCTGGGCCCCCCCGCTACCGCCCCAGAGCACCCCACACCCTCCCCTTCGGCCCCACACACCCCCCGGCCCCACTCAGGGTCTCAGTGCACCCCACTCCCCCACCCCACACCCAGCCTAACCCCACCGGGCCTCCCCCCACCCCAGAGCCCCCCATATCCCCCCTTGTGCCCCATACGCTGCCTGACCCCGCTGCGCTGCCTCCTGCTCTGTCCCCACCCCAGGACACCCCACATTTCCCCAGAACCCCCCTGCCCCACACCCCCCCCCACCCAGCCTGACCCCCCAAACCCCACAGCACCCCACATCTCGCTTGACCTCCGTGGGCTCCCCCGGCTCCCCGAACCCCACCCCACACCTGGCCTGACCCCACTGTGAGCCCCCCACCCCCGAGTGCTCCATGTCCTCTCGTAACCCCTCCTGCCCCATAACCAGCCTGACCCCCAAGTGCCCTCAAGGCGCCCCAAATCCACCTATAACCCCCACCCCCCCAACCGGCCTGACGCACCCTGGGCTCCCCAGATTCCCCCGTGACCCCCCCACGACCGGCCTGACCCTGCTCTGGGGGGTCCCACCCCCCCGCAGCGCCCCCCCCTTTACCCGGGGCCGCCGCTCCGCTCGCGCTGCCTCCACCTGCACCGCAGGCCCCGCCCCCGCTGACGTCAGCACGCGCCCCGCCCTCCCGCCCCGCCGGCCGCACCCACTGGCTGCTGCCACCGCCAATCAGCGCCGCCGAGGGGGCGGGGCCGGCGGCCCACGGCGCTGCAGTGGGCGGGGCGGGCAGGTGCCGGTGTGACGTCACGAGGGGCGAAAGGAGGAGGGGCCCAGGAGAGGCCCCGCCCTGCCGAGGGGGGCGCGTGACCTCAAAGCCGGCCTCCGAGCGCCGCCGTGACGTCAGCACCCCATATAAGGAGAAAGTGCATCACGCGGGATCCCTGCGCAGCGTGGGCACCCCCGAGGGGGGCAGAGCCCACGCGGGGGGGGCAGAGGCCACGCGAGGGAGCTCAGAGCCCCAAATCACCCCAAAAACAGCAGAATCGGGGCTTTGGGAGATCCTGTCACCTGTTTCCTGGTTTTACCTTTTTTTAGGGCCCCCCCCCCCCACCCCCGGCCCTGGGGGACCCCGTCCCGCACTCACCCCACGGGACATGACATCACCGCGGCAGCAGCGTGGCCGGGGATGATAAGGGTGACGCAGGGCTGGGGCGCAGCCGGAGCCCCCCCTGCTCCTCGCCGGGGTCCCCACACTTCTCTGTCTGTGCGAACACCCAGCCCGAGCCCCGGGGAAACAGGGACACGCCCGGGATATCGGTGCCACGCAGGCAGTGGCTGCGGGTGATAACGGGGAATGGGGCTCCCCGGGCACGGGGACAGACACCGAGGTGAGGGTGGCTGGAACTTGGCCCCCTCACCAGCACCGAGGACCTCGCTGGCCTCCCGGCACAGTGATGTCCCTGTGGTGCCAGTGGTGGTGGCCCTGTGGTGGCAGTGGTTGCCCAGGGCTGTGCTCAGCAGCCAGGTGCCCCCCAGCACCCACTCAGCTCCCCGGGGGGCAGGCACAGGCCCTGCTCCCCACAGCACCTGCCTTGGGGACAGGGTGTCAGGTGCCACCTAATAGCCACCACTCTGGGGACACTGGCAAGGACAGTCACCCTGTCCCTGTCCCCTCCTGTCCAGAGCTGCCTGTAACCCCCCAGTAGAGAGTGATGGGACAGATCCTGCTCCAGGCTCAGAGACTCAACTCCCCACTCAAGCTTGACAGAGACTTGACAGACTTGTCCCCCTGTCACCTGCCTCCCCCCAGGGACCCCCACACCATCCCCAGGGGAGGAGGAAGGTTTGGGGTGGGGCAGGGGGGTAGGAAGAGCCTCTGGCCCCCACCGTGGTGCCAGGGGTGGGAGAGGGGGGAGCCCCTGGCTCGTGTGATGACAGGGGGATGAAGCCATAAGCTGTTAAGCCACCGCAAAGCCCCTCGCGTTCTGGCCCCGTTATCACCGACTCCTGCTCACATCTGCTCCCGGGGTTATTTTTAACGGGGTATTAAGGACTTCTGGGTCCTGAAGCAGGCAGAGGGGGGCTCTGCTTGTCCTCCCACCCCCCCAAATCAGAAGCCACGTTTTGAGGGCTGCAGAGATGCCCATGGGACACTAACACCAGCCCTGCCGCTATTTGGGAGGGAGAACATGACCCCCCCAGACACCCCCTGCCCTCCACACCCACCCATCAGCTTTGCAGAAGATCCCAGCACTGGTCCCAGCAAGCTGGTGGCACTGGGGCAAGGCTGGAGGGGAAAGCAGGCAGGAGCAGAGGGATGCTGCCAGGGATATAAAAAATAGAGAGAGATTTATTAGCGCTGAGTAAAGTGCAGCCTCAGCGTAGTTTTTACACTCAGAAGCTGCGTAAACAGCGGGAGAAAAAATCAGAGGAGACCTGGAGGGCAATGGGGAGAAGAGACCTCGAGCAAAGTTGTGCTAAAAGCATATAAAACTGTACAAAGGCCTTAAAAAATAATAAAAAAATAAAAAACCAAAAACAAAACAAACAAACAAACAAAAACCCCAAACAACATCAGATAAATTATTTACAGTTCAAATTGATTACAGGTAAGAGGAGGCTGAAGGCTCATGAGCTCCCACAGGCTGAGCAAGAAAAGGGGCTGGGATGAGCCCCGGGCCCCGAGCGGGTGGTTCAGGGGCGCTGTGGGCTGCAGGGCAGCCCGGGACCTTCCTCCAGCATCGAGTTCTGCTTCCAGGTGGGAGCTTTGGTGGGGTGAAGCCTCGGTGCTGCGACGTGGCCCCTGCTCCTGTGACAGGAATTCAGCTTCATTCCCAGTGGAGAAAGGCTGGGGAGATTGAAGGAACGAGATTCACTCTTTATCTGGATGTTTCTGCTAAAAAAACCACCCAACTGGTAAAACCAGAGACACACGGAGCTGCCGAGGTGCACGGGGTGGCACCGCTGCTGTCCCAGCCAGGCTGGGGATATGGGGCAGCTCCAGGGGAGCACCAGGGGAGGTTTAGGTTGGATCTGAGGAAAAACTGCTTCACCAAAAGTGTGGTCAAGCATTGGAACAGGCTGCCCAGGGAGGTGGTGGAGTCACCTTCCCTGGTGGGATTGAACAGACAGGCAGATGAGGTGCTGAGGGACATGGGTTAGAGGTGGAACTGGCAGTGTTGGGTTTCTGGGTGGACTCGATGATCTTAAAGGTCTTTTCCAACCACTGTGACTCTGTGATTCTATTCTGGTGCTGGTGGCCTCTCCTGGAGCTACGAGCCAGCAATCAGCACATCCTCAAGGGCAGAGAGACTCTGCACGGGCTGGTGGCAAGAAGGGAATCCCACTGCTGGGGACCCCAGCACCACACAGCTCTCCATACCGCTGCCCCCATAACTCAGAAGAGATCTGCTCCATTTACCAGTGGTTTTCTTCCCAGTGCCTTAAACCCCCCGGAGAGAGCTGAGCTGAACTGTGTTCCTCCAACTCATGACCCACCAGCAAAGACTCCGGTGCCGAAACGTAGGTGCAGCCCCAGGGTGGGTGTGTGATCCAGTGAGTCCAGCTCCTCTCCCACCCCGGAGCCATCCCTGAAGAGAACACCAACAGGGACACTGGACGTGCCCATCCTGGTGCTGAACACCACGAGCAGCACCTGCAGGGGACATGTTTCAGCCTGGCAGCCTGGCTCACCCCCATTCACACTGGAACAGCTCACTAGGTCTGAAACAGCAGCCAGGGAGCTGCAGCCTGGCCAGATCCTTCCTTCTGTGAAGGAACTCCTTCCTGGGCTCAGATCTTCTGCAGGAGGCCCTGAGCCACCCTCTGTCTCCTGCAGTGATGCTACACAACTCGCCATTTCCTTGTCTTCATTGTTTCCTCATCTTTGCCATTTCCTCATCTTCATCTTCACCATTTCCTCATCTGCATCGTTTCATCTTCACCATTTCCTCGTCTCCATTGTTTCCTTGTCTTTGCCGTTTCCTCGTCTTCGCTGTCACCCTCACTGGCACACAAGGAATTTAACAGGGGAAAAAAAAGACAGCCCAGCCTTGAGCTGCCTGGAGAACAGCTCACCCAGCAGATGATCCAGCCTCTCCAGGAGCAAACTGATCTGGAGCAACGCTGCTGATGGGCGAGCACGTGGGAGGGTGAAAGGTGGGCGCAAGGGTGGGGAAGAGCTTTCACCAACTTGTTGGATCCAGTTAGTCCAAAAGAATAGTGAAAAGCTCAGCAGGAGCCCAGCGCGGGGCCAGGACCACCCTCCTCACCCAGCAGCTTTGCATCACCACGCGACAGAGCCCCACTGGGCTGGAGAACAGGCTGTGGAGCTCGGCTTGAGCTCAGGCCTCCTGGGCTTCCCCTGCCTCGAGCTCTGGGTTTGCCACACGGCTTTGCCAGGCCAGTGGCCACGGGGAGTCACACCCGCTGTGCTCTCAGCTGGAGACAGGCTGGAGCCACACGGCTTTGATCCACTCTCCCCTCTGGTCAGTGGGAACATGGATCAAGTTTGCAGCTCAAGCCTGTTTCTGGTCCCTTCACTGACCTTTGCACCACCATGGGTGAAGGTCAGGAGCCTGGGGCAGATGGGACTGTTCCCCCCTGCACCTTGGCTTGCCAGGAAGGCCACTGGGACCACTGGTGGCAAACGGTGCTGTTCTGAAGAGCACAGCCCCTCACAGAGGGGGAAGAGGCTGCAGAGCCCTCGTGGCACCTTGGCTTGTGGATCCAGCGCTCAGGGGGCTACTGCCTCTCTGTCTTGACGTGGTCTCCAATCATCCTCCGGTGATACGTGGCCAGGAAGATGTCATTGTCACGGGGGCAGTCATAGTGGCAGGAGCACATCTTGATGAACATCATCTTGCGCTGGAAGAAGTCCCCCTCGGGGCAGCGGAACTCCACCTCCACGGTGCTGGTGACGTAGGGGGTGCAGCAGCGACCGTCCGTGCAGCTGCCGCAGAACTTGGGCCGGTAGGAACGGGTGCTGGTACAGCCCGAGAACTCAAAGTGGAGGCTCTGGCGTGGCTTTGGGGTCCTCACACACTTCTTCCCCTTCTAGAGAGAGAGCAGATGGGTTAACAAGGACATGGCAATCAAACAAAAGGTCCACCTACACCTCTGCTCCATCTCCACCGCTGGGCAATAGGACACAGAAAACCCTGTGAGATGGGCTCGTGCCTGACAAGCACCTTAACGAGGTTGTCCCTGCCATCGTGGTGTTGTCCCCCCCCTCTCTCCAAGCCCAGTACCTTGGTTTTCTCCGTGGGGAAGTTGCAGGGCCGGACCATGCAGAGCCGGGTCTCCTTCTCCAGGCGGCACTGGGGGTTGTCGTTGGTGACTCGGGCGGAGATGCCCATGCCGCAGCTCTTGGAGCAGGCACTCCACTCGGTGGTCTGCACCAAACAGTTCTCCTGCAGGTCATTCAGCTCGGGCTTGTGTGCTGGGTCCTCCCGGAAAACTGAGCCACGTGGAAGAGACACAAGGCAAGGTTCAGGGCTTGGGATAGAGTGTGGCAGCTTGGTGGCTGCTGCCAACTTGGTCTAACTCTTCAAGGACAGTAGCAAAGGTCTGATCCATCCCCTCAGCTCCTCAGCCTCTCAGCAGGAGGAGGACACAAGCAACCATGGGGCCATTTCCTACCACAGCCCAGCTCCAGACAGTCCTGCTGTGATGTCAGTGGGTGTGTGAACTTCCCCACAGCATCACTAAGGTCTCACCTTAACGGGTCTGGAGTTCAACGCCTGATACCTGCACCACGGTGCACAAAGTGAGCAGCCACCACCAGTTCCAAACCAGATGTGACTCAGGGTCCCAAGCCAAAGGCAGTTCAGATCCACCCCTACCCCCAGCAAAGAGGTCCCAGCCCTGTCACATCTGCCCACCACTCACCTGCCATGGCTGTTTCGAAGCGGTTTTCCTCGCTGCCCTCCTCGCAGATCCACTCTTCACAGCACTTATTGTGAAACTTCACCCTGCGAGGGGTGGGGCACTCGGGGGACGGCAGCCGCAGGTCATCGGAGCACAGGGGGATGCAGCCGATGGCCCCGTCCATGCAGATGCACTGCAGCTTGCAGGTGGGCTGGAAGCTCTCCCCGTTGTGGTAGATCTTGCCCAGCAGGTCACAAGTGGCACCCTCGTGAGCTGTGGGAAGGGGAAAGAGGAGAAGCTGAGCAGATGGTGTGGGGCTGGCAGCACGGGCTCTGCTCAGGGGTCTCAGGGCTCCTGATGATAGAATCATACGATCCCAGACTGGTTTGGGTTGGGAGGGACCTTAAAGCTCATCCAGTCCCAACCCCCCTGCCAGCAGCAGGGACACCTTCCACTAGACCAGGTTGCTCAAAGCCTCATCCAACCTGGCCCAGAACACTTCCAGGGAGGAGCAGCCACAGCTTCTCTGGCCAACCTGGGCCAGGGTCTCACCACCCTCACACCAAAGAATTTCTTCCTCACATCTCATCTCCATCTCCCCTCTGCCACTTTCAAGCCATCACCCCTTGTTCTGTCACTCCCTGCCCTTGGCCAAAGTCCCTCCCCAGCCTTCCTGGAGCCCCTTCAGGTACTGGGAGGCCACTGGAAGGTCTCCCTGGAGCCTTCTCTTCTCCAGGCTGAACAGCCCCAACTCTCTCAGCCTGTCCTCACAGCAGAGCTGCTCCAGCCCTCACATCATCCTCGTGGCCTCCTCTGGACACATTCTAACTGGTCCATGTCTTTCTTGTGTTGGGGGCTCCAGAACTGGACACAGCACTCAATTGTCCGCTCTCAGGTGTATCAGTGCCTACAAAAAGGACTGGGAAGCTCTTGGGACCTCTAAAGACCACAAGAACTGGGGGAGAAAAATGAAACAACTAAAACTTCTCATAAGAATCACAGAATCGTGCTGGTTGGAAAAGACCTTTAAGATCACCGAGTCCAACCATAAAGGAGAAGACATCTTCTACAAGTTAAATTCATTATTTAGAATTAAAAAATATCGTATGTGACCCTGGCAGTGCCCAGCAGTGCAGTTCCCCCCTGTCTCGGGGTGGTGTGAGTGCCACGGCTGCCAGAGCACTTCCAGAGATGCCACGTGCCGTGGCTGAGCTCTTCCCAAAGCTTTTCCATCAGCTTTCCAGCCCTCTCATCTTCCTGACTATTTTGAAAAGCTTGAATTAAAAATAATGGTCAGCTCCTGGCAGAGAAATCTTGTTTTTAAAGAGAGAACAGGAGACTGAGGAAATACTTTTTTTTTTCCCCCTCTCTACACCAAAATAATTTTTTCATGCTTTAAAAATAGCTACTAAACAACCAAAAAAAACCCAAAATCCAACAATATTTTTCTTTTCTGGCTGAAAAGAGGCAGCAGGATTAACTTAGAGAAAACAGATCTGCATTTGTATTTACCTGGCTCAGTAATTCTCATGTTCTACATAGACACTGTTCTGCAAGCGAGTGGTTCAGCTATTTCCACCCAGCAATGGGATTCGCCTCTCGCGTGGAAGCAGTCGAGAGCACAATGCCAATCCCCAGTGCAAGGCAGGGAGATTCTGGGGTGAGATTTTCCAAACAGTGACATTTTCTACTTTCCAGTCAAAGTCCAGATTGCTGATATTTACCCACAGGCACTACAGGACTAGAGGATGTCACCTAACAGTGTCACAGGAGCAAAGGAGAGTCCCAAACCCCGACTCGTGCCTTTGGAAACATCCCTCACTGCAGGAGGAAGCAGGGGGGGTGTGTGGGGGGGTGTGTGTGTGTGTGTGTGTGTGTGTGTGTTGTATCTGGGAATCTCTTGGCTCATGGAGCTGGCACAGATCTCACAATGTGATGCTGGATGAAGCTCCAAGCGCTGCAGGGAATTCTGACGCCGCCGTAGGTTTGCTGGGAGGGCTGCAAGGGGCCACAAGAAAACCAAACAACAACAGAACATCCAGCTCTCACCTAAACAGATCCCGCTGCCTCTGTGGATCTTGGAGAAGTCACAGTAGAGTCCCTTGTGGTGATCACAGGGTTTCTGCAGGGAACAGAGCTCGCCAAGCTGCCTGGCACACACCTTGCAGCAACCACAGGCATCCAACACATGGCTGGTGCCAGCGGGGCACTGCAGAGGCTGGGAGGGACACTGGCATGGGTACGTGCAGGCCTGAGGTTCTACCTGGAGGGCAAACAAGCCATGGAGAGGATGAGTCTCCTGCAAGCCAGCCAGGCAGAGAAACAAAAAAACCCCCAATTCTGCCTGAAGCACAGACACCCCATCAAGAGGAGCACGGACCAACTTCACCCTCCACCGCAGAGCCATGCGGCACAGGACGTGTGTGCAGCTCCCCAGGACTCACAAGACAAATCTTTTTTCTCATCCTTCACTCATCTGGAGCTCAAGGGAGAAAAAAAATAAATGATGCCTCTGGGAAGCTGAGCCAAAACAAACAGGACAAGCAGTAGCTCGGAGTCCCATGCGCAGCTCAGCCCCCCGCTTCCCTGGAAGCAATAAACCAGTAATTATTAACAGTAAGCAATTCCCAGCTCTTACGGAGCTCTGCTCAGGAGAAAACATCAAAGCACTCTGCAGCAGCAGCATCAGACCCGCTCTGAAGATGAAAAAGGTGAGGTGCGTAGTGAAAGGACTTGCCAGAGAGAAGAGCTCAGCGCCTGCCCCTCCTCTTCCCCTGGGGAGGAAGTTCCAGACCGCCAGGAGATCTCCTCTCAGTCTCCTCTTCTCCAGGCTGGACACACCAAGTGACTTCAGCCTCTCCTCACACCCTTCCCCTCTAAACCCTTCCCCAGTGTTGTGTCCCTCCTCTGGACACTCTCCAGCAGCTTTAGATCCTTTTTCTCCTGTGGTGCCCAAACTGCCCCAGTGCTGGAGGTGAGGCCGCCCCAGTGCAGAGCAGAGGGGGACGATCCCCTCCCTGGCCCGGCTCGCAGTGCAAAAAAATTTTGATGATGCCAAAAACTCTTTGGGATCCTGTATTGCTGTGAGCTGGGTGAAGAGGAAAGCACCCAACAGAGCAGATCCCTCACAGCTCCACTGCCAGACACGGACGCTGCCACCCAGGGAGAGGGGCTGCAGCAGCTGGGAAGAGCCTGGGGGCAGGCGGGAGTGGGGAACAGCTCTTGCTGCGGCTCTGTTTGCACTTGTTCTATCCCATCCAGCCCTCACTTGGGAAACAGCTTCCTTGGATATTGTGTTTGTCACCAATAACAGCAGTAAAACTTTTCCTGCTGTTTTAAGTGTTGCTCAAAACAGCTGCTCTGACTTTAACTCACGTGGGGTCAGAAGATGCCAACTGCTTTGTGTCTCCCTAACGAGCGTGGAACAGGGATCAGTCTAAATCTTAACTCACACGTCCTCCCAGAACCTCACCCTGCTCAGCAGGAATCACCATAATTCTCCTTGAAAACTCTCAGATAATTCCAAAATACTTTGGAAACAAGGCTCTCCTGCCTGCAGCCCAGCTGTTCTCGGCCGGCAGCCTCGGAGCCGCTGGCTGGGAGCTGCCATGGCACAGGGAGCTTTTCCCAACTCCTGAAGTGCATTAAAAGATGTTAAAAACACAGAAATGCTTTCCTACTGTTTTTCATGGATGCAACCACTGTAGCTGCCAAAAGGACGTGTGATTCAACCACGGAGGAGAGGGTGGGGGGTACACGGGATCATAAAAGAGGCAAAGCATTCTGAACACAGGACCTATATGAAGATGCAATCCATGGACTTTAAAAAATAAAAAAATCCAAAAAATCATGACAACAAGCATTTTCCAGTGCAGTGTCAGCCACAGGCCATATAAAGAGACACTCTCAAAATAGCTGTCCTGCTGAAAAACAAACCAAAACAACCGCTTTCAGGATAACAGAGAATGTGACAGAATTAACCCCAATGGAGTTTTATTTCTTGCCTTCACTAATCATTATCGGTGCCATTTAATTCCTTTAATAACTCACCCAAAGAAACCAGCCCACCTAGTTTGACCTTCTCTTGACAATCAGCTTCACTTCCTCATTATTTGGATGCCCCCTCCCTGGAAGTGTTCTTGGCCAGGTTGGATGAGGCTTTGAGCAACCTGGTCTAGTGGAAGGTGTCCCTGCTGCTGGCAGGGGGGTTGGGACTGGATGAGCTTTAAGGTCCTTCCAAACCAAACCAGTCTGGGATTCTGTGATTATATTACAGCTGCTTTTCAGCACAAGAACATCTGGATTCAAGTCTCTGCCATACCAGAGACCCACTGGGTGACGCTGCACCCCGACCTCTGCTGTGCCTCATGTCAGCCACCCGTGAGCACAAGCACAGATTAAAAGGCCAAATTCACCCCTATTTCCAGGGCTTTTTTCAGTACTTTGGGATTTTCCAGTGGGTCAGCTCAGACATCACCCAGCGTGTGTTGGGGCTCCTTGTTTGATTACTGAGCAAAGTCAGCTCATGCTATTTATAACTCCTCTCAGGAGCCCAGGAGAGGAGAGAATGAGCTGAAATCCTTTTTGGCTCAGCAGTGAGCACTGAAGAACTGGCTGGAGAGGGAAACTTCTGGAGCTGGGAAGAGCTGGTAGAAAGTCAACGTTGAACCATCTTCCTAGAGTTCTCCATGACTTCATTTGCTTTCATAGCAATGTCAGTGAGGCTAAATAATGGATTAGATTGCATTTGCACTGAGCACTCTCCACCCTGCATTACTTTCAAGGATTGCTTCTAAGAGTTGTTTCAATACAGTGGAGAAACCACCCAAACTGCCCCAAAGAACTGCAAGGACTCACATTCAGGGCATTGCTACAGATCCATACGTACCCCAAGGACCAGCAGTTCTACATGGCAAGCCACTGACCTGGGTGCAGAGGGATTTGACTCAGAGAATATTTAATTTTCTTCCTCTCTGCAGAAGGGTCTGACCCCTTAATTACACTTTTACCTTCACTGAGTGGGTTCCTAATTCAAGTTCTCTACAGCCTCGATCCTATTTCTGGTGAGGTCAGCAGTGAGTTTCTGTGAACTTCACGAGCAGTGGAACAGAACCAGGATTAGAGAGCAAGGCTGTGGATTTAAGAAAGTGCTAAAGCCTGGAACATCAGCTCTGCCTGCTCCTGGCTCTGCTGGCAGCTCTCACATCGATCCCAAACACCATGTGTGAATCTGCTGCTCACAGGACCCCCGAGTACAAACAGTGTGATGAGAGGACTCCCTTGCCTGTGCTCCATACACGTTCTCCACCACTGACTCCCAAGTCCCATCTGCTCAGCTGACAAGCCAGAACAAGCTTCCTCCCAATTGCCAGCACCAAACCCAGTTACCTGGGGGGAAAGAAAAAGTGAGAACATTTTTCCTGCTTCATATTCATATAAAAACTCTTCCCTCTACACCCTGAGGCAGGCAGGAGTGAGGGGACACGAGCTCACACCACCACAGCAGTTCTGTGGCATCCTCAGGACCTCTTTCCCCATCAGTCAACGTCCACATGAGCCCAGAGACCCAGCTGAGAGGGTCAAACCAAAGAGGATCTTTAAAATGCATTTGGGCTCATGATTGCATTCAAAGGGCTGGGAAAGGAGCATTGGGAAGCTGAGCTGTTTGCAAAGGGCTTTGGGCGCTGGGGGTTAAGGCTGGAAGGTGGAGGTAACATATAAACACCTGACTGGTTGTCTTTCACACTCCAAGACTGGCAGTAGGTAAAGCAGTGAAAGCACAGCTATTCACACCCTGCAAACACTGAATTATCACGGGTAATACCTGCTCTCCCTCCATCACAGGCTCTCAAGGCACCTTCCCCAGGTTCTGAGAGACAGGAACCACCACCCCCGTGTCACAGCCAGAGAGCAGAGGCACCAAGACTTGCCCAGGCTAAACCTGGCAGAGCTAAACCCAACTCCCAGCAATCCTGGTTCTGCTCTCACCTCTGAACAACACAGGAGGCAGATTCAGGAGTTAACACCTCACGTTTCCTTGCTCAACCCCTAACCATCCTTCTCAGAGCTCAAAGACAGTCCAAAGTCCCGTTTCCAAGGCAGTCAGCAGGTTTAGGGAAAATTATATCATCTCAGAGTTACAATGAAGTGTCACAGTGGTGGGATTCACTGCTAGCATATATATGACCAAAATGATGCTGCCAAAGCTGGGTCAGTGCGAGAAACAAGAGCATCCCAAACCACAGAAGTTACCCTGAGATGCACAGGACACCTTTCCCAGCAGAAAAGGGGCTGGAGCATCCTGAGTGCTGCCAGGAGCAATCAAACAGATCTCATCCCTCAGAAGTGTATTGCATTGATCAGCACAATGAACTGTGCAAGGCACAGCGGCTCCGAGGACCTGATTTCCTCACCCATTCAAAGGCACTGACTGGGATTTAGACACAGCAGCGTTCCTGCTGTTCCTGGCACTGGAATAGCACACAAATGTCCTGAGCAGAATCAGCTGCTCTGTCAAGCATTTGTACTCACACAAAACCAGGCACAAATCCTGCTCAGGAGAGGCTGCAGTCTGATTCCCCCCCGGGATCACTGTTTTGGGGAACACACGGGTGGGTTCAGTGGCAGCTGGGGAAGGACGGTGACAGTAAGGAATTGGGATACGAAACTTTTATTCCTTGCAGTGACATAAACTCAGTGATTTCACCTCTCTCTGTTCTCTTCTCCCCCCTTGTAAACCAGAGCTGGCTTCTAGCTCAGAGGAATGGAGCAAAACAAAATCCCCTCTCATTTTCTAAGAGCCGAGACCCGCAGGTGACGGGCGTCAGGCGCAGCGCGGCTCCCAGCGGGGTTTAGTGAGGCAGCACATTCTCATTGCTCTGCTCACAGCCAAACCTCTCACTGACACCTTCACAGCCTGGTGGCACCTGGGAAGAGTTATTCAGCCCAAAGCATTCACATGCAGCAAAGCAAGAAGCTGCAATGCCCAGCCAGTAAGTAAACGGAGGTGCTGCAGTGTGATACATACCCAGCCAGGTGCGAGGAGGAGGAGGAACAGGCTCCAGGTCACTGTCCCCAAGTTGCCAGACATCCTGAGTAAAGGGAAGGGAGGGGGTTCAGGCTGCAGACTGACTCACTCCTTCTCCTTCGGAGTTTCTCCTCTCTCTTTGGAGAAAGTTGCACACCAGCTCCTCTTTAAATAGCCTCCTGGAGGAGGCGTGCCCAGCGCTTGAGTGACAATCTGGAAAGCAAGCTGTAATGGGTGCAACAAAAAAATGTCCAAATTCCAGGGAACACGAGCAGATTCCTGTGGCCCTGGTGGTTAGAGGGCTGCCAGCGCTGCCTGCAGCTTGGTTCCTTTCCACGTGGGTAAATCAAACCTCAGTAAAAGCAGGATTATTACTCTTTTTTTTATTATTTCCTCTTTTTAACTCCAAAAGTATGAAGCCTGGGACAGCTTTCTTGACACAACCCCCACACACACTTTCCCTACCTACATCCATTCCTTTCTGGCTGCAAGAGCTGAGGATTTAAGGAAGCAGAGCTTGGTGGTGGACAATGTTTTTCCTTTGAAGAGATGGGAAGTTCAGCGCTGGTAGGTGCAATTAGGTACCATCACTGAGCCAGCATCACCAGTGCTTGGTGCTGCCAGCCACGAGAAATGAAAGTTTCATGACCAGAAAGACTGTTGCCTGAACTTCTGCAACAAAGAGCTGCTCAGTTTATGAGGCAATGAGAAGCTACGGGGTGAAGGTTGGTGCTAAAGGACAATAATTCCCCATCACGCTTTATTTGCGCCGCGGGATTGATGCAGCATATCCCACACATCCCACATTTTTATCTCCCAGGGCATGATCTGTTCTGTTTGCTGCTGAAATATAGAAAATCTGCACAGCCTGTACAAAAAGACCTTTAGAATATGAAGGAGTTGTTTTGTGTATTAAAAGAGTTGGTTTGTTTATTCCCAAAGAGGAAGCGGAATGCTGCCATGGAAAGATGAGGAGGAGGAGTGCAGCAGAGGGCACTCTTAGTCCTTGCTGGCCTGGGGTGTGACAGAGCAGGTTGGGTACCCAACAGGAATCCCCGGTGCTGGACATGAAGTGACCTGAAAAGGATGGAGCTGTGCCTCTGAGTCAGGGACCTTCCCAGGGTAGAAGTGGTACAAGATCTGTGTCCATACTTTGGGCCAACCTAAAGCAGTGATGCAAGTTTTGTGGATTTATTTGGGGTGAACAGAGGGCTGGAGCATGTGCAGAATGCCCTGTGCCACACAGTCCCTGCCACATCCCAGCAGAGTGTGCTGGGAAGTAGGACAGAAGATGAAGAAAAATATAGGGAGAGTGTAATGGGTGATTTAAATTCAGCCTCCTTCCTTCCTGCCTCCAAGTGTGGGGCATCTTAGCTGGGAACCAAGCCCTACCTTTTACTCAGGTCCTTTCAGGTCCCTGTGCAACACAAGATCAGCCTCCACACTCCTGTGCCACTGTTTGTCCCCTGCTGAACACAGACATCTCAGACTCTTAATTAATTAGCACTTGGAAAGCCCCTTGGGATGTGGTGCTGGAGAGTGTTAGCACAGTGCAAACCACCTCAGATCACCTCCTCCTCCTCCTCTTCCATAAGAAGAGAGATTTCACAGTCATTTCCACAACAGGTACCTCTACTAATGTCACAATGAAGGGTGATTATGTCTCCACACTAAAGACTTAATGTACTGGAGGTGGCATAAACATCCAGTGCCCCAGAGCAGCTGGAGCTAAAGGCAGTCTAGCTGGGTACACTCCTTCCCCTTTTGGAAGGCTTAGCACCTTAAAGTGTGTTGTCACCTAAAATTACCTGCTCACATTTTGCAGGACATTCTCCCACTGCTGGTAAATAAGACAGGGATAAAGTGCTCCACACCTCTGTCCTCATTTTCTCACACAGCCAGAACTTAACCACAGCTGAATCCCAAGCCCTGGGTGGCACGTGAAGGTGTCACACTTGTGCCTTTTTAAAAGGACAGTGCTTAATGGATGGCTCGATTCATTGTTGCTCCTTGTCCCAGAAGCAGCAGTTGCACCTTGAGCCCTGATCTTCCACATTCTGCTTTCAACACAAACCTGCTGTGTGACCCTGAGTGAACTGTTCAACCAAAATCATAACGCTCCCTCACCTGTCAGGAGGTTTGTGAGGAATATCCAGCACTAAACCAACATTATGGTGGCTGATCAAGTTGTCAACCTACAGCAAAAATAAAGAATAATTCCATTATAAAACATCCTCACCAAGCTACTCAGCACCATCCACCTGGATGCTTTCATCTTCCCAGAACAGCAGCAGAAGTAAAAGGTACTGAGTTGCAATTCAAGCCACCTCAGCTCTGCCATGGCCAGCTCTCTCCCCTGCCTTGCCAAGAGATGAGCACCTGGATCCACTCCAGCTCCTTGACCAGGTAACAGAACCAACATCTTGCACTGGTATCTTCACTGCAAAGTGCCAGGAGCAGCACCAAACCTCCCACGTGAGGGTCTCTGGGGACAGAGGAGCCCACTTTGCCTCTTGGTGCCCAGAGTGAATCTGCTGCAAAGGCACCTTTGTACCATAAGTGGGGAAAAAAGTAGAGGAGCAGCAGGACATGAAGGACAAGTGTCAGGGACCTCCCTACACTCATGGTCCAAGATTTTCTTAGGGCTCTGTGACAACCAAAACGACCCCTCATGAACTGTTCACCCCACTGGACATGGCACTTGCCAAGAAACCAGAGAAGAACATGAGGGTGGAGTGACTCAGGATGATCAAAGGGAGGAAACACCCAAGTTAACACCGATTTGTGTCTCTTCCCTGCCTCAGGTGAAGGGATAAAGATGTCAACCCTGCTTAAAATCTCCCCCAAGCAAAGAATAGTGGGTGTTTAATTCACCTTGTTACGTTCTTCTGGGTTCACTCATCATCCCCAACCAGTGGATTCCCTGAATTTATAGCAATTAAAAAAAAGAAGACATTTAGATAATTGCTAAAAATCATGTAAGGCTACAGAATAAAATTAAGACAAGCACACAGAGTTTTTTGGCTCAGTGTGACCTTTCCCAGTGGCACTTTGCCTGCAGAAGCCAAAATAAAAAGCCAGTACAAGCAGCATGGGAAGGGGAATCAGGCTCACTCAGTCCTCAATGACTCCAGAGCTGTCTCCTGTCTCAGAGCTGCTTGGTCATCCACAGGACATGCTGGTGGCTCTCAGGACCACTCCTGATGGGAAGGTTTCCATTCTCACAGCTGGCCAGTCTGAGGAAAAGTCACTGCTGGAGTGGATCACAGGCAATCACTCTGATTTGGCACTCTTAGCTTTATGAGCTTCACTGAAATGATATCAAACATGAATTTGGCCCAGCAGAGATGGTGAGATTCATCCAGCTAGATGGTCTGAAACACAGGAATTTAATTTCATTGTTCATTACCCAGCTACTGCTTGGTGCATCCTGCTCACATGCCCAGGCCAAACCAATTGCCAGATCTGAGGCACGAAGGAGTCCTGTCCCCTGCTTTTTGCTGCCTTCTGCAGTTTGAGGATAAGCTGCAATTCTTCAGATGGGTTGGACACTTTCATCCTGCTTCTCCCCTGATGATACAAGGACATAAGTGACACTGGTGATTTCTCCAGTGGGGGGCAATCACTATTTACAACATTTGTCCCCAGAAACAACCACTACTTCCCGGGCAGTGGCCAGACATCACCGGCTGATGGGATGTAGAGAATAAATATTTGGTTCTTCTTTTGCTCCCACAGGTGCAGTTTTGCTTTGTGTTTCTATTAAACTGCCTCTATCTCAACCCACAAGTTCTTTTTTTTTTTTTCCATCTTATTTTCTCCCTCCCCACCCTGCTGAGGATGGGGGTGGTTGATAGAGCAGTTTGGTGGGCACCTGGTATTCAGCCAGGATTAACCCACCACAATCACTAATAAAAGAACAAAACTCATGGATGTCTATCAAGGCTGTAAGTTTGCTGCAAGGTTGAGAGGAGTTCTGGGGTCTGTGTGCCTTGGGCTAGGACAGGCAAGCAGCTCTAAGTGCGTTTGGGCTCAACACAGGTTTGAGTTCCCAGAGACTCAACAGCTGAGATGGTCTCCTCCAGACTTGTGCTCCAGTTCAGGTTGAGTGTTAATTCAGCATCTGTCCAGAGGGACATTTGAGGTCAGATTCATGCCATCTAATCCTTAGGTATTTAATTAAGGCATCTATATCAGCAGCCTAATCTCTCTAGGATCCCTTTATAATCAGCAGAGAAGGACTGAAGCTCCTGAGCTGCCTTCTGATGGTGCCTGTCTCGTTGCTCCATGTGAATCAGTGGTGTTAGTTGCTATAAATTGGCAAGAGAAAGTCTCATATAAAAGCAGCACCAGAGCCCAAGCAAAGGTTAAATGTTACAGCATATCTGACTGCAGCCTGGGTGGGAAAGGCTGCCCTGCCCTAAGGATGGAGAGGGCAGGAAAAACCCCCCCTCCCCACTCCAGCACAGCCTTGGATGAAATCCTGACTGCACAGAAACACTCACTGGCTTCAGCAGAGCTAGGATTGCCTTCTCCATCTGCCTGGCTTGCCAGATGCTACAGCCCCGAGGGCATGGGGTTGTGCCCATCACTTAAGGGATGTCAAGCAGGGAACAAATTTAGTCCCTGGCTGCAGAGTTCACTGATGGACTCTGCAGTTATTTTAGTTCTGGGAGGAACACTCCATTGTATTTGAGGATTGATTGTGAAATGGAAGCCTATAAAGGGATGCAAAATTTGGGATGGGTGGGGTGCCTGTTGATGTCCTTATAAAGGAAATAAATATATAAAACCACTCTTGGCATCAGGAGTTTGGAAAGAGCCAGTGCTGACACACAGCTTGCCAGTGAAAGCACACATTCTCTTCTGGAAAATAATAAAATACCCCCTGGAGCCTGATCTGGGCAGGAGGCAAAAAGCCAGTTCTGCAGCTTCCCAAAGAGCGTGAAACCAAGGGCACCCAGAGGTGCTCCCAGGAGAGCCACTAAACCCCATTTACCAGCGTGTAGGGTTCCTGCTCCAGAGTGGGTGAACAGTGAGAAAACCAACACTGCTAAGGACACACAGGCAACAAGAAGCCTTCCTGAAGCAGGGCACTGCAGTGTCGAGCTCTTTGCAAAAAAAAAACCCATCCTGGTTTTGAAATGAGAGCACTGAAGTTTTCTGCCTCTCTTTTGCCCTGTTTCAGTTGTTGGGAACCTGGCCTTCCACCCCAGAGCAGAGCACAGCCAGCCAGGAGGCTCCCAGGCCAGCTAGGACCACTCTAATTCCCTAACCTGACCTCTTGCCCAATACGTGCTGGAGAATTTTACCTAAATAATGCACAAATTCCAGCACCTGAAGGGGCTCCAGGAAGGCTGGGGAGGGACTTTGGCCAAGGGCAGGGAGTGACAGAACAAGGGGTGATGGCTTGAAAGTGGCAGAGGGGAGATGGAGATGAGATGTGAGGAAGAAATTCTTTGGTGTGAAGGTGGTGAGACCCTGGCCCAGGTTGGCCAGAGAAGCTGTGGCTGCTCCTCCCTGGAAGTGTTCTCGGCCAGGTTGGATGAGGCTTTGAGCAACCTGGTCTAGTGGAAGGTGTCCCTGCTGCTGGCAGGGGGGTTGGGACTGGATGAGCTTTAAGGTCCCTCCCAACCCAAACCAGTCTGGGATTCTGTGATCCTACAACAAGGACTTCTGTGACCAGCATCTGTATTCTGCCACCTGGCAGGTGACAACCAGCACTGAAGGTGACAAAGAGGCTCACGTGTGGACCAGAGCTCTGGGAAGCCTGAGCTACCACGCAGCCCTGCTGCAGCTCCCCTGTGTGACCCTGGGCACCCTGCACAGCGTGTTCCCTGAGCTGGCAGCGCCTGCAGGCAGTGTGGGCTGTGCAGACCTGTCCCAGGGCACACTCTGCACCAGGTGTGCTTGTGCAGGCAGGTGCCTCAGGATTCCTGGGGCTCAGCATCCAGGTTACTGGTCCATGCAGAAACCCAGAGCTCGAGGGCGATGCAGACGGAGCTGCAGGCGATCGCTCTGTGCCTCACAGTTTGTCAAGGGGCAATAAATAAAAGTACCTGTTACCTGCAGCCCAGCACAAGCCTCCACGTGGTGGTGTAACAGTGGGTGATCTTCTGACACCCCCAAGAACTGCAAAATTGGGATGTGAGTCACCATCATGGCCAGGAGCATTTGTGCCAAGGCACTGGCTAGCACAGAGCTGCAGGAGGAACCGGCCCTGGGAGGAAACGCTCAGCTGCACCCACCTGTGAAATGGAGCTTCCTTGGGTTTTTCCACTTCTTAACTTACTTCATGCTTAATTATCCTGAAGGAAAACTGCAGGGAGGGAGGCTGTGTTTAAGGTGGACTTGGACAGGCTCATTTAAGGAGGAGTCCTGGTCACACGACTCCTTTGGTGCCCAGCTCTGATGTACCTGAACAGCACTCTGGCTTCTATGGGATTTGGTCCTCACAACACAGAATCCCAGAATGGCCTGGATTGGAAAAGCCCTTTAAACTCATCAAGTCCAGTCATGAACCCAACACTGACCAGTCCCCGACTGACCCATGTCCCTCAGCACTGTGTCTACACGACTCTTCAATCCCTCCAGGGATGGGGACTCCACCACTGCCCTGGGCAACCCCTTCCAGTGCCTCAGAACCCTTTCAGCAAAGAAATTCTTCCTCACATCCAATCTCAACTGCCCTGGGCACAACTGGAGCCCATTTCCTCTTGTCCTGTCCCTTGGTCCTTGGTGGAACAGACCCACCCTGACCTCTCTGCACCCTCCTTGCAGGGACTTGGACAGAGCCAGAAGGTCTCCCCTCAGCCTCCTTTTCTCCAGGCTCAGCACCCCCAGTTCCCTCAGCCGGGAACTCAGCACACTTGTGCTCCAGACCCTTCCCCAGCTCTGTTCCCTTCTCTGGACACGCTCCAGCACCTCCAGGTCCTTCTTGGAGTCAGGGGCCCAACACTGAACCCAGCACTCGGGGTGCAGCCGCACCAGTGCCCAGTACAGGGGTGAGAGAACTTCCCTGGTCCTGCTGGCCACCTGCACAGATGAGGCACAAAAGGATGTGCTCAATCAAGGCTTGTGAAAGAGAAGAGACTAATGTGAGGTCTCTCCCTGGGTTCTGCCACCCCCTGAACAAGCAGCCACTCTGCCACAATTACCAGGAGCTTTTTCTAAGTGCATAAGCCAGGCACTGCTGCGTCTGTACAGCCCTGAAAGGCTACAAGGTAAAATTCTCCACCAGATCCCATCTCTCCAAAGACCTCTGGCATCACCTCAGCTCAAAGGATCTGTGCCCTAAAAACCCAGGACTCAGCCCCTCAGTCAAAATAAATCTGCTGAAATCAAGAGGTTTTCCCTAATTTACACCAGCTGCACCTCTCACACAGACCCAACAGGCAGCAACAGGTCCCTGAGCTCTGCCAGGCTGGCGGGACCTGGAGGGGTGGGTGGCCTACGAGGACTTGTGTGTATCTCTCATTAGGGATTTGGGATTGCAACAGGAGCCTGCCCACACCTTTCCCATTCAGGTCTTGGAACAATTCCAGCTCATTATATAGAATCAGTGAATGATTTATGTTGGAAGGACCCTTAGGTCATCTGGTTCCTCCTGCAGCTGATCTCAATGCAGAGGATAGAGAAAAGGGGTGGGCTTCAGAGACCAAGAAGTGCAGGTCAGTGGGGTCCACAAGTTCAGCAAGGCAGTGCTCTCCCTGCCTCATCCTGTATGGCACAAATTAATCTCAGCACATGAATCTTTGATTAGCTTTCTAGCCCCTGGGGCTGTAATTGTGAGCCAGCCTTAGCACAGGGCTGGCACCTTTGGAGAGACAGGGACCTCTCACAGCTGAAGGGAGGGTGAACCTTGGAATGTGATGCAGATACCTTCAAAAATAACTGTAAACCAACTATTTTACTGCTGATTCAAGAACATGATCTTCCTCTGAAGGTCTGTATAAACTGCTGTAAGTTACACACTGGTGAAAAATAATGTGTGAATTGTTAAGTGTGAGAGCTTCACTTATGTGTTCTTCATTTTGTTACAAACACATGAGGTTAATCTTCAAATCTATGATCTTCATATCTATGAAGTTGATCTTTCATATTTATTTCCTTGCTAAGAGATATTTTTAGATGTTTCACATCACAAATGTTTAAGAACAGACAAGTCCCAAGCTCCATGAATAGCCTTGTTCTAAGAATGGCATCATTTTACACAACATTAACAAGGAAATAGTCTGTATTTACAGCCATTGTTGCCTTCAGACAGACCAAACTCACACAAGCTGAGGAAAATGAAATGTTTTAGCAGGCTGCAACTTGTGGGAGGTCTCTAGTGGGACTTCCACGTGAGCAGAGGCAGTGCTCTGCCCCTGGGCCCCAGCGATGTCACCCCCTCCTCTGTCCCTAGGCTGGATGATGTGTGCTGCTTCTCTCCTCCCCCAGCCCCTTGTCCTAAACAATTACCCCAGTTCCCTTCCCCAGAAACCTGTGTGATGTTGGAAACCCTCTTGCTATATTCAGAGGTGACAGTTTTCTTAGCTAATAGAGGAACATTATTAGTTCTGCCTACAAATGCTGCACTTTTTGGTACCATTTTATGTCCAGGTACAAGAGCATTACTGTTACAAACCTGCTGAAACCACTTTGGGTTCAGAGCCTTTATTTTCAGTATGGATTTAAAATACCCTGTTGCTGGTAAAGCCACCACTATGACAGACTACTCAAACTGTTATATTTCAGGCCATTTTACCCCAGAGATGCAGCAACAGACATTTCCAAATCAGTTTGACACAGCCTCAGTGTGCTGTTGTTGTTGTTGTTGCTGTTTTAAGGAAGTTATTTGACCCAATAATTCCATCTCTATAGTTGAAACTGTTTCACCCTCAGAAATACGATGTCATCTGGCAAAAGAGGTGTCCAGAGATGGGTTTGAGAGCAGAATTCAGGTGAATAACATTCACTTGGCTTTTTTTTTTTTCTCATCTGATCCCTGCAATACAGCCATGAGTCAGGTAAAAGGAAAGCTGAGGCTGGTTTGATTTCTTTGCCAGGCAAATAACCCCAAATCATCTTTACTCTACTGCCTCTTTATGCAGTCATTTCACAATGTTCTCCCTGGTGCATTAGACTGGAAATTAATGACCTGCCTGGCAGAGATAGGCCAATCTGTTAGGTCAAGGGGTTGTGCTAAAAAATAGTTCTTGGGGATTCTCAAATTATTACCATTTTGAGCCCAAGGTGTCCTGACCTCAAAAAAAAGGGGATAGGTGAAATGAAAACTATGGAACCTGGCTATTTTTCAAGGAGGTAAGGAAAAAAAAGGCTTTTCCTGCCAGGGCAACTCTTGGTCACTTGGCACTCCACAGAAATGTTCTGGATTCTGGCATTAACTGTTAGAGCTCTGTGTGTCCCTGATGTTCCCAGTGGGGAAATCACCAACCAGCTGCACAGACTCATCAGTGTCACTGCCTTCCCGCTGAAACTCGCCCTCTCCATGGCCAAGTCCTCTAGACTGGTGAAGTTCCTCCTCTGCTATGCTCATCTTCCTTGAGAGGAAACAGTGATGGCCAGGACACAGCTCAGAACGCCCTCAAGCCTGCTCATTCTGCCCCAAACAAGGAGGGCTGGCAGAGCCCTGCGGATCCCTTTCCTAGAACAAAGGAAACAAACAAAATTACTTCCAGCTTCTCAAATTCTTCTCAAAATAACATGTCAGCTTCGTCTGCACTGCTACCCTGTAAAAAGAATTTGGAGAAACAAAAGGAATGAGACAAATTCCCGTGCTCACACTGGGGCTATTCTCTTTACCAGCATCTATGTGGGAAAGAGCTTGCCAGGCTATTTTAAGCCCAAGGTGTATTTCAAGGGGAGATCTCAGCTAAAGAGGCCAGGGAAGAGCCCAGGCTGTGCTGAGTCAGAGGGGAATCCCATGAACCAACCTCACAACAAGGATTTAAGACCCTTTTTCATCCTTCACATGAATTAAAATTAGAGTTGAAAGAAAGAATCTCGTGGCAGAAAAACCACCCGCAACAAAGGGACCTCGGGAACAGAAGCATGAGGTTAAATTGACACTGCACAGATGTAAGGAAAGCCAGAACTTCACTCCTAGCATTCCTGTGGCAACCACACAGTGATTATGCTAGTCCCTGGTTTCACTGGAGAATGATTTCAGCTGGCAGTGGGGCTCAAGGGCTGTGTTCACTGCAGGATGAACTCCTGAGGTTATATACACAGCGCTGGCAGTCACTCCTCCTCTGATCATTTTCAGACTAACTTCAGGGACAGTCATCCCACAGCTCAAACAAAAGTGTTATGAGGTACAGAAGAACGTTTAAAGCAGCATTGTTGGGATCTGTAAGGCTTTTGTGTTCCAAAAAGGATTATTGAAACATCCTGCCTGGTCGGTGCAGCTACTGGCCGTGTGCCTTTTCATCAGCACCAGCTGGGCTTCAGGAGGAGATGTGAGGATCCCTGCTCCCAGGGAAGCCATGCAAAGAGCAGGCAGAGAGCCCAACTCGTTCTGGAGAGGGCTTCCCACACCCCTGGCCCATGGAGCTGTGGTAGAACCAGGTTTTGGTGACTTGGTGTGGGATCTGTGAGCTCAAGACCAAACCCATTCTCCCTTCCCAGTTTTAAGGCCTGAAATGGTGTTTACTGCACGGCCCCCCACCAGGCTTGGCTGGCTCCTGCTGCAGCCTGTGCCAGTGTCTGCTCAGCTCTTTCCCACACTCAGAATCTCGTTTCTGCTGTTCCAGAGGCTAGAGCATAACTAGCCTGTAGGGGAGACATGTCAGTGCCTGCAAGCGCGGTCTCATCTGCTGCCACGAGCTCGGCACAGCCTCCCCTCCACAGCCAGCGCTGGGAGGTCACCGCTTGTCTTGGGTTCCAGTGCCAGAAATACCCAACTCAGCAGAGATTTCTGGCTCCAAAGCTGCCACTTCCATAGGAGGCTCCGGGGAGGGGAAGGGATAGGCTTCACTTAATTGTTTTGTTTTTAAAGTAGCACTCTCTCATCCTATTTTTGTTCGAGGGCTGTTTTAATTGGACAGCTCTAAAGCTCTTTGCAGCTCATTCAAAAGGAGGGAGAGAGAGCAGACCCTTCAGCTTCACCCCTTCCCTACAGAGGGATTGTTGCTGTTCCAAGTCTTCCCACCTAATGATTTATCAGACAAAAGGGATTGCCCTTGATCTGTGCCAATGACTCCAAAGTGAGGAGGGGCACAGCAGGGTTGGGAAGGAGACAGCATGAAATGGTTTTGTCTTCTCCCCTTGAGTTGCCTCCTGAAGTCATCCTGTCCTGTGAATACCACTGAGGAAGGTGACTGGCACAGCAGGGATGCAGTGATGGAGGATGTGCACACAGGGTGCTTGGCAAGGGGTGGCTGACTTGTAGCTGGGAGACAGAATAGAGCAGCTCAGCAGAAAGCAACTTAAAATAATCTTGTCATTTGAGTCTTCCAGGTGAGGCCACACCATAAGCTTGGGGAATGGCAATTCCTATCTCCCTGCAAGGTTGATTGTTTTATTTGGTTGTGGTTGAGTTCTTTGCTGAGTGTGGGTGTTCCTGTTTGCACATTCAGCAACACCTCCCATCAATTCACAGCAGAGTGAAGCTACGAGGGAACAACAGGTCTGTTCCCCATCAGTGCTGCCATCACCTCAGCCTCTGTGCTAGTCAAGTCTCTCCAACACACAAAATCACAACCAGGTCCCCTCTGTTTCCTGAGAGAGAGACACATCTGCACTGGGGCTGCTGGGCAGATGACTCCATGTGCAGCTTTTAAAGACAGAAACTCCTAATTCTGGAGTCTCTGGGCTTGTTCTGCCCCAGGTAAGAGCTCAACAGGCAGTGTGAACCTCTGGATTTTGGAGAGCATCAGCAGAGCCATAGCAGGAACAGTCAGCAATCATCTATCCCCATGTTTCCTCTCTGTCAGACTCTCTCCTGAGATGACAAGAGGGACCAGGTACAAGGGAAAGTCTATTTTCATGTTGTAGATGCTGTAAAATTCACCTGGAGGGAGCGTGCTTGTGTCATGCTCCACCTTCCTGTTGCATGTACCTGGAACTGCTGTGACCACAGCAGGATGAATTCCCAGTTATATGGCCACAGGAACTGTCCCCTTGCAATTCCCTGTGGCATTAATCAACACGCTCCCTCCAAGGGTTCCTTCTTTGTTTACAAACTAAAGAGACCCAAATTCTTGCATTATTGGGAATTTCCGCTCAGCTGTGGTCACATTTTAAGATTCCTCTGTTTTTTGGTTTTTTTTCCCAAGGAACAAATGTTTGTTTTGCTGAAGAAAAAGGGAGTGATCCTGTTCCACTCGAATGGATGTAAATCAGGAGTAATTCCACTGAATCCAAGGGGCCAGGAGCAGGGAAAACCCAGCAGGAATAGTGTATCCTGCCTGTTTCTGTGAGCATATGAAGGCCAGATTTCTTAATTCCTTCACCCCCCACTGCTTTTGTTCCCTTCCCACCCTTGCCCTGTCTCCCCATTAGAAAGAATGTCATGACTGGGATGTCAAAGAGCACTTCTCACTAGATGTTTGCTTGGGTTTTTTAAATAAATATATGATGTTCTCCAGATGCTAAAGAACTGAGGAGGCTTCAGATGATCACCTCTGCTCTCATTTACACAGCTATAAATCCTGAGTCACTCCACTTACTTCAGCAGACTAATGCCAGATGCAAGCAGAGGAACCGAGAGCAGCATCCAACCCTGAGCTAAAAGAGGGACCTTGGGACACATTTCTCTAAGTCACAGCAATTTTCACTTAAGCAACTGGGACATTTTTTAAAGCCCAAAACAAGAGAGACAAAACTATTTACTGTGCTCAACTGACCTAGTTGGGCTTTTTTTTTTCTTTGTTATGAAGATACATGCTTACTGGGAACATGAATGTAAAGGTCTTGTTCACAACTTTGGCTTGACATTGCTTGAACTAAAAGTCATTTGGGTTTAAGTCAACATGAATCAGGCATCAGGCAAAAAGAACGGTTCCCGCAGCCCCAGATCAGGAATCAGAGCCCTTTAATGCAACTGCTCAGCTCTCAGTGGTGCTTGGAGTCCTGGCAGAGTCAAAAGAGCTTTTCTAGATTTATGCAGCTTCTGCAGAAACCAGGATCAGGTGTAGTTTTGAGACCCACCCAATAGCACAGCTTTTGTTTTCATGGGGGCATACAATTAACTGCAACCCCAATTTAGTTTGGTCTCAGTGGGCCAGTTGGAACCCCAGCTAGAGGTTGGGGTCTGAGGAGCGCTGGATGGGAAAAAGTCTTGCATGAAAGGCCTCGTGATGCCCCCAAAGGATGGCTGAGAAGCAGAGATTTCATCTTTGTTCATCAAAGGTTTGTCTTTGCACACCCACCCAGCTTCCCACGACTGCAAGACACACTGCGAGATCCCTTGCACACTTCTTCTGCCTAATTGAGGTTTGACACACAGCTTAAGTCTCCTCTTCAGGTCACTTCTGAGGTGAATTGTAGACATTTGTGCTGTGTTGATACCAATTTATGGACAAAGTTATTTGATTCTTCAAATGGTTCCCAGATCCTGTTTACAAATTCTTTTCTGCTCTGGATCAGACGCGTCAGCAGGAGCCAGGACACCTTCCATTGTTCTGGGAGCACACAGCAGCCACCAGCCCAGTTTAGTCACCCAGTTAAAGTGGATTTACCGGTGCTTTGGACTTGCAGCTGCTCAGACAGCCAAAGGATAGCAGTGAATACTGTCTGCATGGGGCACGTTATCAGATAGATCTTTACAACAAATGCCTGCTTTGCTAAGAGAGATGTTTGTGACACTTTGTGCTTTTGTCCTTCCATAAACACAGTGCATTTTATTGAAAACAGCTGGATTTGCACCAGTGTCAAAGAGATTATGGTCTGTGCCCCCTGGTTCTGACAGTTACAGGTGTCCAAGATGGTCAGGAAAGGATTTTTTCCTTTGGAGGTAGAAGATGGATGTGGGAACAGCACTGTATTTTAGACACACGTACAATCTCCTCTACAGGAGTGTCTGGGCACGTTAAAATCTTTTTCACATGGCTTGGTGTTTACTGGTGTCAGAGGTGGACAGCCCCAGAGCAGCTGTTTGGCTCATTAGCTCTCAGACATGGAGAATGTTTGTCCTGGGAACAGTATTTATAACCCCTAAGCAAACCAGAGCCAAGAGATTTCAAAACACAGTTTGTACTTGAAGGGATATCTCTTCTCCCCAACACCCCACTGCAAAAGTTTCTCACTAGTCACTGGGATTACCAAGACAGCAGGGAATTTAGCTGAAAAAAAAAAGTGTATTCTAGATTTTGTAAGCCAATCCTGCTTTTGGTTAGGGTAAAGAAAGAATAACTTTCTGAAAGTGATAGATCTGTGGTGTTACCTGGCCAAAGCAAGTCAAAAATCTGTTCCCATTCCTCTTTTATAAGAAGAAAGTTTGTGCAGTGGGAGAATTAGAGCAGACTGTTTGCTATTGCACTCTTTGATGAAAAGAATTTACAAGAAGGCACAGGTGAGGTTTTCTAAAGTGTTGAAGTGCTGCAGGAGCTGGTTTGCACCACTAAAGCCATTCAGATCTCATCCATAAAAACTTACGAGACAAGACAGAGAAAAAAAGGATTTTCTGCAGAATCGGTCACTTTCCTGTGTTTCCTTTGCCTTCTCACAGATTCAGGTATTTAAAACCTCATGACCCAAAGAAGAACTAATTTCAAATAAACTGGTAAGTGTCTATTTGGAGATCTTCTGACAAGTTTTACAGGGTTCTTAAGAAGCTTTTCCAGTGCCCAGGAGCATGTATTTTCTTTCCCTGCAGAAAAGCAGCAGCTATTTGACATTCCACTCCTCGAGGTGCCCATTCCTGCTGCACTAACACCACGTCTCTGATTTATGATGGATTTATGTGACCAGCACTATCCAAATAAAGGGAGCCCCCAGGCTTTCCCTGAAACATGAATGGCCACAGAATCTCAAAGGCAAGGAAATATCCTCTTTTTTGGAGATGAGAGAAACAACTCTTCAGCAGAAGCTGTGAAGACAAGGTTTGACCCACATCCCTACATTTTCAGTAGCAGCTGGTGATCCAGGGTATTTTCCAACCTTGTGATATATGATTTTTTAATGTGAGAGAACTATCTTGTGGAGAATAACCCTCCATTTAAAACCACTCTATTAAAAACTGAATCTCAAGTCTTTTATACCCTACTCCTTTATTCTAGCCCATTAGGGGCTCACTGCCCCCCTGAGCAGATAGAGACTCCAAATGTCCTTTCACACATGCTGATACAAATGAGAAGCCTCAGAAGACAACACAGCCATGCTACAGTGAAATGGGTGAGGTCATTTTCATGAGACAATCACCACTGAAAATTCCTAGTTTGATTTCCAATCACACAAACTGGTCTGGTCACTTCCCCTTGGCTCCTTTCAGTGCTTCTTGACATGTTCACTACATACATGACTTTTTAACTCTCTGGTGACTCCTCAGGATTAGCAGGAGCAGGATCAGATGGGAACAATCTGCTACTGCTTCACTGGGAGGGATGTGAGTTGCAGTGAGTCTGAGACTAGAAGGCATGATAAATGATAAGGTAGATGGATCATAAGTTCAAATGAGGGATGCTGGAAAAGACTCAAGAAGGAATGAGAAACGAAGCAGAAGATAAAAGTCTGTTTTGGGAAAGTGCTGGTGCCAGCTGGTTGTGTTTCTGCAGCCCAAATGTGGATCTGTATATTTTCACATCAGCACCTGTCCAAGGTGCATGTCTCCTCTGTAGGAAATTTCCATGGCCACACTAATTCACAGCTGCATGCAAAACATTTTGCTGCGTCCCTGGGATGCCTCTAACCCATAAAACACAATTTCAGAGCATGGCTGGAAAATCTTCTCACTTCCCAGGCTGGTCTGTGGTGTTCAGGTGTAACAGGAATGATCTGGTTACTTTGCACAGCTCAGCTGAGAACTACATCCCAGATTTTTATAGATTTAGGCTTTGTTTAGCATTTTCATTTTTACCACAGGACAATCAATTGGCTGCTTTGGATATGGACAAATCTGAAAGTGGTTTCCACATTTACAGTGAGAGAAAACAGCAGCATGCCCTCAGGTCCAAATCTCTCTCAGTTATTCCCATCTCCTGCCTCAATCTAACTTCTGCAAAAGGAAGTCCATCAATCTAAGGGAACATGTATTTATTTCCTATCTGCATGCCATGAGACTCCACAGCAGTGTGCAGAATGGAGCACAAAGGGGACACCTCACACAGCACGGCCAAAGCACCGTGGCCTGACCCAGCTCCTTCTTTCAGTACTTTAATCCCACTGACACTGGAACCACACTCAGTTCTTCAGTCCTCCACTCCTCCAGCCCCAGCCACCTCACACAGCCATCCCTGTGCCTGAAAGAGGAATCACTCAGTAACAACAATCAGTTGAACTCACAATGCAGCAAAAAGAGAGAAAAGCATTTCATGTGACAGAGGCCAAGCCTGCTCCCGTGTCACCTCTGATCACACCCAGCCAGCCTCTTCCTCTCTTTGCTTCATTTCTCATTTTGATAGGTAGCAAAAAAAATTCTATCTTCTAACAAACTGACCTTTCAGCTGAACTTTTCAGCCCCTCCTCATCTTTTGAATCATATCTAAACAATTACACCAATACTGAACATTTCTCTATTCCAAACTTGCACCTTCCAGTCACAAAGCACCTTGCAAAGTTTAAAAGCTTGGCTACAAATCCCCAGGGAAAACAGCTTTCTATTCCTGACCTCAATGCACAAGAGGAGGAACTATGGGACAGAGGAGAGAGGTGACTTGCTCGAGGCCACACAGCGAGTCGAGAGCCGAGCCAAGAGCACAAGGCAGCTCCGCTCACTCCCCGCTCGCAGCTTGAACCAGCCACTGCCTTTTCCTCAGCACAAAGACAGATATTCCAGTGATTGCAGTGAACAAAGAGGGCCCTCTCGGAGCTGCTGGCCACTGCCATGTGTTTCCCTGCTGTCAATGATCATCCATGGGATTCCCAACAAGGACCTACAGTCGCTGGCAACATCTGCCGCAGGGTTTCTCCAGGGGCTGGGGACGAGCTGTTTTTAGCCTTTTGTTTATTTGGACAAGTTTGTTGCTTGCCAAAAGTGCTCCCCCAGTGCACACACATACACACCCCCACGTGCTCTTCCGAGCCAGAGAGCAGGGGACCTTCCATCCCACACAGGCTGCTTTGTAAGGCCGGGCTCTGCAGGAGGCTGTTCCTGCCTTCTCCCTGCAGTTGCCACAGAGTTAAGAGTGAAACGAGGGTCAGCAGAGACGTCAGGAGAAAGGAAGCCTTGTTAGGGGTTGAGTTTGGTCCCAGGAGGGAGCTGCATTTGCTCTCCCAGGCATTATGAAATCAACAAAACAAAAAAAAGAGAGAGATTTATCCTGATCATAAGAAAAGAATGTCCCTGATATTCCCCTTGTCGGCAGCAATACGCCACCCCACACCACAGAGGAAGGATGAGTAAAGCAAACTCTCAGCCCAGGCACCCAATAAAGGGAATTGAGGGGTCCAGACCGAGAGAGCAACCCCAGGATTGTTCCCATTGTGGAGGGTTATGGGTTCTCACTCTGACTTTGAGCTGGAAACAGCTCTAGCTTGTGTTCAGGGTGGTCATTCAGAGCTCATGTTCTGCTGCGGCTGCTGTTCTGCGTGACAAACACAAAGCCCAGGGTAAGTGAAATGACATGTTGGGCTTATTCTTAAAAGCATTAATGTTTAGGGGAAAATAGGAACTTGTACCACTTTGAGCTAAATCTGAACAACAAAGAAAATAAATCAGAACAGGCTTGATGCACATGCTTTTCTATGAAGAAAGTTGTTTATAATACATATTACACTCCAAAATAAATCTGGGATAAACAAAGTTGAACTCTTACTCATCTCTGTCCTTCTTCCTGTGAAAAAGTCTTTCCAAGAGAGAACCAGCCCACCATCTACTCACCTCATAAGCCCTGTTTAACTCCTTGTGAATATCAGCACAGACACTGCAGAGGACAGTCTTCTCCTCATCCTGCATGCTACTCAGCTGTGCTAGTGTTTCCAAACGCTCCTTCCTGTGCTCTGCCAGACAAAATACACCTTTCCCCAAAGACACCAGCACAGCTTGCCTGTGTCCCAGCTACAGATCTCTTCTGGTAGGCACCAAGCACCAGCAACTCCAGTAGAAAGCAGGAGAAGATGAAATCAGTGTGCAGGAAGTGATCAGCACATTTAAAAACCAGGACTTCTCTTCCCTGTATCTACATGCTTGTCTCCCAGAGGTGTTATGAGAAAACCTTTCTGAGTTGCCCAGTAACCACCCAAACGTTGTCACCTGTTGGATCACTAGTCAGATGCACCCAATAATCTGTCTAGGATGATCAGAGAATCCCAGAATTGCCTGGATTGGAAAAGCCCTTTAAACTCATCAAGTCCAACCATGAACCCAACACTGACCAGTCCCCACTGACCCCTGTCCCTCAGCACTGTGTCTACACGACTCTTCAATCCCTCCAGGGATGGGGACTCCACCACTGCCCTGGGCAACCCCTTCCAATGCCTCAGAACCCTTTCAGCAAAGAAATTCTTCCTCACATCCAATCTCAACTGCCCTGGGCACAACTTGAGGCCATTTCCTCAAGAGGGACAGGGATCTTCTGGAAAGAGTCCAGCAGAGGCCACAAAGATGATGCTCAGCCTGGAGAAGAGAAGATTGAGAGGGGATCTGATCAATGTCTGTCAATATCTGAAGTGTGGGGGCCAAATGGATGGGGCCGGGCTCTTCTCGGTGGTGCCCAGTGACAGGACAAGGGGCAATGGGCACAAACTGGGACACCAGAAGTTCCACACAAACTTCAGGAAAAACTTCTTTCCTGTGAGGGTGCCGGAGCCCTGGGCCAGGCTGCCCAGAGAGGCTGTGGAGTCTCCATCTCTGGAGATGTTCAAACCCACCTGGACACTTTCCTGTGTGACCTGGTGTAGGGACCCTGCTCTGGCAGGGGGGTTGGACTGGATGATCTGCTGAGCTCCCTTCCAACCCCACCAGTCTGTGATTCTGTAAATAGTGGTTTAGAAACTGAATGGCTGGGAGACTCAAGCCAAATCAGATATGGGGCCCTGGGGATACTGGTCATAACTCCAGTGAGGATGTGCAACTATTACTCAAATTAATCCTGACTGCTGCTTTTCCTAAGGAAGCTGCATCCAGCAGGGTGAGGAGCATTTCTGCACCCCCCAGAGACCACCAATTCCATGTCCTAACTAAGCTGATCATTCCCCACCTGCCTCTTTGCAGCTGCCTCTCGGAGGGATGTCCTGGAGCCCCGGCACTCGGAGCACGGCGGCCTGCGGGGATGACACGTTCCTGCTGGGGAGCAGTGGGGAGCCGGTGAAATCATCCAAGCTAAGTGGCAGGATCCCAGCAGGAGGGAGTCCTGTGATCCCTCTGCTTTCATAAGCCAGGGAGAAAACACTCCCCCATCGTGTTCTTTTTCATCAGCAGACAAACTTCTGGAAAACAGACCCTTTTCAATTAGATGCCCACACGTGGATTTAGGAATCTGGGCAATCAGGTTTGTAAATGTTTAGGGCAGGATTTTTCAAAAGCATTTGAAGCACATGCTTGTGAAAAAATCCATCTTCTAGCAGTAAAGACCTCAAAGTGCTGTGGAAATGTTCTTTAATTAGTGCATTTGTACAATTTGTGAGGTTGAATTGTTTCCTTAGCCCTGTTTTTCAGATGGGAAAGCCAAGGTACAAATGAGGCAGCATGTTTCCCAAGGCTATATAGCGTGCTAGTGCCCGAGCCAGAAACAGACCCTACTGCTTCTGACTCCCAGTTTCTTGCTCTAATTACCAGAAAATTCCTCTCCTCCATGGCACAGCCAACTGGTTCCAATAATCAATCCAAGCTGTTGCAAAGATCAAGTCCATTTCTTCCCCTGCTTAACCCAAAAAAACATTTAATTTTCAAAACACAGGTTTGGCTTTTCACCAGAAAAAGGATTTGTTTTTCATTATTCATCTGGGTTTTGGGGTTTTTTTTCTCTCTCTTTTTAAAAGCCAAACATTCAATCACTCCATTCAATATAGAGCTCCTAGGCTAGAAGCACTGCAACTATCATTACCCTATAAATCTTCATTATTCTTACTATAAATAATACTTCTGCATTTTTCATTTTGTTATTTTTATGACTAAATATGGCACCTTTAGCAAACCTCAAAATGCTTTCCAAAATTAAGAAGATTGAATCAAATCCTGTAGTCTTTATTTCTGAGAAGCCAAAGAATACCTGGTAAACTGCTTCAGAGGATTTTAAATAATCTCAATTTTATCTTCAATACCAAGAACACTCAAAGAGGAGAAACTGGTTGGGTTGAAATTTAAAAACCAAAAAAACACACACAAAACCTTTGCTGCAAAACTCAAGCCTATGAAAACCCTCACCTACTGAGCCTTCAGGCTGAAAAAGAGGGAACTTCTACTTTCTTTTAAGTTTGTCAGCATTCACTAAAACAAGAGCATGCTCAAGAAAAAATGTTCTCATTGCATTTCTGTCCCAGTACCAAGACCTGCTGAAAACCTCTCAAACAGAAATAAGAAAACTCCAGTTTACTTCTGGAATCATGCTACCCCAAGCCAAAAAATTCAGATAACAAGGTTTGATCTTCTTTAAACTTAGGAGAAAACTCTTCAAGATTCACAACCTAATTCCCTGATCTATATTTGTTGGAATCAGAAAAGCAATCTAAATGTTTGACTGATTTCTCTGAAATTTTTAGTGATCAACCATCTCTAAGAAAGAAGCTCTTGGTAAACTGTACTGGTGGCAAACAAGAAAAGATGGAAGTGGCTACAGGCTGAAATAATCAGCTCAGTTGACCTCTTTGGAGCAGAACACAACCCCCAAAATGGGTCCTGCTCCATCAAATCCAGAGAATTTCAGGCATTTATAGCATTTACTACATCAAGAGATCAGCCTCACAGATTTAATATACCCTGCAGCAGCCAAATACACAGGTATCTCATCCTGGAAGACGTGTGAATATCATCTTCCTTCCCCTCACTCATTCATTAGGATTGATTTGTTATTTTAAAATACAAGGTTCAGATCCTTAGAAAATTCCCTTGAGAGAGAGATCATCTACCTAGCAATTGGAACTGGGATGGTCTCATTCACAGGAATGGCCAGGTTTTGGTTTATTCTGGTTTATTCTGGTTTATTCTGCACAGTTGATTCCAATGCTGCATTGTAATCCTGAAAAATGACTGGAGATTGGCACATGGACATTGCTGCCAGCCCCTTCCCTGTACACACACATCTCCCTCCCCTTCAAATCTGCTGCTCCTCCATGTCACTGAATCTTGTTCTAAGCACAGAGGAAGAGCAATCCTTCCCACTCCCAAAGAAACAATCCAGTCACCCCACCTGCATTATCAAGCATATGGATATCACATGCAGGGCGTCCTCTGATGGATTTAGAAAAACCACACACAAATTCCCATGGGAAGCCTCCTGCCTACTAAGAAGAAACCTTTTGTAAAAACCTCACTGAAATGTGCTTTGCTGGAAGTTCAGCAGCCTTCCCATCCTGCCCACAGCAGAGTTAGAGGAGAACTGATTCAGCCCTCTTACCTTTCACTTATTGGAAGACTGTCCTTAGCAAATCCTACACTTTATCTTGGATTTCTGGATTTAATAAATCCAGTTCCTTCAGCTTCCTCCCTAGGTGCAGAGTTTTAGACCTCTGGTTGTTCTTCTTGCTCTCCTTTGGTCTCCAGTGTGTTCTTCTCTTCCTTAGTGCTCCAAGCTGGGAGCACTGATGCCTACCAGAGTGGCATGATTAATTACCCCCGTGTCTCACATGACTTTCCTGCTAATACATGCCAAAATAAAACTAGCCTTTTTTTACAAAGCACCAACTGTTAAATCATATTCAGTTTGTGGTCCACTAAAACCTCCACATCCTTCTGTGCTCTGCCATTACTAAGCTATTTCCCAACCCCTGGTTTATAAACACACTCTGCTTTTCCTTGCTGTTGGAACAGTGGTCTAGAACCTGATAGACATTTTCTGTATTTGTAGGAAGAGGATGAACTTGGCACCTGCAAGACCAACAAGGGGGAAGGCTCTAACACAGTAACATACAGTACTGAAGACAGAAAAACTATTTGAGTCAGTTTCAAGCTCAAGCTAAAAATAGCAAATTCAAATTAAAATCTCCCAGGCCAGATTCTCATGCTCAAAAAACATTAATTTTAAAAGCTGGGACCACTCCTAGGAGGTACTGAGTGACTCTTAACTCCAGTCAAAGTTACTGAGAGTTGAAAAAGCTCTAAGGCTCACAGGATTGGACCATTCAACAGGCTAAAATCCTAGTGACCAGCTAAGAAACAGACTGCCAGCACTGCCCAGTCCTGAGGGTGCTCAAGGATCACCCCTCCAGTGCATTCCAGTCAATGCCAATCAGAATTTACTCAGCAGTTTTCAGGACCAAGTTCCTACATCAAGAAATCACGAGTGACCCAGCAGAGGTGACAAGAAACACAGATGTTGTGGCTGCTGGCTACTGACATCCTCACACAGGACAGAGAAATCCCTGTGTCTTCCTGTTATAAGCTGCTGCCTTTTTGCCAGTTCACAGATTTTTAAAGGAGAATAAACAGTTTTTCAGGTAATAATATTCTTCTGGCAGTGTTTTTGCTCTGTCACAAGGTTAGGTGCATAAACAGCACTGAATATAAAATTCTTACCTTCTCCTGGGCCAACACTATCACATGATCTTGGCTTCCTTCTGTGTTTTCATTGCCCAACATCCATCTCTGTGGATTATCCCAGGAAAAGCAAGTTCTGTATTACTGAGCTGGAAGGAAGAATGGAAAGGAGTTATTAAAGGTACTGGACTCACTTCATCAAAAGACAAACTACTGGCTTTGAGTAATTGTAAGGTAATAACAGAGAATGAGCAACGACTTTGTGGGCTCTGCAAAGCAGAGCTCAGTGGTAAGCAGTGGATTAATTACCATGTTATATAAAAAACAACCCATCCTGAAAGCTGACACCTGAAAGCCAGTCTCAGCAGGGACTCCAAAGAGGGCAAATTTGCAAAAGACCAGGATGCCAGTGACACCAAGGCACAAAAAGTGCTACTTGACAACCTAACTTCTTTATTCAACACTTATCAGCTGTGGGTCTTGCTAGCTGTCTCGATTTTATGCCAGATTTTGCAATGTTGAAGGGAAGAGCTTGGAAAAATGACCTGAGGGTGCCCTAGGGACTCAAAAATCAGAAAACAAATAAATCAAACTGTAAATATGTTTTCAATCTCATGATTCTTGCACACCCATGATTGCTGAAGAGTTGATATTCTAGAGCAATCAGTACTGGCCATGCTGCAGAATGATGATGGAGAGACAGATCCTGCCTAGCATGAAGATTAAGGATTTTCACAGATTCCTGCAGAAATGTAGCAAGGATCAATGTTCATTACACTTCTCATCCCCAGGGAATAGCAGAGTGTGTTACTTTTTGTTCTCCTCCCGGTCGGTTTCACACATTAGTCACTGAAATGAGAATGCTCCAGGGCAAGATTTAAGTGAACAGTTCACATGTTGCTTCAGAAGCAGTTCCAGAGGGTTGGCTCCATCGCCTGGTGCTGCTCTCATCCCACTATAAGGATGCCCGATGCCACCACCACCTGAAAACCCCAAGCCAACAACCGGTGGCCTTCTGCTGCCCTCTCACGGACTGCAAACAGCAGAGCAGCAACACCTCTGCTCGCAGGGACCCAGCAGCCAGAGACGCAATAAATAGTCTGGAGGGTTTGAAGTGTCCCTGTCACCATCAGCTGGATTTATGGCATGCTGCAGGGACTGCAGAACCCCAGCCAGTGCTTTAGCAGCTCTGCCTCATGTTTGGCTTCCCATAAGCGGGTTCAGGGTTTACCAAGTGCTGAGTGACGCTGCAATACCGACCAGCTCACAAGCAAGCAGCCCTCGGTGCTCCGGAGCCGCTCATCTCCACTCCATCATACCTAGTGGTCTCCTTTGCTCCAGGAGCTGCCACCCTTGCTGCCAAAGGCCTGAGGGAGTAAACAGGAGAAGAGGGAGGATTACACTGTACCAAATCCAACCCCCCACACTGGGCTGGTGACCCCAAAGACTGAATCTCCTGCCTGACAAGTGAAGAGGCGGTGGTGTAAGCTCCGAGCTGGGGGCAGCCCTGCTTTGGCTGGGATTCAGAGCACAGCTTCTGCCCTGTTGGGTGGAGAGGAGTGGGGATTATGGACCCTCACAAACCTCCTCGTCCCAGGAAACCACACTGAGCCTTTGGCCTTCTGAAGTTGCCAACAAGTGTCTGACTTTGTAAACCAGCCAGCACCCACAGCAATGGTCTGAGTCACACGTTCACAGAGTCCCAGCATTGCTGAGATTGGAAAAGCCCTTTAAGCTCATCGAGTCCCATCATGAACTCAGCACTGACCAGTCCCCACTAACCCCTGTCCCTCAGCACTGTGTCTATACAACTCTTCAATCCCTCCAGGGATGGACAACAGAGAGCTGAAAAACTTCCACACAGCTGATTTCAGCACCTCCAACTCTTGCAAGAAAGATTTGGAAGAGATGACCAAAGTGCTTTTAAAACACCACAACAGTAGGAATGCTACCCTTCTGCTACACCAAATTATTTGGGATGCACAATGAGTTTCCATGATACTTATGCAGAGCACAGCACAGGCTCGGAGACCTCTGTATGAAGTAAATTAATTCTTTTCTTCACTTAAAAGCTTTGTGATTTTTTTTTAAGGCAATCCCATGATGCGTGAGGGTCTGGGTTGTCAGCTGGGAGTGTTAAAATGAATTCAGCCCCCATTTCAGACTTAGAAAACGCAAGGATCTTTTAATTAGGAAATTTAGGGGTTGTTGTATTTGTCTTTTTGCACATGAAACTCTGGAGTACACAACAGGTCTCATTTTCTTGCCCCATTAAAGGAGCTGGAAACTCACTGTCCCTTTCCAGAAGAAGCCGAGATCCTCAGCCATGAGGGATTCCAGGATCAGAGGTGTCGATGGGGACCCCAGCCCCTCTCCAGGCCGGGCAGGCAGCTTGCCTCGTTGTTTTTCCATCCATTTTAAGACACAGGGCTTCTCCTGGGGCTGACATCTCCTCCCTGCCCTGGCTCCCTGCCTCACCCCGGTGCTCCTGACCCAGAGGGTCTCTCCTGTCCCCCACCCCAGTCCTCACATGGCCTCACCCAGCCTTGACCTGCTTTCCTGACCCACCTTGCCTCATCCATCCCACCCTCCATCCCACCCTCCATTGCCCCTCAGCCCCTTCCTCCTCCCACTCCCCAGCCCTGGACCCCTCATAGACCCCTCATCTCACCCCGTCCACCCAGTCCTACCCCTCACCTCAGGCCTCCTCACTGCCCCACCGGCCACCTCCTCGCAGTCAAAACCTCCTCCCAGCGCCCCAAAACCTCCTCTCAGCGCCCCAAAACCCAACCCTCCTCCTCCTCCCCCTCACACCCGCCTCCATCTTGAGCCCCCCCTCGGTCTGCGCCTCTGGCGCTCCTCCTGCCGCCAGGGGGCGCTGCCGCGGGCCGGGGCTCCCGTGGCGGCGGGGGCGCCGCTCTCTCCGCCCGCCGGGCGCCGCGGAGGAGGCGGCGGGGCAGCGCGGCGGCGGAGCGGGCCCGGGGCCCGGGGCTCGGCGTGAGGCGGCGCCGGCGGCGGGAGCGGGCTGAGCCGGGAGGCCAAAGCCCGCGGCCCCGCTAAGCCCGCCCCGGGGCCTGCGGGAGCAGCATGGCCGCCAGCCTGTGGATGGGGGACGTGAGTGTCCGGCCGGGACCCGCGCGGGGCTTTGTGAGGCGGGCAGCGGGGCGGCGGGAGGCGGGAGGGCAGCGGCTGCGGCGGCCGGACTCGGGGCGACGGCGGGCTGGGGCGCGCTGACCGAGTGACTGACTGACTGACACCCTCACACCGACGGACACCCTCACACTGACACCCTCACACCGACACCCTCACACCGACTGACTGACACCCTCACACCAACTGACACCCTCACACCAACTGACACCCTCACACCGACTGACACCCTCACACTGACCGACTGACTGACTGACACCCTCACACTGACACCCTCACATTGACTGACTGACTGACACCCTCACACTGACTGACTCACTGACACCCTCACACCGACGGACACCCTCACATTGACTGACTGACACCCTCACACTGATTGACTGACTGACACCCTCACACTGACTGACTGACACCCTCACACCGACGGACACCCTCACACTGACTGACACCCTCACACTGACTGACGACACCCTCACACACTGACACAGCCTCACGGACCCTCACACACTCTGACACACGCATAAACTCCCGAGCTGACTGACACTCTCACGCACACACTCCCATGCATGCTGGCAGGCTCACGCAGGCTGACAGACACCCTCACTCAGGCTGACACACACCCTCACACATGCTGACACACCAGCACACACTCAGAGTCACTAACCCCAGCACAGCAGGCACGTTCAGGGGCAGTTACACACTCACAGACACAGTCAGGCACACAACCCCCCGCACAGAGTGACCCTTGTTGCCTGACCACAGCCAGGGTCACACGCACCCCATGGCACTTACACCAGTGTCCTGTGCTGCCTGTGCTCACGCTGGCGGGCAGGCACACTCGTGGACACTGACACGCTCACACTTTGCTTATCCTCTTACACACTCACTTACACACTCACTAGCCTGTACACTCACATGCTTCTCGGGCTTATATGCTGGTTTATTTGCTCACATGCTTGTAGGCGCTTAGGTGTTCACGTCCTACGCTCTAAGGCACTTACACGCTCACACTCGTGCTGCTGGGCTGACACGCTCGTGCCACGCTTGCAGACGCTTACACGTACTTGTACTCACATGCTTGTGTGCTCTAACCAAGAGCATCCCTCACACGTGCACACATTTGCACTCTCCTACACGCACACACACTCATAAGCACTTACACACCCGAGTATTTCCCGCATGTACACCTGGCAGCTTCTTCACTGTGGGGGTGCTTCTTCACTGTGGGGTGTCTCTTGCTGCCTGCTCACATGCACGCTGTGGGCACACTCACAGTGATACACACCCCACAGTGTCCCTCCTTGGCTGGCCTTCACACACGCTGCCTACACCCTCGTACTCCTGCACCCACGTCCCTCACCGCTGCCCGCTGTGCACGCTTCCACACTCGCTCACGTGCGCATGCTCACACCCCGCGTATTCCGGTGCTTTGCCACCCACACCCCTGCATGTGCGTGCTCACGTCGTGCTGTAGTGTCTGCACACTGCCTGCCATGCTTTTGCACACTCACAGATACGATCCCACCGCCGCATCATAGCGTCCTCGCTCCTGCCACGTGCTTGTGTCCACCTGCACGTGTGCACAGACATCCACGTGCCATCACAGTTCCCATGGTGCCTGTTCCTTCCACACACACCTTTCTCCACTCACACCAGCACATTGCACAGTCCCGCTTGCACACTCATGTACACCCTGTAGCCTTCCTCAGCCTCTCGCAGGTGTGTGTACACACAGCCCAGCATGTCACTGAGGATCCCACTGGCTGCTTCTCCCTCATACACACGCTTGCACCAGGTTTACCATTGCACTGCACACACACACTGACACATCAGGGAGGCTTCCACCACCTGCCACTCATGCAGAGTCCTTTTCTCTTTACCTGCACAAAGGTTTATCTACCACCTCTCCACCATCTTCTTTTCAGTCACCTCTCTCACAAGCAGGCCGCTGCTCTTTGAAACACACACGCACATACCCAAGCAACGGTCACCTGTTGCCTTTACGAGCCTGGCTCTCCTGTACCCACACACCCCACAGGATCACCCTTTGCCTGGCATGTCTGTGCAGAGCAGAGTTCCCTTCTGCTTCCAGCACGTGTAACCGAGTTATTTCTGCTTCACACTCACACCTCTGCAGAGCCTCTGCCACCTTTTGCACGTGCGGGTGCAGCGTGGTTACCTGCTCTCAGATCCTGCACGAGCCTGCACCTTCTGTCACACACACGAGTGACAGAGCCACCCGGTACCTGACAGACCCACGGACATACTCGAGGGCAGTTGGTTACCACGAAGCCGTCTGTCTCACTCACACACCTGTAGAGATGGAGCTGTACATGCTTCCCCCACACCCCAGCCTCGTGTTAGTGCTCCCCATCAGTACATGGATTTCACAAAACCTTCATTTCTGTGAGTTCCCTCCTCCCCATTCTCATGCACAGACACTTCCTTTCCCTCAGCACCTTCATCATTTCCTGGTCCAAATCTCAGTGCCGTTTCCTACTGTTCAGTCGCTCACACCATACAGCCACCTGCCCTCCAGCGTGTTCACTCACCCACTGCCACTGCCCTGCACATCACACACGCTCTGACACTCACAGTGCCACCCTCACCTGTGACATTAACACGGTCAGTGCACCCATGTGCAGCACAAAGCACAGACCTCCTGCAGGACACTGTTAGAAGTTTCCCCTCCAAGTCCTGCCCTGGCGGGTTGGCCACAGCTCTGCCAACCCCTGCCCCATCTCACCAGGGGCTGTGTGACCTGACATGTGCCACCTGTTTGTCATTGCACCTCGGGCTGTGCCTCACCTGCGTACCGATAGCGCTGGCCCAGCCCTCCAGCGAAGGAGCCTGCCACCTCCTTCCCCCTGCTCCGCGTAGCGAACAACGCTCAGTTTGTTGCTGTATGTTTCTGAGTGGCTTTTGTCCTTCTGTGAAAGCTCCCTGTTCTCTGAAATTCATGCTGTCTCTTGGGTTCCACTTTGCAGACTGTTGAGCCTGGTTCATGCATGCCTGCTGGTTTTGAGTGGCATCGACCCTCTTAAATGAGTCTTCTTTTTGAAGTGTAAGGGTAAAATACTTCTCAATAATGTTTTAACTGCTGAGGGTGACATTGACACATATATTCTCCTTTTTGTAGATGCTTTGATCTAACTTCTTTTTTTTTTTTGCTTTTTTTTTTGCTTTTATAGCTGGAGCCCTATATGGATGAAAACTTTGTTTCAAGAGCCTTTGCCACCATGGGAGAGCTCGTACTGAGCGTAAAAATCATTCGAAACAGGTTGACAGGGTAACTGTTTATGCTTGTTCTCAGTCTGTTCTAGCAGCGCAGTTGGATTGAACCATTTGCCCTCTGCCCATCACTCTAGTCCTGTCCATGGGATGGTGATTTTTCCCTTTGAGCTTTCCACCATTGCTGCCAGCAGTATGGGTCTATTGATGATAGCAATGGAGAGGACAATCCCCATCCACACACCAGGGTTTGGCCCTCATCATTGCAGTGCTTCAGCACTCATTCAGAGTGATGTATGTATGCCATACAGTCCCTGTGGGAACTACACCTCCAGGCTGAAGGCTTCAGTGATTAGTCTGTGTTAATTGTTGCACTAGTGCAGCTACATGATGCTGGCAGAGGTGGGAAGTCTGCCTTTAGAAGGAGCCATATGAGGACCTTTTGAGTTAATTTGAAATAAAATGAGTGACCATACACAGAATAAAGCAGTTTCATATTCTTATAAATGTTGTCATTTCAGTTTTCAGTTGTTTAAGCTTGGGTAGGAAAATTTATATAGTCAATGGAAGTAGGAAGTAAACTAATTATGAGCAAAACTATTTTATATATGCTTATGTTGATGTGACTTACTGGTAAGTAGGGGCAGTCTTTTTACTTGAGATCCAAGATTATTTTGCTAGCTTCTTTTTGGTAGCTAATGTTTATACTTTGAACAAGAAATTGTTCTAAGTATTGCAACTATCACAAATTTCCTACCAGTTATCTAAAAGTATAATATTCCTCCTCAAATGTGTTTTAAATCTGAAATCTTTCTCTCTCCCCTCCTGTGTCTATGTTCAGAATTCCAGCAGGCTATTGCTTTGTAGAATTTGCAGATCTAGCAACTGCAGAGAAATGTTTACACAAAATCAATGGAAAACCGCTTCCTGGTGCTACACCGGTAAGTAAATGAAATCAGCCAACTGGGAAAACACAATTGGGAAGGAATAGATAGTGTATAATCTGTATTTTGAATGATTACAGACAACTTCATCATTAGCAAACTGGGATTCTTCTTTTCTTTAGAGTTAAATTAATGAACATAAATCTATTAATGTTCTTGCTCAGAAAACTGTTGGAAAAAATACTAATTTCTGTGTGAATGTCTGGATAAAATCCAGGGATAGAAATGTTGTATTTCTGGGCGTTTCTCCTGGTACCAAAGTTGGACTAATAAAACACTAGAGAAGAACAAGGGAAGATAGATGGAATATGCCCACCACAGTCCTTGGGTCTCTCTTTGTTTGTAGTCCCCTATGGATTTGTTACAGTGTGTATCTTGTTATATATGTACAGGGAGAACTTGCAAGTTCACACTGAGTTTTGAGTTACTTTGATTTGCAAGAGAACCACGACTTTGAGGCCTGACATTACTCTTGGCCTTTAACAAACAAAAGTTATTCCAACTTGTTGACAGTGGAGGAAGAGCTAGGCCATTGTATAACTGCAATGTCTTGGATTCACAAAAGCTAGGTAGTTGGGAAGAGGAGGAGGAAGAGTCACAGAGGCTAATTTTAGGATGTTGACTCGAATGTGTAGTAGATTAAAACAGGACAGCTGACACAGCTGTCCCTTGTAGCCACTAAAGTTGGCTGCAGTAGCTGGGATGACTGGTTCATAAAGCATCTCTAGAATCACCTCAGTTACAGTGTGATATAGTAAGGTACCTCCATGCCTATTTTGGTGTAGTTAATACTCTGAGTAGGAAACTGGGACGTTCAGGTGGTGTTCTTTGACCTAGCTGGTCAGCCTTCCTGAGAGGCAGGGGTAGATGGGAGGCCTGGAGGGATCTGTTCACCTGTCCTGTTTAATGTGTCCTTACACTGCAAATCAGAGCCTGCAATTAAGGGAAGCTAATCTTCCTAGCTGCCTTCTCTAGTCACTACAGAGAGAAAGGGAGCAGCTCTTGCAAGGAGTAATATAATAATTGAAGTTTGGTTTCGGGAATAGCCACAGTGTAATTGAAAATGTGGTTTGTGTAGAGGGATGATTTACATAACACATGGAGAGAATTACAGATGTCAGTCAGAGATCCCATGTAGGCAGCTGAAATCAGTGCACTCAGCAGGCAGCTCTCCAGCTCCTCTCTTAGGTTTAGATACTTTTTCTCTTGTTTACAGAAAGCTGCATGTGGCTCACTCTTTTATTTATTTTTAAATCCTGAATCAGCCAAAGGAATAACAGAGAGCCACGGTGCTGTTGCTGTCTTTGTTTCACAGAATTAGTGTCCCCAGCTCTGAGAGTGGAAGTACTCTCAGGTCTCTTATTTATTTTAAACCCCAAATATTATGATGAAGAGTGAAATCCAAAAAAAAACAAACCAGAAAGTGCTTCAAAGTAGAGTCTAAATTTTGTGTTAGGTTGTGAATGGTCCACAGAAAGTTGTGCACCTCTGTGCAGCAGTGAGTGTGCAAACACACTAGGAACATGTTTATAGCCTAGAGTTAAGTCTTTGCTCTATTTCCCAAGAATTATTTACCCTGTCTTTTGAGGGAAAAAAATACATCCTACAAGGTGCAGTAGGTTTGCTTTCTTTGGTCAAATTCCCTTTGAATTCTTCCTGTGCCACTGTGTAGCGCAGAGGGTTATCCGCTTTGGAAGCCTGTTGGGAGGTAGAAAAGTTGTTTTGAAGCCCCTCAAGCTGACAAGGGAATCCAGCTTAGGTCTTCCACTCTCTGGGAGAGTTCTGACACCAGTATTCCTGTACTCTAAAGGAGTGCAACCCTTTGCTTCCTCCTCTGTCAGACATGTTCCAGAAGCAAACAGCAATCTCCGTCGCACTCTGCGGTGAGCTGCTTGGGTCATTGTGTGCTAAGCATCAAGTAAGAGTGTCCATGAGATTTAGATCCTTGGGATTTTGAGGCAGAAGATCAGGTGCTCCTTAGATCTTGGTCTAGACTTAAATGTGAGTTGGGCACAAGTTGCTGAACCCTGGTAGGACAGAGGTGGGAAGTTCCAGATGTGCTAGTGGGCACAAATCTAAGCTCTTGGGGAAACTTGCTGAAAAAGAAAATCAGGCACAAAGTTGAGAGAGGCCTCCTGTGTCCAGTGACAGGTAACTCTAAGAAAAACCTTCATTTTGAATCTTACTGAATGAGTACATCATCCAGAGCAGAGTATTTAGCAATACTTCCAGACCCAGGGATTGATGCCATTTGCCAATGTGACAGATTCTGGTCTGTCAGTAAATCACAAATGTCCAACAGTCTGTGCTGTCATTTCATTTTAAGACCTTAAAAATTAGAAGTCATTTAATATTTGTTGTTAGTTCCTGTTTTCCTCAAAGACTCATAAATTGGATGCTATGTAAAGTTCACCTCTCTTTCACTAGGATTCTAAACCATTGAAACAAAGACAGGCCACACCTCTTGGTGCAGGTTATTTGCTGATGTTCATTATTAGAACTGTACTGAAGTAAAATTAAAATGTTGTCCTTGGTACTGTAACTGGCTGGCCTGATGGCACTGAATGTCTGTCAGCATTCAGAAAGTTGTGTACAGTAAGTTTATTGTATTTTTTGCTAATTGTTTGGATTCACATGAGAATGTTTGAATGGATGGATTCATTTTTTGCCTCGTTTCAGGCAAAGCGATTTAAATTGAATTATGCAACGTATGGAAAACAGCCCGATAACAGGTAAACACTCAATATTCAAGTCACTTTTGCCTGCTTAATGTCTCATCTTCCATTGCCTTGCAAAGAGGATTCAAAATAGGTAAACTCACAAGTTCCTCATTGCCAGGTAAGATGTACAGCTGACAAATTTAGATAGGAGAGCATTCATGAGATGCATACAACTAAAATTTGTACCATTTTGTCCAGCAGTGCCAGATCACTAAATCCCATAATTAAAAATGTAGATGACATTAAACTGCCTTGGCACAGGCTGTAGATATTTGTAACTCTGTGGTGTGTTAGCACTTTCTGTGTACCTGTGGGTGCATCCCATCAGAGTGCTACAGGATGCCATGAATGTGTTCAGCACTTAAAGATAAATGTGGTGGTTTCACACCACCTGGCTTAACTGGCTGGAGAAGCACAACAGTCAGCACAGAGAGAGCAGGGTGCTCCCAACTGCCCGTTTCTCCATCAGAAGGTGTGTGAGGAGACACTCGGGCTAAACTAGGGCGTGTACGAGGGTGAAAGCAACAGGTGAGTGTCTGAAGTCACAGAATCATCCAATGTTGTGAGCTGGAAAGGACCCACCAGGATGTTGGAGTCCAGCTCCTGTCCCTGCACAGGACAATCCCAACATTCACACCATGTCCCTGAGGGCCTTGGCCAAATGCTGCTGGAATCTTGTCAGGCTTGGGGCCATCAGCACCTCCCTGGGGAGCCTGTTCCAGTGCTCCACCACCCTCTGCCTCAAGAACCTTTTCCTCATGGCCAACCTCCCCCTCCCCTGCCACATCTTCCTGCCATGGCCTCTGCTCCTGGCGTATACAGCTATAAAAGCAGCATTCTTGAAGCCTTCCCTTGTATACATTATGTTGAATTGTAGATGTTAGAACACAGAAGAGATCTTTTTATCAGCCCTACTTTTTTTTTATCATACAGGTGCATTTTTATGTCCTTGCTTTGGCAGGGGGGTTGGACTAGATGATCTCCTGAGGTCCCTTCCAATCCCTACCATTCTGTGATTCTGTGAAAACAACTCAGTCCTGTGGTTTTATGAGGGTGGTGTTAGTCATATCTCAACAGGGATCTTTTTATTTTAGATTATTATTTATGATCCTTTTTAGATATTAAAAAAAAAACCTTTTTAGGTTAGAATCAAGGCACAACAGATGGGACTAAGAGTGAGATTGACATTGGTAACTAACTCTTATAGTTCCATTTGCTCTGTATTTCCAGCCTTTCTGATTCCAGCAGCTCTCCCCATGAGTCTTTAGCAGAGGGAGGATAACTTAGACTGCCTGTCAGTTTGATCCTTTACCTTTTGTATGGCACAGCAGATTTGTCAGAAGTGTCTTTAACATATTTAAACTTTCTATTATCAAAGTATCTCACTTGTACATTATAATTTAAGATCAATATATTGGAAATAGCAAAGCTGTCAATGAGACATGAATGTTTTCTTGCCCTGTTAGAAATCCAGAGAGATCCTGTGAGAACTAAAAAATTAAATCATCTTTAAATCAAAAGCAGTATGGAGTAGGTGAGTTGCACTGCTTGAATTCACTTGGAAAAGCAGTGTCAATAAAAATTTTAGTCACCTAAGCTACTTAACTGGTGACACTTTAAAGTGTCCATTAAATGGTCCTTTAATACCCCTTTTCTCTGTAGTCAAATGTTTAAGCTAAATGTCAGCTGTCACTCAACAAGCCTCTATTTTTTTGTGTAATTGTACTTAAGAAGTTTTCTTTTGATTTCTTTAGTCCAGAATATTCCCTTTTTGTGGGAGACCTGACTCCTGATGTGGATGATGGCATGTTATATGAATTTTTTGTTAAAGTTTATCCATCGTGTAGAGGTGGAAAAGTTGTTTTGGACCAGGCAGGAGTATCCAAGTAAGTCATCTTTTATTCATTCTTTTCTTTCACTTCACATGCAACAACTGAAAAGATATAAAACAGCAAGGGAAAAAAGAATAGTTCTATCAGTTTAGATTTTAGTTATTTAAAAATACAACCTTCTTGGATATTCAGTCTGCAGCATGCTTGGGTTTTGATAGTCACCACAACGTATTGTCACTCCTCTGTCAGCGTGCTGGCAGGGGTTATGTACTTCTGAAAATGCTGAAAAAAGCCTAAGTAATCTCAAAACTCTCTCTCCTTGGACTTCCAGATGGAATTGTGCTTTTGCAGTCTTCAGGCTATTGAGTGTAAGCTCCTGTGAAAGCTTTGCAGGTTTTTGTTTCGAATAGGGTAGGGCAACCAAAGCTGTGATTCATTGTCATCAGGGACTTAGTAGCTGCCTTGTTAATCTTTACTGGAAATGTCTCACCAAAACAGATGTGAAAAAGTTGATTTTCTTAACATTATTAGAACATTTTCTAAAGAGCACAAAATGAAACTGTATTTTCTTAGAAGAGGGACCAGTTGATCAGCATCCTTAGAACAGAATATGGCTTCAATGAAACACAATATTCTGATAGAATTCCAATGAGAATATTGTGACAAGGCTTCGAATAGAGCTGTACATCTCCCCTCTTTCTCACATAAGGTTTCTCAGTCTTAGGCATGTTGGTTTGAAGGAACCTCTGGAGGTTTCTGGTCCAACTTCCCACTCTGAGCAGGACTGCTGCAACACTAGACCAGGTCAGCTATGAATTGTGTCACCTGGAAAACCTCCCAGGATGGAGATAATACAACCTGTCTGGGCAGCCTGTTCCAGTGCTGTGCTGCTTCCCTCGTAGTGAAGTTGTTCTTCACGTCACTCTCTGGCTGTTAAGTACTCATATGCTGTTACTGCCACCTCACCTGAGAGTGACACTGCTGGCATGGGCTTCAGGTGCCACCTCCTCCTCCTCAGAGGTGTAAACCCAGCAGTTCCTTTTTTGCTCTACCTGCTTCAATCTCTGCCTACAAAAGAGGTGTTGGGTGATGCAGGTTGGGCCATTAGTTGGGGTTTGGGAGCTGTTCTGAAGTGCAGACCTCAGGGAAAGGAATTTGTGCTAGCTTGGGCAGTGGGGAAGGAGCAAGGACCTCAAGGCCTGTTGCTGGGAAGAGCCCAGCTCTCTCCCCTAGCAGTGCCGGCGTGTTGCTGCCGGGGCTTTGTTGTGACTTGTGCTGTTACTCAAAGCTGAAGCAACTGCAGGTGTTAGTGTGATGTGAGAGAGGAACTTGGGGCTTGTGGACATGCCTGGTGAAGCCCTGGTCCTTCCAGCCAGGGCTGGTAGATCAGGAAAGCCTCCTCCCAGTACCTCCTGTCCAGGCAAGAGAGGAGCTTGGAGCCTGATGCCATAGTGCTGTGCCTGCTTCTTTGCTTTCTGCTGAGGGTGCAGGCTTAGGGGCTTGTCCTAACTGCTGAGCCAGGACAGAATGTCTGCCAGGGTGGTCCTGGCCACAAAGAAATTATTTCTTGGTGGGTTTTCTTCTGTACTAGAATCTGGTTTAGCTATCAGTGTGTAAAACCTAAGTGTCTGGAAAAGTTGGAAGAATCACTGTGTCCCTTGCTGTGCCCAACATCTATTCCTATACACTCCATCCAACTCTTTATCTGTCTGTCTATTTTAGAACTGCCAGTACTCCCAGTTTCACTTGCACACTCCTGGTCCCATCCAAAAGGCTGCAGGATTCTTTGTAGCAGCTTCAAAACTTAAAACACTTTTGTGTGCAAACACCTTAAACTGATTTAAAAGTTGACTTGCCCTGGTTTAGTTTGCCACAGTCCTTTTGTGGAGGGCAAGTTAAACAGAGTGTGTACACATGTGGAGTTTTGTTCTTGCTTAATTCTCCAGTTTGTGTATAGATAAGCCTGAGCTTTGATTTGGTTTTCTGCATGTGAAGAGTACACATACATGTGTATATGTATAAAAATATGTATTTGGACTTGTGTGTAGAGCTTGCTATGCAAGACAGTGTGTTTTATGGGGCACCAATTGCTCTGTAATAGCTTCCAGTGTGGACCTACTACAGCTATTAGGTGATGCCACTTTCAAAACAACCTGTTGGAGTTCCCACAGAACAGATAACATGCTGTAAATTTACACCTTGCTTGCAGCTCGTTCTTTTCCCCAGGTAGACAAGCACTTTCCCTCCCAAGCTCCTTCCTTCCCCTAGATGGATTCCTCTTTCCCTCCCACACCTAAGTCTTTGATCTTTCTGCTGCGTGAGGCAGCCCGTCCCATCTTGGGATCCTGGCACTGCCCTCTTGGATGCTGTTGCATTGCTTCTGACTCACTGCAGCATCAGAATCCCACGCAAAGGACCTTTGGGGTTGGAGGGGAATTAATATTTTCAGTCTGGTTGATGGACAGTTCTGCTAGCACCACAGTGAGGGATTGCCACAGAGCAGAGAGGTTGCTGGGGTGTGCTAACCCTGTTCATGTTGTGCTGTCAGAGCAAGTTTTAGCAACTGGATGTGAAGAGCTCATTTTTGGGTTCACTGTTGAGAATGCTGAGGGGGCCATGCTGTTGTGAGGAATGGCAGAAAGCTATTTGAATATTTTCCTGTTAAAAAAATAAGAAAGATTTGATTGGAAAGTGTATCTCAGTTGATCCTACAGAAAAACAATGTCATCCTGCACGGGGGGGTAGTTTTAGATATAAGCAGTGCCTATATCATGTCAATCCTGTGCTGACTTGCAACTGGTTCGATTATCAGTATCCTCCCAGTATGGATTTGAGGCTTTGCTGTACTCTCTGTTCATGCATTTCAACACATCTTGTCTCAGCTCACTTCTGATTCCTCAGAACCCACTGCCACAAGAATTGCTTTACTTTTGGCAAGCCCTTGACATACTGCCAGAGCTTCGAGGTACCATTTCAAGCATTTTGCAAAGAATACAAAGCAACTGGAATCACTGAACCTCTACTAAAAGCAGGGCCAGCCCTACCAAAAGTGTTTCATTTGGGGTGTTTTTCAAAACCCATTTTGACTTCACTGTAATTATATTAAAAAAAAAAAAAAAAAGAGAGGAGAGGAGAGGAGAGGAGAGGAGAGGAGAGGAGAGGAGAGGAGAGGAGAGGAGAGGAGAGGAGAGGAGAGGAGAGGAGAGGAGAGGAGAGGAGAGGAGAGGAGAGGAGAGGAGAGGAGAGGAGAGGAGAGGAGAGGAGAGGAGAGGAGAGGAGAGGAGAGGAGAGGAGAGGAGAGGAGAGGAGAGGAGAGGAGAGGAGAGGAGAGGAGAGGAGAGGAAGAGAAGGAAAGGAAAGGAAAGGAAAGGAAAGGAAAGGAAAGGAAAGGAAAGGAAAGGAAAGGAAAGGAAAGGAAAGGAAAGGAAAGGAAAGGAAAGGAAAGGAAAGGAAAGGAAAGGAAAGGAAAGGAAAGGAAAGGAAAGGAAAGGAAAGGAAAGGAAAGGAAAGGAAAGGAAAGGAGAGGAGCAGCATGTCTTTTTTGGTTTTGTTTTACACAAGTTCTTCTGGTTTTACACCAGTTATTCTGTGTCTCTGCAGAGGTTACGGGTTCGTGAAATTCACGGATGAACTGGAACAGAAAAGAGCACTGACAGAGTGTCAGGGAGCCGTGGGGTTGGGCTCCAAACCCGTACGCTTGAGCGTGGCTATACCAAAAGCGTGAGTATAAGAGCAGCCAGACTTCTACATAAGAGCAGTGTGATGTGAAATCATGTGTATTTTAACATATCTTGTAGTGGTTTGGGTGCATTTCCTGGATGTTTCCATCACAAAGTGAAGGAATACCCACAAATAATCAATTAGGTAGAGTATCAGAATGCACTGGAATTCAAGGAGTTGTAAGATTAGATCAAGACTAAGCATTTTACACTGTTTTTAATTGTTTACATTATTAAATACACACATGGACACACACTGTATTTAAATATGATTATTTGTAAAGTATATGTTCATTTGCATTAAATTGAAATAGTCTAGATATGCTTATTGATTTCTGGAGAGCAAAGCTCAATTACCTTGCTGATTTCTATTATAATGTCTACTAAATACAAGTCTTTTGGGGCAGGGATTAACTTTTTTTTCTGTGTTTGTTCAGAACCTGATACAATGAGATCCTGGTCTGACTTGGGGCTCGTAGCACTAGGGTAATACAAATAATAGTAATTGCTCCCTATTTGAATAATATTTAGCTTTTCAGTGACCTCAAGTCTTGGGGGGATAAGGAAGAGAAAAGCAGACAAAGGGGGCGTATCGTGGTGAGAAGATTGATGTTTCCCTCTTCCTACTTCTCACTAATTCCATCATTAGACATGGCTTTCTGTGTGACATTTTCATTTTCAAACAATATTTGTCATTTCATTATTCCAAATCTTAATCAAGCGGGATTCCCAGTTCCTTGGGAAGGGGAATTTTAGTTAACTCACAGGTTCTTTATGTTTTTAATTACTTATAGACCTTTTTACTCCATGAGCTCTTCAAAATAAGCACACTGAAGACCACCTAGTTCAGTGGGAATGAGGATGATGAGTTGTTGCTTGGGCTTCTGTATGATAGTGGCAGAAAAGAGAGGGTTTTGTCCATTCTTGATAAAGAAAATGACAGTTCTTTTGCAAGGCTCTAAGTCTTTAATTCTTCATGTAAAGCAAGACTCACTACCTTGTCTCAGGAAGCTGTAGGGTGCTTAACTTCATCCTATTTATCAAAAGGAAAAAGGGACCCAAGAATCTGTGTCATGGTTCAGGATTATTCTAAACTGAGGCTCATAATCCTGAACTCTTCCCTTCCCAAAGCCATGAAGTGATACTAAATTAACTCCTAAAGAATGAAAGCAATTTTTATTAATGAAGATGAATATGAGTACAGGAAAGGGCATTAAATTTAAACCACTTCTTTCTTTCTGCAAATGTATGTAAATGGTAAATACTGCTGCAATAAATAGTGAATATGTTTTAAAGACTGAAATTTGCATGTTGGACTAAGCCTTGTCTATGCCTATTGTGTTCTAAGCTATTTCATAATTGTTCTGCATTATTTGCAACTTATTCCTGCTTTATTTTTTTAAGTAATCGTGTGAAATCAATGGAGTACAATCAGATGTACAACTATAATTATAACCAATATTACCAACAATATCACAACTACTACGCCCAGTGGGGCTACGACCAGAACACAGGCAGTTACAGCTACAGCTATCCCCAGTATGGATACACACAGAGCACAATGCAGGTAGGACAGCGTGATGGCCTCGCTCTTCAGTCTCCTGTCAGCACCAGAACATGAGGTAGCTTACAAAAACGGTGATGGGCACATTTGATATTCAATATAGCTACTTGATGAGGAAGCAAAACTGTTCAGCAGACCCTGGTGTGTACTGTTGCCTGTGTAGGAGGGTATTGCTGGGATTGGAGGGGTAAAAAGGTCTGGAGGGCACAAAGGGTCTCTTAATACAGTTGTCATGGTAGAAGGGTTCTCTTGATATGGGCAGTTGGACAGTGCTGAGACTGCCTTCTTGGATCACAGAATCCCAAGATTGCCTCAACTGAAAAAGCCCTTTAAGCTCATCAAGTCCCATCATGAACCAAACACTGACCAGTCCCCACTGACCCATGTCCCTCAGCACTGTGTCTACACGACTCTTCAATCCCTCCAGGGATGGGGACTCCACCACTGCCCTGGGCAACCCCTTCCAATGCCTCAGAACCCTTTCAGCAAAGAAATTCTTCCTCACATCCAATCTCAACTGCCCTGGGCACAACTGGAGGCCATTTCTTCTTGTCCTGTCCCTTGTTCCTTGGGAGAAGAGACCAACAAAACCTTGTTTTAGAGGATAAAACAGATCAGGAATTTCAAGAACTGCTGCCTCTTAGAAATTAATGTGGGATCTCCCCCATGGAATCTATTGGGAGTGGAACACAGGGCTTATATGTGTAGAATTCTGTTGTAATAAGTCAGCTATAGAAGTCAGTATATGACAGTAGCAATCAACAGGTGATGTACATAAAATAAAAGATAAATATCTGCTGTCCTAAGGGTTTGTTTGGTTTTTTCTTGCAGACATATGAAGAAGTTGATGAGGATGCATTGGAAGGTAGGTTTCTTAAGTTCTATGTTGAAGTTGTCTGTTTGTTCTGCACTGATTAGAGATAGCCTATCTGAGGTCTGATAAAATATGTGGGTCACTATCACCTAGCACAATTGCATCCTTATTTTACAGTTGCTGTTCCTAGTCTGAACCTTGTCAGAACTGAAACTAATTGACTTCACTAGCATTGAGATTTAAATCTTCTGTAGTACTCAAACTTTTATTTTTTTTTCTTTTTTTTGTATTTTTTTTTCTGATATGCTACAAAAACAACCTAGATATTCTGTTCTTCTGTAAAATCTTGGGATTTAGAGCTCAGGAGACTTCACTGTGCTTTTAGTTTAAAAAGAAATAGTATCAGTTAGCACACTGATAAAATATTTGCTTTAGCAGTCATTGCTTGAAATGGGTCACTAAGCCACGTTGGGGTTTTAGATATTATGTACACACAGTTTCCATTTATTGATGCAAGAAAAATGAATTTTATATTAGCAGTTCCAAATTTCTGTCTTGAGTGGAATTTGCACTCAGGTATCAGTAATGATGTCAATGAGAAAGCCCTTAATGGATTTTAAAAGCATTACAGGAGAGCTTTCCTCTCTCCACCGTGCTGAAACTAGCACACCAGTGCTATAGTTAGAACATCTCTGGGGTGTCTTTTTCTCCTTGATTTAATTAATATGTTGAAATTTGGAGGAAACTGCAATGATGTATTGCCTTTTTCTGAATTCTGCTCTCCTGTAATGTGGTACAACATGGTGTAGCTAAAACCGACCATGTTCACACACATTTTATTCCTGATGTGTTTTGTAGTTTTTCCAGAGAGCTTTGCACTCTTGAGAGTCACTTACAAACCTTTGTGGTTGTGCTGCTCTGCTGACCTGAGCTTTAGATTGTGGGTGTTGTTAGGTGAGCTTCACATCCTACAAGAGGTTTGGGGAATACAATCAGTCAGTTACTGCAAGATGCTAAGTGTGCATGGGTAGCAGCAGGATCGTACCCACTGGGTCGCTACCAGCTCCAAAATGCTTTACAAACATTATTTACAACTAACTGTAAAATAGGGGACGTATTCATATGTAATTCACTGGGTGTCTCTGGCACTTCTTTGGTTACTAATTGTGAAATGCTTTGAGATGTTCGAGGCTTTGGCAGACGAGCTCTGGTGACTCTTGTTGCAGCAGCGTAAGACGCTACCGTCCCCAGCCATCCACTCTGACCCCGTAGTGGAGGGAGCAGAACGGAACGGGTGCCTGCGCCTCCGCTCCTCCACTTTGCAGTCCGGTGCCTTAGTGCCAACCCATCCTCTTTGGCAGTTTAAGTGGCTACCCTGGGCTGCGAGGTGCAGGTATGCGTCCTCTCTGTTGACTCTGCTATGGGGGCAATCACCTGGAAAGATTGGATATTAGGAAATTTAGATTGGATCTGAGGAAAAACTTCTTCACCCAAAGGGAAGTCAAGCATTGGAACAGGCTGCCCAGGGAGGTGGTGGAGTCACCTTCCCTGGTGGGATTTAAAAGATGGGTAGATGAGGTGCTGAGGGACGTGGTTTGGAGGTGGAATTGGCCATATTGGGTTTATGGTTGGACTTGATGATCTTAAAGGTCTTTTCCAACCACTGTGATTCTGTGAAAGAGGGATGTGTTTGGCTGTAGTTATTTATTATCCCAGTGCAGAAAGATTTCCTAGGGCTAATTGAGTCAGAGTCATGATTGGGCAAGTGCTGGGAATGTTTTGTGACTCCCCTCACATTCACTGTAATAAAACTAAGATGTTTATGGGATGTAGGTTTTTTCCCTAACACATTTAACATGGGACCTATTTGTCTTTCCTCCTTTAGATCCAACGCCTCAGTTAGACGTCCATGAAGCAAATAAACAGTTTATGGAACAAAGTGAAGAGCTCTACGATGCCTTGATGGAGTGTCATTGGCAACCTTTGGACACTGTCTCGTCAGAGATTCCAGCTGTGTTATAGCCTCGTTGCTGAGGCACCGTGTCTGTGTGACCAGCCTGCCACTGCGCTCCGGACTGTTACGCTGCACCTGGATCCTGCAGCAGTCAGGGGTGGCCCTTTTACTCCACCCAGGTCTGTTACTCGAAGTACAGGAGGACTGTGGCCTTCCCTGTACAGAATGAGTCTCGTAGGAGCATCATGGTAACTTGGATTCATGTTGAAAGTTAGAACTGCAACAGTTTTATTCCTTTTGTCTTGAAATGAACTCTTAATACTCCTTGGGAATTGTAATTTATAAACTTTCAACGAGATGGCACAGGGGAAAGACTCTACTCCAACATACAATAAAAAAGTTGGTCTTTTAAGTAAAATTACCCTTTGCATTTTGGTTCCTGCCCATCTTTTTGTTTTGCTGCCCATTTAACTGTCTTCAGTCATTTGATCCAACTCTCATAAACGTGTTCATTTAAAGAAACCATTGTTGGATACCACTAAAATGTCTCAAAAGCTTTCTAGTGACTGGGTAAGGTTGCTGTAACTTGAGTATGGGAAACAACCATGTAGACAGAAGCTTATGTTCTGCTTAACCTAAGCTGTGATCTTGAGCTAGCAAGTTTATAGCTCAGGTGTTCTTAAGCAATCTACCTAAAGAGTATTTTGGGGATTAAAGACAGAAAGGAGTGTTATAAAACTACAACAGACCGATCCATGTCTTCTACCTGGTGGTCGCTTGCACCTTTGGCTTGCCTCTCCACCTGTGTATGAGGAAATAATTCCCCATCAGCCAAGCATTTTGAAACACTTTTACCAGCAACCTTGTCTAAATGTTATTTTGTGTATCATGCCTTTTTTTTTTCCTTTTACATCATGGACACACCTTGATGGTCTCATTAAGGTCTTTTTGTAGCGTCTTCCACTGTCCTGTCAGAGTGAATATGGTGAAACTGAAGATGTTGCAGCGGAAACGGGTCAGAGCAATCTTTTAGATATATTGTGCAACAAATTGTTGCTAACCTGGAAAGCAGTTTTTTCTACTGGATATTGTATAAGCTGGATGGACAAGCAATATATTTAAGCTAATATTATGTTGCATTAGTGGTGACAGTGAAAATAATAGCACTTATGTACATGTTTTAAGCCCTTTTCAGGCTTTTGTGCCTTAAACTCCTTGAGAAATAGGAACAGAGAAACTACCTGTAATAAATGTCTATCCAAGAAATAGTTTGGTAACTGAAATGGCTGCTGCAAAGCATTTAGTTGCCTCCCTGCCCATGTTGATGCAGAGATTTGCCACAAAATTTAAATACTTTCATAAAGCCTACTTCTACTGCACCTTTGTTTGTGTCCATAATTATGATATCTTTGTTAGTCTGCGGTCTTTTTATCAACTGAGATGGTAAACACACTGTGAATACGAGGGGAATGGTGACTGGATTTAGCATATTTCTGAACAAGTGGAACTAGAGGACTGCTGAAGCCTTGCCTTCTCATCTGCTGTGAATTTTTTCCTCCTGCCGTGCATCTGACTGTGCTGATGGGCTGTTTACAGTGTCCTGACCTACAGTTACTCTGAATTTAAGGAAATTAACGTTCCCCACGTGTGCTGCTAGTGTTTCAGAGCCAGTGGAGAGGTGGAAGACAGCAGAGTGCTTTTTTGCTTCTGATGTAGCTGGGCAGCAGTGCTGAACACTCAGATGATGCTTCTCTTCTTGACAAGTGCCTGCTCAGCAGAGTGACATTTCAGAGGTGATGTAAAGAAAGTTTTCTTTATGTTCTGCTGTTAAAGGCTTTCTAGATTGTTCTGTTACTGTGCTGCAACAGTGCTACCCTGTATGTTCTTTATTCTCCTCTTTTGGACCTGCCTTGGTGGAAAGAAAGTCTGTCATGATGAGTCTGAGCCATCATCAGTGTCATCCCCTAGTTTCTAGCAGAGCTGTGTCCATGCAGACCCTCGGGCCCTTACGCAGGGAACAGTTTGGGAGCAGAGAAGCCAGCAAAGATTACCCACTGCAGCCTGGTTATTGGTGCTGCAGAGCTTAAAATAGCTCATGCATCTCCCTGTAGGAGAGGGTTTGACGTGAGGCTTTGGGCCACGTTCCCTTGATGTGTGAGCCAGCCTTTTGGGGTTGTTTGTGAGAATCTCAGCCAATGTTCTGTTGAGCTGTTAATCTCTCTGGGCTTTTTTTTCTGTGTGTCACTTATTCATTTTAATGTTCATTTTCAGCTCCTGGCCACTATTGCAGCATCTGAAGCACAGAGGAGACTTTTATGTGGAGCAACAAAACAGCTGGTCACCTGGATTTTATAGGGTTTGTGTTGTGGAATCCAAGTTAAACAGAGTGTGGGATTTTGTTTCTTATGAATGGCTACAGGAAAAGCCCTGATTAATTACCATTTAGTGTAACACAAGATGAAAGACAAGGACTCCGTGTAGTAAGGTAAATTCTGCTTTTATCTTTATGTGCTAAAGGCAAGAAATCCAAGGCAGATGATATCAAAGCTCACTGGAATTAAGTAATTCTTGAAAATGGCATCAAAATCTGCAGCTGAGATTGTGAAGTGTTCTGCCTTTCAGTACAGAATGTTTACTAGCAATTACAAAAATGACTCCAACGTTTTTATTGTGTTACTTGATGAAGAGGTGATGATCCCATTTAGATTACTCTAAATTGCAGGGACTCTCAGATTACCATTTGAGTTACAGAGACTGAAAAATAAATGTTTAGCCAACTCCAGAGCTGGAAAGATGTGGGTGTTACTCCTGTTGGGCATGAAGTGGTGATTTCCAAAGTGTAAACTGCAAGGCTGTGGGGTGGCCTGATGCCATTAATGTGTGTTTAATTAAAAGCTTGACTGTAAAAATCAGAGGTGGCCTGTGAGAAATTCTGACTGGTTTATAGTGGGATGATGTTGTGGAGTTTGAAACCATTTCTTTAGCAAATGTGGGTCAGTACCAGTGCAGCCCTGTGTGTGGGTTGAAGGGTCTGACAGGGGCTGGTGGTGATGTGTTCCCTGTGTGTCTGACTCGAGAAAATCCCTGTTCCTTGAACCACTTTCAGGACACAGTTTCCTATCCTGCACACCAAAAAGTACTGAACACCCTTAGGTATTTCTCTGAATCCCTTTTGAGGAACAGAGATGTTTGATCTTTGTGTACTCGGTTTCTCATTACTGGTTTGCTAATCCCCAGCTTCTGCTAAACAAGATCTGAGAGGAATTTTTACCTTCCAGCCTTGCTATCTCCCAGGGTATCTTGTAAAGCACACTGGATACACCAGTTGTTGAATTTAACTGGAGATTTGCTTAGACATGAAATTAATTCAATGGCAGGATAGGGTATGAATTTTCAATTTGTAGAATTTGAAATAGTTTAGAAACTGATAGAGCTAGTTCAGAAAATGTCACTCTGACAAAGCTTGCTTTATCTTTTTGCCTGGTTAGAGCATTTCTTCAGAAAAAAACCCTCTTTTTTTTCAGTTTACTATGCTTTTCTTCCTTAGCAGTCCAAATGATTTTACCAAGTGGATTTTATAAGGAGGGTTCTGAGGGCACTGCTTGCTGCTTCTGTTGTAAAATGTCCAGGGTCAGAGCAATGGTAGATAACACAGTTAAGGTGATACAGATTGAGCTGTTTGTGGACAAGGTTCATCTTGTCCCCTCAGCACACAGGACCCCTGAGGAGCTGCAGGCCCAGCAACAACAAGTTTTTAATTAACTCATACTTGCTTTTCCTTACTGCTGTGTTCTCACAGAGTGATTCCCTGCGGGTTGTCTGCTCCCACCTGTCTGGCAGTGGGAATTGCAGCCTCTTCCAGCTTTTCCTCCCTGTGCTGCGCTGTGGAAGAGGCTGATGTGAGGCTCCCAGTCACACCAGGAGGTTTTTCACTGGGGCTTTGCTGACCCAGTGGTCGAGCCTCGCAGACATGCAGCAGGATTTGCCCAGAGAAGCTGTGGCTGCTCCTCCCTGGAAGTGTTCTCAGCCAGGTTGGATGAGGCTTTGAGCAACCTGGTCTAGTGGAAGGTGTCCCTGCTGCTGGCAGGGGGGTTGGAACTGGATCAGCTTTAAGGTCCCTTCCAACACAAACCAGTCTGGGATTCTATGGTACTGTAATTTTCTCTGCTTCATCTTCCTCCATCCATTTTCTTGTGATGGGCTGAGGTCTACTGAGCATCTGTTGGTTTTTGGTATTACTCTTGGGGGATTCTCCCCATTTAGCATTTGGAAGATTCTCTTCCCAAACACTTGATGTTTTCCAAGATTGAATTTTTGGGGTGGGTTGTTTTTCTACACTGAACTCCCAGTTTCTGTCCTGCTCTGGGATTTGACTGGGAGATTTCTAGGTTTGCTTTGCACAAGTCGCTGTGCCAAGGAGCATTTGGGCTGCCCAGGGAATGCCTCGTGACTTGGCAGAGCAGCTGCAGGATCCATGGAGGATGGGACCAGCTGCTCATAACCTGTCCCCACCAGCTTTGACAAGGACTGTTTTTAGAAGAGCTTGGTCATGCAAGGTTTGGGGCTCACTTCCAGACTGACTTCTGCTTTAAATGGGTGCCAGGGTTATTTTGTTGACAATCTGGCTTGTTTGTGGTGGAGTTACCAGCTTGAAAAGGCAATTCCTGAGCGCTGTGCATTTATTAATCTGTGAATTTTACACAGAACAGATTAAAAACTAATTATTGCTTTCCCTCATCCTTTTTGCACTTTCTCCAGGATTTGGGGGCAGCCTCACGCTTTTCAACCTGGATTTCTCACGGTGGCTGTGGCTGCAGCATCAGTACCTGCAGAAATTTCAGCAGTCCCAGCCTGTTGACAGACACTCTGATTTTAAATCCTTCCCACTGATGATGGCTGATGAGCCAGGAACCGGACAGAGGTATTGTTTTAGCAGGTAAGACTTTTATTTCCAGGAAACTTTCCTTCCATTCCCTGAGAGTGGGGTGTTCCCTGCCTTCCAAAAAAAGGGGAATTACTGGGAAAACCATGGCCACTGCCTTCCCTTTTTTTAAGAGCAACCCCCTGACACACGCTTTGCAGGGGAGGAGGAGAGAGAAATTGTCTTTGTGCCTCTTTGAGGTTCATTTAAGTGCAGCGGGAGAGTTCAGCTCACCCCACAGTGTGTGTGTGTGGGGGGGGGGGCAAATCATGGTCTTGCTGCTTGTGGGGTGGGATTTGCCCTGCTGCTGTTGGTGAAGGGGGCATGGGGATGGAATGGGGTGGGATGGGATGAGATGGATGGGATGGGATGGGATGGGGTGGGAATGGGATGGGGTGGGGTGGGATGGAGTGGGAATGGGGTGGGATGGGATGGGAATGGGGTTGGATGAGATGGGATGGGAATGGGGTGGGATGGGAGTGGGGTGGGATGGGGTGGCAATGGGGTGGGAATGGGCCTGTCATGGCGGGGGGTGTAGCTGCACGAACTACAACTCCCAGAATGCTCTGCGGGAGGGTCGGGCCCCAACAGCCAATCAGCGCCCGCGCTGCTGCCCTATAAAAGGCCACGGCGGGAAGCGATCCGCCTCTCTCTGTCATGGCGGCTGCGGGGATGTGGTGCAGGGACAATCCGCTGCCATCCGCCCTGCCCCGGGGCCCTCCCGCCACATCAACGCCCCGCGGGTTCCGCACCGGGACGGCGGCGCCCCGATGGGCTGTGAAGGGGCAGTGCGGCGGCGGCGGGAGGGCCTTGCTCGCTCCCTGCCAGACCAGGCCCAGCGCCCGGGGGAGATGTCGGGGCCTCCGTGGGTGAGTGCGTGGCCTCCGCCTGGGAGAGGCGGCTGCTGGGCGGAGCAGCCCCTCAGGCCTGCCCGGCCCTATCGAAGCTGTGTCTGTCTCGGTGGTGTGGCAGGTACAGTCAAAAAGGAGCCAAGAGCGAAAGGTTTTTTCCTCGACGGTCGCCGCTCAGTTTGAGCTTCCGTAACTGTCCGGCAACATTTCGGGAAAATACAAGAGCCCGGGAGAGGCTGGAGGCCAGGCCCTGGCTGGGGAGGGGGGACTGGTGCTGTCGCAGGTACCTGCTTCTGGGGTCCGAAGAGGTGGGAGGCGGTGGGTTTCCCGGCCTTCCTGTTGTTTTAAGATACTTTTTCTCTCATCCAGCTGAAGCTCAAGACTGTCTCCCCAGCAGCATCCAGCTGTGGAAGGTGATCCCGGTGTGTGGGGTGGCAGGTGATGGCCTCAGCTCGGTGGCATTGGACAGGTGAGATGTGTGATCCAGAGTCTGCCCCTACACTGGGGATTTGGTTGGTGTCACAGCCTTGGCCGGAGCAGGGAGTTCTCTCCCTGCAGATAGTGCCAGCACGGTGCTTGTCCCGGCACTGGATCCTCTGCAGGGCTCGTGCTTGGGGTTGGGCCCTGCAGACAAGGGTTTCCCACTCCAGGTCTCTCTCCAGTCATTAAGAACTGCAGGCTCCTCTTATTTCTTGCTCTGTCAAGATGGTGTATGGGTGGGATAAGGGGACTTTCTCTCTCACCATCACTGGGCCTGGCTGTGCTTCAACATATTTATATATTTTTAGTTATTTTTTTATTTATCCAAGGGAAAAGACACTCATTTTAATCCCCCCACTGCTTCAAATTCCTACAGAAATACTTTGGCCCATCCTTTCTGACCTTGTAGGACTTTTGAACGTGGTCACAGAGGCAGTTAAACACCAGACTGTCCCTACTCAGGCCAGGCTGTGGTACTGCTCTCCCACGTCTGTTTTTGTTCCATCCCACACTAAAGATACCCCCAGTGATGGAACTGGGAATCCAATCTTACCTGGAGCCACTCCTTGTGCTGCACCCACTGCTCTGGAGCTGTCTCTGGCTTTGCCAGGCGAGCTCAGCGGTGGCTCTGTGCATGTTTATCCAAGAGCTGTGGCCCCACAGTGGCTGCAGGTCTCCAACAACATGCAAGAGCAACGGGAAGGTCTTTGACTGCTCGGCCTCTTCTGCCTGCTGCTGTCACTCGCCCCTCCTATAGATTTGCAGGAATTGGGATGTTTCTTCTTGCCAGGTGCTGGTTGTTCCTGGGTGGGATGTGTCAGGGAGGTGCCTGCTGCTGACCTCAGGGCTGGGTTTGTGGTGTTTTCCAGGGTTGCTCAGTGTTTGGGAGCGCTCACAGCCCATGGCTCTGCCTGCTGGATGGACCTGAGGTGAGAACACAAGTCCTTGTCACAGCTCGGCAGCCTGACCCTCCAGATCCCTTTCCCATCAGATCTGATACCGATCTTGTGGTCGAAAAAGGAGGAACAATAAAATTCAAACTGGTCTTGGCCTCGGGGCTGGTGCAGCCCTGCTCTGAGAGGGGCCGGTTGGAAAACAGTCTGTGCTGGCCGTGGTGCTTCGGGAAGGTCGGGGGGGGAGTGAAACCCGGGGCAAGAGAAGGGACAGGTGCTGGGTGCAGAGGGCAGAGGTGCCTGGAGATTTGCAGGTGGGGGTTTGCTGGGGCTGGATCTGGTTCCTGGTGTGCAGCAGGAGCACAGCAACTGGAGAATGTTCGGAGGAGGGACACAGCATTGGGGAAGGGTTTAGAGGGGAAGGGTGTGAGGAGAGGCTGAGGTCACTTGGGTTGTTCAGCCTGGAGAAGAGGAGACGGAGAGGAGATCTCCTGGCGGTCTGGAACTTCCTCCCCAGGGGCAGAGGAGGGGCAGGCGCTGAGCTCTTCTCTCTGGCCACCAACGCCAGGAGCAGAGGCCATGGCAGGAAGATGTGGCAGGGGAGGGGGAGGTTGTCCATGAGGAGAAGGTTCTTGAGGCAGAGGGTGGTGGAGCACTGGCACAGGCTCCCCAGGGAGGTGTTGATGGCCCCAAGCCTGACAAGATTCCAGCAGCATTTGGCCAAGGCCCTCAGGGACATGGTGTGAATGTTGGGACTGTCCTGTGCAGGGACAGGAGTTGGACTCCATCATCCTGGTGGGTCCCTTCCAGCTCACAACATCCTGTGGCTTCAGGTACTCACCTGTGGCTCTGGATTTTTCAGGAATGACTGGATTTGTGGCAGAGGCCGAGAGCTCCTGAGCCCCTGGGCCCAGTGAAGGGTCCGGTCTGATTCCCTCAGTCGCGGGGGAGCCGTGACACGAGCACGTGAGTGTCCTTGGTGGGCGGCTGCCGGGTGTTTTGGGTGGGATCTCACCAGTCCTGGGGGACAAAAGCTGCTTCAAGCTGACTCTGTCTGTGCTGGAAGTGGCCACATCCTTCAACTTCATTAGTGAGGTTTCTAATTATCTGTGGGGCAGAGTGTGGGTGAGATGAGGGCAGCACAGCGGCCCTCGGAGCGCAGCCTGGTCCATGATGACCTCTTTCTCTGGAGACTGTTGGATGAATCCTGCGGATATGGGGCTGAGGCCGGGCAGCAGCCAACCCACAATCACGTGGAGCGAGGCCCAGTCCCACTGCTCTTCATTCAGCCCGGATTGTTTTCTTTATTCTCTCTTCAGGTTGAAGTCGAGTGTGAAGCTGAGATGAGCCCAGATCCTGATCCGTGAGCTCCCCCGGGTGGGAACAGCCCCTCCTGTGCTCCGCTCACCACAGGGAGAGGGAACTTGTTTGGCTCCAGGTGCTGTTGAGACGCTCTGGGTGGAAGAACAGTCCCTTCTGTGGAGTTTTCTCAGAAGAGCTTGTGGGAGATCTGTGGGATATAAAATAATTTGAGGGTGAATAAACACAATCACATGAAACTCCTGGGGTGTCACTGTGCTCGTGTTCGGGGTGTGTTGATCTGAGGGGGTGTCCCAGAGACCTTCCCTGGGGCTGGGGAGCAGCGTGTCCTGCCTGAGCTGGGCTGGGGGTGAGTGAGTCTTCCCTGGTGAAATCTGAGCAGCTTCTTCCACCCGAGGTTCCTGTTCTGGGAGGTGAGTTTGTGTTGGTTCTCCCCTGGCCAGCGGGATCTCCAGGCAGCCGGTTCCTGGTGCCGATGAGCTTTTCCCTCCGGACAATCTGTGTCTTGGCCATTTTCTGTGCAAGTCAGTGCTCATAGCATTGAATTCCCAGCCGGGGGAGCTGATGTGGAAGCTGTTGGCACAGCAGAGACACCAGGAGCTGATCTTTTAGCTTCCCCTTCTGGCAGTGCAGCACCTACGGCTGGAGCTTCCCCTCCTGGCTCAGCAAAGCTGCGGGGAAGCGTCGGAGGTGCAGGAAGTGGCTCCTGGAGGTGCGGGGAGCGGCTCCTGCCTGGGGAAAGGCGGCAGCTTACGGCATTGCTGGAGCCCCGGTGACTCAAGTTGCCCATTTTCTCACGATGGGAGAACAAATGGGGTTTAAAACGGCCCCAGAGCTGTCCCGAGGGGTCTGTTATTCCGGGTCTGTTATTCCCGTCTCCACACAGCTCAGGAGGGGGAGGCTGGGTGGTGGCAAAGTCCCCCCCGTGCCGCTGCGGGTCACCCGGGCTGTTTGCAGAGAGCACCTTTGTCCCGGGGCCGCAGTCGGTGCCTCTGTCCCCTCTTCCCTTCTCCCCGTGGGGACATGGGAGCCCCTTTCCCCCGGAGCTCGCCCCTCCCAGCTCTCCCAGGATTTTGGCTTCTTTGGGGGCACCAGCCCCGCCCGGACAGGCTGTTCACACACCCGCACCCTGGCTGTCGCTGTCTTTGTCACCAAAACCAGTGGGACAGACGCCAATCTGTCCTGGGGACAGAGGGACGAGGACAGAGCCAGGTGGCTTCTCCCCCCGCCCCGGGACGGTTTGTTTGTCCACTTGCGTGACTGCGAGGCCAGAGCCGTCCCCAAGGAAGGTGCAGCGGGGTGGGGACAAGGGTGGGGACCTGTCCCCGGCTCCACCAGCGCAGCAAAACCCGGCCGGGTCAGAATCCGGTGACACTGACCTCAGCGGGCACGGCCACCAGCATGGGGACAGTGCCTGGTCCCCCCCAGGACCCCGATCCTGGGGGACACTACCAGTTCCGTGTCATCGTGCTGGGGGACGCGGCCGTGGGGAAGTCATCGCTGCTGCGCTGCTTCGCGGAGGGTCCGGGTGGGGGGAGCGTGGCGGTGCCATCCCCCTGCCCCACGGTTGGCGTGGAATTCTACAGCCGCACGGTCCCGCTGCCCCACGCCGGCAAAGCCAAGCTGCAGCTCTGGGACACGGCTGGTCAGGAGAGGTTCAGGTGAGGTGGGGACAGGGAAGGGGACACAGATCCCACGCGGGACCCCAGCACCCAGCGTGGGTGTGAAATCCCCATCCGGGCGGCGATGGCTCTTTAGGGGACATTGAAACCTTGTGCTGAGCTTGCAGTGAAGCTGGAGCTGGTTTTGGGGAGCAGCCAAAGGAGCGGGGCTAGGTCCCAATCCTGGGGTCCCAGTCCTGGGGTGCCGGTCCTGAGGTGCCGGTCCTGGGGTCCCAGTCCTGGGGTGCTGGTCCTGGGGTGCTGGTCCCGGTCCTGGGGTGCTGGTCCCGGTCCTGGGGTCCCGGTCCTGGGGTGCTGGTCCCGGTCCTGGGGTGCTGGTGGGCCAGCGCTGGGTGACTTTTTTTTCCTGATTGCGTCAGGCTGGAGCCAGCAGCTCCCGGGAGTGTGGAAGAGGCACAAACGAGGCGTGAAGGGCTGGAGAGCCGGGTGCTGTGGCTGGAGTGAGGGGTCCCACGCTGCCCCCATCCCTGGGAGGTTTTGGGGGGGGTCTCACGGTTGGTCTTGGGGTGCCCCATTTCTGCCCAGTGTTTGTCCCTATAGGCACCCACCCCTGGTGCTGCCCCATCCCCACTGCACCCCGGTAGTGTGAACGGTCCAGGCAGGTCTCCCCTTCCTGCTCCCCATGTCCCAACTGGGACCCAAAAATTCCCCCAAGCTCCATCCCAGGGTGCAGGGGCTGACGGGTACTGGGTGCCCCCTGAAAGCCCCCCCACCCTGGTGTGCCCAGGTCCATCACCAGGTCCTTCTACCGGAGCGCAGCCGGGGTGCTGCTGGTGTTTGACGTGACCAACCGGGCGTCCTTCGAGCACGTCCCCGAGTGGTACCGCGAAGCCGCCGGGGACCGACCCCCAACCTTTGTCCTGGTGGGACACAAGAGTGACCTGGCAGCCCAGCGAGCCGTGTCGGCGGAGGAGGCCGGGCAACTGGCCGCCACCCTGGGCATGGCCTTTGTGGAGACCTCAGCCCACAGCAACCTCAACGTGGAGTTGGCCTTCCAGACGCTGGCGGGGGGCATCCAGCGGGCGCTGGGGCAGGGGGGACCTGTCCCTCATCAGGGATGTGACGGTGTCAGGCTCATCCCCAGCCAGAGCCACCGCCAGCCCCCAGCACAGGGAGAGCCCCGGGAGCGGTGCCAGTGCTGATGGGGACAGGGGGGATATGGGACCTGTCCTTGGGTGATGTGTGGGGCTGTGTCCCCACCTGCACTGGGGTTTATTTCAAGGCTTAATGTGGGGGCTCTGACAAAATAATACCCCCCAGCTGGAGTGGTTTAAATAAATCTGAGGCTTTTTCTGCACTAAAGGCTCTGCCAAGCGTTGGCCACCTGACAGGGACACACTGACGTGCTTGACCCATGACATGGGGGATGCTCTGCTTTGGGGGGTCCTGGAGAAAAGGAGGCTGAGAGGAGACCTTCTGGTTCTGTCCAACTCCCTGAAAGGAGGGTGGAGAGAGGTGGGGGTGGGTCTGTTCAACCAAGGACCAAGGGACAGGACAAGAGGAAATGGCCTCCAGTTGTGCCCAGGGCAGTTGAGATGGGATGTGAGGAAGAATTTATTTGCTGAAAGGGTTCTGAGGCATTGGAAGGGGTTGCCCAGGGCAGTGGTGGAGTCCCCATCCCTGGAGGGATTGAAGAGTCGTGTAGACACAGTGCTGAGGGACAGGGGTTAGTGGGCACTGGTCAGTGTTGGGTTCATGATGGGACTCAATGAGCTTGAAGGGTTTTTCTGATCTTGGCAATTCTGGGATTCTGTGACCCCCCCGCCACATCTGCACGCAGCCCTGTCCCTCAATGGCCCTCCTGTCCCAGGGCCACCCCCTGGGAAAGAGGGACCAGGCACCCTCTGAGTGCTCCCAGCTGGATGGAGCCAAGATAAAGGGAGCAGAGGGGCTCTGAAGGGGCCACCCAGCACCCATCCGGGATGGGAACGCCTCCTGGGTGGAGGAGCGGAGCCTCCCGGCGGTACCTGCCCGTACTTGCGCCCGGCGCGGGGGTGGCGGGTCCCGGCAGCCGGCGGAGGAGCCGATGGAGCCGCGGTGGCAATACCAGTTCCGGGTGATCATGCTGGGGGACTCCACGGTGGGGAAGTCCTCGCTGCTGCGGCGTTACACCGAGGACGTCTTCCTGGACGCCGTCAACCAGACGGTGGGGGTGGATTTCTACGTCCAGTTCGTGGAGCTGGAGCCGGGGCTGCGGGTGAAGCTGCAGTTCTGGGACACGGCCGGGCAGGAGCGGTTCAGGTGGGTCTGGCTCTGGCTGTGGAGCGGGGAGCGGTGATGGAGCTGGGAGTGAGGGGTCCCCCTGGATTTGGGGTGCTGGTGGGATGTTGTGATCCCAGTGCTGGGGAGGTCCCTGATACAGTCCTGTCCCCAACGGTCCCTTGCTGGGGGGAGCTCCATGGGTGAGGAACCACCATTCCCAGCACCAGGCAGGCTACAGGGGCCCAGATAAGCCAAAGCCAGGGGCATTCCCTGGGGAAAGGAGCCCTTGGGGTGGCTGTGTAAGCCCTGGCTCCAGCTCCAAAGCAGGTACAGGACCCCCCCCAAACCCCACCAGCTGCAGAGAGCTGGGGGAAGAGGCTGGGAGCCCACTGGGAGCTGGGCAAAGTGGTTTCCTCAGCTCAGCTGCCAGGAGCCTTCACTCCTCACTGCTGAGGATGGAAGAGCTCCAGGGACATGGCTGCAGGGGACAGGAGAGCTTGAGGGGACATGGCTGGTGGGGACAGGAGAGCTCAAGGGATGTGGCTGGTGGGGACAGCAGAGCTCAAGGGGACATGGCTATGGGGGACAGGAGAGCTCCAGGACTGTGGCTCCAGGGAACAGGAGAGTTCAGGAGCTGTGGCTGCAGGGGACAGATGAGCCTTGATGATGTCTGGGGACAAAGACACCTGGCCCACTTGCTGATACAGCAAAAGGGACGATTGTCCTCGCTCTGACGGTGGCTCGGGAGCACCGTGCCGGTTGCAGGGGCAGGACGGGGCTGAGGCTGCTCTGCAGGGAGGGGAGATGCTGCCCAAGGTGGCACAGAGGAGCCCTGGGAGCTGCTCACCCCGTTTCTCGTTGCACCCCAGGTCCATCACTCGCTCCTACTACCGCAACTCAGCCGGGGGGATGCTGCTCTTCGACCTCACCAACCGCGCGTCCTTCGAGAGCGTGCGGCAGTGGCACCGGGAGGTGACAGACACCATCCAGCCCTTCCGCATCGTCTTCTTGCTGGTGGGACACAAAAGTGACCTGGCAGAGCAGCGGCGGGTGGGCAGGAAGGAGGCAGAGAAGCTGGCAACCTCTCTGGGGGTGCAGTACGTGGAGACCTCGGCCAAGGACGCCAGCAACGTGGTCCAGGCGTTCCGGATGCTGACGGCGTCCATCTACCGGGCGCTGCAGACGGGGCGCTTGGCCCCCAGCGAGGCGTGGGACGGGGTGAAGAGCAGCGTCCCGCTGCCGGTGCCGCTCCAGGCTCGGGTGCCAGAGAAGGAAGAGAAGCGGAAGAGATGCTCGTGCTAGAGCTGGGGACACTGGCAGCTTGTCCTGGTGGGGCTGGGACACGCTGGGCTCTGCCCATCGCCGGGCACAGGAGGAGGCAGAGCTGGAGCAGCCGGGGTGAGGCAGGAGCAGCGGGTGACCGAGGGCAGATTAAAGTCCCTGTTCACCTCTCTGCCTGCTCGTGGTTTCCTGGGGAAGGGGAAGGGGCCAGCACTGAGGCTGCCATGGGAAGGGTGAAGCCCCCAGGCAGGACGGGGTCTGTGGTGAGACAGCTGTCACTCCCCATTCCCCTATTTTCTCTCCAAACCCCTTTCTCCAGGGCTGTCCTCAACTCCCAGAGAGGAACCACAGGTCCTCCTGGCCCCCCCAGCTCCTACATGTTGCTGAAACCCCTTTCATCCCCAACCCCTTCGCTCAGAGCTGGTCCCCTCTGTGCTCAGGAGGGCAAGGGGCTCTGGTTTGAGCAGCAGCTCCTCCCAGGCACCCGGAGCTGGAGCAGCCAGTGAGCAACTCCACATCCCCACCGTGAGCAGCCACATACAGCTGCATCCCTCACACTCCCCAGGCTCCTTGGCCAGAACCTACAGGAGAGGAGAGAGACTGATCTGGTTCCTGCATTATTTCAGCCAAGGTGGTTTCCCCCGTAGGTACCCGGAGGCCGAGGGCCCCAGGAGGGAGCTGGGCAGGGAGGACGGGCCCCGCTCCTGCCCCTGGGCACGCAGCAGCCTTGGGGCTGTGCAGGGGTTTGCAGAGCTGCCACCTCCCTCTTCACCGTGCCAAGGAGCATCTGTGGCTTCTCAGATGGACTGAGCAGAGCAGGCAGGGACAGGCAGGGACAGGGGGACTTGGCCTTTCGTCATGTCCCAAGCAAGGAAAGAACCAGGATCACCCTGATTCCTTGTCCTAGGTCACCACATCCCACTCCTAACTCCAAATAAAACATTCCAAATGGGTTGGAACTGGATGAGCTTTAAGGTCCCTTCCAACCCAAACCAGTCTGTGATCCTATGAAATATCCAAGCAATAGGCAAACTGCTCCCCCAGGGCTGGACCTGAGGAGGGGAAGCACATGCCCAGCTCTGGGAGCACGGCTGAGGCTGGCCAAGTCCTTCCACTGACTCCAAACCCCAGGGCAGGAGATCTCTTACCAGATCAGCACCCCACACAGAAACCCAGCGAGGCAGAGGCTGCCTGTTTCACCTGCAACCCCTCCACACACTGTTTGAAGAGCACAACAAGCCCATACCACCTTTTTTTTTTTAGATTAATAATTTCTTTATTCATGTAAAACAAACGCAAGTATTTATATAAACACTGACATTACAAAGTACTGGAGCAGGTAAGGGCAGGAAGGAGGAAACAAAAAACCTCTACAGATGCTTCTAATACTGTCCCACACAAGATCAAATGCTCTGTCCCTTGGATAATCACTTACTTAAACGATAAACCACTTTCAAGTCACAAATAAAAGTCTTTGAGATCCGTTGCGCTCTGAGGATGGATGAGGACAGGGGGTGTCGAGTGTTTTTGGCAGAGCTCCTCATAAAGTCAAGATATTGCTGCACCATTCATAAAAAATATATGCTTCTCTGTCAAGCATTAAAAAAAATATCCCATGGATGGCATGGTGGAGGCTTCAGTGGAGAGGCAGATATCCCAAAACGCACTGGGGTCTTCTCCAGGCTCTTCCCAGGGGTTATTTCTTGGTGGTTTTGCGAATCAGTGCCATTCTCTGCAACAAGAAAGAAAAAGCAGCCCAGTGCCTCAGAGGTTCTTGCAAAACAACCTGCAGGAACAAGGTATCTCGGGTTCTCTCAGGACACTGCCTGACTTGTTTCCACACAGGTCTTTCGAGTCTGTTTGAATCTTAATGGGGTCCCCAAACTGGAGTCAAAGGAAAAGAAAGTGTCTGTGCTCCTCTCCTCGACAGGCTGGCAAGGAAAACGCTGATGCTAGTGAGGGGCAACGGGATTGAACAGCACATGGGATCCAACCCCACGGCAAAGCCTCCCCTCCCCGTGCTCAGCAGCAGCTTTGGGAGGGGAGGTGAAATATACATTGAAAAAGCGATGGTCCCATTCTGTCAAAGCAAAATTAAGAGGAAAAACCCAGAGCTGCTCAGCTCCAACCTGCAGCTGAAAGGCCAGGACAAGGCTGTGCTCTCTGATATGTCACCCTTGGCTTTTTGGAGCCATTTAAATTCTTATGTTGGTGCTGACCCTCACACCCAGACACAGGAGGTGTCGTAAGCTGCTCACAAAATCCTCAGGCTACAGACACCAACTGGCTCCAGGAACTTGAGCCACAGCCTGTCCAAGAGCCCTGAGCTTCACCTGGAACATCCAGACTCCTGCAGCAGTTTGAGGGGCTACGCCAGCACTCAACTCCCCACGCCTGGGTCTGGATTTCCTGGTGACCCAGAGAAGTCACCAGCGTGTTTTCAGTCCCTTCTGTGCAAAGATGGAGCACATAGCCTGCGAGGAGGCAGCTGACAAGTCACTGCCTGCAGCTCTCAGCTGCTTTTCTGTCCCTTCCAAGCTGGGCTGCCCTTCAGACAGCGAGTACTGCGGCTTCTCTGTGGGCACAGCCAGCACTGCAGCGCCACAGAGGAGCCAGGGACATCTCAATCCTCTCTGCACAAACAGGTAAGGAGACACTGGAAGTTATTTCAAGTCCAAACCCCTCAGAAGAGGCTACAAATCTGTGTTGTGCCAGGAGGCCAAGACCACCCTGCCCATGTCAGGCTTCTACTGTGTGATTCTCAGTGTTCCCAAGGCTTCCTCACCTGTTTGTGAGCTTCTGTAGTGCAGGCTTTTTTGTAGGGTCTGATTTCTTCAGAACCAAAACCCGGGATCCACATGTTCCACTGACGCTCTGGAAGAGAGAGCACAGGTCAGAGAGTGCAGGTCAGGACATTCCACCCCAACCACCCACTGCAAGAGCAGCCTCCTCATCACCAACAGACCTGCAGCACACCCGCCCTGGAGCCAGTGCTGGAGACGTGATCCACACCCACAGCCCAGAGCCAATAACCGTGTCCTGGGCTGCACCCAGAGCAGCGTGGGCAGCAGGGCCAGGGAGGGGATTCTGCCCCTCTGCTCCGCTCTCCTGAGACCCCACCTGCAGTGCTGCCTCCAGTGCTGGGGCCACCAACAGCACAAGGACATGGAGCTACTGGAGCCAGTGCAGAGGAGGCCACGAGGATGATGCCAGGGCTGGAGCAGCTCTGCTGTGAGGACAGGCTGAGAGAGTTGGGGCTGTTCAGCCTGGAGAAGAGAAGGCTCCAGGGAGACCTTCCAGTGGCCTCCCAGTACCTGAAGGGGCTCCAGGAAGGCTGGGGAGGGACTTTGGCCAAGGACAAGGAGTGACAGAACAAGGGATGATGGCTTGAAAGTGGAAGAGGGGAGATGGAGATGAGATGTGAGGAAGAAATTCTTTGGTGTGAGGGTGGTGAGACCCTGGCCCAGGTTGGCCAGAGAAGCTGTGGCTGCTCCTCCCTGGAAGTGTTCTCGGCCAGGTTGGATGAGGCTTTGAGCAACCTGGTCTAGTGGAAGGTGTCCCTGCTGCTGGCAGGGAGGTTGGAACTGGATGAGCTTTAAGGTCCCTTCCAACTCAAACCAGCCTGTGGTTCTATGATCCACATACCAGCTAGAAAAGCTTCCCAAGAGAAGAGCAGCAGAGGGCTGTGCAGCATTAAACACGATTAAGACCCAGCCTCTGTGCCTCATCCCCTCATTTTTATGGCATTAAGTAGCAATGAATCTGCAGCTGCTCCCAGGTTTCCACTCCAACACTGTGGCTGTGCCTGGACTTCAGCTCTCAACTGAGAGAGAAAACAAAACAACTCACTCACCAAGATGCAACTGGACATCTTTCACTTCCAGGGTGTTTGACTTGCGATGCCGTGCGAGCTGGCAGGCAGCCGTCACCACGCTCTCTATGAAATCATCAGCGATCTGCAACAGCATCTGTGGCAGAACAAGGACAACAACCACTCTTATCAGCACTGAGCAGCTGAAATTATGCAGAAAGTATGAAAATGAACCCACAGAAGCCAGCATTTCAAAGGTGTTTGCTACAATTACTGGTTTGAAACCCTTCTCGACACTGGGACGCAGCAACAGACACGGATGGCTGAAAGCTGCAGCGAACATGAGAATATAGAAGGGTAAAATGAAGCAACCCAACCCTCCCTGCCTGGGACAAAGGGCCACTGCTCCGTGAAAATTCCCAGATTAACTCTTTGTGCAGCCCCTGCCATGGGTTGGTACCTACTTCCTCCACATCTTCATCCAGCTGCTCGTTCGGATCCACCTCGCGCACCAGGTCCTGCAATTTCTTCTTGGTTAAAACCTGAGCACGTGGGAGAAGAGGGGTGATTTACTGCTCTGTTTTAGCAAAGCAGCTGCCCAGGCAGCACAGCCACACAAGATCTCCTCCCTCGCTACTCCTGAGGCCAAAGTCACACGTATTGACACAGGGGATCAGTGCAGGAGGGGGAGAGAGAAGAAATATCAGGTGCTGAGGAGTCATTTTCAACCTCCAGTGGCTGCTCTGAGCTGAAAGTGGAACGCAGCAGGCCAGGAGAAATAAGTCTCATGCACTAAAATGCCACTGGCAGAAGCAAAGCTGCTGGCAAGAGGGGACAAAGGTAGAGCTAGAAGTTTTAAGAGGCAGACAGTGAGTGGAAGCAACGTATCAGCGACTGGATTTGTGCTCAGGGCACCCAGGAAGCATTTCAATGGCTCTGGCGCTTATCAGCTTCGGTGTTTCAAATGGAAAACAGAGATAAACCTGAGTGCTGGGTTATTCCAGGGCAGAAGGCAGTGTCCTCTCAGCCCAAACAGGGCAGGGAGCAGAAATGTGACTGCTGCTGAACACCAGTGGGACATTGAATCTCACAGGATGTGGATGAGCGTTATCACCGGCGATCCCTCAGCCTGCTCAGATGAACCAGACACACGTGGGAAATCCCTGCCCTTCCCTCACACCGTGTGTGTGTCTGTGTCAGGGGACCAGGACACTTCCCAGAGAGGTCCCAGCACCAGTGAAGCCTGCAGAGAGGTCAGGGTGTGCTCCTGGAGCACTCAGCTGGGCAGTGGTGTCCCAGACTCATCACAACAAGCAAACTCACCATCAGCAGCTCCAGGCAGTGATGCCACCTCTCCTACTGCCCCTGTCAGATGCAGGTTTCAAAGCTGCACTTTTATTTCTCTTATTTAAACCACATTTTAAAATAATTTCCCAATCACACACCCAGCACACATTCTCCTGAGCCTGAAACAATCTCTACTCCTACAGTGTCCATACTCCATCCAGCCTGAAAGTACCTGGGAGAGAAGAAATGGCTCTAAATTGAAAGAGGGGGGATGGAGCTGAGATGTGAGGAAGAAATTCTTTGGTGTGAGGGTGGTGAGACCCTGGCCCAGGTTGCCCAGAGAAGCTGTGGCTGCTCCTCCCTGGAAGTGTTCTCGGCCAGGTTGGATGAGGCTTTGAGCAACCTGGTCTAGAGGAAGGTGTCCCTGCTGCTGGCAGGGGGGTTGGGACTGGATGAGCTTTAAGGTCCCTTCCAACCCAAACCAGTCTGGGGTTCAATGAAATACATGAGATGTTTGCTCACACAGCAACTGACACTTTAATAGATAATTAAGTTTTTGACAGTAATTTAAGGAAGGAGAGGAATTAAGCCACAAGCAGGTCTGGGTATCTTCCCAACTGTCCCAAAGTGAGGGATGAAATTACCTGGTTGCTTTCAGGACTGAGCCGTCCTCCTCCGCTGGGCGTCCCGGGCATCTTGGCCACGGCGGTGCTGTTGGCCATGGAGCTCTGCGGGGGAGTGCTGGCTGGTTCCGGCTTTATGGAGGAGAAGTTGGACAGGTTGATCAAGGTAGAAGGGCCAAATTGGTTCATAATCTGTTGGGCTTTAGCTTTTAGATCATAAAGCTTATCTAAGTCTTGCTTCTTCTTGGGGTTGTGGGGACCCAAACCGATCAACTGGAAAAGGAAACAGAAGTCACAGTTAGTGAAGGGAGAAGGATTCCAGGGGGTGGTCTTTGTCCAGGGTCTTGATGCGGCCCAGAGGTTTAGAGAAGATCAGGGCTCTCTGGATGCAGCAAGAAGGGAGGAACAAGGTTTAGAAGAAGAGAAGACATTCCCTGGGACATGGACCAGGAGATTTGCCAGGAGAAGCAGAGCAGCCCCACGCCGTGCACTGACAAGAGGTGGCAGCTCTGCAGCGAGACCCCTCGGCTCGTTCCTTGGGCTGAATCCCACGCGCGTGTCCAGCCCTCGCCCTCCAGCCAGGGCCTTTCCAAACACATCTCACTCAGAGCACAAACAGCTTCGAGGAAGAGACCATGCAAAGAAGATTTAACTACAGAACACAGTTTGCTCCCATGGCAGCAACACAGAGGAACGGCAGGGGAACGTTTGAGTCTTCACCTCCACACTCCACGTGCCTGAGAAGAAGAAAAGAAGGTTCAGGCTCCCTTGGGTGTCTGCTGGCAGGCTGGGGGGGGGTCCTCATTTTTGGCAAGACACTTCCCTTGATGAGAACTTGACAATGTAGGGTTGGTTTTACAGTTCTGAGAGTGCCACTCTGGGCACTCAGAGGTAACAGCCGTGTGCACACCTTCGATTTGTTCCTCCCACACCTTTGATTTGTTCCTCCCACAACTCTGATTTGTTCCCCCCACACCAGGCAACCAACAGCCAGGGCAAATGAAGTCAGATTGAGCTGTTAACCATGAACCAGAAGTGGGTTGTGGCAGCTCAACTGGTTACTCAGATCTTCCAGGTTCATCCTTTGGTGCCCTGAAGTTATTCAAGGTATTGGCCACTGAACTAGCACACAGACTGACTGGCAACTCCTATATTCATGGCTGGGAGGCTCTAAAATCCCAGATCAACAAAGCTTTGCTCTGTCCTTTGCTGCTCTGTGAAAGGAAACTCATCCAAACTCTGGGTCTTCATCACCAGGAGCAGATCTGTCACGTAAAATGAAGATGTAATGAAGAGTTTGATGTAAAACCCCTTCGTGCAGCGGCTGCTGTGGGGCACAGACATGGGTGAGAGGCACCCGCTGAGAGCAGAGGGATTTTCTGAAAAACCCAAGTGTTTTGGGGTGAACTTCATGATGAAAGAAGAAGAGAGTTGGTTTAAACAGCTTTACAGCACAAGTGCATACACAGGGATGAACGGAGCATCTGCTACCTGAGCTATAAACCAGACATTTCCCCTCGTCAGGGCAAGTTGTGTTAGTTTGGATTAATTCAAAACACAGCCCAGAAATCACACCAGGGTATTCAGGAGCAGCTGCTTTAGTGTTTCAATCCAAGGCACACTCATGCACCACCACACAGCCCTCTGAGGAGAATTTAAACCCAGTACACATTTCTCTAGCACAATTCCTATTTAATTTCAAATTAAAATTCAATTTTAACTAATTAACAAGGGAAAACCATTACAGTCACAGCCTAAAACTCCTCGGATTCAGGCATTTCTGAACGAGGAGCTGAGCACGCGAACAGGAGGGATTTCAGAGTGCTAGCCTTGCTTTTAGCTGCCAAACCTCAGTTTAGAAATCCACAAAGCAGGAATTCTCACCCACCATGCAGGGGAGAAAACTCCAAAATCCTGGGGCAGAACACACTTCTTTAAGAGAAAAGTCGTTTTTGTTCGTTTATTTGCAGATCTTGGCGTGCTGTTAAGATCACCAAGCACAAAACCAGGGAGGATGTGCAGATTCTCAGGATAAATCCCACATGCCAGCCCCACAGCAAAGCCCAGCACTGCTTTACTTACAGCTATCTGAGTGTCTAGATCTTTAATGACATCCGCAACCGCTGTGGGGCCAGCGAACGGAGAAGCCATCCCCCAAAGCCTTCCTGGGAGGTCAGCAGTCAGCGTTAACCGACTCTGGCTTCCTCCTCTTCCTCATTAACTCTCCTTCCTACAGGAACACCAGATATTTGGTTTGGTATCACCCCATTCTATCGTCAGATCGCGCCAAGATCACACAAGAGAGGACCCCGCGTCCTCGCAACGGCGCAAGAGGGTTGATCTGCCAGAAGAAACGAGATAATTGTTGTTGTGGATGAGGAGGCATCTGCCAAGATCCTGAAACTGGAGTAGAAATTGGGTCAAATCCCACTTTTCTGTCAGAAGACAGAGTATCTCGGTATCTGCTGTCAGGGGAGGCTGGATCTCTGCAACAGCAGCTTCTCTCCACAGCAAGAACAGGTCTGGTGGCCTCAATGAGCGCCACTGAGCCACTTGGAATTCGTTAGTGTTGATGGCACAGGGTTCCTGCTGTAATTAAAATCTACGTTAAAGGCAAACAAAGCTTCGGTGAGTTCCTTGGGGTGCTCGGAGGGCTCCCACTTCCATTAAGACATAATGATTTTCAGCAAATATTTAAATAAGGGGTCAAAGGACTGTATGGTCCGAGTGTCTCTTTATTGTTAATAGAAAAAAAAAGGGAAATTATTGGGTTTTTTTGCTTTAGTTATTAGAAATGTGAGCAAATCCGCCCTTACACCATCAGAGGAGGCGTCTGTGACAAGAACTGATCTGTCAGCTGCATGAGCTAAAAGGGAAGGAATAAGAAAGTCCCCCCCTCGGATGTGTTTGTTGGATGCTGAAGAGCAACTCAAACCTCCCTCTTCCTCCTCCTCCTCCGAGCAGTTCCCAGCCTCACGTTTCACCCCCGGAGCACCGGCACTCGCCATCCCCGGCGGGAGCAGCTCCACACACGCCGCTCCAAGGGGTTTTTATCCAACATCGTCCCGACCAACAGCTTCTCGAGGTCACTGAACCCACAGCTGGCAACGGAGGAACCTTCCCCGTGCAACGCGTCCGCCGGAGAGCGGCGGGGAAGAAGCGAAGGTGACCGGGAGCCGCCGCCACCGCCTCACACCGGGTCGGGTCCTTCAGGCCGCGGGACCCGGCTGGTGACCGCTGCACGGGCTGGGGACGGGGGGCCCGAATAACGGCTCCAGGCCCGGCCCTTCCGCGGCGCGGGGAGCGGCGGACCCGGCCTGTGCGCTCCCCCCCGGGCCCCGCCGTAGCTCAGGCGGTAAAAACCCGTGTAAAGGCGTCACCGCCGCCTCTCGCCACCGGGAGAAACCCCTCTAAGCGCTCCCCTACCCCCGCCCTGCCCCATCCCGTCCGGTACCTCCCCATGACCCGCGGCTGGGACCGAGGCTCCGCCGCCGCCACCGGCTGCGCTCCCTCCGCCGCTCACCCCCGAGCCCTTCCCGGGTCACCGCCACCGCCACCCGGAAACGCTTCAGAGCGGCGGCGCCACACGGGAGGGAGCCTGGCTGCGCATGCGCGGTGCCGCACCCGCCAAAAGGCACCGCTTCGTGTTCTCAGTGACGGGCGCGGTGGGGAGGTGCCCCAGCATGCCCTGCGCGATTTGCATATCGTTTGTAGGGTCGCGAGGTGAAGAAACGGAGTTTTTTGGGAAATAAAATGCAAAAACTTTGGAAAAACATTGTGGGAATTGAGATAAAAGAGAGTATAAACAGAGATTAGCGCGACATTAGTCAGAGCCGGACGCGCGCCTCGCCGTGACATTGGTAGTACTCTGACGCTTTCCGCTGCGGGCTAGAAGGCTACCGCAGCTTTAAAAAGGGCTTCTGCCGTGCGTGGCACGGGGGGGCTAATCGGCCGCCCCCGCGGAATCGACATCAAGAGATTTCGGAAGCACAATTTTTGTAGTCAGGGGCCGCTGGTAACCGCCTGTTCCGGCGCCCGGGGCTGTGTGAAGAGCAGACGGAGGTTGGGGAGGGGGCACAGCCAGCTCCTGGGGGCTGAGGGGCGCTGTCGCTGAGGGGCAACATGGGACCCTCCCGCTCCCGGTGGAAGCTGTGTATCGCTGACGGTGCTTCGGGACCTTCCAGCTCCCGGTGCCCGTCGCGTACCGCTGACGGTGCTTCACCCCGAGAGGAGAGCGAGGTGGGAGCCGAGCGTCGCCGAGATCGGTAACACGCAGGTCTTTAGAATATATATATATATATTTATATATGTATTTAAATAGAATGGTTGTTAAAAAAAGTTCCCAGAAAGGTTCCACCCCGGGGGAAATTTCGCGTCTTCCACCCCGTCACGGTGCCACCAGGGCTCCCCCTCACAATGCCACTGGGCTCCGATGCCGCCAGGGGCTCCCCCTCCTCACAGCTTCCTCACAAAGCTTCGTGATACACATGTGAGAGGGGACAGTCCCCCCGCTGCGACCCCTCAGCACTGTCCCCACCGGTGCTGACAGTCCGCTCCACCCGGGGAGCCGTGCACCCCACCCAGGGAGGGGGCTCCACAGCGGGCAGCTCCGCAGGCCGTGGGGTGGGTGCGTCGTACCGCGCTGGGTGGGACCCGGGGAGGGGGCTGCAGTGGGTGCTGGTGGGCTCAGGCTCGCTGAACGGCGTGGCGTACTCGGGCTCGGGCGGCAGCGGCTCGGCGTACTCGTGGTATTTTCCCGGCACGTCGTAGTGGCTCACGACCAGCGGCAGCGTGTAGCCCTCGTCCAGGAACGGCTTGAAGGTGGAGGGGCTCGTCTGGCTGCTGGGGCTGACCTGCACCAGGTCTGGCTCAGCGTACTCTGCAACAGGGACACCGGGCTCTGAGCTGGGGACAGTGAGGGGACTGTCCCCGCAGCAGTGAAGGGGTCATGGGGTATCTGGGGGGCACCCATGAAAAAAAATCAGCATATCTGGACCCTCAGGGCTGGGAAGAGCTGGGCAGATGGGTGACAAAACCCAGCCAGGGCAGGACACCCCACCTCATGGGGACAGGCACGTCCCTCTGCCCCAGCACAGAGCGGGGCTCCTGGTGTCCTCCAGCCACCTGCCAATGCCCACACCTGGGTCTGAGGTGGAATAATAATAATAATGATAAATAATAAACCTTTCCCAGGCCTTCCCTTTGTGTAGGACCATGATGCAGGACAGGGGATGGACCAGAGTGGTGCTGGGGTTGAGGAACAATGAGCACCCTGGGTGCAGTGGGGGAGACACAGCTCCAGCTCTGTGCTGAGGGACCCATTTGTGCCCTGATGTCCCCGTTACCTGGGGAATGGGTCCGGCTGAGGTCCCCCAGTGTGGCTGCTGTGGGGAAGGAGGCCAGCGTGGAGCTGGGGGGCGGCAGGTTCTGCAGGGAGCACACCTGGCTCGACTCCACTTTGGGATACCCTGAGCAAAAAGCAGAAATCCCCAGTTGTCACCTGCCAACGCTCCCTCTGGTCCCCTTGGGGACAGGCAGTGCTGTGCCTGGGTGCAGACTGGTGACCCTGGGGGTGAGATGGCTCGGGGCTCGGCAGCAGCACCAGTTAAACCAGCTGCACCCCTGGGGCTGGGGACCCTTTACCTTTGGTGATCCCACAGTTCAGCTCCGCCGCCGGCTTCCTGCCAAGGGGAGAGCGAGATGGGAGTGAGGGGTCCCGGCCACCCCATGCCCACCACCACCCACCTCCTTGCACCCACTGCACGGGCGCTGCACCCCTTGGTCCCCAGTGAGCAGCTGAATGGAGCTGCCACGCTTTGGGGGGGTGATGCTGGGTCCCCCGGGGCGAAGCTGGGGGCAGGATGGGACCCACCTCTTCCTGTGGCAGAGGAAAGCCAGCAGCAGGAGGCTGGAACAGAGGAGCACGAAGCCACCGATGAGCAGCATCACCAGCAGCGTGGAGTCTGGGGAGGGAGGGCAGCGTCAGCCCATGGGTGCCCCATCCCAGCTCCCTGCACCCATGGGTGCCAGGAGCCCACCCAGGGCCACCAGAGAAGGAAAATCAGTGTGTTGTTACAGGGGATCTCAAAGCCTGGAGCACCCACAAGACGATGCTGCGCCCCAGGGACATCCCCCTCCCGCCCCCCACAGCACCCACCTGCCTTCTCCGGGTCCAGGGCGATGCCAGGGATGGGTGAGTGGCTCACTGGGTGGCTGGTGGGGACAGAGACCTCCCTGGGGACACTGGGCACTGTGGGACAGAGTGAGGACCATGGAACCACCACCGACTGAACGGGGAAGTGGAGATCCCCAGGGGATGTTTGGGATGTAGGGGGGTGGGGGGTGGCAGCCCCCATGGAGGTGCTCACCGTAGGGCCGGGGTGCACGGACCCGTGCTGGCTGGCAGCCCACCAGGGCCACCTTCAAAGCCACGTGTTGGTGCCAGCTCTGGGGTGTGACACGGATGTAGCGGGCGACGATGGGGGGGATGAAGGCGTTGGAGACCTCCCCTTGGCTGTCGATGTTCCCCTCAAAGACTTGCTGGAGAAAGCACAGAGGGTGTCGATAGCCACATGTCCACAGGCAGAGGGTCTGTGTCCCCCCACTGTCACCCCCCTATTGCTGTCACCTTGTCCTCCTGGCCACCACTGCCTCTGTAGGGTCTCCAGTTCTTCCCATCACGGCTGGAGGAGACCCAGTAGGACGTCACGTAGTAGTCGTAGCGCTCAGAGGAGCCCTTCGTGATGATGCCTGTGGGTGCAAAGTGAGCCCGGGGGGGGCTCTGCTGTCAGTTGGGGGGTGCAGGGTTTGGGGCGGGGGGGGGGCTGCCCTGTTCCCCAACCTGCCCCACTGCACAGGGCAGAGCTTTCCCAGCTGGAATGACCCCCACCTCTGGGAAATCCAGGTCCCTGCTGGGAGGAGACTGGACATGTCACCCACCATTGGGGAACCTCCCCAGGGGTTCCCTCTGGATCTGGGAGGGGGTTTGGGTGACAAATTCAAGTGCCAGACCCCCCACTCTGCCCCCAAGGAGCTGATAACCTCCGGCCCCGGCTGCCAGCCCCACATTCCTCCCTCCTCCAGTCTCGGGCTGGACAATGTCCCCATTTTCCTCGCCGTGGTCACCAGCCGCCGCCGCACAAAGCCCCCGCTCTCAGCAGGCTCCGGCCGAACAAAGGGCGCTGCTGGCACCAGATGCAAGAGCATAACATTAACTTGTTCAGCCCAGAAACGGCGAGGGGGGGGACAAAAGAGGGACAAGGGACAACCAAAGGGGCTTGGTGCTGTCTGCATCCCAGTTTGCACCAGTATAACCATGGCACAGGGAGCTCCAATCCCTCCTGGGTGTTATGGGGGGTTGCAAATGCTCTGGGTAGCTTTTGAGGGGGGGTCAGTGAGGCTGGCACTCGTGTCACCATGAGGGGATGGTGGTCAGGGTGGCTTGGGGATGGGGTCTGCTGGCCAGCACTCACCTGTGACGTTCCTGCGGGTGCCCAGGTCCAGCTCCAGCCAGGCAGTGTCAGAGCCGGGTTGGGCCGCCCAGGAGTGCCCGGTGGTGCCGAGCGCTGCCCGTTCAGCCCCCCAGGCTCGGTCCTGGCCCAGCGCATCCACCTCGTGCCACCAGGATGAGGCGTTGAAGGAGGCCACCTCCAGCACATCGCTGCAGGCTGGCAAGGGGAGATGGCAGGTTGGGAGCCCAGGACCCCTGGCTGGGCGTGGGGTGGGGGCCACTGGGTTTGGCAGCCAAAATCATGGCTTAATTTCAAGGGAAACAGGAAAAAAATACCTTTGTGGAATATGAGCCGCTTCTCAGAGAGGGATCCCCTGTGGGGAGGAAAGCGGGGGGAGCATCAGATGGGGGGAAAAGGCCCCAGGTGACCAAATCTGGGGGGTCTCTGAAATCAAGGGGTGGCAGGTCCCCAGTGTCAGCACGGATGGGTCCCACAGCCGGGTGTGGGGTGCAGCCAGGATCCCCCAACCCCTCTTCACCCACCTCTTGGAGTGGAGCCCGTTGGCGAAGGCTGACTCGTAGAGCGTGATGCCCTTCTCCCGGGACAGGGTGACCTGTCCACCCAGCTCATCCGCGATCACCCCGGCGTGCACGGCCGCCTTGCACAGCACCGAGGTCTGCGGGGAGCAGGGGAGGGCTGAGAGGGCACCCCATGGGGCACCCCATGGCCAAACCCATCCCCTGCCCTCTGCTGGGGGGTGACAAGCAGTAGCCACACATGCTAGGGACCATCCCTGGCAGATGCACCCATGGGTGCTGACCCACACAGCGGGGTGCCCTGTGGGGAGAGCCAGGCTCTGCACTTACATCCCGGTAGCCCTGGCCTGGGTTGCCCCAGATGTCTCCATCGATGTCCTTGCAGCCCGCGGGACAGTACACGCTGAAACACAAGGTGAAGGGGGTCAGGGCTCACTCCCATCCACCTACACCCCCTCTGCACACCCACTTTGTCCCCCACCCCGCTGCAGTTGCACCCCAAGAGTCCAGGGCCTGAGTACCCAGGAGAGGGATGGGGTCAAAATTGGGGTTGATGGGGACCGGTGGCAATGCCAGGGCTGGGGACATGAAACAGGGACCAGTCACAAACCCCCAGCCACTCACCTGATGTGCTCCTGGGTGTAGTGGGTGCCTCGAACCAGGCAGGAGACCAGGTCTGCAAGGCAGGGACACCCCAGGGTGAGGGACCCACCCCACAGCACCCACCTCCACCTCAGGGCACCCCGTCCCAGAGGGGCAGCGAGGGATGGCCCCTCGGTCCCTGTAGCCATCGGCCCCGTGCCTGTGGCTCTGCCTGATCTTGGGGTCCCAGCTGACCTGGAGGCCCAGGGTGCTGTGAGGGGGTCCCATGTTGTGCACCCATCCAGGGAGAACATGGGTCTTCAAGGAGCTTGGGGTGATGGGAGCCCACCCTGGGGTCAGCAAGGAGCTCCCTTCCCCTCGGCCATGCCCCTCACCGCGGACCAAGACAGAGCCTGGGGGGTCTCTGCATCCCTGGGGACACCCCCCTACCTGGGTGCTGTGAGGTGGCGTAGGACAGGAGGAGGCCTCGTCCCGAGCGGTGGCTGGTGCTGTTGAACAGGACGGTCACGGTGCTGGAGTTTGTCACCAGGAGCGGGGTGGCAGGGCCGGCGTTCCTGCAGTAGGGCCCTGCTGGCAGGGACGGGGCCGTGGAGGGGACTGGGGCTCCCTGGGGACAGGCGTGGGGACCCCCCGGGTGCTGGAGACCCCTTGGCTGAGCCATAGGCTGGAAGCTGCCACCCCCCATGGGGACCCTGTCACCTCCCCAGGCAGGACCAGGCCGGGTGCCAGACACTGGGTCTGAGTCAGCGGGAAGGAGCCCACGGCCCCCGCCTGCTCCGGCCGCTTCCCGAAAAACATCTGGGACTCCTCAAGGATTGGCGTCAACTGCGGGCGAGGGAGCGGGACCCCAGCCCAGCCCTGGGTCACCCCCCGCCCACCAGCACGCACAGCCCTGGCAAAGGCACCCAAAGGGGTTGTGGGTGCCCCCCACTGCCTCCACCAGCCCCCCCCCAGCAGCATCATCTGGGGGTTCCCCCTTTTCTGTGCTGCTCCAGGACCCCTCTGCCTGGGCCAGGCACTCTCTGTGCTTTGGGATCCTGGGAGATGGGGACAAACGTGTCCCCAAGGCCATGAAACAGGGGACCTCAGGCACTGTCACCCCTCTGGGTACCATCCAGAAAGGGTGAAAACCTTGGAAAACAGGGAAAGATCTTGGCTCTGGAGGCAGTGGTGGATCTAAACCAGCTTCTTTCCACCCCATGCTTCGCAGAGCATCCCCTGCCCCTCACCAGGCCTCGGGGCTGCTCCTCCATCCCACCCTATCGACACCCCAACATTGACACTTCCTCCCCCTGTCCCAAAACATCCCCCGCCCCAGCACCCGCCACGCTCCCAGTGCTGCCAAATCCCTCCAAGTCCATTAAATCTCTCCAGGAAAACCCTGGAATTGTTTGGGCAATGGCTGGACAGACACAAGTGATTCATCGGCGGCTGCATCTGGTCCCAGCTGGGTGTCACCCCCCTGGGCTTGGCAACAGCCCCCTCCTCGGGTACCCCCCTCCTCGGGTACCCCCATCCTTGGGCACCCCCATTCTCAGGTGTTCCCCTCCTTTGGTCTCCATCTCTTTGGATACCCCCATCCTTGGGTATCCCCCTCCTCAAATATCCCTGTCCTCCTTGGGTAGCCCCCTCCTCAGATATCCCCTTCCTGGGGTACCCCATCCTTGGATACCATCCTCCTCAGGTACCCCTGGCCCCAGATAGCCCCCTCCTCAAGTACCCCTGGCCCCAGATATCCCCCTCCTCAGGTACCCCTTTCCTTGGATATCCCCTTCCTCACATATCCCTGCCTTTGGATACCCCCATCCTTTGATACCCCCCTCCTCAGATACCCCCCTCCCCATGACAAAATCAGCTAAAAAGCCAAATTTTCCTGATTTTCTCCTTACCCAGGACTTTACATACAGTGATATCACACCCTCCCCACCCCACCTGCACCCCTTCAGTGGGTGCTGCCTCAGTTTCCCCCAGGATCCCCCCTTATCCTTACCGTAGGCAGTGCCAGCCTGGGGGTCAGTGAGCAGCAGCAGCAGGGAGCTGTGGGCACAGCGCTCTGAGGGCTCCAGGTCCACGTCCCCAAAGGCCAGGAGGAGGGAGGTGCCCGGGGGAGCGCGCAGCCGCCAGCGGCACGTGGTGTGGTTGGGGTAGGTGCCTGGATAGTTCTTGGAGCTGAGGGTCCCGCTGTGGGGTGTCAGCAAAGTGTGGCCACAACCATCCCCTGTGGAGAGACAAAGGGGTGGGCTCAGCCAGGTTGCTCCCTGCCTCAGTTTCCCCACTTGGCACAAACCTGGGGACATCCCCCAGGCACTTGTAGCCTCTTCAAATGTTTGAAATATAATTTTTTTTGTGGCTTTTCTGGCCACTTTCCCCACTGGGGACAGTCCTCTGGGGAGACCTAGAGATGAAGCTGCCTCAGTTTCCCCCCCACAGCCACCCACAGCACAGATCTGCACTTCCAGCTCCTCTGCATCACCCAGAACCCCAATTTTGGAGGCTACAAAAAGATGCAATGAGGCAATACCCCCCCAGTACGGGGCTGTACGGCACCGAGCACCCCCTGAGAACCCCTCATTGCAGCCTTGACCTTGAGGATGACCTTGGGCAGCTGCATCCCCATTGCCTCCTCGCCGGGGCACTGCCAGCACCCACCACAAAAGGGACTTTTCTCTGGTCTCACCACCCCCAGGCACGAGGGAATATCCTGGAAACTTGAGTTGAAAGTGCCCAGTGTTGGAGATTTCTGGTGGAAATGAGGCAGGATTGGGGCACAGGGAAGGGCAGGAGGAGGGGGAAGCACCACTCAACCCCTCTTCATGGGCTGGGGGGATGTGGGGGTTCATTATTCACCCCCCCACACACACACACACATCCCCAAAAAGCTGCTGCTCCTGCCAAGCATCATCCTGGCACAGATGGAGAGGAAAGTGATGGTGGGCACAGCTTCACCCTGCCTTGGCTCCCCTCGCTGTCGCCAGGAGACGGCACAAAGCACCAGCGGGGAAAATCCTGCAGGGATGAAAAAAGGGAGGGAGTGGAAAGAGGAAGATGCCAGCCCCCCCCTCCCCACAGTGCCCACTCCTGCCCAGCCTGTGGGAAGGGCTGATGGCCAAATGGGGGGTGAGGGGGGGTTTATCCGGTGAACACCCCCTGGCAGGGAGGCAGGACTGGGTGAAATCCTTGATTTTCCTCCCTTGGCTGGGGAACAGCCCCTGTTAGGGCAGAGCTGGGGAGGATCAGACCCTCTGGGGCTGTTGGGGGGCACGGGGTGCAGGTTGCATGGGGGGGGGGGGGGGAGGGAGAAGCATGGGGGAACCCCTGGAAAGCAGCTCCCAAGAGAGCTGCTGTGCTGAGAGGAAAGAAATTTGGGGTATTTTGGGGGAGTTTCCAGGAAGGAAGGTCAGAGCCATTGGAATGTGCATGGAAAACCCTCTCCAGCCAGGACAGCCTGACACGTGTGTCCAAAGTGGGGGTCTTGGATGACCCCCCAGCTCCAACCCCACACACCAGTGGGTGCTGAAGGGCTGGAGAGCCCCATCCCGGGAAAAAAAAATCATCCTGGGAAATAAAACTCTCAGTAAAAGCATCCTGAGTGTGGCCAGCACATGCTGAGCAGGCAGGGCAGAGATAAGGCAAGAGCCGCACGCGCAGCCGGCAACTTGGCTCCCAAAATGTTACCGAGGGGCCGGGAAGGGTCACGGGATGGCTGGGAACATCCTCCCCCCCAAAAAAAAAAGGGAAAAAAATGGATTTCCGCCGGGTGAGGGCCCGCTGGGGCCATCCCTGCCAGGGATTTGTTTGTTTTCTCACAGGATGCAGGAAAGACACAACAGGGCGATGCTCCGGGAAAGGCCGGACACGCTCCCACCTCCCCGGGGCACGATGCTGCCGGTCCCGGGACAGCTCTCCCGCTTCCACCCACGGGGTTGGGATCTGGAGTGTCCCCCACATCACATGTGGGAAGCGCGGTGGGGTTCTGTCCCCCTGTCCCCCCCCGGTGATCCCGTCCTGGCCCGTGCCTCAGTTTCCCCCCGCTGGGGACGATGCGTTGCATGTCCCGTCCCCATCTCCTCACTCTTGGATGAGCTGGGGACAAGTGGCACCGGGGAAAGTCGTGTCTTTGGGATGAGGTTTAGCCGAACGTTCCCTCGGGGCCTTCCCGGACCCCGGTGGATGCACCCCCCCCCCCCCTCCCCAACCCGTTCCCCCCGGAGCGACGGTGCCGGGACCCGCAGCATCCCCGGGACGGTGCCCGCTGCCCGTGCTCCCGGTTATTCACCGTAAGCTCCAGCCATTCTCTTCAGCCGGGGCAGAGTCGGGCCGCGGGGGATTAGCGGTTCCCGGGGAAAACCCTGAGAACGGGATGGAGCCGTCCCCGGGACCGCCGGGACCACCGGGACCGTCGGGTCGCCCGGGGCAGGCGACAGCCCGGTACCGGGAGTGGGGTGGGGACTGCGGGGAGACCAAGCGGTTGCGATAAGGGGGTGATGCGGGGCTGGTGGAGTCGGCGGGGAGCCTGTCCCGTCCGGTACCGGAGCAAACGGACAGCGGGGACCCGTCCCGGGTCGGTACCGGCGCAGGCGAACTGGCGCGGGGACCACGTCCCGGTGTGGTACTGGTCTGGGGACAGTGGGGACCGTTCTGGATCGGTACCGAGGAGCCCATCTTGGTGCGATCCCGATCCGAACACAGCGGCGAGCCCGTCCCGGATCGTTACCGGGACAGAGAAGAGCCTGTCCGGTCTCCGTCCCGGTCTCAGTCCCCGTCCCGGACCCAGTCCCGGTCCTGGCGCGGCGCACGGCCCATCCCAGAGAGGGAAGGGGAGCCCCGGGGTTGCCGGTGGTATCGGGGCTCCCGGTGCCGTGTCCCGGTGCGGGATCCCCCCGCGGCCGGTGTCCCGCAACCCGCACTCACCGTCCTGTCCGCCGGCCGGGCGCAGCCCCAGTGGGCCCAGCAGGAGGCAGCGGCGGAGCAGCGCCAGTGCCAGCGCCCCCCGCGCCGCCCCGCCGCCCGCCTGCATCCTCCCGCCGCCGCTGCCACCGCCGCCGCCTCCGCCTCCACCGGCCCCGCCGTGCCCACAGCCCTGCGCCCGCCCCCCGACACGCTCATTGGCTGCTGCCGCCCAGCCCCGCGTCGCCATTGGTCCGCCTCGCTGTCAGTCATCCGGCACGGCGCGGACGGGGAGACCGGGGGGCTCGACGGGACTGGCAGGGTGTCCCGGGGACTCCGGGGGTCCTCGCTCGGGGCTGGGGCACGCGGGGTCCCGAGGCGGGGTCCTGTCCGGGGCCAGACCCCTCCAGTGCCCTCCCCCCCTTCCCCCCCGCCGTCACTCGTGTCCCGGCCTCGCGGGGGAAGCCGCGGGGGCGGTACCGCCATTCGCCGCGAGAGGGCAGCACAGCGCCACCCGCGCGACTCGCGCCGCCGGCCCCTTTAAGGCAGGCGGCGGCCGGAAGTGCTGGCGGCCGAGGCCGTGGCGGCTACTGCGCATGCTCGCTCCTGCCCGGCCCGTTTCCCTCCCCCCTCCCCCTCCCCTTTCCCTCAGCCCCCGGACCCGGCCGTTCGGCGACGGTAAGCGCCGGCCGGCGCCGCGCTACGGGAGCCGGGAGGGGACAGGCAGCGGCGGCGGCGCGGCAGGGCGGGGCGGGGCGGGTGGGGCGGGGCAGGAGGGGGCCCGGCCCCGGCGGGGAGGGGAGGGGGCGCCCCAGTGCGCGCCGCCGTACGTGCCGCCGCCGCGAGGGCGGACGTCGCGCGCCACGGGGGGAGAAGGAGGAGGGGGGGCGGGGGGGGGACCGCGCCGCTGCGTCCGCCCGCGGGGGGGGGGGTAAGGGGGGAGGCCACACCCCTCCCCCGGGCAGCCCCGCCCCGCCGCCGCCGCGCGCTGCGGGGGGGGGCGGGGGGGCACGCGCCTCCCCCGTGCCCATGACCCCGACCCCGGGGGTGGGGGGGGCTGTGGCATTTGGGGGGACACACACACTGACCTGTGACCCCCCCCTCGGCCACCCCCGTCCCCCAGGGTCACCTCTGCCCGCGGCGGCGGGGGCCCGGGGCCTCCCCTTAGCCTAACAGGCTCCCGGTGGGGGGGGGCTCCCCGGTGCTGCAGCCCCCACCCCAGCCTGGGCTCGGCCCGCACCCGCTGCGAGCCGGAGCTGATCGCCTTCATGGTTTCTCGGTCTCCCGGTGCCCCCCGTGCCGGAAATCCCGAGGAAGCCGCGGCCTGAGTGTCCCTCGGGGGTCCCGGGGGAGCAGCACGGGGGAAGCGCTGCCCTGGGCGGGGGTCTGACCTGCCCGCGGGGGGGCGGGTTCACAAGCCCTGAGCAGGCACAGACGTGGCCGAGGAGGGGACACGGTGACTGCGAGATGCTGGAGCCAGGGGAGCGCAGCCCCCACGCCAGCAGCTCCCCTCGCTCTGTGTCCCCCCACGGGCCACCGTCACCTGCTCCGGGTGGGGTCCTGTCCGGTCACAGGCACTTGCCCAGAGGCCTTTAAAGCCCGAGGGCGCTGCTGACCCGCGCAGGGTTGAGCTCTGTCACCACCAAACCACCTTTGTGCCTCCGTGCCAGCGCAGTCACCCCCTGCCAGCACCTCTGCCACCGGGGATACCGGCTCCTCCGCAGTCTGCCTGCGGTGGGAAGGCTCCATCCCAGGCACCTTCCTGGTAGTGAGGGATCAGAGCATCCCAAGGGCGGCTGGAAGTGCTGCCAGACACAGGGAGAAGCTCCATCTCAGAAACCTTCTTGTGCTCTTGGTGAAGCCCCCTGTGTGGGTTTGCTTGGCTGGTTCCAGCCTGTGGGGCTGGGAAGAGCCGCTGGCTGCTGCCAGCTCTGGGAGTCACGAGTGGGATGGCACCGGGGGGACCTGCCTGTGTCAATTTTCCATCATCGGATGAGGTGTTCATAGAATCCCAGAGTGGTTTGGGTTGGAAGGGACCTTAAAGCTCATCCAGTCCCAACCTCCCTGCCAGCAGCAGGGACACCTTCCACTAGACCAGGTTGTTCCCAGCTATTGTGATCAAGCGGGGAGGAAAAATCCTCGTGTGTGTTGACAGGCACTTTGCTGTCTCTCTTTGGTGATCAATTTCAAACGCCTGGATCCCCTCTTTGGAGCTTAAAACATCTCCTCCCCTCTTTAGAGCTTGAAACATCTCCTCCCCTCTTTGGAGCTGGAGTTTTGTTTCTGCCGACCCTACAGTCCCCGTTAGCCCGGCCTTTGCTGCGGCAGGACTGGGCAATGATGTTCACACACCCGCTGCCTGTCCCCCTCTGCCTGCACAGGCAGCGGTGCTGCCACCATCCAGACCTGCCTGTGCTTTCCCCCTCTGCAGCACCGCGGCACCCTGCCACCGCCCGGGCTTCATGTGAGAGATGGCGAATGCTGAAGTGAGCGTCCCTGTGGGTGATGTCGTGGTTGTACCAAGTGACAGCAACGAAGGGGAGAACCCGGAGGATACCAAAACCCAAGTCATCTTGCAGCTCCAACCGGTGCAGCAAGGGTGAGTTGGATGATACTGGTGTGTGGGGGAGGTGTAGGGTGGGATTTGGGAGTGGGGGTGTGGGGGGGGTCCCTGTAGATTTTTGTGGTGTGGGGACCGAGCGTCGCTGCCTTTCCCAGGTCTGCGTCGGTTTTGTGCCACGCACGGGAGAGAGAAAAAACACAACGCCAAAAAAAAAAGAGCTTTTGTGTGTGTCGCTGTGACAGGGTCTCTGAGGACTGAAATTGTCCTGCAGGGATGTGTCTCTGTGGGTCACAGCAGCCTGGCGATGGCCGTGGCAGCAGGGAAGCGGTGAGGTGGTCACGGTGCTGCCCCGGCCACGCGTCCTCCTGTTCTCCCTCTCCCCTCGCTGGCCCCAGGGTGGGTTTTTGCCACACTGCAGCTGCTGTACGTGGTGGTCTGTGTGTCCAGATCCACATATGTCTCTGTGCCAGCTGTCCCCTAAAACCATCCTTCTCTAAAATACCACAAAGCCTGGATGCTGGAGGGAATTTTGTGGCACCTCAGGCAGCTGCTGCAGAGAAGTGGCTGTCACCAGGCACTTCACCTTAACTCTGGATCAATCAGGACATAAATAGACTGGTTCCAGTTTGATCATATTCCCAGAGCAGGGTGGCTGTAGGCCTGACAGTGACTCTTCCCTGCGTCATCACCAGTGCTGCAGTGTCACACGGGGCTGGAAGGGAAATCCTGGGGCATTGAGCTCTTTTTCCTGTTGTCGTGGGTAAACCAGAGGAGGAGGCACAGGGAAGCTCACTGCAGAGCTGCTTCGGTGGCGTTGGCATCGTGGAGGGTGCGATGACAGGACTGGGAACGCCTCTGCCTCTTTCAGTCCTTGGGATTATTATTATTATTGTATTTTATATGTGCCAAAAAAATGCCTGTGATTGAAACAGTATCCAACGAAATCCACGTCCCTTGAGGACAGACAAGGAAGAAACAGACTGAATTTTTAACCCTGTGCTGTGAATCTTGATTTCCCATGATTTATGCAGTTTGTTTATGGATGGACCCTTTCACAACAGGATTTACCAAGAGGGCTCTGAGGCCAGCGCTGCCGTGGTGGCCGTGGAAACCCACACCATCCACAAGCTGGAAGAAGGGATCGGTGAGTTCCCGCGTGGCGTGGGCAGAATCCCCTCCTCTGCAGGGCTGGTTGCTGCTGAGCTGGTGTCTCCGGTTCGCTGGGCTTCCTTCTGGCTCTGCCCCTGCAGATGCTGTTTCCCAGGCATGGATGTGGGTGCAGGGTCTGGGCATACTCTGGAATAAGAGTCTGCTGTTACTGCTTGGTCTCAAAGTCCTGGAACTGAGCTCCTGGCTCTCCTGCAATGAATGGTAAGGGCTCCCACGGGGTCCAGGGGAGCCGAGATTTCACCCTAGCCTAGCTGTGCAGACATGAGCAACCAGGAAGGATGGTTATGAGGTTGTGTCTGCACTGGCTGAAGCTATCAGACTCTACTTGCTGGTTCTTTGTTGAACAAACAGCCTGACAGTTTGGGTTGGATGTTCAGAAGAACTGAGCCAGGTTGGCTCTGAGTGCTTCCTGCAGTCCTGAGGAGTACGTGGGACAAGTCTCCTGTCGTTAGGTGCTGTCACTAGATCTTGAGTAGCATTCTGCTTCCTGTGTGTGGGTGTGGGTCTTCTGGCAGTATTAGCAGAAACTCTGCATGTGAAGAGAATATATTATCAGTAAATATCTGATATTGCTGCTGAAGAGATACCAGAGCTCTAAGAAATCTGAGAGATATCAGTGCTTTCAATTTTAAAGCATTTTATTTCCACAAAGATTGTTCTCAATGACCTCCCCTCCCCCTTGCAGTTGTGTTGTGTTTCTGATCTCACGTTCTCCTGAGAGATGAGCTTCATTTTGAGTGCTGTGATATTAAAAAGCAGATGCCAGTTGCTCATAGTAATAACTGGAGAAGACTAAGAGAGGACTGATCCTGAACTGGGATCAGCCCTTCTTTTGTTTTCCTGAGTGTAGGTCTCACAACCTGTGAGCTTTCAGCTCCTGCCTTGTGGGATTTGAGCCTCTTAGGTGGAAAGTTTCATTTTTTACCCCTTCCTCCCTCAGACCCCAGCACCATTGAAACAAACGAGGAGATCGAGATTGCCTATCCCATCACCTGCGGGGAGAGCAAAGCCATCCTGCTCTGGAAGAAGTTTGTCTGCCCAGGAATCAATGTGAAGTGTGTAAAGGTAAGGGGATTTTCACAGCAGATTCCTTCTCTGCTCTCAAGGTCTGATGTTTGACCTCCACAGGACTTTCTTACCTTTTTGTTTCACCTGAGCCTTGTCCTGGAGCCAAGTGACTTTGTCTCTGCAGCGTGCTGGATTGTTAGCACTGAAGCTGTTTCTAGCCTGGGGAGAAGCAGGAGAGGTGCAGGTTAAAGAGTGAAGACCTCTCACCCACCTTATGTTGCAGTGCTGCTCTGGATTACAGATTAAAGCAGAGTTGGCACTTGATGAGGGACTTGGAGCTGAAGGCAAGCAGGGGATGTGTACTGAGACCTGCCAGAGCTTTTCTTCCTTGTCTCTTTCCCTTGGTGTCCTGATACTCCACTCCTGTCACTTCCTCAGTGAGCAGATTGCATCGAGAAGAGAAATATTGCTGTTAATTTTTCCACTTGGGAGGGTGCTAACCTAAGAGCTGATGTGCTGGGGCTGAGTCCCCGTGTGCTGCTGCGGCGAGAGCGCTCTGCTGCTGACCCTCAGCAGGAGCTCTCAGTCACTGGAGCAGGACAGAGCAGATTCCCCAGTGAATACCTGTGTCACCTAGATGTTGCTCAGCTATTTGATGTAACAGGAGTCTCTCGTTATGATCTCCAAGGTGACTGTACGTGTTCACAGAAGGATTTCATTTGGTTCCTGCTTTGTACAAGAGCCTTCAGGGCTGTCCTTGGCTAGAGCTGTGTGGTTCGAATGCTGCTAGCTGGCAGGTCATCCCTGCCAGTGTTTCCAGTCTCTATAAGTGTTGCTGTGCTGAGGGGATCAGAGCTGGCAGGGATTTGAGAAGCAGCTCCTCTTTCTGGGTAGGAGTAGGGGCTGAGATGAGCCATGGACTGGCTGTGCTGGATGTCCTAATACAGTTTACAAAGCCATGTTACCCTGTTTGCTGAGCCTTTGTTTATCTCCTTGTCAGTTCAATGACCAACTAATCAGCCCGAAGCATTTTGTTCACCTGGCTGGGAAGTCTACCCTGAAGGACTGGAAGAGAGCTATTCGCCTTGGAGGAATCATGCTGAGGTATTTGACTTGCCTACCACTGTGTCCAGCTTCAGGGCTTCCTCACTGCAGCTGCAGGACCCCGAGCAGGCCTTCTGTCTGCTTTGCAGTCCCCAGATCTCTTGGAAGCTCACAGTACCTGGCCAACAGCCTGCAGACATCCTGGCCCCCTGATCTGAGGGGCAGGATCCCTCATCCTGAACAGAAGTGACCTCGCTTGGGGAACCTGGTACTTGGTGGGGGTAGAACAGGACTGGAGCCCTGTATGTGAAGCTGGGGCATGGCTTGTATTTGCCATCTGAAAGCCCTGCAGGAGATGTTTTGTGTGCAGAGTGGTGCTGGGTCTCCCTTTTTCCATCCTTCCCATGGCCAGAGCATTGCTACGTGGAATACTCCCCTTTTGTCTCCAGGCTGAGGTTTGAGCTGAGCCTGGTTCTCTCCCCACTCCCTGCACAGGAAGATGATGGACTCAGGGCAAATTGACTTCTACCAGCACGACAAAGTTTGCACCAACACCTGTCGAAGCACCAAATTCGATCTCCTGATCAGCAGCGCCAGAGCACCGGTGCCAGGACAGCAGAGCGTGGTGCAGACTCCCACATCAGCTGACGGTAGGAAACCAGTTGGGCAAGCCACTGGAGCTTCCCTCTGACACTCCTCTCCCTCCCTGGGCTGATCAGATCGAGTTGACCCCCCCACACACACACTTTATACCTTCTCCCCAGTTTCAGGGGGCTGCTCTGGTTTCTGGGAAGGCAAATGCTTCTTGTATTTGCTCAAAGAGGTCTCAACAGCATCTGTCAGGGAGATCTGCTCCGCAGTAATGCGAGGGCTGGAAAGCAGCTGGTACTAAGCAGTGACCAGAGGCAGCCTTGGGAGGAGCCAGGGGAGGCTCATCTTGAAGAGATCTTTGTTCTGGGGTCACCATGTGAGCAAACACCTGGGAGCTTGTACAGCAATTCCTGATATCTTTCCTATTTGAGGATGTATTACAGAGGCATGAGATGGGCTGATACTCAGAAATGAATCTAGGCATGCTGACCCCTTCTGGAGCAGCCTGCTCCACACCACCTGGAAGTCCAGAAATGGGATGTAATAGTGGACATGAATGGATTGTCATTCCAGCTGCAAATTCTCAGCTGTGCTTCAGAGCAAAAAGTGATTTCTTTGCTGAGGTTAAGGGGGAAGACTACTCCCCACCATACCACATGGCCCTGGGTGGGTGGGTGATTTGGCAGACTTGTCCATAAGCTAAGGAGAATCTCCTGGAAAGCACCATGGTAAAACCTGACAGTGGCTGTACATTGGTCCCAAATTTGATCCAGAAAGTTAGGATTGAGTCAGATCCATTCCATGAATCAGCTTGGACCTTGACCCTGTCATTTCCTGAGAGATTAGGGCATCTCTAGGGTGCAGAGCTCCCTGGTGATGATACAAGGAGAGCAGCATGGCTGGGCTGAGGCTTATTTGTTCTTTTCTTTATTCTGATCTATTTCTGCTCCTTTTTTGCCAGGACTCTGGCTTGATCTTTGGAGGGCACATAGTTTTCCCTCTAGAAGCCCCAGAGCCTTTCACAATCCCAGTTCCAATGAGAAGCAGCAATGTTTGGTTTTAGCTGATTTGGTTGAAAGAAGCCAGGCACAACCAACCTGACCACGAGAGTGAAAAAGAGCCTGGGAGGGGTGAAGGGGGGGGTGGAAGGCAAAGCAGGGATTCAGGATTGGCACCCTGGGTGCTGCAGAGAGAGCTGACGTTGCCTCTCTGACAGGGAGCATCACCCAGATCGCGCTGTCGGAGGAGAGCATGGAGGAGGGGATTGAGTGGAACTCGGCTCTAACAGCTGCTGTCACCATGGCCACTGAGGAAGGCATGAAAAAGGACACAGATGAGATATCAGGTAAGCTCAAGCTGCCTGTTGGGTGTTTTCTCCCCTTCTTCTCTCCTGTTAGATTTTGAAGACTGAAACCCAGAACATAAAGAGAGTTTAGGTGGTGACAGAGATGTCCCCCAGCCCCTTGGCTGTCCCAGCGTTTCCCAGGTGTGCTATGTCCTGCCAAACAGAGCTCCTTACTGCTGCAGGCAGAGGGGGACTTCAGCCCTGGCCTTGTGGCTGATGGATGATCCCTCAGATCAGTTGCTACTAGTTACAGCCAGGGGCTTTATTTTTTGTTAATTCTAAGACTGTAAACATCTGCCAGGCTGGAGCTAGGCTGAAACCATCAGCAAGCAGTGTCTTGTTAGTGCCCTGTGTCAGTACCCTGTCAGCTCTCTTGGCTGTGTCTCTCTGGCTCTTAGGATCAGTGCAGAAGCTTAGGCAGAATTTCCTCAAATAAAGCTCTGCATTTTGCACAGATGAGCAGAAGCAGTGAAATGTTGTTACCTTGGAAGTCATGGTGCTGCTTGAAAACATGTTACTGATTTGCTGCCTGGATCTGTTTTGCTTCTTTGGGGTTTTTTTTTCGCATCATCTCCACCCTAGTGTGCAAATTAGAAGTCATCTTGCAAAGTTACTCTTGCCTGAAAGGTTTAATGTAGCCTTGTGGGGAAAAAACACCAAGTGCTTGTATATCTTGACTTCTTTTTCCCTCTCCTTGTGCCAGAGGACACACTGATGTTCTGGAAAGGAATAGCTGATGTGGGGCTGATGGAAGAAGTTGTGTGCAACATCCAGAAGGAGATAGAAGAAGTCCTAAGAGGTGTCCAGCAGCGGTTGGGTCAGTCTCCCTTCCAGATGACAGGTAGGTTTGGGAGCCAGACTCAGTCTGGCTGTGGTCTCAGCCTGCCCAGCTGTGAAGAGCAGCTGTGGGGCACAAGGACACAACGTGGCCACCCTGGTCCTTGAGCAAAATAACCCTGGCAGCTTGCTGAGACCATTGGGCGACTGTCCTCACCTCCCAGCCCTCAGGATAACCTGCCCAGATTCACTGCTCAGACCAGAGTTATTCAAACACTTTTCCCTGTGACAGCACAGGCTTCAGCAGGTCCTGTCCCCCCACTTCTCGTTCTGTCTTCGTTTGTGCCAGAAAAACTGGTTTTGAAGCTGAACCAGATGAGGGAACTGATCTGAGTTAAAAATAACTCCCCACCCCTCTTTAAGGTTATTTTTAACTTGGATCAGTTCCCTAATCCAGTTCAGCACATGCTCCTGTAAGCACAGGGTTTGAGCTCACCTCTTGTTGATGCTTTTGCTGAGAGAACATCCACGTAGCCCCAAACATCATTTTACCCAGGATATATTTTTTATTATTATTTTCTAATGTAGCTTTGGGCTGGTGGATCTTTGTGTCTGGTAGGTGGCAGCTTTTGGAAGCTGTGAGTGATGGAAGTCAGTGTATTCTAATAGAAATTTTGCAGAGCTTTCAGTGGAGCTGGCACGTTGATGACACTGTCAGCAGCACGGGGTGATGATTTGGAGGTGGAGAGCTCGTTTGTATCTCTGTGATTGCAAATTATGCTTTTCATTTACAGCAATTTTGAAGTTGCTTGGGTGACACATCCCTGTTTCATTTTCTTTATCATGTGAGTGGGATTATTTAGTCCTTGGATGTCAGAAGGATGAGGGAGCTGAGTCTGTCCTTGTCAGCCAGCCCTTGTGGAAGAACAGAGAACAGTTTTACAAAAAAAAACCAAAACAGCAGAAAATTTCTGGTGCAATATGAGCATTTTTTGAGTACCTGCCTGAGGCCCTTGGCCCCTCGTGGGACCAGGCACATCCCCATGCGCTTCCCTTGCAGATGCTGCAGTCTTGAACAACGTTGCTCACACGTTTGGCCTGATGGACACAGTCAAGAAGGTTTTGGACAACAGGAAAAACCAGACAGAGCAAGGAGAGGAACAGTTTCTTTACACACTGGCAGGTACAGTCAGAGCCTGGTAAGGCTTCTCATCCTGTCACCGCTCTTGGGAGCGGAGGTGGCTTCCCTTTGACATACGAACCACGTTTGGGTTATTTTTCAATACATGCTGCCCCAAAACAAATGCATCCCGATCCCTTTCCATCCTAGGGCTTGTGTGGAATTTCACCTCTCCCTTGCCTCACAGTGAGCAGTCACTTGGGGCATTTCACAGCCCCAAATCTTTGTGCTTTGCTGCAGCCAGGGCGCTGGGGGTGTCAGTCTGATTCAGTTGGTGTTAGGAAATAGGTGCCGCTAGCTCAGGGCTGTGCGGCAGCGATCCGAGCTGCAGGCAGCACCGTGCTGTCCCCGAGCTAATGAGCTTCTCCATCTGCAGGGTGCTGAGTTGTCTGCTTGTCTTGGCGTGGAGCTATCAGGTATCTTGCAGGGCTTTCCCTGAGCTGAAGCCAATAACCCGACCTGGATTCCCCAGAGCCACTTACTGGATGTGTCTCCCTCCTCACCGTGTCCTGTAGGACCTGTTCTTATCTGAGGTGTCCTAGTCCCCTACTGCCCTGGATAAATGAGATTACTGGGCTGCTTCTGACTTCCAGTGTTCACACAGACAAGGGTTGAAGGAGATGTTTGATTGACCCAGGTAGTCCTGCTCCCTGTCCCCACCACAGCTGCTTGTTGGCTTCTGGGGAGGGGACCCAGCCAAGCTCAGGAGGCAGGTCCTACTATCTGGAGGGGCTTGTCAACTCTCCCTCCTAGGTGTGCCTAACTTGAGGAGCAGAAATGTCCATCCCCTAATCAGTGGGAAGATAATGGAAACAGCAGATTGGTACAGAGCATTGACCAGGTCTATGTGGGTGACAGGAGAATCCATCCTTCTCCTTCAGTGCAGTTGGATCTTGAGTGACCTGCTAAGATCATGCTCAACTGTGGGCATGGTGGTGATGAGCTGAGAGTTGGACTGGATGATCTTAGAGGTCTTTTTTCCAACCTGAAATGATTCTGTGAACTGGGTGGCAGGAGACCTCCTGTTGCAGACATGGGGTGTCACGGGTGCTTGTGGAGCCCGTGGGTCCCCGGGAGCTCCCCGGTGTGCTGATCCTCGCCCAACGCGCTGCTTGGCCCTTCTCTTTGCAGACTTGGAGCGGCAGCTGGAAGAGCAGAAGAAACTTGCCAAGGACCAGAAGGCAAAGTCTCAAACCATCCAGAACGTGGTGCTGATGCCTGTCAGCGCTCCCAAGCCCCCCAAAAGACCCCGTCTGCAGCGCCCGGCCTCCGCCACCGTCCTCAGCCCTTCCACCCCCATCCAGCAGCCTCAGTTCACGGTCATCTCGCCCATCGCTATCGCGCCTGTCGGACAGCAGTTCTCCGTGGGCAACATCCCAGTGGCAACCATTAGCCAAGGCTCCAGCCCAGTGACTGTTCATACTTTGCCATCTGGTTCCCAGCTCTTCCGATACGCCACAGTGGTCTCCTCCTCCAAGACCAACTCCTCTGACACGGTCACCCTCCACCCGTCCTCCAGCCTGGCGCTGCTGAGCTCAGCGGCCATGCAGGACAGCGGCGCCCTGGCGAATGTGGCAGCCGTGGTCAACCCCGTGGAACTGGTGGCCATGGAATCTGGCCTCACTTCCACCATCCAAGCTGTGGAGGGCACCTCAGATGATGGTCAGACCATCATAGAGATCGACCCAGCGCCGGATCCCGAAGCGGACACAGATGAGTCGGAGGGTAAAGCCGTCATCCTGGAGACGGAGCTGAGGACTGAGGAGAAAGTGGTGGGAGATGTGGAGGACCATCAGCACCAGGTCCATAATGTGGAGATTGTGGTCTTGGAGGACTAATGGAGAAGGCAAGCATCAGTTTGGGGAAGAGTTGGGAATGTGTTTTCTTTTGGGCTTTTTTGTTCAGCATCCCCATTTGTTTCCATGGATATTTTCATTGTACTGTATTATATATATATATATAATTATTTTTTTCTTTAAAACAAAAAAGCTGGAGAAGCACATGAGACCTGGAAAAGGCTCTTGTCTCCGTGGAGCACTGAACAATACCACCTGTTTGCAGGGTCAGGGAGAGGCACTGGATCTCTGCTGAACAACCCAACTGGGAGGAACTGGACGAGGGTTCCTGGTGCCGCCAGCGCACCGTGGCCCCGCCGTACGCGTGGTGCTTCTGCTCCGGGCCCCTCTTGGCCCTGATTATTTTCTTTCAGAGAGACAATAACCAGTGGTTGGAGCCTTGATGTGACTGTGGGAAGGGGTGACAGCTTTTGGGGTGGAAAAGGTACCTCATTTGTGGTTTTTTGTTTTTTTTCCCTTGGGAAGGGAATTCTGTCGGACTCTTCACTGTCACCTCAACAGGGATTTTTTAATTATTATTATTATTAATATTATTATTATTATTCTTGCTTTGGGGAAGATGACAGTAACCTTGACTGTACTGTCCATATTCTCCTCTTCCACAGAAATTGTTTTTATATCTATATTTTTTTTTATTATTATTTGTTTGCTCTTTCCCTTCCCTCATCCAGATTTCCCAGCTGCAAATCCTTGGGACTTACTCTCACCAGTCTCAAGGTCCCTGTGTCCCAATCCCACCTCTTCCCATGGCACTTTTTCCCCCCTCACCCATCCCTTTCCCTGCCTGGCCAGAGTTGGTGCTGCAAACGCTGCTTGGAGACTCCCAAAATCACATGAAACCTTGGAGATTCCCAAAATCACATCAGAACTTGGAGATTCCCAAAATCACATCAGAACTTGGAGGCTCCCAAAATCACATCAAACCTTGGAGGCTCCTGAAATCACATCAGAACTTGGAGGCTCCCCAAATCACATCAGAACTTGGAGGCTCCCAAAATCACATCAGAACTTGGAGATTCCCAAAATTACATCAAACCTTTTTTTTGCATTAAAGGCAAAAAAAACCCCAAACCCCAGAAAAAATAATCAACTGGAGCTTACAACCCACACCCTCCTCCTTCGCTGCTCAGCGCCGCCGGGACCTTTCGGGGTGTCCAAAGCATGTTGTGCTGTTGCTTTCTAGGAGAGCTGGACTCCGAATCGGAGCAGTTTCCGTTTACACTGTGTGCTGGGGCTGCTCTGTCTTTGTTGCTCTTCGTTCAGTGGTTTTATTTTTGCTCTTTTATCTCTTTCTTCCTAGAATCTCTCGGCAGGTTCAGAGCCGCCACGTTGCTGGAATCATGTGCGCTCTTGCTTGGGGGTTTTTTTTTTCCCTCTTTTCCTCCTTTTTTTCCTTTCTTCTTTTTTTTGGGGGGCGGTGGTCAGGATCCTTTTGGGTTCTGCCACTGTGGGAAGGTGGAAAAGGGGAAATGCTGGGTGCTGCCGAGGTTTGGGGATGTTGGGATGGGCGGGGGGAGCTGCTTGGCTGGAAATATGAAGCAAAAAGAGCGCAGGAAACACGGCTGGGGGGGGCGGGGGGGCAGGAAGATGCGTTTGGCTATTTTTTTGCATTAAAAGGAAAAAAAATCAAGTGATGCTCGAAGGGTTGATTTGTGGGTGGGTGATGGGTGGTGGCTCTGTTCATCTTGGAGGTAGCATGGGATGGGTAGGGGTCTCCCCACTCACAGACCCCCTGTCTTGATGGGGTGTCAGCCTCATGATGGAGAACCTGTCAGGGCTCTGAATCCATCAAGTGTGGGTGGTGGCACTGTGGTGGTGGTGGGAGACGGTGGCGGTGGGAGGTGATGGTGATGGTGGGAGATGATGGTGATGGTGGGAGATGGTGGGAGATGGCATTCAGGAGCAGATGGAACCACAGAATCATTTTGATTGGAAAAGATCCTGAAGCTCATTACTCTAAAGGATGTGGGAGGCAGATCCCGTGGGATTTGGAGCAGGGACCCCCCTCTCTCCATTCCCCTTCGGCTGGCTCCATGCAGGCCGCCCCTTTGCTGGGGAGGGACGGGGTCCGTCTGGGGACCCCCACCCCAACCTGGGCTCACACCGTGTCCCACCCCTGCCCGGGGAAGGGGCTGGGGGCAGGCAGGCTGTGCCCCCCACCCCTGTACCTACTCCACAGGGTGTTGGGGTTGGTGCCCAGCGAGCCCCTCACCCTAGGGGTCCTGGGGGGCTGTGATGACCCCGGGTCCCCCCACACCCTGGGGTGCTGGGCTGGGGGCCGTGCCCTGGGGACGGGGGGAGCTCAAACATCGGGGTGCGAAGGCGCAGAGCTCGAAGGGGGTGCAGGAAAATCCCAGCTGGGCCGCGGGGGCGCCTGGCCCTTTAAGAGCCCCCCACACACACACGCGCACACACCCCGGCCGCGCGAGGGCGCTAATCCCCCCCAGTCCTCCTCCGGCCCGTCATGCACCGCGCCCCCCCCCCCTCCGCACCATTCCCCCCCTCCCCGCCATTGTGCCTGGGAGCGCGGCGCGCGCGCGGTGCCGCGTGACGCCTGGGGAGCGCGTGTGTGGGCGCGAGGCGGCGGGCCTGGGCCATAGACGCGGGGCCGGAAGGAGAGGCGAGGGAGGTTGGCTAGAGCGTCGCTCTACTCAGGCAGCCGCCGCGGGGCGAGTCGGAGTCCGCCAGGAACCGCGCCGCGCCCGCGCCCCGGACAAAGCCTCCGCCGCCGCCCCGCCCTGCCCCGCCCCGCCCGCAGCCCCGCCGCGGAGCCATGTCGGCCAGCAGCCTCCTGGAGCAGGTAGGAACCCGGCCGACACCGCCCGGCCTTCCCTTTCCTCTTTCCCTCGCGGCGCCGGGCCTGGCCCGCTAGGCGAGGCCGCGGCTTGGGGCCTAGTGGCGGGGGAGCGGAGCGGGGCGGGCGGCGGCCGCGGCCTTTCCCTCCCCACCCAACACCCCAACCCCTCATCTCCCCCCGGGCCGCGCCTCCATTGTGCTGCGGCGCGGCCGGGCCTCTCCCCGCCGGGCCGGGGCAGGGGCCGGGCCTCTCCCCGCCCGCGCCGGGGCCGCTTCTCCCCCCTGACTCACCGCGCTTTCTCTCTCTCTCTCCATTTCTCTTCCCACGCCGCACCAGAGACCCAAGGGCCAAGGCAACAAAGGTGAGCGGCCCGGGGGCAGGGGGGGCTGGGGATCCCGCGAGGGAGGGACGGGGAGGAGGAGGAGGATCCGCTCCGAAATGTGCTGGGCATGTCCGCGGGGCTGGGCGCCTTCAGGCAGCGGAGCGGCTGGGGAGGAAGAGGAACGGTGGGTTGTGGAGCCCGACATCGCTGCTGGGGCTGGGGGAAGTTTGCAGTTACAGAGCAGTTAAAGCACGGTGGTGAAGTGTTTCTCTGCTCTCTGCCGGGCTGAGCGTGGTGTGTTCTAAACTAGCGAGCAATGGCTCTGTTATAAGGTCTGTCTTTAAATATTTTAACCTGGTAAATATGCAGTTTTATCATCTGAGTTCTTTCTAACTCTTTCAATCTTTCCCTCAGTGCAAAACGGATCGGTGCATCAGAAGGATGGGTTAAACGATGATGACTTTGAACCCTACCTGAGTCCCCAGGCCCGGCCGGTGAGTAAAAGTACCAGTACCTGCCACGAGCCTGGTGCCTTCCTGCCATGCTCAGTCAAAGGCAGATTTGACATCTTTGCGTTTCCCCATCTCCCCTGGTTGCCTGTCCGTGTTTTCCAGTTTTCTCATGATAATTTGCTATTTCACACCTGCATTTCTCCAGGCAGAAAACACTGAATGCCATTAGATTGTAGCAGGTGAGGAGGTATAAAGGTTTTAGCAACTTTTGGAGGGTGTAAGGACTTCCTACAGTTGGTGTTCACCTCATTAATTTTTTTTTTTTCCAACATAACTGCCTTGAATTTACCATTTCTGCTGTTTCAGTTTTACTGTTATGACCTCATTTCCTTGCTGGTTTCTGGTTCTTTACACCATACTGGTAGCTGTGCTGTGTTCTGTTGTGAAATTGCTTCCCATGGTGCAGTTACACTCGGAGGGTTTTTGGAGGATACTATCAAATGTTCTTATCTCTCTGCTGAGTAAACTGAAAATGTGTGTCATGGGATTTTTCTCTTTATTTTTTCACCAAAAAACCCTGCAGAATGCACATGTGACAGAGACTGTGCAGAGTTTTTGAGAACTTGAGTTAGAAATCGAGTTGGAGAGCTTGTGATCAGCTCCTGAAAGCCCAGATACTTTCCCTGTGGACTTTCCATTTACAATTAGCTCCACTGTTAACTGGGGGTGTTTTTGTTTGTTTTTCTTAATGGGTGGTAAGAGAGTGACACATAACAGATGGAGCTCAGCTGATTAGATGGTACAAGTGAGTGTTGGAGATAAACATCTGTAGTAGCAGTGGAGCAGTGAGTTCATTCTCTTGGCTTCTCTTTCCAGTTGTGATCAGTAAAAATAAGTTGTTCTGCCTTTCCTTTTCTGTATTTTTTTGATAATTTTTTACTACTCATTATATTTTTTCAGCTAAGTGAGGCATGTTTTATTGCCACACAAGAACAGGTTTCTCTCACTTAAATTTTCAACAAGTATTTTCCTACCTTGGGCTAAATTTATGAGACTAAATATTCTTTTAGGTCTTGTCAGCTGTTCATAATCTTCAGAATTCAACCTGCCCATGAAGACAATTTACTGCATTCAGCTCCCTACAAAGTGACAAACCTAAATTTGACCTGCTCAGGGTGAGAAAGTGTGTTTACTTTCTCAAGTCTGGACTAAAACTGAGCTACTTTCCTGGTAGCTCTCATTTAATAGTGACTTTTTCTATCCCAGAAATGAACAACACCAATTTGCAGCTTCCTTCTCCCTGTGGAAGTATTTCCTGCAAAGTATAGTTTGATTTAAATCTCCTAAACAGAGGGAAGGTGACTTTAGTGCTACATTTTTACCCTGTTTTGCATGTTGAAGATCTTTTTGAATATTTAGTTTCTTTTTGCGTGTGTCACACTGGTAAAAAATACCTTAAAAATAAGGAAGTGATGGGAGTGCACCCCAGGAAGTGGAGCAGAGCTGTTGTTCCAGAAATTCAGCAGGAGTGAGGTAAAAACTTTGTTAACTTTGAATGAAACTTGAGGATGACTTCATCTCAGTTTGAAATGAGTTTTGTCAGTTCTCATCTTTATTTTGACACTTAATATAATAGAAAATAAAACCCTGGGGGTTCAGTCTGGAGAGGGTTGTGCTTCTGCTGAGCCAACCAGGCTCAAAAATACAAAGGTATCACCGTGGGCACCTCTTTTCTGAAGGTGGGAGTTACAAGCATAGCTCTGAAAAGTGAATTAAATGCAGCCCACTGCTGCAGAGTAACACAAGTGGTTTCTGAAGTTGCTTTCTGAGCTCTCTACACAAGCTTGAGGTAACCAAACTGTCAAGTTTCATGGTTCTTCATTCAAAAGCTGCTGTTTCAGGTGTGACTGTTACCAGCCTGGCAGCCTAGGAGTGAGGTTACTGTGTATTTTCAAGCTCAGATACACAGTAAATGATTTTTAAAACCAAAAAGCTCAACAGCAACAATAAGTTAAATAAGCTTAAACCCTGCTTCTAGTCTTGAGGTGAAGAGGGATAGTGAATTTGAGGAAATAACTACCAAAATATCTTAGTCATTAGAGAGAATTAAAAGCTGGTGAAGTCTTATTTGCATGTTAATCAGTGAGGGTGTCGGTGGGAAGTGAAGTTAGAGCAGTGAGCCTGGCTCAGACACTGCTCAACCTGTTTTAACTCCCCTGCTCCCTCCTTACTATGTGAGTACACCTGGTGAATACTCTGCAGGGAATAACTTAGTCCAAACCACGTTAAAATACCTCATCAAGTTAAATGTGTAATGACAAGTAAGGAAATATTCAGAGGTGACAAAGGGACAGGTTTGACAGTGACGTGGGAAGAGCCTGGGGAGATGAAACTGCTCCTCTGCCTGCTGGGCTCAGGTTTTAGGTATGGGCTGCTGTGTTTATGTTCCATTAAAGCTAATTTGCAGGAGAATATATTGTTAGTCTTCAAATGGACAGGGTTATCTTTTGAAGAGACTTTGATGGTACAAAATGATTTCTTGAAGTTCCTTCATTTGCCTTACAAATTAGTGTCAGTATTTGTGCTTTGGGACAAGTTGAGCCCTAAAGACTTGTTCATTGGTTTGGGTTCATTGAGACAGAGTTCCTCAATTAGGAAAACTATACCCTGGATAAGAGGTGGTTTTGTTATTAATAAGAGGTAGTTTTGTTATTAATAAGAGGTAGTTTTGTTATTAATTTATTAATTTATTTTTGGATCCCCCTTTTTTGGGGAAAATGGAAAGGATGGAGAAAGTGTCTCTGAATTTTAGTGCCTTTACACCATAAAGTACCACAGAAAGTTGTTTTTTAGTGTTTTATACAATAAAGCAAACCTTATCTCTTGAAGGCATTATGTTAAATAATTTATATTAAGTTTTGTGAAGTTGATTTCCTTTAACTCAGTGGAAGGTGGAGAGGCAAACCAGCTATTTCTGGAGACAGACTCATCTTGAGAGCCTCCATAGTTCTCAGTGAAGTCCTTTGGGAGCTGCACTTGGCACGTGAAAACATGATCCCACATTAAAAAATGGAGCAGAACCTGCTGCAAGCCAAGCTTTTAAATGGGAACTGAACCCAACTTCCATCTCATCTGCATCAGGCTGGCACGTGAGGGGCTGTGCAGCACCACACACAGCTTCAGATGCCGGGATGAGAATGTCCATTAACGTGGCTTTAACCGCTCCCCGGCGGGGCTGGTGGTTTTCAATGCAAAGTGCTGGGTGTTTTTCATGTAAGCAAATCTTAGTGATGTCTGACAGTTCCCTAATTGTAAAATTAAGCATTTGTTTTCATGACCTAAAGGCTACTTGGGTGTTAAAAGGGACTGTGACCATGACCAAGGTGTGGAGCAGGTTTTTTTTTGCCTCTCTAAATTTGAAGCCTTTTTTCAGCCGCTGTCACCGTGCTACAAAAGGCTCCTGTGGAAACACTATTGATTACTTTTTATTATGTGCCTGCAGCACTGGAGCAGGTTGTGTTTTGAGGCTTGAAATCCCTGTTTCTTTGCAAGTTCTTGGAATATTAATCAACTTTAAATTGTCAGGATAAAGCTGTTTTCATGGGTAACAAGTTTAAGGAAGGCAGTTAGGGACAGTGATGATTTTAGCAGTTTGCTTCCACTGAATTTTTTTGCCTCCATATTTCACTTCTCTTTGCATCCTTCCCCCAAACCCTTCCCCAAACACCAGACTAAGGGCTGATAGGTATGTGACACAGGTAAGAAGCTATAAAAAGTAGAAGGTGATGTTTGGCTGGCAGGTAAGATACTGTTCTCATAGCCTGAGCAGGAGCTGTGGGGAAGCCCAGTCCCACATTATGCATCAGGAACACAACACACTCCCATCTGAGCATGGGAAGCTTGCTAAGCCTTTGTGGTTAATCTTTTTTGGCAAGGAAACAAGTTTTTAGAGCATTTCTAACAAAGGAGGTGTTTTGAGGCTGGGCCTGTTTATCTGCCCAGCCCTAAGGTAGAGGGAAAGGTGGGGCACGGGAAATCCCAGGCTGATTTTATTCAGGATCCCTTGAAATTTGTTCAGCTCTTTCTAACTATTGAGTGCTCATTTTTTGTTGTTGTTTTTTATGATCCCTTGAAATTTACTGAACTCATTCTACCTATTCAGTGGGGTTTTTTATTGTTGTTGTTGGTTTTTTAGGTGATCCCTTGAAATTTGTTCAACTCATTCTAACTATTGAGTGTTTGTTGGTTTTTATGATCCCTTGAAATTTACTGAACTCATTCTAACTATTCAGTGGTTTTTTTGTTGTTGTTTTTTTTTATGATCCCTTGAAATTTGCTGAACTCATTTTAACTATTCAGTGCTTATTTTTTTGTTGCTATTTTTCTTATGATCCCTTGAAATTTGTTCAACTCATTCTAACTATTCAGTATTTTTTGTTGTTGTTTTTATGATCCCTTGAAATTTACTGAACTCATTCTAACTATTCAGTGCTCATTTTTTTGTGTGTTGGGTTGTTTGTTTGTTTGTTTTTCAGAATAATGCCTACACTGCAATGTCTGATTCCTACTTACCAAACTACTACAGTCCCTCCATCGGATTCTCCTACTCCTTAGGCGAAGCTGCCTGGTCTACGGGAGGTGACCCACCCATGCCCTACCTAACCTCCTACGGACAGCTGAGCAACGGGGAGCCTCACTTCCTCCCAGATGCCATGTTTGGGCAGCCAGGGGCTCTTGGCAGCACTCCATTTCTGGGACAGCACGGCTTTAACTTCTTTCCAAGTGGGATTGACTTTTCAGCTTGGGGGAATAACAGTTCTCAGGGACAATCCACTCAGAGCTCTGGCTACAGTAGCAATTACGCCTATGCCCCTAGCTCCTTGGGTGGAGCCATGATTGATGGGCAATCTGCTTTTGCTAATGATACTCTCAACAAGGCTCCTGGTATGAACACCATCGACCAAGGGATGGCAGCTCTGAAGTTGGGCAGCACAGACGTCGCCAGCAACGTCCCCAAAGTCGTCGGTTCGGCTGTCGGTAGCGGATCCATTACCGGGAATATGGTGACATCTAACAGTTTGCCTCCAGCTACTATTGCTCCTCCAAAACCAACCTCCTGGGCTGACATTGCTAGTAAACCAGCTAAGCAGCAGCCCAAGCTGAAGACCAAGAATGGCATTGCAGGTTCAAGTCTTCCACCTCCTCCCATAAAACATAACATGGATATCGGAACTTGGGATAACAAAGGGCCGGTAGCAAAAGCCCCTTCGCAGGCTTTAGTTCAGAATATGGCCCAGCAACCAACCCAGGTGTCCCCCCAGCCCGTGGGTCAGCAGATCAATAACAGCCCACCGGTGGCACAGGCTCCCAGCGGGCAGCAGCCCCAGGCGCTCCCCCCGGCGCCGCCGCCGCAGCCGGCCCAGCTGCCCGTGCCGCAGCCAGCGGCTCAGCCCGCCCGTTGGGTCGCACCTCGTAATCGTGGGAACGGGTTCGGTCAAAACGGAGTGGATGGGAACGGTGTGGGACAATCTCAGCCCACTTCTGGTTCTGTTCCTTCAGAACCTCATCCTGTTTTGGAGAAATTGAGATCTATCAATAATTACAACCCGAAAGATTTTGATTGGAACCCAAAACACGGGCGGGTTTTCATCATTAAGAGTTACTCTGAGGACGATATCCACCGTTCCATTAAATACAACATCTGGTGCAGCACAGAGCACGGCAACAAGAGACTGGATGCTGCTTACCGCTCCCTGAACGGGAAGGGCCCTGTTTACTTACTGTTCAGCGTCAACGGTAGCGGCCACTTCTGTGGAGTAGCAGAAATGAAATCTGCCGTGGACTATAACACGTGTGCGGGCGTGTGGTCCCAGGACAAGTGGAAGGGACGTTTTGATGTCAGGTGGATTTTTGTCAAGGACGTTCCCAATAGTCAACTGCGACACATCCGCCTAGAGAACAACGAGAATAAACCAGTGACCAACTCCAGGGACACTCAGGAGGTGCCTCTGGAAAAGGCTAAGCAGGTGTTGAAAATCATTGCCACCTACAAGCACACCACCTCCATCTTCGATGACTTCTCACACTATGAGAAACGCCAGGAGGAGGAGGAAAATGTTAAAAAGGTAATTTGTTTGTCTGTCTGGGCCAAGTCCTGCTGGATAAATCCAGGGTCTGAAGGTGTGGGCTTGTGACCAGGGTTGGTGGCCATCAAGCTGCCTTTTGGCTTGCATGTGGAACCCGTTACCCAAAGGGCAGCTCCGGTTTGGGGAGGAAGCGGGTGCCAGCGCCCCGGCAGAGCGGTGTGAGGAGGTTTGCCCAGGCCCTGCCTGCAGTCGACTGCTGGACCCCAGCCTTCCCCGAGTGCTGTGTTGGAAACACCGTGTATTCTGTGCTGTGGTCAGCTCCTGGATCAGGAGGGTACAAAGAAGGGGGTCAGTGAGGGGTCTGGGGAGTTGTTAGGAGACACAGCCGGGTCTTTGACCAGCTGCTTCATCCACCCCCTACCCACAGTGGGGACAGTGTGACAGATGTTTCCCACTGCTTGTAAAACCTTCAGGAGTGGCAGTTCCTGTCCCTCCTTGGGCAATCTAGTCCTACACTTAATTATCCTCCCCGTTAGAAGGCTTTGTCTAATGCCCAACCTCAATCTCCCTGGCTGCAATTCCAGTCTGTAACAACTTGTCCTCTCTCGGGTGGACGTGGGGAGGGTCGATCTGTTCCTCTTGGCAGCGAGCTCTGCTGTGTGTGAAGCCACTGGGCTGTCACCTGCATGGGCACTGTGGCACATGAGCCACACTGGCCACCTGCCTGTGACTGTGTTGGCTTCTTACTTGAGTCCATCAGCTCGAAACCTGCTGTCATGGATTCGTTAACAGGAGGATTGTTAATTAAAAATTCTGCCCCAAAATACAGTGAGCTTTGAATCTTTCTGGGACTCAGCTGTGTTGCAGTTACCTGTGTAGCTGGCCTTCCCCACAACAGGGGTCTTGCTTGTGTTTGATCAAAACACTAATTACAAATTAGCATTAGCACAACCTCCTGGGAGCTTGCCAAGTTTCCTGATGATCTCTTTTTAAGTTCAGCAATAGGGAATTTTCCAACAGTTGGAAGAGCTACATCAGGAGCTGCAACTGCTCACCCTGACACTGAAAGCAGTTTTAATTTTATATTTATATATATATATTTTACTTGGAGCATTGTCTGTGTAAATAACATCACCCCTACACCGAGGTGTTTGTGTTCTGCAGCTGACCCCCTGGCACTTGGAGCTCTTGAAGCAAATCTGTAAGGGAGGAATACATTGCAAAGTGTGGAGGTGTGAACTTGATTTTTGTAAGCATCTGAATATTTTCTGTGATTTCACATCCTAAAATTTTTCCACTTGATACCCAGCCTGCAGTGAAGTGGGGATTGCTCTTTTACTGAGGTTTTGCAATCGAGTCTGTGCAGGATGTTGTTGGAAGTTGGACTTCTCATAGGCTCCAGGTGTGACTTTAGGGAGCAACAGTTTGCAGTGTGAGAAGGACAGACCTTGGCACAGCGAGGAGAGCACAAGGAGTGGGGAAAATGTTGCTGGAGGCGAGGTGGGGTTGGATGGATGAGAAGAGTTGAACACTGGGGAGATGTCAGCAGGTAGGGAGGAGCAAGAGCAGCGACAGAGTGGGGAAGGCTGAGGAAAAGGTGGTCAGACCGATGGTCCCTGCTGTGTTTGCAAGCTGTTTGTAATGTCTGGAAGTCAGTAAAGTATTAAAAACGTGGCTTAGCAGTTTTCTTAAAACTCTAAACCATCTGCATCATCTTCCCAGTTGTGTTTTGAAGTCTCCTCCCTCCTTGCTCCAGTTCCTTTGAGATGTGGAGCCTGGGAGGGGTAGAAGCGGTGCCTGGTGGATGTTCAACGTGCCAGCCCCTCCTTTCCAATTAACATTCGAAGCTGTTGATTAGGAAAACATTTATTCTTTGAAAGGGAACCTTGTCATATGCCTCAGGAATTCACCAGAGGGTGGGAGCCTTGTAGATATCCAGTCAGTGTTTGCTTTTTCCATTGACTCACTCTTTGTTGCACACTCAGGGCCCCTGCCCTGTCACATCCGGCACGGAGGAAGTGACTTGGTCTTTTCTTTCAGCAGCAGTTTGACCTCCTCTGTTGCTTGCTGACACAGCCTTGAAGATGGTTGAGGTTTCTATAACTGCTCTTTCATGGTTTCATTGAGAAGCAGTTGGTTTTGCTCAAGGAGGGTGGTGTTTTTTGGTTTGTTTTGGGTTTTTTTTCCTGGAGTGAATGTTGATGGAAACCTGGAACTGTAGGTGACAAAAAAAAAACCCCTAGCCACGTGATATCTCCCTTGAAGCATCTCAGGTAATCACCTGGATTCAAAAATATATCAAAAACCAGAGCTGAGGCACTGGAAAGTTTAAAATGCAGCAGCTGGTGGTGCAGCTCCCTGCCTGTGGTCTTGTCAAGCTGCTTTTGTGTCGGGGAAATCCCATTGCTACCAGCTGGTTGTCTCTGCCAGCAGTCTTTGGATGGCTCTGCTGTGTTCATGCTCTGCATTCCTGTTCCTTGAAGCTTAAAACATCTCAAGGTTTGGGTTGTTTGGAGCTTCTAACAAGCTACAGTTGTTTCATTTGGCTTCCAACTCGCCTAAAACTTTGATTTGCACTTTGATTCCTGCAAAGGGATGAGCTCTTGTGAAAGTCTGGGAACTCTTGAATATTCTTTTATACTTCTTACTGTTAGAGTCACTCCTGAATTCCCTAAAATAGTTGCAATAAATCATCTGAAAAGTGCTTTGCTTGGTGTTCCTGCTGTTCCCTTTGGCTGGTGAAGGTGGGGTAGATAATTCTGTGTTGAAAACACTGAAGTCACACTCTTGTTTGTCCTTTTTCTGCTGCCTGTGCCCACCTTGTCCTCAGAGCCTGATCTCCATTTCTTTCAAGTGTCTCACTTTGCTCTAATAATTCAATTTTTTTTTTAAGTATTTGGATGTTCTCCTGGGCCCAAATGATGAAGCTGATTCCAAATTCAGTCCTACCTGAAGCAGTTGAGGACTTGAAACCCCTCACAGCTGCTTTTATAGTAGAGCCTGTCACTAACTTCTTCCCTGTAAGAATTGTTTTATCTTTGTTTAGAAAACACCAACCAAACAAACAAAAAACCTCAAGAGCACCAGAAATCCCTAGTTTATAGTGAAACACTTGTGTTTCTAGGGACATTGAAGTCACCTCAGTGTAAAGATGGTGATCTGCTTGCATGTGGACAGGAACAGCTTGTGTTTTCTGGAGAAGCAATGGATGTCAGCTCTAGGGGAAGTGTATTTTGATTCTCTCTCCCACTGTCTTGACCAGGGTTGGGGTACATGGCTCCTTGCAGGTTCCAGGGATTTCAGGAAGGATATCTCCTGACAATGAGTCCTGTCCAAGTGCTCAGCTCTGAGGTTTGGAGTTGGGGAGAGGCTCGGGGGGGTGTTGGGTCAGGATGAGCTGTGCAGGGTGGAGTGGCTTTTCCTGGGGTTTTTTCACGCTGAGGTCTGCCAGCCTCCAAAGAGAAAGGTGTGATTTGCCAGACTGGAACTGTGATTCTCTGAAATGTGCTGCTTTGTGTCTCAGCTGACACCGTCTGCTGGTGAAAAGTGGATTAAATAGTGGCAAGTGCCACTGCTCCCCTCAGAAGTTGTGATTTAAGGGAACACTAAGTGGTGTTCTCTGAGCCTGTTTGAAACTAGCAGGCTGTTTCAGAGTCACTATAAAAAATAAATGCTTTCTGATGTATTTTGCAAAGATCTTTTTGGTTTTTTGTTCTTCCTGATCTGTAATCTCAGAGGGGAGGAGGGAGCATATTTCCTGGAGGGTTTTTCTCCCACTGTGACAGTCGTCCTGGCTGGTGCTGGATTTGCTTTGGCTTTACCATCTCCAACAGGACAGCATTTCTGACAACAAGATTTGGTTCCTGGATATCCAAGCAAAGCCAACTGCTTCTTCTGACAGCCAGAGAACACGACTTGCACTCCCACAGTTCCTTTCATCCCCTGATCCCAAGGCTATTTGCTTTTTCTGCTCCAAATCCTGGCCATAGTGCAATTAATTGATTGATGTACCAGGGACAGAATTTCCTTGCTGCAAATACCCTCTGCTGTTCAGCAACACACAAGGTTTCTCTCAATTTTATTTCCAGACCTTTTAAATCCTCTACTTTTGTGTCCCTGCTCATATATTTGCCCAATAAGAGAGGAAACAGAAACCATTCTGCTTATTCTAGTAGTTTGGTGCTGGCTTTTTGGCATAAGAAGTGTTTTGTGCTGATGATATTTTGAAGCCAGGCTTACAAAGCCCTTAACAGCATTCTTGTGTGGTTTTGGTTGTGTTGTAGCTTTGTTTAAAGGCAGGAGGGAACTGGAGGGGAAGGCTTAGGTCTGGCTGGTGCTGTAATCTGTGGGGTTTTTTTGCTGTAAGATGGGGAACTTTGTTTCCTCATCCCTAAAACCAGAGCAGCTGGGAACCATTTCACTGCAGCTAAAGTGGAAGTTGGATGGTGGAACCTCGTAGCTCTGCCTCTTAATGTTACTATCTTGTTATCAGTCTTTAAAATAATATTTTAATACAAATAAAATAATATTTTGATACAATAGAATTAATAAAATAGTATTTTAATACAATACAATAATAATTTAATGCAATATTTTAAGATTATAAAATATAATGCTATAAAATATAATGTTGAAGGTAGACTTGTTGAAGTTGATTCAAGGAGCTGTCGAGATGCACTGTTCAAAATAATTTCTCAAGGACTGGTGATGGGATTCTGGGCTGGACACAGAGGAGGTTTTGCACCTCTCACAGGTACAACCTTGAGCAGGGGGAGTTTATTGGGAAGTTGTTCCCAACTCTCTTTGTTTCCCACTTGATGTGGGCAAAGCTTCTTGACCTCTCCCATCCAAGCAATTTTCACCTTGGCTGAGTGATTTCAGCCTCCAAAATACCCTGAACCGATTGTTCTTTGAAATATGTTAATTACATTCATTATGAACATACTAATGACTTCAAATTAATGTCTTAAATTTAAACAAAAAAAGACTTTGTTCCCCCTTCAGCAGTTAATTTGAAATTGCATGTGTGTGGCTGGCAAATTCCCTAGAAACAGCATGAAGGGTTTGGTGTGTGAGCAGGGAGTGTGTAAGATGTCAGCAGCAATGGCTTTTTTTTTCTCTTCCTTTTTTTCCTCTTCCTTTTTTTCCTCTTCCTTTTTTCCTTGTCCTTTTTTCCTTTTTCTTTTTTTCTTTTTCTTTTTTTTTTTTTCTTTTTTTTTGTTCTTTTTTTTTCTTTTTTTGTTTTTTTTTTTTTTTTCCTTTTCCTTTTTTTTCCTTTTCCTTTTTTTTCCTTTTCCTTTTTTTTCCTTTTCCTTTTTTTTCCTTTTCCTTTTTTTTCCTTTTCCTTTTTTTTCCTTTTCCTTTTTTTTCCTTTTTCTTTTTTTTTTTTTTTCTTTTTTTTTTCCTTTTCCTTTTTTTTTCCTTTTCCTTTTTTTTTCCTTTTCCTTTTTTTTTCCTTTTCCTTTTTTTTTCCTTTTCCTTTTTTTTTTCCTTTTCCTTTTTTTTTCCTTTTCCTTTTTTTTTCCTTTTCCTTTTTTTTCCTTTTCCTAGGGGTTAGGGTTTAGGGTTAGGGAAAAGAACTGAAGCAGGAGAACGTCGCGGTGTCGCAGCTCCTCGTGGGCTGAGCTGGGCTGTTGAGCAAGGTGTCTCGTGAACGAGGGTTGCCTGTGCTTGTCTTAAGGTCAGTATTTGATTTCTGGGTGTCCTGGCCCTTTGGGGAATGATAACTGGGATAGCAGAGACCACATGAAGTGATCTCCTGTTGTTCCTTTGTGGGCACTTCCTGGGTGAGTGATGCCTTTTGCTTGTAGGATCTTCTCAGTTGATCTGAGACTGTTTCCTGGCCTGTCTCGTGTGTTCTGGCTGCTCTGCTGTGCTCCAGGTCAGACAGGTCCAAACAAACCACAGTTTGGAAGCTGCACACCTGGGACCTGTGCTCTTGGTTCTTCTCCAGGCCCTCCCTTTGATTATAGTCTTCTATTTCCCCATCTGCAGTGTGGCAATAATATCTTCACCTCTGCCAGAGGAGAATTGAGGTTGAACCCTTGGTTGTGAATCAAGGGAAGAGCCTCTGTGCAGTGTTATCACCTACTGTCATCATTTCTGGTACAAACTCTTGAGCCTTTTGTTGTTGTTGGCTCCCCACAGTGTGACTAGATAATGTAATCTCTCATCAACCTTCTCCACCAGCTCCTCATTATCAGGACCTGGCTTGTGACATTGCTGCAGCCCCCCAGGGACACTGGGGATGATTACTAAGGGCTCCTACTTATACCTGCTTGCCTTGTCTGAGCTTGGTGCTTTTAAACACCACCAGCTCAGAAGCACAGTGGAGATGTGTGGGTGTCAGCACTTGATTTGAGCAGTGACATGTGTCTTTCTGGTCATCAGTGTAAGGCTTTGCACTCAGCCATTTTGCTGCTGCCATGCTCCTGCCCCTCCAGATGCTGAGGGATTTAATAGATGGAGATGAGAGTCTCTGGTGTCTTTTTCTTTTCTCCTCCCACGTGGATCAATAAGACACAGCCCAGGTCTAATGAAAGTGCAGCTGAAGAGAATAAAGCACTTGCTGATGGAATTTCTTTGCTCCCCAGGGACTGTCTGCCAGAGCAAGCCCAGTGTGTGCGTGCAGATGCTGCTCTGCCTTCTCCTGGGCTGTCCTGTGGGTTACACCATCCCACAGCCCATGATTTTGGAGGAAGATGAGCCAGGGAGGATGAACATTTCCAACACCACTGACCTTTGCTGTGGGTGCTGGTAGATCTGTTTGCTGCTTTGCTGTGATTTAGATGCTCATTTGTAACTCCACAACACCCCAAGGACCAAAATGTGTTCATGTGCTGCAGTTGGACTGACAGATTAGATGGTGTAAAAATCCTTCAGGTCCTGGCTTACCCTCCATTCCCAGGAGAAGACACAAGAGAGCAGCTGTGAATCTCTAAGAGAACAGCAAGAAAAACAACACTGACATGAGCAGAGAGCTGTTGCATCCCTGCTGCCCTCGGCAGCGCCTGCTTGGCCGGGCAGAGCTCTTGGCCGGCTGCCTCCTCATCTCCTGGGGTGGAAGCTTGGCTCTACCTAAAGCCCTGCTCTTCATGGAGGGCAAGGGGAGATAGGTGGAGGGAGGTGTTGAAGTCAACCCCTTGAGAGCCCTCAGCAAGTGTCTTGCTGTGTTTCTCTGTGGCAGACTCCTTAGGGAGCTGGTTGAGGTGATGGAGGGGAGCGGGTAGTTCTGTTTGGAGGTTTTAAACAGAAGATTGGGAAGAGAAAAATTAGGCTGTAATCCATCCTGAAATTAAAATACTCACTTCAGGGCATGTCTGTCTGGTCCCCTCTCTAGTTTGGGGACACAGGGACATCTCATCCAGCCTCTCTTTTGAAGGTGTTTTGGCACAGTGGGAGTTTGAGTTGGGGGTGATGTCACTTTTGTAGCAAGGCTGGGGCTTGTTCCCCGCTCCCTGCGTTAACCATGCACCGGCCTCAGAGCAGCCTCACCCTCACAGCGGGGAGGAGAGGTGACTAATTGGGGTCTGACTGGTCAGCTGAGGGGAGGTGACCTGCTCAGCAGGACCCTGGGCCACTGCAGCCAGCCTGGGACACGGAGAGCAGAGCAGGACAGTCGGCCTATCCCATGTGTGTTTGGGAAGGCGGAGGCGTTATCTCCAGCTCCTTCCCGAAGGAATGTGTCACGCTGCCATCTGTCCTTGTTTAAAATGAACAGGGCTTGGCACCTTCCTTTGGATCTGTGGCTTTTCCCTGCAGCTCTTGTTTTACTCTGTGTTCAAGCCTGGCTTTGCTTTGCACTGTGGTGGTTTTTATTTTGCTGTTGCACGGCGGTTTTTGAGCAGAGAATAACGCCCGGCACAGATGTGGGCAGATTGACTGGAGGAGAGGGGAATTAAATCGACTTCATGTGGGGAAATATCCTTGAAGGGAATGTGTGCCTTTGTCTAATCCCTCTCCCCAGAAGACAATCTGTTCACACAGGGCTCGCTTTGCCATCCAGCTCATGCAGAGGAGCAGGAGCTGAAGCTTCCCTGGGTCACCGTGAGCATGGGGCTGGGGGGGCTGCCAAAACCCCAGGGGGGTGTTACGAGGTGGATGCAAGGCCTCCCTTTTTGGGGAAGGTTTCTAGGAATAGATGGCTCTATGTGCTGTTAGCTGGGGGTTGAAGCTTCTCAGAGACACTTTCTCCTCAGGTTTAACAGTGGTGGCAGGGGACAGTGTTTCTTGGAGCAACCCACGTGCTTCTGGCAGAGGTTTGTGCTCCTCTGGAAGGGAACGTGCCTCTGATGAGCAGGTTAATGTGGAGATGTTGGAGAACACAGTCCCCACTCCAGGGAAACATCCTGAGCTGAAACAACCAGATATGAGTTTCAGACCCTACCAGTGTCCCTGTGACATAAATTAACACAAGGGAGAGCCACGTTGTCATGTGCTGCAGGTGTTGCTTCAGTGTGGAGGCGGGGTGGACTTGGCATTGCTCAGGACTGGCTTAGGTGGTGCTGAACTCGCTCCACCACAGAGTACAGGAGCCAGAGCCAAAACACCACAGTGCCCTTGGTGCAAGAGGCTGCAGGGACTTGCCTGTGCTCAAGAAGATGCAGTTACGAGGCAGGGAGCAGCATCAGCCAAGAGCCCTGTAGCTGTTGACAGGTTTTGGTTTTGAGGTGGTGTCACAGAAGCTGGAAACAGCACTTTGAACATGGGCTGGGCAGCGTCTCGTAACCTTTTGGGGTAATCTAGATCCACTTCTGTGAGGAGCTGCTGGGTTTTGTTTGGGTTTAACAGAGCAGAGACTGTGGTGCGTGGCACAGGAGAGGGCATAGCAGCCCTTGGTGGGTGCCTGGGTGTATCTGGTGCTCTGCAGCCTGGGTGCAGATGTTTGGACAGTGTGTTCCTGCAGTGCTGGAGGAGAGATGTGATGAATTCCAAGGCAGTGGTAACAGCAGTTGGTGGGAAATCCCTTGGTGCTGACCCCTGGGAGTCCTGTGAACCTGTTATTGTTTTGTGAGATGCCATCAGCAGGTTTCAGAGTTAGCAGTGAGGTGGTGTACTGGTAGCTGTGGGGTGTTTCAGCCCTGAGGAAATCAGTACTCCCTAGGTTTGAGCTGCAGTCTGCTTGGACACCCACGTGGGAGTTCAGGTGAGGCTGCAAGGTCCATGCAGCACCCGCAGTGTCCGTGGAGCTGGGCTGCCCTGCTCCAGCAGAGCTGTGCCACAGGCACCAGCATTCATTCCTTGCTTCCTCTTTCTTTTTCCCAATGAAAAGTCTCTGCCTGATCCCCACAGCACTCCCAAGTCCTGCTCCCAAAGTCTTCTCCAGCCCACAGCTCTGCTGGTTTCCAGCCTGGCGATGGCTGAGACGTCTCGTGGGTGCTGTGGGTCCGTGCCCAGGAGCGGGGAATATTGTCACCCCTGTTCCAGCCCACACTGACTGCAGCTGCAAACTTCAGCAGGGACCTAGAATCACTTTTTCTCCCCCCCTCCTTTTTCACCAGTTCTTCCTTAGTTTGTCCTTGGTTGCTTTGGGGTTTGTTTTTTGTTTCTCTTGAAGCTGTTAAAGCTCAAGCTTGGAGCAGCCTGTCCTGGGGAGAGCCTGTAGCTGCTGCAGGCTGCTGCTGTGAGCAAGGAGAGGGGAAGAGAAGAGAGGTGTGGACCTGCTAGAACGAGGCCATGAGGATGATGCCAGGGCTGGAGCAGCTCTGCTGTGAGGACAGGCTGAGAGAGTTGGGGCTGTTCAGCCTGGAGAAGAGAAGGCTCCAGGGAGACCTTCCAGTGGCCTCCCAGTACCTGAAGGGGCTCCAGGAAGGTGGGGAGGGACTTTGGCCAAGGGCAGGGAGTGACAGAACAAGGGGTGATGGCTTGAAACTGGCAGAGGGGAGATGGAGCTGAGATGTGAGGAAGAAATTATTTGGTGTGAGGGTGGTGAGACCCTGGCCCAGGTTGCCCAGAGAAGCTGTGGCTGCTCCTCCCTGGAAGTGTTCAAGGCCAGGTTGGATGAGGCTTTGAGCAACCTGGTCTAGTGGAAGGTGTCCCTGCTGCTGGCAGGGGGGTTGGAACTGGATGAGCTTCAAGGTCCCTTCCAACCCAAACCAGTGATTCCAAGAGGAGCAGAGCTGTGGTGACAACATCCCTCGTTAAGGTGCCGAGCTGGTGGACCCGAGCGCTGTCAGATACCACACGCAGCCACTGAGCCTCCTGTGCAAGGAGTCCCTCAGCCTTGGGGTCAGACCTTCATCCCAGATCCACGTGTTTAAACACTGATGTGTGAAAGTGATGCATAAAATGACTCCTGACTAACATGTTCTTCTCTTTCCTGTCCCAGGAACGCCAAGGCCGTGTCAAGTAAAAGGCCATTCCTCCCCCAGAGACTGCAGCAGCGACTGCACCCGGCTGTGGTTCAGAGAGAGAGAGAAAAGAAAGCAAAAAAAAGAAAAATATCCAAGAGAAAATTAGGACTTTTTTTTTTTTTCTTAATTTCATTGACTTCAAAAAAGACTCTGACAAACTTGCAGTTTAAAAACAAGAAAAAAGAAACCAACCAACCAAACCCGCATTGGAAATTCACAAGACATAGGACTTAAAAAACACAAAAACAACAAAAAAAATCCCTTCTAGCTAGAGTATAGGTAAAAACTGTCCCCTTTCTTTTGGCTTTGGTTGTGATTTCAGAGCATATGCTTTGGTTTTTGTCTTTTTACTATATTTTTTTCAGATTTTAAAGTCCTTAAGTGGCATATGCCTTTTGTTTTTGTTTTTTTTTTTCTTCTTCCCCTTCTCTTAATTTTTAAACCCTGCTGCTCCCCTTCCCTCCACCCCCTGGCGCCTCCTTCCCCCTGGTTTTGACATTTGCACTTGGAACACCGAGTTGTAACATCCACCATGGAAAGTGGAATAACTTTTCATTTGATTTTATATATTTTTTTCTCTCTTTTTTTCCCCCACCCTGCCCTGGAAGAGGAGGAATTCTACAAGAAATTTGGGGGTTTTGGCCTAAGAAGAATTGAATCAAAATTGTCCACGAGGTTGTGTCTTAAAAGTGGTTCATTTTTCTTTTCTCTTGACCCTTTGTTACTCAAAAGTCCAATACTAGGAGTCCTAAGAAACGTTCTGTTCTTGTGCATTACACGGATTTACAGCTGAAGTCTGGATTAATTTGAATTTTTCAAAGCTGAGAACAGTGGTAAAAAACTTGTTTTGTTTACAGGAAAATAAATTTTGGACACAAAAAGGAAGAAAAAAAAAAAGAAAGAAAGAAAAAAAAAGAAATATTGTAAAAATGTGTAGTGAAATCTGTTCCTTCAGTTTCTTGTTAAGCCAATGAGGAATGGGCGTTGCCTTTTCTTTTCACCATTAATCACTTCTCAGTAATAAACGTGAGATCCTGTTGAGCATCACTGGTGTCTGCTGCTCCCTTTTCAGAGGACACCCTCTGCAAAGCATCTTCTGGGGGGTTAATTACTATTTAAGGTATTAATATCTTAAAATAATGAGTGAAGTGTGATTTCTCCTCGGGTTTGAGGCTGTGACCCATCTTGGGGTGTCCCCCATGTTTGTTCCCAGCACGTTGGGGTTGGTTTTGCTCCGGTGGCCTGGGCTGGCTTGGTTCTGCAGGATTCATTCCCATTTCCTGGGTAAGTTTGGGATCATCTGGCTCCTTCCAGGTGGGTGTGGAATGCAGAATCCCCCCACCCCTTACATCCCACATCATCTCCCCTGGGAAAACTGCTCCAAGGCATGAAATCAAAAATCCAAAGTTTTCTTGTGTGGACAGTTCAGAGGGAATAAAAGAGCCATGGACACATCCACTGTCTGAGCCATTAACAGGGCTTTAATTATCAACACTTAATGAGTCACCATCAAGGAAAATTTAGTGATATTGCAAATATCTTAATAATTAAATTGCAATTGGGAAACATCTGGAAGCAGCCAGCTGCTGGCTCTGCTCTTCCCACCCTGGGTGGAAAATCAGCCTGGTGAGCCTCACTTGTCCACCATCACCCTGGACAGCGAATCCTCACACACCCTGTGTGCACTCCCCAAAAACTCTGCTTAATTTTTTAATTATTACTATTATTATTATTATTATATTATTAATATTCTTGCTTCTGAAAAGCAAACAACTAAAATCCAACTCATATAGCTCAGTGAGGACCCAGGCTGCTTCCCGGGGTGAGGTTTAGGTGGGCATCAAAAGCAGTTGTGTGGCAACTCATATTTTATTATATTTTATTTATTATATTTTATTATATTTTATTTATTATTTTACTTGTTTTCTCCAGAAGAATTTCTGTCCTTTTAATTATTTGATGGCTTTGGCTTCTCTCTTTGTCTCCGAGCTTCCCAAAACCTCCCAATTCCTTGTTGGTGTCCTGATGCATTTTCAGAGGGAGCACAAAACCTGCATTTTTTTCACAAAGCTAGAGAAATTAAAAGCAAAAAACTTCCCTTAAGACCTAAATTAAACAATTTATCTTTTGAGAGAATCTTAATTATGAGTAATGAAGGAAAAAAACCAAACAACAAGAAAAAAAAACACCAAAAAAAAAAACCCAGAAAGGGTTTTTCTGGCAGGTGTCTGTGCAGGTTCAGACCCAACCTGTTCCCTCTTTAAATCTTACTTTGCCCCTCTTTCTTTTCTCCCCCTCCTCTTTCTTTTCTCCCCCTCCTCTTTCTTTTCTCCCCCCCCTCTTTCTTTTCTCCCCCCCTCTTTCTTTTCTCCCCCCCTCTTTCTTTTCTCCCCCCCTCTTTCTTTTCTCCCTCCCCTCTTTTCTTCCCCCCCTCTTTTTTCCATGGAAACCAGCTGCCTCCAGGACTGTCCATGGGAGCAGGAGCCCACGGACCTGAAACTGCCTCATTTCACCCCAAACTGGAGAGGGGAGAGGTAAATAGGTACTTTTGTACATCTCTGGCTGGCTGAGACCCTCCTTCGCTGTTTGGGAGACCTGAGGGGCTTCCAGAGGAGAACAGCAGAGAGAACACCAAAATTGGGGCCAATGTTGAGTTTTTTGGCCAAAAGAATGTCCTGGGGGGGGGGACACAATCCTGGGAAACGGGGGCAGCTCAGGTGTGGGGAGAAAAGGTGGAGATTTGGTGCATGATGTGGAGATTTGTGCTTCTGCCGACCATCCTCGGGATGCTCCAACTACCAGGGGATCTGGGCTGGGTTTGGTCCTGTTCTGGTCTAAACTGGGACAAAAATCAGGAGCTTTCTGGTGCCACCTGAGGAGACTTCGTGTGTCTGTGCCTGGCAAACTGCAGGAAAAATGGGGAAAAAAAAAGAAATAAATCCACTTGTAATGAGAACTGCAGATCCCAGCAGTGTGTGACGCCGCCTGCCCGGGAGCGTGGCACAGGTGAGAGCAAAAATGTGTTTATTAGGGTTATTTCCTTCAGGGGGGGGCTAGGGGGGTGCCATGGAAAGGCAAACCTCTTTGCTGCTGTTCCTGGAATTAGAGAAACCCGGGTTTGACCTGGAATTAGAGAAACCCGGGCTTGTCCTTGGCACAACAGGTTGGTGCAGGGACTGCTCCCCCCCTGCCCTGCGCGTGGTTGTGAGCTGCTGTGGGGGGCACCCACACCCCCACCCCACACCCCCCTCAGCCCCGGGGTGCTGGGTGCTGCTCAGGGACCCTGTACAGCCACGGGGGTCCGAAGCCTCACTCCTGGAGGGGGGCTTTGGTGGGGCTCAGAGGGAACTGGGAGGGACTGGGAGGGACTGGGTCTGTCCCAGAATGACCTTGGGCACTGGTGGCCTCGCGTGTGTTAACGATTGACGGGGTGGCCGGACACGCGGGGACTCTGCCCGTCCCCCCACCACCCCCGGTCGCTGTTCATCACCCCGGGACACGCGCTGACACCCCCCGGGGGTCCCACGGGGGGGATTTTCCCCGTGGGGCTGAGCACCCCGTGTCCATGTCACCCTACATCTGTGCCAAAGAGGGATGTCCCCTCCTGCGTCCCCCATAGTGACCTCACTCCTGGTGCCAGACTTTGCCCCCGCCCCGGTCTCCTGCACCCTTCTCCCTCCCAGTGCTCCCAGTGCCCCTCCCAGTCCGAAGGGGCGGCGGGGCTGGGCAGGACATCCCGTCTCTGCGGGGACCATGCTGGGTACTGGGGTGCTCCCCAGCCCCCTCGAAGCTCTGCCAGGCAGATCCCAGAGGCAACTGGTGGCAGGTACCAGCATGGGCACTGGGATGGACTGGGGATGCTGGGGGGCTCCCTGGGGACAGGGAGGAGGGTGGCACCTCCCTGAACCCCCCCCCCCCCCCCAGCACCCTTGTGTGGTTTTAGGGGGGCTGCTTTGGGGGTGTTGGTGCTGGTGGTAGCCCTGTCCCCAGAGCCAGGTGACAGAGCAGGGTGCTGGTGTGGCCCCATCGCTGGAGTGTTTTGATCCCAGTCCCCCCCCCCCCCCCCCCTTCACCATCACCCCAATGCGTCTGGGGGTGCGGGGGGGGTCTCCTCTGTCCCCCCCCAGGGACACTGTAACCCCCTGGTTTGCTCACCGGGACCATCCCCACAGGGAATGTGGTGGGGGGGGGACAGAGGGTCTGGAAGACCCAGAAGGAGCGTGGAGGGGGTTTGTGCTCCACAAGTGTCACGAGTGGCCAGGTCTCAGCTGCCTCTGGGGGACCAAGGAGCCGCCGGAGGGGACAGGGACAGGGTCCGTGCCTGCTTTTTGGGCCGGGGACACAGGGTAGAGGCTGCAGCTTGGGGAGGGCTGGGGGTCCTGACCCCGTGTGTCCCCTCTCGCAGCCACCCACGCCGTTAACGGGAACCCCACGGTCCCGCCGTTCCCAGCCGAGATGCAGACGGCGATTTTCGGTGAGTGGTTCCCCCGGTGCCAGGGAAAGGGGGGGTCCCAGCAAGACCCCTCCCACCCCAACCTCCCCCCCCACCCCTCCCCTGAGCGAGGACACCCAACTGCCCCCTCCCTGCCCGTCCCCCCCACAGGCATGGGGTGCTTCTGGGGAGCCGAGCAGCTCTTCTGGAAGATTCCGGGGGTCTTCTCCACCCAGGTGGGCTTCTCAGGAGGCTTCACCCCCAACCCCACCTATGAAGAAGTGCGCACAGGTAACGAGGGGCTTCTCCTCCCCCTATGCTGTGATGGGGACCCCCCGATGTCCCCCACACCCGTGGTGGGGTGATGTCCCCACCCAGCATTGCGGGTGTCCCTCGCCCAGGCTCCCATGGGATGCTCTCCACCATCCAACAGATGCAGATCCCCGCCTTGCCCCCCACCCCAGCCCCCCCATGCCCCCCCAGACGCTGCCCAGCTTGGCTGGAGGGACATTTTGTGGAGGATTCACCATCTGCAGGAAATATCCCAGCTGCTGTCCCCAGACAGGGATTTATCCCAGTATGGGGGGCTGGGGGAGCATCCCATCCTCACCAAGCACCCAGGAATGGGGTCTGGGGGGGTCATGGGGGGTGAGCGGGTGCTGCAGCCCCTCAGTACCCAGCTGCCTCCCTCCAGCCCTGCCCACACTCCTGCTTTGTACAACTGTCATGAATTCGCCAGATCTCAGCTCCCAGTGGTTTCCCCCCCGCCCAGTACTGGGACAGCGGGAGGTTGGGGGGCAGGAGGCCACGGTGAGGGGCTGCTCCTGGCAGGGCTGGCTCTTGGCACAGGGCTGACGGGACATGCCGAGGTGGTGAGGGTGGTCTTTGACCCCCAGAAGATCAGCTACGAGGAGCTTCTCAAAATCTTCTGGGAGAACCATGACCCCACACAAGGTAGGGACGAGTCACCGGGGCTGGGCCATGGTCCCCCTGCAGCCCTGGGGCAGCCTCAGAGCCTCAGTCTGGGGGAGCTGAACCCCAAACTGGTCCCAACAGGGGGTCCTTGGCATCTCCATCCCTTGGTGGGATGTTCCTCACCAACCCCTTTAGCAGGAGCCCCCACAGCCAGCTCTGTAGCTGTACCCTCCCCCCCCCCGTGCCTCAGTTTCCCCACCTCACTCTCCATGGGTGGAGGCACCATGGGGTCAGGGGGTGCCCTATAACCCCCCTCCGGGGTGCTGCCCCCCACCCCAGGCATGAGGCAGCAGGAGGATCTGGGCACCCAGTACCGCTCCGTCATCTACACGCTGGGTCCCCAGCAGCAGGAAGCTGCTCTGTGCAGCAGGACGAGGTACCAGCAGGTAGGTGGGGACACTGGGACCCTCTTTGGGGACAAGGGGACCCCCCTGGGGACACTGACCACTTCCACCAGTCCCAGGCATGGGGCAAATCCCTGCCCTGGCCATGCCATGCCATGGGGCAGTGGGATGGGGTGGGGGGGGGGTCCATCCAGGCTTGTCCCCCACCATGGATGGTCCTAGGAGCTGAGGGGGTGGCAACGAGGGGACATCACCACTGCCATCGAGCCAGCTGGTGACTTCTACTACGCTGAGGACTATCACCAGCAGTACCTGCACAAGATGCCCGGGGCCTCCTGTGGCATGAAGGGCACCGGTGTCACCTGCCCTATGACACCTTGAGGGGTCATCTCATGTCCCCTGGCTTGTTCCCATGTCCCCAGTTTTGCAGGTAGGGTGGGCACAGCAGCCACACCCCCTTCCACGTCCCGGCCACACCCCACAGCTCCCACTGTCCCCATTGCCCCAGCAGGATTAAAGCCGGTGCCCCCCACCCTGTCTTGTCCTGTCCTGTGGGTGCAGCTGGGGGGGCACGGGGGGGGGTCTTGGGGCTGGAGGGGGCTCACTGGGATGGGGAGGGACCGCAGTGGACCCTAGGGGGGTGTGTGGCTGTACCCATGGCTCTGCCCCATGGTGGGGGGTTGTTGGGGGACAATGGAGGGTGGTCGGGGGGGCCGGAGGGTCCGTGGGGCTGGTGGAGCAAGAGGATCTGATGGGTTCGGGAGGGGGGGCGATTGTGGGGCTGGTGTTCTGCGGGGTGGGTCCGTGTCCGTGGGTCCTTGCGGTCCGTGGGGTCGGTGTCCGTGGGTCTGTGCTGTCCCTGGGACCACCAGCGGACGGGGTGATGCGTTCCCACATTCTGCCACAAGAGGGCAGTGCCGGACCGCGGCCGCTCACGCCCGCCAGGGGGCAGCAGCGGCGCAGGGAGCGCGCGCGCGTCTCTGCGGTACTTACGGTACCTCCGTGCGCAACGAGAAACACGGCACAGGCGGCCCGTGCGGGCAGGGGTGACACACGGGGACTGCGGGCACACGCGTGTGCGTGCGCAGGGACGTACAGCTCACATACATGTGTGCACAGGGATGTACAGCTCACATATGTGCACATACATGTATGTACAGACACACAGAGCTCACATACATGTGTGTACTGACACATACAGCTCACATACATACACATATATGTATGCACATGGACATACAGCACACATACATATACATACGTGCATAGACAGGGTCATGCAGCTCATATACATGCACATACACGCATGCACAGGGACGTACAGCTCACGTATGTGCACATACATGTGTGCACAGGGACGTATGGCATGGGGACATTTTTTTTTTTATTCTGAAGAAAGTGACGTTCTCCGGGTCACCAGAGAGTGAAAAAAAGTAAATGAAAGTGGCGAGAAAGCGAGCGCGGGGCGAGTCCTGACACCGGCCCCGCAGCTGGCACAGCGCCCGGCTCCGAAAGGAGAGGGCTGGGGACGGGGTGGGGACAGGGCTGGGGACGGGGTGGGGACAGGGCTGGGGACGAGCTGGGGACAGAGCTGGGGATGAGCTGGGGAGAGAGATGGAGACAGAGCAGAGGATGAGCTGGGGACAGGGCTGGGGACGAGCTGATGTCTATTGGGGTTGAGCCAGGTCTGAGCTGTGTGTGGCTGCGGGGGGGTGGGGGGGGCGGGATCTGTCCCCAGGGTGCTGGGGAGGGGGGTGGCACAGGGGAACCCCCCCCCACAATAGGGACAGACCCTTTGGGTCAGGCTGGATTTTGGGGAGGGAGGTGGGGTGGGTGGTGATGAGGGGGTGGGAGGGGAAGTTTAGGGGATCATGGTGGGTATAGGGGGGCTGTGTTGGGGTGCCCCCTCCACCCTCAGAGACTGAGGGGCAGCACGGGGGGGGCTCCCCCAGCTCCAGCGGGTTTAGAGGAGCACTGGGGCATAGTGAGGGGGACAAACCCTGTGTCCCCCACTTTCCTGGGTGGGGACCCCCTGCAGGGATGTGGCTTGAGGAGAGGAGATTGGGGGGGGCCCTTCTTGCCCCCCTCTCCCCACCGCCCCTCACCTGGCACCTGCTCGGGGCGGATGGAAACTCTGTGTCAGAGGAAGCGGGGAGGGGGCTGCGCTCTGGGACAGTGAGGGGACACCCAGCTGTCCCCCTGCTTCCAGCACCTATGCTGAGGGGCTGAGCTGTCCCCCCTAGCACAACTGGGATGAGTTGGGCAGGTCTCAGCCCATCCCCGTGGGGGTGGGGTCCCAGGAGAAGGGGAGGACAACCCTCAACCCCCTCACTTTGTACCCCAGCTTTGCTGCTGGACACATCACCTCCTGCGTGACTGTACAATCCAAGGACCCCCCGGGGTGGAGGGGGCCAAGCTGAGGCTCCCCAAACTCCAGCACTGACCTCATCCCTGCCTCAGTTTCCCCATTCAGGGTTTGAAAAGCAGCTTCTTCCCCAAGCTGGGGCTCCCCATCCCCAAACCCCAATACCGACCCCATCCCTGCCTCAGTTTCCCCATTCAGGGTTTGAAAAGCAGCTTCTTCCCCAAGCTGGGGCTGGAAAATAAGAATCCAAAGCTGGAAAGAAAGCAAGAAAATGGTCCAGGGTTGGAAAGCTGAGATTCAGCCCCAAACCTCCTCCAGCATCCGAATCCCGCAGGGATGCTGGGATCCCATCTGAGAAAGTGGGGTGGCGGCAGGGGGCATAGAGAGGGGGTCGGGGTGGGGGTGCTCCCGCGTTGTTTTTACCAGAGGATGGTATCTGCGAGGACTTTTCACCCCAACAACCAACAAAATCAACAATTCAAACCGGTTTGAAAAGCTCCGAAACCACCACAGGAAACCCAAATTGTACAAATGCAGATGTGAGTGGAAAAAAAACTCTTGAGCTGGTGGCTCTGGCTTTCACCTTCGCTAAAAATAAAGCTGCCTTATTAGGGGACGATGGGGGCTGAGATAAAACATCTTCCACCCCCCCACACCCCGCCCAAGCCGCCCCCTCCCCCGTGATTTTCCGTGGGAGGGGGTTTGTTCCGTGCGATGCTTTCCGGGGGTGATGGGGATGGATGGTTGGGTTGGGGGCTTGTGTTATCTTTTTTTGGGGGGGATCTGGGGGGGTTTTAGGGTTCTAGGGGTGGTGGTCAGGTTTTCTTGGGGGGGAGGGTGGGATTGTTAGGGATGGGGTGATTCGGGGCTGGGCAGTGGGGGGTGGGGGGTGTGATGAGTTGTAACGGTCTCTCTGGGTGTAACGCGGCAGCTTGGCAAAGCCACATCCTGCAGCGCGGCAGGACCCGGGGGGAGGAATTTGGGGGGCTGAGAAAGGGAGAGATTTTTTGGGGCGGGCGGGGGGACACATACAGACAGCAAAACCCCTCCTGGGACCTGCCCACCCCTACAAAACCCAGGCTGGGCTCCCCTTCCCCGTGCCTCAGTTTCCCCTCTCTGGATCATCCCAGGGCTGGAGCACCCCACCTCTCTTTTTTTTTTTTTTCTGGGGGGGTAGGAGGTGAAGGCGGTGCTGGCTTTGGGTGCTCGCTGCCCCCCCCCGTCACCGCACCCCAGCCCCGGGAGGATATCGTGGGAGGTGGGAGGTGACAGCGGAGCCCGAGCTCCTCTGAGTCACCGTGTCCCCACACCTGTGACAGCCGGGGGGGGGAGCGGGGGGGGGACAGTAGGGATGCTCACACCTGCGGCCTTCGCACCCCCCCCACCCCATCATCTTCCTCCTCCTTTTGCAGAGGAAATGATGGATGAAATGGGAAGGGGGGGGATCAAAGAGGGGAAGGGAGAAGGGGACAGAGCAAGGTCGGGGTGGGGGGCTGAGCACCAAATTTATGGGTGCACCCGCAGTGGTGACCCAGCACCCCAGCACCCACCCTGCCGGGGGGGCACCCACATGTCCTGTCCCCCCCCGGGTATGTGGGTGAGGGGGACACAAGGCACAAGCCCCCCCTTACCTCATGGTCAGCATTGACCCCATTGAGGACACACGGGGGTGTGATGCTCCAGCCCCCCCCCCATAGCACTGAGGGTGCCCCAAAAGGGTTGGGGGGGGGCAGGGAAGATGCCTCCCCCCAAGGGGTGCAGATGGGGCATGGGGGGGCTGCTACGCTGTCAGGCCTGGGGTGGGGGGGAAGCCTTGGGGGGAGGCCGTGAGAACAGTGACCGGGTCAGGGCATGGGGGGCGATCAGTGCAGGAAACGCCGAGGGGGGGGCGGCTGCTCCCGGCTCCCCCAGATGTGCCCGTGAGATACGGGCGGGCGGCAGGAAGCAGCTGTGGGGAATCCCGGTGCTGGGAACGGCTGCTGCCGCCTGCCTGACGCCCCCCAGGCCTGTGGGACCCCCCACCCCACTGTCCCATCCCCCCCCCGCCATGGCTGGGTACCACCCAGGGATGCTCTGAGCCTCTTGCCCTTGGGGGGCTGGGGGTGCCCCAGGGTTTGTCCTGGAGAAGCAGCTCTGCATCCCTGGAGAACGCAGCAGTTCCTTCTGGCCCTGCTGATGCTGAGGGAATCCGAGATGGAGCCACAGCCCTGCTCCTGCGAGGAGGGGTCTGGGGAAACTGAGGCACAGCTGCTGGCTACTGACCAGGCTGGGCAGCTGGCCAAGGCTGGGATCATGAAGCCCCTCCAGAGAGATGTGTGTGCTCCTCTCCCTCCCCCAGATTCTCTGGTACAAGGTAATGCTTTCCTGTGTTCACTCTGGCCCCTAATGATGACCAGCAGGGAGTACCCTTCAGCCTGCAGAGCCTGCAGGCTCCCTTGGGCCGGGCTCACCCTGAGTAGCTGCAGGGTGGGATGCTCAGTCCCTGCCTTGGGCATGGGGGGCTGAGGATGATCCCTGGGGATAATCCCCTGCACAAACAGCTGCGCATTCCCCAGGGCCGGACCCATCTCCTAGAGACAGGCTGGGGGGGGGACGGGGACTCGCTGCCACTTGTTGGGTGCCCACTCCCAGCAGTGCCACCCCTTGGTCCCCTCTAGTTCCCCCTGCCCCATTTCCCTGCACACCCAGCCCCATGCACGGCACAGACCAGAGCTGTCAGGCTCACCTATGGTGGGTGAAGAGGTAAACTGAGGCACAGGGCGAGGCAGGTGGCTCCTTCCCATGTCACCCCACCTGCACAGGCCTCTGTCACCCTCGTGTCACTGACGTGCATCCATCCAAGTCTGGCAGCTCCAATGTAGAAGCCTCATTTATCCCAAAACACCCCAGATCTGGGCTGGGACATGGTAGCCTGGGACGGGGCTGTCACTGCAGCCACGGGGACCCCGGGGGGGGGGCTGGGTTTGCCAAACCACGCCGGGGACTTTCAGCTCGTCCTCTGTGTCACCAACAGCCAGAGTGGGACCACGATGCCCATCCCAGCCTGTCCCAGACCTGGTCCCCATTTGGGAACACCTGGCCCTGGCAGGAATTGGGGTGTTGGGAGAGCCGGCACCCCGGTCACCCAACCTCACCTGGGGCACCGGGCAGCCCCCCTGCGCTGGGCATGGCCCTGGGGACATGGTGGGGAGGACATTGCAGAGATGGTTGAAGGAGCCAGAATCCCCTTGATCATCCCACTAGATTTCTTGGATGGCTGCCAACCTACCCTGTGCCATCCCATTCCATCTCATTCCATTCCATGCCATGCCATGCAATGCCATGCCATGCAATGCCATGCCATGCAATGCCATGCCATGCTGTGCCATTCCATCCCATCCCATGCCATCTCGTGCCATGCCATGCCGTGCCGTGCCGTGCCATGCCAGTGCCCAGGCTGCCTGGTTGGCCCAACATCTCCAGAACTCGCTGTGCCCAAGCAGTCGCTCCCATGTTGTGCCAACCCGGAGCGCAGCCGGCTGTGCCCCCCTCCAGCTTCCCTCACTCCCAAAGAATCCCGAGGGCCTCGGAATATCGCAGGGAGACGGGATTTACACCCCAGCCCCATCCCAAACCCCGATCCAGATGCCCCCCCACGCAGTGAAGAGCCCTTCCCTTCGGAGCTGCCCCGGGCGCTCTGCCACGTCTCGGTTCCTCCCTCCTCCCGGCCAAATCCCTTCCCCGCAGCAGCGCTTCCAGGCAGCCTCTGCCTTCCAAAAACAGAAGAAATTCCCGCCCCCCCTAAAAAAAAAAAAAGGGCTGGAGTTGTCTCCCCTGGGAACAGCGGGACCCCCACGCTCGCCCTGCACCAGCCGGGCTGGATCCGGCCCTTTCCACTCCGCTCCGCGTCCTTCACATCCTGCCACCTGTGCCGACTTATTTAAGGAAAAAAAAATAAAATATATAAATATATCAAACCAAACCCAAGCCCGAGGGGGGGATTTTTTAATTTAATTTTATTTTTTAAAAATTTTTAAAATTTTATTTTTTGGGGGGAGGGGGGCAGCTGCTTGTGACCCCCCTCGAGCACGACACAAACTACGAGGATCTCTGCAGATATTGGCAGCGTGGAGGCAAATCCCACGGGATTAATGACCCGACCCCCTGGGAAAGGGGGAAAGGTTGTATAGAGGAACATACCCCCCCCACCCCTCCATGGGGACATTTTGGGGGGCTCGCTGAGGCGGGTGAACCCCCAGCTCCTGCTCCTTCTCCTCTTTTTATTACTTTTTGTTTTAATCCAACACCCAGTGTGGGCTCTTTTCACCATGAAATCATCACTCACGCTCCGCAGCGCTCGCTCTTCATTCCTCCCCCCCTTTTTTTTCCCTCCTCCGCGCCAAAAAATCCACTCCCCCCCCTCAACCAGGGAGCGAGGACACCCCAAACCTTGAGCTGACAGCAGGATATCACCCTAAAATTATGAGCCCCCCCCATTTGGGACCCTGGGAGGTGACACATAAGTGGGGTGGTGGGACGGAAGAACATCCCCTCGCTGCCGCCTTGCTCGCACAGTTTGGGGTACACCAGGATTTTCATGTTTTCACCCCGAAATGTTTGGAAGTGGAGTCGATTGGTGGCGTGGCCGTGGCGGGAATGAAGAAAGGAGGGCGGGGGGGTGATGATGAAGAGGAGGGGGGGGGGGGAGGAGGAAGGTTGCCTTGGCCACGCATCCCTGTGTGAATGCATGACGTGCGCAGGGCTGGCGCCAGGCTGTCTGGGGCCGGGAGTTAGATCAACACAGCTGGAGGGCCCGGGCCACAGCTGGGCAGAGCCCGAGCGGGGCGGTGGGAACCGCCGCCAACAAACCCCCCGCAACAAAAGACATCCCCCCCCCCCAGTCCTGCGGCCCCCCCAGCCCTTGGGAAATGGGGGTGGGGGGGATGGGAATATGGAGGGGGGTGTGAGGTGGGGAGGAGGGGGGTCCTGGGACTGGGTGAAAAGTGGTTTGGTGGTTTGAAAATAGCTTTTATTTGTTACTTTTTAAAATTTTTAACTATATTTTTTACGATTATTTTTTATTTTTACTTTTTATTTTTACTTTTTATTTTTACTTTTCATTTTTACTTTTTTATTTTTATTATTACTTCGTTATTTTTACTTTTTATTTTTTACTTTTGCTGATTTTTATTGTTATTTTTAATTTTATTTTTTACTTTTACTTTTTGGTTTTTATTATTTTATTATTTATTTTACTTTTCATTCTTTTTATTTTTATTGCTATTTTTTACTTTATTTTTCTTTTTACTTTTTATTCTTATTTTTTATTTTTCCTTTTTATTTTTAATTTTTTACTTACTTTTTAACTTTTAAAACTTTTTTTTTGTTAATTATTTTTTTTTCTACTTTTAAAACTTTTTTTTTTGTTAATTATTATTTTTTCTATTTTTTTGTTAATTATTACTTTTTTTGGGGGGGGGCCTAGTTACCCAGAGCAGGTTAATGAAGGTCATTACAACTGTTCCCAAGCTGCCACCCTTCACACAGAGGCGATTTCCCAGGAAATTCAAAGCGGGGCGGGGGGGGGGAGAAGAAAATAAAATTAAAAATAAAAAAAACTATTCACCCCCCCCCCCCCCCCCCAAACGGCTGGATGTTGCTTTGAGGGGGGGCGGGTTTGGGGGCTGTCGAAGAGCTCCTGGGTTGGGGGAGAAGCAGGGAGGTTGGCTGCCCCCCCCCCCCCCAGACCCCCGGGGGAGGTGAGGGGGGTACAAAGGAGAAAAATAAAACCCCACTGTCTCCAAACTGGAAGAAATCGCTGCTGGGAGCGAGGGGGGGGGAGCGGAATTTAGTCCAGGTGCCTCTGCCCCCCGCCCCCTTGCATCCCCCTATTAGTTGGGACCCCCAGGTCGAGCAGGGTCCCACGGTGTCCCCCACCCCCTTGGCTGTGCCATCCCCTTTCTGCACTCACCCCCAATAACCAAAACCTTTGGAAATTCCCCCAAAATAAAATTGGGGGGGGGACGACATTGATTTGAACAGGAATTCCCAACCTGGGTGTTGCGGGACTGTGACCCCCCTCCTCGGGACCGCTCCATGTGCCACCACCACCCACTGCGGTGACACCAGCCACCCCAGATCTCTTCAGCCACCCCAAATCGCTCCAGTTTGGGGTTTTTTTCAGGCAGTGATGGTTCAGGAAAGGGAGGGGGGATTTTTTTTGCCTTCATCCCCTCCTTCCTCATCATCACTTCGACTAAAATAACCCCCTGTGCCTATAAATTTCCTCTCCCCCCCCCAAGAAAAAAAAAAGAATAAAACAGAAAAAAATAAAACAGAAATAAAACAAAACAAAACAAAACAAAATAAAATAAAATAAAATAAAATAAAATAAAATAAAATAAAATAAAATAAAATAAAATAAAATAAAATAAAATAAAATAAAATAAAATATAAAACATTAAAATCCCAACTCCAGGCCTCTCGCAGGCGCTGACCTAAATCTGGTTTCTCCATCGTAACCTCAGTTTTACCGCAATTAATTTTTTTCTGCTGGTCACAAGATAATTCCTGACGCCAGAAAGTCTGGAGGTCAGATGAGAAGCGGATTGAGGAACAGGGCGGCACTAATTTCCTTACGAGATCAACCCCCCACTCCCCTCCCCAAAAAAATAACAACCCACGAGTGGGGGGGAAGGAAACCCCTATTATCCTGCCTAAAAAAGCCCCTCAGTGGGGTGTCTGTGGGGTGTCTGTGGGGTTTATGGGGGGATCCCCCCCATTGTGGGGGTGGTTTAGGGTCTGGTTGTGGGGTGGGGAACTGCGTGGTCGTGTCCCCCCACCCCGCGTGGGGCCACCAAGGGTTATTTTGGGGGGTGGGGGGTGTGAGGGTGTGGGGGGGTCTCTTGCTTAATTTAGATGAGAGGGTGGGGTTTGAGGTCTTATTTGAATAAAAGAGGGTGGGGATCATTGCAATTTGCATAAAAGGGTGGGGTTTGTGTCACATTTGCATACAGGGCGGGGTCCCGCGGGGCTGTGGATATAAGGGGACGTGGGTTCCCCCCCACCCCACTGCGCTGACGATCTCCGAGCGTTCGTGGTGTCCAAGGGTTGCAGATCCCAGCGCTCGGCGAGTCCCAGCTTTGGTGGTCGCGCTGCTTCGAGGTCTTCAGACGTCGCGACACCCACCCAGACGACCAGACCACCCCTCCCCTTGTCCCCCCCCCAGGTCCCTAAACCAGCTCTAACCCCCCACACACACACCATGAAAGCCATCAGCCCGGTGCGATCCGTCCGGAGCTGCTACGAGACGGTTTGTTGTCTCTCGGAGCAAAGTTTGGCCATTGTCCGGGGGGGCAACAACAAGAGCCCCGCTTTGGAGGAACCCATGAACCTGCTCTACGATATGAACGATTGTTATTCCAAATTGCGGGAATTAGTACCGGGAATCCCGCAAGGAACCAAAGTGAGCCAGGTGGAGATCCTCCAGCATGTCATCGACTACATCTTCGACCTGCAGATCGTGCTGGAGGAGGGGGCCAAGGGCCGCGACCCCTCCTCTGAGGCCACCCTGCTGTCCCTGAAGGTAAGGGGGGAACTGTGGGCTGGGGGAGGTGTTGGGGTTTTTTTGGGGGGGATGATATGTGGGGCTGGGGATGATGGATGGCGCTGGGTTGTGATGGGATGAGGGGTCCTGGGTGGGGTATATGGGGGCTTTGGGGGGAGTATGTGGGGCTGCGGGTGATGGACGGTGCAGGTTACGGTGGGAGGGGGTTTACTGGAGCGGGTACATGGGGGCTTGGGGGGGGTCTGTTGGGGTTTGAGGGGAGGTATGGGGCTGGGGTGATGAACGGTGCTGGTTGCGCTGGGAGGAGGGGTCCTGGAGGGGGGTCTGTTGGTGTTTGGGGGGCATATGTGGGGCTGGGGGTGATGGACGGTGCTGGATGCGTTTGGGGTGGGGGGGGAAGATGGGGACCACCCTCCGCCGGGGTGATCCTGAGCCCTGTCCCCGCTCTCCGCAGGCAGCCGGACTCGCCTCTGAACTCTGCTCCAAAGACGAGAGGAGTTTGTGTCACTAACGGCTGCTCTATCAGGTGAGTGTCCCCCCCAAATCCTCCCCGACTCACACCCCAATCCCCCCCACACCCCCCCAGCCCAGCACCAGCATCCCTAAGGGACCAGTACCAGCCGCTCCCCCCGCTCCGGGTGACCCCCAAATCCCCAAACTCAGATTTACAACTCTTACTTTATATATATATAAAAATTCATTTTTTCTGCTCCCCCCGTTTCGAGCCACCCCTAAATCCCTAAACCCAGATTTACCACAACTCTTAATTACTCTTTTTTTTTTTTTCCCCACTCCTCCCACTTCGGGCGACTCCCCAAATCCAGACTTATCACATCTCTAATTATTACTACTATTTTTTCCCGCCCCCCCAACTCTGGCAACCCCCAAATCCCCAAGCCCAGACTTAACAAAACACTAATGTATTTTTTTTTCTCTCTCCCCACATTCCCCCCCCTTTTCTCTCTCTCTCCTCCCGGTGCCAATTAGCAAACAGGCAGCGAGTGTCGGTTCCTGGTTCGTTATCAGCCGGAGGTAAATAGCAGCTTCCTCCGTGGCGCCGGGCTGTCTGCGACCTACCGGCCCCGGCATCGCCTCCCCCGGGCCCGGCCACCGCGGGCGGGGAGCGGCTGGGCCCGACCCCCCCTCACTCCATCCCTCCACCGCCAGCATCCCAGCACCCCCCCAGGAGCGCAGCAGGATTTTGGACCCGAATTTTAATGAGATTCTTCAAATAATAGACTGATGAAGAGGCGGTTGTCTGTATATTTTTGGATTATAGCGGAGAATCCTTTTTTTAAAGGTGTTTAATGGGGTGGGAGGGGGTGTAATTAGTCGGGGTTTTATTTTTTTTCCTTTTTTTTTCTTTTTTTTGTGGGGGGGGTGTGGGAGGGGATTGGGGGGGGTTGTCTTCGAGTATAAACCAAACTCTGGGGCTGTGGCCTCGTGTATTTGTGGAGCTCTATACTAGAGTATAATGTTTTGTACCTTTTGTGCAGGAAGGTGAATTTCTGCGGACATACCTTGTACTTGCTTTATAAACTTTTTATAAAAGTTACCATTTTTACATAATAAAATAAATAAATAAAAAATATTATTTTTTTAATGTTTTCCCCCGTCCCTGGGTTGGAGGGAGATGTAGTGTGCACCCATAGGTGGGAGAACAGCACCCTAAGGGTGGGAGCCCCCCCCCCAAAAAAACCCCCTTCTTTACCGATTGTAATTTCTTCAGGTTATGGTAGGAATCTCATTAATTGTTTAATAGCTTTGAAATGTCAGCTCAGGTATGGGAGGAATTAACCCAAGGCTGCTGGCTCCCGGCGGAGGTGTCTGCCAGCTATTTTGGGTGCTGCTCTTCTTTATCTGATATGGAAAGAGCACGAAGACGCTGCTGAGCCCTGGGGACCTTCTTGGAGGTGTAGCTGGAGCCCAGGGGGGGCGGTGGGGGGAGATATATTTTTTTTTCCAAGGGTTTTCCACTCTATTTTGGGGGAAAAAAAAATATAGAAGGAAAAACAAATAAATTAGGGGGGGCTGCCTGGTTCCCTGGGGGTGGATTTGAGCTTCTCTTGGGCTGGAAGGGGTGATGCTGCTCCCCCAGGATACCCCCTCAAAGAGAAAGGGAGTTTTTGGGGTGCAGCTTTGTAATCCACACTGTAACCCCCCCTTCCTGGGGTAGAAAGAAGAGGGGGGGTAGCAGCTTGGGGCAGGGGTGTTGGGGGTAGAAATGCCTTTCCCTCCCCTGGGATGAATCCTGTGGTTTCCCTTTGGCCTCGCAGCAGATGTGGCTGGAGCACAGCTGGGCCGGATCCTGCTCCCTGGGGAAGGGGCTGATCTGCTGTAATCAGGGTCAGGTCTGGCTGGGGGCGGGAGGGGGGGTGGTGGGGGGTGTTAAAAATCCCCCCCACCTGTAGTGTCAACTCCTCCATCCCCTGTGCTGGGCTTTGGTTTTGCTGCTGTGGGATCAGCCAGGCACAAGGTGGGTGACATGGGTGTCCCCAGGGGGCTGCTGCCTCCAGGTGAGCTGGGTCAGGGGCTGCAAGGTGGGAGGAGGAAGGCAGGCAGGAGGGGTTTTGGGGCACAAGGTGACACATCAGTGTCAGCTTCATGTCCCTACCATAACCAACATGAGTTTGGGGTGCAGCCAGCACCCACCCCTTGTCCATGGGCATTTCCACAGGGAAAAGCAGCGTGTGGAGCATCTGAAAAACAACAGCTGGTCCAACGGGATCCCAAATCCCTGGGAACATCCTTCCTGTTTCCCAGCTGGATGTCCCCAAGGGCAGGTTACCCTCTGGCACCCACGGGTGGGGTGACACGGGGTGACATTAGTGCGGTGGGAGGGAGTTGAGGGTGTCCAGTTGGAAACCACAGCTTCTGGGAACGGAGCTGGTGTGGTGGTAAAGGCTAAAAATAGGATTTGAGTTTGGGAGGAGAAGTCCAGGGGGGGTTAGGGTTGAGTGTCCCCATGCCCACCCCAGTGTCACCATCCTCCAGCTGTGCCAGATGTGCCAAAGAGATTTAATTGGGATGGGTGGGAAAAGCACCCTGGGAATGAGCCAGGGAATGGGGATGGGTCTTGGTAGCTGCAAAATGGGGCTCTCCCCCCAGTGTGAGCACACCAGTTTGTGATGGGTCCTCAACTGGGATGGTGGCGGTGGAGATCCTGGACCCATGGGAGCTGTTAATTAGGCCAGTTTGGGGCTGGGGTTACTGGGAGCACTGGTAGGGTAGGAGAAACCAGTCCTGCTGGGATTTTTGGGGATGGAAACAGGAGTGGAGAAGTGGAGGGGACTCCCAGTCTGGGGGAGCGGAGGTGACCCCCTTGTCCCCATCCCCTCGATGGGGATCAGGCCTGGGGATTCCCTCAGCTGGGGCTGGGGGCTCCCCGGGGGTCCTGGGCTTTGGCAGGGCCAGGGTTTGGCGCTGGCTCCTGGGAAGTCTCCCAGGGTTGTCACCTCCTTCCCTGTGGTGGGACAGATCCCAGTTGTGGCGTGGTGGGGGGGCTTTCCTTGGAAACCCTGAATTAAAATAGTAATAATAATAATAATAATTTATTTAAAAGGTGATAAAAAAAAGAAAAAGGGGAAAAAACCCACAACTAAAAATAGCAGCTGTTGCCCCACTGGGGCAGATTTAGTACAAGAAATGCCCCTGATCCCTCCTTGCTGAGCAACCCTGGCTTTGTTTTTATCTTCCTAACTCCATTTAATGGGTAGAAAAGGAAGATGAGGAGAGAAAAAAATAAAAATAAAAAATTAATTAAAAAATTAATAAGAATAATAAAAAATAATTTTAAAAAATTAATAGAATAAAAATAAATTTTAAATAATTAAAATAATAAATGCTAAAAATTAATTTTAAATTAATAAAAGTAATTTTAAAATAATAAAAATAAAAGTAATTTTAAAAATTAAAACATAATTAATAAAATAATAAAAAAATATAATCATTTTAAAAAAAAAAAAAGAATATCCCCCGGGGTCCGGGGGGTGAAGGCCGAGCCCCGTGCCGGTGGCCAGCCGGGACAGCTCGCCGGCCCCTTGGCAGGCGCGGGAGGCTGATGCAATCGGTTGCGCAGCCGGAGCCCGCGGTTCCCCACCTGTATTTGCCATTGTGTGCCCGGAGCTGTGCGCAGGTGTTTGCTGGCGCCGCGCTGTCTGCGCCGCGCTTCCTCCTCCTCCTCCTCCTCCTCCCGCTGCCTGCCCCGGCCAAGGCCCGGCCTCCCCCCCCCGCCCCGTTCCCGGCTCCCCGCCAGCCGCCTCGCGCTGACACGGGTGCGGGGCTGACGCGCGTGGAGGGGGGGCAGAACACGCGTGAGCATGCAGGGTGCGTGTGCGTGTGTGCACATGCCTGTGTGCATTTACACGGCTGCAGACACGTGTGTGCCTGTGCACACTTACACGCGTGCACAGACGCTTACACACGTGCCCGTGCACACGCACATGCATGCACGTATGTGCACTGACATGCCTACACACACGTGCCCATGCACTCTTACACACGAACGTATGTGCACGTGCCTGTGTGCAATTACTTGTATGCACTTACACACGTGCCTATGCACACTTACACGCGCACACATGCACGTGTTTACAGACACAGATGCCTGTGCACACTTACACGCACAGGCATGTATGCACACATGCCTATTACATGCCTACATGCACTTACATGTGTACACTTACGTATGTGCCTGTGCATGCTTACACATATGCATGTATGTATGCACACATGTCTATATGCACTTACATGCCTACAGACACTTGCACACGTGCCTGTGCACACTTACATGCATGCACTTATGCACACACATGCTGATATACACATGCACACCCCAAGGGCACACACGTGTGTATGCAGTCATGCTTTGGCAGACACACGTGTGCACACACGCCCACAACAGGGCACCAGCTGCACGTGTGCTCCTCCAAGGCACATACATGTGTGTCACACATACATGCACTAGTGCACAGGGGCTGCAGCAGGGCTGCAACACACGTGTGTCCCTCTTCCACAGGGGCACACGCATGCACACGCACACGTGTGTGCACACACACATGTACATGCATGCACACACATGTACATCCCAACCCAGCCAACAGGGACACATCCACACACACAGCACCCCAAATCCAAGCACACACACGCATGCACACCCCAACCCAGCCAACAGGGGCACGCATCCACACGCACAGCACCCCAAATCCAAGCTCTCAACACCTCTGCTCTGCTGGGGGTGGCACCCAAACCGGCCCCACGTGTCCTGTTGGTCCCATCCTGCCCAGCACTGAGCGTTGTCCCGCCATCGCCGCCTCCATCCATCCATCCCCGCATCTCTCCATTCCCCGATCCCCCATGGTCTCCCCGCTTCCCGGTGCCGGGACGGGCCGGTCCCGCAGCCGCGGCTCGCTGCTGCCGTCTCGTGGTCAGAGGAGGAACCGCCGCGCTCCCGTCAGCCGGGCTGCGGGGCTGCACCGAGCAGGGACCGGGACCTCCTCTGGTGAACCCCGAGAAGGACCAGGGACGACTCCGGTAACTCTCCAGCAAGGACCAGGACCTCCTCCTGTGAACCCCAGGAAGGACCGTGAGCTCTTCTGCCCTTTGCACCCACCACCAGCATTTAAAGGCCGGGATTTCCATCTCCATGGGCTCGGGGCTTGCCTTGTTTGATGACAAGGGTTGGTTCTTTGGTGCAGCAGAGGACACAGCCACATCACTGGGTTAACCCTTTCAGCTAAACAATGGGTTGGCCAACACGCACCCTGAGCTCAGCCTGAAGGTGATGTGGGACAAGGTCTCCACGTACATCTCCCAGGACCTACAGCGAGTTGGGCAAGCTGAGTGAGGAGATCTTGAATGTCCAACGCTTCTTGGAAAGCCGCAAGGAGGACATCAGAGCGTACAACCAGATCTGTGAGGAGCTCAACATGTAAGACCTGCTGCAAGCCTTCCTCTTTGCTGGCTTGGTCATAGGGTGGATGAGGTGGAATCAGCCAAGGCAGAACCTCTCCAGAAAGAGATGTCTCTTTCAGGGCACAGGGAGTTATCAGCCTGTGGCTTCTGGCCTGGGAGAGGACTTTGTTGGTGGAGAGCCATGGCTGGAAAGCCTGGAGAAGTCTTATTGAACAGGCATTAGGAGGAGGAAGGATGTTCCTGAGTGGAGGGGGTGATGGCCACCGAATTCAACATGGTGCAGGAGCACGAGCTGATTCAGCTGAAGTTCTTCAACACCTTCTTGGAGAGTCCTTACCCCAGCGAGGTCACACTGATGATGTATGGGGACATCATCTCCGCTTTCTCCAGTCTGGAGGAGGTAGGAGCACAACCTGCCAGCACCAGCCCCCAAAGTCCAGGCCCTCCCCACGCTGTGATGTCCCTGTCCCAAGGGTGACCCAGCTGAAGCCAGCCCAAGGCAGCCAAGCGACAGCGATTTACCCGCCCAGCCGGGCACGGCGTTGTCTTTGTGCACTGAGATGGAGATGGCAGTTGCCTCCTCCCCGTAGGGGAGAAGATGAAGGTCTGGGTGGGTTGAGCTGCCAAGCTCAGCTGTGCTCCTGGCAGAAGGACACGGTGCCCAGCTGCGTGGTGGCTTTACTGCTGCCAGGCTTTTTGTTCTGCCTCAAAGCCCTTGTGTGGTGGGAGCCACATGTCAGTCCTGGATCGGAGGATCCTGACAAATTTTTGGGTGTCCTTCCCCAAGCTGAGTTGGAGTCTGGAGATCTGGTGTCCATCCTCGTCCACAGCTGAGGTGGCCATGCTGGTATGTGTGTCCATCTGTCTGTCTTCCAGGGGGCTTCTTTGCAAGAAAGTCCATCTCTGCAGCTGAATGACCTCATCCCAGACATGGACATGAAGCTGGAGAGGAGAACGATGGAGAAGAGAATGATAGAGGGGAAAGAACTGATGGAGGAGAAGCAGACAATGGAGAGGAACCAGATGAGGGAGAGGAACCAGGTGATAGAAAGAATCAATGGAGAGGAACCAGGTGAGGGAGAAGAACCAGAGGATGGAGAGGAAAGAACTGATGGAGAGGAACCAAGTCATGGAGAGGAAGCAGATGATAGAGATGAACCAGTTGATGGAAAAGAACCAGGTGATGGAGAGGAACCAACCGCTGTGTCTCAGTGACCTCACCAGGGCTCAGCTTGGTGGCTGTGGTGGCATTTTACTGTTCCCAGTAGGCTTGGAGTTGCCCTCACCCAAGGTGGTTGCCTCAGTGCTTTCTGCCACTGCTGCACCCTGAAATACCCCGTGGGCCAAACGGGAAGACCTTCACCCCCTTTTTCTCCTCCCCTTTGCCAGAAAGACCTTGGTGCACCCCAAGGACACAGAGTGGGTGGCCAGTGGCCAGGGAGTGGGGACAGTGGGTGGTGGGTTGAGTGAACTGGTGGGAGGGAACCAGGGGGCAGATCTGCTGATGCTGAGTCCCTCTGAGGTCCCTGCACCCCCAAATAGTGGTGACCCCCCACCCCGTGTCCCTGCACCCCCAATAGTGGTGACCCCCCCACCCCATGTCCCTGCAGCTGGGGATGGGGGGACAACGGGGTTGGGGGGCTGATGGGAATGGGGGGACAATGGGGTTGACCCCATCAATTTGGACAGGGGTCCTTTAATAATTAATTAATAAAATAATTTAATAATAATAATAGTAGTAGTAATAATAGTAATAATAATAGTAATAATAATTAATAAAACCCCAATCCCAGTCCCGAGCCCAACCCCAGTGACCCCCCTCCCATCCGATTCCCCGGAGCTGATGGTGTCATGAGGCCACGCCCCGTAATTTGCATACAGAGCCTTGCCCCTTCCATCTGCGCAGCCCTTTTAAGGCCCCGCCCGGCTCGGCACCACTGTCAACCGCGAGGGGGCGGGGCGGTGTCGGAAGCAGCCAATCAGCGCGCGGTATTTTCCGCGGGAAATCTGAATTTCGCGGGACGGCGTTTGGCGCTTAAAAAAAAAAAAAAGAAAGAAAAAAAAAAAAAAAAAAGAAAAGGAGCGATCGGGACCCGGACGCGGTCGGGAGCGGAGCGGACGTGGGGGGCAGCGGGCCGAGGCGGGGCCACGCTCCGGGGCTGCCCCGGCCCCACCGGGGGTGATTTTTTGGGCTAAAACCCCCTTTTTCATCCGTTTTTAGTGGTACCGGCGCTGCGCTGCTTCTCTGCAGGTTTTTCTTCTCTGCGCTGCTTTTCTGCAGGGTGGGGTGGGGGGGTGGTTTTTGGATATCGCTGGGTGTCAGAGCCTGGCAGACACCCCCCCCACCCCACCTACCCTGCGCCCCAAAAATGTCACCGCTGACATTGTGACCCCCCCTCACCTCGCTGCAAAATTGCGGGGTGATTTCCCCCCCTCCTCCCCCGGGCCGGATTTCTCGGAAAGGACTTTGCAATGTTGCGGCTCCCCAAGGGAGTGTCCCCCGCCCCGGGGAGGGGGGGCACCGCCCTCTCGTCCCCCCCTCCCCACCACCACCACCCGAAGAAATTCATCTCGGTGATGGGCTCCGTGGAACGGGGGGTTTCCAGCCTGGGTAGCCCCCCATTACCCACCGGTTGCTTCACTCAAATCTACACCCCGGTGACTGTCAGCGTCCCCGCTCCCCGGGGTGGGGGGTGTCTCTATGCCACCCCCCAGAGCCCCCAACTCAGGACCCTCCGCTTGGCCACAGCGGGACGGCTGCCGGTAAGGTGTCTGCACCCCCATCCCCTCCCTGGGTACCCCTTGGGTGGGATGAGGGGGGGCTGGGGGTTCCGTGCAGGGTGGGGAGGAGGGGTGGGTGGGTGACCCCAGGATACACAGCACCATCCCCTTCCCAATTTTATAGCTTTTCTGGGGCGTCTGTCCCCCCCCGAGATGGCCTTTTGGGGTGGGGGAGGGTAAGGGTTGAAATCAGAAGTCGCAGTGAAATGGCTCAGAAGTTTCTCAACTTCCCTTCGCCCGTGGGCCCACAAAGCTGCTCCCGGCTTCCGCTTTTTAGCCCTTTTTAGCCTTTTTTAGCCTTTTTCAGCCTTTTTCAGCCTTTTTCAGCCCTTTTTTCCCCCCCTCTCCCCAGCTTACAAACAGCTCTGGCCGTGTCTCTAAGCCCAGCCGTGGTGCTCAGGCCTTTGCAAACACGTTCAAGAAGCAAAGGTTGGGTGCAGCTGTGGGTGGGGGACACCCTCTGTCTCTCCCTTGTCACCCCTGAGGTGACCTGTCACCCAGGGAGGTGGGGGGACACGAGGGGGTTCCTGCCTGCGGTGACAGTGGGGTTTGCAATGCCTTTATTATTGTTTCTTTTTTTTGAGGGTGTGTCAGTTTGAAGCAATCCCCTTCCTCCATGGGACACCCCAAAACTTTGAACCCCGATGCTGGGAAGCTATGGGGGTTGGCATGGGGAGGGGGCTGCTGGCACTGACAACGTCCCTGTCACCGAGCCTGGGGTCAAGGTTGCGCTTGCAAAGCCCCCGCACCGGCTGCTCCTAAACAGGGAAACTGAGGCACAGGTTGGGTGCTGGCCCCATGGCTCAGCATTGGGGTGTGTGGGGGGCTCTGTCCAGCCTGTCCCTCCTCCTGGATGGCCCCTGCTGAGCCCCCAGCCTGTTGGCCCTGCTGGCAGCTGGCATTTAATTCCTGCCCACCCCAGCCCGGGCACACATCCAGCCCTCACTGTGAGCCTCTGTTCTCCCGGGTCCTGGGAGGGATCCCAGACCCCGTTAAAACTCCACTGAGGTTTTTTTTCAAGGTTTGATTTATTTATTGATTCCCCCCCTTTCCCTGGTCCCTGATGCTCGGTGCCAGCTGGGGACATCGCTGGGGGAGAGGGGGTGTCTTTGCTCCCTGGTCTGTGTCACCGCTGTGGGGCTGGCTGGGGCCATTGTTATCCCCATCCCGGGGGTCCCAGGGCCACCTGTCCCCTCCTCAGCCTCTTTGTCTCTGAACTGTGTGAGATGCCACATCCTGAGCTGTTTAAGGGGACACCTGTGCCGCTGTCCCCTCCCCTAAAAACACCCCCCAAACTCACAGTCCTGTTTCCACACATCTCTGTGGAGCTGGTCTTGGGCTAACGGCCTCTCTGGCATCACCACCACTTTCATCATCATCATCATCATCATCATCATCCATGCCAGGCCCCAGCCAGGAGATGCTCAGAGTGCTCCTACCCACGGCTGTCTCCTGAGTGGGGTTGTGTGACACTTAGGGATATGAAATGTGACATTTGGGGACAAGAAGCTTTAGGTGAATGGCCTCTTTGTCATCATCACCATCATCATCATCACCCATGCTAGGAGATGCTCAGGGTATTCCTGCCCACAACTGTCCCCTGAACAGTGTCTGAGGGACTCATGTGACACTTGGGGACATGAACTGCTCCTGCATCCCCCTTAGTGGTTTGCAAGCAACGTTCCCCTCTGTCCCCATCCCATTCCTTGATGCCATGGTCCCATTCCCAGCACTGGAGATCTCATTTCCAACACTGATGTGACCCTCACAACCCCAGCAGCTGGGGCTCCCCCACTCCCTCCCACCCCAGCCCCCTATTTATGGGCACGACCTTTGTGTGCAGATCCGGGACAATCAGATAATGACGTTTCCTCCCAATTCCTGAGCAGGGCAATTGCAGCCGCTCCCACCTGCTTGCTGGATTGGTGCCTTAGAAATAATCTGGGGTCACCTGGTCTGGTTGGAGGTAGCCCATCACCCCACATCCAGCCATGGGAAAATGGGATGGATCATCTCTCATGGTCCAGAAAAGTCTCAGATTTCCCTTAGTCTCTGATTTGAGGGTCCTGAAGCAGGTTAAATGCATTTTCCTCCATGAAAATACATATTTTGGAGCATTTTTAGCCAATGTCAATCCCACCTTGAGTATTTGCCCCATTCCGGGATATATGGGACCTCCATAGGGGCTTTGGGATCTCCACAGGGGCTGTGAAGGAGCCCTGGAGAGACCAATGTCCTCACTGTGGGGTCTTGGCTCTCCCAGTCTCCTCTGTGCCAGGACGAGGGTGTTCAGAGTCTGCCCCAGTTTCGGTGTGAACTGGGAGGGCTGAGCCACCTGTGCAAAGAGCACCCAGGGTGGCAGCACCCATGGGTGCTGGGCTGGAGCCCTTCCCCAGCGGGAGAACTGCTCAGCAGCACCCTGGATTCTGCTGGGGGGCCCCAGAGTGATCCTGTCCCTCCTTGATCCCATCAGTGGTTCTTCTGCATGGGTAGAAGGGGGGATTTTTGGGGGTGCAGGGAGCTGAGGGGGGGTTGGGATGGGTGGGAAGGTGGTGACCATCCTGTCAGCCTTGGAGGGGCTTTATCTGGCTCTGGCTTTTACAGCCTCCAGCTCCTCTCTGTTAGGGAATATCTCTGTCCAGGTCTTCCCCATCCATCCATGGTGGGATGGGGTCCATGGTGGGATGGGATCCTTGCTGGGATGAGGTCCTTGCTGGGATGGAGCTGTCAGAGAGGACAGAGATGATGGCTGCACCTTGGAGTAGTACCCAGGGTGGGGGTACGCTCTTCCTCCCCAGCACAGGGTGGTCTCCCATCCTGGGGCCAGGACTGGGCTCAGCCTCCCTCCCCTGCCCATAGTGGAGCTAAAAGCCTCCTGAACCCCCAAATTTGGGGGTTCTGCATCCCCCTGTCCCCCCCTCACCGTTCATCCTGATCCACCAGTCCCTTGGCATGAGCAGCATCCCCAGCACAGGGCACGATCCCGGGGTACCCTGTGCCCCCCCACCCCCAACCAGCTCTGGGTGCCCATCCCCGGGCGCTGCGTTCCCACGCCTCAGGGGGGTGGTGGGGCCCAAGGAGGGGCGGGGGGGGACACTAAAAGAGCCGGGCAGAGCCCGGGCAAGCCCGGAGAAGGCAGCGGGTGCTGTTGAAAGGAAGCGTTGGCAGGAGGATCCGCCACGGCCCCCCCCGGGGGAAAGGGCTGCTCTGATGCTGGGCTGGGTGCTGGGTGCAGCCCCTGGCGCCAGGGCTTGGCAGGCAGAGCTGGCAGGGGTCCCGGCCTGCCCCCCCCCTCCCCCCAAATTCCTTACCCCCTCCCCATCAACCTCCTGCCCTCACCCAAGGTGGGGGTCAAACCTCCTTTCCCACCCCCAGCCTCATATTGGTGTGTAGCTGGTGTCCCCCCCCCAGCCCAGCAGTGGTGCCTGGGGGCTGGTGAGCAGCGAGGGGGGTCCCACAGTGTCCTGGGGGGGGGTGTCTTGGGGTTTGATCTCTGCCTCCCCTCTATCTGATGTGGTTCATCCTGTCCCCCCCCCCAGCCTGGCAGGGTGCTGGGAGCCCCTCGCTGTGCCCCACTCAGCTGTCGTGTGCCTAATCCTGCCCAGCTGGGGGGGGTGGGCAGCAGCTGGGACCCCCTTGTCCATTGTCCCTGGCTGGCCTGTCCCAGCACCACGGGGTCCTGCCCTCACCCGAGCCCACCGAACTGGCCCCCCAAACCACATGTAAGGGAGCAAGGGGTCCCCCTTTCTCCCCTCCTTCACATGGGGTAACCCCCTTGTTGCCCCGGGGGGGGAGGTCAGAGGTGACCAGTGACACCAGCACCTGCTGTGGGTTACTCCTGTGCCTCAGTTTCCCCATTGCTTGGGCAGATGGGGTGCAGCTGACCCCGTCACATCAGCGATGGGGACACATTGGTGTCTGGAGAAGGAAAGGTTTGGGTGCCAGCAGAAGGGGGGGGGGTCAGGATGATGCCTCACCCCCCCCATCCCAAATCTGGCAGATGCTTTGGGGTCTGATCCGGGGCAGGTGTTTCCCATGCGCTCGGCGTTAACCGTCGGGGTGCCGGCAGCTCGGGGGCAGATCCGGGGGCGCGGGGCCGGGGATGGGGGTGAATTCGCTGGGAAAAACCCTCTCGGGGAAGGAAGGGAGGGAACAAATTCCCACAGGAGCTTGGGACCAACCTGGCTCCCTGGGGGGGCGGAAAACAGCCCCCGGCATCTCTCCCACCAGCCCCCTTGGGTGGGAACAGCGCTGAGGTGCCCAACCCTTCCCCACAAAGTGGGGTGTGCACCCCAGGGAGCTGCTGGCGGAGCGGCGCTGAGCTGCTGCGGGGAGCTGGGCACCATGCGGGACGTGCTGGGGGGGACCCTGTGGGACAGCCCGGCCTGGGAGCAGGTACTGGGGGGCAGGGGGGTATGGCATGGAAGTGGGGGGGGGGCTGCATTCTGCTGCTGAGCCAAACAGTCCCCCCCAAAGTCCCCCCTTGTTTGTATTTGGGGATGTGGGGGGGATTTGGATGCATTGGGGGGGGTGGTTTGGTGACACCCCCAGCTCCTCCCGCCCCCCCCCCCCCCCCAGCCCTTCTCTGGGGCTCCCCAAGTGATGCTGGAGGGTCTCTTGGGGGGGATTTCAAAGAGCTGCTCGTGCTGGGGAGGGAACAGCGTGTGTGGGGAGGTGTCCCTGCTGCCAGCACCCACCCTGCCTCACCCCCCCCCGGCTCCACCTCGCCCCAGTTTCCCTCCAGCCGGGTGCACGTGTCTAGAGCACCCATGGGTGTCTGGGGCACCCGTGCATCCCCGGGGAGGGCTGAGCCTGGTTGCTCTCAGGTGTGCTGGTGGCAGCTGGGTGCCCTCAGCTGCCTCCAACCGTGACTGGGGGGGTGTGTGGGGGGGTGAAACCCCGCACCCCAAGGAGCCAGCTGGCGGGGTGGGAGCGTGACAGTCCGGGCTCGGAGCTGCTGCCGTTCCCAGGGCTCAGCCCCACGGAGCTGTGCCAGGAACTGGGGGCCAGGGGAAATCCCAGTGGGATCCCTGCGGCTGCCATGGGAGCACTGGGGTGAACTGGGGGTGCTGTGGCGGAAGTGGGCAGGAAGCCATGGTGGGTGCTGGGACCTCCCTCCCTGTCTCCTCCCCACCCAGCTCTCCCAGTGTTCCCACAGCACCCTTCCCAGTGAAGGTTTTACAACCAGCTGAGGCTCTTGCAAGATCCCCCCACTCTGGGCAGTGGCACCCAGGGCTTGGCCAATGCTCTGGGGGGGGTCTGGGGGTGTCTGGCTCGACCCCAACGTGGGGTTTTCTCTCCTGCTCCAGGCCAAGAGGAAGCTGGACCTGGAGGACCCCGAATTCCGCACCCCCAAGGGGAAGGGCAGGACGCTGGCACAGGTCCCCAGCCCCAGGAGTAAGTGGTGCTGGGTGGGATGGGGTGGGGGGGAGCTGGGAGGGGTACAGACCCCATTTCTCTCCCCTCTTCACGCTGCTGCGATGTCCCCTCTGGCACCATCCGTGACCCACACTAAGGAGAGGACAAGGGGTCTCTCGTATCCAACCCTGTGTCACCTTTGTCCCATGGCCCACACTAAGGAGAGGACAGGGGATCCCAAACATGTCCAGCCCCATGTCACCTCCATCCCATGGCTCACGCTGAGAGGACAGGAGGTCTCTCATGTCCAGCCCTGTGTCACCTCCATTCCATGGCCCACACTAAGGAGATGACGAGGGGTCTCATGTCCAGCCCTGTGTCACCTCCATCCCCATCCCATGTCTCACACTAAGGAGAGGACAGGGCATCTCTCTCATGTCCAGTCTCATGTCACCTTCATCCCACATCCCACGCCAAGGAGAGGACAGCAGATCTCTCATGTCCAACCCCATGTCACCTCCATCCCATGTCCCATCCTAAGGAGAGGTTGGGGGGGGTGGGTCTTGTTTCCCTGCAGCCCCCAAGTCTCCTGGGGAGAAGACTCGCTATGACACCTCGCTGGGGCTGCTCACCAAAAAATTCATCCGTTTGCTGAGCGAGTCACCTGACGGCGTGGTGGATCTCAACCGGGCAGCTGAGGTGCTGGAGGTCCAGAAACGACGCATCTACGACATCACCAACGTGCTGGAGGGCATCCAGCTCATCCGCAAGAAGTCCAAGAACAACATCCAGTGGATGTCAGTGACGCTGGAGGGATGGACATGGGACATGGGGATGGAGCAGGGTGGGGGACAGGCAGCTTGGGGACATGTAGGGTGTGCTGTCACTCAGGTGCCATCTCCACTGGCAGGGGGACGGGGATCTTTGAGGACGCGACGGTGACGGCGAAGCAGCAGGTGCTGCGGGGAGAGCTGGCCGAGCTGGCCAGGACAGAGGGGACACTGGACCAGTTCCTGCAGGATTGTGCCCTGCAGCTCCGGCAGCTGGTTGATGACGAAGCCAACCAGAGATATCCTTGCTGGGGGGGGATGAGGAGGGAGGACAGGGTCTTGGGGAGAGACAACAAGGTCTTGGGGGTGGAGGACAGGGTCTTGAGGACCTCTCTGAGCCCCTTCACCTCCAGTTGGCTTCTCCCAGACAGGGGAGGTTGAGCCATCCTGCTCCCAGCCCCTCTTTTTCCTATACCTTGTCCCTGTCCACGCTGGCGTACGTCACCTACCAGGACCTCCGCGCCATCGGCAGCTTCCAGGAGCAGACGGTGATCGCCGTGAAGGCTCCTCCAGAGACACAACTGGAGGTGCCAGACTTCAGTGAGGTGCCTGTGGGGCTGGCAGTGGGACTGGGACCCCTTCTCCCCTCCTTGCACAGGGCCAGGGCTGGGGTGTGGGTGCTGCTGTGGGTGCTGCTGCCTCTGCGCCATCCTTAATGGGTTTATCTGGGGTGTCCCAAGGGTGCAGCCCAGCTTGGCTCTGGGTGGTTTTGGGGTGTCTCCATGGGGCTGTTTCATCTTGAGCTGGTTCTTTAGGGGTGGCAATGCCCTGCCAGGACCCCACAGGGGTTGGGGACAGTGGGGTGGGGTATGGGTGCCCTTTTGGGTGTCCCTCCTGAGTCTTGCTTTACCCCCCCACCCAGGACAACTTCCAGCTCCACCTGAAGAGCACCAGCGGCCCCATCGAGGTGTACCTCTGCCCAGAGGAGGTCACAGAGGACAGCCCCACCAAGGACCGTGATGTCCCCTCCGCCACCACCTCCCCATGGGACCGCACCACACACCCCTCCCCACCCAACAGCCCTGGGCCAGCCCCGCAGCCACCCCATGCTGTCCCCCAGAGCTGGGGGGGCACAGGAACCCCTTCCTCACCCCCATCTCTGCCTCTCGCTGTCCCGGGGGGGTCCAGCTCGCTGCTGGAGGTGGGACCCGGGCTCCTGGGCTCACCCCCACATCTCCTGCAGCAGACAGAGGACCAGCTGCCCTGTGCCCCCTCCCACCTGGACTCGGGACCCTTCGTCACCTTCTCGCCCCCCCTGGAGCAGGATGACTACCTCTGGGGGCTGGAGGGGGAGGGTGTCAGTGACCTCTTTGAGGCGTACGACCTGGGGGACCTGCTGAAGCACTGACCCCGTCCATCCCCATCACCTCTGCCCCTGATCACTCGTGTACTGAGCATGTGGGGTCTCTGCGGGTGGCTGGAGAGCTTGGGGGGGTCAGGGGTGATGGTTTTTCTGGTGGTGGTGATGGGGGCTTGTGTTGGCCATCCTGGATGGCTTCTCCTCACTCTTCTGGGGTGGTTGTCACCTGGGGGCTGTGTTTGTCCCCTTGCTGGGCTCCAGGACCACACTCAGGGGGGTACAAGCCCCTGGGAAGGATCTGGCCATGTCCCATCCCAGTGCCAGCACTGGTGCTCTCCTCCATAACCCGCCCTGGCGCTACTGGTGGGGTGTGAGGTGCTTTGGGTGCGCGAGGTGGGTTAGGAGCACCCATGGGTGACACGGAAACCAGTGCCTAGAATGAGCTGTGTTGGGGGGATGTCATGTTTTGGGGCCACTCCAGTTGCTCCCCAGTTAAATTGATTCTTCATGGTTGTGATGGATCATTTTGAGCTGAAATATCCTTAAAAGATAATTAGCTGGAGTCACCTTTGGGTGATGGGAGGATGAAACTTCTGGCTGGGACACAAAACCCTTTTCCCCCAGTCCATACCAGCTCCTTCTAGGCTTTATTGATATCCAAACTGGTGTATACTGGGAGAAGGGATGCTGTCAACTGGTGGCTGGAGCATCCCCTGCAGAGAAAGGGTTGGGAAGCCCTTGGACATGGGGCTGGATATGGCTTTTAATTGTGACATTGCAAAATATACCTAATTATTGCACTGTATTTATATGGGACCCCCCTTTCAGCGTGGTGCTGGGGGGGGTCGGGTTGGGATTTGGGTTTTTTAAGTGAAGATATTTAAGTTGTTCTTCAGGTTGATTCTCCTGAGGTTTGGTTTGGAGGGGGGTGGAGGGGGAGCGTGGGTGTGAGTGTGTTTTATCGTGGAAAAACTTGTGATACTTGATGTTTTCTGCCCCGGCAGGGGATGAAATAAAAGAAAATGTTGGTGTTCTGGGGGTTGTTTTCCTCTAAGCAGTGAAATGGTGGGGTGGCTTGGGTGGAGGGAGGGGGTGGGCTGGTTTTCCTCCCATTTTCAGTGTAAAAAAGCTTGTTTTGGGACTTTTAACTGGCCAGTCTTCTCTGGAGGAGCTGGTGGAGAAGGGGTTTGAGATGAAGTTGTGGCTGGAGTGAGGGAAATGGGTCCAACCTGTGGCAGATCAGTGATTTCCAGCCCAAATCTGGGTGGGATGAGCCTTCAACAGAGCTTGAGCCCCTTGACCCAGGAGCATGGGAAAAGCCCTGGGGATGGGTCCCTGTGGGGCCTGTGGGACAAGCTCGTGCACCCAGATTTGGGGGCAGGTTTGGAGGCTGCAGAGTGAGACCCCAGTGGGGCCATGCCCATGGAGGGTCCTTCCCCAGGGGCTGCCCCAGTTCACCCACCACTGCCAAGTCACACCATGACCTGGTGATGTCAACAGAGCTGGTGGGATGGTGATGGTTGGTGGTACCCAGTGATGTCTGGTGGTACCCAGTGAAGTCTGGTGGTACCCAGTGGTGTCTGGGGTACTTAGTGATGGCTGATGGTACCTGGTGATGTCCAGTGGTACCTCGGGTTGTGGCACATGGTGTTGTATTGCTTGTCTGGTGGGGCAGAGGAAGAGGAATAGAAGGAAGAAGAGTAGGAGGAGGAAGAAGAGGAAGAGGAGGAAGAAGAGGAGGAGGAGACCCCCGGGCCAGGTAAGCTGGGTGAGGGGCACAGAATGCTGTAGCCGCAGTCCTGTCCCCATCCTCCGTGGGGCTGCGTGTCCCGGAGCAGCTGAGGGGTGGGGTGTCCCCCGGCTCTGTCACCCCCCTCCCGCAGTCCCCAGACCAGCCAGGAGGTGGCAGGGCCACCCCAGCAAAGGGGCTGTCCCCCGCCCCATGCCTGGAGGGACCCCGCGGACAAAGGGGTGTCAGGGGGGTCTCAGCCCTGCCCGGGGGGCTGCAGGATTTGAGGGGGAGGGTCAAGCCCGGCCCACGCTGCTGTGACCCTTTGCCCTGGGCTGCCCCTATGGCTGCTCTGCCAGTGTCCCCAAAGCGGGGCTCCGGGGACAGGGGTTTAGAGCAGCCACTCCCCTGCTCCTCTCATCTCCCGTCCCGCCGGGTGCTGCCCCCTCGCCCCGTGCCCTGTCACCCACGTCCGGGTGCTCGCCAGCCTGTCCTGGGTGGGGTGGGTGCTGGGAGAGGTGGGTGCTGGGTGAAATGGGTGCTGGGTGAAGTGGGTGCTGGGTGAAGTGGGTGCTGAGGTGCTGGGTTAAATGGGTGTTGGGGTGTGGGATGAAGTGGGTGCTGGGGTGCCGGGATGATACTGGGGGTGCGGACCCAGCGACACCCCGGGGGTTTTACTTTCCTCTCTTCGCAGCACCCCGGACCCTGCCCCTCCCGCTGCCCGGAGCGGGGTCACCGCGGGTTGGGGTGGGGGTGTCAGCGGGGCGCTTCGCCTTTAACGGGCGGGCGGGGCCGCGCACGTGACGGCGGCGGGGAGGGAGGTGGGGGGGTGGAGGAGGAGGAGCTCCCCGGTGCGGGGCTCCCGGTGCGGGGCACGGGGTGCTGAGCCGGGCCAAGCCGAGCCGGCAGCCCGGCCGCGCCGCAGGGGCGATCCCGCTCCGCGCCCCCCCCCCCCCCCCACCCCCCCCAGACCCTCCCATTCCCGCACTCCCGGTGCGTTCCCGGTGCCGCCCCCTCCCCGCACCCCTCCGCACGATGCCCGAGCAGCTCAGCGTGGCCGAGTTCTTGGCCGTGACCGGCGAGGATCTCAGTTCTCCGGCCGCCGCCGCCTTCGCCTCCAAGATGCCGAAGTGCCGGGGGGCGGTGGGGGCTCTGGAAGAGGTGAGCGGGGCTGGGGGGTGGCGAGGGGGGTCCCGCGAACACCCTCCGCACCCATGGGTGCTGCTCCAGCACCCACCCCGGGGTGCACATCCCTTCCTTGGGCTCCTATTTCATGGGATCCCCCACTTAGGTGATGACCCATCCCCCGAGCGGCCCCAGCGTGCGCTTTTTTGGGGGCCAAAACTTGCAGAAATGGGCAAAACTCTCCTTGAAAAGCAGTTTTTTATCTCCCAGTTCCTGGTGCTGCCGCGGGACCAGGCGCCGTGGGGTGGGGTGGGGACAGGGCATCCCCCCACCCCTCACCCCGGGACTGGGACAGCAGCAGCCCCCCAGCTCTGACCACACCAGAGCCAGCCCTGATGTCGTGTGGGTGTCCCTGGGGGGTCCCCTTGTCATTAAACCAAGGGAGTATTTTTAGCCCCCCCCCACCCCAAAATCCCTGGCAGTGTTTGTGGGAAGGGTGGAGGTGGTGGGGTGTCTTCATCCCCCTTTTCCCACCTGGAATAAAGGCGTTTTCCAGCTGGTCCAGTGGCTTTTGCCAACTCCTCTTAGGGAAGGAATGGCTTTGAAGGAGAGCCAGGGCTGGGGGGGAGCGGGGGGCCCCAGGATCCCCACAGGGACAGCGGGATGGGTGTCCCCAGGCTGGACATCTGGGGACACATCATGGAGCATCCCAGTCCCCACCAGCATGTGCTGGCCACCGCCATGGATCTTCCTTTCCAGGGGGAAGGGGGAGGCAGCTCCAGCCAGGAGGAAGCAGCAGGAATTTTGTTTGGCTGCTTGGAGGGGTGACTGTGAAGGGGGGACGGGGATGGGGGGAGTGGTGTCCCCCGGGAATGGTGGGGGTCTCTGCAGGATTTGCTTAGGAAAAGCTCCAGTGAGTGTGGCTGGGAGCTGGGAGTCGTGACACTGTCATGCGTGTTGTGGGGGGCACGGGGCTGAGCCCCCCATCCCACCAGAGACCATGGGGAACCCCAGTGGGGGCCAAACCACTGCCAGGCCTTTGGCATCGCCATGCTCTGGAGTGAGGGGCAGAGGGAACTCCAAGAAATGGAGCCCCAACCCCATGTCACAGGTGAGGGAAACAAACCGTGGTGGCTTTGAGGAGCAGGAGAGACTCTGTGACCAAACCAAACCTGGGTCTTCCCTGTCACCACCCCAGATCCTGGCTGGTGGCTCGATGAGCTGGAGGGAGCAAGAGTTTCCCAGTCTTGCTTCAATGGCTGCTGGGTGGGAAGGGGTGACAGTGTCCCACTGGGTCCCCAAGGCAGGACACTGCTGCCTTCAAGGCATGCACCCATCTGGGAGCTTGTCCCAAAGCTCCCAGATGGACAGGGGGGGACAGGGGGGACACTGGTGAGCGAGGCAAAGGCTGGCACTTGCCATTAAGGAAATATACTGGTGTATGAGTGCTCTGTGCCTCAGTTTCCCTCCTGGGGTTAAAGAGAGCTCCCCTCCCAGGGGAGCTGTGTGGCTTTAGGGTCTTTGGGGCTGCTGAGGAGGCAGAACTTGAGGTCTCTGGAGTGGGCTGGAAGGTCGGATCCAGCCCTTGGTGGCTGGGTGCTGTGTGCATGTCACCAGGGACATGGCAGGGTGACATGGCAGAGGCCACTGGTGTGCTCAGTGGCAGAGGTGGCAGCCAAGCTCCCAACTTACCGTCACCATGTAAATAACACCACGTCCCTGCCACACGCTGCCCTTTGCACCCAGGGCAGTGCCACATCCTGCTCCCAGCCTGGCAGTGCCACCACACCGGCCCCTGGCACCCGCGGTGGCTCCTTCGCCAGGCGGCACGAGCCGGTGGTGACGGGGGGAGAGGCAGAAGAATGGCCCCCATTGAGCATCCTGCCAGGCCTGGTGGCTGCTCGGGGTCCCTGGGCTGGGAGCCCGGGTGGCTGCGGTGCAGGTGCAGCTCCGTCCCTTCCTCCATCCCCATGGGGAATCCCTTGTGCTCCCGTCCCTGCCGTGCCCGTGTCCTCAGCTTCCCCCAACCAAGAGCCTTCATCCCCGAGGGGGTGATGGGTGCTGTGGGGGGCTGCAGATATCACTGCCCCTCCACTCCAGAGGGTTGTCCCTGTGCAGCCAAGACTCATGTCCCCAGCAGCTGGCCTGGCACCTCAGGGATGCCAGCGATGCCCGCAGCCAGGGCAGCACCGTGCAGTTATTTCCTCTGCTCTTACCGCCCTGCTGCTTGGCTCTTCCTGCCCCATCCTCACCGGTGGGCTCATGGACCCCTTCCCAAAATCCCCCATGACTGTCCCCAATATTGTCCCTGGTCCCTGTGTTTAGCTCCTGTGGCCATGAGCTGGCACTGGGGTGGGCTGCCCCATCCCAGGCACTCGGAGCAGTTTCTTCCCCTGCTTACACAGTGATGCATCCACAGCATCTCCTGCTGCCTCAGTTTCTCCTTCCTGAGGCTCCACCAGGTTTGTGAGCCAGGGGTGTCCAGTCCTGGCACCCCCCGCAAGGCAGGGGCTGCCTCTGCCCCAGCCCATGGCTCTGGACAGCCTGTGGTGCCCAGATTTGGTGCAGAGCGGGTACATGGGGGGCTTTGGGACACCCCAACATCCTCCCAGTCCTAGATTCACTGCAAGACCCCTCCGGGCAGGGGGTTTGGCTCCTGCCTTGACTCCAGTCCCCTCCCAGCCAGCTCATCCTGGCCAAAGCTCGTCTGCAGCATCGCATCCAAGGAGGAGCTCCTCGGAGAGTGGCGCCGGAGCCAGGCTGACCCCGCTGTCAGGAAATCAGCCCTGACATCAGCCCCAAAACCTTCGGCGAGAGCGGGCGAGTGGGAGAGCGAGCGCCTCTTTGTTGTGATTCCTCCGCGGTTTCATCCCTCGCCCTTCTCGCCGTTCACGCCCTCGAAATATTTCCAGCCTGTTATCATGGCTCTGGTACCTGCAGCCAAACCGCCCTTAACCCTTTCCTGATGGCTGGGGCTGGCGTGTGTTCGGCTACAACGCTCTGCAGGCAGCGCCGCGGGCGTGTTGGTGTTGGGTAGGCGTTGTGTTGGCGTTGTGTTGGCATTGAATCGTTGTTGTGTTGGTGTTGTGTTGGCATTGGGTCACCTTTGGGTTGGCGTTGTGTTGGCGTTGAATTGTTGTTGTGTTGGTGTTGGCACTGGGTTGACATTGGGTTGGTGTTGTATTGGCATTGGGTTGGGGTTGTGTTGGCATTGGGTCAGTGTTGGGTTGGTGTTGGGTTGGTGTTGGGTAGGTGTTGGATTGATGTTGGGTTGGTGTTGGGGTTGAGTTTGCCCTGGTGCTCAGTGAGGGCAAATGGAAGCTGACTGGGCACAGGGATGGAGCGAGGATGGGGAGTGCTCTAAGCGAGTGCAGGATGTGGCTGGTGGGGGCTGTGGGGAGGTCCATGGTGCTGGGGACGCGGCAAGCCCCCGTGTGAGCTGGGATGTTGTGGAAAACCACATCCCTGGTTGCAGGATTTATGTGATTTAAGTCTCTGTTGGACATCAACGGGTGCTGGGTCCTGGTTTTAGCTTTACTGTGGATCCCTGAGAGGAGCTGGGCACCCTCACAGGTCTCTCCCGCTGTGCCTGTCCCCAAGCCCTGAGGACATGTGGTGGGACAGGCTGGTGTATTTGTGCTACGTGATGCTTCATCCCCTCCTTGGTTGAAACAGCCCCTGTGAGAGCCAGGGAGGCATTTTCCATGGGTGCTGGAAGCTGCTCAGATCCCAGGAGGTGCTGGGTGTGCTGGCCGAGCCTCTCACCCGCTGCTACCCTCTCTCTTGAACCCACCTCTCCGGGGGCAGCCAAAGCCCTACCTGGCAGCAGAAGCCACGGGGACCACAGCCCTGGCAGGGGACTGGCTGGACACTGTGGTGTCCCTGGGATGCTTCCAGCTCCTCTCCCAGCTCCAGGAGCTTGGCCACTGCCCCACACATCTGCATGGCAGAGCAGCCACCGTCCCAGCTGGGCCAGGGCTTGGCAGGGCTGAGGAACTCGGTTTATTTTCTTGCTTTGCTTTCACAGAGCCTGGATGGGGACCAAGTTGTTCTCCAGAGGATCAGGAAATATGTGAAAGCCATTCACGTCTCTGGGCTCAGTGAGTTGTGCTTTGGGCTCTGATGGGCATCTCTGGGCTGGTGGGGTCTGTGAAGGTCCCATCCTCCACCAACGCTGGTCACATCTGTCCATGGGGTGATGCAGGTGGACAGTGGGGTGGCCATGGGTGCTGGGCAGCCTGGGGGGGTGTGGGTGCTTGCAACTGGCCTGGTGACACAATAGGGTGCCCAAAACTGGTTTAAAAAAATGTAGAAAGGGAAATTGAGAACCTTGAGGAGGTGGTTTAGGGCACACCACTGCTGTCCTGCAGCAGGATCAGCCCAGCTCTGCTGCAGAGGGATGGGGAAGTGGATGATGGGTGCTGGTGGGACCTCATGACGTGACCATCTCTGGGGATGGGGTGCTGCAGGGTCACCCCATGTCCCTCACCGGTGTCTCCTCGCACAGCCCACGTGGAGAACGAGGAGCAGTACAGTGAAGCTCTGGAGAACTTTGGCAACAACCACCTCTCCCAGAACAACCATGAGCTCTCCACTGGCTTCCTCAACCTGGCCGTCTTCACCCGCGAGGTCACCGCGCTCTTCAAGAACCTGGTGAGCTGCTGAGATCGGGGGGAGGCTGTAACCCCCCCTGAACCCCACTGAGGGGCTCACACCATCTCCAGTGCCACCTTGGGCTGTTCTCTGCATCCACCTATTGCCAAGCTGGAGAAAACCTCCAGGACCCATCTGGATTTGGAAGAACCACCCAGTGCAGCTCCCCTCCTCCCAGTTTAGCTGCTTCCCCCCGCGGGCAGCGATCCCCAGCTCGGGGCCACCTCCCAGTGCTCCCAGCCCATCCAGTGTCCCCACTGCTGGATCTGCAGCTCATTCCCAGCTCCCCCGGGGACGCCAGCGCTGGGACTCGCTGGGTGGTTGGAGCTGCTGCTTTCTGCTTTCCCTTTCGTTTTATTTTTTAAATTTTTTTTTTCTTTTCTTTCTTTCTTTTTTTTTTCCTTTTTTTTCTTTTATTCCTTTTTTTTTCTTTCCCATCAGTTGTGGCTCTGATCTCTCTTGCCAAGAAGTAAATCAAAGCCATGCCGAGCTGCTCAGCGGGGCCTTGGGGAGCTGCGGCCGTGCAGGCAGGGAAGGAGGCTGGGAAGGAGACTGGGAAGGAGGCTGGGAAGCAGGGAAGGAGGCAGGGAGGGAAGCAGGGAGGGAGGCAGGGAAGGAGGCAGGGAAGGAGGCAGGGAGGGAGGCAGGGAGGGAGGCAGGGAAGGAGGCAGGGAGGGAGGCAGGGAAGGAGGCAGGGAAGGAGGCAGGGAGGGAGGCAGGGAGGGAGGCAGGGAGGCAGAGACGGCTGCGATCCAAGCTGACAGCACATTCCCAACCTTGGGAATGGCTCCAGTGGAGAAAGTTCCCGGAGGGAGCTGGATCCATTCACACCCAGCAGCAGAGCCCTGGGGGTCCCGTGCCGCTGGCCCCCTCTCCAGTCCTTTTCGACCCCCCCCTGCAAATGGTGTTTTTGGCCCTGGCTCTGCTGAAGGAGGAGATTTATTTCTGCTGCCCTTCCCCCAGCAAGAATGTCAGATTTTGGCGTCTTCCTCTCCCAGTTACCCCAGTCTGGGCCTCCCTGCTCCTCCCCTTCCCCGCTGTCCCAGCCCAGCCGGACCCCCACGCTCCGGGGGCTCTATGGGAACCGTCCTGGTGGAGGAGTTGGACCAGTTCCTGAGGGGGGGACAGCGCCTGGCCCCCCACCTCCCACCCCACACGCTGCCACTGCTGTGTTCCCCCTCCTGTCCCCAGAGCAGGGTTAAGTACTGGGACCCTCGACTGGATCCAAAAATCCAGGTTTCCCCTCCTGGAACCCCCCCAAGAGCTGTTGGAAGTGGGGTGTCCCGTCACCCTGGAGCTGTTGGAAGTGGGGTGTCCTGTCACCCTGGAGCTGTTGGAAGTGGGGTGTCCCGTCCCCCCTCATTCAGGGCTGGTCCCATGCCCTGGAGCTGAGTTTCTCCCCCAGTGCTGCCAGGGATGAAAACCCTTGGGAGCCTTTAAAATAAATCTGGGTGCAGCAGGGAGGTCCCATGTGGGTGCTGGAGCTGCTCCCATGGCACTAAAATGGGGCACAGAGGGACACCGGGACCGGAGCAGGCTCCCGTGTCCCCACCACAGACGGCACTGCTGGGGGTGGCAGTGGCCTCGTTGCTGTCCCCAAACCCCAGGAAAGAGGGACATTCTGAGAAGCCCCTTTAACATCATGGGGGACTCTTTGCATCCCGGGGCCACAGAGGGGCTGGTGGCATGGCTGGGTGCTGTGCTGTGGGGGGACGGGGACAGGGACAGGGTGGCAGCGGGGGAGAACAGCTTTGGTGTTTGGCAGGCGCGGTGCTGATGTGGTTTTATGGGAAGGGCCCCGCGTCAGACATCTTGCAACCAGCTCCAACAAGCCCCAGCCTGCCCCGTGCCTGGATCCAGCCCCGCTTCCAGCCTCTTTAACCCTTCACGGGGCAGCGCTGGAGCTGGGACAGGTCCCCAGGAGGTGGGGCTCTGGCTTCTTGACCTGCCCTGAGGTGGGGACCCCGGTAAGGTAACCCCATCTCTGCTCTTTGCAGGTGCAGAACCTGAATAACATCGTCTCCTTCCCGCTGGACAGCCTGCTGAAGGGGCAGCTGAAGGACAGCCGCCTGGTGAGTCCCCTCCAACACTGTCCCCAAGGCTGCAGGTCACCCATTTGGGGACATATTTTAGTGAGACCCCCATTATGGGCTCAGCTCATGCCCATGGCCAGGAGAAGGATGGAGTGAGTCCCCAGAACTGGAAGGGTGGGGAGTGACAGGAGCAAGGGGTGAAGACCTGCTGGGGACATCCTGTGTCCCCAAGGAGCAGGGTGCAGCGATGCAGAGCAAAGCCTCCAGCTGCTTTGATGCCACCAGGTCTTTCACTTTCCCTGATGGCTTCCATCCCCTCTCTCCTTTTCCTGCAGGATTCCAAGAAGCAGATTGAAAAGGCCTGGAAGGATTATGAGACCAAAGTGTAAGGAACCCGTGTGCCACCTCTGGCCAAATCCACCTAATCCCACTCTGCACAAAGGTGTTTTGTCCCATGGACACCCATCGATGCCAGTTTGCCATCAGGAGGGCTCTGGTCCAGCCTCTCCCAGCTAGAGGAGCTGGAGATGTTTCTCCTGATCCCATTCCCTCCATAGACCCCTGGCATGGGACACCCCTCAGGACAGGGCTGTCCCCATCCCACCCCACAGGGGGAAGATGGAGAAGGAGAAGGAGCGAGCGCGCTTGGCAGGGGTCATCCAGGCCGAGCCATCCGCGGTGGAGGTGGCCGAGGACACGCAGAGGGAGCGGCGGCTCTTCCAGCTCCACATGTGTGAGGTAAGGGCTGTGCTGGGGGGGACAGGGACCCTTTGTCCCCAGGGGAACATGGGGGACAGGTGCCCTTTGTCCCCAGGGGTACACAGGGGACTGCTCTGCTTAGAGCTGCGTGGGGACATTGGAGCTGGTGGGTGAATGGGTGCAGCTGGACCCAGACCCAGGCAGTGCTGGGACCATCCCTTTTATCATGGGTCTCGACCAGTGCTGGCCGGTACCCTCCCAGTGCCACCACCACCCTGGGAGCTGGACACATGTAGCCTTTTCCAGTTGGGACTTTGTTCAGGGGGTGCAGTGGGTGTTGGGCACCCCAGGGCTCCAGGTTGGCTGCCACGTTGGCTTTGCAGCTTCAGCTGGGAGTGGGTGTCCAGAGTGCCCGGGGCACTGAGAGGCTCCATCCTGAGGGCTCCATCCCACCATGGTGCTTCCTCACCATGGAAAGCTGCTGGAGCTCATGGAAAGCTGCTGGAGCTCATGGAAAGCTGCTGGAGCTCATGGAAAGCCACCAGTGCTCATGGAAAGCCACCAGTGCTCATGGTTACCTTCCCTTCCCCTCACCTCCTGCTCCATCCCCAGGAAGAAACCATCCTCCAGCAGCTGCGTCAGCCTGGAGAGCAGCTCACAGGGGGAATCGCTTCTCCCTCCTCTTATTTTGCTTGGGGTGAGCCAGGCTCCTGCTGATGGATGGGTTTGATGTATCCCAGCTGAAATTCCCTGTCCCATGGGACACCTCCATGAGGACCTCAGCCCCCCGAGGCTGATGTGCCACAGGCTCTGGCTGCTTGAGATCTGTTTTTTTTAGGAGCAGAAGGGTCACATCTTCAGAAACATTTGGGCTTTTTGTTGTTGTTGTTTTTCCTCTGTGAGCTGCCTTGGCTCTCGGTTATTGATTAACTCCAGAAGTAATGAGCAGTGAGAGAAGCGTGCTCAGCTGGAAACCCTGAGGGCCTGCCTTGGTCCTTGAACTTTCCAGGACTTGGAGGGCTTCCAGAGCCAGGTTTTCTGAGGGTGGTCCCCAGTGAGCTGCTTTCAAATCCAACGTCGTGACTTGATTTCTTGAAACTCAGCCAACACTTGAACCCTTCTCCCCACGCAGGGAAGGGAGGCAGGGGCCAGGCAGGCTCTTGCTTTTTGCTCCAGGATATTTTCAGCTCTGTCATGTAACCAAGTGTCTTCTCCTCCTCCAGTACCTGCTGAAAGCCAACGAGTCTCAGATGAAGCAAGGGCCAGATTTCCTGCAGAGCCTCATCAAGTTTTTCCACGCTCAGCACAAGTAGGTCCCACCTAGATCAAGGAGGGGACTTATCTCCAGGGCTGGATGTCACCTCTGGGAGGTCCCTTGGGGGTTTGGGGCCACCTTCTCCCATCCCAGCTCCTCTGTAAAGCTGTTGGTGAAGGTGTTGGGCAGAGGCTGTTGCTCTCTAGTTGGATCTGGAGAATTGAAACGTGCTTTGTTGGCTTGGAGAGCTGTAAACGTGTCCATGAGGGCTGGGGGAAGGGGGTTGGCTCGGGATATATCCGATGATTTGTTTTCTGGGTAGATTTCCAGGGATGAGTTCAGCTGAGTGGCTCCACCGTCAGCTGTGGGGCTCATAACGAGGGTGTTTGGAGCAGACATTGATGTCCCTTCGCCTTTCCCGTTGCTCCATGAGGCTGGAGCAGCAGTGTGTGGGTGTCATGTCATCTCCTCCAGCTCTCGAGTGGGGAAACTGAGGCAGGGAGGGGGCAATTGCATTGGCTGAGGACATGACCTTAACTAGGTGACCCAGAAACCCTCAGGATTTGGCCTCCAGCAGGGCTGGTCCCCAGTGAGATGAGTTTGCATTGAACAAGAGGCCAGTCCTGCATCCCAAACACCCCAAATATTTGGGGTATCCAGACCCCATGGGCTGGGCTTGGCCTTTGGTGGGATCTCTCCAAGTCCCCGTAGCAGGGGAGCCACAAAGCAGCTTCCCAAGCAGGGGTTGTTAAACTCTCCTGCCACCTTTTTGCTAAATAATCTCCTTTTTTTTCCCTCTCTCCTCCCCATCTGCATCTGAATCCCATGAAATCAATGCCCAGTTTCTTCCAAGACGGCTGGAAAGCTGCCCAGAACCTCTACCCCTTCATTGAGAAGCTGGCTGCATCCCTCCACGTGGTAAGTCACCAGCTGTGTCCCCCGAGATGTCACCTCCCCACCACGCCAGCCCCTGAGGACGCCCGCGCTCAGCGCAGCAGTGAGGGCAGCTCCTCCCCTTTGCAGCTCCACCAGGCGCAGGAGGAGGAGGTGAAGCAGCTCACCCAGACCCGAGATTCCCTCCGCAGCATCCTGCAGCTGGAGAGCAAGGAGGTGAGATCCTGGGGTGGGCTGGGGACAGCTGAGAAGGAGGGTTGGGAGGGTGCTGGGCACTAAGGAGAGGTGGGTGCTCTGGGATTAGCTTGGGGATGGGGAGCAGCAGGGAAAGGGAAGTTGGGGACCAAAGGGGACATGTGTAGGAGCAGAGCAGGAGTCCTGGGAGATGCTGGGAGGGGACAGAGGGCTCTGAATCAAAGGATCCCAGACTGGTTTGGGTTGGAAGGGACCTTAAAGCTCATCCAGTCCCAACCCCCCTGCCAGCAGCAGGGACACCTTCCACTAGACCACGTTGCTCAAAGCCTCATCCAACCTGGCCGAGAACACTTCCAGGGAAGAGCAGCCACAGCTTCTCTGGGCAACCTGGGCCAGGGTCTCACCACCCTCACACCAAAGAATTTCTTCCTCACATCTCCTCTCCATCTCCCCTCTGCCACTTTCAAGCCATCACCCCTTGTTCTGTCACTCCCTGCCCTTGTCCAAAGTCCCTCCCCAGCCTTCCTGGAGCCCCTTCAGGTACTGGGAGGCCACTGGAAGGTCTCCCTGGAGCCTTCTCTTCTCCAGGCTGAACAGCCCCAACTCTCTCAGCCTGTCCTCACAGCAGAGCTGCTCCAGCCCTGGCATCATCCTCGTGGCCTCCTCTGGGCTGGCTCCAGTAGCTCCATGTCCTTGTGCTGTTGGTGGCCCCAGCACTGGAGGCAGCACTGCAGGGGGGGTCTCAGGAGAGCGGAGCAGAGGGGCAGAATCCCCTCCCTGGCCCTGCTGCCCACGCTGCTCTGGGTGCAGCCCAGGACACGGTTATTGGCTCTGTGCTGCCAGCGCACGGTGCCGCCTCATGTGGAGCTTCTCCTCCCCCAGCACCCCAAGTCCTTCTCCTCAGGGCTGCTCTCTGTCCATTCTCCACCCAGCCTGTGTTTGTGCTTGAGGTTACCCTGACCCAAGTGCAGGACCTTGCACTTGGCATCCTGATGGGCACCACACCCACAGAAGGACAAGGTCTCCTGGAGGCAGCAGCCACCTCTCCACCTCTCACTTTGCTTTTTTAATGCTTTTTTTGCTTTTTTTTTTTCTTTTGCTTTTCTTTTCCCTGGTGAGCTCAGGAAAACCTGAGCAGGAAGAACTCGGGCAGTGGCTACAGCATCCACCAGCACCAAGGGAACAAGCAGTATGGGACGGAGAAATCGGGGTTTCTGTACAAGAAGAGCGATGGGTGAGGATGGGTCTTGTTTGCCCACAGAACTCCTGGCTCCATCCATTGGTGTAGGGTGGGAGAGCACCATGTTCATGGGAGATCCCAGAGCTGGGATATCCTGAGGTGGAACTGTTTGGATGAGGTTTTTGGTCACTGTTAGATAGGTCATGAGGTGCAATTGGTCCCATCTGGTCCTAAGCATCCATCAGTGCTTGGAGAATGGGGTTTTTCCCCAGGCTGGTGGTCAGAGGTCGGTGTGTCTGGGAAGGAGGAGGTTTGGAGGTGGTGCAGGGGATCTCCTGTGAGAAGTGTCCTCAGATGTGGGTCTCCAGAACAGCCACCCAGTGCCAGGTTCAGCCTGAGGAGCTGTGTGCTGTGCAGCTGATGGGAGGGGAAGAAATTCCTTGTTTCTTGGGCACGGAGGGAGAAAGGATCGTGGTGGGATCATCTAGGGTGAAAAATAAAACCTTTAGAGACCCAGAGAGAGGGTCTTCACCTTCTCAGTGGACCTCTGGGTGATGGGCACTAGGTTTTGAGCAGGTGGTTATGTGCTTTGTTGAACTGGGTCTAGCAGATCTGTGACTCTGTTGGCCAGCAAGACCCGTGTCCAGCGTGCTCAATGGAACATTTTGTGGTCTGTGAGCTACAGGAAGCACAACCTCACATCCAGAAAGCCATCAGGCCTCTGCTGAGAGCTACCATTGGTGGTCTGGGAGGTTGATGGATGTAGGATGGACCAGGCCTGTTCAGTGTGTCCTTACTCCTCATCTTCCTCCTCCTCAGGATCCGGAAAGTGTGGCAGAAGAGGAAGTGTGGTGTGAAGTACGGCTGTCTGACCATCTCCCACAGCACGGTGAGGAGTCCTGACCCTTCAATGAGCTTTGGTGTCCATGGGATTTCAGGTTTAGTTTTGCCCAAACTTGTCACAGATCTGCCTGGTTTAAAATTTAGTACAAGCTAGGAGTGGATGAACTCAACGGGGTCCCTGGTGCTTGGGAGGTGTGGTGGTTTCACTTGGCTGTCAGCCAGACACCAAGCAGCCGCTCGCTCAACTCTCCTCCCCCAACCCAGGGAACAGGGGAGAGAATTGGAGGGAGAAGGAGACTTGTAGGTTGAGATAAGAACAATTTAATCATGGAAATAAAATCAAACTGAAAATAATATTGAGAATAATAATAGTAATAATAAAATTATTACTATTACAAATGAGTGATGGACAGCACAATCGCTCACCACCCACCAACCAAGCCTGGCCCATTCCTGGGTAATGTTGATTTGGTTTCTGGAAGAGCAAGAGGCTGAGAGCCCAAGAGCCTCTCATGAATATATTGACCATGACATGATATGACCTGGAATATCCCAGTGGCATAAAACACAGGGAAGTTGGGAAGTCCTTTGTGTTCCAGTGACATCAGTGTGTTACCAACGTTCTCCCACCCAATCCCACACTGAAATGAAGCCACAGCTCTAGTCCAGCTACTAAGAAGAACATTAACTCTATCCCAGCTGAAGCCAGGACAATAGGTGTTGGTGGGAGGGACAGGGGGACTGGTTGGGGCAGTGAGATGGGTGTTGAGGTTCCAGACAAGCCCAAAGGGGCTGGGATAGGTTGGGTTTGGGTTCTGCCCCCTGGCGGTGGAGGCTGTGAACTGCTGCGGGGACAAAGGACACGGCTCAGGGACATCTCCGAGCCCGGTTCTCCTGTAAAGGCTCAGAGAGGCTCCAACTCACCCAGTTATCCCAAGAGGAACCATCTGGGGCTGGTTGTTGTCCCACTGGAGTTGAAGGTTTGTGCGTGGTGATGCACGTCCCACCCCTTCCCAGACCTTGAACGTGCTTCTTGTCCTCACACCCTGCAGATAAACCGTCCTCCCGTCAAGCTGAACCTCCTCACCTGCCAAGTGCGGCCCCACGCTGAGGAGAAGAAATGCTTCGACCTGGTGACACGTGAGTGCCCGGAGCGGGATGCCATGGCTGGGGTTGGGTGGGTTTGACCTGGAGGTGGCCACGTTGCCCATGTGAACTCCTGTTTTGGAGGAGAACATCCCCAGGGGGTGTTCCCAGTGCCAGCTGGTTCTCTGCCAGCCCTGCCACCACACCTGGACACCCTCTGCCCTTTTAATCTGGCTCTGGGCATCTCCCCAGCTGCCTCTATGGAGGAAGGATCAACCTCTCCAAGGAGATGTAGCAAGCTCAAGACAAAAAGAGGTCATGACAGTGCTTGGTGATGGGAGAGTGATGTACAAGGATGTAATTTTCATTTAAAGCAGCCCCTTTGGAGTAGTTTCAGCTCCTTCCTGCTGTCCTGGTCATCCCTGAATCCCCCCTCCCACCTTATCTTAGAATCATCAAGTGGTTTGGGTTGGAAGGGACCTTAAAGCTGATCCAGTCCCAACCCCCCTGCCAGCAGCAGGGACACCTTCCACTAGACCAGGTTGCTCAGAGCCTCATCCAACCTGGCCGAGAACACTTCCAGGGAGGAGCAGCCACAGCTTCTCTGGTCAACCTGGGCCAGGGTCTCACCACCCTCACACCAAAGAATTTCTTCCTCACATCTCACCTCGATCTCCCCTGTTCCAGTTTAAAGCCATCACCCCTTGTTCTGTCACTCCCTTCTCCCTCCTCTCCCCATCCCTGCAGACAACAGGACCTATCACTTCCAAGCGGAGGATGAGCAGGAGTGTGTTGTGTAAGTGCCACCACCCGTCCCCACTCCTTCTGGTGCCAGATCCTTCTCTGCCTTCCCCTTCCTCTTCCTCCTCCTCCTCCTCCTCCTGACCATGGTCCCTCCTGCCCAGGTGGGTCTCGGTGCTGCAGAACAGCAAGGACGAAGCCCTGAGCAACGCGTTCAAGGGGGAGCCCAACGGCAGCGGGGCGGCGGCGGGCGGCGGGGCGGACGGTGACGTGCAGGAGCTCACCAAGCTGGTCATCAGCAAGGTGAAGAACATGCCGGGAAACAGGCAGTGTTGTGACTGCGGGGCCCCGGGTAGGTTGGGGCTCGGGGTGTCCCCCCCACCCAGGGTGTGGGTTGGGTGCTAAGGGGGGGGCAGTTGGAGCATCTCGTTGGGGTGGATGGTGATGATGTTCCCCTCGGCAGATCCCACCTGGCTCTCCACCAACCTGGGCATCCTGACATGCATCGAGTGCTCCGGCATCCATCGGGAGCTGGGTGTCCATTACTCCCGCATCCAGTCCCTCACCCTGGATGTCCTCAGCACCTCTGAACTGCTGGTAAGCTGCTCCCCAAACCTGGAGACCTTGTGGCCACCAGGAATCACCCTCTGCAGCTCCCACACCTCCTGGGACACACAGAGTTCATCTCTCCTCCTCCATCCCATCTGTGCCCAGTTTGCTCCAGTGCTCCCAGTTTTTGCCTCAGTTTCCCCAGGGCAGTTTGCAGCCCCCAGCACAATGTTCAGGGCAAGTTGGGGTGGGTCTTCAAAGCCAGTTAAGGGGGGAGATGCTGGCAGCCCCCCAAGATTTGCTCCCCTTTTAAACCAGATGTTCCCTGCCATGAAAGAGCATCGTCCCTGGGGGAGATCCTGCTCTGGGAAGGTGTTGGGTGGATCCAGTGGATTCCTTTGCTCTGGGATGGGGATCTGGCTGGGGTAGGGTGAGCGTGGCCAGGTGGGCTCCTCTCCTCCCATCCCTCTCTCGCCGCAGTTGGCCGTCAGCGTGGGGAACACCCGCTTTAACGAGATCATGGAGGCCACGCTGCCCACGCAGGACTGTCCCAAGCCCTCGGCTGGCAGTGACATGTGAGTTGGCTGCTGGCTGGGGGGCTCAGGGTGGCCTGGGAGAAGGAGGAGTGGATGGTACGTGGTCTGTCCTTGTCCCCTTGGATGAGAGAGTGGGGGAGGATCCTGGTGTCATCACCTGGATTTTGGTGGCAATCTGCACTTGTTTTTGTGGAGGTTTCCCCCTGAATTTGAGGCTTCAGGAGGAGGCAGGAGCTCAGGGTGCCTCGGGCTGTGGTGGGGACAGGGTGGGTCTGGTCTCCATGAGGATGCCACGCTGTCCTTCCCGCAGGGCTGCCCGCAAGGAGTACATCATGGCCAAGTACATGGAGCGCCGGTACGTGCAGAAAAGTGGCCGTGACGACCCCCAGCGCCTCTGGGAAGCCATCCGTGCCCGTGACCTCCTGGCCCTGCTGCAGGCCTTCGCTGAGGGACACGATCTGGCCAAGCCCCTGGCCAGCCCCGAGGGCCAGGTGAGCCCCGTGCCCCCCTCCCTCTGCCTGGCACTGTCGATGGGTTTTCCCACTCAGGTTGCCCATGCTCAGGGTTTTCCTGGCCTTTGAGTGGAGATGTGTCCTTGGGAAGATGAGCATCCTCAGGTCCAGCTCTCTTCTCCTGTCCATCTTGGAGGAGGTGGAGTATCCTTGGGTCCAGCTCTCCCCTCCATCTTAGGGTAGATGAAGCATCTTCATGTCCAGCTCTCTTCTCCCTTCCTTCTTGGAGGAGATTAAGCATCCTCAGGTCCAACTCTCCTCTATCTTGGAGGAGGTGAAGTATCCTTGGGTCCAGCTCTCCTCTCTCCTCCATCTCACGGGAGATGAGCATCCTCAGGTCCAGCTCTCTTCTCCTATCCATCTTGGAGGAGATGAAGCATCCTCAGGTCCAGCTCTGCTCTCCATCTCATGGGAGATGAGCATCCTCAGGTCCAGCTCTGCTCTCCCCTCCATCTCCTGGCAGGACTCGGGTGAGCTGGCGCTGCACACGGCCGTGCGCCACGCTGACAGATTGTCCCTTCCTCTGGTGGACTTCATCATCCAGAACGGGTGCGTCCCCAGCTGCCTGCAGTGTCCCCTCCCTGCTCCCTCCCTGGAGGAGTGTGCACGAGGGAGACTGGTGCTCGTGTGTTCTTGACCCTTGACTGTGGCCCTGCGCAGGGGGACGCTGGACCGGGTGACACAGGACGGGAACACGGCTTTGCACTACGGCGCGCTCTACAACCAGCCCAACTGCCTCAGGCTGCTGCTGAAGGGCAAAGCCACCTTCACCACGGGTACAGGGCTGGGATTGGGGGGTTTTGGGGTTCTCTGGTGGGAGCAGGGTGGTGAGGCTGTGATCTGGATCCGTCCCCTTTCGTCCCTGGTGCAGTGAACGCGGCGGGTGAGACGGCTTTGGACGTGGCGAGGAGGCTGAAGCACAGCGAGTGCGAAGAGCTGGTAGGTGGGATGGAGATGTTCAGGCTGGGGAGTGCTGAGGGTGGGCTGGCACAGAGGTGGGGGGCTGCCAGGACCTGTCACCCCTGTGCTGGGACTCCTCCCCACCCCATGACCTGCCCCATCTGGCAGCTGGAGCAGGCACAGGCGGGGAAGCTCTCCCTGCAGATCCACGTCGACTACGACTGGGAGCAGCCCCAGGAGTTCCCCTACGACAGCGAGGATGAGCTGGAGGAGAAGGTACCCATGGGACAGTGACAGAGGGGACCCCATGTCCCCACTGAGGGAGTTGAGGGGGTGCAGACCTTGGAGCTGGGTGTTTGTCCCCAGGTGAGTCCCCTCCAGCGTTCCTTCAAGGGCACGTCACCGCTGGCCACCAGCCCCCCACCCGCCTGTCCCCAGGCCCGCTGGAGCTGCATGGGGATGGACATCACCAACAAGACCTACGAGAGCATCCTGGTGCCCTCCCGCCCCGCGCCCCGCCGAGCCCACAGCGAGGAGATCCCCCCCCCACTACCCCTCAAAAACCCCACGCGGGGTGGCCCCCGCCCCAAACCCGGCCACAGCCCCACCGGTGAGTCCAGGTGGGAGGGGGTCACCCATGGTGGGTCTGTCCCTTCACCCAGACGTCACATTTATGGTCCCCATCATGTGTGTCCCCCCCAGAGCGCCCCGAGCTTCCCCGACAGGCGTCAGAGCCGCAGTTCTCCGGGCTGGCGGAGGCTCCAGCACCCCGCAGCCACCCCCCCACCAGCAGCATGGGTGCCCTGGATGGCACCACCGGCCCCCCAGCCCCCGGCACCCGCAGCCCCACCGAGAGCCGGCGAGCAGCGTACTGGGAGACCCGCTCGGAGCTGGAGAGCAGCGGCACACGGCGGGGGCCAGAGCTGAGCCCCCCACCTGGGCAGCCCCCACTGGGCAGCGCGGCCCCCGACATCCCCCCCGTCAAATTTGGGTAGGGACACCACCCCCCCGCCCCACCCAGCCTGGGGGTGCAGTGGTTGTGTGTGTGGGGGGCATCATTGTGTGATGCTGGTGGATCAGCTTCCACTGCTGTGGGTCCCCCCCCAGGTGTGGGAAACCCCAAATTGTCCCTGGGGGGTGTGGAGGAAAGAGGTCCCCACCCTGACCTGGGGTCCCCACCCTGACCTGGGGTCCCCACGCTGACCTGGAGTCCCCAGAGGAGTCAGTGCTTGGGCACAGGAGGGGACAAGGGCAATCACAGGGGTGCTGGGTTGTCCCTGGAGAAGGTGACACAGATGATTTGGGGGTGACACCAAGACTGCAAATTATCAAATAATTTGGTTTTTTTCTTTTTTGTTTTTGGAAATTGGGGTGGGCTGGGCTTGTTGGAGGGAGGATGGGTGCTAGGGCCCTTCTCCAGCAGCATCCAGGGGGCTCAGGGTGGGGACCCCAGTCCCTTGGGACCTATTGGGGATCCCTGACCCCACTGAGACCTGGTGGGGATGGGGACAGGGGGGGTGACACTGTCCCCACTGTCCCTGGCAGGTCAGAGAGCACCCGCTCATACCGGCGCATCAGCGGCATGGTGGGCAAAGTGGGGTCAGCCACGTCCCCCCAGAGCCCCGAGGACCCCACTCTGAGCAAGGTGCCCCCCGTGCCCATGCCCAGGAGATTCGCTCCAGTAGGTGCCATGACTTTTGGGGGGGGGGGTTAAGAGGGGCTGCGATGACGGGGGGGGGGTCACCCTCTCCATCCCCCAGTATCCCAGTTCCCCTTACCCTGCGGTGGCAGAGGGAGTGATGAGGGGGGTCAGGGGTGTCACACCCCTGCACCCCACCTTGGGGGGGGGTTTGTCACCTCCTCACCCACCCACTTGCAGGCCAAGGGGAGGCAGAAGCGGGTGAAGGCGGTGGCTGACTGCAAGGGGGACAAGGCGCGAGAGCTGACCTTCTCCAAGGGGGAGGTGATCGTGGTGACACGGGAGGAGGATGAGCAGAGCTGGGTGAGTGCTGGTGTGGTGGGGATGGGTGCTGGGGTCCCAACCCGACTCCCTTCACCCCCCCCAGTTCTCTTCTGGGGGTCATGGATGGGTGCCCCCAGCCCATCTGTGCATGGGGAGGGGCAGGAGGGGCTCCCACTGGTGTGTCACCGTGGGTTTGCCTCTCTGAATCCTTCTGGGATTTGGATGTCAGCCCCAAAACTTCTCCCTTCCCCAAGCAGGGACTCCCACCCTCCTGACCCCCCCTCTCTGCACCCCCAGGTCGGCTTCATTGAGGGTGATGGTTCCCGCACCGGTGTCTTCCCAGCCAGCTTCGTCCACCTCTTGCAAGACTGACTGGGTGGTGGTGGCCCCTTTTGGCCCTGTCCCCTCAGCTGGGACCCGATGCAGCTCCCCACCCGCCAGCAAGGGCTCTGTGCAGCCACGAGGGACACGTGCCCACAACCCTGGTGTGGGAACATCCCACCCAGCTGGATGCTGCCCTCCAAGGGGGCTCAGAGACCCCCATCTTGGGAAGATGGTCCATGGATGGTGGCTGCAGGGAGCTGAAGGGCAGCCCTGGGGGTCGGGCAGAGAACAGACACACTCACTACAGCAGTGAGCTGAGGTTTCTGTGCTCGTCCCTGGTCCTGTTGCTCCCCTGTCCCACCCCTCAGCTCTGCCCATCCTTGGGGCTTCCTCCTCCTGTCTGCGAGGACTTGGGGATGGGGGGCTGTGCTTGGTGCCCCCCACCCTCCTCTGCCAGGGGATCATGGACCCCCCCTCTTCCCCAGCCTGGGGGGAGCGAGCTGGGGAGCAGCCACGTCCCCCACAACTTCTCTACCCCAACTGTGGAGCATTTGGGATGGGCAGGGGGCAGGAAGGGGCTTAAGTGACCTTGTCTGGGGGGGCTGGAGGGTCTCTGGCCCCATCCCCCCCTCCTTGCCCTGGCTCTGGGAGCTGCCTGGGCTGGTGGGGCTTGGGGGTCTCCAAAGCCTCCTCAAAACTGGGAGCGAATCGTCATTCCCTGATTTGGGGGGGGGTCGGGTGGCCCCACAGAGCCCCTGTCCCATGTCCCTCACCTGGGGTGGGTGCTGGATCACCGCCCCAGCCCCGGGGCTCTCCCTGGGGGATTCTGCAATTTTTTCTGGGACCAATGTCCCCCCACGTGCCTGTGTCCCTCAGGAGCCACCTGGGCCCCCCCAATTTACCCTCTCCCCTTTCTTGTTTGTACATCAAATGTTTCATCTCAAAACCAGCCCTTTTTTTATGTTTTCTATCTCTGGTTTCTAATAAATCCCTCATTTTTGTAAGTGCCTGGGTGCGTGATGGGGGGGCTCAGCAGCGCCCATCCTGGGTGATGTCCCCCAGAAGTTCCTGGGCACTGGGGTCTCCATGATCTTCTGGTGCCCATCAGGGATGTGATCATCTGGGTTTTGGGGGTGCTGTGTGGGGTGAGCACTGTTTTGGGGGGGCTATTGCATTCACCCATCCTGTGGCATGTGGGGCTGAGCTGAGACACGGGGACATGGGCATCCTCCCCATGGATCCAGCCCAGAGTGGGGTGCTCACCCTATGGCCACCCCTGTTGGGTGACAGAGCAGGGACAAGGGAGGGTGGCACACTTGCTGTCACCCACCTGTCCCAACTGCCTGTGTCACTTGAGCCTGGGGACATCATCCCCACCACAGTGACCACTGGTGCTTGGGGGGTCCTGGCACCCACCATGGGCCGGGACAGTGGGTGCTCCCGGGGGGCTCAGCAGAGCAAACACCTGTGCAGGTTTAGCACCCACTGGGATTAAAGGTTGTTGGCTGTCACTGCAGCTCGTTCCCCCGGGGAGCTCACTGCTGCAGGACGCTGCTGCCATCGGCTCGGGTGTGGAGAGAGAAATCCGTGCTCAGAGCGGCATCGTCCCCACCGGGACACTCCAGCTGAGCCATCCCGGTGGCACAGCCACGTCCCAGACCCTCTCCCTGCCGTCACCATACTCCAGCCTCAGAGCCAGCAGCCCCAAGGCTCTTCTCCAGGGAGGCCATCTGTCTGTCTGTCTGTCCCAGTGCACCCTGCCACGCGCCTCCCCCAGCTCCTGCCATCGTGGCCCTGCCCGACGCTCTGGGCTATAATTAGCCCTCCCCCGTGCTATTTCGCCTGCCTGGCAAAGTTTATAACTGGCTGGGACAGCCCCACCTCCTTTCTGCTTTCTCTCCCTTCCCTTCCCTTTCTTTTTCTCCCTCCCCCCTTTAATTGTTTTTCCCCCTTTTTATTTTCTCCTTTCCAACCCACCCACCACTTCACACCCAGCTGCCCCCCCGCCCCTTCCCGAGCCCCCCCATGCTGGCAGCTCTGAGCTTTCCCTGCTGCTGCTGCTTCGGTTTTATTCCACCGGCCACTGAGATCGGGCGAGTGGCGAGCGGCCGGCATGGGCCCTGCTGAGGAGCTGGTCCGGATTGCCAAGAAACTGGATAAGATGGTGGCCAGGAAGAGCACGGTAAGGTGGCCGAGCCCTTCGGGGCAGGTGTGCATGCGTGTGCAAATTTGCACACGTGTGCATATTTACATGTGTGTGCATATTTACACGCGTGTGCACACAATGCAGCGTGGCTCAGGACAAGGGAGCGAGGGGAAGGGGGGGTTTGCTCTGCACCCCCTACTCATCTTGCTTGTGGTCCTGGAGGGGCTCAGTGGGTTTAGGGGGTGTTGAGCACCCACAAGTGCCACCAGCACCCCGGGGTGCTGCCTGTGTCACCCCTGTGTCACCCTGACGATGTTATAACCAGCACCCAGGGGTGTTTTATTTTCTCTCCAATTCAGGGCTCTCCTGCAGCCCATGGGATTTTGGGGGTGAGGGGTACTCTTTCCCAGGGGCAGCACCCCCAGACAACCCTTGGTGACGCGGGACTGCAGGCAAACGTGGGTGACAGGTGCTTGGCCACCAGCCCGGCCACCAACACCCGATCAGGGCCAGGGTTGGTGCCACACACAAGGGCAAACTCCCCAAGGTTGGGGAGGGAGACTGAGTTGGGGGGGGGGGGCACGACCCCCTCCCAGACCCAGGCACAACCCTGCCTGTTGCACAAGCACGTGCAAAGGGAGGGGACAGAGCCAAGCAATGGGTGGCTTTGGTGATGGCATGCTGGGGGGGGGGGCAGGATCGGGCCCTGCCACCCTTTGTGCCAGGTGAGGATCCAGCCCAGGTCCCGGCTGCGCGTGGCCGAGCAGCCCCGAGCCCGGCCCATAAAGTTAATATTTGACCATTTCCAGCGGCCTTTGCCCCAGAGAGGCGCAGGCTATTGGGGCGGGGAGGGGGGGGACAAGCGCTGCTGTCCCCCCAGATCTGGTGGCTTTTTTGGGCTGTTAGAACTGAGTCAGATCCCATGAGATCCCCATGGGCTCTGCTCCCACCCTGGGGTCAAGGGACTGATCCTGCCCAGCCCTCCTGCTCCACAGCCCCCTGCTTTGGGCAAGGGGACAGAGTTGGGGTCTGGTGGCAGCGAGGGGACATCCCCTGCACCCATCATACTGGGAGGGCCTGATCCAGCTCTGCATGGTGGGACAGGGGTCCAGCTGGTGGGGGCTGTGTCCCCTGCATGGGGATACCTGCGAGCTGGTGGCTCTAAAAATATCACGAGGAGGAGGAGGAGGAGGAAGAGGAGAAGGAGGGCTCCATGCTGGGGCTATGTTTAGCCCAGCAGCCACTGGGTTGAGCTGAAACCCTGTAGGTGTGTGTCCCACAGACCCTCACACCCCTGTGTAGGGACACTTGGGTGTCCCCAGCTCCTGGCAGCCTGGGGTTTCCTTACAGAAGGGTTTTTCCCAGTTTTAAGCCAGGTTGGATGAGGCTTTGAGCAACCTGGTCTAGTGGAAGGTGTCCCTGCTGCTGGCAGGGGGGTTGGGACTGGATGAGCTTTAAGGTCCCTTCCAACCCAAACCACCTGATGATTCTGAGCCAGGAGATGTGACCCCATGCCAGGATAATCCGTCAGGATTTGGGGTTTTTCTCTGAGTGCATCACTGTGAAGGATCAGACGTTCCCTGGGGACCAGCCCACGCTGCTTTGTGTCCCCTTGGGGTGCCCTCCCTGGCACTGCCTGGTGTGGGTGAGAGGAAAGGGGGATGTGAGCTGCCTTGTTGTGACATCCCGTGTCCCCCCCACCCCATTTCTGTCCCCATGGCCTGTCCTTGCTCTAGGAAGGGGCTCTGGATCTGCTCAAGTCCCTCACCGGCTACACCATGACCATCCAGCTGCTCCAGGTGAGGGGGTCTGGGTGGGAGGCAGCAGTTTCTGGTGGGGGGGACACCCCACAGGGTGGCTTGTCCTGTCCCCCCAGTGCCAGCCAGCACACCCCTAAGGACATGTCCCTGCTGTGCATCCCCAGACCACGCGGATCGGGGTGGCCGTTAACTCGGTCCGGAAACACTGCTCGGATGAAGAGGTGGTGGCCTCGGCCAAGATCCTCATCAAGAACTGGAAGCGGCTGCTGGGTGAGCGATGCTGGGGAGGGAGAGGCAGGAACCACTCCCCCTCCCCAAGCTCCAACCCTCCCCATACCATCCCAGCACCCCAAACTGGGTTGGGGTGGGGTCTGATGCTCTCCAGTGGGGTTGGGGTGGGATCAGTCCCCAGCTGGGATGTCCTCGCTCCCACCCATCGCAGCTGCCGTAACCCAACTCGATGGGTTCTCCAAGGGCTTGTTTTTGCTCCGGGGTGGGGCAGCATAAATCAGTGTGTGCCCCCCACAATGGGCTGAGCATCCCCTCAGCCATCCCCCCACCCTGGGTGCAGCTCCCCAGTTACCCTACACTGGTTTGGGCCGTGCCTGTGACACCCAAATCCTTCTCCCAGAGTCCTCCTCCACCTCGAAGAAGGAGAAGGACACAGATGGGAAGAAGGAGAAGGACACAGATGGGGAGGAGAAGAAGGAGAAGAGGCTGGATTTTCCCAGCTGCCCCAATGAAGGGGTGAAGCACCCCAAGAGCCCAGCTGAGAAACACAAGGAGAAGCACAAGGAGAGGTGGGGGCTCCTGACTGCTGTTGGGGGGCACCAGATGTGTAGCCAAGGCATCAGTGGGGCTGATAGGAGACCACCCTCTGCTTGCTCCTCACGAGTTGTTTGGTTTATCCATCTCTGCCTGTCCACGGGTGCTGGCAGCACTGCCCGGGAGCCAAAGGGCAGCTTTTGGAGAAGGGAGGGAGAAATGGCATTTTTTTTTCCTTTTCTCTTCTCTACAACTCTTGATCCTGTTTGGATGGTGCTTGTCTGACCCTGTCCCACTTACTCTGTTCCTAGGAAGTCCAGCAAGTCCAGTTCTCATGCCACCACCCCCCGGGGCCACCCTGCTGACTCCATCCCAGAGAGGTACCCGGACCCTCGCGCTGGGCTCTGCTGGGCACTGCCAGCCTGGGGGAGGCTTTGCTGGCAACCTGGGGGCTGGTGGGGCTCAGGGTGACTTGGCTGGGGATGAGGTGGGCAGGATCCTGCTCACTGGGACACTGGTGGGGCCAGGCTTGCTGAGAACATCTCTCCCTTCCTTTGGGTTTCTGTGGTGAAGAGAGTCCAGCGATGGCCGGAGCCCCACTGTGTCCTCGAAGAAGTCACCTCTGGATGGCAAGAAAGAGAGGTGGGTACTGGGCTGGGTGGGAATGGGTGAGGTTGGACCCCAGCCCCTCGCCAGGCTGCAGATGGGGGGTCTGGGCACACCACCTGGACCCCATCAGCGATGTCTGACGTGGGGCTCGTCCTGCCAGGAGAGACTCTGCCGACTCAAGGTCCTCCACCACCTCGGCCATCTCCTCCTCTTCCTCCCCACAGAAGAGACCATCAGGGGAGAGGTGAGGAGGGGACATCCCTGTGCTTTGGAATCCTCTTTGGGAATGTTCTGCCCATAGGACCCATATCTGGGGTGGGTAGAGATGGCTGGGAGCCCTGATCCTGCCACATGTACTGGGACATTCCCCATGAGGAGCAAATCCTTCCCAGGGGAGATCCTTGTTGGCTTCCAAGCGCTCACATTGAGGCCCTGCCACCAGTCCCTGTCCTGCCCATCCCATCTCTGGTGTCATCCCTACTGTCCCTTGTGTCACCCCCAGGAGAACCTCTGTGGGCACCAGCCCCTCCCCAGCTCCCACTGGTTCCCGGAGAAACTCCAGCGACAGCAAGGAGGAAAGGTAGGAGAGACCCACCCCACCTCCAGGGGACCCCTGGCAGGTCCCTTGGGGCTGTGCCAGGACCCTGGCACCTGCCTGTCCTCCCTGTGTGCCCCTGCAGAGCCAACAGCAGCAAGGGCAAAGCAGAGACACCACGGACCCCCACCAGCCCCACCTTCTCGCCCAGCCCCTGTCTCCTGGCCCCCTGCTATCTCACGGGGGACTCAGTGAGGGACAAGTGCATCGAGATGCTGACGGCCGCTCTCCGGATGGATGGTGAGTGGGTCTGGGGGTGCTGAGCCTGAGGCTGCTGGGACTGGGGGGTTCTGGAGCTTAGAGGGTGCTGGAGCTTGAGAGGTGCTGGGTCCAGGGGGTGCTGGAGCCAAAACTGGGCTGTTCCTCCTGTCAGGCTGGTTTGGGTTGGAAGGGACCTCAAAGCTCATCCAGTCCCAACCCCCCTGCCAGCAGCAGGGACACCTTCCACTAGACCAGGTTGCTCAAAGCCTCATCCAACCTGGCCTTGGACACTTCCAGGGAGGAGCAGCCACAGCTTTTCTGTCCAACCTGGGCCAGTGAGCAGCCCTAAAGGAGCAGCCCTACAATAACAAGGAAGGTTCTGTGTCCTGGGCCACCCACAGCCCTGTGACCCCAAAATCACCCAGGACTTGCAAACTAAATGGCAACTGGAGCTCAGAGCTCAGTGCTCAGCCCTAAAATGAAAGAGAAGGAGGTTGGTGGGGTCACTGCTGAGGGGTTGGATGTGGGGATGGGGGCTTTGTAAGGTTCAAGATGGGTAAAAATAGGTTTCTTTAGAGAGGGGGCGCCTGGGACAAGTTGAGGGGGAGAGGTGAGGGGTTTTTTGGTGGGATTTCTTGGTGCATGGTGAGACCTGGCTGATTTCATGTCTGAAAGTCACCTCGGCCTCTCTGCCCTTTAGATGACTACAAGGAATTCGGTGTCAACTGTGAGAAGATGGCATCAGAGATCGAAGACCATATCCTTTTGGGGGGGCTGGGAGTCCCCAGGCTCCATCTGCTGAGGGACACACAGATGTGGACTTCAGAGTGGTGGTGGGGACAAGGAGAGAGGGTGACAGGGACAAGGACAGAAGGTGACAGGCTCTGCTGTCCCCGTTGCCTGCAGAGGGAGCCCAGACCATTCCAGATGCTGATGCTGATGCTGAGCAGAGCATCCCCTGGGCACCTGCCTTACTCCAGGGGGTCTGTGTGTGTCCCAAACCTCTCTGCTCAGGGATTTGCCTTTGTCACCAGGGAAATAAACCCCAAACCCAGCCAAGGTCTCTTTTCTGAGCCTGCTGTGGGTCCTCCTGTCCCTTGCCAGCCCTGGTCCATCACAGTCCCTGGGCTGTGCCACACTTGCAGGGATGGAGCCATCTTTGTTCACCCCCAGCTCAAGGTTTGAGGTCTCCTGGAAGCCCCCTGAGACCAAAATCAGCCCCAAGGTGGTTCCTCCTCCTGGGTACATCCCATTTTTGGTGCATCCCGGACTCTGGCTGTGTGTGCCTGGTGCCTCATGGGACCCCAAAGCTGCCACCTCAGCCCCTCTGCCCGCAGCCATGCAGGCAGCTGGTGGCTTTTTGGCCAACCTGGGAGGAGGAGAGTGGGCTGAGCTCTCTGCACCATGAACTCAAGTCCCAGCACAGGGCTTGGTGATGGTCCCTGTGCCCTGACAGCCTTTGGGTGTCACAGCAGGGAAATGAAAGTTGTTTTCCCCCCCACACCCCAAACTTTGCTTCATCCTACTGAACCCAAAGAGGGGGAGATCCCCCACACATGGTCCTGCAGGAACCAAAGCCCTGTTGAGATCAGCCACCTCCATGCACATGTGGGCACTGATCCTGGTGGCAATCAGCACCACCGAGCCCAGAGCAGCAGCAGGTGCCCGTGGGGCTGGCATTCCCCCACTTTTCCCCCTGGATTCCTTAACAGACCCCACATATCTTCCAGGAGCTGAAGAGCACGGACATGAAGTATCGCAACCGGGTGCGGAGCAGGATCAGCAACCTGAAGGACCCCAAGAACCCCGGTCTGCGGAGGAACGTGCTCTGCGGGGCCATCCCGCCCAGCCTCATCGCCCGCATGACCGCCGAGGTGGGGACCAGCGTGGTGGGCACAGGCCTGCCTCTTGTGCACCACATTCATGCTGCTTTTTGGGGGGATGAGAAGCCCCCCAGCCTCTGCTCTTGGAGGCTGTGTTGGTGGCCAAAGGCTGGCTGGGTCTTGGCTTGGTGATGTCCACACTGGGCTTGTCCCAGCATCTCCCCACCCCACTCTGGTGCTGGTTGGGGTACGAGGAGCATCAGGCACAGGGAGAAAGCAGAGGGTACTGCTTGGTCCCCCCAGAACCCTGCAGCCCCCCAGTCCATCACAGAGCCGGGCCTGGGATGTCACACTGGCAGGAGTCAGACTTGAAGGTCCCCATTCCTCCTCCTCAACCAGGGTCCCCAAATCAAGCTCCTGGGAGCTCAGGTCCCTCTGTGAGGAGCCACAAACCCACAGGCAGTGGTTTCAGTTTGAGGAGGGGCTGATTTATTTAATCTGGATGTGACTGAGCCCTCCAGCAAGCACAGAGAGCAGGATCAGTCCTGGTCCTGGAGAGGATGGGGAGGGTGATGGACCACGGTGGCTTGTACCCTGTACTGGCTTGGCTGTGAGCTCCTGGGTAGAGCCATGGCAGAGCTGACCCTGTTGGGCTAATGCTGGTGGCAGGAGATGGCCAGTGATGAGCTGAAGGAGCTGAGGAACGCCATGACCCAGGAGGCCATCCGGGAGCACCAGATGGCCAAGACGGGTGGCACCGTCACCGACCTCTTCCAGTGCGGCAAGTGCAAGAAGAAGAACTGCACATACAACCAGGTCAGGCCTGCAAAGCCCCAGGGGACCCTGATTTGGGGGACAGCAGTGAGGGGGGGTCTCTGCTGACCTGGCCACCCACTCCCTTGTAGGTGCAGACACGCAGCGCCGACGAGCCCATGACGACGTTCGTGCTGTGCAACGAATGCGGCAACCGCTGGAAGGTCTGTGCCTGGTGTGGGGGGCTCGGGGTACCCCAACCCTTCCCCAGCCCCAGAGGGTGGCAGAACCCCTCAAAATGATGCTGGTGGGGTTGGATGAGGGCTCACCACCCATCCCCACCTCTGCTTCTCCTGCAGTTCTGCTGATGGCACCTGGCGATGGGGCTGGAGGGGACGCGGTGTGAGAGGAGATGCTGTGACGGCCACATCGGGCAGGCAGGGTGGGGAGGGGTCCCAGCATCCCAGCTCCCCATTTCCTTGCCCTGGGATCCCTGAATATCCCAGGAGCTGGGCTCTGGCAGCAGATGGATTTGCTCGGGAAGACCCTGGTGAATTTGAGTGGATCCTCCCTGTAAATCCCCACCCAGCGCTTGGGATGTGCTGGGAGTCCACTGGGAAGGGACACATCCCTGGCAAGGCAGACTGGTCTGAGCTGGGCAGCTTGTTCTTCCCTGGGGAAAAGCTGGACTTGGATGATTTAGGGACAGGAGGGACATTGCCCCGTGGATGTGGGGCTGTGCTACTGTCCTGGGTGGGGGCACGGGTGGGAAAGAACCAGGTTTTGCACCCAAATCCATTCTTCTTCACCCAAGTGCACGCAGTGGGAGGACATGGAGGGAGCCAGGGTGGTTGCAGCAGTAGCTGGATGCTGGAGGGATGTCACCATGTCCCTCCACTCTGTGACACATGGACCTGTCTCAAGGGAACGGTGTCCCCAGGAATGAAGGAGGGATGAGGGGGAGAGGATGGGGAAAAAGCCTCCAGCTAAAGAAATAAAGGTGTGAACTGCCTCTGTGACACCGGCTGCTTTCTGAACTGGGGCTGGGACCTGGGCAGTGCTTCACACCCTCCTGGTGGACCCAGTTCCAGGACGTGTCTGGAATCCACCAGCCCCCAGCTTGGGCTGTACCAGTGGGTTGGTGCCTGTCCAACACCTGCCTGGTGATGAAAGACCTTTAATTAAGACCAGAGCAGCTCCCTGGCTGGGTCTGGATGCTGAAGACTGTCCCATAGCAGGGCAACCAGGAGGGTTTTCCAGGGAAAAAAGCAGCAGGAACTGGCCAGGAGATGAACTTTTGGCTACAGGAGGTGCTGGATGGAGCCTCATGCCACCAAGCCTGTCCCTTGCCTCCACCAGCCTCTCGCAGCAGCTCTGTTCAGAGCCAGCCAGAGGTGACAGGGACACAGGTAAGGTCATGGTGACTGTGGGTGACCGTGGGTGGGGGGATGAGGGTGCTGCTCCCACGCCTGCACAAGCCGAGGGGCAGGAGCGGAGGAGGACGGTGGAGCTGTCAGATTAATTGGTCGTTAATTTTTTAATCTTGGGTTGAATTGTGATTTTTTCCCCCCTCCCCAGGCAGAGCTCAAGGCAGTTGGCACCCAGATTTGGGTGCTAACTCCTCAGTTGTGGGGGTCCTGGCAGCCAGGGAAGGGTCAGACACCCCTCAGAGTGCTCTTCAGGCTTTGGTGCTCGTTAGCACACCAAAGTCATTAATAAGCCTCTGAGGCAATTACTTACACTTGCAAAGTGCCTGTGTCTGCAATTAAGGGATCGAGTGGCTTGTGGGGGATGAATAAAACATCAGTGTGACCTTGTGTGGCGGTGAGCAGCGCGTGGGGAGCACAGGAGGGGCAGCACCGTGACAGCAGCACACAGGACTGGGGCTCACCTGCTGTCCCCAGGGTGCAACAGGGGATGTTTGGGTGGGAAAAGCCCAAAACCAGGGATTTGGACTCAGATTTTTTGCAGTCTAGTTCAGCAAAGGTGTCTGAGCAATACCAGAGGGAGCCCAACCCCAAAGACTTTGTGATGGAGCTCCTGACATCCCCAGGTGTCCATCTGTCCCATGGGGGACATGTCCCCAGGGGTTGTTTTGCCCCCTGGGGCTCCAGGTTGTGGATGTTCAGAAGCTTCAGCAGAGGCTGGTGCCTCTCCCTGCCTTGCTCTGCACGAGACGTTAACTCCTCGATGGGGTGAAGGTCTTCTTTTCAACCTACACCACTTTCAACAACCCCATGATGTGACTCTCCCCAGGCACTGTGGTAATGGGGACAGCCACCACCAGTGCCACCAGACCCCATCCCTTCCCTGTGACTCTCCCTAAGCCACCCATGGGGGGGACAGTCCATCCTTCAGGTACCACATCTGGCACACCTGAGCATCCACCTTTTGCTTCCCAAGCCTGGTTTACTCGGGGTTCAAACCCCTCTCATCACCCCAGCCCTTGTCCTCGGGGGGGTTTTGCTGTTGCCCTTCTCCCCCCACAGTTTTTCCAGCCTTGACAGAAAAAAAATAAGAATAAAATAAATATATAAGTATAAAAAAAAATCAGCACTTTGCTGTTCAGCGGTTTCCTTGGCAACCCCCTTTCCCCATCCTCTCACTCAATGCCTCGCTAACCACCCCCCAGGCCCTGGTTGCTGGTCCCCAAAGCGTGGTGGCAGGTCACTGGCCATAGGGATGGAGCTGGGGGTGGTGGGTCTTGACCCCCACCCTGGCAGGGGGACCCTTGTTCAAAGCTCACTTGGGCTTCTTGGCAAAGGGAGGGAGCGGCTGGTGGTGAATGGTGTTGGAATTTAATCAAATTAATGCAGCTCTGGAGATGGCCTTGACCCCTCCATGTGTGTCCTCATGCTCCAGAGGAGCCCCCTGGCCCAGAGGACCCCCAAGGAGGGCTCAAGCCACCTTCTCTGGGGTGATACCTTGGCTGGGAGCCCCCCCAGGAGCCTGGCAGCATTTTGGGGGTTACTTCTATCCCAAGGGAGCATCCCTGGATCTGCCTCATCCTGCACATGCCCTGGGCTGTGGCATCACCATCTCGTGCATGTCAGGGTGGCTGAGCGCACGTTGCTCACCAGTAAAGCCCAAAGCTGCCAGGTTTTCATTCCAGGGTGAGGAATCATGGGGTGCCCACCAACATCTCACCAAGCCCTGGGCTGGGGCATCCAGCATGGTGCTGAGCTGGGGGTGCTGGGCTCACCCTGCACCATCAGGGCTTGTGGACGAGCCCTGGACCTGGGACGTGGCAGGGCCATCAACTCAAGGATGCACCCAAGGAGCTGTGGTTGATGGGAGCCTGACCCTCGTTAGGGCTGCCCCACAATTAGCAGCTGGTTTGGTGTCCCCTGAGCCACCCTGGCTGGGAACCTGGGTGATATTTATCTGTATCTTCATCAGCCACCTCCTTTTCCCTCTAATTAAAGGTCAGAAAGCTCTGCCTGATGTTCCCACTGCACATCCATAGGGATTGTCCTCTCTGGTCCCCAACATCTTGTCCAAGTGACAACCTCATCCCTTCTCCAGCTGTCCACACACCCAGCTTTCAGCCCTGCAGTATAATCCTGCTTCATCCTCCTCCACTTCAGGGCTACTCAAATATTTGGTGGAGGAAGAAAATGTGGATTAAATGGATTAAATTGACCCTCCACCTGCTCCAGGCTCAGGGGGAAGAGCTAAAGAGGTGCCCAAAGAAAGGATTTGCCTTCAAAAACCAGAGCAAGGTGCTAAAGCATGTGACAAGTGCAGGGGGAAAACCTGAGCCAGCGGTGGCAGCCTCTCAGCCTGGAGCTGGAGCCCTCACTGAGAGGCTCAGCAATTTATTTTTTTCCCCCTCTATTTTAGTGATGTTTGTGTGTTATTCAACTCCTGGCATATCCTGTTGTCATTGTCCCCTATAACCCTGTCCTGCTTTTCCAGATATTTAGGGACCCACCACATCTCTGCATCCTTTGACAACTGGTACCCATGGGATCCATCCACACACGTCCCTGGAGTGGAGGCAGCACCTTGTGCTGAGGAAAAACAAAGATTTGGGGTTAAATTACAATTAAAAATGAAAAAAAACCCCAACAAACAACAAAAAGCCCATCAGCAGAGCAGCTCTGAAAGGCTCTGACTGAGCCATAGCTCGAAGGAGATGCAGCAGATGTGGTCCCTCAAAAAAATGCAGGGCTTCTTGCTTTCATCCAGCATCAAGTCCCAGGCTGGACCTGGGTCTCCTCAGCTTTAGGGGTGTTGTCCAAGGGACAACAAGGGAATATCCACCCTCCTGTAGCCAGAAGGACTCAGAGATGTTATTTCCACACTCCCAGCTCCTCACTTGGTGCTAATGACCCAGTTCTTTGGCAGTGCTGGGCTGGACAGTTCCCCCCCCCCCCCCAGATTGCCCATTCCCATGTGGAAATACTTCTTTCCCAAGCTGAGCAATCAATAGGTAATTATCCACCAGGCACTGGTGCTTGCTGCCTCCCCAGACCTCAAAACCCACATGCAATATTCATCTGCCCGCCAGGCTCTCGCCGTGACCCGCTTTGCTGTTGGCAGGAGATGGGATTGGGCTCTCCTGGGAGCACCACTGCGGCAGAGCAGCATCACTCCCACCTTCCCCTTGGAGCTGCTCCAAGGGGTGATGTCCCCGGGGTGATGCTCGGCGTGGTGAGGACTGTACCCAGTGTGAGGGACAGCCCTGCTGAGGATTTGAGCTGATTTGCTTTAAAAAGCAAAATAAAAAGCAGCACTAAGGTTGTTTTTTTAAGGCAGGGATGATGCTGAGGGTGCTGGGGAGGGGGACCCCCAAAAACTCCTGGAGCTGGGAAAAGCACCCACCACACCCCCATAATCCAGGGATGCATCAGAGCATTGCTGAGCTCAGGGACACCAACAGCCATTCCCCAAATCCCAAAGGGGTTGGACAACACCCCTAAAGCTGAGGAGACCCAGGTCCAGCCTGGGACTGGATGCTGGATGAAAGCAAGAAGCCCTGCATTTTTTTGAGGGACCACATCTGCTGCATCTCCTTCGAGCTATGGCTCAGTCAGAGCCTTTCAGAGCTGCTCTGCTGATGGGCTTTTTGTTGGTTTTTTTTTTTCATTTTTAATTGTAATTTAACCTCAGATCTTTGTTTTTCCACAGCACAAGGTGCTGCCTCCACCCCAGGGACGTGTGTGGATGGATCCCATGGGTACCAGTTGTCAAAGGATGCAGAGATGTGGTGGGTCCCTAAATATCTGGAAAAGCAGGACAGGGGTATAAGGGACAATGACAACAGGACATGCCAGGCATTGAATAACACACAAACATCACTAAAATAGAGGTGGGGGGGGGGGGAAATAAATTGCTGAGCCTCTCAGTGAGGGCTCCAGCTCCAGGCTGAGATGCAAACTGAGCAATTTTCCTTTCTCCTTCACTGCTCTGCATTGATGCATGTGAATCAGCTGCTTCAGAGCAGCTCCAAAAACAATACCGTGATTGCCCCAGCCAAGCCAAAATACTCAGAGCAAAGCCATGGATTTGAGGTTTTTTTTCCTTTTTTTTCTTCTTTTTTTTTCTTTTTTTTCCCCTGCAAAATAACGAGGAAAAATCAATTTATCACCTGCAATGTTTGCAATCCATCGAGGGAACCAGCTAATTGAGTTGTAGGGGTGCAATCCTGCAGTACCCTAAAGCAGCCCCCATCCTCCCCCCAGGCTTTTGGATGATTAAATGCATCAAATGAGCCTGAACCTTTCACTTGTGAAATGAAACACGTTGCATGGAAAATTACAGAATATACTTTTCCTAAAGAAAAAAACACCATTCCCTTTTGTTTCTTGGCCAAAGAGGTTTGCTGACTCTGCAGAGCACTTTGATCTCAACCTTCCTAAAATCACTTGGCAGAGACTTTTTTTTTCCCCCTGCCTTCGCTGAACAGGCAGAGGAGGAAGAAATGAGCAAAGATTCCCCATTAAAAGCAAAAAAAACCCCATAAAAATCAGTGTTTTTTGACATTCAGCTGGAGCCACACATGCTTTTCCCTCTCAGGGCTAGGAGGGAGGAGATGCCAGGGAAAAATAGCCCAGGAAATGCTATAAACCCACCCCCCCAGCTCCCCTAGACCACATGGATTCCCATCCCCACGCTTCCCACATCAGTAAGTTGACCTAAATATTACAGGGGAAAAATAAATATATAAAATAAAATACCACGTTGGCTTTTTCGCTTGACACTTATTTTATTTTCCCTGCCAGGAGCTCTCGGGCACTTGGCAATTAGGAGCAGCAGATTAATCTTTAGTGATATAATGAAGTGCTGAGCAGCTTGAGGAAAGGGCTGGTGAGCAGGGATGGTTTGATGCTCACTGAATTGTCAAGGTTTGGGTCAGGTTTGGGTGTAGGCAGAGCAGCCAGGGTGGGAGGGTGGTGGAAAGGGGAAGGGGCTGGGGAGCTCAGCTGGGTGTTCAAGGCTCATCCCCATTCTCTGGTCCTCTCCATCCCACAGCATGGACCGGGCAGGGTTTATGCTACAGAAGAGAAATGATCTCTGTGTATTTTTTAACTGTGATTTTCCTTGTCTGCAGCATCCCCCAAGCATCTTTTGACCCGTTTTGCACCATCCCAGCATCTCCCAGCCACACGCAACCCCTTGACAATGAATTTTTGCAGCAAAAATCACTCTAGGATGCCAGGTTGGGACAAAGCTCTGGTTTACACCAGCCATGCTGGTCCCTCCTTTCTCCAAGGTCTCCACCAACCCGAAAGCTGAGAGCAGCTGGCACCAGTGGCCACATTCTTCCACCGAGCTGCCTTGTCTTTCCAAAGTGAAAATATAAATAGCTCTGTCCTGTAACGAAGTGATTACCCAGGAGCTTTGCCACCTCCGCCAGCCGCTCTTAGCAGACCCATTACCCACTGCAGCCAATTTACTCCTGAGTCTGGCAGGGTCAGCAACCGGCAGAGAAGCAAATGTTAATTAATTGCATTTTGCAAAGCAGCCTGGCCAAGCACCGTGTGCAATTAGTGAGTTAACCGTGCTGGCATGGTGGCTAATAAAGGGGTGACCGAGCTGCCGTCACCAGCGCTGGCAAGGGACCTGCTTCAGCTCTGTGGCAATAAATCAGAGTGAGGGTCATCATTTAGTGTTGGGGGCATGTGTGTCACGCTGCAAATATGGGTATGGGTGAGGTTGTGATGCTCTCTGTGTGTCCGTGCATCCCTTCAGTCCCTGCATCACCCAGCACCCATCTCCACCACGCGCTGTCCCCTCCACCCAGGGGGACGTGCTCCCTTTGCCCAGCCATTTCACAGGTAAATGTGATATTTCCTTGGGGCAGAAAAGCAGCTCTGAACATCAAACCTCCTGGTGACGGAAGATGTGGAGCCTGGGGAGGAATCGTGCGCTAATGCCCTTACACTGCTGCCGCGGTGACTCATCCCGGCGCTGCCAGGATCCCGGCTGCGCCTGGATACGGAGGAAGGTGGAAACACAAAGGGAGAAGAAAAATCACTTGGTTCATAAGTTATCTTGGCTACAGCAAAGAAAAAAAACCTCCCCTTGTCATCCACCCACAGCTCCCAAGGCCACGGGGAGGAGGGAGTTTTGTGTTTGCTGTTGGGTGGCCAAGGAAAGAGGCTCATTTAGCAGAGGAACGGGAGCACTAATCCTGGGAACATTTCAGATCATTAACAGAGCGTGATTATTAGTGGTTTTCATCCCCCTGGGTAGCTGGTATCCATTTGTGGGAGGACAATGGATTTCTCCATCAAACTGGTGGGAAAAATCCATCCTGGGGTTGAGAATCAGGTTGGAGCAACACCTTGAAGGTGGTTATGGGCAGAGGCTTCCTCCTTCCACCTGCATCGCTGCTCAGCTGCATCTGTACAGACACACACATCTGGCTTCAATGGGGACAAGGAGGGTCCCCAGCTTTTAGGCACCACAGCCACCCCTGACCAACTTGCCACACCGTGAGAGATGCACAGCTGTGTTTGCATGGGAAGAGTGAGTTAAAAACCCCAACAACAACAACAAAAATCCCTTAAATCAACAGTATTTTAGCTAAACCAACACCTCCACGCACCAGGGCTGCTTCCCAACGTGGTTCTGCCTCCGTCGAGCTGGGGAATGAGAAGGGATTTACACATCAAATGCATCCTCCCCCCCAAAAAAAAGCTGCTGCAGCCAAAACCTTGGAAGGGGGAAAATAATTTCAGTTTCCAGTGTGTTTTCCTCTCCTCTGTAAATAAACAACTCCCATCAGCAGAGAGCTTCCTTCAGCCCAAGGGTTTCGTTAGGCATCAGTCATTTAATATTGCTTTTAAATACTCGTGTTTGGCTCTCAGCCGCTTCACCTGGCTCTGAGCAGCCACGCTGGCATTTTGTGTTTAGAAAACATATGTCTATATTTAGATAGGCAGAGAGATAAAGAGAGGAAAGAGCTGTTCCAATCATTAAATCACTGCTTTCAATTTTTCCTTAATATTATTCTTTCTTTAACCACAGGCCAACCACTCTCCAGGGATGGGCCAGCTGAGACCTGCAGGTTTGCAGCCCTACAAGTGTTCTTCAGGAAAAAAAAACAACCTCAACCTGATAATCAGAGAAAAATCTTCCCTGTAAATGTCTTCCCAAGGCTGTAGGGTGTGGGAAGGGGACGGGGACGTGGCTGGAGGGCTGAGGCAGGTGGCCCAGAGCCTGTCCCTGGCTTTGTGCTGGACTGTGGTGGCTTCAGGGAGGAAGAGTGTGAGCAGGCAGGATGAAGATCCTGCACATCTCTGAGGTGCAAGAGGGGGTGGAGGGGGGAGCTTTTTATGCCTTTCAGGGGAAGATAGAAAGAGAGAGAGAAGGGAGAGAGAGAATTCAGCTTCTGTGATGTGGTGGTTGCACTGGGTGGCACTGGGCTGCAGCTAAACCCAGCTGCTCGCTCACTGGAGAGCACCTGGGGAGGGCAGCACCTCCTCCAGCCCCCAAGGACCCCCCCAGCCCAGCCCTCACTGCTATTCCCACTTCTTTCCCCAACACCACTCACTTTTCCCTGGATAACACCATGACCACAGAAGATCTGTGCCATCCCCACCACTCTCCGGAGGTCCCCAGTGCTGGCTGATGAACTGGGGACACTGGTAGCGGCTCTGCCCCACAGTTTGGCATCGTTCCTGGCAGCAGCGTGGGAAGCAGGTGGTTGTCTTGGAAAAATACACAGCAGAGGGCGGCCACCATCTGTGTCCCTTTGGCTGGAGGAGGTGCTGCCCTCCCCAGGTGCTCTCCAGAGGCCAGGACAGATGGCAGCGAGCATCTGGTTTTAGTGAGCTGGGAAGAAAAGCAAAGCAAAATCCTGAGCACTGGTAAAGGGCTGGAGAAGGGACTGGCCATGGCAGGGGTGGCATCACCATGAACACTGACCTTCGTCTTCTGCAGCAATCCAGTGAGAGTGGGAAGGTTCATCACTTTATTTGAAGCTATGAGGGCAGGTTCTTGCCTCCTGCTCCTCGTCAGGTGCTTACAGACATCCACAGCACCCGGGAAAGGAGGATGGACAAGTGCCACCATGAGAAATAGGGCAAGTCCTTACCTTAGGGCTCTGGTTAACACTCAGCAGGGCTGGAGGGACATGGAGGACACAGTTTTCCTTCTCAGTATACAATGTATTTAATTTTTCTGCAGTGTTTTAACTTCCTGCCACAACACCCGGAGCAGGGGGGATGCTCCTTCCATGACCCATGGTCCTCACAGCTGAGCCAACGCCAGCACACCCATGGCAGAGCCGGTACTGGGATGGGATGGGATGGGATGGGATGGGATGGACGTGTGGGCGTTCACACCTCCTCCAAGGGCTCTGGAGCCACCAGGGAGGAAGTGGGTGTTGTCTTTGATGTTGTGAATCCAGGTCAGCACTAACCCAGCTGCAATCCTGCCGCTCTCCAACGATACCGAATCACCCTGCGCCGTTTTGGTGCCTCTTGCTCCAGGCACAGAGCTCAGTTCTCCCCTCTACTTGTTCAACTTCCTCCAAGTGTCCATGGGATGAGTTGGTTTGGGGTTGGGAGAGGAGAGGAAACCTTCTCTCGGTGGAAACCTGGTGGAAAAGCACAGGAGAGTTTGGCTAAAGCTTGTGTTAGGGCTGAAGGGTGGAGATTTGGGTGGCTTGAAGCTGGAGGCATCAGCGTCAGGAGCTGGAGAAGGAGCGTCCAGCTCTGACCAGCACTTTGCTTTTGTGCCAGTTGGACTCTGTGAGGCACAGAGATGTCAAGGTCAGGTCTTCTGTGATTCTGTAATTTAAGGTCCCTTCCAACCCAACCATTCCAGTTGAAGGTGGCCCAGGGGGTTTAACCCAGGTCTGGCCTGGGTCTGGGTCTAACCCCTGTCCTGGTGCAGCAATAGGCACCAGCAAATCCCCTGGCAGACCTGTGGGAGATGGACAAACGGACCTTGTTCCCTTAGAAACCTCATCTGTGAAACTCCTCCCTGTCCCTGGGCAATGCAACACGTGTGTCTACACATGTGCACATGGAGCCCTCATCCCTCCAGCATGTCACGACCGGCCACAGGCACCAGGACATGCAATCCCCATGTCATGACCAGCCACAGGCACCAGGACATGCAATCCCCATGTCATGACCAGCCCCAGGAACCAGGACACAATGTCTCTGTATCACAACCATTCCCAGGCACCAGGACACATGGTCCCCATGTCACAACCAGCACCAGGTCCCCATGTCACAACCAGCCATAGGCACCAGGACATGCAATCCCCATATCATGATCAGCCACAGCCACCAGGACACACGGTCCCAATGTCACAACCAGCCCCAGGCACCAAGATGCACACAGTCCCCATGTGCCAATCTCAAGGGATCTGCTCCCTGCTCAGCAAAATCCAGCCCCAGCCCCATCGAGGAGCCCAGGGCTCACGTTCACACCAGGGCTCAGGTTCACACCAGGGTTCACTTTCACACCAGTTCCCTCCACCAGCAGCTCAAATCTTTATTCTCCCATCACAGCTCCAGCTGGGAGCAGCATCCCACCCTAGATCCCCCCCCTCCCCAAGATGGTTCATTTACGAGATGACTCACAGGTTGTTAAGGCTCCTGACGAGAATCCCATGGAGATGCCACCTCCAAGAGCCAGCTGTGGAGGGGAGGGGGACAACCCAGCCTCACAGCTCCCCGAAATCAGAGGAGACTCTGCCAGTTCCCAATCAACGCTCCATTGTCAGCCGAAGGCGGCACCGAGCTGGGGGGGGTGAAAATACCTAAATAAGCAACAATTGGGGAAAAAAAACCCAACAGGCTCCTGTGGGGATTGATTCCTGCAGGGATGGGGTGTGGTGCAGTGTCCTTCACTGCCAGCACAGCTTGGGGACACTGCCTGGGAGCCATACGCTGTCCCTTGTCCCTGCTATGGGGCCAGGGATGAGCCTGGGTGAAGGGAAAGGGTTCAGTGACCCCTCCCATCAAATAATCAGTCTGGGGGCATTTAGTTAAGGCAAAAGGATGAAGCAGCTGATGCACCCACTGTGTGTGTGTGTGTAAGGACCCTGGGTGCACCCACCCCTGGGTGGGAGCAGGGGGCTCGGGGCAGGCTGGCACTGTCACCAGCTTGACCCCAGCAACCCCTGGGGACAATAAGAACATCTTGGGGACACCAGTGGCATCACCCCCTGGGACATGGCTGATGTCTGGGAATGGGATTGGTGTCTGCAAAGTGCCCAGCTGAGATTTCCCATCCAACCTCCCGGACTCAGCTCCAACCCCAGCACGTCCACCACCATGCAAACACCCTGTCCCCAGGAGACAGCCTCCCCACGCACAATGCTGAGGAAATAATGCTGAAAAAAACCCCAAACAATCACAAAACCCCCCCCCTGCCTCTTGCTGTTGAGCTGGGCATAATGGTCAGGCAGAGAAGAATCTCATCTAATTTTAATTCCCCTGACGAACAGGCTTTGTTCTTTCCCAGCAGCTGCCCTGCAAGGTATGAAAACACTCAGATATGTTGACGTGGAAAAAAACAAAACCCACAAATCAGCCTATTTTCCTCTTCAAGGCCAATTTACCTGGAGCTGTCAGCAGAAGGAGAGGAAGTCACGAGCCCTGGGGAGTTGGGGGGAGCAGTCTGGACCCACAGTTTGGTGGGTACTGGTGTGGTTTGGCATCTGGTCTATTCACACCCTTTCTTGAAAGCCCCAAAATATCTCAGACCTACAGAAAACAAAGCAACATGTTGCTTATCCCATTGAAATACCCCAAGGTGTGATTCTGCATGTGCTGGATGCAACCAGAGCCCCCCCAAAAGTTGTTCTCCACAAGCTGGGCTCCATCCAGGTGCATCAATCTCACTGACCTCTTGGTTTCTCATCCATTCAATGAGACAGATCCTCCAAGTGCATCCATCCAACCTTCTGAAGAGGCTGAATTAGGATGGGGGTGAATCAGACCCTAAAGAAGTACAAAGGCAGCTCGGGGGGAGCAGGTAAGGTGGGTAAATCCCACCTGCAAGGACTGGTGCATCACTTCTATAGGGAGATGGATGGGGGGATGGATGGATGGATGGATGGATGGATGGATGGAGGGATGGATGGATGGATGGAGGGATGGATGGATGGAGGGATGGTTCCCATATGGGAAGAGACAGCTTACATATGGGACAGCTCTCATCATCATGTAACCTGGTCCCTGCCTCTTGCTGAGGCTGGTGCTGGTCCCAGCACCCAGCACCCACCCCCTTCCCAGGATGCCCAAAGGGTAACCAGGGTCCATGGGCACAATCAGCCCTGACCTGGCAGCTTCATTAATCAAGGAGGATTCATTTGGGCACTTCCCCACAGTTTCTCGCTTTCCATGCAGCTTCCAGAGGCTGGTTACAGCCCCTTTGCTCTCTGGCTCAGGGTGGTGGTGGGCAGAGCACCCTGGCAGCCCTCCCTCAGCACCCACTGGGTGCAAACACAGAACCCCAGAAACCCAGAATTGCCTGGACTGGAAAAGCCCTTCAAGCTCATTGAGTCCAACCATGAACCCAACACTGACCAGTCCCCACTGACCCATGTCCCTCAGCACTGTGTCTACACGACTCTTCAATCCCTCCAGGGATGGGGACTCCACCACTGCCCTGGGCAACCCCTTCCAATGCCTCAGAACCCTTTCAGCAAAGAAATTCTTCCTCACATCCAATCTCAACTGCCCTGGGCACAACTTGAGGCCATTTCCTCTTGTCCTGTCCCTTGTTCCTTGGTTGAACAGACCCACCCCCACCTCTCTCCACCCTCCTTTCAGGGAGTTGTAGGCAACAACCTGTTCTACCTGCAGGTGGTTTTCTGGGTGCTGCAGCACCCACCTGGATTTCCAGCCTTGTGGGAACTTAGATCCCATGTCCAACATCCCATCTTTGACCTGGCAAAGCCCAACAGCTCAGCCTGGAGCCATCCCAGCAGCAGCAGGAGCTATTTTAGCTCGCTCTGCTCTTCCCAGGTTGCTGTCTGCCTCACTTAGCCCAGCTGCCTCCTCTCCTGACGATCCCCTCCCAGCTCCTCTTACGCATCCCGCTATTTTTAGGCTTGGCTGGCAGACCCCGCCATGGGTTTGCACCCCCGAGGGCAGACAACTTCACTGAGCAGAAGGGAAAGGAGCTGGTGGGTTTGACCAGAGCAGTTGCTTTCCCCATACCACGTCCCCTCCTTCCCTCCTTCCTTCCTTCCCCGCAGGAGCAGTTGCATTTGCTACCACGAGCAAACCCATGCAGATAAAATCCCTCTCTTGGCAGGGTGCAGCTGAAACGTTCAGGAAACTTTCCAAGCGACATCTGAGTTGGATTTCTGGTGTTGTGGATTTGTTGAGGGTTTTTTTTCATTTGCTGCTCCAACAGAGTTATTTTGGCTCCTGAAGCAGTCAAGGATGTGGGGCTCCATCAAAAAATGGCCCCACAAAATGATTTTGTTGAGGGTAAGTGGTAAAATGGGAAAGGAGATGTGGAAAAAAAAGGTGCCTACAGGTGTGGTACCACGGGTACCATCCAGCACTGGTTCATGCCAGGGCGTTCAGAAGGGTCATGGGCAATGATGGGACCAGGGTGCAGCACCCATGGTGGCATTTCAGTCAGTCCCTGTCCCCGCAGGATCGATGGCAGATGTTAAACTCCAGGTCTGAGTGGTATTTGCTTTAAAAGCAAATATAAAAAATACAATAAAAATAAAATTGTGTAGCTTGTGGAGATAAAAAAGTGGCACCTGAAGAGCGATGCCAAGGAAAACCCACACAGCCAGCACCTGGGGCTGTGTGTCTCACCAAAAACAACCCTCAGCCCCTCTGAAAGCCATTGCACCCAGCTGTCCCAGCACCACTTCTTAAGATTTGGGGGAAAAAAATACAAATTCAATAAAAAGAGAAGTCAAGCACTGGGGAGAGAGAATAAAAATCACAGCTTCCCCTCTACACATCACAGACCTGCACTGTCACAGGCAGGACTCAAGCTGGCTGCCAAGCTTAGATTTACAGTAAATTTGAATATATAAAAATAGATATAATTTATATTTAATATATATTTATATATATATTTGTATTATTGCAGTTATTTACCCAGCAAAGCTGCCCTGGCTCCCCAGCTCACACCTCAGCCACCGGCACAAGGCGCAGCCGTCCCGGCGCTGCCGGAGCCCCGGTGCCAGGCTCTGTCTGACAGAACCACGGTCAGAGCGGGTGAGCAGCACACACGGGGGGCTCAGCATCCTCCTGAGGTCCCTAAAATCCTGGGGGAGAAATAATCTCCCCCTCCCATTTCCTCCTCCATTGACCTCCAGTGATTCCCAATGGATTTTGATTGGAATCCTGACAGAGCAGATTCACGGCTCCTGTGTGTTGGTTTTATGACCATTTTAATTAAAACCTGTAAATTCCAGGGGGGGCAAAGGGTCTTCCCACGATGAAATCCACTTTGTTGAGTTTGCAGCCTCTGAGTAAATCAACACACAGCCTCTGAGTAAATCAGCACGCCGCAGTTAGCAGCAGTGGCTGTAAATCCCTCCGGATGGACCCCAGCTCAGCGGGCAGATGAGCACCATGAATTTTCCTCCTTGACAGCCTCAACATCGCTCTCACCATCTCAATTTGATTTAATTCCTCTCTCTCTCAAGCAGGAGCAATTTGGAGGGGGTGGGAGAAGCAGCATCCCCTCGTTATCCAGGGTGTGTAGGAGAAAAATATGAGCTCAGGTGATGCCAAGGAGAACTTCCTAAGAGGAGCAGTGCCCATAGGAGAGCAGGACTCAAGCCAAGACAAAGTGCCATCAATAAAACTCAGGGTGCAGAGTGATGATGTTCTCCCCTCCAACATGACCTCCCTGCCTCAGTTTCCCCAGTTTTTGGAAACTATGTCTGGCTTGGCAGGCAGAGCAGTAACAAGGAAACACAGGCGGATGAGCAGCAAAGCCCTTTAAAGATTTTCCATTTGTTTTCTGTATCCGCTGGGTTTATTTTTAACATTCCAGCTGAAAAAAAAAAACCCCATATAAATAAATAAATGGCCAAGCTGAGCCGAGTGGACGTGTTTGCTGGAACCTGCCAGGATGATTAGTCCTTTGCAGATAACCCTTTGGAAAAGGGTCAGCGTGGGGGCTCTGGCAGTGCTGGGGGCTAAACAAAGGGATGAGTCCTCTTCCAAAGAGCTCCTTAGCCGAGCTAAAAGGTCTTTTGCACTCCCCAACTCAACATTTTTCCCCTGTCAGGAGCGATTGGCAGCTCAACCACATCAGAGCTGTACACAGCAGAGACTCCCCACCTTGCTCTGGGCCTGGGAGTGGGTTTTCACCCCAGGAAGGTGTTTTCAAACCCCATGTCCTGGAGGACACACAGCTCTTTGCCCCACCTGGGCTTTCAGTGCCTCCTTGCAAAACCAGCACAGGGATGGACGCACCCTCCAGGCAGGACCCAAGGCAGATATAGCACATTAAAACCATCCCTGTGCTCCCAGTTCCTGCCTGTACCCATCCCACCGACCCTCTGGGACAAAACCTGGACCACCACCACCAAAGCCCTTGCTCCGTGATGGCAGAAACCCACCACACGTGGTTGCTGCTCCCTTGGTCAGTGGCCCAGGAGCTGTTTATCAGCTGAACCATCAGCTGAATGCAAAGCTCTTAATTCCCTCTGAGGAGTTTTTATGAAATATCTGGATGCTTTGACACTGCAGGAGTTTTATGCTGGTTTTTATGCTATGCAGACTGGAAACCCCATCTCCAGAGTGGAACCAGCTGCTGGCCTTCCCTCCATGTCCTGTGTCCCCTGCTCCAGCCCTCCTGAGCCAAAAACATCCCAAATTGTGGCAAACCACCCTCCCTGGCCAAGCCAGCTCTGTCCCAGGGCACAAGGCAATGGATGAATCCAGCCCCAAAGAGAAGAGGGGACAGGGGCACCCTAAAACGAGGTTCCACAGCCCCCACATCTGCTGAGTCTCCAGGAAAAAGAAAGCTCCTGTTTTGTAGACCCTGAACTGAGGGGAGACCTAGAGGATGGAGGGGGTCCTGCCCTAAGGAGGGTGAGGCTGACCCACAGCATCCCACAAGCCCAGCTCTGCCCTGAAAACGGTGCTGATGAGCCCCACTGTTTGCAGCATCCCTCTTACCCCCCCAGCATCCCCTCTAAGCCCCCCCGAGCATCCCCGGGGTGGTCGGGGTTGCCCCCACAGCCCACATCGGCTGTAGGAGATGGGGGCAGGTAGGGATTGGGGGCAGGTAGGGATTGAGGTCAGGCAGGGATTGGGGGGCAGGCAGGGACCGGGGTGGGCACAGACAGGGACTGGGGGGGCAGGGGGAGGCTGGCAGAGAGAGGGGAGAGGCAGGGATGGCAGGGATGGAGGGGATGCAGGTAGGGACCTGGGAGGTGGGAAGGGAAGCAGGGATTTTGTGGAGGGGATGTTAGGCAGGGAGCGGGGGGGGGGGGGCAGGCAGGGATGGAGGGGGAGACAGAGACAGGCGGGGGGGGGCGCAGTAGGGAGCTGGGGGGAGAAAAGCAGGGAATGAGGGGAGGCAGAGACCGGGGAAGGAGGCAAGGACCTGTCTGGGGGGGAGAAAGGCAGACAGGGACCGAAGGGGGTGGAAGGCAGGTAGGGACTTGGGGAGGGGTGGGGCGACAGATAGGGAGCAGGGGGGAGGATGGAAGGGAAGATAGCAGGCAGAGAGCTGCTGGTGGGGGGAGCAGGGATGGGGGGGACAGGCAAGGTGGGGGGTGAAGGATGGGGTGGAGGGAGCAGGGTTGGGGACAGGCAGGGGTAGGGGGTGCAGACAGGGGTGTGGGTGGCGGTCAGGGGTGGGGACAGGCGGTGAGAACCACCCCCAGCCCCACGTGAGGACCCGCCGGGTTTATATCCCGTTCCCGGCTGCCGGGCGGGAGCAGGGGGGCGGCGGCGCTGGGCGGGAGCGGGACTCGAACCCGTGGCTCTCGGATGCGCTGCGCTGGCCACGGCGGGGCGAGGGCCGGCCACGGGCCATGGAGCTGCCCACGGGACTGCCCACGGAACTACTCACGGTTGCCGGTACCGCCTGGGGCAACGGCACCACCTGGGCCCCCCTGCCCGGCCACGGGGCCAACGAGACGGGGCCGCAGCGGGCCAAGAACGTCACCTCCATCCTCATCGCCATCGTCATCACCGCGCTCTACTCCGTGGTGTGTGTGGTGGGGCTGCTGGGCAACGTCCTGGTCATGTACGGCATCGTCAGGTGAGAGCGGGGCGTCCCGGCGGCACCAAACACCGGCCCCGACACCGGGAGAGCGGCAACCGGGGAGCGAGGGTGGGGCTGGGGGCGAGCAGGGGTGAGAGGGGAGAGTGAGCGGGGTGAGTGTGCAATGGGGTGAGTGTGCATCACGTATGGGATGGCAGCTGGAGCCAGTGTGCGCTGGGGATGAGTGTTCACCATGTGCAAGATGTAAGACGGCAGCAGAAGTGAGTGTGCACTGGAGCGAGTGTGCACCAGGGGTGTGACAGCAGCAGGAGCAAATGTGCACCAGGAGCGAGTGTGTACTATGTGTGAGACAGCAGCAGAAGTCAGTGTGCACCAAGCATAAGTGTGCATCAGGAGTGAGTGTGCTACATCTGGGGTGTGACAGCACCAGGAGCGAGTGTGCACCAGGAGCAAGTGTGTACTGTGTGTGAGACAGCAGCAGAAGTGAGTGTGCACCAGGGGTGTGACAGCAGCAGGAGTGTGCATGAAGTGTGACCAAGTGTGTACTGTGTGTGAGAAAGGAGAAGCAACTGTGCAGCAGGGGTGAGCATGCACCAGGGGTGTGACAGCAGCAGAAGTGAGTGTGCACCAGGGGTGTGACAGCAGCAGAAGTAAGTGTGCACCAGGGCTGATCGTGTACCGGGTGTGTGACAGCAGCAGGAGCATGGGTGGGTGTGTGCCGGGTGCTTGTGAGTGGGGTTGGCACAGGTAGCACGAGATGGGTGTAGCTGGTGGGTGTGACACGTGTGTGAGCTGTGTGTGTGCGAGCACACACGTGTCCTGATGCTGTGTGAAGGAAAAAGCCGTGGCTGCATGTGCAGGGAGCAGCACGAGGGGTGCACGGGAGCTGGTGTTTGGGGGGGGAAGGTGGGGAACACACCCCGACCCCGAGGGCTGCGTGTCCCTCACCCCGGTGTGGGGAGCAGAGGAAGAGGAGCCACAGGGCTGGGCACGCTGTGGTTTGGGAGAGGTGAGAGCCTGGTGGGGTGTTCGTCACCAACACACAAACACCATCACTAAGCTGCCCTGTTCACAGCGAGGATCCTCAGACCCCCGAGCACCCACCTCCCAGTCAGGGGAGAGGGGCTGGTGGGGTCTAACTGGTACCCACCCCACTCCATCACTGGGACCTGGGACGCTCGGTGCATGACTGACCCACCCAGCCCATTCCCGGCTGTGCCACCAGCCCATCGCCGTGCCATCGGCATCTCCCGCAGCCGGCTGCCTCCTGCTTTTCTCCACCAAAGCCCAGGAGCCCGTGTCACCCAGCCCCAGCTCACCCCACGGCCGAGCTGTCCCCCAGCTCCCCTGGCTGCAGCAGCAGAGACCACTCACATCCCAGGGGACCCCAAACCCCACTTTGGCTCCATCTGGCATTGCAGTGGGACAGCAGGTGCTGGGACAGGTCCTTGGCTGGTGGAGACACATCTGCTGAGGGTTTCCCTGGGTGGGGAGGGGTTCTGCTGGGGTCTCAGCACCCCAACACCCCCCTTTTTGGTACATGGGGGTACAGTGAGATGCTGCTGTACCCAGCCCAGCACTTCTGCTGGGGCACAAAATTTCCTGCCGATGTGACCAACCTCCTTGTCTGAGATGCTGGTTGATCCTCTCGGGGTAAAACAGGTCCATGTGGCCAAGGCTGCACTAATTATGGGACAATAAAGCCAAACTCTGCAGAACCCAGGACCTCAGAGCCCCCCATGGCCCCCCAGAGCCCCTGGCAGCTGGGACAGGAGCCACAGTCACTGTCACATCACTGCTGGTGACAGCACAGAGACTTCACCACCTCCAGCCTGGCAGGAGGGAGCTGAGGTCTCGCTGGGTGCCTGGGCATCACAGCACCCACTGCCACATTGCATGGGGCTTATCCTGGCTGGGGTGTAGGGAGGGGCAGGATTCATGGGGTTAATCCCAATTCCCATTGCTTTGGGGTGTTGCTATAACCCCAGCTGGAGCCAAACCAGAACATGTGGCTCGATTTAGACAAAAACCCCTAAAAATCTTCATTTTTAATGATTTCCACCCCCCCTCACCCCCCTCCCCAGCAGTCTGGAGGGATCATTACAGGAGCTCAGCACAGCCCGGCGTTGCCTGCGCAAGAAATAAATGTGGTGACTCACTGAGGATGAGGGGGGGGAGGAAACCAGCCTGAAACGTGCTGAGCTGCCCATCACCCTGTGTCTGGCTCCCCCCTCCCCTTTTTGAGTAGCTCTGCTGTGTATCTTCAACCCCCTGAGCGAGCAGATGGGTGACGGGATAACGGGCCACGGGTGTCACTCCCTGACCCTTCCCAACACCGGATGGGATTTTTCATTGATTCAAAACAGCTTTAAAAGCAAAAAAATAATCAACTCTAGAGTGAAAAAGCGAAGGAAGGTCATGGTGGAGCCACCCACCACGTATGGTGTCATGGAGAAGGATGGGTGTTATTAGACCCCTCCAGCTGGTTCTTCTCTGAGAGGGAAGGCATTTTAAAGAGGAGACTTTAATATGCAAACATCATCCTCCCTATTTGACACCCTGAATGACCTCCTGTTACCCAGGCTTTAGGAAGTCTGGCTCTACAGCAGCTACAGTGCCCATCACCCTGGTTTCTAACCCACTCATTTTCTGACCCACCAGCTGATGGCTCGAGGAGCTCCAGCAGCAGCAGCCTCTGGTTCGCTCTGCTGTGGGGAATAAAGCTCTTCCCTGGAGGAGCGGCTTCGTTTGCAGCTCTGTGGGGATCACCATGATGGATCCCATGCAGTGGGTTTGGTCCTCAGTCCAGTCCTGGAATGGACTAAATCCTGCCCGAAATCCCCAACTCTGGGGGATAAATTAAGTTACATCCATCATTCATCCCAGTCATCTCCATCATCCATCCCAGTCATCTCCATCATCCCAGTCATCTCCATCATCCATCCCAGTCATCTCCATCATCCCAGTCATCTCCATCATCCATCCCAGTCATCTCCATCATCCCCATCATCCATCCCAGTCATCTCCATCATCCATCCCAGTCATCTCCATCATCCCCATCATCCATCCCAGTCATCTCCATCATCCCAACCGTCCCCATCACTGCTTTGAGTGAATAACTGATTTTTTCCTCACTTTACTCAAAAAGCAGAGATCAAAGAAGTGTGATTCTACCCAAAACAACTGTTTTTTCTTTAATCTAGGTGAGGCACCACCTGACAGTGACACCAATTCTCAGGTTTTTGTTTAACCTGGAATGAAACTTTTCTAAGAGATGCCTTCATAAAAGAGCTTGGAAAATAGCACTGAAGAGAACTGAAAAGAGCTTTCCAAGGAAGACAAAAACCAAACAACAAAACCCCCAAAACCCAACATTTTTAATGCCATATTTACAATAATAAAAAATTTCAACTCATTTATTTCCACCCCTGGGGAAGGAGCTGCTGTTTGCAGCCAAGGTGAAGGAGAAGGGATCACTCTTGGAGGTGGGTGCTGGTCTCATATGCTATTTTCTTCCAGAGAGAAATGAGTTTTGCAGCCTCCATCTCCTGCTTTTACTAAGAACTTAACCTGGTGGGTCTCTGCCCCTCCTGGCACGCTCTCCTGACCCCACTGAGATGGAGAAAAGGATAAAGTGAAGGGAATTGATATTGTCATCAAGACCAGGAACCTTTTTCCTACACCAGCCCACTCTCCTGGTCTTCAGTTGGGGCAGCAAAACAACAACCACCTGAGATGGGAGCTACTCAATCCCCTCACCCCAGTTTATTCCATGTACCCCACACATGATGAGGTTATTCTATGACCTGTGCCAACATCTTTTCATCTGGCAACCAAGGAGTTGTCTTCCCTCATGCCCCAGGGCCAAATTCAGCTCTTCTTTGTCTTGATGATCTTGGAAGTCTTTTCCAACCTTAATGATTCTGTGGTTTGTCCAGGACCGAAGCCCAGCCCGGGGTTTAGGCAGGATTAGCCGAGCATGGAGATGCTGGTGTCCAAACTGACATTTTTGTTAATTAATTAGGGTGCATCTAAGTGAGCTCCAGGCTCTGAAGGACGCTCTGAGCCATGAGAACTTGCTGGAAGGGAGCACAAGGGAATGGTTGTTTGAGCTGCTGGTGTAAGTCTTGACCTGGCAGACAACCCAGGGGCTGCTACAGAGCCCCCATCCCAACCCAACCCCAACACGTTGCCCTTGGGAGACCCCTGACAGCCCCCTTGGACTCAGGGCTGTGCATCCATTTCAAACCAACCGCGCTGTCCCGAGCATCACCATGAGCAAGACCTGCAGGGCTGGATGCTCCAAGGAGACATGAGTTGGGAACGTGTGCTTGTGGCCCAGAAGGCCAACCATGTCCTGGACTGTGTCACCAGAAGCGTGGCCAGCAGGTTGAGGGAGGGGATTCTACCCCTCTGCTCTTCTCTGGTGAGACCCCCTGGAGCACTGTGTCCAGCTCTGGGGTCCTCAGTACAAGGAAGACAGGGACCTGTTGGAACAGGTCCAGAGGAGGCCACGAGGATGATCAGAGGGATGGAACAGCTCTGCTATGAGGACAGGCTGAGAGAGTTGAGGTTGCTTTGCCTGGAGAAGAGAAGGCACCAGGGAAATCTTCCAATACTTGAAGGGGCCATAAGAAAGATGAGGACACACTTTTTAGCAGGGCCTGCAGCAACAGGACAAGGGCTGATGGTTTTAAACTCAAAGAGGGGAGATTCAGACTGGATAGAAGAAGAAATTGTTTACACTGAGGGTGGTGAGACACTGGTCCAGGTTGCCCAGAGAGGTGGTAGAAGCCCCATCCCTGGAAACATTCCAGGTCAGGTTGGACGGGGCTCTGAGCAACCTGGTCTGGTTGAAGATGTCCCTGTCACTGTAGGGGGTTGGGCTGGATGGCCTTGAAAGGTCCCTTCAACCCAAACCAGTCTGTGGTTCTGTGACACACACACCCAATCCCACCAGCCGTGGTGCTTACCAGCCCCAGCACCCACCAAAACGATGCCTCATCCCTTCAGGAAGGGTTTCCACACTCAGGACTGGGCGTTTCTCTTACCATGATGTGACAAGGACCAGAGCTGGTGTGCCAGCCCTTGCTGAATGCCCTGGGGGAAGTGGCATCGTGCCCCTGAGCCATGTGCCGTGGCCAAGGCAGCCAGGCTTCTCCAAAGGCTCTGGATCTTCAGCCCAGCTAATTGGGCTGCTTCCAGATGGCCTCTTTCCGGGGTAATCGATCCAGTTCCTGCAAGGAAACTCACCAGGGAAGCAGGGGAGATAATCACGATTTACTGGGTGGAAAATCAGATCAAAGAGATTTTGGGAGATGAAGGACATTGTGCAACTGATCCGGGAAAGGGAGGAAATCGATGTAATTGGAGCAGTGACCTCTCTGAAAATGTCTTCAAGTTTCCTTTGAATAAAGACAGTCACGTGGATGAGGGTCACCTCCCTGGTCAGGTGAGGGATAACCGCTTCAGCAGGGTCTAAGTCATGTTCCTCAGGTGCTGGGTAGGGTTCCACGTGTGAGTGCAACCCCGAGCTCAGGCACTGGGACTTCAACACACCCCAAAACCATGCATGGACACAAGTACTTTCTCAACGTGCTCTCTGGTCCATCTAGACCCCAGTGCTCAAGGTGCTGAGAACATCGGTGCTGCAGAAGGGCATGTCACAAGCATGTGCCTTTGCCCACCAAGGGTGGTGGCACCTTGCAAGCACCCTCTCCTCATCATGTTGAGCATGCACAAACATACTTGGGCATGCTAAGCCAGCCCTGACCACCTGTAATGTCTCCCTTCTCTGCCACCCCCAGGTACACCAAGATGAAGACAGCCACCAACATCTACATCTTCAACCTGGCCCTGGCAGATGCTCTGGCCACCAGCACTCTGCCTTTCCAGAGTGCCAAGTACCTGATGGAGACCTGGCCCTTTGGGGAGCTGCTCTGCAAAATTGTGCTCTCCATTGACTACTACAACATGTTCACCAGTATCTTCACCCTCACCATGATGAGCGTGGACCGCTACGTCGCCGTGTGCCACCCGGTTAAGGCCCTGGACTTCCGCACACCAGCCAAGGCCAAGATCATCAATGTCTGCATCTGGGTGCTCTCCTCCCTCATTGGGGTGCCCATCATGGCCATGGCAGTCACCAAGTCAAAAGGCAAGTGGGGTCTGGGGGAAGGTCCCCTCTTGTCCCATCTGTCCATTCTGGGGGTGAGCTGGGAAGCCCAAATTACCTGGTCCTGTAGCAGATTTGAGCTCAGTGATGACCACCCCTCCGTGGGACTGTCAGCATGCCCTGCCATGGAGAAATCATCATGGTGTTATTATCCATCTTGTCCCAGAAATTGTCCTCCCCCTTCCCCATCTCCAGTCCAACCACTGCCTCTCCCCAGCTCCTGGGGTGCAAATCAGGTGCCTACAAACATTCCCAATGGTTTTGCAAAGTCCCCAACTGGCCGACACTAAGATCTGCAGCTCCTCTGTGAGGACACCAGCCCTTGGCTGCTAGGAAAGCTCTGGGTCTCTTGAGGAAGTGGAGAGGTTTCAGTGGAAGGTGACACAGGCACGTGTCCATCATGGAGGTTGGGAGGAGACAGCATGGGGATGGGGTGCAGAGTCACTGTACCCACCACATCCCATCAGCAGCCCAAGGGTGGGGGGTGGTGGCACAAAGCTCCCAGGGAGGCTCTGCAAAGAGCTGGCAGGTGGGTGTGCATCTCCTTGTGTTTTTAACAAGCATGGACATGCCCAGCCATGGCCACGAAGGTGGTGTTCATCACAAACACTCCACCCACTCCCTCTTTGATCACCTTCTCTCCCACAGATGGGATGGTGCTCTGCACACTCCAGTTTCCTGATCCTCCCATCTACTGGGACACCGTGACCAAGATCTGTGTCTTCATCTTTGCCTTCATGGTGCCCATCTTGGTCATCACCATCTGCTATGGGCTGATGATCCTTCGCCTCAAGAGCGTCCGCCTCCTCTCGGGCTCCAAGGAGAAAGACCGCAACTTGCGGCGCATCACGCGCATGGTGCTGGTGGTGGTGGCAGCTTTCATCATCTGCTGGACACCCATCCACATCTTTGTCATCGTCTGGACGCTGGTGGACATCGATAAGAAGAATCCCTACGTGGTGGCCAGCTTGCACTTCTGCATCGCCTTGGGTTACACCAACAGCAGCCTCAACCCCGTCCTCTACGCTTTCCTGGATGAGAACTTCAAGAGGTGTTTCCGCGAGTTCTGCCTGCCCTTCCGAGCCCGCCTGGACCAGAACAGCTTCTCCCGCGCCAGGAACACCACCAGGGAGCACGTCTCCACCTGCACCCCCTCTGAAGCCCACAACAAACCAGCATGACTAGGCGTGGGCAGCCTCCAGCGAGGCTGCCGGGGCCGCGGCGGGGATGACCTGCGCTCAGAAGTGACCCAAGTCACCACCACGGAGCTCTAGCAGAGCGGTGGCCCGGGTGCTGCTCCATGACACCGCTGGGTTTTGTTCAGGCTGACAGCAAGGGACTGCAAAGACTTTTTTTCATCCTGGAGAACCCAAGATGGAGGAATCAGAACTCACCAAGCAACGCAGGGAGAGGACCAAGTCAAGAGGCAACCTGGGCAGAGCTGCTGTGGTGCTGATCCCACCGTGGCTGGGGAGAGCTGGCAGCCCCATACACCCAACATGGGCTGTCGCTCTTCAACATGCAACTGTGGGCAAAGCCCCATCATCCTGGGACACCAGGACTGCAATGACCATGTATGTCTTCTCCTGCATGGGCCAAGGTGGCACCACAGCCCATAGTGAGAGGGGAAATGCTTCCATGGCAGAAGGGGACCATGGTGGATGGTGATGACACGTCATGGGACCTCACTCCATCCTCCTCTGGGCTGTGTCCAAAGAACAGCCTGAGATGGGAAGAGAAAACAATGCTGCTTCAGAGAGTGGTGTTCAAGAGCTCCAGATCCATAGTAAAAAAATTCAATGGAGTCCTTCAAATCAGAAGTGGCTCCAGAGAACAACTTCCATGGAATCCCAGACTGGTTTGGGTTGGAAGGGACCTTAAGGCTCATCCAGTGCCAACCCCCTTGCCAGCAGCAGGGACACCTTCCACTAGACCAGGTTGCTCAAAGCCTCATCCAACCTGGCCTGGAACACTTCCAGGGAGGGGACAATGCAAACAAACAGGAAAAACTTTCTGTGTTCAGGTCAGGACCGTGTTCCTTAGAGACCTGTGACCACAGCCAGGGCAGCCCCAGACACGGGGGTGACACTGGGGATACGGCCAGGGGAGGGGTGGGGGGACGGAGCAGGGCAAGTCCCAAGCTCACCCCATGTCCATGTGCAATGCCAAATTCCCCAGAATCCATCAGGGTGTTGGGGAGCTGCTCCTCACCCCAAGACTCTAAACCTGAGAAGGAACCTGGGAAGGATCTGCTTAAGGGAGCAATTGGTGGGGACGTGAGGAGGTTCCCACAGTGCTAAAGCAATCAGGGTGGACTGCTGGGTGGTGCTGCACCAGCTCCCCCTCCCCTGCCCCTTGGGGGAAGGATGAGCAAGAGCACTGCCCAGATCTCCTGTAGCAGAGCCAAAGTGGACAGGATTATTTTTTTTTGAAGGAAAAATATCACCATCATGTCCTAACTCCCCGGTGGGGGAAGCACGAGCGCGCTCTGTGCCGAGGGGGGACCCACAGCCCGTGAGAGGCAGAGGCTTTGGGATTTCATGCTCAGCACACATCTGGATGGAGCAACCATCCCTCCAAAGAAACAGCTGAGCTCCAAGGCAGCTCATCCTGCCAGAGCCACCGGCCAGAGACCTCTAGACCATGTTGTCTGGATGACTGATGGGTCCTTCCAGCCTTCTGCTCCCTCCATCTCCCCCACCAGCCCCACACCGGCTGTGAGCAGCTTCTGGGAACCACAATTTTTCCTTTCTCTCACCTTCCCACCGCTGTGGCTGTGGCCAGGAGGTTGAAGAGACTGAGGAGGAGGAGGAGGAGGATGGTTGGAGGGAGCAGTAATAGCATTTAGTGGACAAATTGATGCAGCTGGAGGAAGCAGATGAGCACCCGGGTGCACCTGGGGCTGGTGGGCTGGATGGAGAGCCTGGGTTGCGTCTCTGGTTTTTCCAGTTGCATCAGTTTAGCCTAATGAAGGTCATTACCTCTCCTCACCAGCCCCACCTTTCTCCAGAGCCGGTGGAAATTGCAGCCTCCTCCGTTACGAGGCGGCCAAAGCCAATTTCTCTTTCAGAGGAACCAAATGAGGTGAAATTGTCCACGTGGATCTCAAATCAGAGAGATGCTCCTCGTGTCCCCTGGCTCTGAGCAAAAGCTTCTCACTTGGTGTTGCATCAGCTAGGACATCTCTGCAGCTCCCACCCAGGGATCCCTTTGCAGGCACAGATGGAGCCCTGGCACAGCCACACTTGGTCTGCTCATCCCTCACCACCACAAGCCTGGCTGGTCGTGGAGCTTTGGGTGCAGGAGAGCAAGCAGGATCATCTCCAGGGCAGGAACTGGGGGGGAAAACCTCCAGGGTCCCACGAGGCTGAGCTTCAGCTCCATGAGAAGTGAGACTAAGGTGTCCAGAAGGAGTTGGAGACCACCCTTCAGCTCTCCATCTCCACTCAACTTGGGGGCAAAACCCTCAGCACTGTGGGGTCAGACAAGGCTCTTGGTTTGGAGCTGGTTCGTGGTGAGGTCCTGGCAAGGGTGAGATGTCCCACATTGTGGACCAGGACATCTTGGGTTTCACACCAGGTTTCAGCATGAAGCTGAAGTCCAGTTTGATATCTCAGTTTGGGGGTTGACCCCAACAATATGATGACCCCAAACCATTGATCTTTAACCCACCTTGGCCGGTGCCTCAGTGTCCCTCAGCCATACCAACCCTGTGGTGGTCAAGGTGTGAAGAAGAGCAGAATCTCCAACCACAACAGCGATGGCTGCTGAGAACAGAGCAAAGAAACTGGGGGACACAGGTGACATGAACCCCATCACCCATGGATGAGGCATCTCCACCCAGCTCAGCCCCACCAAGGACACATCATCACGTTGGGGGTCCTGAGCTGTGAGTGCTGGGGGGCTGTGGGTTGGCTCAGGACTCCATGGGGAGCTCAGCCACCCCCCAAAGCTCAGCCACCCCCCAAAGCTCTGCCACCCCCCAAAGCTCAGCCACCCCAGTTCCCATCACCACAGGACCTCAGTTCCCTCTGCCAAATTCCCGACCTGCTGGGACATCTGGCCACAATGGCCTTAAAAGTGGGTTCAGAAGCTTCAAATCATGATTTTTAAACCCAGGCACAGTGGGGCAGGGCTGGGAGCCCAGGACACAGCGGGGCAGGGCGGGGAGCCCAGGGCACAGCCAGGATTGTCACTGTCCTTAGCTTGGATTTTGCTGAATAATACTTAAAAAATAAGAATATTCCTGGGGAAAAGGGGACATCAATGGCAAACGCTGTGCTGGAGGCTTGGAGATGACGTGGACCTGGAGCATCACTCACCTGCAGCAGCATCCTGACTCCAGCACCCACCCAAAAACCAGCTCCACCAGCTCCTCATTCAGACTGGGGAAACTGGGGTGGGATCCTGACCCAGGGGAACACGGCTGGGAGCTTGTGTGTGTCCATGGAGAGCTGTGTCGCAGCTGGGGTGCTCCGAGGGCACTCTGTGCTTATATATATATATTTATTTGTATTTATATTTATATTTATATTTATGTGTCTCTGTCCATACCTGTGTGACATTAAAGTGACCCCAGGTCCCCCCATCCCGCTGTTGCAGCTCCTGCTACCCTGTGTGTGGTGGAGCTCAGGCTCCTGCCTGGATCTGCCAGCTCCACAGCATCAACCAGGACCTCACAAGTGCTTCAGTCAATATTTCCAGCTCCAGCCCTGGGGATTTTTGGGCTTTTGATGGCATTTCTGTATAGGAACTGCGCTTTCTAAACAAATAAAGAAAAGAAAATAAGAGGTAGTGAGCAATTTCCAGTTCTCCTTTGACTCTCAGGCACTGAAGATGAGCAGGGTCATGCTCAGGGTGGTGTTTTGGGGGGTGATGGGAGAGGAACTACCTTGAAATGTCAATTTTAACAACTCCCATGGTGGGAAAACCCCACCTTCCTGAAAATCTGCGGCCTTCAGCTGAGGTTCTGTTGCAAAGTGCAGGAACCAAAAGCCTTTGCACCACACCGGTGACATTCGAGGTGTCCCTCTGCTCCTGCTCATCAAGGTCAAGTTTTATTGGAAGCAGCTCAAACTCCGGCCCAAATTACATTGGTAATTTACATGCAAATGAGGATTTAGTGTGAACACAAGGGGAGGGTGTTGGAGCCTGTGATCTGCTCCTGCTAATGACACTGTGGATTTTAAAGTGTTTCTCGCTCCTGCCGTGTCCGGTTGGGATGTTTTGTCAGAATGGGAAAAGCACAAAGAACATGGGGGGTGGGTGGGAAAACCCAATTTCCAGCCTGGAGGTGGTTTCTAGTTGGGACATCACTGCTCCAGCATCACTCCAAGACCCCTCTCCATCATCCATCCATCCCTCCATCCCTCCCTCCCTCCCTCCATCCATCCCTCCCTCCATCCCTCTATCCCTCTATCCCTCTATCCCTCTCTCCACCCCTCTATCCCTCTATCCATCCATCCCTCCCTCCATCCCTCCCTCTATCCATCCATCCATCCTTCTCTCCATCCATCCCTCCCTCCCTCCCTCCCTCCCTCCATCCCTCCCTCCCTCCCTCCATCCCTCCCTCCCTTCCTCCATCCCTCCCTCCATCCCTCCATTCCTCCCTCCTTCCATCCTTCCCTCCCTCCTTCCTTCCCTCCCTCCCTCTCTCCCTCCATCCCTCTATCCCTCTATCCCTCCCTCCATCCATCCCTCCCTCCATCCCTCTATCCCTCTATCCCTCCCTCCATCCTTCCCTCCCTGCATCCTTGCCTCCATCCCTCCCTCCCTCCATCCTTCTCTCCATCCCTCCTTCCCTCCCTCCCTCCCTCCCTCCCTCCCTCCCTCCCTCCCTCCCTCCTTCTCTCCCTCCCTCCCTCCCTCCCTCCTCAGAATGACTCCAGCAATTTCACAGCCCAGTTAAAGCAGCAGCTGAATCACGGGGTGACGTGTGCGGACCCACGGGAGCTGCCGCGCACCTACAAGTGATTTCCAGGGACTGAGAACCCATTTCCTACCACAGAAAACCTCCCTTCTCTTTCTTTTTTCTTTTTTTTTCCCTTTTTTTTTTAAATTAACCCACCAGCTAACGAGCCCCCGTGGAACAGCCTTAATTCTGCCACGTGTGATTAATTACGAAGCCGCCCTGTTTCTTTTGTCTGCGCCGCAGGTTTCGGCTGCCTCTGTAATTGCATTTTTATGCAGATGGAAATGAGGAAATCTGGCTTTTCCTGCCCAGGACACGGCTGATATCTTCCACCAGCTTCGCTCCAGAGCAGCCTGGGGTGGGTTCAGGGCTCTCAGCCCTGGAGAGACACTTCTTGACTTGTAATTCATCATTTAAAAGGAAAAAAAAAGAAATCATTATGAATAATTACTAAGGCTTTATTTTTTTTCTCTCCTCTCTTTTCATAGTTACAAATTCTGCTCAACTTGTGCCATTTTATTCCTTGTGCCACTTTATTTCTTGTGTTATTTTATTCCTTGTGCTATTTTATTTCTTGTCCTATTTTATTCCTTGTGCAAATGGGACTGAGAGGAAGACACAGAGCCCAGGGACCTGCTATGGGAGTGGTTGGTGTACTGGGGGGCACTGGGGGGCACTGGGGGGCACTGGGGTTCCCGTTCCCCAGCTCTGGGGGAATATCCTGAGTTGGGAGAGAATTTTTCTCTATTTTTAGGCTATTAAAGGAGACAAACCAGGAATTCAGCAGCTTTGGGAAGGAGCAGAGAGCCCCACATGTCCCCATTTCAACACAATTCCCATTCCCAGGAGACCCCAACATGCTCCACTACCAGGAGCCACACCAGACCAGTGCACACCCCAGTTATACTGGGATACACTGGCCAGATTCCCAGCATCAATAACAGGACTCAGGGAGGCAAGACCACCCAGTGCAAGGACCAAATTCACTTGCAGACCCATCATTAAAGACCTGTGCAACCCAACACGCTGCAGCCAGCTCTTTAATTAGCCCAGGGCTAATTAACAGGCCCACTTGGCCCTGCCAGTGAGCAACTGGGCAATGATTAAAGCTTGTTTCCACTTTGAGGCAGGAAAAGGAGGACAAGAAATCAACTCAGTATCCCCCAAACCCTCTTGGAGATGTTGTTCCCTCCTGGCAGATCCCACAGGAGCATTGCACAGGTAGATTTTGCACAGGTAGATTTTGCACAGGTAAATTCTTTTTTTTGCATCCAAAAAAGCAAAATGTTAAAAAAAAAAAGAAATAATAATAATAAAAATTAACCCAAACCCCACCCATCAGTCAAGCAACACACAAAGTGCTTTTATTCTGGAGACAAAAGCACCTCACAACACCACAGATCAACCTTGGCGGATGGGAAAAACCCCAAATCCCACCTTCCCAGTTTTTGTCTGTAAATTAAAAGCTTTTTATGCACTTGGAATAGCAACAAATTGGGGATTGGGATTGGGAGTGGAGGGATTGGGAGTGGGGGGATTGGCAGTGGGGGGATCAGAGCTGCCCACCCCTCGGCAGTGAGAAGGGTCTGGCTGTGCTGGTGATGACAAAGCTCTGCCATGGACCGATACCAAACCCTGGCACAACCAAGGGTCCCCCCCCCACCCAGACCCCACCACAGGACCCAAATTCCTCCTCTTCATCCCCAAAACGCCGCTGCCTCCCTCCCCCCGTGCAAAACCTCCTTAATGAGAAGTTTCCTTTTCCTCAATGAAGCTTTTCCCTTGGCCCACGCTCCCCCCCTGTGTGGGGGCTCAGCCTCCCCCCAGTTTCCAGCAGCTTCCCATTGAAGTGTCACTCCAGCTCCCAAGACAACGCTGCTGATTCATCAGCTCTGAATATTTTAGACTCTATTCTTCTCCCCAGACCTTTTTTTCCCCCCACTCTTTCTTTTAAATACCAACTTCTACTCACAAAAGGATGTTTTCTCTTTCCCAGGAGCAGGACCCTTGAGATGGGAACGATCCCATCCCATTTGGGAATGATCAGGGCTTTGTGCCCAGCTGCAGGTGTTGGAGGAGGGAATTACATCAGCTCCCAGCAGGATCCAGCCCTTGGGGGACAACAGGATGGTGCCACCAAGCTGGTCCTGCTCATGCTGCAAGAAATTGCCCAAATCCGGGGGATAGATCCAAAAAACCTGCCCATGTTAAGGGAAGAGGGAGCAACTGGGAGCACTGGGATGGGAGATCCTGGCTCACACTGCAGGGAAATTTGGGGAGGAGGTGGAAGCTGGGCAGGACCTCTGTAAGGGTGTCCCTGCCCCGGGGTTGGGGTTACCCAGAAGGGACAACCCAGCCCTTGGCCAAGACGCTGGGTGGGCGTTTGCTCTCAGGATGGTGCTGGGGGCGTGGAGCCCAGTGAGGGGCTCCCAGCTCCCAGGTGATATGGGGTGACCGAGCAGGAGGATTTCAGCAGTGCTGGCAGCTGAGGAAACAAGGAAAAACCCAGCCAGCAGAAGAAGGAGGAACCCTCTCCATCCACCCAGCCTTTTGCCATGTGCCCAAAGGTGCTGCAGCCTGATGGGGACAGCCCAGTTCAGAGGATGGGAGCTTCTTGATGCAACCAGAGCAGCCAGCCCAGGCTCCCTGGGGTAAAGTCTCCCCAGGTGCCAACTCAGCCCCTTGCACCAGCTTTTCTTGGTTCAATTTTGCATCATGAAACTCTTCCCTGGCCAAGGGTGGGACCGAGAAGGAGTGGGAAGAGTTGCCCTCAGCTGGTGGTGAGGGAGAAGCTGGGAGCAGAGCTGGACCCACTGAGGACACCAGCCCAAAGAGTGATGAGGAGGGGACAGCCCAACCCCACCCCAGGTTTGCACTGGGGAGGCTGCCAGGCAAAACCCTGGGGACACAGTGCCTCAGCCAGGGTGGTTGGGTCCCTCGGGTCCCTCCCCAGCTACTCTGTGCGTCCCCTTCGCCTCTGTGCTGCCAGCAACACCTTGAGGAGCTCCAGCTCTGACCAGGGCGAGTTTTATCCTTCCTAAAATAATTTTCCACGGGGTTTTGAACAGGACATCACCTCTACAAAGTCCTGACCCTGTTTGGCAGCCACCCACACCACCCAGCAACACAACTGCACCAAAACCCCACACCTCAAACTCCCCCAAACCCCAGATTGAACCCATCTACATCCAACCCCAACTCCAACCCCAACACCACAGCCAGGGCTGGAGCCACCTCGGCCACTGGGGGAGCACAGAGCAAGGTGCTGGTCAGCATCACCCCGATGCTGGAGGAGTCCCACGTCTCCCTTGATGAAGTCTCTCGGCATTTCCCGGCTATAAAGAGGTCTGTGGGGCTCGGAGCGAAGCAGGTGAAGACGGATGAGAAGCAGCTGCTGAAGGGGGACTTTGCAGAGCCCAGGACAGCGTTTGCAGCACTGGATGGGCTTGGAAAAAAGGTGGCAAAGCAGCTCAGGGTGGGGTGGGTATTTTCCCTGGAAGGGCTATAAAAATACCAGTGTTGTTTTCAGAAACAGGATGTTCCCATTGAGGTTGTCACTGGGAATCAGGCTGGAGACAACGAGCGATTTCCCCGTCAGGGATCCAGCACCAGCAGGTTGTGGCTGATGGAAGAGCATCAAATAGAGGCTGATGGTCCCCAGGGAGCAGCGGCAGTGAGCAGTCACCCACGGCTCAGCTCACAGCCATGGCAAATCACAGGCTCCATCCTTGGCAATAAAACACTCCCATGGGCTCACATCCCACCTTCAGACTCGGGTGGGAAAATAAAACCCCACAAGAAACCCCTTTGCAAGGCCAGAACTGCAACCACCAAACATCACATTTAGTGGTGGGAGAGGTGGGTGTCTGCAGCACCCCAAACCTTGTGCTGGACCCTCACCAGCTGCCCACCGAGGTCATCCCTGATTGTAAATCAAAGCTCATCCTTCCTCACCCCAAAAGATGTGGGAGCAGCAGAGGCAAGAGGCCATCGGTACCCCGAGCTGCTCCCAGCACCCTGAGCTGCTCCCAGTACCCTGAGCTGCTCCCAGCACCCCAAGCTGCTCCCAGTACCCCGAGCTGCTCCCAGCACCCTGAGCTGCTCCCAGTACCCCGAGCTGCTCCCAGCACCCCGAGCTGCTCCCAGTACCCACCCACCGCCTGTCCAAAGCTCATCCCTGGCCAGAGGCTCATTAAGGAACCTGCTCCTTCCCAAACTAATTAAAAGTAAACAGACACTGAGGGCTCTGGTGACACCAGGATGTGGGAATTTGCTCCGCTGGTGACAGGCTCTGGCCGAGCACCCAGACCGTGTCCAGCTCGGCTCTGATGGAGCCACAACCAGCGCCCAGCCCATGGCAGGGATGTGGTGACACCTTCCAGCCCTGCTGGTGGGCTCAGCTGTGGCTCTAGAGACCTGGAGATGCCAGGAATTGGGGTCCCATGGGGTCTGGTGGGGGTCCCATGAGGACAGGGAGGGGTGCCATGGGGACAGGGGGTGTCCCACAGGGACCATTGCTTTTCCCTGCCCCACTTCTCCCAGTGCAGTGTCCACTGTCCCCAGTGCCTTCTCCTGCTGCCATCCCGTGGCTGTGTCCCACAACTGCACACACCCCCCCCCACATGGCACCAGACACTGTGGCTGTGGCCAGGCTGACACCATGGCAGCACCCAAGGGTGGCCCACAAGCACCCATCTCGACCTGTCCCCAAGCGCCATGGCCACAAAGGATTGGTCCCATATGGTGGTGGTCACAGTGGCACCTTGTGCCCAGGGGTGGCAGGGGGTCAAGGTGTCCTCAGTCTGTCCCCATCTCCCCCCAAGCACAGGCTGAAGGGTGCTGAGTCCCCTCCCCAGGGCCACCCCGGTGCAGATGCCAAAGCTCAGCTGGCAGCGTGGCTCCCATGGCAGCTCGGGGACAGGGACACAGCAGGGTTTATGGAGAGAGGGAGCAGAAGGGGACACGAGGGGACACAAGCCACCCTTTCTGGCCCTACCCTCCTCAGCCATGATCCCACAGCAGGGGAGGAGGCGCTGCCCACCCCCCTGAACCACAGGAAAACCCAGAGTTTATCAAAACTCAATTTATTCCAAACATTAAAAGATTACAATTCTTTTTTCCTCTCTTCCTCAATGAATCAACCAAAATACTTTACAATTTTCTTTTTAATAAAAAAATTCAACCTATTCTGAGCCATTGTACAAGTCCCAGCCCCACCCCAGCCCCACCCCAGCCCCACACACACACTCCCCACCCACCCCCACTTCCCCCTATTGCTATAATTTAACATATAAAATTGAATCGTTGCAGACCCCCTTCTCCATCCAGGTACCTGGAGGGCAGCACAGAGGAGGAGATGGGGCAGGCTGGGTGCAGGGAGCGAGACCAGTTGGACAGAGCAGAGGTGATGGGGAGGAGGGAGCCCCGTTGTTGGGAGCGATTGGATGCATCGCTGGGTTTTGGTTCTGTCTTCTCAGCGAGGTCCTAACAGCAAGTGAAGCTCCTTCCTCAGTAGAGGAATGAGGAAAACAATTAAAATAACAAAAGTCCCCACCCTGGGATGGGTTTGGTTTGGTTTCCAAAGGGAAGGGGCAAGAGCAAAAGTGGGTGGGACTGGAAAAAGCAGCACTGGAGGCAGGAGGGAGCAGGGGAACCGGCTCCTGGACTCGTTGTCTCAGGGATTTTGGCTCAGACCCCGAAGTGGTGATGGGTGGGGGGCAGGAGCCCCTTTTCCAGCAGCCCCAGCTCTGTCCCCAGCGCAGGCCGGGTGTCACCCCCCTCGCAGGCTCCCAGTCACCCGGCAGCACCTCCCCAACGCAGCCACCAGCGTCAGGCGCGAGAGAAGAGCCCTGGGAGCATTCCTGGTGGACTGAGATCTCACCCTGAACAAGCCCAGAGGGGTTTGGTGGGTGGCAGCAGACAAATCCAAATGGAAGAGGTAAAAGATGTTCAGGTTCAGGGGATGGGGGAGCACCCAAAGACTGGGGGGACACAGGGATGTCAGGAAGCCGGACACCCAAACTCTTGTGTGGTGAAGAACGAGGCCCCCAGCTCTGCCAGGCCAGGAAACAGTAAAAAATAAAGATGAGAAGAATTGGAGAACCCATCCAGCCCCAGCACTGAGATCAGTTCAGGACCAAGCTGACCCAGGACAGCTGACAGAGCACCAGGCACCATGGGAAGACAGACACAGGCTTGCAGGGAAAAAAACACGAGCACCCCTGAAGAGCCCTGCTCCAGCCACGCAGCCACGGCCAGGGCCCAGCTCCAGGAGCCTCCCGCCCTCCTCAGCACCAGCAGCAAGAGACCAGAGGTGGAAACTGGTGGCCTGACCCAGTTGGAAGGTGGGTGGGTGGGTGGGTGTCACTTCATCAACTGAGCTCCTTGTCCCTGACCAGCAGCACCGTGTGTTGGCCGCCGCTGGACACGGTCAGGACCGTGCGGTTCTCCAGCTGCTTCCCCGTCATCTCCACGGGGCTCCAGACGTCGTCCTCCTCCCCTGTGCCCAGCTGGTAGTTGGTGCCCATGCCCCAGGCAAACGCTCGTCCTGCAATGGAGGTGATGGGAGTTTTGGTGGCTGCAGGATGGGGGGGGGAATGGGACCCGGGAGCCAAACCCCAGGGGATTCACAGCTGGGCAGGGGGATGAGCGATGGGTTCCAGTGACACAGGGAGGAGGAAGAGGAGCAGCGCTTGGCAGCTCAAAGAGGTGCTTCATCACACAGCCAAGGCCGTGTTTTACCCTCTGAGAGCGAATCAAACCCATCAGCCCACCACAAACCTCCTGCCCACAGCCAGGGGCTGCAGATGCTGCACACAGGGATGCACAGAACCAGAGAATCATCAGCAGCTCACCCAGTCCCAACCCCCCTGCCAGCAGCAGGGACACCTTCCACTAGACCAGGTTGCTCAAAGCCTCATCCAACCTGGCCCAGAACACTTCCAGGGAGGAGCAGCCACAGCTTCTCTGCCCAACCTGGGCCAGGGTCTCACCACCCTCACACCAAAGAATTTCTTCCTCACATCTCAGCTCCATCTCCCCTCTGCCACTTTCAAGCCATCACCTCTTGTTCTGTCACTCCCTGCCCTTGGCCAAAGTACCTCCCCAGCCTTCCTGGAGCCTCTTCAGGTACTGGGAGGTCACTAGAAGGTCTCCCTGGAGCCTTCTCTTCTCCAGGCTGAACAGCCCCAACTCTCTCAGCCTGTCCTCACAGCAGAGCTGCTCCAGCCCTGGCATCATCCTCGTGGCCTCCTCTGGACTGGCTCCAGTAGCTCCATGTCCTTGTGCTGTTGGTGGCCCCAGCACTGGAGGCAGCACTGCAGGGGGGGTCTCAGGAGAGCGGAGCAGAGGGGCAGAATCCCCTCCCTCGAGGCAAAGAGGTCTCACAGCAGCAGAGTTCAGGGTGCAGAGAAGGGACCAACAGGCCAATGACCCCCCCCCAGTCAACACCCCGTTATGGATCTCGCTGCCAAGGGCCCACAAACATTTGAGCAGCTGCTGCCCAGCTGCCCCCAGGCCGGGTGGTCAATCACACCAGGAGCTGGCTCCTGTCCCAGGCACAGTGTGATGAAGGTGTGTGGGGCTGGTCAGAGCCGGGGGTGGGGTCAGGATGGGCAGATGAGGGGTGGGGGGGGTACAGGGGTGGTGTTCCCCTGGCACTCACCATCACTGCTGACGGCGTAGCCCACCGAGGCGCCGCAGGCGACGGAGGCGATGCTGGGCAGCTCCGGGATGGCCGTGGGCGTGCTCTGCTCCTCCGCCCCGGCCCCGAGCCCCAGCCGGCCGTACTCTGCCCTGCCCAGGCTGTAGGCTTTACCTGGAGCACAACACACAGGAGAGGTGACTGGAGGGGGCAGAAGCCCTCTAGACCCTCTCCCCCATGGTCTTCCTGCTCCGGCGGGGGATTGGACTGGATGATCTTTTGAGGTCCCTTCCAATCCCTGACACTCTGTGATTCTGTGATGGTCTGACTCCTGGAGGACCATCACTCCTCCCTACCACCCCCCAGATCTCAACCAGGAGGTGCAGGGTGGGATAGAGACCCTTGAGCTCCCCAAAATCAACAGGGTGGGCGGGTGCCTGGACAGACTCTTGAGCCAGCGAGAGTTCACGAGTGACTCCGGGTTCCTGTCACCCTCCCCACCCTTTGCTGCAAATTCAGGCCACCCTTGTTGCCTTGAACATTGAGGACTTGGAGGGCTCCAGCAGGTCACCATCACCCCAACACCTCCCCAGGCAGGATGAGGGCTGGGGGAGTCCCCCTTGTGCCATTCCCAGCCCACTCCCCGCGCCGGTGCTCACCCTCCGAGTCGACGCACACCGTGTGGTGCTGCCCACCAGAGAACCCGAGCCAGGACTTGGTGGAGTTCTTGAAGCACGTCAGGTTCTGCGGGGAGAAGCAGGGCTCGGTGCCCTGGGTTCCTGCAGGGAGGGGACGGACAAACCCAGGTAGATCAGGTCTGTGGGCATGGAGAGTGCAGGGCAGGCACTGGCATTGAGCTGCCACCCCAGGGCTCACCCCACTGGAGATGAACACAGCTCCCCAAGCCCCAAAATCAAACCTGCTCAAACCCATTGGCTGCAGGGGCTGGAACCTAAACCCAGAGCTCTCCAGGGTGACCTCCCCACCCCAATTTCCAGCTCTGCTGTGTCTAGTGGGTGCTTGGTGTTCAGAATCCAGGGTGCCAAGCAGCATCCCCTGCCACCAGGCCAGGACAGCACAGGACTAGCTGTCCATAGCCAGACCAAAGCAGGGAGGAGATCTGGAGGGATGTAAGTGAAGCTCACCCAGCTGGTGGTAGTTGGAGAGACCGAATCCATAGATGTGTCCCTCCTGCGTGACAGCAAAGGTGAAATAAGCCCCACAGAAGGCGTCCTGGAAGCGCATTTTGCCTCTGTTGCCTTTGCCTTTGACAGGGACGCGCTGGGGGACCAGCAGCCGCTCTGGGGGGCAGGAGACAAGGGGTTATATAGTTATATACACAACTCCTTGAGTAGGAGGGGAAGAGACTGGCTCTCTCTGCTCCTCTGTAAAGCACAGAGCTGGGGCTGAAGGATGCAGCCCCAGGACTCTCCAAGCACCAAAGCAACTCACGCAGCCCTTTCCTTCCTCCTCGGTTGGCAAAGAGCGCCGGCACTCTGCCCAGCTGGCCCTGCTCGCCACAGCCACACGTGAAGAGGTCACCGTCCACCGTCAGCATCACCAAGTGGTCATTCCCTGGGAGAGGAGTGCAGCAGGAGCTCAGACCCCTCAGCAAGACCCAGAGGCTGAGACCCCACCTGTAAACTCTGGCTGTCCCCGCTCTCTGGAGTTCAGTGGGGAACACTGCACTGATACCTTCACACCAACCTCTGGTCCAACCTAAAACCCCAGGATCTCCCTCTTCTTGATCCCAGTTTCCCAACTGAAACTCCAAAAAAGCTTCTCTGGGAAGGTTTTAGGGGCACAGATTCCCCCCCAGCCTCACCTGGGCCCTGGACAGGTTCCCTGGCTGCTCTGCTCAGCCTCCCCACGTCTAGAAGAGGGTGAGCACTTTGACCCACGGGGTCACGGTCAGAGCACTCTTGTGAGGCGTTTTACATGGGACTGGGTCAAATATTAACGATATTGTTGGGGTCAGGAAAGACACAAGGTCTGGTCTCTCAGGAGGTAGAGGAGAGCAAGCACACCCTTGCTCCTGGCTTGGAGCAGCCAAGAGTGAGGAAAAGGACATGGACTTTCTGGAGCTTAAAACTAAACCAACCATCTCATGTCCGAGCCCTACAGCCCATCCGTGTCCTCCCCAGCCCGGGGTTCAAGTTCCTCAACTTGGGAATTGCTGAAACTTGGGGTTTTTGGGGTTTTTTTTGCATTTACACCTGTAAATTTCTGCATTGTTTTAATTTATGTCAGATATTGTTTCTTTTTTTTTTTTCTCTTTTTTTTTGTACGTTGCCTTAAATGTTTGGTAGGAAACCAAAATTTGTAAGGAGTCATTCAAACAAACAAGGTAATAATTAAAAAAAACCCAAAACAAACAATAATTAACCTTCTCTGGAGGGTTCCAACAGCCTGACCCAGGTGCACCCCAGGACCTTGCTCACCTGAGACAATTTTAACGACGGGGGTGCTGAGCGGGAGCAGCACAGGAACAGAGCTGGTCTTCATGGGCTCCAGCAAACCGATCACCCCGTTGTTATCCTGGGTGCAGACAGACAGACAGACACAGGGAGGTGACTCACAGACACAGCAACCATCAGCAGAGCTCCCAGCATCTGAGACATGGACATACCCGGAAAGAGCCCCAGACAAACACCCTGCCGTCCTCTGTCAGCGCAGCTGTGTGACTGTCCCCTGCAGAGACCTGCACCACCTTCTCCTGCAGCTCCACCAGCCCCGGGGTGGTCTCTGAGCCCTCCGCAGAGGTGTCGCGCCCGAGGGCGCCTTCGTCGTTGCAGCCAAAGGTGTAGATCTGCAGACAGACAGATGGACAGGGTGAGTCCCAGAGGGGTGACAGGTTGAGTGTGAAGCCAGGGGACAGAGACCCACCAGGCTGAACTGTGTCCAGTTCTGGGGCCACCAACATCAGGACATGGAGCTACTGGAGCCAGTCCAGAGGAGGCCACCAGGATGATGCCATGGCTGGAGCAGCTCTGCTGTGAGGACAGGCTGAGAGAGTTGGGGCTGTTCAGCCTGGAGAAGAGAAGGCTCCAGGGAGACCTTCCAGTGGCCTCCCAGTACCTGAAGGAGCTCCAGGAAGGCTGGGGAGGGACTTTGGCCAAGGGCAGGGAGTGACAGAACAAGGGGTGATGGCTTGAAAGTGGCAGAGGGGAGGTTTAGGTTAGATATTAGGAAGAAATTCTTTGGTGTGAGGGTGGTGAGACCCTGTCCCAGGTTGCCCAGAGAAGCTGTGGCTGCTCCTCCCTGGAAGTGTTCAAGGCCAGGTTGGATGAGGCTTTGAGCAACCTGGTGTAGTGGAAGGTGTCCCTGCTGCTGGCAGGGGGGTTGGGACTGGATGAGCTTTAAGGTCCCTTCCAACCCAAACCAGGCTGGGATTCTATAGCTTTAGGAATTATCCCTTTGACTCCCTAAAATTTTGTGGGCCACGGCATGGAGATCTTTTTCCTCCATGGAGCTGGAGTGAGCTCCACGTCTGGTCAGAGCAGGATCTGATGCAGACCCCCTGCTCCAGGACACGTCCCAGAGCTGGCAGGGAAGCACAGCTCAGCCCCCTCCACACCACACTCACTTTTCCTGTCTGGCTGAGGCATACTGTGTGCATCCCTCCAGCTTCCACCTGCACCATCATCTCCGGCAGCGGCACCAGGGCCGGTTTCTTCCTCTCCATCACATCCTCCCCCAGGCCCAGCTGCCCGACATCGCCCTGCCCCAGCGTCAGCACCAGCCCAGGCTGCGTCCGGTGCGACGGGTGGGAAACTGTGGGAGAGAAATATCAGATAAAGAACATCTGGAGGGAACAACTCCTGAATTAAAGCTCCTCCCTGGGAAGAGGGAGGGAAAATTCCCCGGGATTTTTCTTACCTTTAACCTTCTTCCTTTCAGGAGACTCTGGTTCCTTCACCGGGCTCTTCTTGGCAGTGCGTTTCCCTGGCATCGTGCTTTGGATCTGAACACCAGAGACACCCTGTCAGGGGGTCACCCACGGGTGAGTCACAGCGGGGCTATCAGGGTCTTTTTCGCCCCCCTCCCCGCTTTAAAACCCCCCGTGGATCTCCTGAGAGACCGGGGGACTGAAGGAGGGATTGAGCACCGATCTCTGCTCCCACTTTGGGTTTATCTCGCGTGTTTTACTCACTCCCAGGCAGACTTGAACCCCCTCTACCCGTCGGGTCAAGGCAGCCCGAGGAATGACCCCCGGGGAGGGCTCCAGCCCCCCGCCCGCCTCCCAAGCAGGGCCACGGCCCCGCGGGGGCAGCCGGAGGGGGGAGCCCCCCCATCCCCGCACCGAGCCGTGCCCATGCGGCGTGTCCCGGCCCCACGAGCTGCGCTCACCGCCTCACCGCACCCCCCCTCCGCCCCCATCCCGCCGCTCGCCCCCGCCCCTTCCCGCCGTTTGAATTCCCCGCGCCGCCCCCCGCCTCACGTGGGGCCGCGCAGGCCTAAGGCCCGGCCCGGCCTTTCTTCCCGCCGGTTACCGCTGACCGGGGGCAGCCGGACGCACCGAGAACGGGCAGGGGCTCGGCAGGACCCAACCCCCTTCCCCCGTTCCTGTCCCACGCTCCCCGCCCGCCGCTGCCGGGGCCGCGCTCCCACCTCCGCTCCGCCGCCGCGCGACACCACTGCGCATGCGCCGGCGGAGGACACGAGCGGCTCCCCCGTCGGGAACAGCGCCCTCTGCCGGCTGGCGGCTCTCACACCAGCAGGAGAAGCAGCGCGGGCCGGTGCCACCCGCACTCGCTTCGTGGCCGATAAACACCCCGGTTATCCCATAAACCCTGTCCCACCGGCCCAGATCTCAGCACCGGGAGCTCCCACAGTCCGCCCAGCTACGGGGTCAGTGGTACCGGGACAGATCTGCACCAAAACCCCTGATATTTAACCCAAAGAGACTCAAAACCCCTGATATTTAACCCAAAGAGACCCCAAACCCCTGATATTCAACCCAAAGAGACTCAAACCTCCTGATATTTAACCCAGAGACGCATTGCATGATGACAATGAAGTCTGAGATGCTCTCAGAGCTGGTAGCCAGGACCACGGCTCGAGATGCCATCAAACAGAGGTTGCTCTTGAACCTTTTCCACCTTTTCTTGGTGGAAAATACAATTATTTAACTTATTTACACCCCACTCCACCTGTTTGCACAAAAGCAACAAATTCACACAAATTCCTCCTGGTGATGCCAGAGGAATCCAAAGTCCAGGGATTGTGGGTCATTAACAAGTTTATATCAAACTTTCAAAGCATCTACAGTGGTGTTTTGGTGTTTTGAGCCATTTCAAGCATGGCTGAGATGTTTGTGTTGCCCTCCTCGATGAGTTGATGAAAAGTCATCAACCTTTCTACCAGGGGATTAAAAAACATCTCGTTTAATGAGGTGAAAGGGCTTGAGGAGAGGTTCCTGCACATGAGGGTGGAGGATCTGGGCAGATATCAGGTCAAGACTCAGGCCTTGACCCATCTCCACGCCAGCAGAAGTCACCTGGGTTTGAAGAGATTTTTATGGAGCACATTTGACTCAGTCACTGTCTGAAAGGCTCAAATGTCCTTTGGATTCAGGTTTCAGTCTCTACTCAACCAACCCCTCTGCCAAGTGTCACTTGTGGAAGTGGGACCCATCGATTTTCAGTGGTTTGGGGAGTTTGTACCCAAATGTTCCAAGCAAAGCTCCACAATTGTTTGATTTGAAAACCGTGTCATTTGTCACCCTTACACCTGGCTCCTCCGAGTTGTAGGGACTCCCGAGTCCAGCTGTTGCAATTACAGACCTTCCTCATCCTCATTATTACAAGACAATTAAGGTGAAGCTGAAAGCTTTGTCTTTCTGGGGGGGTTTCACTCATTTTAGGGTCCATCATCCTGACCACAGCACGTGTCCCCACTGTGGTTCTCCATCCTCACCTTCATTAGACCACTCCACCTTTCCATCACCCACTGCTTTAGGTGGAACATCCACTTGTGATTCTGGCAGCAGGAACCAGACTCAATTTCTTATTAAACAGCAAAATGACAATAACAGCCCACAGCAAGTCCTGTCTTTAACTGGGACCTTTCCTGTCCCACCAATTCTACTCCAGTTAATACATAACCCACCCCCCCCACCTCAGGACATTCCAGACCAAAGGCCTCTGGAATCTATTTGGCATTTTAAAACTTGTTTTTTAACAGAAATAAAGGGAATTATGTACTTGGCTCAGATCAGCCTCATCTACTGTGATCAAACACATCCTGTTCTTGAGGTGCCCTCACCACCTCTCACTCCAGGAATTCCCTGGATCACCTGACCCTTTCCCTTTGGATTTCAAGTGGTTTAAAGGCAGAATATGGATTTTAAAGGCAGATTACACAACCAACTGCTACTTTATAGCAGGAGGTAATTTGTTAATCTGTGTTTTAACCTTTTATTTCAGCCTAACCTCCACAGAAGCTGCCAACAACCCCTTTTCTGCAGATGAGTGGACTTATCCCCCCCACAGCAACAGACCCAGGGTAGCACCACCATGAACTGCTCTATTTTAGCCCTTAACAGCTGAAATAAAGGTTCATCTGCCACAAGGTGATGCAAAAATGACCCTGAAGGTATCACCTGCTCCTAATCCAGCCCAAACAACTCGTGACCATGGGTTGGAAGTGGGTTTCTGCACCTTTCACCATCACACTCTGAAGAAGACACAACACAGCAATCTCAGTTCTGACACCAAATGAGGGATCAACTGGAACATCCAGGATTTCTTTTATATTCCAGGACTAAACCAAGTGATCACTCCAAAAGAAATGTACACCAAGCAAAAAAAGAAGAAATTTTTTTTATTTTATTTTCTGCTGCAGCTGGATACAGGTTTACAGTCAATCACTGCTTCAAGGCTTTATTTCAGGTGACACAGATGCACAAATTCCTGCTTTTGCCCACATCCTATGGGCCACCCCCCTCCACAATTATTCATTTCCCCCAGAATTTCCTCACCACATTTTGAGCTGCATCAGGTCAATCCACACTTTCTCCAGCAGCTGGCATCACGAGTGGCCCCACTGATGGGTGGGGTTGCTGGTCTGCAGGCCAGCAAGTCCCCACAGAGAATAAATAGGTGGCTTCTTTTTGTTTTAAAATCCATTTCTCACACCCTGGGCTGCCACCCTTACTTAGAGAACATCCCAAAGGAAGCTCCTTCCTGGTGGGCCAGGCCACCCAGAGTCCTACCCCTGACTTTGTGGCACCTTTTAGGTGTATAGATGCCAAATCCCCCAGGGCCCCACGGCTCTGTCTGCTTTCCTTCTGCTCAGCTTGTGACCAAACCCTCCCTCCTTTCTCTCAGCAGCTCCAGACTGGACAGTGCACGCTGCAATCAACATCACTAACACAAAACCACCAGCACCTGGCTGTATGGGGAGGAGCTCAGGGATGGAAACTAGTTAAAAGGTGCGTTGCCAGTGGTTTTGTCCTGGTTTTGCTAGGATAGTTAATCTTCTCAGTAGTTAGAAGAGCTGTGTTTGGATTTCAGTTCACACTTGCTTTGAGAACATCATTGTTTAGTTGTTTGGGGTTTTTTTGTCATTGTTGGGGTTTTTTTAAAGTTTTTTTTTTTTAATTTCTATTATTACATTGTTTTTATCTCAACCTACAATACTCCCAATTCTTGCCCCCAACCCTCTCCCCTATCCCCTGGGGGTGGGGGGGAGGTGGGTGAATGGCTGTGTTGGGTGCTAGCCAAGGGCCAGCCCAGTGAAACTATTACGGGTTTGCTTTCAGATCACAGCTGTTGCCATCAGCTTTATTTATTATTTGGGTTGGTACCCTCAATATACTCACCCTCTCCCACTAGAAACAGATTCTTTTGTCAGAATCTCATCACAATCAGTCACCAGTGTCTGCAATAATTAAGAAAAAAATATGAAATTTAAGAAGTGACTCCTTGGCAAGCAGCACATAACCCATGAGCTATGTGATCATCAGGTGAAGTCTGACTACATGTGTTCCCAGTCCCAAGCAAGCATGTGCCCACCATGTGCCTTCCCCCGGTACTGTCCCAGTGCTCCACCACCCATATTCACCATCAATTCTTCACAGGGGGGCAGAAACTCTGCTCCAGTACCAATTAACATGAAAAAAGTGGTGATTACAGGGGTCTACACCAAGACCTTAATGATTTTCCACTAAGCTTGTTTCTGCTTTTTCCCCAATTCCCCTATTACACAAATAAGGCCTCAAGCTAATAAAACAAATACCACTCATTAATTTCAAATACAACATCCCCACCCTGCCAAGATTCAGCAATCAACCTCTTTCCCCCATCCATCCAGAATTTCAACAAAAATTAAAGCTAGGGAATTACTGAACTAAACTTTTGCTGTTAAATGCCTGTAAAAGTCTGTGCTGGTATTAAATTACTTTAATTAAGTATAAACTATTATGAGAACCAGGTAACTACACAAAGCCAACAATATCACATTATTGGTGCAAGATTACTCACCTTCCAAATCAGTGCTGCACTCACTTCAACTTTAGAACTGGAAATAATGGAGAAAAGATTTTTTAAAACAATTGCTCAGTTTCTTTTTTTCTTCACCCCCCCAACCTTGCAGACTGCCACGTGCCTCCCCACAGAATCACAGACTGGTTTGGGCTGGAAGGGACCTTTCAAGGCCATCCAGCCCAACCCCCTGCAGTGAGCAGGGACATCTTCAACCAGCCCAGGTTGCTCAGAGCCCCGTCCAACCTGACCTGGTATGTTTCCAGGGATGGGGCTTTTACCACCTCTCTGGGCAACCTGGGCCATTGTCTCACCACCCTCAGTGGAAAAAATATCTTTTCCTTAGTAAGGATCTAATCTGAATTCCCCCATTTTAAAACCATCATCCCTTTTCCCATCCCCTACCCCGCCCCCGAAGCCATTTTGAGTGTTTCCTGCATGGTTTATCTCCTCCGTCATCACCCGAAGGCTCGGAGAAGCAGTAGGAATATGCAGGCTGCAGACTCGAGGCCCAGCTTGATCTCCAACGTCGTGGAAAGGGACCGTACGTCATGGGCCCGAGGGCCTACGCTCCCATGCGCCACACGGACAGAGCCGAGAGAGAGCGACTTCTCCGGATATCCACGTTGGGTGGAGGTTTTAAGGCACGACCGACATTTTCGCCCCCACATGTCCCCGCCATTCCCTGGCTCCCCGAGTCACACCCAGCTCACAGCCATGATCCCACCACCGATACTCACATCGGGAGCGAGCGGGAGGACACCAGGCCGAGGTTAAGCATCAGCACAACCTGCGGGAAGAAGAGAAAATGGCGGTGAGGAGCGGCTGAGGGGAGCGCGGCCCTGGGGTGTCCCCTCAGCAGCGCCGAGCTTCCAGGCAAGACCTTTTATAAGGATAAAAAAGGGACGCAGCGGCCCTACAGCTGGCTGCGGGTAGCCCGGCCCTCTATGACCGTCAGGACCCCAGACCCGAGCGCAGGGGAAGGGAAAGGGGAGGGTGAGGCCGCAGCCCCAGATCCTATCACACCTGAACCGGGCGCCACGAAGAAAGAGACGGAGTGACCCCGCGCGGCGGTATTTATAGAGCAGCAGGGGGCGGGGCTAGAAGGCGCATGCGCAGAAGCACCAATCGGGGTGGGGATAGGCAGCGCGTGCGCAGTGGGAGGGTGTGGGCGGGAATAGCGCGTGCGCAGTAGGAAGGGCGGGAAAGGCGGACACCCCCGCCTTCAGAGGTGCCGCCATGATGGCGCCCCCCCCCGCCATCCCCTGATCCCCTCAACCCTTCCGAGACATTTAAAACACGGCCAAACAAAGCAGTTTTTTTTTTAAAAAAAAATCCTAAAATACTTTTATTCAATAATTAAAATCTGTTGCTGAGGAGACTGATATACAATGCAATGATTTATAGTCTACAGGGGTACTGTACATGGGGGAAGCTGTGAGGGAAGATCCTCCCACCATCACCCAGGGCACGGGCACGGTCCTGAGGCGATGGCAGCTCGGGGTGATGGGCAGCGGCCCTGGTGTTGGCACAGCATGGAGGGACCGGCCGGGCCCACCCCGAGCCACAATGGAGACAGGTTTGTGAACAAGGCAAGTCCTTCCCTCCATTCCCACTCCCTTCTTCACCTCAAGTGGCATCTCACATAAAGATTAAATTTTGTGCATGATACAGCAGTGGCCAATACCATATTTTTTTAAAAAAACCCACCATATTTAGGAAGACCCAATGAGATCATTCTCAAAAGAGAAAGAATATCTTTTTAAGGTCACTTTTTAAACCTCTTCTTCCCCCCTCCCTTCCATGCACACAGTGACATTATCAAGTTTCCAGTAGGTTTAGCTGCAAAAATGAGAAAAGGCAAATTTCACCCTGATTTGGGAAGAGTTAAAAAAACAAAACCAAAAAACAAACATCTGTGAGGAAGCCACAATAAAAAGAATTGACTACTCTCACAGCTTCCCCAAATTAAAAAAAGTTTTTAAAAGGCAACAGTCAGTTCCTGGTTCTGGAGTTTGTTAAACAAGCCTAGACATCTCAAGACAAGATCTGTTAACGTCACAGCAAGTGTGAGAGAGTGGGGAGGGAATGTTTTATACTTTTTTTTGTTTTTCTTTTTTTTTTTCTTTGTTTTTTTACAAAAAAGATGCAGCATATGTTAATGTCTATACAATTCCCTTCCAGGACAACAAAACTGTTGGTCAGTAGTGATTCAGGACATGAAGGACATGACAGAGATGCAAGCAAAAAAAAAACAACATTACAAGTCACCACATGTCAGTTGTCTGCCAGGTCAGCATCTGCACAGGGCTCTCTGTACACAGCTCATATACACACACGTGCTCCTAGCACATCTGCTCTCCCTTCCTCAGCTTTCCAACACCAGAGCTGCCTTTCCCCCTCACTCCCCTCCTTCCTCTTGGTAAAGAAGAGGAAATGAAGGAGTTGCACCCCAAAAAAAGGAGTATGTACAGGTGAGAGCTGGGCCTGTCCAGGCTGAGAAAGGGGAGCTGGGGAACAAAGTGTTCCTCCCCATGTGCATGGTCTGCTGGCAGGGACGCTGGCGCCCGGAGCGGGGGCGTATTGCTGAGCCACGCGAGGTATTGTAGTGTTCAGTTCCAGCCTGATGGCACTCGAGACGTGGTTGTTCCAGTGAAATGCTACATTCAGACAGGATTCCCCTTCCCTGGCCAAAAGCCCTTTTCTGGATATGTTTTGAAGGCAAATCTTGGAAGAGCTGAGGTTCTACCCTCGCTGTATTGCCTGGGAGAGGGATGTAGAAACTTCCAGTCCTCTGGGGTCTCTTGATCCCTTCTTGGAAGATTATGGTCGATGATACCTAAAAGCCAGGTGAAAAAAAAAAAAAATCCAAGTGTTAGTCTTGGAATTCAGGTTAAATGGTTACCAAGGCACTACAGATGGCCAAAAAGAGTAAACTGAATTATCTCTGAGCTCTCAGCCCTCGGTGAAGCTGTTAACATCAAAGAATTTCACTTCTGGAGCTCTTGTGCTCTGCAAACACTCAACCTGGCCACACAGAGCAACTGCTGAGGAGGAAAAAAAAAATTCACCTGGGCCATGATCCACAGGTTACTCCACAGGTGATATCTGAGTTAACTACCAAGGTGTTTTGTGGCCATGGCTTCTGCTGCACATGTCTGTAGCCCCAGAAAAGCAGACCCCAGCTCAAGGGCACACTGGTTTCACATACACCTCAAACCAGCCACTGCTCACACTCTGAGTTTCCAGGAGTTTTCAACCCACTTCATGTCCAATACTCCTCCAGTCACCCACCACCACCAAGGCAGAAAGGGACATTAAAGCTGCAATGGTGGCACAGGTCATCTTCTTAAGGTTTTAGCATTTCCCCCTCAGCACCACCCCTGCAGCACAGCTCTCCCAACAAGACTGGAACTCTGAGCTGGCAGTGTGTTCTCACCTCGTGAACTGCTTGCTGTCCTCATGGACTTCCATTTCACAGCTCTTAAACTCATTCAGCTCCTTCCGGATGGCAGCCTGCACGAAGAGGGAGAAATCTTCTTCATCTCCTGCTAAGGCATTGTCTGTATGTCCCTCCCTCCCATCTCAAGTGAGCTCAGACATGGCAGGAAGGTGCTGCACCTCCAACAGCCCTGCTCAGGGCTGATCTGTGCCACCTTCCACTGGTGAAGTGAAGAGTTAAGAGCAGTTTTGATATGCAGGGCTGAGTCCTTCAGCTGCTTTGGTAAAGGAAGGAGCTCAGACTCCAGCAGCCACCCCAGCTTTTGCAGTCCCTTCACACTGGACTGAGTTTAAACTGCCTCCACACTGAGGGCTGGGCAGTCCCCACTCACAGCTAGGGAGGACAAGAGCAGATGGCTTCTGTGCCAGCTCCTTGTCCCCAGTCTGCAAGGAACAGCACTGCTCTGACCAAGAGCAGTGTTCTCCTCAGCACAAGGAAGACATGGACCTTTTGGAGCAGGGCCAGATGAGGCCACAAAAATGATCAGAGGGCTGGAGCAGCTCTGCTGTGAGGACAGGCTGAGAGAGTTGGGGTTGCACAACTTGGAGAAGAGAAGGCTCCAGGGAGACCTTCTAGCAGTGTTTCAATACTTAAAGAGGGCTTATAAGAAAGATGAGGACAAACTTTAGCAGGGCCTGTAGTGACAGGACAAGGGGTGATGGTTTTAAACTAAAAGAGAGGAGATTCAGACTGGATAGAAGAAGAAATTGTTTACACTGAGGGTGGTGAGACACTGGCCCAGGTTGCCCAGAGAAGTGGTAGAAGCCCCATCCCTGGAAACATTCCAGGTCAGGTTGGACGGGGCTCTGAGCAACATGGGCTGGTTGAAGATGTCCCTGCTCACTGCAGGGGGTTGGGCTAGATGGCCTTGAAAGGTCCCTTCCAGCTCAAACCAGTCTGTGGTTCTCTGACCAAGGCCCTGCAACTTGCATCCTCTTACATCACCCAGCGGCAGAGGTCACCCTGTCCGCTCGGGCTCCACGTCACCGCGAGCAGGGCTGGGTACAGCACACGTGGGTGAAAGGACACTGGTGATGCTTGGTGAGGTGACAGAGGGAAAGAGGAAGAGGTGAAGCAAAAGGAACAGAGCAAATCTCCTTGGCTCATGCCCTGACCTAGCTCCCCTCCCCACACCTGGGGACAGGACTCTCCCTGTTACCTTGTCAGCTGGTGTCAGCTTTGTCCATGGCTTATCTGCTCGCCGGTCGTAGTCCTGAGCATCTGTTACTTCCACGTACTCGTTAAACCTCAGGATCTTCCTGGCCTGCAGCTCTGCCACTGTAGGCCTTTGGCTAAGCTGAACACCAACAAGAACAAAGAAAATCAGTTTGTGCCTTGGCCACAAAGCAGGTCAGGACTGAGCATCCCGAGCTAAACAAAACTCAGCTCTCTCACTTGGCCTGACCCAGAGATGCTACAAGGTCCTGCTCCCAGCCTGCAAGGGAGTAAGCAAACCCTCTTACAGACAGTGTGATCTCCTTTGGATCACAAGGCCAGGCTGGGGCAGAACCAAGGCCACACTGCCAGGGAGAAGGAAGACTCCAAGGGGTTGGGGAACAGACACTGCAAGGGTGTGACACCCCTAAACCAAGCAACCCTAATTCCCCACCTCAGCAACACTCACATTGCACATCCACAGGCCTTGGGAAATTCCTCCTCAACCATGAGTAACAACCACAAGTAACTTGGACATAATAGCTAAAAGCAGCAGTTGCTCTGCTCAGCTTCTCCCAGGCTGCTATGAATTTAAGAAATACATTTTGGGGAGCCTGGTGTCAAAACCATGGCCACTGAAGTGCCCCGTTAAAGCAGAGATCAGGGGAGACCTTACTGCAGCCCTTCAATATTTGAAGGGGGCCTGAAAGATGGGGACAAACTTTTTAGCAGGGCCTGTAGCAACAGGACAAGGGGTGATGGTTTTAGACTAAAAGAGGAGAGATTCAGACTGGCTGCAAGGAAGAAATCTTTTCTTCCAGCACCAGCAAACCTTTCAAGTGCCAAATTCAGTTCTCATCTAGCTTGTTACGCTCGATGCCAGCTCAGATCTATCACTGACAACCGTGGCTGCAATGCCAAGGGCTCACTGTTGGTGCCAGTCCCTGTTCCAAAGTCACTGCAGTCAGAGGGCACTGGGGACACTTACACAATAGCCCCGTGACCTCACCCACAGCAAGGTACCTACGATGGGCTCTCAGCCACCACCGCCCCGGCCGCGCTGCCAGATGGCGTACCTTTCTGGTGAGCCTGCGCTTGATCTCTCGCTTCTCAGCCTGACGATCAGCTTCATTTTTCGCTGCCAAAAGAAAAGAAAAGGAAAAAAAAAGTCTTTTTTTTTCCTCCTGTAAGCATCACAGGCTTTGCAAACCGCTTTCTAGATGTGAACAAAGGAGAGTATTGAGCTGTATCAGATGATCTACGTTATCTGAAAGCTCACTGTGGCATGTCTGCACTTATTAGAGGCAGAGAACACGGTCCAACTCCCCTTCCTCATCCCCTTCCAAATCCCCTTCCTCACCCAGCACCCCCAGACAGTGGCAATATGGCCCTTTACACACGAGTGAGTCATTCTCTCCAGCCCTCTGTACATTAAAGATTAATGGCCACATTGTCAAAATACATCCAAGCCACTTTCCAGATTGCTCCTCCCTAAAGCTATTACCATTTAAAGTACAGCACAGATAAATATTTTAAATGGAAACTTCCTGAACTGACATTTCCCTTTCCTCAAGATGTTTATTTAAAACTTTTGTAGAGCAAGGTATGGCCAAAAGAAACACCACAGACTGAGCAATGAACTGCTGCTTTTTGGATCATGCAATACAATGTTGTCATGTCTGGACCACAAAGGAAAAGTCCAGCCCAAACAAAAACACCTTGAACAGTCCCTGGTGTGTAACATCAGTCTCTTAACCAGTTCACAGACTTTTCCCTGAGGTGTCAGGCAGGGATGATTTGAATTGTATTGCTTGGTACCACCACTAAGGTCTGATTTGATCTAGAGATGGTTTCTGATTGTAACAAAGTACTGGGAAAAATTAGTGGAACTGCCTTACTACAGCCATATAACCAAAGCACAGTCCTCCATCAATAATTTTCAAGCAGATTCCAGGTACATCTGGACTAAGATGTTAAAGGCAAGTTTATTTTATTCCTTAGGAGCACTAGAGAAGCATTACTCACGCTGAAGGATGTTCCTCTGCTCCAGTTCTTCCGCTGTTGGTCTCTGACTCAGTCTCCTGAAGAAAAGTGTGACAAGTGTGTAATGCTTTATCTGGTCATTCATCAGTAGGGGATGAAGGAGACAACTGTTTGGTTTTAGTGCACTGGAAAGCCCCTGGACACCCCTCATTCACCAGCAGAGACCACTGCTGCCCTGTTTTGTACTCACCTCCACTCAAAACACAGGTTTGGAAAGCGCTACAGCCTCTCAAAAGCTCAGAGGGAACTTCACAGGGAACTCAAGGAGATGGCAGAGCCTGGACTATCAACCACCTAATGCATCAGCACTCAGCCTGTGCCTGTCCACATGTTTATACACCATCCATATTTTACAGCAGTAACATTTCTGTAGTCCTTGAGATCTTCCCCTCACACTCCATTTAACATCTGGAAACAGGGGCTTGTCAGGGGATATTGCTCAACTCCAGGAGGAACTTCCAACTTTTATAACCAAGGAGAGGGAAAAGCAACACTGAGCCTCCCAGCCCTGATCCAGCAGCAGTGCCCAACCATTCATCATATTCCAACCCAAACTGCTCAGACAAAGCACAGCTTTGTCCAGTCCCACCCCTCACACTGTACCAACGTTACCCCCTCCCTCTCCATTCTCCGTACCTGATCAGTGTCGTCCCAATCTGGTGCCGAATTTCATTCCACTCCTCCTTGCTCTTCCGAGGGAAGACAATCTTCTCCTCCTGTGGTGTGGTTGTATTCCCCAGCTTTATAGCTAGAGTGTCTTTCCTCTTCACTTTGTTTGCCAGCGTGCCTGTGGGGAGGAAGAGCAGCGGGATGGGACTGCAAACTGCAGCGCCTGAGCACAGCGATATCAGCCACACGCACCCAGCAATTGTGCTCTCCCCTGGGGTTTGCTTTCCAGCACTACAGCTCCCAAACTAGCCAGAGCTCCTCACCAGAGCTCCTCACCACAGCCAGCATTCCTGTGTGATGCCCACACGCTCACCTAATGCCGTCCCACCCCTTTGCAAGCTATGGCAGGAGCCATCTGCAGTGGGAGAAGGTGCATCTCAGCAGATGAGCATAGAGGTTTGGCTGTACAGCCTTTGCAAAAGTGAGGAAGAGGATGTGTGGTACATCACAAAGCCAAGAACCAGCTACTTCAAAGCACTGTGTGAACTAGCTATTCGATCCAGATCTCAGCACAGCCAGGCACGAGTTCAGCAGAGGAAAAGCAGCCAGCTGCAATGTCAAAGCCTTACTGTTATGGCTTTCATCTTCTTCCTCATCCTCATCGTCTTTGTACAGGATGGGCCCCTCCGAGTCAGAGTCACTCATCCCTTCCTCTCCTTCCTGCTCCTCTGGCAAGACCTGGGGTACCAGTTTGGGGATGACTGTGACAGATGGCACATCTCCAATATACACACGAGGGCCCAAATGCTGCTCCTCTTCCTGGTCATCTTCTTCCTCTTCCTCATCATCTGGACTAACGAGAAGCACACTATTACATCTCTCAACACATGTCACAGGGGTTGGACAACGCCCCTGAGATCAACACCTTGTTAGGGCAGGTCTGTGGGGAGCCCAGGAACCAGAGATGCAAGAGCAACCCCACAATCCTGCATTGTCCCCCTCTCTCCAAAGCACAGTGAGCTCTGGCAGAGGAAATACCAGAGGCAGGTTCTTCACAGAACCAAAGAGCCCTCTCACCCCCCTACTCTGGCATTTTCAGGTTCAACTCTGTTATAATACAAGATGGTCCTTTTCCCCACTTCTGTTTTGTCAAATGAAAGGCTAAGGAAGGCCACAAATGGAGGAAATCCAGGACCTTGTTTTGTCTTGGTGCAATTAAAGACAGGCCGGGATTCCTGGCATCCGCCTGTGTTTGTAGCCTGGAACCCATTTTCCTTTGTGAGTAATGAAATCCCAGCACCAGGGTTAATTTCATCGAGAAGATGCACTGCTCCCTAAGAGCCTGAAACACAGATTCAGCCAACAGGGAGTGAAGACACCAGCCCTGCCCACCGCCCTCCTCACCCTCACAGCCTCCCAGAAACAGGGGGCACATCACCAGGTCAGAGCCCAGCGTGACCTGCAGCACTGCCAGGTGTCACCACACACACACACAGGCAGGAGGTACTCACACTTTCAGCATCTCAATGGTGACAGGCAGGGACCTTGTCCTGCCCAAGGTGCCACTGTCTTCTCCAAAGCCATCGTTCTCAAAAAGCAAGGAGTGAGCCCGGTGAGAGCCCTCGGCAGGGGGGGTGACAGGCAGAGGACTGGCCAGAGCCTGCTGGATCCGGATGTGCAATGGGATTTGGGGCAGGCGAGGCAGCGCGTGATGGTCACCAAACCCTTGCTCTGCCGTCCTCTTCGACACTTCTGAGGACCTGAAGTCTTCAAGAAGAGGAGGAGAAGTCTCTTTGGGTAGGTCCAGGGAACGTGGAGGGTCTAAAACAGGGTTGGAAGCAGGCAAGGGCATGCGTGGGGGCTCGGGGGGTGTGTGCGTGGGCAGCGGCGGCGAGGGCGGGGGTGCGGGGTACGCCGAGGTCCCGTGCAGCGGTATCAGCATGGGGCGGTTAGCTGTCACTGTCCTGTCGCTGGGGGGCTTGCAAGTCACAGCTGCCTCTGATGTGTGGTTAGGCAGGAGGCCTCTCTTCGGTGGGAGAGGAGGGGAAGGCTTGGACAATCCTGTAGCACTGTTCATTGCTTGAGAAAGTTCAGCTGGAAATTAAAAAAAACCACAAAAGTCATTATATTTAACAAGGCATTTTCCAGATACCAGCGTGGAATAACCATGGCAAAGCACACAAGAGCCTCAGACCAAGCAATCTCATCTGCTTGCTGCTAGAACACGCTGCCAGAAGTAACCAGGTTGCAAACCTGTAGTTTGTCCTTCCTGCAGCAAAGGTAAGGCTTGGAAGCACAGCCAGAAACAAGCAGGCTGGGAGAGAGAGATCTGTGCATCCTGCTGCTCTGAGAGACAGACACAGCACCAGCCCTCAAGTGACAGCAGATGGAGCTCACCCAGCCCAGCACCCTGCCTCAGCCAGGGAATGCAGGTATGCAGAGCACTTTATGGCTATATTTACAGCATCACTTTGCAAAGGAATCCGAGACATCCAGGACACTCCAGCCTCCAGTTGTGTTAATGATCCCTTTGCTCAAAGGCAAAAGCCAGAAGTGCAAGAAGCAACGTGCTCTCCCCTTTCCATTCATCAGCCAGACCAGGCCCAAGAACACCTTGCTGCCAGCAGCTCCTGCTTGTTTGAGGATGAGGTTCTGCTCTAACCCCTCTGCTCCTCAAGCCCCATCTAAGCTTCTCCACAACTACAAAATAAACAGCAAAACTTGCAAAAATAATTAAAGAGCCTTGAGTCTACACAGAGTTTGTCCACTGTGTGATGGAGGAGAGAGGGAGGAACGGGGACCATGTCATCTCATGGCAAATACCCACAGCAGGCAACCTCAGGTTCCTAGAACACCCCTGGGCTCCTAGGGAAGAGGCTGCACCAGTGAAGACAGCTCTTGCTGTCAGAGTTTGTAACCTTTAACATTCACGTATCAGTGGCTGCTTGGGCTTGGGAAGGCTTTGCCCACCTGCCTGCAGAGGATCAGATGTACTGTGGTGTTTCAGCTGGAGCGGGTGACGGTCACACAGGGGTGACCCCATCTGGGAGGAATCCACAGAACCAGACACCACAAGAGGGTGCTGCAAGCGGGGAGGTTTCACTGAGATAAGGCCATAACTGGAGAGAGGTGGGTGCATTTTTGGGATGTTTAGCATTTTCAGACTTTCCCCTTGTAGATTAAGGGCCAGATTGTGCAAAACACCGAGTGCCCTCAGCTCCCATCAGCTTCAGCCCAGAGGAACTCCAGTATCTCCTCAGCAGTGCTTGAAGCTTGGCAGGACCAGGCTTGAGTCACCTTTGGGTAATGACAGACAGATTTTGAAAGGGACCAAGTAGGTGGCAGAAGGGAGAGGAGACAGAAAAGGGCTGGGTGTTGCTCAGAACATCATCCCGAGCCAACCTGGCTCCTTTCAGTGCGATAAACCCACTGCACCGACTGCCACCACCTCTTGTGACGTGCCACCACGGCCAGACCCCGTGCTCTAGGACAGGCTACAGTAACTGTGGCTCCCAAAACCTGCCAGTGGCACCAGCCCTGCCACCAAGCTCCCAGCCAGTGGCACAGCACCGTTTGCTGATGCTGATTAAACTCCCACTCCCCAAAAGTGTTTTTTTAGCCTTATTTTCTGCTGCTGCATCAGACACCAGAACTGCTCAGGAGAATAAACAGAAGGGAACATCTTCAGAAGGAAACAAAGGGACATCCACAGTCCTCCCCTGCCTTAGGTTACAACAATAGCACAACAGCACACACATGCCCGAGTCAGAGCATGGATCAAAGCCCAGTGGAGGGCTCATGAAGCCAATTCCACTGCTGCTGTTTATCCACAGCAACAAAACAAGGTTTGCACAGCACCGACCCTACACATGCTGCAGGTACAGCCAGACACATGGTCCTGCAGAGCTGCAAATCCTCTCTGCATCTGTGTTCTCATTCAGGAGAGAAAAGAGGAGCTGGCTGCTCTCCCCTCCTCCTCTCCACACCCCTGTAGCTGCAGGTGCACTGAGCCCAGCCCTGTATTGTTGAGCAGAGAGCAGGCTGGATCTGAACATATGTTGGATAAACTGTTGTTTTCAGCCACTGTTTTTTTTTGTTCCACAAGTACCTCCTGCAATTAGCACTGGGGCATTTCAAATACCATCTGTGATGTGTGCAAGCAGCTTAAGGAAAACAAGAAAGTATTTCATGGAGTGCTCAGGAATGGTCAGACTAATCAAGCTGGTCTGGCATACAGAGTGTTTAATACCATATCAAGGTCGCTTGCAAAACCTGCTAGAGCAAGGAGAAGCCCCAAGCAGGAGTGATGCAGTCTGTACTGACAGCAGTGGCTCAGGCTCCTTCAGATGGTGACCTGCACACAGCCTAAGCTTCTACCACTGCCTCCCAAACCACACCTGGGAATGCCTCCAGTTTCTGTGGTAACAGCCCAGACCTGATTGATCTTCCCAGGAACCTCCCTCCTGATCTGTACTAACCTCTGCTAATCCAACCCAAAGCTTAGCAAGTGGTCTGTGAAAGATGAACAGGCATTGACTGGATGGAAGTTGTCTCATTTACTCCAGCAATGCTGTGTCTTTAAAACCTCTAAAATTCCTAAAGAGAGCAGGGGCTCATTCAGCTTTAAAAAAACCCTCCCCAGATCTTCTGCTGAGAAAAGTTAGAGATAAAGACACCTCATTCTTTAAGTGGCAAGATTCAGTTCAAATTACAGATGAGCTAAAATATTCCTGGGACAAGATTTAAGGACAAGAATAAAGCAGCAATACCCTGGCCACAGACCTTGGAGAAGGTGCCTGAGTATAACCAGGGAAGTCTGAATGATCCCTGCCAGCTCCTGGCCCCTCTTCCACCAAGTGGAAACCACAGGGCCCAGCAGCCACAGCCATAAATTGTTTGGTGTGATGTGGAGTTTTTTTGGGGGGGTTTGCTTTTTGCAAAGACCAGCTGAAAGAATCCATTCTCACTGACCACAGTCTCACAAAGCAAAACTCTCACAGACCATCCACCAATCCCAGCTGTCCCCAGCTGAATCCCAGCCCTCAGCAAAGCACACACATGCTAAGAGAATGTCTCATGGTTGACAGAGAAACACCTTCCCCTCTCCTTGCATCACCCCCACTCCTGCCAAAAGCAGGCAGGGACTCCCTCCTGCAGGTACCTGTTGGACACGTGTCCACCTAACAGATTGGATGGCTTATGGCAGAAGACTCCAGTAATTACATTGCTCCCAGCACACATATGCCCTGGCTAAACACTCACAGATCTTCTGAGCCCCCACTGGAGTGTGTTCAGGGAAGATGGACAGACATTCATCACGATACAACATGTCACACAGCACTGCCTGGATTGGAAAAGCCCTTTCAGATCATCGAGTCCAACCATGAACCCAACACTGACCAGTCCCCACTGACCCATGTCCCTCAGCACTGTGTCTACACGACTCTTCAATCCCTCCAGGGATGGGGACTCCACCACTGCCCTGGGCAACCCCTTCCAATGCCTCAGAACCCTTTCAGCAAAGAAATTCTTCCTCACAACCCATCTCAACTGCCCTGGGCACAACTTGGGGCCATTTCCTCTTGTTCATTACTAAAACCTGCCCTTACGAAGGGAGGAGACCCTCAGAGCAAGGGCTCCAGAACCTCTCAGGGTACAAACAGCAGTTCACAGAGGCACTCACCTATCACTGAGTTGCTGTTTCTGTTGACAGGTTTGGGAGGAGGGACAGGAGGCTGTTTGGCAGGAGCTGTGCTGGTTGTACTCGTGGGAGCAGTAGTGTTGGCACTGGCAAGAGCAGGGGGCAGAGTCCTGGGGGCTGGGGAAGGGGCAGCTGTGGAATTGACTGTCTTTGCCACAACAGGGGCTGTGGTGGAGGGTGCAGTTTTTGCAGTGCTGCTGGCAGGTGCTGGATCCTTCACCTGCACTTCATTTGCCTCCTGGGAAGTGGAGGGAGGCCTTTTTGGAGGAAGCAGAGGCTGTCTGGGAACATACAGCTCCTGAGATGGTTCCAGTTCAGGCCCAGAGTGGCTGCTGGAGGAGCCTGTGAAGTGAGACAGCTCAGTTTAAGAAACTGGAGGGCCCAAAGAGGGGTGGGAAGAATCAGATGAGAATTCAAAACTGGTCCTGGGAGAATCCCAAGCAACTCATTTTGCACACATCTGGTTTCTTACCCTGCCTCTTCTTTGGTTCCTCAGCTGGAACAGGCTTCTTAAGGTTGGATGGCTTTGTGGCCTCTTCCTCCTGGCTGGCCAGGTTACAAACCCCAGGACCACCAATTGGGACTGTGTGGCCATTCTTCAGTGCAGGTGGGTTCAGCTTGTCTGGTTCTTCACCATCTGCAAGAGGATGGGGAGGGGAGAGAAGCAAAGAGAAAACACTCAGAAAGCATGAAATGGAGACATGGTTGAGCTGACTGAACTGCCATCAATTCACACCAACTTCTCCTGACTGAACTGCCATCAATTCACACCAACTTCTCCTGACTGAACTGCCATCAAGTCACACCAACTTCTCCTGACTGAACTGCCATCAAGTCACACCAACTTCTCTGTCTTCTGAAACAGCTGGTCTTCAGTCTACCTTCTGCAGAGGAGAGCACAGCAACACCATCTAGCTGAAGCTGACAGCCCTTGGTTTCATTATCATCAAGCAAAACACTACAGCTCTGTATCCCAGCAGGTACTTTTCCTCTTCAACAGCCTCTTCATCTACCACCTTGTTTGGAAAGAAGGCTACTGCCTTTGAGACTGGTCTGCCCAATGCTGTGCCACAGCCCAAGGAACCTGCAATCACAGTTAAAAACCTCCAGCAGCTCTGTATCTCCACATCCTGACAGAACATTCACTAATTCTGTACTGTATAACAAATTCCAACACTAACCAGGTAATCTACTGGATATGCAAGAACAGATTTTGATGAAGTCTTTAAATTAATTGAAGCACCTCTATTTCCCTTCTATTTCAACCCTGAATTTGACACAAAGGTCACTGTTCTACCTAAAACATCCCACAGCAAGGGGTACTTCCTCACTTTGCCTTTGCTTTAGTCAGATGTAATGATACATCTCCAGAATCCAATGTAGCTCACCTTTATTATTTCTGTTTTTACAGGTGGAGTTTCTCAAGTGTTAAGAAAGTTCTCTTTTGGAAATAAAAACTCATCCTCTTTTCAGCCCATGCTTTTGAGAGCACTTAAAGCCCAAGTTCACAATGAGGAAACACTCAACCACTGCCTCTGTAATTGCCCTGACAGGACAAACTCTTCATAATATTATCCCCAAAAATCAGCATCCAGCCTAGTGGGGCACTGCCCATTTTGAGTGCTTTCTGACTCAAGGAAACTTAACAGATACATCACCAATTTGACTAAAAATGCCCATTTTCAACCTGCTGTCTCTCAAGCAATTGCCCTGTGTGGCACCATGGGTCCCCCAGGTGTCAGCCCCCAGGTGTCAGCCCCCAGTACGCTCTGCTGCTCTGATTTTTGATGATTTATTCCACTGCCCTCTTCACCTCTCCTCTCCCCACCAAGGTGTCACCTCCCCCTTCTCTGACCTGGTGTTACTCAGGAGCTGAAAGCAAAGATGACAAGAAGGCAGAAGCTCCCATGGCTTTTTTTCCCCCCCCCATGTAAAAATAGTCTCATGTCCTGAGAGGAGACGGGGATTGTGCTGCCTCACCTTCTCAGCTGCCCTTCCTTGAAACACAGGAAGTCCAGACAGCAACAGGAGGGAGTTTCCTCTCCAGCCAAGGCTGAAACTCAATGTGATGAGCCAGAGCTTTTTATAGCAGCACTTGCCTCTGGCTAGGTGATGTTTTCAGCATGGGGGACAGAACAGTATGATCTAGCTTCCTCACCACTCAAACCTGGCATGCCCTTCTCTGGCAGGGAGCTGCAGCAGCACAGAACGCTCCTGATGGCCTTCTCACACCACCTCAACTCCTGACTCGGTTCCAGTGACCTCCTTCAAGGTCAAGACAGCCCAACGCTATCTCCTTCCCTTACTGTGAGCCCAGCACAACCTGCTGAGCGCCAGCCCAGGGAGCAGCAGGGCCTCTTCTCCCAGCTGCACCGCTTTGAAAGCTTCCACCATACCTCTCCCTACCACCCCACTCCAAGGGTTCCCAGCATTTTTGCCTCCCTAAGAACTTGCCTACGAAAATGAACTGACCTTGTAAGAGCAGGTTTTCAACTTGCAAGCAAATACAGCCACCTCCCACCACCGTCTTGTGACTGCCCAGGTGCCTTAAACTCGTACAAGGGATTAAGATAACACACTTCCTAATCCAACCCTCCTGACAATCCCCACTGCTCCCTCACACCTTGGGTCTGCACTTTGTCCAGATTACAGCCACCTTCTGTTTCTTAAGCCACATCAGATGACTCCAAGCAGAAAACAATTCCATCTCTTAGCCACGTTTCTGTTCTACCCTTACAGTTTGGAAGATCTCTCCTCTGTCACCTCTAGTTGGAAGTTTGTTACCCAAAGCCTTTGATCTCTCTTCCACAGTTTCATCCCATGACCTCATACACTTCTGTACCCCAGTGAACCCCTCCTCCAGCCCAACACTTACACCCTTGGGTAGCTGTAGGTGGTTTTCATGACAGTGTAGCTGCAAACAACTGCGTTGAGACTTTTCCTCTCAGTTTTGCTTTCAGTGGTTTGGTCTGAAACCCACTTTCTCACTTCCACTTTTCCACTCCACATCTTTCTTAGAAGAACCCTGAAATTTGCATGAGGTTAAGGCTGCCTCTGCAGTACACCTCCTGAGGTCCAATTCTACATTGCTCCAAGCCAAAGACCACGCTGCCATCCAGACAGGTGGGCTGCTCTCCCACCACATGTTCCTGCCCCCTTCCTTCTACCAACATCACCCATCACACAGCCAGGCGACCAGATGGTGAACTGATCTGGCTGAGAAGTTATTTTGGCAGGATGGTCCCAACTCAGAGACATCAGGGATGACAGAAAAGGGGACAAGACTTCTTTGAGAGCAGCACAAGCTTCAGTAAGCTTAACTGTGATTCAACTATGACACCATACCATGAAAAGCAACTCTTTGAGGAAATGCTCCTACCCAGGCAGCTCCAAAGTCATCAATTGGTTTCTTTTTCCAAGCCTAAGCCTTCAGACCTGAGCTCTGAGGCCAGCTGCCCTCCTGCAGTGGCTAGGGAGCAGTCTGGAGCGTGATCAGAACAAGCCAGAGATGGTGAGTGCAAGTGTGATGGAGAAGCTCAGCAGGACAAGACAAGGTGGTTGGAGCAGGACACGTACGAGAGGGACAGGATAGGAAGTGACACAGAGGACAGCCCTTCCCTCCCTGCTGGCAGCACACAGGGAGATGGCTAAGACAGGAGTTGTGCTTTCTGAGCAACATCTTCCTAACTGAAGAGGCTGCTGCCTTTGCCATGTGCAGAATGTCAGGTGAGAGAGCGCATCTGAAAGGGGCAGGACAGACAGGAACCACACGAGCAAAGAGCCCTTCAATTTGTCTCCCAAAACCAAATGGCTGCAAGAGAGGTTTGGCCAGAGGAAGATCAGCTACACAGAACACAGAGAAGAGGAGAAGTTCATTTGCAGACTCACCCTGCTCAGGGTCTTCCAACAGAACCCCTCTTTTTACCAGCTCCTCTCTTGGCTTTCGCATTGAAATCTTTCGTTCCAAAACTGACATTAAATTGAAAAAAAAAAAAAAAGTACTCAGCAAACAGGGTAAGCTAGAAATTCAAGTTGGTTTTTTTTTTAAGATATCCTCTGAAGGAAATAAAAAGGCTTCAAATTTCACTGTTTTTGCACGGATTAGGAGGAGGGACTGCACGTTCAGGCCTGCACTTCACACTAGATCGGTGATCATGGAGCAAACCCTCCCTCCCCACAGCTGCTTAGGGAGGTTCCTTGCAAGAAAGGAATTTGTTTGTCTGAAACCACTGCTCCACAGCGAGGTGTTTCTGGAGAGATTGCAGGTGCCAGCCCATCACCAAAGCCACATTTTGGTTCTTACACACGTGGGCACTCAGGCTAGTGACAGCAAGCCCTTCTCACTAGCCAGATGGCTAATGGCAGGTTTCCCAAGTGGAGGAAGGACTCCCACCCAGCCCCTCATTACTCTACCTTCTGATGTCTCCTTAAATTTGTCACTGCTTTTCTTTTTCCTCCACTTCCAGGGTTTGAAGATCTTGCCAAAACTTGAAAACTTGCTTTTCCTCTTTGTAGGAGGTGTGGTGTCACCCGATTCTAAAACATCTACCACCCCCATGCTGGCATCAGTTGGGGGGTGATCCACCTCTTCAGCTGCACAGAAAAGAATGAAGAAGTTAACTTTGTGTTGCAGGTAAGAGCTGCCATCTCCCACCAGCCTGCCCCTTGCACACTGGGAAACAGTGAGGCCCATTCATGCAGAGAAGGCAGCAAGACTCCATGCCATCACGGAACCCATCAGCATTTCACATGAGCTTGGGCAGACAAGAGTGGGGTTTCCAATGTTAACAGTGCAAAGGGGAACTGATAAGAGGTTCTCTAACAAAACAAGGATTAGTTTCAATTTGCAATGTCCCAGCTTCACCCAAAGAACATTAATCCCCTTTGCTGCAGTTCCTCATCTTCAGTTGGAAGCAACTGTGGTGCTAGACACAAGTAATGACACCAACACAAATATCTTCCAGACTGCAGAGCTGACTTTCATGACTGTCTACACACACTGGAACTCCCAGAGCCATGACAACAGCTGGCTGTGCTAGAACTTAGCCTCTCTGATTTCTTCCCCTCCATGAAAAAGACCAGCAAAGCTGGCCAAGAGCAACAACTACACAGGAAAGCAACACAATACAGGCCTGGGCTCCACCTACTGCACTCCAAGTCTCTAGAGAACAACTCAAGAAGGACACAGAGGTGGGAAGCGACACACACACAAAAAACCCAACCCTCCAACTCACTGCAACAACAAAAAAGCTCATAAAGAAACAACTTGTGAAGCAAAACCAGAGCATGAAATGCTGTGCTGGTGACTGTCAGTTCTGGCTTCCCTGATGTTGCTGTTTCCTGGGTATTTGCTGAAGCATAAGGGAACGTTTACACCCAGCAGAACCTCGCAATGCCTGCGAGAAAAAATAATCCTAATAATCAGAGCGCACGCAACCTAAGTGAAGCCAGCTGGTGGCTTCTTTACAGACCAAGAACCCCTTGGTTTCAGCACTGTCACAGGCAGGAGCACCCAAGCTGGGTGACAGAACTCTGTGAAAACACACAACATCCAGCCCAGAGCCTTGGGATATCCCACAGCCCCACACCCCCGTCCTGCCAAACACCAGCCGAGCCGCCGCGCTCCACATCGCACTGTGTGTCTTATTTCTTGTTTCTTGAGCCTCTTAAGTCAAATGTGCTGGAGTTTGCAAGTCTTCTGAGGTCAAAAAAAAAACCAAACAACATTTTAGTTGACTTCAGACAAGCCTGTATAACGTGCCTGCAGAAAAGACAATACCCTGTAGGCCACGTGGAAAGTTCAGCCAAGAATCCCATCTCCTGAGGCAAAAAGACTGGGAAAGGAATTTTAGGAGAAAGGTATTTTGCACATAGGACAAAGAGCTAATAATGGATGTGCTATATCCTACAAATATCCACCAAGGGTACAGACCCAGATGTGAAAAAGCAGATTCTTGTCAACATGGGGAAGAACAGATTCAGCTCAGGGGGGGAAAAGGGAAAAACAAAAAAAAAAGGGAGATATTACAGGAAAAAATAAGTTGTTTGGCAGAGCTCTACCTGCAACCCTGCAGTGCTTCCTAGAGGGAGATTTCAGACCCCAGGAAGCATTGAGCACAGGGATCCCAGCCACGGGCTCCTGAGCAGCTTCAGGCTGGACAGGCTGGGGACAGACTGTCACTGCGGGACAGACAGACCCCAAATGTTCAGTCTGAGCATAAATTAAATGGAAGATGAGTGAATAATAGGGAAGAGAAGAGCAGCAGAGACCATGCTAGCAGCACAAGGGAAACCAGAGAGTATTTCAAGTAGGAGGATCTAGATCCCATGTGAGCAGTGCAGGATTTAACCAAGTGACAGAGGAAGGTGAAAGCCAGCCCAGGACTCGGCTTACCGAGAGGCTGGCGTGGCAAGGAAGTGCCACTGTGCTAGCCAGCAGGAAAAAAGGCTTTCAACAGTTAACTGTGGCCATTTCAGATTTTACCTTATATGCCTGAGCCTTCCAGCTCTGTACAAGTTTCTCTCCCCTCACACAGATTTCACACAGTGATGGTCGCTGGGGTTTTTCTGGTTTTCTGTATTTTTTATAAATCAGTCCCCTAACAGAAAGTTCATTCAGAACTGAAGAAAACTTGATGTCAGGAAACGTTTATTTGAAAAAGCAAGATCAATTCAGCATCTGAGCTGCTTCTTCAAAAGAAATCTGTCTTCATAACAGGAGAGAAATTGGGTGGAAAGCAACATCCAAGGTGTCAGCACAGATCTGTGATTTTCTGCTGGGAGGGAGGGTGAGTGGGAGGAAATGAGGACATTAAAAAAAAAAAAGGCATTTCAAGCTCCCAGAAACTCAGGATGAATTGTCTGCATGTTTAGAGGCACTTTCTCCAGAGATGAGAACATCAGCCCTGGAGTTGTACATGTCATTTTAAGAAGCAGTATTCACTTTGTTCAATGGAGCGCCCTGAAGTTCACCAGGCAGGCGCGGCCGCCCGTGGGCATGAGCTGGGGACTGAATCTGGATCTCCAATGCCACACAAAGGCACTTCCCTCACCTCTCCAAGGAGCAGTGACAGTGCTGAAGGCAGTCACACCGAGCTCATTTCACATACCTCATCCCTTCCCTGAATTGCTCTTTGGAATGTAACTCCTGTGTCTGCCACCCGAGGTGTCAGAGTGCTGCACTAAGCAAAAGAAGTTATTAAAAGAAAACTCAACCATCAGGTCCAAGGATTAATGAACAGAGACCTCAGCAAGCTGTGATGTCTCCATTTCCAATTAGAAGGAGAAGGACAAGCATTCCCCTGCCAGAGTCACCTGGGAGCAGCTTAGGGAGGGTCAGGGGACATGAAAGGATGAGCTGGAACTGCAGGAGACACTCGATATCCCCAAAGCAGGAGCAGCTAAAAGCAGGGAGGGTGGGGGAAAGCCCACATGTGAATTTTACTCCAGGTGGAAGAACCTCTCTCAGCAGCTTCTACAGCCCAGGTCTGGCTGTCAAATCAAATACCATCTCGGGGTGGAGTTTCACACCAGGTGCCTGACTGCCACTAATTGCAATCAGGCAGGTTAATACCAAAGCTGGGTTTCACAATGACATTCAGCATGGAATCACTCAGCTCTTGCTCCTCTGCCATGCTGCTCCACCAGCCAGGCTATCAGCTGCTGGGAGGCTTGTGTGGTGCATCAGGTCTTCTCTAACATTAAACCACTCAGTTTTGCTGGTTTATCATCAGTTCTGTGTCTAAAAACAGCCAGGCAGGAGGGGGAGAGAGGCACACCATGTACCTCCCCTAGCATAAACCCACAGTCCAAACCATTTTCTTTTGCTCTGTGCAGAATAAAACTCAATACCAGTTCCTAAACACTGTGAACATCCTGAGACCATGGAAATATTGATGCCACAAAAGTAATTTCCCTCCCTGCTACAAAATTCATTCATTCTGCCCAGTTGTGCAGCACAGGAGAGCTTCTCATGCCTCCTCCACACCACTCTTCCTTTTACCCTCCATAATTACCACCTGGACACAGACATGTAGAACAGTCTGTTGTGATGCAATTATGAATTACATTTACTGCTAATTAGTGGGTGGATCAGCAGCTGGAGGTGTGCTTTACTGATCTGGATTTTAAAATAACCTCATTGTTCAGTGATCCTTCACATTAGATAGTGCTCAAACTCCCTCAGAAAAGGACCTCCCCTTCCATTCACAGCTCATTTCCAGCTCAAATCTCCATGAAATGGTGCAGAGAGGACAATTCTTGCTCAGACAAGGTGGATTTACTGTGCCTCCTCTTTGCTCTGCTCTACAAGGTACAGGAGGGTCCCTAAGCTGCTTTGCAATGCAAGGCAGAAGCCCCTCCTTATCTGACACATGGTCTGGGAAACTCCTAAGGAACCACAGCACAGTGCTTGTGGAAAGAAATGTGGCAAAAAAAGATGAACTGGGCTCTAAGGGAAGGGTGAGAAGCATCAGGAAGCTGCTGCCCTTGTCCAACCTGGCTCATCACCACAACTGTTTACTCACAGGACAAGTTTGTGTCCAAGAGATCACCCTCACACCTTCTCCATCACTTCTCCAGGCTGGAAAAACCATATTAAATTTATGAAAAAGTTTAAATGAGGTCATGCAGGTGAACCCCGTGGAGTCCTCATTAGGAGATCAAAAGTTTCCCAATAAGCAGGTCCCCAATGTGCCCCCACACGAAAGCACGACCTTGTTTAGCCTTTCTGCAAGAACTACATGAAGTGCCCACTACAGAAAGTGACCCTGAAGCAGGGAGAGCCCCACAGAGCCCACCCAGACACCAGCACGCCAAGCCTGACATAATGACCTGCAACAGAGCCCTGGTTGAGAAGAACAGCAGAAGAAAACATCTACTGCCACTTCTGCACATTGCCCCAGGCAAGTGTGGGTGCTTCTTCTGGAGAAGGGGGCCTGGAGCACTCAGCCTTCCTGAGAAGGGGGCCTGGAGCACCCAGCCTTCCTGAGAAGGGGGCCTGGAGCACCCAGCCTTCCTGAGAAGGGGGCCTGGAGCACCCAGCCTTGCTGAGAAGGGGGCCTGGAGCACCCAGCCTGCCATGCCTTGGACAGACCCAGGACCCAGCTGGTCTGGGGAAGGAGTTGTACCTTGGCTGCTATCTCCCAGCTTCCCAACCAAAGCCTGCTGCCACTGCAGATCTTCTCTCTTGAACACTGAACATGTCCTGATTCTGTTCCACCAAAACAAGCAGGTGAATCTGAGCTGTTTAAACAGCAGATTTGTGTTAACCCAAAATGTTTAGACTGAAATATTCTAGGGAAACGTCACAAAATTGGCACTGCTGGAGACACAAGAAGGCAGAAAGCTCCAGCAGTGCCAAGCAACCAGGGATGCAATTCTCCACCAGTATGCCTGGCCAGCTGGTCTTCCAATCCCTCCCCCTGCAGACTGCTACACACATTTACACTCCAGTCTTGCTGTTAAAATGGAGGCAGAAAAAAAAGCTCTTCCCCCACTGCACCTTGTGTTAGGTGCAAACTGTTGTGCAAGACCATGGGTGGTGTTGATGGTTTCCTCCAGAGAAGAGAAACCACTTCAGCAGGAGAAGCTGGAGACTCCCAGTTGGTCTCCAAGCTCATCACACAGTCAGCAAGTGGCTGTGGTGCTCCATGTGTCATCTGCTCCCAAAGCTTCTGGCAGGCTTGGGGCAGTTGTTCCTATTAAAGATGGTCACACTTTCACTTCTACCACTGCTCTCAATGGGTCACAGCAGCAGGGACAGGATCTGTGAGGTCAATTAAAAACACCACACGTGTTCACACCATGGCCATGCAGATGGGACACTCACAACAGCAAGCAGCTATCTAGCTGACCTTTAGGAAATACCAACATAGAAATGTAATGGTTTAATGGTCACACTGTGGGGTTTGAGGGAGGAAAAAGTCATCACATGAGCAAATACAGTTAACCCTCATCTTCAGAGATCGAGCTCCAGAATACCTTTTTGTCCAGCCAATGCACTACCAGCCTAGGAAAAAGCACAGCAGGGAATTCAGGTACTGAGAGAAAGAAACAAAACCTATTTATTTCATTAAGGATCATCTCTCCCAGGGACGATATCTGCAACAGTCCATGAGATAGCAGCACTTCTGATGCACAGGATTTAAAAAGAAATAAAAATTAAAACCAAGCAATGACCTAGTGTGTAGATCATTGCAGAATTAGTCCTGGGGAATTTTTAAACCATTTTAACTCAGGCCACACACCATCAAAAGGCAGCATGGCAATGGAGAAGTTTTATTCTGTTTGGCACACTATTACATAAGCTAAAAAAAAAAATCACTTCAAGATCCAAGCTGGAGACCCTAGCCAAGCAAGGCTGAAGGCTGTGAAGAAATCAAAGAATTGCATCCCAGCTGCTGGCAATTCCTGTTATATTCCTACCTGCCTGGGAGGGAAACTACTGATTTCCAGTGGTCATGAAGAAAATGGCACAATCCTTTAAGGATGAAGGGTCAGCGAGCCCCAGACTGAAGCTGTTAGGAAAAGACTGAGAACGTGGAACGTGCTGCTTTTCTCCCTGAAATATCTCTGCAGGCATCCAAGAGGTGGTGGAGCAGACTTTGACTCCAAAAGAAGATGTATCTGACCACTGCCTGCACTACAACAGGCTCTTTGCCCCAGAACTGTTAAATTCTGTCTTCATTCAGAGACATCCTCACAAAGGAAACAAGAACCCATCAGTATTTTGCTTTGCATCAGGACTTGCATAGCGTGCAAACCATGAGCTTGAGCCAGATTCCTTCCCTCTGCCAACCACAGCTCACCCAGAACCTGATCCATCTCTTACCCTAGTAGTTACTACAGGATTTCCACAAATCCCAGGAGTTTCTGTTCACAAGGAGCTCACCAGGCGCTTCTGTCTCATGGTCGTAGCCTCAAGGCTCACATCCAGACAGAACCGCAGCAGCGAGGCTGTGCTACAGCAAAAGGCAGAGCAAATGCTTAGCTGAGAGCTAAAAAGCACTCAGACAAATGAGACACTTCAGATGCCACACAGCAACTCCCAACACTTCTGCTTAACCACCTTTATTTCCCTAAGTTACACACACACCCCTGAAGCTTTGCGATCACAAAAGGCTGCAGCAGGCTGAGAACGTGGCTGCTCATCACACACCTCCCGTCACCGTCCCTGTTTGATGGCACAGCCTGGATCTAAAGGGACCAACAGCCTCACACCACCGAGCCTGAGCAGGATCCTGGCTGGCTCACGCCGTGGGACTGCAACAAACCCTCCCGTTGCCAAAACAGAGTTGATGCACAGGCTGGAGAATAATTCCCCTCCCTGCTCTTCAAGCTTTGTTGTGCTGGGCAGAGCAGTTAAGAATCCAAAAAAGCTTTCAAGCAAACAGCTACAACTCAAAAAGCAAACAAAGACTCCTAAAAGGAAATGCTGTTAAGGTTAAAGTTAGCAAAAAAACCCCCCCATTTACTTGAGGTAAATGTTTCCAGCTTCCTATAACAGCTTTAAAAACTTCATGTGCATTTCCTGAATGGTCCAGGGAAGATGTGAATCCTGACCCTAAAGCAATAAAAGACTGTGGTCACAAAACAGCCTCAAATAGTCCCAGCCCTCAGCTTCCCTGGCTTTTGTAGGTTTCTAAGCACCATAATCTTCACAAGACTTCTCAAGAGCATCCTGCCACAGTTCATGTAAGAACCATCTCTTCAAGTTCACCATTTATTCAGTAGGAACTATTCAAGCTGTGCCATGAAAAAAAAGACTTCAGAGAACAAATGACCAGTTGAGGAAACACCAGGTCTGCTGGCCCCTGGTCTCCAGCAAAGGACAATGTCATTACACCAAGTGAGCTTGTTCCCTTGAAAATGATCATCATCTCTGGTGCTTGATGAGAGAAAGAGCCCAAGATTGAACAGGTTGGCTTCTAACAGCTCAGAAATCCAAGGAGAAGATGCAGTTAGTCTCCATCAACAGCAGGAAGACGACTCAAGTTTTACTTCCACTCTCTCAATATCACTTATTTTTAGCAGCTCTTGAACAAGACTAGCTGGAGTGAACTGGGGGTGGGAAAGAGAGAATCACTGATTTAACCTGAGCCCTAAAAATACCGAGCCCTAAAAATCACTGGTTTAACCTGAGCCCTAAAAATACTTGGTAGGTTCAAAGGTATAAAAAAAAAAGTTAAAAAGAATGAATTTTTTTAAAAAAAATCTGTATCTCAGGGAGCTCTCCATATGTAAACATCAAGTGTATCTCTAAAAATGATAATCCCACTTTACAGAGGAGAGAGAGAAAGCAACTGAGCCCAGACAGCTGACAGCGAGTCGGTAGGAGATAAAAGGCAATGACACGATGTGTAAAGTCTCCTCTTACAGTCCCAGCGCTGGGAACAGCACCTAAAACAGAAACTGGAAATAACACTGACCTACACACAGTGTTCTGGGAGCAGTGCTACTTCCAGGACATAAGTAAAGTTGTGTTTGCTACAGCCTGCCAGTTACTCAGACACCTCGCAGAACAGAGAGAGAAAATAAGCAGGAAGATCACTAACAAGCCCCCTCGCCCCCCAAAACTCCTATAGCTGCCCCAAAAAGCTGGGTGTCATCGCACACAAGGAGACAATTTTGGGCAGCTCTGGTCTGGGCACTATCAGGGTTGGCTCCTACCCCACTCAGGTGAATTCCACCACTGCCCAAGAGCTTGGCTAAGCGTGTCCCTCAGCCTGGTCACACACGACAGAGCCTGTCCCTAAGAACCGCCGCCTCTCTGAACATCAGCAGGACACACTGCCCGGCGACTGCAGTGTGACATGAGTAAGAGAAAGGAAGGAAACGGGGAGTTATTGCTCTGGTTTCTCTTCCCAGCTCCCAAGCTGGGCACAGGTTACACAAGTCCTGCATTCCACTGCTCCCGACTCCTCCGTTTCACCTGCGATCCTGCCCTGCCGCAGCCCCAAAGCCTCCTCCGTCTCCCCTGCCCTCCATTACTCACCCGAAGCAGCTGGATTTACCGGTCTCGAGAAGTGCGGCTGCCCCATGAGATTCTTTTCTAAGCAGCTCTCTGGGAGAAGGTGGAGAAAGGGGGGGGGGGAAAAAAAAGCCAACCCTGAGAGAGCACTTTTATCCTTTAAAATGATAAATCCACGCTTCAGGCTGGGAAAGAGCCCGGCGAGGGGAGGCGGCTGCCAACTCTCACGCCACAGCGCGGGTGTGCCACGGGCCAGCACAGGTCCTGCTCTCCTCGTACCCCATGTCCAGGCACTTGATTCTCATAAATAGGTGTCGGTGCCAGCTCCCTTCACGCAGGAATGCCTGTCATTCCAGAGCAGAGCTGGCTAGGGCTGGAGCTCAGGAAGGGGAGGAGACAGCCAGCCACGCTCCAGCCACTTAGCTGCATAATCCAAATCATCAACACCCCTCGCTCCTTCCTCGCACGGAGTTTAGCAAGGAGAGAGAAAAGCTGGGAGCGAGGGAGGAGAGAGGCAGAGCAGCGTGTTTGGCTCAAGGAAGGGCTTGGAGAAACCAAGCACACCAATACACGGAGGGGTTTCACCTCCCAAATGGGGTGAAGGAGGTAACAGCGGACCTGAGCCTGCAAAACACAAACTAAGGTGGTCATGCATGGAAAGCGTGGTACTCTAACTGCGGTAGGAGCTTGTCCTGGTTTTGCTAGGATAGAGTTAATTTTCTTTGTAGTAATTAGAAGAGCACTATGCTGAGAGTCCAGGGAATTTCAAAAAGAGTGGCTGAGCTGATCCACATCTAGCCAGATGTATCACAAAATACAATTTCATAGCAATTCCTCTCTCCACTGAAGTTACCAGGAAGAAAGTAGGAGCAGGGAGCGTGTCTTCTCATTTAACACAGGAACATTTAAATTTAACAAGGAAATAAGAGTTTCTTTTTCATTTGTGTCTCACATCTTGATGGTTAAAATTACAAATATCTCCCTCAACATCTGCATCACAATAAGAAAGATCTCCAGAGTTTAAACACATCCACTTGGATTCTTTAGTTTTCCACCAAAATTTGTGTTAGGACTTCAGTGAACCCACAGATCATTTCCAACCCCTGTACATCACACCAGAGCAGGAAAACCTTTAAACACCCAGAAGCTTCATCTTGACTAAGGGGAAAAATGAAAAACAATTTTCAAAAAGATACAGGAATTTGCTGCAGCATCACACCAGTGACTGATGAGGAACTTGAACCCATCTGACACATCCAGGTTTGTTCTCTCTGCTGTAGGAAAAAGCAGTTTTAAAGACACCAAGATTTGCTTCAGCCCTGGAGGTCCCTGTCCTTGTCCAGCCAACAGCCACACTACTTCAGTATTGCTCAGGCAGTCAGGAAGAGTTCAGGACAAGCTCACTACTGCAGCAGTCCCAATAATAAAAAAATCTGCTATTTTGGGAAACAACAAAAGCTGAGATTGTCAGTGGGGGCTGGTGCAGCTGGGAACAGTCACTGCTGCACGTCAGGACAGACACCCAAAGCGAACGCCCGCTCCGCAGCGACAGAGATCACCGGTCACATCGCAGCGGGAGGCAGCTCTGCAGCCAGCACACCCCAAAAAAGGCAAGGGGGTAGTTTTAAAGTCTAATAAAACTTCACCTAAGCCACAAACACACCTGGAAGATGTTGATGCTCTTGGTTCCTCCGCTAAGATACCAGACATGCCCTCGGACAGCTTGCCAAACCCATCCCTCCCCTCCGCAGCTGTAAAAACACGGGAGGAAGCAGGACACCTCTGCACCTTCTCCACCAGCACCCGGCTCAGCCCTAACCCTCACCTGCTGAGCTGATCACCACCATCCCCATGGACAGCAAGAGCACGATGGCAGGAGCAGGTGGAGGACGAAGGGATCAGCAGCCAGGCGAGGGTGGAGGAGCAAATAGCACCTTCCTCCCTCGCGCAGAGCATGTGGACGTTCCTGAAAGCGCTGCTGCTCTTCAGCCTCCCACCACCAGACATCTCTGTGCTCAGAAGAGAAGACTGTGCTGCTATCTGGTCAGCCACAACAGTCAAGTCTTCCAATTACTTTTGATTTTCATTGTGGGCTATTACCATACTGATTCCCAGGCACGCTCCACCTCATTGAAGAGTCTTTGCTTTGAAACAAAGAAAAAGCCATTTTAAAGCCATTTAAATACGCTGCCATCTGGCAGAGACTCACAAAGTTGAGAGAGAGAAGCTGGAAGACTTCTCCAAGTCTGTAAATCAACTGTCCAGCTTAGGAGGAGGTCTGGAAAAAATATCCCTGCATCTGTGAATGCTGAGCACCGCATCTAGACTAGAGATTAAAGCCATGGCATTTTATATTGCATTTGCCGTGAGTTAGGAGCGCCCAAAGCTCTGCTGCAGAACAGATGACACATGGGAGGGTTGTTAAAGCACAGCAGCACCATCATATGTCTGACCCCTTGATTTCTACATTAGTAAAACATGAAACATCAGCTTAAATTTCAACAAAAGAGGTTTAAACAAATGTGTTTAAGTTCACAGGGGCTGCAGTCCAAGAGCACGCACTCAAGCTCTGGTGCCACACAGTAACTCACGAGGCTGTGAAAAAACAATCATGAAATAAAGCCCTGCCACATTTCTGTATCATTGATCAGGTCTTATAAATCATTGTGAAGAGAACAACAAGACTATTTGGCAAAGGAACTTGTACTAAAGTTTGTACCAGAAGCATTCATATTTGCTTCTGAAACACAGGGCTGTGGGTGCTCAAGGAACAAAGAGATACAAATCTGCATTTCAAATTGCAAAATCCTTTTTTTGGAGTATCAGCCACAACTCTCTCCTCTTTGGGGTAGAAAGAACAAAAGCCTCACCAGAAAAGGGCTGACAAAACGCAGAGGAACAGCAGAAATCCAACATCATTATTTTCAAGGTGGACTCCTGGCCAGAAAAACTTGTCAGTCCATCCTTCAACTTCCACCTCTGGGAAAAAAGGTGCAAATTTTGCACCAGCAGAGACAATGCAAAAAGATGTTCCTGTCTCAATTTCAGCCCAAGGACAGACAGAGCATAAGAGCAGCCACACTGACCCTGCTCTTAACTAACCCTCTGCATCCACAGGGCTTTGTTTCACAGCTGGGGAAAAAGAGGAGACCAAGCGAACTGCCTGCAGCAGGCGCAGAGCACAGAGCTCCCACACCCCAGTGCGGCTGCTTCAGCTCTACCAACAGCACACCTAAGGTAAAAGAAAATCTACTTTTGAAGCAAAGACAAGTAACAAATGTCCAAAATTCCCACCATAAAGCAGAAGGACCATATGACTTGGCTGAAGAAACCAGAGCAAAGCTTTTACTCCTCAGGGACAGGTGAAGACCTTGATGAGAAGGAAGAGTTTGGAATAGCAAAGAGCTTCCTACAGGAAAGCAAACAGGGATAGAGCTGAGAGTCCCTTCTAAAAATGAGTTTCCTTCTAAAAATGTAGCAACTAAGCAATCCCAGTTCCATGAACCTTCTACAGGATTTCAGGAGAGTCAGATGGGTAAAACAAACTGAGATGAGCAGTTAGGAACAGTAAACGCCCAAGGAGCGGGGTCCATCACTCTGAAGTTTCATTTCCTCTCCATCCTGAGTGGCATTCCATTAAACCCCAACATTCACACGTTAATCCTCTGTTTATATACACTGTAAAAGGAACTCTTCTGGATTGTTTCACTTTAAAATCTAATGAAACCCATAACGAGCACCAATATTAGCTCCTCTAATAAAGACACTGTTGTTCACATTTCAGCTCACACCGACGTGAAACGCCGCATTCATCTGCGGTGACTCAGACATTTGTGTTCCATGATTCAGCCCCAGGAACATGAAAAAGGACTCCTGGATTATCCCATCCATGCAGATGGAGCTGTCTATTTAAAACCAGTGATACTGGGCGTTTTCCTTTAGAGCTCAGCAGCAAGAGTCAAGAGGAGCTACAGGATGTTGAAGGCTCTTTCCTTGCTGGAGATGCACCCACCTGAAATACTAACATGGGACCAAGGTGCTATTTCACCAGGAGGATTGGCAGGGAGAAGAAAAAGTGACAGCACCACGACTCTGGATGTGTTGAACCACCACCTGTGTGCTAGCAATCCTCAGCAGCTTTGGCAGAACAAGGGAAATATGAAAAAAATATATAATATATATATATATAACAGCTCTGGCTACCCCCAAAGGTGACCATTTCTGGGCTCTGAAAAAGAGCATGTGGAAGAGTTATTAACTACAACAGCAAGACCAAGGGGAAGCAAGCGGGTAGGAAGCCAAGTAGTCCATCTGAAAGGTCACAAGCCAACACAACGTGACGCTCTTCCCTTCTCCTCACATGGTATTAAAAGCCAGGCTGATACCCGGTGTGGAAATGGAAAATGGTTTATTTATAAGCCAGCTGGCATCACATTGTTTAGGTTCTGTCTACTTTGATGAAAGGGCGCTGGTTCAGATGAGACAGAAAAGTGAGGTAACCGCTCCTAAAACACATGATTTCCTCCACGCTTCCTGTGACATTTCCAAGAGGGGAAACTCCTATTTCCCAGAGCATTCCAGTCCCCTTGTCCCCACCAATTAGTCAGCTGCTCAACCTCAGAAAGCAAGTGCCAGCAGACCCAGCACCCCAGGGACTGTCTCGGTGCCACCACGGATGTGCTGGTGGTGGGGAAGGTGAGCCACTCGTGTCCTACAGCAGCCCAGATGTTGACCAGGATGGAGCACAGCTGGAGGAAGAACATTGCTCTGGGTTCAGCAGCAGCCTCTGCCAACGAGCTGACTGACAGCACGCTCAGCCTCACAATTAGGAAGGGAAAATAAAGCTGAGGACACGCTCCTGGAAAGCCTTGTGACCACAGCTGGAACACAAGGCATCACTTAATTGTCACAAGGATGGGGCTAAAGAAAATTGCATAGTAGGTCTTGGGGTCAAAAGAAGCTTAAGGCCAAAATATCCCCCATCCTTGTTTTCCAGCTGAGGAAGTGCAACTTCCAAGAAGAGCACATTTTTGCCAGCACTGAACACGTATCATCTCCAGTGCCTGCTCTCCACTCACTGTAATTACCACATATGCTAAATATTTTCTTGTTTACTAGTGTGGGAATGCTGAGGAATGTAATCCTGACAAAATTAAAGATTCAGTCACATCTTGGCTAACTTGATCCCAGTGGTGATTCATGGCTATGCCATCTTGAGGCAAGGGAACTTCCAAAGCTGACAAACTACTTTTTTTTGAAGCACCTTAAAGCAGCATTAAAAGAAATATTGGTCAGAAGCCAAAGGAAGCACAGATAGAGGAAACATTCCAGCAAAGCATCAGGCACCAGCAAAGCATCAGGCACCAGCAAAGCATCAGGCACCAGCAAAGCATCAGGCACCAGCAAAGCATCAGGCACCAGCAAAGCATCAGGCACCAGCAAAGCATCAGGCACCAGCAAAGCATCAGGCACCAGCAAAGCATCAGGCACCAGCAAAGCATCAGGCACCAGCAAAGCATCAGGCACCAGCAAAGCATCAGCATACTCCCAGCAGTGAAGCACTCGGAGGCAGGATCCCCATCTGCCACTTCCAGCTATATTATTAGGAACACATTAAGCAAAAACACAGAGGAGAAAATTACATTAATTAATTATTCCATTGTTTAAGGAAGAAATAAGCATGGCACTTAGCTTAACTCTCATTTAACCCTCTCCCGCAGCAAAAACTAAAGATACTCAGAGCACCTATAAACTAACAGCACCTGAGGCTTCCCACTGCAAAACATTGCAGATAAAGAATGACAAAACTAACAGAGCTTCAGCACAAATGGAAAATATATCTCCAACCTTCCAAACCACTGCCCAGCACGTGCTTTTAGGCTCAGCCCAAGTCTACAGCGCTCTTCCTAAGCGAGCGGCTGCAGGAGACAACCATCCTCTGTGTTAACCACCTCACTGGACAAACTTAAGATTTAACAGCTTTATACAGATATTATTTACTCAAAATAACTGAGTCCTTTGGCAAAGAGGTAAGTTGATCTTAACAAAGCTGATGGGACAAGCTCTGTTAAGCACTACACTGGAGATTGCAAATTAACAGCGGGAATAGCAGTAAATATTAAACTTCTAAAATAAGATTAAATGGGAATTAAGCCTCAGAGGTAGCACCATATTGAACTCTAGAAGGTAGTCCTCAATGTATAGGTCAAGGTCCATAGGCTACTATCCCTGCTCTCATTCACTGAAAGACTTATGATCCCAAATTTCTCTTCCTACCTCTAACCCTTCGAGATGACAAACGGTGTCTGGAGCTGAAGACCTCTCTGCCCACATGCCAGCTGAAAAGAGAGGCAGCAAGATTTCTCTGTAAAGAGGTCTCAGTTCCTCTTTTTCACCTATTTGAAAAGCTCTGGAAGTGCACTCACTTTTCATATCCAAAGACAAAACTGCAGCAAAACATTTTTAGTATCTCCTCTGCCACCCCCAAGGGGCTTCCTGCAGGCACACCGCACCAATAAACCAAATTATCCTCAAACACCTCCAGTTCCTCACTCTGAAGTTACATTTTTTCCAAATTACTGCATAAAGGCAGCCAGTGCCAGGGCATCCTACCACCCTACACTCACTTGGCTCTGCCCAGGGAGACTTACAAAAGCGCCTTGGTTCAGCTTTTGGGGAACACCCAACTTCCCCACCGCACCTGCTCCGCTTTAATTATCGACTAGGCTAGAAACTCCTTATTAAAATGCAAGGCGGGTTTGGCACACAAGCCCAGCTTCTGATCATCCCCAGCAGATACATTTGGAAGAGAAACCCAAATTCTCTGCTGCAGTTCAGAAATTAAAAGAAACAGCAGAGAGATGTTGCTGAAGGCACCTGAATTCAGCCAGTATTTTTTGCACCCGCGCCCCTGGAAACCTCTCGTAAAATCTGAATTTTTAAACCACAACTTTAGCCTCGCACACAAACACTCAGGTTTCAAAGCTTCCTTTCAAGCACGCTGTGTTTTTACAAGCCACCTCTACCAGAAGTGAATCTAACAGGTAATTACAGGTTTGACCTCTGTCTATTGCACAAATATGCCTTTTGAAACAATGTGGATAAATATTTGCCCAATACAAGAGGACAGCTCCAAGAGGAACCATTCCAGTTTATCAACTTTCTGATTCATGTTGATACAAGCTTTATTCTCTATTTAAGGAACAAGATAACACTTAGGAAGTTCATCTAGACAAATAGGTTTCATTGATCTATGGTGGACCACCCCAAACAGTGGCATATCCAGACCACGGGTCACACCCAGGGAAGAGCCATCAACACGACAGTGAGGGAACCTCAAACTCAAGGCTTCAGATATTTACTATTGCTCAACCACCAAGGTGTCTCCAAGCAGCAGGGAGGCTTAAAATTGAAACATACTGAGTAAAAGATGGCTGCTAGCATGATTAAAGCAATGTGCTGGGAATGTTGTGTTGGGAATCATCTCCTTCCTTACCCTTTGTGAACTGGGAAGAGAATTATGGAACCTAAAGGAGCTGAAAACCAAACGTGAGCTCCCTTATCTAACGCCCTTAGGCTCCTCCTGAAATCCCAGCCCCTGCTCTGACACTCCCCAGCATCAAGAGCTCTTGTGAAACCCAGTGACAGGCACCAGTGCCAAGCACCACCCCAGAACATGGCACAAAAAGCAGATGTGACAATGACAAATGGGTATCTTATGTCCCAAGATATCAACAAATCGGGTCCCCAAAACCAACCACTGTTTACACGTCACGTTGACTCACCCAAGCTGCAGAGACAATGCCATGGCACTTGTTTACAATGTCAAGGCCATTTCATATAATTAAAGGAAATGTCAAGAGATGAGATAACACCAACAGGTCAGGAGGTCCAGCTAATGGTAACCTTGTAGGAAGCTGTTTCTCCCAGAGTTGTTCCCCCTCTTGCAGATGGAACCCATCACACATTCCCAGAATCCTGATTTCACAGAATTTCACCTCAGTCACCTCCTGCAGAGCACCAGCACCGCCCTTGTTTAAGAGCAAGCAGCAGGATACCAAAACAGCGGCTGAAAACCCTTTCTGAGGCAATGAAACAACGTTCTCATCTACTCACACTGGGCATGGTTGCACATGGGGCTGCAGACAGCCTCGGAGCTCTGCTGCAGGCACTGCTCTCGAGAGGAAATGTGGTTAAATTGAAACAGGACTGTTTCTGCCAGGAAGAGGTTTGACTGTAGCCCAGCACCACCACTGCAGTCCATCAGGACTGGCTTTGAAGCAGCCAGCTCAGATGCCAACAGCCTCCTGCTCGTAACAGCCGCCAGCTCTGCAAGAGTGAGCTCCTCAAATATTTACTCACCTTCTCAGACAAATTTTGCAGCATAAGAGTTATAGCACACTACTATTTCAAGTATGTAAGCTAACAAGCTTCCAGCCAAGCCTGGAAGGCTCGTGTGAGCTGCAGTCCTACCTTCACTTGCAGTGCAGATAACTCCCAAGTCAGTGGGCTAGACAGAGCAGTGTGATTCCACCTCGCTGCCGCCCACCGCAGCCTTTGTAAGCCTCACACCCACCTTAAACACCTTGAGATAGGGGCTCAGATCAAAGAATCATGTGGCAAAGATGAGGCAGCCACAGAGCTCCATGCTGCATGCCATGGCTCCATGAGGATACAACCCATTTCCCAGTGCTTGAAGAGGTGAATGCTGCTGATGAAGGAAAAAGATCTTGTCAGGTAACTGTCAGCATCAACTCCCCATGGTGGCACCCACCAAAGAGTTCCTGCCTCAAGATCCATGGCATGCAAAGACTGAACAGCACCAGAACACGAGTTCAGGGGTTTCAGCTTGCAGGAAGAATGAGCAAGAATTATCTTTAAGGGGTTCAAAGAGAAGGCTCTGGGAAAAGCAGGAGCATTTGAATTAACCTCACAGGGGTCTGTGCCTCATATCAGACGCTGTTCAAAGGCACACAAAGGGAAAATTGAAAACCATGGCTCCAGTAAGCACATTCTTCAAGCAGCAGTTATAGCAAGGACACACTGAGGGTGAGCATGTGAACTGGTGCACAAAGTTTAGGGTGTGTAAGCATAAACATGAAACCATTTCTCCATGCCCTTTAGGTTTGAATTAGGAAGCTTATTCCGGTGGTGGATTCCCATCTAGACAGCCTGCAGAAGACACCAGCTCTCTTGCTGTAAGAATATCACCCCAGGGCTTCCCCTCAGGGTCCCTGAAATTACAGGGTACAAAGAACTCATCTAAATCTATTACCTTACCAACAGCAGGGGTAGCTGGCCCCTGGCATTTAAACTGAAACCCCAGCTGGTCCAAAATCCTAGGTAGCCTCCTGGCTACACCAGCCCACATCTTCTCCCTGCCTTCTTTGCTGCAGCCTGGACACGAGTCATTAGCAACACTGAAACCCACTTCTGCTATAAGGGAGCTCCTCAGAGCTTCCAAAGAAATTCTCACCTTTGTCAAGAGAGTAGGGGGAAAAAAATTAAAAAAACAACCAAAACCTCAACAAAAAACGTGCAGTTCTTAACAGGATTCAGATCAGCCTTTAAAAAACATAAAAAATAAAAATCAAAGCTTGGAAACTAAAAGCTGACTGACCCATTAATGGAACTTTCCCATATTTATGGAAATTTCTGGTTTGGCACAAAAACATCTTCTCATTTAGTGGGTATTGTAGAAATCACTTCTATACTCTAGTGATGCTGAAAGCAAGAGGTCTGGTTTATTGTTAATTGAGCCTCTGGCTACAAAGTAGAGAAAAAAATGTTTTCCCTGACTTGGAAACTCAAATTCCCCTTCTCACCAGGGTGTAGGGCTCTACCTCTCACCCCATATGCAGTACTCTGATTTCTGTCCATAACTGCCCAGCTGCAACCAAGGACATAACCTGACCTGGCAGCCACAACGCCGTTGTTCCAGCTCATGACAAACCCCACATAAAAGTCCAGCCACTAAAACTCTGAGGTCTGTGCCCAACAGAAAAGCAATCCCATCTACAACGAACACCAGCAAGTGACTGAACATGCATTAGGGCTTTTTCTCTCTTCTCCTTACACAATCACTTTGGTTCTTGTGTTTTCCTGACATTGGTTACCTTCCAATTTATGAGACTGCTTAAAAACCAACTCAAGATAATCCTTTTAAAAAACCCCACCAGTTACTTTTGTTCAGAACAATTGCTACAGGCTACCACGGATGCAAAATTAGGCTTTCAAACCAGAACTGATTATGCTGTACACACATGATGGCCTGGGAACAGTCTCTGGCACAGGAACTCGCTCCACTGCAGATTCTTGATGCCAGGAAGGCATGACGAAGGGAAGTCTCCTTTTATACTTGTCCTTGTTCTTCAGTTCTTTTCCTAAACATTTATTTAGGGATGGGCTCATGGGATCTTTGCTGTGGAGGAGTGAATGGCTTCAAAAGGTAACTGGGTGCTCATTATCAAACTCAATTAAAACAAACAAACAAAAAAAATCCAGCATCACTGGAAAACTGTCCCAGGCATCACCTCCCAAAATTAACTCAAAGAAGACTGATCAATAATTTATCCTGAACAGGAAAATAAGAAGAAGCCCTGAGCAGATAAAGGAGTGTCAAGAGTCCCAGACTGACTGGTATAATCCCATTATAGAGTTATCCAAAGCAAGCAGTTTGCTCAATATTTGAGAGATAACAGGATTAACTTCATGTTCAACACCATTTCAGCCTCCTAATTGCAGAATCACTCCTAAGGTCCTAACGTCATTGATTCAACAGGGGATTCCCACTACCCCCCAACCAGCCCCAGCTTTGAAAGCCCCTTCATTAGCTCACCATCTTAAGTTAATTACTTGGAGAGATTTTTTTTTTCCCCTTTCCTCCCCAAAGCAAAATGTAACTTAACCCCTGCAACACACAACTCTTGAGCAGAACAAACTTGTGCCTTCCCTCCAGGAAGGGACAATGTTTATCTTTCCAATCACCACGAACGTTTCCAAGATTTAATGTTAAGATCAAAGGGCTGTGGGTCAGTTTTTTCAACATTTTGGTTGAATTTCAACAAAAATCACCACAGAGGCTGGTTATAGTCCTCTCAGTGATCAAGGGTCAGCCTCAGACATCACTCTACCTTCCTGGGATGGGGAGAGGGTGTTGATTTACTCTTTGAGGACAGAGCTACCAGCAGATCTGTCCAGCAAGGATCACCACTGAGCCTTCAGGAGTTATTTTCCTTGCCAAGCCATGACTCACTGTTCGCCCAGCCTTGGAAATGAGTCCCTCACTGCAGCCAGGCTGGGGAAGCAAAGAGAAAACACACAAAGCAAACAGTACACAGAGCTGTTTCCTAGCCTGCGGGAGAGAGCTGGGGAGAGCCACGGGAACCAGGCTGTGTTTTTCTATGGGATTCTTACAGAGAGCACAGAAAGTTATTAAATTCCAGCTTTTCAAGTGCAGGGGAAGGCTTCTCTTTGGATGCACTACACCAACTGGGATAGAGAGGTGGAGGTCGGTCTGTTCAACCAAGTAACCCAGAGGTTGGTGAGACCCTGGCCCAGGTTGGCCAGAGAAGCTGTGGCTGCTCCTCCCTGGAAGTGTTCTCGGCCAGGTTGGATGAGGCTTTGAGCAACCTGGTCTAGTGGAAGGTGTCCCTGCTGCTGGCAGGGGGGTTGGGACTGGATGAGCTTTAAGGTCCCTTCCAACCCAAACCAGCCTGTGGTTCTATGAAACGGCCTCCAGTTGTGCCCAGGGCAGTTGAGATGGGATGTGAGGAAGAATTTCTTTGCTGAAAGGGTTCTGAGGCATTGGAAGGGGTTGCCCAGGGCAGTGGTGGAGTCCCCATCCCTGGAGGGATTGAAGAGTCGTGTAGACACAGTGCTGAGGGACAGGGGTAAGTGGGGACTGGTCAGTGTTGGGTTCATGGTTGGACTCGATGAACTGAAAGGGCTTTTCCAGCCTTGGCAATTCTGTAATTAGACCACTCTGATTAGCGTGTCCCTAACCTGACACAGCTGCAGCACGGCACCGCCCCCCCCACCTCCCAGCGCCCCGCTGGCTCACGGCCTGTGGGATCCCACACCCAGGGCCACTGCTCGGCTGCACCTTCACGGTTTCCCCCCCCCCCAAAAAAAAAAAAAAAAAAAGAGGGGGAACCCCCGGGGGCTGCTCCCGCAGGGGGTGCCCCACAGCACGGAGCTTTCCTGGGGGAGGGTCCCCGCCGAGACCCCCCCACCGCCGCCGCCCGCCCAGTCCCGCGCGCCCCCTGGCGGCCGCAGCGCAGAGCCGCGGCGGGCACCACCCCACAGCGGCCCGTTAGGATCACGGAGTCCGACCTCGCTGACAAGTCCTTCAGAAACCTTAAAATCTACGCTTCACAAAGCAAGACAAAACAAGCCTGGGTTGAATCTTCTTCCTCAACCAAGCCATGGTTATCACTCATCCCATCACAGCTGGATTGATCCAATCTGTAAGAAAAGCCACACCAGATCTCTGGTTTCTTGTTGCACTCAAAAGTGTTTTAGGAGACAAAAGACACCTTCAGAAATTACAGCCAGGCTCCTTTACAAGACAAATGAGAAAGAAACAGATAAAAGTGGTGACGCCAACAGTGACAACATGCAAGCAGCACCAGCCCTGCAGCCCAGCCAGGCCTGAGAGGCAGCTTTGTTAAACCCAGGTCTCAGCTAACACTATTTACAACTCACAAGGGCAGCAATTTTAATGAGAACATTCAGTATTTTGTTTTTAAAAGAAGCCAGGTTTGCCATTCAGCCTGGACATATTGCTGGTGTGTGAACTAAGAAAAACAGTAATAAGAAAAATCACTTCATTTATACTCAACCCACTTACCTCTGGTTCCAGGCAGGCTCCTCTTCTACCCCTAACCTCAATAAAAAAATCAGCTACTAAAATTCCCTTGATGGAATTTACAGAGCAATGTTCCAGAGAGAGCAAGGTGAATTTAAGGTCCAACAAGTTGCAAATGAAAAGTAGAAACTCTTGAAATCCAACCCTTCTGCTCCGTGCCCTACTTACTGAACCACAGCAACTCCACACTCACTATTTCACAGTGTGTTGGCCTGAATGATCCAGAGGATTGATTACATGTCCTACAAGGTCTTATCTCTTCATACAAGGAATAAAAATGTTCAATTCAATCACAAAGCACTTCAGCAGATACAACATTTCTCACTCAACATCAGCCTTTGCCACTATCTTACTCCAGCCAGGCTGGAGCATCTCATTCCCAGCACACCCCCAGCTTAGCCACTAAACCACAAAACCTGCCAAAATTACCCTCCACTTTGCTCCAGGCAGGGCTATCTGTAGAAACTGCATAGACATTTACTACAAAAGCTTTAAAAAAGTCACTTGAAATGGGGTGCCACAGAATCACAGGGTCTCTGGCAGGTCAGCAAATAATCTCTGTCAAACACTTGGCTTGTAGATGAGGACAGCAAGAGTTCAGACACCTCCTGAAATAAAAGGGGTTTGTTTGAGGTGGGGAATTATTTGGTATTTATTTTTTTAGATGCCACATCAACTGGTAGGTGGATAGCTGATCTGAATCATTTGGAAATACAGCAGGTAGAAACCACAGCACTGAACATCCCATTAAACTGCTCCAAGCACCCTGCGAGCGCTCGGCACATTAATTAATAATTAATTTATTGCACTCAGAATTAGAACATCTATCACAAATTTAAGAACAAAAGGCTGTCAGGATAATGTCCTAAAATATTTTGCTAATTTGTCAAGTGCACTGGACTTATTTACAATAAAGCTTTCATCCAGGTAAGCAATTGTTCTGTACTGCACCTTGTTTAAAAGTCAAACAGTCTCCACCAAGATAAATTCAACCCTCTGGTAAATCTGACTCAGGAACAGTAGGATTTTGCCTTTCTCTGTTCCTGCAAATTAGCATACTTCAACTGTAATTAAAAGTTTAATCTCAGGCACTTTGACCACTTTGTCTCTCTTCTATTGTATTGTACAAAGCAGTTGTATTGCTGTAAACATAATATCCAGGATCTCAAAAGGGAATTGCAGCTTCTGTGTCTTGTTGGAAGAAAACCTTGTTCTTTTGTTCTGGAACAGACACTATAAAGAGATTTTTCTCTGGTTAGTTAGCATTTACTGTTCTTCTCCAGCTGACTTCACAACTGTGTGACACCAAAGCACTTTAACACTGCAATGCTCTGTGTGTGACCCTGCAAATCAAAACCAGTTAAGAACTAATGCCATCTCCAGCAGCCCAGCTTAAACCAAGAACCACGTAGTCAAAACACTTTGGTTCAACATAAAAGTGCACATTTGACCAGTTTTCCCTAAATTCTGATGAATGGTTAGCTCAATGACTGTCCTGGCCTCAAAGCAGCTCATTTCCAGTTGAAACTCAGTCATCCAAAGGGGATTCCCACCCAGCCAGTCCCGAGTTGAAGAACCCCTGAATCAGAGGCTGGTCTTTCAGCCAGGTTCTGCAGCAAATGCAAAGAATAAACCAAAGTGCCCTCCACCACACCCTGTCCCTTCCTGCCCCTCCTTGGACCTGTCCTTTGTTTGAAGAGCAGTACCCAAAGTACCCCAATGACTGTCCCAGAGATCTGAAGCCTTGTTAGGTTTGTGAGGAGCAGAAGACATTGGGAGCAGCACATATTTCCTCCTCAACCCTGACACCCTGTGGCAGTCCCCATCAGATCAGAGGTGCAGGTGGAGACCTTCCCATGCAGGCAGCTCCATCTGTAGCTGTGGTCCTTGCAAAGTGCTTGTCTCTGCCACCAGTCTCTGCTCCAGAGACACAAGAGGGGAACTCATACTCATGATCTTTCCCCTTAGGTTCAAACTAACAACCTACAAGCAAAATATTTGACATCCTAGCAGCCACTCCCTCAGCTTTCACTGCTGCTAAACACAAAAAGGCTTCATAAACAAAGGAATAGTGAGAAGAAAGTCACTTGGCAGACACCTTTGAAGCAGAAAATTGGTTTTCCTGAGCAGGTTTTGTTTTCTCATAACAGACTTTGCACATCTGCAGTCATCTGCTCTCTTCTACTTTTACATGGTGCCCACCTGGAGGAGATGCTAAGCTTGGTGAGTCTTAGTAAAGAGCAGCAGCGAGGGGTCCTGGGAGAGTACAAGAGGGATCCCACACATCTTCCACATGAAAACAAGTGTTATTTTCAGATCCCAAGGCAGCAGAATGATGGAAGCCAGTGATTAAAGCATCTTTGGGACAGGTCATGGTCACTGCACCTTTACCATTGTGCCCATCTGCCTTCTGAGCATTAGTCTTTTAAAAGGCAGAAATGCCAGAGCCTGCTTGGACAATCTATCCCTGGAACAGCTTGATAAAGTCTTTTTGATCATAAACTTCCTTTCAGACAGCAGGGCCGCTAGGACATTGGCAGCAATGGATGTCCACCGAGAGGGACTGCTCCTACAGACACGCTTGGAACCAGAAGTGATCTAAAAACTCTGTTCCCTTTGCACATGCAATGATCATGCCCTCATTTCCACAATGGCTTGGAACCTCTGAGCAGCTGAAGGTATCACTCTCATTTTTTAGGGATAAAAATGGGAACTGGGTAGCCAAGCCATGCACCCTGCCAGGAACAAGTAGCAGAGCTGGTGGTGCTAAGAAGCAAGTACTCACACTGAGCTGTTTCCTCTACTCGGACTATATTTGGAGTTTAAGTCTCCAAAAGCAGCAGATTCATATCACACTGGTTTCTTTATGAGGCATGTAGCCCAGAAGTCAGCATAGATACTAAAACAAATTACTTCTTTGTTTGCACAAAGGTTAAGGAGTCGAAGAATATTTCCTATTTTTAGTAGGAAAAAGACTTGGAAAAAAAAGGAGGATGAAAGTCAAAAGGGGAAGAAAGTCAGCCCCAAATAAAGAAATAACTGCAGAAGGTTTCTAAAGCATCCATAAACTTCTTATTTCAAGTGCTGTTCTAAAAAAGCAGCTTTGGTAAGAGCCTGTGTGTGTGCAAAGGCTACTTCAACTAATTTCCCAAAATGCTTCACACTTGTCCCAAAAAGATTTAGACCTTTTAGGGAAGTTATTAGAAGGTTCCTATCCCAATACCTGCAGGGGAAGTGTGCAGCCTCAAACACAAACTGTAAACAGAGCACCAAAGTACAGGAGGTCAACAGACCCACCAGCAAACACTTCCCATGAAGAATGGCATCACCACGCTCCCTCCACAGCTCTTCATGACTGATTAGCTCAAATATTACTGGGCAAGTGAACTGCTGGCCTGCTTCCACCTCAGGTCAACCCACCACCACAGCAGAGCTTGGAAGGAACCACAGGTACAAGGTGAGACTTGCCCTGCCAAGCACAAAGCTCCCTCTTCTTCAATATTTTAAGATCTCACAGACTTATAGGCAGATGAAAGGTTACATCTGAAGACAATCCCTCAAAGAAAAAGGCCCAAGCTTGGCTGGTATCATGCTAAGGTAAGCAAGTGGTCTTTGGGAGGGGGTCTGGGCAGCAACAGCGTGGGCAGTGGATGGAACAGCGGAAACAGGCTCTGAAAATAGAGTGTGATCCTCTACCCACCCCACAGGAAGGATCTGAAGAGGGGAAAGGTATTCCAGTGACATTTCCCTTCCACAGATCACTTGTGTAGGTGGGACCTTGGAAAGCAGGGAAACTTGGCCTGGCAACACGTGTATATTTAGATTTCATTTATTCCTCTCGCTGAGCTCTGCCCTCCCACCTGCCTCAGCTCCACTGACGACTCAGGGCAGCACTCTCCCTCCAGCACAGACTACGTGGGGCTGTGCTCTGGCCTCACACCAAGGCATGATCCATCACCACCACCACCTCCCAGCTCCTACACAGAACTTTGCAGATTCCCACCAGGTCAAAACTTCTTCCATCTCCGGTCGGTTTCACAGCATCACTCGGTAGCTGTGGGCTCAAGCTGACAAGCTACACAAGCTGCTGGAACTTGAGCAGTTTCTGCATTCATGAAGCCAGTGCCAGCCACACAGGCACAGCCTACAGCAAAATCATTTGGTTTTGCTCAAGTCCAGCATTTGAGTGAAAAGCAGCCACCTGATGCTGCCCTAGCAGTATATGCACATCCAAACTACTGCAGAGAGCTGATGTGTGCCAACTTCAACTACAGCCACTTGCTCAGGGCCACGTCCCCAGGCTTGCAAGAAATTCCTGTGTATTCTTCTCTATATTTGAAAAACAACCCAGGGCAGGGTTGAGAGCAAATTTTCAGTTGCATACCTGTTCTACAATAACCGTGTAGAGACAAGCTCTGAAACTTCACTGCAGCTGCCTGCAGACCACGCTTCCACTTAAGTCTTCAGGGATGAGCATGAATTAAAATCTGAAGACAACAGCAAATTTCATTTTTAATTAGCCAGGGCAGTCAGCCAAGGAGGGCTCCTCCACCCACCCATGGCTAGGGAAGCCTGACAACTAAAAAGGATTTATGCTTCACTGTGCAGTCCCAGTGGCCATTCGAAGCACACCGACTCTGAACACGTGCCAATGCAGTTAAAACAAAAGCCAGCCATGCAGCATTGTGAATGCAGTTAATATACAACCAGTTAAGGACAGCAATACATCAAAAAAGCACCAGGCTTTGAGGGAACAAAGGGCATGGACTTCAGCTCAGCTCCTGCACGCAGCTCCGCCTTACCTCATCTCCAGTCTCAGTGCCGGGAACAACCCAGGAGTCCTGAGCTTAGCAGCACTTGGAGAATGAGCATCCTTAAAAGCAAAGTAATTTTAAGGAAATAATAATAAAAAAAGACCCATCTGCTTATTCTGCCTTTAATACAGGGCTCTTAGCTCCCCCAGCACTAAGAAGGTAACACATGAAGCTTCACAACCAGCTGTGTGGAGTGTCTGTACATGCAAAGATCAGGTACAGACACTCCATCCTCAACTTGCACAGCTGAATTTGTTCAGAGGGAAAGGGGAGATCATTTCACTTAAGCTGGCAAAATGCAATCAGAACATGAGGCCTTTCACATCCCAGGCCACCAGCACTGCTCAAATTAGGAGTCAAAACTCTCAGTAACCTCGACAGGCTCGAAGCTCTTGGCTCACCAACCTACCCCCCAAAAAATGGAGTTCAACTGCACCTAAAAAAGGGACAAAAAGCTTTGTGACATGAACACAGCTGGCTGCTGGCAGCCCCAGCAGAGGCCAGGTCCTGGTGAATAAGCAGAGCTCAGTGTTGCTCAAAGCCATCCCATTAATGCAGGCTGGAGAGATGGAAAAATTCACCCTGCTGCTGTCTGTGCTTTGTCCTGGGGTTGAACAGGGAGCTGTCACCTCCACAGCCACTGCTTCAACATCAGCTGCCAGCACCACACTCACTTCACCCACCCTCCCCATTCGAGAGTCATCAGTTGGGATTCGTTTGCCACGAGCAAATCATAAGGGAAAGCAATCACCACAAATTAAATGTGCACCTCACAGGCTCACAATTAGAGGGCACAGCAGCACCTCTTGCCACCAGGATTATAAGCATGACATGTTTTTATGCAGGGACACTTGGCTTGTAGCTCTTCCAACTGGGCCACTGGGTTCCAAGAGACCAGCTTTGCATGAAGTCAAAACCTGGCCTTCAGCAGACAGGCCTGGGACATTGCCACACCAAGCACCCCACGCTGCTGACAAGCACATTGATTCTTGAGTTTTAAGGATGGCATCACCTAGCTGCATAGGAATAATCTAGAAATAATATTTCTGGTCACAGAGTTGTACTTCACTACGAGTTAGAAGTCACCAACTGCAACATCGTGGTCCAGAAGATGTAAGGTCAAGATGCTTCATGGAGATTGGCTTCCCATGGTGCAGGCAAGAGCTTTCATGCAAATCTCATTTCAATGGAAAGGAAAAAATGGCCATTTAGTTAATGTCTTCCATAGCCATTTTAGGCAAACAGATGGAAAAAAAAACCCAAACCTTTCAAAGTCAAAAACCTACCAGTTTTAGTTGCAACCACATCCTTGCATCAGTTAAACCTAACAGCAATGAGATTGCTTGCCTCAGGACAAGCAGTACACAATGCCTAAAGCAAGAGCTTCAAAGCCAAATTTTGTTTAATAAAAATAAATAAATAAATAAAATCCTACATCTTCTGCAAGACAGAGCAGCCCAGACAAATAAATAGAGAAAGAAAAGTCAGGATCTACCATGAGCTGACCCTTCTTTAAGGCTTGCCATGTGCCTTGTTCAAATCACATACCAGCTCAATGCTTCTGGCCTCCTACCTATTAAGAAAGGGGATGTTACTTGTTTTCAAGAGCTTAGGATATCCAATAGATTTGTATTCCAGGTTCCAGAGATGGGAGATGTCAAAAAAAAGATCTTCCTGATGTACAACACAGCTTTAATCAGCTCTGGTCCACACCATTAGTGCAGTCCAGTTGCAACTGATGCATCTGCCAAAGTAGCTTATTTTCTAAATCATCTTCTACATTTGAATTGAAGAAATTTAAAGTAATAATAAGGTTCTTTATGATGCTTAACCAAGAAGGAAAGAACAGATCCATAAGCCATGGTAAGAAATCTAAGAGTGTACTCACCAGTGTTCTCTTCCATTCCTCTTGCACACTCGATTTCTGAGCAATTCCTACAAAAACAGGAAACAAAATTGACACACAAAGGAAAATTCCACCTGTGACCAAAACCCAGGTTTAGTTTCACTTCTCTATCAGCTCTGCTCAGTCTACATTGACCCAGCGTGGAGGGAACCTGCAGCAGAAATCCTGCCCCAGCAAATTAGGAACTAGAGTGTGTGGCATCTTCACCCTTCTTTGAAGGCATCACGAGCCTCTAATCACACAAATGCCATGTTGGGGAAAAAAAAAGGAAACAAAATGAAGGTGTAATAATTGCAAAGCATCAAATGCTCGTTCCCAGGGAAAACATCCCACATCTGCCTCTTCAAGAAGGCACGTGTCTGCTGTAAAAGGGAACAGCTCATGCTTATCTAGCAAAGGCAGAACAGCACATGCACAGGAAGTATTTTACATGTCACACAACATCAAGACAGTTCTAAATGTACTGGGAGGAAAAAAGACAAAAAGGAGGAACTAGGATTTTAGTAGCAAACCCAGCTTTTCTCTGGAGAAAGTTCTGAAATGAGGGGCAAGAGGAAGTAAGTTCAGGGAAATCAGGAGACGTCTCGATTCTGATGTGTGATGCAGCATATAAAAACGTGCTCAGCATTTTAGATAAAGAAAGCTTCTGTCCTAAAGAGCTTGAAATTCAAACTAAGACAACCACAATAGGAACTGCCAACAGGAACAGCACAGGGTGACTGGGAAAGAGGTATAAAATCAGCTTGTTCCCAGTGCCGAGAAGTCAAAGCTAGCTTTTCTGTGTAGCCCATTTCAGCCTAACTAAGCCTAGGACAGCTCATCACCTTCCCTCCCAGCAGCAAAGTGCAGCGTGTTGCTTGTAACACAAGGTCAGATCAGATGGATCATCTCCATCTGATAATGTGCTGACTTCACAGCACACGCTCAGCTCGCACGACAGCATCACAGGGCTGCGGTGTCGGAGGAGACAACCCCGCCGCGCCAGCACTGAAGCGCATCTGAACAAGCTATTGCCAGCAGGGCTTTTCAGTTTTGCTTTGCTCAACTGTGTGGGCAAAACACTTCTTTTGATCAAACCACCATGCTCCAGGCTACTTCCCTCTGCTGCAGGTAGAATACCACTGCAGCAATACTCTTACGTGGGGAGAACACCTCGACAAAGCCGTTGAAGTCTCAAAACATCGTTGGCCATCACGGCACTTAAACAGCTTGGCAAAAGCAGCGCTCTCTGGGTGAACTCAATCACACAAGAACATCAGATGGGCTTCATTTCCCAGGCAGATCACCACGAGGTTCCTTGGGAAACACCCTCAGAACCCCTCCAGCTGAATCCATGAAGGCTGTTACAACACAGCTAACTTCCACGTGCCTTTTGGACTCATGATTTGATACATCCACGTGATAAGCCTCTTCTAAAGTTGGCATCAAGGACATCACTTTTGCAAAAAGGAGAACAAATGCTCCTCACTGAAGGCAAAAATGCTATAAGGATTTTTATAACTAGCATTATCAAGTCAGCATCTTCACACAAACCCTCTCTGGAACAGCTCTATGGCACAAGGTGTTTGCAGGTAAGGTCTCCCTGCCTGCCCTTTCAGTCAGCCCTTCTGGGAAGAGAAAGCAGAAGCAAAACAAAAAGCAGACACCTCAAAACCTACTTGAACCTCAGCAGAGATGACAACAACCCTCCTACTCCCCCCAGAGCCATCAGGGAGTTCAGTTTAATTTGCCTTTCAAGGGCATTCCTGCACAGGCTGCGCTGAGCTCTGCATTATTCCAAGGGGCACATTTGTGCCTGGAATACTAATCCTGACAGCCCATGGCTGCTGGACACCCACTGCACACCCCAAGGACAGCGGTCATCACCCCACAGCGGAGCTGGGAGCACCTCAGCCTGTCTGGGGAGGGATCCTTCTGAGCAAAAAAAAAATCCACAATCATCTGATTATTGAGAGAACAAGAATTAAAAGCACATTGGAGGTGAAGAAATAAATAAGTGATGCCAGGTTAGAGCACGAGGGAGCAACGTCAGGGCCCCCAGCAATGCTGTGAGGCTGCCAGAGCAGGAGCACACGTCTCTGCCTGCGCTAAGGAACAGGCACCAAAGCAATGGATTAAGCAGTGCAGATCCTGCTGCCAGCGTTAACGAGGACTGGCTAATTGGGAAGCTGCATTCTGCAGCGGACAGTCTGAGATAACCTGCCCTGCAGAACAGGAAATTACTTTTATCCTTTACTGTCAGACGTTTCCCAGGTACTTTAAGCCTGAGAAAACTTGGGATTTTGCATTTCCTTTTCGCATGACACGTGCCACAGCTCCTCTAAATATTCATGTGCTCAAAGTGTTCAGACATTCCCTGGGCCTGACAGTTGTGTGAAATTCCTCTGGCCTGGGAGAGCTGCCTCTTACCAGCACAGCACAGCTCTGAGACTCATCGCTCTGGGACACACTGCTCTGCTACCTGCCCCTTGCTGCTGCTCAGCACCCCAGCGAGCAGAACCACGGCCTTTGTCTGCCTTGTTAGTTCAAACACTTTGATTTTTTTTTTTTTTAAATTTATTTCTCAGCTCTTTGTACCAATCTAAGAATATATTCTTGTTCCATTGACCCGTCTCTGAACTCTCAGAGCAGCAAGGTGACGGCTTTTTTCCAGCTAGGCAGCTAATCCACACACAATAGAAAATGACGGCTCCACAGCAAGGCTGGAGCATTTTCTACACCATTTTCTACTCTGTTTCTTCAGTCTTAACATGCTCTCTGCTGAACCAGGGGCACCTCATCTGTCCCAGCTCCTCCTGAGGGTGTGGTCCCACAGCAACACAAACCAAAGTCCAGACTCTGGATCTCCTCCCGCGCCTTCTCACCCCGTCCTTGTGCCAGCACTAATCCAGCTGCCCAGGGAGCAGCCAAAGCTGACCCAGATGCAAACTGAGCCCTTCCAGAGGAGCACAGGGTGGGTTGGGAAGGACAGGACCTCAACAGCCCCAGCTCCAAACACTAAGTCATCATGGAGCTGCACACTGCTACTGTTTTTTTCCAGCCTCGGGCAATCCATGCAGTTCAGCTATGAGCTTTACTGATTACCAGCTTGATTACCAGCTTACCCACTTCTTATGGTCTCATTTTCAGCAACCTTTACCCAGACCTCCTCAACGTGATGCTTTCAGCCTCCTCCACAGCAAAGCTCATTACCCTTCCCACTCTGTCCTCACACAGGCAGTTTCTGATCTAGGACTGCTCACCTCCTCCAGTAACATGGAACAGCTTCCATTGAAAAAAAAACAAAGAGATGTTTCCAAAAGTCCAACTAAAAACCAAGCCAGTGTTGGTTGTTTTTCCCAAATGAACTAGGAAAACTCTTCCAAACAGAAGTGACACATTACTTCTCTGTAGTGTCTGCTAACAGGCTTGCCTCAGGCGTGGAAAGCCAGTTTCCATGCTGGCTCAGCTCTAAATCACCATTCCAGAGAGGGACGTGACAGCAGCTGGGCAGCGACTACAGGGCTCTTACTGTAATGAGACACAAAACCAGAGGCTGTCTTGGAAATAAAAAAAAAGCATGTGAGGGAGAGAAAGGATGTTCTTATAACAGTCTTGAACTACACCTATCAGCTGGAGGGAGAGGGAAAGAGAATCGTTAACGAACACCCAGCAGCCTGAGGAACAAGGTCCTGCACTAATACAGATCATTACTGAGTGACATCCCCACCAAATGAAACCAAACTCACTGAGAACCTCCTGGAATAGATTTGATTTTGACCTAATACGGTGCTAGTAACAGCCAATAAACAAATATAATATTCTAATTCATTATGTTTGTTTAATCCTTTGCTTTACATGGTTTGAAAAATTACTGCAGCAGCACCCAGAAAGCCAAAGCCAGAGCTGGTCCCCACTGGCCCAGGTGACAGATGAGCTTAGGGAGGGACTGCTCCTGCCTGCAAGAGCTCACAACTCTAACAGGGATGAGGCTGGGTGGGAGCCTGAGGCCAGGCACTGCCCTTCCTCACCCAGGTTATCCGGGGAGGTTCGGAGTTTTCAGCCCCAATGAGGGACGAGGTTTGGTTTTGCCAAATTTTACCCAAATTGGTTGAACCAAGCCATCAGAAGGATTCTTCTGAGTTTATCAAGCCCAGCTGCAGATGTTTCTGAAAGGCTGAACCCACAGCAAAAGCTTCCCAACTGCCCCACCACACCTGGTTGTCCATCTCTTTTTAAAAAAGGAATTAAAAAATATAATAATAATAATAAAAAAATCAACATTTTACTCTCTCACCAATCAATTACTCATTCCAGGAAGACAGATGAGCGGATTTTTGCAAAGCTGAGATAACTCCACCTAATGCTATGGGTATGCTGTCCATGAAGCCCCATGAAGTCCCCAGGGGAAGGGCTAAAGTAACTCAATTTATCTGCCAGCCGGAAGATTAAGAGCATGGTAAACAATATTAAAATTCTGTTCTACAAAGCAGAATAACTCAGCAGCACAGAGCAGCTCTCCCAAGGGGCAGCTTACAGCACGGATGCACACACCAGAGTTTAAATATCACAAGGGAAATTCTTTAAAACCCCCCCCCCAAACCTTAAACAGATCAACCATGCCAAATGCACCACTATAAATCACAAGGTGAGGTGTGAAGGCAGAATTAACCTCTTGTAGGACCAAGTCCAGAGGGGAAGAGAGATGCACAAGTCCTTCTTCAGGTCAGGAGCCAAAAAGCTTGTCTGTTTTCCTGACTTCATCTAATAACAAATCAACTCCACCTCAAAAAAAACCCAAATCTTGGTTTCCTCATGTCCTTCAGTTTTTTGAACATCATTTTCTCCAAATGGGTTTCCAAATCCTCCAAGCAGCCTCTGCTGACCCAGTTTGTTCTGTGCTAATCATGCAGAGAGCAATGGAGAGAGGTCAACTCCTCTGCATCCTGGGGGTAAATCAGAATATTCCTCCTCCAATAAAATGACACAGATTAAACCAAGTTGTTGTCACAGTCTCATCTGGCAACACAGCCATGAAGGAGGTGCAGCAATAATTAACAGCCCTGTGGTTCCTCTCTCTTTGCAAGGATCCCAACACTTCAGACTGGCACACAGCTTGAATTTCTTCACTTGTTGAAAAGCAATTGCTGTTGAGCAGGAAGACAGAAGCTGTTTCACACAAGGAAAGGGTTTTGTGGAAGAGGGGAAACAGTGGAAAAAAAAAATAATCAGAAAACAGTACAACAACTATAAATGTAAATTCAGTAGAATACCAGGATAACTAGGTTTGAGAAATCCAAATACAGGTGATATTACAGCAAATGAAACCAGTGGCTTTTTGTCTCAATTTAACATTTGATAACCAGCAGCTCCCCATGCAAACAGCAAATATTTTTCAGCAGCGTGGTAGCTGCCTGTGGGTGGCACAGTAATATAACATTACCAGAGAACTGGACAGGGAAGGGAGCTGCATCCTCCCTGGCTGGGAGATGTGGCAGGAGAATGAGCTTTTTAATCACTTATGCAAAGTAAACCTGAAAAATACACATCGATGTGCTGTGCAGAGCATCAAAGTGGGGGGCTCCAGACCCACCTCCACTCACAGCTCTGCTGTTGACCAGCACATTAGACCCTGGACAAAGCCCTTTGTCTATCTGTGCCTCAGTTTCCCCTTCTTTAAGAGGGGATTGACTTCTTTTGTAAAGCAATTCAAAAACAAATTAAAACTTGCAATATTATTCCTGGAAACTGCTGCCTTCTATAGGACTCCCACAGTAGCACCTGGACACCTGACTCAGTTAACAAGCCAAACACAGCACCTTCTTTTTTTCCATAGTTTGACTTCAAACAGATCATATAAACTCTCCAAAAGGCACCTACAGCCTCTCCCAGGTGTTTCAGTTCACTGAACGAGCCATATTTACCAAACCTTAAACAAAAAGCCAGCAGCCTCTAGGGAAGCATGGCATGGAGATAAACACAGCATGACTTCTAGTGACAAATGCTATTTCTATTGAGTTATCAGTACAGTAAACACTTCTAATTCACCTCCAGACCTTTTGGCAGCTGATCAACCACTCTGGGGGTGTAGATGAACGCAGGGGAGAAAAAAACCAACTTGTGGTATGAATAGAGCAAACCAGCTTTCCTCCTCACTGTCCTTGAAGCAGCTGAAGGGCTTGCCTCTACCCAAATTATCTTCCTGAGAAAAGCAGAGGATAAAATTAAAGCAGAATGGTTGATTTGTGCAGAGGACAGATGCTCTTGTTCTTATTAATGTGGAAGTTAACATGGGGTAAGAGCATCCAAAGAGATGCAGCAAGGCATGGCTACTCCGTGGTCAATATCCCAGAAGATGGAAGACCTCAGTCACCAAGAGGAGGTTATTGACCCTCTGGATTCCTGACTGACAGCTAGACTGTAAAACTTTAGATTTACCTCTGCTGTTGAGTAGATAGGGAAGTTTTTCCCCCTAGAAGGCTTGACAGATGTTCTCCTCACCTGCAGGTCACCACATGTCTGTGCACAGCTGGTGTTTAGTGCCCCATCCTCTCCCAACTCCATTTCATCAGCTGTCTGCCCATCTAGCAACGCAGGTTTCAGCTTGGAAACGTTTCAGAGAAGACAAGATTTTAGCTTGACTCAGCAAGAAGGCTCAACACCTACCACTGGAACCACAACACTCAAAAAACTCAACCACCACAGCTGCCAAACACTTCTACTGCAGAAGTCTTTTCAATAGCAAGAGATGTACATTTCATTGTAACACAGAATGAACAAGATAGAAACCTGTTTGTGGAGATCAGTGATGAGAACTAAAAGCAACCCAGGGCTAACATTTTTTTTTTTAAACCCAGAAGACCAAGCTTGATATAATTAAAACCAGGATATTAAAGATGTTCTAGACATCCACAAAACCAAAGCACACTACTATCAACACATATGAACCCTTGAAATGTGAGAATTAATAAATTCTTAGAGTGAAGAATGCAATTCACACGTTTTGCTATTACCCAGCAAAGTCTGGGCACACCACAAAGAGAGAAGGAAAAGAACTAATGCATTTGTAGAGTAGTTTCCACAAAGAATCCCAGTTAATCTGAGTATCCAACTCATTTTTGCACACTGGGACTTAAGGGAACAAACCAGCTCCACCAAATCCCCAGCACCTGCCTCGACATACTGCAAGCCAAAAAAATCCCAATGAATATTTGAAGCACAGCTCATTTGCCCCCATAAAAAAAAATCTAGGCTGTACTTTTTATTTCTCCCTCTTTCCAAAAAGCATGAGATGACAAACTGAATTCTTGCCTACATGAGTCCCCAATTAGGAATAACGTTATTGCTGCTCCAGAACATCCCTCAGCAGCTACAAAAATACCAGCTGAGCCTGTGCAAACCTCCATCACAGCTCAATTCCTGCACCAGAGAAAGGTCTGTATAAATTAATTAGTGCAGTAATAAGCAGCACACAGGAGATTAGGAAATGCCTAGAGTCCAACTCGCCTTTCAGAGAGGGAAAGCACGCAGGAGTGTGGTCCCTGTTCCTCAGATTTGGGAATATTAAGAGCAGAAAGTCTTGTGATTCCTCCCCCCCAAGACTATAAACCAGTACACATCCTATTAAACACTAAAGATTTCAGCTTTAAACCCAAAAGACAGCCTGACTGCCTTAAACCACCCTAAATGCAGGTCACTAAGAAAAGGATTCATTTTCACCTAAATCTTTCCCAGCTTATTGTATTGCCACAAAAATACTGTAAATCAGTACACAATAAAAAATAAACCAGTACACAATAAAAATAAACAAACCAGTACACAATAAAAATAAACCAGTACACAATAAAAATAAACCAGTACACAATAAAAATAAATAAACCAGGACACAACAGGATTCAAAATACACACAAAAGGATTCATTTTCACCCAAATCTTTCCCAGCTTATTGTATTGCCACAAAAATACTAACCCTAGCTTTTTTTAAAGGAGAAAACATGGCAGATACAGGGTTGGAGAATGTTTCTCTTCCAAAAGCAGCCAAGGGTCAGCTTGCAGCTCCTGTGAAATCCCAGCCCCAGCAGCACCACACTTCTTTCAACTCTGGAACTGGCTTGTTTCCATCAGGTCTTTCTGCACAACTGATTTCAGGACAATAGGGCTTGCCAGAAATTCAAATTCCTTTGTGATCAGTCCATACCTGCTCACACAACAGCGTGTTCTTGTAACCACACCTTGCAGGGAATTACAGTTTACTCAAAAAAAAAACACTAACCCAACTTTATCAGTGCACAATCATGGGCACAGTTAAAAAGGAGAGGATTATGGACTCCAGGGTGAAGGAATTGCAGCAGCCTGAAAGCATGGGACAGCTTGTGTGAAGCTGTGATCCAAAGCTGCAAAACAAAGCAGTCTCATGACAGCAACTTCATGATAAAATAAATGCACCTGCCAACTTGCACTCAATTCTACACAGAAGTTACATTCCCCCACCTCCAATAATTCTAACAATTATTTTCCAGCCTTTTTGAATTTGTACAGAGATCAGTGAAGAATCTCACACTCCTGCCACCAAAGACTGATCAGAGATAATCACCACATTCACTGGGTCTCAGCACCCAGCACTGACTCAGAGAAAAGGCTTTACTGTTTCTGAGGAAGCCCAAAGCTTTTGATGTAGCAAAAGCTGCTTTGACAACCCAACAGGACCTCCCAAGAAAAACTGCATTGATTGAACAAAATCCATTTTTAACCTGATGAATGTACTGAAAACAAACTCTGCTGGTAGCTGTCTGCCATGAAGTGTAAAAATGAGCTTGTTTGGATGGATCAGGAACAAAAACCTCCATCCTCAACCTACTGTTAAGGCGTGCAGTTGAGGACTGTGGCTTCCACATTAAAATATGTGGACATCTAAAATGCTACTGTATATTTACACCAAAAGAAACCATTTTGAAGATACAGCTCTAGAAAGATCACTTACACAAATATAAATAAAATCAAGAAGTGGGGGGAAAAAAAAATTGAAATGCATTTAGCAAACTATCTGGGCTATATATAATCTGTGTGTGCACTGCTCTGTAAAGCATGCCCAAAAGGCACCTAATAATAGGGTTACTTATTTACCTCTGGCTTCTGGGGTAAAATCCAAACCACCTTTGCCTTAGTTTTGTGGTTTTCATTTTTTGTCAGACTCAAGCTGTGGAGGAGACGCTGCAAACGCTGCGGTAATGCCCCCGTAATTGTGACTCCACAGCCCATTTCATTTGCAACCACCATTTCCTCACCCAAACGAGGCCACTCTCCAGCTCAGCCACTGCACAACCAGTTTGTGAAGGGTTTCTTTGTGCTTCTTTTTAAGAAGGGACAGGAATCAGCTTAACCACTATCAAAGCACTGAAATTAATTGGCCAGAAAGCTCACCTGAAAGCCACCAGCAGTTGAGGCAGCAGCTGAATTTGCAGCCCTGCTACACGGGTCTTTCCCAAAGCACCTTGCAGGTTCGTTCCCCACTGCACACCCGACTGCTTCCTGGGATAAACAGACCACAGGCTACAGGCAATCTGATTAAACCCTGTGTTTTCAGCCCTGCACATAAAGCAGGCACCTCTAATCAAATTCCAGACTGAAAGGCAACGCAGTGTTCCCACTTAAAAGGCGAGGTGCAGGAACCCCACAGTGTGTAGGTGCATTTATCAACATCAAGTACACAACAGAGTCAACACTGGTTAACTGGACACAGCTCAGCTGTGTAAAATTAAATGTCTTTCTGAATGGACACTCTGGAATCACATCACTGCATCTACAGGAGCCTTAAACTTCATCTTTTGATTCAGATTTTGCCAAACAGTCAGCAGTTCACTTAAGAGTTTGTAATTCAGTTGTAGCCTTATTTTTTCCCTTCAGTCTCACTACAATAATTTCTAATTACTTCTGATTAAGATACTGAATTCCCTTAAAGAAACCCTCCCCAGGTGATTTATTCTTGTAGTCCACAGCTCCAGCTTTAAGCAAAAGGTGCCCCAGTCATAACTGGGAAAACAGAGAAACTAATTCCCACTACTGATCCAGCAAACTCTTTATAACCCCAGGACAGGCAGCGAGGCATCCCACTGTGAAAATAAACCCATAAAGTTTCTGAACAAGAACATTTCCTTTAAAAAGAAAATAATTTGTAGTTGTCATTACTATGCATAAAATTTATGAAGCAGCAACACCATTTGCATGACCTCATGTACCCCAAACTGATCCTAATCCCGGAGGACAGTTGTGCCATTCCTAACGCTCTTCCAAAGGGGAATTGGAAGAGTGTGAGGAAAGGAAGCATTGCCAATGCACACAGGACTGTTCCTCTTTCAGGCCTGTCAAGAGATTTGGGATTGATACAATTCCCCAAACCTGAGGGAGGATAATCTTCAAATAAGCCAGTGGTTGATCTCCTAAAACTCCACCACGAACAGGAATGTTTGCCACTAGATGTTTGCCACTCTACTAACCCTCAATTTAGAGATTACACATTTAGCTGTATTAAGAGCTCAGTTAACTATCAGGGCTTCTTTTCAGCCACAAAAGGATCTTCCACCCTAACAATGGCTAAGAAAACAACCCACTGAACAAGCAAATCTCACATCACGCCCCGCAGGCAGGCAAGTTGGTCTGGGCTGAGAAAATCAAACTGCTCCTGGACCAACCCTATGAAATTAAACAAGAGGAATCAATGTCAACAGCAACCAGGACATCAGTGATCAGACAGGACATGGAAGGAGAAAGCATCAAGGGTCTCAAACCCATTCCCAAGGCACAGAAGCTGCTGAGGAAGCGCCTTCAGATGAGGTGTACTAACCACAAGCTCAGTGGAGCTGGCTCTCTGGTTGAATACCTGCCTGGTTCACAAGCAGAGGGTCCCCTACACATGACAGCAGTGCTTGGGGGACATCCAGCAGCTCACAGCCTCAGGAACCAGCACACCTGGGTGCTTTGTCACATCACTTGACTCTGGATCACCTTGAATAAATCCATCTAAGAGCCAAGTGAGAATTATACCGCAAGGTGATTAGAAGTCCAATATCAGAAAGAGCCTGTGAGGAGCTTCAGAGAGAATTCAACTCCAATAAGGAAAAAATCCTTAACAAATGAGCAGCTTGGACTGTCAGCTATGACTTTCTGGTGACCTCTTTTGTATGCCAGATTCAGCCTTTCTGTTCTGTTCAACTGCTGTGTCCTTGGACATCAGAGGAGGTTCGTTAACACACCGTGAGTGACCCCCCCACACTCCCAAGCACAGCAATCAACGAGCCAGAAACTGCTGTTTGCTCAGCAAACAAGACCCTGTGATAGGTGCCAGCAGGAGGAATGGTTACAAAAGTACCCCCCATTCCCTCCACCTCCACTAGCACCCCCAGCACATTTTAAATAAGATTTCTGGGAGTGGACTTAACTATATCAGAGCAACAAAAAAGATGAAAAGCTGTGAAATTGAAGGAGAATGGGATCACTTAAAAAAATAAAAGTAATATGGAAAAGGCCTATTAAGAAAACCTGTTAACACCAGCAGGACCTAAATCCATACTGAGCCATATAAACTAGAAATAAAACAAAAAGTGCTTTGCTATGCTTTTAAGACTTCAAAGGTAGCTCTGAGTATGCCCCAGGAGTTAGGAGTATCAGGCAGCCACAGTATAAGCTGACAGCACTTCTGGAAATGTAAAAATATGCTGAAGCCATGTCAGGATTGTCTCCTTACCTACAGCTGGAAAACTTCCTCATTTTAAATGAAAGCTGCCATCAGTCATGCGAAACACACCTTGGTTCAGTTCTTACAGCAGATCACAGGTGGTGAAAGATTCCATTTTAAGGAGAAAAAAGATTTTTTCAGCATGGTCCTTGCTTCCAAAGAGATGTCCTTAGCCTGCACAACCCAGACATTCAACTCCCAACCCTGTTAGATGTGTCCACAGGAAGCCACTCAGTCAAACACCCTCTCCCCAGCACAACATGCCCTTCTAAGGAACAAAACCCACCACTTTGCCACTGCTGACAGTCCTCTCCAGCACGTCACATCACGTGTCATCTGTGACACAAAGGCACTCACCCAGCAGACCTGCTGCATCCCTCTGCCACCCCACATAGGGAGCTTGGTTCCTGCGTGTAGGGATTGCATTGCTGCACGTAAACACCCAGCACACAGCCACTTCTGACTTCCAAATGTCAACTCAAGCTGTTCTAAAAGGACACCTCCTGCTAAGATGGCCAAAGGAAAGGTTTGTGCAGATTACACTGACCTACAGTGACAAGCTTATTAAAGAAAAACTCTGTTCTGCAATAAAAAGAGTATTGAGGAATAACTGTTTTGTTGTAAAAAGGAACTGAAGCTTGATTCCTTCTGACCCTGCTTCACTCTGGAAATTAATGATGCTTACAGCAATCTTCAGTATGGATAGGTATCCTTTCCCCTCTGAAATAAGAAGTTGGACAGATAATGTCATTCATTTGAAGGCCACAGAGGGTATTTATCAGCCAGTTTTAAGGTTTGCCTATAAATGGAGATTTCCTAAATTACTTCATCTGAAGAACACTTCAATTCACAAAGAGGTGTCCACAAAAACCAGTGTTTAGATACATAACAGCAATAAACAGCTACCCCAGAATACAGTGAGCTGTAAAACACCCACACATCATCAAACACAAACCTACAGCAGCTTTCCCTGGGACTGAAGCTAACAGGTTTGCACTCTCACAACCCAACAAGCATGCAGAAGGCTGCAGGAGCTCTGCCAACTCTCAGTCATTTGCTTCACTGGAAATTTATTTGCTGGAATCTGTAACTGCACCTTCTCTTCAGCCTCTTCTGTCCTTCCAGATGGGTCAGGGAGCTCCAGGGAAAGGCACCCATGGACTGAGCTATAACTTGCTCTGCAGCAGGGACCAGCTTGGGCCACTCAACCATCACATTTTCTTATCTCCAGCTCAGTTTCAGCAGCCAGAGGGAATGAAGTGACTGATTTCTTCAACTGCTTCCCATCACCAAGACTTCAGCCCTGGGTTAGGTCTGGGTATTAACTATCTTGCTGCAGAGTCCAGCTTTGAGTAGCTTTTACCATAGCAGAAACTAATGAGGTCCCTGTGTGCCACACCTGTATTTGCAGCAGAGACCACACCACAAGAAGAACCAAAGCACCCCAATTTCCCTGGTATCTTGCAAAAATATAACATAGTAGTGCATTTGGGATAAAATAAGCTTTTTGGCAGGAAGAAGCATTCATCTGTGTGAGCCAAAGGAAAGAAAAGGCTTCCCATAAAAATTAACAGGCTTGAGTAAAAGCCTCCCAGTAACAAACCCTCCTAACCCTGTCGAGTTCAGCGTAGCTCCTCCAGTCCTGCAGCATCACAGCTTGTTTGGGTTAATTTTAACTAAAAATGAAACTGAAGAAACAACTAAACCTGAAAGCTTCCTCGAGGGAACAATTCAGTGGCAAACATCAAGTGAGGGGACGTGGGCAGAGGCACCAAACACAGCCCAGAGCAACTGCACTTGAACCCCAAAATACCTCAGCGCGGAAGGCGATGAAAGCTGCAGCTTCACAGGCACTTGGCAGCTCTGCCTGTTCTCCTCTCTGCTGGCATCAGGAATCCCATCAAGCAGCTGACCCCAGTCAAAACCAGCCCTGTGGAGAAACAGCTGGGTTTAATCCAATTCAGTTCCTCAATTTGTTTGTCACATGGCCCACAAACAGTTGTGTGAGTAGAAGGGAAGGGAGGGAACAGGCAGGATCTCTTCAGCAGCAGCTATTGCAGTTCTAGGTGTTTACACAGCTGCAACCCAAAACAGGGGTCTCACACTGGGGAGCAGAATCTGCTGCCACAGAGGAGGGCTAACACTGGGTTTAGGAAGGCATCAAGTCAGGCTTCCCAGCACCACAAACAAGCTTGAAAAGTCTGACATGAATCATCAGATCCTGCCCACTCCTCTATTCCTTTTTCCACAGGAAACACAAAGGAAAGGTGCCATCCTTATCTTTCCACATTGTTTGAGCCAGTTAGATCACCAAGCCATGAGAACCCACGTTAGATACTCTCAGAGTACCTAATACTGTGAGAAAACAGGACTTGTTGACTCGTATTTATAAGATTATTTGAGATCTCTGCTAAAAAAACTGTTATCAAACTCCTCCAATACACTTAAGAGCAAAAACCTGAAATGCCAACAGGATTTGCCAGCCCCAGGTTTTGAAAGGAGCAGGATCTTGCTGTTCATAACCCAAGGCCAGGCATGACCCAGGAATTCCAGTTCAACTAGTTCCACCCTTTCTTCCCCCCATTCCTCCCATTTTCTTGGAACAACAACAAGACAGCAACAAAAAAAAACCCCAAAACAACCCCTACCCCAACCTACAACCAGAATAAACATTTCATTGTAAATCCATGCAATGGAAAGCCACCTGCTCCCCACACACAATTAAAAGCATTTCCAAAGTGCAGCTCTCCCTCAGCCAGCACAGACAGATGGACAGGACAGGACAGGCACACAGGGCACAGAAAACCCCGCTCCACTTCCAGCAAAGCCTTTGTACTGCAGCAGCCCGAGACACAAAGCCTCATGGCAGAGCCTGCCTCCACACAAACTGTTTTGTTAAGGGATCACAACATAATCAGCCATCCTCCAGCCACAAAAAACCAGCTCAAACTCATATGTAGGCCAATTAAACTTGTAATTGGCTAAAGCACACATCCCATCCACTCTTCTCTGGCTTTTGGGGACAGCGGCTCTCAGCTGGTAGATCAGCTCCTGCAATCAGCTGGCATATTTACCTGCCCCAAATTGTCCCCAGATAGCAACAGTAAATGTGACTAAATTGAAAATGCAATGAATGGCTCAGTCACCACCAGGGACAACTACAGGTTTTCACTTTCTTGCACACCCTCCTCCCATTCAGCACCACGGTGCAGGAAGGAAATAACTCCTTTGCCAAGGAAGCGATAGCCCCGAGAGCAGGCAATAAATGCTGAAGTGGGAGACTTCTCTTCTGCAGGACCTGCCCCCAACATCAGAACCCCTCAAGTCTGCAGGTATTCAGGCTAGACCTGGATTCTCAGCAGGAACAGGGCTGCACTATGCCAACGGAGCTCCTGGCCACCAGAGACTGATGATTTATTCAGACACTTGCTGCTGCCTTTGCCAAGGCAGAAAATCAGTGTGAGGGGCTGTTCCTGTAGCGCTCTGCAGCGCTCATCAAGCACAGCAGAGACTGAAATCTCCTTCTCTTCTCCCCTTGTTGTGGTCCCCACGAGCTGTTTAACCTACCAGACCATCTGCAGTACGCTTCCATTGGCAACACTATGGACAGGGCTGGATTCCCAGCGTGGTTAATCATTTTCCCAGCAGACCTGAAGCAGACCTGCTCTGTTCCACAGCTCCCTGCCCCTTGAGAAGCTGCAGCCAGCACAGCAGCAATCAGCACCCAGGCAGAGCCCTCATTCACCCACAGCACTGCCCTGGGTGCCATCCTCCCTCTCTGCACCCTGTGCACGATGCTGTCTCTCTCACATTGCCTAAGCACCAGTTCTCCCAGTCCTCTCCACCACCCTGGGAGCTCTATCCACAAGACCCATCCTATCAGCACCACCCAGGAACTGTTTCTGTTCACTTTTGGCTTTCAACTTGGATTTATTTGAAGACAAATGCTAATATCCTTTAAAAAAAAAAAGAAAAAGAAAAGGTTCACCAATCCAAAATCAGACTCATCACTCTTATGAATCACACAAGATTATTATTTTTCTTGCCCATCAAAACAGAAATGTCTCACCTTGCAAAATAACTGCTGGGGTTGCCCAGGCTCATAAAAATCTATCCCATCTGCTAAAAAGCTGAGCACACTGCTAAATGAAACTATTTGACAAGCACTCTGCTAAAAGACAGCAAACATTTCACCCTACAATGGCCACTTCAAACACAGTCAAACATGGATTGCAAGGCAGCTCAGCTTGGTGAGTATCAGCCAGCAGAAACAGCTTTCTAGCAAGTAATTCTTCGTGAAGACAGAGCCTGTGTGGACACTGAATTTCAGACTCAAGCCTGCAGCTGCGAGAAAGCTCCACAAATACAGGTTGAGAAGATGTCAAGTCCCAACTCTCACCGTCAGAAAGCAAGGACCAAACTGTTTCTGCCTTCCACGCTGTAACAGAAAAGGCAAAAATAATCCAGGACCTCCACTTCACCTGCAAAGCCTCTGTGTTAACAGGGAAAGCTTCTCTGATCTCTGACTGCAAGGGCCAGGCGTGGAAGGGACATCTACAATAACACAGGAGACACGAACATCCCTGATGGAGCTGAGCAGCGTGCTGACACACACCATCCTTGTGCACCATGTTCCCAACTGCTTTACTGGCTGTTTTTGAACAGCAGATTAACCCCAAACACAATTCATCTTGGGGACACAGGCAAAACTCAGTCTGTTCCTGATGAACCCAGCACACAGTCAGTTAAGTGCAATGATTTTTAACCAGCATCTCCCTGCCAGGCTGTTGGCAATGGACACATTCTCCTCTTGCTTAGTGCAGATACAATTTCATTCCCAACAGACTATTTCCACCGCCCTCATTGTCACAAGCAAGTCACATACCCTATCAGAAGCAGAATTTTGGATGAGAAAGGTTTATTTGCTTTTAAAGTGTTCACACTCAAAAGGGGTGCGAGGATGAGCAGCGTGGGTGATCGATGCAGGCAAAAAAACAGCCCAGGCTTTCCTGAGAGCCACCACTAACACCAGCTTCAGAGGAGGCTTTGTTGAAGCCCAACTCAATAGCAGCATGGTCAGCCACCCCAGAAGTGCTGCCCACTGAGGACACATTCAGCTCATGCATTTCTCCAGGATCAATGTTGTGCTCCAAGTTCAAGAATGCTCCATGTTTTTATAGGACATGAGGGCAAGACGACATCTGGCTTTAAATACACAAAGAAACACTCTCCACCATTCTCTTGATTATGCAAATCAAACCCCTTGCTAATGGCATTAAGAATGAAGGCTCAAATAGCTTCCTGCAGCAAAGTCACCTTGGAAATACCAAAGAATTTGAGTTCTCAGTAAGACAGGACTAAACTGCAGTTGCAAAGAGTGTCCCAAAAACTCAGGAGCTAACAAATAAAGTCAAACCCTGAGGGAACAATTTGTGGAGGGAGAGCACAGGAGGACTCACCCCCATCTGCCTGGGTATGATCAGGTAGTTTTACTATCTTAACTGATAATCAAAAGGTCTAAACATCTCACACCAACATAAGGAATTGCACTGACACACAGCATGGTACAAACAAACCCAAAGACAAGCTCATGCCATTTATTACCACAGCTGGAGTTGTTTCAGAACTCCTTACACACACCACACATGCAGAATATCCTTCACCAGAAGTCCCCTAGAAAAAATGACTCTGAGCAGCAGAAGATGTTAATAAATGGGCCATAATAGTCACAAAAAACTTGCAATGAACTGAAAGTGAACTCCACCCTCTCGTTAAAGATTTCACACTGCTATAGAAACTGTGATTAACTACCCAGGGCCATGAATCAGCCACCTGAAAGGAAGGGACAGCCTCAGCAATCAGGGAAGCACCCAGCACTAGCTGCCAGACTGACATTTCAAACACAACCCCCCCCCACAGCACCCCAAAACCACTGCAGACAACAGACACTCACTTCACAGTTCCCATGAACATTCATTTTTTCTTACCTTTTGGGTTGTTTTAGAGACTTTCTATTTTTTTTTTTTAATATTTTTTATTTTTGGCAGTGCTCAAAGCTGCACACACTCATTAGAGGAACAGAGCCAACAGTTTTCAAATCCTTTTTGACACAACTGGATAAAGTACCTAAAACCAAACCACAGATGCCTCTGGACCAGCTGTGTGTGTCTTTCTCCACAGCATTTCCAATCAAGCCTGCAGAAAAGCAGGGAGAAGATGGCAGGGCTTACCAGCAGTTCCCCAGTCCAGAGTCTGAACAAAATGGATTTAAAAGAGGTTTCATTTTCCCAGAGACTAATGCTCTCAAATCAGAATAAATCCTCCAAAAGAAGAGATTATCCATAAATTTACTAGTTAGAAATGTTAATATATCCAGTGTTTATGCAAGGACTGCTGTTCTCTCCACGCAAGAGCATCACCTATGCAATTTCATATTAAAAGATAAATAGATTTCTGCTAGTTTCTCCCCCCACCTCCCTTTCCACACTGAAATGTAGCACAGCAGCTTTATAAATACCACTTTCCAATAGCAGCAGTCATTTACTGAAGAATCAAGGCAAACTTGTTCCTATTACACTAGGAAAGCTCTGAAAAATCCTCCCTTGCAAAAGAACTTAACACAGAAAACCAAGATCCACAGGCAGAAAAGTCCAGTGTGAAACCTGGAAAAACATTAAAATAAAATAAAAACACAGAGCTAAAACTTCCAATTACACATTCAGAAAATCTAGGACATGGTATAAATTAAGAAACAACTAGTTGGACACTGTTAATTCAACCAGATACCCAGCTGCATTGCTGGACTCACCTAACACACACCTGCTACTCAGATAAATGCTTCCTCCTGTTATTCTATTTACTACAGGTCCCATCTACACACCATACAACACGTAGGATGATGGGACTCAGACCAGTAGAACCTGGCTGCTAATGATGGCCCTTAAGGCTGAAATGCATCAAAACATCCCTCCAGCTATGAACATGGGTATGACTACACCCTCCCTCAGCACACGTCATCTTGGAGAGGAGACAGGAGGATGAAGCAGGTCCAGGAACAAGTGACTTGCCTGATTTCAAACAGCAGGGCAGCAACACATCTGGGAGCTAAATGAGGCCTCCTGTCCACACAAACATCCTGATTTTCCCTGTACTCAGCTTAGTTGGTAGGTACAGAACCCAGTTGTTAAGAATACAGATTGAAGGCTTTGTTTGGAAGCTAAAAGCAGATGAGAAATAGCACTGATTAATGTAATCACCAGTGTCAGATGGATTCTGCAGATCCAGCAGTCTCACAGCACGTTTTCAAGCCACCACAGAAAGCCTGCTTGATAAATTCATCTTGAATATTCCCCAGTTTCTTTCCATCAGATGCATTCTGTGTAAACCCACCAACACCCCCTCCAGAGAAGCTGGATATTTGCTTAATCCTCCCAAATAACAGCCTGGCTGGGTGAGGTGTGGAAGGAGCCAGCCTGACCTGAGATGTCAGCAACAGCAACTGAGAAGCTCCTGTAGGAGCAAAGTTTTCCAACCCAGGAACATCCCTCCCTTGCAAACCCAATTTCTCTTCATGGTTAAGAAAAAAAATTAAAATCCAGTATTTATAAAACAAGTGAAACACCAATAACAACAGCAAAACTCACTTCTTGTCATGTTAGGTGTCAGGTTGAGTTAGCAGGTAGGAATTCTCCTCCAGTTTCCCCGCTCTGCTGGTGCTGGTCCTCTATTAACTGTCTTCACTTTGTGCTGAACAGGGAACAGAAAAGCCAGATGGCCTAAAGCCATCCTTAATTTCAAAACTGCTGTAAAACAGCACAAGCCAGGAGAGCCTGACAGCACTCATTTGACAATTCCACCCAAAGGTTGATAATGTTACTCTAAAAAGGTGCAGCTGAGCCAAGAAGAAATCATGTTTAAACATGCCCACAATCTCAGGTTTTTCTGTCAATAATGGTGAGACTGCATGTTAAAAACTGATTTGGAAGTACAAGATGAAAAATTCTATGACCTGGCTTACCTCTGGCCCTGATCCACAGCCAGGAGGAACAGATCAAGTTAGGAGCAGGATATAAGCACTAATTTAACTCTCAGCACAAGGTAAATGAAGCTTCAAGTGACTCTACAGGGAACATGCCACTTCTCACCTGCTACTAATCAAAAAAGGTAAGTGAAAAAGCCTTTGCTTCTAATTATTTGTTCTCTCTTTTGGCATCACACAAGGGAAACAAACTCAAATGGACTTAAAAACCCTTTTCCTACTTCTGCCATTTCCCACCTAGCAGTAAATTACACCTGGTTTGCAGCAGATTAGACCTCATAACCCCAACAAGACAAGACCGACCCCGCTAGCACCAACCAAACAGCCTATCACTTATTTCAGTAAATATTATTATTTACTTTACTAATTTTATTTATTATTTACTTTACTTATTTTACTTCAGTAAATATTATTATTCACTTATTACTATTATTTATTTCCTCCTTCTAGGTCCCAGCCCATAAAGATAACTTAAGCAGCACAAGGTCATTCCATAGAGGAGCAGGGATCAGTAACTGAAATTCTGTGGGTCCATCCAGACTTCCATGGCCAACATTGTGGCTTTAAAAAACTTAATTCCCAGAGAACCTGAGGCAGCTTGTTCAGCCAGCAAAGACCAATCCAAACCCTCCTGACCCTGCTTCTCTCCCCTGCTGAATTCTCTTCGGCGCTAGGACACAAAGGCTTGCTGGTAATAGCGGTACCTGCAAACATCTTGGCAGCACATCAAACCAGCCAAAGCTTTTAGACAGCTCTGGAGATCAGAGTAATCAATACCACACCACCAGCAGCACTTCTCTGCATCTGCAGGGGAGCTCTGGCCAAGGCAGAAATAACATCGATAGCGATCTCGCTTCCAGCGGGCACGGCTAGAACAGGCAATTACCCCCTGAATGCAGCTGGTGACACAGAAATTACTGATTGCACTTTAAGTAGCAGAGAAGAATTAGACAGGAGAACACAACCTTCAAAGGCATGTGAGTGCAGCAGATGCCAAAGTCCCCTTAAAACTGGCTTAGACAGTTACATGCTTTGTTCAAAGCTCAGATTCTCTGCAGGCCATGACCTTTGGCTTTCCCCCCATCCATAAACACCTCTGGAAGCTTCACCTCCATAAGCAGAGTCTTTGCAAACCCACTGAGACACGACCTGAGATCCTAACCTCCTACCTGAAGGCCACATCTAGCAATAACCTCTTTTTCTTTGCTAAGACACCCTCTGCAACATGGTGTTTATACCACTGAGAGCCCTGAGCGTGCCCTGGTGCTAAACACTGTGCAGACATCAAACAAGACAGTGCCTCTCAGACTTTGATCCCAGTTTACAAATCAAGGCTTCTCAGTAGGACTCCAGCCAATTTTTTCTTTGCTTGCCCCCTTAAAAAGTAACTGTCTTCAGGGGAGAAAAGTAGGCACATTCAGAAGGATTCATCCCTCCTGCAGACAAGTGTCAGGCAGTGAAGGAAGCCCATAAGGGGCAACCTCCAGTTTAAAATCAATAGTGGGGATTAATCTTGATGGATTTTGGACAACTAAATCTATGGCAACACATCTCTAATTAAGGAGTTCACTTTTGTGGATTGGTTAACTAAAAGAAAACCGAGCTGCCAGTACCTGACTTGCCTACAAAGAGGTTCATACTTAGAGGAGAAGCTTTCCACAGCCAGCAAAGCAAAAAAGTTCAAACCCTCTAATTTAAGTGCCATTAAATTTTACCAAAATCCAATAATCTTTACCAAATCTGTTTTAAAAGGCATCACAGCTGGAGTAGACCAGGAGCTTAGCACAGGAGCTAGAGAAGTGCCAGAGTTGCACAACCCAAGCTCATCAGTATGCACCTTCTTTTGCCCCGTGACACTCAGCAGACACAGTTAATTAGTTGGTGATAATGCATTGCCCATCACGACTCCTCAGCTTCCCCGTGCAGCTGGTAGGTAACGCCATTCCTAACTGTGTTTTGTAATCAGCATGCCAAAAAGCACAAACACAAAAAGAATAAAGTTAACAATCTGTTTACCCATTCCCCCCCTCCTCCCTTTGCTGCTGCTGCTGCTGCTAGCTGGGAAAAAAAAAAATAACATATTTTTAGGATTCAGCAGAGAGAAATCATTTGGACCGCTCTCAATTTTCCTATCTTTGCCACCAGTGCTTCGTGTTATTTCACACAATTCATTCAGCTCCGAGATGAAGCTTGTTCCTTTGACTAATAGCATGAAAAGCCTCTCTCTGGAGATAATTAGTCCTCCCTCCCCCCCCTTCCCTTCCCCAGTGCAACGTGGAAAGAGCATACAGTCATCAGTAAACAAAGAAATTCAAACAGTGTGACAGCCAGGCTGTAGCTGGGGAGGAAAACTGCCTCTCACCTCCCTATCTCAGCACAGCCTGATCATCAAAAACAAGTTGACACCACAAGGAATAGAACCAGGGACACAAGACCAGGATCTATAGATCAAGGGCTTTGGCATTTAGACATCAGGAAAGCAGCAATTCCTCATTGAGAGGAGCATAAATACCGATGTGCCGTTAGTCATCGCTGGAGGTTTGGCTTGGTCACCTTCCAACCCTGAGAGACTGACCCCAAATCATTCCAAACCAGCAGATAAAAGCCAGAATCAGGAAATCTCCAGTCTTTTACCTACGATTCCAAGCCTGTCACCCAGCCATCAGCAGATCACACCAACCTCCACACCTCAGTTCCTTGGGAGATGCAAAAAGTCCTCTGAAGCAGAGCAAAATTCAAGACAGTCACTATTTGGAAAGCACTTTGAGACCCCTCAGCTGAAGAATTAACAAAATTCTGCTTTATCTATACACTGACTCCTCACCTGGAATCTACCCTTGGATTTGGGGGCAGTTTGGAAGGAGTTAAACCCCCAAGCAAGCCAGAGCCAGCCAAGGGTACAACTGCTGGCTGGTGCATTCACTGCCTGCCTAATGCATGACCCTGCTGTGCAGAAAAGAACTGGAAATAGTTATCACCAGCAGCATTGACAAGTCAGCAAGAGCTACTAATTAAATGATAAAAATAGATCTCTGAAAGAGCTTTTTTTTTTTTCCCCCCTCGACACAAAGCTGGGGCCTAACGCTGCCGCAGTTGCACATCCATTAGTTTTCCACGGGCTCCAAACTCACCAGCAATTAAAAAAACCCAAAAAACCAGCTTTCTCAAACTTGAAAAAAATAAAATAAAACAAGGCAGCACTCATATGTACAAAATCCCAACTAAATAAAATCAGGGAAATGATTCTGAATGACACGGAGCATCGCTGCGCTATGCACGCTCCACTCCCACCTTCACTGGAAGCAGGAACAAGGTGACATCTTTGCCCTCAACAGCTGTACCAGGTTCCTTGCACTCCCTGTAGCCCAAAGTTCTGGTTTTGCCTGAAAAAATGAACATGTTTTGAGATGACCCAGATGACCTTAAGGATATCTGCAACTTGCTTGGTGCACAGCATCTCTTAGACCAGTGATAAAAACTTAATACCAGTGCAACTCCCACCGTGGTGTGGGTTTGGCTTTTTTACCCTCTCAGACACAGGTTTTGTACAGCTTGGAACTGAATATTCATCACCAACTAATAGACCTGCAAGAACTGCAGTGTCAGCGATTTTTAATATATAGAATGCCCCAACACACGCCAAACACAATGAAATCTGATCAAAATAGAAGCCATTTGTTTAAATACAAGCGATTTGGCTCTCAAAACTGTCATCAAATTAAACTGGAAATCAAATTAACCAGTGATTGAATGAAGTAGAAGGCTGTATAATCACAGATTACTGATCCAGCAGCACGAAAACAAGGATGCAATCACATTCCCCTTGTTTGTGGCAGCCTCTCTGCAGTGCCCTGTACTCCCAACGGGACTCCCCCTCCCCATCTTCCAGGGATTGAGGATGTTCTGTGCTTCAGATACAGCATCCAGAAAGGAAACTTTCCTTACAAAACCACCCTTTGAGACATTATCTGATAACAAAGCCAGCCCTGGGAAAGTACAAGCTGACACACTTGAAACCACTCTAATTTAGGACAGATCAGCGCAGTTATTTCCAGCACCGTTGGGAAGAACAAGTTTAAACCTACTCTGGGTTTGTCACCGTCACCATCCAAGGTATTAATGTCATGACTGTGTGCCAGCCAAGTTCCCTCAGAAGTGGCTTCATTTTGGTTTTATTTCCCCCTTTTTTACACTCTCATTTGAGAAGGAATTTAAACTACGTAAAGTTACAATTTTTAGGTCTTGTCTACACTTAAAAGTAATTTGGATTAATTTAAAGGGTATGTTTGAAGAGCAAGAGGCATTTACACTGAACTCATAGCAGGCAGAGGAATTTAATTACACTCCTGTGCAACTTCTACAACACCAGCACATCATTACCCACCAAGAACACACCACAGAGAACTTCATCGTTCCCCTTTCCTTCACCAACAAACTTCATTCTGCCCAGGACTCGCTGATGTTCACGTTTTTCAAAGGCAAGTCTGAAGTTTAAAACTCACTCCTGAACAATTCAAGGTTTCTCTACACATTAGAGGAGCAATGAGAAGTGTTGACATTTCTCCTTCTAGGTTTGGAGAAGCAACATTGAAACATCCTCATGTCTGAGGAGGGGAGGTTTTTACTTCACCTTAGAAGAGCAATCACAAGGATTCCCATTTCTCCTTCTAGGCTTGGGGAAGCAACATTTAAACATCTGAGGAAAGGAGGTTTTTACTTCATTTCAGCCTCGATTAAACACTTTTTCACATCACACACTTATTTTTTCAGTACTTTCAGCCCCAGAAAGGGGCACCCAAGCCCTCACCTACCTTCACCTGGACAAACACAACCCCCACACCAGGTGAAGAGGTAAATTATTCATCTGCAGGCAAACAGAAGGAAAGAACAATTAAAGGAGAAAGCACAGCAGGGACGTTTCGAATTTCAGCCAACATTCAGACAGAAACAGATCAAACAAAGAAATACCAAAGGAGTTGCCTCAGAAAGAACTTGAGGGCAAGGTGAAGGCGCTCCCACAGAGCGGAGAAGGGTGGCAAGAGGTGAAAAAAAGAGGGAATTTGACTTTTAGCCGCAGCCCGAGCCCTTCAGAGGACAGCAGCGCCCAGGAACCCGAGCTCGGGCCGGTTCTCGGCGGGTTTAGAGCGGGAGCTGGAGCCCTGAGGCGGTTCCCGGGGTGGTGGTGGGGGGGTTCCCCCCGCCGAGGCAGCCCCCGGCCCGGCCCAGCGGGCACAGCCCCAGCCCCCCAGGGAATTCTGGGGGTCCCCGCCGGGCCACGCACGGCCCCGAGTGACCCTTCGCTCTCGTTCACCCTCCGCCCCACGGCCCCCGGCGCCCACCCACCCCCTCCCTCAGCCCCCCACACCGGCCCCTCTGACCCGCACACCCCTCGCTCACACACCGCCCCTCCCCGGAGCGCTGCCGCCGGGAACCGGGGCCGGGATGGGCCTGGTCACCCCCTGGCAGGGTCCCCCCAGGGCCGCCCGCCCTCACCTGCTGCCCGCGGCTGCCGGTCCCTCCGCCGCTCCCGGGCCGGCCCCGCCGGAAGCCTCGGGGTGGGGGGGAAGGGGTGCGCGGAGCATGCCGGGAGGTGTAGTCCGGCCGGCGGTAGCCACGCCCCCTTGGAGAGACCACGCCCCCTTGGAGAGACCACGCCCCCTGGGCCGGACCACGCCCCCTGAGCCAGACCACGCCCCGCCGGTAGACCACGCCCCCCGCGGGAGGACACGCCCCCTCACTGCGGAACGGGAGTCCGGGGCCGGGTGTGTGGCGGGGGGGGGGGGCTGTGCTGGGGGAAGGTTCTGGGGTGCTCGGGGGATTGGGGGGGGTGCTGCAGGGGGTTGGGGTGAGAATTTGGGGTCGCAGGGTGACAGGGATCATGAAGGGGTTGGAGTGGGGGTTGCTGGGGCGCTGGGTGAGGAGGTTGGGGTGAGCAATGGGGAAGGTTTGTAACGGGGATGCAGGGCAGGTTGGCCATGGGGCACGTTCGCGGTGGGGCAGGTTCACGGTGGGGCAAGTCGGCCATGGGGCAGGTTGGGGATGGGGCAGGTTCGCGGTGGCGCAGGTTGGCTGCGCTGCTGCCGGTCCCCAGCGAGCGGCGCTGCCACCCCGGGAAATCCGGGATCAACCGGGATCAACCGGGAGCAGCCGGGATTAACCGGCCCCGCTCCGTTTGGGCTGAAAATGTGAAGAACCAGCGAGCTGGGGGGTGGGCAGCAGCAGCTGATCTGCGCCCCCTTCCCCACCCCCAACATTGCACCGGCTTGTGCTGGGGACTCTCGGCACCCGTCGAGGTGTTGGGGTGCAGAGCTGGGGGGGGGTGCAGGATGGTACCCCAGAGCCCGGGGGAGGGAGGTGACAGCAGCTGGGGGACACACCATGAATTGGGCGTGCCCCCCATCCCATCCCATCCCATCCCATCCCATCCCATCCCATCCCATCCCATCCCATCCCATCCCATCCCATCCCATCCCATCCCTCCCCGCTGCCTGGCTGCTGTTCGAGGCTTGAAACGCTCCAACCTCCCATTGGGATTTACATCTTGTGGTGCCCAGAGCCCACAGATCCCTCAGAATAAACCAAATTTGTCCCCAGCGAGGACAGCGTCTCATCTTCATAGTGACAGCCACATTGTCACGCTGAAATCCAAAGCAAACAGCCTGTTCCCTGCTGCACAGGAGCTGGGTGCTCATCCACACCCGCCCTGCCAAGCTTCCCTCTGTGCTGCCACGAACCGAGCTGGTTTTGGGGGGACTCTGGCTCCCAGCCACTGGTGGGATGGCTCCTGGTACTCCAGGGACACAAAGGTGCCCACCTGGGTGCTGGCCAGGTGGAAATCATGGAATCATTAAGGTTGGAAAAGCCCTTCAAGCTCATCGAGTCCAACCATGAGCCCAACACTGACCAGTCCCCACTAACCCCTGTCCCTCAGCACTGTGTCTACACGACTCTTCAATTCCTCCAGGGATGGGGACTCCACCACTGCCCTGGGCAACCCCTTCCAATGCCTCAGAACCCTTTCAGCAAATAAATTCTTCCTCACATCCAATCTCAACTGCCCTGGCCACAACTGGAGGCCATTTCCTCCTGTCCTGTCCCTTGCTCCTTGGTAGAACAGACCCACCCCCACCTCTCTGCACCCTCCTTTCAGGGAGTTGGAGACAGCAAATTTTTGCCACAGAGTTTTCTGTGTGCCCTGCTGTCGCTGTTTGTCCCACAGCAGTGACCCGGTGGCACGGTGGGGTTACAGGAGGAAGCTGGGCTGGCACAGATGGTGCCAGGGGATATTTTGGGCTCCATGGGCAGGACACATTCTGTTCCCATGAGCTAAGAGACCAGGGGACAGTCCTTTCCCTCCCAGCCCAGTGAAACCACCACAACCCCATAACCCCCAGCAGACTCTTCCCACGCAGGTGATGTCCCAGCCCCACGTCCCCACCTGGATGGGGAACACGGGGGGGGGGGGTTCAGGGGCTCAGGGGTCCGGACACCCCCAGAGTTGGGATCTGGCTCCTTGGGCACGTGGATGCACCTCGGTCTGCAGGGATGGGGATGGGCAGGTCCCTCCCTGGGGCTTTTATCTCCGGCTGTCAGGAGCTCCTGCCCGCACCCTGATAACTGCTGGGCTCCCCATCACGGGGTTGGGGTGTCCCCAGGGCTGCTTCACCCCCCCCAGCTCCACTGCAGCCCGCTCAGCCCCATCCCAGCAGCAGGATCGGAGCATCCCATGGGATAACTCACCTTGGGATGAGTGTGGGTGCCCCAAATCCTGGCTTTCCAGGAGGGTGCTGCACCCAGGAAAGGTGATACTGGAGCTGAGCCCACCCCCTTGGGCAAATGGGGAGTGTACAGGACCCCCCCCCCCACCCCAATTTGCCCCCTGGGACAACACAGGGCTGTTCCCAGCCACCCCAAAGCAGTGGGACCCCCTCACCCTGTACTGATCCTACAGGGGCTGAGCGAGAAGGGAAGGGAAACTGCATCTCACAGCTGCCTGCTGGGAAAAAATAATGATAAATAATTAAAAAAAAAGAAGATAATTTTATTTTTGTCAAACAAAGAAAGTCACAGGGGCATTTCCATGCCCAGTCAGGAGTAAAATACACCCCAAAAATATATATATATAGAAATAACTTAATAATAATGGTTCAGCAAAGACAAACCAAGAGCAGCCGAGCAGCCGGCGATACTGCTGGACCCTGACCCATGGGGTGGGGGGGTGTCACCCCAACTGGCACCTCCCTGGTGACCTGCACCGCTGGGAAATGCTCTGGCACATCTGGGTAGAGCTATGGCCACCCCACATCCCCCCCTGTCACCCTGTCACCCCAGGCAGCCCCACGCCCCAGCACAGCTCCCAGCCGTGGCCGGGGAGGTGGGGGCAGCAGGAATGTGTCAGTGGTTGAAAAATGATGCAAAAAAAATAAGGTGTAAAATGTTTTTCTGGCGTTTTTACCCCCACCCTGGCACCCAGGCTATGAGGCACCTCACACCCCAAATTGTTTGGGGCTCAGATGGGCAGGATGGGGCTGAATTTAACCCCTCCTGCCCCAGTTCCCAGTCCCCATCCCAGGGCTGGACTGTGCCAGTGTCGACGGGGACAAGCAGCAAGGGGCTGTGTGCACCCTCAGCCTTGGAGGGGATGTCCCCATGTCCCCATGTCCCCGTGGCACTGAAGGCAGCAGAAACACCGGGGTCAGGGCAGGGAGATGCCCCAGCCTCTCCCTGAGGCATTTGGACCCCGACGTGGAGGGACTCGGCCTGAAGACGAGCTGCACTGGGGGCTGTTCAACTGGGTGACGGGGTGGCCGGATCCTTCCCACCCCTCCAGCAGTGTTTTCACTGGGTGCAAGTCAGAGAGGTGGGGAGGGGGTGGCAGGGCAACGTCCCCACCTGGAGCTGCACATCTTCCAGCACAAATCCCAAGGAGCAGGGACAAAGTCCATGATACCTTCTGGTGACCTCTGGCATGAGGACAGTCCTCAGGGGCATCAGCCTGGGCACCAGGACGTGGCACAGAGGTGAAGGCAGCACTCATGGGCACCCCAGTTTGACTCCATTTGGGCTCATCCCAAAAAAGACTTGGAGCAGTTGAGCACCCAGCAGCACTCGGGGGTCTTCCCAGCACTGACGTCTTCTTGGGGATGTCACTGATGTCTTCACTGACGTCCCCTCTCCAGGGATGAGGGTCAGGGAATCCCTCTCTACCCTTCCACAGCTCCAAACCCCTTAAGGGAGGAGAAAATATTCCAGCAAGATCTTTAGGATAGCAGCTCCCTCCTGGCCTTTCCCCCAACCCTGGGGCAGGAGGAAGAGGAGGGAGCAGGGGCCGGTCAGGTCATGTAGCGGGTGACGGCTCTCAGGGCGTAGAGCAGAGCCGCCTGCATCCGAGCCTCCAGCAGGAGCAGGTTGACGTGCACCTACACAGGGAGAGTGGGGTCAGGGCGTGGGGGGGCTCAGTGTGTCCCCCACACCGTGCCAGGAGGGGAAGGGATGGGGCAGCACCTTCTCTGAGTGCTTGAAGTGTCTCCAGAACCGCGTGTACATCCGCTTGGTTGTCTTCTCCGGGTAACAAGCCACCGTCTTGATGTAGATCTTCAAGCTGCGCTCCAGGAGCTGGTTCACTTCCCCATAGTCGTAGTCGTCATAGCTGGGGGAGAGAGAAGGGTGGTCACCCCAGACACAACCCTGCCCATTCCCACACCCCAGGGTCTTTCTGGACCTCAGACAAGCATAGAATCATGGAATGGTTTGGGTGGGAAGAGACCTTCAAGCTCATCCAGTCCCAACCCCCCCTGCCAGCAGCAGGGACACCTTCCACTAGACCAGGTTGCTCAAAGCCTCATCCAACCTGGCCTTGAACACTTCTAGGGAGGAGCAGCCACAGCTTCTCTGGGCAACCTGGGCCAGTGTCTCACCATCTTCACACCAAATAATTTCTTCCTCACATCTCATCTCCATCTCCCCTCTTCCACCTTCAAGCCATTAGGCTTCTGGGCCATCACTTTGCCTAAGTCCAACCAACAGCAAGGGTCTCACCAAGACCAAGGCTCCCAGGCTCATGAGCTCTACCCAGGATGAAGAACAAGCTCTGTCCATGGCTCAGGGACCTACCGGATGCCGAAGATGCAGTGGATGTAGTTCCAGATGGCCCTGCGCAGCACGGAGGTGTCCACGCCGCAGTGCATGGCCATGGTGTGGTACGTCAGGTTGTAGACCACCTGGAACTTCTCATCCAGGAGCTGCCCCACGTCGGGGTACAGGCGGTTGATCAGTGAGTAGCCGTGGTCCTCCCAGGTGTAATCCTGTCCCAGAAAGGATGCTGAGGTAGGAATTCAGTGGGGAAATCCCTTCAAAGCCAGGGACACAAACTGGGGTCCCACCTGCCCATGATGTCCCCCTAACTATTAGCAGCTGCTCAGACAGCTCCAGCCTGGTCCCAGCCCTTTGTTCTCTGCACCCACAATGTCCACGATGCTGGGAAGAACCCCACCACCCCCTCACCCAGACAGGCAGGCCCTGCCACCCCTTCCCCTCTGGCTGGTGCAGGACCACAGCACCCACCTGCGCACGGAAGGTCGGGGGTGCCTGCTCGCCCCTCCGAGTGAAGTCCTTGTAGCCAAACTCGGGGTCCTCCACGAAGCAGAGGACGTTGGACTGGAGAGAAGGATCCGTGATATCTACAGGGCAGCACCACAGCGGCTGTGAGTGACATGAGGTGACAGAGCCAGCCCTGCAGCTGGGGGCCTGATCCTGCTGCACCCCAGGCAGATGCTGGCTCCTTCCCCCCTTCCCTGGGATGTCCCCCTGCACCTCCTCACCCGAGGGAGCCACCAGCAAACTCTCTGTCTTCTCCAGCTCAAAGCGCGTGGCCATCTCCTCCTGCGTGACGCTCTCCTCCTCCAGCTGACCCTCCTGCAGCAGCTTCATCCTCTCCACCAGCACCTCCACCTCCCGCATGGCATCTCTGCCCTGGCACAGCACAGCCCAGATGATGACCCAGGTTGGAGAGAGGTTGTAAGCCCAGGGCAACACGGAGCTGCTCTCAGCTCTGCTGTCACTTGGAGCAGCCCCAGAGCTGCTCTGAGGAGTATTTGCCTTTGGGTTTATCCTGCCCAGAGGCCAACTGCTGCCATGGAGCATCCCGGGGGCTGGGAGGAGAGGGAAGCCCTGAGGAGGATGCTATGGCCTGGAGGATTCTACTGCATGGAGGATGCTCCTGCATGGAGGATGCTACTCTATAGAGGATGCTACAGCGTGGAGGATGCTACTGCATAGAAGATGCTATGGCGTGTAGGATGTTACTGCACAGAGGATGCTACAGGGTGGAGGAAGTTACAGTGTGGAGGATGCCGTGGTGCAGCCCTAGAGTATCTGCTGTTCCCAATAACAGCCTTTGGGATCATTCCCAGGGGAAGCACCAGGACAGTCCAGCACCCACCATGCCCTCCCTTCCCACCCCAACCCCTGCAAGGCAAACCCCGCTCCAGCCTTACCCCAGAGCCCCCCATGCTGTCATCAGAGGCAGGGCTGCTGTCACTGTGGGGCGAGGGGGGTTGGCAGCCGTGCCCCCCATCCTGCTCCTCCTCAGGGTTGATGCCGCAGCCAAAGATGAAGGAGGCGAGCGAGTGGTAGTGGGTGAGGAGCACCAGCGCCTGCACCAGCTCTGCCAGGGACCAGCTGTCCTCCCCTGGCTTCAGCAGAGCCTGTGAGGGACAGGGGGGTTGGTGACACCCTCAGCTCACTGCACTGTACCCCCCACTGCACCCCAGAGCTGGGTAAAGCCAAGGGCAGGGAGACAGGAGGGTGGTGACTCCTCCATAAGACACCGTCAGGGGACAAGTCACCCCAAACATCAGGAGCAGCCCAGACCCTGCCCTCCCGCTCAGAGCCCTGCAAGGGTTAAACCCCAGGGGGTGGGGGCGTTGTGCAAACAGGGATGGGGTTCAAGCCCCCCAAAACCAGAGCGTATCTGGGGGGGATCTACGCCAGCAGCATCAGCTCTCACCTCGATGTGCTCCTTGGTGAGGAGCCAGGGCCGGTGCGCCAGCAGTTTGTTGATCTCGTTGAGGTTCCTGAGTTTTTGGGGGGCACAGTGCAGCCCCTGCAGCCAGGCTGGGTTGCCCCCCACCTGCAGGAACTCTGCCATGTGCAGACCCACCAGGTAGGAGCACTGGTGCCGGGCTGCTGCCTGCGAGGAGAGCCGAGCAGTCACCCCCAGCACTGGCCAAGGGGCCCCCAACCTTGCTACAAGCCCTTGGAGAAGCCAAGACAAGGAACAACCCCCCCACCCCACCCCACATCGCCCTTGAAGGGTTTTCCCTGGGGATGAGAGCCCAGACAGGGGTCTCTGCCCCCATCCACCATCAATGCTGGTCCCTAGGGGTGCTGGGATGCCCTGGGTGGGCACCACAGGACCAACCCCAAAGGGGCTTCCAAGCCCCCGGGAGCACAGATCAGAGTGGGGGGACATCTGTGGGGTCACAAATGCCTTCCTGCCTCTGGGCAAAATCCCATGGAGGTTCTGGGACCACACACAACCCCATGGGATCCCCCACAACCCCATAGGACCCCCCCACCCCAAGGACCCCCCCATCCTCACCATGATGGCGATGTAGTGACGCTTGTGGTAGGGCAGGGGCCCGTCCATGCGCAGCAGCAGGTATTGGGTCTTCCAGAAGCTGCTGAGATACTGGGGGTGCAGCCCCATGACCATGGTGACGTTGTCCACCCTGTCCCCCGAGACGAAGGCCTCGATGAGGAGCTGGCGCCGGCTGCTCTCCGCACCTTCCTGCAGGACCTGTTGGGGTGGGGAGAGGAGGGTGATGATGGGGGGGGAAGGAGGGGTCCACTCTTCCCAACAGCTCCCCTAACCTAGAGGGAGACCCCTCCTCATCCAGCATCAGCAACACCCAGACATCCAGGAGCACCCATCCCACCCCATGGGGTGCTCACCCCCGCTGCCCGGTACGGACACCGCCGGCTGCCCCCGTTGCCCAACTCCCCCTTCCCAGCCCTGGGGGGCAGGGGGTGACGCGGGGTCTCCATGCCAGGCCCCACACAGCACAGCTCGTGGGTTGAGTTGTTTATTTGGGTGCTGGTGTGGAGTGGGGAGGAGATGGGGTTCAGCCTGCCCCCCTCAAGCTTCTCCACCCCCCGTGGTGGTGACGAAACCACGGCGCTATCTCTGCCGAAGGAGGAACCATCTGGGACACCGAGGCTGGGTGCTGAGATAGGGCTGAGGGTGCTCTGACTTGGGGAGTCCCAGGGATTTCAGGGCACCCGGGGTTTTTTTTTTGGGGAGGGGGGTGGGGCAGGGCAGGATGAGGACTGCCTTTGCAGCACAAGGGCAAGACAGTTGTGTTTGGATAAGTGGGGAAACTGAGGCACGGGCAGGGACTTGGGATAGAGAGAAACAACACAACTGCTCCCCTCATCCTCCAAAACGAGACCCCCCCCCCAGTGCCACAGGGTGTGTGACCCTTCCCCAGCATCCCACCCAGCTGGGTGTTAGCAATTGGGGTGGAGGGGGGGGGTGGGAATCCTTCCTGTCCCCCCTCACCCAGGGTAAGTAGGGGTGGAGGAGCCCCCCAGGAGGGACCCTCCCACTCAAGGCCATCCCACCCAAGACCATCCCCGTGGCTCTTACCGCTCCCAGGGGGATGCAGGCACTGGGACCCCTCCCCAGCTGCTGGGGGACCTTGACCCCGCTGTCCTAGGGAGGAATAAGCAGCGGGTTTAGCTCAGCAATGGGGCAGCCAGAAGCCACCCAGTGTCCCTGGGACGAGCAGCCGTCACCGGTGGGACGAGCGTGGTGTCACCGGAAGGGGTGACTCAGGCAGCCACCCCCCACGGGCCATGGGGACAGGCGGCCATCGCCCCCGTGTCCTTGCGTCAGGCTGAGCAGCGCCTGATGAAATCACACCGGGGTGTTGCTCTGCACCCCGGGAGGTGTGACACGTGGGGACAGTGTGGGGGGACAGCAGAGACACCCCCGGGACGTGGGTCTTGGGTTGGCACCTCCATGGGAAAAGAGGGAAAGTGGAGCTGGGGGGTCCCATGGGGTGATTGGGGGCGGTCCCATGGGATAATGGGGGAGGGTCCTATAGGATGATAATGGGGGGAGTCTCATGGGATGACAGGGGGGTCCCATGGAATGATTGGGGGTTCCATGGGATGATGATGGGGGGTGGGATGATGATTGGTGGGGGTCCCATGGGATGATGGGCACGGTCCCGTGGGATGATGATGGGGGTCCCAGGAGCACCACAGCCACAGCCTGTCACTGTGTTTTGCCATCACCAGTATAAATACAGCTTTGGGGGTTCTCACCCCCTCCCCCCCGGCATGAAATCCTGATAAAATCTCCACCAAAAACACCTACAGAGAAGCCAGAACCTGGTTTGGGGCTGGGAGAAAGAGGGTGGCAAAGGGTTCAGGTGGTCCCAGCCCTGGGGAGGAGGTGAGAGGAGAGGGGGCTGGTGTCCTCACCCCCCCAGATCAAAGCGGGACACGGTGCTTGTGTGGAACCAGGACCCAGACGGGGCAGCCGCAGCAGAAAGGACGCTCAGCAGACACACACCCACCCCTTCCTCCAGCCCACGCGCCGGATACCGGCACCGGCGGCGGCACCGTGCCCACGGCCGAGCCAGAAAACATCGGAACCCAAGGGCTCGAGCTGAGATGTGAGGGAGAAATTCTGTGCTGTGAGGGTGGTGAGACCCTGGCCCAGGTTGCCCAGAGAAGCTGTGGCTGCTCCTCCCTGGAAGTGTTCTCGGCCAGGTTGGATGAGGCTTTGAGCAACCTGGTCTAGTGGAAGGTGTCCCTGCTGCTGGCAGGGGGTTGGGACTGGATGAGCTTTAATGTCCCTCCCAACCCAAAGTTTTCCATGATTCAATGATCCTTGACAAGTCAGTGAAGTTCTCCAAAAAGCATTTAGCCCATCAGCAAAGACTGATGAAGTGAACTTTGGGGGAATTGGCCTCCTTAGGATGGTAAAACCAAAATCTAGAGGAGAAAAAGCCCCTTACTCACAGGCCCCCCCCCCCCCCCCCCCTCACTGCGCACACAGAGGGAACTTTAAAAGTATTTTCCTTTTAAACTGACATCAAAAGGGAACAAACCCATGACTGTGTCGGGCATTAACATCAGGTCCGTTATAAACTACAGACCCTGACAGCACCCAGGGGTGCTGGCTGTGTGGAAAACCACCCAGCACCCAGATTGGTGCAATTTGGGAAGAAATCAATAACCTTGACCGAGTTTTTGTTGCACACTAGGTAACAGATCCGAGTTTTTGTCGGACAACACCAACCCCGCCATGCTCCCCTCATCATCTCCCTCCGCCCTCTGCTGTCAAACGTTCCCCAGGGTGGGCAGCACATGGACCCCTCCCCACGCCCACCCCGTGGGGACACCCACGGTGACAATACAGGGAAAACCAAGCATAGCACCCAGAGGAGTTTTCCAAAAACCAAGAAACTCCCCCAAAAACCAACAGCACCGTGGGCACCCCCCTTCCAACCCACTAACGACGGGGGAGCTCAAAGGGCAGCTCTGCCCCCAGACCTGCTCTCCCACCCCACACTCAGCATCCAGCGCCACCTTCACGACCTCCTGCCACCGGGATTCACCTGCGGGAGACGGGACATGGCACAGGGGGGCGGTGGCAGAAGGAGGAGGGTGGCTGGAGGGTGCCAACGGCAGGATGGCACGTCCAGCCGTGGAGCGATGGGGCAGGGAGCCGCTTCTCCCAGGGGTCTTATCCGCGGTGTCCTGAGAAGGGACGAGACACGGGACTGTCACCGGCTTCACCGGGAGAGACAGCGGAGAGCTGGAGCCAGGCACAGCCCGGGCGACGGCGGGTCCCTTCTCCCGCCAGCTGCCTCCAAGCCACTGCCGAGGTGGCGGGCACAGGCTGGCACCGTCACCGAGCGGGGACGGGGTGTGGGATGGCACGAGGTGACCACGCAGCAGCGGTCGGTGCCACCACGTGCTCCCCGCATGTCGGGCAGTGGGTCACGGCACGCCGCGGGCTCCTGGCAGCACTGGGCTGTAGCCATCCTGGCACAGGGAGCCCACGGCCAACGGCTCCGGGTTCTTCGAGCCCACGGGATGCTCCTGCCCCGAGTCACCGCGCAAGCGAGACGGGGTGACAGCGAGAGCAGGCTCCTGCCATCGCTGCTCTGGGTTAACTCACAGTTTTGGGGAGAAAGAGCTTCTTTGGTGCTTCGAGAGGCTCCCTGGGAGGGGACAGGACTGGAGGGACCCCGGACAGCAGGACTTCCAGCCCCGAAGGCAGCAGGAGCCCAGCCTGGCCAGCCCCAGCGCTTCAGGGTGACCTTTGAAGGTGCATTTTTATCATCCCTGCTCAGCAGCTGGTCCTATTTTTCTGCGTGAAGCAATCCTCCAAGGTGCTGTGGTTAACCCTCACCTCACCACCACGGTATCACCTCCTGCTTCTGCTGATGGGGAAACTGAGGCACGGAGCTGATGCTCTGATCCACGCCAGCCAAGCAACCTGCTCCCAGGCTCCAGCCAGCGCAGGACAGGCGGGGGGTCTCGATGGAGACGTTGGGGGAAGGAATGAATCCCCCGGGAGCGGGAGGATGGGTATGCCAAGCAGCGAGCACGCCCCCTGCACCGGTGCCAGTGCTTAGTCAGGTGCTGGAAAATCGTTCCCGATAAAAACGAGGTTAAACAAACACCATCCAGCGCCTGGCAGAGCGGGTTTGCCCCCCAGAACCCTGCTCCTGCCAAAATCCAGACAGGAGGTTATTCCTGGGCCGTGCCAGGGGGTGAGAGTGGTGCCAGGGCTCGGCCCCACTGACGCACGGAGCCGATGTGCGAACGCAACCCCCTTGGCACGAGCTGTCCCCGCTGCAAACCCAGCTGCCAGCAAGGGACAAAACAGGCTCCCCAGATCCCTCCCTGCCTCAGTGTCCTGGTGTGAGCTGGGCCAGAGCTGGTCCTGTTCAGCAGCTGGAACAGGGCTGGGCTTTGGGGTCAGCTGGGATTTGTTAGGAGGGGAACACTGAGAACACCCCCATGTTTGTGTCCCTGGCAGTGACCCTGCTGCACCCCCAGCAGTTGCATTAACCCAGAAGAGAAAAGCCAGAGGTTTGATGGACCCAGAACTTCAAGAGCTGCAGAGTAGCTTTCCTGTCCTACAGCCCCACACCAGCTCCTGGCCATTTGGGCAATAAACACCAATAAAATAAGGTGAAAGAAGGAAAAAACCCCCAACAAAACCCACCCCACAAGCATGGGTGACCCGAGACAGCAGCGCTGATAACAATCTGGTGCTGCTGGACACCCTGCAAGTGGCAAAGTCCAGCCAGGGGGAGTCTCAGCATAAACAACTCGGGTTTTGCCTGGTAACCACCTCCTCCAGCTCCGGTCCTGAGCTCCTGCCAGGGAAGCCGGTGTCAGCACACCCTGGCAATGCCGGGCCGGTGGCACATCACAGCACCAGCTTCTGCAGGAAGAGAGGACAGAGCTTCAAATGCCACCAGGTCCACTGCTCCCTGTCCCCTTCCCGCTACACCACAGCCCACAAATACCCCGTGCTGTTTTCAGGGGTGTTTGGCAAGCCCAGCTCTGCACCATGGGGGGTGAGGGTCTGGGTGGCTTTGGCCACCCCAAAGTGTCTCCTTCTCTATCTGCACTTGTGTCATTGGATAGATGGACAACCAGGTGTGGTGGGGCAGTTGGGAAGCTTTTGCTGTGAGTTCAGCCTTTCAGAAACATCTGCAGCTGGGTTTGATAAACTCAGAAGAATCCTTCTGATGGCTTGGTTCAACCAATTTGGGTAAAATTTGGCAAAACCAAACCTCGTCCCTCCTTTGGGCTGAAAACTCAGAACCTCCCCGGGTAACCTGGGTGAGGAAGGGCAGTGCCTGGCCTCAGGCTCCCACCCAGCCTCATCCCTGTTAGAACTGTGAGCTCTTGCAGGCAGGAGCAGTCCCTCCCTAAGCTCATCTGTCACCTGGTCCAGTGGGGACCAGCTCTGGCTTTGACCTTCTGGGTGCTGCTGGAGTAATTTTTCAAACAATGTAAAGCAAAGGATTAAACAAACATAATGAATTAGAATATTATATTTGTTTATTGGCTGTTACTAGCACCGTATTAGGTCAAAATAAATGGTTTTGATGTAATAGGGTGCTAGTAACAGGGTGCCATTGTGGGGGTCTGGTTTGCTCTGGCCACCCCAAGGTGTCTGCTTCTCTATTTGCACTGGTGTCATTTGAGAGGAACAATTTGGGGTTTTAATTGCACCTGATCCAAGGTCTGGGTGCTGCCTGCTCCAAGGGGAACCCAGCCTCACGCTGCCCTGGGGTCAGAGATGCTGTTTCAGCCCCTGTCATCCCAGTCCAGCTCCATCAGCTGCTCCTCTGCTCCTGTCACACCCCACAGAAAAGCCCAGAGCTGCTTTAGATGGGTCAAGAGCCCGGTCCCCAGCCAGCTCTGGGTTTGCTCTGGCTGAACACATCAGCCTGGAGGTGAAAACCCATCTCTCACTTTGCAGAAGCAAATGCAACGTGGTGTAAGCAAAGCAGAGTGGGGGCTGCCTCTCTTCCCCTCTCTCTGCTCCCCAAAAAGCTGTGGATAGCAGGAGACAGGCTGAGCTGGACCTGGGGACCCCGGGGCTGTGGGTGTGTGTCAGGCTGGGGTCCAGCTGGAGATGCTGCCAAATACTTAATACAAAAATAGCCCATGAGAAGACACCGCGGGCTGTGCCAGAAGGACATTTGCCCCGGAGCAAGCAGGGCTGGCCAGGGCCATGGCCCCTGGGTGCAGAGCTGGGGCTGGGGGGGCCAAGCACAGCCAGGGGGGTCACAGAGCCAGGCAGTGCACTCACCTGGCAATAAGGAGCAGGATGTGACCCCCCATCTGCTCCTCTGCCCGGCGGATCAGGGGCAGCCCCACGTCACCTGCAGCCTCAGCATTCTCCTGGCCTCTTTGCAGCACTCCTGCCCACGGAGCAGCCAGCTCAGGCTCTCAGCAGCATCTCTGGTCACTGACAGCAGCCTGGCAAGCGGAGGTGACCTGCCACCACCCCAGAGGTGCCAGGGGCTTGTACCCTTCCATGCTGTGTGCCAGAAATGGGCGATACCAGGCAGTGCCAAAGCAGCTTCAGCACCTCGAGTCCTTCCATCCCACAAAGCCTCACCCACGCGTGCTTGAGGTCTCACCTTTTGTCCCAGCTTGAGTTCAGCAGCGTTGGCTCTCCAAGGAGATCGACTGTGGGAAGGTTTCTCCACCCCTGTTAAGTCACTGGGGTTTCCACAGCAGCGTTGTGACCAGGCTCACTCCAACATTCATGGCAAACAGGGTGGCAAAGAAGAGGCAAAAAATTTCCTCGAGAGAGGAAGCCAAGAGCTGAACCCAAACCCCCTGCTTCCACAAACACCAGTCCCAGGAAACACGCAAGGGCTCAGGAATTACTGAGGGACTGACAGTGCCCTGGTTATCAAACTGCTGACGGCACCGGGCTGGAGCTGCAGTTTAACAGGGCGCTGCAAGGAAGTCCGACGGGAAGGACAGACAGACAGACAGATTGCTCAAGTCACCTCAGAGCAAAGAGCAAGGTTGGCTGGGGACAGCCACTGCTTTGTTCAGACTTTCCAAAACATCAGGCTGGTGGTTTTGGTCAGTCCAGATCCTGAGACATGGAGGTGCTGGAGCGTGTCCAGAGAAGGGCAACGGAGCTGGGGAAGGGTCTGGAGCACAAGTGTGCTGAGTTCCCGGCTGAGGGAACTGGGGGTGTTGAGCCTGGAGAAAAGGAGGCTCCAGGGAGACCTTCCAGTGGCCTCCCAGTACCTGAAGGGGCTCCAGGAAGGCTGGGGAGGGACTTTGGCCAAGGGCAGGGAGTGACAGAACAAGAGGTGATGGCTTGAAACTGGCAGAGGGGAGATGGAGCTGAGATGTGAGGAAGAAATTATTTGGTGTGAGGGTGGTGAGACCCTGGCCCAGGTTGCCCAGAGAAGCTGTGGCTGCTCCTCCCTGGAAGTGTTCTTGGCCAGGTTGGATGGGGTTTTGAGCAACCTGGTCTAGTGGAAGGTGTCCCTGCTGCCGGCAGGGGGGTTGGGACTGGATGAGCTTTAAGGTCCCTCCCAACCCAAACCAGTCTGGGATTCTATGAAAACCCTGCCCAGGGCACACCAGCAGCCTCTGCTTTCACAGGCATGAGGAGCCAGAGAGGTTGGAAGAACAACAAAGAGATTTGAAGAATAACAAAGACTGGAGGAACAACACCGATGAAAAATATTTCCTGGAAACTGTTTTTCTTCCCTGTATTTAACTATGAACTTGGGTATTTGTCACAATCACCGATTCCCAGGAAAAAGGCCATTTTCTGTGTGCAACTTTGGAAAATACAGCATGGAAAGATTATTTTGAGCTGGAAAAGCTGCTGCCGTGCTCCAGCAGAGCTGGGGTTTGCCTTTTCCCAGGCTGCACTACAGGCAGAGCTCTGGGAACAGAGGCTGAAGGATCCAGCAGCTCCCCTGCCCCGCGGGAGGAGAGCACGGTGTGCGGCAGCGCGGGGCGACACCGGGAAGCTGCACCCAGAGCAGGGGAGGAGAGCACAGCACGCTCAGCTACAACTCCCACCAGGACATTTCCCAGTGGAAATCTCCAGAGAGTTCTCCATTATCAATTTTCTGCTAGAAAATGAGAAGCTTTAGGGAAAAATAATAATTAAAAAATCATTTGTTTTTCCTCCAGACTCATGGCTGGGGTAAGGGGAAGATTTCAGAGACAGAAATGGTTTTTACTCACCTCATATCTTAAAAAAAAAAAATCCAATTATCCTCTTGGCTTTTTCTTTTCCTACCAAGACCATATGGATTTATGGATTTTGTGCTCAGGTAGTTGGGGAAGAAAAGAGATCCTGTTGGATACAGGCAGCTGGGTCCTGGGAAGCTGGATGCAACCAAGTGAGGAGGATCCCAGCAACAGGCTGGATTGGGAGGATTTAAAGAGAGAAACAAAAGTAGAAGTGAAGCAAACACTCAAAAAATGCCATTTCCTTCCCAAATACACCAGACCCTGAAGCAGCACAAGTGATGCTTCCACCAGGCACTGTCAGCAGAGGATAAATCAGTTCCAGGCAGGGAAAGATGCTTGGGTTGCCTATTTTTGGTTTTTTTTCTTTAAGGAAAATACAAAGTCTCAGAGACAAGAGAAGGATTTTTGAAAACACTTTTACAGTTGTCAAAGAGTTTTGTACAAATCAAAGCATCCCTTTGAAAATCTCCATTATTACAAACATACAAAGAAACAATGTTATTACTACAAATCATCAGCTACTCAACTGCATGATCAATTTATCACAATTAAAAAAAACCCCCATCCCATAATAGTATTTACAGGGCCTTCCTCCCTCTATTTATTTCTATATCTTGAGGGAAGCAAAAAAAAAAGCAAAGCCCCCCCCCATTTAAAAAAAACACCCCACCAATGCACCTAAAAACATGTGAAGTATAAAATTAGGTGAGGACTTTCCTGCTGTCACACTCTGCAAAGTGTAACTAGTTGGTTTTTGCTTTTTTTTTTATTTTTTGTTGTTTTTTTCTTGTTTTCACATCAGAAATCTCTTAAAAAAAACCCCAAAAGAACAAAAAAAACCCCCCTCCCCACATGGCAGTGTCTGATGCTGCAGTGTGCTCCTTCCATGTCGGAAGCCAACATCAACAAAAAAAAGTGCCTTTGAGTAAAATCATCTTTAGTATTAAAAAAACCCCATCAAAACCACCCCCCTCCAAAAAAAAAAAGAAATTAAACCCAATCTCTAGTTAAAAGCTTAATAAACCCCTGACAGAGCAGCCAGCCCTGCCTCACTAAGGATGATTTCTCTTCTTTACTACCTACCTTCAGCGCTGCTCCAGACTAAGGGTTCATCCCTACCCCTCCACCCCGAGGGTCTCCAAACCCTGAGATGTTTCTGCAGACCCTGGGTGGAGCGTGGTGCTGGGATGCTGAGGAGCAGTCCTGCCAGCCCAGAGCTGTGCCAGGGCTTTTCCCCACCCCAGCAGCCAAGTGCTTTTAATTCCCCTTCCTCGTCCCGAGAGACGGAGCCTGGGGAGCACCCGCCTCAGCTGGAGGGGTCTGGTGGTCTCTGTGCTGCTTCTGGAGAAGCACATCCCTGTTCCAGGGAACTTCCATAGCCCTTTGATTCTGCTGGCTTTTAATCAGCACTGAGAAATGTCCCCAGAGAGCCCCAAAAAACCCCACTCCCTGGCTTGAGTCGCTGCCTGAGTAAGCGCTTTTCTGGAGCCAACCTGGCTCCTACTGCTGCATCTGGAAGAGAGCAATGGGGCAGGGAAAGGGGGAGAAGAGGGTGAGCTTGATCCAGGGACTGAGGGGAAGCAGAGGAAATAGCCAAGCCTTGAACTCTCCTCGTGCAAAGAAGTGGAGTAAGAGATGCTTGATCACACCAAGCTGCAGAAATATCATCACAGCCTCAAAGGTCACCAAGTAACCGGGGCGCCAGGGGAGGATATGGGGTGGGTTTGGGTCTGTACAGTTACACTCTTGGCTCCCAACCCAAAAGCTATCATAGTAAAACAAGAAAACACAAAACCAGGCAGTTTGGTTTGACAAGTTGACATAGAAAAGAAGAAAAAAAAACCCCCAAAAAACCAACAAACAAACCAAAACCAAAAAAACTTCCAAGATAAATACACAGCCCCCATTTTGGAAGCATCTTCAAAAAGCTGGATCAACCGTGCTCAGCAGTGGCAGAACCTTCCAGTAACATCTGTTGGGCTGGTGATTTATCATCTTCTTTTTGAAGAAGGAACAGTTCAAGAAAAATAAAATAAAATAAAATAATAATAAAAAACCCAAGCTCCCACCACACACAGCTCCTGTCTTATCTGTGTAACGACTGGCCACGGCTATTGCCTCACAGCAGCAGGCTGGGAACCAGCAAGAAGTCTGTAAAGCAGCAGGTTCCTGTTTGCTGACAGAAAGGGTTGGCAGTGGTAGAAACTGGTTAGGAAAAAAAAGAACAAGAACAACAATAAAAAAAACCAAACCACACCCCCCAAAAAAACAACCTTCTTCCAGAAAGCAGTACTTCAGGGTGCAGGGGGGACTGAGGATGGCTGGGACCTCTCCCTGCAGATCACTGTGATATGGGGTGGTATTTCAGAGAGGTGGAAAGCAGCCAGGCTGAAGCATGCTGTGGAAAGGCAACACACACCAGGAGAGTCCATCGAGTCCTCGAGGCAGTGGGAGAGTGACAGCGCGGAGGTTTTGGCTTCCAGCGGTCAGGCAGGTCCCAGACTCCTTGGGTAACGCTGGGGAAAGCTCTCAGACCGGGGAGGGGTTTGGTTTTAGGGGGAAGTTATTGCTCCAGACTTCTCAGGCTTTTTGCCCTTCGATAGGGCAGCTGCTTGCTTCAGGAGTTCTCTGTTCTTGGCCTGGAAATACAGGGCATATGGGGATTTAATAGCACAGATCATTAGCCTTCCTGGAGCCCCTTCAGGTACTGGGAGGCCACTGGAAGGTCTCCCTGGAGCCTTCTCTTCTCCAGGCTGAACAGCCCCAACTCTCTCAGCCTGTCCTCACAGCAGAGCTGCTCCAGCCCTGGCATCATCCTGGTGGCCTCCTCTGCACTGGCTCCAGTAGCTCCATGTCCTTGTGCTGTTGGTGGCCCCAGCACTGGAGGCAGCACTGCAGGGGGGTCTCAGGAGAGCGGAGCAGAGGGGCAGAATCCCCTCCCTGGCCCTGCTGCCCACGCTGCTCTGGGTGCAGCCCAGGACACGGTGATTGGCTCAGTGCTGCCAGCAGAACAGAGACAGGAGGCTCTGGCTGTCACCAGTCCCTCAAATACAAACCACCAGTGCCACCCAGCTCACGGGGAGCAGGACGTGCACCCAGCCCTCAGCTCACCACACACACATGTTCCAACCTTCAGACAGGCTGCTGGTGCTCAGGAATGTGCAGTATGAACAGGATCTCCCAGGCACTGGCTCTGTAGTCTCCAAACCTGTCCTCCACTCAGATATTTAACCTGGGGAGTGCACTGCTGGAGGAAGGGCTGGTTTCTCAGCAGGAATACAAGTCTTTTGTCTTATCCCCTCCCATTTCTCATGGCTAGAGCTTTAGATCATGATATACCCCAGAGTAATTAAAGGGAGCAAAGTTCATTTCTGTGTCTGATTTCTTCCTTGTCACCAGCTCCCCTTTGACCTGATCTCTTCAGGGGCTCAGAGCACATTCATGCTGATGCTCTGCCCAGTGTTTCCACGGCCATGACAAGAATCCTGCTCCCCCTGCTCCCTCAAGCACAGGGATTTACAGTGCTAAAGGAGCTGCCAATTGTTTCTCTCTGTTCTCTCTGGTTACTGGTCACATCAATCACACTGAGAGCTACGTGGTGCACAGAGCTGACAAAGGTTCTACAGGCTGGAGAAACAGGTTCAAACCCCATTTTGGCATTAAGTGAAATGAGTTTGATGGTTCCCATCTAGTGCACAGGGGACACAACACAGCATTTTCCAGTACAGGTAAGTCTGAGCCTGAGCAGAGAGCAGCAAGGATTATATAGAGGTGACAATGCACCACAGCCCAGGACAGAGCTGGGGAGGGGCTTGCCTGGCAGAGCAGAGAGGCTGTAGGACAGGGCTGAGAAGTGTTTAGCAGAGCTGGGTGTGCAGAAGCTCACAGGGTGTTCTGATCAGGAGTGTCCTCACAGTCACTCCTGAGTACAGCACAGCTCAGCAAATTAAAACAAAAATGCTGTCACCTGTAACTGCTCCATGACCTCCTTGTGTGTTTTCTCCATTTGGTTCATCTTTGCCCTCATCTGTGACTCCTGGTATTGCAGGTCAGCTTTCAGCTCTGTGATCTGCAGATAAACAAGTTAGGAGCAAGTGAGCTGGAAGAAGGAATGAACACCTTCACCCCAGACCTCCCTGGCCACAGAAATGCCTCTGCAGAAGTTGTGTGAGACTGAGTGAGTTTGGAAACGTGCTGGGGTGGGGAAGGGGAGCACAACAAGACCAGAACCACATCACTGAGCAGCACAGAGAAGCAGGAGCAGGCAGGGCCATCTGTGTGCACAGAGCAGCACATTTCTTCTCAGTCTTGCCCTACATGGAAGTCTCTGAAACAGTGGCCAGAAAATGACCCTTTATGAAATGAGATCTCCTGAGTAGCCCCAGAAAGCCTCTTTAACTTTGGAAGGGAGGCAGCCTGGGAACAGCCAGAAACTCTCTTGCTCACTCCAAGATAAAAAGCCAGATTCCACAGGAGTGTGATCTGCATGAACATGTCAGCATGTGGTGGGGGAAAGCAAGCAAGCCAAGGGCTGTACCTTCTTCTCCTTCTCCAAAATCATCTGATCTTTCTGGTGCAGCATCTTTTTTAAAGTAGCCACTTCCTCCTTCAGCTGGGCAATGATAACAAAGTGGTCAGTGCCAGGAGAGTCCAGGGCGAGGTCTGGAGAAAAACTGCAGCAAAGAACAGGGAAAGACTCACATCACAACCCCTTCTCCTCACTGAGGCAGGGGACCTCCCAGGCAGATGGCATCGAGGGACAATGGGAAACATTTTGTGACACATGCTGTGTCCTCCAAACACTCCCTGAATGCAAGAGTTACCTGTGTCCCTGCTCCACATGCCACAGGGAATTTGGGAAACACATGGTCTGACAGGCAGCAGGGATTAGGTGTGATATATTGAGTTGTATTATTCCATGATCAACACTGACACGGGGCTGCTCTGAGCAACCATCAGCCAGTGGCTGCATCAAAAATCCCTTTTCAAACCAGAAAGTTGAGGGCAGCAGTCAGAGAGCCAGTGCAGCTTGATGCAGCTGCTTAGGAACTCTCTTTGCTTCAGGCAGCCCTTGGATGTAGAGCAAAACTTTTCACTGCATGTAAACAAACATTCTGGCAAGGAGGGAATGTGAAAGAGAAACAAATAACCTCAAGTTAAACAAACAAAGCACAAGGAGACACCTAAATTAAAGTCAGCACTGTCCTCAGCAGGGAAAAGGGGTAAAAAGACACACTGGACTTTTGTATTTTGATTCCAGCATGATACAGCAATTTAGGAAGAAGCTTTGTTACCACTGCAGAGCAGGAAAGATTTTCTGCAGGGACACAAGAAATAGCTGAGCACACCACTTGTACACTACCAGTCACTCTAAAGCTCAGCAATCATCTGAAAACTTCTCTGGACATGAGTCACTCCCCTGCACAAACCTCCCTACAAAATACCCAGTGATCCAGGCAGCCAGGTGTAATCTTGCTCTTCAGGAGTATTTTGGATTGTAAGATACAATAAGCTGCAGGCACAGGCCCAGGGAGCTCACCTGAGCTCTGCCTGCTTTCTGCTCCTTGCTGCTGTAATGGTAAGCCTGATTTTTATCTCTTGGAGCTAAAAAAGCAGCACACTCCCAGCCCCACACACCTGAAACTGCTGTTTACATATTGAACAGTAATAAGGCAACAAAGCTTCACCCAGAAGATGACTTCAAGTCTGGCTGTTATCAGACAGCACTGCTGCTATCAAGATAAATAGCCAGGGTTACCTGAAGCCTGACTATTTTTTTTAAAGCCTCCAGAGTAGGTCAATACATCTCTTAATGCCTACAGTCAGCAAAAAAGGCTGGGAGCTGCATCAGACTGGGGAAGGCATGGTCTGAACCCAAATTTCAAGCACACAGCCACCTCCAGGCTTCCAGTCCCCCATCTGTACAGAGAGGGAGAGCACTGGCTGCTCACCTCACTCAGGGGCCTCCTCCAGTGCCTGGAAAGAATCCATTTCCTAATTAAAAGCACAGACTGCATGGATTGGACTGGTTAGCAAGGATGTGGCAGAAGAAAAGGCTCTTTCTGCTACTGTGCTGGGGATCTACAGAGGGAAAGTAAGCAGGGGCAGCTTCCCAGATCTGAAAGTCACAGGGTAGCCCTGAGGCAGTGGGAGAGAAAGCTTGGCAAAGGAAGACTCAGAACTGAGAGTCTGTAGGAGACAGCCCGTGGTGGAAGAGTCTTGTGTGGTTAAAACATGCTGACAGCAGAGCCTAAGATGTGGCAGGTCCCTGGGTACACTGGATCTGGCACTGTGCTTGTCACTCTGGGCAGCTCTGGAGTGCAGAGGAGGTTTGTAGACAGACACTAGCACCAAATTCCTCCATTTTAAAGCCATTCCTGAGTACATTTTCTCCATGTGGAGGCTGTGCAAGATGCTGGTGGGTGCTTCAACACCTTCCTGCATGTGAGCATGTTACTAACAGTAGCTTTGATTTCCCACTCAGTGCAAATATGCTGGGAAGGAAAGATAGAAAAAAAAAAGTAGCCTCCACAAAGGAAAAAAGGCTTCATCACTGATTGCCTCTGGCTTAAAACAAACTCTTGCTTACACCACTCCTCTGCCCAGGCAAGCTTCCCTCCTGCCATATCCTGGGGTGATAAAGAGTGCTGGGAGATACTCACATTTCCTTGAGCAGCTCCAGCAGGAAAAATTCCTTCCTTGGCAGCTCCTGTTGCAGAGCTCACTGTGGAGCTGGGAAGGTGAGAGCCAGCCCTGCCACCCAGCGGGGAGAAGGGACAGAGGGGCCACCAGCCTTCCACAGAGCTGCTCTGACACTCTGAGCAGAGCCAGCACCTGATCCCAGGGCTTTGAGGGTCTCCTCCTGCCCCTGGGGTCTGCACCCACAAATGTCAGAGCTCAGAGTGCCCAGACACATCCTCTCCTGGCAGGTAGGTGACCACAGGCAGGTATTTTCCTGTCCAAATGTACCCTCAAACGTGTCAAGGTGCTCATTAAAGAAGCAGCTTTTTTCTCTCCCCCCCTTTTTGTTTTATTATTTTTTGAAAGACTGACAAGTTGGTAATGAAAGGTTCCTCTGTCTTTAACCCCACATGAAGGAAGTGGCCTGAGACTCTCAAATTAGAAGGAAAAACTGCCACATACAGGTTGCTCCATTCCTTTAACAAACAGATTAAGAATGAAAACAAACAAACAAAAGCCATTTTCCCTACAAATAAACTCCACACCCAGGATTTTAGTCCCTTGGGATAGGTCAGCAGGACACGCTCTCTGTGTTTGAACAGTTTAAAATGGATGCCTCTAATTAAAGTGAATTGATGAGCTCTTGTTACTATCAATGGAGAGAGAAGAAAAAAACCCAGAGCTCTTCCAAAGACACCTGCCTCTCTCTTTTGAGTGGAAAAGAACCCAAAATGACTGCCTTAAGCTCCACACCTGGTAAATGGTTGAAATGAGGCAAAACAAATGCCAAGCTTAAAGATTTTACTCTTCAAGTCAAGCTGGCATAAAGAGGCACAGAGCAGGCTGACCCAACCACAGCCAAGTTTCACCTTGGACCAAAAAAATCCTCAATATATTGCACAAAAATCCATCCAGACCAGGAACCAGCATCTGAACTTGCACCTCCTCCACCACCAGCGAAGGCAGGAGCAGCTCAGCCGAGTGCCAGCGCTTGGAGCACCCACCAGGACTGTTCTGGGCAAATGAGAATCCTTTTCACTAAATGAACTTTGCTGCTCAGCACCCTCCAACATCTCTGCCCTCCCCCAGCCAGCTCAGTCAGTCACACTCATCACTGCCTGGTGTTAAGAGTCAAATTTAGCCCCCTGTCTGGAGGCAGAGGAGAAGGGACTGCAGTGTGTTCATCCACAGTCTGTAAGATAAAAACACTCCTGGCAGTCCAGTCATTGACCCAACCCTGACCAGTCCCCACTGACCCATGTCCCTCAGCACTGTGTCTACACGACTCTTCAATCCCTCCAGGGATGGGGACTCCACCACTGCCCTGGGCAACCCCTTCCAATGCCTCAGAACCCTTTCAGCAAAGAAATTCTTCCTCACATCCCATCTCAACTGCCCTGGGCACAACTTGAGGCCATTTCCTCTTGTCCTGTCCCTTGTTCCTTGGTTGCACAGACCCACCCCCACCTCTCTACACCCTCCTTTCAAGTAGTTGTAGAGAGGAATAATAAGACACAATAAAAGAATTCCCACTGTATTCAAAAAGGAGCAAGTTTCAGGTTAGCTGGACTCTGTTGGAGATGTTGCCAAACTCAAGTGAGGTCAAGTAAGCCCAAATTTTGCCCAGCTGAAGGCTACATCAGAAGTTTGGCTGGAGCCAAGACACACTGCACAGAAAGCTGCAGCTGATCTCAGCAGCAGAGAGGTGCTGGCTGTGCATCACCCCACTGCAGACCTCAATGCTGCTGAAAACATGCTTGTGCTGCAGCAGACCTTAACTGCACACTCAGGCTGTGACCCAGACTCCAGGCTGACTCCAGAGGGGACAGTCTTACAGAAAACAGTGCAAGAAGGGAGGGTTTTGGGGGACTTCATCCTTGCAAAAAAAACCCCATCAACTCCAAAAAACCACACTGCATGTGCCACCATCATTATTCCACTCCAGAACTGCAGCCATGTGTCTATTTAAAGCAGCTGCAGCTTGCCTTTTCTACAGCACACTGCTGAAGCTCTTCAAGTAGTTGCTAAAATTACCCACAGTTTGTTACTGGGATTCATCAAAAAAAGGCAGTAGTAAGGACCACAGAGCCTTGGCAGGAGCCAGGCTGACAACATCTGACAGGAGAGCAAACAGAAAGGAAGGGATTTGATTCTTCTAATACAGGCTCCTGTTTTGTAAATGAAGGGTTCAGCAACTGATGCCAGAACATGAGACTTTTTGCTTCTTGGATAATTTCAAGTCAGCAGGAGTAGGACAATGAGTTGTTAAGGTGTCAGTCCAGGCTTTAGTGAGTAGATAAGAATACCTGGTACTGTCCTATAGCCTGGAGACTAGCCTCAGTAGGTGAGCAGGAGCCTTAGCAGAGCTCCAGAGGGGAAGCTGCAGTGATACTGATGGGCTGCACCAGTTCCACCAGCTGAACCTGTCTCCAGTCTCTCCTCTGGCTCCACCAGCACTAAGGGCAGTCAGGTGAATTCTCTGACCGCTCTGTGCTCAGCCACAGCTCCCAAGCCACAGTGAATGCTTACATTTTCACAGCTTTTTAACTGAAAACACCTTTCAGATGATTAATTACTCTTTTAGACCACTCTGTGGGAATTGCTGCCTTCCAAAATGATTGCAGTTCTATTTCCCATAGTGGTATTTCACAAACATTGACAAGGTGTCAACAGTGTCTATAGGAGATCTGTGATCTATGATCTTGAAGAAAGGATATTCAAGGTAGGTAGTGATTAATTAATTACCAGTGGCTTTAACAGACCCTTTGTCACTAATGAGCCAGATCCCAGGGAGGGAGGGCAACAGGAGAGGGAGGGAGAAAACAACAGGTGATCTCACTTCAGGATGTCAGTGCCTTGAGAAACAGGACAATGGTGGGCACCCAGACTCTGGTGGGAGGCAGCCCACTGCGCCAGCGTGGACGGGGCACTCTGGATAGGGGGGCAAAGCATCTCGGGAGAGGAAGGAACGCTGAGAAGCAGAGAGGAAAGGCAGGAATGAAAATATGCATGTACAGAGTGTAAAAAATAATAATAAATTAAAATCCATCTCAATCTCCTCTTTCTGCTAATGACTCCCATTCTGCTGCACAGGCAGCCAGCATCAACAGAATCCAGCCCAAACTGTGGCAGCAGAAGGGGATTGAAGGCTTTCAAGCAAAGCTGTTTGATTGCTTGGCCCTCTCCCAGAAGGCAGGAGGGGAAGTGGGAGGTGGGTCTCGATCCTCTCCTCTGAGGCCATCTCCCTGCAGATCATCCTGATAGGCCCAAAAGCACAAAACCTGCAGATCTTGACTCTCTCTCCCTGTAACTGCAGGGAGGGGATAAAGCTGCTCTGGCTGCAGTTTTTCTAACTCTTGGGGAGCTCAGCCAAGAAGCAGTTTCTATTCTAGCAGGTATAGGCACTAGGTATTTTTTTCCCCTCTTCAAATCTATGTCTAAATGCAACATCACACTGGCCTGCTGGGTTCTGAAAAGCTGCTAATGCAGGTCCCAAAGCCCAAGATCCCTGCTCTAGCATAAGAGCTTCCTGCTATTCACACAGAACTCTGTCTTATAGCAACTTAAACAAGACCCCCACCCACAATTTCCCCATGTAACAGGCTCACCTGTCACCATTGGCAGATATGGCATCAAACTTGGCTTTCTTCTTTGGGATTTCATTCTGAATAGAAGAGGTGGATAAGGTTTTCTGGCTAAGAAAAACGAGGAAATTGTATGTCAGAACCTGAATGACTTGCAGTCTAAGACAGAGGAGCAGATAAACATTCCCACCCACTTTGAACCTATTAAAACAAGATTTCCTAACACAAGGAAGAATGATAAAAAATTCATTCCCTAAAGAGTAGCTGGAGACTAAAAATAACCAGAAAACAAAGCATCAGTCAGAGCAGTAGGTAGGTGAACAACTCACACTTAAAAATCTCCATTTCAATCATTAAATTTTACAACTGCAATTTAGATTTAATGATGTACAAGCTCAGTCAGTTGAATCACTAAGAAGCACTGTTGGACTACAAAGTCTACACCAGAACAGTGGGGTTTGCAAACTAGCAAAGCCTGGCTTAGCCAGATTCTCCTGCCAAAACTCATCATGAAGGTATGGAACCCCCCAGGCACTTCAGGAATCACAGCTCAGGGCTGTGGAGCAGCCAGGCACCCTGTCTGCTCACCCTGCACAACAGAAGAGCTCGTGCAGGTTACCTGTTATAGTGGCTGCCACTGCTGAGCCTGCTGTACTGCTCCTTCTCCTGCAGGCTTGCTCGGGAAGAGCTGCTCAGGTGTTTGCACTGCTCTTTGGTCTTCTGCAGGACCCGCTTATAGGACAGTGTGCATAACCAGCACAGCAGCTTCCCATCCACCTGGAAGATGAGAGAGAGAGAGAGAAGTTTTGGTCTTGCTTTCTGCCCACAAACCAAACACTGAGAAGAGAAGAAGCACCTTCAGGCTTAAGATCACACATGAACAAGCAGCAACTCAAAAAAGGATTCCTTGAGTGCCTGGAAAGGGTAAGAAGTGCCTCTGGCGTGGCTGGTGCGATGCAGACAGTACTTGTTAACAGCAGCTAATCTATCCTAACTAGTCTCTGCCAGGCTTTGCTTACAGATGGTCTTATAGCATCCATGCACCAGGACAGGGTAACTCCAGTGGGATTTCTGTCAAAGCAATGCCAAGGAGTCCCCATCCCTGGAGGGATTGAAGAGTCGTGTAGACACAGTGCTGAGGGACAGGGGTCAGTGGGGACTGGTCAGTGTTGGGTTCATGATGGGACTCCATGAGCTTAAAGGGCTTTTCCAATCCAGGCAATGCTGGGATTCTGTGACAGAAGAAGAAGACACTGTGACACTGTGTGTCTTCTGTGACACTGAAAACCAAAACAAGTGTCTCTGCTGGGGGAGGATCAGCAGGAGGACAGGGATTGTCAGTGTAACACCCCAGATGAACAGCAGATGTTTACAGCCTGCAGGAAGCAGGCCGTAGCAGCACACATCGCCTAAGGAGCACTTGGGTTGTTGAAGCAAAGGGTGTGCAGAAGCCATGGAATGAGTTTCCTGGTGGAGCTATGACACTTCCAGCTCCTCCAGCTACGGAACAAATATGGAGCCAGGCTCTTCACAGTGGTGACAATGGTAGGACAAGGGGCAATGGGTGTAAGCTGGAACACAGGAGGTTCTGCTTAAACTTCAGAGGAAGCTTCTTTACAGTGAGAGTAACAGAGCCTTGGGACAGGCTGCCCAGGGAGGGTGTGGAGTCTCCTTCTCTGGAGACATTCAAAACCCACCTGGATGCCTTCCTGTGTGATCTCATCCAGGTGTTCCTGCTCTGGCAGGGGATTGGACTGGATGAGCTTTCGAGGTCCCTTCCAATCCCTGACATTCTGTGATTTTGTGATTGTTCCCCATCCCTCTTCCCAAGCAGACACTGCACATTCCACTCAGAGGCTCCTTCTCTTTTGCCAGCTCACCTACCCTCAGGCCATAAAAAACCTCAGATCTTTCTCAAAAGATCTGGCAAAGGAGCAGAGAAGCTCAGAGATGAAAGAGCTCCAAAACACAGCTCCCACAGCCAAGCTCAACTCCAGAAAACGACTTGAGAACCAAGTATATTGAAATGCTAGAGAATACACAAAGGAGCTGAGACACCCAGTCATTACCATCACCCCTTTTACCTTTTCAGCCTCGTTTTACAGAGACACTGACCTTCTTCCTGTCATCCTTCCGGTCAAATGCACACTGCTGCTTGCACTGCTCGCAGGAGTGAGGGGGTCCATACTTCTTCTCCGAGTTGGTGCAACGCTGGCACTTGTTTCCAATAAATGCTGCTATAATGTTGCAGTACTGGCAGGGTTTTGGCTTTAAGAAACAAAAACAACTGATTACAGCAGTGCCTTTACATTAATATATTGCTTCCTTCTCCCCATCACTTCACAACTTTTATTTCCCCATTCCAAGCTGATGGGAATGTTGATCCAGGAGACACAACTCCATCTGGATCCCTGGTCTCTAGCTAAGTGTGTTCAGCTATGGCACCCAGACCATTTATCAAGTGCTAGGAAATCTTGAGAAAACAAATAACACTAAAATAGAAACAATCAAAGTCTCTTCTTCAGATTTCAGACAAGCAGGACAGAAAGATTTATCCCTGCTTCCCACAGCAGTCTCAGTTTGTGTAAGCACGCTCTCGTCTCGACTGGGTATCGAATAGTTCATTTCCTGGCCTAAAATGATGCAGAGCTGCTCTTTTTGGTACTAAAAGAAAAGGTAAAAGCTTCACCTTGCAGGACCTGTGTGTTATTGATCAGTTCCAACAGAGCCAGCCCATAAACTGCTCTGGGATTCAGCAGGAGAAAGGCAAAAAATAAAGATGAATGGAAAAGAGGCTTTAAGAATGAGCCCTGCTCACTTACTGTGCCGTAGAGCTTCACATTCTGAGCACACTTCTTGCATATGGTGTTGGTTTTGCTGTTAAAAAGGAGAAGAGATCATTCCATTAACACCTCCCCAAAGGAAATTAAAGCTCTGTGGTTAGAGCCCTGTCTCCTCTAGGCTCCATCTCTAGAGGAGAGACTGGATTCATCTTCACGAGGGACTCAGATATCAAAGGACATTTCCTGTCCCCACCTGGCTGAGGATAATTTGCCAAAAAGTAGTGTTACCAGGAGGTAGTTTTTAATTAAGGCATCCCCAGATAACACCAGTTCTTGTCCTTACAAAGGTAGGAGTCTGATCACCAGCTAATTGGCAGCAGGCATGATTCAGCCCAGGTGACAGCCTCACTTCTGGAGGAGGTTTGCTCTGGATGACGAGGTGAAAGCAGGTCAGGACAGAGGTGCATTTGTCCAACAAACACAGGAAGGACACCTCACACCATGCCTGCTCCTGGGTTTCCCAGTCCTTCCTCTGTAAGCTACAGAACTTGGAAAAAAAAAAAAAAGTAAAAAGGGTAAAAGCACAACTAAAGGAAACACATTAGGAAATATTTTTTGGATACTAGAAACCAAGTAAGATGAAAATTCCAGGGAAGGTGCACCCAGATCCTGCACTGGAAGATGCACCTGAGCACTGACCAAAAATAAAAGCCAAGCAGAAGATGTAAATCTAAGGACACCTCAGGGGCACACCGATTGCCCAGCAAACCTTTGAAGAAGCCCAAAGGTCCCTCAAGTCTTCCACAGTGACAATCTACAGGTTAAGGCTCAGTCATCACAGATGTGGAAATGTTACAGCTCCTCAGGTGCAGCTGTTCTAACAAACCCCAAACCATGAGTCTCCCCAGCTGGGTGGGTTTTTACCTCTCCTGCTGGAATTCAGTCCTGCAGTAAGTGCATTTCACAATGGGATGAGCGATCCGGCACTCCTGCAACGACAGAGGCGTTTGGTGAGAGGCAGTTTCCCCTAAAATCCCAGATCACCTGCTGAACTCTGCTCCCACCACATCCATCAGGCTCCAAACATTTCCTCCCCGCACAGTCATGCTGCTCTTACAAGGGCTGTGAGCAGAGGAAGGGTGACAGGAGCAGCATGTGTCACAGGGGAGCCAGAAGTGACCTGAGATTCCTAACGAGGGCTTATTTGTGCCCAACGCCCACAGACAAGGGGCACGACGGTCAGGCTCACCTCCCAGGGCAGGGACACAGGATCCCACCACACTTACTCACTCCTCTGCCCTCCACCAGCTTCCTGTGCCCTGAGTTGCCTCCAGCCCTGCTCTCCTCTCACCCCATGCCTCAGAGGATCCCCAACGCTCACCTGCTTTGCCCCATCTGCCTCAGCAATCCCAGGCTACTCCCTCCATTCCCTATCTCATCCCTGGTCTCATTCTTACCCACCCAAACTACCCCACCCACCCAGATTGTCACCCAAGACCCACCTCCCTCCTTCAAGATATCATAAGGCCTCCCCCTAAAATGTGCCCAGATCCTCCCAAACACCCCAGCATCCCCCAAATGCCCCAGCTTCTCCCCTGCTAACAGCCTCCCTCACAAACAGCCCCTCAGTACACCCCAGGCCTTCCCTCATGAACAGCACCCATCTTCCTCCCAGTTCCCCCATGAGGGTCCCAGGACACCCAATCCAAATACTCCCAGCATCACCAAACAGCTCTCAGTGCCCTCAGGTCCCCCTGACTACCAGCTCCCCCAATATTATTCCGCCAACAAAAGCCCCCAGGCTCTACCAGCTGCCCCCACACCTCCAGCCCCTTAAACCTCCCAAATGCCCCCAGGGTCTCACCCACACAGCCCCCATCCACCCACCCCATCCCTTCAGGCCCCAAATAACCCCTCCAAGAACCCAGTTTCCTTAGATGCCCCTAGGCCTTTCTCCATAAACAACCTCCCAATTATCCCCCAGGCCTTCTAAAAGCCCCCAGCCCCCTTCAAAGGACCCCCCCGGCCTACACTCCCTCACAAACAGCCCTCCAGTCGGCCCTTCCCCCCCCCCAAGCAGCCCCCTCACAGGCAGCCCCCCCAAAGCAGCCCCCTCATACACAGTCCCCCCCAAAACAGCCCCCTCAAAGCAGCTCCCACACACACAATGCCCCCCAAAGCAGCCCCCCCAAATCAGCCCCCTAAGTAGCCCCCTCACACACAGCCCCCCCAAAGCAGCCCCCTCACACACAGCCCCCTCCAAAGCAGCTCCCCTACAGGCAGCCCCCGCCCGAAAGTGCCCCCCCCACACACAAAGCCCCCCCAGTCCCCTTCCCCTGAGTGCCCCCGCCGGCCGCCCCGGACCTTGCAGAGCTGCTGGCCCTGGCTGAGCGCCTCGAAGGGGAAGCGCTGGTGGCACTTGGTGCAGGCGTAGAGCGCCGCCATCCCGCCGCCCCGCTGACAAGCGCAGCCCAACCCGCCCCGGCCGCCCGGACACGCCCCCTCACTCCGCTCCGCGCTCACTATTGGTCATCCGTAACATCACTCACTGCTGGAGCGCTTCTCATTGGTTAATGCAGCCGTCACTCTCGGGAGGAGGGTGGAGCGTGGCTGTCTCCTCCCCCCACCGCGGGCGTTGGGGAAGGGGAAGCGGTGACGTCACGCGGGCAGCGCGCACCGCGGTGATGCAACCGCCCTCCGCGTGACGGGGGCGCGCGCGCGTGCGGGGCTGGGGAGGTCACGCGAGATCGCGCAGGGTTGGGGAAGGTTCCCGGAAGTGGGGCCGGGGCCAAGGGCTGAGCTGAGCGGGGCCAGGCTTAGGCCGGGGGAAGGGGCTGAGCTGAGGGGGGCCAGGCTAGGCCAGGCCTGGGGAAGGGGCTGAGCTGGGCCCGGTTAGGCCAGACCTGGGCCGGGGGAAGGAGCTGAGCTGGGCCCGGTTAAGCCAGGCCTGGGCCAAGGGGAAAGGGCTGAGCTGAGGGGGGCCAGGCTAGGCCAAGCCTGTGCCTAGGAAAGGGTCTGAGCTGGGCCGAGGTAGGCCAGGGGCTGGGCTGAGGGAGGCCAGAGCTGGGTTAAGGGAGGGGGCTGAGCAGGGCTGGGCCAGGGCTGGCCGAAGGAGGAGGGTGGTGAGGCTGAGCCAGGGTAAGATGAGAGCGAGATCCATAGCTGGTGTGTGTGAGGAGAGCACAGGGTGAGGGCGGTGTTCAGACCCGGAGGAGGAGGAGGGGAGTCTGGACACTAGGGCGGGGCTGGGGAGGTGATGAGCAGCTGCAGGGAGGGGAAGGCCCCTGCGGAGGTGGGTGAGGGAGGGTCAGGTCTGGAGGAAAGAGGGGAGCAGTGGGGGTCACCATCTTTAAGAGGGAAGCAGAGCCACGAGGGCTGGGGACAGGCAGGGCAGGGGGAAAAGTGCCTGAAAGGTTGAAGGAAAGAGAATTGGAGGAAAAGGAAGAGAGAATGAGGTAGGAGGTGGTGTCTGCAGCGAAAGGAAAACCTTCATGTGAACTTGTTTCCCCCTTTGCTCTGACTCCAGCAGCTGCTGGCCCTGCTGCTGCGGCAGCTGCTCCTCCCCAAGTCCCAGGCCCAGCCAGGGCTGTGATTTGCATGGGTGGATCTGGAGCTGCCTCTGCTTTGGGGCAGGGTCAGCATTGCAAATTGCAGCTTGTTGTGTTTCCAGCACAGCTTGGGTGCTGGAGTTTGCAGCTCCAGATGCTGGGAAAATTTAGATTTTTCCCATTTTATTTCAGGTATGAGGTTGGACTCCAAGTGCTCCAGCAAAGGCGAATCATACACTGCACACACACCAAATAATTGCCTTTTTTTAATCAAGTAATTGGGTTTTTGGGGTTTTTTTCACAGTGTGACACAGAACAGGTGCTGTGAGCTTACACACATGCTGCCTGCCTGAACAAACAGGGGAATTAAAGCATTTTGGAGTTAAAAGGTCACTCTGTAGATCCAAGATTGAGCGAACAAAAGGCAATAACTACTCACAGTTGTATTAATAAACCCTCAGCAGTGTGATCTGGTCCCTTTTTTGTTGGTGTCACTTGACATTCCTGTGTTCTTAGACCCAACTCTCTCTCAAGCCATCAGAGAGATGATGAAATCTTTGGGAAACTTCTTTCCCTGCCTTTAAAAAATGAATTTATTTTAAAAAAAAGAATTTATTATTATTTTTTTAAAAAGAATTTATTATTAATTAAGATAAAAGATTATTTTTTAAAAAAATACTTTATTTATTATTTTTTTTCCACCAGATGACAAACTATTCCCAGGCTGAGCTTGTGCAAGTGGCGAAGCTGAAACCTGAGCTGCTCACTGCAGTGCTCAAGTCTTTCCCAAGCAGGAACCGGGGGAGTGTCTTGGGTTTTCACTAACTCTGCGTGGGTGTGCGTAATTAAACTGCCACTCTGCTGTGCTTGGCTACCTCAGGGACTGGTTCTAATCACCGGGCGGATCTGCTGTGTGCAGGAGAAAGACTTTAATGTCCTGGAATTCCTTCTGTTGTGCTGGGTGTTAGCGGGGCGATCGGGTGAAAGCAGAACTCAAGAGCTTGGCAGAGGCAGTGATGGCTTTAAACAAAACCCTCCTCGCTGCTCTGAGGAGAGGTTCTGGGAAGAGGGGGGAGGAAAAAAAATCAGGCAGAGGTGGAGAGCTGGGGCTGCTCAGTTTTCTGACAGCACACCTGGAAAACGTAAATGCCGCCAGCGGTTTGTTCTGAGAAATAAAACCTCAAAGTCATGGGAGAGGGGAGGTGGGGGGTGAAAAAATCTCTCAAGCTGAAGGAAAAGGACCAATTTGGTTTCAGAATGTGAACAACAAACCTGCCAGAGCAGTCACAGGCACCAAGGGGAAAAACAAACCTCCCATTTGGCTGCGGAGGAGCGTTTGTGAAGCTGCTACCGACCGGAGTGGAAGCAGAATCGTCGCAAAAGCCGCTCCTCGCTGGTTTTCCAGGACAGCCTCGCTAGCAGTGAAACAGCTCCTGGCTTTGCAGAGCTTTCCTAAGCTCAGATCACATTGGATACAATTGTTTGTACCCCTAAAAATATATATATTAGAGAAAAGTATACATTAGAGAACAAAAGTGAGATGGCTTCTCCCTGGATATCCATCTTTGCCATCCCAAAACCCCCGAGTGCAGCAGCACATGTCCTTCCACGAACCACCCAGCTCCATCCTGAGCCCCACACCCCCAGGGTGTAGGAGTGTTGTTTGGGATCTCATGATCAATCCCTCTGGGTTGTCTGGAGCATTTGAAAGCCAAGAAATTGCCAAAAGCGAGTTTGATTTCAGCTGCTGGTTCTTTTGACACCGTCTGTGGTTCTCTGTAAATCACTACCAGATCATATTTTCATCTCCTGGCTCTCTCCATGTCCCTTTGCTTTCTGAATAATTACCTTGTTTTGTGCAAACCTGAAGAGGTTTTTCACAGATCATTCATCCAGTGTTGAAAAGCAGCCAGTTTTTAGGGCTGGAACACATTTTTTCTGGCCACCTGGCATTGCTGCACAGAGGTCTGAGCTGGAGCACACAGCTGCCTCCGGAGGGAAACGCCAAATCCAGGACAGGGCAAAAAAAAACCCAACCCACCAACCCCAGAGCCAGCTGAAATCCCAGCTGCCCTTCCTTGGAGGAGAATTGAACTTGGCAAACTCAGCCCACCCTGGATTTCTGGCTGTGTGGACAGATGGATCCCACAGAGCTGGATGCTCTCAGCCGCAGAGAGGCCGTCTCGTTGGAAACAAAACCGCCTCTGGGGAGCGGGCTGTGGCCACGTGCTCTGTCCCAGCTCGTTCCCCGTGGCCTGGCTGGTGAGACTGGGTGGGTCAGAGCCCAGCATGGAGCCAGGATTGCCCCAAGCTTCCCATCCCCATCCCAGGGGATGAGTTGATCCAGGACAAGCAGGGAGGAGTCATCACCACTGTGCCAGCTTATCTCAGCCACTCCCAGAGCCAAGCCACCAAAGATGCTGGGGAACTGCTGGTGTCATCAATGTGCTGAGGAGGTTCAATGAGACAACATCCACAGCCCCCACACCCCGATGGAGAGCACAATGTCCTCTTTAACACTGGCCAGGAGGGGCATCAGCATCTCCATCTCCACACAGAGACATTATTGAGGTGAGCATCATGGCTGGAAGCACTCATCTGGGAGGTAATGACTTTGACAACATGTTGGTGGGCATCTTAGAATCACCTTAATGCAGACCTTGAGAGCAGCTTTGCCTCCAATAAAAAGCAGGGTTCAGAGTGGTTCTGCTTTGCTCTGCTCAGCAAAACCTGGAGCAACTCCAAGGTTTGGGTGTCAAGGGAAGTCTGGAGGTCACAGCTCATCCGGGCTGGGAGCCAGAACCCAAACCTAGCTCTGGAAACACCAAACCTCTCTTCAGGGATGTCCTTTCTTATTTTCTCCTTTTTCTAATGTAATAAATGGACCTTTCTTTCAGTTCCCAGCCACCCTTCACTACCCACACTGGGAGCTGCTCTCCTTAATGCCCCAAATGCAACATTTCAGATTCCTGCTAAATGTTTCCTGGGGTTACAAAACCTCCAGCTCTTGAAGTTGTTTGTGTGTTCAGCAGCAAATTCAGAACATCACCTACCCAAAGGGAGCCTGAAAGTCACGGTTCCCTGAAAGTCAAAGCATGTTTTATTGACTGGAGTCAAGAGAATCAAAGATCTGGAGACCTGGACTGCCACAGAATAAACCACATTATGATCACACAGGGATCATTCCCCTCCCAGATGTGAACTGGGGTCAGCACCCCTGCTGAGAATGATTAAAGCTCACTTCAGAAATCAGTGCAGCAGATTGTCAAATAAGCAGGTGAACAAGTGAAAGAAAACAAGAAAATATGATGACCTGCCACCCTCAACTGGGAGCAATCACATCACCTGGGAGGAAGCCTTGTTCCCTGCGTTCCACCAGCTGTGGTTCCTCCACTGATGCTGAGCTTGGCCATGTGCTGTACAAAAGAAGGGTGTAGCCATGGGGGACACTGCTCCTCAGCTGCCAGAAACCCATTTTGGGGGAAAAAAATGCAGCCCCAAGCACATGCTGATGAAGCCCCATGGCTATCAACATCAATGCCTTGCACAAGTCCTTCTTCTTGGGGGAACTGAGTCACCAAACACTGAATCCCCATGGAAACCTGGAGGGAGGCTGAGCAGAGGAACAATGGGTGACTTTTCCCCTTTTATAGGCTCTCTCCCCACCTGCCCAGCTGTTAACTGGGCTCAGATTGGGAAGGCAGAGCCAACAGCTCTCACCTGGGAGCTCTGGGCTGCCCACCCTGCTGCCTGCCCACCCTGCTGCCTGCCCACCCTGCTGCCTGCCCACCCTGCTGCCTGCCCAGCTCTGTCCTCAGGATGGAGGTGAACAGGGCACCAGAGCCCCAAGAATGAACCTTCACACCACACTGATGTCCAGCTTGGACACCCCATGAGCAGCAGTGGCCTTGCCAACCCCTCAGCTCTCCATCAGGTTGCTCCATGGCTCTGCAGTTTTGGGGTGAAGCCCTGGAGCAAGGGGAGGTGACAGGACCATGACAGCTCTGGGGCAGCAGCTCCAAGTCTGAGATTGGACAAAACCCCCATGAAGTGTCCTGGATGAAATGAGCTTTGGGTCTCCTTTGGGGTCTCTCCATCCTGGAGGCTGCTGGCAGCAGCATGGAAACCCCCAGAAGCTCTGCTTTTCCCCCAGACAAGTGGGGAAACTGAGTCACCAAGCACTGACCCACGTAGGAGCCTGGAGAGAGGCTGAGCAGAGGACCCAGGTGTCCTGAGAGGCACCAGGCACTGGTGACCACTCTGTCTGGTGGGGGACAGCTTCCTTGTTCCTGGTGTGATGTCAGTTGTTGGGATGGGGCAGAACAGGGATGGAACAGGAGGCTCCTGAGCCCAGCCCAGCTTCTGAGAGTGGATTCAGCCTCCTTCCCACAGCTGGGGAAGGGGGTGGTGGCACTTCTGGGGGTGACACTGGGAACTCTGGGGTTAGGACACACATAACCCAAGCAGGGTTGAGCCTGGGCTGAGCATTGGGTGAAACTCATCACACAGAAGGCTGCAGAAGGCAGGCACAGCAAAGGCTGTGGGTGGCAGGGGACAGGCTGGGGCTGGCAGGGGACAGGCTGGGGCTGGCAGGGGACACCCCAGCATGACAGAGAGGGTCACTTCTTTGGGTGTTTATTGTTAAAATAGTAAAATACCTCTCCAGAGGACAGGGACTATCCCCTGAGCTCCCAGCTGAGCTGCCCCACAACCACCTCCCAGAGCCCCACATCCCTCTGCCAGCCCCCCATCCATCTGGAGCTGCCAAGGGGGACACGGAGGGGACAGGACACAGATGTGGCTGTGTCCCATCAGGCCAGGATGGGGAAGGAGGCAGCAGTGGCCACACCACAGTTGTTGTCCTTCATGGCCATCAGGATGTAGCCATCGTTGCCCCAATAGGTGGACCAGGAGTTCTTGATGAGCCAGTAGCTCTGACCATGCAGGACCCCATAGCCCACAGCCAGCACTGCGTGGTCCAGCGCTGATGTCTCATTTCCTGGCCAGAAGAAGAAAACAAAACCACCTTAGTCCTCATCCCTTGGAGCCTGAGGTCATTCCCGATGCGGTGATTGTCCCCGTATCCCCCAGCCACGAGCTCAGCGGGGAGGGAAACCCCACCCTGCAGATATTTTTGCCCCAGTGAGCAGGACATGGAGCCTCCTGGGTGGAGTGGACTCACCACAGTGGGGTTCCTCGTAGACACCGTTGGCGTAGAAGGCGAAGGACTTGTGCGAGGCGTCGATGTTGACGGCCACGGGGCCGTGCTTGAGCAGCGCGGCCTTCAGCGCCGCTGCGCTACCCGGCTCCACGCTGGCGTAGCCGGCGAGTTGGGCCACCAGCTCCGACTGGTTGCAGTGGCAGTAGCCATTCTGGGGAGGGTGGGGGGAGGTTGAGGTGGCACCAAGACCCTGGGGCAGGTTGGGGGGTCTGACCCATCCCAGTGATGGGGAAGGAGGGGTTGGGGGCAGCTCAGATGGAGCATCCATAACCCAAAGTAGAGCTTCCATCCGCTTCCAAAGGGGTGATGGCTGATTTGGGAGAGCTTGAGGGGGAGGACTGGGGATGGGGTGACACTGCACCCACCCCGAGTGGCACTGCCACCCTCACCTGCCCCAGGTAAGGCCCGTAGGACTCGGTGCTGGCGATGCCACCGTGCTTCATGATCCACTCGTAGGCTCTCCACTCCTCGCCCCCGTCGCAGGCGTAGTTCCCGAAGCCCCAGGAGCAGTCGATGAGGACTTGTTGGGACAGGGGGGTCAGCACGCCGGTCTGTGGAGGGGACACGCTGTAGGGATGGGGACAGGCACCCTCCAGGTGCCCCAGCCATCGCCGTGGGGCACGGCCCCGCTGTCACCTTGAGGAAGAGGGCACCCTCCATCGCGCCCGTCGTAGCGAAGCTCCAGCAGGACCCACAGACAGCCTGGTCCTTCACAGGGGTCACAGCACCTGGGGACACGGGTGGGGACATGTTTAACAGAGCAGAGGAGGACACTGGCTGTCCTCACACAAACCCCAGCGTGCACAGCTGACCCCCAGCCCCGCACACGCTCTGGGCTCACACGTGGGTGACCCCAGCTCCCTCCTCACCATAGAGGCGCCAGTCCAGGCTCTCGGGCAGGATGAGGCCGGTGTAGAGCTGGCTGGGGAAGGGCTGCCCGTTGGTGGGAGCCCCGCTGCGGCGCCGGCCCCGCAGAGCAGCCAGCTCCTGGGGCGTGCGGTCGGCCAGGTGGTTCAGCGCCAGCGTGTAGGAGAGCGCGGCGCGGTTCCTCGAGTGCACGAACCTGCGGCGGAGCAGAGATGCTGTGAGAAGGGAGGGAGGGAGGGGTGACGCTGGTCACCCCATCTCTCAGCCCCCCCCCCCAAGTCCATCCTGTACCTCATGTTATGGATGAAGGTGCGTTTGCGATGCTCATGTTCCTCCTCGCTGCTGTAGCTCTTCCCAAACTGCTCCTTGTAGCGGTGGAAGAGGCGGTGGTGGACGTGGTCCATCTCTGATGCTCTCCCCACAAACTCCTGCATGGGGTTGGCCACGATGCGATGCTCGGGACTGGCCATGGGCCACTGCTCACACTGCACCCCTGCCACGAGCCACAGACGGCAGCTGATGCCTCCTGAGCAGGGACAGGCTCTCCTGGCCCCCCTGCTGGGATGCTCAGCATGGTCACCCCCAAAACCATTGGGGTTGTCCATCCCGTATCAACATGTGCATCCACACATGGACCCACAGCAGAGCTGGCTCCTGAGCACCCACCATCCCACCCAGCACCCTGCGCTCCAGCATGGAGATTAGATTTAGATGAGATCTGAGGAAGAAATTCTTTGGTGTGAGGGTGGTGAGACCCTGGCCCAGGCTGGCCAGAGAAGCTGTGGCTGCTCCTCCCTGGAAGTGTTCTCGGCCAGGCTGGATGAGGCTTTGAGCAACCTGGTCTAGTGGAAGGTGTCCCTGCTGCTGGCAGGGGGGTTGGGATTGGATGAGCTTTAAGGTCCCTTCCAATCCAAACCAGGCTGGGATCGTATGATTCTGTGGAGGAACCAGCACCAAGAAAGGACCCGCACCAAGAAAGGACCAGTACCAAGAAAGGACCAGCACCCAGAAAGGACCAGCACCCAGAAAGGACCAGCACCCAGAAAGGACCAGCACCCAGAAAGGACCAGCACCACCCCAGCTCCCAACATTCATTCATTACATTTCTCCACTGTTTTTTTTTCCCATCCAAACCAATTCCCCCAAATTCCCAGACTCTTGAAAAAAAAACCCCAAAACAAACAAACAAACAAAAAATTAAGAAGGTGGGAGGGGTCTGCGCTTTGGTGGCAGCACCGGGGACACTCACTCACCCTCGGGGAGGCGGAAGACGCTGGGTGGGAAGCGGTGGCTGAAGGAGGAGTAGTCGATCTCGTACTTGTCGTAGTGGGAGCCCAGGAGGCTGTTGAAGCCCCTCACCTCATAGTGCAGGGGCACAGGGCCGTGGGCTGAGTTGCCCACCCGCAGTGTGTAGACATTCTTCTTGTGCCCCCAGTAGGAGATGTTCTGCCAGACGGCGCAGTGCTGCCCGCGGAACCGCTCCTCCCGCACCCGCTGGGCACAGTGCGGGCGTCAGGGACCAGGGTGCCAGCACCAGTCCCACCACCAGCACCAGTCCCACCACCAGCACCATGGTCCTTATGAGCTGGGACACCCCGCAGTGATGGCACCCCATCCTGCATCCCGCCAAGGTGGGTGCAACCCCTCCACCACCCATGGCCACATCCAGCCCTGCGTTTACCCTTTGCTGTCATGCCAAGGTAGCCATCAGACACTCCATACACCTGGGGGTCCCTTGTCCCCTCCCTTGTCCCATCCCACATCCTGGAGAACCAGGCCTGGAGCTCACCTTGAAGTTCTCCAGGCTGGGGAAGACACTCTGCGGGGCGATGAGGTCTCCATCAGTGCCGTTGATGCGGAAGCACTTGCGGACGTTGACCTCTGTCTCTGTGGTCTCAGGAGTCACCTTGAAGCTGGCACCAAAGGGCTCGATGGAGCCAAACTGGTAGGTGATCACCTGGCCTGGGGATGGGGACAGCACTGTGGTCAAGCCAAACCCCTGGGTCCTGGCATGGAGATGGCTCCCAGAGCTTTGCTGGGACACCCAAAGGTCCCAGGGCAGAAGGAGGGGGGTGGTGAGGGGTTGGGGGCTGGACCCTCTTGCTGCACCCACCACCGTAGTACTCGATGCGGCTCTTGCCCCCAGTGAGGTTGTACCAGGCTTCGAAGGGCTCCCTGATCTCGGCGTAGGGCAGGCTGATGACTCCTGGGGGCACAGAGGGGCTGGGCTGGGGGGGCAGAGCCCTGGGGACATCCCTTGTCCCCTTGTCCCCCTGTCCCCCTGTCCCAAGCCTGTAGCATGGAGGGGAGCGTGGAGAAGGCAGGGAGCACCCCAGATCCCCACAGCATCACCCCCTGCTCCCACCCATGGCCACCACCAGCAGCACCCCACGGCAGCCACATGTCCCAGCCCCCAGGATCCATGGGGGGATTGGAGCCTCCTCGGGTGGGAGCTGGTGGCTGGAGGTGCAGGACCCCCTTGGACAGCGTGGTGGTGGCACTGTCCCAGAGGGGTGCGCTGTCCCCGAGTGGTACCTGTGACATGGTAGATGTCCCCAAATGTGGGTGTCTCCAGAGGAGCTTTGCACTCTGCTCCTGGAAGAAAAACAGAAACAAAGCCCCAAAGCCCCTTAGGCTGCTGCTGACCCACCTCTCCTCGGCGGGGTTGGCAGCGGTGCTGGTCCCTGCCTTGCTGTCCCATGGCAGTGGGGGACAGACCCTGGGGAGCTTGTGCTGGTGGCAGGGCTGGGAGGGGTCCCCCCTGCCCAGGCAGGGCAGAGCCTGTGGTCCCCAATCCTCCACCAGCCCAGAGCCCCTGCCCCATCCCTGCTCTCCCAGGGGTCCAGCAGCTCAGGGACACCCCAAAACCCCCACACAGCCCCCAGAGCAACTGTATGACCCCCCCATATGCCACACATGGAGTGTGTCCCCTGCCCCTACACTGCTCCAGGCATGGGGACAGGGGCAGAGCAGCCCCCTCCCAGGGTGAGAACCCCCACAGCACCCCAGGACCACCACAGTCCCCAGGCTAAGGGACACAATGGCATCACCCCACGATGGGGGCACAGCATCCGTCCCCCCCCGAAGCTCACCCAGGGTGGGTGCTCACCCAGCAGCATGGCAGCCCCCAGCACCAGCAGCCACCCCAGCCCCTCCATCCTGCACCCCCCCAGCCGACGCTGCTGCCCTGCACCCACGGGTGCTTTAAATACCACGGGTGGGCAGGCAGGGAGCAAAAGGTCCCTCCTTCCCTTGGGGGAGGCGTGGCTTTGTGTTACCCCCCTGCCCCACCCATGGGCACCCATGGGTGCCTTTCCCATCCACTGCAGAGTGAGTGCTGGTGTCTTGTGTTTGCAGGGCTCAGGGTGGGACCCAGACCCCTGTGGAGCCCCATCCCCTGGGCTGAGGGTGGGTGTTCAGTGGTGGGTGCAGGGGGTGTCCTTTTACTCCCACCCACCCCACGGTGCAGTTTGAAGCCAGGCTTGGCTACACACAGTGTGCTGTGAGAGAGGAGAGGGAGCATCTGCAAAACCTTGGGTGCTGTGAGACCCTGCCAGGCACCCCTGGGTGCTCCCTGCCCTCCTGGGACAGGAGCCAAGGTCCCCAGCAAAGGCAGCACTGGGCAGTCGTGAGGAGATGGGGGCTGTTTGCATCCTTCTGGATAACCCATCCCGGCAAGCCCAGGGTTGCAATCACAGAATCACAGCATGGTGGGGTTGGAAGGGACCCCAGGAGATCATCCAGTCCAACCCCCCTGCCAGAGCAGGTTCCCTACACCAGGTCACACAGGAAAGTGTCCAGGTGGGTTTGAACATCTCCAGAGATGGAGACTCCACACCCTCTCTGGGCAGCCTGGCCCAGGGCTCCGGCACCCTCACAGGAAAGAAGTTTTTCCTTCAGCTTGTGTGGAACTTCTGATGTTCCAGTTTGTGCCCATTGCCCCTTGTCCTGTCACTGGGCACCACCGACAAGAGCCCAGCCCCATCCATTTGGCCCCCACATTTCAGATATTTACAGACATTGATCAGATCCCCTCTCAGGCTGCTCTTCTCCAGGCTGAACAGTCCCAGCTCTCTCAGCCTCTCCTCACACAGGAGATGCTCCAGGCCCCTCATCGTCTTTGTGGCCTCCACTGAGCTCTCTCCAGAAGATCCCTGTCCCTCTTGAACTGGGGAGCCCAGAACTGGCTGCAATTAAAGGGGTTCTAATTAGAAAAAGGGGAAAGATGGAGATGAACTATCAGGAGCGACATGGAGGAACAGAGTAGAGGAGGAGAGCAGCACTGTCACCACAGCAGAGTGGCCTTCACCCCCCCTGCTTGCTGCACGTCCAGCTGGCCCCCAGCCCAAGGTGACAGCGAGCGCCCACGGGGCCACCCGAGCCCAAAACATCACCGATAAGGGCTCGGCGTGGGCTGGCTGCACGTGCCACCAAGGGCAAGTTGGGCTGGATTCAGCTGCACCCATGGGTGCAGAGCTGGGCTGATGCACCCTGTGCTGCAGCACCTTCCTCAGGGACTGTCACTGCTGCCATCATAGCACACAGGGGCTCGAGGTGTGTCCCGCCCTGGGGAGGTACCACCAAAGATGGGAGACCACCAGGGTTAGGGCAGGGAGAACTTCCCACCTTGTCTGCAGGATCCTCGTGCACTGACCCCCCCTTCCCAGGAGAGCTCAAATCCAAACGAGGAGCACCCAGGTGAGCCATGGCCGTGGTGGAAAGTGCCTCTCCATGGAGGGGAACAGCCCCGTGGGGTGAAGGTGACTCCAGCTCAAGGCATTGGCAAACACCACTGGTGACATCCTCACCCGTAGTCACAACAGGGACCCGGGCAGTGGGGCAGAGGGTGGATGCTTCCCCCACCCCGCCGACACCCCACGCCAGGAATTTCTCCTCTCAGCAGAAGTCCCTGGGGTTGTTTGTGCTCCTCCTGGAAAGTCTGGGCTGGAAAAACCACTCCCCTCACCCCGGGTGTCTGGGACTGTCTGCTCTGTGACACGTCCCCTGCCACCCCCCAGGACAGAGAAAACAAGCTTGGGGACAAGGATCTGTGCAGGGGACGTGTCACACCCTGTGGGCACTGGGGTCTGCAATGGGGACAGAGCTGGGTGGGCAGCAGTGGAACCCCTCCTGTCCAAGCACACCAGTATTTCTCCAGGGTCTTTATTGGCAAGATCCAGCCCTTTGTCCATCACCCTATGGCCCTGTCCCACAGTGTCCCCAGCCTCCTCCTGCGTGAAGTGTCCCACCAAAGGGGCTGATCCAGGGATGGATGCTGAGAGAATCACCCAGGGGCTCTCCCCACAGAGCTGAGAGGTGGCTCAGGCCAGGATGGGGTAGGTGGCTTCGGTGGCCACTCCGCAGTTGTTGTCCTTCATGGCCATCAGGATGTAGCCATCGTTGCCCCAGTACGTGGACCAGGAGTTCTTGATCAGCCAGTAGGTCTCTCCCTGCAGGACCCCGTAGCCCACGGCCAGCACCGCGTGGTCCAGTGTTCCTGGCTTGTTCTCTGCAGGGGATGACATGAGAGATGGCTCATCTGGAGAACATCCCTGGCTGGAGAGCATCCCAGCTCCCAGATCTTCAGGACTGGTTCCTTCTTCCACCCCTGTCCAAGACGCTCAACAACAAGGAGAGGGTGCTGGGTGTCCTGGCATCTCCCTGGGCACCCAGGTCCTCCCGTGCCCCTGTGCCACCCAACTCACCACACTTGGGCTCATAGTAGATGCCGTTGGAGTAGAAGGAGAAGGTCTTGTGTGAGGCATCGATGCTGACAGCCACGGGGCCGTGCTTGTAGATGGCAGCTTTGACCGCGGTGATGTTGCCTGAGGTGACGTTGACGTAGCCCGTGATCTTGGCCAACATCTCAGACTGGTTGTAGTGGCACAAGCCATTCTGTGGCACCCAGGGAGGGGGACACTGTGTCATCCGGAGCCCCTGGGTCCCCTCGCTGGGTCACCATGGCCCTGTGCAGCTCTGCTCTGATGCAGGGAGTGATCTGGGACTTGGGCTGTGACAACATCCCAGCTCTGGTCCCTCTCTCCTCCCTTGTCCACCGTGATGGGGATGTTTTCCCAGTAGCTGCAGTGACACAGTGTTGTCCCCACGCAGCGCGGGGAGCTGGCTCTGCACCCAGAGCCCTGGAGGGGTTGTTGCCTGCGTCTTGCAGCCATGTCCCTGTCCCCAGGCAGCCCTGCTCCATCCCTGCACCCCAGGGTATGGAGGGACCCATGGCACCACCCATGGGTGGAGGAGCCTCGTCCTTCTTTTGCAAGAAGAGAAACTGAGGCAGGCGGTGATGAAACCGCCTGGCTGAGCCCTGGGGCTTGGCTTGGGACCGTGCTTTGAACCACGGGGACCTGGTCCCTTGGGAACGAGGTGACATCCCCATCTCCAGAGCCTGTTAGCACCTCTGATCAATCCTGGTGTCCCCACCATGGCCTGGGGGGCACATCCTAAGGCCTGGGGGACCCCAAAAGGGACATGGGGCCACCCTCACCTGTCCCTTGTAGGCACCGTAGGACTCGGTGCTGGCGATGCCACCGTGCTTCTTGATCCACTCGTAGGCTCTCCACTCCTCGCCCCCGTCGCAGGCGTAGTTCCCGAAGCCCCAGGAGCAGTCGATGAGGACTTGTTGGGACAGGGGGGTCAGCACGCCGGTCTGTGGAGGGGACACGCTGTAGGGATGGGGACAGGCACCCTCCAGGTGCCCCAGCCATCGCCGTGGGGCATGGCCCCGCTGTCACCTTGAGGAAGAGGGCACCCTCCATCGCGCCCGTCGTAGCGAAGCTCCAGCAGGACCCACAGACAGCCTGGTCCTTCACAGGGGTCACAGCACCTGGGGACACAGAATGGGAGGTGAGAGGCTGGGGTGGCATCAGGGGATGAGGGCAGGTGGAAAGGAAACTGGTGCAGGAGTCGAGGACTGGCTGTGCTCCCAGAGGTGCCAGGGCTTGGGGTTTATTGGGGTGGGGGGCGAATGGACCAGCAAACCTGTGGGACCCCTGCCCTTGGGCTGGGGCGAGCTCTGGGGGTGTCACTCCCAGCTGATGGGGACACAAGGGGATGCCAGATGTGGCACCACATCACATCTGGGTCGCTGAACAAAGGTCAAATGCCAGCCGAGCTGCCCCTTGGTGGATGAGCCCTTCCTGCATCTTCCAGCCATGGAGCAGAGCGGGGTCCTCAGGGAGATGGGGGTCCCAAGGGACAGCACAGCCCCATGGGCTCTCCTGAGCGGTGACAGGGAACGAGGTGGCAGCTCGGTTGGACTTTGCATTGGCCAGGATGGGGAGAGCTCGCACCCTCTGTGTCACAGCCTCACACCACCCCGCTCGTGACACCCCCGTGTCCCTGACCCCGCACCCACCGTACATGCGCCAGTCCAGGCTCTCGGGCAGGATGAGGCCGGTGTAGAGCTGGCTGGGGAAGGGCTGCCCGTTGTTGGGAGCCCCGCTGCGGCGCCGGCCCCGCAGAGCAGCCAGCTCCTGGGGCGTGCGGTCGGCCAGGTGGTTCAGCGCCAGCGTGTAGGAGAGCGCGGCGCGGTTCCTCGAGTGCACGAACCTGCCGTCATCAACTGTCACCAATGTCACCTCCCACCGCGGCACCAACGCCACTCCCCAAGGGTGAGGAGAACCCCTCAAAGTGGGGGTTGACTTCACCCCCCTCATCTGCCTGTACCTCATGTTGTGCACGAAGATGCTCTGCCTGTGCTCCAGCTCCCGCGCGGAGCCGTATCGCCGCCCCAGCCGCCTACGGTAGTGATGGAAAACCTGATGGGCCCACGGTTGGTGACGTCCCACCAAGTCCTCCATGGGGTTTGCCAACACCCGGTGCTCCACTGCGTTCCCTGGCAGGTCCCCACACTTCTTTGTCTCTGGGGAGCAAGGAGGGGGACACCATCAGCCCAAGCCCTGTGGGCAGGATGGGGGGGTCCCAACCCAACTCACCGTTGATGGGGAGGTCGAAGATGGAAGGGGGGAAGCTGTTGTCGAATTCGATGTAGGAGATCTCATACTTGTCATAGTGGGACCCCAGCAAGCTGTTGTAGCCCCGCATCTCATAGTGGACAGGGGCCACCCCACAGCTGGAGTTGGTCACCCAAAGGGTGTAGACGTTCTTCTTCTGCGCCCAGCGGGTGACGTTCTGCCAGACGGCGCAGTACCGGCCCTGGTAGTACTCCTCCCGCAGGAACTGGGGGATGTGGCGTCAGGGAAGGGGGCTCTGGGTGGGGACCCCACAGCACACCCCCCTGCAGTCGCTCTGTCCATCCCCCCAGCCCCTTTGCAGGACTCCAGGTGCCTGTACAGCACCTTGCACCCACCAGCCCACACTGGGATCTCGGGATGGATCCAGCAGTGATGGGGCCTTAGGACACAGCCACACATGGGGTGGGAAGTGGGGTAAGGATTTGGGGTGTACCATAGGACAGACCCCCGTCCAGCTCAGCGGTGCCTGGGGTTACCCCACTGTGCACGGTGCTCTATGTGCACCCATAGTGGGGGGGACCTGGCTGCACCCCTCTCCAAAATCCTTCCCTGCGTGTTTCCAAGCTCTCACCCCACGGGCACGTGTCTGGCTCAGTGTCCAGCTTGGTGACACCTTGCTGTCCCCACCACCCACACGCCGTGCCCAGCCCTGCCGCAGGCTGAGGCCGGCGGGAGCTGAGCCGCCCGTCGTGCAGCGACTTGCCCGATCCATCCCGAAACGCCGGCGCTGGTGTGGGCTGTGACACGTCCCAGCACGGCTGCTGGGGTTGGGAAAGGAGCCGGGAGTCCGGCCCTCATCCGGGTGGGGAAATGACCCTCCCTACACCCTGGGCTGTGGGGACATGTCCTGGCCTGTCCCAGCACCCTGCACCCCCTGGGATGGTTGGAACATCTCCAGCTGCCCAGCACCCCCACACAGAGCCTGAAGATGCTCCAGGCAGTGGGTTGGATCCAGGCTCTGGTGTTTCCCACCTTGAAACCATCCATACTGGGGAAGACACTCTGAGCTTTGACCACATCCTCCTTGGAGCCAGGGAGCTGGAAGCATTTCCTGGTGTTCACCTCCTTCTCGGTGGTCTCTGGTGTGATCTTGTACCGCATCCCGTAGGGTTTCACCGCTGCCAGCTGGTAGGTTATCACCTGCCCTGTGCCAGCAGGAAGGGGAAACTGAGGCACGGTGGGTCCTGCCAACATCTTCCCTTTGCACAGGGATGGGGCTGGTGTGGGATGGGCACAGAGCAGATGGGTGCCCACCCACTTACCCCCGTAATACTGGATGCGGCTCTTGTTTCCCGTCAGGTTGTACCAGGCTTCGAAGGGCTCCTCGATCTCAGCATAGGGCAGGTTAATGACACCTGTGAGGGACACGGGCCAGTCCTGTGGCCTCAGCACCCCGTTATCCCTCCCTGAGCCCCCCAGCATGCATAGAGCCTGCAGACCCAACTGCCATCCCTGTGGGTGCTGAGGCAGAGAGGCAACCAGCTGCAGGAAGCTACTCCAGTTTGGTACTGGGACAGCCTGGTCCTGCCCAGTGCTGAGCATCCTCTGCAGCCCACCCTGGCAGAGGGCACTGCGGGGTCCCCTTACCTCGGACGTGGTAGATGGAGCCAAACTGAGGGGGTGAGCGGGAGAGCCCATAGTCCTGTCCTGGAAGGCAGAGAGGGGCAGGGGTGAGTGGAGACTGACCCCCCCACCATGGCCAAACTGGGGATGGGGCGGTTGGGGCAAGAGGCTGCTGGAGCCAGTGCTCCCCTTCCCTGAGTGGGGTTTGGTGGGGGTTTGGCCAAAAGCAGCTCCATGAGCCCAGCTGTGGGACATGCAAAGGACACTGAGGTGGTGACACCCTCCCAGGGCCAGATCCAGGGTTAGCATCATGCCACAACCTGTCACCGTGCTGGAGTGATCCCTGCCATGTGGCAACCCCAGGGAACCCCAGCTGCTGGGGTGACTGTTGGGTGACATCCCCCTGGGAAACAGTGTCACCCCCAGGGCTGGTGGCAGTGGCTTTGGATGATGTTTCCAAGGAGGGGTGCAGCCAAGCTGTCCCCTGACAAGCAGGGTATGGTTGAGGGGTGCCAGGGAGGTGGCTGGTCCTGCCTGGCGTCTCCTGGTGACCTTCCCAACCTCCCTCCGGGCTCCCAGCTTGTGCAACCCTCACGCCAACACACCTGCTGTGGGAACCAGCCTTTCCCTCCCCAGTGTCTTCCACCTCACTGGGAACAACCCAGCCCCAGTCCCAGTCCTGGGCAGCTGGGACCAGACTCAGCTCTGCACCCAAAACCTGGGGCAGACAGGGACGGGCAGCACCCACTGCCTGCACCCCAACCTGTCCCATGGGTGCCCATCACACCCTGGGTGTGAGCACCCACAGATGGAAGAACAACAATGGATCCAGCAACCCCACGACCCTGCTCAGCTTTGCACCCACCCAGCAAGGGGGTCCCGTGGGGACACTGTCCCCATGGCCACCCCTGTCCCCTCCCGCTGCTTCCCGCACCAGCTTGCCCAGTTTCCCTGCTCTTTGCAGGCAGCAAATCCAGGGAATGCTGGGGGCTTGTGTGCCTGTTAAAGACCATCCCTCCCCGTTTTTACACGCCCTCCCCACTTCGCCAAGCCCTCAAGGCACAGCCCTCCCCTCTCTTTGTCACCCCACCCCACCCCAACTCTCCTTTATCTTGGAGGAACTGCAAATCTGAGGACCCAACAAGCAAGAAAGCACTTCCCCAGCCTGCCTGCCCCACAGCAATGGGGTAGGGAAGAGGTGAGACCCACTTGGTTGTCCCCAAAGTGTCCCCGGTGGGGACAGTGCCATGAGGGGACAGACTCACCCCAGACAGCGATGCAGAGAGCAGAGGCCACCAGCCAGTGGAGCAGACCCATCCTGGCCATCCCGGCTCGCCCGGCACAAGCTCTCCTTAAAGCCGAAGCCGGCGGTGAGACCTGGCAGAGGCAGGGCAGAGGCTTGGCCCCCCCCGGAGGAGGGCAGGAACCGGCATCATGTGGTGCCTGACGGGGTTCACGGGGGGACGGGCACCCCGAGGTGCTCAGCGAGGAGAACCTGTCCAGGCAGGCTCCATCTGGAGCAACGTTGGGTGCTGCAGGGGACGGGAGGTGCAGGATGAGTCCCAAAGAGCCGTGAGCACTGTGGTGGGGGGGTGCAGACTGGCTGGATCTATGGGGGGGGGTCCCCAGTTGGGGGTGTGCATCCCTCTTTGTGCAGGGGTGCAAGGGGAGAAGCTCCCTGGGGCTGGGGGGGGGGGGGGGGAGGTCTGTGCCAGGCAGCCCCGACACCAGGGTGATGGGCAGGAGGCAGTGCCCAAGCAGAGGGTCAGGGTCAGGTCACCATTAACAAGCCAAGCCCTGAGACTGGGAGCACTGGGAACACTTTGCTGAGGGGGCTTGAAGGGAAGGAGGGGCTGAACCAGCCATGTGGCACAGGGAAATGTGGGCACCTCACAGCCAGCACCGAGGGGACAGGCTGAGCCCCCCCAGGGTTTGGGCTGGGGGCTGGAAATGGTGCATGTCACCCCTAACTCGCTGCTCAGCCTCTCTGACTGCGAGGAGGGAAACTGAGGCACGGGGCTTCAGTGTCCCCAGGCAGAGACAGGGACACTCCAGGGGGGATTTAGATGCCACCACCCCTGTTTCTATCCTGGGAGCCCTCTTGGTTAGGCTGTCCCCCCCCCCAAAGGGATGTCCCATGGGGTGGAGGAGCCCACAGCAGGCCCCCTCCCCATGATTTACCAGACTCACCCCCCCACATGCTGCCTGCTCCCTGTTCAGCGTCACTGACACCCCAGGACCTGCCCTGTCCCCTCCATGGTGACAGCACCTGCCCTGCCTTGTTCCAGAGCACCCTGCCAGGTGCAGGCAGCTGCGGGGGGGGGCAGGCAGAGTGCTGGGGGGCTCAGGCAGGGTGGTGGGGGGGGCAAGGGCAAAGGGTGAGTGACGTCCCTGGGGCTCAGACTGGCCAGAAACACCCAGGGACACAATTTGGGAAGGGTCCTGGGAGCCCAGGTACAGCCTGGAGGGGCTCATCCCGCTGCTGATGAGCAGCCCCTGTCCCTGCTGTGCCCTGTCCCCTCCCAGGGTCACTGCCAGAGCTGGCTCCATCCCCAGCAGGGTCTGAATCCCCCCCTTCCCCAGCAAGTCCCAGAGAGCCCCAAACCCCCCAAAGCTGAGACTAAAGAGGAGCTGTGATCCACATTGTCCCCAGGGTAAGTCAGGGGGTGGCGAGTGTGGCATCAGCCTGGGGGACATGTCCCCATCCCACTGGGGACCTGGGACCTCTGCAACTCCTGGCCCCCCCATGAGAACAGGAAACCCTGGGGCCGGACTCAGTGTCACACAGGAAAGAGGTCAGGCTGCAAGGGCTAACCGCAGGGGGAGGAGGAGGAGGAGGGGGAGGAAGGCTCTGGAGAATTGGGGAAGGACCCCATATACAATCCAGCCTGGCTGTGTGGGGACAGGGTGACCAAGCTGGGACACAGCCAGCTCTGGGATGCAGCATGACCACAGCCCCCCACCCTCCCTGCAAATGCTGAGCCCCACTTTGGAGCACGGCCCCGTGCCGGAAACTGCGGTGGGGGGGGACACATAAAAATATCACCAGCCCCTCGATGTCACTGTCCCCTGCGGCGAGAGGGCGGCTGGGGACCGGGGGGGCTGTGCAGGATCGGGCCCAGAGGGAGCTGTGGAGGCTATTTCCAGCCAGGGAGGTTTTACTTTGGAGGGGTGGCTGCTCCGCACCCCGAATTGGCACCCCCTCACTGGGGGACCCCCACTGGGACCCTCTTGATCTGGTGGTTGAGGTGGCAAAAAATGGAGGTGCTCTGTGCAGGGTGGGTGTCCCAGTGCCCTGGACTGGGAGCCTGGGTAGAGTGCTGGGGGGCTGAGGCAGGGTGCTGGGGGGCTGAAGCAGGGTGCTGGGGGGCTGAGGCAGGGTGCTGGGGGGCTCAGGGAGGGTGCTGGGGGGCTGAGGCAGGGTGCTGGGGGTTGCTCAGCCCCTCTCCCAGAGCTCACCACAGTTTGTGGGTCGATGTGACCGATGCCAAATCTTGGGGTTGTCCCCAAGCAACTTTATCTGGACAAGGTGTAAATGAGGGGTCTGGTGTCTGGTGGGCTATCGATGGCCACAGCAGCCACCTGAGCTGGCCACGAGCTGCACCCACCCTTGGGGGGACACATAGGAGCCCCCCAGAATGTGATCCCAAGCTCCCTGTCATCTGCTGGGCTTGGGGGGGCTGCTTGCCCTGTCCCACATCACCCCATCCCATCAGAGACCTCATGCCAGGGCGGGTGGCATCGTGCCTGTGCTCTGCCATCAGATGCCACTTCCTCCTTGCCCCTCGCAGGGTCACAGCCCCCTGTTTGCCATATGCTGTCCCTGTCCCTGGGGATGTTGGCTTGCAGGGGGGGTGCTCAGGGGGGCAATGCCAGGCTCTGTCTCAGGATGGGTGCCAGCAACACCCCACCCTGGCACAAGCTGACTCAGGGAGCAGAGCTGGATCCTGCAGAGCTGGGTGTCCCCACGCACACCCTGAGCTCCCTTAGGAGGGTCATGGCAATGTCCCCTCATGCTGCTGGAGATAGAGACCACCCCAATACCAGCCTGTCCCCCACCATACCACCTCCACGGGCGTACGGTGAGCCTCGGTGAGGGATGCCGGTGGGGGAACCGGCGACCGCCCCGGTCGGACTCACGGTACAATGAAGCATTGCTGGGAGTGCGGGGAGGGAGGGGGGGCGAGGGGAGGGGAAGCTCTTGCTCGACTGCGAGAGCTGCTGAAGAGACACGGGAAACACACGCACGGGCGCTCCCGCTCTCCCCCTGACACCCACCCTGTCACCCGCCTCCACACCCCCGTCCCCAGCACTGGGGGGTTTGGGGTGCTGTGGTGACACCTGGAGCCGTGATCCCACTGGGGACAGCGTGGGAGTGGGGGGTCCATGCGAGCCGGAGCAGGAGGGCTGGTGGTAAGAGGGATGGATGGGGCTGGGTGGGGGGTGATGGGTGGTGGGGGGCTCTGTGCCCTGTGAAGGGGGAGGGGGAGTGGGGTCTCTCAATCTCTTTGCTGTGTGTTGGGGGTGGGTGCTGAGAACTGCCCCCCACTTATGGGTGTGGGGTGGCTCTGGGTCCGGGGTGGGACAGGGCACTGAACTGTGGGGACAGAGGGCCCTGTGCCCCAAGCGGGGGGCTGCTGGGGGGGCCTTGCCCTCACCATCAACACCAGCTTCTGCAATGAGTCTGGGGGCAGGGGAGAGGCAGGAGACCCCCAGCCCCCCCATCCTGGGGGTGCAGCAGGTCAGTGGGGTGGGGTGAGGGAGGACAGCACCCCCAGAGCTGTGGCGTGGGGAGGGCTGGGGGCTCCAGCTCGACCTCCCGGCACTGACGGGTGGTGACACGGCGGTGGGGTGGCTGTGGTGACAAATGGTGCCTTTGCCTGCGCTGGACCCAAGTGCTGGGGAAGGGGGACAGGTCACAGCACCCCTGGGGACACCGAAATGGGGGTGGGGGACACATGCTCCCCCCAGCCCCACAGGTGCCAAGTGCTTGCAATGGGATGCCAGGAGCTCAGGTCACCCCAGCCAAGGCTGGGGGGCAGCAGTGGGGGGCTCAGGCCCTGGCTGAAGCGAGTGCTCCCCCCACTCCCTGCAGCTCTGCCTTGTCCCCAGTCCTTGGTGTGTCCCAAGGAGGGACAGGAACTCGCTGCTTCCTGCCCTGTACAATTCCCTCCCCGCCCCGCTCCTCCCGGGACATTGTATTTGGAGCCCTGGCCGGTCCCCTCCCTCCGCCCCTGCAGCCCCTCGGATCCGGGAATTGCTCTTCTTCCAGCGGAAATCCTGCTTTCCCAGCCAGCCATGGGGCTGCCAGCCTGGGGGGGCCCCACCACTCCCCCTGGGCATCTCTCTCAACCACCCCCCTGGGCATCTCCCCCCACCACCTTCCCTGGGAATCTCCTCCCAGGGTGGGGGGCGAGGGGACACCCCCTGCCCTGGGCCTGCCCCCACAAACCTGGGTGGGTTTGTGGGGGCAGATCACTTTTTGGGGGGTGGGGAGCCCTTCCTCTTCTGTCCCAGGGTACTGGAGGGGTGGCAACGCCTGGCCACCTCCTGGGGCTGGCACAGAGACGATGTTGGGTGAGCGCTGGCCATGCCTGGCAGGAGCATGGCTGGTTTTGGGGGCCAGCAGCCCCCTCTGAACCCTGTCCTGCTCACAGGTGGGCAAGGGAAGGGGTGTCCCTGTGGTCATCACCACTGGAGAGTGCCTGGTGGTAACACTGTGCCACCCTGGCACTGCCAATGGGCACAGCTGGCACTTCCAGCCCCTTGGGTGACTCAACTAGAGGAGACCCACACTCAGGGGTTCCTCTCATGGCTGTGACCCCATCTGCACCATCCCGGTGGAGCGCTTCATCCCATCCCATCCTGCCGCTCTGCCGGTGTCTCCATGTCTCGTGGTGACCCAGAGCCACATGCTCGTGGCCATACAGGACCCTCCCTGTCCCTCCTGTCCTCAGGGAACCTGCCCCAACAGGGCTGAGCTCTGTGCTCCACCAGGAGCTGCAAGGGACGGGCCAGGCACTGGGTGAACTGGGAGGCTCTGCCCCAGGACCCCGTCTCAGGGTCGCAGGGCTGGGGCCAGCAGGGAAGGAGCAGGGACGTGCCACCATCTGCCACCACACTGGGCTGAGGAGTGCGTGGTGGAGAGGCAGGATGTGTCCTCTCACCCCCTCCCCAGGTCTGTGGGGGTCCTGGGCACGAGATGAGGACACAGCTCGGGGTCGTGTGTCCTAATGAGCCACCTCAAATGAGACACCATCCCCTCCTGCACTGCAGCTGCTTCGTGCCGCAGTTTCCCCACTGGGATCAGAGAGATCCAGACCCACGGGGCCATGGAGGAGCCCGGGTGGCTCTGGGCTGGGCTGTGCCACAGTCTCAGTTCCTCTTCCCCTGGCGAGGCCACAGCAGGGTGGTGAGAGCCACCGGGGTGCAGGGCCACACGCGAAGGACGGGGAGTGCGGGGCGAGGGGGGTGGGATGCGGCACGGTGGGGGCACAGGGATTGCAGCCCACGGTGCCACTGCTCAGCCCTGCTGTGGTCCCTGCCTGCCCCCCTCGTCCCCCCAAGTGCCACTGTCCCCAAGTCCTGGGATCCTGCCAGCCCTGAGGTTCCTCTTGGTGGCCGCAGCACCATCCTCTTCCTCCTCCTCCTCCTCCCCCATGCTGTGCTCCTGCTGCTTCCTCCTCCAGCTGCGTAGGTGCTTCTGGGTTCCTCCAGTCACTGCCCCCCGCTGCTGTCCGCATGCTCTCGGGGAGCTGTGGCACTCCTGGGTGCTGGGACCCACCCTTAGCCTGGCCAATGTCACCCTGGCTTGTCCCCACAGCACTGGGTGTGTGACATTTCCAGCAGCCCCCATATCTCTCCATCCAGCTGCGTTCCCCCCTCCATCGCCGTTATTCCACGGAGGGGAACGGGGGCAGGGGATGGGGACAATCCCAACGGGGGGCTTTGGCACTGAGGGTGACACACAGGGTGACCCTGGGACATCACGCTCTGGCTTGGAGCTGGCAATGGGGCTGAACTGCCCAATGTCCCCAGGGGTGCAGGGAGCAGATGGACGGGTGGCCGAGGACACGGATTCATCGTGCCCAGCCATGCCCGGCGAGGCGGGGGCAGCGGTGGGGGTGACGAGTTGGCTGGGTCTCAGCACGAGGCGGGAGCTGGCAGCTTGGCCGGGACCGTTGCCGGTGGAACCGGTGTGGGAAGGACTCGGTTGCCATCTGCTCCCAGGCTCCAAGCAGCTCCTCTTCAGGAGAGCTGGGGCCAGATGCCAGCGTGCAGCCATCGGACACGGGGCTGGCCACGTACCCTCCCCAAGGACCACACAAAGGGACGGGTTTTTTTGTGCCACCCTGCCTAGTTGGCAGGTGACAGGGACCAGCTTGGAGAGTTTTGTGGGTGCCTAAAGAAGGGGAAGTGTGAGTGCCATGCTGCTGGGCATGGCACAAGTGGCAGCTAAACCCCACGGTGATGTGATATCATCTTGCCTAGAAGATGCTCCTCACCCGCCCCATCCCACCGGCAGCCGCAGCCGTGCCACCGCCGTGCTCTGCCAAGTGGGACGTTTCTGAGGGCGATGCCAGTGCTGGGGTTGGTGATTCTCATCCAGAGGGCACAGGGTTTGTGAGAACTGAGGGTTTGTGTTTTGTCAGCTGAAATAGTCGTTTCTTGTCAGCAAAAATAAAAATCCCAAGCAGCCAAGCCCTTTCGGATTGGGCAATGCTGCCCTGTCCCCAACGGCCGTGGCCTTGCCACACTGCTGGTGTCGAAAGTGAAAGTGGAAGGAGGAGAGCTGGGCCCTTTCCACCCCGCTTTGAGAGAGAGGAAAGTGAATCAAAGATGGGGAAAACCCGCCTGAACTGTCTCATCCACCCCAAAACCTCCCTGTCCTGCTGCTCTCTGGGTCACAAGGGACAGGATGTGGCTGCCAGGCCAAGCTTGGCTTTGTGGCACCTTCCCTTGGCTCTTGGAGATGTGGTGAGCTCTGCCATATCACTGTGGATCCCTCCACCAGCAAGCTCTGCCCAATCCAAACTGGGCAAACTGGTGCGAGTGGGTGGCCAGCACCCAGAAGAGGTGACAAGGCTGGGGACAGAAATGTCTCCTTGCAGCCAGGGCAGGAGACATCTGATTTCCTCCTCCTCCTCCTCTGCGACACCTTCGCTGCCGAGCGCGGCCGGAAGACCACGGCCCCGACCGCAGCGGGGCCAGCGAGGCCCTTCCTCCCCCGAAACACCCGTTCCCCACCGAGCTGAGGGGACAGGGACACTTTGAGGGCTCCTTTCCACCCAGCCTGGCTCCCTCCAGCCTTGGGGCATCCGGGGGACGTGTCCCCCCTTGGAGGGGGGGTGATCGGTTTGTTGTGGATGGAGCGGGAAGAAAAACCTGCTCAAGGATGTGGCTTCAGCCCTTGAGGGGGTATTTTAGCCCATTCAGGGGTATTTCAGCCTGTGCAGGGGTATTTCAGCCCTTGCAGGGGTATTTCAGCCCATGCAGGGGTATTTCAGCTTGTGCAGGGGTATTTCAGCCCTTGCAGGGGTATTTCAGCCCATTCAGGGGTATTTCAGCCCATGCAGGGGTATTTCAGCCCTCGCAGGGGTATTTCAGCCCATTCAGGGGTATTTCAGCCCGTGCAGGGGTATTTCAGCCCTTGCAGGGGTATTTCAGCCCATTCAGGGGTATTTCAGCCCATGCAGGGGCATTTCAGTCCTTGCAGGGGTATTTCAGTCCTTGCAGGGCTCTTACCCTCTGTCTGACCCCCTCTCCGGTGTCCACAGGTGCCTCTTCTCCTCCCCGAGGTGACATGGAGCAGCTGAAGTGACCCGAGGAGCCGTCGCAGTGAGTGAGGTCACCACCAACTGGAGCACCCATGGGTGCCAGGAGGGACATGGGGTCCCCGGGCAGCACAGCCCTCCTCCCAGCCCAGTCCCTGGTGATGGCAGTGTCCCTTGGGACCTGCTGTCCCCATGTCACCTCCCAGGCACCCACTTACTGTGCTGGAGGGTGACAGGACCCCACTCCTTCCAGGGCTGGTGGGGGTGGGCAGGGGTTCATGCGTGTACCCCAGTGCCTCTAACTGGGACCATGCGTGTACACGTGTGTGCACACGCGTGTGCCCTGCTGACGGTCCCTCTGTCCCACAGGCCGTCCCCAGGATGGGCTGTGTGCACTGCAAAGAGAAAGGCTCCAGCAAAGGGCAGGTGGGGGGTGAGGTGGGTCCACCCCCACCCCCTGCCTCCCAGTATGACCCCGACCCCACGCAGCTGGGCACCGTCTTCACCCGCATCCCCGACTTCAACAACTTCCACGGCGCAGCGGTGCCCTCGGCCCCCTCCTTCACGGGGTCGGGGGTCTTCACCTCCAACACGCTGCAGATGCGGAGCGGGGGCATCACAGGTCAGAGTGGGGCTGGGGGTGTCTGGCTGCACCCCTGCAACATTTTGGGGGGACCCAGGGGGTCACCGTGGTCCCCTCCGTGTGTCACAGGCGGGGGTGTGACACTCTTCATCGCCCTGTACGACTACGAGGCCAGGACGGAGGATGACCTGACCTTCCAGAAAGGGGAGAAATTCCACATCATCAACAACACGTGAGCCCCCCCTTCCAAGACCCCCTGCCACCCTCAGCACCCCCATGTCACCCTGGGGTACACCACAGGTCCCCCCCCCCGGCAGGACCCAGCCTCTGCCTTGGCTCCATTACTGGATATCAAAACAACCAGGGCCACGTGTGTCATGAGTTGGGCGGTCTCAGCAAAGGTGGTGCTGGGGGAGAGCACGGTCTGGGGGTGCTGTGTGTGAGGAGGGGGGGTGCAGGGCAGCCAGGTCTGTCTGTCTGTCCTTCCTTCTTACCCTCTGTTCCTCTTTCCCCAGGGAGGGTGACTGGTGGGAGGCCAGGTCGCTGAGCTCAGGTGCCACAGGCTACATCCCCAGCAACTACGTGGCCCCCGTGGACTCAATTCAGGCAGAAGAGTGAGTCCTGGTGGGAGAGGGCGGGGGGACATGGATGGAGGGAGACCCCAACCCCATCTACCTCAAACCCTGACATCCTGACACCCACTGTGAGCTGTGGTGCTGGCGGGGGGTCCCCATATGGGTGCCCATGGGACGTGTCCCCGCCCTGTCCCTGCCGCAGGTGGTACTTTGGGAAGATCGGCCGCAAGGACGCGGAGCGGCAGCTCCTGTGCCACGGGAACTGCAGGGGCACCTTCCTCATCCGGGAGAGCGAGACAACGAAAGGTGTGGGGACAGGGATGGGGACATGGGGGAGGGGGGGCTGTCCCCACATCCCTCCCTGATCCTTGTCCCCACGTAGGTGCCTATTCCCTCTCCATCCGGGACTGGGACGAGGCCAAGGGGGACCACGTGAAGCACTATAAGATCCGGAAGCTGGACAACGGGGGTTATTACATCACCACCCGTGCCCAGTTCGACACCATCCAGCAACTGGTCCAGCACTATATAGGTAGGGTGGGATGGGGGCCACAGGGTGGGGTGGCATGGAGGGGTGATGGGGAGAAATGGGGAAAGCCCAAGAGACCCTTTGGCAAGAGATAGGCAAGCTGGGCTAACTGGGTTTAACTGGAGAAGGAAGGGGGTTGTTCTGGTGGTAGCATTAGGGGACCCACCTGAGGGTCCCCCCTCTTTGGTGCAGGGAGCACCTGCTTTCTCCAGAGCAGAGCCCCTGGCTCTGGGTGGGCACAGCTGAGGGGATTGGGGGTCCAGCCCAGCCTGGGTGGGTGCAGGACCATCCCTGGGGGAGGAGAAAGAGGGGGCTGCACCCCATTTTTGTGTGTGCATATTGGGTGGTCGTTGGACCACACAGGAGCCTGAGCAATGCTCCAGGGGGGGCAAAGGGCTGGTGGGGAGGGGGTCAATGCCTGGGCTGACCCCTGTGTGTGTCCCCCCGGTGCTGCAGAGCGGGCGGCCGGGCTGTGCTGTCGCCTGGCCGTGCCGTGCCAGAAGGGAACCCCCAAACTGGCCGATCTCTCGGTCAAAACCAAAGACGTGTGGGAGATCCCCCGCGAGTCCCTCCAGCTCCTCAAGAAGTTGGGCAACGGGCAGTTTGGGGAAGTGTGGATGGGTAGGGCCCGGCGGGCGAGCTGGGGCGAGCGGTTTGAGGGGGGGGTGATGGGGGTACCCCCAGGCCTGGCACCCCCCATGCCCCCAGGGAAGGGTTCCTGCCTGCTGGGACAGGCTGAGTGACACCACTTTGCTGACATGTCCCATGTCCTGTGCTGGGCTCACACTGGGTACCCCAGAATGCCCCATGATGTCCCTGTTTGGCTGCATCCCCCCCTCCAACCCATTTCAGATGGGACCACAAACAGGAGACAAGACCAGGCCTGGGGGGTCCCATCCTCATCATCCTCTTCCTCCGGCGCCCCGTGCTCCCCCCGCTCGGCGTGCATGCTGCATTCATCCCATCACACCCCTCCCTCCTTCCATCCATCCCTCCCTCCCTCCCTCCTTCCCCCCCACCCCACAGACTATAACGATGGGTTGTGCCATCTGCTCACCCGCCCGTGCCCCGCTCTGAAGCCCCAGACCCTGGGATTAGCTAAGGACGCCTGGGAGATAGAGCGGGAATCCATCAGCCTCGACCAGAAACTCGGCATGGGATGTTTCGGAGACGTGTGGATGGGTAAGGCTGGCCCAGCCGGCCGGGGTGGGGGGCATGGGGGGCAGGAGCAGTCTGGTTCTACCCTGGCAGGGAGTATCACAGGGTGCTAGGTGGTGATGGAGATGGCAGCTTGGCTCCAGCTCCCCCGTGGAGGGATGAGGAACGGGGTAAGGTTGGCATTAGGAAATGAGCCTTGTCCCCATGCCATGGGGTGAGGGGACTTCTTGTCTTGGGGGTGTACGGTGGTATCATGCCCTTTCCTTGCCCTGCCCTGATTTCCTTGCTCTTCTGTCCATGCACCCCTCCATCCATCCCTCCATCCAACCATCCTTCCATCCATCCATCCATCGACCCATGCAAGCATGCACCCATGCATCCCTCCATCCCTCCATCCCTCCATCCGTCCATCCATCCATGCACCCCTCCATCCTGGCCCTGCCAGGACCAGCCAACCCTTGGGCTCATGGTGACACCGTGTCCCTGGCCCAGGCACATGGAATGGCACCACGAAGGTGGCAGTGAAGACACTGAAACCAGGCACCATGTCACCCGAGGCCTTCCTGGAGGAGGCTCAGATCATGAAGCGGCTGCGGCACGACAAGCTGGTGCAGCTCTACGCTGTGGTGTCCGAGGAGCCCATCTACATCGTCACCGAGTTCATGAGCCAGGGTGAGGGGTGGGCACTGCCTGGGGACCCTCCAGCTTTCCTTCTCCTGGCTCTTCTGCAAGCCTCACCCTGCATGGGCACAGGGGGGGTGAGCAGGGAGGGCACCCTTGGGTGGGCATGGTTGGCTCTTGGGTGCTTTGACTGACACCTCTGCCCACAGGCAGCTTGCTGGATTTCCTCAAGGACGGGGACGGCCGCTACCTGAAGCTGCCCCAGCTGGTGGACATGGCTGCTCAGGTACTGGGGAGCCTGCTATGGGGTAGAGGTGCCCCCCAGGAGGTGCATTTAGGAAGGGGTCTTCACTGCTTCCCCCCCGCCAGATCGCAGCGGGGATGGCTTACATTGAGAGGATGAACTACATCCACCGGGACCTGCGCGCGGCCAACATCCTGGTGGGGGACAACCTGGTGTGCAAGATCGCTGACTTCGGGCTGGCGCGGCTCATCGAGGACAACGAGTACACGGCGCGCCAGGGTGAGCGGCGGGGTGTCCTGCTGCTGTGGGGACCCCTGTCCTGTCCCCCCTGTGCCATGGCCCACCTCGGGACTGGGGATGGGTATCCCCAGTGGTGGGTGTCCTGGGTGATGGATACCCCAGATGATGGGTGTGGTGGGTGTCCCAGGGGATGGGTGTCCCAGGGGATGGGTATCCTGGGTGATGGACACCCCTAGATTATGTCTACCCCAGATTATGGGTACCCTAGGTGATGGGTGTCCCAGGAGATGAGTGTCCCAGGTGATGGATACCCCAAGGGATAGGTACCCTAGGGAATGGGTATCCTGGGTGATGGGTAACCTGGGTGATGGCTACCCCAGATGATGGGTACACCAGGTGGTGGGTGTCCTAGGGGATGGGTGTCCCAGGAGAATGGGTATGGATACCCTAGATGATGGGAACACCATGTGGTGGGTGCCCCAGGGGATCGGTGTCCCAGGTGATGGATACCCCAAGGGATAGGTACCCTAGGGAATAGGTATCCTGGGTGATGGGTAACCTGGGTGATGGCTACCCCAGATGATGGTGGTGGGTGTCCCAGGGGATGGGTGCCCCAGGAAATGGATGTGCCAGGGAATGATTATCCTGGGTGATGGATACCCTGGATGATGAGTACCCCGGATGATGATGATGATGATGATGATGATGATGATGATGATGGTGGGTACCCCAGGTGCAGGGTGCCCACAGTCCAGGGTGCCTTGGGTGCTGGGTGCCCCACGTGTGGGGTACCCCAAGCAGAGGGTGCTTTAGCTGCTGGGTGGTCCCAGTGCATGGTGTCCCAGTGCAGGGCACCCTGTGTGCAGGACACCCTCAGCACAGGGTGCTCCAGGTGTGGGGTGTCCCCAGTGCTGGGTGCCCAGGTGTGGGGTACCCCAGGTATGGGTGCAGTGGGGTGCCCTGGCCATGGCTCAGCCACGTCCCCTTGCAGGTGCCAAGTTCCCCATCAAGTGGACGGCTCCCGAGGCTGCGCTCTTTGGGAAGTTCACCATCAAGTCGGACGTCTGGTCCTTTGGGATCCTCCTCACCGAGCTGGTGACCAAAGGCCGGGTGCCCTACCCAGGTATGGGGCAGTGGGCACCCTTGGGGTGGAGGGGAGCTGGGCAGGGGGGTGCAGACTGGGCAGGGACTCACCCTCTCCACCACTGCCACCAGCAGGACTTACCCCATGCCTCAGTTTCCCCATCCAGAGAAACCAGTGCTAAGCTGAGCTCCCTACCCCAACCACAGGGCACTGCATCCCTCAGCGTGCCTCAGTTTCCCCACTGCCTTATCCCGTGGGGATGCTGGTCACTGAGCTGTAGGGTGTGGGGGGGTTCCTTTCCACACAGGGATGAACAACCGGGAGGTGCTGGAGCAGGTGGAGCGGGGCTACCGCATGCAGTGCCCGGGCAACTGCCCCCCCTCCCTGCACGAGGTGATGGTGCAGTGCTGGAAGCGGGACCCCGAGGAGCGCCCCACCTTCGAGTACCTCCAGTCCTTCCTCGAGGACTATTTCACTGCCACCGAACCCCAGTACCAGCCTGGGGACAACCAGTGACCCACCGATGCCCCCCCCCAAGCTGGGCTCTGCGGTGGCTTTTGGACAAATCTTCCCCCTTTTTGGAAGGGGGGTGTTGCTCCCTTTGCCTGTGTTCCCCCCCTCCCCCCCCAAACACCTATCGGGGGTGCTGGGGATGTCCCCGGTGGGGGGGACAGGGGGCTTTGCACAAGGATTTTGGACTCGGAGAGGGGGCAAAGCTGTGCCCCCCACCCCAGCCCCCCCTTCTCCCTTCTCTCGTTGCCTTCACATCCAGCTTTGAACCTGAGAAGTGCTTTGGCTGGGGAAGGGGGGTGAGAGGAAGGTGGGGGTACCCCACTGTGCCTCCCTCAGCAACAGAGATCTCAGGTGGGGGGGCCCTCCCTATGCCCCCCAAATCTTGGCGTTGACCTGAGGAAGGTCACCTCACCCCCCCCCCCCCCCCCTTATATTATCTTTAATTTATAAGATTTTATACCCCTTACCCCAGCAGCATCACACCCCCCCCAGGGACCCCTGTATTTGGGGGGGATCCCCTTGACCCCCCCCCCCCTTTTATCTCTTCTTATAGTAGAGCCAAATCCTGAAAGCCATAAACCTCTGCTTGCACTGGGGGGGGCAACAAGGGGTCTTGGGGTAAAACAAAGGGTCCTGAGGGGGGACAAGGGGTCCTGGGGGGGACCAGAGGCCCAGGCTATGGGGGGGGGGGGGCAGCGCTGCCCCAGGGGGTATGGGATGGGGGTACGGGATGGGGTCCCAGCTGCAGCTTGGCTCAAACCCCTGCAATAAGCATTCAGGGGGGGCTGGGGGGGGACTCGGGGCACAATGTGAATGTGGTGGCACTTGGGGAGGAGGGGTGGCTGGCTGCTGGGGGCCAACTGCCCCTCCCGGGTACCCCCTTTCCTTGGGAGGGGGGGCGTGTGCCTGTAATCCCAGCCCTGGGGGCCATGGGACAGGGCTGGGGGGGGTCAGTGTCATCCAGGGGGGGTGAGAAATGGGGCAGGGGAGGGGTTTTGTTGTTTATTATTTTTTAAATCCAGACTGTAAATAGAAATAAAAACTTTCTAACAAGTGGGGGGAGCGTGGGGTCCTTCTGCCCCCCCCCCCCCATGCTCAGGGAGAGGGGCTGCCCCAGTGGGGGATAGACACCAGTTGGGGGGGTCAAAGGAGGGGGTGCTAGGACTGGGGGGACAACCCTGCATGGCAAGATGTGGGGTGGGGGCCCCCATCCCCACTCAGGGAGGGGGGGGTCCCAGGTTAAGTCAAGCCAGGACTGAGGGCCATATCCTCACCCCTCCAGCCCCCCTGGCATGGACATACCCCAGTCTGGGGGGGTCACCTCCATGGGGGAGAGCAGAGAAAGGCCCCCCCTGCCCCCCCAGGCTATTTGGGGCTGCAGCACCAGCTCCCCTCACAAATAAAAACCTGGGAAAATGGGGTTGGGAAGCATTTGGTTTGTAAAGCTGCCCAGAGGCAGGGCACCCCGCAGCCCCCCCCCCAACAGGACCCCCACAACCCCACACACACCCAGGACCCCCACAGAGGGGACTGTCCCCTCCGGCTGGCTCCCAGCCATGTGTGTTAACAAGGCAGCAGCCTGGGTTTAATTAGCAGGGGGGTCCCTGGGCTGTGTCTGGCCGGGGGGGGGGCTATGGCCCCCTCCTCTGTGTGAGGGCAGATGTGCTGATGGGGGGAGTTGGGGGGGGTTCTGTGCTTGGAACTGGGCAGGAAGAGGTTAATTTTCCTTGCAGCTTGGTCTCCCCAGCAGGGCCCAGCTGTGGCCAGTTAAAGAATTCCCCAGCACTGGTGGGAAGGGGGGGACTGGCCCCAGCCCCACTTTGGGGGGAGGCCTTAGGCGGGTGGGGAGGGGGGCACAGGGCCAATGCCAGGGGGTCTTGGGGACATGCCACCATCCCTGGGCACTTCCCTGGCTCCTGTGTCACCCCAGTCCCTTGGGCACAAGGGTGTGGAGTGGAGCAGGGCTGGATGCAGCCCCCCCCACCCCCCCTTACCCCATCCCAGGGTAAGAATCCCCCCGGGATGGGCCAGGCTTGGCTGGGCAGCGTGGCATGGTGCCCGGTGCCGGGGGGCCCGATGATGACAGCAGATTGTGTGGCAGCCAAGGTTGGCACCAGCTCGTGGTGGGCACAGCTCCCCCCTCCAACCTCCCCCCCATGCCAGATTGCAGCCACCAGCTCCAGTCACCCCACGCCTGGGGCTGGGCACCCCCATGTCCCCACACCCCAAGGACACACTGGGGTGGGGGGACATGGGGCACCCCACGGGCACGGCAATGCCTGGGTCACCCCCCCCCACCCACCCACCCAACAGCTCTGGGGGTCAGGGTTGTGCCCCCCACCTCGTATCACCCCATGCTTGGCGTGTTCAGTGCACACGTGTACACATGCGTGTTCCATGTACACACACGCTGCCTGTCCTGGGTTTGCACACACGTGTGCTCGGTGTGTCTCTGTGTGCACATGCACCCCCTGGTAGTGCACACAAGCTCTGACACACACCCAGCACCCCAAAACTTGGTGTTCCCTTTGTGTGGGGGGGCACACACCTTGCCCACGCCATGTGTCCCTTGTCCCCAGGCCCACGGGGACACGTGCTGTCCCCCTCCAGCCCTGTGTGGGGGGCAGAGCTTTCCAGCCGGGGGGGAGCACCCCAATTCACTCCCTGCTCTCCAAAGCTGCTGGGGGAAACAAAGCAGGGTTGGGGTCCCCCCCATGTCCCCAGTGTCCCCCGTGTCCCCTGGCACCATCACTGGGCATGGTCCATCTGCAGCTCAGCCCCGGTGATTAAAATCTCCTGGTTAATTGCAACTGGAGGTTTCATAGAGCAGGGCTGGCTCAAGGGGGGGGTCATGGGGACCCCCACCCCACACACCCCAGCTGTGGGTTGGGGGGGCTGAGTGGTGGCCACCTTGGCCAGCTCAGAGAGGAGATGGATGTGGCCACATGGTGGGCACCTGTGGAGAGAAGAGGGTTGGGAAGCAGAGGTGGGTGGGAGGAGGGAGCAGCTGGGTGCTGGCAGGGAGGAAGGCTCAGCATCACCTTCAGCAGCCGCCAGCCGGGGTGGGATGGACTGACCGACACGGACAGACAGACCCCGGTGTGCTGGGCACCGGCTGGGCCAACCCCCCAGCCCCAAACCCATCCCCGTTCCTGCCTGCTGGGGCGTTGGGAGGTGCTGACCCTGGCAGGGGTGACACCACAGCAGCGACCGGCAGGACCGGCCCCGCGCTGCCAGCGTGGCAGCTCCCCCCGGCACGAAATTAACTTAAAAAGGAATAAAAATGTAAATCCGGGCCCTGGCTCCCCCCTTTCACCTCCCCACAGCCTGGGCCACATCCTGCCCTCCTGCTGGGGAGTGATGTCACCTCTCATGTCCCCAGCCAAGGACGCCTGTCCCCAGCAGTGTCGGTGGCCAGCAGTGTTGGTGGCAGGAGTGGGTGGGTGCTCCTGGGTGAGTGCTCCCTGCTCCACTCCAGGGCCAGGTCAGAGGGTTGGGGACCTGCCTGGATTTGGCCACCAGCTTTAAAATGCAGTTGTGCCCCAGCATGGGACCATGGCCATGTCACCGTGGGCTGTCCCCAATTTCTCCTTCGGTGTCATGAGTGTGAAAGCTCTTGGGGACAGAGAGCCAGGCTCAAGATTGCAGGGACCTGTGTGAAGGGACACTCATCCTGGCCTCTGTCCTTCCCCCCTCTCCCCTATGAGTCCCAGGATGGAGGAGAAGGGGTTAAAGGGTTTCACCCTGGGGTGACCGCAGGCTGGCCAGGGGAGGGGACATCGATTTTATGTTAATTTTGGGCTGCATTGACCAGGGATGGAGGGATCAAGGGGTGACATGGGACATGGCCACCCGCCTGCTCCTGGGGCCACCCTCCACTGAGCTCCTGCAGCCCAGGGCAGGGTCCACCCTGAGGTACCACCAGCCAGGAGTGGTGGGGAGGTGGGGAAGGTGGCTGAGACCCCACCCAAAGGTGCTGCAGGGCTTGTTTTCTCTGGGTTGGGTGCTCTAGGGGAACAGGACTGTGAGTGCTGGGGAGGGCAAAGCTCAGCACCCAGACTGGGGGGGCTCTGGCCCCTTCCCCTCCCAGCTGATGGTCCTTGCAGTGTCACAGTGATGAGCCCTGGCTGTGGCATCTTCTGGAGAGGAGGCAAAAGCAGCTCAGCATCACCTCCCCTGCCCACAGCTGAGGGTCAAATCCAGCGTGGGGCTGTGGGATCAAGACCCCCCAACTCTCCCTAGGACTCCCCATCCTGCCCAGACCTGTTTTCCCTGCTCCTGCCTGCAAAATCCTGCCTGGTCCTGCTCCATCTGGCTGCTCTGCCTGTGCTGTGCCAGCCTTGGTGCACGCAAGCACTGCAGGAGGTCACGGGTGGGGGGTTCTGGAGCCAGGATGCCCACCCGGTGCCAAGCGCATGGTGGGCGCAGGTGTGAGACCACCGCAGATGGCCGGCGCTGCAGACCCTGGCACGAGGGAGCCATGGCACTGCCACCCTCCCCGGGGCTGCTGTCAGGAGCTGTGTCTCCCTTGTGACCAAGGAGGAGCCATCTCCACCCAAAACAGGCCTGGGGACTGGGTTTGTCCCTGTCCCCTTCAGCCCAAGGTCCCCAGGGACTGGCAGAGCCTGCAGAGCTCCTGGCTGGTGGATCAGAGCCGTGTCCCCGCGGTGACAATGGCCAGACAACAGTGGAAAACGGCCAAAAATGGGGTTTTAGGCTTGAGCAGGCTTGGGACTGCTGGGCCAGGCCTGCAGAGACTGTGTCCTCACAGGGGAAACTGAGGCACGGAGGGATTTAACCACAGTCACCCAGCAGCTCAGCACTGGTCACTGGGAGGGGACACCTTTTTCCATGGAAAAAAAAAACCAATGGAGGTTTGGGAAGAGCCGTGCACCGGCCACAGCAGCACCTGTGACAGCAACTGGGGACAAGCAGGATTTGGGGACAGAGGTTTCTTGGGTGAAACAAGGTGTGGGGACAGTTAGGTGACAGCACAGACACGGGTGACGGGGAGGAAGCACAGTGGGAGCTTTGCTCTGCCCAGGGCTGCTCAGAAATGGTTGCACTGGGGGGAAATCCAGGATGGACATGAGGCTGGGATACAGGGATGGATGTGGGGATGGATGAGGATGGAATTCAGGGATGGATACAGGGATGGATCCAAGGATGGATGTGGGAATGGATGAGTGGATGGATGAGGGGCTGGGATTCAGGGATGGACGCAGGGATGGATTCAGGGTTGGGTGAGTCTCTTCTGCTGCAGTTGCATTTATTGAGGTACAATCCTCCACAGACACCAAAGGGTCCCCCAAAACCCAGTTGGGGTCTCTGGACCACGCTGTCCCCAAAGGCAGCTCCTGCCTTTGGGGACACCTTCAAACACCCTCTGCTGTCCTCCAAGCTCCCTGCCGTGCCCCCTGCTGACATCAAACCCCCTTCTCCCACCCTGGGGGAGCTGGTGGCTTTCAGGGTGCTGGCTGCCACCACCACCCAGCCAAGCCACCCCGAGCTTTTGGGGGACAATCCCAGGAGGGTCACCCCCTGATCCTGACAAGGATGATGGGTGCGGAGCCTTTGTCCCCTCCCTGGGTTTCTGGGGAGGGGTGGGTTGGACTCCCGGGACAGCCGGGACACGGGCTGGGAGCCGGGGACATCGGTGGCCCCATCTCGGTAAAGCTGCCACTAGATGGTAGCGTAAGTCCACGCCAACGCTGCTGACACAGCAGTTGGCTGGGAGAGGGGACAAGGGTGTCCGGGTGACCCGGGTGGCCCTGGGGACCCGCCTCCAGCACCCCCTTCCCCCGGCAAAAAGAGATATCGGCGGGGCTGAGCACTGCCAGAGTCGTGACGTGGGTGGTGTGAGCACCCATGGTGTGGTGGCTCCCACACCTCAATGTCCCTTGTCACAGCTGGGAGCCACCCGTGCCCACCAGCAGCTCTCTGAACTGGGGGGGGGGGGGGGGGGAGGGGGGCGAGGGGAGAACCCCAAACCCATCACAGCCATCTCCCCACCTCCACCCCAAACCCAAACCACCCCACTCAGCCCCACTGGGAACAACCCTGAGGCACAAACCTGACTTGAAGGGGGGACAAAGCCAGGTCTGGGGACAATCAGGGTGACCCACAAGGCACCCAGCTCAGCACAGGGGGGGTGGACACCCATGAGAGGCTGACAGGGATGGAGGGTGGGTGCCCTTCTGCAGGGATTCTGCTGCAAAGCCCTTTTCTTCCCTCCTCATCCTCGCTCCCAGCCCTGCCGAGGGCTCCACGCCAGACGGATATATATATTTTATGATAACTATAGAGATGCACTTCAAACCTGACAAAGGACTTTGACAGTTTTAAGCATCTCTTTGATTAATACATGACCTTTTAATGCTTTGGATTAAATTAATAAATCTTTTACACTCTGTTCACCATGGAATGGGGTTTTTTTTTGCACGACCTCCTTCTCTCCCAGCCACCCCGTCCCTCCATCCCGCTCACTGCACGTGCAGGTACAGCCACACACAGCTTTGCAATATTCATGGGGTACAAAGCCCTGCAAGGAGAGAAGGGAGGGATCCTCTTCATGTTGGTTTGGGGTTTTTTTTTTGTTGGGTTTGGGTTTTTGGTTTGGTTTTTTTTTTTTTTTTGAGCTGTCCCTAAAAATAGCAAGAAAATTCAAAGCTGACATTCAGGGCGAGGGGATGAGGAAGCCTCTAAAGTTGCTCACTCAGCCACCAGCAATTGCAACGATCCTGTCTGCGTGTGCAGATTCCTCTGCTGACCGGGCTGGAGCCCAGGCCTCTTCTCCTCATCGTTTCCAGGAATGATTTAAATTGTTCCCCATCCTTATTCGGGGTGCACAGAGCCCAGCCCAGCCCTGATTCCATCCCTATTGGGGTGCACAGAACCCCAGGAGATGGAGCTGCTGGTTTAGGTGCAGTAAGTCCCCACTGGATGATAACTCTCAGCTTGACTCCACCTCACCAGTTCATCCCAGTTTGGAGGTGAAGCTGGGGTGCTCAGCATGTTATCCTGAGAGGAGATTTAATTTATTATTATTATTTATTTAATTTTAATGCTTGTTGATCCGGAAAGACGCATCAAAACCTCAACCTGCAGCAGACAAGTGAGGTGAAGGGCTGTTGTAAAGCCAGGTGCTGTGTCTCTCCCTGCACCCATGTGTTATTTCATGGATGACTCACGTGTTCTGAAGAGCCAAGTGATATTCCCAATTCCCTGGAGTTAACCCTTTGCTTGTCACTCACAAAACCAGCATGTCATAACAAACATCAATGCTGTTATCTACTTTAATTATATTGGAACTATCCGGCTCTGAGAATATTAATATCAGTGGAGATTTGGAGGAGATGGAAAGATGCTGGATGGAATTATGGGGAGGGTGGTTATGGGGTGCTCAGGGAGATGGGGGGCAACTTCCTGCTATCTCAAGGTGTTTTTGATCACTTCTCCTCCTAACACTCACTTTGGGATTTGATTAAGAATGGGGACATAGAGTTGTACCCCCCAAAAAAACATGCAGTAAAGTGTTAGTAACGAGTGGAGAAGTTTCTGGGCTTTAGATTAAAAAAAAAAAAATAATAAAAATTAATTAAAATGGGGGGGGGGGAAGAGAAAAAAAGAGGGGTGCTTGGGTGACTTAAGGGGGGGTGCGCAGTGCGGGTACAACCCAGGAGAGGGCAGCAATTCCCTGCGCATCCCATTGGGACCAAGAAGGGGGGGCACCCGGGGGGGGGGGGGCAAACCACCGGAGGTGGCTTGCCCCCCCCCCCCGGGCGCCCCCCCCAAAAAAGTATCCCTCCCCTCCCTAAGCAGCCGGTTTGTGCCCCTCCCTACTCGTTTCGGGGAGGAGAAAGAGGGGTGGAGGAAGAGGAGGAGGAGGAAGAGGGGGAGTAGGAAAAGAAGGAGGGGAAAAAAAAAAAAAAAGGAAAGAGGAGGAGGAGGTTGCGGGGGGGGGGGAAGGAAGGACTACAAGGCCCGGCATGCCCCGGCGGTGCTGCACGGCTCCCCGGGGTGCCGGATGCTGCCCGTACCGCTGACAGCGAAGCGAAACGGAGCCGCGATCCTCACCGTACCCGGAGAGAGGAGAGAGGGGTAGGGTGCGTCTCATCGCTGGCTCTTCTCCCTTTTTTTTTTCCTCTCTTTATTTTTGATCATTTTTCTTTATTTTTTTCTTTTCTCCTTTTTTTAAATTATTTTTTTTATTTTTTTTTATCCCAACCCCCACAAAGCCGGGAGCGGCAGAAGGCAAGAGAGAGAGAGAGAGAGAGAGAGAGAGAGGGGAGGAGGAGGTGGGAGGAGGAGGAGGAGGAGGAGGAGGAGGAGGAAGGGGGGAGGCAGCGGCAAGCCAGGGCTCTGCTGCGCTGTGTCTTTCTTTGCTTTCCGCAGGCGGCGAAGCGGTGGAGGCGCAGAGGGGAGGTCGGTTCCCCTCCGCCTCCCGCTCCGCTGCCTTTTGTGTGTGTGTGTGTGTGTGAGAGAGGCGAAAGGGGTTGGAGAGAGAAGGAGTTGGTGCTGGTGGTGGTGGTGGAGAGGGGGGGGAAGAGGAAAGGGAAAAAAATAGAAGGGAGGAAAAAAAAAGGAAAAAAAAAAGAGGGGAAAAAAAGAAGGGGAAAAAAAAAGGCGTTAAGGGGTAGAAGGGAGAGAAAAACCCGCAAAAAATAAAATAGAAGGGTGGAGGGGGGGGAAGGAGCAGGCAGGGGACGGAGGAGGGGGCGGGCTGGCAGGAGCGGAGTTGCCTGGGGAGAATGTGAGCAGGAGGCGCTGGAAATGCTCTCGTTGAAGGTGGCGAACGGTACCGAGGGCTCCGGGACTCCCGCGGCCGGGCAGGAGCCAGCCCCGCCGGACGGCAGGAGCCTCCCCAGACGGGTGGGCTCCGGGGGGCGCGGAGCGCAGCAGCCGGCGGGTGAGTACCGGGGGACCCCCCTCTTTGGGGAGGGATATAGAAGGGGGTGGGTGGGGGGACACCCCTTTGGGTAGAGCTGGGTGGGGAGGGGGGGGAAGGAGGTGGCGTGTGTGTGTGTGTGTCCGTGTCCCCCCCGCCCCGTCCCCTCGGCTGAAGTTGCGCGGCGAGTTGCTGCCAAATTGCCGGAGTTTAATGGCACTTGGGGCGGGGAGGGGCGGGCGGGGAGGGACGGAGGGGGGGCGAGCTTGAGGTTGGGGGGGTGAGGGGGGGCGAGCCCACCGCGGGGGCTGCGATCTCCACCAGTTCAGCCGCCACCCCTTCGCCTCCCCCCTTGTCGCCTCCCCCCCGCTCCTTGTCGCCTTCTCCCCCCCCCCCCCATTTGCGATCGCTGAGTGACAGCTGTCACCGCGGGCTGTCCCCGCTAGAAGGCAGGCCGAGCCGAGCCCAGCCTGCCCACAACCTTTGGGGTTCGCTGGGACTCGCGGGGGACCCCCCACCCGGGGGGCAGAGCATCCCACCCCCCTGCCCTTGGCAGCCAACCCCGGGGAGCAGCGGGGTGATCACCTCCCCACACCCCCCGGGGGGCGGTGGTAGGGGGGTGTAGGTTGGGGTGGGGGGTCTCACCCCAGCCCCGCTGGTGAAGTTGCGTGGTCCGCGGCGCGGGGCTCGGCGAGCGGTTGTCACTTTGGTGCTTGTCATCCCCCCCCACCCCCCTTTGATTTGTTTTTATCGATCAGCTGATTTAAATCCACCCCACCACCCCCCCTTTGGTGCTTACAACGGCGTTGGGGACCACGGGGGACAAGGGTCTGGTGTCACCCATGGGGTCATGCTAATGCTGGACCCTCTTCTCCACCCCGGGGAGGTGTTTGGTGTCCCCAGGGCTGGGGCAGGTGGAGACACCTGGGTCCCCACTTGTTTATGTGCTGGGGGTTTAGGTGGCCACTGGCCACGACCAGGTGGCCTCTTACCTCCAGCCTCTTGGCTCGTGGTTGCCAAAACAGCCACCAAAAGCCACGGGCTGAGCTCATTGTGTGCCGCTCGGTGGAGTGGCTCCAGATTTCTCCTGGCGTGACAGAGAGCAGAAGCAAACCCCCCGGGGTGACGGGCACGGATCCTGCCCTCTCCCTTTCCACCCAGGCCCTGGCGGGGGGTTCGAGGGTTGAATCATGAGGGGGGGGACTTCCCCCCCTTCTTCTAGACCTTCCTTCCCCCTTCCTCACCCCCCCAGGTGTCCCCTTACATTGGCTTCTCCTGCTGGGCTGAGGAATTTGCAGGGGAGGGTGGTGGTGGTGGTAGTGGTGGTGGTGGTGGGGAGGTTGGGGAGGGGAAAGGAGCGGGGGGGGGGGTTGGAGAAGGGATGGCTCGGCGCCAAATTCCGCTCTGCCATGTCTCTGTAACCTGAATAGGCCAACTCCATCCCCGGTGCAAGTCCCCCGGGGCTCCGCCGCGCTCCGATGCAGTCAGGCGGGAGGTGGCTTTCACCCGGCCACCAACCTTCCTTCCCCAACCACCACCACCACCACCCTAACACCCTCATCAACCCCATTCCAGTTCCCTTCCTCCATCGTCCGGTGAGCAGACACCGGCCAGAGCCACCGCGTACCCGCCGGCGTCACCGCGTGCCCGCCGGGAACTGATCCGGCGAGAGGTGGAGATGGTTTTGGTCGGGGTTTTATGTAGGGAGAGGTGAAGGGTTGGCACCGTGACGGTGACAGGGTAGCCAAGGACATGCCAGGAGCGGGGTGGCCGGTGGAGGAGAAGCGATGGAAGCCCATGGAAGGTTACGGGAAGCTGGAGGGGGGGGCAGCACTGCCCTGGCCTCCTTAGAGGAGGCAGCGGAGACCCGGGGCGGGCTATTTCTGCTGAGATCCCGAGGAAAGCTCTGGGAGAATTGTGGGCTTCTATAAATAGTGTGTGTCAGCCGAGTGGAAACAGGGCCTTGAAATGCTCCTGCTATTCTCCCGAGTGCTTGGAACCAGCTCTTGGTAAACAGGGCAGCGCTGGGGAGGGCTGTTTCCTTCTTCCGGGCTCGGTAACGGGAACGTGGAGGGACGTGGGGGGGATTTTTGCCTGGTGATAGACCAGGGTTCCCCCCGGTTCTGGGGCTGGCTGGCTGGATGCTGGGCTGTGGCTGGGCTGCCCGGATGTGGGATGACCCCTGAATGCGTTGCAGATGTCGTGTGTCCCCTCGTGCTGTCCCCTCCCCAGCCCCGTCGCCTGCCAAACTTTGGGATGCGCCTGGCTGCGGTCCTTGGGGAGCTGGTGGTGCTGGGGGTGGTTCTTGGGGTGCGAGGGCTCAGCTGGCTGGGAGACACTTGGCAGGACCCCTCCTCTCACCAGTGTGGGGGTCTGTGTGGTCTCAGCCTGGGTCCTACCATGCGTCCATCCGTCTGTCCAGGCTGGAGTTGTCCCTGCTGTGCCTCAGAGCGATGCCTTGGTGCAGTGTGTGTGCCCGAGGGCAGGTATCCAGCCCCATGGGACCTTCCCTGGGTGCACCCCAACGCTGGGGACCCCCTCCCTTGGTGGCCTTTGCATGTGGAGGGGACATGGTGACATGAGCCCAGGGTGTTTGCTTGGCTCCGGGGTCCATCCCGATGGTCCCACCGCCGCGGGTGAGTGCTTTGGCTTTGCGCGAGGACCCGGCATCGTGCGCGGCGTCACCTCCCCTCGCACCCACACCCCGATATTTACCCCGTGCCACAAATAATGGCTTGAAAACCACATTAGGATTCTTTTTCCTTCCAAATATCACAGAGGGGCAACAAACAGGGTGCTGCTGAGGTGCCTGCTGTGAGTTGTTAAGGTGATGTAGGGTGGTGAGAGGGATCCGGCGTGCTGGCGGTGAGATTTGGCATCCCAAAGTGAAGCCCAGGCGGGAGTTCACCGGGGTGTCGCGGCGTTGGGGAGCTCGGGGCCGCTCTGCGTGGGTGGGAAGGGGCGAGCGCCAATCCCTTGGGTTTTTTTTCTTTCTTTCTTTTTGTCTCCATCTTTTTTATTTTATTATTTTATTTCATTTCCCTTTTCTTTCCTTTTTTTTTTCTCTTTTTTCTTTTCTTTTTTTTTTTTCTTCTCCTTCTCTGTGGGTTGAGCGTTGGGGCGACAGACAGGGAAAGTCTGAGCAATGGTCTCGGCGCTTGGTGCTGTCTTCAATCACCGCGTCCCAGAATCCCTCGCTCTGGGCCTTCTAGGCACAAGGGCTTACAGCGAAAATCGGCAGCTGCAGCTGCGAGTGAAAGCACAAGAGCCCGGCTGGGTCTTTGGCATCGGCAGGAGAGCGAAAAAAAAAAAGAGAAAAATTTAAAAAAAAAAAAAAAAGCTGGGGGAGGCGAGGAGGGAAAGGCAAAGGGAAGGAGAGAGAGAGGGAGAGAGAGGGGGGAGCTGTGGGGGGGGCGGAAAATGTGCCCTGTGGTTTTTTTCCAGGCTTGCCACCGAGGGTTGTGTTTCAGAGCATCGGTTCCCGGGCGCGGGAAGAGGCGGGAGAGGAGGGGGTGCGGAGCGCTGCCTCCGGGGAGCTCATTAAAATCTGTCTGCTCCCCCCTTTTTTTATTTATTTTATTTTTTTTTTTCACTGACTGGATATGAAGGGGAAGGAAGGAGGGGACGTGCTGGGGAAAGGAACATGCCTACAAACCGGCTGCCCGATGGGGACAGTTCTGGGTGCAGGTAGGAACGTCGCCCCGGGGGGCTCACCTGTCGGAACACGCCAGACGCCCCGTGTGCCAGCGTGGCCGTGACAAGGACAGGCACAAGCTGCCATGCTGGGGACACCCCCTGTGGCAAAGGCTAAGTCCCCCCTGGGGACACCAAGCTGGGCTGGGAGGTGTGATGAGCTGCTGTGGTGCTGGGTGGGGGTGATGGGTGGGGGTACGGGGGGCAGTGGGGTGCGGGCAGGCAGGAGGGGGTGTTAGCAGGTGGCATTGGCACATGTGCGGGCAGGATTTGGTGCCCAGGGATGGGGCTGGCGTGCAGAGCTGTGGGGTGAAGGTGGGTCTGGGCAGGTGCTGGCAAGGGGACACGTCACTGTGGTGAAAACACCTCTTTCTCCTCCTTGGTGAAGGGGACAGGGCCAGACCTCTCCCTGTGCCCAAGCCCACCCCGCGCAGGCGTGCACGCGGGCGAGCGCTGGTACAGCCCGGGCTGGCGCGATGCGGGGAGACGAGGGAGCAGCAAAATGTGGTATTGATCCTCTCGGAGGGAGAGCGAAGCAGTTCTGGCATCCACCAGCTCCAACCTCTGCCCTTCCCACTGCTAAACGAGCTCCAGGCGGAGAGAGAACAGCATCCCACCCCATCCCACCCCATCCCATCCCACCCCATCCCATCCTACCCCATCCCATCCTACCCCATCCCACATCCCACCCCTTCCTACCCCATCTCATCCCATCCCACTCCATCCCATCCCGTCCCATTCCCGCCCCCGAGCCCTGCGCAGGCTCTTCGCCTCCTGCTGACTTCAGCTCATGGGCTTGGGCTCGGCGCCTGTACATTCCTCGCAAAACCTGGGCCTAAAATATCTGGAGGAGGACGAAGCGCCTTGGGCGAGGGAGATGAGCTCTTCAGCTGCGGGAGAGAGGGAGGCTGCTGGGCTGGAGGCAACAGGGCCGCCCCGTTCCCCGCTGGCTGCTGGCCCCATGGGCCCCTCGGGAATTTGCCGGGAATAAATCTCACCCGGCGAACTCGGTGGCTTGGGTTGGGTTGGGATGGATGTGCCTGAGCAGAAGCAGGAGAGTGTGGCACCTTGTGTGTCACTGGATGGGTGGCATGGGGAGCAGGGTGGCAGGGGAGCAGGGTGGCATGGAGTGCAGGGTGACAGGGGAGCAGGGTGGTATGGGAGCAGAGTGGCAGGGGAGCAGGATGACAGGGTGGCATGGGAAGCAGGGTGACAGGAGAGTAGGGTGGCAGGGGAGCAGAGTGGCAGGGTGGCATGGAGTGCAGGGTGGCATCGAGTGCAGGGTGACAGGGGAGCAGGGTGGCATGGGGAGCAAGAGTGACAGGGTGGTGTGGGGAGCAGAGTGACAGGAGAGTAGGGTGGCAGGGGGAGCAAGGTTGCATGGAGAGAAGGGTGACAGGGTGGTATGGGTGGCAAAGGTGACAGAGAGCAGGGTTACAGGGGAGCAGAGTGGCATGGGGACGAGGGTGGCAGGATGGCAGTGAGCAGAGTGGCAGAGATCAGGGTTACAGCGAAGCAGGGTGGCAGTGAGCAGGGTGACAGGGAGAAGGGTGACCTGGGGAGCAGGGTGATGGGAGCGACGGGAGCAGGGTGACAAGAACAGGGTGTCAGGGACCAAGCTGGGGCTGGGTGGCTGAGGAGGGACAATAAATGCTGGGTGGGAGGCGCTGGGCGGGAGCTGTGTGAGAACCAGTTTGCGAGGTCCAGATTGGCAGCAGATCCTGAACCAGGAGGAGCTGAGCATCCATACGGCCCCTGCCGAGATCAGACGAGACGACAGCGACTCGGTTTGGGGGAAGAAATTGGAGGCGGGGGAAGGATTTTTTTTTTCTTCTTTTTTTTTTCTTTTTTTTTTTTTTTCTGAAATGAAATTTGAACCCCAAAGTGGGAGGGAAGTGGAGGTGGGGGGCACGGCTCGCTCCACATGGTTATTACTGCTGTTTTCCACCCAGCTGAAAGGAGAATGTAGCTTAATATGGACCCACGGGGAGGAGAAGCGATCGGGAACGGGGATTTGTCAGGAGGGAGCTGGGAAACAGCGAGAGAGCCGTAGAGGTGAGAGCGGGCAGCGCTTTGCCCAGGGAGGTGTTTGCAGCCCGGGCAGGCGAGGATGGAGCTGGGCTGGAACAAGGCACTATTGTTCTTCAGCGAGCGGGGGGCTGGCCCGCAGCCCCCCCAGCCCCGCAGAGCTGGCACGGATGTGGGGAAGGGTTTTTTTTGGGACTGGTTTTCCCGCTGGATTGTTGGTTATAGGGAGTGGGAAGAGCTCCTGGTTGTTGGGGTGCACCAAAGGGATCGGTGGGAATGCTGGGGGGTGGTGTGTCAGGGGATGGGGGGGCCATGGGAAGAGGACAGGGATGAGTTAGGGATGAGTTTGGGATGAGGGAGGGTGGGAGTGGCGGAGCAGGGGGGCGGTGGGTGGGGGTCAGTGTGGGGATGGGGCTGTGCAAAGCCTGGTGAGCGCGGGGGCTCCTTGACATGTGAGGGGCTGGGGAGGGCGAACTGGAGGAGCTTCTCCCCTTGCTGGCCTGGGGACCCCCGTCACCCCACAATCCTGCTGCCATCCTCTCTTGGCTGTTGGCATTTCCTTGGTAGCCCCCAGCCTGTGGCTGCCATCCCGCGTGTCCCCTCGGTCCCTCGCCCCAGCGCCTGCCATCGCCGCGCTCGACACACCGCTGCTGCCGTCGGCCTCTTGCCTTCTGTCTCCCCCCAAAAAAGAGCTGCTGGCATCAGTTCTGACTGTCCCTTGGGCCACGATGGTTCTTGGGGACACCGCAGGGTGCTGGTGAGCAGGAGCACGTGGCTGGAGGAGGAGGAGGAAGGAGGGATGTGAGGCCTCACGGGGTCTGGGGGCTGTGGTGGGGAGGAGGTGACGAGGCAGGGACTAGCTCGGGGTGAAGCTGAGCTTGTCCCAGCCCTCCCTGGGCTCCCTGCAGCGTGTGGTGGGGGGACAGCCTTGACCCCCCCAGTCCAACTGGAAAGAAGAGAACCTCCACAGTGTAGTCCTGGCATTTGCTTCTCATCCCCTTGCCCCCCAGTTCCCCCCCCCTCCCAGTTCCCACCTCTCTGATGCTTCCAACCCAGAGATGTCCTCAAGGCAGCAGAAGCACCTCATCAAGTGCACACTCAATATTTGAACACACGTGAATGGCTTTGGGTTTTGGGTTCCCCTGCTGCTCTCACCCTTCCCCAGCCCCTTCCCCAGCCTCCACCTCTCTAGAACCCCCAAATTTTTGGGGGTATCCATGGGAATTTCTCCACTCCTTCAAGATGGGTGTAAATATTTGCGTGGCAGCTCTTGCTCTGAATTATTATGGTTGTTCCAACCAAGTCATCATCGTGCTTGGCATTGCCGTGCCACCCTGGGTGCGTGTCATCGTGTGTCCCCACCACCACCACCACCTCCAGCCCACCCACACATGGTGGTACCACAACATCCCTGTGACGCTTTTCATCCCCACACCTTCCCCTTCTCTTCCTCCCAGTTTCGGGCACCCTGCAGCCGGGCTGGGCGCCCATCGAGGCGGGGGGAATGGTGTTCCCCTCCCCTCCCCGGCATTCCTTGGGAGTGAAACACAAGAGCTGGCAGGGCATTCCTGCTTTCTCTGGCCTCCACTCCTCCGGTGCCTGAACAAAGCCCTCCTGCCTCTCCCGGGAACCCGGGGGTTGAAACGGGAGAGGCGACTGGTGCAGCGTGGCAAGGCGAAATGTCCTCCTCCAGCCTATTTTCTGGGGAGTTTTTGGGTGGATTAGGGACAAAGGAGGGCATGGACCCCATGATCCTTGTTGGGGGAGTAGCTCTGGCTGGGGTACCAAGGATTGTGGGGTCTGTGCCTGCTCCGTGGCATCTTCCCCAGCCTGGCTACTGGCCCTTGGCTGGGCTTTGCATCCCCGCCATCTCACTGCCATCACATTGCTATGGAAACTGAACCCTGGAGAGGACCGCTTCAACCCCAGTTTGATCCCAGTTTGACCCCAGCTCTCTTCTACAAATCCATCTGTAGCAATCCAGGTCGATACATCCAGACCAGTTTCATCCAACCATCCGGGATGATGGATCCCAAAGGGAACATGTTCTCCAGCTTCCTGACCCACACCTTCCCAAAGTCCAAAACCTCTCATCCTTTGCAGAACAAAGCCCCCACCTCCTCCCCACCACCCCTGGTGAACCAAACCCCTGTCGGGGAGCGCAATCCCCGACAGCGAAGGTTATTTTAATGGATGCATTACTTTAAACGAACCCTCCGCCATCTGTTCCACCCCCTAATTACGCATGCAAGGGGAAAAAAAAAAGCAGCCCATCTCACAGCCAGCTCAGGAGAAAGTAAAGATATAAGTGATTTAAATGCATGTTATCCGCAGCTCCGCCGGCAGCTGGGCTGGGCTGCGCTCCTCATCTTCCTCCCAGTTCCCAGCCGAGCTGGGCAAGTTGTAGAACAAGAAGGTGGGAGAGTGGCTCTCCTGGATCCGACACCCTGGGAAGGTGGGGGTGCTGCTGGGTGGTGGGTGCTGGCGGAGGTTGGAGTTGGGGTGGTTATAACTCATCTATCCCTTCCCTAATCCCGTTCCCTCTCCTTGTCACCCTCCCCTGAAGGTTAGCTCTGCCCGCCGGCTGCCAGGCTCGGCGTGGCGGTGGCTGAGCCTTCAAAGCGTGGGGACACGCCAGCGTCCCCGGGCTGTCGCGGTGCATGGCGGGGATTGGGGGGGGGGAGCACCCCCGGCTTGGCGGGGCTCCTCACCCTGCAGCTGTTTGGTGACAGCTCACGTGGGCAGGGGGTCCTGAGTGGGTGCAGTGGGTGACGCTGGGGTCCTTGTCCCCTGAGAGAGGGGCTGGGGGCGGCTCTCTGGGGGTTGCAGGGCTGTTTTCTGAGCAGCAGCTGGATCTCCATGAGCTATCCCAAAATCCAGGGATCCCAGACCCCAAATGCCACCGGATGATGTTGGACCCTGGGGTCTGTCCTTTGGGTCTGTGGAGAGCGAGAGCGGGGTGGGAGGGGTCTGAACAAGCCCCCCCCTCGGAGAGGTAGAGCCTGTAGGTGTTTAAAAAACCCCGTTTTTAAATCAACCTCCTGGTTTGGGGAGTCCCAGCTGGGGGCAGGGAGGGTGACAACACACTGGGGACACAGTGCAGGGAGCTGCATCCAGCCACCATCCCCAGGGCCGCCCTAGCGTGACTCAGTTTCCCTCATCCCCAACAACAAATGCTTTGGGGTTGGGCTGAGTGACCAGCATAGCTTTAAGTGACCCCACAGTGACAACACAACACTGTGACCAGCATTGCAGGGCCATCACCTGACACCAGAGCCGCCGGCTATCCTGGGTGCCGGCATTCTCCCCTAACCCCCCCTTTTATTTTCCCTCCATCTCCCTCTCTCCGTGCCTGACTGCAGCAGATGCGCCAGCTCTGCAGGAAGAGGGAATTAAGTTGGGCTGGAGGAATTTTAAAGATTGCTGCAGGCCTGAGGGTCTCAGATCCCCCCGCGGAGATGGGCAGTCATGCAGAATTAATCCTATCGGCAGCCTGGCTCGGCTTCAGCCGGTGCAGAGCTCCAGGAGAGCGCGGGGGGCGATGCTGGGGGCGGCTGAATGAACCCCAACGCCTCTCGGCAGCGATGGGAAATTCATCATGAAAAATTAAAAGCCCCCCAACTCAATCCTTCCACCCCCCAATCCCCCCCCCCCAATCCCCACACACACATAAAGCAGGAGGAGGAGGTGGGAGGATTCTGCAAAGCTTGAAGAAAACCTGTTTGCCGGAGCCAAGGGAGCTGGGTGGTGTGAGGAGATGCTGGGGACGCATCCTGCTCCTGGCAAACGGTGCTGTGGTACGGCCGGGGCTCTGCCCTGTGCTGCAGATAGGGGCTGCTTGGGTCTTTGGGTGGGGGCACCCCTTTGCTGGCCATCACCCCAACCCGTCTGCAATGGGTGGTAGGAGGTAGCTTGGGGTGTCACGCCGGTGCGGGGGACACGGGGACGCACTGGTTGTCCCCATGTGCTGCACCAACAGCACGCTACATCCAAGGGGACACCAGGGTGGCATCTGGGTACCTCGTGGTTCTGCCAACCCCACGGGCGGCTTTGTCCCCATTGTCCCTCTTGGCTGGTGGGGCTACGGTGACACCATGCCAGCGGGCTCGGTGGCTGCGTGACACAGGGCAGGGTGGCCCGTGAGGGCTCTGCAGCTGCTGCCGAGCCCTCTGCTCCTCGGGTTTATAAATAATGCAGCGCCGAGGCGTGTTGGCAGCACCGCGCACATGCCTGCGGCCCCGGCGTGCCCATGGGTGCTTCGGGGAGCGAGTGGCGGGTGCTGTCACCTCATCTGGGTGACACCAAGCCACGCCATCCCGCTGAGGAGGAGGTGAACCCCGGTGTCCTTGTACCCCCCTTGCTCCCCACGCCGTCCCCCAGCCCCACACACCTGAGGTGGGGGGTGGAGGTGGTGGGTGCCCACGGTGACCCCACGCATGGGGACGTCCCTGTGCCTCGTGGCGGTGGCGCCGATGGCGGCGCGCAGCTTGCATGGTTGCCATGGCAATGTGCTGGCGCTAACGAACCCGAGTAAACATTAACGAGGGAGAGCCCCATGCGGGGTGGGTGGGTGGGTGGGGGACCGTGGCACCCAGGCGTCCTGCAGGACTGGGTGCTGGGGTGGGGGTCATGGGGTTGTCCATGTGTCTTGGGGTGCACCTGAGAGCATCACCTGGACACCTGCAGCTCATGTGGGTGCTGCGTGAGGTTGTGTTTTAATGGCCAAACTGGGAGCACTGGGTGCTGAGCAAGGTCCTTGGGGGCAGGATGTCAGGGTCCCCTTCCCAGCTTGGGGACACCCATGGTGGGAAGGTCCCAACCCCGAGGATCCAGCACCCTGAGGATCCAGCACTGCCCTCTCCGTGCAGCACCCATGGGTGCAGACGTTGGCAGGGGGTGCTGGGTGCCCTCAGGGCTGATGGGGAGCTCGGGGGGTTCCTGTCAGCAGTTGCCTCTAGTGTCACTTGTCCAGCTGTCACCTTTCCCCTGGCCACACCGACACAGAGACCCACACCATGGTTTGGGTGGGGGTCAGGGTGGGGGTCACCCCTCCACACCAGCCACCTCCCCGTGCCCAAAGTCCCCTCAAGCATTTAATGGTGCTGCAGCTCATTAAACCGAGGTGCAGGTGCCCCCGGTACCTTCCTCCTCCCGAAGGGCTCTTAATGAGCGGCTGCTAACGAGCTCCCGCGCTCCCCGCTTGTCTCCCCAGCCCCGGGAAGAGGCTGATTGGTGAGCAGGCACCCGGGGGCCATGAGTGGGCTCCTTTCGGGGGCTTTCAGGGGTTGAGTGACCCCACGTCCACTACCCTGTGCCATGGCCGTGTCCTTTGCACCATGCACGAGGGTCCCATGTCACTGTCACCGTGCAGGAGCTGGATGAGCCACCAGGTCGGTGGTGGGAAGCACTGGTGGCACTTGCAGCCCCACGTTGTCCCTCCCTGCATCCTGCCTGATTCTGCAGCAGGGCCTGGTACCCAGGGAGGGGGCCGAGGGTTGTCACCGTCCTTCCAAGCGTGTGTGGATGTGGCAGCACCGTGTCCCTCCTCGCCTGCTGCGGGGTGTGCGTCATGGGCACCTGGTGCCTTGTGCCTCAGTTTCCCCTCCTGGGGACACAAAGCCTCTGGGGACAGGCACTGAGGCTGATTGAGGATGTGGGTTGAGGCTCGTGTTTGTCCCTCCAGCCCCATTTTTGTCCCCATAGTCACATCATACGAAGCCACCTGGCCCTTGAGAAGCCCTCCGTGGGTCTGTCTGCGTGGGGGGGAGCTTTTGGGGGGGTCAGTTGAAGGTCTGTGGCTCCTGCACACCCCAAAAATAACCCAGTGGCACTGCTGCAGTGCAGGGGTGCAGGTCTGTGGGTGTCCTGGAGGAGGTGGGCTGGGGGCTGCCTGGCTTTGGGGGGGTCCATAAGCTTGTCGCCATCCTTTGAAGGCTGCAGGGGTGGGGGACAGCCCATCCCACACAGAGCCATCGACCCGCTGCGGGGTCGGTGCTGAAGGGAGCCCTAATCCTCGGTGACACGGTGCCCGGCTCCGCGGTGGCTAATTGCAGTGTCCCCAGCTGAGGATTAGGGTTTAAAGCGGGGAAGGAGCAGCGGGAGCAGATGAGCTCCCGAGCAACAAAGCTCCGTTTCCCTGCAAAGCCACTTTTATTAGGGGTATAATTAAAAGCTGACAGGAGATGAAAATCACGGGGACGGTCAGGGTGAGGGTTGGGGTGAGGGATGGAGCCACCCCAAGGTCCCTGTGTCCCCCTCAGGCGTCCGACCCGCCAGCCCCCTGCTGTGACCGCAGTGTTTCTGGCAGGGCAGGAGGCAGCGAGGTGCTGGGCTGGAGGAGGAAATCCAAACTCGGTCCCTATGAAAGGGGCTTTGTGTGCCCGGGAAGGAGCAGCCCCCCTCCTTTTTCTCCTCCTCCTCCTCCTCCCAGGCTGCGGGGCCGCTTTCCCACCTGGGGATGGACTCGCTGTGGGTTCTGGAGGGAAACTGAGGCACAGGGCAGCATGGCAGCCCCATGGCCTCCTGTCCTGCTTGGGGTTTTCTCTGTCACCGGCAGCCATGGCATCAACAGGGGCCACCCACTGCGGGTGAGCTGGTCCCTGGGGACATGCTGGGCTCCCCCATGGGTGTCCAAGGCGGTGCTGTCCATGCAGGGTCCCTGGGGTGGGTCCTACCCACCAGCGCTGCCCAAGGCTCTGGGAGTGGGGAAGGAACCGCGGTGACAGAGGGACATCGCAGGGACAGAGGGACATTTTCCCCTGTCCTCTTCATCCCACCATGATTGCCCTTTCCCGAGCGCTGCCGCCTGCCTCAGTTTCCCTTTCCCCCCTTGTGAGCACTGTGGCTGCCATCCAGCATGGCCAGACCCCAGATCACCCTGAGGGGGGGGTTCAATCTGTGTTGGTGACCCCAACTCCCCCCATGGACATGGCCAAGGTCCCCTGGGATGGGGACACATCACAACACCCGGTGTTTTACACATCCCTGGGCAGAAACTCTGAGGCTCGTCCCTCCTGTGCCAGTCAGGTCCCACTGCAGGGAGGAAGGTGGGTGCAGGCAGGACCACCCCCCCACCACCATCTGGGTGCTGGCCCCCCGGCTAGCTTGCCCCAACCCCAACCCCAGCCCCGGCCCCAGCCCTGGCGGGGGGCTTGTTCTCCGCCTGGACAGGAAGACGAATGAATTCCATTACGGGATCGCGATTTTATTCCACGTGTCAGGGAGCCTGAGATTAACTTGCTCACCGGGCTGTGACAGACCCAGACACCCGCGTACGCGCGCTCGGGCGCGGGGGCTCCGCGCGCTCCCCGGGCATCAAACCCCCCCTGTGCCCCCCAGGCTGTGCCCGTCCCCGCTGCTGCTGGCTGGGAGCAATCCTGGCACCTGGGGAGGGTGGCACTGGGTGAGGTGAGGGGCTGGCGCTGTCACCGTGCTGTCCCCTGTCCTAGAGGTCCTTCGGCCACCCGAGGATGCAGGTTTTGCAGCGAGGTGAGGGGTGAAGCATCCTCCTGGTACAGCTCCCCTGCAGCCCGGTGCTGTGCCAGGAAGGTGCCTGCTGCCAAAAAACAGGCTGGGGTGACAGTGGGAAGGGGTACATGGGGGTTTGGGGGACATGTTGTGAGGGCTGGCAGTGCTGGGGACACGAGGCCAGTGGGCTGCTCTCATCTCACCCCCCCAGGACAGTGTGTCAGGGCTGAGCACCCATGTCAGGGCTGCACATCTGCCTGCATAGAGCCATGCCGTGCCATGCCATGCCGTGTGCCACCATGCCCTGCCATGTGCTGTGCCACGTTGTACCATTTGCCCTGCTGTGTGCCATATCATACCATCCTGTGTGCTGTGCCGTACCGTGCCATACCGTGCTGTGCCATGCCATACTGTGCTGTGTGCTGTGCTGTGTACCATGCCATGTGCCGTGCTGTGCCATACCATGTGCCATGCCATACTGTGTGCCATGCTGTGCCATGCTGTGTGGTGTGCCATACCATGCCATGTGCCGTGCTGTGCCATGCTGTGTGGTGTGCCATACCATGCCATGTGCCATGCTGTGCCATGCTGTGTGCCATGCCATACTGTACTGTGTGCTGTGCCATACCATGCTGTGTGCCATGCCATACTGTGTGCCATGCCATACCATGCTCTGTGCCATGCCATACTGTGCCATGCCGTGCTGTGCCGTGCTGCCAGGCTGGCTGCTCTCCCCTGGCTGCCCCCCCTGCGCGGGCAGCTGGCTCTGTTTGCTGGAGGCTTTGCACATTCCAGTTCGTGGGTCACTCGCCTTCGAAACCTCTCCGGGGACGGAGGCAGTTGGGAGCCGTAACAAACAACCCAAGGGCTCCGATGACGCCTGCGCCCGGCGCTGCCTGCCAGGGCTGGGGGGGTGGGGGTGGCACCCCAGGGGAGTGGATGGGAGGGAGCTTTAGGGTGGTGCTGGGAGGTCCCAGTAAAAATAACTGGGGAGGTGGGACATGGGGAGGATATGGGAGCGATCACTTTTTGAGGAGCACATGGGAGGGATGCTGCGGTCCCCTCTGCTTGTGGGGTGTCAGGACTGGGGTGTCGAGTGGGTACCGGCAGCGGGACATCGTCCGGGATCTGTATGGGAAGGGGTAGGGGAGCTGGTGGGACATGGTGTGGGCAAGAGGAAGGTGTGGGCAGCGAGTTTTGGGTGGCCGGGCTGGGTTTTTACTCATGGGGCTGGTTAATGTGTCCTGGAATGTGCGTCGGAGCCGTCCCGGGGAGATGAAGGGTCCGGTGGAGCGCGGCGTGGCCGGGGGGCTGCGGGGAGGCTGGGCGGTGCGGGGAAGGTCAGCCTTGGCCAGATGCAGCCACTCCACCCTCCTCCAGTGCTTTGCACATTAATGCAAATGCACTGGCCTGAGTGGTTCATTAGCAGCATGTGGAATGGAATAATGCATCCGCATCCCATTAGCCTAATGAAAAAAAGGGAGCCGGCACCTGGAACAAAGCTGCCGACTCTTGGCTAGTGCTCTGGCTGGGCTGTGGGGCCCCCCCTTCCCTTCCCATCCCTTCTCATCCCTTCCCCTCCCATCCCTTCTCCTCCCTTCCCATCCCTTCCCATTCCTTCTCATCCCTTCCCTCCCCATCTTTTCCCATCCTTTCTCATCCCTTCCTGTCTTCCCTTCCCATCCCTTCCTTTTCCATCCCTTCCCTTCCCCATCTCTTCCCATCTCTTCTCATCCCTTCCCCTCCCCTCCCATCCCTTCCCTTCCCATCCTTTCTCATCCCTTCCCGTCCCTTTTCATCCCTTCCTTTCCCATCTCTTCCCATCTCTTCCCATCCCTTCCCTCCACCACCCTGGCCATCACCTGCCCAGTCCTCCAAGCATCCTGACATCCTCACACCCCACCTCACACATGGGGACACCATCTCCAGGATGTCCCCATAGTTGGGGTACAACCCTAGGGTGACCCCAGGGTGGGGGGTACAGCCATTCCCAGCATCACCCCCCATTGCATACCAGGGTGGGGGGCACCCCAAGCCGGGGATGTCGCAGAGGCGCTGGCTGGGTGTCAGCGCCGGACAGCGAGATGTCCCCATGTCCCTGGGGCTGGGAACGTGGAGCCTGAAGGATTAGAGGAAACATTGCCAAACAAACCAGGCTGTGCCGGAACCAATTAGCCTCCAGCAGGCAGAGTTTCAGATGCTGTTATTTCTGCCTCTTCTCTTCTCTCTCCCTCCTTCTGTCTCCCCCTTTCCCCCTCCCAGGCCCCCCCTGCCCGCCCCCAGCATCTCTGCTCTCGCCATTCCTCTCCGTGTCGGAGCTTGTTTTGGGCACTGGCTCTGGAGTGAGTCACGCCGCGCGTAGGGGATTTTAAAAGCTTTCTGCTGTCGCTGGGAAGCCGGTTTGGGCTGCTCCGACATTGGGGGGGGGGTGTGGGGTGGGGGGGTGGAGCGTGATGCTTTGCAGACAACCCTCGTCTGGGGAACCCCCCCCAAAAAATAATAAATAATAAAAATAAAATAAAAATACAAAATCCCCCACCTCGGTACCCCAAACCCCCTGGGATGAGCCCCCTCCCTCCCCTTTGCCAAATCTTGGTCACCCCAGCCAGCAGTTGAGTCACAGCCGAAACTTTTTGAGCCGTTGGAGCTTCCTCCGTCGGGGCCCCTCGCCGAGGAAGTGGTCTGCCGGGGTGTCGAGCCCGGTGGGGCGGTTGCCCCGCTCTCCACGGGTGCAGCACGCAAGCGCGGGCGGCCGGTCCTGGAGCTCGAAGCGTGGGAGATTTTTGCTTTCCACCCCCCCTCCCCGCCTCCTCCTCCCTCATCTTGTTTCCCTCCCTCTTTCTCTCCACCACCTCCACCAGCCCTGCTGCCGAGCTCAGGGTGGGTGGGGGACCCTTTGGGGTGACCCTCTCGCCGATCCATGACCCTCTCGCCGATCTGCAGCTGGCCCTGGTCTCTCCCCCCTCCCTCTTCTCTTCATCCTCCTCCTCCTCCTCCTCCTCCTCGCCTTGAGCTGTGCTGCTGAGGGACTGCAGCTCCTGTGGATCAGGAGGAGATTTAGGTCAAGCGCTCGACTGAGTCGAAACAGCCATCTGTGTGCGGAGGAAACCGGCCACCCAGAGCCCCCGGCGCGGCTGGCCCCGGCACTGCCGCCAGGTCCTGGCATTGCCAGCACCCTCCAAACCCTGCGGCCGGGCACACAAGCTGCCTTTGTCTCCAGTAAAGGGGAAAAAAACCAAACCAACCCCAAAACCCCACCCAACAAATAAATAAATGGGAGGGAAAAAAAAAGAAATCCCCCTTGCCCACCCCTTCCGTCACCCCCCAGCTCTGCCATGGGCATCGCCGCGGAGCACCGGGAAGTTTGGCACGGAGCAAGCGCGGCATCGCTCCAAGGTCGCCCTGACACGCCGTGGGATGGTGTGTGCCCGGGGAGGGAGGGAGTGTGATGTGAGCTGGGCTGGGGATGTGGGTGCCGGGCTGGGGATGTGGGTGCCGAGGTCCAGAGCTGGCCCCCCGGGCGCAGGCAGGGGAGGGAGGGCGGGAGGTGCTGGCTGCCAGCCCGGAGCCCGGACTCTGGGTTCCTGCAGGAACAGGGTGGAGCGGGAGGAGGCCGAGGAGCTGGTGTCATCCCGGCTGTGGCAGGGGGAAGTGTTTCCCTCCCCAGGAGGGTGTGTGTGGGGGGTCCATATGGACCATGGGGTGCAGAGTTGCCGCCGTGCCTCAGTTTCCCCAAGTGGAAATCGCCTGTGAGGCAGCCCTGTGCTGGCAGTGTGGCCATGCCACCCCACAAGGCGGGGACCCCCCAGTGTCCCCTCACACCCCACACTAGGGTGGGGGTGGCTGTGGCCCCTTCTGCTCCCCACCTGCCGACTTCTTCTCGCTTTCTCCATTTCCTTCCGGAGCCTTTTTTCGCTCGCCGGTGTCTCTGTCGCTGCGCTGTGCACACACCCATGCGCGGGGGGAGGAAACGCCGCCGGTGCCGGGGGAGGGCCGGCGTACGCCGGACGGGACTTCCCGCCGTGGTCGGTTTGACGCGCCCCAACCGTGCAACGAGTTGTGCCTGTTCTCAGGCTGGAGCCTGGCTGGACCTGGGGGTTGTCCCCAGCACCTCACCCCATCCGCCACCCACCCGGTGCTCTGCCTGCGCCTCACCGGGCCCCTCGGGACCCCGGTGCTCTGCCCGTCGTGCTTGGTAAGGAGCTTTGCCCACTGTTTGTGTGCTAATCCCACCTCGGTTGGGATTATGGGTGGGGGGCCTGGAGCACCCAGGGGCTGCCAACCGTGTTTGGAGGTCAGGGTCCTCTTGTCACCACAGGTTTTAGCTGGGAGGGTGATGGGGACATTGTCGTGCTGGATGGGGTCCCACCGACCATGGACCACCGGTGTTCACTGCCAGCTCACCCATCCAGGGGGCAAAGCAGGAGCCTTGGGTGAGGAGGGGGGGTGGCAGCCCTGTGCCAGGCTGGTGCCGGTGCATCCCACCGGTGGGACCGTGGCGAGCGTGCCGGCATCCTTCACCCGCATCCCTCCTTCCCCGCGCTGTGCCGGTGTGGCAGCGCGCAGGCACGTGCAGGCAGCGGCGAGGCGAGGCGGCTGCGAGCAGGGACACACACCAAAGAGATGTCCTGGGTGGGCTTGGGGACAGGGTCTGATCAGAGGGTCCCATCCTGGCTTTGTCACATCCCCAGGTCCCCAGGGAGGGGCTTGGAGGGGGCTGGTGGATGCTGGGAGCTCGGCGGTTCGTTGTGGTCTCAGAGGGCTCCATTAATTCTTTAAATATCCAGCCTTTCCAGGTGGGTTTTGTTGAAAATTAATTTCCGGAGCTATTTTAATTTTGCTGTATTTAATTTGCTGTTTATTTTAATTAATTAACGTTGGGAAAATCTCTTCTCCCGAGCATCCTGTAGCCGTCTAAGGTGGCTGCACCCGGGAGGTGACAGCAAGGGGGTGTCACGGGTGTGAGGGGCACTGGTGAGGAGGGTCCCTGGTCCCCACGGTGCCCACTCAGCTCTGCCACACCTGTGCCAACCTGCCCGGGCGCACAGGCTGTCGGCACCCGCCCGCTCACCGGGATGGGCACGGGGAGGTGGCGACTTGGGTCTCTTCCCAGCTCTGTCCCCGGCTCCAGGGCTCATCCCAGGGTTTGCTGCCAGCTCCCTGGGATGGTGGTTGCATCTCCTGGCTGGGAGATGGCTCAGGTACTGCTTGCAGCCACCTTCCTCCTCCTCTTCCTCCTCCTCTCTTCCCACTTGATGGAGAACTGGGGATCTGGCATCCACAGGGATGCAGCATGTGGTGATTTGGCTGTACCACACCACGCTGTGCCCTGGCACTCCATGCCATGCTGTGCTATGCTATACCATGCCATGCTGTGCCATGCCATGCCACGCCAAGCAGCAGAACCTCAGTTTAAAAGCCCAGCATGGAGCTATTTCCACCCACACCCAGGCAGGGGGATGCAGGGCTGAGCTCTCCCATCCCCACATCCCTCCCGGTGCTCCGTGCTCCAGCCCCAGCACTGGCCGGACCCCTATGAGAGGGTCCCTGGGGGGAGACGGGTGAGGAGGAGGAAGGAATGGAGCCGCCTTCCTCCAGATCAAGGCCTCTGGTCTCTCGCCTGTCTAGACGCTGCCACACACACCTAATGTGGTTCTTGGCAGGAGCCGCGGCTGCTCTCTCGAGGTTAATTGCTGCGCGCTGAGCTCTGCAGACAGAGAGAGCCCAGCTCTGTGCTGCCCCCGGGACACCCGCCTCACCCAGCCCCTGGCTGCCTGCAGCCCCCCAGGGGTGCTCGGACCTTCCCAGGGATGCTCAGACCTTCCCGGTGGTGCTCAGACCCGCCTGGAGATGCTCAGACCCTCCCTGGGATGCTTGGACCCTCCCTCCCCGGGATGCTCAGACCCTCCCAGGGCCGATGTGACCCCGCCGGGATAGAGAAGCAGACGGGAGATGCAGAGAAGGTGCTGCAGTGCCCAGACAGGCAGTTTGGGGTGCAGCAGTGAGCAATGAAAGAGGTTCCCCAAGTTTTGGGGAGCAGGCAGGGATGGAGAAGGGGTGCTGTCTGGGGGTGCTTTGCAAGGGGCAGTGGTGACCCTGGGGGGTTTGGTGCTGCAGCAGAAGAGTTAACAGCCTCACCCTCGCCGCGCTGTCACTGTCCCCCTGCCTGCTCTTGGCACGGCGGCCGGGCTAGATAAGGGAAGCGCGGCGGGGGCAGCCGGACAAAGGCAGAGCCATGTTCATCCTGCGTGGTCGGATCCAGCCTCTGGAATGAGAGCTGGAGAGAGAGAGAGAGAGAGAGAGACGTGATGGGGACTGGGGTGGGAAAAGCCATTTCATTCTCCAGCCCCAACATCTGGTGGAAAACAGAGCTGGGGAGAGGGGAACACTTGGGGGCTGCAGGGATGAGCCCTGGGGCTCGGGTGGATCTGGGCTGTGGGATGAGCCCATTCCCAGCCCCTGTGCTTGCAAAGGAGCCTGGAGTTGTCCAGGACCCATGGGGAGCTCAGGGCAGCTAGACTCTGGGAGCATCGTGGATGAACGCTGCCATCACGCCACGCATGGAGCCACCGGCACCATGAGCCCCATCCCTGTATGGCCCCGTGCACAGGGACCGGCTCCCCATGGGCAAAGCAGAGCCCATGTGCCAGGGCTGAGGCTGGAGCAGGGATGGGAATGGTGATCCCGAGATGGGAAGCACATTGGGTGACCAAAGAGAGATCCCCAAAGCACGATGTCCCCTCACCTCACACATGGCTGGTGCTGGTGTTGGGGTCTGGGCTCTGTCCTGTGTCCTGGGGCCCTGTCAGGGTGAGTCCCAGCCCTGGGACCTGCCCCACGTGGGATCCCTGGGGAACTGGGTGAAGGTTTCAGTCTGAGCTGTGTTTTGGTTTGGAGTTTCGTCATGTTTTCATGGCAGGGAATTTCCGTTCCTAACCAGAGACAAGAAAAAAAAAAAAAAAAAAAAAAAAAGAGAGAGAGAAAACAAAAACCAAAAAAAAAAAAGAAAAAAAGAAAAAAAAAAACCAACCCTGTGTTGAATTTTTGCCAAAAAAATGGGATGTTTCCATTCTTGTTTTGGCTTTTGGCAGCCCCAAACTGCAGCCAATGGAAGAAAATATCTGTGGAAATGCCGCTGGCCTCCTCCGCGCAGCGCAGCGGCTGCTGTGGGGCTGGGTGGACTGGGAGCTCCTACCCCCGCCACTGGGTGACTTTGGGGGGGTTTTGGGTGCAGAAAGAGACTTTTGGCATAAAGAGAAACTCGCAGAGAGCGTGAGAAGCAGCGTGGACCCTCCCGATGCCGGTGCCCACCGCGGCTGCCGTGCTCTCTGCAGAGGACATTGCCATGAGAACGGGAGCGCTGTTTTGTGGGGAGCATCGACACGAAGCCAGCGAGCGGCTGCAAGGACACCGGTGGCACACGGAGCTGGCGGTTCCCTCTTGTCCTTGTCACGGGTCGCTCTCTCTCCTCCCCAGCTGACAGCAAAGCCACGTTTGGCTCCGGTGTGTGCCGTGCAACTCCATCCTCCCACTGCGCATCGCTTCCCTTCCCGGCGTCACCCCATTTCCCCCCATCACCCTGTTCACCCCTCAGCTTTTGGGGGGCCCTCTTTGAGGATGTGATGCTGCAGCGGGTGGGGTTGGGAAGAGCAGTGGCTGCAATGAGGTTGGGTTTGTGGGTTGGTGTTTTTTTTTTCCACCTCCCCTCCTCCAGTCCATGCGAGGAAGAATTACAGTCGCCCAGGCATCTGTTCTGGCAGAGTCGAGCTAAAGAGCTTGTCCTGGGCTTGGCAAACGCGCCAGCACAGCCGACAGCTTTTCCAAGGGCAGCCTTGGTGGATGCAGAGCGGCAGGTTGACATTGCAGGGAGAGGAGCCCAGTGCTGCAGACACCGTCCCCGTCCCCCTCTGCTCCTACCTGGGTGGGCTCGGGGGGTACTGGGCCCCCTCCCCAAAAAGCAATGTCCTCTAGCAGGTCTTTGTTGGGAGTAAAGAGGAGGATGAATGGTGCTAACACATCCCAGTCTCCTTGTCCCTGCGCAGAGGGGACAGCTCATGGCACCCAGGCCAAGCCGTGGTGCTGGGCTGGCTGTGGGAGGGGGACAGGATCAGTCCCAGAGCAGCCCCTTGTAAGGGACCACCACCAAAAAAACCCATTAGCTGCCTCCCACATGTGTGACCCTTGGTGTCCCCAAGCTGTGCGGTGTCCCCTGTCACTGCCACCCATCCCCACTGGGCTCTGAACACCTCGTGGCCACTCCATGGGTCCTGCTGTCACCCGCTGTCCCCATGAGCATCATGGGTGGGGATGGTGGTGGCACCAGGAGGTGCCAGGAGGGCGAGTATAATTAGCAGTAAATCTCGGTGTGTGTCCCTGCTCGTTAGCTCGCGGGAGCTGGGCTTGGCTGATGGGGAGGACGCGGTTTGAAGGCACCTTTGCAGCCACTCTCCCACCCAGCACCCAGCACGTCACCGTATGGGTGCCGCAGACCCGTGCCAGCACCGTCCGTGGGCCGTATCCGTGCCCTGAGCCAGCAGCTCGAGGCAGGGGAGGGAAGTGGGGGAGTCCTGCCGGAGCGCTGGGCTCGGAGCTGGAGCGTGTCAGGCACAGATGGGATCGTTAGCGCTGGTAAAAATTATCCAGCCCCTCTTAAAAACCCAGGCACAGCAACCCGACCCCACGGGCTCCGCTGGCAGCAATTCCCACCGGAATGGTGTTGGGTTGGCTTCCCTTTGCCATCACCATCCATCCCTGGGCTGGGACACGGTGCCACAGCCGCCCTTCGTGTGCCACCACGTCCCCACTGCCTGGTCCTGGGGGAGGTGACCCTCACGCCTTCCCCTCTGCTGAGCTGTGGGCTTGTTCCATCCCCCAGCCCCAGGGATGGGCACCCTGACCCAGCACCCATCCCAACCGCGGTGCCGCCAGCGCTGGGCCAACCCCATCCCCGCGGGCACCCCTCCCTCCCTCCCTCCCTCTGATCCGATCCGATCTGATCCGCCCTGTGGGATTTCCTATTTCTTTTTTAATGTGCCCGAGCCTCCTGTTTGCTTTTTTAACTGCAGTAACCACAAGAGGGAAGTTTCGGAGCGATACGAGCCTGGCTCTGCCGGGAAGGGAGAGCCACCGCGCCGCTGCCGCCCAGCACCGCGCCGCCGCCACCGCCGGCATGATCCGGGAGATGGTGGGAGTTGTGTTCTCCAACCCCCCCCCCCCCTATCCTTCATCCCCATCCCCTTTTCTCTTTGAAGCCATGAATTTGGGGCTGTTTTGGTGTCGCCAAAAGGACTCGGGGGGGGCCCTCCCAGCGCCGATCGATCGCTCTGCTCGCTCCCGCTTGTTCCCGCTTGCTTTTTTTTTTTCCCCCTGTTTGTTTGCAGCCGCTTGAGGGCTCTTGTGATGAATCCAGCCTGGACAGATTTCAAGAACAGCTGAAACACAGCCCGGGGTGGGGGTGGGAGTGGGAGGGCAGCGGGGCCGGCCAGCACCAGAATGCAAAATGGTGCAATGGGCAGAGCCGGGACGGCGGGACTGGCTCACAACGGGTCCCACTCGAGGACCGGAGAGGGTTGGGGAGTGATGGTGTCACCCCAAAGCTCTGGGGTCTGTGGGTTGGCAGTGTGGGGTTCATCCGGGTTCAGTGAGGCTGAGGATTTGGGGTGGGGAGTGGGCTCAGCCCCCACACCCACCCGCTGCTGGGAGCTGGGCTGTGCCCTGAGCGAGCCCCATTGCACTGGCCCAGGGCTGGGTGTGCTGACCTGGCGCTGTGCTGGGTTTTGGGGTCACACCTGCGAGGGGTTGAGGGGGTCACGCCAGCTCTGCCACCCACCCCACCATGTCAGGTGCCGTCCATCCCCAAGTGACCCCACCACCCAGCCTTCCAACACTGTAAAATGGCAGATTTTTAATAAAACAGGAAATCCTCCCCAAAATCCCAGCACCAGCATCTCCCCACACCCCCCCGCCGGGGCTGCTGGCTTTGCCGGGGAGGGGAGGGGGTGACAGCAGCAAAGAGGGGGTACACAGCCACGCTGGGGGGCACAGAAACATGGGGTGCAGGAGGAAAACCAGAGCCTGGGATGAAATCTTCCCTGGCTGGGGCAGTGCCGATGGGCGAGGTGCCGGCTGCCGTGGTGCCCCGTGCCGGGCTTGGGTGGGATTTTGCAGCTGTGAGTCCGGGACGCGCGTGTGCGTACGGGGGTGCGCGCGGGCGGGAGGAATAATTAGTTCCTACTCGAGCACTTCTCACTCCAAGTGCTTTTGAAAAGCCTCCATTCATTAGTCTTCACCGCTCCCCCGAGGTGTCGTGTCCTGGTTCTCTCCCCTCGCCGACTCCCCACCTTTTCCTGGTGTAATTGGGGATCCTGAGCTGGGGACGAGGAGGGTGACACTGCCCAGAGACACCAGGTCCTTGTCAAATCTGAGGAGGTGGCAGTGGGGTTTTTGGTGACCATCCCAGTGTCCCCAGTCCCAGTGGGGCTGATGGGTGTCGTGGGCACATGGGCATGGTTGGAAAGTTGCCGTCGAGGCTGAGCTGTGCCGGGTTGGGAGCGCCGGGGAGGAGAGTGGGATGGTGGGGATGGGATGTGGGTCTGGTGGGTGCCACTGCTGGCTGCACCCAGGGAGAGCGGTGCCCCTCACCAGGGTGCCAGTCAGTGGCATAGGGTGCTGGTTTCCAAATCACCCAGTGTGTGCTGGGCTCTCAGGGATCACCAGGCGGGAGGATGGAGGATGACGGACAGTGCTGGTGGCACTCGGGTCCCAAACCCGAGGGAGCAGGGGGTGCCTGGGCATATGGCCCCACAAGTGGGGGTCTGGGGGGGCGCGGAGGCAGACGGGCGCTGGCAAGGGGCCTCCTCGGCAAACCCTAACCTTATTTTCCCAGGTCCGACGCCAGTTTCCATGGAAACAGCCAGGAGCAGAAACGGGAACCAGAATCCAGAAATGCGAAGCCTTGAGCTCCCCATTTGCCTTCCTGGATTCCCGTTCCCCACCGCCCCGGGATGTCAGCTGGGGGCTGGCTACAGGGCACCCACGCTGCTCCCACTTGGGTGTCGGGGTGCAGGACTGGATCACCCAGGCACCCCACTGAGTTTGGGGTGCTCCTGTGGCCTTGCACCCATGCATGGTGCAGGGCGTGCGGGGATGTGCACGCCCTGCGCGGCAGTGGGGTACTGTGAGCGGGGGGGTACCAGGGGCAGAGGGTACCATGGGCAAGGGGGTACCAGGGGCAGGGGGGTACCATGGGCAGGGGGTACTGCAGGCAGCATCATGCCCAGGCAAATTCAGACAACATCTGTGCACATCTGTGTCTGGCTGGGGCACGGGTGGGTGTGTGATGTGCACGTCTACGTGCTCGTGCACGGGCACGCGTGTTGTGTAGGTAGGTGCAATATGTGTCAGTAATGTGTGGTCTGTATGTTTGGTGTTACTGGTTTGCACTGGGAGGATCCCAGTCCTGTGGTGTGTCCCAGTCCTGGCCATGCCCTGATGTCCCTGTCCCCAGGACATGGAGGGGACAGGGGACCCCGGCAACCTGGAGAGGGGCAGCACCAGTCGTCCGCATCACAAGGACCTGGGTGCCCAGTGCCAACACAAACCCAGTGTGTGGCTGAGGAGGAGACCCTGCTCGGTCCCCCTGGGACTGGGAGCCCCCAGACTTGCTCCAGGGACCCCAAAGCAGAGCCGAGCCCCAAGTCCTGCGCCGTGCCGTGCCGCGTCCGTCCATCCTGCGCCTTCCCCGCTGCCCACCAACCTCCGGCACACATGTGCACACCTCGCACACGCATGTGCAAGCCTCACCCCATGGTCCCTCAGGTGTGCGGTGGCATGTTGCGTTCCCACATGAGCTCATAGGAGCTGGCATCCGTGGGGTGGGACATCAGTGTCCCCCAGTGATGGCACTCACTCAGCACCATCCTGTCACCATCCTCCCATCAGCATCCCGATATCACCGCCATCCCAACGGGCTCCTGCATCCCAGCACCCATCCCTTTCTCCTGGCCCCCTATCCCCATGCCACACCCCGAGGGGTGACACCAGCACCCCTTTTCCCCCACGGTGGCGGGTGGGTGTGGGTCCCACTGCCATTGTGTGCACTGTGTAATCCATCATTGACAGACGGACAGGTATTAAGATCCATTATGGATAACTCACGGAGAGAGACGCTATTAATAATACAGACACATACAGAGGGAAGAAAGTGCACACTTGATTTCCATGTTGCTACCAGGAGTTGTGAGGCTGGCTCTGGCTGCCTCTTCCCACACGTGACTGCAACACAGTGGGTAGCTGACAGCCCAGAGAGCCTGGCTTAGGGCCAGGAAAAAGCAGAAAACACAATGTCTGTGCATATCCTCTCTCTTAAAATAACACTCCAACACCGTCTGAGACGAATTAAAATAAGATCAGGAACGGTCTCGCGAAGAGAGGAAGACGAAGAGGGGAAAGGAAGGCAGGGGAACGGTTGGGGTTGGGTGGTTGTAGACCCTTAGGTTGGGAAGGAAAAGGGGGTTTGTTTTGTAAGGTTAAGAGTTGAAAATTTCAACCAAAAAAAAAAAAAAATAATGGAGAAAAGAAGGGAGAAAAAGGGAGAAAGAAGCGGGAGGGGAGCGATGCCGGCGGCGGTCGGCGCTGGCTGTCCAGCACATGGCTGTCCTTTGGAGGGGAGCCGCGGCAGGGCGGGGGATGCGAGCGCAGCCTGCATGATGGAGAGCATCAGGAATTTCCTGCAGCTGAGGAACACACCAAATACCAGAGTGTGAGAGAGAGCTGAGCGGAGGAGAGCAGGGTGCCGGGGAGGGAATGATGAGGGGAGAGGAAAGAGGGGAGGCGGGGGGGGGGGATGTGGAGGGCTTGAAATAACCGGCGGGGAGAGCAGCGAGGGCAGGGGGCAGCGGGGTGGAATCTGGTGCTTTGGGGCTTTTTCCATCTCTTTGCTTTTATATTTTTGCTGGGTTTTTTTGAAAGGAGGTGCCCTCCAGCACTGCCTGTGCCTGCAGACCCCTCTGCTGCCTGCCTGAGCTGGGGTTTGGGGTATTTTGGGGGGTTTTTATGTCTTTCCTCTCTTTTTTTTTCTCCCCCTCGGTTATCCAGCGTGGTGTCAGGGGGACACAGGGGTGTGGGGGTCCCACAGACCCCCTGCCTCTCCTATGGGGTTGGATCCAGGCTCAGGGAGCTGGGAGCAGCCCCGAGAAGGGTCACATCCCCACGGGACGGTGTCACAGGAGAGTGGGGGCCCTTCGTGGGGACCTGCCATGCAGGCAGCCAGGGCAAACGCTGCCTGAGGAACCATGGCAGCGCCTCCCACACGTGTAACGAGTTTGCCAGTCACTCTTTGGCCACGCTCCTGCTTTTCTCTGGGCTGGGCTGGGTTAAACACAACAACCCCAAATCCCCAGGCAGGCTGTGAGCCCCCCAGGCCAGAGCTGCATCCAGGTGCAGCTCGACCTCTCCCTCCTCCTCCTCCTCCTCCTCCTCCTTGGCCACCCCCAGCTCCCCCCTGCATCCAGCTCCTGGCTGCATCCAGCCCCAGCTCCCCCGGGGATGCTGGGGGGCCGGAGGGGAGGGGGGGGGATCAGAGGGGGCATCTTGCAGTGCCGGATCCAGGTAGCCAGAAGGTCGCACTGAAAATCTGGAAGTGGAGTTGGAAGCTCAGCAGAGCGATGAAATCCGTCTGGCTTTAGGGCAAAGAGGAGGAGGAGGAGGAGGGAGAAAGATGCAGTGAAGGGTGGAGGAGGGAGAAGGGCTCTGTCCCCCCATCTTGGGGTGCTGGGTGTCCCCCAGGTAGATGCCATGACCTGGCTGGGGCTCTGCTGAGCATCACAACGAACTGTTTTGGGGGTTTTTGCGGGGTTTGAAGGGGGATGAAGAGGAGGCAGCAGACCCTGAGCTGGAGCTGGGCCAGGCGATGCCGAAGGCTTTGCAGACCCCCCCCTCCCCACCCCCTATTTCCATCGATTCCAGCCTGTGGCGGCGTCACCGTCACCCCGGGGTGAGCGGTGGTGACCCACACCTGCCAGGGCCCCACGGGGATGGGGGTGCTGGGAAAGGGCCGAGCTCATTTCCAGCCCCCCCAGGACGAGGGTCAGGGAGCAGCAGCCCAGGGCAGGGGGGGATGTGGGGAGAGTGGCTGGAGACTCTTTGTGTGGGCTGGTGGCCCCCACCGTCCCACTTGCCAGCCCCCATGGTCCCCCCTGACCCCTGCTCCAGGGCTGGGGGTGCAGTGTCAGCAGTTGGGGATGGTGGATGCAGTGCCAGGGGGTCCCCATGGGGTACCCCCACCCACCACTGCACCCAACTGTGTTTTTTTCCTCCCCTTTTTTTTCCCTTTTCCCCCCATCCCAACCCCAAAGCACCCAATTTCCCTCACTGCAGTGGAAGGTCTTGGTCTGGGTGCAGGGTGGGTGGGTGGGTGCTGGTTCCCCCCCAATGTGCTGATGCCCTGGTGTGGAGTGGAGGGGGGGCAGCTGGGGTGCAGAAAGATGGGGCTGCAGGCTGAGGGGGGTGGGTCAGGCACCGTGGGACCCCCCTGCCACCAGCTAACAAACCTGGGGACATGCCTGGTGTCACCCTGCCTGGGCAGGACACACAAGGTGCTCACCCCAAGGTTGGGGGGTTTGGCCCCTCTGTAAGTTATGCAGTGGGGTGGGTGGGGGACACACTCTCAGATGTGTCCCCAAGTTCTGTCCCCTCAGGATCGTGCCTGCCTGGCACAGGGCAGGGTTCCCCATCATTTTGGGTGGATGTATAAATGCCCCACGGGGGACGTGGCACCTTGGCTTGTGTTGACCAGAGAGTGCCGGGAGGGGACAGGCAGGGTGACAAGGGGTGGGGGGTGGCATTTGACTTTGTAAAACCCCACCAGCAGATCACAGGGTGCTCTGGTCACCCCAGATCCCCCTGACTCCCCCACTTCCCTGCCTGCACATGCCTGTGCTCGGGGGCTGGAGGCCACCCGGGTGTGGGGGCTGGAGGCAGGCGATGAGAAGGGGTGATGTGGGGCGGGGGTGGGGGGGGCGGATACTGGCTGGAGCGAGTCTGAACCTGGCATCTGTCGAATGTCACCTTACCCAGACAGTCTGTGCTTCCCTGTCTCCATATCAACCGTTCTGCTCCAGCCACCTGCGGGGGGGTGGCAGGGAGCGCCTTTGGGGAGGAGGAGACCTCGCTTGCTGCTCGCTTGCTGCTCGCTTGTCCCCCTCCCTGCTCACCCTCGGGGTCCAAGACCCCAGGCTTGAAATCGTGGTGCAGGAGCTAACCAACGCTCCACCAGCCACCTGGGATGTGCTGGGGACACGAGGGGTGACCCTGGCGCTGGCAGCTTGCACAACCCCAAATTGTATCATCCAGCTCTGCCGTGCCTCAGTTTCCCCACATCGCAGTGGAGTAGTTGGGGTGAAGCGAGACCCTACTTGGGCTGGTGCCCCAGCACCCACTGGGTGCCCCCGCTCCCCGCTGAGCCCCAGCACAGCTGGGGTGCAGGAGGGATGCTGGGGCTCGCTCCACCCCAGCGCGGCGCTGAGGGCCTCTCCCAACAGCTCAGCACATTTCCCGGGCTGTCCCTCTTCCCTGCGACCAGATGTTCTCGCCCTCCTCCCCCCGGCAGAGCCAGCCCACCGCGGCCACGCCGGGACCGGCACTGCCTGCCAGCATCCCTCCTCCTGCCCCACACTGGGACGGTGGCCGGAGACAGGGGGACCAGTGTGCTTGCTCCCAGTGCTCCCCAGTATCAATCCATCCCATCCCAGTCAGGCTGTGACTACCTCAGACACCGCGGGGAGCTGAACCTTGTTGGGGGACAGTGTGTCAAGGATGGAATGGCAGCACCAGGGCTTTGTATTTGGGGGGATGCTGGAGTGTTTGAGGGGGATCCTGGAGCATTTTGGGGAGTGCTGGAGTATTTGAAGGGGATGCTGGAGGACTTTTTTTGGGGGATGCTGGAGCATTTTGGGGAGATGATAGAGCATTGGGGGGATGCTGGAGTATTTTGGGGGGGATACTGGAGTATTTAGGTTGATAGTAAAGTATTTTTGAAGGATGCTGGAGCATTTAGAGAGTTGCTGATGTATTTGGGGGGATGCTGGAGTATTTGGGGGGGATACTGGAGTGTTTGGGGGGATGCTGGAGTATTTAGGGGGATGCTGGAGTATTTGGGGGGGATGCTGGAGTATTTAGGGGGCTGCTGGAGTGTTTGGGGGGATGCTGGAGTATTTAGAGAGATGCTGGAGTGTTTGGGATGAAGATGCTGGAGGACTTGGGGAGATGCTGGAGTATTTGGGGGGCTGCTGGAGCATTAGAGGGGCTGCTGGAGTATTTGGGGAGGTGCTGGCACATTTAGGGTGGGGGGGATGCTGGAGCATTAGGGGGGATGCTGGGTCATTTGGGGGATGCCCAGTTCTTACCAGTTTACACCCACCCCAGTGCTGGGATGTGCAGTGAAGCCAAATTCCCACTCTGGCAGTGCTGTGGGCAGGCGGGCTGGGACAGGACACGCGTGTACACGTGTGCTCCTCGCAGGTACATGTGTGACACGTGCTGAGCAGGCGGGGTGTGACACCAGGACACACAGACACGGCTCTGGTGGGAATGTTGTCCCAGCTCCTGCTCCCAGAGCACTTTGGGAAGGCACAGGGAGTGTGACAGACAGACAGACAGCTGAGGATGGACATGTCCACCATCTCCCTCCTCTCCCAACCAGGCAAGTGTGGAATTTCACCACAGTGCCTAAAGGAGGGACAGAAGTAAATTGACCTTTTCACCCGTTTTCCTACCAGGGGGATTATAGCCTGTTTCCTGTTAAATCTCTCCAAGAACTGGCTCCATCCTGCTCATGGAGTGTGTCAGGGAGGGGAGGAGGGAAAGGGGGGGACACCCACCCAAAGGATGGGACTTGAATATCCCTTCCCATCCACCACCAAGTGGCTTTTCCCATCTCATCATCTCCCATCTTCACCAGCTCTTCATCCCATTCCAATCTTTTTGGGGGTATTTTCACCAAATTCCCTTAAGGAAAAAAAAAAAACCCCACCAAAACCAAACAGAAAAATACAATATGGAAAATTGCTGGGAGGAAGGAACCGAAGGCGGAGAGTGATAAATATTGAAAGGGTGGGATTTTTTCGATGTAGGCTGCAACAGCTGTGCCGGTTACAGTGTCACACTATCTCTCCACAGGTTTACTGACCCATTTCCATTCACACGGCTGCCAGTATCTTAGCAACTGCAACAGTCCCCCAAGAACAGGCGTATTGCCTGCTATTAGTGACTGCTGCAACTGTGTCAAGGTTAGCTCGCTCCCTCCAAGCCCTGCTGGGTTTGGTTTTTTTGCCCAAAATCAATGGAGGTTGTTTGGTGACATATTCCTCACCCTTGGTCTCTGGTTTGGTTCTTGGGTGTTCATCATCTCTGTTAGAAAAAAAATAATGATGGTGAGATTGGAGGGGTTGATGGGGTGATGGATGAGATGTGAGTTCAGTGATGGTGTGGATGGGGTTATAGAAATATTGAGTGGTTTGGGTTGGGAGGGACCTTAAAGCTCACCCAGTCCCAACCCCCCTGCCAGCAGCAGGGACACCTTCCACTAGACCAGGTTGCTCAAAGCCTCATCCAGCCTGGCCGAGAACACTTCCAGGGAGGAGCAGCCACAGCTTCTCTGGCCAACCTGGGCCAGTGTCTCACCACCCTCACACCAAACAATTTCTTCCTCACATCTCAGCTCCATCTCCCCTCTGCCAGTTTCAAGCCATCACCCCTTGTTCTCTCACTCCCTGCCCTTGGCCAAAGTCCCTCCCCAGCCTTCCTGGAGCCCCTTCAGGTACTGGGAGGCCACTGGAAGGTCTCCCTGGAGCCTTCTCTTCTCCAGGCTGAACAGCCCCAACTCTCTCAGCCTGTCCTCACAGCAGAGCTGCTCCAGCCCTGGCATCATCCTCGTGGCCTCCTCTGGACTGGCTCCAGTAGCTCCATGTCCTGATGTTGGTGGCCCCAGCACTGGAGGCAGCACTGCAGGGGGGGGTCTCAGGAGAGCGGAGCAGAGGGGCAGAATCCCCTCCCTGGCCCTGCTGCCCACGCTGCTCTGGGTGCAGCCCAGGACACGGTTATTGGCTCTGTGCTGCCAGCACGCGGTGGGGCTCATGTTGAGCTTCAGGGCAGGGTTGGGTGGTGGTTGCAGGGTTGGGGGGTGGGATGGATGGGATGCAGGGTTGGATGTACCAGGGGATGCTGTGGGATGTTGGTGATGGTGTAGACACATGGTATGTCCCTAAAAATAGGGAGTGCTGTCATCCAGCTGGGTGTCACTGTCACCCTTGTGCAGCACCAAGCCCTGGCAAGGCACTTGGAGGTGGTTGGGGGCTGTGCTGATCTCGCCTGGGGTGCAATGAGTGGGGCCAGGCTCAGCCTGTGCCCTGGGCTGGGCATGGGCAGGGGGATGATGCGTGTCCCTGGGCTCTGTGGTGGCACTGGGGTGCTTGGAGGGGGAGGCATGTGCTGGAAAATCCTGACACCACTGTGCACTTCCTTGGGACAGAGGTGCCATGGTGGTGACATCCATTGCCACGGCCTGTGGGCACAAGCTCAGTGTTGGTGAGGGTCCCCCTGCATGATGTTTCCCCTCACAGCCCCTGCTGAACCCCAGCACTGGTGCCCAAGAGCCCGGGGCTCATCCTGTCGGGGCTGTGCCTTTTGGGGAAACTGAGGCACGCAGTGCATGGGCAGAGTGCTGACAGGGTGCTGTTCCCACTGCACCCAGCCCTGCCAGGCGTGGGGTGTGGAATCAACCCACAGCCACAGCAAGAGAAGGGACCTGTGCTCCCTCAGTGTCCCCAAACACCATGACATTGGGGTGACCAAACCATGGAGAGGCACATCCCCAAAGCAGCCCAATGCAGGGAGGGAAACTGAGGCACAGAGCAGGGGAAAACTCCCCATCACCCAGCTCCTGGGTGGGTGCTCTGCTCATGGGAACCTCACAGCTGCACCCATGGGTGAGGAGCAGCGAGGTGGGTGCTGGGGTGGGCAGGGTGCATCCTGACCCACCCCCTTCAGCCCCCCTCCTCACCCCATCCCACCCCCCCGGCAGCGCTGCAGACAGCAGGCTCCACAGCAGCACGGCCGCGGGGACGGCTGAGAGGGAAGCCACAAAAATGATTTAAGGGGCTGGCGGGATTGATTTATTAAGAACAATTAAAAGCGCTAAATACGCTTAGCTCAGCCAGACGCCGAGCGAGGGAGCCTGGGGGGGGAGAGACCTGTCTGCTGGAGCCGGAGGGCGAGGCTGGCGGGGGGGCGGGACCTGCGGCACTTTGTGGGGGGACAAGGTGGCACTGGGCTGGGCTGGGGTGGCCAGGGAAGGAGAAAGGTGCTGGGACTTGGCTGGAAGGTGACATGCTGGGGTGCAGAGCCCTGTGGTCAGGGTGACACCCAGGGGTGGGTTTGCACCCAGGAGTAGATTTGCACCCAAGGCTGAATTTGCATCCAGGGCTGGATTTGCACCCAGGAGCAGGTTTACACCCAGGGCTACATCTGCACCCAGGGCTGAATTTGCACCCAGGGATGGGTTTGCACCCTGTGATGGATTTGCACCCAGTGATGGATTTGCACCCAGGAGCAGGTTTACACCCAGGGCCACATCTACACCCAGGGGTGGATTTGCACCCCAAAAAATGTTTACCCCCAGCTGGAGGGCACATGGTGGGATGCCAGGGGACAGGAGGTCCCCAGGCAATGCTGAAACTGGAAGATGTGCTTAGGGCTGGTGCCAGCTGCAGGATGCCCAGTATGACCAGTAAGCAGTACTGGGCAGGGTGTTGTTGCCACAGCCCTGTCTCGCAGTGGGGGTGCAAGGCTCCCAGTAGCCAGTGTGGGGCTGGTGCTCTCCCAGCACTGGTGATGAGCCAGACCAGGCATTCAGCAAAGGGATGAGGCTTGGCAGCTGTGGGTGCGACCCATGGGACCCCTCACCCATGGGTGCCCATGAGGCTGCTGGTTGGGTGCATGAGTCTGGGGAGCTGATGGAGCAGAAGTGGTGGAACATTGCGACACCCCCGAGCCCGCGTCCCGCGGAGGAAATCCCAGGCGAAAGTCCTTGGAGGCTGGGAGAGTCCCTGGCCCTGTACAGACCTGCCCAGTCCCAGCTCCTCCCCGGGTACTGGTGGTGGCTGCGGGGAGACGGGTGAGCTGCAGCCACCATGGCTCTCCTGGTGTGGTGGGTGCAGGGTGGGCTTCACCCAGGGATGGTGGTTTGGTGTCCCCACTGTGCTGCTGGGATGCTGAGGGTGGGGGCAGCGGGCTGTCCCAGTCTCCATGGATGTCTGCAGTGGGAGCACTGGTTTTGTACCCATTCTGCAGTTCAGCACAGGATGTGTCCCCTCCCCTGGGCTCAGCAGGATGGCTGTGCAGCAGCTGGGGACCCGGGTGACACTGGGGGACATGGGGATGGGGAGCTGTGCTGCCTTCCTCCCCTCACCACATCCCACTGCTATCAGGGGGGGTCAGTTTTTGGGGTCCAGGTTCAGATCCCCCACACAGAGCACCCATCACCTCCCTTTGTCACCCCACCTTGGGGCAGGATGAGGCCACATCCCCATCACCACATGTGTCCCCGGTGCTGTGAGCCACGCTGGGCACCTCCTGCCTCACCCAGGGACATCTGCTCACTGAAAACCACAGTACTGGGAATGGGGGAGACCCTGTCCTGGGCCCCCTGGAGAGGAACCCTGGGAGGTGGTGGGAGCTGGGAAAGGTGCTGAGTGGAAACAAAAGGTCTGTGGGGTGGCTGGCAGGGGAGAGCAGAGCCCAAGGCTTTCTGCTGACCCTGCTCCCGCTGCCCTGGCCTCCCCCCGCCGCCCCCACCCGCTCCTGCCAACGTCAGCGCTTCCCGGCAGCGATCCCAGGTACGGAGCCAGCCGGGAGGTGGAAAAGCCATTTCTGCCTCTGCCCCGGCGCTTACGCCTCCACCAGCCGGGACAAAACCCTCCTGGGGCAGGGTGGGTGCTCGTGCCTCGTCCCCGAGTGTCACCGTGGGGCCACACGCCCTTCTCCCATGGGGACGGAGCTGTGGGGTGTGGTACGGGTTGGGTGGTGGCCACGGTGTGGGTGCTGTGTCCCCCCTCCGCCTGCACCCACACCCCTCTGTGCTCACTGGTTGTGTTCGTGGGGACAGTGCCTGGGGAGGGAGACGACCACAGATGGAGGTGACCAGGGACAGAAGTGGCAGGGGATGGAGATGACCAGGAATGGAGGTGGCCAGTGATGGAGGTGGCTGGGAATGGAGTTGACCAGGGATAGAGGTGACCAAGGATGGAGGTGGCTGGGGGTGGAGGTGACCAGGGATAGAGGTGACCAAGGATGGAGGTGGCTGAGGATGGAGGTGACCAGAGATGGAGGTGACCAAGGATGGAGGTGATCAAGGATGGAGGTGACCAAGGATGGAGGTGGCCCTGCCCTGGTGGCCCTGGCACTGCCAGCATTTGCCTCCATGCTCTTGCTTGGCCAAGCGCTGTCAGAACCACAGGCAGTGGGACAAAGAGAGGGTCTGCTCAGCATCACCCCACCAGCCATGGTCACCACCTGGGATGCACTGGGGTCCCAGTAGGTACACTGGGGGAAGATGGGCATGGGAGCAGCGTGGTGACATGCCCAGGGCCATGCAAGAGGTGGGACTGACCCAGGGTGCTCAGCAGCGGGTCCCTGGGTGCCTCCGGCCTCAAGAGCGTGCCCGCCGCCGGCTGCCCAAGGGTTAACGAGAGTTTGCTGCTCCTGCAGACAATTAGTGACATCTTTGCTGACAACGCCACACTGAGCTGCTCTCCCGCCTCCAGCACCAGCCTGGCCACCCCCGCACGGCCCCCGCACCGCTGCCACCATGGCCCCACCGTCCCAGCCGGCACCTCGGTGCCCCGACGCCTTTTCGGCACTGGCGGCACAATCGCCATCCCGAGCGGAGCAGCCGGCTCCCCTCGCTGCCCTCTGACCCGCTGTTGCTGTGGAAACTGCATCCCACCGAGGATTACAGAGCCTGGATCTGCAGGCTCCAAACTCCCCTCGAAATCCAGACAGTCACCAAGGTGTCCTTACCCCCCCCCCGCCACTCCCTGGCTGCCACCACCCCCCCATGCCAGCCCCCTACCTATTGGGTGCCTGCCTGTCCCTGCTGGGAGGGGGGCTGGGTGCTGGAGGAAGTGGCAGCAGCACTCTTGGGTCCCCTGCTTGGCACCCACTGGCTGGTGACGTTGCCAAAGGTGCCACTGTGTCACCATGAGGCCATTGGTGACCCCCAGCACCTCTGCTCCCCTGTGCTGTCACCCGGTGTGTCCCCATCCCTGCATCCTGCACCCGTCATCATCTCCTGGTGTGTCTCCATCCCCACACGCCACAGAGGTCTGGGGTGCCAACAGGACCCACCCACCCCCAACCAGCAGCCAAAAGCACCCTGGGGAGGTGGGTCCACCCCAAGGACACATCCCCAACCCACAGGCACCCACCCCCTGGGACAGCAGGAGCTGGGCACCCACCAGAGCCCCCCACATCCCCAGGGACAGGCAGTGTGGGTCCCCTGGGCCTGGGTGGGAAGGGGTGGGTGTGGGTGAGGGTGGTTTTGGGGAGTGGGGTGGGCTGGGTTGGTGTCTCAGCATCTCTCCCTGCCACCCGGGGAGGTAGGAGCTGAATTAATCACGATCAATTAGTGCTGCTTGCAGTCCCTGGCTTCCTCCCTGCACCAGCTTTGTGCCGTCGCACCCAGTGAGGGGGGACCCGACAGCACCCACCAGGGACCACAGCTCCTCCAGACCCCCCAGGATGGGGATGAAGGACAAGCAGATTGTCCCCCATCCCACATGGGCACCCACAGCCATAACAAACATCCATCCCATGAAACTGGGTGAAGGTGACAGCGCAGGGACAGGGAGGGGACGCGTGAACCCCTCAAATCCAATGGGATGCAGGATGACAGGGGGGGTCCTGAGCGAGTGAGCGGATCCTGCAGGATACTGCAGCAAACACCCTGCAATCTGCATCCCAACGAATCCCACCTTCCTTCCCCCCGCAACGTGCTGCCCTGGGCTACAGCTAATCTATTGTGCGCTGGGCTGCAGCCAGCACGAGCTGCAATACAGTAAATCCTTCTGCAGTATCCTGCAAGGGGACCGAGCCCAGCCGCAGCCGCCCGCCGCCTGCCAGACAAAGCCGGGGGGCTGCCGGGGGGATGGGGTACAAGGGACAGGGATGTGGGAAGGTGGCTTGGACCCCCGGCTTGGTGCCAGTGAAGCTGGGAGGATGTAGCCCCTGAGTAAGGTGGGAAGTTCCCCAGGGAGTTTTTGTGTCGCTGTGGATCCCCCCCAAATCCCCATCATGGGACAGGGAGATGCTCCATCTGCCACCCTGAGCATGGAGTTGTCCCTAAAGCCTGTCACCACCATGGTCACCTGTCACTACCATGGTCCTGGTGCGATGTAGGGGTTTGCATCCCCACCCTCTTCCCATACACAGTGCAACCTCCCTCGTGCCTCAGTTTCCCCAGGGCCCACCAAACACCTCATCCCCTTCCCACAAGTGGGCTCCAGCGCCCATGAGCCCCACTGTGCTCCAGTGAGGGATTTTGCTTGGATACCGTTATTATCCCTATTATTATTATTATTATCATTATTATTATTATTATTGTTATTGGGATGTTGGTGGGGCTCTGCGGTTTTGCCGGACCCGTCTTTGGAGAGTGAGGCATCCTTCAAAGGGAAGGAGCTCTGTCACCGCCCCACAGCAGCTGCGTTCTCCTCAATTAGAAGAGGTAATGAAGCAATTTATGGGCATCTCCAAAGTGATGTGTGAGTGACAGGCTGTGTACGATCCGCGCCGGGGCTCTGCCGGCAACGCGCCTTCTTCCCATGTTAATGGCAAGCTCCCCAGTGAGGGGAGGGAGGGAAAAAAACAAATAGGAGGATCTCTAGGTGTGTGTGCTCTGCAGCTCGGGTGGAGGTGGATTGGTGATGATGGTGGGGTGTGGGGAGAGCTGGGTCACCCCATTCCTAGCGAGTGTGGCCCCCCCAGGACACGCTGTGCCAAAGCCGCGGCTGTAACCGGAGCCGGGAGGGCAGCTGGGTGGGAGCGGAGCGGGGGGCTGGGGTGGTGCCTGGGTGCTCTGGGAGAATTTGGCCACAGCTCCCTGTTTCCATCCACACACCCAGCATAGCCTGTCCTGCTCCCTGCCTCAGTTTCCCCACTTGTACCTGTGCCCGCTGTGTATCACTGCCAGATTCCAGGTGCTTTTCCTCTGCTCGCCCGTCTGCCCCGCAGATGCTCCCAGTTTTGGGGCCACCACAGCCCCTCAAAGCTGAACGGTGAATTCTGTTTTGGGGTCACCCACTCCTATTGGGACAAAACCCAGCGTGTCCCCTGGCAGGAGCTGTCAGTGGCTGCACCCGCTGCCGGGGTGTGGGATGGGGGTCCCTGGTGCCAGCCTGGCTGTACTGGGGGAGTAAGGGGGTCCCTGCACTGTGGGAGCCCATGGGTGCTGCCTGGGTGCCTGGCTGTGGGTGCAGGGGCACAGCGGTGCTGGTTGGTGCATTGTACCCCCAAGGGGACAAGATCCTGTGTGTGCATGGGAGGTGGGTGCTGCACATCCGTGTGCCAGGACACCTTGGTGTGTGTTCCATGTGCACCCACGTGTGCACCCCCTGTGTGCACGCCAGCACCCCCCTGTGTGCACGCCAGCACCCATGCATGTTCTGTGCCTGTGTGTGCACCTGAACCCACACTTGTCTGTGTGCGTGCACCCATGGGTGCACAGTCCTCCCCTCGTGGGTGCACCCACGTGTGCACAATCCTCCCTTCATGGGTGCACCTGCATGTGCACAATCCTCCCCATGGGTGCAACTGTATGTGTACAATTCTTACCCCGTGGGTGCACCCCTGGGTGCACAATCCTCCCTTTGTGGTGCACCCACATGTGCATGATCCTTCCCTCGTGGGTGCACCCCTGGGTGCACAATCATCTCCCTGTGGCTGGGTGCACCCACGTGTGCACAATCCTCCCGCTGTGGGTGCATCCCTGGGTGCACAATCCTTCTGCTGTGGGTGCACCCACATGTGCACAATCCTCCCCTCGTGCGAGTACTTGTGCCCACTCCTGCGTGTGCACAACTGCCTCGTGCACCTGCAGCCCCGTGCACACACCCACCCGTGTCAGTGGGTGCATCCCCACCGTGACCACCTGTATGTGTGGGGTGCCAGGCTTCTGGCGTGCCAGGGCAGGGGAGGGGGGCAGCTCCACTCAGTGGGACCCTCCCCTATGTCCCTGCCCTGACACACCAGCACTGGCATCGTCCCCAGTGACTCCCACACCCCAGCTTGGCCCCAACCAGCCCCGCATCACACGCTGCATCTCCCAGGAAACAGGATCCGTAGCCAGGAGTTTCCGCTCAACTCGTGTGTGCCTCCCACAACAAAAAAAAAAAAAGAAAAAAAAAAGGGGAAAAAAAAAAGAAAAAAGGGAAAAAAAAAAGAAAAAAGGGGGAAAAAAAAGAATGAAAAAAAAAGAAAGAAAAAAGGAAAAAGAAAAAAGCAGAAGGAAAAAAAAAGCAAAAGCAAACGGCGCTGCCACCAGCCCGGCCGTTAATCCTGCCCGGCCCATTCTGCTTTTCTTGTCTAGCCAGTTTCTAAAATTGGCCGAGGGAGGCAACTGGCTGCTCTCCCCCTGCCCGGACCCCCTCCCCGCTCCCCACCTGCCCTCCCCGGCGCGGTCACGGCACCGAAGGGCTGTGGCGGTGCCACCGCGTGCACCTGGACCCCTGCGGCGGGGCTGCTGGCGAGCGGGGTGACGGTGGTGCTGGGTGTGGGTGGGTGATCCAAGACCCCGGTGGGTGCGTGGGTGACATCCCCCCATCCCGGCGGGTGCCCCTTTGGCACTGTGGGCAGCCCCCCAGCCCCAGCACCGGGGGAGCGTGGCTGTGCCGAGCGAGCCTTCGACACGGGCACGGGGCCATCTGGCACCTTCCAAATGTTCCCGGCCTCGCAGGATCCCGGCCCCGCTCGGCGTTAACCCGCCACGCACCGTGGCCCCGCAACCGGCTGGGGACCGGGGTGAGGGAGGGGGGGGGAGCTGAGCATCAGGGGTCCCTCAGCAGGGTGTTGAGGGGATGTGATGTCACCCCTGGGTGTCACAGGGTGAGGGCAGGGGGGTGACGTGGGCAGGGGACAGAGCCCATCTCCATGTTGTGGGTGTTCCATGACCCGGCGTGGCCGGCGCTGGGCAGGGACACACCGGGGCTGTGACTCACGCTGTGGCTATAACAGGGAGCCCAGAGAGGGGGGCTGCGGCCATCTGCGCAGCCTCAGGCCTGCTGACGCTTTGGGGAGGTTGGGGGTACCCTGGGGCACCCCCCTCATGTGGGGCAAAACACCCCACAGCACCAACAAACAACAGCCATCGCGTGGAGACGTGGGTGCAAAAATACCCAGCACCCTGAGGAGCCCTCAGCACCCTGACCTGGCACGCTGAGGGGATGGGTGCTGGGGTGTCCCCCCCACCCCTCGGTGGGGACAGGGCAGGGGAGGGGGCCAGGCTGGCTGCTCACTGCCCACGCTGGCTCGGCGGGGCGGGGGAACAAAGCTGGCACCGAGGGAAGTGGCTAAATTTAGCCCGTTCCCCTGCTCGCGCTGAACTGCGGCTCCAGCCGGCCGAGGTGCCACCGTCTCCGCAGTCCATCTGTCGAGCGTTTCACCTCCCCATGTCCCCCCCACTGTCACCTCCTACCCACCCCCCAGCCAGGGAGGGGGGTCAGACCCCTCTGGGGTCAAGGGGGTTGGGGTGGGAGAGGGGGCTGCGGCTGTGCTGAGTGATGCTGCTGGAGTTGGGGTCATCTGGGCACGGAGGGGAGCGTGTCCCCAACATGTGTCCCCAGGTGGCTGCAGCCACCAGGGTCTGTGACATGGGGGGTGAGGATCTGTGCACGGGGAAAAGGTTTCTTGCAGGGGGAGATGGGTGTTGCAGGGGAGGTGGGTGTTGCAGGAGGGATGGTCCTTCGAGGGCAGATGGGCGTTGCAGGGGAGATGGTTCTTGAGGGGAGATGGTTGTTGCAGAGGACACAGTTGTTGCAGGGGAGATGGTTGTTACAGGAAGAATGGTCCTTGCAGGAGGGATGGTCCTTGCAGGAGGGATGGCTCTTGGAGGAGTGATGAGCGTTTCAGGGCAGAGGTTTTGTTGGAGAGGAGATGGTCGTTGCAGGGCAGATGGTTCTTGAAGGGACACGGTTGTTGGAGGGGAGATGGTTGGTGCTATGGGAGGGTGGCTGCCACCCCCAGCTCTCCCCTGGGGCCACCATCAGGAGATGGCAGCACCATCTCCTCCTGCTGCAGCACTGCATCCTGGCACTGCATTGAGGGGGGATGTGTTCCCTCACCAGCTCCCTCCTTGGGGGTGGACCCCAAAAAACCTCTGCTCTGGTGACCAATGGCCCCATGAAGGGAATCAGTGGCCAAGGAGCTCAGCTGGACCCGTTACCCAGATGACACCCAGGCACCATCTGCTCCATCTCCTAATTGCCAGCGTGGCAGAGAGGGCAGTGGGGGGTTGTGGCAACGATGGGTTTGGACCATGGTTTGAAGTGAGGTGACAACTGAAGGGGGGGTCGGGGCTGCCTGTGAGCACCCTGTGGCCCCAGCACCCATCTGTGCCCACCCCTCTGGACCCCCAACCCATGCACTGGTGGTGGGTAGGTGCCCCAGGAGGGTTTCTGGGTGGGATCCCAAGCACCCCGGGTGCTGATGGGTGCAGTCACACCACAGTGGCAGGGGACACTCGCTTGTGTGGGGTGCAGGCAGGGTGACAAGGTGTGAGGAGGAAGAGGAGGGAGCAGGACCCGTGTGCTTTGGGGTGGGGGGGGTCAGGATGTCGAGGTGAGGAGGACGTGGAGGTTGGGGGGTGAAGGTGGGGGGTCCTCCTGCCTGCCCGACCCCCCATGTGGCACAGGGTGGGTCTGGCTGGGGAACACGGAAACCCTCGCGCGGCGCCTGCCAGGCCACTGTCACTGGAGGGGATTTTCCATCCGTGTCAGCAGGACGGGCTGGGGGGGGACTCACGGGGGGGTGGGTGCATGTCAGTGAGCAAGGGGGGTGCGGGGCGTGTGAGGGGACAGTGATGGGTGGGGGGTACAAAGGTTGCACCTCCCCAGTGCCCTGGGTGTGTGGGTGCAAGTGCAAGGGGGCTGCACCTCCATTGTGCCCCCCAGCTGTGTGTGTGCAGGGGAGGCAGACCCCTCACTGTGCCCCAGCCACGTGTGTGTGAGTGTGCACAGTGGTGCAAGCTTGTGCAAGGGCCGAGGGAGGAGCGGGACCCCCCTGACACCCTGTCCTGGGTGGGTGGGTGGGTGTGCAAGGGGGGTGACGCCTCTGCAGTGCCCCAGATGTGTGCGTGCACCAGATGTGCAAGCAGAGCTGGGGGGTATGGTAGTGTCCAGAGGCCCCTCACCCACACGGGGGTATTTAGGGTCACCCTGACCCCTCCCAGGGTGCCTGGGGACCTGGGTGGTGGGGGGGAGGTTGGGGTGATGGGGAGGACCCCCCCATCCCTGGCACTGCCGCCGTGGGCAGCTCGGCACGGTGCCCCGGCGGGGTGGGAGGCGTCGAGCCAGCGTGTCCCCATCTGTGTGGCGGCTGGGTCCCCGCCGCCTGCATGTCTCCCGGTGGCATCTCCGGCCCCACCCTGACGTCTGGGTGGCCTCAGAGCTGGGCACCAAACCACGTCCGTGTCTTGCGAAGCCATTCCCCCCCCCCTCCCCTCGCTGCAAGCTGCCGCCACGCCGGTGCCAAGCGAACCCTTCCGTGTCCCCCACCCATGCCAGCGATGGGGGTCATGGGGACAGATGCCAGCAGCCTTGAGGGACCTGAAAGGGGGACAACAGCCCCTTGTACCCTCATGATGCCACCTCTCCCCCACCCCACAGCACCCTTGCTGCTCTGTCTGGGGGTGAGGGGGTGGGGGTGATGCCGCTCAGCCACCAACCTCTGCCAAGGCTGAAACCGTTAAACTAATTAAAGCTTTGCAGCAGCAGGATTAAGGCCGGGCAGGGGAGGTGGGGAGCCCAGGTAGTCGATTAGTTCACCAGGCGAGGATATTGGATTTCTGCGAGGCGAGTCAGCAGTCTTCGGGGGCTGTTATCTTTACAGGGCTGCGGGGTCAGGAGGTGGGAAGCGGAGGTGACTGCAATCTCGCCTGCTTCCCACCCCCCCCAACCCCCCACATCCCACCCCCCCTCCCTACAACCCCACCGCAGCACCCTGCCTCACCGCCTCTCCCCCACCCGCAGAGCCCATCTATCTCTCCTTCTCTTTCTCTTTCCCTTCATCCTTCCTCGCTTGTGTGGTCTCGGCTGGTGTTTTGTAACCAGCGAGGAGAGAAAAAAATAAAAAAAAAATTAAAAAAAATATAAAAAAATTAAAAGGGAAAAAAAAAAAAAGAAGGAAAAAGGCCCTACCCCTGGCGAGCTGAGCCAGGAATGGCGAAGTCCAGAGAGCCTAATGCGAAACATGTGGTGGCTGCCTGGGGCTGAGCGGGGAGGTGAAAGTGAACGCGGCGATGAGGCGAGCATCCCAGTGCGCCCAGTTCCCCCCCAACCCCCTCCCCATCGCCCAAACTCAGGCTCCCATCCTGCACCCCGCAGTGTGGGTGGGTGATGGTGTGGGGATGGTGGGAGATGGTGTGGGGATGGTGGGTGCTGTCTGTTCCCACTGGGGAGGGGGGGAGGTGGTGGTGCTGGGTGCTGGGTGAGGGGTGCAGGTGGTCCCTGCTGTGGGGGGTGGTCAGATGGTGGTAGATGGGGTGAGGTGCTGGTGCAACATGGGGAGTGTCCCCCGTCTTGTCACCAGACACGTGTCCCCAGTGGGGATGAGGGCAGGAGCCTGGTGCTAGCTGGTGTGGGGCAAGAGCCATTGGGATGGGACCAAGCCATGCAGGGGGACATTCCCAGCACCTCCAGCACCCATGGGTGCACATCGGCGGGTGCCACACACCACATCAGTGAACCCATTAACATCCCACAGGGATTCCCAATACACCCCCAGCTCCAGATGCAGTGTGACACCAGCACAGAGACGTGGGGTTCACACACCCCACAACCCCAGGACGCCCCAGTTCTCCCCGGCGAGCCGTGCTCAGCGTGTGCGGCAGAGACCGGCTCGCAGCGGCTGTGCTGGAAAACCTCCCGTTTGCTTCCTTCCTGCCTGTCTCCCCTCCAACAGCTCTCCGGGCACATTAGCAGCTTCATCAGAGACCAGACCGGTCTTTCTAGCACATATTTTCTTGCTCCACATTGCCCTTGGTGTAACTCTACACCCAGCAGGCACCACGGGCGGCGGCGTTTGCCGGAGAGTCGCCCGCATCTTCTCCGTGCCAACGTTGCACCCAAAGGCTGGCGGGGAGACGGGGAAGGGAGGGATGCGGATGGACTGACAGGTTTGAATTCTTTTTCCCTGTCTTGTTGATAAGTTGTCACGCTAATCCAGACACCGGGAAGAGCTTGGATCACGCCGAGAGGCTGCGGGTGTGTGTGTGTGTCTGCGGGTGTGTGCTGGGGAGGAGGGATTGACAAGCTGAGGGGGTGAAACAGGGGGACAAGCAGGCATGGGGGGGACTGTGATGGGTTGGGGGGTTCCACTGTGTACCCCTGTGCTGGGTGGGTAGCTGTTTGGGGAGCTTGGACCCCCCCAGCACGCTGGTGTCACATGGGGGAGCAGGGGCCCTGTATACACACACACACATATGTGTAACATGCACATCCATGTGGACACACACACACGTGTAGGCACACACGCGTGTGCCCACAGCGTGGTGAGGAGATGCCTGGCTGTGGATGGGCAACCCCCAGCTCAAGGCATGGACATGGTGGGGAAGAAAGGGGTGTCCTGCTCCAAAATGTCACCCTGTTCCCTGGGCATCCCATGATGGGTCCCATCCAGCGGGGCAGAGGCGACAGTGTGGGTCCTCGTGGGGTTTGAGTAGGAGGCATGAACAGGGGGCACCCAGCGGGTACCCACACCAGCTCAATGCAGGGGGGTGCTCCCTGGGGAGGGGGGCTGACACCGTGGGGGTCTCTGTGCTTCTCGAGCAGATGGGAGCTCGGTCGCCTGCCAGCCCGTCGCACTGGAGAACGGTGCCAGCCCCCCAGCCGAGTGGTTCCCACGTGCCCAGGGCTCCGGCCCCCGCCAGCCTGGCAGCGACGGCGACGCCAGGAGCTTCCAAGTGAACCCGCACCGCAAACACCCCCGGCCCAGGTACCCCCGGCGAGACCCCCACCCTGGGAATGGGGAGCGGGGGGCTGTGCTGGGTGGGCACGGGGTGAGGGGGGGGTTGGCAGGAAATCTTGCTGCCTCTGCTCTGCTCATCCCTGCCTAGGTGGGAGTGGGGGGGGCTGCAAAGTGCCCCTCTCCATGACTTAGCAAAGCCCTTGACTTTGAGGGGAGGGGGGGCAGGAAATAGGGGTGCCTGCCCCCCCACGCGTGTAGGGTGGGCTGTGCAGTGGGTGCTGGGTGAATAGCAGTGCCTGTGCCACATGCTCCCCCCCTCCCCAGACCTCCCTTGTACTCCCATTACCAGGGAGGGGAAACTGAGGCAGGCACGATGCAAGGAGGTCCGGGGGGGGGGGGGGCTGCTGGCACCGGGCAGTGTCACCTCGGGCAGGGGGGGTGTGACAGCAGCTGTGCGTGGGTTGTCCACGAGTGGGTGGGAGCGGAACATGCTGAGCCACCTTGGTGGGCAACGTCCCCCCACAGCCCCCCTCCCCATCCTCCGCCCCCGGTCTGCCGCTCGGGCCGGGGTGCGGGGGGTGGCGGGGGGCGGCGGGCGGAGCGCGGCTCGCCGGGGACACCTAGTGGCAGCGTCACCGCAGGGTCCCCGCCTCGTGTGTCCCCCCCCCCGACCCCAAGCACGAACCACCCACCCACCCCCCATAGCCCCATAGCCCCGGCCCCATGGAGGGGTTGGTGGTGGGAAGGTGGTGGTGGTGGTGGCGGGTGTTAAGCTGTCCCCTCTGTCCCCCAGATCGCAGCCAGCTCCCCCCTCCCCTGTCCCCACCCCGCTTGCAGCCCCGATGCCAGGGTGATGGGTGGGTGCTCCCATCTGGGCTGTGGGAGCTCTGGTGGTGCCAAGGGCACGATGGGCACCCAGGGGTGTGAGTGTGTGTGTGTCCCCCTTCCCCAGCTCGGGGTTAACCCCCCGCACCCTTTTCTTTGCAGAGAGCTCAAGTGCAACAGCAGGAGCAGCAGCAAAGCCGAGGGTGAGTCCCAATCCCATGACATCCCCCGGACACCCCCAGCCTTGCCCCATGGGGGGACAGGCCAGCCCAGACCCCCCCCACAGGCACCAGCCACCCTGCTTCCCCATGGAGATGGCACTGCAGGGGTGGTCCTGCCATGGGGCGGGCATCCAGCCCCCCATAAGCAAGGGAGGGAGCTGGACCCCGTTTCCCCCCCACTGTAGTGGGCATTGGTGAGGTTGGGCGTGGTGGGCACAGGCTCCCATGGTGCCAACTGGGGATGGAGCAGGGATGAGCCGGGTGGGGGGGATGGAGCAGGCACTGCTGACTGCTTTCAGCCAGTGATGCCATCAGATCCTCATTGTCCCCCTCTGTGCCCCACGCAGGTCCCGGTGTCACCTTCCCTGACCCCCATGTCAGCAACTGCTCGGCCAAGCGGCACGCGGGGGAGGAGGAGGTCAGGATGCGCGTGAAGCCCCCGGGCCCAGTGGTAACGACCAGCGTTGTGCGCGGCTCACCCGACTACGTCCGAGAGCCCAAGTTCTACCCAGCGGGACACCCGGCACAACGTCCCCCGGCCTGCCCGGCGGAAAAGGCCTTATCCTGCAGCGTGCTGAGCTTCCCTGAGGGCTCGTGCCCCGCGCTCGGCCGGGAGCACCAGGCAGGCTCGCTGCTGCACGGCGACCCGGCCGACCGGTGTCAGAGCGTTCACGGGGGCACCAAGGCGGCCGAGGACTTGTTGGGCTGTGCCGGTGAGCCCCGGATCCTGGGGGGTAGCGCAGAAGAAGCAGCCGCCCACGATCGGGCGCCAAAAACCTTCCCCAACGCGACGCTGGCCTCGGGCCGCTGTAACGTCGACAGCATCCTCGCCTTGCTGCGGAGCAAGTGCGGCAACGGGCACATCAACCTCCATCCCGTGGTGCAGCTCATCGACATCATGAAGGATCTCAACCGCCTCTCCGAGGACCTCAAGAGCAGCGGGGTGCACCTGGACTGCGGCAGCCTCCGCGGCAGTGGCAGTGGTGGCGGTGGCCACGAGGACAGCCGCCTCCTGCCCGCCGACCGCGACCTCCAGTACAGCTTCTTCTCCTCACCCTCCTTGGCCAACAGCATCCGCAGCCCTGAGGAACGAGGGGTGCTCTGCAAAACCGAGCCGCCGCGGCATCCCCGGCCCCCAGCCCATGATGGAGAAGCTGACGGTGGTGGGGGGAGCACCCCACAGCCCCCCGGTCACAGCGGGGGTGTGGGGGGGGCCTCCAAAGCGTCGGCGGAGGAAGCCGGTTGCTCCCAGCCTGACGCCGGTGATTACTCGGACCTGGCCGAGGCGGACATCCTGAACGAACTGGCTTCCCTGGCTTGCCCAGGGACGCAGCTGCTGGAGTCACAAGCGATGGAGCCACAGCCCCAGTTGCTGCCAGCCCAAGAGTTGGACTCCCAGTCCCGGCTGTTGGATTCCCAGTCCCTGGAGTCACAACCCCAGCTGCTCGATTCGCAGAGCCTGGAGCCATTACCGGAGTCACTGGAACTTCAAAACCTGGAGCCGTTGGGGTTGCAGTCGCTGGAGCCGCTCTCCGAGTCACTGGAGCTGCAGTCGCTGGAGCCTTTGTCCGAGTCGCTGGAGCTGCAGTCGCTGGAGCCCCTGGCGGAGCCCCTGGGGCTGCAGACGCTGGAGCCGCTGCCGGGGACCCTGGAGCCGGCGCTGCTGGATGCACGAGCCCCGCTGCTGCCCACCGAGCCCTCGCTGCTGGAGCCGCAGCCGCTGGGACCCGTGTCGGAGCTGCTGGAGGGGCAACCGGGTGCTGGGGACCCACTGCGACCCCATGGGCTGCAGCAACGTCTAGGGGGGTGTCCCCTGAGCAGCGTGGTGAAGCGGGGTCCGTGCGGTGGCCGGGGGGCCGGGCGGTGCGGCGAGGACCACCGCAAGTACGCCCTGCGCCGGACAGACAAGCCAAAGATGCTGTGCCGCCGGAGGAGGGCAGGGCGAGGGCGCCGGGTGGATGTCACCCCCGAGAGCCGTGTCTTGTCCCCCCTCGCCCTGCCCGCTGAGGTGCCCCCTGGGCCCGAGGAGCCCAGCACCCCGCTGCTGCCACCCCCACCACCACCCCCTGCCACCCTGGACCCCGATGAGATGCCCAAGACCCCTGTGACAGGGAAAAAGATGAAGTGCCGGGGGGTGAGGAAGATGGTGGTGAAGATGGCCAAGATCCCTGTGTCCCTGGGGAGGAGGAACAAGACCACCTACAAGGTGTCATCGCTCAGCAGCAACCTGAACCTGGAAGGCAAGGAGCTGGCGGCCAGCAGCTCCATGGAGCCCACGCCGCTGCTCAAGATGAAGAACAACGGGCGGAATGTGGTGGTGGTCTTCCCCCCTGGTGAGATGCCCATCATTCTGAAGCGTAAGAGGGGACGGCCACCCAAGAACTTGCTGCTGGGCCAAACCAAGCCCAAGGAACCTGCCCCGGAGGTGAAGAAGAGGAGGAGGAGGAAGCAGAAGCTGGCCTCACCCCAGCCCTCCTACATCGCCGATACCAACGACAGTAAGGCTGACTACTCGGACGTGCTGGCCAAGTTGGCCTTTCTCAACCGACAGAGCCAGTGCTCAGGGCGCTGCTCACCGCCCCGCTGCTGGACCCCCAGTGAGCCCGAGTCCATCCACCAAGCCCCCGACACCCAGAGCATCTCCCATTTCTTGCACCGCGTCCAAGGCTTCCGCCGGCGCGGCGGCAAAGCGGGGGGCTTCGGCGGGCGCGGGGGTGGTCACGCCGCCCGTGCTGCCCGTTGTTCCTTCAGCGATTTCTTCGAGGGCATCGGGAAGAAGAAGAAAGCGCCCACCGCCCTCCACGCCGACGCCGTGCACCCGCGCAAGCGAGGCCGGCCAGAGCCCGACCCCATCGGCAAACCCAAGAGGAAACGACGGGCCCGCAAGAACGGGGCCCTCTTCCCCGAGCCCAACCCTGGGCAGAGCTTCGGCGATGGCCCCACTGAGTGGGCTGGGGGGGAGAAGGGCAGCCCCTGGGCCCCCCACCATGGTCACCCGAGCAGCCAGGCCGGCCGCAATGGTGGCTACCAAGGGGCTGAGGCGAGGCCGTTCCACGCTGCCGGGTTGGAGTCAGGCTCCTCCGGCCGGGCTGGCTTCTACGCCGGGAGCACAGCGTCCTCGCAGACGGAGACCGGCCCCGAGCGGCACAGCCTCTTCACTGGCTACTTCCGCTCCTTGCTGGACTCGGACGACTCCTCCGACCTCCTGGACTTTGCCCTCTCAGCCTCCCGCTCCGAGTCCCGCAAGTCAGCGGCCGCCTACACGGCCCCACCGGCCACACTACCGGGCCAGCGAGGCCTGGCCACCTACCCAGCCCGGGGTGGCAAGGTGGCGGCGGCAACCCCTGGCGCTGAGGCCGCCTTCCATGCAGCGATGCAGGGCCGGCCTGCCTTCCCGCCCGGCCGTGCCACCACCGCCGGCTACACCCAAGGGTCCTCAGAGTGCCGGGGTGCCGAAGCCTTCCCCAAGCTGGCCCCGCCATCGGCCGTCTCCCGGTCACCCACGGCTCACCCGGCAGCCAGCGGCACTCCCGGCTACTCCCCGTACGGCAGCTACGGCGCCGGGCAGAGCGTGGCACCTGCCAGCGTCTTCCCGCCAGGGAAGCAGTACCCATCGGCGCAGGATTGTCCCAACAGCAAGGACTGCAGCTTCGCCTACGGCAGCGGCAGCAGCCTCCCGTCCTCCCCCAGCAGCGCCCACAGCGCCGGCTACGCGCCGCCGCCGGCCGGTCCCAGCCTGCCGCTGGGCAAAGCCGCCTTCTTCAACAGCGCCGAGCAAGGGGGACAGTTCTCCAGCGCCGCGCACACCCCGCTGCGTTGTGACAGCCGGGCCAGCACCGTCTCACCCGGTGGCTACATGGTGCCCAAGGGTTCAACCTCCTTCCAACCCTCACCTGAGAATTGCCGGCAGTTCCCCAGCGCCGCGCCATGGGCTTTCCGGCAAGGCTATGGTGGGCTGGACTGGAGCTCAGAAGCCTTCAGCCAGCTCTACAACCCGGGCTTCGAGTGCCACCTCAACGAGCCCAACGTCATCCTGGACATCTCCAACTACACCCCGCAGAAAGCCAAGCAGCAGACGGTCTCGGAGACCTTCTCCGAATCCTCCTCTGACAGCACCCAGTTCAACCAGCCGGCCGGCTACCGGCGTGCCAACAGCGAGGCCTCCTCCAGCGAGGGCCAGTCCAGCCTCTCCAGCCTGGAGAAGCTGATGATGGACTGGAATGAGGCGTCCTCCGCCCCGGGCTACAACTGGAACCAGAGTGTCCTCTTCCAGAGCAACTCCAAGCCTGGTCGAGGTCGACGGAAGAAGGTGGACATGTTCGACACCTCCCACCTGAACTTCTCCTCCTCTTCCTCCTCTTCCTCTGTGTATCCCTCCAAGAGGAGCACAGGACCCCGGCAGCCCCGGGGTTCCCGGGGGGCTTGTGCCTCCAAGAAGGAGAGGGGGACGGGCAAGGCCAAGTTCCCCACCAAGTCACAGGCAGTGAACCCCCTCTTCCAAGAGAGCACGGACCTGGGCTTGGACTACTACAGCGGGGACAGCAGCATGTCCCCCCTGCCCTCCCAGTCCCGGGGCTTCGGGGTGGGCGAGCGGGACCCCTGTGACTACGCTGGCCCCTACTCCATGAACCCTTCCACCCCCTCGGATGGGACCTTTGTCCAGGGGTTTCAGAGTGACTCCCCCGGTTTGGGGCAGCCAGATTTGGAGAGCAAGCACTTCCCTGCCCTCCCACACCAGCTGGCAGCCCCTGGCCAGCAGACTGTCTTCGAGGCCGGCTTGCAGAAAGCCTTCTCACCCAACTGCTCCCCAACCTTGGCCTTCAAGGAGGACCTACGGGCGGGTGACATCCGTAAGCTGCCCACCTGCGACTCGCTCAAACACAGCATGCAGGGGGGGACCCTGCCGCACGCCCCCCACCTACCTTGCCGCGATCTCCCCATGCCTCAACCTCACTACGACTCCCCCAGTTGCAAAAACCCCCCATACTGGTATTCCCCCAACGCCAGCACCCGTAGCCCCTCGTACGATGGTAAAGCAGGGGCTGGTATGCTGGTAGACTTCATGGGCAGGACGGACCCCTCGTGTCTCAACCCCCACTTGAGCAGCCCAAGCGGCACCCACCCCTCCAAGGGTGAGAAGGAACCCTTGGAGATGTCCCGGGTTCATCACCGAGGACCCTACGCTTGTCCCTTGATCAATGACTTGAACATCTCCCCCGTACCGAGAGACTCAATGCTGCAGCTGCAGGACAACTACAGGTACCCCAGTTTTGCACCCCAAGGTCACCCCGTCATGGCCCCCACCCAGAAGAGTGGGTTTTTGGGACCCATGGTAGAGCAACCACACCCCGAGGACACTTTTACGGTCACTTCATTGTAGTGTCTGCTGACGTGCCAACCGGACAACGAGGTTTTGTTACAGGGTAGGTGGGGGAGCCCCTCGGGGTGAGAATGGGGGGGTGATTGGGGGTGTGGGGGGACGGGGAAGGGGCACCCCAGGGCTCTTCTCATGGTGTCCCCTCCTTTCCATGTTGTGTTTCTCTTGCAGAGGTAATTTAGCCAGCACTTTTTTTCTGGAACACTTTTCTCAAGTTCTGTATTTAACTGGGATTGGAACCGTTTGTTTGTTTTCTAAAAAAAAAAAAAAAAAAGGAAAAAAAAAAAGAAAAAAAAGGAACAAAAGGAAAAAAAAGGAAAAAAGTTTAAAAATAAGCGAAACGAAAGGAAAAAAAATAATAATCACGGATGAAGAGAGAAAAGCTCCGGTTTTTTTTTCCCCTCTCCGCACTCAAACCCACTCCACCTGCCTGGCTCTGCTTTCCGGACTGCCCACCCCTCCCACCCTGCAGCAGGACAATCGGACAGACAGACGGACGGACGGACGGACGGACCAGCCCCCACCGAGCCCAGGACAGGGGTGCAGGCAGGGAGGGCAGGCGGCAGCTGTGGGGGCTGGGGGTCAGCAGCTGGGTGCCCCCTTGTCCGCAGCCCAGCCGGGGGTCAGGGCAGCCCCCCCTTGGCTGCCCAGGGAGGGCGGGGCTGCTTGGGGATCATTTGTTTTCTCTTCCCTCCCGTCCGCTCGCTCCCGGGGGTGTTTTCCGGCCGGATGGATGCCGATGGGGGGCTGGGAGAGCTGACCCCCACCAGGCTTGGGCAGCTTCGGCAGCGGGGCTCGGAGATGCCACCGTCACCCGGTAAGTGCCACCCGAGTCCTCACTGCCCCGTACCTGTCCCATGGGAGGGAGGTGTGGGGCTGGGGGATGGAGCCCCCAGCACTGGGTGCCCCCCCATCCCTCCCATGCTTTCTACGGGGGGGTTTCTAACCCAAGTGCACCCAGTGAGGTCCACCCAGTGGGTGCCCCCAGACCCTTTTGGGGTGCAGACACTCGCCCCGTGTTGCCCCAAGGCCAAGCATCAAACTGGGGACCCCACCTGCCCCCCCCAGCGTCAGTGGGTGGCTGGACCCCAGGGTGGGGGGTGCTGGACCCCAGGGTGGGGGATGCTAGGTGCTGGGTGGGGGGTGCTGGACCCCAGGGTGGGGGTTGCTGGGTGCTGGGTGCTGAACCCTGGCTGTGTCAGAGCTGGGGGAGTGTATGGGTGCCCCAGACCCCTGGGTGTGTGGGTGCTGGATGGGGGGTGGGCAGGACCCCAGACCCCTGGGTATGTGGGTGCCAGACCCTTGGGTGTATGGGTGCTAAATGGGGAGTGGGCAGGATCCCACACCCCCAGGCCCATGGGTGCTGGATGGGGGGATGAGCGGGACCCCAAACCCCTGGGTGTCACATGGGTGGTGGGCAGGACCCCAGACCCCTGGGTATGTGGGTGCCAGATGGGGGGTGGGCAGGACCCCAGACCCCTGGGTATGTGGGTGCCAGATGGGGGGTGGGCAGCACCACGGGATGCACAACTGGGTGACCCAAAGCGGTGCCGAACCCCACCCTCACACCCAGCACCCCCAAACTGGGACGAGGTGGGTGCCCCCATGGTGGGACACTCACCCCTCCCTCCCCTCTCCCCCCAGCCTGCCCGCCAGCCGCAGCACCCTCAGCCCCGTGCCCCCCACCCATCCCAACCACCGGAGCAGAGAGAGGAGAGGAGGGGGCTGCTGCCAAGTGGGGTACCCCAGCCCCATCACCCCCCAGCTTCGCCCGCCGGCACCCACCTTGGCCGTGGCGCCGGCGCCGCGTTCTCTTTCCTCCCCCGACCAGAAGCAGAGGAAGAACTCTTTCAAAAAAAAAAATTTTAATTTTTCTTTTTTTTTAAAATTTTAATTTTATTTTATGAATTTTCATTTTCTGCACAAAACCAGCAATTGTAAATACTTTTGAAGAAAAGGAGTTAAAAAAAAATTTTAAAAAATAATAAAAAAAAAGTTTAAGGCAAAAAAAAAATTTTAAAAGAGATGAAAATTCACACACACACAAAAAAATAATAATAATAAAAGAAGAACACCGGAGGGAGAATCAAAAACTGATGGAAAACAGAGACCTAAAGCGACTGAGAGGTGAATATTCAGGAGAGAAGAGCAAAAACCCACCAGGATGCACTGAGAAAAAATTATTTCCAGCTCCAGCGACACAAAAAAACCCCAAAAAACCCACAAAAAAAAAGAAAAGGAAAAAAAAAAGAAAAAAAGTCCCAATAACCTATTTATTGTATATAATGTTTTATTATAAATCGTGTCTTGTATATTGCATTCTGTACATCTGCTGTGGTTTTGTGGTGTGCAACTTCCGCATGGGTTCCTTGGGGTTTCCGTTGCCTTTTTTAATGACAATGACGCTGATTTTGAGTTTTATTTTTCTGATGATGATGATGATGATGATGAAGAATGAGGCGGGTTTTGGGGGGGGGGGTTTTGTTTGTTTTTCTCGTTTTTTGGGGGTTTTTTGTTTGGGGTTTTTTTTTTTTGGCAGTACACACCCAAAGATCCAAATTTGTATGAAAAAGGAAAAAAAAAAAGGAGTTTAAAAAAAAAAAAGAAATTAAAAAAAAGATAAAACAATCACAGACCCTCTTGGTGGGGAGGGGGAGTTGGGGGGTGGGGGGGGACAGGGGGGTGGGCTGGGAGAAAGTGGGGGTCACTGGTTTTCACTGGGGTGGGTGTGGGGGTGCTGGGGGCAGGGGGGGGCTTTGGGCTTCTCTTCTCCCCCCTCAGCCCATGTCCCTCCTCCACCATGTCCCCTGTGTGTGTGTGTCCCCCTCCCCCAGGGTTTGTTGATTTCTGTGCAGCTTTGGGGATTGTGGGGGAAAAAAAAAAAAGGAAAAAAGAGAAAAAAGAAAAAGAGGAAAAAGGGGAAAAATTAAAAATATGGAAAAAGAGAAAAAAAGGAGAAAAAAGAGGAAAAAAGAAAAAATTAGGAAAAAAGAAAAAAGATAAAAAAGAGGAAAAATTAAAAATAAGGAAAAAGAGAAAAAAGAAAAAAGGAAAAAAAGAGGGAAAAAAGAAAAAATAAGGAAAAAGGAAAAAAGAAAAAGGATAAAAGAGGGGAAAAAAATAAGGGAAAAAGGAAAAAGATGAAAAAGATAAAAAAAGATGTGGGAAAATAAAAAGGGAAAAGGAAAAATAAAAAGGGGGAAAAGAGAAAAAAGAGGGAAAAAAATAAGGAAAGAAGGAAAAAAGGAAAAATAAAAGTTAAGGAAAAAGGGAAAAAAAGGAGAAAAAAAATACTTTGAATTTTTTTTTTTAAAAGGGAAAAATGCAGGAAAAAGAAGGGAAAAACCCCAACCTGGTCAAAATAGCCCCCCCGTGCTGCCCCTCCCCAGCTTGTGCTGCCCTGGCCGGAGCAGCCCCCCACCCTGGTGAGGAACCCCCCACCCCGCCCCCCCTTTTCCCCTCCACTGGTCTTTGTGTTATTTAGGAAGGAATTTTTAATAGGAACTTTTTTAATATTAACCCCCCCCCCCCAAGCTCCTCAATTCCCGGCGGTGCCCGGCCCGGCTCTGCCCCCCCGGATTTGGGGGGGGGGCGGATACCAGGATCCGGCCAAAAATGGGAATTGCAGCCAGAAAATGGAATTTTGGTGCAAATTGGGGTGGGTTGGACCCTCTGCCCCCCAAAGTCACTTGGTTCTTGGGGTGTGGGGGGGACCAGTTATTGCTGGGGGGGGGGTTGTTGGGTGCCCACCCCTCCCTGGTTGAGCTCGGGGTAGGGGTCAGAGGGTTGCAGGCAGGTTGATGGGGGCTGGATGGGGAAAAGGGCAATGCCATGAGAAAGTAAAAAAGGAGGGGGGGGGGAATAAATTATAATCAATTTTAAAAATAAAGAAAAAAAAATTAAAAATGAAATTAAAAAAATTAAATAAAGAAAAATTAAGAATAAAATTTAAAAGGAAATAAAAAGTAAAAATTAACATTAATAAAAATAAAGAAGAATTAAAATTTAAAAAAAATAAAAATTGAAAAAGAAATAAAAAATAAAATTAAAAAATAAAATTTTAAAGAATTAAATAAATAAAATAAAAAATGAAAATAAAAATTTAAAAATAATTAAAAATTAAAAATTAAAAATTAAAAATTAAAAACTAAAACTAAGACATTTTTAAAAATAAAGAAAAAAATAAAATAAAAAATAGGGAAATAAAAATTAGAAATAATTTTTTTAAAATAACAACAAAAATTCAAAAATAATATTAATAATTATTATTTTTTTAATAATAAAAGAAATAAAAATGCACCAACTTCCAGGGCTGGGCAGATGAAGGCTGCAGCATCCTCCAGGGGAGGAAAAGGGGAGGGGGGGGGGTCGGTGTGGGTGGGGCCCAGGTACCTGCGGGTGGGAGAGGTGAGCGATCCCGGCAGGGTCAGGGCTGCTGCAGCCAAGGGCTCGTGCAGCGCTGGGGGGGCCGGGGGGGGGGGTGCAGGGGGTTGCTATGGAGAAGGACACGCGGTGCATACTGATGGGGGGGGGGGGAAATGGGGGGGCAGAGGGGCTGCCGGCGGTGTCGGAAGATGCCGGTGCTGGGTTGTGGGGGGGGACAATGGGGGACCCCTTCCTTGCTGGGTTGGGGGATCAGCAAAGCCCCCCCCCCCCCAAACCCCTCCATGACCCCCCTAGGTGGGCTCATGGGACCTCCCCCTGTAACCCCAGAGAGGGAGAAGGGGCTGTTGCCCATCGCTGCACCCCCGGGGAAGGGGGTTCGGTGTTTGGGGGGTGTATTTCTCCCCCCCCCCAGCCCCCACACCCCAGGGCTCTGCAGGTGCCCCCGAGCGCTGCAGGGGGGGGTTCAGGGGCGGGGCTGTGGGTGCCGGTGGGTCACGGACCCTCCCCAGTCTTTGGGGGTGTTTGGCAGCATGGCCATGGGGTGTCAGGGGTTAAACTGCAGGGGGGGGGGACACGACACATTGCACCCCCCCAGGTGCTCCCCACATCAGGCCGGGCTGTGGGGTGAACTGGAGGGGATGGTCAGGGCTGGGGGGGGGGACTCTGCCAGCGCCAGGGACCCCTCCCCACCCTGGGGTCCCATGGGTGCCACGCTTGCTGTGTGCTGGGTGGTTGGGGGGGGGGGTCATTGCACCCCAAATACCCCCCACGCGAGACCCCTCTGCTCCCCGTGGGCTGGTCCCTGCTGGGCACCCACTGGCCCCATCCAGGGTGGGTCATCACAGAACCCCCCCACACACGCTGGGGACAGCTGGTGGGTGCCCCCCACCCTGGCACCCACAGCACGGGGAGGGGGGGGGGGCTGCTAGTGGGGAAGGGCTGGAGGTTGGAGGGAGCCCCCCTGCCCACAGGGTGGGGAGAAAAGGGATCCCTCGGGGTGTGTGTGGGGGAGGGAACACCCCTATGCTGTGCTGTCACCAGACACCCCCAACAGTGACATTGCTCCATGGGGAAACTGAGGCACGGGGTGGCAGAGGGGAGAACATCCTCTCTTTTTAGGGGTCTATGGACTTTTGAGGGGTCCATGACCTCAGCTCCAACGTGATGCTTCCAGCAAGCATCAAATTTGCTTTTTTTCCCCCCAATTTTCCTCTCTTTCATTTCAGGTGGCAAAAAGCAGCGGAGAAGGAGAATTAAATCCATGGTGGTTTGATGAGCGCCCAGGTACAACGGGCACAAACCAACATGAGACCAACGATGGCACCAGGGGGTGAGATAGGAAATAAATCCCCCCCTCCCAGGAGATAAATCCCACAGGGAATCATCACCTGGCACAGCCACCACCTCACCGGGCACGGCTGGCTGCTTGGAGCACAGCTTGGGTTTATTTCTTTGATTTTCTTTCTTTCTTTATTAATTATTATTTTTTTAAGCCTCAATTAAATCTCTCAAGCAGTGTGTGCCCGTTTGGGAGGTTGGAAAGCCTGGTGATTGGGTGGATTGCTGGGGAGGGGGAGTTATCAACGTGGCACAGTCACTGTCACCACATCTCACCGGGGATTTACCACCAGAGTTTGGTCGTGGAGGTGGAGAAAGAAGAGAAAAAAATGTATATTTTTATTTATATATATATATACACACAAAATTTGGTGGGGAAATGGTTGTTTGGTGTTTTCTTTAGTTGTGTGGCAGAGGGTTTATTGAAGGTCTCTGGGAATTGCCTGTGGGGTTGTCGGGAGTGAGTCTGGCATGGCCGTGGTGCCCCGTGGTGCCCGGGGGATGTGGGATGAGGTGGGGAAGGAAGGAGTGCCCGGTCCCTGGGCACACTCAGCTGGACCTGCTCAGCCTCCCCGGGCTGGAAATGAGGATTTTAATTAAGCAGCTTTGCTAAGAGGAGGTTTCATGGCCTCTCACGGTGCAGGTGATGGTGGTTGGATCCTGGAGATGCCATAGGACAGTGGGACAAGGGACAACGCCACATCCCGGGCACGGGCAGTGGGTGACCCTGGAGCTGCCGTGCCGCGGTGAGCCCGAGCTTTGCCCACGTGTGCCAAGGAAAAGGGGTTTTGCCACCATTTCCCATTTTTCCATCCCCTTGGAAACAAGGCAGGAATTTGGCCCATGCCCCAGCCCCTGTCCATGGCGTGGGGATGGATTTGGGGGTCCAGGCTGGGAGATGCCCCGTTCCTGGGGTGGCACAGGGTGACGTGCCAGGGCAGGGGATGGTGTGTGGATGGATGCACACGTGTTGCACACCCAGTCCTGGCTGCACCGGGAAGCACACGGGACGCCCGTGCCTGTGCCAAGCTCACCTTGGTCCTGGCACCCAGAGTGAGGCGAGGGTCATGTCACCCACCCCAGCCCTGGGCACAGCAGTGGGACCCTCCCTTGGCCCCACAGCGCTGGGGCCAGCAGAGCCGCCTGGAGCTGCCCGGGGGGGTTGGACACCCCCTTTCTCCTTCAAATTAATGGCTGTGCCGTGGAGAAAATTGAAGCCATTATTCTTCACTCGCATCCTTTCTACCCACCAACTTCAAGCACTTGACATGCTAATCACACGCTAACGAGGGAGGGAGGCCATTTCCCACGGCAGACCTGCGGTCCCCTGCATCTGGCAGCCGGGGTGGGGACAGCTACTGGCACCCTTGACCCAGTACTGGTACCCCTATCCAATGCCAGCACCCCTACCCCAGCATTGACACCCCTAAACTAACACTGGCACCCCTACCCAATGCTGGCACCCCTGACCCAGTGCTGGCACCCCTACCCAATGCCACTACTCAATGCCAGCACCCCTACCCCAGTGCTGGCACCCCTACCCAATGCCAGCACCCCTACCCCAATGCCAGCACCCCTACCCCAACACTGACACCCATGCCTCAATGCCAGCACCCCTATTCTAAAACTGGCACCCCAACACCATCACCCTTCCTGCCACACCAACCCTTCACACCAGGAGCACCCCAACAAACAGCCCCTTTAGTCCTGTTGAAGCCCTCCCATAGCTGGTGTCACCTCAGGGTGTCCTTGTCCCCCACTCCAGGACTGCTGGGGAGGGGTCGCAGGGTGATGGCAATGGTGATGTGATGGTGATGGTGATGGTGATGTGATGGTGATGTGATGGTGATGTGATGGTGATGTGATGGCGATGGTGATGGTGATGGTGATGGTGATGTGATGGTGATGTGATTGCAATGGAGAAGTGGTGGTGATGGTGATGGTGATGCTCCCCAGGGCCATCCCACCCCAGGCAGCCCATGCCGTGCCACGTCCCCGCCGCAGGAATGGCCTCAGCGCCGGCAGCGGGGGCGACACAGAGCCCAGCTGGAGAACCAGACCACCCCTGCTTTTCCCAGAGGAAGGGCCAGGCCCTTGGAAGATATTTCCACCCCCCCGTGTGTGTGTCCCCCCCCTCCATCCTCCTTCCGCTCCACAGCTCAGGCTCCCCCTGCGCTCCGGGGTCCAGCTGAGCCCTGGCGCACTCATTGCACCCGCCACCACCCTGGGGCTGGACTCAGCCCAGCTGCTGGCCGGGCAGAAAGCTCTGGAGTCCATTAACATTCCCCTGAGCGATTGCATCCCCCTCTTTGCCCTGGCTCTGGCTTTTACTGGGTTTAATCAAGCCCAGCCTGGCGCCTTTTAAATAAGCGGGGCGGATGGCACCCTGCTCCCGGCACATGGGTGCTGGCGGCCCCGGCGTGGGTGCTGGCGTGGAGGGGGGAGGCAGGGGCAGCCGAGGGCAGGGTGTTTGCAGAGGTCTCCACTCTGTGGTAATTTTAAAAAGGCGTTTTTGGAGCTGGAGGAGCTGAGATCAGCAGAGCGGGGGCCAGGAAAGCCAGGGGAATAAAAGCGAAGGCTGTTGCAGGGGTTGTTATTAATGTTTGTTGGCTGATGATGGTGGGAGGGAGGGGAGTTGGCATTGGGGGGGCGCTGAGTGCTGGGTCTGTGTGCGAAGGGCAGGCTGGGGTCCCTCTGAAGGGTGGGGGGTCACCTGGGTTCCTGCCTGGCACCCAGAGATGGGTTGAGGGGTGCAGGATCCATGCCAGCACACCTGGTTTGGGTGGGGGTCTGGAGATGATGCCACATTGATGCTCCTAAATCAAAGTGCTGGGGTGAGTCGAGGGGGCCCCAGACCCTCTCTGGGGTGGGGACACCCAAGGGATCCCCCCCAGTCTCCTGGGGACATGAAGGGAGCGAGGGGAGGGGACCCATGGGGTTCAGCATCCAGAGCTTGGCCACATCCCTGCTGCAAAGGAAGTGGGAGCCTGGGGGAGCACAGCACCCATAGGGGTCCTGGATGGGACCCCCCCCAATGAGGGGGCAGCTGGGCCCCCCTGCGTGGGGCTGGGGGCTCTGCGAGGTTGTGGTGCCCTATGAGAAGGAGCCAGGGGTGATGCCAGGGTCCCTCCAGTCTGGCAATGGGGCTGGGTGTGGGGGGTCTGGGAGTGCTGGGGGTGCAGAGGAGGGAGCCATAGGGCAGCACGTGGGGTTTTGGGGGGCAAAGCATGAGCTGAAGGGTTTGTTTGTGTGGGGGTCCCGGCGGTGTGAGTTATCAGCGGCGGCAGAAGCGCGGTGCCTCCCGGGCGGGTGTGGGCTGGCTCCTCGGGGAGGGATTAAGGGATTATTTTATTATTTGTTATCACTGAGGGGGGAGGAAAAAAAAATAGAGAAGGAGAAAAAAAAAAAAAAGAAGAAGAAACCTCCATTGCTGGGAACTCTGCCTAAGCAGAGCCGAGATTAACACCCTGCTCCGGGATCCCCTGGGCACTGGGCTGCCCCTGCCCGGGGTGAGGGTCCAGTGGGGTGGCACCAGGTCCCCAGGGAGCCACCTGCCCCGTGAGTCACACGTGGGACCACATTTTGGAGGTGATGGTTACTGCCTGGAGCGGCTGGCAGAGGAAATGGTGGTCGGGGACTTGTCAGGGTGAGGTTAATGATTGGACTTGATGAGCTTAAAGGTCTTTTCCAGTCCAAGTAATTCTGGGATTCTCTGCTCCTCAGGTCCATGGGGACTGTCACCCACATCCGGGCAGGGTGGCACCCCAGTCCTGACAGAACCAGCCCCGTGGTTTGGCACAGGGATGCTGGGTGTGACGCTCTGCCCTGGGGATGGCCAGAGCCACCTCGATGTTTGCCAGCGAGGTTTGCCCCATGGTTTTCCATCTCCCCCAGCCATGGCAAGGGGATCTTGGCAGATTTGGGGGAGCAGGAGCTCAGTGTGGCAGCACAGGTGGGGTGTTTGTGCTCCCCTGGCACCAGGCTGGCATCAGGATGAGGACAAGTGTCCCCACTGACACCCCAGCATCCCCAGAGGATGGAGCAAACTTGGCTGTGGTCCCCACATCTTCTGCCCCCCAAGTAACCAGCTCCCAGCCCTGAGCTGCAGGGTGGGAAATGGAGCCCCGAAGGGGAGCCAAGACTGGTGCCCAGGCAGCCCCGGGGCTCTCGCTGGGAAAATCTCTCCCCACTGTGGTGCTGGGACATGTCAGCCACCCTGTGCCCCCCTCATCTGCCACCTTCACCTTCCTCCTGCAGCTGGAGCAGGTGGGCAGCGAGTGATGCTCAGCCAGCCCAGCCCTGCCTGGCTCTGACTTGGGGGGCCACCCCAGTTGGGGCTACTGGGGAAGATGGGTGGCTCGGTGGGGTGAATGTGTCATGGGGTGATATGCTGTGGGGTGACATGCTGTGGGGTAACATGCCATGGGGTGATGTGCCATGGGACATTCCAGGGGGTGCAGGGGATGGAAGCTGGGGTGCTTTGGGGTGTGTTGGCATGTGAGGATGCAGGGGAGACTCTGCAATCCAACATGGGCTCTGCCAGCCCCACGCTACCCCCAGTACAGGCTGGCAGGGGAGCAGGAGGATGAGGAGGGTCTGACTGAGCCAGGTACCCACGAACAGCAAAGTTTTGGGGTTCTCCTCTTGCAGCAGGGTTGTGTACCCCATCCTATGCCCTTGTGTGCCCATCAGGGCTGCACTGCACGGGGCAGCCAGCTGGTACCCACGGGCATCGCTGCATCACAGACTGTGAGCATCCCTGGTGTCTGGGGACAGAGATGTCCTGTGTCACCCAGCATGGACAGTGACAGGGCAGGGCAGAGATGTGGGACCACAGCACTGGGAGCTGGTGCAGCCAGCTCAGGTAATATTTTTTTTCCCCTTCTTTAACCCCCCAGTTCTGTCTGCAGGGCTGGGGGACCCCAAGACCATCCTCCCTCATTACCCTGCAGCTCCCAAGTGCACATCTGGGATTTTTCTTTCCAAACCCTCAGTTTTTTTAGCAAGCTGAAGCCAAGTTAGGTTCAGCCATGGGGTGTAGGCATGGGGCAACCCCTTTTCAACATTGCCTTGCCTGTAGGAAGGCTGAAGGCAGCACCACGGCCACAGAAAGCCCCGTCATTAGCGCCGCTCCCGCGCACCCTCTCCGCTGCCGGACCGCGCTATTTTCTTTAGGCTTTTATTTACACTTTATTGCTCTTGTTTTTGCACCGGCAAGCGCTGCTGGAGTGCACAGAAATCCTTCAGATCTCGGCTGGCAGCAGAGCTCTGCCTAATCATAGTCATTATCTGGAAGCAGGTAATGGGCATCTTTCCCATGTTAATTTGAAAACAGAATCGGGGAGAGCAGGACACCGGGGACGGAGCGTGATCCCGGCTGCTGTCACTGCTTGTGGATGGTTTTGGGGTGTCGGTGGGTGCTGGCCACTGGGGAAGGGTGGGTTTGGGATGGAAGCACACACAACCATGGGCACAATGATTTGTGCTGAGCCTCGTGGCTCGATAAATCAGGCAGGAAGGGGTTGCTGGCCGGCATCCCGCATGGCCAGAGCCCATCCTTGCTGCCGCAGCAATAAAATCCCCTGGCCTTGTTTTTTTGGCAGCGAGGAGGATGGTGGTTCTCCCTCCTCCCCTCATCGCCCGTCAGAACTTGCCCCCAGCTCAGCCCAGCGTGGCTGGGTCCTTCGTTAACAAGGACTCGTCCCTTTTATCCCCATCGGCGGGAGGGGACGGGGCTGGAGGTGAGAGGCGAGGATTTCTCCCGGGGCCGGGAGGGGAAGGCTGGGTGGCGTTGGAGTTTCGTTTGCTGAGATACCATTAACGAGTGAGCAAAGGTTGTGGAGTCTCCATGGAGACAAGACAGCAAGCGAGACGGAGCGGGTGTGCAGCTGAGGTTAGAGCTGATTAGTAAATGTCAGCGGCGCAGCAACTGCCCGCCGCCACGCTGGCTCGGGGACCCGGCGGGCAGCGGGTGTCCTGGGCACCCCACACACCCCATGGGCATGGTGCATCCCGGGCACCCTGTGCATCCTGATCATCCCATTGCATCCCAGGCACCCTGTGCATCCTGATCATCCCATTGCATCCCGGGTATCCTGGGCATCCCGGGCACCCTGTGCATCCTGATCATCCCATTGCATCCCGGGCATCCTGGGCATCCCAGGCACCCCATGGGCATTGTGCATCCTGGGCACCCTGTGCATTGCATCCATCCCATCCATCCCATTGCATCCCAGGTGTCCTGGGCATCCTGGGCATCCCACAAGCATTGTGCATCCCATCCATCCCATCCATCCCATTGCATCCCGGGCATCCTGGGCATCCCGGGCACCCCATGGGCATGGTGCATCCCGGGCACCCTGTGCATCCCATCCATCCCATTGCATCCCAGGCACCCTGTGCATCCTGATCATCCCATTGCATCCCAGGTATCCTGGTCACCCCATGGGCATTGTGCATCCTGGGCACCCTGCACATCCCATCCGTCCCATGTGTCCCATTGCGTTCCAAGTACCCCTTGTACCCCCTGCACCCTGGGTACCCCATGTGTCCTCTGCATCCTGGGTACCCTGTGCACCTCATCCATCCCACGTGTCCCACTGCATCCCAGGTGTCCTGTGCATCCCAGGTGTCCTGTGCATCCCAGGCACCCGGGGTATCCCACATGCCCCAGGTACCCCATATGCCCCCTGCACCCTGAGTACTGGCTGTATCCCATGCAACCTGGGCACCCCATGTGTCCTCTGCATCCCAGGCACCCTGTGCACCCTGAACATCCCACATGTCCCCCACAACCCACAGACCCCAGGCACCCCCTGTGTCCTCTGCATCCCGGGTATCCCATGCATCACCTGCACCCTGAGGTGCCCCACATGCCCTGGGCACTCCGTCTGTTCTCTGCACCCCGAGTACACTGTGCATCCCATGCACCCAAGCTTGATGGATGCCAGGGCACCATGGTCCATATGGGAATGAGGGATGTGGGAGAAGCCTGCAGCACACCCTTGGGTGCACATTTCTGGAGCACCCTCACAGCTCTGGTGCTGACAGTCCTGGCTCCTTTCCCACAGGGAGCAGGGATGCATCCTGAGCCACTCTGCCATCACGCTGGCCCTGGTGTCACCCTGCCATCACGCTGGCCCTGGTGTCACCCTGCCATCATGCTGGCCCTGGTGTCACCCTGCCACACGCTGCAGCAGCTCCTCAGCCATTTTGTGACACACCGCAGGAGCAGGATGGTGGGGCTGGGACAGGGGCACCCAGCCAAGGAAGAGGCACCCAAGGCTCCCTGGAGGAGGGTGGGTGACTCCAGAGAGATGCTTGGCTGCTGTCCCCAGGCAAGGACATGGCCATGGCCTTGTGCAAGGCTGGGGTGGCACACAGGCTGTGACAAACTGCCATCTCCTCCCTCTCATGGAGGATGTCCGCTCCTCCATCCCTGGGTCACGCAGAGGAAGCAGGAGGCTGGATTTGCTGGATCCCACCTCATATTTTCTTCTTTGGCAGAAGCAAAGCCCAGGCTGAGGGAAGCAGGGTTGGGATGAAGCCAGAGGGGACAGCAATTTGTAGCAGGGTCTGTCTGGAGTTATCAGGAGCTTGGACATGGCTGGACCTCAGGCAGGAGCAGCCCATTTGCCCTTCTTCATCCCTTGGCACATCATTTACCTCCAGCAAAACGCAGGGAGGTGCCTGGCAGGCGAGAGCATCCCTCTTGCAGAGATCCAAGTGTCAGGGGGTACCAGGGGGTGGGGGTTGGCTCCTGCAATTTAGCAGGTATTATTCAGCAGCTATAAACAGAGCCTCTCACACAGCCGGGGAGAGAGAAAGGTTGCAGTGCAGATACAGATTAGGTGGTTCCCTTGAGGCTGTGACACCTTGAGATAGAAGCAGATCTTCTTCAAGGGAAGGGCTTGCTGGCAGCCTGGAAAACCTGGAGATGAGCAGCCTCCAGCAGCACCTCAGCCCCTCGTTTTGCACCCACAATGGGGACAGGGGGGTGCTGGAGGCACTGGGAGGTGTTTGGGGCACTGGGAGGTGCTGAGCATCACCCCCAAGGTGGCTGTGCATGGCAGGGAGCGATGCAAAATGGGCAAGAAATGGTTGTTTGTAACACATGCAGGTGCCCATCTCACCCAGGAGCAGCAAAGAGGATGGTGGGGGTGGCAGAGAGACCCCAGGAGCGGGCACAGGCTGTGCCATGGGCAGGAACATCACACACTGGAGTGACCCCCCGGGATGCTCCAGCCCAGGGTCACCAGCTCTGCCCATGGCCAGGGTGCCCTCGGTCACGGCTCCTGGCAGTGCCAGCATGGATTTATTTGTTTCCCATCAGGAGTGCTGGTGATTTATTCCCTGTGGTTGGGTTTGAAGCACCAGAGGGAGAGAGAGAAATGGCTACACCCGGTGCCCTTCATCCTGCTCACACCCGCTCCCTCTTCCCCCTTCTGTGGGTACAAATGAACCCGGAGCTTAATGGTGATAATCAGGGATTAATATGAATATTAAGATTTAATATCCAGGTGCACAGGCAGAAATTCCAGGTGATGGTAGTTTTTGATCAAGTCTTTGCTCCCTCAGTTTCTGGGGGGGTCATTGGCATCACCCCAGCTCTGGGCTGAGCCACAAGGTGCTGCTGAGGTCACCTGAGCTCAAAGCTGAGCAAGGAGCAGGGATTTTCTGAGCTTGGCCGTGCTGCCCATCGTGGTGTGACCCCCCCTTGCCACAACCACAGCACGAGGTCCTGGTGGGTGATGTCCACTCAGTGGAACCCATCCCGGGTCCCCCCCAGACACGCGCTGCCAGCCCTGTTCGTTAAACCAGGCTCGTTTACTCTCTGACTCCACTCCCCACCGCGTCAGGCCCCGGGAAGGAATCCAGACAGGAGCCAAAATTGGTGTCACCCTGCGGCTTCCAGCATGGCCAGCGGGGAGGGTGGCTGGCTGTCCCCGTGCCCCCCAGCTCTGCATACCCCTGTGCTGGGGACCCCCACACTGGCTCAGGGACTGGTGGCAAATGGGGGGCTGAGGACCCCCATTCTGTTCAGAGATGGAGGCAGGTTGGGGGCTAGGGACCCCCTGCCCTCGTTTGGGGACTGGAGGCAGGTGGGGGGCTCAGGACTCCCACACTGGGGACCCCCTGCCCTGGTTTGGGGACTAGAGGTGGAGCTGGAGGAAGGGGGGCGGGGCTGAGGAGCCCCGCACTGGTTCAGTGATGGAGGCAGATGGGGAGCTAGGGACCCCCTGCCCTGATTTGGGGACTGGAGGAAGATGGGGGTTTGGGGACCCCCACACTGGTTCAGGGATGGAGGTGGACGGGGGTCAGGGGATCCCCTGCCCAGTTTGGGGGCTAGAGGCAGATGGGGGTCTGGGGATGCCCCCCAGCTGGGGGGCTGTGGGCAGATGGGGACCCTCTGGGTTGGCAGCAGGACAGGCAGCTGCCAGGCTCGGGTCCCACTCACCAGCCCAGCGCTGTCACTGTCCCTGTCCTTGTCACCTGCACCCGCCCCACGGCCACCCCCCTCCTCAAAGCCCCCCCCATCCCTCCACCCCTTCCTTCTCCTGCCCTGTCCCCTAAGCCCCACCCCACACTCCTGCCCCCCCGGACCTGCCCCACACCCTGCCCCACACCCTGCCCCACAGCCTTGTGTGTCCCCCCCCGGCCCCGCCCGGGAGTGACACCCCCTCTCCTCCAGGTGGAACTTTCCTGACACCCCCGCTCCCCCAGGTGGAACTTTCCTCGCAGGGCGTGAGACCATAGAGGAGAAAGGCGACACCAAAAAGGAGCTCTCCGGAGAGGGGGGGCCGGAAAAGACAGAGACCTCCTTTCTTCCAAAGCTACCTGGAAGAATATCGATCTATGGCCGTCACATACTCAGATTAATATATTTTAAATGTCATGACTCTGAATGGTGCCGCGGTTCTGTCCACTGCCGCGGCAATCTGTCCCAAAACTATCCAGCTTTTCCCCCCATCCAGCCCCTTTAATGGTACGTTCCTCCCTGTTTACTCTCTTTGCGCGGCCGGCTTGGGTGGGGCTCTTTTGCTGCTCCAGTTTGGTACGCAAGTGGCGTAAGGCGGCTTTGATAGACATCCAGGTGCAGCCAATAGCGTGGCAGTATTATTAAGGGAAGAGCCAATGGCCGGCGGGCCGGCGGCAGGCAGGAGGCGGGGCGAGGCTCAGTCAGGGCAGGGAGGGGGAGCTGTGGAATGGCGGACGGCCGGGCTGGCCCGCCCTGGTGGTAGCGAGCTGAGGGGCCCGGAGGGGACAGCCGCGGAGCGGGGTGAGTACGAGAGGGGCGAGCGGCGGCTCCTCGGGCCTCCCAGGCCGCCTCTTCCCGGGGGAGAGAGGCGGAGGCGCTGGTTTGGGCCGCTAGGCCCTTGCTAAATAGTGAGCTATAGGGCTGAGCCGGGCACTGTTTCCTGCCACATAGTGATCCCCCGTGTGTGGGGGCCCCGGGACCCCCGGGCTGGGGGGTTCGGGCCGGGCCGGGCCCCGGGCTCGGCACGGGGAGGAGGAAATGGCTTCATCCCTGGGCTGACACTTGCCCAGCCCCTCCCAGGGGCCATGGCTTAGTGCAGGGTGTGTGCCCTGAGGGGGGAGCCGGCCTGCCCGGGGGGGTTAGGGGGGCACAGCCCGTCGTGGGGTGAAGGAAACGCCGGTCTGCTGGGCTCTCCCGGGGCCTCGCCGGTGTCTGCTGTCCTGGGGCCGTTACACAGGTCTGGCTTAGCGGGGAATGGCTTGGGGGAGCTGGGGAGAAGTGGGGAGATGCTGCAGGGTCCCCTGTAAGGGAAGGGGGGGGTTTCTCCGTCCCTCTCCAGGCTGGTTGCAGCCTTTGCTGCCCGGGTTTGACATCCGTGCTTGTGCAAATGTGTGTGTGTGTGTACCACAGCTGGCTGCAAGCTGGCTGCCCTCGTTGGTGTAAGTTCTGGTGATTGCACTCACGCAGCGTTGCTGTGAAAGCGACTTCTCCCTCCTGGTTGTCTCCTGCCCCACGACTGGGTGCACCCTTCAGTATGTCTGGGTGTGTGTAAGCCCCTTGACTATTAACTATGGGCATACAAAATTGGGGTGAAGTTGTGTGGGTGCTTTAGCATGCTTTGGAAAATGTTTTTTTCCCCAATATTAAATCCCCAGATGCTCTCTGAAATGAAGCTTTGAAGGGTGTAATGGGATATAGTTTGGTAGTTTGGTCAAATGCACTGACCTGCTGATGACCTCAGACCATATTTCTTCCAGAGAAGAAGTAAGTTGTTAGGGAATGTCCTTGGGGTTGCACCTCACCAGCATTTAGGTTTGTGTTGGTGTTAATCCTTTGGGATACAAATAGTTTATGTCCTTTGGAGACAGGTAAGAGATTGCAGCTCCTCCCTGTAAACTATTATTTGACCTCAAGGACCTTTCTGTGGTAAGATTTAATTTTTCCTGCCAAAAGTTTCACATTTGGCATTGCTCTTTCACTTTTCACTAGCAGCAACAGCAGAACTGGGCACATCTACATAGATCAGACCGCTGGTGGGACAGCGTGATGTGTTAGTGCCAGGGGTGGGACTGGTCAATAAGACACGAGAAAACACTGAACATGGAGAATTTCAGCACTGCACATGTTGGTGGACATGAAATTATATTAATAATGGTTAAAAAATAAAGCTTTTATTAAATTCCCTGGCTGCAGACAGGGTCATGGTTGATGGAGGCCTCTGTAACCCTCACACTTCCCTGTTCTTCTCAAAGACTTGTGAGCTGGAAAAGTTGGAAGTAAAAGATAGGAGAAGCCAGTGGGGTGTGTGCTTGTGCTTCCCTGTGACAAAGCTGAGGAAAAATGTTACTTTATGGGGCAGTACTAAAGTCTGGATGCTTGGTCACATGAGGAAGGGGAATAGATCTGTTTCCCACCTTAAAATCTGCAGAATCAGTGGCTACCAAACGCTGCAGGAATTGAAAATGCTGCGCTGTGACGCTTTTCACTCTGATTTTCCCCTTATTGACCTTGAGTGAGTCTCTGTCCTGTAGAAACTGATACAGAGTTTAATCCAAAACTGAGTTAAAAACAAACCAAAGCTAACATTTCCCCACTCAAAACATGGCCAGCTTGTGCAGAGAGTGACTTTAAAAATCCACTTGCACTCAGAGCCAAGGACAAGTGGGGAGGAGCAGGCCAGGCCCCCCAGGTCTGTGCATTTGGGGTTGGTTTGGGGTTTTTTTTTGAAGGTTGTGCTTGAAAACATAAAGTTTGAGTGAGAGAACTTGACCTAAGCTTTAAAAACCTACCTAATGCTGATCTTTGGTCAAGCTCCAGTTGTCAGTGTTGTCCCTGGGTGGGTTGGTGATGGTGGGGATCAAACCCAAGACTTTTTACCTTCCAAAGCATTAATTTCTGCTTGGTTAAAAACCCCTTTCTCCTTGGGGTGAGGAGCAGATTTACCAGCTCCCTGTGTAGCCCAGCTGAGACAAGGTGAAGCCTTGCTGCCCTCAAATATGGGTTGTAAGAGGATAAACATCCAGGGGTGAACTGAATGTAAACTTTTCCCTAAACTATCTATTTTCACTGCTTTTGAAAAGAAATGTGATTTTTAATAAATTTTTTCTTTAAATTTGTCCGGTGACAAATTCAAAATGCTCCAAATTCCACTTTTTTACTTAAAAAACCCCACCACCTCCTGATGGCTCCTGCCTATCAGACTCCTTCCTCTTCCCAGCCATGAAGAGAAAACCTTTCCAAACCGTCCGCTGCTGATCAGGATTTTCCAGGCTGCTGCACGGTGACGTTAACGGGACCCCCTGCTTCATTTCACTGCTCTGGGGCTGAGAGCTCCCCCCCTGTTCCTCACTTTGTTATCTCCATTCCTAACAAATCTTTCAAGCTCTGATTTAATAAAACTTAAGGTGGGGAGGAGGATGCAAGTTAAGGCTACGGGGGGGTGTGTGTGGGGGGGGAAGAAATATGGTTTATTTTGTGTTTCTGACCACTTTATTTTGTCCAAGGCTTGTTTGAAATGTGGTGTTGTGTAGTGAGCAGTTTACTGAAGGAAAGTAGAGGCTGGAACTGTGGCTCTTGTGTCTTTAAAGATATCACTGCTGGGGTTTGAAATAAGAAGTTCATAGTAAAGTTCTTTGAAGCAGAGGATAAAACTGGTTTTCCCCGTGAATAACACGAGGCACCGAACAGAAACGGTACATTTTTAAGTTACAGCTCAGAAGGTATTTGTGAGCAGTGATTCATTAAACAGAATACAACCTTTATGATAACTCCCAACCCAGTTTCTCAGCATGCTTTGAATATATCTCATTCTTCAGGGGCTGGTCTAGGAAAAGTTGATTTCATTCACAAAGCTTAGATAATCGCCTCGCGTGGGTGGAGGGGTTAAAACTGCAGCGATTGCCTCATGTGTGTACAGTTACAGCAGCAAATCCTTCTGTTATTTTAATTTTTTAATTTTTTTTATAGTGATAAAGAACAAAGAAGGCTGTTAGGATTAATATTTCCACAAAATGAAGTCACTTTTCTTGGACAGACTGTAATAAAGAAGTTTTCAACAAGCGTTGTGTGAATTAAAGACTCAGCTTTAATTCTTTTAGGTAGTTTGGGGGTTTGCTGGACTCACACACTTAAATGTAAGGTTTCTGATTTGTCTCTGCTAGGTTTGATGATAATATTTAGCCCTTGGTCATTCAGCTGGACAAAATAGATTCCTGCATGTGCTGCATGAACCAGGAAAAGGATTTTAAATAGCAATGGTGTTTGTGTGTGTTTTGTGTAAAGTCCCCGCTGTCCCCGTACAGAGTGGGACAGAGGCGCTTGGCAGTAAAACAGGCACTGCCAAAAGCTTCTTCTGAGGGTTAAACAGCCAGAACAGGCCACTGTTCTAGTTTATAAAATGCAGAATGCATAGAGGGCAAACCAAAAGTGCCACCTTTGCTGTGTGGACATCTAGGAGAGCAAAATGCAGCCGTTTTCCCAGCCTGTCTCACGTGTGTTACTGTTCTCAGCAGCACTCTCCCTTCTGATGGGATCTGTAGTAAGAAGTTGTGTGTTTGAGGAGTTATCCTGGCTGTGTGAGGATAAATATTTGTGAGATCAGGGCCCTTAGTTACTGCAGATTCACATTTATTTAAATATTTTAGGTATTTATAAACACAGGATTTAAAAAAAAAAATAAAGGCATGTGGCAATGGCTTCTGGGTAATAAGCAAATGAGTGCTCAGAACAGAACCACCCTGGTGACATTGACTTCCTTTGTATTTTTGCAACTCTGTGTAATGAAAGGACCGTGTGTGTTTTCCTTTTTGAGGAGGAGAGGCCACCGGTGCTGCTGATCAGGCTCCACAGCAAGGGCCGTGCTTGCTCACAGGAGCTGCTACAGAAGGTGATCACATTGCAGCTTGATTCTAATTGATAGAAAGATTTGTTTTGCCATCTGAAAGTCTGCAGGATTGGTTTTTTGGGGTTTTTTTTCCTGCCTAGGAGGCAGTAGTGGGGGAGGTCCCTTCCCAGAAGAACTGAAATGTGAACTTCCACGTTGTTCTGTTGAGCAAGCAGCGCGCGGCGCGAAGCGTTCATCGCGTTTTCCACCCCTGGCTGCAGTAATGGGCCTGGGAAATAGTTCCTCCAGATCCTTCCCTAATGCTTGAAGTCACAGTAAAGCTTTCTGGTGTTAGGTTGTTACTGGAGAAGTGGTGGAGCACAGACATATCTCAGGGATGCATCTGCCAGGGGCTTTGATGAGGAAAATGTAAAGGACCGGGATTCTCAGTTGGTTTCCCATAAGTGGGGTCAGTGGTGACCTGCTCTGTTCCTTCAGCACCTTCTGTGTCCTCTCCTCTTGCAGAGCAGTGTCCTAGACCTGTTCTGGGGAGAAGTGGTGGTTTAAAGGGTGCTCTGATGCCAACAGAGGAGGAAGGGAGGTGCCTGTGAAACAGCAGCTGTTAGAATTTCCCCTGACTCCAAGAAGGCCCTGGAGGTGCTGGAGCGTGTCCAGAGAAGGGAACAGAGCTGGGGAAGGGTCTGGAGCACAAGTGTGCTGAGTTCAGGCTGAGGGAACTGGGGGTGCTGAGCCTGGAGAAAAGGAGGCTGAGGGGAGACCTTCTGGCTCTGTCCAACTCCCTTGGAGGAGGGTGGAGAGAGGTGGGGGTGGGTCTGTTCAACCAAGGAGCAAGGGACAGGACAAGAGGAAATGGGCTCCAGTTGTGCCCAGGGCAGTTGAGATGGGATTGAGGAAGAATTTCTTTGCTGAAAGGGTTCTGAGGCATTGGAAGGGGTTGCCCAGGGCAGTGGTGGAGTCCCCATCCCTGGAGGGATTGAAGAGTGGTGTAGACACAGTGCTGAGGGACATGGGTCAGTGGGGGCTGGTCAGTGTTGGGTTCATGGTTGGACTCAATGATCTGAAAGGGCTTTTCCAATCCAGGTAGTTCTGGGATTCTGTTCTTGGGGGCTTGAATTTCTTCATGGGAGGCTGTTGCTGTGCCACCACTTTAGAGGAGCTGCTCTGAGATCATTAGTGACCTGTTCTCTTGGAGGTTTTGATTCTTCTGCATTACTGTTGGATGTGGAGCACAGTTGAGAATGGGACAGACAACAAGCCAAGAGCTGTCCACTAAAAATAATATCTTCCTACTGCTGACGTAAATCAAACCTAAACCATGGGTTTATTGTTTTGGTTTCTGCTGAAAGTGCTCAGGAGGAATTGAGAGCTTCTCTTGTGTTGTCTGATGCAGCCTGATAACCTTCTTCTCAGAAGGTCCTTGTTTAATATGAATGGTGATGGGTTTATTTGAACAACTCCTTTATGAAGCAAAGACACACCGAGATTTGAGATTAAAGTCTCCTAATTGTAAAGTGAAGAGCTTAAAAGGAAGTGTCTTTTCACCTGGTGTGTGATAAATGTGGGACTTTCTGCTCCAGGTTTTCATGGATGCTGAACTATTTAGATGAATCCAGAAACTGAAGACACCAGTTTATGGAACTGAAGTCCATCAAGGACAATTAAATGATGGTGTTTGCTTCGGCGTGGTCTTGAGGTGCGATGGGATATGGAAAAGGGCAGCAGGGAGAACTCTTGCTCTGTGCTTGCCTTGTTCACATCCTCTTCTCTTTATCCATCTGATACCTGGTCACTGATGGGCAGAGGAAGCTGGTTGATCTGGAGGCTGGATGACCAACCATGACTAAAATCCTGTGGTTTGAGTTTCTTGTCTTGTTTCTTCACTCACCACCGTTTCCAGTGATGATGTTACAGAGCGACCTGCCTCTTCCCAGCCTCCATTTCTCCCTGCTCATAAAACTGGGCTAATGACTCTGACCTTTTGTTTGGAAAGCAAAAGAAAAAGGATCAACAAAATACCAGAGCTGATTTACTGTCATTACTGAAATGATGAGCGATGCCACTTTGTGGTGCTTCAAAGAGGCTTCGCTTCTAAAGACGTTGGAAATCCCGAGAGAGAGAGAGAAAATGTTTCAGATGGTGAAAGCAATTCTTCCCATTCTCATCCTGTAAGTGTGCTCTCCTCCAAGGTGTGGAGACAATATCTCCAGCCATCTCCCCTCCCAGCTGGGCTATTTAAAATATCCACTGACAATCTTTCCTTTTTTTTTAACTCCTGTAAAAACCAAAGGAGCTGCTGTCACTGATCGCATGGCAGCAAATTCCGCCTCCATTGTGGAGTTTTTGCAAAGTACTTTGTTGACCTCTTATATTACCACTAAGAAGATTGAATGTGGTTTTAATTTCTCATTTCCTCTTTCACTGGATGCCTTTTTCTTACTTCTTAGAGTCTTTCCTTCAAGTCTCTGTACAGCAAAAAGTCTGTTATTTTTTTTCCTGTCGCTTAAAGAATGAGCGATGCTTTGCTTTCAGGCAGCTCCACACTGAAGGGCTTTAAGTGGCATTCAGAGAATGGCTATCAGCCACAATATCTGATGTATTGGTGTAGCTGTGGTTCATGCATGGAGTACAAAAAATAGGATTTAATTGGGAGGGAGGGGGAATAATGGCTCTGGTTGAATGGATGGGTGAAAGTTCCCCGACCACCCCTTTAGCCCAGCAAAGAGTTTGTTGAATGTTTGCCAGAGCGGAAGCGAGTTCCCTTTCAGGCACCCTGCTTTTGTGTGTCATAAGAAAAAAAAAAACAACACAAAAACCCCTAAAAAACCTCACACACTCTTATGGTTTTGGCCTTGCAGCTGCAAAAAAAAAAAAAATTAAAAAAAAGAGAACTGTGCACACACCCAGATCCTGTTCTTTCAATACCACCAGCTGCTGAGCCGCTCCTTTGCGGGAGGAAGGCACATAGCTATAAACACAGCTTGTGGAAAACCTTTACCTTCTGTCTAGGGCAGCATGAAATAACTGGCTGGTTCCCTTTTGGAAGCTTAAATTTAAAAAAAAAACAACAAAAAACCTAAAAAACCTGTGTGTAATTAACTTACACAAAATAGCCTTTTGGTTGTTATTGAGAATTTAATATTGTATCAAGGAGGTTACATCTAGGGTCTGGCTTCACACGAGAGGTTTCCATAAAGCAGCTTATTATAGACCTTATGGTGAGCTTTGATAGAAAGACTTGCATCTTTAGCATCCTTAATACGCTCTAATCTCTCTTCTCCCCCCAAAAAACCACCCCAAAACAGTTCAATGAAGTGATGGTTTCAAACACAATGCAGTTAGTTTGGGATGGTCCAGAGCCTGGAGTTTGTGCTGTGGATTACACAAGGTGAGATCACTGCTGGGCTCAGAACATGCCAAATGGAAACAACTACAGCTTAAAAAGAATATTTTTATTATTTATTTTCCTGACTGTCCCGAGGAGATTACCCAGGCATCTGTCACCACATCCAGGCTGAAACCTGACCCTGTTCTGTCAGACCAGAGGGGCTGATGGAAACAGGGGGGCCTTGCTGGAGCCTGCCTGGAAGGTTGTTCGATCCCGCTGGCTGCACGGGTGGAGAAAGTGAGTCCAGGGATTGTCAGGCTGTTGAGCAAAGCCAGAGGACTGCGGCTCTCAGCTTCCTGCAGCTCTGCCTGCAGATCCCAGCTGGCAGCCTGGGACCGTCCCCGTGCCCTCTGAACACACACACACAAAACCCCCCCCCAGATTCACTGGTGCTGTGGGGTCACCTCACTGGGCACCTCTGTGGATGAACTGGGTAATCCCCATTTTCCTCCTGCTCTGGTTCTGCTCCCCACCCTTGGACAAGACAAGCTGTAGGTGTGGGGAAGGAGAACTGGCTGGAAAACCCCGGATACGTGGTGGCTTTTGGTGCTGGTGGGGTGGGGGACCTGCCTGTTCTCCCAAATTCACAGTAGTACCCATCTCACTCGACTCCTGAGATCAAAAATGTATGTTCAGGGTCTCAGTGTGGCATCATCTGTATCTTTTTTATGTGGTTTTTTTCCCCTCTACAATAGAAAACCCATGTGTTATTTTGACTTTATTAAGACACTGTTCATAAACCATTTTAATTTAGATGCTCAAGGCTGTTCTTTTGGGTTTTTTTGTGACAGAAATCCCAGCAGATATAACACTTCTGGAAAATATCAGGGAGTCAGTATCTTTCTATTTTTTTTTTTCCTCTCATGTCAAAGGTTAACTTAAATGAATCTTTGCAGCATTAATATTTTAAGATATTAAAACTGTTCAGGCAAGAATACATGTACATATTGTAATTACTTCCTTTTTCTTACAATTAAAGTAATTGGATTATATTTAATGAGCTATTTACATTTAATAATTAAGAAAAGACTTATCTTTCCAGTATTCCCCAAGTGCAGCAGAAGGGTGGGGGCACTCAGAGCTGTGATATAATTATCTAGGCGTGAGTTGAAACTGAAAGAGCAGTTGAGCTGTATAGAAAACACTTGGAACTGGTTTGTTCCTACTCTTTTCATTAATCAAAATAGTTCAGTCTGTGTTCAAGGAGGGGAGGCTGAGCTTAGCTGCAAATGAGACAAGAGTTTATCTGCTGAAAAGGAAGGTTAAAATATGTTCAGACTTCAGGAATAAGTAATTTAGAGGTGGGGGGGGGAGCCCACACCCTCTCTTTCCATATTAATTACCAAGTGCTGCCCTGGAATGAAAATGTGCTGATGTATTGTGAGTTGTGCTTTGCACCCAGGCTTTGTTCCTGCACAAGCCTTCCCTCTGGCTGGTGTGAGGAGAGGAGGGAAGCACGCTGTCCTCGTTAGCAGGCATTTGCTAGCCTCATTAGCAGGCATCCAGCCTGGGAACCAGTGGTGTTTGCTCCAGCAGCCCCCTGCCCTGTGCAGAGGTTGGGCTGTGGTTCTGCACAGCCATCCCCACAGCATCCCCTCGGTACCTGCAGCATCTCCAGGTGAAGATGTTGGAATGTTCCTGCTTGTCTTGACACCTAAATTGCACCTCTTGGTGATAGGACAAGAGCAAAATGGTTTTAAATTAAAAGAGGGGAGATTTAGGTTGGATATTAGGAGGAAATTTTTTTACCCACAGGGTGGTGAGACCCTGGCCCAGGTTGGCCAGAGAAACTGTGGCTGCTCCTCCCTGGAAGTGTTCTCGGCCAGGTTGGATGAGGCTTTGAGCAACCTGGTCTAGTGGAAGGTGTCCCTGCTGCTGGCAGGGGGCTTGGGACTGGATGAGCTTTGAGGTCCCTTCCAACCCAAACCATCTAATGAATCTATGATATGATTCATTCTATGAATCTTCTGGTTAAGACCTTTTTCAAGGGAATTCAGTGCTGTTATAGACTTCAGGGCTTGGAAAATGAAATCTTCTGGTTTTATCCAGAGCTCATTTTGCCTGGATTGGCACAGAAACAAAGGGATGACTTTGCTGGTGAATGCTCCTCAACCTTGACCTTTAAGACTGGCTTTTTGGGGCAGAGCGGCAATGCTGGTTGAGATTGGATATGAGGAAGAATTTATTTGCTGAAAGGGTTCTGAGGCATTGGAAGGGGTTGCCCAGGGCAGTGGTGGAGTCCCCATCCCTGGAGGGATTGAAGAGTCGTGTAGACACAGTGCTGAGGGACATGGGTCAGTGGGGACTGGTCAGTGTTGGGTTCATGGTTGGACTCGATGATCTGAAAGGGCTTTTCCAGTCCAGGCAATTCTATCATCTCTCTCTTGGGTTGCTGTGACTGCTGACCCTGCTGGTGGTTGTTGTTCTCATCTCCTGGGACAGGATGAGACTGATCCTGGAATGGTCTCCTTGACTTTGACCAGTGGTTGAGCTCAGACCAGGCATCTCTGGAGCTGATGGACTGAAACCTGCCCACTGGCCAGGCCTCTCCACACATCCTCCTAAAATACTTGAGAACCTGTAGTGGGTTTTCTGTTCCTGAGTCCACCAGAGATACCTGTTGATAGAAGCTCATGGTGCTCCTCTGTGTTGTCACTGACCTTGCATCCTTGCCCAGATCATCCCGAGGTGTAACAGAAAGCGTTCTGCTCCCTTTGCTGCTCCTGTTTCCTAGGAACCAACAAAGCCAGAGCTCTTCTGGTGCTGAAGGAGCCCTGCCTCTCTCCTGATGTATATCCTCACGGCAAAGACCTTGAAACCTTTCTGTTTCAGAGCTTTAATTCCTGTTTAATCAATAGTTCTGTATTCTGAGAATCAAATCCCTGTGACAGCTCTCTTTAATCGAGCTAAACTGCCTTTCTCTTGTCACATCTCTTCTCGAGTTTTATTTAAATGCATTTGTTCTGCCTCTATCCTAGTCAGGCATTGATAGGAACACCAGGTGACCCTCTTTGTTTAACTTGTTTCTCAACTAAATGAATAGAAACATTAATTAGGGCAATGGTGTGGGGTTGTTGGGTTTTTTTAGGAAATAAATTATTAAAAAAAAAAAAGTCTAGGTCAAACTGGGGGCTGTATTTACACTCCAAACTGGGAGGATCTCTATGTTCCCAGTTAATGACACCCCCATCCTCCCACCTTCCACTTGATTTCTGCCAGCAGCTTCGAGTGAGTCCCTTTCCAGGAGAGCAGGCTGGCATTTGTTCCAGCAAGATCATCTTCAGGAAAGCTGCTAACAAAAGTTTAAAAGGAAAAGCCAAATTTTCAGTCACACCTGTGCAATCCCCTTGAGGGCAGTAAATGATGATGATAATGCATGAGCCAGACAAAAAAAAAAAAAACCACAGAAAAATGGCTTTCTGAGCCTCTTTTGCATTTTTCAAAGCCAGCAGACTAGAGAGAGGGGGAGAGAGAAAAAAAAAGGAGTATTTTTGCTCCAGGAACCGAGCAGGGTGGATGTTTGTTGTCTCAAGGACTCCACAGCGTGCTGTACAATGCTTCGTTATTCGGTGAGATCAGGGCTGATCCTGGTGTCAGGACATGGCTGTGGAAATGTGCAGCACCACTTTTGTCACAGATCCATCTGCAAAGTTCTCCAGTTGGTGATTGAATTATTAATATAGGGGTTATAAGTGGGTTTTTGGGTTTTGGGGGGGGGGTTTTGCAATCAGCTAAGCATGTTCTCCTGAAAGCCCCGTGTTTTCAGGAGCTCCTGCTTCAGGAAAGCTTTTGTGTGATGAGGGGTGAAAACTCAGCCTGCACATTCCATCTTAGTGACTGGTCAGAGAGGGTGGGCAACGTTTTCCTCAGCACCTGAAGGGTTTTATCCATGGATCTCCCCCGTGGCTTTTGGGGAGAATAGAGCACTGTGAAAGGAAGCAGCTCTGCAGCTGCCCTTCAGTGCTGACTCCCGCTCAGCTGCTGGCAGGCTGGGCTCTTAATGACAGATGAGCCTGTGACGCGTTTTTGGGAATGAATACTCGTTACAGCTGGCGGGATGGAGCGGTTCTGTGGCATCTCATGGCAGTTTGCTCTATAATTTCACTCCCTATTGCTCGGATGCAGCACTGATTGCTGGGTCTCTCTCCGAATGTGGAACTGTAGCATTTCTGATTGCTGCATCCCACTTCTCTGTGGCTGCATTGTGAGCTTGGATATAGCCCTGAGCACTCAGCAGAGCCTTCTGCTGATTTTTTTTTCTTTTTTTTTTTTTAAGGGTTTTTTTTTTTGCCTCAGTTCTCCATGTGTGCGTGTGTGGCTGCTGATTCCCTTTCTGCTAGTCTTTTGGGGTTACATAAAAGCCAGTCTCTTTCTGGCCATTACAGCTACATGGGGGAGTAGTTACTGCTGAGAGAAGCTTGAAATTTGAAGCAGAGTTGTCACAGACATTAGAAAGAACAGTCAGTCTGTGTTGGCAAGCTACTGAGTTAAGTCTCATTTCATACTGATGGGAATTTCAGATCTGATTATCTCCTTCCTCCCTCATTCCCAAACCTGCTGGTGTGTCTAATCCCCCGATGGGTACTCCTAAAGGCTGCTCTCCAAGGCGCTTAGCTGAAGGCTTGGTCTCCTTGACTATGCTGCTTGTTTGTGTCCAGGCAGAGGATTTTATAAGCCCTGCTGAGGGCAGGATGATTGGTCACCCTGACGTACTTGAAAAATCAAACCTAATTTCCCTTTCCCTTCCCCCCAAAAAAATGCACTCTGTCCTCCTTTAGGTGCTTTGTGCTACACCAGACACTATGACAGATGATCTCACTGCTGGGGTCCAGATTTATTTGCAGATGGTCCCTGATCTAAGAGGTTATGTGTCACATTGAGTGGGGAATTACCCAGGTGACTCCCAGTAATGCTATGCTAGCCAGTCAAATACCAGCCAGAAGAACCTTGCCAGATCTCTCCCTGCAACTCACCTGTTATTTACAGCTCTTTGTGTGCGTTGCATACTCACATCTCACCTTGCAGTCCTGCCTTCTCCTCTGCACCGCCGTGTTGGCGCTGCTATCTCCCTGCTGCACATAAAAACAAGAGGCTGGATCCTCTCTTGCTGTGCAATGCTGTTTTCTGCTCTGCTCCAAACTGCTTGTTAAGGAGTATTTGCTCAGAGTTGCTGTTTTCAGTTGACAGAACTCACGTTGGAAAGCAAATACTCCATCCAAAAAAGTCCCCATATTGCTTCTCAATACTGGTAATCAAAGTCTGTCTCCTGTATTGTTCAGAACAATTGTCCAATTTTCCTGTGCCAGCCCTGTTTATTAAAAATAGTCAATAAGATGCAGCTCTGTGCAAGGGGTTTATAGACTGGCAGTTCTTGTTAGAAACAAACCAATTGGACTTGATTCTAATCCAGGCCTGGGATTCCTGAGTGATCTGCTCCAGCAGAGCGCATGGGGAGAGCGGTCGATGACTCGCTGATAAGAAGTCTCACAGCAGCACGCTTATCTTGAGTTTACCTCGTGCTCTGCTCAAAGTGCTGGGTTCAGAAAGGCCAAAATCGCAACTTGTGGGATTTGTGGGGTTTTTTCCCCCCCTTTATGGGCCTGTGTTGTGCCAGGCTTGTTCCCCAGCACCCCAAAAGTATGTACAGAAATAATTGCCAAAGTCAGGATCCACTCAAAAACTGGTGAGCAAGGTGTTCAAGGTGAGAGCTCGTCGTGGAGGGAGTGGGGTGTCAGATCAGCAGCCACATGAAGGAGCACAATGCACAGATCCTGCTTTCCTGGGGAAGTACGAGGTGTCCAGGACCACCGTGTGTGTGGTGAGCAAGCACAGGAGATGATGGGAAGGGTGATGCCAAGCAAAAGCCTGGTGAATCCTGGAAGCGAGGTGCCAGTGGTGGCTGGAAGATCGATGGGGGTGTAGGAACAGTGAGCTCAGCTTCCAGGGTTTTTGTCATGCTCAGCAAACTTTGTCAGGGCCGGCGTGGGGCTGCGGAGCGGGCCAGGGCCCGGCAGCGTGTGTGTAAGCGTTTTGGGAGAGGGGAAGTGATGAGGAATTCTGGCAATGCCCAGCTGGAGGTGGGGCAGCGTGGGGCTGCGGGGAGGCGAGAGGGAAAAGAGCTTCGGGGGGAAGTTGGGCTTTTTGGATGGTTTGGCTTTTAGTCACTGCCCTTCTAACAAGGCTTGGAGCCGCCTTTGAGTCAAGCCGTGACTTGGAGCCTTCAGAGGAAGTGCTTACCGTGAGCAGGTAGGAAGGTTCTGATTCAAGTGGGAGAGAAAAAAAATCATTTGTTACCATGAGAAAAGCCCTTACTTGTTTGTTAAGGAGGTGTGAAGCGGGGCAGTTGGGAGGATGAGTATTTTGAATGTCGATCAGTGCAGCAGGTTTGTGGATTTGGCACATTGGCCCATTTCCTTTCACCCTTCTCCCAACCAGCGGTGCTCTGCAACCAGCAAAGATCACTTCACTTCTCTCCTCACATAGCTAGTGCTGTGTTTCCATTTGTTGCCTTTTTTTTTCTCCATATTCATTAGAAATCTGTTGCAGTTTTCTGTTTCAGAGAGGCAGTTTCTTTTTAATGCACTTCCTCATCTCTCCCATTACGGTGGGGTCGGGGATCTGTGCCCATGGTGTGTCATTCTTACAGCTCCTCCAAAACAGCTTATGCACCCCAAATTCTAATACTGAAACAAATCAAACCTCTCAACATTAATAAATAAGTGGAAATGTTTATCTTTGCCTGAAAGATAAGGATTTTTGGCCCTCGCAATCCATTTAATTTGGTTCTGAATGGTAGGATTTAGTTATAATATATGGTGTGTGGTAGTTACGTGACAGTGACTAATGCCTGATGACCAGTCTGGCTAGCTGGGGTGGAAAACTGCTGTGCTGTCATGCCCTGGCCACTGAAAGTAAAGCGGTTCTGGATGGCCCTTGCTGGTAGCATGTTGTCAGTCTGCTTCTTAATGACTTATCGTTAAAAAAATAAAAGCAAGAGCCTCCTGGAAAGGTTTTTTTAGGTCTGTCCCTTTGTTTCATTTGCTGTGTCTCTTCCCTGCTCCCAGCTCTACACCTTGTGTGTTGTTTCCTCCTTCTCCCTTTGCTCTCATACCTTGTCCCTTCTCCACGCTGGATTTTTCTGCCCCTCCTGCTTTCGAAATACACTGCTTCTTTGCCAATCCAAGCGATTAATCTTTGTCCCGCCTACTCATGAGGCATGAAGGTTTTACAGGAGCCCATTAGCTGTTATCTCTGTACCTGCCCTCCAAAGACTCGTGAAGGGGGGGAGAACAGAGCTCTAACAGTGAAGTGCCTTCTCCTGGGGACATCGATTGCTCTTTTCACTCATGTTGGCACCAAGCTCTGGTTGTAGGTCCCAGATTTCCTATCTGCCTGCATCCACCCTGGAAAAAAAACATCTGAAACCTGGAAGCTCCTTGTCCTTCCTCTGAGAGGAAAGGAAATTTGGCTTTTCAGTGCCTCTTATCCCAGAGGCTGCTGCTGGGTGAGCAGAAGGGTGGTTGTCCACAGCCCATCCTGCCCTCCCTGCCTTGCCCATCTCCAGTGCTCCACAGGGTTAATCTCCCAGTGCTTGCTGGATCCTGACTGGTGTGAGGAGCAGCAGCAGCGCCGTCCCCATCGCCTTGGGAAGAGGCGATGGTGCCGTTCCCGTGGCGAGGAGGCTGTCAGAGCCATCACCAGGGTGAAACTCCAGTCTGCAGTGGAGTGTGGCAAGCTGTGCTGCTGGGAGGGTGGGGGTGGCTGCCAGGATGAGCCAGGCTATATAAAGGGAGTGTTTTTTCTTGGCCCTTATCGCTGCTGTCTTGCACTGGTGCAAATGGTGCAAATTCATCCTGTACCTGGGCTGTACCATTGCTGTTTTTCTTTAAAAAAAAATAATAAATCAACTTTCACCACTACTCCTTTCTTTTAGTTTCAAAACAGGCTTTGAAGGTAAACACTTGGGGGGAGAGGGGCTGTATATAGACAATGTGTGCTGAGCTTTTGTTTATTCATGGGTATTTGGGGCACTATTCCATTTTCTCCTCATGCTTACAGAGATTAGTGCTACCTGTGTCTATCTGACCTGGCATACCTCTCATCCTTGGGTTTTTTGTTTTGTTTGGGGTTTTTTTGTCTTTCTTTATGCATGCATCCTTACTTCTCCTTCTTCCTTACAGGCTTATTTTTCCTTTTACTCTTTTCTTTCTTTCTGTCCTGCACCTTGGAAGGTTTCCAGCCTGGCTTGTCCACCCTGGCTCTGCAGATCCCACCGCGTGTGCTCCCTGGCCGAGCCCTGGGGAAGCACAGGGAGAGGGAGGGGGGGAGAAGCTGGATGCAGGCAGCCTGCAAATGCTGCCTTGTTTATGAGAACTGCTTGTTGGTGCAGACTGCAGTCCTGGGGGGAGCTGGGAAAGTTTGTCTGGCATCAAACGCTGAAGCTGACAAAGGATTGTAGGGTTTGGGCTGTAATCGATAAAGCACGGGGTGTTGAGAAGCGAAGGTCAGAGTCCTTCCTTAGTTCACCCTGTTCTTTAAATATCCCAGCAGTTACTGATGGCTGCTGCAGTGCTTGGACACTGTGAGGAGCAACACAGGCTTCACTCCACGGAGAGTCTCTGCTGTTATTTATTTGGATGCAGATCTCACTCCCCTTTTTCTAGAAATTGTACAATTTTGGGGACCTTTTCCACACGGAGGGACAAACACACACAAAAATCCCTCGTGTAGAGGCGTTGCAAAATGGCAACCTGCATCTGCCTGTGCCCGGTGTGGCTGCTGCTCCTGAACTCCTCTGCCTTAATGGGTCAAATTTAGCAATTCAAAATCTGGCTTGTGAGGTAATTAGGAGGGATAATGCCCACTTCTTCCTCTTAACACCCTGATAGAAAAGCATCCAGGAAGGACTCCTGGACCTCAAAGATAAGCTGCCAGCTGCCACGGAGACTATCAAAGGGTGGCTCAAAGTCAAGAGCAAACAGCTGATTTTTTATGGTTCTTGGGTTTTTGCTGTTGGTGACAGGAAGCCATGTTCCCCAAGCTGTTAGCTTCCTGTTTTATTTTTACACCCAGCCCAAGCAGATCAGCATGCCTATCACATGGGAGCTGGCTGCTTCTCCTGGGTTGTTCCTCAGCTGACCTAGAAAAGTGATTCTTTCCCCTTCTAAATTAGTCAAGAAGTTGGGATGTATTTGCTTGCACTTAGTCCTAAAGATTTCAGGGATGTGTGGTGCTCCTCGTTCTGAGCTCTTTACCCAGGTTTCCTCCTCTCTTGGAGGCGGATGATCTGAGAAGGAGCCGTTTGTTGCTCCAACGTTTCGGCCTGTTATAAAGGAGATTTTTGTTAGTACAAGGGACTGACCTGCACATAAAAGGGTTTTCTGTCCAAAGCATAACTTCCAGACAGTTATGGTTTTTTCTTTATTTTATTTTTTTTTTAAGAAAGAACTGGAAGTTTGTCCTGACTTGTACAATCAATCTTGACTTCTGAGCACACTGAGTCCAGCATCCTGATTAAACCTCCCTCAACCTTAAACTGCTATTGCATGAAAACAATAGTCCAGTGTAAACCTCAGCCCCCGGGGGATTTCCCAAGGGAAGAGGGGTGCAGCCTGCAGGATAAGGAACACTCACCAGAAAGTTTCCTGGTCAGCTGCAAGAGCTTCCTGTTGTTTCAGGAGAGCCTTGTCTGTGCTGCTCCAGGAGGGAGGCACCACCGTATTCTTTGGTGTGCTGGAAGAAGCTGAGTTTGTTGTCTTTTTTTTTTTAAACATCTCCCATCTTCATCCTCTCCACTTAAGCAAACCTATTGATTCCAAGTTTTAAAATATTTCTGAAGAAGAGCTTGTAAGACTCGCCAGAGACGCTGTGTGGGGGGAAAGGAGACCGCTCAGAGGCGGCGGATGGGAACAACGGCTGCGGTAATGCCAGCAGCACCTTGTGTGTGGGCAAGTTTTCCATCCCTGCCTCTTCTACCTGAGCTGCTGGGGCTTTGCTGTCACCACAAGTCACAGAACAGCAGGATCTTTATTTCTGATGAACCAGTTTTATAAGGGTGGGGAGGGTGAGGAGGGGGGAAGAAGAAGGCTTATAAATAAAGCCATTTGAGAGCAGGAAAAACGAACACCATAGCTCTGGTGTGCCTGGAATTTGTGGTTGAGTAATCCTTTCCTGTTTCTTTTTTGGGTTTGTTTTTCATCTTTCAGAACAGTGCCTGAAGCAGGTCCACCATGCCGTTAGTAACGAGGAACATTGAGCCAAGGCACCTGTGCCGTCAGACGTTGCCTAGCGTTCGGAGCGAGCTGGAATGCATGACCAACATCACCCTGGCAAATGTCATCCGACAGCTGGGCAGCCTGAGTGAGTACCGTGGCGAGCCTGTGCCTTGCCCTCAGGAGTCGCTAGTGCTCTTTATTTAGCTCCCTTTCTCCTCTCCTGTTCTTATTTCTCCCCCATCTGCCTTCCCTGGGTAATGCTAAAATGTTTTCCTAAAGAAATCTGATGCTAATTTCATATCCCTGGTCCCACCGCCTTCCTATCTAAGGGAAAATGGGGAGGGGGGGGTGTATGAGTGTGTGTGTGTGAGTGTGAGAGAGAGGCTGCAGTGAAACTGCAGATGGAAGGATGGAGCTCAACTCCAGCTTGTAAAATGGGAGATTCTCCGAGCAGCCAGGATCTTGTGTCGGAGAATGTGCCCGTAATTGCATGCGCTACTAAATGGAGCTTGACTCTGTTGAATCTACGCTGTGTCAGTAATCTTATTTTTAATGAAAGATAATTAAAGCACACAGGCAGAAGCTGCTTGTTTGCTCCTGCTCTTTGTTGCTTTGCAAGACCCAAAGTCCCCACTCTGAGCCAAACCTTGGCCTCTGGAGTATTGGGGGTTTGGGGCCACTGGCTGAAGACAACAGCAGGAGCTGTAGCCGTGCCTAGCTCAGCTCTCGGGTGGGCTGGAGGGAAAACGTGGGCCTACGTGCCATCAGAGAAACAAAGAGTTAATTGTGGTCTCTCTGGGATGACTCCTTCCTCTGTTGAAACGTTCTGGATTCTGATTAGCCACCTCTGCCCTTGAAGCAAGACTTTGATAATCAAATTAATATATTGTTTAGCTTCTTTGTGGTGTCTGCAAGCACTTCTGCATGCTCTGCAAAGCAAGCCCCTTGTCTTCCACCGTAGCGTGAATGTGGCTGGGAAAGTTTGGGTGCAGTCTCTTTCCAGCAGTGAAAACCATGGCTGTTGCTCAAATCTGGGCCTGTATTTGCTGCCAGTTGGTATCACATTCTGTTGGGTTGTAGAAATGTCACTGCACAGGCAGGAGCAGCCTCTCTGCTCGCGTTCACCTGGACCTCGTTCATTTGTCAGCTCTTGTAGCCAAGATGGTTGTGGAGGGCGAGTGAAATCCATCTCGTGCGTGTGAAATGGTGAGGAAGAAGGCAGTAAAGCTGTGCACACCTCAGCTGCAGAGGAAGCTAATCCCAGTCCAAAGGCAGGCGGTGGGGTAGCGTGACAGAGCTGTGATGAGCTCCTTCACGTTTAGACCCTTTTTTCTGCAGCTCAGATATTCAAAGCTTCACTGTTTCTACCTCATTAGAGAGGGTGAAGCAGTGGAAGCCAAATATCAGCCTGGTTTCTTCATTGGGAAGGTACCTGAGATCATTCAGGTTTAGACCTTCTCTGCACAGCTCAGATATTCCAAGCTTGGCTGTTTCTACCTCATCAGAGAGGGTGAAGCGCTGGAAGCCAAATTGCAGGCAGGTTTCTTGCTGGGGAAGGTACCCTGGGAGCCTTGCTCAGCCATGGGGGGAGGAGGGAGGTGCGAGTTGCTGGACCAATCCTGGGTACCTCGAGGAGAGCGCTGGAGGGGAAGCTCAGGAGAGGTGGCTCTTGCTGACACTTGCGTGCTTGTCTGGAAGAGAGGAGCGAGGCAGGTGGGGAGGAAATGCTGAGCACTGTCTCTTATCTGCTTCCCTAGGGTCAGCAGTATTTTAAATGAAGCACTATTTAGACTAACTGCTTACAGAAACATTTGCACCCAAATGGCCAAATTCCTGCCCCTTCCCCTCCTTTCTCTTACTTCTCAAAAATAAATCCGCTCTTTCCTTGTACGTTGAATATTACAGGAACGTAAAGCAGGTTCACTAGGCTGTGACAGCCCTGTCAAGTGAATAATCAGCCATGCTTAGTGCACCACAGTCTCTTTACAAAGATGCAAACATAAATCTTGTCAAACTTTCATATTCCAGTGAGTTTTCCCTTCGTTACTATCACAGCTGGTAGCACTTTGTGTAAGTCGACTGTGTGTTTCTGTGTGATTTTATAGAATCCACAAGCTAAAGATGGAAAAGACCTATTAAATCATGCTGTCTGTCTTCCTACCAGTGCATGACAAAGATAATTCTGATTGTAAACTCCACTTTTGCAGTCAAAGTAACTAAACCAAAAAATTAATTTCTGCTTTACCCCATCTAAAATTAGTGTACATGCAGCACAGGACGGTGTGTGAGGTGCTGGATTGTCACTCTGCACAGGTGAACTTACACCAGCAAGGGAATATGAACCATCCCTGTCCTCCCTCCAGGGTCCAGACAGCTATAAGCAGTGCTGTTTATATATTATTTTATGCTTGAAATGTGTTACTCAGCATTGCAAACCAAAGACTTTATTTATTTATTTTTTCCCCCTAGTGTTTGTTGCAGTTCCTTGTGAAACTCAGAAATTATTTTCAATTCTCACTAAAGCAGAAACCAAATTACAACTTTTCTTTTTTTTGAGCTATTGCCAGGAGGTGTCAAATTATCCCATAGATAAAAATTCACTTCTTTTTGGTCAAATAGAAGAGCTGGTCTTGTGCCAGTGCTGAACATGGAGAGTGCTCCATGGCTATAGCAAGAACTACCTTGGCCCTTGGGTCTCCAGAAATAAAATCCTTCTCATGAGTTTGGGGAAAGCTCATTTGGCCTGTTAGTGGAGTGTGTATGTGGAGTCTGTGTGGTCCAGGAGAGCGGAAGGAGGAGGTCAGTTGAAGTTAGCTTCCAGCATTTGCTTTCTACAAACACTTCAAGCTGGCACTGCCCCCAAACGGGGTGGAGGAGGTTGATTTTTAACCTGGCTGGTTCTCTGTGCTTGGCTGTGTCAGAACTGCACGGGAATGTGAACAAGTAGCTGATATTTTGGTTTAGATAACTGCAAGTATTTGTGCAGCTGGGCTTTGGGGGATGCCCTTGCCTTGCCTCGTGGAAGGGACGCTCTTCTTTCTGATATGACTCACTGCAGACAAGCAGATTTTCCCAAATTGCTGTTAAAGTTAGGTTTCCAACTGGTTATCCTTTCCTGAGTGTCAGAGAGGATCTTTAGGAGTAACAGATTCCAGAACAAACTGTTGACCATATGATGATGCACTTCAAAACCAGACTGCTTCTTGGGAGCAGCCTTGTACTCAGCAGCCGTGGCTGGGAATGTTTTCCATCAGTGGGAACTCCATGGGCCTGTGTCTGCTCTTGGTGCCAAGTCTGATCTGATCACTGTTGTCCTCGATGTGGTTAGGGCTCCCTGTCTTGAGTTCTGCCTGAGAACAGAACAAAAAGACATTACTCAGTGTAAGTTATTGGTTTTCTTCCAGTTCTTCTATCTACCTGTGGTCAGCTCTTGTTGGATGCATAGATTTTAAACTCTTAAGGACAGAGGACATCTTTTTGTCATGCTTGTACGTGGTGCAGTGAGCTCCTAATCCAAGCCCCTGGGCACTCTGGCAGTCCAAAGGATGGATGATGTTTGTCATAGCAGCCCACTGGGCAATCCAAGCTGTTACAGAGAGAATATCCCTGTTTGAGAAGTTTCCCTTTTGGTTTTGATTTTTAGAATAAACGTGAATGCATCAATTTTTCAGACACTGCCACCTGAAGGAACAAAAGGGTCAATGCTTTCTTCTGTGGTTAGAGCTCAGGCTTTAGGTTTGAGGACTGGGTCTGCTCTCTACTTCCAGAGTACTTTGAGCTTGTAAATATGTGCCAGTTACCCTGGAGGCAGGTCTGCTGGAGACTGGGAGCTTTTGAGATTCTCCAGAGCAATAAAAATCTAACTGTATTTGCTTGTCTAATAAACAGAACAGCAGAGAATCTTAAAGGACCTACACACCCTTCCAGATCCAGGCCAGTATAGTGCTGCCAGCCCTCTTTATTTTGTTACTTTAATAATGACATGAAAGTATGTCTTGATTGTTTCTTTGTGCTTGAAGATCCCTTGGAAATGTCAGGTTTTGGTGGAACAGAGTGGGGTTTTTTTGTCCTTGCTGGATGTTCAACTCAACCCTGAACAACTTGAAAAAGAAGAATGGTTCATTCTTTCTTTCTTTCTTCAAGAAAACAAGCTAGGAGACTGAGTATGGTCTGTTGTGGCTCACAGGGGTAATGTGGACACTTTAATATTCCAGGTAAATTTGCAGAAGACATATTTGGAGAGTTGTTTACTCAAGCCAACACCTTTGCCTCTCGGATGAGCGTTCTCGTCGAGAGAGTTGACCGCTTGCAAGTCAAAGTCACTCAGCTGGATCCCAAAGAGGAAGAAGGTAATGGAGTGGGGTGCAGTCCTTGCAGAGCGAGCATGGTAAAGATTCTTCTCGAGTCAGCGTGGTTGGGTCACGGCCATGAAATGAGCGTGACGCCGCAATGGGTGTTGGAACGCTGCTCTTGGACTGAGAGGGACTGTTCCCTCCTGAAAAAGCTCCGTGCTGCTCATGTGTTTGGCCTTTCTGGCCGAGTCTAGATTTGTTCATTAGCAAGTCTTCATGTGGAAACTCACTTTTCAGCACTGCACTTCTTGGGTCTTGGTCACAGGGGTTCCAAACCACATCGGGAGCTCTCAGGAGAGCCGTGTCCGTCCAGCAGCGGATCTTGGCACGGCGTGATCTGAGATTTGCTGGCTTTCCCGAGAGATCTGTGGGAAAAGGAACCTGACCTTAAGAAGTGTTAAGCATGCCAAGAACTCCAACTGAAATCAGATGTTTGCTACTTGATCTTCAGTGTCATTGGCCTGGGTCAAGCTGTTCTTCACTTGCTCTTTCCTCTTCCTTACAGTCTCCCTGCAAGGCATTAACACCAGGAAGGCCTTCAAAAGCTCCACTACTCAGGACCAGAAGCTCTTTGACAGGGATTCTCTCCCCGTGCCTGTCCTTGAAACCTATAGGACCTGCAATACTCCTCCACCTCTCAACATTCTCTCACCTTACAGGTATGGCTGCAACACCTGCTTGCCCCCTTGTTCCCTTGCAGAGAAGTGTCTCCTTCTCCTAACGTGCTGAGGAGCTCATTTCCCATCCTGTGCTGGGTTGAATAAGCCATTTCCAATGGGAAACTGAGTTGCTTAACACAGAGCCATGAGGGAATCTCCATCCTCTGGGTTATGTGAAACTTTGCTTTTGGGGTTGTACAAATGAGTGTAGCTAGAAAATTATATATTGGGTTCCTTGCTGTCACTTTTGTGGCTGCCTTGGGGCAAGGCTTGGCTTGCACTGCATCAGTGTGCTAGGAGTTGTGCAGATGGTGCATTTTTCTTGTGCTTCTCTGTAGCCCCGTGGCTCCTTTCCAGAAAGCCGCAGTGCAAACTGCAGAGCCTACATCTGTAAGTGGCTCTCACCCAGGTGGGTGCAGCAGACTCCTGTAGATCTGGAGATGCCTTTCTGTGGCTGCCTGAGATATCTGATGTCACCTCCACTGGCTGTGTAACCAGTTCTCCTGAGCAGTCTTGCTCTGATTTCATCTTGTAGGTAGAAGAAGTAAAGGGGGTCAGAATACAGAGACTTAGCCCACATCCATAAATATCTTTTGAACAGGTAAAAAGTAATTACAGATAGCTGGAGGCAGCTGTCCTCTGCCAGACGCAGCTGCACTGCAAAGTAGGAGGAGAGTGTGTGTGTGTGTGTGTGTGCTCACTCATGAGTTTCAAGGACGTTGCTGGTCTGATTTAGGGTTCCTGGGCTGGAGAAGGGTTGGTTTGTTGGTTGACTTATTTATTTATTTATTTATTTTCACACCAAAAATACAATGCAAACGAGTGGGAGTTGAAGTGAGAGACCTGCTGCTGTCTTGGTGATTGTTCAGAGCAGTTGAGCTCTTCAGGTGCTGAGTAATGGAGAGTTTGTGTGAGGGCAGAAGCGATGACCAGCAGGAGAACTGGGACAAGTGAGGCTGTGGGTCCACTGCCTGTTCTGAAAGGGAGGACAGAGTGTTTGACCTCACTGCAGACTCTGAAATGGTCACCTGGGGTTGTGCCTTGTGTTTTCCTTGGGCTTCAAACAAATATGTGACTTGGTCCTTGTTTGTGTGGTTTTTTTCCCCCTCCCTCCCTGTTCTAGGGATGATGGCAAAGAGGCACTTAAATTCTACACGGATCCTTCATATTTCTTTGACCTTTGGAAGGAGAAAATGCTTCAGGACACCAAGGATATTATGAAAGAGAAGCGGAAACATCGGGTGAGGAAATGGGGGAGATCTGCCAACAGAGGCATCTCAGGGAAGAATAGGAGGTGGGAAGTGTTAATGAATCTTGGACTCCAAAGTTGCTATCCAAAAATTCAGGTTTGCTCTCTTAAACTCTTGAGGGATCAATTCAGTGAAGTTTTTATCTGGTTTACTCTCATCCTTGTTAATTAAAAAAAAGAAAACAAAGATGCACTTAATCTGTTTTTCCAAATGCCACTGTCTTTGTATGGTTATAATGGCTTAATTTGCAGTCCTCAAACATAGCCCTGGTGCACTCAGCAGGGGGGAAAGTTGTGTCAGAGTCTTTCTCTGCACTTCTGATGTTGCAGAGGGGTCTGTTCGGTGTTGAAGCGGTGCAAATCCCACTGCCCCAGCACTGCAGTGTGTTGAGCTGTGTAATAAATTCTACTGTGGAGGAAGAAAGAAAGAAAGACAGGAGAAAATGTCCTTCCAGGAGCACAAAACCAGACCCTAATGTTAAATTAGGGGCAAACAGGAGGCTTAACAAAACCATTTAAGCTGAAAATGCCAGGTAGAGTTCCCAGTTTGCTTGCCTGGGGATCTGGATCTGTGTTTACCAACATTGAAACTTACACCATAAAAGATTAAGTTTGAGCATACTTGATTTAGCTTTTGAGCAACCAGAGTATTAAATATCAAAACAGAACATGATTTTTTCAATCAGAATAAGAAAGGAGAGATTTAGGGCATGGTAGAATACAGAGAGTGAGGCTAGCTAAAGCCCAGTTCTGTGTGGGCCAGTGTCCATATTGTACCCCAAAGCACTTAACACCAGGGAGGTGGTGGTGAAATTTGGCAGTCTTGACACAGAGGCCAAAAAACTGAATTGCTGTGGGAAACTGAGCTTTCACTCTGCCCTCAAGGTGGTCATGCTAGGGAGTAACGATGGTATCGTGTCTGGGCTGCACTGGGGAAATCTGATGCTCTTTCTTTCTTTCTTTCTTTTTTTTTGTGTGCTATCTGTGCTCTAATGTCTTTGTATGAGAGATCTTTGGAGCTTGCAGCAATCAGGAAAGTAAATTAAAAATCCTGGCCCTCTTTGGGACTGTATCTTCTTGAAACTGCTCCAGGTCTGTCCTATCCCTCCCTATTCCTAGTAAGCTTAAAGCAAAATAAAAGCTTCTGTTTGATCCTTCCTCCCTTAGAAAGAGAAAAAGGAGAATCCGAACCGGGGCAACGTGAATCCACGGAAAATCAAAACCCGGAAAGAAGAGTGGGAGAAGCTGAAAATGGGACAAGAATTTGTTGAGTCAAAGGAAAAACACGGTCCTGCTGGGTAAGCAGAGGTTGGGGCTCTGTGCTCAGCTCCCCAGCGAGGGGCAGCGGGCGGGTGTTGATTGTAATGTAGTTCACCCTGCTCTGCAGCTTCTCTGCCGCCCGGCACGGATCGATGCTGCCACTGATCACATCCTCCCATGTAAATCCATCTGCTGATTTACAATTTTGCTAAATAAATCAAGGAGTGACACAGTTGGAACAAGGTGGCAGGAACAGCTTTGGTAGCAAGTCTGCTCTCAGCTGCCTGTCTTGTCTACCCCATCACAATGCCCGCCCTGTCACACCTAGCCTCTGGGCCTTACGCTGAGGAACAGGGTGGCATCTCCATGCTATTGTGTGATTGCTTTGTTACATTTCACAAACCACTCTTCACACCCTAAAGTTGAAGCGGGGGCTGTCCCCATCCAAGTATTTCAAGCTACAGATCTCTCTTTAGCGCTTCTGGCTTGGGAATTCATTTAACTTTTGACACCAGCAAGGCTGGAAGCAGAGCGAATTCCCCACAATGCACTTCTGGCTTGCTCGCTCCTTGCAGCTTCCTTTCATATAAGAAAAAATCTCTCTTTAAATCACACTCTCCAGCTAAAAATAAAACTTGCTTTTAGTTTAATAGGGGAACAGGTTTGGTTTCTAGCAGAGGAATCGAGCAGCACAACAGCACCATTTTCTTGCTCCTCTGTTTTCTTGCTCATGTGTTTGAATTCACTTGAGGTTCAGAGCCCCCAAGGATGAGCTAGTTCCACCACCCCACAATGAATTGAGCTCATCGAAAGTAGAGTGTGAAGGTGGTCTCTTCCTTCAGTACTATTTCAGTTTTGGATATTTAATTTCATGGCATTGCTGTTTCTTGGGTTCTTTTTGATATGTTCTTCCCAAGCTTATTTTTTGGCATCTTGATTACCTCTTCTTTTTTTTTTTGCCACTGATGATACCCACTTTTCACTGCGAGTCCTTCCAGTCCAAGTTGATCAAAACACACTCTTGTGTTTTTCTGTAATGAAATGTTAAGAAAAATATTTTTTATTTTGGTGTTTTCTTGTTCACTAACATATACACTCATGCTGTTTTGGTGTGTGATAACAATAAACAAACATGAGAGCATCTGGGCAAATTCTAGCTAAAGAATTACACAGAGCAACCTAATGCAGCTGCACACAGTTCTTCGTAGAGGGTACTTCTAGAAATAGAGGCCTTTATCTTTTTTAAATGTTACTTTAAGGTTTTGGTTTGTATGTCCTGTTGTGGTGATTGATAAGGTCCCACCTAAAGGCAGATCCCACTGTGCTGGGAAAAGCCATTCCTGCTAGAAAACCTAATTCCTAAATCTTGCAGGTTGATCCATCCCCTGAGTTAACGTCGCTGCTGTGCGGTGGTTGCACTGCTGCACAGGTGTTTGTTGTAACCCTTCCAGGAGGGCAAAGCTCTTGTGAATGAGGTGGGGGGAAAAATGAGCTTTAGACATTGCCTGGAGCTCTGTAACCCAGTGGCTTGGCTTGCTTTGGCTCAGGTACCCCTCTAACATGGTGTATCAGAACGGCAGCATCGGCTCCAACGAAAGCATGGACGTGAGCTGCTACCCGCCACCGCCGCAGACCGACTCCATTGTGCCACCACCTCCCTCGTTCCCAGATGACAGCCTGCCTCCACCCCCAGTGGAATTTAGGTAAGCCTACGGGATCCCTTCTGTCACCCAGGAGTAGTAGGTGGTGTAAAAGGATGACATGAGGCAGACTGAGATGGTTCAGCATAACTTCCTAACGGGTGCAGTATGGGAACCAGAATGCTCCTGTCTGCAGGGGGACGTGCAACTGCAGGTAGGGACAGAGTCACAGGCAGCACAGCTCTCCATAAATCCCAACTGCCATTGTTGGTCCCATACAGAATGGGCTTCAGTGAGAGCTAGAGCAGACTAATTACACTTTGTAAAGAGTGGGATCCTAATTAAGGATTTAGCTCCATTGCCTGGGTTTTCCAATGTAGTTTTTCCAGAGTGTGTAGACTGATGTTCCTGATAGAGCTTTGCAAAGAGCAGCTTCTTTCGTGTCTTTTTGTTACCCTTTGCCCTATGATCTCTGACAAACACATGATGTGTGCACTGAAGATGTAGATGTAGTTAAATTTAAGGGACTTGAGCACACCAGCTGACTTCTTCTCAGAGACTTCAGTGCAAGTTCAGGGCAGCTGCTTTGTGTTGGATGAAATGGTGACTTCCAGTCACCTCCAGAGATGAGAATTATGGTCCAGCAAATGGCTCAAGACACAAAGGTTGAAACAAGGGAGTAGCTTTTTAAGGCAATAAAACAGAGTCAAGAGGAACAGGAGGAAGTATGTCTGATAGACAGGACTGTGTTTAGCTTGTCTCCATCTTATCCAAAGGCAGCAATGCTGCGGAAAAGGCTCTTCTGATGTGTCAGAGAGACCAAGCACTCCACTCTGCAGCGTGCTCCTCTAGGGCAGAGCAGAAACGAGCTTTCAGATGAAGCTTACTCTGCCTTATGCAGTTACTTAGATCTCTGCCTAGCCACAGAGATCTCCCCTCTCTGGTTTTGTTTTGGTGGTTGCTTTTAAAGAGCCCTGGGAGCTAGGTTTGATCTCCAGTAGTCTGTCTGGGATCAGCACTGTGCACTGTTTTAAAAACGATGTCATTTTTGTGGCAAATGTACCTTCTTTTTCTGTTTTACTGTGGAAAGAGATGTCAGTTTAGGGCTTCCTTTCCACACACCAAGGATACTACAGTATTTTGGGTTTTGGTATAACACAGCTTCCATAAATGGAAGATTCAGTCACTGGTGAATCGGTGTTGTAAGAGCACATTGGGTTGCCATGTCTTTCTCTTCACTCCCCACGGTGAGCTATGAGACATGGCTGCTGCACTCCAGCTCTGAGCCATGGAATCCAGTGAAGAGATCTGTTCCTAGCAGGTGTTCAGAGCATATGCTTTCCTGGCACACCCACCAGTCCTTGTGTGATTTATCATGGTAGACATCCCCGCTTTTGGCGTGTCGTAAGTCTGACCTCAGCGTGGAGGGGTGGTGGTTTGCGTTGCTGCAGGAGATCTGAAGCCAGGAGGCTGCTCAGACTTGATGCCTGGTCTCTGGCAGGGAGGTGAGATGGCTCACGTTCTTGTCAGCCTGGGAGATGGGAGGGGTGATAGCATTTCTGCTGGTCCTAAGAAGCTTTCCTTTGTTCTGGTGGGGTAGGCCAACAGAAACACTGTGAGGGAACTAAAACCAAAGAGTGAGTTCTCATGGGAACACCAGTTAAGGCTGGAAGTTGGATTTTTTTGTCTGGACTGCAACAAACACACGTGATTTGCATTAGCATGGAGACTGCACAGACTAATCTGGCCTCACATGTAATAGCTTTATTTCTCTCTCTCTCTCTCTTTCTGTTGCCACAGCTATCCTGTAGACAACCAAAGAGGTTCTGGTTCTGGAGGGACCAAACGATCCAGCCTGGTCAGCCCGAGCCACCCACCACCAGCTCCTCCCATCGGATCCCCCTCCGCAGCTAGACCGGGCTTTGCTCCCCCTCCAGCGCCGCCTCCGCCACCACCGCTGATGGGGAGCACTCCCCCTCCTCCCCCTCCCATGGGCTTCCCATCCCCGGGAACACCACCACCCCCCTCGCCCCCCTCCTTCCCTCCTCACCCCGAGTTTGCTGCCCCGCCACCACCACCGCCTCCTCCAGCAGTCGAATATGCCAGCGTGCTCCCACCTCCGCTGCCGCAGCCGGGCGGTGGGAATGCGCCGCCTCCTCCTCCTCCACCACCTCCTCCTGGCCCACCACCTCTGTCTTCCAGTGGCCTGGATGGTCCCCCACCCCCTCCTCCACCCTCAGACACCTCCACCTCCAAGCCCAAGTCATCCTTGCCTGCGGTTAGCGATGCCAGGAGTGATCTGCTTTCAGCTATTCGTCAAGGTAAGGTTTCATTTCAATACCAACTTCTCCTTTGCCTCTGGAAAAGCCCACAGTATCCAAGTGCCAGCACTCAGGAGCCATCTCATGAGCAGTGGTGTGACTGCCTGGCTGCTTGAGAACCTGTCCCTTGTGGTCCCTCATTGTCTGCCCACTCTGATGACAACCTCACAAGGTGTTATGCCTCTGCCTGCACCTTTGGAGACAGCAGTGCTGGAATTGGTGTGGTCCAAGTTTGCGAGTGGTGGGAGCAGCAGTGGTGTAACCCCTCAGAGGAGCAATGGAAACAACTCTCTTCCCATTCCACCTGCCCACCCAGCCTGGCTTGGCTGTCATTCACCATCAGCATTATCCCACAGCGTGTCCAATACCCGCTGGCAGAGGACAGACCGCCTTGCTCAGAGGATTGTGTCAAAGGGATGGGCTGCTTTGGAGATTTCAGTGTGACCAAAGCTTTTTGCATGATCCCCTCCATTGCCTTCTTCCCAACAGGCTTCCAGCTCCGTAAGGTGGAGGAGCAAAGGGAACAGGAGAAGCGGGACGTTGTGGGCAACGACGTGGCGACCATCCTGTCGCGCCGCATCGCCGTGGAGTACAGCGACTCCGAGGACGACTCTTCCGAGTTCGATGAGGACGAGTGGTCGGATTAACTGCAGTCCCATCCCCTTCTTCCCCTTCTCTCCTGGGTTAACATCATCTTAAAGAATCAGGTGGCCAAACCTTCCACCACTTCCTTTTTCATCCTGTAACCAAAGATGTGCCAAGGGGTTCCAGACAACCAGCAGCATATCTCCCCTCCCCCTCCGGCTTTGGCAGGAGTCTACGCTCTGCCTTTCCAAAAGGTCTCCTCACGGACACTGAGGATGTGGTGTTGGGATTTAGCTGGAGGGGATGTAACAGTTGCTTATTTAAAAGAGAGTCTCAAACCTCCAGGTTCTCGATGCCACCAGGCAGAGCAGAGAGAAACCCTCCATCCTGAGGGATTTTTAAAGCAAAGATGGATGATCCTGTTGTGGCCGGGTGGCCTTTCAGATGAAGGACATTTTCAGCTAGTTTTCTCATTGCAACAGCAGACAGTTGATCTGATGACTCTTCCTTTACAGTGAATACTGGTGGTGCTGCAAGAAAATGGGCTTTAAATGTCTATTCTCTGCTGCATCCCACTGTCAAATAATCAGTTTTTGGCAAGAGTACACAATTCTTTCCCCTCTGACCCCCTAGTATTATTTCCAGACTACCCTGCACGGGGTGTGCTTCCTGGCTCTAGAGCTGTGCAGTGCATTGGGTGCAGTGTGAGGAGGGACTCTTTATTTTTATTATTATTATTAATATTATTATTTTAAAAGCTGCCTTTACCTTCCTCAAATCTCCTGGACTTTTTCACCAAATCTGCCAAAGGAGACTTGCACAAAGGGATACAAAGCCAGGGCAGAATGGTTGCTTGGCTTCCTGCTTCTGGGTGAGCAGAGCCACTGCCCCACTGAGAGACACATCTGTGTGGTCAGCACCGAGCGGTGGCAGAACTCCGCTGTGCTGATTTCTCCAGTTCAGGCTGAGAGTGTGTTTAAAAAAAGAAATTTATTATTATTTTTTTTTTAAGTGCCTAGAGGGGGGAGATGGTGTGGGGAGAGGTTCTCTGAACACCAGGCACTTTGATCTTTTTTGGCCTGTTCAGGGCAATGCTGCAGTCAGTTTGGAGAGGTGCTTTTTCTAGCGGCGTGACCGTTACTTTCTTTACACAGGGACTTGAGTAGCAGAAAATGCTGGTATTACCTTCACTTCCTCCTCCCTTCCACCTAAGGAGGGGAGTTTGTGTGCCTAAAAACATGGAGTGTGTGAACTGAATTGCCCATCAGTTACATCAGACCTAACCTACATCTTTCCCCGTAATTTTGTTGTTATAATTCATTAGTTAATGTTAAGAAAGTGTTTCTTCTCCTCACTAACCCGATGAATTCCCAGGCTGCTCACTACAGATACAGTACTGGCAGGGGGAGAAAATGGTGAACTTGAACTAGGTGACCTAGGTTTTATTGCTGTTTTATATTACCTTATGTAGAATATAAGCATCTCTTTGGAAATGTAGAAACAAATACCCCTGATGCTCCAGATCTGCTTTCGGTATTTTAATGTGGACCTGACTCCCTCAGTCAGGGTTATGCAAGAAAGCAATTCCAAAGCCTTTTGGAGGTTGTGGGTCCAGCTGTTGTGGGGTGTAGGACCAGCTACACATGTCCCATTAAGACCAACTCTCCAACCTATTTGCCTTCCCTGTTGTATTTTGCCAGCCTGTGCCTGTTCTTTCCTCTCTGCCTCGCCTCAGTTAATGATGTTGCTGATACCTGGAACGCCAGGCCCAGCCCGAGGCTGCCAGGTTGCTGTAAATCCTTCTTGGGGTTTGATTGATGGCTTCAGATTGTGCCATCCAGTTCTTACTGATTCCTTGTGTGTGTGTGTGCATTTTTAACCTTTGACAGAGCAGATAAGAGCCTGGAGGATGGGCTTTTCTGGGGTGCAGATCCAGCTGAGATCCAGCGCGACCCTGAGCACAATCAGGAGAGATTTCCTGGACCGCTACACATCAGATTTTTATCTACAAATCAGCTGCTAGGCAGGATGCAAAGGGTGTAGAGGGTGAGGCTGGGAACATCTGAGCAGTGTTAGTTCCAGGTTTTGGAAGAGGGAACAAACCCCTCGAGTGCCAGTGAGCCGTGGTGCAGTGGAGGGACTTGGAAATGCAAACTGATTATTGCTGCGAGCTGGGTGAGGGGGGTTAGGGGAGAATCACTGCCTCTTGGTTTGCTGCTTTTTTTTCCTGTAAGCATCTTCCTCTGGCTTCTCTCAGAGACAGGTTCCTGGGGAAAAGGGACCTTTGAGCTAACCCAGGCTGACAGCGTTATCACCCAGGGATGCGAGGAGCTCGCAAATGCCAAACCTGGGTTAATTTTAAATTGCTTTAACTAGACTTGGCCCCTGTTGGGGAAAGGGGAGCAAGTGTATTCCTGCCTCGTGAAATACACCAAAGTGCCATATATTCTGTGACCCAGCTGGATGGGCTGTCAGGCAGGGCTATGCCTCGGGGTGCTGGGGACACGGTTTGCCCACACTGCCTGTTGCACAAGGATGCTGTGTGGGCGATGTGGCGCAGCCGCGGGTGGAGCCGGCTCCTCCGATTGCCTCGCTCTGTGCAAGGCTCTCCTGGCAGCGGGAGGGACGCTGCTTTGTCCGTGCAAGCCTGCTTGGAACCACCCTCAGCTTTCAAACTTCACATCCAGCAGCGTGAATTAAAACTGCTGGATCCTAAACAGAAGGGTTGTGGACAGGTAGAGAAGGTTGGGTGGCTTATATTAAAATAAATAAATAAATGAATCTCTTTTGATTACTAAAAGAAGCAGTGTGAGCTTAGTGTGGAGATCCCTGAGAAACAACTGGTGTGAAGTGACCCATCTTGGAGTATCATTGCAAAATCACTGAGTGCTGGGCCACCAAGTCAGCTTAATATTTCTTAAAGCAGTAGGGGAAGAGGCAAGGTGCCAAAAACAACCTTTGCAGGAGAGAGCAGCTGTGCTGTGACTGCGGGGCTGCTGCTCCGTGTGGGCCGAGGGCCTGTGCCGGGCTCCCCTCTCATCTTTGTCACTCTGGGTCCACTCACTCCTTCCTCCCTTAGTTTTCTTTTTCACATGTAAGGCTTGGGTTGAGTGACACGGCGGGCGAACCTCAAAGCATTTCACAAAGCTAAAAGCCAGAGCTGGCACTGGGATCCTCCCTGCTCTCTGCCTGTCCGGGAGGAGCCCTCGTCTTTCCATTTCAACCCGCCCCGTGTCCCTGTGGGGACGTACAGAACCGGAGCAGCCATTTCCCCATCCTGGGAGCCCTTTGCTCGAGGCCTGCAAGTCTGGACAGGCTGCTGTTGCCTTCCCCTTCCCGGCACCGTGCTCCTGGTTAAACATTCTCCCGGTGTCCTCGCCCGCAGTGCTTGGCTGCTGCTCCCAGCAGCCTCTTCCCCCGCTTCCCCCCCTCCCCGTGCTCGCAGGGAAAAACCTCGTCCCGGCTCCTGGGGCTCAGCCTGGAGCCTCATCCGCAGTCGGTGACCTTCACTGCTTTCTCCTCTCCTTATCAGACCCAAAGCACCAGACCAGATCGAGGGGAAAGGGGCTCCTGGAGGTCCCAGATGGCCAAGAAACTGTGCAGAGTGTTGTTTCAGGGAAAGGATTTTTATTTTATTTTTAATTATTATTTTTTTTTTCCCCAGTCTGTGAACTTATTTAACGTGCCTCTTCTGAAAGTACCTGCCCTTGACAGGCTCCGGAGGGGAGCTGCCTGGCAGAGCCTCGTGTGGGGCAGATGCAGCTGCCCCAGGTCAGGTTTCATTGCTGTTGGATTTCGGGAGGTGCTTTCTTCTCTTCCTTTTTAAACAAAGCCTTGAAGTGGGAAGTGGCTCTGATGGTTTTTATTACTGTATTAACATTCATTTTAATTCATTTCAGAAACTAACTCATTTTTTTTTCCCCCCTCCTCTTGATTAGAATGTCATAGAATTAGACGAGCTGTAACCCTCCTGAAGTGCCTTATTTTCCTATATGATATAAATATATTTATAAGAGTAATTATTCCACTTGTATCTTAGGGGTTTATTGCTGAGCAAGAAGATATAGTGGCAGGAGAGGTGGGAAGTGCCCTCAAAGGACCCAGCCAGGCCAGGGGTTGCAAGGGCACTATTTGATGGATACTCTCAGGGTGCAGGGGGTTACTCATTTCAAGACCAAAGGAGTTTCAGCAGCGAAACTCTGCTTAGAAAAAAAGAAAAAAGAAAGAAAAAAAGACAAAAAAAAAATTAAAAAGGACAAAAAAAATCCAATCTTATGAGCAAAATCCTGTAGATTTGTTTTGGTTTTCTTACTCCTGCAACATAAACACCACTGGCCAGACTCTGCTGCCTCATGGGTGTGGGTGCAGCGGGTGTAAAGCTGTTGGGGAAGCAGAGCCCGGTCCGGGTCCGTCACTGCCTTCTCCTCCCCGTGTCACGTCTGTCTGTGCTGTTCCCTGTCGGTTGCTGTGTAAGCCAGGCTTTCCTGCTGTGTTCTGTTGTTGTTTGGTTGTTTTCTTTTTAATAATCAGCTCAGTAACCCCTGGATGAAGAATCCTAATTGCAAATTTTTTTTGTAATGTACATGTAAAAAAAAAAAAATAATAATTTTTTTTGATCCTTTTTTAAAACTGTAAACTTGATAAAATCTTTCTATCCAGTCAGTGCCTGTGTGTGTTACTCTGGGCATGCATTGGGGAGCTGCAGTGTGGTCCTTTGCATGTGGAAAGTGGCTGATCCTGGACAGAGGAGCTGCTGTCACTTGTCTGCGTGTGACTTCTCCTGCCCAGGAGCGTGGGGAAGTGCTGGGCTGTGGCGAGTGTCCTGGAGAGCATCTCACAGGGTTCTTGGGGTGTAATTGGGGTGTAATTGGGTGCGTTTGGTGTTTCATCAAGTGTGTCCTGGGGTGCCTGGACAGCGGGATGACAAAAGCCAGCGTGTCCCAAGCTGTCTTGCAAACCCCATCCCTGCAGAAGCCTCGTCCCGTGCCCAGGTGGGTCAAGGATTATCGGTGGTGGTGGCTGTGCTGCCTGCGGTGGGTACCGGTGCCAAGGAAGCGTTATCCAGGAGGAGCCAGCAGCCTCCCCTGCGTCCTCCCTGCCATACGAAATGAGCCCGGGCTCCATCTTGCCTGAGCAGAGCTGCTGCAGCTGGGCTGGGAGGGGGCTGCTTCTGCCTTTTTTTTCCTTTTTTTTTTTTCCTTTTTTCCTCCATTTCATGCTGCTCAAGGTCCCTTCTGCAGTTAATCTGCCTGGCCCCAGCTGTGATGGCTCCTGGCCCTGTTCTCAGGTGCTTTCTCTGAGCTCGGTACAGCCTCTTGTGCTGGGTGTATTTTCGTGCCGGTCGGTGGAGAGCAACAAAAGGATCCGTCCCTGCTGCTCCTCGTCCCTGCTTTTACCACGAGCTCTTGCTCTGCCAAATTCCCTTGGCTTCTAGGAGACACTCGTGCGCTCGCTCTGCAGCGCTGTGCCTTTCTTGGCTGACAATAGTCCCTGGCTGCAAAACCTCATTAGATTAATTGGCCTTGCCAGCTTCTGAACAAGCGAGCCCTTTAGTCGTGCTGGGGCGCGGAGGGCAGGGGAAGGAGGGATCTCCTGGGCTTCCACGCTCCCTGGTGCTGCGTGTCCCAGCTCTTGGCTCCATCTCGAATCCAGGAGGAGCAGCCAGCACCTCAGCTCCCTGCTCTGGATGGGTGTGGATGTGGTTGGGGCTAATTTGGTGTCTCTGCCTTTTTGGGGTACGTGGTAGAGCATAGCCCTGTGCTTTTGGGGTACAAACCCTTGGATGTAAGCGTTGGGAATTGGGGAGGGTGTGTGTCGCGCTGGTTTAACCCCCTGAAAGACAGGCAGGGACATCTCAGTCCCAGATCCACCTTTTTGGGGTAACACACCTTCCCAGCTTCATCCTCCCATCTCCACAAGCAACCCACGGAGCTGGGAAGAGCTCCTGGAGGTGGAGGGGTCCCCAGCCCAGGGTTTAGCTCAGCGCAGGGAGAAGCCCAGCAGCCAGAGGAGCCATGTGCCGGTGCTGTCAGCTCCAGAGCCCTTTCCACGAGCAGCCGTTTCCTGCAGAGGAGCTGCTGCAGCTGGGGGAGAGTCTCTGGGGCTGTGCTGTGCTGTGGCACGCTGGCCTTGGCCCCAGCCTTTGATGTGTTTCCCTGGCTGTCTCTTCCACGGGGCTCAGCACTGGATCACAGCTGGCCGAGCTCTGGCTTCACAGGAGCCCCTGTCTCCAAAGACCTCTTTAATTTTCTCCTTCAAGGTGGTGTTAGCAACACCCAGAAGATGCTGCCGGCTGCCTTGGACGAGTGGGCTGCGTGTCCTTTCCACCACTGACGTCAGCTTCTCTCCTTTTAATTCCCCCTGTGGGACCGAAGCGAGTGCAGGCGCTGCCAGCTCTGATCAGCGTTAACAGCCTGCTCTCCCAGCGTGTGGCAGGGCTCTGCTCTGCCAATGTCACCCCCGACTCGCGCTGCCTTCCTGAGCCAAGCAGCCATGGGTGGTGGGAGAACATCGCTCCCCTCTTCCAGCTCCCCGGGAAGGACCCGCTGCCAGCAGAGAGTCCCCGTTTCGTGGACGTAGGTGTGCTGAGATGGCAGCTCAGCCCCTCTAGAAATGGCTGACTCCTTCTCTCTCCCTAGTTTTTATTTTTTGTCTATTTTTTTTTCCCCCCTCTCCTCTCTTGCCTACGCTGTTGTGTGGGGAAGGCAAATCGGCTCCCGTGCTGCGGATGGCTTTATCTGTAACTCTTCCATCTGCTCACAGCAGCTCACAAATAACCACGGGGTGCCAGAGGAATTATGGATTTGGAGCTCAAGTTTCTGCAGTCTGGCAGGGCCAGCAGCTCTGCGCCTGGGCTCGCCCGCTCCCGCAAAGGCCAGTCCCTGCGGCTGGAGGGGCTTAAGGCAGCCGGCGCGGAGCTGGGGCTGTGGTCACAGCCAAATTATGTTCCCTGTCGCCAACTCCAGCTCAAGTCCAGTTAGACAAAGCCCCAGCCCTGAGCTGGGGTGGGAGCCTGATCGTGTACGAGCTGCTGGTGGGGAGCAGAGGGTGCTGCTGGCTCTGGGTCCCTGCGCTGTGGCCGGCGTCGAGGCGTGAAGCCGCCTTCCACATCAGCTGATCCTTCTGCAGGAATAAAATGGGTGGGTGCTGGAGACCAACCCCCTGGTCACAGCACTCTGGGACACGTTCTCCTCCCCAGGAAGCACCGGGGAAGCACCAGCTGATGCCTCCCAGCCCCACAGCTCCGGTGATGGCCGGGGCTGATGCTCCACAGCCTGAGTCACACCAGGAGGTGCCTCCCGCTGCCTTTGGCATTTGGTAAAACGCTCAGGAGCGGGGCTGTGTTTTCTTCATTTCCTGCCTGTTCCTGCTTCCAAGGAAACAAAATCCCCCAAGCCAGGGCTGAGGTTTCTCATTTAACTGGAAGCCAGGCCAATAACCAGAGCTGCTCAGCCCTCCCCGTGCCCCGGCCTGTCCAGCCTGGCCACCCGCGATGGCTCAGGGAGGGATGTTGGGACTTGTGTTCCCAACTGGGACACCCCCATCATGGGCACCCCAGAAAGTCACTGGGAGCAGAGCCCAGCACTGGGATAAAATCATAGAATCATGGAATGGTTTGGGTTGGAAGGGACCTTAAAGCTCATCCAGTCCCAACCCCCCTGCCATCAGCAGGGACACCTTCCGCTAGACCAGGTTGCTCAAAGCCTCATCCAGCCTGGCCTGGAACACTTCCAGGGAGGAGCAGCCACAAATTCCTTGGGGTGCAGCTCTCAGCTTGGCCCCAGGCGGGTCACTCAGGGTTTGGGGTGCTGGTGGGAGGTTTTGGGGTAGCAGCAACCTCCTCCCATTTGGCAAAGCCCCCCTGTTTTTGGCACCAGGGCTTGAGTGACGGCTCCTTAGTGGGTGGTGTGGGGACGGCTCTCTCCTAGCAGGATCTGACCCTGCCTTTGCCTGGCATCTCTGCCCCTGGTGAGGTGGCAAAGGGCAGGGGCTTGGAGCTGTGGCCAAGTCTTGTGGCTACCGAGGGGACAGGGAGCTGCCCACAGTGAAGGGGAGCAAATCCTGCCCACGGCACCGTGCCCTCGCGCCGGCACAGCCGGGGTTTGGCCGTGAGGCTGCCGTGGCTTGGAGCATCTGCTGGAGCTGGGGTGCTGGGCTGGGGGTGCCAGATGTGGGTGCACAGCTGGGGTGACAGCGTGCCCACATCTTGATCCCACTCACAGCCTCTTAGCTTGGATTTGAACCCCAAAGCTGGGCTGTCGGTCCCCCCCCAAACCTCTCTGCACATCAGCAGCCTGGGGGTGGCTTCTCCGATGGATTTGACCATTTTTTTATTATTATTTCTTTATACCTCTGCTTTCTGTATCTTTCTGCACCAAAAAAGGGAGCAGGCTGGGCCCTGCTGTGGGCTGTTTGTCTCCCCACTCAGTGCCTCCTGCTCCATCCCCCCAAGCCCTGGAGCAGCCAGGAATGTCTCTGGACTCGCTGGCTGGTGAACCAGCCCCACATTCAGCCTCGGTTTTCCTCATCCATCCCGGCAGGAGGGAACTGGACACAGGTGGGAGCCAAAAGGCACCTTTCCCAGCTGGGAAACAGCACAGGGGCAGCCACACACGGATCCATGGCCACCGTGGTGCATGGTGGCAGCAGGGACAGGGCTGTGGGTGGTGACGTTCTTGGAGGACCCATGGTGATGGGTACAAGGGCTCTGTGCAGCCTCCAGCTCTGAGGGCTCCCCACACTGCTGGCCAGGGGGGAGCTGGGGACAGGCAGCCCCTTGGCCTGACGTGGTGAGATGTGGCTGGTTCATGGTGGGTTTTGATGCCATATTGTCACCGTTGGCTCATCCCAGCTCCTCATCCCCGTGAATGCCCCTCAGATGAGCTCCAGGAGCCCATCAGCTCCAGCGAAACAGTGGGTGGGAGCTCAAGGGGGGGTCCCAGCAGAGCTGTGTGATGCTGCCTTTATACCACGTGCCTGCAGCACCCCCAGCAGCAAACCCCACCTTGTCCCCCTGTCCCCAGGGAGGTGACAGGGACCCCAGGGAGCAGGAAGGACTTGTCCATCATGGAGAAGCAATGGGGCTGTAGGTGCTCCCTCTGAAGACCTCAGCAGGAGGGAGGGAGAAGCTGTTGAAGCTGCTGTACAATGCTGACGTGAGAACAACCAGGTGTAAAGTGCCGGTGAGTAAAGCAGGGCTGGGAAAGGCGGGGTTTGTCCCTGCCGGGGGGGAGGGCTCAGGATGGAGGGTCCTCAGCCCACCCGAGGAACAACGGGTGCCTCCAACCCCTGAGCTCTGCTCCTTTCCTCCAGCTTCACCTCAGCGGGGATGAGGAGAGCCCCAAATTCCCCAGCGCTGAGCCCAGCCCCTGGAGAGCAGGAGATGGTGGTCTGTGGGTCCTTCAGCATCCCCCCAGCCCCATCTCCCCTCGGTGCCTGCTCCCATAACCACAACCCAGCGCTCAGCCTGGCCGAGAAGCGGAAGGAAATCTTTTATTTCCTTTGCAATAAACAGCACCAACCCCCCGGGCTGCCACCAGGTCCCCAAACCCAAGGTGAAGCTGAGCCTCGGGGACCAGCACACATCCTGCACCGGGCTCCGGCTGCTCCTCAGCCCTGGGCTCTGCCACATCCCGGCGCGTCTGCGGATGCACAAATGCCTGTGAGAAACCTGCTGCCCCCTGAGGGGGGTGGGCAGGGGCACGGGGGGCTCTCGGGGAGCAGAGCTCTGCTACCGGAGGGGATGAGCTGCCCTAATTAGTTTTGCCATCATTAATCCTGCTGTCCTGTGATGAGCGTGGCGTGCAAAGAGCGTGAGCAGCAGCGATGAGGATCCCGGGTCCTGGTTGGGTGGTGGCTTTGGCAGCACGAGCTCCTCAGGGTGGGGGTCCTGGGTAAAGCCCCCAGCCCTCCCGTGCCACCCGCACCACGAGAGGGGCTGGGGTGTGGGCAGCTGCCCATCATCTCCCTGTGGTAACAGCACCGGGCTGGATGTGACCCTCTGGGCACTGTGAGGATGAGGATGGTCAGGGCCTTCGGTGCTGTCCCCCCCCCAGGGCTGATCCCACTAACAGGATGTGATGGGTGGGGGGAAGTGCTGTCACTCGGGATTTTTTAACCAGGCGGAGGGAAACAGAGCAGGGAGATGGTGCCTGGGCTTGGGGGGCTCATCCTATTCCCCCCCCCCAACCCCACTGCAGGACCCACAGTCCCAACCCCTCCCCAGCATCCAACAGTCACTCCTTGTATCACAAATCACTTTTATTCCCCCCACCCCATGATTGTAAACAAGAAGTAACCCCCCCCACCCACCCTCACCCCCCTCTGCAGCACCCCACCCAGGGGGCCCCATCCCAAGGGGCCTCTTCATATCCAAACCCCCCCCCCCCAAATGCGCAAATCCAGCCCCAGTGCAAAAAAACCTTTGGTGGGGAGGGGCGGGGGGGGCAGCCCTGGGTGCTATGGAGGGAGGAGGACAGGGGGAAGCACCCAAGGGACCCCAAAGCTGCTGGGTTTGGGGGTGCAGAGCCTCCAGCAGCACCCTCTGCCCGAGGGCAGCGAGCACTAGAGGGCAGCAAGTCCCAGCGCTGGGCTGGCAACATTCAAATCCTATTAAATCATAATTAAAACGAATCATAAACGAATGGAGATGACTGGGAGAAGGGGGGTGGGTTTGAGTTCCCCCTCCAACCAACCAGGCCCCCTTCGTACAAAAAATATTTTAACTCTCTGAGGGTGTAAAAAAAAAAGCAAGAAGGGAGCAAATATTCCCAGTATCCCCCCCCCCCCCCCTTAAAAAAATAAATCATCATAAATAGTTTTAAAGAAAATATGAGGAGCTCCTCCCCCTCTCTGTCACACACACACATAAATATAGATTATATTGATTATATTATGGATAAAAAATATCTTTCTCTCTTGGAAATTCAAAAAGTGAAAAAAAAATAGGAGAAGAAAAGGGGGGGTTGTGTCCAAAAGGCTTTGTGGGGGGAGCTGCTTGTTCCCCAGAGCTCCTGCGATGTGACACTGGAATGAAAAATGGGGGGGGAAATAAAATAATAACTAAAAGAAAATCCCCCAACCCCAGTGGGTCAGTGAAAGGTGCAGAGGGGCTGGGGAAGGGGTGGGGGGGGACGTGTCAGACGTCACTGGGGGAGCGGGAGCGGAACGGCGCGGTGGAGGAGAAGCAGCCGCAGCACACGGCCCACAGCACTCTCTGGATCTCCTGGTTCCTGAAGGCGTAAATGATGGGGTTGATGATGGAGTTGTAGGTGGCGGGGAGGAGGGTGAGGTAGGTGTAGAGCTCGGGGTAGCTGTGATCCCCCAGGAGACAGTAAATGGCGAAGGGCAGCCAACATGAAGCGAAGGCACCCAAGATGATGGCCAAGGTGGCGATGCCTTTCCGGGTGGTGACGTAGTGGGAAGTGGCCAGGAAATGTCTCTGGACAGCGATCTGGTGGGCGTGCCGGCAAATGATCTTACAGATCTGCACGTAGAGCTGGAGCATCACCGCCAAGACCGTGAAGAAGGAGATGGAGAGGATGATGAGGTGGTTCTTGGTCAAGGGCTTGACGATGCTACAGGTGGAGGGTTCCTTCAGGCAGTTCCAGCCCATGATGGGCAGGAGCCCGTAGCAGATGGAGGTTCCCCAGGTGAGGATCAACATGATGTAAGTCCTGGTGACCGTCCTCTCCGAGTAGTAGGTCAAGGCGTTGTAGAGGGACAGGTAGCGGTCGATGGTGATGGCCAGCAAGCTGCTGACGCTGGCTGTGAAGGAGGTGACCAGGAGCCCCACAGTCAGCAGGCTGATGGCCTCTGATGGGATGAAGTAGACAAAGGCAAAATGCAAGATCAACCCCAAACCAGCCAGGAGGTCAGCCATGGCCAGGCTGCCGATGAGGAGGAACATGGGAGCCCGGAACGCTGGGGCGTAGAAGATGATCACCACCACGATGGCGTTCTCACAGGAGATCACGGTCCCGGAGATGCAGAGGACAACATCCCACGGGTTCAAGGCGAGGGGTTGAACCACAGACTCCAGGTCCAAGGAGCTGCTGCTGCTGTTCCTGGCTGTGACCCAGCCTGGGGGGCCATGGCTGGAGTTGGGGGGCTTTTCCTCCATCATGCTGCCGGGGATTGACCTGCTGCAGCCAAAAGCAAGAGCAGCCCCCTCAGCACCCACCTGAGCTGTCCCTGAGCCACCCAGCCAGGGACAGTCCTGCTCCCTACGAGCCCCCCCCCCCCCCCAAAGTTGCCACCAGGAGGGGGGCAGAGGGTGTATTGAGGGGGAGGAGGGGGTCGCTGTTTGCTCCCAGGGGATTTTCTGCACAAGGTGGTTTGGGTTTCACTCTTTTGCAAGTAAAAAATAAATACATTTGTGAATAAAGGTGTGTGTGGGGGGGGACACACAGTGATCCCCACTCAGCCCCCTCCTGCCTGTGTCACCTGGGGGTTGTGCACCCCGTGGGTTTGGTGGGGAAATACCAGGGAGTGGGACTGGCCCTGGCTTCCCCCCACCCGGGACCTTCGGGGTAACACCAAGGGGACCCCAAGCAGCAGGTGACATGGATGGCTCTGCTCCCCCAGGACCGGCCCTGCTCCCCCAGGACCGCCACCACCTTCCCAGCCCCACCATGTGCCCAGAAATCGGGGGGATCCCCTCTTGCCTTAGGGATCTGCCCCTCCCGGGGACAGCACAGCCCCAAGGGGGGCACAGCTGCCCCGTACCCCCCTTCCCATAGCGCTGCGCTTTGCCTGGGTGGGCTCATATCCCCCCCGCCCCCCAGCTGTCCCTGTGTCCCTTCCCGGTGTCCCTGTCCCCCCTCACAGTGCCCGTGCCCACCCCCGCGGTGTCTCTACCAGCTCCCCCTCTCCGTGCCCCTGTCCCCACTCCTGGTGTCCCTGTCTCGCCCCCGTGCCCCTGTCCCCCGCCCCAGTTGTCCCTGTCCCCCCCTCCCGGTACCCCTGTCCCCACTCCTGGTGTCCCTGTCCCCCCTCCCGGTGCCACTGCGTCCACCCAAGGTGTCCTTGTCCCCCCCGGTGTCCCCCCCGGTGTCCCCCCCGGTGCCAGACACTCACCCGCCGGGCTGCTCGGCGTGGCCCCCGCTGCCATGGGCGCTGCGGAGTTATAGTGACCGAGCCCCGCCGGGGGTGGGGGGGGATGCAGAAGGTGTGTGTGGGGGGGTGACTCACCACCGCCCCCCCCCAGCCCCCTCCAGCTCATTTCGCCCCTCTGTGACGTCAATGACGCGCCGGAGCCAATCAGCGCCAGGTCAGGCAGCGCGGGAGCGCGCGCGCCGCATAGTAATAGCGGCCCATTCATAAAAACAACCCCCCCCACTCCCACGCCGCCCCCAGCACCCCTCCACACCCCCCACCCCGGGTCCCCCCTCCACGTCCTTGCAGAGCCCCGCGGTGCGGAGGAGGGGGCACCGGCTCCCGCCCCCCTTCCCGCCCCCCATTGCAGAGGTTTGGGTGATCCGCTTTGCGCAATGGGCGTAGGGGGACCCGAAGGGATGGGGGGGTCCTCCCCCGTCCAGCCTCCCCTCTCCGCTTCCCCCGTGGCCCGGCTTTCCCGGGTGGGTCTGAATAATTCATCTCCGGGAGAAGCGGGAAGGGCTGGCCCGGGCGGGGGGGCTGCGGGAAGGGCGGCTGGCAGGGAGCCTTCGTACCGGGCGGGGGGAGGAAGAGGAGGAGGAGAAGGAAGGGGAGGCATGTGCAACCCCGGGGCGCCCCCCTCCTCGATTCCTCGACGCCCGGTGCCTTCAGACCTTCCCCGGGGCGGGGGGCGGATTGTGTCAGTCCTGGCCCCACGGTGAAAGCGTGGCGGGTCCCGGGGTGCCCGGGCGGGGACTCTGCGGGGGTGAGACCCCTCGGTACACCCCCGTACCGGCTGCCACCGGCCCTCGGAACCGCCCGGGGGTCGCGGAGGGCCCGGCCCGGCCCGGAGGGAGCTGTTCGCGGTGCTGAACGGAGCCGCCAGCCCCGGGACCCCGCGCAGCCCCGGGGAGGGTCGCGGTACCCCCGAGCGGGGGACTGGGGGGGTGCGGGGGGTGTGCAGTGAGTGCGGGGGTTGCAGTGAATGCACCGCACCAGGACAGGCTGGGGGCTGACCCACTGGAGAGGAGCTTTGCAGAGGAGGACCTGGGTGTCCTGCTGGGTCAGCACTTTGGCCATGGGGCACCAGTGTGGCCTGTGGCCAAGAACAGTGGTCTCCTGGGGTCATTGAGAAGAACGTGGCCAGCAGGTCGAAGGAGGTTCTTCTCCCCCTCCACTCTGCCCTGGTGCGGTCACATCTGGAGTGTTGTGTCCAGTTCTGGGCTCCTCAGCTCAAGAGGGAGATCTGGAGAGAGTCCAGCGGAGGCCACAAAGATGATGAGGGGCCTGGAGCATCTCCCGTGTGAGGAGAGGCTGAGAGAGCTGGGACTGTTCAGCCTGGAGAAGAGCAGCCTGAGAGGGGATCTGATCAATGTCTGTCAATATCTGAAATGTGGGGGCCAAATGGATGGGGCCGGGCTCTTCTGGGTGGTGCCCAGTGACAGGACAAGGGGCAATGGGCACAAACTGGGACACCAGAAGTTCCAGACAAACTGAAGGAAAAACTTCTTTCCTGTGAGGGTGCCGGAGCCCTGGGCCAGGCTGCCCAGAGAGGGTGTGGAGTCTCCATCTCTGGAGATGTTCAAACCCACCTGGACACTTTCCTGTGCAACCTGGTGTAGGGAACCTGCTCTGGCAGGGGGGTTGGACTGGGTGATCTCCTGAGGTCCCTTCCAACCCCACCAGTCTGCGACGCTGTGAATGCAGTGAGTGCAGTGAGTGCAGAGAGCACAGTGCAGAGGCAGGGTGCAGTGGGTGCAGTGGGTGCAGTGCAGTGGATGCAGTGGGTGCAGTGGGTGCAGTGGGTGCAGTGCAATGTATCCAGTGGAGCTCAGCCCCCGATACCCCGGAGTCCCCCGAAACCGGGGTGGAGGAGGGGGAATATCCCCCCTCCTTTCCCACGGCCCCGCACAGCCGGTGTGTGTAGGGGGGGGGGGTGGGCGGGGAGAGGGGCTGCACCCCGGGAGCTGGGCCCCCGCATGGGCCCGTCCCCCCGGGGTCAGGGCGGGTCGGGGCGGGACGAGGCGGGGCCGCCCCTCCCCGCCCCCCGGGGCCGCCTCCCACGGGCGCGCATGTGCCCGCGTCTCCCCTCTCCCGGGAGCTCCGCGGTGCCGCAACCGACACCTCCCGCTGGGACCGGGCCCGGGTTAAGCCGAGCCTGGCTAAACCGAGTCTGGCTGAGCCGAGCACAAGCGGGCCGGGCCATGGCCCCGCCGTGCGTAGGGACCCTGCTCTGCGCGCTGCTCTGCGCGCTGGGACCCGCACCCACCCGCGCAGGTACCGGGAACGGGGGGGGTACGTGGGGAGGGAGGGGGAACGGGGGGAGTTTGCAGCTTTGAGGCAGCTGAACTTTTGGGTTTTTTTATTTTGGGGGGTTCTCCTCGTCCACGACCACGCGTGGGACCCCCCCCTCCCCTCCCAACACCAGCCTGGGATGGGGCAGGGACACCCCCGTTCCTTCAGCCGGCCCCGGTTTGAGGGGAGAGGGGGGTTCGGGTCCTGCTTCTGCTCCCACCCGTGGGGCTGGGACCCCCAGAGCCATTGGCCACTGAGGGACAAGAAGAGTAGGGGGTGGATCTCGTGGGTGGTGGCAGTTCCCATGGGGGAGCAGAGCTGTCACCCCCCCTGCCCGGGGTACCCCAAACTCTGGACATTCATTAAGCAAACCCAAGCTTGCTGCTACTCCCCCCATCCCCCCACTGCTTACAGGAGACATTTCCACCCAGATTTGTCCCACTGACACCCACACATGTTCCTAAAGCACCCATGGGGATGGGGCTGCCCTCAGCCCCTCCCAGCCCCCCCTTGATTTTCCTCTCCCTCCCCACACCTGACGGCAGGAGCGGGAGTTGACAACGTCGGGCTCCAACGTCTGTTCCTGCGCCTGCTGCGATAAAAATAACTTGAAATGCTAAACCTGCCTGTGAGCCCGGCCAACACGGCCCCCCTTCCCCACTGGTTCCCAGTAGGTCTCTAAATATCAAAGTGGGGGGGCCCAGCGGTGTGCCCACCACACCGTAACCATGGCAATGGGTGCTCAGCACCCCACTTTGTCCCTTATGCCACCAGTTGCTCCTTTTACTGTCAAGCGGCACTGGGAGAAGGAAAGGGTTTCTTCTATCAGCCAAGCATGGCCCAGGTAGCCAGGAGGACCCTAAAAACTTGGGGGGGACACAGACACAAACTGGAGGTGCCCACCCCAAAGGGAGGTGGTGTGATGATGGGGTGAAGCCAAGCATGAGGCTGGGTCACTCCCTGCATGGCAGAGACCCCTAAGGAGTGGGCTCAGAGGGGTGACAACCCTCTTGGGAGCTCTGGGTGGGGGGGGTGTTTGTCCCCTGAGTCTGGAGACGTGTCCTGGGTGGGGAATGGCTCCCGGGATGGTGCAAACGTGAGCGTGGGACGCAGCGAGGTGCAGGCAGGGCCCGGCCATGGCTCCTCATCATCCTCCCTCGCTGCCAGTCAGCGCTGTAAATTAATGATGAGAGTGGGGGGCGGGGGAGCAGCTCATGGCAGAGCAGCTCTGTGAACACCCGAGTGACTCACAGCCCTTGCTGGGGCCACGGGCCTACAAGAAAGCTGGGGAGGGACTTGTGACAAGGGCAGGGGGTGACAGAACAAGGGGAAATGGCTTGAAACTGGCAGAGGGGAGATGGAGCTGAGATGTGAGGAAGAAATTCTTTGCTGTGAGGGTGGTGAGACCCTGGCCCAGGTTGCCCAGAGAAGCTGTGGCTGCTCCTCCCTGGAAGTGTTCTCGGCCAGGTTGGATGAGGCTTTGAGCAACCTGGTCTAGTGGAAGGTGTCCCTGCTGCTGGCAGGGGGGTTGGGACTGGGTCAGCTTTCAGGTCCCTTCCAACCCAGACCATTCCATGATTCAATGGGGAATGGAGGGTCTGGGGGGGGCAGAGGGACCAATGCTGCTTAAATAACCCCAACTGAGAGCAGCTGGGGTGGGCTGGAATGGGCTTGTCCTGCACTGTGGGTGATGGGGTGAGACCTGGGTGTCCTGGGTGGGTGCTGGGAGATGTGGGGTGTGGGATGTCTGCTCTCTAGAGAGCTGGTGAGGCTACAAACACACCTGCAGCCCACCCAGGACAGTGGGTTTGGTGCTGTGAGCATCATCCTGCTGTGTTGTGAGGAATCCTCCTCTGTGGGTCCAGCCCTGACCCCGGCTGGCGGGGGGGGGACGGGTGCTGCCCCAGACCTCACCCCATTTCCCCAGCTTTGGCAGGAGAGTGCAGCGAACTGAGGTCCTGCGAGACGTGCACAGCCAGCACCACCTCCCACAACACCACCAGCTGCGTCTGGGTGGGATGTGGCACCCCCGAGGAGCCAGGTGAGGGGGCTCAGCTGTGTTGGGGGACATCAAGGGGCTCCCACAGCCACCAGCCTTCCCCTGCTGCTGGGCTGGGGCTGTGCTGGGATGATGCCAGCAGCTCAGCACCCATGGGTGCCTGGTCCCAGCTGCTTTCCATGGTCAATGTCTGTCTCACCTGACCCACCCTGGGGGGAGGCAGGGGGTTGATAACAGCCCAGCGGGCAGGGGTGTGGGATTTTGGGGGGAACCCCCCATCTCCGTGAGTGGGTGGAGCAGCACCAGGAGATGGAGATGGGAGAGAGGTGGCTGGTTGTGGGGTGCAGAACTGAACCCCAGCTTGCAGCCCCTCAGCTGGATGCCCACCCGTGGGAATGAGTCCACCCCATCCCAACCCAAATGCCATCAGGAGCACTGGGTGCCCCCACCAGCTTGTTTACTGGGGTGGGAGGGGTCCCTCAGGAAAAGCATCCTCCCTCTTCCCACAGAGATGGGGAGCTGCGTGCAGAGAGGGGCGGCAGCGCGGGAGACCTGTGTGCTCTACAACACCAGCACCCTGTGTCGAGGTAACCCTGCTCCCCCCGTGAGAGCTGGTCCCCCCCGGACCCCAGCAGCCCCCCTAGAACCAGCAGCCCCCCTAGAACCAGCAGCCTTTGGGATGGAGGTGCTGCCGTGGGTGCTGGGGCTGTGGGGATGAAATCCCACCCCTGGGACAGGGACATGGGGTGGGGGGTGTGTAGTGACGTCCCTTGACAACCCTTTTTCCCCCCCTTCCCCATGTCACTGTCTCTATCAGCGCTGGAGTCCCCCACCAAAGAGCCTCTATGGTCCCATAGCAAGGAGCCGACGACGCACCCCCCAAGTGAGTGGGTCTGGGGGGGCAGGAGGTGGGGGTCCATGTGCCACAGGGGACAGTGACCAGTGGGATGGGACAAGCCACTTCCCTTCGTGTTTCACATCCCTTTGGAAGAGCAGAGCCACCCTCGGGGTTGCATCCATGGGGCTTCAACCTGGGCTGTGCCCCAGGAGGTGCCAGTGCCATCCCCAGGGTCACAGCTCTGTCCCTGTCCCCTGTCTCTGCCCCAAGCAATGCTGCTGTGGGCTGCAGCGATGCCAGGGTGGAGCTGGGAGGGGGGGTCATAAAACCTTACAGCCCCCCCAAGAACCAGCCCTGCTGGGAAGTGCCATCTCCAGCTGGGTTGGAGCAAGAGCTGGGAGCAGGGGAGCCTCTTCCAGGAAGTGGGAACTGGAGAGCACTGGGCTAATTACTGCGGTAACTGGAGCCCGGAGCCCTCTGAATTATTGATCCCACCGGGATCCTGTCACCGCTGGCTCCTCTCCCGCCCTGTGCCGGCTGCTCCAGCGTGGGAAGGGGCTGAGCCCATCCCTGCATCCACCTGTCCATGGGGACATCCCAGCCCTGTGCAGATGCTGGGGTCTGTGTGGACCCCAAATCCCCTCTCTTTGATGGGGTCATCTGTACCCCAGGGATGCCAACAGCACCCATAACCCCCCCACACACCCACACCCACTTTTTATAAGGGCAGTTAATGACAGGACAAGGGTTGATGGCTCTAAACTGGCAGAGGGGAGATGGAGCTGAGATGTGAGGCAGAAATTCTTTGGTGTGAGGGTGGTGAGACCCTGGCCCAGGTTGGCCAGAGAAGCTGTGGCTGCTCCTCCCTGGAAGTGTTCTGGGCCAGGTTGGATGAGGCTTTGAGCAACCTGGTCTAGTGGAAGGTGTCCCTGCTGCTGGCAGGGGGGTTGGGACTGGATGAGCTTTGAGGTCCTTTCCAACCCAACCCATTCCATGACTCTCTGATTTTCCCTGCCATTAGGGACCACCACCACCACCAGCGCCCCCCTGACCGGCAGCCCCGAATTCCACCCGCCTGGCTTTGACACGGCCAGCTTCATCGGTGGCATCGTCCTGGTGCTGAGCATCCAGGCCGTGGTCTTCTTCATCATCAAGTTCATCAAGTCAAAGGACAGCACCTACCAAACGCTGTAAGACCCCTGTGCCCCCCTCACCGGGATGGATGGATGGAGGGGGGGGGGGGTGAACCCCTAAACCCACCCTTGAAGCCAAAAATGGGGGTCAGCCCTGGTGCGTGGGGCTCCGTGGCCAGTCTGGCCGTGTCCTGTCTCCCAGCTGAGTGTTGTCTCCTGTGGCTGTTGGTCTGTCCTCGCCTGGTGGGGGGGAGGATTTGGGAGCTGGAGGGGCTCATCCCCCCCCACCCTGTCTGTCCCCTCTCTGGTGTCCAGCTGTCCTGCTGTCACCTCTGTTGCTGCCTGGCTGGATCCTGGCTCTGAGCCCCATGGGGAGCGTGGGACCCCCAAATCCATCCCCCAGAGCTGAGCTGAGTGGGGGGGGGTCTGTTGCTTGTGCCCCACCTTGCTGGTACTGGGGGGCTCACTGTGTCTAACGTGGGGGGCTGTGCCCCATCTCTCTTTCTTTGCACGCTGCCAGAGAGGACAACCAGTAGGTGCTGGGTGCTGGTGGCCATGGGGAGGGGGCTGCCCCTCTGCACCCCCACAGCTCGACCCTTCCCTCGCCCCCCCCGCCCTCCCCAGGTCCCTTTCTCCCAGTTTGCATTTTCTGACTGGTTTGGTGTTTTCCTGGGAATCCTCAGCGGTGGAAGGGAAGGGGGTGTCCCCCCTCATCCCCCCCTTTCATGCACGAAGCCCATGGCAGGGTGCAGCTGATGCACGACCCCTTGTCACATCCGTGCCCCTTCTGCCACCCTGAGGTGTCCCTGGCCACCCCCACCCCTGCAGTGGCAGGGTGCAGCTCCCACCCCAGCCCCCAGCCACTCCTCCCCCGGCCCCCCCAGCCCCTCCGTGGAGGAGCAGAGCCAGGGCCTTGCTGTGTGCTTTTGCTGTGCCTCTGTGTTGCTGTGGGGGTGTGTGGGGGGGTCCTCAGCCTCCCCATCCCCCCCCCCCAACTTTCTGTGTGTTGTTTTGGGGAGGGGGGTGTGTGCTGTGTGCCGTGGGGTGAGACTGTAGCTCGGGCTGCCCCAATTAAACTCTGTGAGGTGCTGTCTGACTCATGTCCCAGGGTGGGGGTCATGTAGCTGGGGTGGGGGTCCAGGGGGGGGCACAGCTGCAAAAGCCTATGCCCCCACATCCCTTCCCTGTGGTAGCTCCCACCCAATTGCCTTCCCCATGGCATTGCCACCTGCATGGGTGCAGTGGGGTGGGCATGGGGCTACGTGGGGTTATGGGAGGGGGGGCTGGACCCCCTGCAGGGCAAAGCCACCCAGGCCCTTTCTGCCATGGGCTCTTCTCTGTCCACTGCACCAGGATCTGAGGCCACCACATGCCCTGGGCTGGGGAGATGCTGTCCTCCTTGTCCCCAGGGAAGGCAGAGAAGAGGCCAGCACTGCCGGTGTCCCTGCCCATGTCCCTGCCTGCTGCCAGTGTCCCTGCCTGCTGCCAGACTGTCCCCCCCACCCCGGCCACAGCCCCCCTGCCCACACCACAACTATGCAAAGGTGGCTCTGCCCCAGGTTGCCCTCTGCCCTGGGTGACACCAGGGTGGGACATGCCACCCACAAGGCTTAACCCCTGTCCCCAGCACAGTTGGGGGTGCTCTGGGGGTTGGCACCCCGGGGTGAAGTGGGGTCAGTGGGGCATGGGGGTCCCATCCAGCCACAGTCCCCTTCGCTGTGCTTGCCAGGGGACCCCAGGGTGTCAGGGGACACGTGGCTGGCAGCGAGGTGACCCTTCGCCAGCCCCACAGTGGGCAGAGCCTGAGCCAGCGCAGGGGACAGAGGTTATAGATATCTATATATATATAGAAAATTTATAATGTATATATATAATATAATATCTGACAGAGATTATATTATATATATATATATAATAAAGGATTTTTCTCCTATTTCTGGTGTCCGTGTCATTGTCACCCCCAGCCCCGGGAGATTTGCGTTGCAAAAATGCGTCACTGTCCCCCTTTCCCTTCCCCTCGCTCCCCTTTCGCAACCGGTGCCCGTTGCAACCGGTGCCCGCCGGGGACAGGATCCGCCCGGGGGAGGGTGGGGCCGCCGGTGACTCACGGCCGGGACAGGCGGAAGCGGCACCCGGTGCCCGGGGCGGAGCGGAGCCGGTGCGGGGCTCTCCCGATGCGGGGGAGCCCGGTGAGCTGGACGGACCCTCCTGGGGCGGACCGGCGCGGTAGGGAGCGGCGGAGGGCGTGGAGCGGGGTCTCCCAGTTACGAACCGGGCAGCCCAGTGCAGGGTGCGGCGTCTCCCAGTAAGGACGAGGGCAGCCAGTGTGGGGTTTTCCAGTAAGGAACGAGGACAGCCCGGTGTGGGGTGCAGGCTCTCCCAGTAAGGAACGGAGCAGCCAGTGCAGGGTTTGGGCTTTCCCAGTAAGGACCAGTGCAGCCCAGTGCAGGGTACAGGCTCTTCCAGTAAGGACCAGGGCAGCTTGGTGCAGGGTACGGGCTCTCCCAGTAAGGACCAGTGCAGCCCAGTGCAGGGTTTGGGCTTTCCCAGTAAGGACCAGTGCAGGGTACAGGCTCTCCCAGTAAGGACCAGTGCAGCCCAGTGCAGGGTTTGGGCTTTCCCAGTAAGGACCAGTGCAGGGTACAGGCTCTCCCAGTAAGGACCAGGGCAGCTTGGTGCAGGGTACGGGCTCTCCCAGTAAGAACCAGTGCAGCCCAGTGCAGGGTTCGGGCTCTCCCAGCGCTCATCCCGGTGGGTCTGGCTGCCCCCTCCATGGAGACCCCAGGAACCCTCCCAGTCTCCGGCAGCTGCTGGCAGGACCCGCTGGTGGTGGCGGGCACGTCGGGCCGGCCGGTGTGCAGGACCCGGTGCCATCCGGCCGGACACCGGGTGCTGAGCGTCGTCTGTGTGCTGGGCCGGGACCCGGGCGCCTGCCCGGCGCTGCGCAGCCTGCACGATGCCTGCGGGGAGCTGCGGGCACGGCTGCACACCCTGCCCTGCCACAGCCTGGCGCTGGGTGACACCGGCACCCTCCAGCGCTTCTACAACGCGGGTGAGGATGGGACCCGCTCCGCCAGCACCGTTCCCAGTCTGGGGTCTCTATCCCGCTCCTTTTCCCACTGATCTAACGGGTTTTCCCAGCTCTCCGGGAATGTCCCGGCTCAGCTGCTTCTCTGCCTCTGCCTCTTTGCTTCCCAGGGTGGTGGGACATTTGTCGGGACATTTGTCGGGACGTTTATTGGGACATTTGTTGGGACATTTGCTGTGTGATTTCAGAAAATAGATTTATTTTTGACAGAGCATTTGCTCCGGGTTCAATCCTGTGCCCCTCATTGTGGCCTCAGGCGCTGCGATGGCAGAGCCATCCCCTCTCTTTGGGGATACGGACCCTCAAATCCAGGAGGTGGTTCCTCTGTCCCCAGGAATTTAGGGTCCCCTCATTGTCCCCGCTGTCCCACCTGCAGACGTGGCCGTGGTGGAGCTGAGCGACTCCAGCTGCCAACCCTCCCTCTTCTACCACCTGGGCATCCGCGAGAGCTTCAACATGTCCCACAACATCCTGCTGTGCTGCCAGGATCACCTGTCCCCTCTCCAGGCTCTGCAGGTGAGTGGGGACAAGGACACCCTGACCCCCTCCCTGGGTGCTGCTGCTCCAGGCTGGGAATAGCCCCAAACTCCTGGAGCATCCGTGCCCGAGGAGGGGGATCTGCATCCCACCCCGAGCCCAGCTGAGCTCCCGCGGTCACATCCTGCGCCTGGGTGGGATGAGGAGGGGGTGGCTGGGGACCCCGGTGAGCCTCCGGGCTGGGTGCTGGGTGCTCCCCTGCACCCAACCAGCTGGAAATTCGGGAATGGGTGCTTTTCCCTGGGAAAAGCTGATTCCTGGGAAGCAAAACCCTCTGCAGGGAAGGGGCCGGGGTGGGGGGCGCAGATTTTCATTGCTCAGGGGAGAAATAAAAATGCAGATGGGAGCACATCCAAACTGTCCCCAAATGTCACCCTGACCTGGAGGAGCACCCATTTGGAGACCCCTGGGTTTGCAGCCCTGCCCGGGGTGGGGGTCCACACACAATGCTCACAGTGTGGGGGTCACCAACCACTGTCATGGCTTGTCCCCAGTGTCCCTCACCATCCCTGGCTGTTTTCCAGGTGACTCTGATCCCTGAGCCTGAAATCGGCTGATTTCTTTGCTGGGGACACTCATGACATCCCCCCTCCTTCTGTCTCTCTCCCCAGGAGGACATCTGCCAGAAGAACTCGGTGTGTCTCCTGTCCCCACGTTTGCTGCCGTGGCGCTGGGGGGATCTGAGCTGCTCTCACCCCCTGAGCTGCCTCCCCCCCAGTCTCCCCCCTGCAGACAAGGGAGTGAGATCTCTCCCCAAATCTGAGCTGGGTGGGGGGGTCTCACGTGCTCAGAGCAAGCACCAGGAAGAGCAGCACAGAGAGGGGTAGCTGGTTTTGAAAGCACCAGGAGTGTTCACTCTGGAGCGTAATGATGGCAGTCAGAGATGAAGCTGGTGTGTCTTTCCCCGCCCATGATTTATGGAAGGTGGTTACGTTCACATGGCCTGTGTGGTCCGGGCAGTGTGGGCAGGGTTGGAGAGAGGGAGCTGGTCCATGACATGAGTAGAGAGGTTCTCAGCTTGGCTGGCACAGCTGCTCACCCCTTCTCCCCTCCCTCAGGACCTCAGCTACACCCTCATCCCCTACACCGTCACCTCCCAGAACAAGGTCATCTGCTGTGACACCAGGACCATGAAATGCCCAAGGGAGCTTTTCCAACCCAACTTTGAGGCGGAAGCTGCCGGCACCCCGCTGGCCACCCGCCTGGTCCAGCTGCTGGAGGGGATCCCCACCAACTCCTGGTACTGCTGCCCCCAGCTCTGGCTGCAGGCAAACCCCCGTGCCCACGCAGGCTGGCACAGCTCAGCAAATTGCCACCACCCCAAGAACCCCACATCTCTGCCCCCCGTTGCCAGCGGGTACTTTCGGGAGATGCTCCGTCGGGATATCCGGAAGGCGCGGGAGAGGCACCGGGGGCAGCAGCTCAGCCGGGAGCTGACCCGGATCCAACAGCGCCTGGACAGCGTGGAGCTGCTCAGCCTGGACATCGTGGTGAACCTTCTCCTGTCCTACCGTGACGTGCAGGTGAGAGTAGGGGAGGGGTCCTGGGGAGGTCCTGGGGACCATGTCAGTGTCCTGAGGACAATATCAGTGTTCTGGGGATCATATCAGCATCTTGGGGACCATGTCAGTGTCCTGTGGATCATATCAGCATCCTGGGGACAATATCAGTGTCCTGGGGACCATATCAGTGTCCTGTGGATCATATCAGCATCCTGGGGACAATATCAGTGTCCTGGGGATCATATCAGCATCCTGGGGACAATATCAGCATCCTGGGGACCATATCAGGATCTTGGGGAACAATATCAGCATCTCAGGGACCGTATCAGCATCTTGGGGACCGTATCAATGTCCCAGGGACCACATCAGTGCCCCAAGGGAATGCTCCACAGCCTCCCCTTGCTCAGAGGAACTTGCAACCCCAAAGCTTTGGTTGAGCATCATCCCAGAGAACCGAGCATCATCCCAGAGAACCGAGGATGGGCAGCCTGAGGGCCACCAGCTCATCCCCACCACTGTCCCCACAGGATTACGATGCCATCATCTCCCTGGTGGAGACCCTCCAGGCGCTGCCGACCTGCACCGTGGCCGAGCAGCACAACGTCCGCTTCCACTACGCCTTCGCCCTCAGCCGGTGCGCGGTGACAGGGGAAGGGGACACAGACACAGACCCCAGGCACCCCCATGGCACGGAGTTGGGGGGTCAGGGGACCGATGGGCCACGCTGGTGGTGCCGTTGGCCAAGTCCCCATTGTGTGTGCGCAGGCGTAACCGTGCTGGGGACCGGGAGATGGCACTGGGGGTGCTGCTGCCCGTGGTGGAGCGTGAGGAGGGGGCTGCACCCGACCTCCTCTGCTTGTGTGGCCGCATCTACAAGGACATGTTCATCGGCTCCGGCCTCACCGACACCGAGACGAGGGACCGAGCTCTGTACTGGTGAGACTGGTTTTGCCCAGAGAAGCTGTGGCTGCTCCTCCCTGGAAGTGTTCCAGGCCACGTTGGATGAGGCTTTGAGCAACCTGGTCTAGTGGAAGGTGTCCCTGCTGCTGGCAGGGGGGTTGGGACTGGATGAGCTTTAAGGTCCCTCCCAAACCAAACCAGTCTGGGATTCGATGAGACTGGGGACAGGACTGGGAGCCACCTGCCCATGTCCCCATCCAGGGGGTTTGTGGGGGCTCTGGGGGGTTTCTGGGCAGTGCAGCCCCTCACTCAACCCCTCCAGCAGCCACGCAGAGGCAGGTGATGCTGATTCCTCCCAGACTTTTATTTTTTTTACCTTTTTGGGTTTTTTTTTACCTTTTTGGGTTTTTTTTTTTTAACTTTGGAGGTTTTTTTACCTTTTTGGGTTGTTTTTTTCTGGTTTGGGATCACTCCCCCATCATAGCAGGCAGCTCCAGGACCCCGAGACAGCCACATTTTGGCTGGCAGGGGGGTGACAATGGCTGTACCCTCCACCTGGCATCTCTGCCCAGGTACAGCAAAGCCTTTGAGGTAGAGCCGAGCCTCCACGCTGGCATCAACGCCGCCGTCCTCCTGGTAGCCGCTGGCCACCACTGGGAAACCTCTGTGCAGCTGCAGCACATCGGTGAGTGCCCACCCACAAGTTGGGGACAAGGATCCACCGGGGATGGGGACCAGACATCTGGGGTCTGATGGCATCAGGACACTCCTGGAGCAGCCATGCCCCGGTGTGGGGCTGCTGATGGAGGGGTGATGGGCTCCTGCTCCTCCCGTGTCCAGGGGTGAAGCTGAGCTGCCTGCAGGGTCGCAAGGGCAGCCCCGGGGAGCTGCGCTACTACTGGGACGTGGGGTTTTGTCTCGGAGCTGGTATCTTGGCCAACGACCTCAACAAGGTCATCCAAGCTTCTGAGAAGCTCTACAAGCTCAATGCACCAGGCTGGTATGGCATGGCATGGCATGGCACGTGTCCACCTGGGCAAGACCAGGTCTCCAATGTCTGTGCCCCAGGAGGGGGTTTTTAGGGGTGCTGGGGACATCTCCCTCTCCTCTCTCACCCCCCACGTCCCTCTAGGTACCTGGACTCGGTCATGGAGACCTTCCTGCTCTACAAACACTTCCAGAGGAGCCCTGAGGTCCTCTCCACCCGGCAGGAGCTGGCTGATTTCTGGCTGGGCTTCCTCCTCCAGGCGTGCCAGCCTTCTGTCACCACACCACACTGCCCGGTGAGGGGCCTCACGGAGCTGGGACCCCCCCACCCCTGCCTGGACCCCCAGACACCCCTGGGGACCACCCAGCAGTCTGGGCTCACTCACCAAGCAGCCCACTGGTGCCAAGCTGGTTGGGAAGATGGGGGTGCAGGGGTGTGGGTTGGGGACCCAGTGAGTGTGGGGGGGGCTCACCCCACAGCCCCCCGCTGCCACAGGTCCTGGTGCTGGAGCCCAGCAAGGTCCTGCAGCCAGCTCAGCTGGCACTGCATGGTGACATGGAGGAGCCCACCCTGACACTTGCCCTCGTCTGCCCCACAGAGGAGGTAGGGATGGGGTTGAGGGGGGCTGGGGGGTGCCCAATTACCCCCTCCTCACCTGCCCCTTCTCCTGCAGAAAGCAGCATCGAGCTGGACCTTTGCGGCCACGGCCATCCGGGGTGTCAGGTGAGCATGTCCCCTGTCCCCTGGCTGGCAGGACCATGGACCCCCAGCCAGCCCACAGCCCCTCTGCCCACCCCATGGGCAGCACCAGCCCCAGTGCTGATGGGGTGGGGGTGGGGGGCGGGTCCTCTCCCTCCTCTCCCTCCAGCATCTGCAAGTGTGACGAGCGGGGCTGCTTCCTCTACGTGCTGCAGGCAGAGGAGGATTTCCAGCTCTACTTCCCCTCCCAGCAGCATTGCCGGTGGTGAGCGGAGGGCTGGGGGGCACAGGGACCCCCACATTGCTGGTGGGGACATGGGGGACCCCCCATCACTGCCCTGGTGAGCGGGGAGGGATGGGATGAACGTGCTGTTTCTTCCCCACCTTCATTTTTTGGGGGAAGGGGTGTCCTAAGGACCCAACTCTTGCAGCTGGGTCCTGCAAAGCCCTCCTTGTGTCACTGCTGGGGGACAGACTGGGAGGGGGGACAACACCCCCTCTGTGCCAGGAGGTCAGAGGGTCCCCAGCACCCTCACCAGGGCTCAGGACCGTTGTCATCCCCCTGGCAGGTTCTGTGACCAGATCCAGTCCCTCCTGGCCAAGCAGGCGGTGGGCACTGAGGAGATGCCCAACCCCACACAACCCATCCTGGAGGTGAGACAGGGACACAGGGTGACACGAGGTGACACGGGACACCGGGTGGCACAGGCTGCCACCCCACATCTCTGCCCACAGTACAGCTATGAGTACTCAGAGGCGGGCGAGCGGGTGGTCCTGGGCAGGGGGACGTACGGGATCGTCTACGCCGGGCGCTGCCTCAGCAACCAAGTGCGCGTGGCCATCAAGGAGATCCCGGAGCAGGACAGCCGGTGGGTGCCACATCAGGGGGTTCTGGGGGACCCTGGGCAGCCCCTCACCCCGGTGTCCCACCACACAGGTCCTCACAGCCCTTGCACGAGGAGATTGCCTTGCACAAGCGCCTGCGGCACAAGAACATCGTGCAGTACCTGGGCTCCATCAGCCAGGATGGCTTCATCAAGATCTTCATGGAGGAGGTGCCAGGAGGTGGGCAGCGCTGGGGATGGCATTTGGGGGTCAAAGGGGGACTTGTGACCATATGTGTCACCTAAATGGGGGTGCTGTCCCGCTCCTCTCCAGGGAGCCTCTCATCCCTGCTGCGCTCCAAGTGGGGACCCTTGAAGGACAACGAACCCACCATCATCTTCTACACCCGCCAGATCCTCGATGGGCTCAGCTACCTCCACGACAACCACATCGTGCACCGTGACATCAAGGTGAGGGGTGGGGGGCATCACCCATCCGGGGGCCATGACACCTGACCCCCCCATCTCGGGGTGCACTGGGGATCTAAGAGCTACCCCTCCACACCCAAAGCCCCTGGGGTGATGCCCAACAGCCCTGCTTGAGCTCCAGGAGCTTTTTGTGGCTTGGTTTTATTTGGGGAGTGCTCTTCTTGTGCCAGGGAGACAATGTCCTCATCAACACCTACAGCGGGGTGCTGAAGATCTCGGACTTTGGTACCTCCAAGCGACTGGCAGGCATCAGCCCCAGCACCGAGACCTTCACAGGTGAGGGCAGCCTGGGGCTGAGGGTGGTGGGATGCTGAGGACCAGGTGATGATGGGGTCTACATCCTCATACCCCACATGGGGAGAAGGAGAACACACCCCAGAGGGAGTTTGGGTTGGGGATATGGACTCTTTTCGCTCCTCCTCATCCTCTCCCCAGGCACCCTGCAGTACATGGCCCCAGAAATCATTGACCAGGGGCCATGGGGCTATGGGAAGCCAGCAGATATCTGGTCCTTGGGCTGCACCATCATTGAGATGGCCACAGGCAAAGCCCCCTTCTACGAGCTGGGCAGCCCCCAGGCTGCAATGTTCAAGGTACCCATGAGGTTGGGCAGGGGATGGGGGTGTTTCCCAGCCCTGAAATTGTCCCTTGTTGGGGTGGCTGGTCCCTTTGCTGTCCCCACCAGTGCCTCCCCTCCAGGTGGGCATGTTCAAGATGCACCCAGAGGTGCCTGAATCCATGTCAGACAAAGCCAAGAGGTTCATCCTACGCTGCTTCCAGGCCGACCCGGCCGAGCGGGCAACGGCCACGGCGCTGCGGCAGGACCCCTTCCTCACCGGTGCCAGGGGGGCCCGGAGCCGACCCCTGCCCACCACGGGGGGTGAGTATGGAGGGGACGGGGACAGGGGGACATGAGCACCTAAATAACCATCTCCACCATCTCCCTGGCAGGTGATCCCCACCACTTCGGGCAGCAGGATGGGGATGTGGAGGGCAGCGATGGGAGCAGGGGATGTTCCTCAGCCAGGCAGGACACCCTGGTGAGGGGCACAACAGGCAGCCCCCTGCTCCCGTGCCACCCTGGCAAGGCAGCTTCCAGCCACAGCTACTTGGGGTAGGACATCCCGGGGATGGAGGGACCCCGGGGAGGGGAGGTTTTGACTTTCTGCCTCCCATTACACCAGCTCCCCCTGCCACGTCCCAGTGTTGTGCCCCTTGTTGTGCCAGGGCATCACACTCCTCCCCATGACAGCTCAGGGGGCTGGCAGGATGTCCCCAGTGTCCTCTGCCAAGCCTGGTGGCCATGCCCACCCCAGGGCCACACTCTAAGGTGGACACAGCCATTGGGCTTTGGGGACAGTGCCAACCCTGCCCACGTCCCACAGCAGCAGTGCCCAGGACTCTGCCAGCTCTGAGCACAGCTTGTGCCCGTCCTTCCCCGAGGAGAGCAGGGACGGGTTCCTCCTGCAGAAGGACAGCAAGCGCCGGGCCACGCTGCACCGCGTCCTCACCGCCGAGGCACCGGCCATCGTCGCTGCCTTGCAGGAGAGCCAGGTGGGTGCTGGGTGCCAGGGTGGTGGGGGGTCTGCACAACAGAAGGTGGGCACCATGGCAGCCCCTGAGCATCTCACTGACCCACCCAGAGCAAGACGGGCACGAGGTTGAGCTCAGAACATCTCACCCAGCTGCTGAGCTGCCTGCGGAGCTACATCCAGTGCCCCGACCAGCACCAGCTGTGCCAGGACCTCCTGGCACTGCACACCCGGCTGGGGGCAGAGGGGCTGAGTCTCCTCCACCTCCAGCCTCCCCTCTTCAGCTTCCAGGCAGCGGTGAGTGCCGGGGGTGGAGTGGTAGGGTGCTGAGTGGGTGATGCCCCAGTGTGGGTGATGCCCTGGTGTGGGTGATACCGTGGCACATTGATGCCCTGGATGGGTGATGCCCTGGTGTGGGTGATGCCCTGGTGTGGGTGATACCCTGGCACAGTGATGCCCTGGTGTGGGTGATGCCCTGGTGTGGGTGATGCCCTGGCACATTGATGCCCTGGTGTGGGTGATGCCCTGGCACAGTGATGCCCTGGTGTGGGCAGTGCCCTGGCATGCCTCTGCCCCTTCCAGGTAAGAAAGGTGCTGCACCAGCATCACATCAAACCCCACTGGATGTTTGCACTGGATGACACCGTGAGCCGGGCGGTGCAGGCGGCTTTCACCATGCTGGTGAGAGGTGGGTGGCACTGGGGGACAACCAGGATGAAGGTTGGGGTCCCACCACCGTGGCTGGGTGGGTGCAGGAAGAAGGTGGCTGCTCTGGGGTGGTCTTTGGGGTGCTGGGAAAGGGATGTGAGGGTGGAGCCAGCACTGGGGCTGGGCCCAGCCCCCCGTTCTGTCCCCAGTGCTGCGGGGCATCTCTCAGTGCCCCCCACCACCTCTGTCCCCACAGACCTGGGACCAAAGGCCAGCTGCCTTGGGGGGGATGGCACCAAGGACACAAATGATGAGGATGACCCCATGCCACCAAGACTGTCCATCCCCAGGAGCCAACTCCAGCGAGACAGCACCAGTTCGGGGCTCAGCACCAGCCCCAGCACCCAGGTGGACCCCTTGTCCCCGCTGCAGGCACCCTCAGCACTGGTAGCACAGCTCTGCCACCTCCGCAGGGAGACAAGCAGGTAGAGCTTCACTGCTCCTTGTCCCTCCCACACCCCACGGGTGCCAGTCTGTGTCCCTATGGGTGCCAGTCTGTGTCCCCATGGGTGCCAGTCTGTGCCCCCCCATGGGTGCCAGTCTGTGCCCCCCATGGGTGCCCATCCCTGCTCTGCTCTCCCCAGGTTGCTCCAGGAGCTAGCTGAGAAGGAGCAGGAGTGGCAGCGGCTGAAGCAGCAGATGCTTCGCTCTGGGGACAATGACACCATGGTCCCCAGCCGGTCCCAGCACAGTGGGGAGCACAGGGAGGTGCCCCCAGGGTGCTTTGCCCCAGAGCAGGATCATGAGCCCCCAGCCCCCCCAGGAATGGGTGACCCCCTCCTCCTCGAGTGGCTGCAGCGACACGGGACGGACCCAGCCACCACGGCCACGGTGAGGCCACTCGGCACGCAGAGCTACATGGGGGCTGGGGGTCGGGTCCCACTGGTGTGAGCAGGGCAGCCCCCCCTTGGCATTGCCCCCCAACACCCCTCCCCACCTCCTGCAGCTCCTCGCCCACGGCTTCACCCTGCAGGACCTGCTGGGCTGTGCCACCCGTGATGACCTCTTCTACGTGGGCATCAGGTACCCCCAGCCTGCGTGGACCCTCCTGGCCTGGCTGGGATGAGGACAACAGGGTGACAGTGTTGGGGAGGGGGGGACACAGCTTGGTCCCTTCCCTTCAACAGCCCCCCCATGTCCCAGCAGGCGTGGGCCAGCGTATCGCCTGTGGGCAACCATCCTGGAGCATCGCTGGACCCTCGCCAGCGAGAAGGGGAGTGAACCCCACCACCGGGATGTGACCCTGGCGGACATTGCCACCATGGGGGCTGGCAGGACGGTGACAGAGGGGACAACCCTGCGCTGGAGGGAGGAGTTGGGGTACCCCAAGCAATAAACAGCCACAAATGTGCCCTCTGGTGCCACTTCATTGGTGTTGGAAGGGTCTGGGGGCGGGGGGGCACAGTCCCCAGCCCTGCACAGCGATGCTCCAGGCTCTGCTCTGTCCCCTCCCAGGTCCCACTGGCACCGGGTGGTCCCTGGGTGGGCTGGGGGCTATGCCCGGGGGACCAGGTTGGTTCTCAGGGGCAGCAGCGCTTCCACCCAGCGCCCCGGCTGCTGGAGCAGGCGTCCCCACACCCCTCGCTCCTCCGCCGTCGAGTCCATCCAGCCCACTGGCACCCCATAGCTGCTCCCTGCCGAGAGACCCCCACCGTCACCGCTCCGGCCACGCCGTGCCACCACCCCCTACAAGCCATGGGGCCACCTCAGGGTGCCCAGGGCTCTCCCCACCCTCACCCGTGCCCAGGCTGAGCCGGATGCCGCCCAGCTGGCGCTTGGAAAAGGCTTCGTGGTGCCAGAGGGTGAACTCGGCACACGCCTCGGCCAGGTCCTTGGCCTGGAAGCCGTCGTAGACCATGGTGTGGTTAAAGAGGGGGTTGAGGCTCCTCTTCACCACTCGTGTCTTCTGCCGGCTTGCTTTGCTGTCATCCGGCAGGACGTAGCTGGGGGTGACACTGGGTGAGGAGGGGGACACACACACACCCCCCTCTGGGTGCCCCCCAGGGTGCCACCCCCTCCTCTTACCACTGCACGAAGGCGTCCACGGTGCCGCTCTGCAGCGGGATGAGGCTCTGAGCGTCCTTCACCCAGATGTGCAGCTCGCCCGTGGGTGGCAGCCCCCCACCTGTGGGTGAGGGGGGGTCAGGGGCACCCTGCCAAGCTGGACCAACCCCCATCCCAGTGCCCACGGGCACCTCTCACCTTCCGAGCCAGCAGGGATGAACTTCAATGCCAAGTTGAGGTTGCCCCGACTGGTGAGGCCATCTGAGGAGATGGGCATCTGGGGAGGATGGGGGGGTTATGGGGAGGCTGTGGATGCGGGGGGTGGGCTGAGGAGGGGCCAGGGACTCACCCGGGGTTGGAGGCTGAACCACTCGGGGCTTGTGTTGGCCCAGTCCCAGGCACCCAGCGCGATCTCCACCTCCCCCAGGAAGAGGTTCCTGCCCAGGCTGTCGTGGTGCCACACCGAGAGGTTCAGGGTCCTGCCCTGCAGGTCCCTCTTCTCCAGCTTGTACTGGTGGGAATGGGACACACTGAGGTTACCCACCTCCACCCCTCCCTCAACCAAAGAAACCCCCCCCAAAAACCACCCTAAATCCTGGTTAGAAACCTTGAGGGTCTCATTGAAGACGGGATCCAAGCTCCTCTTCCTCACCGTGGTCTTGCGCTTGCTGCGGTTGGACTTATCCGGCAGCAGGTACGTCTTGATGTACCTGGAACCCAAAAGGATGCGATGGGTACCACCATGGGCATCCCCTGGGTGTCACCTCCCGGGGCTGGGACACTCACGGGTCCGACCGTTGCTTCTTGGCCTCGGCCAGCTCGCGGCACCGCAGCACGTGGACCTGCAGCTCCTTCTTGGCCGGGTCGTAGCGGAGGGAGAACTGGACACAGCCCCGCACGGCCACGCTGCCCAGCTCACCCTCGCTGTACAGGCTCATCAGGCTGCCACTCAGCTGTGGGGTGGTGGCATGGGCTCAGGGGGGGGCTGCAGAGGTGACCCCCCCACACACACACACACACTTCCCAACCCCACGGCTCCCAGCTCCGCACCGTGGAGGAGCTGAGGCTGGACACGGAGGAGCTGGTGGTCAGCAGGCTGCTCCGGGGCGTGTGGCCGTTCTGTGGGGACACCTGGCCTGGGGACATTGGGTCTGTCTGGGGGGCTCCTGGCTCCTGGAAATGCAAAACAAAGACGGGTCAGTGCCCCCAGCCCCGGACCCCCATCCCCAGTGTGGGCTCCTGAGGGCATCCATCTCCCAGCAAGTGCCCAGTACAGCCCCCCACAGCCCCACACAGCCCCCTCTGTGCCCATCCAGCCCAATTCAGCCCCATACAGCCCCCCCAACCCCATACAGCCCTATGCAGCCCCCCAACCTCATACAGCCCCCTCCTCAGCCTCCCCACCCCGACCTGCCCAGCATCAGGGCCGTTGTGTGCAGAGTTGGGCTCTTCCTCATCTTCCTCCGCGCTGGATGTGTCGAAGGGGTTCCCACCCACGGTGCCACCTGCGAGGGAGAGGTGTGGGTGGGGGGTCCCAAGGCAGCAGGGTTGGATGCTGGGGGTGGGATCCCAGCAGGCAAGTGAGGGTGGGGGGGCCATATGGGGGTTCAGGAGGAGGTAGGAGGCTGGTGAGCAGAACTGGGGGGCTCCAGCCCCCCCAGATCTCAACAGCACTGACCCCCCCCATCACGGTTACCTGGCTGGGCTGGGATGTCCGGCTCCCTCGCTGGGATGTCACCCTGCCACAGGGGCTGTGACACCAGGGACCCCTCCAGAGTCGGGGCTGGGGAGCTGGGCTGCGAGGTGGCAGGTAGGGAAAAGGGTGAAAACGGGCACCCTGGGCACCCTCTTGTCCCCCACCTGCTCCCCCCAATCCAGCCCCTCTGGGGAGAGGGTGGGGACACCCCCCGTGGCTCCCCACACCATGGGGTTCTGGATCATACATAAGGCCAGCCCACAAAGCCAGCACCCTCCTGGGGTGACACCATGGCTCTGGGGACACAGCAGTTGGGGTGACCCCATCTGCAGGGTGCTCCCCCACTGACTGAGCCCATCACCAGGGCGTTGGGTACCGGCTGCTCCCCCAAACCAGGCACCAACCTGGGGCTCTGTGCCCGCCTGCACCTCCTCTGTCAGGGGGCTGTGGGAGGAGACAATAATTAGTTTCTCTTGATGAGATACTGCGCTAACGAGCAATTTCTGACAGGGGTGGCCAAGAGACAGACAGACGGACAGCGGGATGGCGGACAGACACCAGGACTTGGCAGCTCTGGCTGTGCCATCCCCTTCCCCCCAGGTTCTGCTCCCACTTCCCTGTCTCCACCTTTTCCCAGGCATCCCAGGGCCATACCAGTACGAGATGCCACCAGCCCTGGAGCACCCATGGGGTGAGATGCCACCAGCCCTGGGGCACCCATGGGGTGAGGGCCCCCCCCACCCCACCCTCACCTCTCCTCCGGCTCTGTCACACCATCATCATCCTCATCCTCCTTCTCCTCCACCAACGGCTCACCAATGGCCTCCAGCTCACCCAGGCTGGGGCCACGCTCCAGGTCCCCCGCTTCTGGGGACATTGGGGACCTCAGTGGGCTGAGCTTCAGGCCGCTGTGTCCCCGTGTGTCCCCAATGTGTCCCCAGTGTGTCCCCGTGGGTCCCCATCCCTCGCCTACCCCGGGGCCGCCTCCTGCGGCGGATGGAGGCGCGGACGATGTCGGAGCCCAAGTGGTGGCGGTGACGCTGGGCGCGGGCGTCGCAGAACCAGTCCCCGGTGAGGGTCCGGAGCCGCGCCGGGTCCGACACCGACTTACGGAGTTTGCTGGTGGCAGGAGGGTGGCGTTGGGTCCCCTCACCCCACTGCTGCCACCATCGATCGACCCCTGCGCCACCGTCCCCATCACCCTGCCCACGCGGCTGCTGGAGTCACCATGACTGGCCCTGGGGACACCAGCCACTGTCTCCCAACTGGTTTGGGACCCTTGATGCTGGTGTCACCCACCATGGGGCATCACCCTGGCTTGGCTCAATGGGTGTCCCATCCCCAGGGGAAAGGGGATCCCCAGCCTGGCTCCTCTGTCCTCAAAGGGGATGGACCCTAGGCTGGCTGCTCTTGGAGGGGTTCACCCTGTCCCCAAGGGTGACACGTTGAGGAGGGGACCCCCAATCTCACCTGACGCGTCCCTCCTCGCGCCGGCGGAGCTGCCAGTCGCGGCGCAGCACCTCGGCGATGGCACAGCGCTCCTCCTCCGTCAGGAAGCTCAGGTCCAGCAGCGCCTCGGCCCCCAGCTCCAGCGCCATGGGGGGCACGGTGGGGGCACCCCAAGGTGCTGGCCTGGGTGCGTGCTGAGAACTGGGGGGCTGTGGTGGGTGGGACTCAGCGTGCCGGGCATGCACCAGCGATGCCAACATCTGGAGAGGGATCTTGGGGACACTTTGGGGTGAGAATCATCCTGATCCTCTGCAAAGAGACGGAGTGGGAGCTCAGGATGTGCTTGCCCACACACATGGCACCCCAAAACACCCCCGGGACCCCCAAAGGGGACAAACCAAGGGGTGGGCTGGTGCCAAGGGCACAGGAGCATGGGCAGGTTGGGGGGCAGGATCAGGGAAGCCGCTCCTCCTGCTGCCAGGCCCAGTGCCAGGGCCAGCCCTGCCCGCTGCCCCGCTCCTGCCCGCAGCCCGTGTTTGCAAAGGGTGTTTGCTCAGGGCTGGCTCTGCCCCTGCCCGTGTTCCCACGGGACCCATCAGGTGCCACAGTGCCCAGACGGGTGGCAAAGAGTGACTCGGCCACTCCCACAATGGGCTGAGACCGAACCGGGATGAGACCGAACCGGGCTGAGACCAAACCGGGCTGAGACCAAACCGGGCTGAGACCGAACCGGGCTGAGACCGAACCAGACTGAGACCGAACTGGGCTGAGACCAAACCGGGCTGAGACCGAACCAGGCTGAGACCGCACTCAGCTCATCACAGCTCCTGGGTGGTGGGTGCAGCAGGGGCTCTTGCCCCACCGCCCAGCGTTGCCTCATCACTGCCCTTCCTGGCCTCACTGTTGGGCAAGCGTTGCCCGTGCCGGACCCCAAGGGCAGGAAATTGCAGTATCTGTGCCCCACAGAGGGTCCTGTGCCAGCCCCACAGAGGGTCCCGTGCCAGCCCCACGGGTGGCCTTATCCCAGCCCTGTAGGTCACCCCATCCCTGCCTCACACCTGGCCCTGTCTCAGCCCTGTCCCCAGCCCCACAGGTGCCCCTGTCCCATCCCTGGGGGAGGCCTCAGACATCCCCCAGCATTAGGGACCCCAGCCCAGGACCCAACGCAGGATCTGACCCCGCTGGTGGTGCTGAGTGGGCGCTGGGTGCCAACCCCACCACAGACCCCCCCCTCCTTCAAGCCAGCACTGGGGACACCTCACCACACACCAGGGACCCCCCGCACCACCTGCACTCCCCCCCCCTCCAGCACCCCACTCCCCACATAGGCAGTGGGAAACTGTGACACCCACCGGCACCCTGCACCCAGGGCTGGGTGGGGGACTCGGGGGACACCTACCGATTGTCACCGGGTCGGGGACGATGCTGCCGCTGCCTCCTCACCGCAGCCCCACTCGTATCCTGTTTACTGGTGGCACACGGGGGTGTCCCCCCCACCCCGGAACAGAGCCAGCACCCAAAAACCAGCACCCACGTCCCGCGCCCGCCGGCGTGCAGAGGGGTGCTGGGCTCCTGGCCCCCCCCCACCCTACATGGGAGACCAGTCAAACCAGTTAAACTTCCCCAGTAAGGCACAACTGGGGGTGTGCACGTTCCCCCCTATTTCGTTGTAGCAGCCGGTGGCGATGGAGGGGGGCGATGGGTGGTGTGAAATGCCCCCCACCCCCCAAATCTACTCGGTACAGCCCCCCTGAGGTGTCCCCCTCCAGACCCTTGGGAACAATCAGGCCTTAGCTGTCCCACCACAGCCCAGGGCTGCACCCCCCAGTGCCCCCCCCACACCCTCTCCCAGCTCTAGGGGTCCTGCAGCCCATCACCGTGGCCTCAGACCCCGTGCAGCCCCCCCCTGCCCAGGCCTTTGCCACCGTGTGGGGACAATAAAAGCCACCACAGAAATTTGGGTCCTGGAGCCCCCACCCCATCCCTCCTCAGTGGGGTGCAGAGCGGGGGGGGCGCTGCAACCCCCCCAAGCAGCGTGAGAGGAACCAGACCCCCCCCCCTCCCCCTCAATCCCCCCCACCCCAGGGTGCTGGTGTAGCCCCACCATGGGGCAAGCAGTGGGGTCAGCCCCACAGCCACCCTTACCTGCCCAGAACTGCGCGTGGGGGGTCACACGGTGGTTCGTCCCCCCCCACCCAGCACCCCACTGGGACCCTGGTGTTGGTGGTGGGTGTCCCCCCCCCCGGTCCCCACCCTCGGCAGGGTGCTGGCAGCCTGGCGCTGAGTCAACCGCAGGCGAACAGGCACCTCCTCACCCCGGCAGCCAGAAACCAGGGACTGGAGCCAGCAACACCCAACGGACGGGACTGAACTGGGTTGAACTGGGCTGAACTGGGAGGTGTCAAGCAGCCTGGGAAGCGGTGGTATGGAGGGGAAGCACCTCAGGGTGGGGGGATCCCTCCTCCCCCCCCAGCCCAGTCGAGGCTTGAAGCCAAGGGTGTGGGCACGGGAATGGGGTGGCAGCTCTGAGAGAGCTCCTGGGCGGGACTGGGGGGACTGGGGGGACTGGTTATGGGGGAGGCAGCATATCCACAACCCCAAAATCCCAGTGTGGGGGGGTCTGTGGGGCTTCACAGGGCCCCCATCCCAGAGGGGGGGTCCCCAGCCCCATGGCTCCCAGCCCCTCACCCCATGGCTACCCCTCAGCCCCACATCCCCTATCCCATGGGGCAGCCCCATAGCTCGCATCCCACCCAGCACAATCCCATCTTGCTCCAAAGGGTTGGAGCTTCCAACCAACCACCCAGGACACATCTGGGTGCTCAGCCCCACGCAGGATCAGGCCAGCAATGCCCAGCAGTGGTAAACCCCAGCCCCCAGGGCAGTGGGGGTCTGTGCCTCAGTTTCCCTCGGTCACAGGGGGAGGGTGGCTGGCTGGGGGGGTGTCAGGGTCCCCACCAGACTCCAGCCACCACCCAGACAGCTTCAGGGTGAGATGGCAGCGCTGTGGGGGGAGGAATTGCAGTGGGGTGCAGCGGCAGCACACGCCGAGCAGAGGACCACGAGGAAAGGGGATTATTTTTAGCGTGGTTTCTAAGGAAATGAGACTTTAGCAACAGCTCTGTCTGTCTGTCTGTCTGTCCATCACCCTCCCCTTCCTCCCCTCGCAGAGCTCTCGCTGTGGGGAGAGGCCCCAGATGGATGAGGTCCCAGTGAACGGGGTCCCAGTGGATGAGGTCCCAGCTATGGATGCTCTGGAAATGCAGCGAGAGTGGCCAGGTCCCTGCAGGGGGTGAGGAGCGATGGCTCAGGGACTGTTGTGTCCCCACAGGGGTGCTCATGGCTGGTGGCTCAGCCCCGTGTCACCCAGGGTGGGCACTAAGCCCCTTCTGTGCATCCCAGACCCTTTGGACCAGCACCATCCAGAGTGAGGAATGTTTATCTGCTGGGGCTGGGGGAGGAAGGGCCATGGCAGGATCTGTCCCCTGCTCCTGGACCTCTGGAGATGGATGGACAGATGGTACCTGACACCCTGGTGATGGGCTTGCTCAGTGGGGCAGTGCTCCTCTGCGGGGTCCCCAGCACAGGCAGAGCCAAACCCCACAGCCAGAGATGTGTGGGGAGCAGTGGGGTCACGTCCTGCAGCGCATGCCCCCACGCCATCCCTGGTGACCCAGAGGGGTAATGAGTTTGCTGGGTCTCAGCCTCTGCCACCCGGCAGTGCCCATGGACCAGAGCCCCCCTGGGTGCCTCCCTCCCTCTGTGGGTCCTGTGCACCCGTGGGGTGGCCGTGGCCAGAGGCTTCATCATCCCAGTGACACCCAGGGACACCCTGGCCACCAGCACAGGGCGAGCAGGGTGCTGGGTCAGCCCTTGGGGATGATTTTCCTTGCAGACACCCACGATGAGCTGCAGCCCAGCTCCAGCCACTTCCCAAAGCTCCATCCAGGGAAACAAACCCTCCCTCTGTCCCCTGGGTGCTGGGTGCCAGCAGCATCCCCGTGGGTGCACAGAACAGGTTCTGCCTCATTTCTGCACGGGGAGGGAGGGGGGGTGAGGAGCAAGTCCCGTCCTGCTCCCCCTCCAGGACTCGTTCTTCGGGTTGGGAAGGTGCAGGAAAACCTGGATCTCCTGGGGGGAAACTGAGGCAGGGAGCACATGGCAGAGCATTGGCAGCATCTCGGCTGTGGGTGGGGGGAGTGGGGCAGCACCCATGCTGGGTGGGCAGCAGCACCCTGGCTGGGTGGGCAGCATCTGTGGGAGCACCGGCCAAGGGCACCCAGGGTGGGCATGGAGGGAAATGGATGATTTTAGGGCTCTTTGTGGGAGCCTCAAAATCCACCCCCACAGCAACCAGCTGTAAAGAGCATCTCCAGAGGGGTGGGTGGGGGCTCTGGGGTGACCCCAGCCCACATCCCCCCAGCCTGAGGGGTGTGTGGTGGTGGGGAGAAGGTTGAGAGGGATGGGACCCTGGAGAGGAGGTACTAAATCCCACCCCAGGCACCAGGGGCAGGACACAAACATCTCTGCAACCCCAGGGATGGGGTTTCACACTCCAAATCCACCCTACAACACACACCCCCAGCAGCCTCCCCCAGTCCCAACCCCCCTTCTCTTTCTGCCATCACAATGGGGTTATCTGTGCCCCCTTCCCCTCCCCTGCCTGGGAAGAACGTGGATGATGGGGTGACAGAGGATGAGGAGGGACTTGTAGCCTCAGAGACATCACAGCCCGGAGTCACGCCGCTGGCATCTTCAAAAGCATCTTCAAAAGCTCCCACCGTGCAAATGCTGAGGAGCAATTTGATGGTTGTCCCCAGGGAGCCCTTTGATGCTTCCCCCACCTCTGCTAAGGGGATGAGAAATGGGGTCCCCTCCCCTCTGGCCAGTGCTTCAAAGGTGGCTTCACGCTCCCCTCCCCTCTGGCCAGGGACCCCACTTCAAAGGTGGCTTCACACCAGCGTCACGGCCAGCGATGGAGCATCAGCTCCCACATCCCCGTGGGGAGGTCAGGGACCCCCATTCCTGCTCCCAGCTTTGAAGAAGCCCCTGTAGCACAGCTGCTGGGGTGGGTGGGTCACACTCAGCCACCCTGGGTGAGGACAGAGGGGCAGGAGGCAGCAAGGTCCCTCTGATGATTCGGTTCAGGCCATTTGGCAGGTCGGGATGGATCCTGCTGCTCTGCTCCCCGGCTGTCAGCAGCCTCTGTCCCTCTTGGGGCTGTGCTGGCCCCACTGAGAGGTAGGGGAGAAAAACGAGGGGTGCAGAGCTTGTACAGTCCCCCTGCCATGGCCAGAGAGCTGTGAGCACCCTGGGTGCCCGAGTGTGACTATCTGGGCACATTCAGACCGGCTGCTTCCATACAATCCCCCAACCCCGTGACCGCAGCGGTGCGGCTCGGCCCCCACACGCCTCCAGCCACATTCCCCGCAGCTCCCTGGGCAGAGTGGGTTGGAAAAATCCTGCCAGGCTCAGGAGGAGAGCAAGGAGCCAGCAGGGTGGTTGCAGAAGTCCAGAGCTGTGCACACTGGGCAGAGAACATTCCTGGGGTGGTTTTGCATCTTCACCTCGTGCTCCAGCAGCAGACGGGTGCAGGATGAACCCCTCGGAGGCTCCTTGCCATCCCCCCCAGAGCCAAAGCGGTGTCTGGAGCTCATGGAGCTGCAGGAGAAGGGTGGCTTGGATGGAGGAGCCGAGCAGGAGAGGATCCAGGTGGTGTTTTGTAAGATGGCTGCGCTGTTAAATCCCCGAGCCTTGTACACAACCTCATTTGAAGGCTGATCTCCTTCCCCACCGCGCAGCTTTGGCCTCTGGATCTCAGCTGTGAGGGAAAATCGGCTGCTGCATTAGCAACCCTCCCAGCACACAGAGACCCAGCGTCCCTGGCTCCCAGTTCAGGCAGCAGGATCCTGCTGGGATTGGGGAAAACGAGGCTGGCTCTTCCCATCCCTCTCTGCTCTCTGCTCTCTGCTCCTCCCGGCCCCAGCACACATGTCCCCTCCCCAACAGCTTGAAAGGAAATGGAAGATGGGGGGGAAAGGAGCTGGGAGGTCAGTGAAAAAACAAATAAAAAATAAAATAAAATAAAATAAAATAAAATAAAATAAAATAAAATAAAATAATAAAATAAAATAAAATAAAATAAAATAAAATAAAATAAAATAAAATAAAATAAAATAAAATAAAATAAAATAAAATAAAATAAAATAAAATAAAATAAAATAAAATAAAATAAAATAAAATAAAATAAAATAAAATAAAATAAAACAAAAAACAAGAGACTTGAGGGAAAGGGAATCAACCTGCAAGAGGGAGCTGATCTTCTCAAAAGGCATCTTCCTCTCCAGAGCGCTCAGCTCCCCCCTGCCCAAGGCTCTGCTGAGCAGGCAGAGGCTTAGGGAGCAGCAAAGGGCAAGAGCAGACAGAGCCCCTTCTCCTCCCAAACACCACCAAGACCCTGGGCAGGTCCCCAACTTCCAGACCAGGTACTGAAGTCTGCAAACACTTCCTGCCCTGTGGCAAATTGGGTCCCCCTGCCCCCCAAATCCCCCTTCCCAACAACAGGTCTGAACACAGGGCTGGGAGTTTTGCTCTAGAGCAGAGCAAAGGGGTAAGTTCATAAAGCAAAAGGTGTGGGAGCATCAGGGTCCAGCTCCTGTGGGGCAGGAGAGGGGCTGGAGCTCAGTGGGGCAGGGGGGGCACCAACCCAGAGGACAGCTGGAAGGAGGAAAATCTTGACAGCATTTGGAGACATCCACAGAAATAAGTTTATTTCCCCTACCGTCAGGATGATGAAACCACAGAAGCAGAGTTTAAATATTTACAAAGTAATCCAGTGCCCCACAGAGATCAAGAGAACAAAGGATGCGGGTACGGAAGGCTCATCCTCACCGGAGAGCAGCGGCAGCGGCAGCAGCTCTGCAGCACAAGCACATGCACAGAGAACGGAGAGGAGCACAACACCGGCACCGGGAGGGTGCAGGGTGGGGAGAACCTTCAGCGTGGCTGGTCACAGGGCACTGGGAAGAAGCTGGTAGTGAGATGAAGGAAGCTGCATGGAGAGGACACTCCTTACCCACCCACCCTTCAGCCACCTCCCATGCTAAGAGGAAGCAGCCCACTCCCCACACAGCCACGGCTGCTGCTGGCAGTGCTGCTGGGACGCCGTGCTGAGCGCTGCTGGGGGGTTTCTCCACACTCCCACCAGCCCACCCAGCTCTCCCAGTACCCAACCTCTGCAGGCACCATCCATGGTGTGAGTACAGCTGGGTGTGTCCAGGCTCTGTGGCACCCCAGCCTTCCTCTCCCGTTAGCCGCGGTTCCTTCGGAAGCCCGCAGTCATCCTCCATCTCCGTTGGTGGAAGCAGGTCAGCGTTCAGCCAGGGCTTGGGCAAACTGCTGCCTTCCTTCCCCAGCAGCCAAGAGTCCAACTGACTACAAGACCCATTTGCTGCTCACAAAAAGTCTCTATTAGAAACCCAGATCTGGTAAAAAAAAGCGTGAGGAGCAAAGGACGAGGGAGGGTTTCCACGGTGGGGAATGGCACTCAACGTGTGTTCAGAAGTCCCAGGAGTGGGAACTGTTGGCCAGCAGCCCCAGCTCCTGGCCTCCCCTGACAACTCAAAGTCTCAACTTTGGCAATGCTTGTAGAGCTGATGGATAAACCACTGGCCCGTGGGAGACAGGCCCCAGAGTCTCCAGATTATTGCTGCTGCGTAGGACAGGTTGGCTTCAGCCCTGGGGCCAGGGACTCCGAGCTCATCCTGGGCAGATCACCCTCAGAAATCAAATTTAACTTAAAAACACAGGCAAAGGACTGATCCCTCCTGCTCAACTGGCTTGTCCTAGGGCACGTTAGCCAGCAGGTTCACTGGGTGGAGCTTGGTGAGACACCATCATCCTTTCATCATAAGGTTCTCTTTGATCAAGACCTTGATTTGCCCCAGGCCCAGCACCCTCCAGCTGCTCTCCATGCAGGCTTGAAATGACCACACAGAGCAGCCACTGATGATTATTTCAGCTCCACATAGACAGGGAAGGGTGCTGAGGTCTGCACACCTCCACCCACCCCAGACAGGCCAGATGATAGGAGACAACTGGATGATAAAGAGGAGGGAGAGGATTAAGGGGTTATTTAAAAGTGAGTGAGGAAAAGGAGGAAATGCAGAAATCAAGAGGCCCAAGGGGAGTCCCCAGGCCCCTCACACAGCAAGAGGAGTTGGGGAGATGGAAGCAGATGAGGAGGCCCACGGGGACAGGTCTGAGGGCCAGCAGAGTGATGGTGAATGGGTTTCCCAGTCAGAGGAAGCCCCAGGGATGGTGGGCAGTGGAGAAGAGCTTCCTTGCTGGCCACAAGCACTCCTTGAGGTTGAAATCCATCAGGCAGTGGAGTGAAGGGCTGGCGTGTCAAGGCATGAGCGGAAAAGCTGTTCTCCTTCCCCTGCAGTCAGAGGGGCTCTGCTCACTGCACACAACCCTCCAGCCACACTTTTCTGTAACAAGCCATCTGGCTCAGGGCCCCACAGAAAGCAGCATCTGCAGGCCAGAGCCTCAGCAAACACAGACCTGGACCTCCCACCCTGGAAGAGGCTCAGGTCCAAATTCCCTTCCTGCCAAGCACTCGAGAACAACCTATCCCCCTCCTGCCTGTCCTGCCCGACCCAGGGTTCAAAAGGGTCATCAGAACCCCAACACCACCAGACCAACATTTCTCACATCAAAGCCAGCCCTGAAAAGGACTTTTACCCCATGAGTGTTCTTCAAAGCACACCAAGGAAGAAAACAGACCTTCTTGTTCACCATCCTGGAGCCAGCCACAAGAAAACCAGTGTCCCAGTTTGCTGCTGAAAAGCCCAACCAGAACATGGATGTTCTCCAGTCCCTTCACCTTTTCTTTTAATCTCTGGTGGCCTCACTAAGCTCAGGTCTCAGGTGCTGCTCTCATGGATGCTTTCAAACCCCTCTGCTAAGTCTTCTGTCCCAGAAACACGTACCAACACCTCTGCAGGCTCAGCTATGCTGCTGCCACACACAAAGGACGAGAGATCAAAGGGAAGTGAGCGGCTCATGAGAAGTGTGACGACAACTGGAGATATTCAGAGCACAAGGAGAAGCAGGGAATCTGTATTTTCTCTGGCACAAGCTAAAAGGGACTTAGCAGCAGACTCCAAACTCTACAACAGGCTCTTGAAGGTGTGCAGACTGCCATGAGCCAAACCCTAAGCCAGCTGATGAACTTTCCTGCCTTTCTGGGCTCACCAGCAGGACCAGATGTGTTTGCCCTGCCACAGAGCGTTCCTCAGAGGAGTGTCCCACCAGCAACACCTTCCTGTCACTACTGGGGACACCATCAGCCAGTTCTGTGGCACTCAACACCCTCAGGAGGAACCTCCACTTTGAAACACGTGCTACAGGAGAGTCAAGCACCAGAGAAACAACAACTCCTCCTTGGAGACTCGGGAAATCTGAGGAAGCATCTGATGAAGTTTGGCAAGAGGAAGAAACCAGGTGATCAGAGAGAACCTTACCAGGTGTATCTGCTTGTGCTCCTGAACCAGAAGTTGGGGTTTGCCTTGAGGGTTTTTACTTGGCACTGAAAGCAAAGGTGCCCACACCTCTCCTTTCCTGATTGTGTTTCTACCTACCAAATTGCAGCAAGGGAGCAGGGAGAGAGCAGGAGGCTGCAGGACCCCTGAGAATGGGTGACACCATGGACAGAAAGAAAAAAGAACAGAAGGAAAAGAAGTCAGTTCCAGGAAACAAAGATGAGCTGTTACAGTGGAGTGGAGTTGCCACCTTCCCCAGAAAACACATCCCAGAGTCCCAGGCCTCCATCTGGCTGGATCAGTCCCCAGTTTCTCCCTCTGTGTGCCCGTGGAACGAGGAGGTCACAGCTGCCATCACCGCAAGTGGAGCGTCAGAACAACGGTCACGATCACCCCCAAGAAGAGCACAAAGGGAAGCCAGGTCTTCACAAATCCCCCTATGCTGCAAGATGGAAAAAAGGGGGGGTGTAAATGTAGGAAATCAGCAGAGAAAGGCAAGAGGAAGAGAAGGATGTGAGAATAAATGGAGAAATCAGAGGGAGGCAGACGCCCTTCTGACTTCCTAACCCATGGCTGGCACTGCCATCCAGCACGTCCTGGAGGTTTGGATTCATGTTAAAATTGAGACAGTCAGGTCCACCAATAACTATATCATGAACAACAGGGTTGGACTCTCCCTCCAGCTTAAATTCAGGTTGAAGACTAGCACATTTCACATCTGCACAAACAAGAGTGGTGACAGGAAACCACAAAGAATGAAAGCCTGTTACTGCAGGCCTCGTTATTCAGACTGCTGGTGAATTTAGTCAAGACAGCAGGGACTACACTTGCCTAAAAGCTGGTAGAGAAGCTCTTGCAGAACAGGAAAGACCCAAGAGAAGCAGAGCAACTCAAAAGCTTTTTGCAGGGCAGTCCTTGCAGAACCTCCTTGACAGGCACAAGGAGCTGAAATGGAGATGAAGTGCCCTTTCTAGTGAGGAAAGCTTGGGGTTTCCCTCTCCACTCCAGCTGGAAGCTCCACGCCAGTTGGAAATCTGACTCGTTTTTATGTAAACAAGACTCAAGAGAGGGAAGAAAAATCAGTAATCCTTGGAGACAAGCCATTCTGTGACCTTATGTTCTGACCTAACCCAGCCAAAAGACAACACAGAGTGACATTTGCTTTAGCCAGCATTTCCCAAATTCCAGGCACCCTGAATTAGCTGCCAGATCCAGCACTTTGGGAGCAGCAGCTACTGCAACCCAGCAGGCACTCTTGGTTCTTCTCCTAGGAACAGGCAGCAGTGACAGTACCACCTACCAGCAACACACACCCACATGCTGTGGGGGAGAGATGTTTCTCCCTTCTCCACAGAACATGCTGAAGCTTTAGAGGGTTAGGAGGAAAGAACCAGAGCCCCTCAGCTCACCTTACATACTTCCCATAGAGGAGTGAGAAGAAGCAGAGTTTCACCATGTTCCAAGAGGTGCTGTTATCGTATCTCATCAGGTTTAAGGCCAGAGCCACGTGAGAATGGCAGTTATCACAGCAAAGGTTGTGCTGGAACAGAAAAGGGAGCATGGGATTAGCAACCCTGTCCTTGAGACTCCCCAGTTCTGCACCCTGTGATCCACAGAACCCCCAGGATCCAAACCCTGGGGAGATATTTCCCCACACACCAGTGTCAGAGCCGTACCATGCGGTGCTTGTACTCCTCCGAAGCGTCGTGCACAGCCGTGTCCCAGGCGTTGGGACCAGTGGAATACACTTTGCTGGGATCCAGTTTCCAGTACCTAGAAAGATGAGAAGAGATCCCCTTGCATCACTGCTCCAGCTTTACAACTTCTTCCCATCAGGAAGATGCTTAAAGAGCTCAGAGGAATCCACTACCTCTGGAGTCCATGGAGCTGAGCTCTTCAGGACAAGCCTAGGCTGCACAGGGCAGCAGAAATTAACGCTCAGCACCCTCGAGAGAGAAACTGCAGACTTCAGGGGCACAGACAAAACCCTGAGCTGCTTTCACATCCCATGATGGGAAACCTTCAGGCCATTCAAAACATAAACCTGATCTGACAGATACACAAAACCCAGGCACCTCTCCTCCTCCTCCTCATGAACAGGGTGTGAGTGATGCCAGTTCATTAGCACAGCACAGGCAGTACTGACTTGGAGCACTTGTTGTTAACATTATCTTAACATGTTTTAGTCTTTCTTTTTTTTTAATAAAGGCTCCACACAGCTCTAGTTATTAATACCATTACATTCCTGTCACACTCCTAAAAAGATTTAATTTAAGGTGGTTTCTTGAAAAGCAGAGACACAGCAGCCATCCACTTGAATCAGGGCAGCTGAACAACAAGAAAAGCAATATTATAGCACATCTGCCTCCATGAATTAAAGGAATCTGCAGGTCAGTGGGTTAGTTTAATAAAAACTAACAAGAGCACTTACTTCACTGGCTTCCCAAATGCCATGTTGTCTTCCTACCAAAAAAAAAAAAGGAAAAAAAGGTCTCAAGAGGATAACCCAGCACAACCCCCACCACAGGCCTCTGGCTGGGTTGCCTCACAGCCCACGACCGCTTATGTGACAATAAACCTGTCCCATTGCCTGGGCAGGCTCCAGACACCAATCCTATTTGTGTGTCTGGACTGAGATTCCAATTGTTTTCATATTCCTGTTCTGGGCATGAGTGTATTTATGCTCTGTACACAGCAACTTCACCCAGCTATGCAGCACATACCCCTTGTTCCCTTTCCTTTTTGATTCTTTTAGCGATTGGTATCTTATTAACTCAAAGTTGTAAATGTCCCAATCTATTAAGAGTATTAATTAACCCAATTAAAACTCCTTTACTTTCCAAATCCACCAGGCTACAAATTAATAAAAGTATTAATTAACCCAATTAAAACTCCTTTACTTCCAAATCCACCAGGCTATAAAGCAGTTTAGAAGACTGGCACATACCTGATGCTAAGCAACATGACAGCAACAGGCATGCTGAGGAAGTTGGAAAGCTGCTTCTGTGGCTCAGAATTAAGAGGATTTAAGTCCACAATTCTCACTTAAGAGCCTGGACTATAAGAATTGTTTTCACCCCTTTTGCTCACCAAATCAAAGTAGTCACTACCTATCACACCCCCCAAATGAACTCCTCTGGAGAGCAGCTCACAGAGTAACAGCAAAGATCCACGAGCTTCAGAAACATCTAAACCATCACTCTGCAAAATTCTGAGCTGCAAAAGATGGCTCAAAAGTCACCCACAAAGGTGAGAAGCAAACCAAGCACAGCTTCAGCTGAAGCACCTTGATCCATCATCTACTTACCGAGACAAAATACGGCCCCGCAAAGTCCCGGATGACTCCAGTCGAGGTGCAGATGCCCATGTGGCCGATGATGGGGAAAAGCCATCTACCGAGGCAACAAGTGAGGGGTCAGGCTGAGATATTTGCCCCCCCTGATCACACTGAGTGGGTGCAACATGCTGGCAGGAGCCTGCTGGAGCGGCTGTACACCCAGCTGCATGGCATGGGACAGACAGGCACAGGTAACGCGTGGCACGCGGCCGAGAGGGGAAAGCAGCTGAGCCAGAGCCAGGCACAGAGCAGGAAAAATGCACAAGTACAAGCAAAAGGAGAAAAAAATCACAGGGAATATCCAAAGCTGTGCTCTTCTGATGAGCAAGTCTAGAGGCAGCTTGTCCACAGGGCAGTCAGGCTCCAGGATTTTACCAGGAGTGGCTGGAGTTAGTGAGAGCACAAGGCTGGGAGTGCCTGGAGCACACACATCCCTGCCCGGGGAAAGGCAAGCCCTGGTCTCCCAGAACAAACCCATTTGTGTATCCAAGTGAGAAAGTTAAATCCAGGGAAACTGCCTTCAGATAAAACCAGACTTTTCACTTTAACAACTCAAAATAAAGTCACTTCACCCATCTTCCCCTCCACGCTGCAGCTTTTCATGGCCAACTAAATTTAAGGACCCCCGACAGAAAATGGGGCTCCAGGAAGAGCATTCCCTCCCCAAAACAATCCCATTGTTTCAAAGAGCTTCTCCTTCCTGCTGGACATTTACAGCCCCAGGGAGCAGCAAATCTATATCCCAACCCCTTCTCATCATCAGCACTCAGAAGGAAATACTTCAGGCCAAGTCCCAGCTCTCTCCCACACCCTCTGGCAGTCTCAGGTTTGCTGACCTCTCACTCCTCTCTCCCTGAGGGACGGCGCGCAGCGACTGATATTTCAGAGGAAATCACAGCAATGCTAAACAGAAACAGACTCACAAGCCAGAGCTCAACTACAGAGATCCCAAAACCATCAAAAAATGAAGAGGGACTGAGGCAGTTGGATGTTACGAGGCCAGACAAGCCGATAAACGCAGCTGAGATCATAAACAGCACCCGGCTCCCGTCGATAACGAAACGCTACGGCGTCGAGAAGGGACTCTGCAAAGTTTGATGTTCTGCACCACTTTCCCTCTGTGTGTTTCTATCTGGTGGGATGGAAAACAAGCCAGCCTGGCTACCTGAGCAGTGTTTTATCAGCCAGAAGGTAGGGCTGATCATAACACTGTCACAGCATCGCCACCTTCAAAGCTCTAGAGGCTCCTTCCTTTTTGTTTTATCCTTCTCTCAGCGCTGATGAGCTTTCAAGTTTCCAAATCCAGCAATGACAGGGAACATCAGAGGGAGAAAATGGAGCTCTTATGTAACCTAACGAGAGATTTTTTACCAAACAATAACAACACTGAAATTCCTGCTGCAAAATCAAATCAACAGCAAGATGCCACGGTTCACCAGGGAACAAACCCACCAACAAATAGGGATGTTCAGTGATTTTGGCAGCAGGACAGCTCTCTTCATCTGTCCCAAAGGGAGGTAAGAAGGTTAAGAGCTTTGGAAAATCCTCCAGGAAAAGGCTAAGGTGGAAATTTTAAGCAATTTTTTAAAAAAAGAAAACAGGTAGAAACCAGAGCTGGTTTGTGGCTGCGTGTGAGACAGCCACAGGGAAGTTGTGGCTTCTCCCTGGTGAGGAGTCACGGGGCCGTTCCCGATCCTGGCACCTCACCACGTCTTCTACCTGACTTTCAGCTCTGGCTCAGTAAACAGGATCACCTGATTTGAACCAGAGGAAGGTATAAACATGAGCCCTGGTGTTCCCAGACTGCCCCCACCAAAGCCACATTTTCCAGCTTTTCATTTTCCCACGACTAGAAGAAAACTCAGCAGTTCTCCTTGGAGCCTGCTTACACCTGGCTGACAACACTGGCAAGGCAAATCGACTCCTGTGTGATGAAAAGCGAAGCGTGGAGACTCTCCTGGAGGCAATGAGGTGCTCTGAGATCCCCGCAGCCAAACCTTTGCTCCTCAGACATGAAAGCCTTCCCACGGCCCACTGCATCCCCTCTGCTCCTGCACAGACAAGCCCGCTCGTGGCAAAGCTTTCCCCACTCCACACACACCCTCACTGCGGGGAGAGGAGAGCTCTGCCCCCAAGGACAGAACCCCGCAGGGCCCCGCAGCAGGATGGCACCCACGCACCCCCACGCAGGATGAGCACCCCGGGGTAAGCCGGCCAGGGAGCCCGTTACCCCGGTCTGACCGCCCCGGAGCGGGTACCCCGAGTAGGCCGGGCTCCCTGCCAGCCCCGGGGCAGACAGGTAGGCCGGAGCACGGCGGGCAGGCGGCCCCGGGAGAGGCGAGAGGGGCCCCGGGAGAGATGAGGGGAGCCCCGGCCTGGGCCCTTCCCCGGTAACGAGGCGCAGGCCCGGGCCTCAGCCGGGCCGCCCGCCCCCGGGGCCGTGCGGGAGCGCGGGGCCCGCACTCACGTCAGGACGGGGATGGGGGTCCAGACCACGCAGTAAGGGAAACGGCCGCGCTCAGCGTCCAGCCCGGCCCCGCCGCCATTGAACTGCTTCATCTTGGCCTCTGCTTCCGCCATCGCGGGGGCCCGCCCCGCTGCCCGCCGTGGTCACGTCACTTCCTGGAAACCGCGCCCAGCTTCCGGGTACAGCCGGTAACCAGGAAGTTGGAGCGGGAAGGCGGCCCCCGGCCCGCACCGCCCCCGCCAACACCCCCAAGTCTCCCCCCGCTTTGGGGAGAGGGGTCGGGGCTGGAGGGACCCCGGGGCTCACCCACAGCCCCGGCGCTGCTGCGCTCCACCTCCCACACCCCCCCCGGGGGCTCAGGGCTCGGGTGGGCTTCGCACACCGGGGCTTTCGGCTCCGGTAAGGCCCCTCCAGGCACGTTCCTTCGCCCCTCGCACCTACCTGGAGCGGATCCAGCGCACGAACCTGCGCAGCGAACTTCTCCCTGTTGCCCTTCCAGAGACCAGCAGCTGGAAGAGCCGTTGCCAGGAGCTGCTGGGTGAAGATGCCCCCTCACATGGGGTTGATAAGGGCAAAGACCCCGTTAATCGCCAGAGCCACGTTCCCAGCAGTCACCACAACCTTAGAGCTTCCACATAACTGAAATTTCACTTTTTACTGGCATTTCTCTCCTTCCTCAACGACTTACCTCTCCTTTATGCGTTCTGCTTCCCATGACTGACTCTGCTCAATAATGAAACCTTCCACTTTTATCAGTAAGGGTAAAAAAAAACCTTTATCAATATTCTTCTAACAAATCCCACGCTGAAACCAAAACACAGCGCTTTCTGGATCAAATTAACTCTCTCCTAGCAAAACCAGGCCAGGAAAGCAGAAATCAGCATCACACTAAACCCCCCAGGATGAGAGGAGGAGGGAGAACACTATTTACAAATGGAGAATCGGATTAGAAAAATAACAATTGCTTTATTAGGAAGTTTAATTCAAACTACACGAGAAAGCTGAAGAAGAAACGTGTTTATTCCAGATTTCCACCCACCACAACACACTTGGCAAAATACAGAGTGACAACTCACTGAACTCGAGGGGAAGGACAGGGAGGACAGGGCTTGTCCCAGTCCAGCAGACCCAGGATGAGGATCTTCTGCCCAGCCTCCATTCTCCTCTTCACATCCTTCCATGTTTTCCTTGGAAGCCCCTTGTTTCCTCCTCACACAGAGCCCTTCAGCTGCGTTTCCCTTCAAGACCAAGAAGTCTGTGGTGTCACACAGAGGGTGGTTAATCAATCAGTCTTGGCCCCTTCCTGCACGTGGTTGGGTTCCTCCTCCCTCGTCGCTCCAGCACGTCAAGCAGAGGCAACGCAGAGCCAAGTGCTCCACTCACAGAAGGTGCTGGCTTTTGTTATTAACAAACCCTGTTAATTGCCAGAGCCACATTCCAGATGGTCACCACAAACTTAGAGCTTCTTACTGAAATTTCCCTCCTTCATCAATGACTTATCTCTACCCATTCTGCCTCCCCCTACCTGGACTCTGCTCAGTAATAAACCCTCTGGGGACAGAACAGCGCTTACACACTCACTGAATTTCAGACTCGTGAAGCTTCCAGCTTGAAAGCCCAGGAGATGAGTAACCTCTACCCACAGCAGAGGCACGTCAGAGGGGACAGCCACCCGGAGTTGCCGGTGTGACAGCGGAAAGCATTGGCTAACAGACTAGTGAAGAGGTGGCCTACTTGCCCTCGATACACGCTAACTCATCGTATGAATACTAAGGCTTCAACTCAGCTAGCTTAGTAACACACTGCAGACTACATCTCCTCACCTCTACCGAGCCCACAAGCCATCATCTAACATCCCACCGTGTTTCCTAGCCTAGATCATGTTTTAGGGCAGCCCCTCCAAGAGGGAGGGCTGCTGCAGAGGCAGCTGGATGGACACAGAACCACCCGCCGAGGAGCTCACACGTGGAGCTGGAGCGTGGGCATCTTCCTGGCATGATGTGTCACTGCGTCAGAGGGAAGCAAGAGCCTGAGGCTGTGTGCTCCTTGAGATCTGGTAGTGAGGGAATGCACAAAGCCAGTTCCAAAAGGGAGAAAGCTGAGGAAATATGGACACCCTGGAGAGCAAAGCCATGCCTGGTGCTTTGGGTTCTGACAGCCACTTCCTAGTTTGGCACTTTGGCTGGACGATGCACACAAAGGTTGGATGTGTTTCACTGAACACTTTTTGTTCGATAAAAGAAAAATACTTGCATTGATTTGCTCCTGGCTAACACAAATATCAGAGATTGTTCAAATCTATGAATAGGGGCCAATGTTCACATCAGCTACCGTGGTCCTGGCGCGTTTGCCGGATTAGGCAATGGATTTGCTCTTCCTGCTCATGTCTCGGAGGCTGCTAAGCAGCATATCACCAGGGACCAGCTCCCCTGGCAAAGCCACACAGCAAGGATGATGCTGACAGCCTCAGCAAGACGTGTCTCCCCGTGGTGCCACCTCACACCCTCCCCTCCTGCATGGGGCAGGGGGCATTTCAGACAGTTTATTCCCTCTTAAACCAAGTGCAGGAAGGCAAAGCCAGCTGCTGGAGCATGGGAAGAACACAGTTTTTCCCCAGGCTGGATTTAAAAAAAATAGTAATAATAAAAATCAATCCAGCACTCCTGTACTGCACAGCTTTCTTTTGTGTTTGTCAGGCAAGCAGAAGGGCTCTCCATCCCCAGTACCGCACTGGCAGAAAATGGGTGAGCTGTAGCTGACAGCAGGGTCTTCCTAGTGACAACTGGAAAGCTACTGCTGTTCTACTGCTATTGATCTAAGCAGAATACAAAACACCTGAAGTCAGCAGGGAAAAATAGCTGCAGTTGGAAAAGAAACTGCAGGGGGGTGGGGGGGAGGAACTGGGGAGGGGAGAGCAGGTAAGAAGTTCTCCATGCATAAAATTAAAGGCAGGGCTTTTTATTGCAGTTATCTTGCCTGACTACAACACTGGATCGATGTACAAAGCAGGAATCCTGCCATCATTGTTTTTGTAATCTCTCATTTGACGAGAAACAAAAGGTTTCGCTCCTGCTTCTGCCAGCACTTTGCCACCGATGGCTCCTCTCTCTCTCGTCAGTGAGGAAGCAGCTCTACCTCCCGTTGGCCAAAAACGTCCTGAGGACAACGATCTCTGCCTGCTCACTGCAGGTGCCAGCTCATCACTCACAGCCTGGAGACACAGAGCCCTTCTGAGAGGAGAACCTGTCTGCTCTGGGAACCCAACTGGTTTGGGTTTGTCCAAGCACTTGCCACCATGGCTACAGCTGGAGCTTGGCCTGGAAGGGATTTGGTTACCTCCCCTTTCTACCCCGGCTCATCTCTGAGCCTGAAAGAAGCAGGCACCCAGCCAGCTCTTGTTCCATAAGCAGCTTCCTTGGGAACCTTCCCTGTTGTGACAGCTCAAACATTACAGGGACTGCCAGAACCAAACCACTCAAGGAAAAGATCCCCCTCCCCCTTCTGACATTGACAACCGAGGCAGCAGCAGGCAACACCGCGTGCAGGAGCCTGTTTAAAATGTCACCGAGGCACCAGCTGACGGAGGACACCACAGCGTCCTTCCCCCACCCTGGAGGTGATGCTGGGGTGGGTTACTTGGCGTTTTTGTTGTTCCTTCCTTTCCTGTGGTCTGTGCCTGCTGCAATCTGACAGCCCCTAATCGCTCAGCGTGAACCAGAAACGTCATTCTCCTCTGTATTGATGATGGTGCCACTCACAAGCGCAGGAACACACGCGGGCGCAGCCGCCCACCCCAAAAACGTGCCCCTGAGCCGTCTCACCCCTCAGCTTTAACCTTCAGGTCTTTGCTGCTTCCCTGTCACTTGAAAGCTGCATTTCCTTCTCTCTCCCTCTCCAACTGACACAGCCCATCCACAGGGTAACTCTTATGTTTAAAGGGAAAGCCAACGGTTTCTCAGGGACAAGGGGCACAAGGTGGCAGAGCGCCAAGAGCCAAAGAGCAGGTCACGATGATTTCTCAGCTATGACATCCACAAAAAGGCCCCCACCTTCTCTCCTTGCCAGCCCCAGAGGGCTTCCCAGTTGGCCTCATCTGGTGCAGCAGCAAGACCTGAACAAGCTCAGAGGACTGAACTCCTCACTGCAACAACAGCAGGCACTTTCCTGACACCCCGCTCCCGTTTTGCTCAGAGGCCAGAGCCATCTCGAGCCCTTTGCAGACTTGTTCCTGGCACTGCAAACAGTGACATCAGAGAAAAGTGAACTCACCAGCAGGCCTGCGATTATTCCTCTCCCCACATCCCACAGCATATTGTTCCTTTCCCTCCTCAACCCAATTCCCTTCCCAAATTACAAATAAAACTCATTTTCTGGGTCCTTCTAGCCATTTCCACCCACGACTCAATCACTCGGCTTCCCTTTCCACGCTTCCTCTTTGTCCAACCATCCAGTCCAACATCTGACCTAATTAGTTGATTGCCAATTCCAGCTGTGGATGTGCATTGCTATTTTAGAGCAGAGCTGTCTTTTAAAGCAATAATTTATATCAGACAGGATTCAAAATGAAGAAGCCTCAAAAGACCTTCAGCTGAAAGGTGCCCAATGGGAATTTTTAAGAGTTCAAATGGATTCTGGAAGTAGCAGACTGGTTTTCTAACTCTTAAGGCCTCGCATTCTGCAGCTCAGAGGGCAGGAAAGTATTTGGGAGGAGCCCAAAGGACAAAGGGAGTTTGTGATATCCTTCAGCAAGGGATCATCTCTGGGTCTAAACGTTGATATCCTACACACCACGCCGAGTCTGAGACACTCTAAGGCAATAAGTGGGTTTGTTTCTGACAGCAGAAACATCTTTGAAGATCAGGTAGTAACATTGGTGACTCAAGCAGGTGACCTTGTGTCTGCCCCACAGCCCAAGTCACCAGGGCTCTTGCTTCTCAGGGCAAGAGGTGATTTCAGAAGAGCTAAAAGGGAAGGATGGGCTCATTTTCCCTCCCCACCCCCAGCTCACTTCTACCTCTTGGATTCAGCAGGGACTCAAGGAGGATTTTATCAATTTTACCCCACCCTGATAAAGCACAACTCAGAGAAGCTAACCCCATTTCAGCACCGTTCATCTTCCTGTCAGAGGTGTGCCTGCTTCCCTCTTCCCCAGCAAGCCCCTGGCAGCCATCCTCATCCTCACCCCAACATTTGCAGCTTTAGCTCTAAACCAAGTTAGAGGTGGACTCTGCTCCTAGAAACAGCCCCAGCTCTCGCTCCGCTGACAGATCTGAGCTCCCACAGCCGGATAAACCTACAGCAGCACTAACTCAGGACCACCACAGCTTACAAGCCAGGTTTCAGGCTCCCTGGCCCACTTCCCACTCAGGTTCCCTGTGGCCTCTATTCTTCACCAAGCAGCACTGTTGCATAGACAACATCCAACCCGACCAGGCCACCCTCCGCCCACCCCTGTCCACCTCCACAGAGGAGAAAGGTAGAACAAAGCCAGACCAAACCCCCAAACAAAATGACACCAAGAAAGGACTAGAACAAAGAATTGTTTAATTGCTTAACCCTTTCTCTTCCAGGGACCAGAGAAACAAGTTTTCTGCTCCTTCTAATGAGGACAGTAAGGCTTGTGTGTTACCTCTACAACTGCAGGGGCAAAGTTTAGGAGATGATCATCTTCAGTACTTGAAAAAGCGAGAAGCAATGGTCATCGCAACACTAAGAGAACCCTAGAGTCTCCTAACAGAGAGCCCATTGCTAGAATACAAAAATAAAGGAGACATCCCTGTGTATCCCAGGCTAGAAAGAGTTAACCAGAAAGAGCAGGAAGAAGCTTTCCCAAAGAGGGGGTTGAAGTAAACAGCAGAGGTCAATAAAGCAACATCTTCTCCCTACTTCCCCAGCATGTTTTCTCCTTCACCAATAAATACAAATTCCTCATTAACGAGCAAGAAAGCAGGTAATCTGCCCACAACAAGGGGAAAAGGGGCTAGAGGCAGAAAGATTTTTCTCTCCCCTTCTCTCCCATTATTATTTATCTTTTTTAATCAGAGCAGCCATTAAAAAAAGCAATCCACTGCAGAGGCAGGGAATCTTGTAGCCTTCACACTGCAACTGGCAGGTAAAAGAGCTGCACTGTCTCACAGGGGTAGAAACAACAAAAAATAGCTGCCACAGCAAAAGGTGAATGGGGAGGGAGAGGTCTGTTCTCTTCAGAGCTTTCCATCTCAGTCTCTCAGTTTAAAAATCAAAGTCTGCAGACATTGTCTACTGAAAGCTAGAAAAAAAAGTTTGAGTGGGAGGAGAAGGAGGAAAAAAAGAGCATGTGTCTAGTAGGAAAGCCTTAAGCAAAAAAAGAAAAGGCCAGACCATGTCAAAAAGCCACCAAAGTGAGATTTTTCTGCTGCCTCTGGGTTTTGAAGAGCATTGAGTGTCGGGGTACGCTTGGGGCAGGGGAGCTTGTACACAACCAGACAGGTAAAGTGAGCGAGCAGCCACACCTACAGCGCTGGTACTGCCTGAAAACAAGCACACGTGCCCTCGGGAGCCAAGTGACAATCTGTCCCAGGAGAGCTCTGCCTCAGCAGGAGAAGATGGAGGGTGAGCCTGTCACAGCAGCTCAGCAGAGCACAAGGGGAGCCAGTCGTTTCGGGGTGCTGAGGGGGATGCTCCCGCAAGACCGGGGTTCGCTACGGCTCCGTTCCAGCCACACGTGAAAGAGCAGAGGGACATCCTTGTGTGAGGGGCAGAGATCAGTCCCAGTCAGCTCCTCTGTGACTGCAGGGGGGGATCTCTCTACACAGGAACAGTGTCCTTGGAGAGAGGCTGCCAGCTCTGAGACTCTGTGACCTCTCTCCCTCCTGCACAAGGCTCCCTCAGCTCATACAGACTGTTCTGGAAGGGAGAGGACGCCAGTTCCCTTCATCAGCCAGCACTGCGCAGCCTCTCTCATCAGTGCCTGGCAGCCAGAAGCAGCCAGAGGAGGAAAGGGAGGCCTCTCATCTTTCCACAGCAGCAACAGGAAGACCAGAGATTGCACCACATGGAAGAACAGCCCTAATGCAGCACACACACACACACACATGCGCACACACTCCCAGACACACATCCCACACCCCTGGGACCAAGGCTAGCATGTTCAGACCTTCAGCAGTAAGAGATACGAGACAGCGCAGAGCAGTTAAGATCTCCAGGGGCTCTTTGGTCTTAGTTGATAGTCCTAGAAAAAACAACCTCTTCTGCTTCGGTTGTAGCACAGCTGGGTAAGATCTATTTGATATTTAGTGTTTGGCAACTGCAAGAGGGGAAAAAAGAAACAGGGCTGCATGATCCATGAGAGGGGGAGGAATGGAAGCACAGCGCTGCATTTAGGTGTATTCCTGGCTGTGCAGCCAGAGTCAGCGTGTGGAGAGCGGGAAGAGGAAAAAGGGTTCCTGAGAGGACCACTAATCCACCAGATGTTACACCAACAATGAGGCAGAGAAGGCCCACCCTGGCCAAGACAGAGCAGCTGACTGCACAAAAACGCTGCTGTCTAAAAGCTGGAAACTTTAGTTACGACATCTACGTGGTGGCAATGTTCTCAGCTCCAGCATGGGTGGCATGGAGAGGAGAAGGTGAATACAGCTACACACATTTTGAGCAACAGAGAGAGAAACTCTGGAAGAGAGCAGTTACCAGCCCCTTTCCTCAGCAGCTGTAGCTACGTGAGTCCTACGCCTCTGAACAGTCCTGCTCCCATTGCTGTCACCTTTCTCCACGGGTTCACAGACCACAGAAAGAAAGGATCAGAGATGGGCAAGCACATCCTGCCCTGTTGAGCTGCACATACTCAGTGTCTTCACTGATTCATCAACTAAGACAGATGCCCAGGGACAAGACAAGCAATATCCAGTCCTTAATACAACACAGCTACATCTGGTGACAACGTGTTGGAGATGGAAGCCAGAAGAAAGATGTTAACGGGACAAAACAGGTGTTTCATGGCCAACAACCCTAAACCAGGGGCCTCTAGACAGGCTGGTAGCACAAAAGCAGAGTCAAGCTTTCAAGACCAAGATCACTGCAGTAAATTCACTCCATAACCCCCTGCCCTAGGTTTGTATTTTATTCAGGAATTTTAACATCCTCTCTGCAAATGCATGAATGCAGGCAACATCCCCCTGTACCAGATCATAGAGCAGCTCTGGAAAAAAAATCACCAGTTTACACTGCTTACAGACAACTCAAAGACCCCTGTTGGGACTAAATTCCACTAAAGGCAAACCCCAGACTGCACTGCCACGCTGCTCAGGAGCCTGATGGGAGAAGGAGGAAGTGGTGGCGATGGTTTAAAGAGACGGCCGCTCCTGCCCCTGACAGCTTGTCCTACTCTGTGCATAGTGCGAAACAGTGCAGTCATTCATCAGAGAAAGTTCAGGACCAAGGAAACTAGGTTCCCTTTCAGCCAAATAATTAGAGGAAGGAGAGGCAGTTCTGTTTTAGCTGGGTCGGCACTGGACTTGCCCCTCTGAGCTGTCTTCATCATCTGAACCACCAGCCCCACCACTGGTCAGTCCTGTAATCCGGTACCCCATGTTCAGCAACATCACCTCCAGCGGGTCGGCGTTCATGCGTCTCTGGTTGGCTTGGGAAGCACCTTCCATGTCTACTACCACACGGCCATTAAGGGTTTCACTCTGCAAGACAAGAAGGGAGAGAAACTCAGCCAGGCAGTTAGAGGACCAAAGAGGGGCTGTTACTGCTGCTGCAACTCACAAGAGATCCCAGTAGGAAAGACCAGTGTGTGTGTGTGTGTGTGTGTGTGTGTGTGACATCTCACGACACCAAGACACTCTTGTACTGTGGCTCTTACCTCTGGCCTAGGGTTCCACAGTCGCACAACGGGGTCAATGCCGCTGGTGGCCAAGAAGCAGTAACTGGGATGAGGCTGGAGACAATTCACAATCGACTCGTCTCCCTGCAGCACTCTAACAAGGTTGGTGGTTTCTTTCTCCCAGATGAAGAAGGAGCCGTCATCTGACCCACTGACTATGTACTGTGCATTGCTAGGGTGAGAGGAGCAGAGACTGGAGATCACAGCTCAGAGCCAAAGCTAGTCTCTAGCAGACATGAGAACCTCAGTTGGCTTCTATAATCAGCAGGCTGCCACCCTCACGCTTATGGATCCAGATAAAGCTTTCTGTGTTGCTTCCCTCCATCCCCAGGATTCATGTTTTCAATCCCAAATGGCTGTTCTGAACCGCTAGCCCAACCGGGTCCTCTGTGCATCTGCTACTGAACCAGCGATTCATGCAGCCACACAAGGAGGAGGGTTTCTGTCATCTCTGTCAACCCTGCACACCAGTGTCAGCGTCATTTTATGAACAGTCACACGGGGCTACGCACGAGGCTTTATCCGACGGAAGAGAGCACTCTGCTGCTGCTCACACTCCTGTCCTGCATCCCTATTACGCTCTGCCAACATACCTGCCAAAGAAATTGGCCTCTTTGATGTCTGTAGTAGTGTTACAGTGGCCACAATATCGGAATTTGTAGTCATAGCTGCGCTCCCTCAGCACCATCTCATCCTCTGAGATGGAATCCTTGCGGCCTGTGGCTCGCAGCCGGATGGGGCCACCCGCTTTCTTGTCTTCAGCTGGAAAGACAACAGATTTCCCTCATCACAATTTAGAGAGGAACATGTTCTCAGCAAACAGAAAGCATTCCAGGAGACCCCAACAGCGTTAGAGACGAGTTAAAGACAATTCCAGCAGGGAGCAGGGCTTAGAAGCACCAGCTTCCTTCCAGATTATTTCCTGGGTACATCAGACTCCTTTTATCACACTCTCCCTCAAGAGCAAACCAGGACCCAGGCGCAAGGAAAGAACAGGCTCAGGCCAGTTTTTGTTCACAGTAACAATCAATCTCTCTCAGAAGTTGGAGCTTTACTTCAGAGGGGCAGTTTAAGGAGAAAATTCCTTGTCCAATCATTAGATTTTAGGGTAACCTTGAAGTACCACAGGGCACACTGGCACTCACCGTTATCACTCTTGGAGAAGAGGGCAGCATTGATGTCTCTGTCTAGTGCATCGCAGGCACTGCTGTGTGCTTGTTCTGGGAACTTCCCTTTAAAGTCATCCAGACATTCCAGTGCTTCTGCCACATACTTGAGTTCAAAGAGACAACGGGCAAGACGGAAATGGGCCTTCAGGTGGCATGGATTCAAGGATATGGCCTTCAAGCAGTCTCTTAAAGCATCATAATGGTCCCCATCCCTGAAGAAAAGGCAGGGGTGGATTAGACAGCCCAAGCACAAACAGCATATATTTTCCACTGCTGTTTCCTAGCCCTCCTTTCACTCCAAAGCTGCTTGTTTCCAGCTCTCTCTGTGCAAGCAGACACCCCACCAGCTCACGTACTAATAGCATTTGCTGTTTCCCAGGGGCACCATCTGACCAAGCCCAGCCTCTTGATTGCACCTCCACACGTACAACAGGCAGCCCAGGAACGTGACCACACAGAGAAGCCCAGCAAGTCTTGACCTGCCATTTTAAATCTGACAGAGCAGAGCTGGCTGATAGAACACATTTAGGGAAGTCCTTTGAAGATGGAGGATGCACAAGCCCTCTGGCCAAGCAGACACAAGGCCTCTCCTGCAAGGCGAGCAGGGCCTCCTCAGAGCACGGCAGCTCACGCGTGCCCCTTGGTGGACACACGACGTGGCAGCATGTTTCCCTGCCCACAGACACTTGTAGCCCTCAAGAAGGAGCTACAGAACCACCACACTTCATAGCCCTGAGAGACAAATACCTCAAGCAGCTGTCTTTTCTCACCTTTATAGGAAAAATCTTCAAGTTTTAGAAATAAAGTGTTATAGCAGACTGCTGTCATAATCACAGAGTCCCACAATTGCCTGGATTGGAAAAGATCTTTAAGCTCATCGAGTCCAGTCATGAACCCAGCACTGACCAGTCCCCACTAACCCCTGTCCCTCAGCACTGTGTCTACACGACTCTTCAATCCCTCCAGGGATGGGGACTCCACCACTGCCCTGGGCAACCCCTTCCAATGCCTCAGAACCCTTTCAGCAAAGAAATTCTTCCTCACATCCCATCTCAACTGCCCTGGGCACAACTTTAGGCCATTTCCTCTTGTCCTGTCCCTTGGTCCTTGGTTGAACAGACCTGCACCCCCACCTCTCTCCACCCTCCTTTCAGGGACTTGGACAGAGCCAGAAGGTCTCCCCTCAGCCTCCTTTTCTCCAGGCTCAACACCCCCAGTTCCCTCAGCCGGGAACTCAGCACACTTGTGCTCCAGACCCTTCCCCAGCTCCGCTGCCCTTCTCTGGACACGCTCCAGCACCTCCAGGTCCTTCTTGGAGTCAGGGACCCAACACTGAACCCAGCACTCAAGGTGCAGCAAATAATGGCTAATATAACAGATATTTATATCCTATTTACAGTTACTGGAGACCACACTTGATTTCCCTAAGCTCCATGGCTGTGGGAATAAGAACCTCTGCATGCTGGTGTTCAGACTGACAGAGGCTGAGAAGTCAGCCAGGGCTGACATGCCTGGTGTACCAGCATCAAGCCTAAACTGTTCAGAGGCACCACAATCAGTCTTAAGAGAGTGCCAAGTCTCCATGTGATGGCTAATAATAATGATAATAATAGCTTCATATCTGTAACCTATGCGCACTGCACCTACCAAAGTCTGCAACAGTCCCAAGGGGAAGGAGGTGAATTGCCCTGTACCTTCCACAAGGTGACAATTTTAGATGACATGGAGTCTTTGTCAGGGAAGAGGTGCTCCTGTGTCTCTACCCACCAAAGGGAGCTCTAAATCTTTGGGTTACATGCTAAGCAGCACTTATTCAGTGCCACAAGCTCATTCTGCAAACAGTTCATCCTATTGCTCCCTCCAGTCTAGGTGGATATTGGCCACTTACTAGCACAGAAGGTGGAATGCCTTGACAATGAGATCTGCAGCAGAGCAGAAGAAACACGGCTCTTGAGGGCTGTCTTTGCAGCACTGTCTGTGTTAATCAAGTTTATTCAGAGAAAGAGACAATGCAAGTTACCTGATATGATGACAGATGGGTGTCTCACATTTTCAGAGCTGATTGGGCTATTAGCTGCTTTGCCTCCCTCCAAAATCCTTCAGCCTCAACTACCAGTGTCAGACAGCCCAACAGACTGGTGTGAAAACGTACCCTTGAGATGTAAAACAGGCACTGACTTCTCCCATTGTTACAGGTTTGAATCAGCTTGTGCAAAAATGCCCTAACTAGAAATCAGCTGAGTACTGTCAACACAGACTGCTAAAAGCAATCTGGAGAGTGATGCAGTTGGCTCTTATGAGCAAATTTTGAAAGGACAGCCTGAGAAGTCTGCAGAGTATGAGCAGCACCTTAAGGGAGATGAGCAGAGGGATGTTAGGAAATTACAGACCTCCCTTTTTTTTCTCAATCTGTCAGTCAGAGAATCAGGCCAAAGCAAGACCTGCAGTGTTCTGCGGGGTGGCCTGTAGCTGTTCCTGCTCTGAACATGAAGGACACCTCAGAGATACAGGGTGGTTCAGTGTGGGTCACCACCCTACTGCTTCACCCTCCTTCTTAGAGACACCCCAGCCACCTCCTGCTGCACACTAGCACAAAAGTGCTCCATCTCTTCTGCACCTGAGAAGATAGCAGCTCAGTACTATTTAAATTCTAATCATTGCATGCCACAGAAACCCATTGTGCATAGATTTTCATGTCTTCCTGCTACCAAAAACTGTAGCAAAGCACTAGCTGACACACAGAAAGGTTCAGATCTGCCAACATCCTTTGGGAAAAAACGATTCCTATAAGAAAAATGTCATTCATGAGATCAGCACTCAGCTTCTGTCTTCCATTCCTTAATCCCAACCTATTGTTCTTCTCCCTCTGAACACTGAGGTCTTTTTGAGGCAGCTCCCAAATCTCTGCTATTGCAAAACAGCCAGTAGGCCAGTTACCAACAGTCACAACAACTGCTGGCTGCTCTTTATCTTGGCAAGAGGATGGGAGAATTCATACTGGGGATTTCAGCAGGGAGAAGAGAAGGATATCCTCACAAAGCAAATGTAGATGAAGGACCACAGCTATTTTAAATATGTTAATGGCAAGTCATGCTACTCAGTCCTGCTCTGCTCAAGGGGACAGATACTAAAATAACTCCGCTGTATCTTACTGATGCAGCTCTGGTTGTTGGTCAGAAGATATTACCTACTACAGAGGCTAACAGCATATTTTGCAACAATTGAGACAGAACCTCCTTCAGACTCTGAGGCACCAGTTGCCACCTCCCCAGAATCCTCAAAGAGGTTTGTTGCCAGTCACAGGGGACATGGGTTAACTAGAGCAACACAGGAACCACCAGGTCACATCAGACTATCTGCAGTAGTAGTTGCTTGGATAAAAGAGCAACCAAAGCAACTCCAGGCAGTCCTACAACAATTTTATATCACGAGATATGAAGTTATAAAGCACAGTAACCATTACCTCATCTGCTGACAGCAGATTTAGAGCCATACTGTAATGCAGATCAGAACTATCCAAAGAAAAGCAAACACCCTTGGAGATACTCATAATGCCGTTACTCAGAAGTGGATTTTTGGTTTCTTTTTGAACAGGAAAGGAACAGAACATTATTCAGCATGCCAGTAGGCAAAAAGATGAGCTACTCCCAGCTGTGTTTGCCTGTGTGGTATCTGTGGCTGTAATTTCTCCAACACATACTGCTGTGCAATCCCCTTGTTCTGTGCCAGAAGTGACCCACCTACAGCTTGATCCAACAACCCCAACCCTGCTCTGCACACAGGGAAGCCAGGTGCTTTGCAGTGGACAAGGCAGCCATGGTACTCTGAAGTCAGGCACCAGCAGTGCCTGTGACACTGAACTCTCTGATATTCTCTGCTCCCTTACCACTTGCGCTTCATGTAGGCAGCAGCTCTGTTTCCGTACAGCATGGCGTTGTTGGGGGCTTTCTGGACTGCTTTGCTGTAGAGCTGGATGGCCTGGGTCCACAGCTGGCAAGCAAAGGCCTCGTTGGCTTGCTGCTTGATTCTCTCCAGATATGGAGGTAACTCCACCTGGGGACTTAAAGGAAAGAAGAAAGGAGCACAGGTAAGTCTCACATGCTAATGCTCTGCTCACTCCAGTTAAATGTCTGCAGGGTTTTGTTCTAGCTTAGCAAGTCCCAGCAAGCATTAGCTAATACCAAAAGTTTCCAAAAAAAAAAGGCAGAAAGAGACCCTGAACCTGAATAACCTGAATTTAAGAGGAAGGTTTCTTTTTTACCATCTATTGACCATTTTCTTTTTTTCTTTATATACAGACATATACTCAAAATTGAATAATGGGTATTTTAAGCATTGAATCCCTCAGACTTCACCAATACACCTTTGCTTTGACTGCATAAATGACATTTCCAATCCTCTTTTAGCAATGTATAACAGAATGCAATTTGAGAAGGAAACCAAGCATCCGAGTTCCCAGGGCTGCACAAGGCCCATGCTCAGGGACCCAAAATTCCAGCCACATCTCTGCTGCCGTGGTCGAGGGGCCATCTAGAGGAAACAAACTGAAAACATTCAACAAAGTCACTTTGGTAGAACCTAGACTACCCATATATGGTATTAAGCAACTGTGTCTTGACTTTTAACCATGTCTCATCAGCTGGAAGAAAAACAGTCAGCAAGATGTGTTTCAAGTCTGCTTCTGCTTCGCCACAACTGCATTTTGCTCTTAAAGAAAGAGAGCAGCAGGAACAATGGAAAAGGGCTCTCCATCTGTTCCTAGCTCACATGTGGACTGCAGAGTAATGATTCCAGTGTCATTGTCATAAAGCAATTTTGGTCACTTCAGTTCAGTTTGTAGCAGGGAGGTGACCAAAGAAAAATGGCAAAGGGGAGCAAGGCTCCTTCAGCCCAACAGCCTCTCCCATTTACCCAGACATGGTTCCTGCAGGTCAGGACATAACAGCCACCCAGAACAACTAAGAACACCTTGCTTCCAAGCCTGAAAAGTAATTTCTTAGTTTTGTCTAAGTAATTCATCATAATAGGGGAAAAATCCTCATGGACACCATGATGCTCTTGCCTGATCTGACTCTTGTTCATAGCCCACGCACCAGAAACAAAGACCTCCTCAGACTGAGGCCACTTGACAATCAAGTCAACACACCAAGTAGATTTGCACTTCTCACCTTGTTTACTAGCACCTAACTCTGGCAAGAGGAAGAGGACAAGAACAAAGCCACAGGGCTTTCATGTAGGTCCAGCTGTCCCCTTACCTCACATGTGCTCTTCCTTCAGACAGGCGGAAGCCGTTGCTGTGGAGATGGATGCCATTCGACACTCCATTAGTAGAGGTCTTTCCATTCTGCACTTCTGAAAGTTAGTAAGAAAAAAAAATACATCCACTCTAAGTATCAATATAGATTACAGACACCAGTATCTGAAGCCTCAGGGTTTTATTTTACAGCAGGGGTTTTATTTTAGAGCAGAGCCAAGCCAATACTATAGCCCCACTTGGAGCAGAATTCACAAGCCCCATCTCCTCCAGCCACCTGGATTTGATTTGCCTTCTTACATTTACCACAAAACCTCTGCAGTATCCTTGACAATACAACTCCAGAACAGAAAACCAGATACACACAGAACTAAGCACACACACACACACACACACACACACAAGGAGAGGGTAGCTTGAACTGAACTGCCTTCAGACTGAGTCTAGGCCGTAATCAGAGTACCTGACTCATCACCAGAAGCCTGACATTTAAACTGCAGAAGTATTTACTAACATCAGTAACTTGGTATTTTACATTCACTCAGATAAAGAATCATAGAGATAAGCTGTTGAACATTTAATAGAACAAGGAGGATGAGTAGAACCACTGGAGGAAATCTGTAAAGGAATTCCAGATGCTTTCTTCCTTTCATTCTTCTCTCACCCTACTGCTCAGGGAGCCATTAAAAGCTGAAGTAAGCCTCTGAAGATCGTGCAGTCACATCATCTGCCATTTCTGTAGAAAACAGTCAGCTAAAATCTTTACAAACTGCATTTATGTTGCAGCTGGGAGTGCTCCTGGGGCCATTTCACAGGATGGGAAACTGAGGACACTGTCCAACCAGTCTACTGACCTGCTCTGAGATTTCAGTGTGCAGGGATGTACATGCACATCAAGTTCAGCCTTTGTACTGATATCACCTTTTCAGAGCCTTTGCCTGAACTTTCTGTGCCTAACAGGGTGGAGTGTTTGCTGCAACCTCACCACTGTGAGCCTGTTCAAACGCTGTCCTGCCATTTAAAGCATGACCTCACCAGATACCACAGCATAGATCACCCACATGCATTCAGGAGAGAAGAAAAAGGCAGGCAGGGCATATATTTGCTACCAGGATGTGAGTGTTGGATTAAGGCCTAAGGCACACTGAGTACACACATCAAACTCTGCCAGAGCACTCTGAGAACAGCAAAGGGGCTGAGCAGGGAACACTCCCTGATAAGAGTCAGCCTCTGCCCGAGGAATAATCCTGTAACCACTCACTGTGTGCTTCCCTGCAATGTCTGTGTATAGACAGGCCATGTAAGAAATCAGGCCAGGAATAAAAAGGCTTTTGGATATACTTACTCATCAAATAAATGACTTTTTGATTCAACTATCTCACCACCAGCAGGGATATTAGTGCCAGGCCACATTCTTAGACTAGGGAAGAGATTGTTCTGTCTCCTTCCTAATGGGTGTATAAGGGGATAACAGAGGTAGTCTGCATTTTACTAATAAGTTTTAAAAAAATAAAACCAATACATCATTTTCCAAGCCTGTTCACAAAGTTTTTCCCCTTAGTTGAAGCCAGGATACCAAGACTTTAATCACTTTATGAAGTCTACAGCTTTAAGCATTCTCCTTCACTTGCATAGGCATACACCTCTCAACAGCTCACTTCTCCCCTGAAGACACGTTTTGTCACTCTGCAGAAGGGTTTTAGAACTCAAGGTATGAACTGCACTGCAGAAACAGCCTAGCAACAGCTGTGCCCTACTTCACCTTCCTACTTCCTGCCCAGATTGGGCTGCAACCCTGAGAAAAGATTTGTGTAGTATGTGATTTCACTCTGCCTTCCACTCACTTTGATGATAGCATCGTACTTACCCCCTGAAGTGTGGCACTTCTTTGGGAGGAGGAAAGTGTACGGTCGCTGTTTGTATGTTAGATCAAACAAATAGACCTGAGGAATGAAGAAAGAGAATGAGACAAAACCAGTCAGTGAAACATAGATGCTCGAGTCACAGAAATAAAACAGGGCTAGATGGGTATATGGTTCCATGTTTGAATTTTGCTCTTTCCAATTTCCTAACTGGGAATCTTCTTTATAGACAGGTGCCCACAGGATGACAGCAGTACCAGCAGCATGTTCCATTCCAGCATTCCTGAATCCATCTTCCAGCATTGGGTTCAGGAAGAATAAAGCAGAGAAATAGGAGCCTTGTCTTACTCAAGAGAAAAGCAAGCCCTCTCCACACCTACTGCTCAAATACCTTCAATTCCAGTAAGATATTTTAACTATTAACACAGCAATCACAAAGAAATCAAACATTTACTGACAGAATAGAAGCAGCACACTAAACCAAGGCAAAAGCCTCTCAGATGAACCCAGGATTTCCTGAGAAATTTTGAAAGCAGCTCTGTGAAGCCTTAATTTAAAACTGCACTGGTATAGGAACTGACAGCTCAGATCAGACCTCCAAGTCATCTAACTCAGCACCTTTTCTTAAAGGGAATGAGTGTATGTGTGAGAAAGAGATCTGTAGAGGACAACCACAGAGTAACCTGCCCACAAGTGAAGTCCCTGCTTAATCCATGCTGATTAATGCTGTCAGGAGGATTTTCTCATTTCACTGATAGGCATTACAAAAGATCCATGAATATCACCCAGCACTTGAAATTAAAGCAATCAATATTCCAGGTGAAGGTCTTTGCTTCTCTAAGTTCCTTATTCATTAGGTTCTATTACAGAAGCAGTTTGATGTTTCCAGAATGAGTTATGAATTCTTTTCTAAGTCAGCAAAGGTCAATTCCAGGACTTGTTTTTTTTCCCCCCCTCCTCAATGTAGTTCAAGTTTGATCAGTGGTAGCATAACAAATAAATCTCTAATACCAAGCATTTAGTTTGAATGAATCAGAAAACAGTTTAAAATCAATCCTACTACCCACAGAGAAGTTCTATACTTGTTTTCAAGAATGCACAACAGCATACAGTGACCAAACACAATGGCATGTTGCTTTCCAGCAAGCTTGAGCTGTCTTCTTACCTGTTCCCCTCCCATGTTGACTAAGAGCTCAGTGCCATCAGGACTGAAGGTGACATATGTGGCCACCAGAACTCTCAGCCTGTTGTTGTAGTCTGGAAGCTTCACTGGAAGGTGCCCTGTGGAGAGAAGATGTTCATACAGATCAGTACAACTCGTAACTGCTGCCTTTGTCCTGCTCTAGCTGCTCCCTTTTACAAGGGGTTGTTAGGAGAGCAACGTCAGGAAGCGCAGGCACCGAAGTGATCTTCCATTTCCAACTGCTGTTTATTGAATCCTTCCATCAGCCACCAAAACACACAGATGTGCACAGCTGCCTTTTCACAAGTTCCAGGTATCAATTCTGCAAGGCAGAATTCTTGGGACTGCTTGGGCACATCCAAAATCCAGGAATTAATGCCTTACCTTGGGTTTGGGGATGATGTGGAGCAGTTAATGTCTCCATTTTTGTTATGAGCCCTTGCATTTGTTGTTGACCAAATGCTCCCATTGTTTTCCCCTGTGCCATCTGAATCTAAGGAATTCTTTCTTCTCCACAGAAAGAGAAGACTGGATTATAAAGAGCTTGCTAACAATGAACTCTGCAGAACCCAGCAAATCTCAAGTTTTAGGGATTCACTATGGATTTGGCTTCTGTGATTTGTGACCATCTGCACACAAATACCTCCATCTTCAACCCTCTAATCAGTTTTCCTTATTAAAGCCCTTAGCACAATCAAGCCAAGACTCCTAAATATTCAGCTCACACACAGGTTCTTTTGCTTCAGACAGCAGATGTGTTGCATGACCAATTCAGGGGACCTAAGAAATCCTCTAGTGGGACTCATCAGAAGCAAGACTGTCAAAACTGGTCTGCTGAACCTGCTGGTCTGAGATACTTTAAAAAAAGCCCAAACATTTGGGAGGAGGGGAAAGATAGTAAACAATGAGCATTAGAGAAGAACATCATCTAGACTGCCCAGATACTGCATTGCTGATTCTTCATCTTCAGGATGAAGACAAGCCACTTCTCTTCTGTGCCAAAAAGATTTTGAACAGCAGCCTTGCTGGGATCAGTTCCAGGAGAAAACCTATAGTGCCCAGGTTATCCAATCCTTGACTCTCCAATAAAAGTGACAAAAAGACAATTACACAAGACAAGAAGAAGGGCAGCTCAGCAACACACACCACTGCCAAATCAGGGAACGCGGGCAGGTAACATAAGCAACAATTCACAGCATAGAAGTGAAATAAACTGCAATTCCATGGAACATTTCTCTATCAGAGAAGAACTCTTCTGGTTTCTTGTGTGATGGGTAGAACTCTGCTTCTTCAGGTATTAACTTAGAAGTCCTATCACTTAAAAGTCACCCCCAGCACAGGTCCCAGTACCTGCCACGTAGTACTGTGCCGCACCGTCCGGGAGGGGTTTCTGTCGGTCACAGAACGTGTGCACTCCAGCTGAAGGACTCTGCTTCATGCTTTTTCTAGGCAGAAAGAAGAAGAATTTTACAATCACAACTGCTGGAAGCCTGATCTACGCTGACACTTCTTGTTCACAGACAAGGGCAAGGCCTCATGCCCATCCAGTGGGGCAGTCACAAGCCTGCCTCACACCACCCCAGCGTACTCACACAGCTCAACAAGACTGTGCTGATAGAAAAGTCTGGGTAAAACTGCACAGTGAGCCAGGTGAGTGCCAGCTCACTGCCACTCCCCCTTCCCACCAGAGCCTTGAGCAGATTCCTGTACCACTCACGTCTGCCCAGGAAAGCCAGCTGCCATTACCTGTGGTTGTGGATCATGCGGATGTCGTAGAGCCGCACAAAGGGTCCACTGGCACCCACTGCTAAGTAGTTGTTATCCTGGGGGTTGACAGTCAGGCACTTGGCCTCCACCAGCTGCCCACAGTACTCTGTCAGGTCTATCAGGACTTCTGAGCGTTTGCTGTTCTCTCTCAGATCATACTGTCTGCAAAGGGAAGAGAGTCAGGCATTCCCTGCCACTAGGTAACAGAAGCAGTGAGAAGAGAGAGCTCAGCTTTCCACGGTGACCAACTGAAGACCACTCAAAGTGGCACATTTATACTGATCTATGTTTAATTACCTGGCTTGTGCGTGAAGAAATGACAGTAACAGTTATTTGTGCCACAGGTTACTGGAAGCACCTCAGTTCAATAAACACTAGGCCTCAGTATCAGCATAGCCACTAAAAACAGCTCTATAACATGCACAAAATTATTCAAGTTCCAAATTAAACTCCAAGTCATGACCTCACACAGTAGCTCATATGAAAAGTGGAACAGACTCTCACAGTAACATTACTCATTTAAGACTCTCAATGACTCTGGAAGGAAACATCACTCTGTTGTATCTCCCTTCCATTTGACGTGGCTGTTCCTTTCCTGACCTCCCTTTTCAGTGGGGGAAAACAGAGGAGCTGAGGACAGTATTTATCAGAGGAGTCTACAATTTAAGATGAATCCTTTCAGTTTCAGGAAAGGGAGAGATTAGCTTAAGCTCTTTAGTATAGAGACAGTCTCTCTTCAGATCTGTGCATAGTACATACAGCAATGGATCCTAATCCAATTAATTTTGGGGCAGAACAATGAGAGTCCTGTACCTGATTAGCCCGTCTTCTGCCGCACTCCAGAAGGTGTTAGGCCACATGGGAGCCGTGGCAATCCGCTTCACTCTGTTGGTGTGATCTCCAAACATGTGGATGGTCTCCTTGACAGTCAAGTCATGGACATGCACCTTGGAATCTGCAGCTCCCGTGATGAGGATCCGATCCCCTGAATGTGGTAAGAACTGTGGGAGAGATTTGACATTCAAACTTGAGAAGTGCTGAGGCTGCTCACACCAACATCACTGAGCTGTCCTGGCAGGTCACAGAGCAGCTTACTTCAGGAACACAGGGTGACCCACATTATCACCTACATCACACATATGCCAGTGTGCAGCTCAAGAGTCACCAGCTACCCCAGCACACACAATGGTCTCTTCATCACACATCCCAATGTGCTACAACCATCTCCTTTGACTTCACAGAGAGAATGAGATAAGCCTGGGAGCAGGTATTAGATTTAACACATTTTTTTGTCAACATTAAAAATATTCAATTATTTGGGGAGAGAAACTGCTTGCAGGAAAATCTTTCCCAACAAGGATCTATTCTCTTGCTGCTTAGGTTGCTGATTTTGTTAGCCATTCATTCCTTCTAACCACATACCTTGACAGAAAAAATGTTTGCAGTATGTCCTGTGTGCATAGAAAGAAGTTTCTTGTGGTGTAGAGGATCCCAGACAATGGTATGCTGGTCATCAGAGCCAGAGGCCAACAAGCTAAAAGAAACAGAAGAGAAGTATGCATCATGTATTCTTCCATTCTAAGCTGTGACCCATTTCTTAGAGTGGTTTGACCACAGACAGCCATTAAGTTAATTCAGCTCTAAGAAGCCCACTTCCTCTCTCTTTTCTCAGCTATGTGTTCTTGTTGCTCCCCATGCACCAATCCATTCAGCCAGCTCAGGGAGCTAAACCAGCCACATATCAGCTCCCCAGAAAATAAAGGGACTGCTTTGTGTTGGTTTAGCTCATTGAACCAGCTCACTGCAGATTCAGATGGCACAGGGGAAAACAATGGGAGCATTGGGTCAACAACAAAACGCAGGATCTCCATTTTCCTCATGAGCCTGGCTGTGTTAACTGCTCCCCATCATCCCCAGACCCAATCCAAGGCATTCTTTCCTGGATTTTGGATGAGCCCAAGAATTCTGCCTTGCAGAATTGATACCTGGAGCTTGTGAAAAGGCAGCTGTGCACATCTGTGTGTTTTGGTGGGCTCACTTGGTGATTCACAGACTGCTTTTTAAGTGTAGGGTGTGGCAGTGATATTGCAAGGTGCTCTTTGCCTTCTACATCTATCTTCAGGTGAAGCAAAAGAATTTTACATTTGCAACTATCAGCTCTTAAAACTTATTTCCTTGTAGCCAGATCTCTTTCAGGCACATGAAATTTTCCACTGGTCAATAATTCTGAAGAGTATCAGACAGCAGACTGTGGCTCTTGTAAGAAGCACATCAAGAAATATACATTCTTCCTTCCATACAGTTATTTCTCATGCAGATACTCTTTATTCCACTTGGTTAATGGAAATGCTCTTTACATTTAGTTTCCCTCTAAAGCTGCAGAGGGTTAAATGCTCTCCCTCCCTCCCTTATATATTTGTCCCCCAGCAGAAGCTTTTAACACATGGTGAAGGGGGTGGGGAAGTGTCACTACCAGCTGGGTAAATCCTAAAGATCCAGTATAATCCATAATACCACTTAAGAGAAGAGAAGCAGCCTTCAATCTCTACTTCTTAGTCTGACCACTTCCCTTCTGAACTCACTAAAGGGGAATTTCTAATAATGTCCAGCTATATTTAACAAAATAAAGCTTCTTTTGAAGCGTGAGCTCTACTAGAGTTCAAAACTTTGAGCTCCACTTTACCAGGAATGGAAAGCAGCTGCTTAGGATAAGATGACCTACATCCTACTCTTGGTAGAACCTGGGGTTATCATTTTGTTGATCCCCAGAATCAAGCCACATACTTACTCTCCTTTTTCATTCCATTCTAGACAGTTGACACACCCAGAGTGACCCTGAGGAAAAAAAAAAAGGGAAGATGGTATTACACAAACTTCAGACTTATCAAGCAGAGTTGTTCCAAGACAAGGACAGAGAGCTCCCCACATATAACAACTTGTTCCAATACAAGCAGATTTTTTTATTCCAACCCTGCAAAAAAAAAACCAGTCACATGGCAGATAAGTACCTCCAGAAAAGACTGACATGCTATAGCAGTTGGGGAAGAAAAGGCAAAATGAAACAAATAAAAAAAAGCCCATAGTGTTGAATAAAATGGCACTTTAGTCTCAGAGGCTACAGATGAAATCCTGCTGTACACACAGAAAGGTGACTTTGCTTCAAAAGCCCTTGGCTAGGCTGACAAATTACATGTACAGGTTCTCTGGGAACACAGGGAAAATGCACTTTTGATAACTCTTTTAGAAGCACCTTGCTGCTGGGTGACTGTATCATCCATCTTCATCCAAATTAACCAACAACTGTACCAGGAAAGACTAGGGGAGCATTGAATAGCATTTGGTATGGGAGATGCAATTGAAAAGGGAGACAAAAGAATCTTTTCCTGCCTGAAACCAAGATACTCTTAAAATATTTTTAAGCTGTGTCAGACTGCAATACAACAACCTCTTCTTCAGCATTAGAGCTGAGCATCTTGAACCCTTGGCAATCGCCTTCTGCCAGCCCCGCTGTTGGGATTAGCTGATAGGCACCCGTTAAAGGCTCGCTTGTAGGTGCATTAGGTAATGCAGACAGCTCACACAAGATCTCACCCAGCTATTCCTGGCTCTAATGCAGTTTAGGAGACTAGGTAATCAGTATCTATCCCATAGAGGACAGAGACACTCCCATATGCTGGCCTTTCTGTGGGAAGTTGTACAACCAGCAGCTCAGTTTGCTCTTTAAACTGCTCGCTTACCTGCAGTTCTGCTTCCAGGCCCAGGCGGCGAATGAAGGGGTCGGTGACGTGATAGTGGCGCTCGAAGCCCAGCACACCCCTCTCCTGCACGAGGCAAACAAGACCACACTGAGTACAGCAAACAAAACACTCCTTCCTCCCTTTAAGAGAAGATTCAAGAACTTCACAAATCAAGCAGGGACTTTGCCAGGTAGTGGGGTGTTCATAGCATCAGGTATCTGTCCTGCAGTAGGGAGATACCATTTGCATCATCTCCAGGTAGGCAGTTTATAATCCTTACCCCTGAACTGGTTTAAAATGATGTTTATCTTATTGCCAGGCTCCAGCTGGACAACCAAGACAAGGTTGGAGAGACCCACACTAAGACAGAATATGTTGCCTACTTTGAGACAGAAATAGAAGATAGAGAAGAGGCTGAGAGAGCTGGGACTATTCAGCCTGGAGAAGAGCAGCCTGAGAGGGGATCTGATCAATGTTTATCAATATCTGAAATGTGGGGGCCAATGGATGGGGCCGGGCTCTTCTCAGTGGTGCCCAGTGACAGGACAAGGGGCAATGGGCACAAACTGGAACACCTCAAGTTCCAGACAAACTTAAGGAGAAATTTATTCACTGTGAGGGTGCCGGAGCCCTGGGCCAGGCTGCCCAGAGAGGCTGTGGAGTCTCCATCTCTGGAGATGTTCAAACCCACCTGGACACCTTCCTGTGCAACCTGCTGTAGGGAACCTGCTCTGGCAGGGGGGCTGGACTGGATGATCTCCTGAGGTCCCTTCCAACCCCACCAGTCTGTGATTCTATGAAGAGCTTGGGAATGCCCATCATTTTCCCTTGGCAAGGATTTTGGAAGCAACTCACTCCTGAGCACTGCAATGCTAGACCACAGCTGCTCAGGAGAAGTCTGCCATTACACAGAATCCCTCCTAAAACACCACCACCACCACAGGGCAAAGTACTGGGGAAGGTAACTGGACAGCATCCTTTAGAGATGGCTTCTGTCATCAGAAATGGAGCAGGAGCATGTGGCTGCAGCACCACAGCACAGCCTGTTCTACAGGGAAGAGAACAGCTGCCACAGAACTGCGCCAGTACAAATGAAGGTGAAGGAAAGCAGGACAGTTGTTTCCCCTGTGATCTCACCAGGTTCACAGATGCATTAGCAGATGGCTTCCACAAAAGAAGGCCAACTGCAGAGGCAGGCATGAAGACAAGGGAATGCAAGTCATATTTTGGATGGAACATCTGATGTCCGAGGAGATTCCTTCCTAGGACCTGATCCAGCCTTGGTCCTGTCCCACGCCACGCTATAGTCAGGAGAAGGCAGCTTAAGCCTTCGTTATCTCCATTTATAGATGAGAACACTGATGTCAAAAATGACACTGATGGGACTAGGGACATGTTAGCACCACAGAGCAGACACAAAGAACTAGCACCACACATTACAGCTCTGCAGCTCGTTAAGTAACGAACTCCACACAACAAAAGCTATTTGCAAACAGAATGGAGACTGATATAAGGGGATCAGAGGAAAAATAAAACAAACTAGGGGTTTCTTTTTTTTGATAGTAACTTCCATTAAAATCTTCAAACCCCCTTGATATATTTTACAGCTAGCATTCCCAAAACACTGCTAGGCCCAGTGCAAGGTGCTGCAGTTATAATTGCCTTGCTCCTGCAACCTCAGTGGCTTTGTGAGGTCTGTGCAGGAGGATATTGCTTTTCCTACAAGGAACTGTCAGACTTAGCAACCTTCCCAAGGTCACACATGAAAGTCTAACAGAGCAGACAGTGTGAAAGAGTCCCAGGCTAATGCTGTAACCACAGAAACATCCTTTCCTTGTTAGAGCAGCAACAGAAAGCTTTGCACATGGATTAAATGACAAGCTTCTCATGCAAAGTTTGGTACCAAACTGCCAAGTGAAGTGAGCATTCAAGCTCCTAGTTCCTTATTCTGGCCACTACTTTTGTGAATACTGATTACCAGCAAAGCTGCAAATGATTTAAGGCTTCTGAGTCCAAGTAATAATTGCCTATTGTGTCTGTTGTAGCTAGTCCTTTCACGTTAGGAGATATTTCACAGCCATCAGATGACTGATCCAACCACCGTGGAAGTTTTTCCCCCCACACAAAGGAAGCAAACACACCACTCTTGAAAGAAAGAGACAGAAAGAGAACTGAGATGGAGATCATTAGCTTGACTACAGTCAGAAAATACCTTTGATGGCAAGATCACACGAAGAGAACACACAAAGCAGCAGACAGAAAACTCATGAGGGAAGCTAGCTAAGGGCCCTTTATGGTGCCCAAACACAAGTTGACAGATTTCTCTCTTCCAAAGGAACAGACCTGCTGATGTCAAACTGGCACAGTGTGCTCCTGCTAGGGAGAACCACCATATTCCTGTTATGCCACACTTCATCCCAGCTCTTCATTAAGGACAGTGATAGGTCCTGTGTGTTCTCCTAAGCTTCCTGTACAGCTTATCAATACCTAAGTAGCAGAGAGGTTTTCAGAAGTAAAGGCAACAACACGAGTGCTTCCCAATCCAGCATGAACACTGATTCTCTATCTGCTCTCCACCCAACACACGTGAGAACTTGGCTACCACCTACCTTGATCTGTCTGTGGATGATGTCTCTGGTAATGTTTGCTTTTGCCATCTTCTTGCAATGGGGCAGACGAAAAGAAGCTATGGGAAGAGCTGCTGTGCATCCAAGCATGCCAGCAGAGCCAAGATCCACACTAAGGGCATTTAATTACCTGCAGGACAGAAGAGGGAGGGAACAAAGGCAGGCATACAGACACATTAGACCATTCATAGACAATATTAAATCATTTTATTCCTAAAAATAGCAGTGGCTAAGAATTGAAACGTTTTGGGTAAAGGTTCCTTGAAGAAACTCAGGGTGAGAAGGAACAACACAAGACTGAAGAACACCTGGCTTAAGAAGTCATCTCTAGTTTGCAGAGAAATGTGCAATGAGTAGAACTTCAGGACTACATCAGCCTGGAAGGGCCATCATGTTTCCACACCAGCAAAGACCCTGCAAGTCCAGATGAGCACCCTGAGTCACAGCCTGCCTCCCACCATCACATGTCCACACACATAAAATTCCACTTTTCCCAGTCTGCAACCAACAGACTCACTACATTGTAAATAAACAAGGCATTGATATTTTTAGCCACCTCTTCTTTCTCATTTACTACATTTCATTATCAGCCAAAAAACCCCAGACAAACCATCCCAAAAAAACAAACAAAAGAGCATAAATGTTCCTTAGAAATCACAACAGCTCACCATTAGGTGACACTATCATCTGAGCATCCAACTACATTAGCAATAGAAAAGGAGTGATCATTTAAAGTTGTATTTCCAGGAGAAATTAGAGTTTTCCATGCCCTTAATGCAGTTCCATATTTAATGCACTAACCTAAATAATTTAAACCTGATAAAATTAGCTACACCTGCTAAAAAAAACATTCAAATTGCAGAGTGATGGTTACAACCCTGCTCTGGACAGGCTGCCCAGCAAAGGGTCAGTTAGTCTCTGAAAAATGAGGTGATTCACCTCATTTACACACTGCAGGCCCATCTTGCTATTTCTACATTTCTCTTTAATTAAAAAAAAATAACCATTCATTTTGTCCTATGTAACCCAAGAGTTTTACATTCTCTTTAAAAGCATTCACAAGCAGAACAAGCCAAAATTTTCAAATGAGTCCTCTTCTGAATGAGGAAAACGCTGAATCATGGAAACAAGAACATTTCAGCAACAATGAACTGCGCTGAGGTCAGGCAGGAGCTTGGACAAACCCGGCCTGATTCTCTACTGCTTCATCCATCAGGTTGAGATCTTCCACCATCAGCAGCTTCAGGGCCATGCAGGGTCACACGAGGCTCCTGCACCCCAGGATCCCCCAAACTCCAGGCTTCAGCTTCAATTTGCTTTCAATAAGTTGTTAGTGTGCTCACACACGCATTTCCCCGTGGGTAGGAAGTACCAAAAATTCATGTTTCCTCCCAGAAAGCAGAGTTTGTCCAGAGTAGAAGTTCAGATGGCTTTCCTAACACAGCTGGCTCCTCTGTGAAGCTCCATGGTGAAAACAGAAACATCATCAGACCCCCAGACAGCACGAAAAGCCACGCAAACAACCTGAAAATGGGATTTCCTGGCAGCTCCTAAGCAGGATTTTTAGGGTGCCCAGAAAGATCTCCCCAATACAACACACAGCAAAAAGGCAGAGCTGTTTGTAGGTCTCTGAAGATGAACTTCCTTACTCCAGACAGCAGAAGACACAGCCCTGAGGGTTGTACCCCCTCCTGTTGTGTGTGTGTCTTGAGAATTAAATGGATCAAATTCCCCCAGCGAGAGCCCCGGCCTTGAACCCGAGGTGAGTCAGGATGACAGGAGGACTTTGCACAGCAAACCTGTTCCCAGTCTGTGCCCACTGCGGGCTGAGGAGGCCCTGCTGCCACCAGGACCCATCCCCAGGCCAGGTGTAAGCACAGCAGCCCAAACTCACCACAGCCCCACAAACTGGATGTGTTCAGCAAGCCAATGTCCTCTGCCACACGGCTCCAGTTCACTGTGCCCAGAAGCAACTCAACTCACACCCCCAGGTGTCAGAGCAATCACCTGAGATTGGTTTTTGGATCCCATCATCCAGTTTAGTGCAGAAACTGCATCTCTCCTAGAATCCACTGGCCAGTCTGAAACTGAGCTCGTGTGTATGTCTTTGTCCATCACAGATGTATTTAATCCACATTCCTTTTACTGCAGAAGTAGCACCAGGAAAGCCAGCACACAAGCCCAGGAAGCCACCTCCTGTTTTAAGCACCTTTAACCTCACTCACTCTCACATTAATAGTTGCTTCACTCCCAGGCTGAATAGCAGGGGACAGTGCTGTGACTGCATCTGATCATCAATATTCCACAGTCACTCTTGTTGTAGAAGGGTGAAGCTCTCAGATTCAACATGTATCCTCTGGCTCTCCACATGGGTTTAGTGAAGGTACAGATTTGCCTGTCTATAGGGGAACAACAACAACAACAACAACTGCCCCTGTGAAGAGCTCAGGAGGATGGGAAGGAGAGGAAGGAGGCACCTGCAGCAAAGAGCCTCGGCACAGGGGTGGGTGGATCACGCTGACTCCGCAGCTCCGAGGGAAACCAGGACAGACCCAGCGCTCCTTGTGCCCAAGGTCAGCCCTGCACACACACACACACACACACACACACCAGCTGGGCTAAACAAGCTGCCTTGCTGGAGACATCCACCAGGACGTGGTTTCCAGACACACTTTCTGCTCTCAGCTCAGCAAGCAAGAGGACTGCTAACTCAAACAGCAGCTTCAAGTCTGGCTGGATGAAAGGTGCAGGGATGAGTGGTAGCTGTGTTCTCTCTGCTCCCGTTTCTCCAGACATCCTTTCCAGCTAACAAGCCTCCACCTGCCCTTCTCCCAAGCTGGATCCCCCTGGACTGGGCCTCCTTGAACAAACCTTCCAGGATACACAAGTGTTTTCTCCATCCACAGCTGCAACAGGACAGAGAGACCTTCCACCCCAGGGACTCTGGCACTCGCTGTGCAAACCCAGGATCTTCTCACCTCTGAGACTGTGCCCCGAGGTTCCTGTCCTCCTCCTCCTCCTCCACCAGCCCCATTGAACACCCAGCCACCCAACCTCCCACAGCACTTTTCTGCAGGAACCCATGACCAGTGACTGATGACAGTTAAACAATTTTTTTCCAGAGAAGTGAATGATTCATGAACCCAAAGTAAAGACATGAGGGACAATATTCCAGCAGATCTCAGTGCCTCAGTCCTGGCTGCACCTTTCCACCCCCTTAGTGCTTCCCTACAACGTTCCCAGACCCTGTCCACAGTGTTCCCTCTCCAAGAAGCATCCAGCTAACTCTTCCTCTTCCCCAACACACGGGGATTGCTTGTCTTCCTCTGGAAGAGCAGTTTAGCTTTCTTTTGATCTTAGGACCCCAAAGAAACCTAAAACCACACCAGAGCCAAGCAGGCAGCCACCTCCCAGCTGACAAGTGCCCCACTACTCTCTTAAGACCCCTGGAAGTATTTTTGTCAGATTTCCTACCTCTAGTTGTGGCTAATTCCTAAACAGTTCCTTTATATTTAACTCCTATCTAGCAAGAAAGGCCATCAAATAACCTGAAGGATGGACACCATGGAGAAATGCACATGGAAAGACACATCTCCCATACTCTACAGAGAGAAATAACCCACACCAAAAAGCCAATTTTCTGCTAAATAAGTTACTGCAAAACCACTAAATACACTATAAATCCACTCAGAATGCTCAGAGGGAATGAACATCTAAACCTCCACCCCCCAAAACCTGCCACTCCTTAAGAGAGACTCAAATTCTCTCACTCTCCAAAGCTTGCTGCTATCTCTGTAAGTGTTTTTAGGGTGACAGATGTGTTGTGGAGCTCCCCAACTCTCTGGACAGGTCATTGTCAGCTACAGTAACTCAACACATCTTAACTTCATGTCTTTAAAAATCCATGTCAACAAAATCACCCCTGAAATTGGCCCTTTGATTGACAAAGCAGAATAAAGCAGAGTTTAAAACAAAAAACCTGATGCAAAACTGAGTTTAAACACACTAATGCCAGCACCCAAGGCTCTGCCAGCAAAGTGCTCAGTGTCTGATACACCTGAGAGGCTGACAAATGCTTTTTAACATTTGACTATTAAAAAACAAAGAAGGACAGGCTTGGAAAAAGACAGTCAAATAGGAATGCATGAGCCTGAGGTGTCTCTCTTGCCTAGACAGGGCTTGGTTTGGCGACTGAATGTTATAAAATGCTTAAAGCTCTCCCAGAAAAGGTGTATCTGCTTGGCCAACAGGACTCTTAAGAGCCTTTCTTGCTTTCACAATGCTATTTTTGGTTGCTCAACAGGTATTCCACAGCTGCAAAAACTTTGCCAACCTTCAATTACCGTGGAATCATGAAGAATTAAGAATTCCCAAATTCCTGTTCCAGAGCAGACTTTGTCCATTAGCCACAACAACCCCAGATTCACATTCACCATGAATATGATGAGTTAACTAGTTCTTGAGTTAACTCACCATGAATATGATGAGTTAATTACTTGAGTTAACACGTGTAGAGCTCCTATGATGAAAGGAACATTAAGTGCTTTGAATGCTAAAGACTATATTGACCAAAGCATTGTCCATGTAGAACAACAGCCAGTTAGAAACTGACCCTGGCAGAAAGCATGAAGTCCTCCAAGCTTTGTAGGTCTCCTGGAAACAAAATAAAATAGAAATAATCAGAGAAGAACAAACAGTGCCTCTGATTTCTTAGACGATGCAGGGGTTCAATCATGAAGCCCCTTCACAGAGTCTGTCCATTTGTGACCACTAAGGGTGTGTAAGTCGGTGTGGGATGTTCCTCTTGCAGCACAACTGCCCTGCAAATTCTCTTCACTTTTCCACAGATGGTTTCCTAAATCATTCCCACAGTTCTCTGGCTTTTAACTAAAGCTGCACAACCAACTCCTGATGAAATGAGAGGATTAAATCCCGGTGACAAGGAACAATTTAGGATAAATCTGCACTATTGCTACCAGTGATGACCCAACAGCTCCACTTTGGCTACACGTAAGGGACCAACATGACCTTTTTTGGTCATTTTTTAGATGACACTAGAACACATTTCTCCATCACCCTCCAAAAGCATCTCTGCACTCAATTCCAAGCAAGGACAACCTTCCCTCATCCCTCACTGTCCAAACTTGCCTGGAATACCCCAGACTGAACTAAAAACCTGGGACCTACTTACTGTTACCACAGTAACAGCCTCTTCTCAAGCTACACCCTGAAGCGTAAAGGAGACCCCCCCACCTGCAGTTAGCTGCAGATCACTCCTGGACTCTCCTGCTCCTCTAATGCAAAACTCCAGAGGCAGAAAAAAAGAACTTTCACAACACTTGGCCTTTAAATCTGCAATCAAAAATTAACAAGCCACAGATTTCCACAGGCTGTGGGCTCCAAATGTGCCAGGCTGTATTTACACTGACAGGAACTTAAAGAGCCTCTGAAGCTCCTGGAAAAGTACACTTGGAAAGGGGGCTCCAGGGTACAGGGAGGAAGGGGAGTAACAAGATTCTCTGGCTTTCCCCAGCTGGCTTTTCTAATGTTCCTGAAACACTTGCTCTAAGCCTGGAAACAAAACCTCAACGCTGATAACACAAACAATTCCATGGCTTTAATATCAAACAGTCCCAGCACAGCCAGGATTTTGGGGGGGAGTTGCTCCTTTCCCCTCACAGAACCACCTACACACCCACCCCCTGACCTCACCTACACACCCAGCAACACACTGACACAAAGAAATGCCCTGCAGATGTGGGCTTCAATGTCCAAACCTGAGGACCACGGCCCTTTAGAAAGCCTCCATCAACACCAAGGAACTGCACAAAGCAAGCAGGGCTCATTCTGCAATTAACAAGCTTCAATCAGCAAGCCAGTTGCAAACTGGAGGGATGCACCCAAGTTTCTGAGTCTCCAAATTCAAGGTCATTGAAAAAAAAAGCAGCACTCTGCACACTACAAACCTTGTGGATCCACGCTTCATCCCAAAGGAAGATTCCTATGACCCTTCCCTTAAGCATCTATAAATTACTCCACCCATCCACACACCACCCAGGACCCAACCCAGCAGGCTTCTTTAGCCTCACAACTTATTTTCCCTGTCCTCTTTACCTTGATTTTCCAAGAGGCCATAGATCAAGTTAAAATATAAACATAGAGATACCTAGATTTTTAAAAATAAACCTAGAGAAACAAAAGGAAGTGACCTGGTTACCAGCAGACACCTCGTTAAAAAGAGGTTTTGCGACAGCTGAAGGAGCTGCCAGGAGCAGCAGTGGCTCCCCAGGACAGATGGCTCTGAACACAGAGCCAGCCAACAACAGGGGAAAGAGTTGCTTACAAGAGAGGTGGACAAGAGAAGAGGTAGGATCTGAGACCTGCCAGACCCAGCACAAGTGGACAATAGTGTCAGGGAAACTTTGATATGCCCAGAGACACTGGGCTGTAGCTCAGGGGGCAGCTCTCTAGGCTGGCATCCTACCTCTACCCTTCATCCTCCAGCTGACACAGCCTGCCACAAGAAGAAAGGGAAGATGCAAGACAACATCTCACCCCAGCACAAGTAACACCCTGATGTCAAGACCCACATGGCCCAGTAGCTCCAGGAAGGAGTTTAACCAGCAGATGCTGGCAGAGGAGGAAAAGCTGATCTGTGAGTCTGTGATCTCCTCTCCAAGGAAAGGAGCTGCAGGACCCTCACTGGGGCAGGGGAAAGTTTCCCATCAAGGCTTTAGCGAGGGAAAGGTGAGCAGAGTCAGCCTTTAGGAAAGGGGGAGAAGGAAGTGAGGAGAGAGCAGAGCCAGCTGTGGGAGTGGGGGGGGGGAAGAGAAGTCAAAAAGAAGGGGGTGAACCTGGCAGGGGGGCAGGTACCAGCCAGAGGATGCAGGTACCAACAGGGCTGGGGGGAAAAGGGGCTTGGTTAAGGGCTGGGGGGGGCAGAGAGAAGGGATGGGGAAAATGAGGGCTGAGGGGCTGGATAAAGGAGAGCTTCTTCAGAGCGATGGGGTCATGAGGGAATGTCTGTCAGGGAGACTGGGGTGAGGGGGGCACCTGCCAGGGCCTGGGGCGGGGGTAACTGACAGGAAAAGGGGGGACAGCAGGGTTGTGGGGAGACAAACTGACACGAAAGGGCGGTGAGGGGCTGAGGCGGGGGGTGGCTGACAGGGAGGAGGGGCTGCGGCGCGGGCGGGACCGTTACCTGTCAGGCCTCCCGGGTGCGGGCGCAGCGGGCACTGGAAGTTGCGAGGCTCCATCCATGCAGGGGGGAAGGGGGGGAGAAGGGAGAGAAGGACCAAGCGGAACGGGAAGCCAAAGAGAGGCCCCACAAACGCCGGGCGGGCACCGTCCCCGGGGCGCGGGGAGGGCCCTGAGGCGCGGCCCGGCCGTGCCCCCCCGCCCCCTCCCCTGTTTACCCCTCCAGCTGTCCGGGGCTCAGCAGCACCCCCCCCCGCCACCGCTCGCCCCGCGCAGCTCTGCGCATGCGCCACGCTAACTGCGCCACCACCCTCCTCGTCCCTACAGCAACCTCAACCTCGCGCAAACGGCGTAAGTCGCTTTCGAGAATAAGTCATCGTCTTTGCCATCCCGGCTGCCGTCACTCTGTGATTGACAGCTCTCTGAGCCAATGGGAAGAGCTGATCCCTGCGTGAGGGCTCGGAAAGGGGCGGGAGCGCGGCGGTGCGAAGGGGCTGCTGGGAGCTGTAGTCGGCAGAGGGAGCAATGGCCGCCGGCCTGAGGGGGCCCTGCCCGCCGCGCTGGAGCCTCCGGGCCCGGTCATGTCGCTCTGCCCGTCCCGCCGGGCCTTCCCGCGGCTCCCCGTCCTCCTTCACCAAAGCCGGGGGCTGCTTAAAGCCAGGCCTCGCCGGGCCTGGATCCCCTCAGCTCGCAGGCCGCAGCGGGGCCTGGGCCGCAGCGGCCTCACGCACTCACTCGCTCCAGGGGCTGCCCCAGCCCTCACACACGGCCTCGGTGCGGGGCTTGGCCTTTCCATGAGGGAAGGGCCCTTTCCTTTCCTTCCCGTCCCGCACTTCTCGCCCCACCGCAGGGGAAGCCGCCAGGCCGCTGCCTCCTGGTGTGATCCCCGCCCCAAGCAGCGGGTTGTGACCGAGTCTCAGCGGATTAAGCTCATCCCTGCCCGGCCACGGCTGCTTTGTCCACAGCAGTTCCCAGCAGTGAAGCACGCAGCTCCCCCAGGTAGCACAAAGTTAGGGTGGCTTTGGTTTGGGTTTTTTTGGTTGGGAAAAAAAAAAACAAAACCTGTGTGGAAAGAGCCAAAAGAGCCAGGCGGTGGCAGTGTTTGCAAAAACCTTCCCTTCGCCTTGTCCTTCCAGCTGCCCTGCACAGGCGGCTGCTGGGCCTGGGGACACTGCCACTAGAACTTGAGGCAATGCTATTGGCCCTGGGGACACTGCTACCAGACCTTGGGGACACTGCTACCAAACCTTGGGGGTATTGCTGCTAGAACTTGGGGATACTGCTGCTGGGCCTGGGGACACTGCCACCAGACCTTGGGGACACTGCCACCAGACCTTGGAGCAAAGGCAAAGCTGGCATCTCCGCTAGTCCCAATTATCTTAACGCGCCCTCCCGAGAAGGCGACGTGTGCGGAAAATAAATCAGAAGTTACACATGCATCACTCTCTGATTTATTCCCACAATTAAACATTCTGAAGTCTATTAATAAAACCTAATGAATAGTTGAATGTTTAATTTAGAACTTCATTCCACCACTCCTAGAGAATCCCAGCTGTGCTGTTTGCCTGTTCTTTGTTAACAGAAGGAACAAAAAGACGTTACACAGGAGCGGGAGGATGCTCCCAGACACCTCCAGACTCCTCAATGACACACCAACAATTAGCCACAACGATTTCTCTTTATCTCATCACCCATTAACTTACTCAACTGTTGGCAAAAGTTCTTTATGAAAGGAAATCGTTAATTGTTGCCTCAGCATCTGTCCAGACTCTTTCAATTAAACAAATAATCATCAGGATCCATTGCTGTCATCCTTACAACAGGGGTTTTATCTTCTTTTCTCAGATGCTGTCCTCATGAGGATCTAAAGCTCTACACAGAAAATCAGGTGAGCTTCAGATGCCCTTGACATGGAAGTTTTACTTGCTGACAGAGAGGAAACTGGGGCACAGGAGCTTGATTTTTTTTCCACACTGGTGACAGACAGAGGCTGAAGCCAAGGAGAACTGGGAGTACTCACTGGTTCTGACTGGCAGAGCTGATGTTTCCTGCTGTAGGTTCAAAAGGGAACTGGAGGCACGATGGGGAATGTAAACAAGTCGTTCTCCTCCCAGCGCCTGACCGCCTGCAGTATAAACAGCACCTTGGAGACAGGCGTGGGGAACCAGGGCTGGGGGGGGCTGCAGTCCAAAGAAAGGTACAGGGAGCAAGGAACAGAAAACTGCCCGAGAGCTGGACTTGCTCTTCTTACAACATTTAAGAGAAAACAATTTTGAGTCGTACAGAAGGCAACTTTTAATGCTTTCAGTAAATACCTCTCTCTTATTCTGTCCTATGCACAGAAAAAAAAGGGAAATTCAGTGTAAAAAACCCCCACAGCATGCACACAAAAGGTAAATTTCACATCCCACAGTTAGGACATCCCAGCACAGACATGCACAGGTCTGTAGACACAGATCTTATTCCGTGGGAGAGAAGCAATGGGGTTTATCCTGCAGATACCTGGCCAGCGAGCGCTGGAGCTGGACTAGGGTTTGTTTGCAGGTGGAAATGGTTCGCCTAGAGCACTTGCAATAAAATTTAGTCATGCATCCTTTGCTTTCCACTTCGCTCTGCTGTTTATTGGGGCAGACCAGGAAAAGGGAAATCACTGGACTGAGAGAAAAAGCCTGACCTGCACCCACTTTGCTCAGGCAATGGTGGGTCACAAGTGAGGAACAGGGGGCAAAGTGTAAACAGAGAGAGAGGTAGTGGTGCCATGTTCATCTGTAACAAATAAATGCACAGAGGATGAGGAAGAAAAAGCTGGGTCTAATACAGAAATGGACTATAAATGTATAGACATACTCTTGTAGCCAGTGTGGGCTGCAGCCAGGAGGCACAGCAAGGTCTGCACGCCTGCTTTCTTTGAGCAAATCCACTGCCAATTCCTTCTGTGGCTTCAGAAAACGCTTCCCTTTCGGTGTCTGCCTGGGCTGACCACCCTGTGCAACGTCAGTGATGTTTATCTTTTGATGATTAACATCTGCTGAAAAATATTTAGACCCTGATCAAAGCTACTACAGAATAGCAAAGCTTCTCAGAGGATTCTCTGAGTACAAAGGGCTGAATTCTGCATGATTGACGTGTGAACACAACTGTGGGCATTTGCTGGGTGCTGGGTTATGAAGCTCCATGTGCTTCCATGGCCTGGAAGAGCAGGGGGAACACTGGTGTCTGGCTCAGAGATGGTGCCCAGCTGCACAGCTGCTCAAAGGCAGGAGGTGGGAAATATTTCCAGAAACCAAGGAAGGCAATTATGAACTCAGGTATATACCCAGTGCCTGATTTGCCTCTCCATGACACAGCAAGGTAAGCTCTGGTGTATTATAACTTACGTAACTTGCTTGATGGGACATTTTTAAAGCTCCCTGGGCCTGTTCACGTGGTTGTACTGCTCTCCCTTTGCAGGTTAAGAAGCTTAAACCTAATTATGTTCTTTCTCAGTGCAAGGATGGTGCAAGTTCCAAGAAGCACAGTGAGCATCTCAGCTGGACCTTGAACAGGAGACACAAATAACTGAAAAAAAACCCAAGGCAGCTCAAGCCCCAAGGCCCTGATGGGGATATTTGGTGCTGCAGCGCTAAGGGATCAGCTCAGGAGCACAGATTTAACTGGATGTCTGCAGGTCTCCATCTCCTGATCTGGAGGAAGCAGGAACATCTTTCCACTTTGTCAAGAATTTGCATCAAATGAAATCCTTTGTGGAGTTCAACAGGTTGAAATGCCCTTGTTCAACCAAGCAGGTTGGGAACATAATGCTACCAAAGTAGCAAGAAGTTAATTTGATGCTGCATCCCTCGCTGCCCAATGGTCAATATCCAGGTACCAGACAGTTCAGACCTACCCAGCACGGCTGCTGACGGATCCAGGCACGTGGAGGTGGAAAAATCTGACCCAGTTATTTCACGGGAACATTGTACCAGTTTTAACTTCTCAGAACAGTTGCTGAAAGCAAACCAGCCCATGTTTTCTCCTGAACAAGTCTCCAGTTGTCTGTGTGCTGCTAGCACACAGTCCTGCTTCAACCCAAACACGTACCAACCACCATCGACCAGGATCAGGCTTCTCACCCAGATATGACTAAGCCCTTTCAAAACAAGCGCTCAGGATTCCTTGCTTAATTGCTAAAACAGATTAATTTGACTATCCAGAACATAACCAAGCGGAAGAGAGGAATTGACACACCTAGCTGGTTCCTGCTTAGGCTGATGATTCACTTTAATTGATTGGTCACGTTTCTTGTTGATGATTTCCACCAAGTTGCTGCAACAACACTGCCGTGCTCCCCTCCTGCCTGCCAGGAGGATGAAGGACAGCGTTCCTTGCAGCCTTCCCTGAGTGTGTCTGACTACCAGCGCTTGGGAGCTGATGACATCTTAAAACAAGAACATAACCAAGGCAAAGCAGCAAGTGGAACCTTCAAAGCTTGAGTTTTAGCTGCTGTGTGTCACATCAAGAGCCATTGTCTTCCTGACACCAAGTGCCCCCAAGGATGAGGAGCTGCATCTTTACCAAAAAGCTCCTTTGCCCCTAAAGTTTAACCAATAAATCCGTTCAAAAGTCCCGCCGGGTTTGGTCGCTCCGGTCACACACACACGTGACATTCAGGAAGTTGGTAGCAGAGCCAAGAAATCAGGGTGGCTGAGCCCAGTAAAACAGTGCTGAGCACCCCCCCCCCCACCACACAGACTACTCCAGTGGTTTTATTAGAACCTTATCAGATTTCCTGGTGACTCAGACTACGCTGGTGACCTCGTCAAAGGGCATGGTGGTACCAACAAGCACAGATGGGTTACAGCACTCTGCTGGTCCAGAATAGCTGCCAGTGTCCCCCTGGAAGTCATCACCCTGCAAATCCCACCGCCCCAGAGCAGTGCCTCCACGCTGTGGCTAAGCAAACCAGGGCTGTCCTTCTCCAGGCAGCCAACACGGAGGAGGCAGGTGGCCATTTCACTCTCCCCCATGGCCCAGGGTGCTCTGCCAGCCTGGTGAGCCCCCGGCTGCCTCCCTGACGGGTGTCTGGGCCGTGCACCCACAGTCTCCCTGCCACTCCCTGCTGGGTCACCCCACTGCACCCCTCCAGCAGGTCCTATCTTCCCCCCCTTTCTTTCACACCCCCCCTGCCCTTGCATTAGGGCCTCTTGGACTCCTGGCACCCCTTCATCTCTCTGCACCCCTCCTTGTGTTTTCCCCCTCACGTCTCTTTGCAGCCAACCTTGCGTTAGCACCCTCTGCCTCTCTGCGCGTCCTCTTTGTGCTGCACCCCCTTCTCTCCGTGCACCCCACTTTGTATTGCACCTCGGAAGCTCGCACCCTCGTCCATTAACTTGTCTCTCCTCTGTGCACCCCATTTTCTGTTGGATCCCACCTTGCCTTAACACCCTCCCTCTTCTCTGCTCCCCCACTTTCCGCTGGCACCCCCCCCACCTCCACGCACCCCCTTTGCAGTAGCACCCACCCTGCCTTGTTCCTTCCTCCCTCTTTGTGCCCCTCCTTGCATGGCACCCCCTCCTCTGCGCACCTCGCTTTTCCTTGCGCCCCCATGCACCCCTTTTGCCCTGCACCCCTTCTCACACTCGCATCCCCAGCTCACCCTCAACTCGAACCACAGGGCACCCCATCTTCCACTAGCTCCCCCCTCCCATTCTCCTCTCTTTGCACTGCACCCCTCCTAGCATCGCACACCCCTCTCAAATTAGCACCCCCAGCTCCTGTACTCCCCCTTTCCTGCTCCCCCCCCAGCTCCACCGACCCCCACACTCCACAGGACACCCCATCTTCCACTAGCACCCCTCTTCTCCCATGCTTCCTCCTCTTCCCTGCACTCCTCCTTGCACCGCACCCTCTCCACGCACCCCTTTACCTCGCACCCCCTCCCACGCACCCCTTTACCCTGCACCCCTCCCCACGCAGCCCCTCCCCATGCACCCGTTTACCCCGCAGCCTGTCCCCACGCACCCCTTTACCCCGCACCCCTCCCGCACTCACACCCCCTCTTTCCCCCCCGCCTCCTCTCCGCAGGCCGCCCCATCCTCCCCGGCCCCCCCCGCCCCGCCGCCGCCGGCTCTGCCTCCGCCCCTGCCTCCTCCCCCGGCCGCTCGCTGGGATGTGCCCCGGCTCCGCGGCCGCCCCAGCTCCGCTCCGGCTGTCGGCGGGGCGGCTCCAGCCCCACGCCGCCGGCGGGCCCCGCCGCCCGCCCCGTACCCCGCCGCCATGGGTACCGCGGCCCTGCGCGTCCTGCCCTGGGCCCTGCTGCTGCTGCTGGGGCCGGTGCTGCTCGGTCAGGGCTTGCAGGCCAACCCCATGCTGGCCTCCGAGCCCCCGCAGGGACCGCCGGCCCAGCTGCTGCGGGGGGGAGAGATCGGGGGGTTCACCCCCGCGCCCCCCGCCTCCTCTCAGGAGATTCAGCCGCTGAACAAACAACCGGCCAACGGCTCGGGCGAGGGACACGCCAAGCCCCGCAAAGCCTTCCCGGTCCTGGGCATCGACTACACCCACGTCCGCATCCCCTTCGAGATCTCCCTCTGGATCCTGCTGGCCTGCCTCATGAAGCTGGGTAGGTCGGTGGCGATGCGGCGGGGTCCTGGAGGAGGGGTATGGAGAAGAGATCCCCTGGCACCCCAGGGAGGGACCCCCGGCTTCAGGGGGCATGTGCCCTGAGAATCCCAAGGAGGGACCCCCCACTACCCCAGGGAGGGACCGCTGGCTGAATGGGACCCCCTGAGCATCCCAGGGTGGGACCCCCCGACTGAATGGGACAGGCACTCACAAGCATCCCAAGGAGGGATCCCTCCAGAGCATTCCGAGGAGGGACCCCCTAAACATCCTAGAATGGGATCCTCTGAGCATCCCGAAGAGGGACCCCTGGAGCATCCCAAGGACAGGCCCTCAGGAGCATCCCAGGGTGGGACCCTTCATGCACCATCCCAGGGCAAACTGCCCTGCAGGTCCTGTGCAGACCCCCAGGCAGGCTGGGGCAGGGGTAGGCATCACTCTCCCCACGACCTTGGTCTCTGCCATAGGCCTGGCAGGTGGGGCAGCAGCACCCCAGCCCCTTGGCTCAGCACCGGCTTGCTCGTCTCACCATCCAGGAGTGGGGCTGAAGATGCTCCTCAACCCCTGCCCATCCCTGCTTTGGTCCAGGTTCGCTTTCCTCCCTTTGGCACTCAGGCAGTAGCAGGGAGGAAGCATCTGGTTTGTTTCTTTGCTTCCTTTTCTCAACCACAGATGCCTTTTGTAACCTTGGAGAAGTCACTTAAAAATCTCCCAGTGCTTCAGCCTCCCCTTCCTCTCCCTTCCGCAGCAAACTGGGGTGAGCAGCAGCCTCTGCTGCAGAGTGTCCAGAGGATTCCTGCATTAAAGATAACGAGCATCAGGGACCACAGGGCTGGGAAAAAGTCACCCACTATGATGACCCGCTCTGGGAAAGCATCATTCTGCCCGGGCAAGGGTTGTTGACAAAGTGTTTTCCAAACTTCTGCAGCTGGATCAATACCAACTGAATTACCCCAAAGCGTGTGAGGTGATGTCACTGCTCTACGCCCGCCGGCACCGGTGTGCCGGACCCAGCCTCCGGCAGTGCCGAGGTCAAGCTGGCCCCGGTCCCATGGGTGGTGATAAAGCCAAGAGGGCAGGTGAAACGCTTCCCTGTTCCTGCCCTAGAGCGAGTGACGGGAGGGAGGGCAGCTCTGTGCTTCCTTCATTTCACTCCTCAGCTTCCATCAGCGATTTAATAACGCTAACGGCAGCGCTCCCGACGGAGCACTCCAGTTTACTGGCTGAAATCTTGCTTTGGGAGCTTTTTTCAGCTGGTGTCTGCTGGAAACTGTGTCCTGGCCTGGCCTGGAGGGGTCTGAGAGACCCTCAGGAACTCACATCCTCCCTGCCCAGCTTTTCCTAAAAGCACCTCATCCCCTCCCAGCCGGCTGTGAGCGTGCGTAGGCAGGTAAAGCCCCATTTTCACAATCCCTCCTGGGTGTTTTATTTACATGTAGGCACAGGAGTGCAAATGCTTCAAACCTGGAGGCTTCCTGCTTGTCTGAGAAACAAGCAGTTGGGGCAGAGTGGAACCAGGAGGGATCTGTGGGGTTTATCCCTTCCTGGCTTTGCCCATGATGATTTAAGACACATTTAACTCGAAGGTGCCTCACCATAGGCAACACAGCCGTGAAATCTCCCTTCCCAGGGCTCACCCAGCGCATGATAAGCGACCTCTGCTAGCTGCTGGCGGCTATTGCACTGCGTTTTCAGTCCTCCTGCCTCGGAGAGCAAAGAGTGATGAAATCAGAAGTATCTGTGCGGAAGCTGGTGGAGAAAGGAGGGGCTAACGGCGCTGGCCTGTGTCCCTGCTTGGGGCGTGCTTTGAGAAACCGCCGCTGGAAAACACCAGAATGGGCCTTGAGAAGTGGTTCCTCGGGGATGTACGCGGTGGGGGACACGGGGGTATGGGTACCCACCGGCCACTCCTCTCCCATGGTCACCTTCTGTCATCGGTGCTGGGCTGGGTCACCGTGTGAAGCCGTTTCTGCCACGGTTGCCTGAAGTTAGAGCTCGGTGGTGCTGCAGGAAAAGTTATTTCTGGCGGTGAGCTGAGCCCCGTCGGTTCCTATGTGCTAAAAATATTATGCAAGAGTGCGTGTTTAAGGGGTGTATTTTAGGAGGAGCTGCCTTGCAAGTTTGGCAAGGGTCCTTTGGTGATGGCAGGTGATCTGCAGAGCTTCAGGGATGCTGATGATGCTAAAATCATACCTGCACCTCTAACAGGGGCTTCGATGGCAGAGCAATCCTGGGGCATCCTTTTCCTTCGCCTCCTCTCCAGGGTTCTGAAGCTCCATTGGAGCTTGTTCATATTGTCTCGGTGTGTAGTTCCCAAGTTGCTGGTACAGCTGAATATTCAAGCTCCCCCCGCTCACAATTGCAAAGGTATCTCACTTCTCTAGTGTCTAAACACCAGCCCCATCAATCCCATCCTAGAGCAGAGGAGGTTGTGCAGGAGCAGTGAAATCTGGGGGTGTTTTCCCCCCAGGGATAGCTCTTACACAACCGGGCACTGCTGCACGGCTCTGCAGTCCAGCCTCTGACAGCAGGGTGAGGCACACACATCTCCAGGCTCCTTAAACCAGGCAGGGTTTGGAGCATCCAATTTCCACATGGAGGGGAAGGAGGATGATGAGCAGAGCAGGGATTTGCAGTGCTTCCTCTCTCCCCCCTGTCCTGTTTGTGTTCACATCCAAGTAACCCTGAAAACCCTGAGGTGCAGGGAACAAACATCTTTTCTCCAAGAGGGGGAATTTGTGCAGCGTGGGCTGTGTGTGACAGCTTGGCACCTCCTGACTTCCCTTCCCCAGCTTCTCCTCCAGCTCAGCATGCCCCTTTGATGGGTTAGGGCTCGTGATTGAGCCACGTGTTGCTGTGAAACTGAGAGTCTTCCACCCTATGAATGATTTCTGGATGTCAGCCACAGGGTGACCACGTAGAGGAGCTCCAAAGTGCTTCCAGGGCTCTACTTTGGGCCAGGAGATGCAACCTGACCCTTGTCCTGTTGTTCCCCTCATCACTCTTGAGGCTTCAGACAGCTATTCAGGCTTAAATGTGTCCCAGGCTTGTCCCTTCCAGGTGATTTATCCTCTCTCCAGCAGTTCTAACTCTCAGTTTGTTTAGGGAGCCAAAGGTGTGAGCTGAGCCCTTCCCCTCTTGATGCAGTTCATGTACAATGACTCAGTGGAGGTTGAGGGGTGGCTTTCTGGGACAGAGGGACTTGTCACCTCAGCGTGTCCTGCAGGCGTGGGCTGTTTTTTGCTTTGCTAATCCCCCAGTAAAGAAGGGGAAGGCCAGTGCTGGCTGCTTTCCTTAATACTCACGTGTTATTTTAAGACTGTGTAGGAGAAGAGGGGATGAGGGACAGCTACAGCCGTGCCTTTCCACAGCCCCACCAGCTCCGTGCAGACCACATCTGGTGATGGCTTGACCTTCCCAGTAAAAAGTGGAGAAGCCTTCGCTGCTAAGGGTTGCAGCCAGACTTTTGTCTCAACCTGTTGCGTTGCTGCAGAAGGTCAGACCTTCGTGAAACATCCGAATCAGAAGCTCTCTGCCTGTCTCCAAGGTTTTGCATGGATATTGTAAGGGTTTCCATTGTGCTGTGCCCAAGGAATGGTAGGAAAGGGCTGGGGGTGGTTTCTCAGCCCAAGAACCTGCTTTCCTGACTCTGAGGCCTGACCTTTCGGCTCACGTGGCTCCACGAGACGTTTGGGGGAATTCAGGTTGGACTGCAAATACTTTTCTGTTTCAAAGGGGAAAGGGAAGGAGTGAGTCAGGAATGTAAATAACACATTGTGGTTTGCAGTCCCTTTGCTGGCTGTGCCACCAGCTCTTACCCACCTTGGAGAAGAGTTGGGCTTACCTGTGTCTCCAAAGCACATCTCAGCCCCTACCTTCTAACGCAGCAGAGCGCAGCAGTCACATTTCCATCCTGCATTAGGAGCCACCTTCGATCGAGGCATGTCCTGTCATCTGTCTGCAGGGCCGTCTGTCTGCACCAAACGGCTCTTCAGCGTCTGAGAGCTTCTCAGCCTCCTTGGAGCATCCTGGCCATTCCACCTTGCACTCAAGTGTGTAGTGAGGACTTGATTTCCTACCTGCCCACGACAGAGATGGCTGTGGAGGGTCACCCCAAGGCACTGGCTGAGCTCTCTCCCCCTGCTTTTGCTCGCTGATGCGCACTAGACGCTAGCGCTGCCTGACGCGACGCGCTGATTGGGGTCGGAGCCTGTAGCAATCACTGAGTCATCGCTCTGTCTCTTCTTCTCCCTTCACAATACTCAGGTTTTTCATGTGTCTCTGTGTTGGGGCTGTTATCTGGGGTGTCCCCCCTCCCTCCAGACTGTCTGACAGCAGCCAACGCCGATCCGGTACTTGCAGAGAAGCCACCACGGTGTGATGGTCGGGCTGGTGTAAAGTGAGCCGGGCAGAGAGCCTGTGCCAAGCCAGCAGAAAGGCAGCCTGAAGCCATGGGCAGGGGTGTTTTATGTGGGGACACACTGCTGCTTTGGGGGTTGTTTGGTGACACATCTCAGCTCGGTTTTACCAGGCACAGGACATCCCAGTGTCACACTCCAGCGTTCAGTGCTGCTTCTGCGGCAGCGGTTGCCTTTGGCCAGTGCTGACCGTCCCCGTCGCTGCTGGTGTTTGAGGAGGAACAAGATGAAGGAAGTTCCTGGTGCCTGCAGGCTGGTGATAGGAGCTGGGAAAAGACCAGCAAAACACGATGGATGTGAGTGGGGTTGTGGAGCCTGGCAGAGGCTCTGGGAATGGTGAGGTGGCTCCTGCACTCAAAGGAGCTGGGATGATTTTAAAATTGCCAGAGGAACATTTTTAGAGGCTGGTGGCTGCTGGTGATATTTGGGTGCTAAAACACTTGGGTGATTTACAAATGCTTTTAGCAGCCCACATCCCTCCCCTGCGATTGGGGCTTTTGGAGAAGCCACCCCAGAGGTCTTACAGAGACCTGTGAGTTGGGAGACTCGAGGGTTTGTTTGGGCCAGGGGTGATAAGCAGGGTAGGAAACCTGTTGCAGTGGTGGGATAGGATGCAGGAACTGGATCTTGAGACCAGACACAGAAGAAACACCCTGGAGCAAAGCCACCAGCCTGGGGACACCAGTGCCACCTGCAAGACTTGGAAAGGAGACAGCAAAGAGGCGTTTGAAGATATGCATCAGCCCAGACTTTGTCATCGTGTTGGAGATACGTGTGTCTGAGGTACAGGGTGAGCGTGCCAGAGGTTATCTCTGTTCTCCTTCTGCCACCTCAACGTTGGCTGCTCCTGGGTGCCAGGCAGGGCTGTGCTGGGCAGCTTTGGCTGGGCACAGCCATGGGCAAAGCCTTGCTGGTGGGAAGGGCTGCTGGAGGTTTCATGGGCTGTTTCACCAGGATCTGTGGGACTGGTTGATGCAGATTCCCTTGTTGAACCAGAGAGAAATGTTTGTCTTAAAACCTGCCCCGCTCGCAAGCAGCAGCCCTGGCTTATCTTGTGCATGGGCTGCAGATACCAAGGTGGCACCACCCCAGACTTTCCCTATTTGTCTTGGTGAGCTGGTGGCTGTTCTGCAGGGGAATTGATGAATAACTGTCAGGAAAGGATTTTGAAATACAGGTGCAGCTGGTACTGCAAAAGTGTAAATTGTCAGGATAATGAATTTAAACAGCCTCTTCTAACGCTGACTTGTTGCATTCCCGCTTCCTAATTGGGGAAGGATCCAAGCACATGCTGTGGTTTCCCTTTCTCTCCACTTTGCCATCTCAGAAGGAACAGCCACAGCATTTTTTTCCTCCCTGGTCTGCTTGTTGCTTGTGTCTGAGCAAAAAAACCACCCAAACTGTTCCCTCCATGGATCTGAGAAAACCATTATATTAATTAAGGCTGGAAGAATGAAACGTTCCTGCTGTGAAATATGGGATGATGATGATGGAGTGGGAAAAGCTGAACCCATCTGTAATCACAGCCCATACCTCCCTGGTGAGCCCTAATGTCCATTAAAGCAGAATTACGCTCGGTTTGCAGCCATGGCTTTGCCCCCTGCAGAGACCCTGTCACCTGCAGCGGTGCCTGGTTCTGCTTTCTAGACCTTGAGACCACTCAGGAACCAAAGGTGTTGTTTCATCCCATTTATTAATGAAGGCTTGGACACCTCGTGCTGGAGGTAGGGGATGAGCTGCCTTCCTGCACAGTCTGCAGGTGGAATTTGGGATGTGGGTGTTGACTCGATGAGTTCTGCAGCGACCTGAGCTCAGGTGGGTGCTGGCCAGGCTTTCAGGGAGATGCTGTGAAGTTGTTCCCCCATGAGACCCCCAACAGAGCTGGGGTGGTTTGTGGAGCAGAATGTGCTGATATTTGGCCTGTTTGGTCCATGTCCTCCGTCCCACATTGCCCAGGCGTCCAACTGTGGCTTGTCCATGGTACCCAAAGGTGTTGGAGTTCCCTTGGGAATTAGTTGGGTGGAGAATGAGCCTTTTGCCTGCAATTAACGTGGCTAAATAGAGTCCTTCATGGTTTGAGAATTACATGTGGGAGAAGGGGAAACCAGGTGGTGGAGTCATTCTTTGGGTTAGGAACGTACAAACCTGTGACACCCAGGGACTGGAGCCTGAAGAGAGACAGACATCTCAGTGGCACTTGTACAAACCAGAAACTCGTTAGGCTTGCAAAAGAGTGTTTCATTAACATCATCCTTTCCCTTTTCCTTCCTGCAAGTCCTGGGTTTTGGCTGTAGACTGCAGAGATGATGGGGGCTGCAGGAGTTGGTCCTTTCCTAGAGCGTCATCAGGGCTGTGGCTGTCGAGAGGGGAAACTTTAAAAGTAAGCAATAATGAGGAGTAATTACTGCAGCTGCCTTGTAAACATTTGATTTATTTTATTTTTCCTCTTTTGAGTCCCCAAGGTTTAATTTGTTCAAATAAAAACTGAAATCCATCTGGAATACTCTGTGAAAACACAGCCTAGCCGAGCAGAGATGGAGCTGGGTCACACCTCTCCCCTACGCTGGCTTTGCTGGGCTGCCCGAGTCTTCTGTGGTTTCTTCTGTCCCATCAGGGCTCAAAGCTGCTGGTGTAGGTTTGATCACAGCCTCTTTGGCTGAAATCTGGGCCAGCCAGCTTCAAAGGGAACAGCAGAAGAGCAGGGGGGTTGTGGTGATGGTTTGACTTGAGCCAAATACCAAAGCTTGGTCCTCTGACTTCATGGCGCTGGCTGATGTACCGCCACAGGCAAGCTGTACGATCGCCATCCATTCCACACAGCATCTGACATCTTGATTATCTCTCTAATTTTCCAGTTGGGTGTTAATTGAGGGATGGCTATCTTGTCATGTTTTGTTCTTCTGCTCTTTCCTCGGGCAGAAGAGCACATGAGTTTCTGCTTGGGAAGGAAGAAATGAATTTAAAAGCTCTACGGAGGGTGTGCACGTACACGTTGTTGGGTGTCAGAAACAGCGAGATCAAAGATTGATCATTGCTTGGAGTGGAGTCATGAGAACAAATTTGGTGGTGTGTCACCTTTGGTGCTGTGTCACCTTTGGTACTGTGTCACCTTTGGTACTGTGTCACCTTTGTTGATACATCACCCCATGGCTTGGGGTTCCTTCCCAAGAGAGCTTGACCCATCTGTGTGATGGATTGGGTACAGACAGGAGTGACCATAGGCTCGTTGGAAGGGTGATGTTTGGAAATCCTGGAGCGGAAAGTTGGAGAATACAAAGTACTTTTTGTAATCAGAAGAGAACAAATGCGTTTCCTTGGGTTGCTCAGGAGTGACTCATAAACATCAGAGCATCAATGGTCTTTGTCTCCAGAAAGTCGCAACACAATCAGCCTCAAGGGACAGCTCTTAAATTCTGATTAATAGAGGGTGCTGGTGAGGAAATAATTCCCCTCTCTCTATCAAGCCTGCAAGATGCACATTTGCAGCAACAGCTTCTTTTTTTTTTTTTTTTTACAGCGGGTTTTTTTCAGTGCCTGGAATTATTCTGCATTTTGGAGTCACAGCGTGCTAAATCTTAATGATGTATTTGGAGAGGAGGCAGCTTCTGAAATCTGGAGATTTTAACAGCACAAATGCCACAGGCACAGACTGAAGCATGTACAGGCCTTTAAAGAGAAGAGCTGGTGTATCCAGCCCTGCTAGTGCCTCAGTTTCCCTTGGGAACTCTTTTCCTACTGTGAAGTAGACGAGAGAGCATCTGCTCCCAGGAGTGTTTCTGTCAGCTTGACTGGGTGTGAAATAGCATCACCTGCATCCCGGCGGGATGGGGGGATGCTGGCAAGCTGAAATGGCACCTGACAGGGATGATTTTCCCCTGGTTCTCACCAGTGTGGGCTCAGCTAGTGGGGCTTCCACGTGCCAGTAGCTCCTGCTGGAAGCTGGGGAAGAGGTGAAGGTGCTGGTGCTGGCTCTGGACCCGTCGCTGGCGTGTGCTGCGAGGGGTGTTGCTTTGTCTTGGTTTGCAAAGCCCGGTAGTAATCAGTGATAATTGCAATTACCTTTCCGTCAGAGTGGAGACCAACAGGTTATTTCCTGAAAAGCTTTTGTTTGTCTTTCCTGCCTGTGATTCCTGGTAGGAAATCTGCCCTTCCTGGGAAGGGCGATTGGCATTGCTCTGCTCGGGGAGCTTGTCCGTGGTCACCTTGGGCTGGCTCAGCTTTAACTCTTCCCAGCGTTGGGTTTTGCAGCACCTCATTGTGGGGCAGCTCTGGAGCTGGAGAGAGATGGAGGAGAGCTGATCTGCTCACAGCTTTGAGGGCCAGCAGGAACCAGGCATTAAATGCTGCACCATGTAGTTGAGAGCAAGGAGCTGGGAGAGCGACCGTAGCCTCGCTCTGGGTGACCGGCTATTGTCTCTTCACATTTCCTTGAGTCCCTTCTGCTCCAGAGCAATTCCATATCTGCCTTGACCAGAGGGAAGTGTAGCTCTGCACCACACAGAAAGCCATTCAGATGGTTTGGATGTAGAAATCCTGCAGCTCGAGGCAGACGTGCTGCACTGACCCCTCCTAACCCGGCTATTCACGGCATCCAGCGTGTCTTGCGATAGCTGGGAAGAGCGTGGCTGGTGAGTGGTTATGTTTAGGTCCTGGCCCCTTTCCCTGGAGCATGAGCAGTTTGTCTAAACCTTCTTTTATTAGGCCTCCTCAAAATGCTCCAGTCCAGCTGCTGCTGCTGTTCTGATGCTTTTGAAGGATAGAAACCCAGATGAGGATGGTGTTGCCCTATAGAAAACTCAAGTTTTCTGGGTAAATGCTGTACCAGGAAGAGCCCAACCTTGCTGGCTTGGTCCAGAGATGGTGGAGGAGTCAAAATGAGCCTCTGAGCAAAACAGCACAAATTTGCATGGCAGTTTGTCCCCCTGTGCCTCTGTACCTGCGTGCCCAGTTCCTGCTGGGTTAATGCCACAGCTGCTAAAGATTCATACAGTCCTGCCTCTGAGACACCGTGTGTGTGTGTGTGTGTGTGTGTGTGTGTGTGTGTGTGTGTGTGGAGCATGCCCCAAGGCTTTAAACAGGTTTGCTAATCTCAGCCTGTGGTTTGGGAGTGGCTTTGTAACATGCCCATTGGAGGAATGCAGTCACCAAGTCAGTGGGGATCAGGGTTACTGGGATACCCCGAAGTCACTGGAGATGTTTAATAGCCAGCTTGGCACGTAGAGCCAAACCCTCAACTGGTTTATCAAAGCTCCTCCAGAGGAGAATGTTGGGTTTTGCAGCACCTCATTGTGGGGCAGCTCTGGAGCTGGAGAGAGATGGAGGAGAGCTGATCTGCTCACAGCTGTGCACAGCTGGATCTGGAAGAGGTTTCTTCAAGATGTGATGGAACCAAGGCTTGAAGCTTCCCAAGCCATCACCACTTGCTCCAGCAGCATCTCCAGTTGGCTCCGTGTTTTCAACCCTATTTAAAATGCTGGAGCTGTTGGGTGACAGGCCGTGGTGCCATGGGTTTCTCAGTCTTTAATAGCAATTAAGTCCTTCTTAATATCTGCTTTTCTTGCAGAGTGTCCTTGGCTTTTCTTCTGATTTGAAGGTGACACATTATCTAAACATAGGATTGGAAATTGGGAGCTACTGGTTTCTCACGCCAGCTCTCACGCTGTTCACTTGGGGACTTGGGCAAGTCCAGTTAATGGCTTTTGAATCTCATTTCCTTTTTACAGCTGGGAGAAAATTAATACCAGCTCTATAAAAGACTCTCAATTGATCTGTTAATTTCTTGTGAGTGGTTTGGAGATCAGCTGAGGGTACGAGCCTTTGCTGCGTTGGTTCTCCCTGCTCTTGAAAAAAATATATATATTCAAGTGTTTCTGTTAAACACCTCTGTCCATGGATTGTTGTCACAGCAGTGCCTGGACACCTTCTCCTCCCAGGAGGCTGCTGCTGTCCTCCCTGTCCTTCCCGGTATGTTCACCAGTGTTCCCTCAGCCCAGCCAAGGTGCTGTTGGGCGAGTGGCAGGCTGTGGACTGTCAGAGGGGAACGTTGGTCCCAAAAGGCAGCTGGGTTGGTGGTCCCCTCCTGTGACATGAGCCCTTGGGGACATCTGCCTGCATGGATTCTCCCAGCGAGCTGCCAGGAGCCTGCTGTGGGCTGGGCTTTCCCTTACGCGTGGGGCTGTGTAGGGGAAAAAAAAATGGGCTTTTTAGGGCTTGTCTGTGAGTCTCCAGCTGAATCAGAGGTGGGTGAGTCGGGGAGGCAGCGAGGACAGCTGCAACCTGGCTCATCTCTGCCTGTTTTAGGGAGGTTTTCCTGGACGTGGGTCTCCCCTGAATGCAGCTCTTGCGGTGGGTGCCCCAGGTCAGGGTCAGCTCTGCAGGGAGGTGCCGGCTGGGCTGGAACCCTGGGCAGGCTGGTTCCTAAAGCCAAGCCTAACTTAAACCCAAGCCTAAGGCAAGTGAAAGCACAAGTTGGAGCGATGCAGACAGGGAGCAGCATCCTTCCCCACTGCTGGATGCCAGCACCACAATTACTGTTTGCTGCAAGCTGCTCCACACAGCACAGCAGAGCCAACTATTTAATTTGGGTTGATCTTAATTAATTAGCATATCTTTTAGAGTTGGAACAGGGAGGATTAGAGAGTGCTTGGGCTGTCGCTGGCTCACCTGGCTGACCAGACCTTCTGGGTCAGGGCAGTGAGGTTTAATTGGGAGGAATTGCTGCCGGCTGTTTGGCGCTTGTCTAAGTCACAGGGTTGGTGGCGTGAACGTTTGCTGTCTGGTTTGCAGAGCTGCAGGGAATACTTGGTGTTGGGCCATGCAAAGGTCTTGATGGGTTTCCCTAAGCTGTCCCATGCCATTTTCTTGGGAAGAGAGAGTGACACAGCCCCTTTGGATGGGGGAATAGCTGAGCAGGCAAACTGGAGATCAAGGAGAAACCTGCTTTGGGCTGGAGGGGTGAGTATGTGCTGAGCCTGGAAGAGATCTCTCCTTGTTACCATTGGAGTTCTCTTGGTCTGCGTAAACAGCTTGTTTATAAGTGTATGCAGCAGCTCTCTGCAAGGGGGGGTCCACCCATCCTGGCAGGCTGATATCCAGGGTGCCTGCAGATGATTCACCGCTCTCCTGCGCGCCGGGGATTGTTGCATCCTCCTCCCGCTTTGCAGCACTGCAGCGCTGCCGTCAGTGTCCCGCCACGGCGGCGTTTCACTTGGCTGCAGCGCAGCATCCTCTTCCTCTGCGACCTTCCAGAGAGGCTCTGGGCAGAGAAAAGGAGATTTCCTTTGCCAAGGAGAATGTTTTGCTTCTAGGGAGGGGGTCAGGGCAAGGGAGGGAGCTGGGCTTATCTACATGTGGCTCGTGACTCTAGCTGCTGCAGGATGCAGTGATGCCTTTGGTTGTGTTCCCCAGGCTGCTCATCTTTTTGGGACCTTTCTGCTTCTCCAAATCCAGCCCTACACCAAAGGAATGACCTTGTGCTTTCCTGGTAGTGCTGTCATCATCCTGGGGTGTTTCTCTGCTGACATTGCCCATGACTGGGAGGGGGTTGCATTGACAAGGGGTGAAGTTGGGCACCCCTGCATCCCTTTGGAGCCAGGCAATGCCTGCCACAGCTGCTATGGTCCTCGATGGAGCTAGCAGGCACTCCCAGGGGAAGGCAAGGCACTGGCACGATGGTGAGGATTCGAGACACATCACTACATGATGTTGCTGCAGGTGCTGAGTTACCAGAAGAGACTTTGCTCTTGCCCTGTCGTGGCTATTGCTGCCTGTGTGGGGGCTTGTGGCCAGCGTAGCTCAGCTCCTCACCCTCTGTGCTCCCAGCCTTGTGGTGCCAGCGGCTGGTGTGGGGTGGGGAGGATCAGTCCCTGCCTGCTCCCCCTCCTCTCCATGCCCAAACACAATGGATGGTTCGACAGCACATTGGACCCACTCCCGTTATTGCCAGTCCCCGCCACCGCCGCTCATCGCAGCAGCTAAAATGCATGAAATGGCTTTAAATAACTGCTCCCCGCAAGGCTCCAGGCATGAAATAGCACAGCCTCATCATCCAGACAGCTCTGAACTGTCCTTCTCCTTGGCCCTTTGACCTTGCAGAGTGCCAGACCAGCAGCATCACTTCTGCTGATGCCCTGGCATGAGCAGGGGGCATGGGGAGCTCTCAGCATCCTCCTGAAGAGGAAGGCTCTGCCCGTAGCTTATTTATTCCCTGTTTGTCCTACTCTGGAGTGGGGGCTTTGCTCCCTGAAGGTGCCCAGGGCACAGGGAGATCTGGGAATGGCAAACACCTGTCTGCTCTCTCCAGCTGCCTCCGGGATGTGCGGTGTCTCAACTTGTCTCCTCCCCCATCGCAGGGTTTGTTCAGGGCCCGCCAGTAGGAACTGGCTGCAGGAGGATGGTGCAACTGGGAGACTGTCAGACATCACAGCTCTGCTGCAAACTCCCCACCAGCCCTTCCTGGCAAGAGAGATGCAGATTTGCTGTTTGCCCTTTGCCTGGGTTGAAGGGCTCTTCCCTGATGCTGTGATGCTGCTGGCAGCACCAACCACTCTTGCTGGAGTAGCTCTGCTTGAAGGGCTTGGCCAAGCTCCTCTGCGTGAGTCCCTGCAAGGGCCAGACCAGCACCAGGTATGGGTCGCTGTGACTGACTGGCTAAGCTGCAGCAAGGCTGGTGTGAGCTGGTACCTGACAGTATCTGCTTTCTGCTCTGTAGCTTTCAGGTTTTGACTCATTCGTGGGCTGGCCTGATGCTATCAAGGCTGTTCTTATCTTCTGCAGAGCTGGCAGGGTCCAGGCAGGTCACCTTCTCATGCACGCTTGCCTCGCGTAGGCGTTAGGGCTGAATACAGGAGATGGAGTGAGCTGGAGGCTGTACCAGGCAGCTCTTGGTCTCCTATCACAAGAAACTTTCCATTTGCCCCTGATTTGTTTGCAGTATTGGGGGAAGAGAGAGGGGAAAACAAGGGGCAACTCAGCATCTGCGAGGTGGAGCCCAACTGTTTGAACAAGGTCTGTAGGCAAGGGGGGATGGTAATGTCACATCGAATGAAAATAAAAGCCATACCTTTGGCAACTAGCAACGGGTCTTAATGACTATTGATGGCAACAACATGACTTGTAGGGGTGTTGTGTGCAATCCAGCTCAGAACTGAGGTCTGGGAGTTGGCCATGATCACAGCCAGGCTGTGCTGGGCACCTTGTGTTAGGGTGGGCAGACCCTGCCAGGACCCAGCCTTGGGGCTTTGTCTCCCTCCCTGCCTGCATCCCGTGTGGATGTGCCCTGCTTAAAGCACACAGAATGGTTGTACTCGATCCCCACTTCTTGCAGACTGAAGATATCTGGAGGCTGCAGCTCAGTGCTGGATGCTGGGGAATCTTAACCCACTGGTCACAGCCCCCCGCTCATGGGTGGTTGGGGTGCAGAAGCCTGATCCCCAAAATTAAGGCTGGATGTGTTGTTTTTCCCTTCTCTCCCTGTGCTTGCTTTGCACACTAAGCCCATGATGAGGTTTGGGTGGGTGCTGGTTGTGTGGCCCCTGTGTGGTATCTGCATTAACTCGGTGAGTCACAAAAAGCAGTATAAATTAATTATCTCCCTGGTTCTTGGCTTTTCTTCGTAATTAGCTACCAGAAAATAATGAGGCTTGAAGGAAACATTTGGTTTGATCTGAAGGAAATTGTTTTGCTTAGGAGCTCTTTCTCTTTAAAACAAAAAAGTCAACTTCTAACCACAAAATGTCATTTTGGGGTGGAAAATCCAAGCTTTTCCATTCTGGACATTGAGGTCATTGGATGCTTATCTTAAAGGTTGCCCCAACCAACCCAAGTTGCTGAAACCAGCTTAAAGAGAGCTACAGAGAGACCTGGACCTGCATTAAAACCCTGCTCTATGGTGAAGCAGAGAAGGGTTTGGCAAAGCCAAAGCTGTGGTGGGACCCTGCCTGTGCCATCCCGGCGGGGCGGCTGCCAGAGCAAGTCCTGGTGCTGGTGACGTTGGCGCTTGCGAGTCACCTTCGGGTGTAATTCAAGGATCGTGGTTCTACCTCCTCCCCTTGCAGGGTAACACGAGCTGTGGCTTCACTCTATTTTTAGGTGTAAATCACCAGCTATTTAATTCCTTTCTAGCAAATTCAATTTTCATCCCCTTCCCTCGAGATTTCCCCGTTACAGCTGGTACCAGCGCCAGCGCCGGGCACGTGCAGCTCTCTGTGCCCTTCCCCAGGCTCCTCACTCCCCGTCTTTGCAGGGAGGTTGATGGATCCTGCTCCATTTTCCAAGGGAGGGTGCACAGCCAGGCTGAGACACGCTCCCAGCAGCTATCAGACGTCCCACAAGGCTTGTGCTGGAGGTCACCAGCCATCAGCAAAGCTTGGCTGATCTTTGGGCAAGTGCAACAGCAGCCAATGGCCAGATGGGGAAAAGAGAGGAATCCAGTGCCTTTTTTGGGAGGAAAAAGGATAAATGGAGAGAAGCTGCAGCCAAACTCTGGGAGCCTGAGATTAATTTTCCCCTGGGAGCTGGTTACAAAACGTTCTGTTCCTGCATCGTCATCCTTGCAGGGCTTTAACCCTGCCAGGGGTTTACCCCACATCCTTGACCCTTTGCCACCCCAAAATACAGAGCATGAAAACCAGGTCAGGGTGGTCTCAGTGCTTTGTAGACCCTGGAGCCTACCCCCAGCCCTCCTCCCTGCCCTGCTGTTCCTTCTAAGCATAGAAAAGAGAAGTGAACGATGCTGGGTGATGGCTTTGCAGATGACTAGTCCCCATGGCTGGTGACACACAGTGAGTTTGTGGCTCATCCAGCAAAGCATCCATGTGTCGGGGCTCTCCATGGTCCCCATGTCCCATTGGACTGTGGGAAGGTGTCCACACCTTCCAGCATTCCTCACCACTGGGTTGATGGGTTTGGTGACAATGCAGGGCTGCTCCATCTCTGTATGGCCCACCCAGACCCTGCCAGCCTGGTGTTCTAAAGGGTTAAAGTGGCCTTTGGAGGGGCCCTGGTGCTGCTGAGACGCCTGTGTCTCCTCCAGCCTGTGCTCTCTGCAGTGTCCTTTGGAAGGGCAGCCCTTCTGAGCATGCCTGCTCCCCCTCACTGCCTCCTTCTCGGCCCCTCTGCCTCTCCCAGGGCTTTTCCAGCTCTGCACCCAAGCCACACACCCACCCTGCACCCCAAACAAGCACCCCTGGGCCCCTAGGGCTGTAGCGAGCATCACCCAGGGAAACTTCACCACCTTCTCGCCCAGACTGACCCCTCATCTACCTCCTTTCAGACAAAAATCCCCCAGGGGGTGCAGGACCTGCCTGATCCCTGAGCCATCATCGTGTCATTTCTCTCCGGGGGCTGCCACCAGCCTGCTGGAGCCTGCAGCCGCTCGGATAAGCTCCTGGAGCCCGGCAGGATGGGGTGCCGGGGTGTTTGTGTAACCGTTCTCGTTTCTTGTGCCTCCTCTTAGCTAACAGGCACCTTCCTGGAAGCAGCCTGGCTTTCCCTGCAGTGCTCCCGTGCGTGGGCGCTTGGGAAGCCGGGGTGAAGCTGCAGGAGCATCGCGTTTAACCGTGAACGTGCCGGGTGCTCCCAGCCGCGCCACTCGCTCCCGTCCCTCCTCCCCGGTCACCGGGCTCCGACTCAAACGCTGACCAAGCCGAGTGTGTGAAGTGGATTTTCTTCCCTCCTCCTTCATGTTTCTTTTCCTCCTGTGCAAGGAGGGGACGTGATGGCTGGTGGCAATGCCATCTACAGGGACTGGCACATGGGGACAAGTGTGTGGTGGCTCTAGGAGCTGGGGAGAGCCCAGTAGTGCTGGTCCTCAGGGCTGGCATGCTGTCTCATGATGCAGGCTGCCTCTGACACCAGCATATTATATATATTTTATATATATATATATATATTATTTTTTTTTTAAAGTTATTTTATTTTATTTTCCATTTATCACCACTGAACATTATTTCTTAGGACCATGGGGACTGCTCTTACGGCTCCAACTGCAGCAACCTCCCCATGGTGGGAGCCAGGATGGGAGATGTAGATGTCTCCCAGACCTGACCTAGAGCAGGGAAGTGTGTGAAGGCTTCGCCTCCTTTCTTTCACCATAAGTGTTCTTTCAAAATGTTTAATTACACTGTTATGAAAATGTTTTTTCCACACTGATTTTAGAGGTCTTTCAAGTTAGGGAAGTGCTGCCAGAGCTCTGACTGAGCCTGACCTTGGGTTCCCACACCATATGGAGCTGTATTGCAGTGACTGGGGTGATGGGAAGGGAGAGAAGTCCTGCATGGTGAGATGGGGAGATGCCATCAGGTGGGGAGGGGACCTTGCAGATGCTGTAGGACACAGTGGCTGTGGGGAGGGGACCTTGCAGATGCTGTAGGACACAGTGGCTGTGGGGAGGGGACCTTACAGATGCTGTAGGACACAGTGACTGTGGGGAGGGGACCTTACAGATGCTGTAGGACACAGTGGCTGTGGGGAGGGGACCTTACAGGTGCTGTAGGACACAGTGACTGTGGTCCTTGGGGCTTTCTGCTGTGGGCTGAGCAAAGGTGGGTGCTCCCTGCTCCCTTGTGCAGTAGGTTCCCAGTACCAGAGCTGCCTCAAGAGCTGCTGTTGGTTTGAGAGCTGCAAATCATCCCCTTGGGCCTTGAGAGAGGGTTTTCAAATTGCTGTGAGTATCTCAGGGCGTGGAGATCACCTCTATTTTATCTGCAGTGCAAGAAGCATCTCCTCAGGCAAGTGCTGTTGTGGGACCTGGCTCATTTGGACGGCAGTGCTCCCCCGGGGTGTGGGTGCTGGGTCTGGGTTGGGTGCCCAGCACCTTTCTCTCCATGTTCCTTCCCTTTATATCCCTTCAGGCTCTTCCTGCCTGAGCTGAGGATGGAGGAAGATCAGATATGGTGGTTTTTGAGTCATTAGGCAGCGAAGGAGCAGATGCTGCTGGGTGGAGCTTATATAATACCAGGCACAGCATCCGACCCCGTGTACCGGGGCTGCAGTAACCCAGATACAGCTGAGGGAGGAAAAAAACACACCTAGGTCAGAATCTCTCCCAGGCTGTTTGGTTGGAAGTAAATATTTACATGGCACCACATCTGCCAGCAGGCAGGACCTGGGGAAAAGCAGCCCAGGTCCCCCTTGGTAGGATGGGGATGAACCTTTAGCAGCTGAAATGGGAGCTCTCATGCTTGCTGGGGTGAGGAACAGCCCTGGCAAAGTTTGGAGACCAAAAGGGGACTTGCCATGCTGGGGCTGTGCTTGAGCATCTTTGTTCAGCTTCCATGGCTTCTAAAATATAAGCAGCAAGGGAGAAAATAATCTGCCTCGCTGCAAAATCCAGCAGACACCAGTGGTTCTTGCTGCTGGAGTTAGTGGAGGAACATTCCTGATGTTGCCCTAAATTGCCCGTGCCTGGATCAGAATGGTCCTGTGCAATCTGCTGGCGCTGAAATGAAGACAGCTGGTGTTCAGAAGCTGCAAGGCAAACTTTTACAGCATGGCCATCGCCTTGCAACAGCTTTCCTTGCCTAAAATCTCTTTAATTTGAAGAATGGTGACTCTCCTGTCCTTCAAGTATGGTTAGGACTGGAAAGTGAGTCCCCAGCTCCTTTCTGCCATAACCCAAGGAAGGGCTGGCTGCCAGCAGAGAGTGGTCCCTGTCTCCAGGGACACAGTTTAGTCAGGGATTTGTCAGTGTTGGGTTAATGATTGGACTCCATGAGCCTAAAGGTCTTTTCCAATCCAGGCAATTCTGGGATTCTGTGTTCACCTTGCTGGGACGTGTGACGTGGCCAAGGAACCATTTTAATAGGAACTATTAACTTCTGGATTTCCTCTTCCTTGTTTGCTCAAGCTCTCAGGGTTGATGTTTACTCAACCGTTCTTGCTTTTAATAGTTTTGGTGGTGTTTGATGCTGTTGATAGAACTGCTCCCAGGGAGTTTGTTTTCTAAAGGATGAAACTTGGGTGACTGTATGTGTCCTGTGCTGGTGATCTGGGGATCACAAGCCACTCTCAGGGAAATATGATCTTGGGGAACTTCCCTCTTGGTGGGGTTCAAGAAAACCAGTAGAAACCCAGTGGGTGATTCTCCATGGGAAAAGCTGCTCCATGTGCTTGCCTGCCTGCTGCTGTGCATCCCTGCTCATCCTCAGGATGCAGATGTGCTGAGGACCAGGCTGCCTTGTTCCCTCTGCTCCCACACCCCTTGTTTATTCAGGGTGTGCTGACAGCATCGTGCTGGGAGTCTCGTACGCCTGGTGCAGGCGCTGCCTCTCCACTGGTGCTTCTCACCCCTTAGGGACGCCCTCCCGGCCACGGGGGACCTCTCAGATGCCAACTCCTGCCCTTCTGCTGCAGGGGAAAAAGCACAAAGGAAAACAAAGGAGCACTGAGGGTCTGGCTGTGCCCTCCCTTCCCCTCAGCTGGCCCTGGGTTGGCAGAGGATTTGCAGCACTCGCTGCGGTGGATGAGTCCCAGTTTGCAGCAGGGCCACCACGTCTGGGGACAAGCGGGTGGCACCAGTAGGTCACCGGGCAGGCGAGCAGCACGGGCAACTGCTGTGCAAATACCAAAGCAGCCAGGAACAGGAGCCTGAAGGTTATTTATTATTATTATTATTATTATTATTATTATTATTATTATTATTATTATTATTATTATTATTATTATTATTATTATTATTATTATTATTGAAGCTATTATCAAGACTTACTCCCCTTCCTGCTGCCCCTGGATGTTCCCGTGGCCGGACATCCTCATCACTCAGCATCCTGCCACAGCCTCCCTCTTCCTCCAGGAGAGAAATTCAGGCACAGAGCTGGGATCAGGCTGGATCACCCCTGCCTGGCATCACCCTCACAACAAAAGCTTTTCTTCCTATTAATCACCCTCACCCCGAAGGGGGATGCCAGCCTGGCACTCCGAGCAGGATCCCAGCAGGATCCCAGTAACAGATTGGTACCGATGAGCTTTCGAGTGCTCTAAAAATACTGAGCAGAGAAAGTGGGGAGCGAAAAGTGGCTGAGATTCAGCGGAATCAAAGGCATAATTAACATGCAGCCCATGTGAGTGTATTTTTAGGGCCCTACAAAAAGCCTCTAAAACACTGAATTCGCATCAGCCTGACGAATATTCTGGTTTAATGGGATCCTGGGGCCTGTGGGGAAGACGTGAGAGATGCTTAATTGTCAACGTTTGTGTTTTATTCATGATTGAACAGACTGAGCGAGCAGAAAACTGATTTGCTGCAGGCTTCTCGCTGCTTGTGTGGCTTTAAACCTTATTCCAGCCAGGGCTGCTGTGTGCTGAGACAGGCAATTGCCCGGTGTGCTGGAAGGGCTGGTTGTTCCCGGTGTTTGCCTGAGCTCTGCTAGGAAAAGGGATTATTGCCTCTGCTCCCATGGGGAACTCCCTGCCAGGGCTGCCTTGAGGTGCTCAGCACTTGTATGGGCTCTGGTGGGGATTGGAGACAGAAGAAAAATCCCATGGGGGGTAAATCAGGAACCACATCCAGCCCAGGTGGTCCCTGAATGGAGGTGACCAGACATTGGGAGAGCACTGGGAATAAGCTGGGATGCTTCCCATCTCCTCCTGGCTTCCCTTCATACCTGAAGCTGAGGGCCATGGATTGATGGATTGATTTGCTTGGAGATCAAAGTGGCAAAGCTGAGGTAGAAACCAGATTTCCTTCCACCATCACTTTGGTGCCTGTGTCCTGCCAGAGCATGGCACAAAACAGCACAGCCAGATCCACATGGAGCCTTGGGTGTGATGAATCCTCCAGCCTCTGCAGTGCTGGGCTCACCCACGAGCACCTGCAGCTCTGGTAGCAATTTGAGGTCTAATCCTGCCCTTGGGGAGCTGTACATGGCCATGCCCACAGCTGATAGCTGACTCACTGCCCATCCTCGTGGAACCAACTGCTTTTCCCATCGGAGCTGGACTCATCCTGCTGGGCTGCACAGGTGGAGCAGGGATGAGCCAGCACCGCAGCGCAGATGTGGTCCCTGCACGCTGGGCTGGGGGATATGAGGGGGCTCACCGTGGTGCAGAGCAGCTCTGGATCATCAGGGGGATGGTGGCTCATGGGTTTTTTTTTTAGTTTAATCTGTTGTGAAACGATGTGCAGATGGCACAGCCACCCAGCCGGAAGGAACACGGGATGCCAAGGCAGGGTTCCTTATTTTAAACCACTTCCCTTGCCAAGGAACAAATGTGCTGCACTTCACAATAATAATTATAAAACCTGGGAGAGGATCCAGGGAACCCAAAATCCTTCTGCGGGTATCGGTGCGTTGGCTGAAGCGCTGCTTCGGTTGGCATCGTGCTGCAGATGCCCACTTTGCCAGGTGGTGGATGGATGTCATCCCAGCAGGTCATACCTGGCTTGGAGACCTGTGTTTGGGGTCGTGCTGTGATTTTAAAAGGGGAAAAAAAAATGAATTCCCTCATATCTTGTACCCCAAGGAATAGCCCTGCACCACGAGGATATATCCTGCCCTGCTGCCTCCTGCCAGAGCCTGGCACGCTGGCTGTGCTGGTGCTGGGTGGGCAGGCTGCTGTCTGACAGGAGGTAAATGCCAGTGCCTGTGTGTGCCTGGGAGTAGTAGCTGTGATGGGAAGAGCTGGAGCCAGCACCAGCTTGTGTTGTGAGAACTGCCTGTGCTGCAGACGGCTGTCGTGGGGGCCTGGGGGTCCCCTGAGAGACCCTGGGGTGCCCAGAGGGTGGCTACTGCCTGTTCAGCTGGGACTGGCTGTTATTTTCTGGCCTGTGATCAAGTGATGCCAGGGTATGTGGTCCTGGCAAAGTTCCACTTTCCACCTTGGGAGAGTGAGGAAGAAGAGGGTTAAGGAGGGGAAACTGAGGCACACAAAGAGCAAATGATCCTGAGGGGTGCAGGGAGGGCTGGGAAGTGGTGCCCAGCTCCTGCAGGGTTGTCCTCCTGCAGAGAGCATCCTCCAGTCTTGTATCCAACCTGTGTCTTGCTCTGTCCTCCTCCATTCCAGGCTTCCATGTGATCCCTTCGGTGTCCAGCATCGTTCCCGAGAGCTGCCTGCTCATTGTGGTTGGCCTTTTGGTCGGAGGGCTCATCAAAGGGGTGGGTGAAAAGCCCCCCATCCTCAAATCAGACATTTTCTTCCTCTTCCTCCTCCCACCCATCATCTTGGATGCTGGCTATTTCCTTCCTTTGCGCCAATTCACTGAGAACCTGGGCACCATCCTCATCTTCGCCGTGGTGGGGACGCTCTGGAATGCCTTCTTCTTGGGTGGCCTGATGTACGCCGTGTGCCAGCTGGGTGGCCCTGGCCTCAACCACATTGGCCTCCTGGCCAACCTGCTCTTCGGCAGCATCATCTCGGCCGTGGACCCGGTGGCTGTGCTGGCTGTCTTTGAGGAGATCCACATCAACGAGCTGCTCCACATCTTGGTCTTCGGCGAGTCCCTTCTGAACGACGCCGTCACGGTCGTAAGTGACGATGGGAATTAGCCAAGGGGATGGGGTTCTCGCTTTGGTGGAGCATCTCTGGGTGGTGGCACCAGGATTGGCAGTTATCAATCAGGCCCTGTGGGCAGAACCATAGACTGGCCCATGGCAAGCTGCCAGGTACCTCCTGCCAGCTGAGCTGCGGCAGCTCCGCTTTGCTCCTCACCTTCTCCAGGTGCAAAGCTAAATATAGTGGCTTAAAACACTGCAGAGGTGGATTCAGGAGAAGCATTTTACTTGGCAGCTTGGAGAGGCTGAGAGCACGTGCACAGCCAGCTGCCACCTCTCAGTGAGGAGCAGGACTGTGCCCAGTGCCTGGGAATCTGCTCTCCTGGGTGAAATTGCTGCCTGCTGGCATGCTCATCCCTGGGAAAGCGAGACAGAGTGGACGGGCTGGTGCTGGCAGTGCTGCCATGTACCTGCTGCTCCCTCCTATCTCCTTCTTCATGTGGTCTTCTTTGCTGTCCTCCAGCTGTAGCACCAAGGAGGTGGGAGGACAGGACATGGCCAGCCGTGGCAAGGGGAGAGCCATGGGGGCTGTGGCCAGGCTGGCATCCCACCCAGGTCACCCCTCAGCCCCAATCTTTGAGCAGCAATGACCTTTGGGAGGTTCGGGAGCCAGGCCACCCTGCTCTGGGGCCGTGTCATTCCCAAAGGACATCCCTGTCCAGGTGCTGACTTGGCTGCCAGCACAGTGTCCTCCTCTCTGCAGAGCTGACCTCTACATTTACTCTCAAGCCACTGCTTTTTCCTGGCTCCTGTCCCGTGTCCCAGCTGTCCGCTCAGAGCGGCTGCTCAGCGCGCTGCAAAGGCTGGCGAGGAACGTCCTGTCCCACCACAGGGCTTCTCCCAGGAGCTTCTCCCCACTTTTAACCAGGGTCTTTCCCCCTGCTCCCATCCCTGGGGAATGCTTTTGCCTTCTGCTGTCACGTCTGTCCCTGCCCATGTCCCAGGAGCTGTCCCTGGCAGGCAGGAGCTGACACCTCACCCCCTGACTGCTCACAAGCGCTGCCGTCCTTGCAGGATGCCCTGAAGCCCATTTCCCATCCTGACATGGCCATGTCAGCCTCTGCTCTAAAATCTCTCTGGTAGATGTGTCTGGAGGTGGGAGAGGTGCCACAGCCTGGGGTGGGCTCCTCCTGTGAGGTTGCTCTTTTAGCTACAAAGCTGCATTAAGGGCTTGGGCTGTTCCCTGAGCTGTTCCCTGGCTGTCAAATGTCCCCCAGCCTGGATCTGTCCTGACCTTCTCCTTGGGAAGCAGGAACAGCCTCTGTCTGGTTCAGACCTTGACTGAAGCCCTTCCTGGGACAGTGGTTGGGGCTGTGTTGGAGAGCAGAGCTGCCCCAGACACATCTCTGGTGGCACCATGTCCCTGTGAGGACAGGGAGCTGGTCCCCACGGGTCTGTGACTCACACAGCAAAGCACCACCAGCTTCTTTTGGCACGTGGCTTGGTCAAGCACAGGACCCAGCTCAGGGTCACCAAGCACTGGCCCACCTCATCTCAGGTGTGCCATGCTGGGGACCTGCCTGGCTCCCTTTGCTGCTGCTCCCTGGGGACAGTCCCCAAGGAGATCTCCTCCAAGGTGAGGCTGTCTCTTGTCAGTGGGACAGTTTGAACCCCCCTCTCCATTCTCCCTCCCAGGTCCTCTACCACCTCTTTGAGGAGTTTGCCAACTTCGAGCAGGTGACCATCATCGATATCATCCTCGGCTTCCTCAGCTTCTTCGTGGTGTCACTGGGTGGTGTCTTCGTGGGTGTCATTTATGGAGTGATCGCTGCCTTCACCTCCCGCTTCACCTCCCACATCCGTGTCATCGAGCCCCTCTTCGTCTTCCTCTACAGCTACATGGCCTATCTCTCTGCTGAGCTCTTCCACCTCTCCGGCATCATGGCGTGAGTTGGGCAGGGGTGGGATGAGGTGCTCTCCTGTCCCCAGGGCAGGGTACCATTTGGAGGATCTACTTTGGTGTAACCACATCTCCCTGGCTGTCCCAGCATGGCCAATACGTGCCCAGTGAGGGCCAAGGGTGTGTTTGGGCTGGGATATGCAGGAAGGCAGGTGAGGGAAGTGACTCTCTGGAGTTGTCCCACAGATCCCAGGGTGCTGGCAGCCTGTTGCCCATTCTTCTGGGCAAGATGACATGGTTTTGTGCTGCCTGGCTCTGATGCTCACTCCTGCCCTGCCAGGGGGAAGGAGAAACCTTATGTTACCTTCTCTGGAGGCCTTGAATAATTGCTGGTGTCTCACAAGCCTTGTCCTGCTCTGGGGTTTAGTGTGAGAACACAAAATGCTGCTGCAGGGACGGGGGTTGTCCCCATGTCCCCATGGCTGCTGAGTGCCTCGACCTTGTCTGTAGGCTCATCGCCTCCGGCGTGGTCATGCGGCCCTATGTGGAAGCCAACATCTCCCACAAGTCCCACACCACCATCAAGTATTTCCTTAAGATGTGGAGCAGCGTGAGCGAGACCCTCATCTTCATCTTCCTGGGTGTCTCCACCGTGGCTGGCCACCACTACTGGAACTGGACCTTTGTCATCAGCACGCTGCTCTTCTGCCTCATTGCGAGAGTTTTAGGTGAGGTGTCGGTGTGGTGGCACAGTCTTTGGGGACAGTCCTGGGTGATGGGCGACTCTGAGAGCCATGAGGTCCATGTTTGCCTTGCTAGGGAGACTGGAGTTGACTGGGTGGCACTGCTCCACTGTGGGCATCAGCCTTGCTGTGGTTGGCTTTGTGGGGAGATGGAGTTGAGGCCAAGTTTGTGCTAGACACAGGGTTGAAGCTGGTGAGGAGCGTTGGGGTGGGCGAGCAGGACAACACCCACCTGCACCCATGGCCCTGAGGGGTGACACGGTGCTGGGCTGCACGCTGGGCTCCTGGTGGGGATCTCTTTGGGGTTGGAGGGAAACCTTCAGTGTCTGCTCACACGAGGCCCTGCCCCGCTCCCCCAGGTGTCCTGGTCCTCACCTGGTTCATCAACAAGTTCCGAATTGTGAAGCTGACGCCCAAGGACCAGTTCATCATCGCCTACGGGGGCCTGCGGGGAGCCATCGCCTTCTCCCTGGGTTACCTCCTGGACTATAAGCATTTTGGCATGAGGGACATGTTCCTCACAGCCATCATCACAGTCATCTTCTTCACAGTCTTCGTGCAGGTTGGTGGCACGCAGTTGGTCCCAAGAAAGGGAGTTATTTAGTGTGTGTGAAGAGTGAGGAGCATGTCCCCAGCCTCCATCCTTGACACTGTCCCTGTCCCCCTTCTCCAAAAGCTCTCGAGGCCACCAAGTGACACTGGCATTGTGGAGCTTTGTGATTTGGCAGTGCCAAACACATCCTGCTCCCACCAGTGTGCCTTGGGGAGGATCTAACCCACCTTCCCCATTCTCTAGGGCATGACCATCCGGCCCTTGGTGGACCTGCTGGCCGTGAAGAAGAAGCAGGAGACAAAACGCTCCATCAACGAGGAGATCCACACGCAGGTAACCCGCTGCGCCTGGCCGGCACCGCCTTAGCCCTCTTCTCTCTCTGCTTCTGCCACCTCCACCGCTGTAACCAGGCGGGTTTACAGAGCAGGAGCTGCCCCTAAGGCAGTGCCCAAGGTAAGGGGGGACGGAGCGAGGGCTCTCCCCGGTCTGTGTCGTCCAGTGCCTGCTCCGACTCAGACCTCCCCTGTGCCTGGTAGAGCAGCAGCCTGGTTGTGTAGGACCCCCAGCCCTGATGTTACACCCCCTGAGTGCCCTCACCCCTGTGTCAGCGTGGGTGTCAGGGTGGGGAGAGGGTGGGCACCAGCCTTGCAAGCTGGCCATGCTCTGGACCTTCTCTTCCAGTTCTTGGATCACCTTCTGACGGGGATTGAGGATATCTGTGGTCACTATGGGCATCACCACTGGAAGGACAAGTGAGTGGGATGGTTTGGTGACTCGAGTGACCTGTGGGGAAGATGGGGAAGGGTTGGCATCGCCACCTGGCATGTTTTCCAGCTCTGTGCCAGGGTTTTCCCATGGGCTGTAACAGCTACACACAGTCCCCTCGGTGAATTACAGCCCTGGGTTGGGTGGGAGTGGGGCTGCGGGGCTGCACCCCTTCTCCACACCACCTACAACGTGCCCACAGCAGAGTGGGAGCTGCTGGTGGCCAGTCCCTGCAGGAGCTCAGGACCATCCATTGTGGGTGTGAGCAGCAGCTGGGGGTTCCAGAGGCTGCCTGGCTTGGGAGGGAGTCGGGGAGGGTCTGACCTGACCTGTGCTGGTGGGAACTGAACCATCACCTGCTGGCCTGGGCCAAGGATGGGGAGCAGGGAGTGGGTACCAGGGCAGGGGGAGGTCTGATCTGTCACTGATCTGTCACTGGTCTGTCACTGGTCTGTCACTGATCTGTCACTGGTCTGTCACTGGTCTGTCACTCCTTTCCCCACGTCCTCGGGAAGGCTGAATCGCTTCAACAAGAAGTACGTGAAGAAGTGTCTGATTGCGGGGGAGCGCTCCAAGGAGCCCCAGCTCATCGCTTTCTATCACAAGATGGAGATGAAGCAGGCCATCGAGCTGGTGGAGAGTGGGGGCATAGGCAAGATCCCGTCTGCTGTCTCCACCGTCTCCATCCAGTGAGTTCCCCAGTGCTGGCCACCCTGTGCTTCCCACAGGCCCCTGGCGTGGGCTGAGCGCTCCCAGCTAGTGGCCACAGGGCAAGCAGCCATTTGGTCCTGCAGTGGCCATCACAGCTTCACTCTGAATCCTCTCTGTCCTCTCAGGAACATCAACCCCAAGACCCTCCCTGTGGAGCGCATCCTTCCAGCCCTGTCCAAGGACAAGGAGGAGGAGATCCGGAAAATCCTTCGCAACAACCTGCAGAAAACCAGGCAGAGGGTGAGGTGTCCCCTGGCACCACACGAGTCTCCTTTGCTTCCCTGGGGGGTGACCAGGACCACTTCCAACCAGGAGCTCTCAGGACCAGCTGAGCCTTTCACCCTGACATCCCTGCCCTGTTGTCACTTGTGTTCTTGGTCTGGCTGTCCCTCCCCAGGAGGCTTTTCCTCGTGGGATGGTGCTGGGATAGCGCTGAGGGGGAGGCTGGCTTGATTGTTGGCTGAATCCAACATTTAAACCCTTGCTGGGCTGAAGTGGGTCAAGATCAGACATCCCATGGTAGCACACAAGGGACGAGCCACCAGTTTGCCTGGACGTGCTCTGCCCACTGGTGGCTGTTTCCCCCATCTCCAAGGGCAATGGTGCTGTGACTTTCCTTTGCCTTTCTCTGGGAGTTGGAGGGGTTTTTTTAACCCATTTCCTTTTCTTGGGACCTTTCCCAGTTGCGATCCTACAACCGGCACACGCTGGTGGCCGACCCCTACGAGGAAGCCTGGAACCAGATGCTCCTGCGGAGGCAGAAGGCCCGGCAGCTGGAACAGAAGGTGTCAAGGGGATGCTGGAGCAGGGATACTGCCATGGGCTGGGGAGGATGGGAGGCTGAGGGGGCTTCCCAGCCTGGGAAGGACATCAGTGTCCTGCATGGGGAGGGGACAGAGGTTCAGATTTTGGTGGGGGACCTCAAGCCTTGAAGGTCCCTGCCCTTTAATTGCCCCAGCACGAGGGCAGGCTCTGAGCAAGTCCTTGCAGCATGGTTGGGAGGATGCATGCACGTGTCCTCTGCATCCCACCGCTGCTTCTCGCTCATCCCCATGACCTGGGGTCAGTTCCCTGCCTCCCCTTCCCCATTTGTCCCGGACACTGCGATGGAGACAATCCCTGTGCTCTGATTCCAGATGAACAACTACCTGACGGTGCCGGCTCACAAGCTGGATTCACCCACCATGTCCCGGGCTCGCATAGGCTCAGGTAGGTGGGACTGAGCTGCTGGGGGAGGGACACTGCTGGCACCTCACTCACTGGGCATGGCCAGCACTTTGGTGCTGAGGTGCTCAGAGGTTGTGTTGTCACAGAATCCCAGAATTGCCTGGATTGGAAAAGCCCTTTAAGATCATGGAGTCCCATCATGAACCCAACACTGACCAGTCCCCACTAACCCATGTCCCTCAGCACTGTGTCTACACAACTCTTCAATCCCTCCAGGGATGGGGACTCCACCACTGCCCTGGGCAACCCCTTCCAATGCCTCAGAACCCTTTCAGCAAAGAAATTCTTCCTCACATCCCATCTCAACTGCCCTGGGCACAACTTGAGGCCATTTCCTCTTGTCCTGTCACTTGTTCCTTGGTTGAACAGACCTGCACTCCCTCAGCTCCTCTGCTGCTCTCCAGCCCCAACGGTCCCCATCCCGCTCCTCCATGTGCCCCAGGGTTTGCTGTTCTTGAGACCAAGCTCTGCTGCCTGCAGCCCAGGTACATGGTGGGCTCTCCCTGAGCAGAAGTGTCCAGGTCACTTCCCAGCATGGTTCCCACCAGGAGGTCAGCTTGGCTGGTCAGTAGATCTGCCCGGAGCTCAGCTCACTCCACACAACCACATTTCTGGCTGTGCCTGTCCCTGCCCTCTGTGGGGGAAAGGACCAGGACCAGGACTGCTCAGCTCCAAGACCTGCCCTTGGACTCCCGGCTTCTCCAGCACCCATTTGCTCTGCCATCTTGTTTTCCTGCTGTCCTGTGTGTCCTTCCCTGCCTTGGGGACAGTGTGGCAGGGTGTGACGCTGCTGCTGGCGCTTGCGGAGCCGGCGGTTAATCGGCAGAGGGCAGCTTTGCCTCTTGCAAACCCCGCAGTCCTGGGAAGCAGGGCTGGGCTGGCTGGAGCTGCTCCAGTTGGGAGGAGGAAATCAGAATTAAACAGCAGGGTTGGGAATTAGAGAGAGAATGAGCCCAGGCATCCCAGCCCCACACATCTGGGGTGCGTTAACTGGGGGTCCTCGAGACCCCCCCTTCCCTTCCCCAGTTTATCCTCTCCCAGTTTGCTCGTGATGCCGTGAGATGGGCTCTGCCTGACCCCTCTCTTCCTCCCCAGACCCGTTGGCCTACGAACCCAAGCCGGACTCGGAGAACCTGCCCATCATCACCATCGACCCCGCCTCCCCGCAGTCCCCGGAGTCTGTGGACCTGATGAACGAGGAGCCCAAGGGCTGTGGCGGCCTCCCACCCTCACCCGAGGAGGATGAGGAGGGGCTGGTGATGCGGGTGAAGGAGCCTTCCTCCCCCGGTACCGACGATGTCTTCACCCCGGGGACTGGTGACAGCCCCAGCAACCAGCGGATGCTGCGGTGTCTGAGTGACCCGGGGCCTCGGCCGGAGCCGGAGGAGGGGGAACCCTTCATCCCCAAGGGGCAGTAGCAGCTGCCGCGCCAAGCCCCCCGCCGTGCTCCGTGCAGTTTCTCTCTCCCTTCATTTGTTCTCCTTTCTTTGCTCTCCTTTATTTTGTTTTGGTTTCCTCTGTCACTACACACTGGGCTCGGGAAGGGGAAGACTGTCCTGGATGGACTGGGACTGCCAGGACCGCTCTGCCCAGCCAGCCCTGGGCTGGCCCCGAGGAGCCAGGAAGGAGCCCCCCGGGATGCACCGGGCTCCTCAGCCGCCGTGGCCTGGGCGTGACGGACGATTTTCTGCCCGGCACTGGGATTTGCAGATTTTGCATCCACTCAGGACCTGTGAGCAGCTCCTTGGGGCAACTGTGGCCGGCGCAGGGTGGGCTCTGCCCGGGGAGCTGGGGGTGTCTGTGGATGCTGCCCCCCCAGCACCGCTTTGCCTCTTACCTGCCCCCTCGCCTTGCTCCAGAGCGGAGAGATGGGAAGACAGGAGCCAGGCTCTGCCCCGGGGCTGGCACACCCACCACCTCCCCCGGCACCCTCCCGGGACCTCGGGCTCGTGCCATGGCTCCCTGCTTTGGCCACTTCCCCGGTGGGGCCGGTTGCCACCCGGGCACCTCTCCTCTGGCCCTGCATTTCACGCCAGGTCTTGTTAAATAAATATCCTATAGCCATGCCAGGGGGGAGCCGGGTCCCCCCTTGCTTTGAGTGGCCCTGCAAGCCCGGGCCTCTCCATCCCTCCTGGAACTGCTACCTGTCACCTGTCCCCAAGGGGACCCCTCGCCCCGTGCCTGCGCGGCAGCGGCACCGGCTGCTTCTTAACCAAAGACATTATCTGGGCTCCCCGGGGACGGGGATGGGGCAGGGGGGTTGTGTTTGCTACATGTGGGGGGATTGTTTTTCTCTCCCTGCAACCAAGAGGAACTGCTGAAGAGCTGGGGGACATGGGGGACAGCTCATCCAGTGTGGTGACATGTTGGGGCTGGGAGGATGGCAAGAGGGGGACAGCTGGGGGTGTCGGGGGTCCTGAGTTTGGAAGGACCCATCTTTCCCTAAGGTTTGGCTGGGGGGGCACAGAGGGTGTTTAGGTGATTGCAGCCCTCCCCAGGCTCAGAGTGTCCTGAGTCATGCTCGAGCATGTCACCTTGTCCCCCACATGCCACCCAGCTCGCACCACATGCCACCCTTCACCATGGGTGCTGCCTCCCCCATACCACGAGGTGCTCATCACCCCCTCCCCAGAGAGCCTGGGCTGCTTCCCCCTCCCCATGCTGTGCCTTGTCACACGTCCCCGCAGCCCCACTGCCTTGGTGGGCACCCATCCCACACGCCCACCCGCTCCACGTCCCAACGGGGACCCCGAGGGACTGGTGTCTGCGTGGCTTTGTCACAGCGGGGTGAGAGCCCCCGTCGCTGCCTGCGCCCGCCTGCCCACCCTGCTCTGTCTCCAGGAGGAAAAAAAAAAGCAATGAAAATTCTCTTGTATAAAAAGGAAAAAAAAAACAAACCAAAACAAAACAAAAGCCTACACATGTAAAGAGAATCTTGGGTTTTTATCATGAATATTCTAATAAATTAATGTTAATTTTTCATAGGGGTTTTTTCCAGCTCTTCAAGCTTCTACTCCTGACACAGGGTCCTGGCTGTCCCAGATGAATGAGGTGGCTGTGAGACCTTGTCCCCATCGCTGTTGGGACAGAGGGTTTGTCCCTCACCTTCCCACCATGGCTTGGGGACACAGGGAGCCCCAGCCCCAGGGGGACTTTTTAAGCCATTCCCAGCTTTGGTGAACACTGTTTTTCTCGGGGGGAAGAAGGCAGAAGGCCGGTCCTTTTGCAGGGACATGGATTGCCCCATCATGGCCTTGGGGTGCTGGCTGGGTGTCCTGGGCAGCTCTGCCCACCCTGAGCCCAGTCTGTTGTCCCCAGGGAGGACAGGGCAGGTGTCCTGCTGCTGGCAGCACCTGCCTGTCCCGGGTCCCTGCCTGCACTGCGGTGGGGTTTTGGGGGGGTAATTGCTCCATCCCCAGGGGAGGGGGCTCAGGGACATTGGAACCTTGTGATTTTTTTGCCCTGATTTCCCCAGGAGCCGGGGCTGAAACCAAACCCTCCACAAGGAGCCGCTTCCCACCAGCATCCCACAGCTGGAGAGAGGGAAGAGGCTCAAGGCAGAGCCCAGGTGAGGGGCTGCACCCCAACCCAAAAATCCCCCAGGAAAGACCTTCCCAGCCCCAGCAGTGCTTGCACCTTCTCCCCCACAGACCCCCCACCCCAGTGCCGTGGGTGCCCCGGGGCAGTGGAGCTCCTGGCTTTGGGGGCATTGCAATGGGAACGTGTTTCATGGCTGCAAAATAAAGTTGTGATTCACCGCGGCCGTGACTCACCCCCCGCCATCCAGCCAGAGCGTCATGGCCAGAGCTGCTCACGTGCTTCAAATCCCTGAGGCTTGGGGTCCCCCATGGCCCCGGGCTGGGATTTGTCCTGGTCACCCCACCCCCGGGGTTCCCCCCTTCCTGAGGGGTCCCTGGGCAGGATGAGGTAGCTGGGGATGTGGGGCAGGAGATGCCATGGGGGTGCTGGTTTGGTGAGTGCCATCCTCACACCCCATGTGGGGTTTGGGTGGCTCATCCCTGGAGCAGGGGTGCTGACAGGGGGGACCCCGAAGCAGGAGGGTTTGTCAGGAATGGGGAAAGCCAGACCTTGCTTCTGTCCTCACTGTGAGAGAGCAGCAGGTTTGCCATCCCGTCCCAGTGGGTGGGAGCACCAAGAGGGTGGGAGAACCAAGGGGGTGGGAGCACCAAGAAGGTGGGAGCACCAAGAGGGTGGGAGAACCAAGAGGGTGGGAGAACCACAAGGGTGGGAGCACCAAGAAGGTGGGAGCACCAAGAGGGTGGGAGCACCAAGAAGGTGGGAGCACCAAGAGGTGTTGACCACAGCCCAGAAGCCAGGTGATGGCCACCCATCCCGGGCACAGAGGGGAAAGCAGGAGAGCGCAGCAGCCCCAGGGTGCTGCCCGAGCATCTCACCCACCCCACGTGCCAGCGAGCGTCACGTGCGGCCACCCTCTTAATTTCAGTCATACCTTTAACGCGAGAACTCGCCAAACAGAGGCATTTCCAGGATATTCCTGTTTCTGTCTTAAGGGATGAGTAACTTTTTTTAATGAGGGAGGACTAATGGTCCCTGCGGGGACGGGCTGTCACCGCTGAGCCAGCGCCAAAGCACACGCAGTGCCGAGCCCGGGGGGTGGATGGGTCCCAGCGTGTGTCCCCAGCCCCACACTCCTGGTGACAAAACCTCTTCTGGATGTGTGACCCCCACCCTGTGCCCTGTGTCCCCCCAGTTTCTCCTGCTCCCTCCCAAAGTGTGACAGGGCTGTGGCAGCGATGCCAAGGACAAGCAGAAGGGAGGGAACCTGGGTGGGGTGACCTTGTCCCTGCACACCCGTGTTCATCCCCCTTTCTGTCACCCCCACCCATGGGGATTGAAGAGCTGCTGCCCTTGCAGCTGCAGGGAACTGCCTGGGACAGGATGGCTGGGCTCCCCCGTGCCTCAGTTTCCCTCTGCATGGTCTGACATGATACCTGGGTTTGCAGTGAGGGGCAGGGGGAGCACAAACAGCCCCATGGCAGCAAGGACTGAGACCACTCAGGAAGGGCCATGAAGTCACCTCCAGTGTCACCAGCTCAGGGCTCAGCCCCCATCCAAAGCGGAGCTCCCAGCCGGCTCCCCGGCATTCCCAAGAGGAGTGTGACGTCCTCACAGTGATGCCGAGGGACAGGGTGGTGCCAGAGCTGCCACCACCTGTGGCAATGCCCGGGCATCACCTGGGGCCCAAAAACCCAAAGCGAAGGCACCAGCTGTGTTCTCCACCAGGCTCAAATTAGTGGCACTGTGACAGATCGTCCCTCCCCACAGCTTTAAAGCCAAACAAAACAGCACGTGGTGTCACCGGGGTGTCACCAAGCCTGGGACACACAGATGGCTGCTGATGCCACAGGGGGACCAGGGAACTGGGACCTTCCCAGCTGGTGACACCCCAGGCAGCTTCGAGGGGGCAGCTCAGTCCCTGCCCTGCTCTGGGGGCTCATTGGTGCTGTGTCCCCATCCCTGTGCCCCAGCGGTGCCGTGTCCCCTCCCCGTGCTCCCCAGGCAGCATTTTGCAGCAGCTGGAGGAGGTGATGGGTGCCATTCCCCAGCTCTGTGTCACCCTGTAATGACACCCTGCACTCCCTTTCATCTCAGAGCCGCCAAGGTGGCCCCTCTCCAGGGCGAGGGCGTCCCAGCGTCGTCACTTATCGTTAATTCCAGGAGGCAGCCGGGGTCGTGGCGGGGTCTGGGGGTCCCAGCTGGTGACACAGGGACCCTGGGTTGAGAGCAGAGCTGTGACACCCACCCCTCGTGCCAGGCAGTGAACACGGATGCTCACCATGCACCCACGCTGCCTGCGGTGCCAACCTTGTCCTGGCTGTGGCTACTTGGGGCCACAGAGGCACCCAGTGGCACAGCCTTGGGGACATGGGTGTCCTGGCAGTGAGGGACCAAGGACAGGACAGTGGTGGCACCTCTGGGATGGGCTGTGCAGGAGCAAATGGGTCTGGACATGGATGTGAGCGACTGGGAGGTGTCCAGGAGTGGTGTTTGCCGAGGGAGGCTGCCAACACGGCTCCGCTTCCTAAACCCACAGCGGGCACGGGGAGGTGGGCATGTGTGTGGGGACAGTGGCATGTGTGTGGGGACAGCAGCACATGTGCATGGGACAGTGGGCATGTGCATGGAGAGGGTGGCACGTGTGCATGGGGACAGCGGGTGAGTGCACAGGGGTGGCTGGCAGCTGCGTGGGGACAGCTCGTGCCTGCACAGGGACAGCTGCCGTGGGCACTGGGACAGGCAGTACGTGCACGGGGACAGCCTGGGACATGGCTGGCGTGTGTGTGGTGGCAATGCCACGGGTGGCTACAGTGGAAATGGGGCAGGAGGAATTGCCCCCACCCTGATGGGGAGGGTTGCTGCTCCCTGGGGCGACACTGGGTGACGTTGGTGGCGCTGGGAGAAGGGCTTGGTCCCTCCTGCTTGCTCAGGGAGTTGGCACACACCCTGCTAAAGGGCGGGTGGGACAGAGCCCGTCCCACGTGGGTCAGGGAGTCCTCGAGGTCTCCCTTCACCTCCAGGTTGGGCTTTCACCCCCCCCCCCCCCCCCCCAGTCTCACACCCCACTCCTCCAGCCCTTTTCCCCCGCAGCTGCCCCACTGAGCAGCCCAGGACGGGCGCTTGGGGATGCAAAAGGTCCCCAGTGCTGCAGGGGGCTCCACTCGGATTGGGGGTCTCCATTTGGATTGGGGTCTCCATTCAGATTGAGGGTGTCCACTCATATTGGGGGTCTCCACTCAGATTTGGGGGTGTCCACTCAGATTGGGGGTCTCCACCTCTCCCTCCCAGCTGCACTCCTGCAGCCCCTGCCCCTCTCTGTCCCCCCTGGCAGTGCCTTACTCCTCCCCACACCCGCCGGGGCAGGTCCCAGCTCCTCCCCGGCTGATTTCCAGCAGGACAGAGCCGACGTCTCCTGGGGCAGAACCAGGACTCTGCCAATCCCGGATCCATGGGATGAGCAGGATCACAGCACCCCCAAACCCTCATCCCCCTGCCCAGCCCCTGACCCACCCTCACGCCCCCAAAGGAGCTTTGCCATCCTCGTTGCCATCACCCAGAAGGCAGAATCCACCCGAGTTTCACCCCGAGATGATGATTATTCCTTAATTACCAACAAAACAAAGGACCAAAGCCCAGGTGGGTCCTTGCTGAGCTGGAAGGAAGCAGCTTCGGTGCCATTCCCGGATCCGGCTCCGCTGCCGGCAGCTCTCTGGGATAATCGGTTGGTGATGGATGTTAATGAGCAGCTCAGCCCGGCCGGCTGGAGCGCGTCAGCTCTTTTTAATGAGCCGATGTTTTCTCCGGAGCCATCAGCACTCCTGGCCCCCTCAGCCCAGGCAGCACCACTCTGTAGCTCCTGGCTCACCACCAGCTGGTTCCCCAAGGATCTGCATCCCCTTGTTCATCCCATCAGCTCTGTGGTCCCATCATGTCCCACCACCCAGGGGTGTCACAGCGGGTGGGGTCCCCCAAACCACCCTGCCCAGGGGGTGCTCAGCACCTTCCTCCTGCACCCGCTTCCCCCCCCCGACCCCCGGGAAGGGCGAGTGGGGCGGATCCTGATTCCTAAAGTCATTTGGCCTCTCTAAGCCTCTTGGGAAACTCTTCCTGATCCAGCTCTTTTGCCGACAGGATCAAAGCAGTTTTGCAAGAGGAGGCAATTGCCTGATTTTTTTTTTATCAGATTCCTTGGAAAATCACTTTCTGGCAGAGCTCCCCTCCCCCTCCACCCCGATCCGGAGCCTCGTGGGGTGTAACCAGGAGCAGCAGCTTTAATCCCGATGGAGATGCCTGATGGAGCCACGCAATTCCTCTGGAGAATGAAACCCTGAAGTACAAGGAATGTCCCCATGTGGGGACGCCAGCGAAGGGGACTCCAGCCCCCCATGGGGACCCCCCGAGCTGTTGGTGTGTCATGGGATGGGGAGAACTTCAGAGGGAACCAGGGTTTGGGTGCACCCTGTTACCTCCTCTCCCCTCCACCTCCAGCTGTGGGTGCTTCTAAACACCCCATTTCCCCCCAAACCCCAATCCCCCCATCACTCAATTACTCTTTCCACATCCAGCTCCTGCTTCCAGCAGCAGAATCCCAGAATCCCAGACTGGTGGGGTTGGAAGGGACCTCAGGAGATCATCAGGTCCAACCCCCCTGCCAAAGCAGGTTCCCTACACCAGGTTGCACAGGAAAGTGTCCAGGTGGGTTTGAACATCTCCAGAGATGGAGACTCCACACCCTCTCTGGGCAGCCTGGCCCAGGGCTCCGGCACCCTCACAGTGAAGAAGTTTTTCCTTAAGTTTGCCTGGAACTTCTGGTGTCCCAGTTTGTGCCCATTGCCCCTTGTCCTGGCACTGGGCACCACCCAGAAGAGCCCGGCCCCATCCATTTGGCCCCCACACTTCAGATATTTATAGACCTTGATCAGATCCCCTCTCAGGCTGCTCTTCTCCAGGCTGAACAGTCCCAGCTCTCTCAGCCTCTCCTCACATGGGAGATGCTCCAGGCCCCTCAGCATCTTTGTGATTCCTGGGATATGGGAGAGGACAACCTGCCACCATCAAACCTTGGCTTCCAAGATGGACTTTTGAGCTTTGGAAGAGCTCTGCTGCAGCCTCCTCGAAGTGAAACGCCCCAGACTGGGGGTCTGGGGGCTTTCAGGGATGCTCTTGCAAGAAACTCTTGCAAAGGTGTAAAGATAAATCAGTGCTGGCTCACTCCCCAACAGGACCCACGGCTTTTGAGGATGGATCCCAACAGGAATGGGTTAAAATGGGAGTGGAGGCTGCAGATGCAGAGCCTGGAGTTGTGTCTGTCTGTCCGTGCGACCGCGGGGCACCGGGCACCGGCTGGGTGGGGAGGTGCCTCCTGGAAATGGCTGCAGGGCGGAACGCTGAGGAGAAACAGCTCTTGGGAGTCCTGAGAATCGTTGGGATGAAAGGAAATGGGCGGCTGGGAACACGGCTGGCCTGGGGGGGAGGTGGGGTGGTGGCTCGGCCGGCAGCGAGGCCACGCGGGGGGGTTTGAGGGGTTGGGGTTGAATTCCTGGGGGTGGGAACACCCGGCATCAGCCTCCCAAGTGGGCTCCATCCCCATGGGGTGTCACCCCGTGTCTCCTGGGTGACAGAGGTCCCTGCAGCTGTCTGGGGCAGTGGTTCCCTGGGGACACTGCTGGCCAAGGAGCAAAGGGGCTGGGGTGGGGGTGTCAGGCCAGGGAGGGCGTTGGATTGTGGGGTGCCAGGCCATGGGGTATCAATGGGGCATCAATGGGGTATCAATGGGGCATCAATAGGGTATCAGACCTTGAAATATCAATGGGGCACCAAATCATGGGGCATCAATGAGGTACCAGACCTTGGGGCATCCATAGGGCACCAAATCATTGGGTACCAATGGGGCACCAAGGCATGGGGAATCAATGGGGTATCAATGGGGCATCAATGGGACATCAATGGGGTATCAATGGGGCACCAATGGGATACCAGACCTTGGGGCACCAATAGGGCACCAAATCTTGGGGTATCAATGGGGACCAAGGCATGGGGCATCAATGGGGTATCAGTGGGTGTAAAAGGGAAAGACTCTCTAAGGGAATGCTGAGAGGTGAAGTGGTATCGATTCACGGGATTATTATGGGTAAGATGAAAAATTAGAAACAGGTGCTGTGAAATAATAGAAGAAGAATAATAATTCTTATAAAGCATGTAACCATGCTGCTTCTCACTCTGCCCTCTGTATAACCTTCTCCATGGTTGGTTTAAATCCAGTGCAGCTGAATCAACAAGAACAGAATGGAGAAGCAGAAGGTCCATGCCATGGTGCAAATTGTCCTTAGGAGAGCAGAGGTGAGCAGACAGGTAGACCATTCAAGATTAGAAGTGAATCCAGTGACCAGAGTGGGACCAGCAGCTTATAAAGAGGTGCTGAGACGAGAAGAATCAGCCAAGTTTGAAGAATTATTTGTGGACTTTTAATAGAATTTTAAATTAATGAGAAATTTGGAGCCGAGGGTTCGCGGGAAACACCAAGAACCTTGAGAAGAACCTCGCCTGTGTAACGTTAAATTCAGCAGCTATTCAGAGTTGGGTTTTTGCCGCTCCCTGAGGTGATGGCCCAGCTCTGAGGTGTCTGTAAAGCGAACCGGGCGTGACCCACCGCCGGGCACCGGAGCGCGGCCCCTTTAAGCCGCGGCCCGTCCCGGCCACTCACCCGCGGGATCCCCGCACGCCGCGAGCCGCGCCGGAGGGGCGGGGCTACACCCTTCTCCCCGCCCCTTTCCCTACCTGCTCCTCTGATTGGTGTTTAGCCCAGCCCCAACCTTCCCCCTGTACCTATGAGAGCGCCGAAGGTGCGGTGAGGCTGGGTAGGGATTGGCGGAGGGGTCGGGCCAATGAGGGGGCGCGGCTGGCGGGGTATATAAAGCGGCGGCGGGGCGCGGGGAGCGCAGTGCTCAGCGCAGCCGGCGGTGGGCGGGGAGTGGCGCGGCCGGTTCCTTTCAACGTCCCCCTACCCCCTGGGCTCCGACCGCGCCTCCCCGCCTCCGCCCCGCGGGAGCTCCCCTCTCCGAAACACCCTTGGCTGCTATTTTTTTTTTTTTTTAAATTTATTTTTCCTCCCGTTTCCCCCCCTTTAACCCGACACTTCCGGCTGGTTTCCGGGTTGTTTCCGGGTGACTCGGGCTCATCTTCCGGTGGCATTTCGGTTCGAGGAGCGCGATGCTGGTGACGACGGCGGGGACAGCGGGGGAACCCGCTCCGGGTGCCTCAGAGCGAGGCGGAGACCGCTTCAGTGTCCTGACCTGGGAGCAGGTGCAGCGGCTGGATCAGATCCTGGGCGAAGCCGTCCCCATCCACGGCCGCGGAAACTTCCCCACGCTCTCGGTGCGGCCCCGCACCATCGTCCAGGTGAGGCCGGGGTGAGGGGTGGGTAGGTCGGGGTGAGGGGTTGGATAGGCCGCGGTCAGGCCCGACTAGGCCGCGGTGAAGCCTGGGGGTCGCGTAGGCCGCGGTGGGGGGTTGTGGGCTGTGGAGGTGGGGATGGGGGGGGCGGTACGGGCCGCGCTCCGCTGGACTCTGCCCCGTTCCCGCGGGGGTCAGGGAGAAAATAAAACTGCTGAGGCGGCGGTAACCAGCTCGCCGGGCCCTGAGCCAGCCCGGCCGGGCACCCTCTGCCTCCCCCCCGCAGCTGGGCTCAGGGCAGAGCTCCTGGCCGGCGGTGGGGTCCCCCGGGGGGGTTAAAAGCTGAATTGAGGGTCGATGGGGAGCTGGTCCCCATCATTCTGGGGGTGCTGGTGCTTGGTTGGCCCCACTTACTGGTCCTGGGGGTCCCTTGTGGAGGGGTGGCTGCTCCCTGCCTCCCCTGCTTTGGTATCAGTCACACAGAAATGTATAAAGCTGGAAGGACCCTCCTGGAAACCACTTTTCTAGAAAAAACCTAAATAAACCACATGGATTTAAAATTCATGCCTGGAGCTGCTGCGGTTTGTGCTGTGCATCCCGTTTTGCTTCATCCCATTCAGTGTTTCTCCTTCTTCTGAGTTAATTTGATGCCCTAAAAAGCTGTGAAATGCAGGTGGCCAAGGCAAAAAAGGGACTTTTGGGGAGCTGCTTCCACCCAATGGCTCCGTGCTGGTGGACGTGTTGGGCTGGTGCGTTGTGAGAGGCAGTTATTAATTTAAATGCCAGATCAAATGTCAGTGTCCTTTGATTCTCATCACACTGACTGGATCCTCCAGAGCCTGCTTAAGACTTCATCTTTGTTCAAGAGTTCCTGTTAGTTTAACCATAAAGTAATAACTGTGTTTAATATTAAACTAACAATGTCGTTCAAATGAGCTGATGCATATTCATGTTTGGGAGGCAACTTCATTCCTCAGTAATGACTCATCAAATGTAAAATCAGGCATGTTAGCTTCTAATTAAAAAAAAAAAAGCTCTTCACAAAGCTAAAACCAAACTGCCTTTCCCAACAAACTCACCGCTGGGATTTGTAAAGCCTGAGCTGCTGGAGAAATATTTCTGCCAAAGCCTGGAAAATGTAAAGGTGACATTTGAAAGAGACTGGGCTGGAGGAAACCCTGGGCTGATTTCAAATTCCTCGAGTTCCTGCTGCATCTGTTGGGGGCAGAAGTGCTGAAATATTTGCTGCTGAAGAGCAGCAGCTGAGAGCCACTCTCAGGACGCTGCCCTTGGCTGTGGAGCTGTGAAAAACCCCAACGTGCTGCGACGTTCAATGTTCCTCCAGCTTTGACTGCCGAGTTCCACAACACTAAAGTGACTTTTTTAATGTCAGAGCTACCAAAAAGGATGTTGCCACTAGCAACTTCAAACACAAAATCACTGAGGGCTGTCATTCTGACTGACCCTGTACTTAGGGGCTGAGTAAGCTGGCAGGAGTAAGCTCAAAGGCAGTTGTGTTGCGTGCTCCTGTTTGTTGTGGGAGGTGGGAAGCAGCAGCTCAGGGTTTGCTCCTGCCTGGCTGTCAGGAACAATTAGCTGAGCCACACGTAACGTGAGGTGCTGTTTTGGGAAGCAGGTCAGCAGCTGCCTAACCCTCTAAATATCCAACCCTCTGGGGGAAAAACACATACCTGAACCCAGTGCCTGCAGCTGGGGAGATGTGCTTCAGGTTGAGACTGGTAGGCTGGAGCCTCTTGTCCTCAGGGAAGCAGCAAGGCTCTCTGCAGCTTGGAGCTTTTTTGGGGGTGATTTGGGACGCTTGGAGCTTTTTTGGGGGTGATTTGGGACACTTGGAGCTTTTTTGGGGGTGATTTGGGACTCTTGGAGCTTTTTTAGGGTGGTTTAGGACAAGACTAACTTGAGCAGTTGGATTTTTCCCCCCCTTTTCTGAGTACATCTTCCATGGACAGACCTTTAAATCTGTGAAGCAATCCTAAGCCTGAATCTTACAGGTCTGAGTTGCTGCAGGTCCTCAGCAGTGCCCAGAAAGGGGTTAAGCAGATGTTCTTTGGGGCTAGGAAATTAATCTGGCATGAGATCTTCTCTAAGCACTGGTCCTAGCTCAGCATCTGACATTTTTATGATCTATATTTTGTCTCTAGCCCTAATAGCACAAAACTCTCAGCTCCACAAGTAGCGCTGGAGCTGTGCCTTGTGTCAGTGACTGATCAGTTGGCAGCAGCTGCTCACCAGGAACTCCCTGGATCGACTGCCTGATATTTATTCTGTATGAGGGAATAACCCTGAGTCTTTTTCAGGAATAAATTCAGTTTTCAGACTATCTGCCTTTGGAAAAAAAACAACCTGCTGTTGTGGCTGGATTGCATGTGCTGGTGGGGACTTGGGGCTTCTAATGGTTGGCAAGGAGCCTGGGGGTGTTTCTAGCCCAGGCAAGTGGCTCATGTCAGAATAAAAGGGGAAACACCAGCAGAGAAGCTGCATTGTGAGATTTAACAACCTTTAAGTTTAAAAACATTGATCAACTTGTACCAAGATATCTCCTGTTTGCAAGGGCAGCTCGGGGCAGCAGAAGCTCACTGCTGTGGTGTCATGGTTTGATGACTGAGAGGTCTGTGATGTGCTCTGGGTTGTGTCCTGCAGTCCTTCACCTTTATGTCTTGTTTCTTCTAAACAAAGCTTGTGCAGGGACAATTCTACAGCTGCTCAGACTCCCTGGAGCTGCAGTGCTCTGGTGTCCCTGGACCTGTCTGCTCAGGGTCATGTCAACCAAGCAGGGCTTTTGTTTCAAGCTAAGGGTTTGAATTTTTGTGGGGCCTCTCAAATTAGGGCAACCTCCCAGGGCTGAGGAGCCTGGTCAGACTGGCTTCTAGAGCTAGAACTTGTCTATTTATATCCTAAGCTTTGGCTCTTTCAAGCTCTAGCCTTGCTTCCAGCACTGGGACTCCCAGAACAGTGGGTAATTGCTGGAGAGCAACACAAAAGCAGGATGAGAGGTGGAAGATGTGAACTTAATGTTCCTGGGATCTTTGAGCTTGGTTAAACTCAAATTATAAACTGGTGTCCAGATTATTTTATGGTCTTGGAGGGGGGAATTATTTCAACCTCCTGCATGTTAAGTAATCAGGCAAATGATTCAGCTTTGCTGTAAATGAACAAGAGCTTTGGAGGTGCTGGTGGGTGTGCCAGGACTGAGCAGGCAGCATTAAAATCACCGGAGTAACACCCGGCAGATGAAAGCTGCCTCTTGGAGTTGACAGCGTGCCAAGCAGAGAGCAAAGCCCTGACACACTGGAAATTGTTGGGATACACTTACTAGTTAGGACATGAACTTGCATACGCCTGGCTGGGGCTTTTGAGCACTTCTGGGATCTCAATTTGCCTTTAATGAATCTTGACAGGCAAAAGGGGATGGCTAAAAGGAGTGAGCCACCCTGATTAAATCAACAGACTGCTGCAGACTGCGCTGCTGACTTGTGTTTGAGTTCTTCTTGGACTGGCTGGTCTTGGCTTAATGGGTGGCAAGGCTGGCTGTGTCATCTTGGGGTACACTGTGAAGGGATCACCCTAAAAAAAAGGGTTTTGATAACCTGTCAGTGGGGGGAAGGAAGGGCAAACAGCTGTATGGAAGCAGAAAGAGCTTCTGTGTGGTGAGAGCTTTCCAAAGCAAAGGAATAAGAGAAGGAGGGCTGTCCCCAGCTGCTGGCACCACTCTGGCTGCTTTCCAAAGTGTCCTGTTCCTGTTGGATTGGCTTTGTATGTGACTGTCTTGTACTGGAGTGACCTGTATAGCCCAGGGAATGAATCCTGCTGGTATGACCAGGCTGCTCCAGGAATGGTTTCTCGCTTCTCACTGACTCTGTTTATATCTCAGGTTGTCCGTAGTCGCCTGGAGAAGAAGGGAATTGCAGTCCATAATGTCAGGCTGAATGGCTCAGCAGCTAGTCATGTTCTGCATCAAGACAGTGGCTTGGGCTACAAAGACCTAGATCTCATCTTTGGTGTAGATCTGAAGAGCGAAGATGTCTTCCAGCTGGTGAAAGATGTGGTCATGGACTGTCTTCTGGATTTCCTCCCAGAAGGTGTCAACAAAGACAAGATCACCCCCATGACTCTGAAGGAGGCCTACGTGCAGAAGCTTGTGAAGGTCTGCAACGAAACCGACCGCTGGAGCCTCATCTCCCTCTCCAACAACAGCGGGAAGAACGTGGAGCTCAAGTTTGTGGACTCCCTCAGGCGGCAGTTCGAGTTCAGCGTGGACTCCTTCCAGATCATCCTGGATTCTCTGCTGCTGTTTGGGGAGTGTTCAGAGAACCCCATGGCTGAGAACTTCCACCCCACGGTCACCGGGGAGAGCATGTACGGGGACTTCGAGGAGGCAATGGACCATCTGCGCAACAGGGTCATCGCCACGAGGAACCCGGAGGAGATCCGAGGTGGAGGGCTCCTCAAATACTGCAACCTCTTGGTGAGGGGGTTTAAGCCCAAACTGGAGGTGGATATGAAGGCCCTACAGAGGTACATGTGCTCCAGGTTTTTCATAGACTTCTCTGACATCGGTGAGCAGCAGAGGAAGTTGGAGTGTTACCTCCAGAGCCACTTTGTTGGGATGGAGAGCAAAAGATATGACTATTTGATGACCCTTCACAGGGTGGTCAATGAGAGCACAGTCTGCCTTATGGGACATGAAAGGAGGCAGACCCTGAACCTCATTGCTATGCTGGCTGTGAGGGTCCTGGCTGAGCAGAACATCATCCCCACGGTCACAAACGTGACCTGTTACTACCAGCCAGCTCCTTATGTCAGTGAAATAAACTTCAACTACTATGTCACCCACGTGCAGCCCTTCCTGCCTTGCAATCAGCCCTACCCAACGTGGCTTCCCTGTAACTGAGCCAGGAGAAACTTCAGGGTCTGGCCTCCAAGGGATTTCTTTGCCTTGGGGAGTGGGGAGGGTGGGAGGCAAAAAAAAAAAACAAACAAAGAAACAAACAAAAACAACAAAACACACAAAAAAAAAACAACCCACCTTCCTAGAACTGCAACAGAAGGAAACTTCCTGGACTCTTGCTTGAGTGTCTCGTTCCTGGGGTTGTGGGGACGAGGCCCTGTGCTGTACACTGTGATGGGAAGTGCAGTGTGATGGGATCTGGATGACTTGGACGTTTCCAGGAAGACTCAAAATCGCTTCTTGACTCCTGGAGGCAACGGGGGAGGGTGGGGGCGTGTGAGGGGAGATTGTAGAATTACACTGAGGTAGAGCTGCACTGCCCTGAATGGATCTGAATTGATTTATGATGATGATGATGATTTTTTTTAGTGAGGGAGGTGTTCTGGGTGTGCAGACTTGTGGTTTCTCCAGACAGAAGCCAGAGTGGCGAATTCCTTTGAAGGACCAAAGAATCCTGTTTAAGTGCCTGTAACAATATAAACACAACTGTACTGTAAACCTTATTATTATTTTGTTTTCCAGGGGTTGACATCCCAAGAGCTTGAGTGTGGGGATGTCTGAAGAGGAGAATGTTTCTGTTGGGGAGGGAGGGTGAGGGGAGGGGGGGAATTAAGATCATTTCTAGTAACCTGGCTGAAGCAAGGATGAGATTGCAGGTTATGTGTCGCTGAGGTTTTGTTTTCTGGCATGGCTTGCTGCCTGGGAAGGACCAGCCCTAGCAAAGAGCTGTCCAAGTGGAGTTGCATCCACAGGGGTGGGTTTGGAATGACTATGTGTAAATGCCTAAAAGTGGGGACACTGTGGGAGGGGGGGTTCAGGGTGGGGAGGGGGAGTGCATGGTGGAAAATGCTGTGCAGAGCTTTGTGGAGGAAAAGGCAGCAGGGAACCTACCTATGAATTCAGTCAAGCTCCCAAGGCTGCAGTGCCAAAGTGTCATGATGTACATAAGTGATGAGGCAGAAGATCTGTCCAGGAGCCTGCCCCAGGCTGCTGAACTAATTGTGTATTTTCTAGGGGAATTTGAAATGCTGCTTGTTATTATTATTATTTTATTTTTTGGCATGCAGTGTGGTTTTAATGCACAAAGCCAGAGGCCAGCTGGGTTATCTGGGAGGATGAGGCTTGTCCTTTGAAGCACAAACCAACTAGTTCACTAGTCAGTTATCTCCAGCTCTTGCTGTGATAGGGGCTGGAGTTTATGTCCTTCTAGGAGATGTGTAGACCTCTTGTAAACTCAAACCTCCTATGGCTGGAGATCTTCCTTCTGCCCTTGGGCAGGTCCTGTCTTCAAAAGCAGCCTGTTTCCAGCTATGTGATTCCACATGTGAGCCACTGATAGCATTTGAAATTCATTCTCTAGCTAGAAATGGAGCTTGGGGGAGGGTTGTGCAAAAGTCAGTTGGCCTTAGGAGAAAAAAAAACAGTATGTCTTCTCTAAACAAACCCTCTTGTGTCTTGAGGGTTTGGCTCTCAAGTCAAACATGGCTTTGAAGTTGTTGGGTGTCTAGAGCACAAACAAGTCTTTCACTGAGGTGCCTGGCTTGCTGTGCCCACTCTTGTGAAGCATCATCTCAGATGTAACTGTGCACAGATGGAGAGGTGGGCGAGCAGGCAGGCACTCCCTCGAGATGCTGCTCTGGGAACACCACGGCTTCGTGGTGCTTCCTCCCAGGCTGACGTACTTGAGTGTCTTTACTAACGGGGGGGGAAGGTTTATTTTGTTTTGTTTTTGTGACAAAACTGTACTAGCTGGGCAGATTGAATGCTCTAATAAAGACTAGATCCTTGGAATGTGTATAGCCAGATTGCTACCTTTTTTGGGGGTAGGGGTGATGTGGAGTGGGCCTAAGGGGTGGGGAGGGGAGTGATTTTTTGGGGGGGCTCTTGCATTTAACATCAACTAACTAATTTGAAATTGATCCAGCTTTGCTTGCTGTCCAGTCAGAGCTGAAAAAGTGTCACTAACAATGTAGTTTATTACAGTTTAACTGCCTTCCTGCAGAACAGCTTTGCCTTCATGGTCAAGGCTGCTGTGTAGGCTCAGCCACAGCCCAGTAACTCACTGGTGCCTGGAGCCTGATCCCTGTGGTGGGAGCTTGAGATTTTTCCAGTGTGAGGTAAAACAGGTTTAAGGGCTGCTTTTGAGATCCTAAGTATGCCACCTTCATGGCTTCAAGGGAAGATTAATTTTTTTCTTGCATTTTAAACTTCAGATGAACATAGATGACATGTAGCATGCTTTTTTGACAGGCTGCTTACCCTCTCTGCCCACAAACACACAGATGCACTAAACTGAGATTCCCTCCTTCCCTTTTAAGAAGTCAGAAAGATTCCCTACAGCCAACAGCTCGAGAGGGCAACTTACCATGGAGATTGCACTTTTGACTGACAGAGTGTGTGTGGTGGGACTCTTGTGAATGGGTTGAATCTGAATTTTTCTAGACCTTGCAGTGATACTGTGCTTGCCTCCTGTGAGGGGGTAATTGGAAGATTCCAGTAGCTTGAATGGCACTTGATTTTGTTTTAAATGTCTCTTATTTTTTTTTCCTACACCTGTATCACTTGTCATGCAATGGGCTTGACATAGACTCACTAGATTCTTTAGAATCTGTTACAAATAAATACAGTGTATTCAAATTTGTTGGATTTTTATTATTATTATTTGCTTGTCCATTTGGGTAGTGTGGGGTTGAGATGGCTGACCCTACTCCCACCAGAAACCAGACTCTGAATCAACTGGTCACCTTGGCAGGAGCAAGTTGGGATGCTGGTTGTGGACCTGGCTGAGTGCTGCTCCCGTGTCAGGGTGCTCAGTCCCTCAGACTGCTGCAGCCATGGGGCCTGGGGAGTGTGTGGAGCTGTTGGCAGGTCCCTCTGGCAACTGAGGGAGGTCTCTATTTTTAACACTGTTCTTTAGTGTTGAGCATCTTCCCTTTTCCTGGTGGCTCCTCAAGTTGCTGGTGGGGGAGGGTGGCCTGATGGGGCAGCCTCCTTGGTGTCAGTGGTGATCTGAGGTCCCTTGTCTTGGGGACAGTACTGGGAGACTCTCTCTGCTGCTGGTGGCTTTCCATGATTTCTTTCTCATCTGCTGACAGTTATGAACAGCAAAAGGTTGCTTAATAATGAAGACTTGCTTATTTGGTGTAGCTGACCCACTGGCAAAGGGGTTCCTCTTGGAAAGGGGAAGGTGAGCAGCTCTGAAAGGTTTATCTCCAAAAAAACCCCCAAAAACTTGGATCTGCTGATGTTCAGGCCAGATTCCTGTGTGAGGGCTGGAAGCTGGGTGCAAGCTCCTCCATCTCTGGCTGCCCTCCAGCCTAAGATGAAGTTTCATTTCCCCTTGTCAAAGCTACAGGCAGTTCTGGTTCCACTGCAGCAATCGAGCTGACACCGTGCCAGTCCTGGGCCAAACTCGCTGGCTCTGCATCTCCAAATTTTTACAGTCTGAGGCCAAACTTTCCTCTGACAACAGGTCTGGGTGGTTCTTACTGGGCTGGCACCAAGTAGGACCGTGTCCCTGTCACCTGCTTGAGTAGGACTCTGCTCTCCCAGAGCTGATTTCTCCCTAAGCCTGTTGGCAGCGGGGCGGGAAGCTCGCCTCTTGCTGGCACGCAACCCAGCGCGGAGCTCCTGCCTTCCCCGAGCGTGTCTCAGCACAGGAGTGGCTCTGAAATATCTGCTTAGTTTGTCAGCTGCCTCCTCGGTGCCAGTGCTCGCTCCAGACCGTTGGTGCTTTGGTGAATAAGCTGCCTCTGGATTTGTGACCCCGAGCAGAGCAGCAAAAGCCCTGACAGAGTCGGCTTGTCATTGTTGGAGCGGATCAGACGATACAAAGGGATGTTCGTGGAAAGTACTGGCTGTGATCAGAAAGGAGCTATCAATGTTTACCACTGAGATTTGGAGCCCTCTTTTGTTAATTGTCAAATAATAAAAAAAAACCCTATATATTTTTTTTTTCTTCCCCTCACAGCCTGCAGTCTGTCATTATTTTTCTCTTTAAATGGAGAGCGATGGACAACTCGGGATGTCCCTGAGTATCTGGTGGGTGAGATTTGGACTCGGGTCATGGGTGCCTGAGTGCTTTTCTTGGCCTTGACCCTCAAGCTTTGCTCTTGGTAAAGAAATATCTTGGGGTAGCTGTGGCTCTGCTCCTGTTTTTAGCCCACTGGTGTCATGCTCACAGCAGACTGGTCTGGGTTATGCTGGCAGTGCCTGGCTGATGTGACTTGAAGTCAGGAGTGGAGAAGCCCACGCTGCATTCACCTCTGCGGAGGGCTGGGGGGTGATTGCTGCCTTGAGATGTGTCAGAGAAAAAAAGAGAAATATTCAGTGTTGTATCAGCTGGATCATTTCCAGGGCTTGCCATGCAGGATTTACATCTGCAGATCTGCCTGCAGCAGCTTTTTCTCTTGGCAGAACATCTGGCTGAGCTCCAAAATCACTGAAACGAGAAGAATTCGTCTTGAATCTCCAGAATGCAAGAAACATCTTGCTCCAACCTTCCTGCTTTCAGCTGTCCTTAATCTGTCAGCTCAGTGCTGAAGGTGGCACCAGTTCTATGCAGGCTGGTAGCTAGACCCAGCCTGGCATTCCAATTCCATCTCAATCTTTCTAATTAGTTTCTTGCTTGTAGTAACACCAGTGTTTCCACCCAGCTGCCCTCCTCCTCCTGGGTGGCAGCGCGGGTGTTAACTCAGCCTGAGAGAACAGCCTGTCTGTGCAGCTCCTCTTTCCATTTATAGCTGTGTTGGGGCGCTCCAGCACACGGACCCTTGTGCTCTGACTGGTGCCAAGCACGAGACAAATGCTCCATTGATGTGTGCATCCCGAGGGCAGGCTGCTCCGGGACCGGGCTGGGCTGCCGGGGGATGGCACAAACTCCACTGTGCTGAGGTCGGGGAGTAGCTGAGCCTTGGGCTGGGTGAAGGGTGATGGAACAGTGTGATGTGCAATTTGTGCTCTGTCATTGAGCCTTCCTGTCTTATCTTCTGGCCCTGTTTGCTGGAGGTTCTGGTTTAGGTTTTTGTGCTACAAAGAGGATTTCAGCTTAGGTCAGAGCTGGTGTAGAGGCAGGAGAGTGTTTAAAAGGCTTTTTTTTCTCCTGTGCACGGGGCATTTGCAGTGTTCAGCTCCAAATGCAGTTTGCTGCAGACCTTTTGGCTAGAGGCAGTGGGAAGCTCCATGAATCCCTTAGGTCAGTCACCTTCTCTCACCTCTGCCTTCTTGCATCCAGCCTCGAATGAGAAGCTCAGACGTTCCCTTCCCTCCTGAGCCATCGCAGGAAGAGATCAGCTCGTGCTGCTCTGCCTAGGACAGCCATCCAGCTCCCCCAAAGAGCTCCACGTGCCTCTGTGAAAGCTAAGGTTGGCTTGCCAAGAGCCTGCTCTCCTCTCCCCTCTTCTCTCTTTCTCTCTCCCCTCTTCTCTCTTTCTCTCTCCCCTCTTCTCTCTTTCTCTCTCCCCTCTTCTCTCTTTCTCTCTCCCCTCTTCTCTCTTTCTCTCTCCCCTCTTCTCTCTTTCTCTCTCCCCTCTTCTCTCTTTCTCTCTCCCCTCTTCTCTCTTTCTCTCTCCCCTCTTCTCTCTTTCTCCCCTCTCCCACTTTGGTGGAGCCACAGCATTGGCCATAGCCAGTGAGAGCCACATGTGTGCCAGGCACCCGGCTGCTGCTCTGCGGTGGCTTTGCTGCTCCCTCATCTGGGTGGATCCCTGTGCTCATCCACTCGTTTCAACTTGTAGAAACTTGGTGTCTCTGACAAATTTGATTGAAATCATTTGCTGGCATCCCAAGTTACCAAGAAGATGACTGACAGTGGTCATGAAGTCATGTTTTCTTAGGAAAGGACTAAAAAAAATTAAATAAAAATCAATCTGCAGCCTTGAGCTGTTGCACAACCGAGCTGTGAGATGCACCAGGGGCAGGGTGTCCTTGCACCCCTCTATCCCAACCCCCTGCACGTCCCTCCAGCGATGCCAAGGGGAAATGATGGTGTTTCTAGGAGAGGAGAGGACTTGCAGGCGGGACTGTGGTTTTGGAGGCAGGCATTAGGCTGGAGCGGTGCCAGGGGAGGCGCAGGGTGATGTGGAACGCGTTATCTCTCTCCCTGTGCAAGCGAGAACACGCATTTTCACTCCTAAGAGCTCACATCATTTTTCCAGGGTGTGAGAGATGAGCAGGGAAGGGCTGTCCCCACCTCTCCTTCCTGGCCAGGAGCTTTCTCTTTGGTGACAGATGAAGATGTCTCTCTGGGGGTAGCTCTTTGAAGATCCAACTATCTGGAGCTCAGCTGATGGCACCGGGGTGGTTGATCATTGCCCTCTGCTGCCACCATGACATATTTACCCTGCTTATCTCGTCACTATCAACCCCATTTCAGCAAGAGCAGTGTCACCCTGCCTTCAAAGGGAAAGCCACCAAGCAGCACGTTCCCTGGGGTGCTTGTGTGACCTATATTTTTGCCTTGTAATCCAAGGAGGGGCTGGGTGCAGGACACCCCTCCAGCCCTCCTCCCTGGTAGCCACTGGGCTGGTGTGGCTGGAACAACTGATGATTTGAAGCATCTCTCTACTAAATATGCAATTACAGGTGGCTTGGGCTTGAAATCCCGGTTAAATCCACATGTCCTCAGCGTGACTCACCTAACTACTGCTCCCCTAATGAATCCTGGGTGTTCCTTAAAGACTGGACGTGATGTTAACGTGCCATTTACTAACCACCCTTTTCAAATACCACCTGTGTAACAAGTTAAGCCAGTTTCTTCCCCTGTTCCTCCTCCCCTGCAGCCTTAAATGGTCCTTCCATGCTCCTGATGGTAAAGGCTGAGTATCCAGGGTGTAATCCCCCTTCACAGAGGGGTTTTTTTTTGTTGCTGTGGTGGGGCTCAGAAGGAATTGGTCCCTAAGAGGATAATCATCTGCCTTGGAGTGTTTTAGTCAAGATCATGAGCAGTGTTGCTGTCCTGGGAAGGCTAAAAAAAAAATACAACAAACCCTAATTGTGGATTAAAAATCCTCTAATTGGGGATTAAAAATCCCTTAATTGTGGATTAAAAAAACCCTAATTGTGGATTAAACCCCCCCCCCCCCCCGATAGTGGATGGTGGGAAGGCAGGAGGGACACAGCCCCTCCCCATGGTGACAACCACCTGTGAGGGACTGTGGAGCACCTGTGTCCTTCTCTGCAGCATCGGGGTTGCTCCCACCACAAACCTCAGGGGTTCTGTAACGTCCCCTCCCCACGAAGGTGGCTTTTGAACCCAACCTGCTCATTTAGGGCTGGATGCTGCTGTTCCAGCCTGTGCTTGGCCAGGCTGCCCGTGACGAGGGCGCAGAGTGAGGTGAGTAAGCGCATCCTCACCACCCTCCCACGTCACGGGTGACCTAACCCTGGGAGGGGACAGGTACCCTCCACCTCCCATTAATGCCCCGGGAATTGGAGACATTGGCATTGCTAATGGCAATAATTGCCTGGTAGTTATTCAGCTGATGATTTGTTTTATCCAGGCAGGCTGCCTGGTGTCCAACCTCAATCCATCCACCCCGAGGCCATCCCGGGCTGTGCAGGTGAGACCCTGGGGACAGGTTCTGTTCTCCAGCCAGCTCCCAGCTGGATGAGTGTGGTTTATCCAGTGCCAAAACCAAGCCCCATCTCTCAGCCATCCCTCCAGTTTCTTATCTCCAAGCACCTCTCTTCACTCCTGGTCATGGGGAGAATGAGAGATGCTCCGGGCTTTTGCTGGGGGGTCAGAGGGGCTGGCAATGGGGGAAAACAAGGTTTCAAAGAGGTTTTCTCCCCACTTGCATGAAACCTGCCCTGCAGGAGAAAGCAGATACCCCGAGAGCAGAGCAGTGGGTCCGACCTGGCTCCATGAGTGACCCTCTCACTGCCATCCTGCTGCCCCAGTGATGGGAACGGTGTTTTTTTTGCTGGAGCACAGGAAATTCCCCCCTCTCAGGGAAGTGATCCCCCAAGAAACTGAGATGCTCAGGGCTTGCTGCTCTTCCCCACTGGCACAGCCGTCTTCTGGCAGCCCCTGCAGCTTCCTGCAGCCTCAGGTAAGTGCAAAACCCACGGGAAGAGCCAGCTCCTGCCTCTGGGAGAGGGGATGGCAGATGCTGCCAGCTCCAGTGTGCTGCCAGCCAGGAGCCAGGAACCTCCACGATGGGCTGGGCTGGAGGGTCCATCTCCCCTGGGGCACTTGGTGGTTCGTAGCCGATGCCAGGACACCCTTTGGCAGGTGAGGGTGCTGCGGGGTGTTTGGGTGCCGGGGTTTGTGTTTGTGGGGAGGTGATGAGCTGCTCTGCTCCCCAGTTCATGGCACAGCGAAGGCGCCGGGCTCCTTGGCTGTCGCGTGGGTGGGAGGAAGGGAGGGGAGGGAGGGGAGGGGAGGGAAGGGAAGGGAAGGGGAGGGACGGGAGGCTCATCCCACAGCAGTTGTCACTCGCCTAAACCTTCGAAAGCCGGGATTAGCAGCGTTATCCTATAATTGAGGAAATCCACCCTCTCATTAGCCCCATCGGTGGCTGCTGCCTCCTTCTCTTCTTTCTTCTCACGGGATGCCCCCTGCTCCCCGCATCCCCCAAGCCCCAGCAAAGGTGCCACCAGCCCTGCAAGCTGCTGGGGTGACTACAGGGTTTTCCTCAGCCACCAGCTTGTGTCACCCAGTGCTGTGGGATCAGAAGTGTTGGGTTGGGTATTTTTTTTACCTCTCTGCTCTATCTGCAGTCTGGCAGCTGCCTGTGTTTGCCTCCAGGCTGCTTGGGATAAAGTCTGCACAAGGTTTTCTCCTTGGTGGAGCTGTCAGCAGGAGCCTGCACCTCCCTGCACCTCCTAAAAGGAGCGTGGTGGCTGCTGAGCCTGTCCCTTTGCACACCAACCCTGCACCCTGTGCCAGGCCATCACCCAGCGAGCAGCAGCGCTCCAGCATCAGCTGCCCCAGCGTCTGAGTGCGCCTGTGACAGGACTCAGATCCAAGTCCAGCTTCACCAGTGAGTTCCAGATGTGGCACATCTGCCTGAGGGAAACCGTGCCAAGCTGTCCCAGCATCCTGACCCTCCTCCTGTCTCTGCTGCTTGTTTCACAGCAAGAGAAAGAGCCCTGCCAGCCCGGGCGCTGCCAGCCCGTGGTTCCTCACCAGGGATGGTGGTCGATGTGCCACCCTGGGAGGACACGTGGTGGTCAGTGCTAAATCAACTAATCAGTTCTTTGCAAGGAGGGGGGTTCTGGGGGGGCTGCCTCTCACCCACACCTGTAGCTCCCCTTGCCCTGGGCTGTGGGGCATCACCCAGCCCCACACTGTGCTCTGTCCCAGCTCCTGCCATTCCCTGCGCAGTGGGACATGCAAACCTCCCCAGGCAGGGATGCCCCCTGTGCCAGCTGTCTGGTTGGCTTTGCTCCATCAGAGGAGTGTGCTGAGACACCCAAGAACATCAGGCATGAAAACCCACCGCCATCCCCTGCACCAGCTGCTCGCCAGGGTTTGCAGCCCACACTGGTGGGTGGGTGTGGATTAGAGCTGCCCGCCAGCCGCTCTGGCGTGTCCCGATGGATTAACGGGGTGAAGGGAGGTGGTGCAAGTGCAGAGAGAGCCCCTGGGCTGGGGAGAGCAACGGGCTGGGGGGGAGCTGGGTACGGGGTGCACAGGGAGGGGGTGAACGGGCAGGGGGTGCACAGGCAGGGGGTGCACAGAGAAGGGGTGCACAGGGAAGGGGTGCACTTCCAGCGTGAAGCACAGCCTGACCCTGCCTGATCTTAGCTGGGAGCTGGTCCAGCTCGCTAAGCCGTGCAGGGCTGGGCTGGGCCAGCGCTCTGGGGGCCATTTCCAGGGAGGACTTGGCTGTGGGATGAGGTCACAGGGGAGACCAGCGTGGTGGTTTCCTCTGGCACAATGGGATGCTCACCAGGGTCTCCCCCAAAGCTCCGTGCCCTCAGCCAGGCTTTCCTGGGGTGTCCTCCCAGGCACATCGATACGCTGGGAGGGATGAGGAGATCCTTTAGGCAGAAGCAGCTGTGTGAGCGCTGGATCGTGATTTCAAGCTGAGATATTGATGGAGAGGGGATTTAACAGGCAGGAGCACCCAAGCCTGCCCTGAGCTGTGGCTTCAGGTCACGCCAGAGCTCGAGGGGTGTCTGAAGCACCAGGGCTGGTTCAGCTGGCCATGCTTCCTGGCATAAAGGGGTGCTGGGAGGTGCTGTATGGCAGAGGAAGGGACACGGGGCCCAACTCTCAGCCACCTCGTGAGCACTCATGGCTCCATCCAGACAAAGGGGCCATCATCCCGGTGGGAATTGCCTTTTCAGACACACCATCAGGGCCAGGGGGACCGAGGGACACAGCTGCCATCATCCTGTTGTGACAGCCAGGGCAGGACCAGTGCGAGCAGGACAATGAGCCTGGAGCAGGTGGTGACAGCAGGTGGGGGTGTCGGGGGAGCATCACCCTCCCAAACTGGATGGGACAGCTCAGGGAGTCCCCACGCCATGTGTCACACCCAGGGAAGACCTTTTAATTGTCCCCTTGAAGGACACAGGCTGGAAAAAAAGAGGTGATGAGGCACTTGGTGCTTTGTGATACTCATCTGCCCAACTCCCCTTCTCCAGCCGGTACCGCTGGGGCCGGAGCTGCCCGGGCTGTGCGTGGTCAGCGTGTGCCTGTCCCCAGCACGGCCATCGGCACAAGTACCCAGCCATGGTGAGGTCAGCTGAGATAAGGACCTGGCTGTCCCTGCACCCCGTGCTGTGCTCCAGCCTGCTCCCTTGGGCCCAGGTTTGGGGGGTCTAATCCATCCTTTCCCCTCCTGGGTGAGTTTCCAGCTGTATTGAGCCCCCTCCAGTGCACACACGTGTGCTGGGACATGCCAGGACTGGCGTGTGGGCTGTGTCCTGCTCCAGGACCACGTGAGCCCACTGGCCTGGTGCTGAGGGACAATGTTTAGAGGTGGAATTGGCAGTGTGAGGTTTATGGTTGGACTCAATGATCTTAAAGGTCTTTTCCGACCACTATGGTTCTATTCTAGGTGGAGGAGATGTGGGTCCCCACCATCACCCCACCCCACATGTCCATTGTGGGCTGGCACCTCAGCATGGCGTGTCCCGGTGCGGGGTCTACCCTGTGTGAGGCTCATGCTGGGTTCTGTGTGCTGAAGGAGTTGGATCCTGCCTCACACCATCTGTGCACGTCCCCAGTGCTCCTCACCCAGCTGCCAGCATCAGCTCCATCCCACGAAGCACAATGGGATGAGGTGAGCCCTGAAAGTCCCCTTCCCACCTCGCTGAGCCCAAGCCCAGCAGAGCAGCATCATCTGCACCACCCACACAGCACCAAAAAATCCCCAAACTCGGAAAGCCGCGGCAGAGCCGGGTTATTTGGTGACACTACATAGGTGGGACTATTTTAATTTCTCCTCAGTGATTCTGTGGCTTGGGCAGAGTGAGACACCAGGTAAGAAATTCCCCTCACCGTGCCCTGTTCTTCAGGTGTTTCAAGATTACAACAACCTTTGTGTCCCGGCCGCGCTCTCCCCGCGCGGGCTCTGCGCACAGCACGGGAGATTACAGCAGTTCATGTTCTTTATGTGCCTAACTTCGGGGTTATCAGAAGAGCCCAGGAGAAGGAGATAGCAACATTAAAATGGCTTTGGCTTCTAATGCAATTCTAAGGCTAAACTGATGGGTTTCTAAAGCCACAGACAGTGTGAAATTGTGCTTTTTTTGCCACACTTGAGATGGGCCAACCTTGCAGCCGTGCGAAGCCAAGTGACCCTTTTACCTTCTTCATTGTTTTTTTGGGCATTTTACCACCTGCTTTAACATACCAGGGTGAGAGGAGAAAAATAACGTGGCTGTTTTCCCCTCCAGATGGGTCCCTGTGTGTCCCCAGGTGGGACAGACCCATGAGCACCACAGGTTGAGAGGTTTTCTTGGCAATTCTTCTGCAGTGGAAATACAGCTTCACCTTGGGCAAGATTTTGGCAGCAAAGGATTTGGGCTAAAATCCTGGGCTGAAAGCAGAGCAGCTGGAGGGTTATGACCCCACAGTGCAATTTGGGCTTAAATTTAGGGTGATTCCAGGCTTTGAGCTGAGGAGCACGTTTGTGGTTCACCTGCCAGACTTCCCACTTAGTTATCCTCAGATGTTTGAAGGACTTCAAAGCTTTTAGAAAGAGGGCTAGTGGGGAAAATACAACCCTCCAACCCAATTCAGAGGGGCTTTGAAAGGACGAGCAGGACTTGTTGGGGGTCTGCCCCCCAGCACACGGCGTCCCAGCAGCTTTGCCAACAACTCCTGGGCCAGCAGGGAACGGCAGGGACCTGATCCAAACCCTCACCGGGAATTTTTCCATCTGCCGTGCTGGGCTGTAGATCAAACCTTGGGTGACCTACGGGGCTGACAAAGGGAGAATGGTCTCTTGGGGTTTGTTTAATGTCCCTGGGACTGGGAAGGGACGTTCCCAGCCTCTGATCTCTCTTTGTTCCTGGGTTGGGCATTGTAGCGCAGAGCCCCAGCTGCGGGTGTGCTGCCCCGGGCTCTCTGCTTGGTCCTTGGTCGGCTGGATTAAAGCTGTTGGGTCTTGGTGTTCACGAGGCTTTCCAGTGATTTTTAGGGCTGTGCACATGGCAGGGGGTCTGTTCTCTGGGCTTTTACAGAGGAGTGGGTGAGGATGCAATGCCAGTGTCTCCCTGGGGTGGCAGGGAGCCGAGGGGAGAGGACCATCCCCCAAAAAAGGATGGAGCAGGACCCATTCTTGGCTCTCACAAGGCTCCATGTGTCCTACAGCCTCAGTCCAGCATGGGCAGGAGGTGCCAGCCAGTACAGGGGTTGGTAGAACCTAAATCATAGAATCATGTTGGTTGGAAAAACCTTTAAGATACTGAAAACCCAACACTGACCAGTCCCCAACTAACCCATGTCCCTCAGCACTGTGTCTACACGACTCTTCAATCCCTCCAGGGATGGGGACTCCACCACTGCCCTGGGCAACCCCTTCCAATGCCTCAGAACCCTTTCAGCAAAGAAATTCTTCCTCACATCCAATCCCAACTGCCCTGGGCACAACTGGAGGCCTCTTGTCCTGTCCCTTGGTCCTTGGTTGAACAGACCCACCCCCACCTCTCTCCACCCTCCTTTCAGGGACTTGGACAGAGCCAGAAGGTCTCCCCTCAGCCTCCTTTTTTCCAGGCTCAACACCCCCAGCTCCCTCTCCATCAGGACTTCCCCCGTGCAGGAGAAGGGATGGGTGCAGGAGGAGGGTGCTGGTGCCACCCACCACTGGTGGGTTTCAGTTTCAAATCCCCGTCCATCCATCCATGTCCCCACCAGCACCAAGAACTGAAAGAGGAATTCCCACAGACAGGCTGGATGTGCTCCACCACCACACGTCACCCCGTGGCCCAGCCTGGCAGAGCGCAGCCTCCCGGAGCTCCCGCATCCTCTTGCCCAGCAAAGCCAGGTTACGATTTCATTGCAGCCCCTGTGGCTCCACCACAGCCTGGCTGTGCCCCTGCCCACAGCCCCCCTAGCCACGAGCAGCCTGTTGGTAGCCAGCACGTGGGAGCTGGCAGAGGCCACAGCTTTTGCTGGCCGTGGTTGTCTCACCCCTCAGAGAGGGGTTATCGGGGCAGCTGCCTTTTTCCACTCAGGGTGATATCCAGGGAGCAGGGTGAGGATGTGGCAGGTTCTTGGGGACAGAGGGACCCTGGGGACAGGCTGTTGGCTTTGGCTATCACAAGATAAAGGGCAGAAAGGAGGCAGGAAAAAAAACCCCACAGCTCCATGTGGCTGTGACCATGGGAGCCCCGCTGGCACCCACAAAACTTTCCATGGAAATTGGTGGCACTCGGCGATAGCGCCTCACCTCCAGGACACACCAGAGGTGGCACACCTTGTCCCTGTGTCCTCTGCTTGCTGCCTGGTCACCTAAGGGACCCCAAGCCACTCGTCATGTTGATGGGATGAGTTACTGGTGTCCCATACTGGGAATGGAATCTGATGGGATGCAAAACAGGCAGCACTCCACAGCCGGGGTGTGATGCTCATCCCGGGGGGGACCCGCAGTCCCACAGCCGTCCCCTGGCACCGTGATGCTGCCAGTCCCTGTCCCTGTGTGTCCCTCCAGTGGGTATTTTTCTTGGCAGCCCCCCAGGCAGGAATGTTTCCCCGCTGCCCAGCGAAAGTGGAGGCAGGAATTGCTGGAATAGCGACAGGCTGAGTAACAGCGCTAACTTTATTCTCCCAAACAAAGGCCACTGTCCCCGCCGCCGAGGGCTGCTCCGGCTCCCGGCGCTGCGGAGGCCAGGGCTGGGGAGCATAGGCAGAGCCAGAAACACCACTGCTGCAGGGGTCCCTGCCCCAAATTCCTGCCCTGAACCCCCCCCAGCCATGCCCAGCTCCCACCACACACCCATCTCCTGCCGCCCACCAGCCAAAAGTGCATTTTTAGGAGCAAAGGCTGGTGGAAAAGTAGCACAGAAGTGCTGGGATTTCCCTCTGAGACCTCCAAGTGGCTTCCTAGCTCTTCCCAGGGCTCTTCCCTCTGCAGGTGTATCCTCAGCTCATCTGCCAGGGTTTTGGGGGACTTCAAGCCCAGCGTGGACACCCAATAGCCCTGAGCACCCTGCATGCCTCTCCCACACTCACTGCACCCTGGGGTGCTGTGGGATGGGTGCTGACCTCCCCTCTGTCCCCTCTGCCTCCTTCCCTGGATGATATCCCAGCAGTGGAGGTGGCCAAGGAGAGGCTGGAGGAGGAGGGTCCCCTTCCTGGAGCCCACAAGCTCCACAGGCTGTGACAGCATCTCCCCACTGGGCTCCTGAGTCTCCATGGAGCATCCCTGGAGCACCAGGCCAGCTTCCCTTCAATAAAAGCAGGATTTGTGTTTGAGCAGGATCCATCCCCGGTGCCTGGTGTGAGCAACCTCCCTGCCAGCGCCGGCCTTGGCTGCGGGGCTCGGGGCAAGGCAGCGTTTTCCAAAGCAAATATTTGCACAGCTCAGTAACACGTGGGAAAGAGCAGCAGCATTTGCTTCCCTGGCTCCAGGGGGAGGTTCCCAGGGAGCCAGATTCAGTCCATGGAGGTTCAGTCATGCCCTGACCTGTCACCATACTGAGCTGCCCAGGGTTTGAACCTCTTTATGCTCTGTGGGTTTGCACAAAGAGGGTTTTCATTTGCACCCCAGCTCTTGGTTAGCTCTGGAAAACCAGCTGGGCACCAGTATGGGGGGTTCAGGGAGGACCTGGGCTGTACTGGTGCTGGGCTCTACCTACCCTACAGCCTGCTCCAAAGATGATTGAAGCTCCTGTGGTCCCCAAGGACCCCAAATCTACCCCAAAATCCTTCTGTGTATGAAGCTGAGCAACGTTGCACGGTGGCAGCACCGAGCTGTGGGAGTGAGGCATTGCACGTGGGGTGGTGGCTGGTGCCATCAGACCACCCCAAACCACCCCCTGTCCCTTGCCCTCAGGGTGGCAATGCTGTGCTCGAGGGGTTCCCATCCACCATTTAGTCTCTCCAGATTTAACATCAGAGGCTTTTCCCTGTGGCTGCAGGACCTTAAAGTCTCATTTTCTATCGCTTATAAAGTGAGAGCATCCTGCACTCCTCAGACAGCACCTGAGGAGCACAGATCCCTCCTGCCCTGACACCACCAGGATGGTGACACGGGCCTGATGCTGCTCCCTCACTGCAGCTATTTCCCGAGCTCGGGTGCTGGGAGTGGTGCATTCCCCAGCCACCCAGTTTTTATTGGAAAAAAATGTGGAAATCACGGAATGAGCCCATGCAAAAGGTGAAGGCTGATGCACCAGCCCTGGTCCTGACTCACTGGGGCAACCAGCAGCCTGTGACCACCCAGCAGGTCCTTCTGCTCACACCTTGGCAGAGTGAATGTCCCCTGAGCATCAAGGGTCAGCGCTAATTGGGGATGAGGAGCACGGCAAGTCCTGGGGTGAGGGCAGGTTAGTGGCCTGGCTGCTCCAAGCCAAGTCACCAATGCCTGGTGGCAGCTCTTCCTCCTCCTCCTCCTCTCCAGGAGGCATGGGCTGTAATGGAAAGGTGTCAGCCCTCCCTGTGTTCCCACTGATCTTTAAATTCCTGTGTGCTTTATCATGAGTCCCTCTGCTCATGCATGGGCACCTGCCTAAAACCTGGGGGTGACCTCCTGTGGGAAACCCACCTCCCCTGACCAGCCACGGTGAGGGCAGGACCCCTGTCCCACTGTGGCCATACAGCTTCGAGCCACGTCTGGGGGCTGTCCCCATGGGTTATGGCATGTCCCAAGCACGCTGTCCCCTCTGTGTCCTGCTGGGGTGGATGGATGGATGGATGGATGGATGGATGGATGGATGGATGGATGGATGGATGGATGGATGGATGGATGGAGGCTGCTGGGGCCGCTGGGTTCCCGTGCGAGCCAGGGCTTCCCCAGGGCTTCTCCATAACAGGAGCTGGGGAGCTGCTCCCAGCCCCTCTTCCCTGCTGCTCCTCTCCATAAGAGGCGAGGCGACGGGGAGAGCCGAGAGGAGCCTGGGCTTGGCTTCCCTCCGTGGATTCCTTTCCCGCCTGTCACCGACCGATTTAGTCCCCGGCGTCAGCCCGGCCGCGCGCCAGCGGTGCCAGGGCCAGCGGGCAGGGCTTGGGCTGACGCACCCTGGGGACATTGCTGGGTTTCCATGGCTCGTGGTGCCCAGGGGTCCCATGTGGGGTGGGTGGTGGGCGCAATGCCCTGCCCAGGGGGTATTTTGAAGGCAAAATATTTTGGGGCTCCTGCTGTCAGCCATCCCATGGCACGAGGAGAAGCTCACTGGTGCTGTGTGTCCTCCACCCCTGCAGGCGTGGGAGAGGGAAAAGGAGGGATGTGGGTTGCTTTTCTTTTCTTTTCTTTTCTTTTCTTTTCTTTTCTTTTCTTTTCTTTTCTTTTCTTTTCTTTTCTTTTCTTTTCTTTTCTTTTCTTTTCTTTTCTTTTCTTTTCTTTTCTTTTCTTTTCTTTTCTTTTCTTTTCCTTTCTTTTCTTTTCTTTTCCTTTCCTTTCCTCCTTCCTTCCTTCCTTCCTTCCTTCCTTCCTTCCTTCCTTCCTTCCTTCCTTCCTTCCTTCCTTCCTTCCTTCCTTCCTTCCTTCCCTCCTTCCTTCCTTCCTTCCCTCTTTCCTTCCCTCCTTCCTTCTACCTTTCCCTCCTTCCTTATGTCTTTCCCTCCCTCCTTCCTCCCTTCATTCCCTCCTTCTCTCCCTCCTTCCTCCCTTCCCTCCCTCCCTTCCTCCAGGCATGACAAAGCCACTCAGCTCTTCCATCACACACTCATGGGACTCCAGGACCTCTGTCCTGCACGGTAGCCAGGCAGCAGGACCAGCACCATGTGCCCCTGTGCTGGGGTTGCTTGAGCACCCCAAATCACCCCATTTTTAGCTCTGCCAAAGGAGCTTTGCTGCTTGAATGAACCCATCTTCAAACTACAGAGGGCTGAAAAAAAATGAGGCTTTTTTTTTCCTTAGATCCCCACCTCCCATAGTGGTGGCAGTGTCCAAGCCCCAGCCTGGGGACACCAAGGAGGGTGCCACCCATGTCACAGACACACACTGATGTGGGGGGAGCAGGACTGTGTGTGGGAACTGCGACGTGCTGCCACCTCACAGGTGAAAACCCAGAGCTGCCTCTGCTCCCCACGACTGCAATGGGAACCCCAAAACCCCAGATGTGGCAGTTTTGAGGATTACATCACTGCAATTTTAGGAGATCCTCACAGACACCCCGGCATGCAGAGCCCAGGGACCTCCAGGTTCTCCCCAGGGGAGGACAGGCTGCAAGCAATAACTGCTGGTTTGGCAATTAATCTCTTTAAACCCCATAATGAACCCTGATCAGGTTACTGGGCTCCTGTCATGTCGGATTGCTGAGGATTAGCAGGGACAGGAGAAGGAAAAGAGCAGGGGAGGGGTTGTCTCCCTCAGTGCCTCTGCTCTGTACGTCCCTGCTGTGGGGTGGAGTGTTGGGTTTGATAATTATACATATTACATTTGATTGATATATATATATATATATATATGAATATATATATATATATATTATATATATAATATTTTCTTGTAATATTATAACTAATATAATCTATAATATGGAGTATATAATACATAATATATACTATATAATATATACTATATACTATATAATATATAATATCTTAATTATTTATTATATTTTATTATATATTATATAGAATTTAATTTATATTTATATTATTTATATATATTAGGGGTTGGAAGGGGGATCTGTTCCCACCTTCCCCAGTCCTGCCGTGCATGAGCTGGGACAGGCAGCGAGCTGAAACCACTCGCCCGCACCTTGCCCTTTGCTGTACACGTTCTGTAGCTATTTTGGGGTGCAGTTCTCTCTCCATCCCCCTTCCCAGGGCTCTCCATGGATTTAGCTCCTGTGGGTGTGGGAAAACCCAGGTGCTGTAGAAAAAGAAGTTGGTGCAGGTCCCAGGATGCTCAGGATCCGCTCCCAGGTGGAAGAGGAGGATAAATCTGCTCCGTGTCAGACACATCTTGGGGGAGACCCTGGATCCTGCCCAAGCAGGGACCATAAAACACCTCTGGGCTCTGGGCAGGAGCCGGCTGCGGCGCAGGCAGAGCCGTGTGACCGGATTGAGGCAGAGGGGCTGAAAATAGAGACATGGCTCTGGGAGGGGAGGCTGGTGGGGCACCTTGCCCAGGCTGGGGGGGAGGTGAGGTGCAGAGATATTTGAACCCTGGAAAATCACAGCTTGGACAGTCCTGGCTGTTGCCAAACTGCCTCCTCCAGCTCTCCTGGAAGGAGAAAGGCCATGAGAAACCAGAGCCCCAAGCCCAAATGTAGCAGGGTTAATTACTCTGTTTCCCTTAAATGATTCCCTTAAACAAGGGTTCAAATGCCTGGAGAAAGCCTTTCACAGCGTTTGGAAGGGGTGTGGGGAGGGGAGTGAGGCTGAACAGGCCACTTTCTGCTGCTCTTCTCCACCCAAGAGCAGAAGGTCTGTGGGGGAAATGCCATGGGGCAAGGAGGGGGGGAATGGATGGGGACATGGGGACAGGCTGTGCTGGGCTGGGGATGCTGGGCCAGGGGGAGATGGCGTGGTGGGGATAAGAGGTGCCCACCTTTGTCACCACAGCTGAGCCTTGTCCCAGCTCTGCTGGGGAGGGGGGGTACATGGGGCAGAACCCTGAGAGACAGGGCAGGACAGCCTTCTCCTGGAAGACCCACCATGTTGATGGACCCCATGGCTTTGCCCCCTGCTCTAAAGCTACCCCATCTCTGCCCACATCTTGCTGCCAGGGCTGCTCCTGCCTGCGCTGAGCTGGGGACATTGGGCACCATCCTGCCTGTGCCAAACACTGTCACATCCCCTGGGGCTGAGACAGGGAGATTTGCCCAGGACCCCACTCCACATGGGGCTGGTGTCATCAAAATCACCCAGGACAAGAGCAGGGGAAGACATGTGATGTGACGGTGTGACGGTGTGATGTGACAGTGCCCATCCCAGTGTGGGCACGGGGTTTCTGCAGACTGGGTGTCAGGAGTAAGCCAGGCAGGAATTAGGCACCACATTGACTTACAGGGCAAAACAAACCGATTGCTGAGGTTTAACCAGATCAGTGACTTAAAGAGCTTAGTGGAGAAGAGAGAACTGGACCAAGACACAGTTAGCACAGTAAGGCGAGTGCAGGGCAGGCAGCTACATGTGGCAGGAACAAGCTCCAGAGACCTGGAAACCCACCAGAGCCAGGGCAAGACCCTAGCTGGGGACATGGGGACAGGCTGGGTGCTGGGGCAGGGGGAGATGGGGTGGTAGGGGCAAGGGTTGCCCACCTTTGTCACCCAAATGACCCTGGGGAGCATCCCCCACCTCTTCCATTCTTCACCCAGGGGGTAGGGAGGCTGCTGACCCCCTGTCTTTTGGTCCTGGGGGGGTTGCAGATGCTCAGTGGGGGGGTCTGGGCAGGCATGGGGTGACAAAACTGAAAAGAGGGGATTTATTGGCATTTCTCAGCACAGCTGAACTGGGGGTTCCAGCACAAGGGTGCTCGTCTGGGGGGCTGATGGGGGTGGAAGTTGAAAATACTTAAAAGGAGCCCAAAACGTGCCCAGGTGTGTTCCCAGCCCCGTGTCACACACCCAGCCCTGTGTCACACACCCAGCCCCGTGTCACACACCCAGCTCTGTGTCACACACCCAGCCCCTGCAGACCCCCCCGGGCACCGGCTGCCATGGGACAGAAAGAGGTCACAGTCCTGGTGTGGTGACTTCCAACCCCCCAAAAAAAGCTCGGGGATGGGGGGGTCCCAGCTGGGGTCAGCTGCCCAAAGGGGTAAATCAGAAGCCAAGGGGGCAACTCCCACCATCTGTGGCTAATTGGGGCTGTAACAGCCTCTTAAAGGAGGAAAGGCTGGAGGGGGGAGAGGGCATGAAATGGAGACTGGGGGGTCCCAGGAGGGAAGGGTTGAGAAGGAGATGATGGAGATATTCTTTAAGTGCTAATGAAGAGCTCTGTACAGGTAAAAGCTGGGCTTTGGCTGAGGGGATGCTGTGGGGAGCGGGGAGAGCTGTGGGGAGGGGGCAATGCTGGGGAGATGAGGCCAGGCCAGGCTGGGGATGCCACAGCACAGGGGGACACATCTCCAGTGCCGGGCTGGAGAGTAACTAGGTCCCACCCTCCGGGCTGGGGCTGGCGGCTCCTGCAGTGCCCTCTTGTGACACCGGCCCGGAGAGCTCCGGGCATCCTCGGGCCTCTCTGTCCCTGGGACATGGCCTGGGGACCTTCAGGAGGGGCAGCTTGTCCCCTCATCCTCCTCACCCGGGCTCTTCTTCCCCCTCTATTGCCATTGCACCATCCCTGACCCCTTTCCATCACCCCCGCCCCATCCCTTTGTTCCCTGTCCCTCATCTGTTGCTCTCGCCCTATCCCTGTCCCCTCTGCATCACCCTCACCCCATCCCCTCTCTGCCATCCATTGTCCATGTCCCCTCTCCATCTCCCTTGCTCTGTCTTTGTCCCCTCTCCATCGTTCTCACCCTGTCCCCTCTCCATCACCCTCACCCCATCCCCTGTCCCCCCTCCATTGTCCCTGTCCCCGCTGCATCACCCTTACCTCACCCCTGTCCCCCCTCCATCACTCCTGCACCAGTCTCTCAGAGGCATTTTGGCTCTGGGGAGTTTCTGTCCCTGCCTGTGGGTGCCTGTGCCCCTGCCACCCTCCCTGGCACCAGCTTCGTGCCACCACACTTCATCGGGACTAGCCCGCAGGAATCAGCAGTGGACAGGGGAGAAGCTGGGTTTAGGTATTAACAAACCACATTAATTTTATTTTTCCCAGAAAGTCTGTAACAAAATAATCTCATAAACCCGACAAGTGTGGGTGCTGTTTATGTAACAGGATTGCGGGGGAAGCGGGGAGGGGAGCGGGGTTACGTAAAACCCCCCGCTCTGGGGCCAGGGATGCTCCTGGAGGCAAAGGATCAGGCTTCTGCTCTCAGTTTTCCCTCTGACTTCATCCTGGAGGTGCTGTGGGTTTTCTCCTCAAAATTCATGCCCTGCACCCCCCAGCAGGACTTTGCTGCCGTTCCCATCCCAGTGACAGTGTTAGATGGAGCTTTCTGGGGTGGCACTGGGCTCCTTGTGCTGTGTGGGGCACAGGGGGGGTTCATGGGTCAGGTCACCCACAAAACAAAACCAAGATGATCCCTGGATAGTGCTGAGGGAGGATCCTGGCTGGTGGCTGGACCAGCCTTGTGTGGTGGTTGCACTGGGCTGGCACTGGGCTGGCACTGGGCTGCAGACAAACGCAGCCGCTCGCTCACTGCCCCCACAGGGGACAGGGGAGAGAATTGGGGGGCAAAGGGAAGGAGACTCGTAGGGGGAGAGAAGAACAATTTAATCACTGAAATAAAATAAAATAATACTGATATTAAAATAATAATGATAATAAAGTATGCAAATGAGTGACCCCCAGTGCCATTGCTCAGCACCCACCCACCCAGCCCGGCCCGTTCCCAGAGAACGATCCCGGAGCAGCGACAATCCCGACCCGAAACCGCAATCCCGGGAGAGCCAGAGCCCGAGCGAGAGCCAGAGAGAGCCAGAGAGGAAGAGCCCCTCATGGATCTCCTGCCCATGGGGGACAGGAGATGGAATAGCCCATTAATTGAGCTCATTAATTTACACATTCCTCACCCCCCGAGGCTGCCCCCACGCAGCAGAGGCCACCCCGGCGGTGTGTCACCCCGGCCATGAGCAGCCAGCACGTCATGGCACTCCAGGTTTAGTTTGAATTTTCTTTTTTCTTCTTTTTCCTGGAGCAGGTCACACATCTCCACCCAGCACCGGCTGCAGGAGCCGCTCCCACTCCTCCACCCTGAAAGCCAAGTCTCGATGTGGCCCCAACCACCTTCTCCACCACCCCAACAGCACTCACTGCTCCTTCTGCCAAACGAGGGGACACCCACCCCCTGCCCTGGGACACAGAGGGGACCCCAACTGCCTTTCTCTGTCCTTTGAAATCCTGACTGTGGCTTTCCCTGGGCCCCTGGAGCACATGGAGATCCTCATTTCAGCCCAAAGTGCATTCATTTGGTCCACTTACATGGTGGACTCGGCAGTGTTGGGTTAACAGTTGGATTTGATGATCTTAAAGGTCTTTTCCAACCAAAACAATTCCAAGATTCTATGATGATTTGCAGATTGGAGCTGTGAGGAGACCTGGGATCTTCTCCTTGCCCTTCCATCAAACCTCCCATCCTCACTAACTGCATCAGCTTCCTCCATCTGGTAGGAAAATGGGAATAAGTGTGTGAATTAAATCACATTCCAGCTAGAGATACTGCAGGAACATGAAATGTGATGAGAATTTAACCTTACTGAGACCAAAGGGTGGGGAGGAACCATGGCATCAAAGGGGCTTTGAATTATTTTTGGTCTTACTGGTTTAATGGAGTTGTTTTTTTGGTTTGGTGTTTGGTTTTTTGTTTTGTTTTTAAGGTTTTTCACTACAATTCCTTTAAGTAGGTTCTGCTCTAATCAGGTCAAAAGCTGATTTGCAAATAATCACCAGAAAGAGGAAAAAAAATAAATAAAAATCCAAGGATTTAAGCTCAAGCTGTGCATTTCATACTATTAATTGAAAGCCCGGGAGAGATAATGTGTCCTTTCTCCTGGCTGAGACCTGTAAGCTGCTATTAGCAGCAAACCCCAGATCCAGCTCAGGGAATCACCTCCTGGTTGGGATTATGGCTCTGCACACGTGGGGAAACCTCCAGCAGGCAGTGATTTAGTGAAAAGGCAGAAATTGGGGAGCATTGAGGAGATACAGGGTGTCAGAGCACCTGAGAACTCTGTGTAGGGTAGCACAAATCCCTAAATAATTGTTTGAAAATAGAGATTAATAGGAAAAAGACACATCTGGCCCCAACCTCCAGCAGGTGACCATGAAGTCACTCTGGTAGGTGTCCTGGTTTTTGGCTGGGACAGAGCCTGTTTGCTTCTCAGCAGCTAGAACAGCCCTGTGGCTTGGTTGCAGAGTGGGATTTGGTATGAGAATGACATTGATAACCATAATGATGTTTTCAACTGTCACTGGAAGTCAAAGGACTTTGTGTTTTCCCAGTCTGCAGGTGCAAAGGACTGGGGGTGTGGGGAATATTACAATTAGTAACCCAAATTGGCATTGGGTTACTAATTCCATAGCATAATAACATCGTGCTCAGTGTATTAATGAGGGTGTCTCAGGCTCTCTCTTGCTCTCTCAGGCTCTTGCTCTTCCAGCATTGCAGTTTCAGGATTGTCCCTCCTCTGGGATCATTATCCACTTGGTCAGGGGGTGATGAAATATTGCACTGGGCATAATTAATTTGTATATTTTATTATCACTATTATTAGAATCCCTGTAATTATTATTTTAAGTTTTATTTCATTTCAATGATTAAATTGTTCTTATCTCATACCTACAAACCTCCTCACCCTTGTCCCCCAATTCTCTCCCCTATTCTCTGGGTGAGAGCGAGCGAGCGGCTGTTCGGTGTTCAGCTGCCAGCCATGTGAAACCACCACAATAAGTCAAATATTTGTCTGCCATCCATTTTCTGCACCCGTTCATATGCACATTGTACCTTATTTGTGACCTTGTACAGATTTTTCAGGACAGACCATGTCTGTATGTGTGTATATATATATATATTTATATATATGTGGTGTGTGTACATCTGCAGTGCCTGGCAGAGACCCCAAATACCCACAGTGGCACTCAGGCAGTTCCTAACACATTTTCTATGTCCCCACACACCTGGAAGAGGTTAATAATCAGAAAAATCCACTCTGGTATTAATTGCATGCTGTTATCAGAGCTTATTTGCTAATCCCCATTCTAATCACCCTCTGGGTTATAGCCAGCACCTGAAGAACACCACATCTAACAAATAAAATATATCAAAGTTTACTTCTGCTTGTGGCCCACTGTGGAGCACAGGCAGCACAGTGCAGGCAGCACCCTACAGGCAGGAGCAGAGGTGAGAAGCGAGGATTAGACAACAGACAGACCTGCTGCCTCACGCTAAGGTAGTGGCGGCACATTCATGAGTCAGGGAAATTCCCCCCCTCCCCTCCACCCCCAGCCCAAATCAAGAGGGTTGGGGGGTTTTTTAATTAAAAATTAAAATGGAATAAAAATGAAATAATAAGAATGGAATAAAAATGAAATAATAAGAATGGAATAAAAAAGAAATAATGAGAATGGAATAAAAATGAAATAATGAGAATGGAATAAAAAAAAATAATGAGAATGGAATAAAAAAAATAATGAGAATGGAATAAAAAAATAATAAGAATGGAATAAAAAAATAAGAATGGAATAAAAAAGAAATAATAAGAATGGAATAAAAAAAATAAGAATGGAATTAAAAAAAATAAGAAGAATGGAATAAAAAAGGAAATAATAAGAATGAAATTTAAATTAAAATAAAAGGGAAGTGAGTGATGATTTTCCAGCAGGAGGGAGGGATTCATGCAGCCCCTGGGGGAAGCCACTGCAAAGCTTGGTGCAGCAAAGCGAGACCCCGTTTCGGTGGCTCGGCCCGGGGCCGCCGTTAGCCCGGGGCTGGCGAGCGCCGCGGCTGTGTCCGGTGAAGGAGCGGGCTCGTGGAGAGCTTTGCTGGCTGAGCCGCTGCGGCTCCCAGCGAGGAAGGGATGATGCTGTCAGGTCCAAGCCCTCCATCCCGAGCCAGCTCAGGGCTGGTGGGGCAGAGATGATGGGGACAGCGGTGGGGACAGCTGGGGTCCCACCCAAGCCTTCTGCCTGGCGAGGGATGCTTCATCCTGAGCCCACCTCCATCTCCTTATCCCTTCTCGCCCCTGCGGGGCCCGCGGTGCCAGGCTCTGCTGCAGGGTGACATTGAGGGTGTCTGAGGACTTGCTGGAAGCACGGGGAAGGCTTCAAGTGTCACTCTCTTGGTCAGTCATCAAAGCAGTCCCCAAAATCCAGCTCGGTGGGACCAAACAGCGCCGGTGACATCACAAGGACCCGTCCTCTTCTGCTCTCTGACCCCACGGGGTGCACAGGCTGGAGCCAAAATTACTGCCCAGGGATGGTGGCAGCAGGGTGACCCCGAGTCCCCTCGATCCCCCGCTGAGGCTGCCATGGGGACACGTTGAGGCTACAGCATGAGGGACAGTCCCACCAGTGTTCTGCTGGCCCAGGGACTCGGGGGGCAATGGGGCTCGGACAGGAAGGGGCCCTGCCCCATAGTGGCTGCCCTGAGCCTGCTGCCTCTGGCAGGGAGGTGACCCCAGACTGAGCCAGGGGTGCTGACAGAAGATTCCCCTATGAACACCCCCAGACCTGGCAAGGTCCTCTAGGGACCCCAGACCCTGCAGGGTCCCCCAACCTCACTGCCCCCCCGCCTCCCATCTCTGCCAGCCCACTGCATACCCATGGACCTCTGACCCTGCAGGGTCCCTCAAGCACCCCAAACCCCCAGGGTCCCCCAAGGACCCCCACCCAGATTCCTCAGGGCATCCCAAGGTCCCCAGACCCTGCTGGGTCCCCTGGAGTGCCCTAATCCCACAAGGTCCCCTAAGGAACTTCAAACACTACAAACCCCACAGGGTCTACCCCCATTAGATGCCTCAGGCAACCATTGAGGTCCCCAGACCCTGCTGGGTCCCCCCCCACCCAGCAGAGTCCCCCAGAACCTCCAGGGTTCCCCTGGGACCCCCAAACCCACAGAGTCCCCTAGGGACCCCTAAACCCTCCCAACCCACTGAGTCCCAGCCCATCAGACTCCCCACGACCCCTTCAAGGACACCAGACCCTGCTGAGTCCCCCCCCACCCCATAGAGTTCACCAAACCCTGAAGGGTCCCAACCCATCAGAGACCTCAGGACCCCCTCATGGACCCCAGACCCCGCTGGGTCCCCCCACCCTATAGGGTCCCCCCACCCTATATGGTCCCCCCAGCCCTGCAGGGTCCCAGCCCATCAGACTCCCCAGGACCCCTTCAAGGACTCCAGACCCCGCTGGGCCCCTGACCCCATAGGGTTCCCCCAGCCCCGCAGGGTCCCAGCCTATTAGACTCCCCAGGACCCCTCCAGGACCCCAGACCCCCCCAGCTCCCCCCTTAGGCGGGGCTGCGGGGCGCAGCGGGCAGGCGGCGGGTAGCGGCGGGCGGTGGGGCGGTACCGCGGGGACGGGGCGGGGGGGCCCAGGGAACGCAGCTGCGGAGGGCGCGGGCAGCGGCCAAGAGAGCGGCGGGACGGGGACGGGGGCGACGGCGAAGCCCCTTTTGCAGCCTTTGGCTCTGGGCCGCCAGCGCCAGCTGGGCCTGGGCCACCCCGGCTCCCAGGCGGCCCAGGGCCTCGGCGCGGGCAGCCAGGCGGAGCTCGGCGTGCCGCAGGGCGCAGTGGACCTGCCAGACCCGGCCCTCCAGCTCCGCCGCCGCCCGACGGCGACCCTCGGCCGCCACCAACCGCCGCCGAGCCGCCGCCAGCTCCACCGACCCGGGGCTGCTGTTGCTGTTGGTGCTGCTGTTGCTGTTGGTGGTGCTGGTGCTGGTGCCGGTGCCGGTGCCGGTGCCGGTGGTGCTGGTACCCGTGGTGCCGCTACCGGGGTTGCTGCCGGTGGTAGTGCTGCTGCCGGTGATTGTACCGCCGCGATCGGGATGATGCTCGCTGCCCGCAACCGGACCTGGATCTGGACCCGCATCCGCTGCCGCCGCCATGGGAACGGGAACGGGAACGGGAACGGGGCAGCGCCGCTGAGAGGATATATAGCCCGGGGGCGGTGCCGGCTCCGGGCGGCTCGGCCCCGCCGGGGGCGGCTCCGGTACCGGCTCTGCACCGGCACGGAGTGTGGGGGTGACCCCGGTGTGGTCCAGGCCGGGCAGGGGGTGTTAGGGATGGGTATGGCCCGGTGCGGCACCGGTAACGGCACTGTCACGGGCTCGGTACAGCTTGGTACTGCACGGCATCAGTACCGGTACCGGCAAAGCCTCGGGGCTCAGTACAGCTCAGTACAGCACCGGCCCCTGGCTCGGTACAGCACCGGCACAGCCCCAAGGTCGGTATAGCTGGATACAGCACCGGCCCCGGGCTCGGTAGAGCTCGGTACAGCACCGGAATGTCCCTGGGCTCGGTACGGCACTGGCACAGCCCCAAGGTCGGTGTAGCCCGGTACGGCACCGGCCCGGTGGTGTTAGTGGTTCGTAGTGCTGGAAAACTGCCCTCCCTTGGGACAGGGGGGCACTGGGGAGGATGGGGTCACTGGGAAATGCTGGACTGGGAGGAGGTTACTGGGAAGGGTTACTGGAGGGGTTACCGGGCTGAGGAGGCTTACTGGGAAAGGCTGGGCTGGGAAGGGATACTGGGGAGATTTACTGGGAAGGATTAGGGGGAAAGGTTGGACTGGGATGGGTTACTGGAACGGCTGGTTTCATGTCTGCAGCCCCTGGGAGAAGCAGCTGAAGAAGCTGCTGGTGCTGTTTGGGGGATGCTGGTGGTCCAGCCACCAGTCTGGGGCAGGGAAAAGGGTGGGGGCAGCCCCCATCCCCCTCAGGGTGTCCCAGCCTTGGGGTGCAGGGGACACGGCAGCAGGACAGTGTGTCCTTGGTTGCATGACTGTCACAGCAACGTCGCTGCAAACGTCATTATCATTTAAGACAGTGTTAATAGAGCTGAGAGTGGGCCAGGACGGCACGAGGGGGGGCTGAAGCTGGAGAGTGCCACTGCCACATTGCTCCCCCAGGGACCCTGGGTTTTGGGGGTCATCCTGCCAGGACAACACGCTCAGAGGCTGCATCATCACGTAGGTGCGTGGGGTAAAGCCTGCTTGTGTTTCACAGCAGAGAGGATAAAAGGGATGACAGAAACTGGGAGCTGAGGTCTCATCTCACCCTCAGACAGGAGCAGAAACCTAAGCCAAAAAATAAGTAAATTAATTAATTAAAAGCCCGGCCTAAATCTGTTCGAGGCAGAGCCACATCCAGGCCTATAGTGGATGTCACCTCCATCCCACACAGGCTGGTGGCAGCTTTGCTGTCCTTACCTTTGAGGGGGAAGAAAAAAAAAACCCATTTCTTGTGCTTTGCGTCGCATTCCTGCTCTTGCCAGCGCTGCCACACGTCTGCCAGACACCAGAGCAGCGTCAGCGGCTGCTGCGTCACCACTCAGCCCCCGCTGCCTGCTCGTCCCTTCCCAGCTCATCCACCAGATCCCACTGCATCTCCACTCCCGTGACCCCGAGACACGGCCACGATGTTTGCTTGAGCTCTGCAGGCTGTAAGAAAGCTGAATTCCAGGCTGAGCTGTCTTCATGCATCTGATGGAAGTGCTGCTATAAAATGGGGTTTGGGGATTTGAGGGGTGCTGCTCCATCGGAGGTTCATGGTCAAAGCTCTGCTCTTGCTCCCTCTACCTCCAACCCGAAGAAACTGTGGGGACAGGCAGGTATTAAACAGAACATCCTCCTCTCTGAGTTTTTTGCTGTGCTTTGGTGGAACCTGGACACCCAAGGGTACCCCCAAAAGGAGAAAGGGCTGGGATCTCTCTTGCAGTGAGGTTCCCCCAAAGTGAAACCTCAGAATGGCTGAGGTTGGAGGGACCTCTGGAGGCGCTTGCTCCATCAGTCATCTGTTCATAGAATAATTGCTTTTTTGGGTCATTCCCCCGGTATGTGCTGCTCGTCACTTTCCCAACTCCAGTCTGCGGTCCAGGGTGAGAAAAGGAAATGGAAACAGGGAGCAGCTGTGCCTGGACATGAGTTTAAGAAATAAGAAGGGGCCAGACAGGCTGGGGACATTGGCCAGTGAGGCTGAGGGTGTCGCTGAGCCCCTGCAGTGGCTGTGTCCCTGGGATGTCCCAGCTGGCCACAGCACATCCTGGTAGATGAGCAGACAGAGGCTGCTAAAGGCAAATAATAGAAAAATGCAAGAAATGTCACTGCACCTCAGGGAAAAGTCACTGCCTGAGTCCCAGAAACCCTCCCGCGCTGCTGCGGGATCTCTGCCCGGGCTGACGAGCTATTAATGATCTAGCAGAGGAGTCTGAAATTAGCAACGTTCAGAATAAACCTTTTTGATGCAAAAGCCTGGTTGAGAATGTTGTTCTGCCTTCCCCAGTCAGCCCCACGTGAAGGCACCAACAGCCAGGATGGGGCTCCACCGCTGTGACAGTCCCCGGTGTCCCCCCAGGGATGGCCGTGCTCTGCCCCGGGGTAGGGCAGACGTAGGCGAGGGCTGTGTGCTGACCTCTTCTCTCCAGCCTCTGTAAAGCCCCACGTTGGGATGTGCTCCAGAAAAGTGAAGACTTATTATAGGCAGTAAATAATTAACATTGGTGCCATCTCACCCAGTCTCTCTGCAAGTTGTTCCCCAGCTGTCCCAGTTACCAGGGCAGGGGGGGACCCAGGCACTTGCTCTCTCATCCTGGCCCAGTTTGAGGGAAGGAATCCTGCATCAGGATTTCAGGATTAAGCCCCAGGATTCCTCAGTTGATCCAGCACCCTGCCCCACTGTCCTGGACCCAACAACGCTGGCAGCAGTGGTTTGGGACTGGAGCCCTGGCACGTGGTGGCAGCTCAACTGGGAGGTGATGGGACATGGGGAAAATGCAGGAGCCAAGGGGCATTAAGCAGCGTGGTGCTGCTTGGCTCATCCTGGCAGTGCCAAGCTTGATGGGGCAGCTCTGGGAGAAGTTTTGTGGCCGGGATCTGAGCTCAAGGCAGCTGGCAGAGAAGGAGATGACACATTTCCAAGCAGTGCTTTGAGTTCTAGGCAAATGAAAGCCTGGGCAGGGAAGTGGCACCGGCTGGAATGAAGCACAGCGTTCCTGTGCCAGAGGCTGAAATAAATAACGCAGTTTTTGTGCCCGTTAGAGAAGGTATGAGCTTCTTGGCACCGGTGCCATCCTTTAAACTGATTTCTCTCTTTCCTCTTGGAAAGTGGCTGCTGGATCTGAGCCGAGCGGCTGCTGCTCCGGTGTCAGTCCCGGTGCACGACGGCCGTTCTGCCGGGCTCCTGCCCTGCCGCCCGCTTCCCCTCCTGGTTTCCCTCCTGGTTTCCTTCCCTTCTTCCAAACCTTCAGGGAAGGATCTGACCCCCCTGAGAGTGAATCCCCAGTTCTTTGGAGAGAACCACCGAGTCACCGAGCAGCAGTACTTGGGAGGGGCTGAGCCCGGCAGCTCTGGTGCCTGGGGAGCACTGGGCATCCCTGCAGCATGTGTCCTCCGTGTCACCGCTGTCCCCAGGAAACTTGGGCAGAAACAACCACTCCCAGCAGGAGAAGGGACAAGTGACACTATTGTTTTGCAGGGTGCTGAGCAGAGAGGGTAAAATGACCCCAGGTGACAGCTACAGGTCCCTCTGTGTCTGCAGCCAAGTGGGGTAGCAGAGCTGGTGGGGACATGAGGGGTGGCCAAAGGCTTTGAGGATGTCAAAGAACTTGGGCATGGCCTGGGTGGAGGCTCATCCTGGGGTTGATGGGATCCCAACTCCAGAGTGAGGCCCCCAAAACCACAGGCAGCACCCAGGGAGGCCAAGCTGAAATGTTCTTCCCAGGGTGCAGGTCCTGTGGGACCCTGGGGACACACGTGGTCACCCCACGCTGCCACTGCCCACCCCTCAGCGGGGAGGTGCTGCCTGGCATGGGCAGCACAGGGGAGATTTTGCCTGCAGGGGAGTTAAAGTGACCAGGAACCGTGCAGGGCAGATCAGGGGGGTTCTCGGGATAGCGACCCTTGGGGACAGGGATCCCCAGTGACCCGAATCCACAGGGATGGGGATCCCAAGGGACATGGATCCTTGGAGGTGGGGATTGTTTGGGGCTGGGATCCTCAGGGATGGGGATCCTTTGGGACAGAATCCTCAAGGATGAGGGTTCTTTGGGACAGAATCCTTGGGAATGAGGATCCACTGGCATAGAGATCCCTCGGGACAGGGATCCTTGAGGAGTGAGACCCTTGGGGATGGAGTCCTTAAGGGTGGGGACCATGGGGACAGGGATTGCTGGGGAAGGAAATCATTTGGGATGAGGAGCCTCAGAGATGGGGATATTTGGGGACACAGACCCTTGGGGAACAGGACGCTCAGTGATGGGGATATGTGGGGACAAGGACCCTCGGTGACAGTGGTATCTGGGGACACAGACCCGTGGGGACGAGGACCCTCGGGCAGAGGGATGCTTTCACACAGAGCCTTCGGGGTCAAAGCTCCGCGGGTCCGGGACCCCCGGGGGTGGGGCTGCGGGGATCGGGCGGAGCGGGGCGGGGCAGCTTCTCCCTCCGCACTCTTCTGTCCCTCGCGGCGCCCCGTCGGGCCGGGTCACGTGGCTTTACCTGGCTCAGGTGAGGCGGGGCCGGTTGCCGTTCCTTGGCTCGCAGGTAACGCCGGGGCTGGGGAGGGGGGGCTGCGACGCCGCCGGGGGACGGACAGACCCCAGCCTCGACCCCAGCCCCACCCGCAGCGCCCACCGCCTCCGCTCGGCGCTTCCCCCGGCGGGGCCGCCCGTCCCGGGCCTGGGGCAGCGGCAGGCCGCGATCGGGAGGGGGGGAGGGAACTTCCCCCCTTACACCGGGGATCACCCCCGTACACCGGGGATCCCTTCCCCTTATACCTGGGGTCTCTCCATTCCTCCCCAAGACCGCGGTGCCCCGCCTGCCGCCCCCCCGCCCAGACCGGCTTCTCCTTCTCCGCTCCCGAGAGTGGAGCCCCCAGACCGTGTGCCCCCCAACCCCGGGCTGGGGGACAGGCGTGTCCCCCTCCCCGCCATCCGCTGTCCCCACTCTGTCCCCTCCCGCTGCTCTGACACCTTCCCTGCCCGCGCCCCGGCGGGCTGTTATCGGTAAGGGCTCTCCCGGGGGGGTTGAGGCGGGGGCTGGGGTCCCCCTGGCCTCTGCCGGGGCCGGTTTGGCTTCCCGGGGCTGAACAACCCGGGGGGGAGCCGGTGGCCTGGCCGGGATGGGTCAGCGGCTCCGCTGTAACCGGCTGTTCTGAGCTGCAAAGTTTCGCTTCTCCCCAAAACCGAGGACACCTGGGGGTCCAGGGTCGGCAGAGGGGGGGGGGGTGGGTCTCTGCTCGTGCCCGGGAGGGTCTCCCCCATCACAGCACTTTGAGGGTGAAGGGCTGGGTTTGTATTTACTTGGTGGAGCGTCCTGGGTGGAACAGGGGGTGTTTTGGGGCAGAGGGAAGCGTTTGGGGACAGGCAGGTCCTTGGCCGGGGTGTTTGTGTCCCGGGTGGGTGAGAGGGGGGAGGCAGGAGCAGAGAGAAGAGCCCGGGTCTGTGTTACTCTGGGTTGGGGTCTCTATCGCTGCCCGGTGCCAGTGGAGCAGTCGGAGCTTTACGGGGCTTTCAGCTCCCGGGAAAACTGCTTAGAAAACTGGGATTGTTTCCTCTGGAGAAGAGGAGGCTGAGGGGAGACCTTCTCACTCCCTCCAACTCCCTGAGAGGAGGGTGTACTGAGGTGGGGGTGGGTCTCTTCTCCCAAATAACAAGTGATAGTACAAGAGGGAACAGCCTTAAGTTGCACCAGGGGAGGTTTAGGTTGAATATTAGGAAGAAAATGTTCACTGAAAGGGTTGTCAAGCGTTGGAACAGGCTGCCCAGGGAGGTGGTGGAGTCTCCATCCCTGGAGGTATCTAAAGGATGTGTAGATGTGGTACTTGGGGACACATTTTAGTGGTGAACTTGGCAACGTTGGGTTTATGGCTGGACTAGATGATCATAATGGTCTTGTCCAACCAAACTAGTCTATGATTCTATGAAAACTTAACAGCTACAGATGCTTCTGTATGTTTAAGAGAAGTCATATCTACATGTACATCCTGCATCCTGCATTTAGGTCCTCTGGCCCCTTTTTAACATAACGCTTGGACTTCCCTAGCTTCTAACAACAGTGGCAGTATGGTTAGTGGCAAACCAACGTGGCTTTATTAGGTCGATTCACAACTTAATTTAGCTTCTTTAAAACTTCCAGAGGAAATCCTGCCCTCTGAACAATGAAGATCTTGGATCCTGGCTAACTCTTAGACGTGCAAACTGTTTGTGAATCCCTCCTGGCTCTTCTGAAGCAGATGCTGAAGCTCCTTAGAAGGATTTCGCACACGGTGCCTGTGTGAGAACAGAGAAACCTCCCAACAATCTTGTGAGTATCAACTCAGCTGTGGATTTTAGTCCAGGCTTTTGTTTATGGCTGTGCTAAGCAGCTGGCTCTGGGTTTCAGTCCAGTCTGTTGCTTGTGCTGGAGAAGCTGCTGGATTGAGGAGCTGTGTCTTGTATGTGCTGCTGGGGAACTCTGATCCAGTGATCCAGTGGCTGCAGAAACAGGAGCTGTGGTGGGGAGGGGATGAGCTCAGTGTGTGGGGCTGGGAAGTGTTTCTGATGCCTGATGCAGTTGGGGGTTTGTGCAATATTGGGTGAGTGGTTTAATCTCTGAGCTTGCAAGAGTTGTTCTGTAGAGCTGAAATAATGCTCTCCCTGACATCAAAGATGCTCTGAAATTTCAGAGTATTATATATATCGTTATATAAATGATTGTTCCTGTGCAATGCATATGTTAGATCTCTGGATGAGGCCCCAGTATTATGAGAAGCATCCCAGTAAGCAGTCCAGTGCTTAAATCAGCTCAGATGGTTTTGGTTTGTTCTTCAATTTTGAACTGCATTACAAAAATGGAGAAGCTGAGGAAAAAAAAAAAAATCCCTGTTTTTCTGAAGTGAAAACAATCAAAACTCTCTGCTGATGCTCAGTCCAGGGAGCTCTGCCTGCTCAGACTGAAACTGGAGCATCTGGGGCTTTTATATTTAACATCTTGTCCAGGAATGTGCAAAGGGAGCTCCTGGGACATGCACTACTTAGGGATTTTTATAAGCTAATGGAGCCAAAATATTCCTGGAAAGCATTGGTGTGCTGTAACTGCCTGGGGAGTGTTTTCAGTCTGTGCCTGTTCCTTTGTGAAGGCAGCATGGCTATTTGGTTTTTTCTTTTTAAAAAAAAAGGGAGAAAGAGGCAGTGTTCTAATAAGGTAGGACAGATTGAAGCTTGAGATGCCCTATAGAAAGTATATAGCAGAGCAGCAGGGACAGTCCAAAAACACTTCAGCTGGGCTCTCACTGCTTATTAATTACTCTAATTAGTATTTAAAAGGATCTCTTGGGGGTGAAAGCAGCATTAGCCAAGAAGATTAAAAGCTGTGGACAATTTAGTTGCCCCACCATGGTCTGGGATAAAAGTGGCAGCAGTTGAAGTGGAGGGTGACAGCCTTGACCTGACTGTCCTCGTCATCACTCAGTGCAGAGTTTTCTTCATCATGAGGAGATTTAATGTGCCACACTCTGCACATTGGATCTGTGGAGCTAAAATGTGACATAGTGCCCTGTACAAACAGTTTTCTCCTGTGTGCAGACCTGGGGCAGTTGTGTTAGCACAGTGGTGAAGAGAAAACCAGTTGAGCAGATGGTCTGCTGTGGGATTTCTGTAGTAGGGCTTGGTAAAGGTTTTTCTCCTGCAAGGAGTGATTTGAGTTTGACTCCTTGATGAGATTTTTCTTCTTTAATTTAGATGAAGATACTGTTTTTCATAGGCAAGTCTTTAAGGTAACACAGCCTCAACATGACTAGCAAAAAATCATCAGTGTTAGTAACGCGGTCATTGCTAAATCCTCTGAGTTTAAATAACAGCGAATAACGTGGAGTCAGAATTAGCAGCTTGCATAATGATTGATTGCTGGTCATCTCCTCCTGGGCACAGGGTGTTTTGAAATGGATAAGGGCTGTCAGGGCCCAGTGTAATCCTAAGGAATGCAAGACAAAGGGGAAGTTGTTTAAAAGAAGACACTTTCCCTTTGGAGCTGATCAGCTGGCTCCACCCTCAGCTGTGCTGCTCCTTTATTGCTCCAGAAAAACGGTTCTGGAGCCTGACTCCTCTTCCAGCTGTGCTGAGGAAACCTCTTCTGAAGCTTACAGGGATTCTGATGTCTTAAAATCAGTCCTTTTAAAATATCTCTCTTCTCATTCAAGCATTTACCAAAAGGAAGCAGCAAAGCTAGAGTAGTCAGAGTCCTGAAACGCAGCCTGGATTCCTTCTCTCTGTGACAAGTGAGCACAGCGAGAGTCCTAATGCAAAATATTGTTGTAAATAACTGAAATATTGAATTTGAGAATGGCTGAATTTGAATGTTGGGTCCTTCTCTGTTGACCAACAGCTCACCAAGGTGGGACTGGTGATGAATGCTTTGCTCTGAGACCTTCTTGTTCTCCAGGTGCCTGAACGGTGAGCCATGCTGGGCCGGAAAACAGGACTCCCCCACAGCCTGAACAGCCACCACCCGCTGAACCAGTCCTACCGGGAGGCTGTGCCCCTGCGGACTGGACCATCCAAGGAGACAGATGTCAGTTTGGAGGTGTTCAGCGGCTCTACCCCTGAAATCAAACAGAGCCGCAGCAGAGCCCAGCAGACGCGGGATAGGAAAGGTTGCAAAGCTGACCTCAAAGATTCCAACGGGAGAGAGGCAGAAACAATCACCTTCATTTCTGGTACAGCAGAAGCTCCTCCAAACCAGAGCTTCTGCTGTTCCTCTCTGTCTCAGGCCTGGAACACATACAAAGCTGTTTTCTGTTGTATAGTGACCTGTGGGAGCTGCTTTCAGGACTGCAGTGTCTGTATCCCCTACCCGGGGCCAGCCGAGACCTCCACTGATGATGGAAAGAATGGAGATTATAACGGGCGGCTGCCAAACAGCCCCGCTAACGTCTCTCCCGCTGAGAAGAATGGGAACCAGATCAAAAAGTCCAGCATGGGCAGCAGCTTCAGTTACCCAGATGTGAAACTGAAGGGTATTCCTGTCTATCAAAACAGGAGCCCCAGCCACCACCTGGAACTGGATTCCTGCTGCAAAGACCCACTGCCAGAGAAACCCTTCAGGAACAGCATAGAAAAGGCACCGCTCCCCAGCAGCCACCGGAGTTCAGAGGAGTATTACTCCTTCCACGAGTCTGACCTGGACATCAGTGAGCTGAACGGTTCCATGTCCAGCCGGGAGATCGATGTCCTGATCTTCAAGAAGCTGACAGAACTCTTCAGCGTCCACCAGATCGATGAGCTGGCCAAGTGCACCTCAGACACTGTCTTCTTGGAGAAGACCAACAAGATCTCAGACCTCATCAATAGCATAACTCAGGACTACAACCTGGATGAGCAGGATGCTGAATGCAGACTGGTCCGAGGCATCATTCGCATCAGCACCCGGAAAAGCAGGGTCCGGCCCCAGATTTCCATCCCAGCCAGCCAGAGCCACGAGGAGAAGTCCAGCAGGGGCAACGCACCAGACAGCGGCAACGAAACCATGCTGGAGTCCATGGTCACCAGCCAGGATGGTATGTTGTGTGGGTCCCTTGGTGTCACTGCTTCAATACAAGAGGGTTATTTTATCAAAGCCATGGAGATGTGGCCGTTGAGCAGGGGAGAAAGCCAGTGTCACTCTTCAGGCTGGGCTTATTTTCCTGGGATGAGTGAATGGAGGTCCTTGCATATTACTGGAGACCTCTGCCTATGGTTGAACTTGATGATCTTGAAGGTCTTTTCCAACCTAAACGATTCTATGACTCTGATTCTCACCACTCACTGCGTTGTGGCTTCCTTGATACTATCTTTCACTGTCAGTGAAGTTTGTGCTGAGCAATGTAAGGGCTTATTCTGCTGCTACTGCAATGATTCTGGCTTTCCTCCACACCTCCAAGCTAGGCAGAAAGACCATGAGTCAAACTTAACTGGTATGACCAGATGAGCTGGCTTGTGCCAGAGGATGTCCAGTTACTCAGCTGGCGCTCTCTTTCCTGTGTTCCACCAGTGCTCTTTGCTAATGCCACCCTTAGTCTACCATGAGAGTGTCTCCTTGGAGCTGAGACTTCCCCCACACAGTGGGGTGAGGAGCAGCCAGTGAATATCCCTGCAGAGAGGAAGGAAAAGCTGTTGCTGTGGTGTGAGCACCTCGTGGCTGTTTCAGGAATAATTTCCTCCTTGATTGGAGCAACCTGAAGTGACCGACCTCCAGAACAGGTTCTAAGAGAGTTTGCTGTAGAAAGACCTTGAAAAGCTGAGTATGGGGGGCAAGGAGACACCTAGAAGTAAAGGAGGAAGCCAGGTGGTTGTTGTGCTTCCCAGCTGAGCAGTAAAGCTGCTGCTGCTTCCTGGTATTTAGGGACTCTAAAGCTCAGATTACTGAGACAATGGTGGAAGCAATCTGAAGAGTCAGGCTCTGCCTCTCCTCTTACCTGAGGGTGATGCCTTCTGAAGGAGAGCCCTGTGCCTTCCCTGACAGGGATCCTTACTGCCAGAGCTGCCCATCCTTTCCTGTCTCAGACCCTCTTGGTTTTTATTCCAGATTTGGCCGTGCAGATATCAGAAGAAACACCAGCAGATGTGATAGCCAGGAACATGAGGCGGCACAGCAGCGCAGGTAACGTCCCTGGCCAGGGGTCTGAGCTGCAGAGGCATCACAGGAGCAAGGGGGCTGCCCTGAACCTCTCATTTTACATAGGGCTTCCACTTTCACCATCTGCAAAGGCTGAGCTGACACCTCCCTCCGAGATTACTGTGAAGGGTCTCGTTCTCTTGAGCTTCAGGAGTGAAGGGGGCTCAGAAGGGTGCCTGGGTTGGTGGATCCTTCTGAAAAAGAATGAAACCCAAGTTTGGAGTGCTCTCCATCCCTGTGCAGTACTTGGCCTGACAGCTTTCAGTCTCTGGGTATAGTGACAGAGTTTGGGGCTGTATTTGGGGTGTGACCAGCTCAGGTCACAGCTGGGTTATACTGGGAACAAAAGGAACTGTGCAAAAGGGAAGCAGGGGAGAGTGACAGGCCGTCCCCTGGGCTCTGATCCTTGTGGCATGCATGCTGCACTCCAAAGAGCAGCCCAGGGCTAAAAGACAAGTTTTCTCCTGCATAATAACAGATCTCTCCTAGCAGATGGCTACAATAGAGGCAGGGTTGTTCCCTGCCCGTGGGCTTTGTGTGGCTTTCTCCTCCCTCATGATACACAAAGCCTTTTGTGGCAGCTGCTTGCCTAACTGCCAGGCCCTCAGCTGCTATCGTTCATGTTGTCTAATGTCACCATCTCTTCTCTTTCCTCTCCAAGGCTCTCCAACAAGCAGAGATTCTTCTTTCCAAGACACAGAGACTGACTCATCTGGGGCACCTCTGCTGCAGGTGTATTGTTAAGGGAAGGACCCAAGCAGCAGGCTGGCGTTTCGAGGCTTTGCTGCAGTCAGATTTCTCCTCTTCCAATATGGAGTGTGCTATGCCACTTTTTTTTTTTCCTCCAGTCTACCCTGATCCTTTGAAGCCAAATTTTTCCTGCTGTTTGAATTTCACTGGATTTTTTAATTATTTTTTTTGGGGGGAAGGGGTTGGGGGGTGAAGGGGCAGGGGGTGGGACACAATATAGAACATCAAGGAAGTGAACTGTGGAGCTAATGAACTTGGGAGGTGGAATGTGTGCCCAGGGAGGAGAAGATGGACAAGGAAGTATCAGATAACTTGTGCCTCTATGATTTCCATGCTTCACATTTAGCTTCAGCAGCCTCAGTGGCCCAGCCCTTTCCCTGCTTTGAGGTTCTGTTGTACAGTTCTGGCTTTCTGGCATTGCATAAGTTAACTTGGAAGGGAATAACTGGATGGTGTCTCTGATTTCTGCCAATGCTGAGGTGAAGGCCAAGTACTGGCTCTCTAGGGACCCAGTTTGCCATTTAAAGTGGCTGGGTTGGTCCCAGAAGTCCTCAATACACGGTGTCTGCAGTGGCCAGGTCTGCCTTTTTCCTGCTGCCCCTTAGTGGTGTCATCTCCTGCTGTAAGGAGAAGGTTCAGGTAATGTGGTTCCCTTAATCTTTGGCCTCTGGGCATGTCTCCTGTGATAGTGCCATCTGCAGGGGGTGGGATGCCTGGATGCCTGCCCCACTCTCACCTCCTGAGCAGACCATGGGGATCAGCTTTGCAGTCACTGCCAGTCTGATAGGAGCTGAGGTGTTATCAGTTGGACATGTTGACTGGTGTGCCAGTCGGCTCTTCCTTGCTCATCTGCCAAGCTTTCTGCCTTTCCCTGTCACACTGACTGCTGGGGCAAGCCTTGAACTCAGGTTATGGCAGGTGAGGGAAATAGTCACTTCATTTTATTTTTTTTTAAGGTTTTTATAATTAAGAATTGGGCTGTTTGAGTATTTTGTTAGAAACTCCCTTAAAAGTGGCTTGCTTTGAAAGGAAAGCCTCCCCTGAGCGTGTCTGCTTGGTCCTGCCTTTCCCCTGTGGGCACTCAGTGCCTTCTCCTTGCCTTTCCTCCTCTCCAAGAGCCAGTTGGAAGCAGGAGAGATGTGGTATCGCTGCCCTGAGGGCACGGCGCCAGGCGACCTTGAGGGCTGCAGCAGGAGGAAGCTGTGTCCTACTGGGGTTGCCACTTGGTTGTTTATCATAAAGTAAACATGTGAAGCCATGAGACTTGTTTATACATTCAGGTGCCCTTGGACATGAATAGAAAAGGCTCAGTTGAATTTACCAGCCAGAGAATAAACACACCCACTGGGCTGGGTTTTTTTTTTTGGGGGGGGGTAACCAAAACAGGCCCTGTGCTTTGGTGTGGACCATGTTTTTGTGCCTTAATTGGACTGCAATGTGCCTTAATTGGACTGAAACGTGCCTTTAGTTCCCAGCCTGTGATGAGTCTTCAAAAGGCTGGGTTGGGAGGGGGGAAAGGATTTAATTCCTCACAGGAGCCATTGGGTTTATTCAGCCAGCCAAAGCCTTTTGAGATGTTTGAGTCCCTGTTAGAGCCTGTTTTTGTGGACTGCTCGCATTTCAGAGCACAGCTTTCATAAATCATGGACAGTGCTGCGACCACACCTTGAGACACTGGCAGAGAGAGAGATTTTTTGAATATAAAGGGGAGAGACTGAGCCTGGATTTGGCTTTCCCCTCCCTGCTTTGTTTTTAAAGCTGTCGGTTTGTGAAAAACCTCATTGATGCAAAGAAGAGACTTGAAGCAAGGCCAGCCTGGGACTTCCAGAGGAGCTGTGTTTGGTCACCTCCTTCCCAATGCCACATGTACTGATGGATCTGTTTGGCTTCCTGCTTCAGAATGGATTTGTACATACATATTTGAACAAGTTTACTTCAGCCTGCGCACCGAGGCGTCGGCGCGGGTCACACTGACACGTCGCTCCCGTGGTCTGTGCGCTGGAGCTTTGGAGACAAGGGGGTGAGGATGGACTTGCCAAGAGCTGCCCATTGCTATTCCAGATGCAATAACAGGTTTTTAATGTTTAGTCTGTGTATGAAGAGTGAATATGGATGGATTAAGCTTGCAAAAAAACCCCTCAAACCCCAAATCCCCCCTGAAAAAACTCCCAAAGAGGAAGACTGTCAACTCGATGGTCCCTGAAGCTGGTGCACCTGTGGTGTCTTATGGGATTCTTTTGCACTCCTTGGCCTTAAATGTCTGATTTGGTCTTTTTTTTATAAAGCAAAAGATGTGCCCTTTACCTGTGCTGTGTCTTTTCCATTCCTGTTGACATGAATTTGGGGAGAGCATCCCTCTGGGTCAGGCGGGGGGAGTTGCTGATCTCTGCTTTCCCAGCAGCAGGTGGACAAAGATATTTTCATCCAGGAGGATTGTTCAGAGGGATCAACACTGGGCTGGTGTGTAGGACACAGGGTGCAAAGAAAGGAGCCTCTGGGGATGTCCTGTTTGTAGGGAAATCTGGACCTTTCCCCAAGGGATGATGCTGGAACTGAGCTCTGGAAAAACTCAGCCTGGAGGCAGAATTTCCAGCTGGTTCCCTGTGGTGTAGACAGCTCTTGCTTGGAAATGCAAGTTGCTCTGGAGCAGTGCTGTCCTGATGGCAGGGCAGGATCTGCTTGGGGAGGGAGACTGGCTCAGTCCATGACCCTGTGACTTGGAAGAATGAGTTTAGCACTAATTTTGCTACAAGAACTCGGCTGATAACCTACTGAGCTCCATTCACTGCCTGCGACCTTCCCTCGCCCTCCCTGGGCAGAGGATGGGGGGGAGGTGGCCGTGGGGGGGTTTTCCCACTGGTCCACAGAAGCAGCTCTCCCAGTGCGAGGTAGGAGGGGGAATGATGTGAAGGGCTGGCACTAAACCCTCTTTTTTCCTGTGAAGTTTGGTCCATTAAAGACTTGTGATTCTTGTCTCCTCCATGTAGAAGGCTGAGCCCAAACCCCAGTCCTCCTCTCTGTGGTTCCCTGCCTGTTCTGTCCCAATTTTGTTAACAAAGACTGAGTTCAACCTGGGGGGGCCACCCTTGGGCAGCATCTACTGCAGTTGTGTGAGAGATGGGTTTCCTGGAAGGATTTTAAAGCCTTGAACAGGTCAATGCTGCCTTCTCCCTGCTGGGAAGGGTCTCCAGGGGAGATATTTTTGTGTCTGGAGCCCTCAAACCAAGGGGAATGGAGCAAAGGCTGCCAGCAGCAGGTTGCTAGCCAACATCTGGCACCCTGTGCTGAGATGTGGCTGTGTCACTGCCCTCCCTGCTGTCCCCACCTGCTCCTAAGCTGCCCTGCTTGTTCCTCCTGCAGGTCTGGGACACATGTTTCTGCCTGCCCTTCCTCTCTACATTTCTCTGGTGCTTTTCCTGGAAGAGGTCAGTCCTCCCTCAGCACTCATTCAAGCAAGTGGAGTGATGGATTGGCCAGGCAGGATTGCTTCTGCTTCTCCTGGGCACGCTGAATCCCCAGGGAAAAATTGTTTCTGGAGGCTTCAGGTCCGGTCACTGCCCAGTGCAGCTCTGTCCGCTGGGTGCACAGCACAGGAGCTCGTTCCCTGCCCCAAAGCACTGCTTCCTAACCAGCTTCAAAGCTCCTGCTGCAAAATCACTGCAATTCCTGGAAATATTTGAAAACTTGACATTTAAAATGATGATCCTGCAGTGGCTCTGCCTGTGCTGTGTTCAGCAGCTCTCCTGCTTCTCATAGTTGGCTGCGTGGATCATGGGTTTCCTTGCTCACAGCCACATGTGGAACAAATCCAGAGGTTTTTGCATCTGGTGAAGGTTGTGTTTGCTGTTGTCCAGGCTGTCTTGGCTGGTGCTGTAGTGGTTTTTGCTCTGAGCAGTAGTGTTGAGTGTTCTGCTGAGTGATCTGGCAGAAAGACTTGGTTGTCCAAGTGGAGATCTTACAAACACAAGAGCCCTTTACTTGGCCACATGCGTGTCAGTGTGCTCTTTTCATGCAGGTACTTCCTTTTTGGGAGCCTGACTTGGCACATTTCTTCTCCTGAAGACATTTTTATTTGGCTTGGTTTTGCCAGGAGTTGTGTGTGGGTCCTCACTGTGCTGCACAAGTGCTGCTCTTTAGTGCAGGGACTTCAGCAGGACCTGGAACTGCACAGCCCAGGCCACCCCACCCCACTACCCGTGTTTCTGGGGTTCAAGTTAAGGGAGATCAGTAACTCTGCTGGGAATGGACACGTGAGGCTTTGAGTGTTAAAGAAATTCATCTTCCCCATCCCCACCCTGAACTAGGGAACGATTTATTTCAGCGTGGCTTAGAAAGCAGATGGATTGACCCTAATTTTTTTTACAGTCTGGTCCTTAGCAGTAACAGAGGAGCTGTGGCTTCTCCTCAAAGTAAGAGGTAATGTGAAATACCCAGTGCCCCAGTTTCCCCTCTTTGGGGTTTTACTGTTTCATTGCTCTTTCTCAAAGCAGTCCTGCAGCCTGGACCGCTTCCCAAATGGTCTGAGCTGCAATATTCATTAATAAAAGCTAAGCCAAAAGCTGGTGCTAGAAAAAAAAAAAACAAGGGAAACTTTTAACATATGGAAAGCTCTCTGCAGAGCCTGTGTGCCTTCGAGGTTTTGCTTTTAAAGGATGTAAGAAGGGGTGAAGAAGTGAGGGAACCACGGCCAGGTGGGTGGAGCAGCTCTGGGCTGTGCTGGCAGCCAAGGCTCCGGCGGGTGGCAGCACCGAAACGGCTTCTCCAGGTGACACCAGGTGTGGGAAGGCAAAGGGACCTTCATCACCTGCCACCCCCCAGCATGGCCCTCCCTGATCTGCTGGGGCTTGGCCAGGGAAACATCTGCTGGGAGTCAAGACAAGGATGTATTGGTGAGGTTTGGTTCCTGACTTCCCTCGTGGGGAAGTCTGGGCTTTCCCTGCTGTTTGACTTTTCTTTTGTGGTCACAAGGATGAGGCCACAGTTCGTGGTCTCCCATAACTCAGACTGAGGTGGGGATTCACATTCTTTCAGCTACTTCTGCAGCTGGTCAGACCAGAGCTGTCCTGCCCTGGTGTGGTTTATTCCAGAGGAAACTGCCTTTTGGAAGCAAAAGGGTGTTTCTGATTCAGCTCAGCCTGGAGAAAGTCAGTGGTAGCTGGGTGTTTGCAGAGGACAAGGACATCAGGAGAAACACCTTCTGTTCCGCTGGCTGGAAGGGTTGAAGTCCAGGGGTAGTGCTGGGATCAGCCACCATTCACAAACACAGCCCCGGGCATTCACCTGCCGGAGGGTTCAGAGCTGCCGTTACAGCCCCGCTCTCCCAGGACTTTTCCCTTCACCTGCCTGAAAGGCCAAAATCCCCAGCAGAAAGCTGAGGAGGGGTGTTTTATAGGGACAGTTAATGACAGAACAAGGGGAAATGGCTCTAAACTGGAAGAGGGGAGGTTTAGGTTAGATATTAGGAAGAAATTCTTTGCTGTGAGGGTGGTGAGACCCTGGCCCAGGTTGCCCAGAGAAGCTGTGGCTGCTCCTCCCTGGAAGTGTTCTCGGCCAGGTTGGATGAGGCTTTGAGCAACCTGGTCTAGGGGAAGGTGTCCCTGCTGCTGGCACGGGGGTTGGGACTGGATGAGTTTTCAGGTCCCTTCCCACCCAACCCATCTGTGATGCTATGAAAATATCTCCCCCAGCTTCATCTGCAGTTCATGCCGCTGCTTTTTCTGTCTTAACTGTGTCTTCTCTCAGCTGCTGCCCAACCTGCCTCCTGCAGGTGACACCAACCGGATCCAAGACCAGTGCCAGCCTGAACTGGAGAGCTCAGGAAGGAGTTTCACAGTCATGCTTACCCGACCACTGCCCTGGCTCACGAAGCCACAGCCCTGCAGGGGCCGAGGACCAGCACAGCCACCGAGCTTTTGGTTTTGGTGACGCTGAGGGGAGTTCTGCAGTTAAAAGAGGCAGCACAAGGCTGTGTGACAGAGATCTGCTGAGCCAGGCAGCTGCCAGCGATCGGATCGGGTTGGACTCGGGGGTTCTGGGGTTGGTTACGGAGCTGAGGCGGTAACGGGGAAATAACGAAGCTGCAGGCTGGGTTTGGGGTGGTGCCGTGACCCACACACCGTCCCTGCTCGCTGCCCTGGTACCTGCCTGTGCTTGTTCCTTAGGAGGGCTTGGCAGCAGATCCTGCTGCAGGTGCAGAGCCTGGCTGTCTCCTCTGATCTCTGACGACTCCAGGGAGCAGCAGCAGAGCTCTGACACACAGCTGAGAACGGGGTGAAGCTCATTGCACCTCCCAGCTCACCTGCCCCACGGTTCAGCACAGCCACTGGCAGGTGTGCCCACACCATTGCTGAGCACCTTCAAAGCCAGCCAAGTCCGTCCTTTTTAAGTGCCAGGAGACCCTGTTGTTTTATCAGTGCCAAACACAGGGGAACGTGTGTGAGGTGACGTGTCAGATGAACAGCCAGGAGGATCCAGCTGCCCTGACCCAGGTCCTTGCTTACCCACAAGGTCACTACTCAACGGGGTGGATGCTGGTTTTTGACCCCCCAAGAGCCTATAAAATTGGGAGACTAAGTGCAAACAATGCCCTACTACTTAAAAAAACCCCAAACACACACACAGCAGGGGCAGTGCCAGGCTGGACTTTGCCCAGGCAGGTTTTTCAGCCATTTGTGCCCACTTGCTCAGGAAGGAGGTAGGAACGTTTTGGGGTGGCAGAGGCAAGAACCAGAACAGCAGAGAGCTGGGGGAGCCTGAAAAGGACTGACAGAAGCCCAGGCTTTGGTTACACTTTCCTCATTGGCTCATCACTCAGCAGACCCAGGGCAAGGGTGACTTCCTCGGCGCCGTCACGCGCTGCTACGTGGAGAGCGGAGCCTGGAGCAATCCTTGGCCATCCCCAAGTGTTTAAGCTGAGCACAGAGCTTGTCCTGAGCGAGACATCCAGCTCCAACTGCCTCTTCTCAACTGGGGAGCCCACAGCAGCCCAGAGCAGGGAGCCCGAGAGGTATTTCCAGGCACAACCCCCAGCCCCTGCCAGGCAGCCCCCCCTCAATTCACAGCCGCTGCCCCCTCCCAGCTCCCACCCCAGCCTGCAGAGGCAGCTCAGACCCCTCTGTGGGAGAAATCACACACTCCACCTGGAAATATGCCACTTTTTTTGTCTTTATGTTGCACTGCAGTTATAACAGAGATACACACATGCAGAGTAACGCCACTTGTCAGCAGGAGCTCAGAACTCAGCGATGCCTGTCAGTAGTCAGCAAGGAGAGAGGCTCTTGGAAAAGAGGCAGGAGATGCACCCCCAGCGAGACCAGCACCCCCCAAAGACCTCCCATATCCTCTCCCTTGCTCACAACCACAGCCTCTCCTTGCTGTAGGACAGGACAAGCCTCTCCAGCTGTGACAGGAGCCTTCTCTTGAGCCCTGTGGGGCTCAGTCTGTCCCACTTCTGGCAAGAACAGAAGCAGCAGCAAGGAGAAGCAGAGTTTGTCTCTACTGCAATAGCTGGGTTTTTCAGACTGGTGTTTTCTCTTCCCAAGGAGGCAGAAGGAGAATTTTCTTTTACAAAATAAACTGGCTCTTGTTTTCACAGGACAGCAGGAAAGCTGAGAGGAAGGGAGTAAAAACTCAGGAGTACCTGCTGCCCAACTGAGATGGCAGAGAGTGGATAAGCAGCTCTGAAGAGCCAGAAGATGAAGCTCAGCAATACACTGAGGTTATGACTCCAAACCTCTCAAGCCTGGCTCCTGCACCCTTACACCCTTTTTGCTCTAACCCCTCCTTCTCTCCAACTGCTGTTTGGGAAGTGTCACAGGTGGCTCTGACTGGAGTGGTGGCAGGCTGATTCCGTGGCCTCACGTTCTGCTGGACACAGGACAACTGAGGATGATGTCATGAAGCTCAGGTGGGGACGCTGCAAGTGTTTACTCGCCCAAGGTAAGGGATCCCTACATATCCTGCCCCATTTGATGGGCTGACTGAAAGAGGGGGGGGAGAAGGGGAGGGCTCAGTTGAATTTAGCCTTTGAAAAGTCCATTTCTGGATGTTGTTCCATGAACCTGCAAGGAAAACAAAAGACAAGAGCTTGGGTCTGAGTCAGCAGGAGCCACAGAACAGCTCTGTTTGGGGGAGTGAAGCATCTCTACTTCCTGCACCATCAACTTTGCTTCCTCCTCACACCCTCCACAGCAGGGACTGTTCTGCTGAGCTCCCTGGGACACACTCCCCATACTACAAACACTTTTTCCTCGGGTCAGTGGTATCAGCAATCCTCCATGGATCAAGGTCAGCAAGTCCAGGCACATGGGAGTTATTAATTATCAGACACACACCCTTTAACTGTTACCTCTCGGACGGACACGTAGCAGCTATGACAGTGATTGTGGGGCAGAGGGGAGATTGTGAGGGTAGATTATGATTGAAGCTCAAACTTGTTAGGTTAAGCATTCCTGGGGACGTAGGGAATATCTCCAGTGCTGCAACAGTGAAAACTCATGAGGGACGTGCCCAGAGAAACCTGGTTTCAGACTAGGTGCAACCTGATTTCAGCTGTGCTGTCATCCCAGCAGACAGCACTATGTGGACTCAGGTTGCCACATCAGAAAGTTCTGAGAACAATCTGCTGTGCCTGTGAGTGATCCCTGGGTTCCTCCTCTGCCCAGCAGCTCACCAAGAGATGCAACACATCACCCTGTGGAGGAGTCACACACAAAGTGCAAGGCCAGGCCTCTGTCTTCCTCTGTCCTCTCATCTCGTGGTTTCCCCTGAAACACCACCACGGTGTTTCCACTTCCCATTGCCACAGAAATATGTGTTGCAAGAACAGTGTCCTTGTTTAGCAGCCAGGAGGGCTTTGCTGCCAGAGATTAGGACCCACCTGGGTGTCACTGAATCTACTTTGGCCTGAACAAAGTCTAAGTTTCCTATCCATTCTTTACCTGCCAAACCAAACTTCCAGAGCCCTGAACGAGTGACCTTGCCAAGGACATATCCTGTATGTGGACTTCCCAGGAGGACAGAGCTACCTCCTGTTCTACTCACTCAAGGAGTGAGTAAAAGGCACTAAGGAAGACAGGCACTAAGGAAGTCTGGTCTCTGCTCCAAGCAGTTGCACCTGACACTGTCCTCGGCGCACTGATCAGAGTGAAGCTTCTGCCACTACAGATAAGCCAAGGAAGGAAAGGAGTCAGGCCTGCAACACCAAATCTGCCTTCCAGTCCTGAGATAAGATGTGGGATTCCACTTGCTGAAGGAGCTGCATGACCCAGAATTGCCTCCCTGCCTCCCCACACGGCCTTGGGAGCCCCGTGAGTAATTTCCCTGCCAAGGTGCATTTATGCCAAACAGGGCAATAAAGACATAAACGTGGCTCCATTGGCCTGGAGACGGCTGTCTGGTGGCAGGGAGGGGTGGTTATCTGGGCTACTGAGCAGAGGGAGATTAGAACACAATCAAGAGCATGTTAAAGTTCAGTAGAGATGGTACCTCCAGCCCCAAACATGCTTTCTGGACTTGAAATCAGTAGATTAAGACAATTCCAGAGGTAGGCCAGTCCCAGAGTTTCCCGTTATGCTTTCTACCCCCACAGGCTTTTATAGATACTGGTGGTTGGCCAACAAGTCATTGACAACCTAACTGCAGATGTGAACACAGGTGGGACTGAAGGCCAACCTGCTTTCTGCTCACGTATTTGTGTCAAAGAGGAAAAGGAGAGGGGCTCAGGAAAGCAAATAACCCACAAACTAGTGAAGTCTACCAACTTTTTCAAGATGTCTTGCTTCTTCTGTTCATCAGACGTGGGGAGGCCCATGGATTTCTGTCGCTGGTCGTACATCATCTTCTCCACCATGCTGCGAGTCTCGCTGTCCAGGTCTGACAGCTGAAAACAAGAACTTCTGTTAAAAACTGGAATAACTTGGCTGTACTCTGCTTGCAGAGAACACAAATACATTGAGGTTACGCTATGCTGTGTGCACAGGCTGCAGAAATACTTATGTAGACACTAATCTATAGGCCCAGCTTAATTCATTTGAAGTTTTGGGGGCACTTATGTTATTTGACAGCAGCATGTGCAGCAGTGCTCCCAGTGCTGGGTTCTATGCTGGTAAAAAAGAGATACAGAAGTTGAATGTGAGCCAAGTGTGAGCATGTTTATGAGAAGGCTCCATTCTGTAAAACAGGGGGAGTTCTCACCTTTGAGTTCTCTGGATTAATTTTCTTGGTGTTGATTTCTGGGTCTGTGGAAACGAGTTTGTTCCACCATTCCATCTTGTTGATCTAAAGGAATGAAGAAGCAAAAATATTTTATTTTTCCTGGACTTGCTCTAGGAATTTTAAGTCTCAGTCATAGGAAAAAGCTGCTGGAACCAAATTTTCAGAGTTTTCTATCTGTCAGTAAAATGTGAACATGGATAAAGGGTTCATTTCATTCCTAAGCACTTTAGGTAGCCTGAATTTCCACAACTGGGAAATCTGAAAGCATGTCAGATATCACACTGGACATGACATAAACAGAATTACAAACAAATGGCTTGGAGAGGCCCAGGAGGGACACAATAAGGGACACAATAAGCAGTAAGGTCTGTCCTTGGATTTTCACGTCACTAACAGATGTCAAAATATGGCATTACTCCATCAAGGAACAACTTTAAAGTGACTGATTTCCTTCCAGCTCTCCCTGAACTGCTGAGCAATCCACTGGATATCCTGGATGAGCATGAAGTTAAGCTAAAAACAGGGGGAACTTGCAATACTCTGCTTCCAATAGCACCACTGACACTGCACCAAGGAGAAGCAGGGTTCCTCTGTCTCAGCTGACAAAGCCCAGGGCTGTCATAGGTTTTGTCAGACTCCCATTTCAGACAAGCTTGAATCTTCCCTGATTTATTCTGCTTTACCTTCTCCAGGTGCACAGTGACTGTTTTACCATCTTCAATCAGCCAGGAGCTCTCCTCCACCTTCACCTCATTGAAAAGCTCTCCATCGATGACAGGCGAATGGCCCTTCAGGCCAACTCTGAGGCGTCGTCTCTGCACATCCACCACCACGTCCTTCCCCTTCAACCTGAAGTTCACCTTGAAAGGGATGGCCAGCTGGGCCAGAGAGAGATCAGATTTGAGGAGCTGAGCAGTGAAGCCTCTCTTTACCCTCTTGTGTTGCTGTTTTAAGCCTTTCTGCCTTGGCTTCACCAGAGTAAGACACAGCACACACTATTTTCCTCGGGGTACTGAGTGAGCAGGAGGTGAAAGGCTCCAAGAGGAACTTTGGCAACAGGATGGCCAATACCTCCAAGAGACCATAAAAAGGGAAGCAGATTTTAATGTCTTGTTAAAACAAGACCAAGGTTTGGCAAAGTTAACTACAGCTTCTGAGAATTTTATTCAGTTACTAAGCTCTCTCCCAGCTATTGAAATCCTGTTATTAAGTCCAACTAAAAACTTTCCACAGAAAACTGAGACACAGAGCACCAGCTCCACCCTTCCTACCAGCACCTGCTCTTAGTCCTGAGCTCAGATCCCTCAGACCCTGGTAATAAGCCAATACTTACATCCAGTTCTGAAAGAGTCTGTGTCCATCTATAATTTGGAAGGTCAGCTCCATTACCAGAGTTGGGTTTAAGTTTTCCTTTATCTTTCTCATCTTCCTCTTCATCATCTGTTTCCTAAGCAACCAATTTAAAACATGAAGAAGCAAGCTTTTAACATTTCCATTTATCTTTCCTTTGTAACAATAGTTCTTGGTTTTCATAAGAACTTCAGGTCAGCTGTATGTATTTTCATTTTGGGCTGAATTTATGTGAATAGCAAGGTGCTTCTGTCAAAGCATAATTACAAAAAAGAGAAAACAAAACAAAACCAAACCACTCCTCCCCCCAAAAAAAAAACAAACTGAAAAACCCCAAAACCTTTGAAATCTTTGGGAATTAAGTACATCTTTTCACCATATTCCCTCACACTCACAGGAGTTCTCATAGTTGTCCAGAGTTATTTATTAAAATAAAGTCCCTAGCTGAGCTTTACCTGTTTGTTAGAGTCTGAAGATTCACCTTCATCCCCCGAGGGTTTCACTGGGACACTGTTAATCTGTCCTTGTGCCTCTTTTTTCTGTTCAAAAAGAGAAGGAACATGCTCAGACAAGTGTTGGCACTTTGTGTCACTTGCTGATCTGACACTAGGTGGCCTCAGCTTCTTCAACTGAGAATAGAAAGTGGACTCAGAACTGCACCCAAGACTGAGGGGGAATTTTACACCCTTGGAAGAGTTACTGCCAAGGGGAAGGCTCTCCTGGTCCTCACACCTTGAGGACTGCAGCAGAGGGTGTTGCTACAATCAGAGAAAGGCCTGAAGGTAGAAAAGCAAAATGAGTTATGGGAGATTCCCCATGAATGGTTTGGCTTAGGCTGATTTAATATTGAAACACACCAGTCTGGTGGTCCAGACACTGCAAAGGAACAAGTCTGAGTCATTTGAACTCCTCACTGCTACCCCAGCTACACACAGACCAACCAGATGGCACCTGCAGGCACCAGCCACTGCTCTCACCTGGTCAATCTCCAGCTGCAGCCTTTCTGCTTCCTCATCTGTAAGCTCCTTAATCCTTGGCTCGTTTGCTTCTTGCTTTTCCTGAGCGAGTTTCGCGGCTCTCTCCGCCTTCTCACGCCGCTCTGCCTCTTGTCGAGCCTTCTTCTCCTTCCGCTCCTTCTGAGCCAGCTTGTTGTGGTGGCTGAAGGTGTCTGTGATCAGCTGAAAGACAGGAGCAGCTATCAAAGGGGTTTTTTTTTTAAAATCACTTTTCCAAACTCCAGTGAAGTTGGCACACAACTGCCTGCCTGCTTAGGAGCACGGAACATTCGTCAGCCATACAGATGTTGTGACTTTTCCCTTCATTTTCAGGTTTTTGACTGGGGAAAAATAAAAGTATTTAAAGGGAGCCCCTCCTAGTTCTTCCTTACACAGGGAGTGTGTTTCCATGGAGATAACAGAAAAATATTCTCCATTTGTTTTGGCCTTTTTTGTAATTCCAAGTGGAACAGATGCCTAACCCAGGCACTTGACAGCTACTCTGTACATCTAGGACAGCTGGAAGAACTGAGACACTGGATCCAAGCATTTTTAATTCCTCCTGACCTTTCCCATGACTGGGCTTTTCCCTGGACACTAAATGAGAGATTCAGTGTCATGATTTAGAGGAGAAATATTTGCAAAGCTCAGTGTTTTACACTTAGGGGCAAGTTCCTACATCAATCTTTACTTCAAACCTCATTCCAGTTTCTCGTGTTGTTGTGACTACAAAAAGCAAGATCTCCAGGTCTCTGGTTGCTGCTCAGAGGGAAAGGTGAGTGCACAGGCAGGAAGCCAGAGCCACTGCCCCGTGGTCGATAGCGCCGGCAGCGCTGTGCGAAGCAGCACGTCTGAGAAGGGAAATCTGCTCCAGAAAACAGAGGATTGGAGAAAAGGAATCAGAGTGCAGAGATTGCTCAGACAGATTTTTTTCAGGTACTGGTTTATATCAATCCCAGAAACTTCTAGAGGGATTCAGCACCTTTCCAAAGCAACTCCAAGCATCCACTCCTCATAGTTTTGTAACCAACCACCACCTATTTCTGCTTTGTTTTCAAGGGGAAAGCAAGATTTATTTACACAGCACGAGTCCAGTGTCTCCTAGGATACAGAATTCAAGAGGTGCCATCTCCCAGCCTCTGTTCCTACCCACAGGGTGAGCAAACACTGCCTGTGCTTGTCAGTGCACACACACCACGCTTCTCCCAGCGCACCACCACGCCTCCCTCACTCCACACAAGGGCTTCTCAAATGCCAGTCCATAACAGACAGTGACTTTCCCACACCTTCCTTCAATGCCAAAGGGTGAACAGGATGGGGAAAGCAGCTTCTTCAATTTTTCCTGTGCTTTCTGTGGTGTCAGAGACTCTGTATTGAACAGCTTTTCAGAAAACCATCAAGTATTTTAACAGATACCACCCAAAGACACAAACACTTCTCTTTTACAGGCACAGTGTAAACACTTTGTCTTTTACAGACAGGGATTTGCTATGGACTTGTCAATAACAGGAGCCAGGACTTCCAAAAGAACCAGCCAGTGCTCATCTCTGAAATGCTGCTCAGGGTTTTACTCCCTGAGAACATGCAGTCCCAAGAATTTGGGGGGGATTTGCTCTCTAAAAATGACAGTGGGCTTCATCTTACTTTGAAACCTTTCCCACCCCGTAAAGTTTTGTGGCTTTAGACACCAGACAGTTAAATGCTGTGGTAAAAGTGAGCATCTGCACCAAGACATTCAGCACAGCAGCAGCATTTGCTTTGCTGGGAGAGTTTCAGTCTCCAGGAAGGGGAACAACTGCTGTACTGATAAATCTGAGCAAAAAACCCCTTCAGTTCATATTTGAATGCTCTGGTTCTTATCTACAGTGAAATGATTTAGTTTTTCAGCTCTTGAGCTGGGTGAGGAAGATGTGCTGGACAGGAGATGCTCAGGCTGCCAATGGGGCCATCCAGACCCTCAGGTTTGTCCCCATGTTCGCTCCATTCAGGCACCACAGCCTCGAGACAAAGGTGCAGCTGCATCTGCAGAGCTGTGGACTTTGTGCTTTTTCTGAGCTGAGCAAACAAAGTAACCTGGGGTTATCAACACTGCGGTGTCTGTCACCGTTCAGTCACTCTGTCTGGCACATTTGCTTTTCAAACAAGCCTTTGGCCAGAGCATAGCAAAGAAAAAACCCACCCTGCACTGTCAGTACCACTCGAGTGTGTGTCTGACCTCAGACAGGGGCAGCTCGTTGTCACCTTGTTCCAGTGATGTTTCATCAGTAGCAGGGGCTGCTGGTTCCCAAGTGCACTAGAATGCTTGGAGATGTTCAGACAGGGAAGTCACAGCACAGACATGCTCAGCAGAGAGGTTAGAAGACATAAAAGCATGAGGATTTGGGGTTTTTTTTTACCTTCTCTGCTACTCCATCTTCTCCACCGGTGAAGAAATCTGTTTTACGCCTCAGGAAACTAAAGAAAGTGTTCACAAGCTGGTGGAGGAAACAGGGAGGAGGGGTGGGAGAAGGGGAGGAGAGAAAAAAAGAGCAATGAGACCAGATTGCTCCAAGCCACCTCGTGTCCCATGAACAGCTTCTGTCCTTTGTGCTCCCTCTCTGTGTCTGGAAATCAGCCCCGTGACTGTTTCCCAGAGGAAATACCCAGTGGCTTTGGTGAGGATCCAGCTGCTGGATCCCCAGTTTTCACAAGAGGCATTTGTGTGGTTTACATGAAGGACAAGCATTTTGTCCTCAGGTCACCTCAGCTCTGATCTCCCAAGCTGCTCTTTAGCTCTAGCTGAGGCAGGAATTGGGGTACCTATGTACACAGATACACACATCTGCCTTATTTTACTTCTTAGCACACCTAAACCCTCTCACTGTGCAAACTCACCCTCCCCAGCTCCAGGGAGTCTTTACTTTTACCAAATATAGACTGTTAAAAACTACCCTAAAAGCAATGAGGGGTAGAACTTTGAGATACACATTTAGCAAAAGCCACTTTGTCAGTCAACGCTGGAGAATCTCCCAGTGAAGCTGGCCCTGCTCAATTAAAACCCTGATGTGCTGTGGAAGGGGATAAAGTCCCTGTGGTGCACATTGAAAATATATTAGGGAAAATAGTCTGGGTTATTCCTGCCTTGGGTAAGGGTAAATCCATCCTGGGAGTGTGTTTGCTCAAGGACTCGGTGGGCGATGCAGGAGGATGGGGAGTTGGATGAGTACCTCGAGGAGATGAGATTTGATTTGGGGTGAAAACAGTTGATGGGCTGCATATTCTCATTGTTCTGGTTGCTGTGGATCATACTAATGGCTTTATATGAAGAATTCTCCAGGTTAATGAAGTATGAATGATGGAACCCAGCAACCTCTTTGAGAGCAACATCTCCAACCTGCTACAAACCCAGCTGAGAGGTGTCTGCTGCCCACTCGCTGCCTGTCAGGTATCAATGAACAGGCACTTTTGGAACTGTTGGGAAATAAAGATAAGCCAAATCCTGCCCTGACCAGGGTCACTATTTCAGTCGGAGGTGTCACAAGGAGCCGTTCCCAGCACTATTTCCCCAGATGGTTTGTTGTGGGGGATGTTCCCTCCTCGCACGCCCCAGCCCAGACCCCCTGAGCCCCCAGGCAGGACCCCCTGAGCCGTCAGGAAGGCTCAGCACGGTGGGAAGCGTGAGGTGTGTCCTCCATGAGCAAGGGAACCATGTCCACGGTCAAGGTCGAGTCTAAACCCCCATCAGGTCGCTGCCAGGGGGCTCGATCCTGATCCTCCCCCCGCGCTGTTTCCCTTCACCGGGACCCTCCAGCGGGGCAGCGCTCTCCGCGCGACCGAGCCTCGGAGGTGGGAAGCCCGGAGGCGGCAGTAGCCAGGGCGCAAGGCTGGAGCTCCTCACCCCTCTTGTGATATCGCGATCGTTACCGAGCGCGTCCTCCGCGCTCCCCGGGGCTGCCGCTGGCACCGGCCCGGGGATGGGGCGGGTGGGGGAACGACACGTGACTCCCGTGCCGCACGTGCACCGCCCGGGGAGGGGAGGGAAGGGCCGGGTCAGGCCGGGCCGGGCCGCCCCCACCTCCGCTCGCTCCTCCCGGTCCCGCCCTTCCTACCCCCACACACACCGCCGGGGAAAGCTTCCGCCGCCCCATCCCGCTCCCGGGCCCGGCGGCGCTACCTCGCGCACGCCGCCCTGGTGCTGCTGGGCCATGGCGAGGAGCATCCCGTCAAAGCGATCCTCCTGCTCCGCTGCCTCCTCCGCGCTCAGCCCCATCCTGCCCGGTCACTGCCGTTACCGCCGCGCCAACCACCTCAACCTCCTCACGCCGCCAGTACCCGGAACCGGAAGTTAGAGTGAGCGGAAGCACGCGCGCGCCTCTCCCATTCACCAATCACAGGGCCCGTTAGCGCCGCTCTCTTCACGGATTGGCTAAGATCGCGTCCAATCGAACAGAAGGAGGCGGGACGCGAGGCGCGCTGTGCGGTTGCTATAGCAACGGCCTGTCCGGGCCCTTCCAGAAACCTCGGCGGGAGCGGTGACCCCGCGGGGGGGGGGCTGCGACCCCGGTACCGACACCGCGGGGCCTGGGGTCCGTGTTGGGCCCCTCACTCCAAGAAGGCCATGGAGGTGCTGGAGCGTGTCCAGAGAAGGGCACCGGAGCTGGGGAAGGGTCTGGAGCACAAGTGTGCTGAGTTCCCGGCTGAGGGAACTGGGGGTGTTGAGCCTGGAGAAAAGGAGGCTGGGGGGAGACCTTCTGGCTCTGTCCAAGCCCCTGCAAGGAGGGTGGAGAGAGGTGGGGGTGGGTCTGTTCAACCAAGGACCAAGGGACAGGACAAGAAGAAATGGCCTCAAGTTGTGCCAGGGCAGTTGAGATTGGATGTGAGGAAGAATTTCTTTGCTGAAAGGGTTCTGAGGCATTGGAAGGGGTTGCCCAGGGCAGTGGTGGAGTCCCCATCCCTGGAGGGATTGAAGAGTCGTGTAGACACAGTGCTGAGGGACATGGGTTAGTGGGGACTGATCAGCATGAAGTTTTCAGTTGGACTTGATGATCTTAAAGGTCTTTTTTCCAACCCAAACGATTCAGTGATTTGTACGAGTCTCCTTCCTCTCAGCAGGGTCAGACAAACAGTCGCTGGCTGATAAAATGACTTCCAGGTTGCTCTTTCCAAGGCCTGAGCCGCGCAGGTTGTTGAACACAGATGAGTGTCCTCGGTGTGTGTGAGTGTGTGTCTGTGTGTGTGTGTCTCTGTGTCTGTGTGTCACCCTCCTGGCAGTGACACCTGCCACACAGCGCTGCCCGCTGACAGCGCGGGGCCTTGGTGCCATGGTACAGGCAGGTTAATGACTCTGTTTAGACTGTTTGGGTAATCGAGATAAGGGCGCCCAACCCACCCTCCCCCTCCCCGCGCTGCTTCATTGAGAAAACGGCCGTTACCGCCGCGGGGAGAACTCGTTTGCCCCAGCCAATCAGCCCGGGGACGGCTGGGTTTGGTTTGTTTGGTTGTTTTTTTTTTTAATGAGGACTGCTTAATCGCAGAGCGGTCAAGGCTGTGGAGGGGTGTTACACTGGTGACCCAGCTTTATAAGAGCTGGTTTGAGCAGCTGTGGGCTGGCAGAGCTGGGAGAACGGGGAGAATCCAACCTGTGACAAAGGGTTTGGGAGGGATTTTACGTCTCTGTCCCATCTGCTGTCGCAGGAGCTGAGTTTTTGCTGAGGGATCTGTCTGCCTGGCTCAGCTCTGACCACCAGCACCATGGATGTGGATTGTGAGAGGTGTCAGTGCCACAGGGAAGACAAACGCACCGCCATCCTCTACACCCTCCTCAGCCAGAACCTCAGCCACAGCCAGGGCGGCCACAGCCCAGGCCACCAGCGCTGCCTGTGCCACCAGCGCCGCACCGTCTGCCTCCGCACGCCCCAGGTCACCTGCCAGGCGGCCTCCACCGTGCTGGTAAAAACCCTCAGCTTCATGAAAAACCTCCCATCCTTCCACCTGCTGCCGCGAGAGGATCGACTCCTGCTGCTGGACAGCTGCTGGGTCCCTCTTTTCCTCCTGGGGTTGGTCCAGGAGATGGTGACCTTTGAGGTGATGGAGACTCCAGCCCCCAGCATGCTCAAGAAGATTCTCCTTGATGGTCAAAGCCAACGGCAGGAGCCTGAGCGGACGCAGCCCACGCTGGCGGCCGTCCAGCGGCTGCAGTGCTGCCTCAACACCTTGTGGAGCCTGGACCTGAGCCCCAAGGAACACGCCTACCTGAAGGGAGCCATCCTCTTCAATCCCGGTGAGTGCTCGTTAGCGCTGCGCACATCTCATTAACGTGGCTTCGGAGATCCCCTGTGAGAAACAGGGAATGGTGGGAATGGGAGAAACCTGGGGGTGTTTTCCACCCTCCATCGCTACCTTTTCCTCCTCTCCCTTGGTAGATGTCCCCGGGCTGAGGGCTTCCCTGTACATCGAGAGCCTCCAGCGGGAAGCCCAGCGAGCGCTTCAGGAGGTCCTGCAGCCCCTGCACCCCGAGGACCCAGGCCGCTTTGCCCGCATTTTACTGATCTCCTCCACCTTGAAATCCATCCCTCCCGCCCTCATCACCGATCTCTTCTTCCGACCCGTCATCGGCAACGCCGACATCGTGGAGCTGATGGTGGAAATGCTGTAGGAAAACTCAGCTGGCTCCTGTGCTGTGCTGTGGCGTGGTGTGGTGTGTGCTGTGGTGTGCTGTGGTGTGCTGAGCAAGTGTACTCGGCCACCAGCCCCACAGATGCTCCCTGTGCTTTCCCAGGCAGCCAAGCCAATCTGGGAGCAGGGATTTAACCAGCCAAGCACTCTGGACTCTGCAGGGTTAGGGCTGAGGCGGGAGGATTCAGCCAGGCTGCAGCAGAGCGTGTGGGGAGCGGGCTCTGGGTCATGTTTACAGCAGCTCCTGCCGGTCTCTGCTTCGGGGAGCGCGTGTGGCGGTGACGGGTTTGTTCCCCTGCTGTGTACCCTGCAAACAGGCCCCAGAGCAGGTCAGGTTAGAGCCTGGTCTTGGTTTTTACTCAGTGATTCCTTGGCCTGTTGAAATCAATGTGCATTTTGCTGTGAACTCCAAGAGATGAGGTTTGTCCTCAACTAACAGCTTGGTTCTGCAGTTTTCAGGCACACTGAGTATCCCACATCTCCAGGGGGATCGCTTACCGAGCACAAACACGATGGAATGAGGTCTGGGGGAAGTCTTGGTCTGTCTGTTGTGCTTGAAATCTTAAAAATACCCATGAAAGATCTTCCTCAGGCAGCAAGAGGGAAAAAACAGAGTATTCAATCTTGGAGAGCGTGCAGATTCACCCCTCTTATTTTTCCTTAGATTGTATCTTTTCTCCATAACGCCATAAAATACAACAGAGCTGCCCCCAGGGCGGTGGGTACCTCAGATCACCGACACCTCTCACACATCACCCTGGGCTGTGGGCTCCCCTCTATTTGGGTGACAGCAAGTGAACCCCGAGCTGTGAACGCTGCAGAGATGAGCAGAGCTGGTTTAGTGGTAGAACCAAACATCTCTCCCTGGAGTTAGAGCCAGGAGCACACCTGGAAAGCTTGATCCTCCCGCCTGCAGCTGCTGCAACAAGTTCAATGTCAGTATTTTATACATGAACATTCTTGTGGTTTGTATATAAAATGCAGTAAATTATTTTTTTAATAAAATGGGTTCCATTTGGGAAGATGGTGGTGGTGACTTTTGTTAAGAGATGGTGTTTAAATTTCTAGGGGGTTAGAACAACCAGGGTGGAAAGGATGCTCAAAAAAAAGGGGCTTTCCACAGAAATCTGTCTGCTTGGTCACGGGGAGGGAGCGTTGTGATGTGGACACACGTCGAGCACGGCCAGCGGGAGCTGTTGGGTGAACACCCCCCGTGGCACCCAAACCCCCCCGTGACACCAAACCCCCCGTGACACCAAACCCCCCGTGACACCAAACCCTCCGTGGCACCAAACCCTCCGTGGCACCCAAACCCTCCGTGGCACCCAAACCCCCCGTGCACCCAAACCCTCCGTGGCACCCAAACCCCCCGTGCACCCAAACCCTTTGTGGCACCCAAACCCTCCGTGGCACCAAACCCCCCGTGGCACCAAACCCCCTGTGGCACTAAACCCCCCGTGGCACCAAACCCTCTGTGCACCCAGCAGACAGAAATCCGCAGAGGCAGCGGGATCCCGGCCCGGGCAGGGGCTGAGCCTCACCCGCAGGGCTCCAGGCCCACTCGGAGGTGGATGCTCTGACTCACCTGGACGCGCAGGAAGCTGCCAACAGGTACAAACAGCATCATCGCATTCGCCGTGCCCGAGCCAGCTGAGGTGTCAAGCACGAAGCCTCCCCGTGCCCCGTCACCCTCCTGCCCACACAAACACCTCGGATTTTAGCCGGTGGGAGGGAAATCTGCTGTGTCAGTCTGTCCCTCCACCTCTCCCCGCCGCTGCCGAGCGCTGACAGACAGCTTCCAAGGTGATCTCAGCCCCCCTGACGGCCGTTTTCCATGGGGAGGGAGCGCGTGAGTCACCCGATGATTTCTGCAGGCCCACGCCAGCCACGGGCAACCCTGAGCCACGCGGCCCGGTGATGAGTCAAGGGACACGGGATGCCCAGCAGCCCCGCTGCCAGACTTACCCCAAACCGGGCACGCAGACGCTTCAGCACAGCGGAGAGTCCCCAGCACCTCCATCCTCCACTGGTCCCACCACCCCTTGGGGACAGGGGAGTGCTGTGGGATCAGTGTGGGCTCCCGTTTGGTGTGGGACCCACCCATGTCACTGCCCATGAGGCAGATCTGACACTGCAGGGCCACCTCTCCATGGTGGGACATGCAGTGCTGGGACTTTATCAAGAGGCCAAGGCCAGGACCCCAAACATGGGGCTACACTGGGTGGCAGTGGGGGGACCTGGACATCTCCAGCACCCTGCTACCCCCAGGGCCTGGGACCTCTGCTGGGAACTGGCCACCCTCATAGGATCATGGAATGGTTTGTGTTGGAAGGGACCTCAAAGCTGATCCAGTTCCTACCCCCCTGCCAGCAGCAGGGACACCTTCCACTAGACCAGGTTGCTCAAAGCCTCATCCAACCTGGCTGAGAACACTTCCAGGGAGGAGCAGCCACAGCTTCTCTGGCCAACCTGGGCCAGGGTCTCACCACCCTCACACCAAACAATTTCTTCCTCACATCTCATCTCCCCTCTGCCAGTTTCAAGCCATCACCCCTTGTTCTGTCACTCCCTGCCCTTGGCCAAAGTCCCTCCCCAGCCTTCCTGGAGCCCCTTCAGGTACTGGGAGGCCACTGGAAGGTCTCCCTGGAGCCTTCTCTTCTCCAGGCTGAACAGCCCCAACTCTCTCAGCCTGTCCTCACAGCAGAGCTGCTCCAGCCCTGGCATCATCCTCGTGGCCTCCTCTGGACTCGTTCTCACAGCTCCATGTGGCCCCCAGGGCCTATGACCCTCACTGGGCCCTCGCCACCCCTTGTCCCCCCCACCCAGGGCCTGTGTTCCACTCCTGGCCACCAGGCGGCGCCCACACTTGAGCTTCGGGAGCTGACGTCATCACCGCGCGCCCAGCTGCCGGTGGGGCAAGATGGCGGCGCCCAGCTGTAGCGTCGGTAATGGCGGCTCCGCCGCCGCCGCTCGCTACTGCCTGGTGAGCGGTATCCCGGCCGCGCTGCGGTCTGCCCAGCTCCGCGCCTACTTCAGCCAGTTCGTAGAGGCCGGTGGCTTCCTCTGCTTCCACTACCGGCACCGTCCCGAGCGACCGCCGGCGGGCGGCGGGGAGGAGGCCGCGGCGCCGCGCACTTGCTCCTGCCTGGTGGCCGTGCAGCCCGGCCGCGCCCGCCGCTTCGTCCGCATGTACTCGGGCAAACGTTGGGTCGGACCCGGTGGCGCCTCGCTGCCCGGCCGCTGCCTCATCCGCAGGGTCCGCATCAGCTCCGGGACAGGTACGAGCGGGCACCGGGGGGAACGGACCGGGTTGAGCCTCCCCTCATGGGTCTGGGAGGACCCGTTGGGCACCCGATCCCACCCCTGAGGGCCTCAGCAGACAGCCCGAGGGCACCGGGTGCTTAAAACCCCTCATGGAATTTCCTTAATGCCTTAAATCTGTTATGAGGGAAGAAGAGTCAATTGGGGGTCTGTTCATCCCCCTCCTGCCCGGGAGGGCCCTGATCTCCCCCTCTCTGGTGGAGTGTGTGTTCCCTGACAAACTCCTGTCCCCCTTCCCCTCTCTCCCCCAGGCACAGAGACATTGCCCTGCAGCGAGGACAGGACGGCTGCAGGTGATTCTCTCACAGAAGGGGACTTGAAGCGGCTGCCCGAGTTCAACCCCCCGTCCTTCATGCCTTACGGGAACGTGGGCACCCCCCTGACAGTTTTCCTGGAGCTGATCTGGACCTGCAGGTTGCCTCCCTGGATTATCAAGAAATTGCAGCTGGATTTTCCAAAGACAGGCTCATCCCGTAGGTATGGGAATGTGCCTTTTGAATACCAGGACACTGAGACAGTTAGAGAAGAAGAAAGAGTTTACACTGCTGGGGGGGATGAGATCACAGAGGAAGAGGCACCTGTGGCAAGACCTGAGGTGACTCACTCAGCCAGTGCTGAGGAAGATGAGGAGGAGCAGGAGGAGGAGGAAGAGGAGTCTCATTCAGATGACGTAAGTGGATTTTTCTAGCACCATCCAAGGTTAGCCATTACAGCTGGGAGGGCCAATATAACTCTCTCAGAGCTCATTTTTCATCTTTTAATTGTGTTGTATAAATAGATTGTCTAAAAGTGGTGTTAAAATGTGGTTGTTCACGTCTTGGTGCACTGAGCCCCTTGGCACAGGTACAGTGTGGGCATCAACGCCTCCAAAACTGCTTGTCCAGATCAAGCTCCTTGTAGGGGTTGAGCCCAAAGGCTTTGGTAAGGGTTGAGCTCCAAGGTTTTGGTTCAGAGGAGTGAGCAGAGGCTGGTGCTGGGGGAGCAGATCTCTGCCCTGCTGCATGGCAGATTGGTCCAGCTCTGCTGTTGCCTTTAAGTGAGGTGACTGGAGATTTAGCAGCACGTCCATGTGCTGGAAGTGCCACGTGGAGCTGTACAAACGGTTGACCTTGAATGCTCCTGCGTTTGAAGTTAGTCCTGCTGAGAAAAATGGCTTTTGTGACAAAGACTCCTCGAAAACTGGGCTGGACAGGCTCTCCAGAGACTATCTCACCCTCCCCACCTGACAGACACCTGTCTAGCCTGTTCTCACCAACCTCTGTCATTACAGAGGCAGCACAATCCTGAGGCAAGCCATTCCCGTTCTTTGCTGTACCAGAATTAACTTAGATGCCAACTCTTAGCTTCAATTTTATCCCATTAGGTTCTCCTAGCAACAGCTGACACAGAGAACGTTTTGTTCCCTCCTTGACAAACTTTTTATTCAGTCTTTTCTTCTCCAGACTAAACAGACTCCTCCAGCTGTTTCTCACAGGCTGTTTCCTGCATCTCCAGTCATTCTTTTGGCTGTTCCTTACTTGGTTAATGTCTCCCTTGAAGGGCTCTGCCCAGAACTGAGCAGGCAGCAGTAAAGCTGTCAGTCTGATCTGGGGCTGTGCCAGCAAACTGCTTCCCTGGAACCAACACAATCTCTTTAGGGATCAACTTGAGTGGAATTAATTTCTTGCTAGTGCTGACTTTACGGACAACACACCTGCTCCTTAAATGGGCATCTGGTGCGTTCCAGATCAGGTACGCTGCTGAAAGCATGCTGTGAAGTGGGTGTGATGTGGTATTTTTCACCACTTTCTGTCTGCTGACTCTGGAGATGGCATTAGTCAGGGGAATGAGGTCATCAGTGCCGGTCGTGTTCGTGCCTGAAGACAGCAAGCTGAGACGAGCTCTGTTGACAAAGCTGTTTGGTAGCGAAGGCGTCGCGATGGGCTGCAGGGGTCAGGGGAACAGGGAGGGACAGGGAGGAGGCTGTGTGCTGTTGGTGTCACCCACCTTTCACCCACTCCTTTGCAGGACAATGATACCTGTGAGGAATGGGAGCGACATGAGGCTCTCCATGAGGACGTGACCAAGCAGGACCGTGTGGAGGAGCGGCTCTTTGAAGAGGAGATTGAGTTGAAGTGGGAGAAGGGCGGCTCTGGCCTTGTCTTCTACACAGATGCTCAGTACTGGCAGGAGAAGAATGGAGGTAACGTTGGTGTTTGTGTTGCTGAGCCACAAATTAACCACCACAAGCTGAGAGGGGCCCAGCCCTGCAGGTAGATCAGGTATAACCCCATGTGAGCGTTCCAAATCAGCTGCAGATACGGGCGTCTTGCCATCGCTTTTTAAACCTTCCCTTGATCACCAAACCTGTGGCGGTTCAGTCCAGTTGCCAGAGACCCCAGTGGGCCTCCTGGCAGCCTGTTGTGTAAGCACTATGGTTTGCAGAGTCTCTCATACCATTTCCTTCCCATTTTGTTAGAGAAAATAGGGAGTTGGGCCACCAGCAAGCAGGTTTTCTCTGTCAGATTTCCACAACCATCACTAAAACTGGTGCTTTCCTTCTCTTGGCAGACTTTGATGAGCAGACTGCAGATGACTGGGATGTGGACATGAGCATCTACTATGACAAAGGTACCTGAGCTGAAACCCCCTCCGGGAAATGAGGGAGGTTGGGAAATTCTGAGCCTGCAGAATTTCTGCAACGGGGAACTCTTGGGCTCTGGCATCCTTTGAAAGCGCCCGAGATGTCAGTGCACTTGAAAGAACGTTTTTCTTGTCTGGCAGTGAGACTTGCCAAAAAGAACAGGTTCTGCCTCCTTGTTGCGTGGTGCTCTGGGGGAAATGACGGTAGCAAACAGCTTTCCTGAGCTGTGCTGCTCTGACTCTTTGCTTCTCTCTCTCCAGATGGGGGTGATAAGGATGCTCGGGACTCGGTTCAGATGTGGCTGGAACAGCGGCTCCGGGACGGCTTGGAGGATGGCTCTGTTTTGGGGCAGCAGATTGGCACCTTTGAGAGACACACCAAGGTGAGCTCTGGATACCTGCCCAGGAGAGGAAGGGACAGGACAAGAAAGGCTGTGTTGGTGATGCTCAGAGGATGTGGCTTGCAGGGAGGAGGCCTCTGGGAAGATGAGGATGAGCTTTGTCAAACTTTGTGATTTTTTTTCCCCTCTCCCAGGGCTTTGGCAGGAAGGTGCTGGAGCAGCAAGGCTGGACAGAGGGGCTGGGACTAGGAAGCAGCAACTCTGGAATGGCTGAAGCTCTGGAGAACGAGGGTCAGAACCCCAGGTGCAAGAGGGGACTGGGGTAAGTACCCAGCCCAGCCCTGCCAGCCCATGTCCAACACTTCTGCCTGAGCTCTCTGGGCTGATGCAGCAGCTGACTGGCCACAAAAGGAGCAGAGTGTGAACCAGAGCTGTAAGGCTGTCCTAGGGATCTGCCTTTCTCTGCACAGCTGGTGGCAGGGCTGGCACTCCAGAGCTAAATACACTGCTCTTCCTGATGGATTGGTGCTCCTTAGAGGAGCTCATGGTGTTAGAGAAGGACTGGAACCATTTGCAGGTTCACACAGCATACAAACACAGAGGGAGAGCTGTGCTTGAGGGTCATGTCTGGTATGGTATTCTGGTGGAGAAAGCCCAAGTGACCCAAGCTACAGCTGTGCACCTAATCCTTCCCTTCTCTGTGGGGTTTGAGGGCTTTGTGCAGTGCTGTATTTCACTCTGAGGGCTGGCTCTTGTTCTAGAGCAATCTCACAGCCAGGAATAGGACAAGAATCCTTATTGCCCTGTATTGGTCCACGTCTCCCTGCAGCAGGTGAAGGAAATCACAGAATCCCAGCCTGGGTTGGGTGGGAAGGGACCTTAAAGATCATCCAGTCCCAACCCCCCTGCCAGCAGCAGGGACACCTTCCACTAGACCAGGTTGCTCAAAGCCTCATCCAACCTGGCCTGAAACACTTCCAGGGAGGAGCAGCCACAGCTTCTCTGGGCAAAACAGATCTGGGGTACACAGGGCTGTCTGACTGCCTCAGCAATGTTGCACCAAACATTTTCTGCTTCCCTTTAGGTACCATGGGGAGAAACTGCCAACTTTCAGCAAGGTGAAAAAACCTCGCCGAGACTCTCCCATCCTCATCTCAACCATCTATGATGACCCTGACCCAAAGGACAGCGGGGATCAGCTGCTCAGGCGCCAGCCACCCACTGCCATGAAGTACAGGCAGGACATGGGCTTTGTCCGGGCGTCTCACGGTGCTCTGCAGAACTCCAGTGCCCAGTCACGCTGAGCAGAGGCTGGCACAGAGCCTTTGTCCTGCTTCTGCTCCTGTCGAGCTCAGGCTGGCTCCTGGTCTCGGGTTTGGAGCAGGGTTTTTATATATTTATTTTTGGAAGAAATATAAACTTGTAAAAAAACTTCTCTCAGTGGGGTTTCCCCCCCCCCCCCCCCCCAAATCGAGCTGTTCACATGAGGGGAAATTGTGCTGCTCCTGCTTACTCAGTGGGGAAGGGGGTTGCGTTTCTGAGTGGTGGTTTAAAGTCGATACTGGTGCCTGCATCAACCCAACTTGTGTGCTGGGTCAGCCTAAAAAAAACCAGAACTTGTAGTTCACAGCTGCCCCAGACCCAGGGAAGGACAAGTACAGACAGGGCCAGCTGTGGCACAGTAACTGTCCTGCAGAAAACTCGCTGCTGGCCCGCAGCTTCGCGTTGCTTGGGCGTGACAATCCCACACTTGGGAGAAACTCGTCAGGATGAAAGGCTCTGACCTGGCAGCCTCCGGAGGAATTCTGCAGGAGGCGTTTCCCTGCGGTCAGGTGTAGCGGGTGCTTCCTGCCACAGCTGCTCTGCCTCGTTTTCCTGACGCAGGCACTCTTAGACTGGGGGAGAGCCGTCGTCCCAGGGCCCCAGTACTGGAGGGTTAAATGTGAAGTCTTAGAGATTCTCAGAGATTCATTAGATGAGTAGATTCTTAGATTCATTAGATGATTAGATTCTTAGATTCATTAGATTCATAGAATGATTTAGGTTGGAAAAGACCTTTAAGATCATCAAGTCCAACTATAAACCCAACACTGAGCAGGATGGGTGAACGCTGTGCTGGCAGGCTCTGCCTTGGCCCTGTGCACCTGCCTTAAGGCTGTCGCTGTGTCAGGGGGGGAAATAAAAGGAATTAATGTCCCCTTCTCCTGGGGATGGGGTTGGGATGGAGGGACAAGGGTCGGTGCCGGGACTCGAACCCGTGACCCGGATCCTGATTCCAGGGTTTTGGTCCCGGTTCCGAGTCCCAGCGATGGAGGAGTCGCGCGTTCCTCCAGCCACCAGGGGGCGCTGTGGTGGTAGCGGCCTTTCTTTCTCGCGGAACTCAATGTTCGGGGCCTGCGGCCACCACGGACCCGGCGCTGGGGGAACCGGGAGCGGCGGGAGGTGAGAGGCTGACCGGGACCGGGAGCGGCCTACCGGTGCGGGGAGCGGCCTACTGGGGTGGGGAGGAGTATACGGGCACCTGGGCAAGGAGGGGGGAGAAGGGGAATGTGGGGGAACGGGGGTCGTAGCGGGGAGAAGAGGGAATATGGTGGGAAGGGAAACATGGGGGGATGTGGGGGGAAAGGGGGTTACGGGGGAGAGGGGACATGGGGAGAGAGGGAAGGGGGGTTGTGAGGAGAAGAGGGGATGTACGCAAAGAGGGGGGTGTGCGGGAGAGGGGATCCTGGGGAGAAGAGGGAACACAGGGGGATAGGGGGAGAAAATGTTCGACAGGACAAGAGGAAATGGGCTCCAGTTGTGCCCAGGGCAGTTGAGATTGGATGTGAGGAAGAATTTCTTTGCTGAAAGGGTTCTGAGGCGTTGGAAGGGGTTGCCCAGGGCAGTGGTGGAGTCCCCATCCCTGGAGGGATTGAAGAGTTGTGTAGACACAGTGCTGAGGGACATGGGTTAGTGGGGACTGGTGTTGGGTTCATGGTTGGACTCTATGATCTTACAGGGCTTTCCCATCCAGGCAATTCTGTGACTCTGTGAAGATGAGTTGTAGGCAGAGATGGGGACATGGGGTGAGGAGGGGACACAGGAGGGGAAGGGGGATGTGGAGCATAAGAAGGAACACGGGCAGAAGAGGGGATGCAGGTAAAGAGGGGAAATGGAGGAAGATGGGACATGGTCCATGAAGGAGAGAGAAGAGAAGGCTCTGGGGAGAACCTCTAGCAGCCTTCCAGTACCTGAAGGGGCTCCAGGAAGGCTGGGGAGGGACTTTGGCCAAGGGCAGGGAGTGACAGAACAAGGGGTGATGGCTTGAAACTGGCAGAGGGATCTGCACCCCGCAGGCACAGCCCTGTGGGTCTGGCTGGGGGTTTGTGCCTGTTTCCCACCACGGCATCACCAGCCAGTGGTTACCGGGTGTAACGTCTGCCCCGGCACCGGGCTCAGCCGTGGAAGGAGTGACAGGAGGCAGCAGTTAGTTCCACAGTCACACTTTCCCTTCTTCTCCACCTGCTCCCTGGGTGTGAATTCCAGCAGATCCCATTGCTATAAATGCAAACACAATGGTAAGTGGGAATTTTTCCTTTCTCAGTCAACTGAAGGAGAAGGAGATGAGCCAACATGTCTGAGGGCAGCAAGGGGAGCCTGCTGGCCTTTGGCCAGGTGGTCATTGGGCCTCCAGGCTCGGGGAAGACAACCTACTGCCATGGCATGCAGGAGTTCATGGGCAGGATCGGGCGCAAGGTGACGGTGGTGAACCTGGACCCCGCTAACGAGGCGATGCCCTACCAGTGCGCCGTGGACATCGCCGAGCTCATCACCCTGCCCGACGTCATGGACAGCCTGAAGCTGGGGCCCAACGGGGGTCTGATCTATTGCATGGAGTACCTGGAGGCCAACTTTGACTGGCTGCAGGAGAAGCTGGCTGCCTTCAGGGGTCACTACTACCTGTTTGACTGCCCGGGGCAGGTGGAGCTCTACACCCACCACGACGCCCTGAAGAACGTCTTTGCGCAGTTGGCCAAGTGGAATTTCAGGGTAAGTTTGGGGCTCTGTGGGGAGCTGGGATCAGCACCTGGCACCCCGTGTGCTTGTGCAAGGGGCTCAGAAGCTGTACACAGCTTTGGATTGTGGCTACTAATGACTGTTTTCTTTACTCACTTGTTTGGCCTTTCATGTGAAACAGCTCCATCAGGGAAGGAGGGAATTCTGCCCCGTTCTGCCCCAAAAGGGTGGCTTGTTCAGGACATTTAATCCCATTTCAGTGGGATTATCATGAACAAAACCATGGATTCCTTCCTCACACACTCTTGCTGTGCTCCAGGGTCCTCTCCCCAGACCTTGTGTGTGTATTTTGGAGCGGGGAGGTCAGTGTGTGTGCTGGGCAAGCAGGGACCTTTTGCACTACACTGAGAAATTCAGGTGTCATCTCGGGCCTTGCCTGGCTCTCCTGCAGCCCAGCTCAATCACTCTACACCTTGTGGTACGTGCTCTGTGCTTTCTTGCACCATGGAAGATGCAGATGAGGAAGTGCAGGTGAGAAGAGCCCCATAACCACAGTGACTTGCTTACCTTGCATTTGTTCTGCATTCGAACCAAGCCGTGGATGTGCAAACTGTGTGCGGTGTGAGCGAGAAGGGCGAGTTCCTTTGCTTGAGAATGTCACTGGGAATCTGCACTTGAGAGATTATTTTAATTCAAATAAACGTACATGAAATTATAGCTACTAAAAAAAAAAAAAAGAGATAGTTCCATGGCTGTTTTGGTGCTTGCTCAGGTGCCTGCACCTGCCTGTGAGCTCTGAACTGGCTTTTTTTTCACTGCACAAGCACAGCTGTGACTCAGCCACACTCAGCTCCAGAGCCCTGGCTTTGAGTAACGTTGTGTAACAGGCAGTAACTTCCCAGAGATCTCGGACCACATTGTTACAGCTGCACAAAACACAGGGAATCAAACTGCTCATTAATTTAATCATTAATTATTCTTTCAAACCGCACGGTAATTGGTTCTCCCGGCGAAGCGTGGTGTGCTGCAGTGGACGCTGTGTGGGAGCGTTCCTGGGGGGGAGGTGGAAATCTGGACAATTGTGTCTCTCAGAAGGAGATTTGACCCCAGCTCCCACCCCAAGAAAACCTCCAGAGTTCAGACAAGTGTGGAAACTTCACCTGCAAAGAAAAAAGCCCTGAGAAAAGGGAGAGCAGTTGCAGGTTTCGGTGTCTTGCGGTGCTGCTGGTGGAGCTCAGCACACCTAGAAGCCTCCCCACAGCCCTTTCTGTGCACCAGCACCCTGGGTCCTGAATCCCCAGGTGGTCCCTGGGTGTGAATGTGGCAATATATACATCTGTGTGTACATGTGCACTCGTGTCATAGGATCATGGAATGGTTTGGGTTGGAAGGGACCTCAAAGCTCATCCAGTCCCAACCCCCCTGCCAGCAGCAGGGACACCTTCCACTAGACCAGGTTGCTCAAAGCCTCATCCAACCTGGCCTGGAACACTTCCAGGGAGAAGCAGCCACAGCTTCTCTGGCCAACCTGGGCCAGTGTCTCACCACCCTCACACCAAAGAATTTCTTCCCAATATCTAATCTAAACCTCCCCTCTGCCAGTTTAGAGCCATCACCCCTTGTTCTGTCACTCCCTGCCCTTGGCCAAAGTCCCTCCCCAGCCTTCCTGGAGCCCTTTCAGGTACTGGGAGGCCACTGGAAGATCTCCCTGGAGACTTCTCTTCTCCAGGCTGAACAGCCCCAACTCTCTCAGCCTGTCCTCACAGCAGAGCTGCTCCAGCCCTCGCATCATCCTCATGGCCTCCTCTGCACTGGCTCCAGTAGCTCCATGTCCTTTTGATGTTGGGGACCCCAGAACCAGAGGCAGCACTGCAGGTGTGGTCTCAGGAGAGGATGTTTTATATGCAGGAGCTGGAAGGTAGGTGGTAACTTTCCCTTTGAGGGAGTCTCTGTGGTTGCAGTCAGGTCTGAACAGTTCATTGCCTGGGGGCACTTCTCAGCGTGTCCCAGACGCGGATGGACTCGTCACGGCTCTGACCTCGTGCTGTCCCTTTGTGCCTTTGCTCCCCAGCTGGCTGCGGTGCACTTGGTGGATTCTCACTACTGCACAGACCCTGGCAAGTTCATTTCTGTTCTCTGCACCTCACTCTCCACCATGCTGCACGTGGAACTGCCCCATGTCAACGTCCTCTCCAAGATGGACCTGATCGAGCAGTACGGCAAGCTGGGTCAGAGCCTTTGCGGGGGGAGTTGGGTGGAATTGGGTGCAGATTGGGTACAGGGATGTATTGCTGGGAGGTGGTTGGGGGACTGGTGTGAATCTCATTGGGTTCTTCAATTTACACATGGCCTTGGTGTTTCCCTGCAGCTTTCAACCTGGATTATTACACAGAGGTGCTGGACCTCTCGTACCTGGTTGACCATTTGGCTTCTGACCCCTTCTTCAGAAATTACCGCCGCCTCAACGAGAAGCTGGTGGAGGTGATCGAGGATTACAGCCTGGTGTCCTTCGTTCCACTCAACGTCCAGGTGATGCAGCAGCAGGAGGAGTGGGGCAGAGAGAACTGGGAGTGTTGGATGTGTAGTCAGCACGTTTGGTAGCAGCTAGGTTATGTCTGCTTAGAGCCATGAGGGCTGAAAACCTCAAATGGGAAGAGATTTGGGGGTGGAGGAGGACAGTGAAACACACCCAGACTTGGAAATGATCTGTGGCAGCCAAAGGAGAAGAAAAGGCTGATGAGCTTGGGGCTATGTGAGCCTTGTGTCCTGGGGTGGGGAATTCAGACTCCCCCTTCCTTCAGCTCTTCTGTGCCTGCACCTTAAAACTGGGCGAAGTATTACCTAAACCGTGGCTAAATTAGGGAGCACAAAATAATGAGAAGATTGAGAGGAATACATTTGGGAGGAAGGGCTGAAAGTGTTAATCTGATATCTTGCAGAAGTGGCAACAAAGGCAAATAGGCTGAGACAGGAGGTGATGAAAGGGAGTGAGAGGGTGTGGGCGTCAGCCCATCATGTATTCGGGCTCCACAGCGGGTGCCCCTGTTTGTCCTATGGCCCCTGGGTGCTCAGGGAGGCCAGCAGCACCCTCAGGGTGTTGGGTGCTGTGTGGGTGGCCCAGAGCCTCGGAGAAAATCCGTGGTGAAGCCCAGCGTGAGCTTTGGCCTCTGGGGAGGGACCGGATCCCCGTGTGTCACCTCCCTCCCTTCCAGGACAAGCAGAGCATGCGGCAGGTGATGCAGGCGGTGGACAAAGCCAACGGCTACTCCTTTGGGGACCAGGAGCACCGGAGCCTGGAGGCTCTGATGTCAGCAGCAGTGGGAGCTGATTTCCACTTCACTTCGTATCCTCTGCACCCATCCTCTGTTGTGTTCAGTTTTACTCTCTCCTTCCCTGGGGAAGAGGCTGGAGGTGGGGCTGGCCGTTTGCAGGCCCAGGTTGTTACCAACACCTGATGCTGTTTGGTGATGGTCTGTAGGGCTCAGCCCAGACCTGAGCAGACAGTTGTCCACACCAAAGCACCACGTTTGTTGCTCATTGATACTGTGATTGTGGGAGGAATCTTTTTGACAACTTTCCTCTCTCTCACACTCCCTTGGACTGGTTCATTCCACCCCACCCAGACATACAGTTGATTCTCCTGTGCTTGTTGGGTCTGGGATTAGCCAGAGCCAGAACTAACTCAGGTGCTGGGTGCTGCTGCCAGTATTGCCATCTTCCTGCCAGCCTTCAGGCTAATGTGGGGCTGGTTCCTCGCCGAGGACGTTACGAGCTCCTTGCATAAGGGAGTGTTTGAGCCCAGCCCCTTGTTTTCCTTAATTACCACCTTATCAGCACACTTGCAGTGCAGGAGAAGTATGTGCAATCTCAGGACAAAGCCGTGGAAGAAGAAGTGATGGATCTGTAACACACCTGCCTTTTCCACAGCTGCTCTCTGTTTTGACACCTCTCCTTTTCCTACCAGGAGCTTAAGGGATCTCTGTGTGGTGTGACTCAGACCAAGTGAAAGCTGTTCCAGGCAGAGGGCTGGCTGCTGGGCTCTCTCTCTGGAAGGATTTGTTTGAGCTCTTGTGCTTCAGCTTCTGTGTTTGCAGAAAGGCAATGGCTGAGTGCAAGGCAAGGGCTTCCCTTAGGAATGAGAGAGATTGGGCCAGGTGAAGGCAGGGTTAGTGAGAGAAGGGAAGCAAGATAAAGGAGACAGACCTTTGCCAAGTCAGCTCCTCTCCATCCTGACCAAGACAGACCCAGAGAAAGAAAAATCAGTTGGAGCTGGCTCTTCTGCCGTGAGCCTTGAGACAAGTTCCGGGTTTACTGCGTAGGAGGAGCGTGCCTGGGCCTCGTGCTCAGAGGAGTACCAGGCTGAGGAGCCTCCAATCTGTCTCAAGGACAGAAAGATGGTTGTTTTTCTTTTTTATTTTTTTAAATAATGATGGACTCTTTCTTTAATAAAACACTCCTTCGTCTGGCTTTCATCTTCTGAGTTTGTTGAACCTGAATAAATAAAACCAAGAGTGCTACAGAGCCTGAGGCTAAAAAGCCTCTGGTGGGAACGTCCCAGCAGCTGCTGCCTTGTGCAGAAAGGCTCCGCGTTCGCGACGTCGTGTTCCTCTATGATCTGCCTGAGAACAGACAAAGCCTTTGCTGGAGGGAGGGAGGGAGGAAGGGCTGCTGTGGGACGTGAGAGCAGGGCACTCCTCATGCTGGCTTCTCCAGGGGCTGAGGGTTGGTGTGAGAGCAGGGCACTCCTGGTGCTCGCCTCTCCAGGGGCTGGAGGTTGGTGTGAGAGCAGGGCACTCCTGGTGCTCGCCTCTCCAGGGGCTGGAGGTTGGTGTGAGAGCAGGGCACTCCTGGTGCTCGCCTCTCCAGGGGCTGGGGGTTGGTGTGAGAGCAGGGCACTCCTGGTGCTGGCTTCTCCAGGGGCTGGGGGTTGGTGTGAGAGCAGGGCACTCCTGGTGCTGGCTTCTCCAGGGGCTGGGGGTTGGTGTGAGAGCAGGGCACTCCTGGTGCTCACTTCTCCAGGGGCTGGGGGTTGGTGTGCTCTGGCGGCGCCGCGCAAACTGCAAGCTCGGCTCTTGTCGGCTTTTGATTAAGAAAGCCCCTGTGTGACTCAGGGGGAGGCTGGAGCACGTAGTTTGCACGTAGGGCCTTTCCCAGTAGCTGGCTTGGCTGCCCTCATCCACTTTCCTTTCTCTGGGCTTGCTTTCTCCAATACCATCTCCACATCCCAAATCCCAGGGCTTCCCTTCTTTCCCATGTAATTCCCTCTCACCATCCAGCTGCAGCTCCTGATGGTGGTGGCAGCAGCTCCCAGCCTCACATGTCACCTACTCTGTGTCCCTGCTGCAGGCAGCAGCTTGAACCCATCGATGAGGTGAATCAGGAAGGTTGGGGTGATGAAAAGCGAGGTGTCCACACCGAGCTGCCCTCCGAGTGCCTCCCGGCAGCTCTCACAGCCTCACGTACGATGGGAGCAGGCGAGACTCCCGGCTCCCAGCTCCGTGTGCAGACTCAGCATCGCCTCTTGCCCAAGAGCTTGCGTAAAATCAGCCAGCTCCTTCTCGTGGGACAGTTTGGTCCTCAGCAGAGCGATTGCAGACCACTGGCTCAGTCAGCCTAAATGTGAGTGGGGTCTTGCTTAGCAGGGACTGCAGCTGGGTGGGGAATTAAATCTAAATTTTCTTGCATCTCACAGCTTTGTGGCCAGGATTTGGAGACAAGTTGCTCAAGAGGAGAAGGAGGGTGAAGAGACACACTTCCACGTGCACACACACACACACACACACACAGAGCTTGTGCTTTAACCAGCTCAGCTCACCACGACCACACTGACATTTCAAATGGCAAAGTCAGATTCCTGTCTGCTGTCTCTTCCTGAGAGCCCAGGGACTTCCTTGGATATTCCTGGCTGAAACCTGGCAGCTGCATTTCAGTGCTGGCTGGGGCTGAAGGTCTGGAATCCAATCTAACCGTAACTGGAGCTGAAACTCCAGCCTTGCCTTCTGGCCTTGTGGATTTGTCCCGGTCGTTTTTGAGCCTTGTGGTTGCTGTAAAGGGATGGAAGACGTGATCATAAAAATGTGGATTTTATGGTGGCTTTATCATGGCTTTGAGAGATTTGGTGGCTTAAAAGGGTATTGTCAGGTCAAGCTGGAGTTATGCAAGTGCCCTCAAAGCTTTTGTGGCTGTTTGGCTTTTCTATTTTAATACCCAGGCAGTGTCTGCAGCCCCAGCCTTGCCACGCTGTGCTGGTGCTGGAGAAAATGGAAATCAAAGGTGATGATCGAAACCTCTCAGCTCAGGAAACCTCTGCCACGTCCAAGACAAGAAATTCTCTGAGGTTTAAAAGAGCTACAGCCTGAAAAGTGCCTCATTTTCACACTAAGAGGTTCTTCACAGCTGGGATTGGGGCTGAACTGGGACCCCCAGGATGGTACTCGCTGCTCCCGGTCAGGGTGAAGCAGAAAATGGCTCTGCAGGAGCAGGGATGGCCGAGGACCTGGGGTGTGAAATCCAGCCAGCTCCTGCACCCACAGGTCCCCAGGCTGGGAGGGGACGGCCTCGCCAAGGCTCCCGGGGCTGAGGGAGGTGACACTTTGGCTCCTGTCGCTCCTGTTGAGCAATGGGCCGGGGCGAAGGGCCAGGATTAGTCACCCCAATTGAGGTGCATCCCTTGGGGGGGGACCAGGCTTTCTGCTGAGCTGGTCCTACCTGCCCTGGCCCCTCCAACCCTGGCGCCAGGAGAGACTGAGCCCACCCCGACCACACGTGAGACCTCCTGGGCGAGACTGAGCGTGGCAGGTCATGTTTTTCGGGATGGAGGGGTTTGGGGTTTGGTTGCAGCCACTGAGCTGGGGTTTGCTGTGTCCTCTCCATCACTTCCAGCCCCAACCCCTGCGAGATGACCACACTGGAGCCCTGGTTGCACATCCCACCTGGCAAAACATCACCACAGCTGCTTGTTGGGGAGACAGCAGCACCCCAGAGCCGGGTTACCCTCCAGGCAGCTGCAGGGTCCCTCTCCAGACCCCAAAACACAGTCCCTGGATCAGGGCCAGTCAGACACACCCAAGTGTGGGTACCAGGATGAAATGCCGAGCGTTTTCAGCAGTCCCCAGTGTGAGCCAGGGCTCGACCCCGTGCTGGGAACCTCACCAGGGCTGTGGAGTGGATGAGACGGGCTAAAATCCAGAGGATGGGGCCAGCGTGACCCCACAGTGTCTGCCCCAGGGCAGGTTGAGGGGCTGCCAGCTCCAGCACGGGGCTTCAGCTTGAGTTTCCCCATCGAGTGGTGCTCCCTGGGCCAGGGTATGAAAAGCCTTTCAGAAAACTGAAAAGCACCCAGGGGGAGCACGGCAGCACCCCAGGGTGCCTGCCCAGTGACAGCCAACCAACACCATCTCCCTTGGGTGCTGCAACACCCGGGAGGTGCTGCTGGTGCCTCAGCCTCACCCCGGCCCCAGGCACAAAGCCCTGTGGGGAGGTTGTGAGAGCTGGGGACAAGGGACAAACCTGGCTGTGGGTCCTCCAGCCCCACTTGGGATGGGCAGAGCCTTCTGTGGCCAGGAGCAGCATCCCCCACTTGCCCTCACTGACCTGTTTCAGTAGCCATAAACCCAGGGCTACTAGCCACCGTGGGGGCAGCTCCCTGGCTCCAGGGCATCAATGTCCCTTTACTCTACTGGTGTCAAAGACACCAAACCACAGATATCCCAGAGCTTTGTGGTGTGTCCCCTCCTGCGCGGTGTCAGGGATGCTGAGAGCATCCTCCAGTGTTCCCCAACCACGGGACAAGGATGAGGATTGGGGTCCCCATGTCTCCCATCTGGGTCCCACCACTCGACATGGAACAAGGGACCCAGGGGACCCCAGGGAACACCTCATGCTCCCCAGCAGCACAACCCTCTCACGGGAGGTGTCGTAGGGGCCCTGGGGCCTCCCTCCCAGCCCCAAAAAGCTGCTGGACCGGCTGGGAGGCCGAGGAGCTTCGTCCTCCTACACGAGCCCAGCCACGCTGCAATTTTGGGTGCTGTTGAAATCAGTTAACTCCTGGCAGACCGGTGGGAGCCCCATCATCCTCCCAGCACCCATGGGACCCAAGAAGCAGCAGGGGTGGATGGCTAGGACCTCACCCCCCGCCCCAGTTTAACCATCCTGGGCTGCTGGTGTCCCCAGACCGCCGGGTCAAGCGCCAGCGAAAGTCCTCGGCTCGTTTTTCACGTTGGTTAATTACAGGTCTGGGGCTGGTTCCCAGGCTGGGAGCGCTTGGGGCCGGGCGGGTGCCAAGCGTCGGGGCCCCTCGCTGGCCTCCCCCCCAGGAACCGGCTGGGCTCCCCAACATTGCCAGGGGCCACCCCAGCTCAGCCGGGACCTGCCGAGCAAATTGCAACCTGCTGGGGCCGCTGACCCGGTCCTCGGCGGGGCCAAGGTGGCACCTGCGTTGGCTTCACGGCTCCTACGAGATGCTGTGGTGGGGATGGGGAAGGGGCTGGGGGGGCTCACAGGGGTTAATCCCCTCAGCTGGGCTCTGCTCCAGGTGCCTGTCCCATCCCAGGTGAGCAGGTTCTGTAGCCCAACCTCCTCCAGCAGCCAGTGCTTTCCCAGGGCTGAGCTCTTGCAAAGCTCGTTACATCCCAGGCCGGTCCCTGCACAGGGCACAGCAGCTCCATGGGGTTTGCACTGGGTACCCCGCAATGTTGGGGGGGGGGAGGGAGGGGGTATTTCCCCGCCCTGTGCCTCAGTTTCCCCACCTGTGCCTCAGTTTCCCCACCTGTGCCTCAGTTTCCCCAAAGCCCAGGAGCTCCTGACACCCCAGGAGCCGGGTTTTGGCCATGCCAGGCTTGGGGCTGACATGTCCCCCATGTCCCCAGCTGGGAACCCCGCTGAACCGGGGTGGCATGTCCTGAGTCACGGTGCATTTCCTCCCGGCATCCCGGTGTTCCCATCAAAGGCCAGCTCCTGCCCAGCCCTGCTGTGCTGGATCTGATGAGCTCATAGCCCAGGGTGCCGTGACTGTATTTTATTGTAATTATTTTTCATGTCGAAACTTGTGCTGGCAGCTGGGGGGGGGTGAGGAGGGGGGGCTGCACCCTTCGCTGTGGCCAGGTGCCAGCACCAGAATTGCTGAGCTTTCTCCTGTCCCAGTGCATCTGGATTCAACAGCGATGTCCCCACCCCAGTGACACCCCAGGGTTGTCCCCATGTCGCTGCCGATGCTCTGATGCTGCTTTAAGGGAATCGCCCCCACCTTGGATCTAGAGAAGAGCTGGGGGTGGGACACCTGGGGACCTACACAAGGGCCTTGGTGATGGGTTTTGGGGCACCCTGGGTTTGCACCAAGGGGATGGGACACCCCGCTGTGGGGCTGGGGACCTCGGTGCACCCCACAAAGCAGCCAGCGCAGGAAATCCGGCAGCGTGGGGCTGATGAAACCCCCCCGCCCCGCGGAGGCAGAACCACCCCGTGAGCCCTTCCATGGCTGTGGTATCACCGTCACCAAAGGACCCTGGGCACCCCGAGACCCCGTCACAGGGCTGAGGGGGGTAGGGAGCAGCCAACCTGCTGCTGTGGATTCCAGGGGGACCCGACTGTTCCCCTGGCTGGTGGGGCAGGAGGTGAAGGGGTGCCCGGCGGCGGCGGGAGCTGCCCAGACACGTGTGCAGGGAGAGACGAGGCAGACCAGAGGCAGGCGTGCAGGAGACGGTTTATTGGAGATGCACAGAGGCTTTGGCAACATGTGACCCCCCCTCAGGATGGGGAATCTGCCCTGACCCCCCCCCTCACCCCATCCTGTCCCCTCACCTCCTCCTGTCACAGCTCCAGCCCTCCGGGACAAGGGGTTTGGAGCTGGCACATGCCCCCACCACTCAAAATGTTAAATAGTGGGGGGCTGGCAGCGCTCCAGGACGGAGCCCCCCCCCCCTCCCTCCTTTCCCCCTCCCCAGAGCAGAGGATAGAGGAGAGGGAAGGCAGCAGGGGGGCCATGCCAAAGCCATCCAGCAAACACCACACACAGCCCCCTCCCACCCCACCCCTTGCTCCTGGCATCCAGGCTGGGTGGGGCCGTGAAGGAGCCAAAACACTTTCTCCCCCCCCAAAAAAAAACAACCAAAAAAAAAACCAACCCCCAAAAAAATGAAACCATGAATTGATGCTGAAGGGACTGGAGGGGGAGGCAGGTGGGGGGCCGGTCCCCGGCTCCATGGGGGCCATTCAGTTCTTGGGCTCTTCGCCAGCCTCGCCGCCGTCTTCTCCGGCGCACTCGGCTGTCCATAGCGTGAGGTTGTCCCTGAGCAGCTGCATGATGAGGGTGCTGTCCTTGTAGGAGTCTTCGCTGAGCGTGTGCAGGTCCCCCATCGCCTCGTCAAAGGTGGTCTTGGCCAAGGAGATGGCCTGGTCGGGGGCGTTGGCGATCTCGTAGTGGAAGACGGAGAAGTTGAGGGCCAGCCCCAGGCGGATGGGGTTCGTGGGCTGCATCTCCTTTTTGCTGATGTCCATGGCCTCTTGGTAGGCTTTCTCAGCGTCCTCTATCAAATTCTTGCGGTCATCCCCGGTGGCCACCTCAGCCAGGTATCGGAAGTAGTCACCCTTCATCTTCAAGTAGAAGACTTTGCTCTCAGAATCACTCGCCTTCTTGATGAGATACTTGTCCAGCAAGGACAGGACGTTCTTGCAGACAGAATTCAGCTCCCTTTCCACCTTCTCCCGATACTCATTCACCAGCTGCGCTTTGTCATCCCCCTCTTCGGTTTTGTGCTCGATGCTGGAGATGACCCTCCACGCCGAGCGCTGGCAGCCCACCACGTTCTTGTAGGCGACCGAGAGGAGGTTGCGTTCCTCGTTGGATAACTCGTCCCCGTGTTCCACCACTGCTTTCATGAAGTCTGCCATGTCCTCGTAGCGCTCAGCCTGCTCGGCCAGCTTGGCCTTCTGCACTTGGTGGTTTCTTGCCATGGCTGGGACGCGGGCGCAGGGCAGACGCTTGGGTGAGGAGCGGGGCCAGGAGCCGTCGGAGCCTCTGCCGAGCCCCAGCGCCGGGATTCGTTTTTGGCTGAGCGTTGGAGCCTCGAGCGAGAGCAGGAGGAGCCAGGGAGGCTGAAGGAGTGTCCTCCTCCTCCTCCTCCTCCTCTGCTTCCTCCCGGCCAAGCCCGGCCTTAAAAGGAAAATTGCCATGAATCATCACCCGTGGGCGGCGGGTGCTGGGGAAGGGGCGAGGGGGGCACCCAATGCCCTGCCCTCCCTATGGGTCTGAGGTGGGTGCAGCACCCCAGGGGCTTCCCCGCAGCCAACACCCACCCCAGGACCACGGGGACACCCATCCCACTGCTAAAAGTGCTTGGAAGAGGGGGACAGCGAGTGGGTTATAATTTTGGGGGGGTACACAGAGATGCAGCAACGTTCAGCTCTTCCCACCCACCCTGGAGAAAGGAGCCATGGGGTGTGTCTGCTCATAAAAATGGTTTCCTCCCACCCCCCTCCTCCTCTCAAATCATATCACTGTCGTTTTTATATGGTGATTAACTTTGCTGGTAATTGCGAGGTCTTGACAGGCAGGTATTTATTCCCACAGGTGGGGAAACTGAGGCAGCGAGGCTCAGCAACTCGCCCAAGCGCCGCGGGAGGGACCGGCCCAAAGCAGAGCACGATGGCCCCGTGTCTTTGAGCTGCCGCGTGGCAGGACCAGCCTGACCCCCCCCTCCCCCCCAAAAAAGTCCCATTGTGGGGACGTCACCGTCAGTGCCAGCCCCAATCCCTGGGGCTGAACTCGGGGTCCCCCCACCACTCGCCTCCAGCCTGGGGCTGCATTTCTCCACCATCCCAGCATCTCGTCAGGGATTTTTCTCACCTCTTGAGCTGTAACTGAAGAGTTTGGGGTGGGTTTTTTTAATTATTATTATTATTTTTAATTCTTTTTTTTTTAACCCGAACTGGCTGTCGGTGCCGGGCCACCAGTGGATCCCGATTAAGATCTGCGCTGCTTCGTGTTGCGCTGCAGTTTCACTCTCGACCTGCTGAAGCTTGTTGCCACACGCCGGGCGCTGGCGAAGCTCTGGCCGCGCAGCCTCCGCCAAGCTCCGGCTTTATCTGCCGTGCGGGAGCCCTTGCGGGAAGGGCGGGGTGGGGCGGGTGCCCCGCGGCACCCAGCCAAGGTTAAAAAAAAAAGAGGGTTTTTTTTTTTTAATCATCGTGACTCGCTGCTTTACTCATCCCTGCAAACAGCCCCCTGTGCCACCACCCGGGATTGCCCTGTCCCCGTGAGCCCCGCCAGCTCGCTCGGGTCCCCGGGGATGGGGTGATGGTGGGTACTGGGGATGGATGGAGGATGCGGCAAAGACTCGTGGATGTTTTTCCCAACTATGTGCAACCCAGAAAAACACGCCCCACCCCACCCCCCCCTCCATTCTGCTCCCTCCCCACCCAACAAGGGGGATTCGGGGCTGCTCACCCCCCCCTCCTCCCAGCCGAGCCCCCCGCATGTGGTGGTCTGGGCTATCCCCACCCATCAGTGGGCTCACATGCGGTAGCAGCACCAGCTCCACCAGCCTCCCCACAGCCCCTCGGTGTCCCCACTCCGGAGTCACACCGTGTGCAGCACCTCACCAGCAATTAGAGCTCCTTCCCCAGAGGAGCGTGATCCACCCACCCCGGGAGCGGATGACGTCCCGCTGCTTCGGGAAAAGGCATTTTCCAAAGGAACAACCACACAGGAGACCACTGCCCGTCTCCCACCCTCTGCCCGGCAGATGAGGTGCTGGAAGGGGATGCAGGTCCATAGAGAGCTTCCAAGAGCTTCAACCAAACACAAAAGTTCCTAGAGAGGGGCTGGGGGCCAAACGGGCAGCCCGATGTCCCAGCCCTCTACAAACCACCTCCTGCCCTTGCAAAAATGTGTGGAGACAATTCCCAGGTGGGAATTCCTCTGCAGCTCACACCCCTTCGAGCAGCAAAGCTGAACATGGTCGGGGTCTGCAGCCCCCAGCCCCAGTGAAGCCCTCGCCACCAGCCCAGCTTCAAAAACCCCCCACGCTGCCCCAGCTCCAGCCTGGCTGTGTTTGGGCTGTTTAATCCCCCCCGTGTCAGCTCTGCTCCCTGTGGGGAGACCCCCTGGCCCCCGGCAAGACCCCCCAACAGAACAGGAAGCTCAGGGGATGCTGCCCAGGCCAGCACGTGTCTCCGGTCCCCTAAGCCGAGCTGGTGATGCCATGGGCAGGTGAGGGCTGGGTGCTGGAGCAGTGGGCAGGAGCTAAAGGATGCTCACGGCTGTTCCCAGGGGTGCTGGAAGGACCCACGCAGCCACCCCATCCTCTCCCATCCAGCCCTGCCACTGGGATGCTGCTGGCTCTTGGTACTTCAGTGGAGGATGAATTTTGCCAAGGGGTGCTCACTGCACCCCATGTCCCACGGGCAACACCCAGTGCTCCCTCCCCAGCCCCAGCAGCAAGGCTGGTGCCCTCCCCGCTGTCCAGGAGGGTGCAGAGCCACAGAAGGCTCAGACTTGCTTCAAAGCCACTGATGGTGCCAAAGCTGAGTCTAGGGAGCTCCTGGCTCCTGGCCTCGTGGTCAGCACGATGATGGCAGAGGGGTGCAGCCCTCGGCAGCTCTGCTCAGCTCCCCCACCCAGCACAGCAGCAGCGTGTCCAGGCACGAGCGCAGGGATCCGCTCCCCTCCGCCGGCGGAGCAGCAGCCAGACGCCGGCGTAGAGTAAATAGGAGAAATTTTATTTGTTACAAAAGTCAAAGGCATAAATAGATGGTGAATCCTTCTGGGCTCTACGCTGGGCTAGGGATCAGGTCAGGCTGCACAGCTCCCCAGCGTAGCTCCCAGCACTGGGACAACCCGGTTCTCAGTGCTGGAGGACCCAGTGCTGGGTGCTGGAGCTGCTGGTCAAGGTCTTGCAGGGTTTGAACCCCTTCCCCTAAAACTAGAGCCACCCTAAGAGGAAAGGGGAAGCTGGAAGTGTAAACTGCCCACGCACCAACTCCCGTCCGCAGAGGAGAGTTCAACACATGGGCACGGCTCGGAGAGCGGCTGGTGGGGTCAGGCGTGTGATGCCACCAGCTTGGCTGTAAACACGTTGGCCTGAAGCCCACTCGTGTCGAAAGCCCGCTGGACCACCGGCCACTACCTTCCAGCATCTACAGGAGGGGAGACACCTTCACTGGGGTAAGGCTGGTGCTCACGGGGAGCCACCGGTGACCTCGGTTGTGCGAGTCCATCCAGTGGCAGGAGACAGCAGGAACTCCAGTTATTGCACTCGGGTGGGACGGTGCTGTATGGCTTTGAGCTCTGAACCCATGGGACGCCCGTCCTGGCTCCCAGAGAGGGGTTGGAAAAGCTTTTCCTTGTGCACAGCTGCTTCCCCCCCCGTCTCGTGGTGGGAGGGAGGAAGGCGCAGCCCTGGCGAGGGGAGGCACTGGTGGTGGTCATGGCTGTAGTCTCGGGGGTTGCCCCCGCGCTGTCTTGGCTCCCCATGGGGTGTTCCACGAGGGGCAGAGGGCTATGGGCTGCCAGAGCTCTTGATACTGGATCAACCCAGAGTGAGGGAGAGGGAAGGAAGAGAAAGAGAGAGTTAGTGACAGAAATACATGAGGAGGAGCAGCGGGGAGCAGAGAAGAGCACCCAGGCTCGGTGGAAGAAAGGGGAGACAATCTGGGGTGCAGGAGAGTGCTGGAGCCTTCTTCCATCACTGCTGCCAAGGCTCAAAGCAGGCAGGAGCTCACAGGAGGGAGAGGGCAGGGGTGCATGGGAGGGTGAGGGGCAGCACAGGAGTGAAGTGGGGCTTCATCACAACCTGCTTTGGAAGGAACTTACCACGGCCACATCAAAGGAAGAACCTGGTGTTACAGAGAGGAAAGCAGGCAGAGGGGGAGAGAGAGAGGAGGGATTGCCCGAACCACAGAGTGGGTCAGAGCTGGGATTAGAAATCTGTTCCAGGCTCCCACTCCTCAGTTCAGGTCACAGCTTGTTCCAAACATTAAATCTCTGCATCAGTTGGGAGCTTCCTCCAAGCCCATCATGGCAGCTCCATGGAGCAGAAGCCACCACACCGTGCCATCCAGCAAGCCCCAGGCTTCACAAGCCCTCTGCCCAGAGCCTGAGCCCACCCTCAGCCACCCCATTTTCCAAGCACCACCATGCATGCACCACACAGACCAGGCAGCTCCAACTCATGCCAAACCCCAGCACAAAACTGGGGGAAACCATCCCTCGCTTCTTGCCAAGGCTGTGGGCAACCCCTCGGCCACACAACCCAGGCTCACCGCGCCTCGTGCTGGCGAGATGCCACTGGGACACTGGTGGGATGGTCAGGGCACACAGATGTCTACACAGCTGGAGGGTGATGGGCTCCATGGACAGAGCTGGTCATGCAGTGGAGATGAGATGGGTCACTGGAGTGGATGACAGGGAGAAGAAAACGCTTTCTTACCAGCTAACCCTCAGAAAGCAGAGCTAACGTCCAAGGAGGGGGCAAATCCCGTCAGGCTGTGCAGGAAATGGCAAAGTCCTGGCAGGCATCCTCCTGGAGAAGACACCAGAGATTACTGCACCTCGACACCTGCCAGTATGGCCAGAGAGGGCTGGGACAGACAGAGGGACCACAGACCTGGGCACAGCCTGGACTGAGGGAGGGGGGTGGGGAAAGGATGCTCAGGTGATGGCTGCTGCAGGAAGGGGACCAGTGAGCAGATGAGACCCTGCCCAGTCTCTAGAGGTGGGACAGAAAAATCTCCTTGCTCTGGCAGGAGTGACAGCAGCACCAATTGCTGCCCAGCATCCCTCACAGCCCCATCCTGCAGGAGCTTGTAAGAGCTTCCAGGCAAGGCTTGGACCTAATAAAGTGTCCAACTGCCACATGTTAAACACTGAGACACCTGCCTTCTTCTGTCTTAAAGGAATAAAATAATAATCCAAGCAATTAACTCTTTAAAAATAGAATTTTATTGTGTTGAGTAACAAATGAAAACAGTTTAAATAAAAACAAGGAGTTTGGCCCCTGATAAGACCCCCCCACACTGCTCCTCACTCCCCAGCACCAGCCCCTCTCCACACAGCTCAGCTCACCCCAGCCCCACACCTGTCAAGGCTCCTCGAAGGCAGGGACAAGCCCTGCTGAGGACACCCCTGCAGGAGAAGCAGGGAGGGAAGGGCAGGGTGGCCTCTCCAAATGCTAAAGCACCTGGCCTGTGAGGTGGCACGAAGGGCAGAGCAGCACCAGGAGCCTCCCTGGGCAGCGAGGACCATCTGCCAAATCTGGTAGAAATTCAGCAGCTGCTGCTGTGCTCCCACCTTGGCTCTTCACAGAGGGGAAGGGAGAGCTGGTGGCCACAGCAAACAAGCACCGAGGTCTCTGCCCAGCCAGAAATACAAGTCCAGGGGAACTTTGTGCCTCTGCCATCCCCAAGTGCACCCCAAAGCCACGGGTGGGCTGATGTGGTCACTCACAGTGTGCAAAGCACAATGCTGGTGAATTCAGGGGGGACAGGCTGCCCCCAGAAACGTGCTGCCTCTGCCTGAGGTTGAAATATGTGTGTCTGACCCACAGAAACCTGAGCAGGCAGCTTGACACCACGCTGCAAGCCTCTGCCCTGGTGCTGAGATGCACAATGTTACCTGTACTGAATAGAAAATGTTCTACATAGAAAAAAAAAAATCTACAAATTGTGCAAAAATATCCAGCAGCTTTTAATAACATGATTCAAGTATTGCTACCAAGGTCTGTGACCCTCCCCTACGCACACTCCAGTGTCAGGGACACGGAGCTGGCTGCCCAGCCCAGCTCTCCTGTCCCTCTGCAAGCACCGAGCGATGCTCCTGGGTGTGCTCAGGCACGTGGGAATCACTCCTGAGGTGCTGGGGACAGCCCTGCTCTCCTCTGCTGGTCAGAAACCCAAACCAAGAGCACAACAAGAGGTTATCAGAGACCAGCACCCAGTCACTGCTTCCCCTGTGAAACTCCACCGGGGAAGGGTGCAGCCCTCAGGAATTCACACACTTTTCTGCTGCCTTTTGGTCTTCTACAGGCAGGACATAACCAGGTTTTCATGGCAAACTAAGGTTCCCAAATCTTACAACCTTGCCAACCAGCATCTCATGATAAGAGCCACAGAAGGTTGCATGTTTCTTCTTCCCTGTTAAAAGGAGGGTCACCCTAGCTTGTGTCCTTGCTGCAAAACTTTGTCTGACTGACTGCTGGGGCCAAACCACAAAGAGTTCTTCAGCACCTCCTCAGTGACCAGCCAGAAAACAGGACTAACAGCAGCTGGTACATCTAGCTAGCTTCATGTCTGCTGGGAGCCAGAGTCCTCCCAGCTGAACAGCCACAACTTACCAAGGCACAGCAGCTTCTGGAAAAGAAAAGCCGCTCTGGTAGCAGCCAAGGTGATATCCCAGCCATTGAGAGACAGAACAGCCCTTCCACGTCAGCACAGGGGAGCAGGACGTGCTCATGGAGATAACAGGAATACTGAGGAACCTACACCTCCACCAGCCCAGAAGATGAGGTGTGACAGCCCAGCACAGCGTGGGAACCATTTGCCAGTCCCCATCTCCCACCCTTGGCCCATCCCCTCACTCCTGGCAGGAAACACAGTGACCCCCTGGAGCAGAAGCTCCAGGCTCAGCGGTCTGGTGACTCCCCAGACCTATTTGCTTCTCAGGTGCAGCTTTCTGCAGGAGTCTGAGGGTCTTGCATGCTGTTGGGCTCTATCAGTCAGAAGTCCAGACAGGCCACATCACAGTGAAACAATTAAACAAAAAATAATAAATAAATGTAGAAATTTAAAAAAAAAAAAAGGCAACTTATGGCTCAACTGAGTCTTTGGCAGCTCTGCATGACAGAGCTGTCCCACCTGAGGCCAGGGAGATGGTAAGAGAGGAAGGTAGTGGCTGGAGCGAGGTGCAGGCACAGCAGGCACTGGGCTACATCACAGCACTGCTAGGGAATGCCTCCTACCATGCTGGTGTCAGTTTTGGCTCCAAAGGAAGGGATTTCACTCTTAGGGCTGGACGGGGTCCCGACATCTGGCTGGATAAATCCTCTTCTGTCTATCAAACTGGAAAACAGAAAGGGAAAGGGTGCAAGGGGAGAGGAGCTAAGGAAATGAAGACTCCAAAGAAAAGACAGGAGCTCATAAGCTCCAGGGAGGGCTCTCCTGGTGGGAGCTGCTCACTAAAGCATCAGCAGCAGTGCCTTGGATAACACAGCTTCCTGCCCACTAAACAAACCACAGACTTATCACACCAGCCACCAAACAGCCTGCAGGCAGTTAAAGCTCTGGGTCACCACAAACCCAAATGGGAACTGGCAAAAGGTCTTTGCAACAGGAAAACAAGACAAATGAGGGAAGAATTGGAGTAAAACACTGTTCTCCCCACAACCTCCCAGCACACAGCTCAGCTCCCTGAATCTGCAGATTGACCATCTCTGAACAGCAGCACTGGCACATCAGCACCTCTGAAATCAACAAAAAGCTTGGGGATACTTCAGAGAGCAGGGCAGACAGAAGTGTAAAACACACTTTGACTCTAGCTGCACAGCCTCAGACACCCCCCTGCTGTTGTGTTATACCTCCCAGATGCTCCACATAAACCTAAACTGGATCCAGGGAAAAAACTTGTCTCGAGGAGCCCCACCTGCCCTAGGACAGGCTGGGAGCTTGTACAGGTCCTGACTCTGCCCAATTGCACCCTCTTGTGACAAAGCAGCAACAATCCTGTGCTGCAGGTACCTGTGCTTCAGGATCAAAGCTTCCTTCCACCTGCAGCAAACTGCCTGCCTCTGCCCTTCTTTTACCTTTGGTTCTGGTTAACTCAGGGGTAAGAGCATTTGGTAGGATGCTAATGAGCATTTCAGGTTATCTAAGTGTTGGTAAATCACCACTGCCCGGTGCGGATCTCTGCTGGCTGCTTAGCATGATGCTTGATCCTCAGAGTAGGAGAAAAAAACACATGCTAAGAAGAACTGGCACTGCTGGTCTGTGCCACCAGCTGCCCAGCCCTTTGGTGCTGTTACTCTCCCCTTATTCAGTCGCAGGATGTGTCTTATCTTTGAGTTCTGTGAAACAACTACCAGTGACCCAAACTCATCAAGGTCAAACCCAGGAGAAGCAGCAGTTATATCTCCTACTTATAGTGTCTCCAGCCTCCCTCTGCAAAGACTGGGAACCTTTCCTCACCATCGAGCAGGTGTGTTTGTGATCAATTTGGCCTTTCCAAGGCTGCTCTCACAGAGCAGGATGCAATTCCCAACGCCACGGAGATCAACGGCTCTTACCTGGGATGGAATGGTCCACACAGCACTGCACAGCAGTTTGTGAGGATACTTTTATGGCTGTAGGGATTGGCAAACTCTGAGCCCCTCTTATTTGACCAAGAGCCTTTGATCTGAAAGTGAAAGGATACAGGTGGATTAAGACAGGAAAGATGTGACAGCAGATAATCACACGGTAACGGACTCGGTTCAAATCCCTGCTCACAAGGTGGAAGGTTTGTCTTACTGCAAACATCCTCCCTCTCTTTGCTTTAACAAGCAGGACAGCCAGAGGAGTCAGCAATATGCTGCTCCTGCTTCTGCCAAGGTTCAGCCTTGCAGCCAGAAAGCTCCAAAGTTGTGCCCTCCCCGTGCTGCACAGCAACTTGTCACTGTCACCATCTTCAACGCCAGCCTCCTCCTCCTCCCCTTGTTCTCTCCTAGGCTGAAAGCTCATCAGAGCAGAGCTTTAGCTCATGGTCCCTCCTGGGCTCCTCAGGCTGAACAAACAGCCAGGGGATTCCCAGGCCATGCTACTGCAACAGGAGGAAATAATCTCATCTGTCCCCACCCTCCGCAGCTGTCACTGGGACTCTGATTTTGAAACCCCGGTCACATCAAGCGTAGGCACATGTGAGTGGGCAGATGCTATACCTGGCCTCAAGCCCCTGGCTGCAGCGAACCATTTACCATCACATTTCCTCCTTTTGTTTTTAACTTCCTCTCCCCAGTTGCAGCATAAGGCTGGCAACGTGGGCAGCACAGCCAGAGAGGCCACGGGCCACGCGCTGTGGACCCGGTGCTCTCAGTACGGGGGTGTGACCTCCAGCCCAGCAGCTGCACTGACACAGCTCTGCCAACACCTCTGAGTGTAACAGAAAGGTGGAGAGGAAAGGGGGAAAAAGGAAAGTAAAATTAAATAAAATTAAAAAAAAAAAAAAAGAAAAAAGGGATGCAAACCTGTCTTCTGCAGGGCTGGAAGCTTCCAGCAAGGGTAACAGGTACTTCTGGCCAGAAGGGGGAATTTGGATTCCTTCTGAGGATCAGACAGATCCTGCTTTTCTGTACAATCTGCCCTGCTCAGGGTACTCATTTGGCTCTTGGATGCACTGCAGGCTTTGAGGTAAATCTCATCAGGAGATGTCTCTGTACATTATTTGCCTTTTAGGCATGAGGAACCGATAGAGACAAAGGGACTTGCCCAGGGTCTCGGCGGAAACCTGTGGTTATGCGGGATGCGGAATTAAGATCACTCATGTCCCACGCTGACACCCAAATAAACCTCTGGGGCCAGTCTGCCTTTCTGCATCTCAGCTCTCCTAATTTTAAGCAAGGCCACATACAGACTGGAAAAAACACACACATGTGACCTCTCTAACATATCAGCGTGTGACTTGCCCCATAGCCTGACGCTGCACTGTCCCCTGCCACTGTGTGTCACTTTGTCCCCACTCAGCTACCTGAAACTACAGCTTAAACACTTCAGGTGTGGGTCACTGGCTTTGCAGTGGATTGTCACAGGTGATGCAGGCAGGCAGCCAAGGATCCCCTGAAAGTCTCACCTCTGCTTAGGAAAGACCAGGGCCAAGGACAAGCGTCCAGGTACTTACATCTTCGTTCGTCGTCAGGTTGGAGGCGACTAAATAAGTGTGAAAACCTGAGAGGCCCAAAATAGACCAGACTGAGAAAAAACAAATCACCAGCTCCAGCACAGTGAAACAAAAGTCAAGGAAGTCTTGGGGAACAAAATCATCTTGTAAGGAGAGGCAAAGGACTGTTTGGGGAGGTATGTGCTGCGAACACACACACTGGGCCACAAAAACATCCCAGCAAGCTTCCCGTTCCCTGTGCCATTCTGCAGGCATCCTCCAAGGCACAGCCTCCTCCAAGGCACAGCCTCCTCCAAGGCACAGCCTCCTCCAAGGCACAGCCTCCTCCAGCCACTTCCCTTTCCATGTCAACTTGCAAACTGGGAAACAAGTTTTTCACTCACTCTTAGTCCCTGGCAGTAAACTAAATAAGGAATTAAAGGTCTTCCCAATTTGGTGATGTTATCAGCCTACAGATATTCTATGATACAGATTAAGAGATGCCCATCTGCCCCAACCAGGTAGCTGGGGGACTCGATTAAGTTGTGGAAAGCACAGGAAGGTGACCCTACAAAGAGCTCACTGCACTTCTGTTACACAGCGAGCATTGCTGCACCAGAGCTCGACAGCCTGAGCAGCCGATGGCATCAGAAGGATATCTTGCAGGTGTCGTCTTCAGCGTGACGAGGAATCCATCTCTCTGAGAGCCTGCAACGCAAAACAGGACAAGGAACGACATCCCATCAGGCAGCCTCGCACCTCCAGCCAGCGCTGCGCTCCCGAGCACGCAGCCGCCCGCTGTGGGCCGTACGGGTTTGTCTGGCTGCCTGAGACACATCTGCAGTCTGTAATTCTGCAGAAATGTCAGTGCACAGACACAGCTCCAGGAGATTTGGAGCTGCCGGGCAAGTCACCTTCCCTGTCAGGTTAAGAGCAGGTGCACCCACCCGCTTATTTGCTCTGGAGGGGATAACTCAGTCACCAGCTCTCAAGGTCTCTCTGCAGCGAGGTGCAGGGTGGATCTGTGGTTCCCTGCAGTCTGAGACCTTGTTTATTTAGGACACCAGCACTAAAAAGCTTGGTGTAAACCAACCAGACCCTTCCCACGCTCTGTCCAACAGGAACAGTGACCCAGTGCTGCCTCAAGTCACTCATGGGCAGGAGCATGGCACAGCTCGTTGCTAACACCCGCGGTACTTACGCAGAGTGAGGTGAGTGACGACGCAAGCGAAGATGAAGGCTGTCAGGAAGGAGAGGGAGAGGATGAAGGCATAGAAGTAGCGATAGTTGCGCTTCCCCACGCAGTTGCCCACCCAGGGGCAGTGGTGATCAAACCTCTCTGAAACAAAGGGACATGGTGAGGACTCTTGCTGCATTGCACCCCGTGACACAGCGAAAACCGAACGCCAGGGGCTACAAACTGAGCTGCCACCCAGCACCCCGTGAGCAGAACCCCTCTGCAGCAGCGAGGGAGAGAGAAGTTTCTGCAGAGTGCTGCTGCCTGCTCACATACCCTTTTTTATCATCAAAGGCCAAACCATTCCTCCTGCATAAACACAAGCCTTGTGACTGGTAACATCTACCATTACTAAGACTGAAAGAGAGCAGGGAACGTGCAGCAGTTTTTCCAGCACCCAGCAGTGTTGGGTGTGTGCACGTTGCATCGCTGCTCCCCTTCGGCATGCCGGCTCCCCTCGCCTTCTTCAGGGCAGAAAATAATTTAAGTTATAAAGGTATGCCTCTAAAACCACAGAAACTGCCTGGGAAGGCAGGGCAGGTGCAGGATATCTGGAAACACTCCTGCCTAATGAAAGGGCTGCGTGTCAGACTAACAGGACTGTGGTGGGGCACACCAGTGCGAACAAAACCCACCGCACACAAAGCAAGTGCACACCCACTCCCCCCCACACAGCTCCTCTTCAACCATGGCTGCTTTCCAGCGAGCCATTCCAGCGTGAGGAGGAGCCACAGCCACCCACAGCTATCCCCAAACACACAACACTTGGCAACTCCCAAACTTCTTCTCTTAACCAGAGCCTTGGGGTCCTGCGACTGCTCGCGCGTCAGTCACTTCTCAGACTGGAAGGCAGCAGAAAGCACGGCCCCTGCATCCACACAGTGCACAACCAGGAGCAGCTGTATGAGGAGTAAACTCTCTTGGGCATGCCCCTAAATCACATGCCACCCTGCTGCCAGTTCAAGTTGCTCCAGCACAGCCAGGAACCTCCCTGTCCACCTCTTTGCAGCTGCCCTGCGCCTGCACCTGCCTGCATGGAGCCACCAGAGGATTTTCTTCAGGTTTTGGTTCACTCCCTCCTGCCCCAGCATGGAGAGAGGACACAGATGACCTCAGACAGCATTTCTGGTGGCATCTCTACCAGCCTGGCAACAGCAAGGCCACAGACAACAAGGAGCCTGCAGCAAACCTGTTTGGTGGAGACCTTAACTGCATTTCACAGTACCATCCTCCCAGAACCAGGGCAAGCAGAGACACGGAGTCTTGGCCACGCTGCCCTCACACCCTGAGCCACTGCACTGGTGCTGCTTTCATTTTAAATGAGAAGAAAAAAACACTCAGTATCTCACTTCACAATCCTTTACAAGTAGCAAAAGCAATCTGTCCAGGCACATAAAACATCCCCTGCCACACAAACACACCAGACAGCAGCACTTTTCCATGTTCTGGGCTTACCCACGCAGTTGTCGCAGACGCTGCAGTGGGAGGTGCGGGGAGGGCGGAACATTTTGCAGGTGTAGCAGTACTTGAGTTTCACCACGTATTTATTGATCACCACTTCCATCGTGCGGGCCGGCGGGCGGTAGGTAGAGGTACCCATGCTGTCTGCAAGGGCAAGGAGGGACAGTCACACTGCTGCAGGTGAAATCTAAACCCCAGCATCACCCCGAGCTGCTTCCTGGCAAGCTAAGGGATTAGCACGTGCCCTCCTGATTTTTTAGGCAGCTCAGCCTACAGGATTTGTGGCAGGGTGGGCAGCCAGGAACTCCAGTCAGCTCCTCACAGCATTATTTAGGTCCTTTCCTTGTCTGTTCAATGCTGGGATGTCAAGAAGAAGCAGTATCTGCACAGTGCTTTGAAAACATAAAGCAGTTAATAAATAGCGAGCGTAAAAGCAGCAGTGTTAACGTGCTCGGTAACACCAACTCATCTCTACACATCTGACAGATCACAACACAAGCAGACAACATAATCTATCAACACAGGAGTGGTTCTTCCTCTGCCATAAGCATCCAAGGTACAGAAATCAGGGTGACCTCAGCAGAAGCATCGCCCACCCTCACCAGCACACAACTGGCCAACCCACAGCTGGAGCCAGCAGCTCAGGGGACTCACTGTGGGGCAGGACAGCGAGCAGGTCCCAGCTGCTCCAGGCAGATTTCACTGATGTGTCTATGTTAGGAGCACCAAGGGATTCCTCCTCCTCAAGGTAAAAATTAAGGATTTTTAGGGACACTGCAAGTTACACCTGTGTGTGCTGGCACTTTGTTATTTACTGGGGACCGGCCACGGGAGACTCTTTCTCTGCTCAGCAAAAGTGTGAGCTGGAAAACTTTGATCACATTTGCAGTTTTGAGGGTTATTCCTTTATTTCAGTCACTCTTGAAAGAGCACCTTACCAACTCCAAGGAAGTCTTTGAAAAGGTCTGAGATTAACAGTGAGCATGTGAAGAGCATAAGTGTATGATATGAACAGTAACAGCTGGCACATCAGACAGCATCTGCAGCCAGATTACTGCTTTAGGCACTTATAAATAGAAACAAGGATAACCACTCTGAGGATATTTTAAACCCATTTTTTTCTTAGTCAGATGTAGAATTATTGCTTTGCAACTGTCTGCAGTAGGACAGATTTGAGTTGTCTCACATTAGCTTTGCTAAAGTATTTGTTACTACAGGTCACATCAACAAGGGCCACAGATCCTGGATGCCACCACCAGAAGAGCGTGACATAGCAGTTTTTGGATGGGAACAAACATTGCATACTATTAGAAACCATTACCATCAATAAAACCTTGTGGCACAGCAGGCTCAATGGCAAATCATAATCTTAAAAAGCATTCATGCCTAAATTAATTATCTTACATCTTGACCACCCATATTTTACAGAAGAACATACAGGGTGAGATTCCTCTGAGTTTGGACAATATTTAAAGTAACTAAAGCACCGTTAGGGAGAAAGCCCAGGCACCTTCTGCCTTCAAGAGCCTGGCAGCATGATTCCGAAGGGGGACTTCACTCTGGTACACAGTCCCTAATGGAATTCATGTCTGGGACACCGATGTCACAAGCTGTCCCTCCCCTGAGCTCCTCACAGGGTGACCCACTGTACAGGGCTTTGCCTGGGAAAGTGATGGGACTGAAGAGAAAGGAAAACCACCTCTGCTGCTCTGCAGATCCTCTGAAGCACTGCCTGCCACATCAGAGGAGCTGGTCACATCTCTCTCACTGAGACTCCTAAGACACTGCCAAGCCTCGTGATCTGATAGTCTGGTCTTTTCTCCAGGGATTCAGTGAGCCCAAAACACGTGCAGCACACACAGAGACACACACACAGAGACACACACGGGCATGCACTGGACCAGGCTCAGGAAAGGGAATAGAAGACTCACCAATCCGCTTTTCCAGGTCTGCAGCCTCACTTGGGGTGGCTCTGGGCAGGATACCTGGGTCTCTGAAGCTTGTCTGGAGCAGGCAGCTGATGACAAAGAAGAAGAGGATGGCTGCAATGATGGGGATGGCCAAGGTGAGGTGACTGGCAAGGAAGGGGCAGCTGGTGAAAGAAAAACAGAAAAAAAGAAAAAGCATCATTACCAACCACCAGCACAGAACTGGCTGTGACTCTATGAATTAGCATGGGGGAGTGGGCTGAAGCTGCTGCTTTGCAGACACCTTTAGAATAGCAAGAGCCAGCCCAGACAACACTGGAGTGGCACTGTGAGGACAGGGCCTTCGGCACAAAGACGGCAGCACAAGCCCCTGTACACAACCTCTTTACCCTTCTGAAGTCCCAGAATCGTGCTCCAAAAACCTGTCAGCTGCCCCAAAGCCCGGTCACCTTCTACAACAGCAACATCAAGAACACACAGAGAAACACCCCAAGCTAAGCAGGGATCAAAATTGGTGCAAACACAATCCATTTGGTCCAACATGTGAAGCTGGAAGGGAACTTGGCTTCGATTCCACACAGCTTTGCAGTCTCTGGGTGATTCGTGTGCCCTTCGTGGCGTGCCAGATGTTTGGGTGAGATGCCTTCCAGCACTGACACCGCTGTGACAAGCCACCAGGCATCTAAGCAGATGATATCTGCTCCTGGGCTTGCTGTACTACGACCTGAGGCTGTTTTTCCACACACTGGGACCAGGGCAATTGCATTCCACACCAGTGCAGCTCCGTTACTTGCAGCAGGACAGGTGAAGATGGCCGAGGAACACAGCTCTGCACGGCGCAGTGCTGGAGATCCCTCGCTCCGCAGAGGGATTTGCACTGATAAGCACCCAGAGCCCAGCACAGACAGGCAAGCTGCTCAGCACTGAGTCTCAGTAACGCTGCCAGGCAGTTCGAGAGGATTAAGCAACTTTTGTTTCAACTCCCAAGCTCAGCTGTCCAGAACAAAGCAGCCACCAAGCAACAAAACCCCTTCAGCCCGAGACCAACGCTGCTGCCCAGCCCCTCAGTTGTCTCCCTGACAGAAAAGGTCTTTGAATGAGAAATATGAACTTTTTGCCACCACTTTCCTGGGTGAATTTCTGGATTTCACGTTCCCCCATCAGGCAAGAAGAAATGACATCAAAAACACGAACTGTAGACGCAGGCAAGATGTGTTTGCTATACGTGTAGCAAACCGTAACCCAGAAGCACACTGCTAAAATAACAACTCGGAAAGCCCCAGGGCATCTTCAAGCAAGAAGGAATGACTAGGCAAGAAGGGAGGGGAGAGCAGATGTCCTCTGCTTGGCCCGTAACAAAGCAGTTACTGTGCTGGTGCTGCCCGTTAGTTTCAGATACAGCAGAGAAAGCTGTCAAAGAGGCACAGACACCGAGAAAGGAGTTTTCGCTCCGGGATGCCGTCACTGCCTCCCGCAGCTGCCTGTCCCTTTCAGCTCATCTGATTTCTCAGAACCTCTAAGCTGATCAAATACCTTCATCTCCCCGCCTGCCGGCTCGGGCAGCTTTACTCCGGGACTCAGAGAGATAACGCCGTGATCCAAAGGCAGGGATGACCCCCAGCTTTGGATAAACGAGCTCCCTTCCCTCTCGAGGCAGAAATGCAGAGGTAGGGTCACAGAAGTCCTCAGAGGTGTCCACACCCAACAGTTCTCCTTCTCCAGCCCAGGATGTAGTGGGATGCTCCTGGCTCTCCTCACCCTTGGGGTGTAGGATTGGGGAGCTTCCCCACAAAAGGAAAGGGGGACTGGGAGAGATGCTGTCCCCAGACACGGGGACCCTCGAGGTGGGACCCCAAAGGATTTCACCCTTTTTCAAGCACCTTTAACACAAACACTATTCCTGCTGCCCCTGTGGACAAACTCCACCAGGTCTGGGGGCTTTCTGGCTGCAATTTGGGATGAGTTCTCTCCTCGGTAGCAGGAGAGGAGACTGGTGGGGGGCATTTAGAGACCAGGGGGACATCCTGGGAGGATGTTAAACCCCTTCTCAGGGTCAGACTGAGCAAAGAAGGTCCAGAGCCACCCCTGCCCACCCCTCCTGCCCCCCAACATAAACACACCTGGGGACAGGCAATGGGGAAGCAGCTGCTGCCTGAAAAGTGGGGCTGGGGGCTGTGCAGGGCGGGAATATCCTGGCAGTGGGGAGAAAGAAGGGATATGGGGGCTCCCATGGTGGGGGGAGAGGTGACCCCCTCCCCAGCCCACCTCCCTCGTGGGGGGGGTGTCAGCGAACCCGCGGCTCCCCCGAAGGGAAGGGAATTAAAGAGGGATGGGGGGGGCGGAGGGAGGGGGCTACTGGAGCTGCTCAGAGACCCCAGTGGGGACCGACCCGAGGGACAGACCCCACACGGCTTTACCCCGGCAGGGGAGGGGGCCTGATCCCGAGGGGGGCGGTCCTGGGGTCCAGCCCAGGGGACACACAGCAGAGGGACCCCCAGCAGACGGGACACACACACCCCCCCCACCCCCGAGCCCCGCAGACCCCGGGGCGGTGCCCGGAGCCCCCGGACTCACTCGAAGGCGAAGAAGAGGCCGCTGGTGGCCAGGATGAGGCCGAGGGTGAGGGCGAAGACCCCGCTGTGCCGGGCCAGCATGAGGCGGCCGCCGCAGTAGAAGCGGTTGCGGCCCGGGAACACCTCCCACTTCCGCCGGGGTCGGTGGGCCGCACCGGGTCGCTCCGGTCCAGAGGGTGGCGGAGCTGATGAAACGACTGTACCCGGTGCGGGCGCCGGTACCCCGGGCGGGATCTGCCGGTACTCGCAGTCCTTCATGGCGCCGCAGCGCCCGGCCCCGGCGCTCGCCCGGTAGACGTGTCCGCCCCGCCCCAGCACCGCGCCCCCTGCTGGTCCCGCCGCTCTCCCGGTAGACGTGTCCGCCCCGCCCCGCCCCACGCCCCGCCCCAGCACCGCGCCCCCTGCTGGCCTCCGCTGCTCGCTCGGTAGGCGTACCCGCCTCGCCCCGCGCGCCGCCACGCCCGGAGGAGCAACCGGAGGTGTCCCCCGTGTGTGTCCCCCCCGCTCTCCCGGGCTCGGAGACGCGACAAACACTCGGGAAGAGCAGGAACCCGAGAGACGGGTGCAGGTCCGGGACCGTCCCGGCAGGAGAAGCTCAAGGCCACATCCCGGGGGTTTCCCGACTGGAGGAGGGGACGGAGCTGCCCTCGACCAGTTTGCTGAGGATACGGAACTGGGAGCAGTGGGTGACGCACTGGGCTGTGTGTCCGTCTACTGGGACCCGCGGGAGGAGGAAGGAACCTGGTGAAGCTCAACAGAGGCAAGTGCAGAGTCCTGCAGCTGGGGAGGGACAAGCCCAGGCACCAGGACAGGCTGGGGGTGACCTGCTGGGACACAGCCCTGTGGAGAAGGACGGGGAGTGTGGGACGTTAACCACGAGCCAGCAACGTGCCCTCTTGGCCAAGAAGAACAATGGTCTCCTGGCGTTGTTCAGAAGAGCACGGCCAGCAGGTTGAGGGAGGTTCTTCTCCCTCTCTGCTGTGCCCCAGTGAGGCCACATCTGCAGTGCTGTGTCCAGTTCTGGGCTCCCCAGTTCAAGACAGACCAGGAACTACTGGAGAGAGTCCAGGGGAGGGTGATGAAGATGATGAGGGGCCTGGAGCATCTCTCTGAGGAGGAAAAGCTGAGAGAGCTGGGACTGTTCAGCCTGGAGAAGAGCAGCCTGAGAGGGGATCTGATCAACGCTGATCAATACCTACAGGGTGGGTGTCAAGAGGATGGGGCCAGACTCTTTCCAGTGGTGCCCAGTGACAGGACAAGGGGCAATGGGCACAAACTGGGGCACAGGAAGCTCCAGTTGAAGATGAGGAGAAACTTTTTCCTGTGAGGGTGCCGGAGCCCTGGGCCAGGCTGCCCAGAGAGGGTGTGGAGTCTCCATCTCTGGAGATGTTCAAACCTACCTGGACACTTCCCTGTGTGACCTGCTGTAGGGAACCTGCTTTGGCAGGGGGGTTGGACCTGATGATCTCCAGAGGTCCCTTCCAATCCCCACCAGTCTGGGATTCTGTGAAAGACACAGATCCCTGCCATTAATAACTGCTCCATGAAGACACAGGATCCCAGGTGCATTCCCTGTCCCAGGCAGGTTACAGGAATTTTGGCTGTTGCTGCAGCATCACAGCAAAGAGAATGTGACCATCTTGGCCACAGCCGTGTGGTGACAGCTCTGTACACATGTAGTAACCAAGGAGTAACACCCTTGTAACTGAGATAACAGCATCTTTGCACATACAACAGGGTTTGGAGCAAAAGCCAGTTCCAGTTCTGACCAGTCCCTTCTGCCCCACGACCTGTCTGCACCAACACACACCCTCAGGTCCAAGGCAAGAAGTTGCAGTGCAGGACCAGTCCCAGCAGCCAGTAGGACACGAAAAATCCGAGAACACATCTGCTGCGGGGGGAGATCAACCCAGCATTCTGCAGCAGCCTCACAACGGGGTTTCCAGGAGCCCCTTTCCCACCGGAGTCAGATTTACCAAGAAGAGATTTCTCAGAGCCAGGTGTCGCCGTTTGACTCTCGGTCCCGTCGCTCCAGAGCCAAGGTTCGTGCTCGTGAAGCAGGTGAGCAGAGAACCAGTACAGGATGGGAGAGGAGGAGCCCAGGAACCGGGTCAGCACCTGTGGACAACAGGCAGAGCAAAAAAAATCACATTAATTGTGTGTTTCTGACTGGGACCAACCCTGATCCCGAGGCAGGAAGGAGCCAACTGCCTCAAAACAGGGATGGAAATACCAAGTCACCATGCCCAGATTTCTGACACTGAAATGCAACACCTCTCAGCTCAACCTGGTTCGTTTACTGAGGCACTTGTGTGAGCAGTCAAGTGGTCCCCAGATTTTGGACAAGCTCTGGTACCTAACTGTCACCACCTCGCTGAAACCCCTGTCACCATCCAGCTCAGGAGCTTCAGGGGAGATTTGACTCTCACTCTTCAATTATTTTTTCACTGAAACCCCCAACTTTTACTGCCACTGTGTCCTAAAAAGACCTTCAAACACCTTCTGGAGGCTGGTAACAGGCTCTGCATCCTTTCATCGCCATCAACATGGTAATGACCCGCCATCCTTGTCCCCAACAGATGATTAGCTTGGCAAGCCTGGCCTTAAGCACACACCAAACACCACCCAACACCAGCCAGACCCTTTGTTCCCCATCCCAACATCCCCATCACCCTTGGCAAGCTCTCTTGGGAACTCTCCAGCAGAGCAGAGGAACTAACCAGCTTTGGAAACTCTCCGTGGAAGCAGCTCCCAAAGAGGGAAGGTTAAAACTTCTGGTCTGCATTGCCCTGTGCTCCCCTGCAGCTGGGACATCTTCAGGCTGTGACTGTCACTGCCCCTGCCACCACCCTGCATTCCCCTCACGACATCACTCCTGTCTGTCCCTATGAATGTCCCACCTGCACGTGCATGCAGAAGAATCCAAACGCCAGCAGGACCGTGGCGTGGACCACGTACACGAAGACAGTGAAGCAGCAAAATCCAGCTCTTGGTTTACCCTCTTCTTCACTCTTTCTTCTCTCTAGACCAAGAGTCAGGCAGTGCCGGGGGTTTGCAGTGACGTAGGTCCAGGCAGCCCACAAGCCCAGAAGCGTGACAGGCAAAGCAAGCAAGAAATTTGGTATCTGCCTGAGCTCAAAATACCTCAGGAAGCCAACGTTCCAGTAAACATCTTGGATATAGGAATAGACCACGGGGAATCGCTGGGAGCACCAAGGGGGTTTAACCCCATTCATGGCCACCAGACGATAGCCCTTGTCCAGAGCCAGCTGCAGCAGCGGCTTGGGGACACTCTGCTCCAGGCCAGTGACAGGACCACAGAACCTCACGTAGGCATAATGCTGAAATAAAGCAAAAGGTAGAAAAATCCCAGCACACATCACAACTGCTGAAGTTACCATGCTAAGGAGTTGCCTCCACAACAGAGGGAGCTTCCTTATTGATCCTGAACCCCCCTGGAGCTGGTGGGCAAAGCACTGACCCCGGGAGTAGAGCAAGAAGCCGGCGTTAATCAGCCCGTTGGCACGCACCCCAGAAGCCAGGGAGAAGAGGAACCCACTGAGCCAACTCTGCCCCTTCTCCAGTTGCCACATGGCACTGAAGGCCAGGAAGGCAAACATGCTCTCTGAGTAAGCAGCTGCCATAAAGACATTGGCAGGGCTGAGAGAGAAGAGCAGAGCAGCGAGGAAAGCCACCCTGCGAGACCGCAGCACGACGCAGCCCAGCCGGTACAGGGCAGCGGCTGCCAGCACTGAGAAGAGAGAATTCAGCAGCGTGGCTGAGAGCAGGAGGCGGCTCCGCACACGCAGCAGCGGCTGCAAGGGCCACAGCGCAGCCTCGGCCGCGGCGCGCAGGCTCAGGGGGAACAGCGGGAAGAAGGCGCAGTTGTGCTCGTACAGGTAACCGCGCTCGGCGATGAACAGGAAATGTTCTGCGTCCCAGCGACAGAGACCTCCCAGCAGCTGCTCCAGGAGCAGGTCCCACCGGCCAGGCTCGGACAAGCGAGGGGGAGAGAAGGCGTCTGCGGCGTGATCTGGGATCAGGAGGTTAAAGAGAGCCTGGAAAAAGAATCACAGAATTACCTGAGAGAAAAAACCCAGAGTTCATGAGGTAGGAGTTATGCAACTTCATGCATTGTAATATAATTCCAAATAAAAATGTGTTTATAAAACCCCCAAACCCTCAGATGGGAAGTTTTGTAGCTTAACTACACGTAGGTTGGGATGACCCCGCTGTGCTCAGCGTTGGCAGAGAGGAAAAAGGCCACACTGAGCAAATTGGGACTAAAAGATGTACAAAGCCACCGTTTTACCATGAAGCACACATCTGGTCTAACCAGGCCTCTGGCATCCCTCTCATCTCAGCTGATGGTTCCACTCAGCCTTGGCCAGTGGTGACTGGGGTTGCCACAATCTGCCAGCTGGCTGGTGGCTGCTGCCCGAGAGCTTCTCAGCCTGGGTTTGTTTCAGGAGAACCCCTACAGCTGGGCTCTTTGCTGGCTGGCTCAGTACGGCGGGATGGAGGGAACAACCAAGCTCTGCCATGCTCAGAGAAGGATGGCTCTGGAAATGAGACTGGGGAAGGATGTGCAGGAGGAGATTATTGTTCCTCTTGTGTGGATAAATGGAGAATTCAGGCTCTTGTGCTGCCAAACCAGCCTCTTGCAACAGCAGCGTGAAAACGTGGTGAGTTACAAGGAAATTTATGTAATTTTATGTAACAGCGACCTGCCTCCCTGGATGCAGCTGGCCTGTGGGTTCTCCAAAGGAGAAGATCATTTCCCAATCAAGCAGGAACCAGCACAGCACCACAAAGAGAAGCCTGGGAGCCACAAACAACTGATGTCACAGCATTTTGGTTCAGGAACAGGAGACTTGCCTGCAGCAGAAGGGTCAGGGCTCTGCAGCGCGCTGCAAACCACAGGACCTCTCGCAGGTGGGGGTCTTGCCTGCTCACCAGCTCCATCCTGGGCTCAGAAGTTGCTTCAGTAGGTCACTGACACCAGGGAAAGTCTCCTTCTGGTTTTGGAAACCTGAATTGATAAAGAGAGAGGTCAGACTCAGAAAGGTATTTCTGGTTTCAGCCACGTTTGTGAGTTCTGTGCCTTCATTTATTATCAGGCACTACAAAGGGCTGCAAATCTCTACAAACAGGAAAGTCACTTATGAAAGATCGTGGATCTGGGAGATGATGCAGAAAACCACTTTGATATTGTTCCTTTAAAAAAAAAAACAACTTCCATGACTTTTTAACCTTGGCCAGGATGCAGGGGGAGGGAGGTTACAGCACGTACCCACAGCCCATTTCTTACTGGGCCAGTATAAATACCAGAAGCAGACGGGCTCATCGGCCGCCTCAGCAGAAACATCAGCAGCTGGAGCCAGGACTCTGCCAACATCTGCACACACATTCAAGTTCCAATGTGCTGAATGGGATTTAAACCCTTTTTTTTTTTTTGGAATAGAGACAGAATTAAAATGTAGACTCTGAGTGTAACATCCATACCAGCAGTTTGCTGACCGGGGCTCGCAGCCGGCCAGGCATTGCCAGGTGTGTTCTCTCCTCTCTCTGCCCAGCTCTTGCCCCTTGGAAGCTGAACATGGCTTTTTTTTCAGGGCCACCTCCATGGCTGTGACCCCACAAGCTCTGTCAGAGCAAGGCTAAGGGAAGCCTGTATCTCAGATCCAGGCTTCCCCCACCCTTCCATCGACCAGAAACAGCATCTCCAGGATGCGACACTCGCACCATTCCACTGTGATTTTGGCAGGGGTCTGGTCTCCAGAGTGAGGGCATCTGCCAGCCACACAAACTGCATATGCTGAGGTGGCTCTGGTCCACCTCTTCCCTGCAAACCTCACCTGTGAGATTTAAACCACTTAGTGGAGTCCCATTGCTTCCTTTTCTGTATATTTTAGATTAACATTCTGGGAGCAGCTCTGAAAACTCCTGGCCCAGCGCCACGAAGGCAGGATCTGTCATGCAGCTTTTTTTTCAGATAACACATTTCTTCCGTTGGTTCCCCAGCCACCAACTGCTGTTGAGTTTGAGAAACAGAAGAGCCACAGCTCTCGCTGGTTCCAATGACACCACATCCTATTTCCCACCTGCCAACTTTCTGATCCAGCCCCTGACAATACACAAAGATCCCCGAAGCGATCGCTTAACCATCTGAAAACACGCTGAGTTTTTCCTATTCCTGTTTTACTGATGGAGAAAAAAAACAACCTGGCAGGTTAGAAAACACATAAGAGAGCAGAAATCAAGTCATTAGCAAAGCAAGTCATTAGCAAAGCAAAAAAAACCCAAGATGCAAACACACTCATATTTCCAGCCCCTAAACCCCAGGATTGTGCTTCCTATTTAGCCACACACAAAAGTTCAGGGTTTGCTCCTAATTCTCCTCTTGCTCATGAGCATTCACAGCTACAGACAAAGCAACTGGTGGGAGGCACGTTCTCCTGAATCATGAAGCCACAGTGTTATTTTAAGAGGGGATACTTCAGCCAAGCTGTAAATTCTATTAAAGCACATTCACAGCTGCAAATCCTATGAAAACACAGCGGCAAAAATCATCTCAGGGCCTTAAATATATATATATATATATTTTTTTTTTAAAGCAGAGAAAAAGCCTCACATGAATGTGCCAAGAAGGCTCAAAGCAAACAGCTTTCAAAAGCCAGTTCCTGTCACGATGCAGCACACCTTGTAACAGAAAACAGCAAAAACCCCCCCAAAAACCCCTGCAGCCCACAACCAGCCAGGGAACGTGGTGTCAGACCTGGAATGGCTCTGCCTCGAAAAGGGCTGCGTGAAAAAGCACCTGCACAGAGAGAAAAGGGATAGAAAAGGGATGGAAAAAGGCAGAAGTGGGTTAAAAATATTTTAGTAGGAAAAGATGCAAAGTCTTAATTAACGAGCTCTGTCTCTGCGTGCTCTGCGTTTCCCTTCGCTCTCAGATATGAATTGAATTTTGCTCGCTCTGGAAACTGCTAAAAAAAGGAGGTGAATATGACCAAAATCCCATGGAAATGAACAAATCTGAATTCGGGGAGGTCTGTGAGGATGCAGTGGGCACCGATCTCCAGCCGGTGGCAGCAGCCACTCGCCACAGAGGCTCTTCCTGCCCGAGATCCGGGCTGGGGTACGGGATTCCTACCGGGAAACCTGCTCCAGTCTGCACCCAGCAACACTGGGACAGCACCAGTTTGGGCACCTCTCGGTACTTCTCCAACCTGCTGTTGGAGTCAAGAGACACTCCAAACACATTTAAAAACCTGTCCTAACCAGGACAACAGAGAAATAAAGAGGGAATTTTGGAATTCCTGTTGGCCCAGCGCTGTTCCTGTGGGTCTGGGAGCTCTGAGCCTCACAGCCTCTTGCTCCCCCGACCAGTTTGAGCTGCTGGTCCAGAGGCTGCAGCCCCAGCGCTGTCACCTGCGTCTGGATGGAAAACAGCAAGAAATGGGAATCACAGAACCACAGGGGTGGGAAGGGACCTCAGGAGATCATCCAGCCCAACCCCCCTGCCAGAGCAGGGTCCCTACACCAGGTCACACAGGAAAGTGTCCAGGTGGGTTTGAACATCTCCAGAGATGGAGACTCCACAGCCTCTCTGGGCAGCCTGGCCCAGGGCTCCGGCACCCCCACAGTAAAGAAGTTTTTCCTTCAGTTTGTCTGGAATTTCCAGTGCTCCAGTTTGTGCCCGTTGTCCCCAACATTTCTACCCCTCACACGTTTTCTAACAGCTCACGTGTGGAAACAAAACCCACGATGGGTCAAAGCTCAACCCGCCCAGCTCGAGATGACGGACCCGCTGGAGCCGTGGGAACCCCACCAGGGCGCTCCCCGCGTGGTTTTGTGTCTCTATCTCCCATCACGCGTCACGGATCCCGCTCGGTAAATCCCATCCGGACCAACTCCCGGTGAGACGCCGGGGACTCGCGCCCCGTTTCTCTGGGCCGGGCGCTGGCGTCGCGGCCGACACGTGGGGTTGGGAGGGAGGGAACGGCCACGGCCGGGCGGGGGAAGCGGGGCTGGCGAGGGGCAGGCTCCGCACACCGGGGCTTGGCGGGGCCGGTGCCGCGCTCAGGGACACCTGGCACCGTGTGTGAGCGCCGGGTCCCGCCCGTGCGAGGAGCAGGAACGGGGTCCCACGGTCCCGGTGGTGCCACCAGCCCCGGCACCCCCCGCGCTGCTCCTCCCCGGTCGCACCGTTCAGTAGGCCCAGGCCCGGGGGGGGGGATAACGCGAAGCCGAACCCCGAAAGCGCCCGCCCCGGCTCTGCCCGTGGGCCCGGTGCGACGCCGCCCGGGCGGCTCTGCCCCCCCCGCTCCGACTGCGGCCGCTTCCCGGGCACACCGGGGCCTGTTCCCCGCCCCGACCCTCCGGGCTGCGCGGACCCGGGCCCGGACCGGACCGGAGGAGGGGGGTGGTCTCTGAGGGGGCGTGGCTCCCCGTGCAGAGGGGGCGTGGCAACGCGTCAGCCCCTCCCCACCTGAGCGCCCGGCTCGCGGCTCCCGCGCCGGCTCCATCCCGCCGTCACCGCCCCCGCCCTCCCGCGTCCGGTCACGCCTCTTCCGGGGCTGCGCGGCGCGGCGAGTCACGTGGCGGCCGGGTGGAGGGAGGGAGGGTTGGGCGGCGCCATCTTTGTTAAGGGCGGGCGGAGGCGCTCATGGCCTCCAGCGCGGCCCCTTCCCCCGGGTACCGGCGGGGCCCAGCCCGCCCCTGGCCTTGGCGTGAGCTCACGGAGGGGCAAATTGAGCGGTTTTATTTAAAAAAATTGAAAGGGAAGCGGCTCCTGGAGGCGCATGGGAGGAGCAGGGTCCAGCCAGAGCTCAGGGTGAGGCCTCACCGAGCTGGAGCTGCACCAACACCGACCTCAAACGCCATCGCGTCTGTTGCCAAAGCACATTAAGCAACGTCACGTCACAATAGCGCAGTAATAAGTGTGTGTTATTACATTAATTACTTACTCTTACAAGAGGGCAGGCAGGTTTCCCTCAAGATCTCGTCCAGGTGATGACGGAGGCGTCGGGTTTTGCTTTCACCCCAACCCAGCGAGTTTAACCGCACGGCGAGGCCCTGGCACCACGGCCTCAGCTCTGGCTGCCCCTGGGGCAAAATCACCACGTCTTTGGGTTCAAAACCACCACGCCGAGGTATGGGCCTGACCATACCTACTGCTGAAATGAAAGAGAAATCATCATCGACCACTGAGTCTCTACAGGAGACTCCCAAGTGTTTAATCAGGGCTCTGGAGGGGGAAGAACTCAAAAAGTTTTCTCCCTTGCTGGTAAAAATAAGAAAAGTTGGAAGGGTTGGGGTCAAAAAGAGGTGTTTTAAGGAATGCCTGCAGAAATGGAAAGCTTTGGGTACAAATACAAGCATCAAGGATTTGCATTCAGGGCAGCCAAGTTGAGTTGAGATCAGGTGTGGCTCTGAAAATAGCCCCTAATTACCAGCTGTGATCGCTGCTTGTTCTCATTTTACTCATTTCTCATCTCTGCTCTTTGTGCTTTTACCCATTTTAGAAGTGCGAGAGGAGGACGCGTCTGCAAGTGCTGGGGGAGCAGAATTACTCCCCTCAGATCCACTGGTTTATAAACACTGGGAAAACGGGGAGTTGGTACCACTCGTGCCTGTTCTTTCCCTCCCAAATGCAGCATTCACCGATGATTAAATTCACTGCAATATGAACACAGAAGCTGTACAAAAGCTGCTGACGGTTCCTTTCTTCAACCTTGCTGCTGAGGTCCTTTCTGTTTAGAAAAAGAAGTAAATTTTTTACATTCATTTAATCAGAATAAACAAAGGTCCTGGAATACAGAAGTAAATTATCAGAGAAGTTGGTTTTAACTCAACAACATTATCGCAGAACGGCGAAGTCCAGCAGAATTCTTATCTCACAACTCGGTTTCCAGTCAGTATTTTTTAAAGCCAAGGAAGCCCAGCACCATTCCTGCCTCTTAAGAAAATAATTTTAAGGATTCTCCTTGTGCCAGACAAGGAACTCCCGCAATTCCTGCTGATAAACAGACTTTTCCAGGAAAAGAATCAGTTTGATTCTGGCACAAATCTTCCCAGGAATCTGAAGTTTAAGGAATACAGCGAAGGGAGGGCTCTGGGAACTGAGAGCTTCCTAGGAGAGGGCAAGGATATAAAAAAAAGGGGATTTTTTAAAAGAAAAATTATGCCTGCCTTCAAAAAAGCTTCTCCTTTTTCTTTAGCTTTTTTTGCTTAAACGAGCTCAGTGCAATTCTAGCCAGCCTGCTCCTGTTACCATTTGAGGATAAAGCTTCAGGCTAAATAAAATACCCATTTACTAACCATGAAAACGTGCAGATTTTCATCCGAAGAGCCTGAACTTTGGCCGTTTGCTGAAGGGCATCAGAGCTCTGTCCGCTGGAAAACCCCATCCTCTGAAAGAAGTCAAGAGTCCACACCCACAGTTCCAAGAAAATGTGGGGGAAAAAAGCAAAGGGGAATGAAAATTTTCCATTTTACAGAGCTGGAAGGGAACTGCCTCCCTGCCCGAGCAACAGCCTCTTCCACCCTGTGAACTGTCTCTGCTGTAGCTTCACCTCACGCTGCAAATCCACTCCTACCCGAGCCTAAGCAGCACTAAGCCAAAACTCCAGCACTGGAACAAAGCCAAACAGAGAAAGCAAAGCCAGACCCCACAGCACGAGGGGCTCCAGAACAAGACAGGACATCGTCATCCCCAGACACTGCTGCAACGCACAGGACCTCGTGTGCTGCGTAGTGAGGAGGAGCTGACCTACAACATCACAGCAACAAGAGCTGACAGCACTGAGGTTACCTCCCTGTGCTGCTAATAAAAAAAACCCTTACAAACATCTTACCAAGATTTAATGTACATTTATTCTTAACACGTGGAACATATAGTATAAAGATTTCATACTGAATAAATGATATTCATTAAGCCAAAAAAGGAAAAAAGGGAGGAATTTACATCAAGTTTTTAGCTACATCGTCTGAAATACAAATATGCAGAATTCATCACTGAAAAATCTCAATTGTGTTTCTTCATCAGGAACTTCAACTGAACCTAGAACTTTTTCACACCTCGATTAGAAAGAAAACAAAAACAGGAAAAATAAACTATAAGTTGATTGGCTGCTGAGACAGCAATGACTTTATACACAGAGACCTGTACAGCATCCTCCAGGGAGGGATGTCTGGCAAGAGATTAAATAATTGTGTCTCGCTTTTGCAGGTCATCAACTCGTTAACTCGTCATACTATAAAGGGGAAGGGAGAGGGGGACAAAACTGCAAGGGATCTTAGGGTATGTGCAATGTACAACGTCATATATATATACACACGTGGCAGCGCTCAGGCTGCAGCTAAAGGTTAAAACCAGTTCTAAGAGGTGATCTCAGGGTTATTCATACAATCAAGGAGGAAGAGAGAAAGAGGTCAGGGTGTTGTAGGTTCACACATGATACTTTGGGGGAAAAGCCTTTTTTTTTCTTTTTTTTCTCCTCAACATTAACTAAAAACATTTTTAAAAACTACAGCTTGCTGCTGATCCAGCTTTTTGTTTGTTTTTTTTTCTTTCTTTCTTTTCTTTTTCTTTTCTTTCCATGTGAGACATTATTACAGTATGTTTACAGTTTAAGGTGTACAGTACATGAAGTTCTACACGCTACTGCACAGGCCTCCCTTGGACAAGGTCTGTTCACAACTGGTAACTTCTTGGTTCCTGCAAGATTGTGAATGTACAACGATAAACCACACAAGAGTTCAGCAGTCGCTTTTGTCCTTCAGAGTTTACCATTAAAAACAGTTAGGAAAGTGGTGCCTGTCAGTGGGATAACACGGCAAGTCGTTTTCCCCAAACTCACTGTAAACGACAGTAACTTTGGTTAAAATAAAAAAAGTCTTCTATGTAGACAGAACTTTGTCTCCTTTAATAAGGGATTCAGGACAAATTTGAAGGGCAGGGGAAAGGGAAAGGGAACGGGGACATCTTTCCCCAAGGGAGAAGCAGGACAGCGCAGGGCAGACAGTGGATTCTGAGGTGGTTTTGCATAAATAAAGGGCAACAGTCAGTTTCTAAGTTCTCCACTCACGCACACGCACACAGGGGCTCGGATCCCACAGCTGTCATGACTGGCCAATTAAAAACAGTACATCACAAATAACTTGTGAAACCAAAGAGTTCATCAAAGGCGACACGGAGATGTCCAACAGCCGCGACTCGTATAACGTGAACTCCGAGTGGTTCTCGTCCACCTTGGCCAGGGCGAGCAGCGCCCGAGCAGCTCGGCGCATCATGTCCACGCTCGTCGACTCAAAGGGTGGGTTCTGCATGTGCATCAAGCCGGCCTGGCTCTGCTGGAACTGCGTGGCGGCCAGGCTGTCCTCCAAAAAGCCCAGCAAGTTGCCAATGCTGCCCTTCTGCACAGCAATCGCTCTTGCTGCCAGGCTGTCCCCCTGTGCCAAGTTGGCCAGCAGTACCACAGCCATCTCTCGACACACCGGGTTCTTTCTGTCACTAAGGAACCGCACCATGGTGCTGTACAGCTTCTCCAAGCGACTGAAAGGGGGAGTTGCAAGAATCAAATCCACATTGTTGTCCTGGATGCTGAGTTTGCTGAGTGTTTCCAAAACCAGTCTCTGAGGGGAGAGGACTGCATTGGGTCCCAGTGTCGGAAAGGGATCCTGGGCTTCTGCTGATGGACATACTGCCCAGTGGAGGAGTCCATCCAGGATAGGCAAACAGATGCTTTCCGGGTAAGGGGAGAGGTCCAGCTGGCCAGAAATGTTGGCCAACGTGACCAGTGTATTTTCACGCAGCATCTCCAAGCAGTCCCACCACCACTCCACCTTGTTGCAGCTCACCCCTTGATCCTGCTCCTCCTCTTTCTCATAGGTCAGGGGTGCCTGTTTGCGTTCTGGATGCTTGTGGTGTAAGAGGATCAGTTTCCCTAGAATCAGCAGCAGCCCAGGATGTTTCGACATTTCGAAGTCATTGCCCGGCACAAACGATAAACTCCTGATGATGTTCGAGACGCAGATGCAACGCTTCGCCAGAGAGTCCTGCCAGTCCAGGAGGGTGCAGAGGGGCGTCTCGTCTTTACTGTGAGGTTCATCCTCCAGAATTTTTATATTTCTGTGGCTCTGAGCTGGACTAATGCCAAAGGGAAACTTGCTGCTTTCCTTCGCCGTCTCCAAAGCTTTGACCTCTTCCTCCTCCCCTGCCAGGGAGCCCGGACGTGCCGACAGCATGTCATCCATGGTGGCAGTTATCCTCTTCTCCGAGGAGCTGTCGGATGGAGGAGTCTCTCCTTCCCTAGTGCTCGGATTGCTCTCAGCTGCTGAACGTTTCCTCAAGACAGAGTTGCAGGAAGCTCGTTTATGAGTCAAAGGTAGCTCGGTCTTGCTCTCAAAGTGGGTCTGAATGTGCTCGGTGGTATCTCCGCCACCAATCCGCCAGTGCAGCAGCCCGCTCTCAAACTCCTGCACTCGCCCCAGCTTGTCTGAATAATCCACCACAAAGGGGTCATTTTTCTGCACCACCTTGACTGGAAGCTTGTCAAATTTACTAACTAGTTTTTCCTCACTGCTCTCTAGAGGTGCTTTGTCCTTGCTTGAAAACGCAGCCTCCTCCTCTTCCTCATCCTCTTCTTCCTCCTCACAGTTTAGGCTCCGTGGTTCATCATCCTCCTCCCCTTCTTCATGAGAGGAAGCTGAAGATTTGCAGAACCTTTCGGGATCTAATAGTGTTCTTTGCCCTGGGTCTCCCACCTCGTATTCCTTCAGGATTCCAAAGATCTCAATCAGGCAGCGCCGGAAATACTCCACCAAGAGCTCCAGCAAGCCTGGCAGCTACAAGGGAGGAGAAAAACAGGAGGGGAAGGAAGGAAGGGAACAGTGATCAGAAAACAACTTTGGCCAACACGAGCAACTGGGGAAGCAGGGCATAAGGGGCTAACAATTTAAGCAGTGATGTTAATTAACGGGTGGTTTTCATGCTGGCTTCAAACCGTTTGCAAAAGAGAGCTTTCTGTCCTCTGAGAAAAGGAACAAAGGCAAAACCAGACACTGACTGTCAGCACCCAAGCTGCCCCCTCTCCTCACACACATACCTGTGCAAACACACACGTGCTCCTGGTTGTATCTCCCCTGTGGTTAATACACGGGGAGGGGACGGGTAGCACTGACAGCCTTTACTGTATGGCCGAGACATTTTTACAACGGCCACAGAGGCACGTGGTGACTGAGAGAGGCTGGCTCTCCAGACTGGCATCCCCACCCCTGAGCACTGTCCCAGGGAAAGACAGAGCCAGAGGGGAATGAACACCATCAACACTCGAAAATCAAGCAGCCTCCTGCCTTTCAGAGCACTCTAACTGCAAAGTCTGTCACGGCCTCCTCACTGTTATTCGCTTTCTCTGTTACAGAGGCAGTACATGTCACCAGAAAGGACAGAACACACGTTTGCACACACAAAAAAACATATAAATTACACAGGCTAGTGAGTAACAAGCACACAGCTACCCAGACCCCACACTCTCTTCAGACCTGGTGTGCTCTGCAGGCACAGGGATGCCTGGGAGTCTTGCTCCACAAGGGCACGAGCTGCCTGCTGCTATCTCGTTGACAGAAAACCCTACAAAATTAGCACTTCAAAGACCTGCATCTGAGAGCATCTGCACCCACCTGGCTGAGGTTGAAGGTCATTATGCTGTTGTCATCATAGAGCAGGATGTTTATGGTATCTAAGGCCCACGTACTTTCAGCTAGCAGCCCGGACTTCAGAGACATCATCACTCTCCAGGCTTCAGGAGTTCCTGTAACATAAACACATCACACTTCCAAGCTCCTGGAGTTTAAAAAACAAAAGGGAGATACTCGATACTGCTTTTTGGACCCACGAAGAGCAGAGCCTGGTGAAGATGAGGTACAGACTGTATGTACCAGTCATCTCTCTGCAGAGAATGCCCAAACAAAAACACAACCAACCTGCAAAAACACAGCAAAGCCAGCAGAGCCCCTCCACCTGGCAGTACCGTACCAAAGGGTAACGGCAGCACCCATCCTCTCAACAGGCACAAGGAGAAAGGCAGGAGCTTCCTCTTACCAATATCTTTTGCTGTCAGCCGCCTCCTCTGCTTCAACACAGGCTGCGTAGCTTCTACTGACCCCGGAGGGAAGGTGATGTCTCGTCGGATCATGGGGGGCTGGACAGCTGCTGGTGTTATGTGCGAGGCAGGGACTGGTGGTCCTGCCTTCTGCATTTTCATCCCCGAGTGCAGGAATGGAGATTTACTGGGAGAAGTGCGATTCTCCAGAGGTCTGGGCAGAGGTGCTGGGCTGGATACCTGAGGAATGTGATTCTGCATGCTAGGGGGGGTCTGGTAATTAGACTGGGGAGGCCTAGTCATTGGGGGCACGGGGGCAGAGGGACCATAAGGAGGTTGCCGGTTCCCGTGGGAAGGCCATGGTCCCTCATGGTTGACCCTCTGGTCTGAATGCAGGATTTCATCTGTTCGAGTCACTCCGTGGTACGCAGGCCCCTGGGGCGCGGAGCCCGTGCTCTGCCGGTTCGGGTAGCTGTACCCTATTTCGTTACGCCCTTGCCACATGGCGCCTTGCTGCGGACCCTCTGCAGGAGGCTGTATGGGACCCCCCATCATCTGAGGAGGCATGTTTTGTTGAGCATTGGAGCCTGGAGGAGCCGAGACCCTGTCTCTGCCAAATTGGAATGGGAACTGGTTCTGTGGCCCTCCGGCAGACCGGCGATCAGCAGCAGGGTAAGTACTCCCATACTGGTTATACAGGTCCTGCTGTGGCGATGGCTGTGCAGTCTGCTGCTGGCTCGGTTGCTGGCTCTGTGCTGGAGGCAGCTGCTGCTGTGCCTGCCCCTGCCCGGCGCTGTACGGGACGTTGTACATCTCCCCTTCGTGCCGTTTCGCAGGCGGGCCGTAGCTGCCATCCATCGGCCGCTTGTAATTCTACAGGGGAAAATAAAGGCATTGAAACCATGGGATTATCTACTCAGGAACAAGCAAACCAAACCTCAATGGGTAGAGCTCCTGAGAGCCAGAGGACATGGCCCGTGGCATGGCCTGTAAGTGGGCAAAACGTGTCTCGTTGTTGGCCATAGCCAGTGTGAAGCTGGATCAGTCTCAATGTCACAAGCCAAGACCAATTCCTCGTGCCTGGCTGGGGAGTTTCCTTGTGGATTCTACAAGGATGCCTTGGGGCAGAAGTCTGACCACAGAAAGGACTTTCCTGTAGAAAAGACTCATCTCTACTACATATTCACCACAAACCAAACTGTGCACAGGTGCTTGTTTCTTTTCATATCCAGGAATTTTATCAGACCCTATTTCTCTTCTATTTCCCAGAAAATAGAGATTTCTGCTAAAGCATCTAACAAAATGCATTAAAAACTGTAGTCCTGCTTCTTCCTTTCCTGGAGATTTCAAAACACATCATTCCAAGGAGCAATAACTATTCCCCCCTACTCCTAAGTGCAAACAGAGAAAACAGTCAATTGCTGAGACAAAATTAAAACTCAAGATCTCTCTTGCCTCCAAGGGTCTGTGCTCTAGCTGCTGCACAGTCTACTCGGAAGCTCCACGGTCATGACTGGCTTCAGATGGAGCTCTAGGGCTTCAAAGATGACAAGTACCAGAGTAACTCGAACTCTTGGCTCAGAGCCCTGTGGCTCTGGTTGCAGAGCCAAACTGCAGAGCAGTTGGAATTATTCTTAGCACAGCTCAGCGAGTGCCCTCTCTACACTCTCCTAAACCAGAGGGCTCCAAATTATCAGGAAAACATTATGGGTCTTGGCACTGACACAAAGAGCAAGTCATATTATAAGGATTCTGGAAAGAGATATATGTTCATTCAAACCCTGTCCTGAAACAAACCTGATGTTTTTGAGAACAACGAGTAGGAGGCAGCGGAGGCCAGTCTGGAGCCTTTGTCTGCAGGCTCAGTAAGGCAAAAACAAAAACAAGCCCTGGGTTGTGCAGAATGATCCACCTGAAACAGCTCCCCAGAACCATCAAGGACATGCTCCCAACAAACTCATCTGATCAACTTGGACCAAAAGTGTTACAGAAACATGATGGGACTCAGAAAGTTCCAGAGGGACAGAGAAGCCCAAATAAAGCTTCCTGATCTCCTGCTGCCTGACCAGAGTGTGCACGCCTGCAAACTACACAGCCTCTGTTCTCAGAACGTTGTTTTGCTAACATAACACTGGAAATGCCAATTAAAACTTATTTAAACTATCTGTAAACTGGGGAAAAAAAAAAGTCTCCTGTATAAGGTACTTAATTCTATACATTCATAAAGGAAACACAACAGCCCAAAGAGTTTTCATCCTCCCCTTTTCACAAATTTCACAAATAAAAACTCTTCTGTCTCTCAGTTAAAAGATTTTTGGGTCATTTACCTGCTGTTGCTGTTGATACATGGTAGTTTGCTGGCTAGGGAAGGGGCTGCCCGAGGATGTGCCTTGAGTGGAGAATTGATTGCCATAGGAATCATGTCTGGAGAAGAAACAGATGCGTTACTTGTCTGATCAGATGCTTCACTCTCACAGTCTCAGAGCTCTCTAACTGGGAAGAGCTGCTTGTGGCAACACCCCACACAGACCTTTGCTGCTGCTGCTGTGGGTAGCGGCTGGGAGAGTACATCCCCGACTCAGGGGTGGAAGGCATGATGTTTGGCTGCGGAGTTCCGGCTGCTAAGTTGCCCTCAGGTCCCATGCCAGGCTCTGTCCTACATGGAAAGAAAGACAAAAACCCCACACGTTCACTTAAACCCATCCTTGCTCCTCAAATGGAAAAAAAGATGATGGGAAAAGTCACAACAGTGATGAGAAAGTAATCATGTCACAGGAGTCAAGTAAATCAGGATCTCACCAACTTCCAGCACCCACCTCACTCTGTCGTAAGGACCTCCGTAGGAATAGTGCTGCCGCTGTCCCATGGCCATGTTACCCATCCCTGGACCTGCAGCACGATTGTAAGGGTCACCCATACCACTGTTGGGGCCCTGCCCTGAGGACATGAAGGGATCGCTTCCTGGAGCTGCAATATTGAAAAGAAGGACCAGTAAAGATGTCTACTGCTGCATGAGAAAGGTGTGTCCCAAATTCTGGGCAAGAAGGAAAAGGAGAAGGTCTCCTACAGCACATCCCAGCATCCAGCCAGATCCAGGGATTAGCACCCAAGGAGAAAAGGGAAAGGAGCACACCAGGACTTCCTCACCTTTCCTCATACTGCTGTAAGGATCTTTATTTGGCTCGTAAGACATGCGACCCATCATGTCAGAGGTATTCATGCTGGGCTGGTACCCTGGATTTGGAGTCATGGAGTTCCTCTTCTGGAACGTAGGATCACTGCCATCTGCAAAGGCATCCTGAAGGCCCACTGAGTTACTCCTGATGGAAAACAAAAACAACACCCCAACACAGGATTATAGAGGTCCACGATGCTCCTCAGGATGCTTTTCCCCACGTGTTCCCTCTCAGGTGTTGCTATCCCTTCGAAGGACCACAGTCATGCTCCTCCAACGGAGGCCTGAAGACCTGCCCTTCAGCAACGCTGTCCCCAACCCCAATCCCCAAAGCAATGCTTATTCTCACACAGATGCAGAGTCAACAGTGTTGCTGTGAGCCATTACCACAGGAGCAAAGCCATGGAGCCCCACCAAAACAGCCATCTGTGGCAGGGACCCAGAAGCAACCTCAAAGTCAAGCTGCATCCAGTGTAGTGGGAGAGGGTGCAATGGTTTCATACCTGATGCCAGGCAAAGGGGGCATCTGGCTGTGTGGCGTAGACGCTGGAGTTGGTGGCTTCAGGTCTCCTCCTTCTGCCATGGAGCTGCTGGTGGACTGAGGTGTCTGAGGACCCTGCATTGAGCCTGAACCCGCTGCAAGAACAGAAATGTGGTGTGAGCAGCTTTGCACCCTACAGGTGCAACCCAGAGCCTCCCAGAATACCAGCCTCAGGAAAAGAGAGCAGAGAGTCCTTCAAGAAAGAGGCAGATGAAACATGGCCAGAAAAGTCCAAGGAACTCAAACACTGCAAGGACATACTGGGCCAGACTTCCCAGAAGAACCATGGACAGTAATGTAAAGCTGAGAGGATGTGTTTGTTCTCATTGTGCCTTCATTCTTAACCACATTCCCTTTCACACACCGTGCCACCACTGTGGCACTGTGCCGTGCTGCCTGGGCTATCTGGCTTCAAAGGTCGATGCTCTACAGTGCACCACACAGCACGGAATGGTGCTTCTTGCCAAGTGGCAACCACTGACCCATCCATCACCTTCACATTCACTTTCTACTCAGAAAGAAGATGAGTTGGAGCCTTCTCCAAGAATTCTCACAATCTTTCTAGTGATGGCAACTCCAAGACATCAGCTGAAGTCATCAAGTCACTCTGAACACTGCTCCTCTGTCTGCTCTGCCCTTCAAGAGGGGTTAACTCATGCAGGTTAATTCAAGCACCACTCCCAAGGATTCCTGGAACAGGGAATGCCGGAGATGCCGGATCTTTCACTGAACAACAAAACCCGTCCAGCAAGTTCCCTGCCTCTGTGCGGGCTGCTTTACGCTACAGTAAGCTTTCATCAGAAATCCCAGGCCATCGTGTGCAATCCAGCTGTGCCACCAGCTCCAGGAGCTCTCTCTGGCCCCGGATCGCTGTGACCGTGTCAGCTCTCAGGTTCATGCGCTCCTCGCAGCTGGCAAGAGCTGAACTCTTAATTAATGTTTCCATTAGTTACCATCCCCAGCACCCGATATCCCTCAGCTCCAGCCCTGCTGGTTGATGAGTCATTTCAGCTATTCATTAAAATCCTCCGAGGTCATGTCCAGGGCATGTTTGTTTACACCCCACCTTCCTGGCACCCTGTCCTCCTCTCCACAGACTCCCTCCCAGACCGGGGAGGTCTCTGGAGAAGGCAGGGCAGAGACAAGCTCAGCAGGGAGTTTCATTCATGGGCCCTCCCCGCAGTTCTCCTTCCCCCGTCAGCAGCGGTTCAGCTCCACTCGCTTCCCCCAGGAATTCTCCGCTCGCCTCGTTTGCAATGCTGGCATCAGCGGGAAGAGGCCTCGAGACATTCCCTGCGTCGCTGCCATTTGGTGTTTGTCCCCACCCCCTGCCGTCCTTCCCACTCACAAATTTACACACAGTTGGAGCCAGGCCAGCTCCATGCTCTGGGAATTAAAACCCAACGGCAGACTGATCACACCTCCCCAGGGACACGCTGCAGCTGGTGAGCAGGAACCCAAGGAGGTTTGCAGGAAACCCGTGCCGAGCGCCCATGAGGCCGTACCTGCTCCAGCCAAGGCCTTTCTGGAAACACTTTTGGCTTTTTGAGGGTTATGAATGTGCACTGCATGGAAAACAGCTCCAGCACCAAGAGCTCTACCTTAGATGATTGTCCTGCAAAGCCTTTAGATGCTCTGCAGCCTCAAGAAGCAGTTCAGAGAATCACGCAGCATGTCCTGATCATCCACAAAGTCATGCAGAAGTTCACTTGACACAACAGGCTGAAACTAAGTGTAAGAGCAAAGCATGTGTATGTGTGTCTGTGTGGGATGACAGAGCCCTTCATCCCAATGATGTGACTTCAAAGTGCCCCACTGTTGTCCACTCAGCTTTCAAACAGGGAAGTTGTGCCCCTGTAGGGATGGTTCACCGGGAGAGAGGCGTATGTGTGTGCAAGTCCAGAGGATGCTGCTTCAGCAGGGCCTCAGCAACCCCCCGGATCAGTAGTGCCCATGAGGAGACAATGTTCCTCTAAGGCTCCTAAGTCTGAAGCTGAGGTTGAAAAAGCTGTTTGTGTTGTGTCCTACACTCTCAAGTTCCTGCTGATCCAGAGGAGCAAGAGAGAGGAGGAAAAGGAAAGTGAAAGAGAAGCATGAACATGCTGAGCGCTACAACCTGAAGGATCAGAGCAACCAACCATGAGTCTGGAGCAAGACAAGTGGGGAGAACAGTTTAAATAAGAAATATAGCACAGTCCTCTCGTGGCAGCAATCAAACCTGTGGACTAAGTCAACAGAGCTGCACAAAGGTGCAGAGTTTGGGACAGCAGCCCTGCAAATTCCCACTGCTCATGTGCTGAAAGAAAGTGGATGGACTTGTGGTCTAGTTTAAGTGGAACTCGGACACCACTTTAGACAAAAGTTTAGTCTAATGACACAGAAGTTGCTTTATCTTGCAGAACACACCAAGGTTGAAGCTCCACTGAGACAGGTTTCCAGACTAGTGAAAAGACATGATTTGTTCTTTAAAAAACCCACACTGTAGCTGAGAGGCCAGATAAACCCAGCTGCCTGCAAAATATTCAGACAAGCACACTGTCGACCAAGGGCTTAGCAGGGCTGAAACACAACTGCAGTACAACCAAAAAAGGGTTCATTATTCCACTCCTCAGGAGCTAGACAAAGATGGTGCCAGGTTTCAGAACCAAAAAGGCATTTTTTGCAAACGTTACAGGAACTTCAAAGCAGACAAAGTTTTTATTTCACCTACATGATCAGGCTCCTGACCAGAAAAAGCATCTGAAGGTTTTTACTTATGAGACAAACTGGAAAACTGAGGCTTAAAGGGTTGGCAAGTTCAGCAGCAATTCAAGCAATGAACTCAATGCAAATGAGAGAGAAACAACCAGACTTTCTGAAGACTGGGAAGTACAGCGTGCACTGCTAGCCTGGATGCTTCCTCCTCTTTTATTAAAAACCCTGAATTGAACATTATGTTTAAATATTCAGAAACCAGAGCACCCCATCAAATTTGGGGAGGGACTTTTTACATGGTGAGGGACTTTTTACAAAGGCAGGTAGTGACAGAACAAAGGGAAATGGCTTGAAACTGGCAGAGGGGAGGTTTAGATTAGATATTAGGAAGAAATTATTGGGTGTGAGGGTGGCGAGACCCTGGCCCAGGTTGCCCAGAGAAGCTGTGGCTGCTCCTCCCTGGAAGTGTTCCAGGCCAGGTGGGATGAGGCTTTGAGCAACCTGGTCTAGTGGAAGGTGTCCCTGCTGATGGCAGGGGGGTTGGAACTAGATCAGTTTTAAGGTCCCTTCCAACCCACACTAGTCTGGGATTCTATGATTCTAAACACCAGCACAAGTTCATTTTAAAGGGTTTGAATTCTACAGTGTCCAACTTGTAGCAGGCTATGAAGCTCTCTGGGCACAAAGCATCAGAAAGTCCTCACTGACTTCTACTAAAGACAGAAAGAAGTAATTCATGAGGAAGTTGAGTGCACACCCACATCAAGCATTTACTCCCAGAAGGTAGCACTTGCATAGTCATAACAAGCAGAACTTTTCTAGCAAGTTCCCAAAGCTAAGCAGTAGCAACAAGGGCTGCTGTTAGAATACACAGAGATGACCTTGAAGGGGTAACTCCAGACTTCTCTCACAACCAGGTTCTCCTAAGGCAGTGACATCCCAAGAGAGTTGACTTATTCCCAGTATCATTCACTCCCACATTACAAAAGTATTTAATCTACACAACCAGGGTCCATCTAATTACAAACAGACACGAGGGCTTTGTGAAGCTTGGAATCGGTCTGGCCCCCAGCAGGTAGAGTTGGGTGTACAGTGCCAGAGATCCTCTGGTTCAAACATTCATTGCACACCTTAAACCAGTGTCTAAACTCACCTGGAGATGGAGGTTGTATCTTAGTCTGAGACTTCTTTGAATCAGCAGCAGCAAAGATATCTGGAGGGGGGTCTTCACCTCGCTCAATCTTGCACTCAAAGGCATAGAGACACTGGATGTACTGCTTCTTCAAAGAGCTAGCTGCGCTGCTGGACGTGCCCACGTTGAGATTTGTGGCTAACTCGCGCCATTTCTTGTTTTTGTTGACCTGCACAACCAAACAAGAGGCTCTAAACTCAAAATCTCAGCTACTTCCCCTCCAAGAAATTTTCTGGGGAGAAATCAATGCTTCCCAACTAAAACAAAGGATGCAATATGGGCTAAGCAGAGCAGATGCAGTTGTGTTCAAACCCCAAAACCAATAAACTCTCTTCCTCACCTAGAGGAAACTTTTTGAACACAGACAGACTGTAAATCAAATTAGCCATGAGGTCAGTGGACAGCCAGATGCAAAGACAAAGACAGTGTCACCAATCTTTGCACTGGATAAAGCAGGGAAAAAAAGTACTTGAATTGAGTTTCATCACAGACTGTTCTCAAGCAGACAATGGAAGAGCAGACATTTGGCTCGCTTAAAGGATGCTGGGTTTTAAAAGCAGCATTGAAAAAAAACAAAAAACCCACAAAAACCAAAACTGAATGGAAAGTCATGGCTTATGTTTAGCTACAAAGCTAACTCTGAATCGTGTTGCCCATTGGCTTGTGTCTGCTGGACAGTGGGCAGCTCTGAATACACACACCCAGTCACCTGCTGGCTGCTGGACACTCACCTGAGTCAATCCTCCAATCTCCTTCACTGAGATGTAGAGCCTGTAAAGGTCCAAGGGTTTCCTGCCTACTGCTGGGAGGTTTGTCATGCCCATGGCCTTCTCTTCAGTAAAGGCCAGGTAACGATCTACCCAGATCTTCCTCTCAGGCTCACCGCCCAGCTCATAGAGTTTGGTGATCTTCTCATTGGTTGTAGTAGAGGAACTGGACTTCTAGGAGAAGGAGAGAGATATCAGGACTGAGCAGCACAACAGCAGCTAGTTCACATCCAAGATGGTTCAAAAAAGCAGTCAGATAAGAGTTCAAAGTTCTGCTGTTACACTGAGAACAGTTTTATACCAGACCTACACTTGTCTCAGATCAACACCAGGCAAGTATTATTTGACAAAGGTATCACAAAGCCAGCTGCTACTCAGGGAATTCACAGAATATGTACTGAGCTGTCTCTCTGAGACATGCTTTGTGGGCTCCTTTGCTAAATATATTAGAAAACACCTAATTGAACTGTCAGTGAGGTTCCTCATGGCTACTGCATTTTGCCACAGTGAATACTGGCCTCTGGTTAGTCCCTTCTCTTACCCAAGGGGTAGATGCTGGGTTAAACTAACACAGAATACTGCAAAGGAATAAAAATAAACATGCCTCAAAGAAAAAATAAAGATTAGAGGCACCTGTTTGAGGAATGTGTGCGAGGGTTCCCCCACAAAAACCATCTCCTTTCCCTTGCCTATTCACTGACAGAACTGCAGAAATCTCCTGCTCCCCAGATAGGACTTAAGCTCCCATCCTGGTTTGCTATCTCCAGTATATCAGGATCTGGGAAGATTGATATGGAAAGGTAGCACAGGAATTTGGAGTACAAGTTTACAGCTATGAAGTACAAATATCACAAAACACACTAGTTCCTACACATCTAATTCACTGAATTGTCCTAGTGCCTATTTAGAGGTAAAATCTGTGGTCCTGCATCTTGCCTTGCTTCCCTCAAGTCTTGATGTAGCTCATGAGCATGTTAATTTATCTTTCACCACCATACACTTGGAGTAAAGGCAGAAATTATTTTGGCATTCCAAATCCTTATTTACAAATGAGTTTCCAAAGTAGAAGTGAACTTCAAATCTGCTGTACCACTAGATGAACCCCTACACCCAAGACAGTGTATTCATTAGCAGAGTCCTTGAACAGCACAGACCAGAAGGACAGAACAACCCTTTTTTGTAGCTTCTGGCACCTCCTAGCCCAAGAGCATTCAAGTCCTTGTTTGTCACAAATAGAAAGGCAGATGCCAGAGCACATGAGCAGAAGTGAGAGATCTTCTGAATCTTCTTGCAGATTGCTGGTGTACAGGTATCAAACTTGCATTTATTTTCCTTCAAGTAGCAAAAGAGGAGACTACAGGCTCAGAAACTGCTTTTTTGGTTGTTCTTTTGAAACTGGTAGCAATAATGCAAAGAAAAACACTCCCTGAAGAACTTGCTTGCCTCCCTCTTCTGGCTTTAAAACAGGATTAGTAAGAGGTTTGTTTGTGAAACAACTCTAACACTTTAGTGTACCACCTCCCAGCTGGGAGGTGATAACTGACTAGCTCCAAGCCTACAGCAGAAACAAACTCAGGTTTGTTTACACTTCTTTTGGCAGTTTCACTGTGGCAGGTGATAATTCCTAATACTAAATTGTTTTGCAAGTGAAATTGATTACTCCCAAAGGACTGGGAAATGCTTCCTTTCATTTCTGAACAGTTTATGAATCCCCAAAGTAAAACCTTCAATTGTTTGAATTTTCCTGATAAATCCTGAAGAACCAAGCATCTGTTAGAAATTCCTGAACTCCTGAGACATAAACAGGGGAGAGGACATGTGAATTCAGATAGAAAAGTCCCTTTCCTGGTCCTGCTGAGGGCTTGTGGATGTCTGTAGGGGATGGCAGAGTTCAGGCTCCTCAAGAACACTGTTACTAACAGATGTGGGTTTAGAGCCTACTCTAAAGCACACATGCACACTTCTTTTGAGACACTTATCTCTTTAATTACACCCCAAAATGTAACATATCCCAGAAGAGGATAACCCACTCACTGAGTTAGAGCCATGGTCACAAGTAGCAGTCAGATCACATGCTACAGGGACAACCATGCTAATGACAAGTCTGTTCAGGGTAAGGAGAACAAATCAAATTAGATTTCTCTCAGGAACCACACTCATTACTAGACAGATGCACTGTTCAATCCAAGTTAACATGCAATGGTTTTATCTCCCCAAGTGCTGAAGAGGATGGGAGTCATTAAAAACAAAAACCAAAACATTTTACCTTTGACTTGGATTCTGCTTTTGGTGTCCCATCTGCCTTGTTGTTCATTTTAGTTGCAGGTGTTAATTTGACATCCCCAAGACCCATCATTTCGGGGCTTGCTGCCATCCCTGGGAAGTTAAAAGAATCTTTAACACTGATTTTCCATCCAGTACAAGGAAATCAACGAATCCCTAACAGTCAGCACTGGCTTACCTGCAGAGTTGTTAGTCATGTTTCCACCCATGGGATAGGGTGGGCCTTGGGGGTTTATCATGCCAGCCATACTGTTAATTCCCTGTCCATAAGGAGGTCCAGTGCCCATCATTCCTCCTTGATTCATGTTGGGATAACCAGGAGGCCTGGAGAAGGCAAGAAAGAAACAGACATTTACTCCACATCCTAAGCATTAAGGTCTTGTCTTCTAAGGAAGCAGGTTTGCTAAAGGAAACCTTCTACAAAGGAAGCTGAGAAGTGACTTTCTCTGGCAAAAGACCAAAGATCAGGTGCTCTTTTCAAGCTTAGCTACCCCAGAACCCAAGTCTCATTCTCAAAAGAAAAGGGGATGCAAACCATTGTGAAAGAGGGACTTCAGTTCTGAACATTTCCACCCTTAATCTTGGTTCTACCACATCCCCAAACCGAACTTCATCATTTCAGTTGTTAAATTGCTTTTATAGGGAAGAACAGATCTGCAAACACTGCAGCCCTCAGCCCTGTGCATTTCAGTGAGAATACATGATTTGTATAGATGAAGTGTGGTGCTCCAGACACATTTAATGATTTTTCTTTCTTTCCTTTTTGTTATCCATACAAGTTACATTATTTTACATGTATACACAACTGTCACTCAGACTTCTAACTCAAAGGGACAGACTTTGATGCCTTTATTGGCATTTGGGAACTTGACTTCTTGGCAGTCATAGGACACATCAGACAGTAGATTACAGCAGCAGCCCTTAAAAGTCAGGATAAAGAGCAAAATGCCCAGTCAGACAACAAATATATCTGACAGCTTCACTGGGAGAACCCAGTTTATAAGCAAGTTCATGGCTTGCAAGGCATTCTGGCAGGCCACATACACCTACTCTGAAATCTGCAATTAAAAAAATAAAACAACAAACAAACACAACCACAGCAAATAGTTGCAAAGTTCAGTGCTGAATTCCAGCTGCCTTTCCCACAGCTGCTCACCAAGGCCCTAAAAGGAAGGAGTTCATTACACTGGACAGTAATGCCTCGGTTCAGGTAAATGCAGCTGCATGGCTGGCTGCTGGATTTATGGGCTCTACCACACACACCAGGTCTTCAAAGTCACCTCATGTAACACAGACGACCAGAAAGTGAAAAAAAACCTGAAGGGATCTCAGAGTTAAATAGATTTCACCTATGAAATTTCCCTAAGCATGGCATTAATGATATATTCCAACACTCTGCTTGTCCAAGCTTTATGCTCTTCCTTTTTAAACACTTAAGACTGAAGAAAAAAGTCTCCAAGAAGGGCAAACCTTCAGGAAGTGCATGGTCAGCATTACCCCAAATTTGGGTTATTCCACCCACAGCTCTGAAACCTCGATCTGACAGAGGGAAGGGACTTGAACAGAGCCCAGGGGACAGCTCACTCCGTACCTGGTCTGGATGGAGTTGGCAGCAGCATGCATGGCGGCGGCAGCCGCTTCTTGTGCTTTGCGATTCATGCCAGCCGGTGGGGGACACATCCCTGTCCCCACCTGAGGTGGCATATTGGCCATGTTAGGTCCATAAGGTCTGTTCCCCATGGCTGCATGGCTCATCCTCCCTGGAGGAAGCCCACTGTATGGTGGCACACCAGTTTGCCCATGCATCTGGCTCCCTGCTCCCATGGGGTTCATGCTTCCTCCCATTCCTGGACTGGGGTAGTTGGCATTTGACATAGCATTGTAGTTTGGCTGCCTGGGATAACCTCCTAAGGAGATAAAAAGAGGGGAAGACAACATCATTCAACTAGTTAGTTTATGAATCACCATAAAAATCTTCTATCAGCAAATATTTAAAGATCACTAACAGAGATGAGGGGGAGTGTTAACACCTCAACAAAAAGTCAAAGGATTTGGATATAAGCCACATAAAAATGTGTTTTGACACAGCCAAGTAACAACATCGATTCAAAAGCTGCCTGAAACTCTCCCAAACCTCAACTGAGCAGAGGGAGCTAAATGGTCCAGGAGAGGGTGTAAAAATCTCACTTAACCCTTTCCAAACCACACAACACTCAATTTTCTTCTCCAAAGAGAACGCACCCTTCTCCTCTATTACACTGGATGCACAACCTACATTTTTTTAAACAAGGAGGAAGGATCCTACATTTAAGAGGTACAACTAGCCCTGAAAGCAACATATTTCATCAATCTCAACACAAACAAAGCACAGTTCCTCCCAGCTCGTAAGGAGCTTACTGTTTTGCATTACCCACACATTAAGGGGGGACAAATAAAACCAGTTTATCAAAGACAAGATGTGACAATAGAGAGAGGTCTTCTGTATTTGCTGAGCTCAGTTCCCACCTTGAGGAGCTGACCATGCCTCACCTTGAGGTCCATACTGCCCACCCTGGGGTCCGTAGCTTCCCATGGAGTTCTGCTGGTACGGCCCCATTCCAGCGTGCATCTGTCCTCCAGAAGACTGGCGGGGAGATAAGGCTGAGCCGGGCTGGGGCGAGCTGTACTGGGGCATCTGAGGATTCCTCTGCATGTAACCTGGTCAACCAGTGAGCAGAGCACACAATTATTAGTGTAAGTATCCAGAGGTGCCACTGGACACACATTCTTAGGTAACAGCAAAGGACCCACTAACAAAATCCTTTCAGCAACAGCCTGGACTGATTTTACAGCGGTTGCTATTAAGTAGCCTGTGGTATCTGCTAAGATAACAGATCCAATTTCCTGTTTTAACCAGGAAAAACAAAACAAACCACCCCTTGATGTCACAAGAGCAGACAGTACTACTCTGCAAATCCTAGGGGCTTCTTGTTTTTTGTTTGCTTGTTTGTTTTCTCAGGGTGACAACTATAGACTTTCAGCCATGAGAGCTGAAATTTTCCATACCTCTCCCCTCACACTAACCTCATTCACTTAGGAGGAAAAGACACACAATATCATTGTGAGCACTCCTTATTTTGAAGCTTAAGGTCATGGAGCTTGGACAACATTTACAGAAAAGTGTTTCAAAAGCCAGAGAAAACATCTTACAAGCCAAACTACTAACTTGGATGGAGCATTAAGAGGCTGAACAACCAGCAACACTTGAATTTACCGTAAGGTGCCTAAACACTTGCAGCTTATAAACCTGGGGCAGCTTTTAAATGCTATCTCACATAGAATCCAGGCCATCAGGCCAGGTGATTTTTACTTACACATCTGGCTTTACAATTAAACCTTGTAACCCATGTCACACACCTCGATCCTGTGCTATGCTGGACTGGTTCATGGAAGGATGCATGATGCTGTCCGACTGGCCGCTCGGCGGTCGGGGTGGCATCTGATTGCCTACACCACAACAAGGAGAGTGGTTAATCACAAAACCCACAAGGCAAGAGTATTCAACACCAAAACTACAAACAACTTCAAGAGAAGGGTATGTTAGCCACAGTGAACAAAAACAAGAGCAAGATCAGTCACATTAACCCAGCAAAATGACACTGCTGGTTTACCAGCCATCCCACCCATCTTACTGCATCCTTTCAAAGTTACAGACATTTTAAAGCAAATAAATGAGATCACAAGACCTCAATAACCACATAGTACTGACACTGGCCAACTCCTCCCCACTGGCCATTTTAATTCCCCCTCCAGCTGCATGAGGCAATCCCACTAAAAGACCAACATGTGCTGAGTAGCCTTACCTGGTACTGCAGCAGGTGAAAGTGGACCAGAGCGGGACTGAGCAACACTAGCTGGAGATCCAACTGGGGATGGGGAGGGTCCTCTGATGCCTGGCAGGTGAGGAGAGGTATGTGGAGAGAAAGGAGACTGAGCTGGGTTACTCTGCTCTCCTTGACTGCTGGAAATCCCTGATGTGCTTACTCCAGGACTCAGGGCTCCTTCTGTACCCATGGGTAGATCATCTATTGAACCAGACAGGTCCTGCAATACACAGAGAAACAGATCAGGCAAAAATAAAAAAGACAGGGGACTGTTCTCTCACACACCACTCAGGAAGAATGCATTTCTCCCTCAGGCATCCTACAAATAGAAATGAATGAACTCTGTTCACGTTATTGTCAGTAAGGAAGGCTGCTGCAGACTGAGGTAACTGCCAAATGTGGCTTATCCTGCTGCTGGTCTCTGAACCCAAGAGTTCCCTAGCTGGTTTGCAGAGTGCTGATAGTCCAAACAACTACCTAATTCTCCTATCTGCTTCTTTTAATTCAGTTTAGAGGTGAGAAATCAAAGAATGCATCAACAGTACACGTAAAACTGCAAATAAAGGAGATAGTCCACGTGATCATGGCTTGGAAGAGAAATGTGGCTCAGCCTCTGAAAGACAGAAAACTTCTGCCTCACCATAATTAATTCATAAACCTCATATGAGCTGGGAAACTACTCACTTGAGATGGATAAAAACAAACTAAACAGAGATTTAAAAGAAAACCATAAAATACTCTTCAGGGTTCCCACTTCCCTTTCTTCAAAGATAGCAAAAATCAGCAGTTACAACATCAGCCTGTGAGATTCAGCTTTTCTTGAAGGCAAGGCTAGAAAATATCCTTCCTACTGCACATACCCACCCTGAAGAAGGAAAGCATGAAAAGCCTGAGCAAGTTGAAACCTCCAATTGCCACAGTGGCAACTGCAAAGCAACAGCACCAAAAATCAGCTGGGAAGTCCAAAAAATGGGGATACTTCCAAGAAAATGATGTACAGATCCAACACACAGGGTTGTACCAGCTGTTGGATAATAAGGGGCATCAACTCTTCAGACTTGTCCTGGAGTAAATGTGTAACAGTGCACCACAGAGTCAGAGGTGGCACATTTGAACTGAAAGCTGGGGAGTTCTAACTATTCCAGCAATTAGATAAAATCTCTGCCAGAGATTCAGAAGATCACAGCAGGTGAAGTGGCAGCAAGACTTCACCAATCCTTTGAAAGTCTTTCTACCCTGGATCAGAAGTGTGCTGGGACTGAGCCCTGAAGGCATTTCAGATCAACTCCCTCTGCACAGAATCCAGCTGTCCAGCATGAACAGAGCCAACCCCATTTAAAGCACCACGCAGAAAGGCCAAGCCAACTGATAAATAACTTGGACACCCTGGTCTCGTTTACACTGAGTGGATGATGCCTTGTCTAGCAGCACTTTGGGTAACATTTTCCCAGCTCTGTGCAGTGCAGAAGGACCTCAGACACAGGATACTGCAAACTTTCAGCCTGCAGAAGCAATGAGAGCTCTATCACTCTGCAGCACCTGTCTGCCAGGTGATGTGTGAAAAGGCTCTGACAGCACATCACCATCATCTGAGCTGGAGAACAGTGCATCACCACATCCCAGGAAGTGGGAAACTGGAGTTATGGAAGAATAAAAAGACCTGGGAGATACCCAAGCACTTCATCACACTTGTTGGATAGACAGTGACATTCAGAAGGACAAAGGGGAGAGCTGGGCATCAGCTGCACCAGTCAGTTGTCTGCTGCAGGAGGGCAATTGTGTCTATTTTAACAGTGGAATTTGATCAAAATGCTTCTAAGAAATGCTGGCAAATGCTACATTTGAGCTGAAAATGCCAGTCACTTGGTGGGATGACTTAGTGCATAGCACGTCCTTCCTCCCCTTCCATCACTGCTTCTGTTTGAGAGATCATTTCCTGCACAGCAGTCTCAGAGGTACATTTGCTTACTGCTGAAGAATTATCTTCCTGAGGAAAAAAACAGAGCTTTTGTTTTATTTCAATGAAAGCTAAAAAACTGCAGAAAAAGCCTAAAAATAGCATCTAAAAGCTCTTGCAAGTTTCACTACCTTCCTATTGTAACATCAAAAGCATTGCTCCTTTATGCAGCTGCTTGGTTTTTTCCCCCTGCACAACTTTGACAAATCCCACATTCCTACTGCAGAAACCATCTGAAGTGGGAGTGAAGAGACAGTATTTCCAACATTTTCTATTAAAAAGCATCAACCAACACAAACAAGAGCAAAAGACTCCTCTCCCTGAGACTCACTGCACCTAACTTCAGCCACTGCTGTAATACACATTTAGTCTGCCCTCTAAGTCCATGAAGGGATCAGAATGTCCAGAAGCCAATTCAGTCAAACCTAAAACTGGATGGAAATACTGGTATTGCCCTTAAATACATCAAGGAACTCCTAGTCTTAATCACTAAATGCATCCAAACACTGTTTTCATCATCACTGAAACAAAGTTGGAGGCCAAAACCTTTTGTAGCTTTAAAACCCCCAACCACCATGAGCTTGTGCAGGTACAGCATTTCAGAGCACTTAAACCTGCAGTCAGAACCTACAGCTACTTAGATGAGAGAATTTTAGGCTCAAAAGAAAAAAAAACACAACCACATTATAAATGTACACCTGAGACAAAACACTGGCATGAAAGGACAGATACAGAGCAAGTGTGCCAGGTGAAATGTTCTCAGAAGTGACATGCTTCTCCCAAGAGGCAAGAGAGGTTTTGCCTCCAGGATCTGAGGAGGTCACTGCTACGTGGTGTCAGCAATATTCATACATGAACTGAGCAGACTAAGAGGCTGTGACTCAGTAATGCCAGGCACAAAAATATCTGCAAGACATAAAATGAAGCAATGTTAAAAAACTGTTTGAAAATTAACTCCTAAGTAACTAGATAGCAATCTTGAAAGCTGATGTCTTCGACCTTGCCGATGCATCAAAGCTTAACCTAAGTACTGTAAGTCATTTAAAAACATTCAGTTTTAATTAAGCAGGTTAATAAAGGGTTGCTTTAGACATGAGAGAGAGGGCCCCTCTGCATTGCTAGCATACCATCACGGACCTCACATATAGGAAACACAGGCCTGCTAGCTATGGCTGTGGAGCAGTCTCTCAGATCATCAGCTTGAGTAAGTTAAAAGTAAATTACACGTCAGCCTTTCTTGGATGTTAGGACATGAATTGAAACAGGATCATAAAAATCAAGTAACTCATTAAGTGACTTTCACCTCTAAAGATCTCTTAAGTTTTATGAATTCCAACAATAAAGTCATTTCCCAGCAAAGAAACTCTCTGCCAGCACAGCAGCATTTTCTGAGTGGGTTATGAAGTTTCTCAGGGGAAGGAGAGGAGCAGGGACCAGAACATGAAGTGCCAGTAGCTCATCAGTAAGGAGCTGTGTTCCACCTATCAAGTGATTTTCTCAGGATGCCAACCATCAAGGCACAGGAATGGTTTGGGGGTGGGGTTTTTTTTAGTTTGTTTGGGGTTTTTTGTTGTTTTTTTTTAAACTAAATCTAAAGGACACCCTCACATTTGCTCAAGTGCACAACAAACCAGGGGAAAAAGAAATCTCTCCCTCTCTCTACAGACTGTTTTAAGGACAACCATAGCAGAGAAGCCTTTAAAAAAAAAAAAGGAAACCTCACTGAAATAATGGAGACCTGCTGCTGGTCAATGGGTTCTGGATCAAGCCCAAGAGGAGAGGGCCAGTGAGGTTTTATTTGCCTCCCACAGAGCATTAGGGGGAGACCTGGAAAGACACAGCAGCAGCAGGAGAAGGGCTCTCCTCTTCCCTCCTCCTGGAGAGCACAGCCAATCGAGCCAGACAGGAGGTGAGGCTCGACAGCAGTAACTCTGCCAACTTGAAGGAAACGTCAGGGTCTGGAGAGTTTCCTCACGTGTTTCCAATGTGTTTTTTATGCGTTTTATTGCTCATCTGCCATGCAGATCAAAAACGCTGGAGGGATTCCAACTATTTCACACAGAATCTCACACTCCAGGCTGGCTGCAGCCCCAAAGCCTGAGTTTCTTCACTTGAAATACTGCCCAGTGTTATTTTGGGATGTGACCTGATAGCGGAAGCCCACGGGGACCCTGCAACGATAACTGTTCCAGCTGCCATTGGCTGCCCAACCCTCTCCGATGCCAGCATGAGTTTGTCAGTACTGCTGACAAACAAGGACTCAGCAGCTAACACCTTCTTTTCACACCACAACAAAACCAGGCCTGAAATCACACAATCTGGTACCCAAAGGAGTGGGGCAGGGGAGTTCATCTCTCTCAGGGAGAGGGTTGCAAGTCCTGGCATGACCAACAAAAGGGAGCCGGTTAGTTCAAGCTGGAAACAGCAAGGATTGTTTTATATGAAAAGAGGAGCCACCATTTCACTATCTGATACAGGTTCATTTGTTAAACAAACATAAAGATGAAACAACAAGAAATACTTAAGATCAAGGTAAGAAAATCCCAGAGGAGAAGAGATTCAAGGCTTCACTCTGGCCCATCCCACTGATCTGGAAGAGCAGGAAGACTGACCAGAAAGCAAATTGATCTCCTCACTGGGGACTGCAGCCTTCCTCTACTGCTCCCCTGCCCATCCCCAGCCTAAGTGCATATGAGAAGTGTGGGGGAAGAGGGAAGGAACGCGGTCAGGCTGCGATGATGACTGTAGGCACTGTCAGATCACCAGATAGCACTCAAGGAAATTATGATCTGGAGACAAAGCATGTGCTGGAGCTTATAAATTCTGTAAGGCCAGTTGGTTCCATAAAGATGCTTACCAGTAAGACCAGAGAACAATGGTGAAATTTATTCCCCAATTCTTCCTGAAAGGGAAAAAGCCTCTTCATTGCTTCTGACTAATTGAAATACCCACTTTCTATTACAATTTCATCTTCTCTGCAGTTTCCTTTCCAAGAACTATCAACACTTAGAAATCACAAGCTTGTCCTTTCCTTCCCCTTTATTTCCACACCCAAAATACCTCAGCCCTCTGTATCACAAAAATTACACAGCTGACTGGCAAGCCAGGATCTCCCTGCTATTCTGGGGCCATGGATAGACTCGTTCCTCCTTCTACAGTACAGACAACCCAATCTCACATCCAGTGCTTCACAAAGTGCTCTATCTCCTAACACACAGCAGCCTGGAGACCTCACCGTGCTCCACTGACACCAGACTTACAGATTCACATCACATCCAAGGAGGCACCTTGCAAAGCTGACTTGAGACTTCCACATGTGACAGAAGGGTCTGGAAAGGACTCTGCAGCCTGTCACAGCTTTCCCACTTACTCTGTGTCTCAGGCCCACGCTCCTGCAGAGCCCTGCACCACCACCAGCTCCACTTCACCTGCCACACTTTAAAACTCTGACAAAACCCATCAGTCTGTGTCACCACAAACACAAAACCCACCAAACACTGGCCCTTGGTACTTGTTAGGCAGCTGCAGTTTCACTGAACACCCTGGGCAGCAAGGTGAAGCCCTACCATTGCCATGAGAAGGAAGTGAACTATCCCAAAGCCAAAGCAGATCTCCAAGTCTTGTTCTATCCCCAAAGTACACCAGTTTGCCCAGGGAAGAGCACCATTCGCCTCACTCTGCTCTTCCACCATCAGTTAACGTGCAGAAGATAACAAGTCTGTCTTCACAGCACCAGAGGCACTTTCTGGATGATCATCACTCCTGGTGCACACAGGGGCTGGACAAGAGACAATGGGGAGGAGGAGGAAGGATGCATGTAGGATGTCTCTCCAATAAAACCTCTCACCACATCAAGAACATTTCTGGAATTTAAGGTGAAGAGAAAGATCCTGTTAACACTTTGTTCCCCAGTCCTCTGCAGCACTCTGTCACACTGTGGGAGGAGTGCAACAGAAAACAAAAATACATCTTTTTTAAGCCAACAGTTTACCTGTTATTGATTTTGTGTTCCTACATGTGTGGGAAGCACGTTCATCCACGTTCCTGAGCTACTCAAGATGACTAAAGACTAATCAAATAAAACCAAAGCCCAGCAACACAAGCTTGACCATACACAGCTTTCCTCCACTGCCACGTAGCTCTCACCTCTTACTCTCTGAGGCGCTGAAAAGTTTTGCTTTTATATTAACATGGAAAGTTGACTTTCTCCTGGCATAAAAACCAGGGAATGCCCAGGAGGAAGACCACTGCCACACTAGTACAAGTTGCACTGTACATGTCTGTGTTTTAGGAAAGCTTTTTAAATTCATGGCCTTGGCTCTTCTCTTCTCTTCTGTCCCCCTGTGAAATGGGACGGGATCAGCAATCAGAAGGAACGAAGGGATTTAATTATGCAATGAAATCACCGGGTTTGGCTCCTCAGGTACATCCCTGGAAGCTCAGTCTCTGATCTGAGCAAGGACCACACGTGAGCAACTACAAACTAGACAGTTCTCAGGTTCTGCAGCAAGCTCTTCTGGAGGAAAACCCAAGATCCTGGTTACAAAACTAAGCACACATAAAAACATCCAGGACCTACTGCACGCCGCTTACTCACCCAAGCAGTCCTTGGGTAAAGGAAATAGGTGCTAGACTTTTACTACTTCAAGGGAAGAACACCTGCCCACTAAAACAAATACCAGGAAGGTAACACTATCAAGGCTTCAGCCTCTGCTAGATGGAGTCCATATTCCCTTTCCTTATGAGGAGTTTAAGCTCCTCTCAGGCATCAGCACCGAGAATTACAAACCTAAGATGGGGACTAGAACATGCAGGAGAGATTCGTGCAGTTTCCTTGCTGAAAAAAACAGCTGAAAAGCTCATTCTTCCAGGCTGGCTTTAGACAAACTGGGAGAAGCTGCTGGCTCTAGCTGCACTGCAGGAAAAAGAGCATTTGGAAAGGAGGCTGTCAGGAGGAGGAGCTCAGTGGCACACAAGAAATTTTACTCTGATTGCAAAAATAAGCTGCTGTTCTAATCCACCTCAGTAAATCTAGGTGAGTCTGGTCACTTGGCAGAAAGCAGGTACAAAATAAAAGAGAGGATGATAGAAGGAAGTGCTGCTGGCTTTACTACATTCCTGCAATGGGAGCCCTTGCAAAACAGCCAGCACTGCTACCGCAGCAGCCATTGATTTTTCAGAGGTCGATACTCCACTCCCACAGATATACTCGGCAGGAGCTTTAATCACATCTACTGCTCCTACCCTGTGCCACCCCTCCTTCTCTTCCCCCTCCAAATAAAATTTAAAAACAAAAAAAAAGGGGGAGGGAGGGCTTTCTTCCACCTCCAAAGACTGAGCAGACACAAATTTCAGATTGTCCTTCTTCAGAGAGGAGAGATTCAAAGCTGTGGTCGCAGCACGAAGTAGAGAAGGAGGAACATGATTCATCCGTAGAACAAGATGTCGCTGAAGGGAAAACCCCCTGTGTGGAAGGTGGGCATTCCCTCTGGGGGAGCACTGGGTGCTGAGCTCTTCTGCAGGACCCTGGGAAATGCAGCAGCAGCAACACTCTCCAGAAAACAGTTTCCATTTAACCCTTTGAAAGCTGTTCAGCTTCTAAGAAGTACTCCCAGGTCTATCTAAGTGTTGATACAACATGAAGTGTTCCAAGCAGCAGTGGTAATTGCTGAAGTTTTGCTTGACAGAGTGGTGTCACTTTGGCTAACACACACGTTGGCCCGGCCATCCTATGTCAAAGGATAAAATCTCCAGCTTCAACAGTAACACTGACCCTAAAACAAGCTGCAGGAAAGAAACAGAGGACTCCAGGCACAAGGAGCAGCAACATGGCAGCAGCATCAGAGGATGCTCTCAGCAACACCAGTGTTTTGGGAGGGTGCTGGGGATGCAGGAGGAGCGAGACCTACGAGTCATCAGTCGGAAAGGCTGGTCTGACACCAGGCCTTGGGAAGACAAGTGCCAGTGAGAAAATAGAGGACAAAGCACAACCTGTTTATTTAAAGAGCTTTTCTTTTTCTTCCAGAGGTTTTTAAGTATTCTACTTCAGTCTGAAGACAAACCCCCAGATCATACAAAAGGCTAAATCACGTAAGAGGCAGGAAGCAACCCTCCTCTTGCCAGTCGTAAGGATACTCCAATTCCCCAGCAGTGCTTCCTCTGGAAGGCGCTTTCCAGTCTCTGATGCGTTCAATTTAGACTCCAAAGCATTTAGTCATCTCAGCATGTGACTGTGCCACCATGCCAACCACACGAGTTAGGGTGGGCAAAGAAATGCAGAAAAGGCAGGAGGTCGAAATAATTAAAACATGAAAAAAGCCCCTGTTCAGGCCAATATTTGGATTTTAAGATAAGTCAGCTTCTAGTATTGTTATCAGCCTCTTTACAACAATTAAGAGGGGCAGAATTAATTTCTAAAAATGCAGAAGGAGAAAAGATTTTAGGAGAGAACAGTATTTCTAAGGCATCAGTTATTTGCAAGCCTGATGAATCTGGTGGTCCTCTCACTGGAAAAAGCTGCTGCAGAGACAGCTGAAAGCTGGCAGCTCCTTCCCAAAGTCTGTCCTACCTGTGGGGAGGCAGCGATGGAGCGACACGAGGGGCTATGCCTGAGCCCCATGGCACTGCCAACTGGGGCATCCCTGGAACCTGTCAGTGACATCACACCTGTGCCCAGGTACCGCAGATCCGGACAGGACGGAAAAACTGAGACACATTTTGGAAAGAATCAAGGAAATTCTCCTCTGGCCCTGGCTCAGAACAGCGAGTGTGCACAGGAAGAGGTAACATAACCATGGAAACCTGGCCCAGGCCAGATGCTGATGTATGCCCAGTGCTACCCTCGGGGTCAAGGTGCCAGAACAGTCAATTCCTAGAGATGTCACTTCTCCTCATTTCAGGAAATTCAACTTTTTTTTTTTCTTTTCCTTTTTTTAAATAAAAGTTTCTATTTTCCTTGGGTAAGACCTGATTCAAAAATATAATAAAAACCAATTAACAAAATTCCTCCTCCAATTACCAGGACTTGTTTGAAATCACAGCATGAACCTTGTACCCATCAGGGTGAGGGCACAAGCGCATCCGAGCAGCGCGGCCACGGCAAGGAAGGGAGCAGAGCAGAGCGAGCCTTGGGCTCCTGCCATGCCCCACATTTGAGCACCATGTGGAAACAGTTTTCTCCACGGCATTTACAATCGTGCAGGTCTCCAAGACAAGTCAATCCAGCACGCCAAAAGGATATTAACAGGAAAATGACGCCTGTAAACTGAGAGCTCAGGTGTGGCAGCATTTAAAACGCGTGCAGCGCTGTCAGCCAAAGTTTAACACCTTCATTTATCCCTGCAACCGATCCACGCAGCAGATGAAGGTCACACCAGCGTGGACTCTCCCTCCCTTGCACAGGGTGGGACCTCTGCCAGGGTTAAATTCTGATGGAATGGGAAGAGGATGAGGCTGGTACATCCAACATCAGACTGACAAGAGACTTCCACACATTTTCAAGAGTCTCCAGTGACACCAAGTCAGCAGCAAAAAGGAACTGAAAAAACCTCATTTCCCTGCCCTGCAACAAGGAGCTTATTGAAAGCACCTTTAAAAGCAAAGAGTCACCTCGTGAGGCGTGTGCTGCAGCAGCTACAGCGCAAGGAGCAGCTCTGTGCTTCCAGGCTGCGGCAGCGCGGGGGCTGCGTGTGACAGAGCACAGACCATTGTTCAGGATCCAAGATCAGAACTGGTCATCCTACAGCAATTTCCTGATTAAACACTGACCCGCCTAGTCACTCCATCCGGGCCCACAAGAACAAGAGCCCGTCCTCTCCTGAGCGAGCTGCCAGCCGTGCCCGCCGCCCACCTCCACGCAGAGGTCACCGTCTCCTCTTTCAGTGGAGTCCGTAACCGAAATCGCTCCTGAGAAAACGAAAGGCTGGGGGTTAGGGGATCTGTGCGAGGCGTGCAGGCAGGAAGCAGAGCTGAGCTGCTTGTGACCAGAATAGAAACAGGAAACGAGCCCGGCATCGAGCATAGCGCAGCCGGCTGCCAGCGCAGGCTCCCGCGAAGCTGCACCAGCGGCTCCGCGCGGCATCGCCTGCAAAGGGACGTTTATCCGTGGTGGAGGGCTCCATGCAGCCCCGAGCCATGCAGCACAGGGTGGGGAGTTTCCTCCCCAGCACCGGGTGGGATTAGCTCAGTTCAAACCCAAAGGAAGGGGTGGGAGGAGAGAAAATTGCCACATGGACAAATAGCTGAACAACCCCCGAGAAGCAGGTCACAGGCGTAAAACGTGTCACTGGAGCGGCTGGGAGATGAGGGTTGCTTTGGGAGCAGCACTCCATGGTCTCCTAGCTGTAGAGGTTATTAGCAAAACAAAACAACAACAACAACAACAACAAAAAAAAGACACAGCCTTTTCATGAAACCACACAAAAATGATGGCTACAATCACACATCAAGAAAAGGTCAGGTAGAAAAACCTTGATCAAGGAAAGAAAAACATTTTCAACTCCTTTGATCATCATAACTTGGGATAGAAACCTTCATATCAGCATAAACTGGAATGCACCATCTCTCCAATACCAGTGTTTCAGGTACTGTGTTCCTCAGGGAAAGCCTCGGGTGCTGGTGTGTTTATCTGCATATCCACTGTGATGCCCAGGCACCACAGCATGCAACTACTCTGCTTTGAAATGCACACATCACTAATCCCTCTCTTAAGGCAAGCAATAAGACAAGCTCAAAAGGCCAAATACAAACCAAACAGAAGCAGGAAGTCCCATATGGGGGAAAAAAATAAAAAGAAAAGAAAAAAAAAGCACTTGGAAGTGACCAGCAGATTCAACTATAAAAGGTTCTTTTCCCTTCCTCCCCAAAAAATTGTCAAAATGATTACTTTCAAGCTCAAAGAATTTTAAAGAAAATGTTCATTTCCTGGGCTGCACCTCCCTCCTCATCCACAGCAGCTCTGAGACAGGTTTTTGCTACATTTCAGCCTGTTGCATCCATTATTTCCAGGTCAGGGGACACAGCTGACAGAGCTCAACTTTATTCCACTTCAAGTACCTACAGAGTACGAGTTGAAATGACCACTTTGTAAGGATGGAAAATCCAAACAGTGCTTCCGTCACAACCTCCAGTGTCCAAATTTAGAAACTACTTAGGAAAGGAAGAGGTAATCAAACAAAAAATACCCCACAACTGCTGGGGATATTCACAGAAAGGTTCTTTCTGCACAAGCCAAAGCTCTGCAGCCTCATTCCTCTCCCCTCCCCACAAAACCTACTTTTGTAAATCCACACTGCAAAGGCCCAAGATCAGAATGCAGGTTCCAAAGTTAAACATGGATCAGGGATTTGTTTTCAGTTGGTTATATTCCTTTCTGTGACTGACAAGAAGCTTTTCAGATCTGAAGTCAGACATAACCAAAGTGAAACGCAGCAGAATAAGTAAAACCCTGAGATTGAAACGATTCTCACTTCAACTCCAGATGGAAAGCAGTTTCCCAGAACAGGATGAAGTTTCTCCCTCAGGCTATACTGACCAAAACAAACTAAGGACATTCTGGGGTGGGAATTTTGAAACTTCTGTCCAAGCTGCCCCAGTTTGCTTCATTACATATTTGCTGCAACAACAAAAACCAAACCTATTTCAGGACCTCCAAAACCTTGCCAGTACCCACCTTCTGCTTTGGACAGAACTCCCACCCCATGCAGAACCTTTCCTATCCAAGACCTGCTGAACACAATACCTCTCACTAAAGTTCTGGTTTCCACAGATAGGAAAGCTTCACTGAAGAAATCCCAGAAGATCCAGTGAAAAGCAGGTACAAGCCAGTATACACCGGCATCAAATCAGTTTTGCTTTATAAATGGCTTTTGGGGTCAACCTGGAAATCCTACCACCACAGATACCAGCCTTCTGTGGTTGGGAAGGTATGAACAGCCTGATGTGGCAACCACTGCCTCGATGCTCTACTCCTCATCCATCTCAAAGCCATCAGAAACTTGCACCCAACTCCTTCAAGGCAGCCCAGGAGACAGAGACCAGGGCAAGATAACAATCTGTTGCATGTTCCATATTGAGATATAAAATTCCTCCCAACAAACCTAAAACTCCAGAGAACTTTGCAGCAGAACTTATTTGCTAATCCAAACCCAAATGCATGTCCTAGCACCCTACCTGCTCCTCCTATACTTGCTACCAGCACCTTCCATGTCTAAGCAGAAGGTAATTGATAGCTGGAAATATTCAGCTTCTACAGACTCAGAATCCAAACCTCAAAAGGCAAAAAGACACCAAATAAACTGGATGCAACTTGCCAGGAAGAATTTTTTGCTAAGGAGAAGAGACTAGGGAATCTCCTGGGAGAAACAGATTTATACTAAGGATTACTGTTCCCCTATTACACCCAGACACAAAAGACTACACTTCACTTCTCCCATACACAATAGCAATCTCAGTTTAGTTTAGCTGCAATCCTGACAGAGCCTCCCTAGGGAAGCAGCAAATTCTTCAGAGAAATTCTTCACCTAGCCTGCTGCAGGAGAAGAATACCAGCCAGGACACTCACGTGGATGCATTCCTCTTTAAAAGGCATCAGTGAGTTCAAGTTAGCAGCAGCATTCTCCTCAAAAATACAGCAAGTATAATCTTCAGAAAGGGAACAACAAACCAGGAAATACTGAAGCTAGAACAGCCTGTAACACAAGCAGAAATGGAAGACCAGACATTTTGCTACTTACAGAGGAGCAGGAAAAGCATTAGGAGAAATTAACTCTTCTGCTGTGAAAAGTTTGAATGTGAGAACATCATCAGGAAAAACTTTAGTTAGTGACACAAAAACCATTATTGAGAGGGTACCTTGAAGACCCTCACCCAGAAGGATCAACGTGACATTTCTCAGGCAGATCCTAACAAAGCCAGCAAGAGCTCACAAGAGTTGAACAACTTGACAATGTCACCATCTAGGAGATCACCACCCCCTGAAAGGGTGAGAGAATGAGCCTAAGAAATATTCCCCCCTTTATTGCTTATAATTCCAACAATAATGTTGCTGTACAATATTAATTTAATTTACTGTGTAAAAGCCAAAGATTTCTAAAGGCACCGGGTACATAAATTTAACACTTCATGAGAACCTAAAAAGCAGCAACCTCCTCCTCCTCCTGCTGGAGGTGATCTATGGTTAATTAAAGGTGATGCATGGCACGATTTGCCCCGATTCCAAGATACCCAGTGAGTTATTCCACAGTGCCCGCTGAGGCTTGGAAAAGGGCTCAGAACTCCACAAAAAATTAAAAGCCTCCAAACTAACTATGCCTCTGTAAGTCATATGTAATGGCAAAACAGGGATCTAGGAATACTCCTGAGTAGGATAAAACTTTCTAAAACAGAAAGACTGAGCAATAGAAGGAAGATAAAAAGAAATTGATAGCACCCTTCCACATAGCTCTTTTGTTTCTAAGCATCCCCAGGCCAAACTTTGTGCAAGAGATTGAAAGAGTTGGCTTCCCTGCACCTCAGAGGTCTTCCCTTTCAACCATTCCACAGCATCACTGTCTGATGCATTCCTCCACTTACAGACAGGAGTGCTGGTCTTGTCCTAAAAGATCCTACTGAGTAGACAAGGTATTATGAAATATGTACAAAGAATATGGGTGAGTTTCTGCAGAAGGTCTTTTTTTTTTTTTTTTTTTAATTTAATTTTTGCCTACCAGGGAAGAGAAGGCCCAAAAATGTACCAGGGTTCGTTAAGCCAAAGATGGAATGATTTCTTAAATGCAAATTATTTGGTGATAAAGTCAGGAAAACAAGATGACTATAAAATCTGTTTAAAACAGAAGTGAGATTTATAACTAACCAGTTCTAAAAGCTGGATCCATTTTTTTGCACCCTGGATTTCTCTTCAGCAAACCTCTAAAGTACCTGGATTAGACATTGGTGGACATTTAGAACTTTTAAACTGGACCCAATTCCCTCATTTCTAGATTCCTTCACTCTTCCAGCAGAGATGGCTATCTTTTCTTCAACTGCTTGGGAAAAGGGAAAACTTGAAAGGGGCCAAATACATTTAACCACAAGGTATAAAAACAAACTCTCCCTTGGTGCTGAGAAGGAGCCACTTCTGCTAAGCAGAGCAACTAATTCCTATAATCTGAGTCAGAGGGCGCTGATTGGTAGGATTCAGGAAGGCTCTATCAACAATGCCACTGAACAGGACTTCCCACCGTTCAGAGCTACAGCAATTTCTTCAATTACTTCAGTGGCTTCACTTTTCCTACATTCTTTGCCAGAAGATGGGTCACATGGAAGAACTTGTGGAGAGGCAGAGTGGAAAGAAACATGCTATTTAAAAGGATTTTTTTTCCCCAGGCCTCAGAACAAATTAAATCTTTGTAATCAGGGTCCAAAAGGGAAAAAAAAAAAAAAAAAAAAAGAAAAGGAAACAACCCACAACTACTCCCATTAGGTGGCCAGAACTACAATCACTTTGTATTTTGGGTGACAATTTGTACCCACAATCCAAAGAAATTATTTCAAGGGGCTCACAACAAAGCTGTTCTCATTGCTGAGAGCAAAAATAACTTTGTTATATACACAGCTCACTCTGCTCTGACTGATCCAACTGCAGCTTCGAACACTGACTGAGCCCAGTGCCTAAAGAAAAAAATAAAAGCTCAGTCATTTTCTACAGGTTACAATGAAAGTAACCCAGAAAATCAGAACTCAGCAGCTCAAAACTCTTCCTCCAAGTCAGAGGCACAGACCAACTTGTGCAAGGTAATCTAAACTTTTAACCCTTCTCCATTTACTTGATGAAGTTTTAACCCAAAGTTAAACTATTCTGACCCAAAAACTGCTGGAACACTAGGCACCAACCTCATACCCAACCGTTCACTGTACATACAAGCAAGCAGATTTAGAATGCAAAAGACAATATAATTCTCCATCTATCAAGGAAGAAGCTATCTGTGACTGATCTTCCTCACTCCAGATACTAATAAACTTCTCTTTTTCACCAACTGTTCAGTCAGATTGGACCAAAAAGCTTAAATCAGCAGTGTAAGGATCCAGTGACACAGAAAGAGAACCGCGCTGCTGGTCTGCTAACCGCCACTGCAGCAGTGGGCTGAAGGACCAAGACAACAAAATAAAGATGAGACACCTTCCCCTGAATGTCTGGGTTCTAACAGCAGTCAGGTGCTTCACACACTGCACATAGAAAGCTCAAAAAAACCCTTTTAGTAGAACATGCAGACCAGAGTATTTAGGGTTAAACTTTACTCTCAAATCCATTACTTTTGTAAATTACATTTAATCTCCAGTGGGAAGCCAGAAGCTAATGACTTAGTAAAAAGCACAAGCAGCCTCCATCATTCCCATTTCCATGTGGAATACTACCAGTGCTAATTTATCCTGCTGTGCTTCTGATTGCCCTCGCCCCATTCACTTCTAGATCAGCTCACCACTCACCGGCAGGCTAGAAGGTCTGGACTGAAGATTCAAGTTCATATCTTCTTGCCCTTTACTGGAAGCCATTGAGGGAGCAGATGATGCCTGGGACCCAAATGAGTCTTGAGATAACTCCTGAAACATCAAGAAACAACCACAAAAATAAATCACATATGGGAATAAAATAAAAGGCTCTGCTGGAATCACTGTGCTAGAGTCTCACTTTGGGGAAGATTTATGTACCCTTGGTGACATTTGCCCAAAACAGGAAATAAGGCAGCAAAGGGTTCAGGCCAGCATGCCTACTGCTCTGCAGGAGGACAAACCCTGCTGGACTCCACAGAGAGGGCTGGGAGGAGAAGTCTAAAACATGACAAAACAGTAATTCTTCAGCTTTGCCTTAGTACAGATCCTGAAGAACAGAGACTGTCCTGGGAGACTGCCCACTTAGCTTCTTGATCTTCTAACATCTTACGACAGCTCTAAGTACTTCATTACACAAACAAGGCAGCTCAATTAAAATCTTCAACTTTTCAAAGGCCATCTTTGATGCACTGCAATGCTTCCTGAAAGGTCCCAGCTAGCTTCTCACACAACTATTAAAACATTATTAAGCCTTGCTGAAAATAAATACAATTTATTTTTTAAAAAAGCTTCATTATTTTATCTTCAACTCCATGCACTTGCTGCTTCATTTCTCCTCCCTAAACAAAAGTTCTACATTTAAGAGCAAACTCTTCCGTCACCATCTCAGCATCACTCTGCAAACTGTGCTCTGCTATTGTGCTAAACCACGTAGCTCTGGAGACCACCTGGAGAACTTCCACAGACCACAGTGTGAAAACCATTCTGTTACGAAATCTTTTAGACTGGTATCACCAACCAGCAGCATTTACTCGACACCACTCTTCAGAACTGCAGCATTAGTGCAGCTTTGCCTGTTACCATCATAACATCTCTGTAAGAGATAGAGATCTCGACACAACAGAGGAGGCAGCACATCTATTACTGTAATCATGCCAGCCAGCCTGCTGATGTGTAGTTCAACCAACTTTCATGCACAAAGAAAAGGATTCACCCAAGTTTCTTTAAAAATCACTTACAGAAGGAAACAAAGCAGGAGACAGCCTACCTGAGGAGGGGGGAAGCGTTGCTGGGAGTAGGCAGACTGTTGCTGCGGCGGCTGTGACTGAGGGTATGAAGATGACTGCTGAGAAAGAGCCGAGGAAGCTGTCTGCTGAGTTTGTTGCTGCTGCTGGTAGGGGGACTGTGACTGCTGCTGTGAGTAGGGAGGCTGACTCTGTTGATGCTGCTGGGCTGTGGTCTGTTGTTGAGGATATGGAGTGGGGGACTGCTGATGGGGCGGCTGGGACTGCTGCTGAGAGTACGCAGGCTGCGATGTCTGAAGTTGTGGAGGTTGAGACTGAGGCTGTTGCTGCTGCTGATACGAAGGCTGAGAGTGAGGGGTCTGGGATGGAGGCTGCTGAGAATATGGAGGCTGCTGCTGTTGGGGATGAGGGCTTTGCTGGTTGTAGTATGGAGTCTGGCTTTGCTGCCCATATGCACTGGGGCCCTGCTGTCCGTAAGGAGGAATCTACAGAAGAAGAAGAAGAGTTATACCAGTTATGAAGGTATTTTACACACACATACAAAGGTTATGCTCAGGAAGAGAAAAAATTCAGAGACCTGTGCAGAGCAGTTAACTGGGAACATACAGGAAATGCCACTACCTAGATACTTTTGAGACAACAGCAAAAGTCACTTGTGTGTGACATTATTCTTGGCAGTAATAACATTTTAATAGGCACCATACCTAAGTTTTTAGGGATCCCTATCTGACCACTCTTCAACAACAGTAACATTTAAAGGAAAGGCTGCTTGCTCCAAATAAAAAGGCTGCCTTTTGAATACTGCAAACAGTCCAGCAGGAGCCACGTGGATCATCTAATGAGCCAAAACTGACCTGAAGTCATTTCTCCTGTAAAGAACGGTTGTGTCGTTAACACAACACAGCAGGAAGGATATCTTAGTCCCCTTGCTGTTTATTTTTCCCTTGTTTTTCACTGCTCTGCCATTGCCTCTCTTGGAAGCAAGGATTCCACAGGTCCTCATACATCAATCACACCGAACATGTAGCCTAAAGAAATGCCATTTTACCTAAGCAACTGATTCCAACCTGCTTGAAGGTGGTCCCTTCAGAAGACACAGTACTTTGTTGCTCTTCTGCCTGCCCCTGCTGCAAACAGAGACTACAGAAGCTTGGGTGCTCTACCTGCTGTGCATATGAGATGCTGCCCATTGTACTTTGCGTCCTGCCTTGCATTCCCATGGGATATCTCTGGGGAGTCTGTGGCCCGTAGGGCTGTCCCGGATAGCCATGTCCTTGCTGTGGCCCCGCCTGAGGTCCCTGTTGTTGTGTGTACGGGTTGTTTCCTCCATATGGCTGAGGCCTCATCTTCCCCATCTGATCCATCGGGCTTGAAGGCTGCAAAGCAAGTTGTGACACATGAGGTACATCCAGTTACATAGAGAAACTGTTCACAGCTTCCCAAAAACCCCAGCAGAAAACTTCAACAGGCTGGCACAGAGAAGCAGAAGCTCATCTGTCTCTTCTCAGGTGCTAAACCCCACAGTTACACTCTGAATTACAGCAGGGCTCTTGCTGCCCTTTCAAACCTACAGACGTTTCACAGAGAACAAACCCGATGAGAAGAAGTGATTTTATGCTGATATATCTCCCGTGGCCAGAGGACAGGAAAGAAGGGGGAAAGGATCATTAAGAAAGATGAATTATGAGTCTGAGTGGGTTTTCCCCATAGTAGGTAGTAGTTTAATGTCCAGATATTCCACAACAAGGTAAATTTAGGCTGAAAATTTAAATATTCACAAGAAACATTGCTTCTTTCACATACAACAAGGTCTCCCAAAACACTACAGGCTGTTAATTTACACTTAGGTGTTTAAATTAATCCATATTGATGTGGTAATACTGGGCAGTGCTACTGACATTTACAGCATTAATGTGGGGGTTTTTTTGTCTGCTGCCTTTTGCAGAATAAAGGTTTTTAAATCAAATTTCTTCAGATGCATGGGAAAAACAAAAAATTTTAACTGTCAGCCTTGAAAGTCAGGTCCCTGAGTCTTAGAGCAGACAAGATGAGACGAGTGAATAAATGCAACTTTCCTAGGACCTCCTGATCTGTACTACCCCTGCCTGGAGCCAAGGCATAAGAACAGTCAATCAAATTTCCTAAATATATTATAAACCTCAAAACACAGCTTTTCTACCTAGGCAGCACTATTCCCACACTAAAGCAAGGACTCTTTTGGCACTGTGACCTCTAAATGAATCCCAGGCGCAGTCTTTAACCTCCATCACTTGGACTGAATAAGAATTGTTCACTGATCTCCCGATGACCTAACTAATACCAATTAGATGTTTTCCACCAGATCACCATGACAATGGACTCTCTATTACACCATTCCTTCCTGCAACTAGCCCTAGGGTGGTATTTGTACAGATCCACCCTCTCTTGCTGAGATCAGGTGCTTGAGGAGTGGCACAACAGGCCTGCACAAGTAAATATCGCACAAAGCCAGCTTCTGCTGGAAACCTGGAAGAATCCCGGGGATCAGAACAATATTTCAGTTATGTTTGCAGAATCCACCCTCCTAGGAGAAAAAAAAAAGTTTGTGCAGTATGCTACACTTCAGAAAATCCTACCCCAACAGCCAGCACAGCTTGAAGTCCCAACACACAGACCCTGAAAACATTTGTTTGACCAGCTGTCTACTCCTCTTGCCTGCCAGGCAAGGCACACAGCGCCGAGCCCACGCCAAGCGCGAGCGAGCAGGGGCACAACGGGGAGGTAATGGTACTGCTGTGGGGTAACAGGGGCTGGGCCATGGCAGGAAGGCAGGAAAAGCACCCCAGTTTTGTAAGGGAGGGTTACCCACTCAACTGGAATCGGGCTCCCTTAGATGAATTGGCACCAATGTGGCACAAATTGATTAAGAACCAGGTCCAAGCCCCCTCCTCCACTCCAGTTCAGCCCCAGACACTGCTGCAAATACGCTGTTTGCCATCCTACAGAAGCTCTCCACAGCCAGCCATGTGCATGGCACCAGTAGGATTCTCTCTATCGAGGCAGATTCCAGATGCCCTGCCATGCTCAGCTGTGCTGGATGTTTCCATTTCCATCCATATTGATACTAAAAGAGTTCTGAAAAAATTACATTTCATGTTTTATGTTCAAGTTCTCACAGATGCTACTGATGAGGAGTCATAACGGACAGAGGCTGCAGGACCTCAGAGGAGGAAGCCTCAAGAAACCCCAGATCTCTGCACTGCAGACCATGCCATGCACCCACATGGGGTTTTGTACCACCCTCTGAAAAGGAGATTCCATTCAGGGGGTCTGAAAAAAGGAAAAAAAGGGTCTTTGATGGCTGTAGTCTGAATCCTCAGAGCTACAGGGATGTACCTCCTGAATGGCAGCACCCACCTAGAGCCTTCCTCCACTCTAAGGGATGCAAATTGTGTTTACATCTTTCAAGCAATTGTCCCTAATGCTTCCTGAGTCTTGCCTTGTGGGTATCACCTTAGATTAGGGACATTTTTTCCCCTCCCTACATCTTCTTTGGTATGTAAAAACGATGCCACCAGGAGTGCTTTCCAGTCAAACCTCCTTCACCACCCCCCAAACACACACACACACACACACACCCACCCCTCCTTTCTTCTTTCTACCTGATCAAGTGCAACTCTGGAGTTACTGACTAAACATTTCAGTGTCTTTTCTGTTTGTTACTTGCTTCCTCCAGGTTGGTACCTCACCTTCACAGCCCGCCAGCAAGGGCAGCTTCTCAAACACATTCCTGTTTGGGGATTGTTTTAATTTCTTTTATTTTGTTTTAAATACACACACACCACATGCTGCCTCCTCTGCACAGATTTTCTTGTCTGTGGTCACCCACAAAGCTAACCAGATCTTCAGGAAGCACAGAAACAAGGTGAAGATCCACTTTTCCATGACTCCTACAGGAAACATGACGACAGTTAAAAAAAAAATTTGAAGAAACATTTGGAACTGTTTATGCAGCCTTAAAAAAAAAAAGAAAAAGAAAAAAGAGAGAGAGAAAGAAACAAAAAAAACCCAAAACACAAAACCCAAACATATTTCCAGGATGTGACCAAGTCGTCACCTTGATTGCTCAGCGTAGGAGTACACGGCGGCGCTGCTTTGAACTGCCACTCTTCCACGAGGCCCTAACGCACAGAGGATGCTAAAAGCAAACATGAAGAGCATCACTCCAAACTACAGCCTTATAGATAAAACTCTATCAACAGAAGAAATGTAAATGCCAATTAATCCCTAACGAAGAAACTATTTCATACACACGCTCCTTGACTCCTTGCAAACCAACAGGCTCATCTGTGCTCCCCGGGCTGCTGTGTACATCCCAAATGCTGCAGTGCATTGCTTCTTCCTTCTAAATGTCCCATTAAAGCCACACTCCTCTTTTGCTGACAGGGCTCCAACTGCTCCTGTCTTCACAGCATTGCTCTGGCTGGAAGAGTCCACCATCAGGAAGTCAGCTTGAATCTGCTATCTCAATCCTTTTAGATAATTTAACTACATGTGCCTCAAGAAAAGAACAGTCAAAAAGTTGAAACGTGGTGAAGTGCAGATGACTCCAAGAGTTTGGGGAGAGCAGAGGTGCTGCACAGCTCCTTTGTACAACCCTGTGACACCAGACCGGGAAGCCAAGAGGAAGCGCCGCCTGCTCGCTGCAAGAGCACCTCAGGATAAATAAGGAAATACCAAACTCCGACTGCAAAAGGCTGGAGATTCTTCTCTGGACTGATACATGGGAAATCCTTTCAATAGGAAACCACAGGAGTAGATTACTGTGATTACACTTCAAAAGCAAAGGCCCTGCCACAGAGAGACATAATTGAGAGAAAGTGTTGCTCCTTGATCACTGAAGTCCAGACCCCCTGCTTACACCTCCTTGCATTCATAGAAATTGCTTCTATTCTCCCTTCAATCTCGGTATCTCTGCTGTTTTATAACACTGTTAAGTACCAAAACTTGGCAAAACATAGTCCTGTCACCACTCAAACTTTCAAAAGCAAAGTTTAGCACGGTGTGTAATGAAAATGACCGTAAGCTGGTGCTCCAGAGAAACTGCTGAGCTCTCGAGAAAATTTAAGGTATTTCTAGACTAAGAGTTTGCAGCAGCAAGCTCAAACCAAGCTTAAATTGATGAGTTCAAAACTCTCCAAATCAGAATGTGGAGGTAAAGGATGTCAGACCCCTAAAATGAAATGGCCCCATAAAAACCAGGTATTCTTCAAAAACAAGGCTGGAGTTTTCCTGAAATTAAAAATAAAAATAAAATCAACCAACCTTCTAAGCAGACAAGAGGATTCCACAAACAATTGTTGTCAGAGTTTGTCCAGCAGAAGAGAAATTTGGCCTCTTGAAAGAGCAGTTTGGTTAAAGTGGAGGGGACTTGCTTAATGGTCCCAGCAGGAAAAACAAGTAAAGGGAAGAGGCAAATCCCATTTCGGAAGCAAAAGCCAAACCCTCTGCAGCTGGACAGAAAAATGGAATTCTGACTTTGGCAATTACCTTATTACATATTTGTATTTTATTATGCCAGAGGAAGAAAAGGTAGAAGAATCATTTACTGAACTCTCCAGTTTCAAATCAGCGTCATTCAATTATTGGCAAACGTGGGTATTGGCCAGGACTGGTTTCCTCAGCTGCCCAAAAAAAACCCAGAAAGGCCAAAAAAATAATAAAAAAGTCCTAAGCTCTCACCTTGGGTCTGAAATCTTTTCCTGACCAGATTTGTTGTCCATTTTTTGTAATAAAAAAATAATAAAAAGCATTACTGGCTGTTTAACCGAGAGAAGCCCTAATTGATTCCCACAGTAATTAACCTGCATTTTACCTCGGAGAGTGGTAGTTAAGGAAGTCGGCACTGCTATTTATAACTCATCTCAAATTGAGGGCAGACTGCCTAAAATCTAACACATCCCAGCTGTACTCCTGTTTGAACTGGGGCCAAGGGAATTTTTTAAAGCAATCTTGGCACTGAATGAATGACACCAACAGTATGAGCGCGCGTGTGGTTGTGTTGTGGTGACGTAGCAGTGGAGGTGGAAGGGGAAGGGGGGGCAGCACGCCGTAATCCCTCTCCCAAGCCCGCTCACCGCCGCGTTACAGGCTGGGCCCCGGGCCGGTGCAGCGCCTCGGAGCCGCCCACCCAGAACCAAACACAGGAAACATCTTTTCCTGTGGAAACGCCTTGAAAGTGAGAAGCACATGGCTAATCTGCATAAAAGCAAAGCCACCCCACTCCTGCCAGGAAGGTTAGTGCTCGTAATCTCTGGCCACGGAGCTGGCTGCCTGCGAGGACTTGGATCCACGCCTGATAACCCAGAAAGAGCCGCGAACAGATGGGCAAGGACCCCGGCAGAAACAGCCCCGCACGTGACGCGCCACATGGCCCCGCCAGCACTCACTATTGTTCGGCTGCTGAGCGCCGGTACAAAGGCAAACCCGACCGGGCCCTGAGAACTCAGCGAGAGGTGGCAGCTGCTCCTCTGCCATCACCAGGCTGGACAGAGGATGGGGACCACCAAACCCCGGAGGCCTGGAAGTCGCCAAGCTGAGATGATGTTGACCAGCACCAACGCTGGTTAACACCGTCCAGCAGGCTCAGAGAAGGAACTGCTCAGCTCCCCGAGGCCGAGTCCGGATGGGATCTCACTGAAGTGAAGAAACTAGGTCTTGGTAGACGAGCAGGCTCTCCAACCCCTCGTTACCCAAAGGCAAGGGCAAGTAGTCTCTGTGGCCAGTGAAGTTACAAAGCAGATTGCCGTGTTGGCTATAAAAATTGTATTAGTGATGGACAACGGTGGGAAAGGGGAATCATTTTCCCTAAGAATTAGTCAGCTGGAATCAAGGTCATATTGGATTTAACCATTGAAACCAGGCAAGAGAATGAAATCACCCATGCTCCCCCAACCCTTCTGTGCCATTTCTATCAAAATCAACAAGCAGAAAATCAGCGACAGCAGCATCAGCTTAACAGGCTGGTAACACCTACAGTGGCTCATGGAAGAGATCTGGGTTCCAGCAGCTTTCCCTGCCCGTTTTCCACCGCGCTGAGGAACACCAACCATGCCAAGGCAGGCGGGGGAACCTCCACCTGAGAGTCATTGCAAACGGAGAACCACTCAGGAAAAATATTCTGTCTTGATCACAAGGCTACCAAAAAGTTCTATCAACTGAGAATTCATGTTTCTAAAAAGCAAGCCTAATCAAAGAGGAGAGACTGCACTGACCTTTGCCACTTCCAGTACGTTCCACATCCTCTGGAGCTACAAACAGTTGAGGTTGCCATGGGATACCAACGGTGGGTCAGGTCTCGGAGGTCCCAACAGCCAACACCATTAACATGCTGCATCCACACTGCCTTCAGGGATAAGAGCTTTGACCTCCCACCTCTAAGCCCTCCCCCTAAACTAAACCTCTGCCCTGTTTTCAAGTTCAAAGGACACTAAGAGAGTTACGCTGCCTGCAGCATCAAGGCACCAGGGCCCTGATCAAGACAAACTCAATCTTCTGCATACTCACCAGTGGGAAGCTGTATTAGGTGTGCTGGTACTCACAAACAAGTGTGAAACCCACGAGAGGGATTGCCCCAAGCTGGCACGAGGCCTTGCAGACCCACCAGAAACAGCCAGGCTGTGACAGTTGACACCAACTGAAGGACTGGGACAAGCAGAGTGGCTCCCCTGCGACACTGTCCAACCACGGCCACCCAGGAAACAGAACTAACGGGGAGAACGGAACACGATGACACCCCAGAGGCAAGCCCAGATGCTTCAGCAAGCCCTGCCTTCAGCTGCTCGCTCTCATGCTTCAACTGTGCACTTCAGACACTTTCACACCTGTCTGTATCTCCTGAAACTCCACGTCCAAGCGACTCCAACTCCTCCATAACCAGTCTAGAGAGCTACAAGCTGAGAAACGAGCACAAACTACCAACCGTGCTCATTCACACGCTTCATCCTCCAGTGAGGAACACTTTCATCTGATCTATTTAAGGTGCAACTGGCTGTGCTAAGGTCAATATCCCAGCCTGAACTCGCTGCCTTTTATAGCCTTCCAAAGGGCCAGCGCGCTGGGTCATGCTTCATTGCCTCTCTTCCGATGGTGGTCTGCTGTTAAAGAGAGATAGAAGAGGCTGAGGGGAAGTTAAAAGTTAAGATAAAAAGAAAAATCCTCCTGTAGTAGACAAAAACATCCCAAAAGACAAAACACCCAGAAAACCCCCACAGTAAACACCACACCAATGTGTACCAAGAATCTCAGCGGGCCAGTTCCAATGACAAGAGTCTTACTGAGAACTCATCACAGAAATGGGCACTTCCTTTTTTTTTTCCTCTTTTCCCCTCCCTTTTTTAAACTTGAGAAATCCACCAACTTCCTTCAGTCCCTCAGCATAAGCAGGACAACATGCCAAGCCTGCACCAGCACTGCTCAGCACCCAGCACTTACTTTCCTTGCCTACCCTCCAGGGCAGTGTCCATCACTTTGGGAAACAAGCACCCCAGTCATGAAGCAGGCTGGGTTGCTCTGCCACACACTCAGAAACTTGGGGTACCAAAACCCTTTGGAATATAACACAGGATTGGTTGCAGGGTTACAAACACCCACCCTTTGGAAATTTGCAGGATTTTTATTTTTTTTTAATCTATTTTTATTTAAGCTACAGAAAAATAAAACTTCCCACCTCACCCCCACAAATCCTAGAATCTAACTTAGATTTTAACACATAACCAAGAGGCACTGATGCATCATTATCATCTCATTACCAACAGCCAATGCAGATTCAATTTTTGGTGGCCATAGTGTTCAGATAACTGACCTCTGCTCAATAGTTTCACTTCTGCAACTAGAAGGAGCCTGGTTTTTCTTCTGATTTTTTCCAGTAGGTCAGAGTTTGACCGAAGAGACTTTCTATTCCTCTAATCTTCTGCTAACACATGGACCTCAGAATAAGCTAATGCTACACACAAAAGGAAAATGGGACATTTTCTAAATTACTTTGGTCACCTGCCTCTAACCAAGAGTTATTTGGAGCTCCTGTAAACTTAAAATCAGCCCTGTTAAATGTTGGTCCTTTCCTTGATTCTACATTTATTACACCAGTTCCTTTAGGGAGATTTTCTGTAAATCCAGAATACTAAGTTTTACCAGTGGAAAAAAGATGACTAAGTTTTCTCTCCAAGCAGCCATACTGTGAACTGTATCTTCCTGGCTAAACACAGTTCAGTAATTACCCTATTAACATTACTCAGCAAGAGGCCAGTCCACACATCTCAGAGGACTTTCCTAAGCACCACTCTCACTAATACTCTTCAAATTGATTAAAACTGACCAGAGTTTTGCTTACAGGATGTATCATTATGGAATGTTTTATTCCTGAAAGAAGGCAATCAGAAGAAAGTGAGCAGGCAGGGAAGTGAAATGAGAGCCCCACCTCAAACTCTCTCTGGAAATAACCCAACAGGGGTACAGTGTTTATACCCAAAAATAAGTGGGGTTTGAGGTTCTTCTCTTTCCTTTTGTTAAAGATGGAGGCAGGGAGGTGCCAAGCCTGCCTGTGTTTTAAACAAAGTACATTTGTTGATCTCACCTTTCCTTCCCAGCCTGACTTTAAGCTCTCCTTAACAAATGCAACAAATCCAGCTTATCCAGGCTCTGGATTTCAGTTCCTTTCTTCAGTCAGTTGTTCTCTCCACCACATGGTCACACTGCTTATCACACCATCTTATTTAAGTATCTCTCTCAAGACTCTTGATGTCATATTTCAACCACTATTGTATCTGAAGACAAAACACAACTGGGTTTCTGCAATCTTCAGGATCTCCTCAAAGGCAGGTGCACACTCACATTAACATTTTTCTGGACTTGTGAAAAGTTGGAGTATGAAAGGATCTGAAGTCAGATTTATGCTGTAAACACTGAGGTGGGCTGAGAGAAGGAAACTCCACTTTGTGTTTATGCAAAGTTAGCCCCATGCTGAACCTTGCCCACAGCTGGGTTCAAACAGTGCCCTGGTCCTCATGAGGTGCACAAGCAACACAACGCAGGTGGACACCTCTCCTGTCTTCAGGCTCAGCACAGGTCCTTGTGGAAACAGCACAAAGTGATCTTTAAGATGATCTTTAAGGTCTCTTCCAACCCAAACCACTCTATGATTCTATGATCCCCTACCACCTAAAAACTGGGCAACAACCAGAGGATCCATTTCCCTCTCCCTCCATCCCTCTCCTGCCAGCACACCACCACCAATGATGTGACCAAACATCCACAGTGTTTTGAAATGCCACAAAGCAGTGTCTTTGCAGGGGCTCTGAGGGGCAGGGAACAGCCCAAGCCCAGGCTGGCACGGCTCACCCTCGCTCTGCAGCAGGCTGGACAACACACGTTGTCCCTGTCTAACAGCCCAGCCCAGCCCTGAGGACCTGGCTGGGAAATCAGTTCCTATCAACCAGACACCGATGTGGAAGCAGGAGGTGACAGCTACCTACATGGTTATTTTAACATGGCAGGAGGTTCTGACAAATACTATTTACTGAATCAAACACAGTAAAAATTAACAAAGGATGATGATTCTTTTACAACAGCTGGAGACCAGTGAGATTTTCAGACCTTTCACAGGTAGTTGGAGTCAGATTTGTTATTTAGAAGGGCAGTGTGATCACTAGCACCCCCAATAATTTCAACTTATATTTAAGCATGAAAATACAATTTCCTTCTATCCAAATACTTAGATAACTAGTTATCCCCTCACTCTCAACTCACTTTCGAAGCAAACTATTCAACCAACTCACCCCAGGACTTCCAAAAGTGCCACTGCTGACTCCTCACAAAATCTAAGCAACACCAAGATATAAAGAAAACGGCATCTCAGCTCCATGGGAGATGATCCCAAGGAATATGGGATAGCTGTAATGAGGTGGTGTTTCTTTTAAGATGGAAAGAAGCTTCCTTCCTGAATATTAACTCAGGCTTTAAGTTTAGCCAACCTCCTACGCCTGCTCTAATGAACTGGAGGCAAATCACCAAAAAGACGGTTAAGTGTCTCATTGCAGCGTTCTCGTTCCAGGCCTACTTCCACACTAGAAGGAGCAAGCAAGCAAGCTCATGTTGTACCACAGAAATGGGACTGGGCCAAGAGAGAGCTGTAAAAAAAAAGAAAGCAAGAGGAGGAAAGGCTGGGATAGAAAAGCAAGATTATACTAAGTGCCACCACTACTGAAGTGATCCAGTGTCGATCAGTAACAGAGCAGCTGTGCCAGATTGCTAGCAAGATGCAAAATATTTGCACTAAGCACCATTGAAAACCTGAAAGGGCTCCAGAAGCCCCTCAAATACATTCAGACAACTGTGACCTGTGGCAGACTTCAGTCATCCAGCTAATGCTCCCTAACCCCTGCTTCCTTTCAGACAAGCAATGCTGATCTCAGGGACAGATGTCTTTCACTGCTGAACACGGTGGATGTTTTCCAAAACTTCAGGCCTGATGCAAGAGGCTCACCAGAGTTTACTTTCCAGACCAAAGTTAGTTTTATCAATTCATTAAAAGCTCTTTCTGCGCAGAAATCTGATGAGTCCCAGTAAACACTCAAGAGTTAATTAATAAGGCACTTCCAGCATAGCCTCCTAGCTTTCCACAAACAATTTCTTGCTAGCTCTTCATCTGTAAAATGCAGCATTGCAGGTTTCTACCCACCTGTGTCTGTCTGAAAGCTCAACCTGGATTTGAATATCTCATCACTTTGCAAATTTGTCTCCTTTTACAGCAGAATAAATGGTGGCTGAACAGACTCAACTGGACAGGCAGATCCCCATGACCTTTTACCACACCAGGTTGGGTAAGAGCATATCCAAGAGGCATCTCAGGACCAGGTCAGGGCTTTAAAACATGACCAGTCTCCAGCAGTCCCAACTCTCCTACCACACACGAGGCTGAGATGGAGGAGACGCGGCCACGCTCAGCGTAAGAGAGAGGTACAGCTGTCGGAGGCCACCTCATCTCGGCGTGCAGAGCTCCATCTTGTCCACAGCAGCTGCCTGCTTTATTCAGAGCTGCATGTCGAGGCCTGCAGTCTCCACAAGCCACGTTTCAGCATTACCCAGGCTCTCCTTTGCCTCTGCAGAATACATGAATTTATTTCAAAGCGTCGTATATTGCGACATAAAGGAAGGAGAAAATAATCCAAGAAATCTTGAGTTTTGGAATGAAATCTGAGGGAGAGACAGGCAATCTACTGCTTAAGTCAGCACAAAACTCTGTTTTCCATCACCCCTGTCTCCCAGACCTCGAATCCAACTCACAGGTCGGTGGTGGACATCACCTCTGCGATGGGGTAAGGAGGATCAGGCAGCTCTGCCCAACCACAGCCTTGCCCCAGCCAGGAGCACTGGGCTAATGATCTGCTAATTACTGCAAGAATATCCCAAACATACCTGGGTTACAGGGTAGCAGCTGACTTTCACAGCACGTTTTGTACTGCACTAGTGTTAACCCTAATGTCACCTCCTCAGGAAGGAACTCAGTGCACCTCAAACCCTCTCCATCCCTCCTGATCCCCCACACAGGATTTTGCAGGAGGGGTTCGACGTGCCACACGGTAACAAAGCTTTGTTTTTGCTAATAGGGAGAAGGAAAGTTATTTCCCTTCTCATTACAGCAGCTGACAAATTGAGATGCTATTTTTGTGGATTTTATTGAGCCTTCTCTTATTTTAGCCTTAAAATTCAGCCGTCAAGACTCCACTTTGGTTCCATGGAACCAAAAATATTTAAAATTGCAGTAATGACAAGTTACCATCTGCATTTACCAAGGACACACTTGGTAACTTTATAGCAAACAACAACCAATCTCCAGTATTTATACCCAAATGATCTATTTGCATCCAGAAAGCAGAGCTGCTGTCATGCCTGTGTTGGTAGGAGAGGAGGAGGTTGGGGGAGATGAAAAGACTACGTAGGCAAGAAACTGGGAGCTGCAGCCAAGCCAGCTCCCAGACAGCACTGAAGACAGACTACGAGAGCCTTCATCGAGCCAACGCTGTCGTGATTCAGGTTCATTACACTTGGCAAGCCCAACACAAATCCCAGCCTCACAGTGCACAAGGTCATTATTATTTAAAAATAATAATTAAAAAAATATATATAATAATAATAAATCCACCAGCCCTTGGTTATGGTGATTTTTGAGGCCTGGGTTCACAATCTCACGTTTGCTTCTGTCCTTGGGCTTTTATTCCATTTACACCCAGAAAAATCCAGCTTTCTTTTAAAGCAAAATGAACAACGTGGGGAGTTGCTCAGCAAGTTGAAAGGAGTGTGTGCTGGCAGCTGGTGAGAAGATACAAAAACCCGTAACTGTGCCAATGCCATGGGGGGAGGAGGAACAGCCAACGCTGCAAAGTCCTCACTGGTTTCAAGAACAGGTATAACAAGAAACTGTAAGACAACTCATATGAGAGAAGGAAGATGAGACATGACTGTACCTTGACAGCAGTGACAACTCCGAGCAGTTTATTGCCATTTACAGAGTGATCAGATTTAAAGCTCACCTTAACACATGTTCACCATTCAGTACAAGTATCACCGCTGCCTTGACACAGGGCACTTCCAACACGCTCTGCACTCATCAGTAAAGCCAGTAAATCTGCACTCTGAAGCTCAGCAGCAAATTATACCACCATCTCCTGATACAATTCACCTAACGAGTTATTCACCTGAGCGTGCAGGCAACAGACTCAGCACCTCGCTCCAGAGAAGGCAGGCAAGGGTTAAGGGCCAAAACACAGCTGAAAGCTGAGGAGCACTCAATTGCTCTGGGATATTTCATAGAACACTAATCACTTCATCTGATTTTAATTCCTGACACCAAATCAGCATATAGCTTTTCAAAGGAAATCTTGTCCTAGATTGCAAGGTAATCAATCACAATTAACGTGGAAACAAGCTCTTGCAATGGGGTATTGCCTTGTGAACTGAGCAGGAAGGCCAGAGAAGGTGCTTTAGAAATATCTTTAAAGCACAGGCAGGTAGGATAATTTGGGATAGGTCTGTCAGTCTCTTCTGCACATCCAGGAGTAGATAATAGACAGCCAGGCACTTTGCTTCTCCTCCAAAGCCTGAGCTGCACAGCAGTGCTTTTTATGCCATTTCTATTAGGAACCCTCATCCAGATTAGCACCCTCAGCACCTGAAAGTCCCTTCCCAACAGCGTGCCCTATTCCAGGGGAGCCACGTTCTGCCCACAGCCAGCTAGAAACAACATTTCCAGGGAGATGATTTTTCATAAAACCAAAGATAACTGTTCCAGGTGTAACCCCAGAAAGAACAATCTCACAGTTACAGCATTAACCTTGATTTTGAGAGCACCAACTCTGAAGATTTCCCATGCACCCAGTCACAAGATGCAGAGGCAAAGAAAAGCTTTTCAGACATGGAGAACTGCTTATACCACCCTCGCTGCTACGCCACCATAAACTGAAACACCAGGAGATACTTTGATACTTAAATACCTCCTATCACAACACTGTCCAATTATCCACACACAACTTAAAAAAAAACCCCTAAAGTTGAGAAATGTTAAATGCAGCAGCTGCTCTGAATCCTTTCCAGGGAATCCAAAGCACTACAATTAGCACAAGCCCTCCATGCAACAGTGAGCAAATGAGTTTGGGGTTTTTTTTTAATTAAAAAAAAAATATATATATATAAATATACATATATAATGAACTGCCCACCCAGTCAACTACCCCAGCCTGAAGGGCAGGGCTCCAGAACTCCTTAGACCACGGACACAACACTTGCAGCCACAGCACAACAAAAAGGCAGTTTCTGGGAACACATGATCACACTCAGTAAACTGGCCTTGAATGGAAGCCTTCTCCTTGATTAGCAATGCCAGCTCCAAACTCAAGAGATATTTAATTTAAAGGGAAAAAAAAAAAAAAGAAAAATCAAGTTTCCAGCACTTCCACTGTTTCAATCTATCTTCTGCACAGAGGTAAGAACTTTTCTCCAAACCATTTCACAAGGACTATGTCTGAGGAAAGACCACCTCTAGCCTGGAACTGGTTTAATTATTTACATACAGTTAATGAATACCAGATTCTCCTCCTAAACTTGTACAGGGTGCATAGTCCTACAGTCATTTGGACTTTAAATCCATCATCAGACTGTGACGAAGTACAAAACTCCAAACAAGCCTACAGGAGAAGAACAGAGTGAGCTTGGCCAGCTCCAGGACCCCGGAAGAAGTTGAGGTGGCAAAGCAGGACAGTCCAACCCCTTCAGTACAACCCTCAGCGAGCACAGTCGTCTGGAAGCAAAGGGAGACATTTTGCAGTTTAACTAGCAAGTTTATCTCAAGGAAATAAGGGACAGGCAGAAAGCCACACATTTAGAAGCAGGTTACCATACACTTCTGCCTCTGTTCTCCACCCCTAGAGAGATTATGACAGCAAGAGATACTCAGTTGAGATGATCTGAGTTGGAATATTTTTCTTAATGTCCAGTGCTAAGAGTAGCAAAGCAGTGAAACAGATTGAGGCGGCTCTATCGCCGTCGCTGTCTGCCCTGTCCTCAGATACAGCTGATCCTGCCCTGAAGCACGACAGCAGGCTAGATGACCTTTCAAATTCAGATCCAGACCTCTGTTCTACAAGAAAAATATAGTCACCTACAAAGACAACGTAGGCAACGAACCACCAGCAAGATTTTGCAGACAGCACAGACTACACTGCACATTCTCCTCACCGAAAAGATCAAATTCAATGCTGCAAACCCAAACCAGAATGGCTATTTTCAGAGCAGCTCCTCTCCCCTCTTCTGTGCCTCGTGCTTCTCAGAGCACATTCACACAGCTGAAACTACTGCTCCAGACATTCAGAGTGGTTAAGAAAGTACAAACCCACTGTTGACAACTGGAGCTGGCTGTGTTACGCACCGGTATCCCAGAGCCCAGCCCTGGCCGGGGCAGAGCGGGTCTCCCAGCGCGGCGTCTGGAGGTGCAGCTGCAGCTGTGGCCTGAGCACAGGTTCTAAAACATTCCTGTTCAGTTATTCACAGGCAGGGAGCCAGAACGGTGCTGACATCAGAAAGGAAATGGTAATTTTCAGGGTTTCTCTTAGTCAAACCTGAATGAAATTTCACAAGTGAGTAGAGGGGCGGGGGGAAAGTACTTGTTTAACCCAGTAATTCTCCCCGGGGGGGAAATTCCAGAGTCCTCCCAACTTTCAAGAATTTCTCTTTGAGAAAAGTCGCAGAATCTCTCAGGATGGAAAGTCACAGCTGCCTTAGGCTACAGTCTGACATCAGGGACCACTGAAACGCTCTCTCCTCCCAGCCACATCCAGGATGTCACCGTCACATCCCACCAAAAAGGTGAAAGTGTTCTCTGGTCCCCTCTGGTTCACCACACACCCAAGCACACCCACCAAACACGGGACAAGCCCCCAGCAGCAGCAAGCAGCAGGGTCTGCTCCCCGTGGAGGGGACACCGGCGCTTCAGGCTTCCCCACAGCCTCTCCACAAACTCCTCCCCAGGTCTAACCTGCAGCTCCTTAGGACAGTTTGGGCATAATATTGGTTATCCAGGAGAAAGAGAAAGCTACTCAAGTTTGAAAAAAGGGGGAGAAAAGAAAATAAAAAGTTAGTAGGGACTGAATTAGCAACCGAATCTGTCCTTGCAAGGGTTTCAATTACTGTAACTCACTTAACGACACGCCGGTTATCACATGAAGTGCCAATACCTGGGATGGAGCAGGAGCTTTTGCACAGGTGTTTACACAAACTGAATTTTCACAGGAATTTCATAGGAATTAACACATACAATCTATCTTCACTCTCACCCTTCCATAAAGAAACTTCTTTAACCTATTTACAGAATGAACCAATCCCTTTCTTTATTCGCTCCTACCCACTTCCATCCCTTTTTTCTCCCCCCAGAAAAAGAAAATTATTAGAAATTAGATTCTAGCTACAGGTATCCTTTTACTCTGAACATATAAAGCAAAAAAATAATTTGCTGAGAAATTCTGAAGTAGCTTTTATTAAGTTTACCTATCATTACGGAGCATCCTCTACATTTCACTATAGAAAGCTCATGGCCACAGTGTGTAAATACTTACTGAGCTGTCACTTAAAATACTCCAGAAAGAACACGGTGGCAAACCTGGAAACACTCTTCTCAGTGTGGTCCAAAAAACCTCAAAAATGCTCAACTGGCACAAACTGCTGAGTTATAACACTGGGAGTGCAGGTGCACAGAATAAGACTAAGAAATGGGAACCCCTCCCTCATCCATATGTTAATAGATATTATCATCTGATTAAGACACTACGGGAACTGGTAAAATATGTACATGAGCTCAGTCCTGAGAGAAGCAGCTCCTCCTGTTCCAGCTCTGCCTCTTTCGTTCTACGAGCCTCCGAGGGCAGGCTTGGGTGCTGCTTCTTTAAGCACAAAACTCCACTAAAAGGGTCTTAATAATATATTCAGCTAAAACCATATACTAGGGACTAAAGATGGTCTCAGGCTTACAGCACAGGATGAAACTCAGAAGACCTATATTCCACTCTCTCCACCCTGTCCCAGCCTTAGTGCCTCACCTTGGCAAGTTCCCACATCAGCATCTCAGCTGCTTCCGCTGAAAAACAGTCACTGGAAGAATTTAAAACCTCGTGTTCCTCCTCTAGGTACCAGGGCAAAACAGAAGACTGCCCAAAACCTAATTTCTACAGAATTTCAGTCTGAAGAATGGTAAGCATACAGCCAATACAGCAGAGATGACATTAGATTTACGATTGGAACGTCACTGGAATCAATTCCCAAACACAGCATGGCCCACAGAAAGCACACACGGTCTCTCTTCAGGCCACCAACTTCTCTGCTTTCCCAGCCACTCCAATGAAAAACAAAAAGGCATCAACTCGTCTCACGTCACCCAGGAGCAGGCGGACAGCAGGACCCAGACAGACACACACCAGTTTTGGTCCAAGTGCCAAAGAAAACTGCCTTTTTCCTCCAATCCCACCTGTCACTCACTTCCAGCCGGAGATTTATGGCCCTGGCTAACAGACACCCAGGATAGTCTTACCACAGCTCACGCGTAACCTCCGGAGAAATTAAAAGGTTGAACTTCCTGAAATCAGCACATGACAGAAAAACTTTTGCAGGACTTCTCTTCAAAAATATTTTTTTTCCCAGGGAAAAATGTTTCCTTTTATTTTTTCCACCAGAACAAAAGGGGAGATATATTATTTTGCATCCTTGCTGATGGTTGAAGGACACTTCCAGAAGAAAAAGCAAGGAGCTGTAACAGCAATGCTAAATACTGACAAGCTTATCTTTTTCATTCCCCACCCCATCCCCGCAATTACACTTCCCTGCCTTCAGTTTCTGCTTTGCTACTGCTGCTGCTTGAGAGTTTCAAACATTCTTGGCAGGAATTGGGCAATGGCATGCTGATGAGCTTTTCCCCTGAGCAATCCATCACACAGGAGTTGCAACTCTAAAAAGAAATCAAACTGACTAGACAAAGAATTTCAAGTACACAGAATAAAAACTGGAAAGGGCATCTTTCTCCTCTAATATTTTAATTACAGAGATCATAGATTCAGATTCATAGGGTAAAAAACTGGATTTCCAAGTCAGTGGTGTGCCTTTGAAAAAAAAGAGTAGGAAGAAAAATGGTGGAAAAGTCACGTATGAGGTAACAGATAAAACAAACAGCTGCACCATGCAGCCTGATTTTAGACTTTAGTTTCTCTCTGAAGGAAAGTTGCTGGTTTTTTATAATACAATCTTCATGTAAGACCCTCAGTAGGGTCTCATCTAATACTTCTGTAAAGTAACAGTCATTGACCAGTGTTCTCAAATAAGACTACAGAAAAAAACAAAGCTTTATGAACATACCAAGCTCACAAGAACAGGAAGACACAGCTAAATAACAGAACATTTCATTCTCATGCCTCCCCCAACCCCAGTTTCCAGTATTATTTAAGAACAGGGAAGAGGTTCTGCCTGTTTGCTGAGCAGTCACTTCAGGAAACAGAAGTTGTAGCAGGTAAAAGGAATTTAACTGGACGGATAATTTTAGGAAATCAGTAGGTATTCTAGCCAAAAAATAAATAAATAAAAGCCCTGAAAGTCAAAGATACAACCTTCCAGAAATCACATTTCTGTCTTGAAACCAACAACACAATTACAAGAGCCACTATATGCAGAAACTCCCCCCTAGCCCAGATAATAAATAAGGATTGACAGAGCATTTCATTCATACTTTGTAAAAGACAGGTAGGCAAGCCTTGCTAACCCCACCTCACCAAGGAAAAAAACACAACAGAACAATTGTGTGGTTTGTCCCAGGTTTGCCAACAAACTGGTGGTGATAAAGGGAGGAAAAAAAAGCTCCAGTGCAGAGACAGAATTGAGGTTTACTGTCCAGTATCCCACGCACATCCTGCCTGGAAACATTGATCACCTCAAAACTGAGCATCAAGGAGATGTATTTCAGAAAACAAGAGATATTAAGAGAATCAGGTAACCCTTAGTTTACTTCCTACTAGTGCAGACTATCTGCAAAGATAAGCCAGCAAAACCTTCAGTGCCCACACCAGAATTACCCCAATCTTAACAACAAAATTAAACTAGCACCATTTTCCTAACAGAAAAGGCCAAAAGTCACTCACCCTAACCCAGAAAAAGAGGATGTACCACTCTCCTTTTCCTTGGAAAAACCTAGTGCACACTACACCTCACCAGCACTCCAAAGGCTCCCAACATCACCACGCCAAGCGAGGAAAAACCCCGCGACGCAAGCCAACAGCAGCCAGGTCTCCATTTCCCATTCCAAGATATCGCAGCTCATTGGCAGCACAGACACATTTGGTGCCAATTTAGTTTAAAAAAAAAACAACAAACCACATATTTTCAACAACATTTTTCATGTCTCACTTGCTACTAAAGTTGAGATCTAAGTCAACAAAAAATAGCTATTGTATGGCAACAGGCCCAAAAGCTTTTTTTTTTATTATTTATTAACATACAATTTTTAAACTGCATTTACTGAACTTAAAATAGAGGCCTAGAGATGTCAGTGCACCTATGGGGAGGTTCTCCAAGGTGCCAGTGCACCTATGGAGAGGTTCTCCAAGGTGTCAGTGCACCTATGGGGAGGTTATCCAAGATGCCAGTGCACCTATGGGGAGGTTCTCCAAGGTGTCAGTGCACCTATGGGGAGGTTCTCCAAGGTGTCAATGTTTAATGTGATCCAAAGGCATCTCCCGTTACAGGAGAGGTTGTTTGTTGCAGCAAAAGTGTGTACCATGAGAAATGCCCATCTATTAAATGCAGGGAAGTCCTTTCTCTTAAGAAGTTTCCTTTAAGTCCCAAGACACCAGGGAAGCCAGCTTATTGTTAAGAACTGTTACAGGCTCTGAGGAGAAGGGGGGTGGGAACAAATACATGGTAGAGCTGGAAAAATTGAAAATTAAAGATCCCTGGCCTGGTTTCTTACAAGTCATTCCCACAGAAAACCACAGATTTCTCATCCCACACACTGTGAAACAGCCATTCTGATCTCTTGATCCTACTCCACATTTCCCAGCTGTGGAGCTGGGAAAAAAAATGCAAAGTCCTCTTATCATGGTCCTGACAAACGTGGAGCACGCCTGCCTTCATGGGCACCACCTTCCTGGGACTGGCCAGCGAGCAGAGGTGTCCGTGGGGGCTACAGACTGGAGTTAACCTCTCAGAAAGTCACTATATTCTCATTTTATTACAGGAAATTTTCCACCCAAACAACTTCCATGCCAAGAATTACTTCGCCTTTCTTGATGAGCAATGCGATGAAACTCTCCTTAGGGCATCATTCATAAATCCTAAATGTATCAAGAATTAAAAGGCACTTTTCTTTTCTGCATCATCCCCAAAACCTCAGCTTTACTATCCCAAGGATTCCCGAGAGGAGGAACCCCACGCTCTTCCCACATCATCTTGTCCAAGCCTGCACCAAGAGATGCTTCTCTTTCCAGGGTTTGGCCACAGATGAGTTACATTCTCCTCTCACTCTCCCAGAGTTTCTCAGAAGTTAGGTGGTAAGTACCCACTCTGTTCATCACTGTACAAGACAAAGAAAAGACACAAAGCTTTAAATTCTCCCAATCTAGGGAAGTAAACAAAATACACAGCGAAAGGAGCTTGTAATTTAGGACTGGAGTATTATTATTAATCAACCATTTCTTGTGGGCAGCACAGATGACATGTGGAAGCTTTTTTCATCATGCTAGATAAGTCTGTTCTTTTCTTTTTTCCAGCAGGAAAAAAAAAAAAAAAAGGAATTGTCAGTTTGAGTCCAATAATCTTGGGCATAAAAAGGATTTTTGGGGGTTGTTTGGTTTTCAGGATGGGGAAGTTGTTGCTTTAGTTTTTATAGACACTATGAGTACTACCTGAAGTTCAGTTAATTCTCAGAACAACTCTTCATTAATAATTCCAGTTGATGGGATGAGTTACTCAGATATTATTAATAAACTATGCATCAGCAGCTCGTGGAATCAAGTTAAATTCATTTTCCAAGCCAAAACAAGGGTTTTTTACAAATTCCTATCAGAATACTGACAGAAGTACCACATGTGCTGTGGTAAAATGCCTGCTTGAAAAGTTCAATCTGACACCATATTTGAGTACATATTTTATGTGAATTGAAATTTTTCAGGATACAAAAAGTACCTTCAAGTAAACATTGTCATGGCATTTGTCTGAACTTATAGCAGGTATACATGAACATATGCCTGCAGAGCTGAAATCCTCACTGAGGATAATCAAACACTCAGTACCAGTTACCACTGGACAGTTTGATGACCACAGCAGAGATAAGATCCACTCTATCAGAGAGCACTACTTCAATCTGACAGAAAAAACAATTAAGTAATTCAAGACGCTGAAGGAGACATTGCCTTCGGTAATCAAGGAACAAAAATTAAGCCGTTTTCAGATGGACACAAGAGAAGCACTGAGCAAGAGGGGAACTCTGGAGCCTGCGTGTCACGCTACGCGGCGTCAAATGTCTCCGACCCGGGGCCTGAAGTAGAGCAAAGCACACAGAATGAAAAGGGAAGTCTGTCAGTCCCGCACGAGGCCACGACTGGCCTTGGAGATGCACATCTAAATGAAGACAGTAACCTGGTTTTAATCAAGTTTTCTAGGTATGAGACACCAGCACCTCTGTTCCCTGTATCTAAAATGTCTGATTCGTACGCTGTTCCGCTTTCTCCTCTGCATCCGTATCTCCAGAAAACTGGTAATTCTACACATACAAGAATAAATATGATTCTCAGGCTTGTTTTTCCTACTTGCACTCCAAGGAAAAGCAAAGAGTCATGACACACTTGAGCCTGAGCACAAGCAGCATCTGAATGTCTGTAATATGCCCCTTTATTTATGGGGGAAGGAGACACACCAGCACTTACTCCAAGTAAATCAAAATGTGCCCCAAGGCACGCAGCTAGAGGCTCAGGCCTGCCCTATGTTAAAGCTCTATGGAACATAAATTGATAATTCACCATTTTTTGATGCTTCAACCACAAGTTTGGTTTTGATTGTTTTGTTTGGCTTCTTTTTTCCCCTTATTAAGGCTATAACACACCCCAGAAGCCCCCATATTCTCCATCTAATAAAGAATCCAAACAGCCCCAGTTTTGAAAAGGGTCAGAATTAGCCAGGAACAAACGCATCCTCAGATCCATCAAAGAAATCATTTATACCAAAGGGAAAGTCACATAACCAAAATAAACAGCAAGCCCATTGTGCAGAGCAGCCCTGCCACTGTTCCGACAACACAGACTCTATTCCAGGCTGCATAAAACATCACAAGCAAAATAAATCCAAGGTACAAACAAAATGCCATCGCCTCCTCTTTTGTTTTCAAGCACAATGCAACAAGGGCAGGTTGTCTGGGGCTCCGCTCCCTCCGATGCAGAGCTGCCACCCAACCTCCTCAAGGTCACGGCCGGTTCCGATGATGAAGGGACGAAGAAGCAGTGAGAGAAGCGGTAAAGCTGCCGTGGGTCCGGGGCTGGCAGAAAAGCCGAGTGTAAAAGTTTATGAGCTCATCAGGATTGTTGTACCATTACATCAGAGGCAATTATAAATGGCCAAGAGCAGGAGATGGGGAGCCAATCAGATCACAGATAGGATGTCAACCTAAGACCAACTGTCTCCTGGCTTTGACAGAAGGATTTTACCTCCATAATTCAAATCCCAAACCAAAGCGATCTGCACTTACTGCTCCCATCGCCGAGCTGCTTACCAGCGCTCCCAGCCACAGGCCCCGGCCGACGGCCCCATGGGCCGCCCCATAGGGAACATGGCCACGACCGGCCCACCCGAGCCACAGCCGCCCCGATGGACCTCGCCGATCCCCGCTGAGGGGTTCGGACCCCCCAGGGTGGGGGCCAGTGGGGCCGCCGAGGGGAACCGAGCAGCCTGGCCGGGGCGGCGGCGCGGATGGCGGCGGCGCTGCCGGGGCCACGCGTTGGCCCGGGCGGGCCCGCCCGCAACCCCGACCCCCCGCGCCCGGCCTTCCCTGCCCTTCGCCGTCCTCCACCGGGGGCGGCCGACCTGGTCCCCCCCGTCGGAGCCCCCGGAGCGGGCCAGGACCAAGGGGAGGACGGCGGCCGCTCACCGGGAGCCTCGCACAAAGGCTGGGGAGGGAGGAAGGGAAGGCGGCGAGGCAGCCATTTTAGAGCGAGCGAGCAGGCACAGACAATGGCAGCTCTCCGGCAGCGCCGGCCCGGCGGAGGCAACCCGCGGCAGAGGGACCGTTCCCCCAACCCGGGCCCCTGTCCCCCGACCCGTCCCGGTCCGGTCCCGTGTCCGCCACCCCCCTCTCCCCCCAAACGCACCGGCCGCCCTCCCGCCCCACGCGGCCCCGCCGTTACCTGCTGGCTCCTGCCGAGGGACTGTCCTCCTCCGCCGCCGCCGCCGCTGCTCCCGGGGCTCATGGGCGCGTGGTGGCTCCTCGGCGGGGCCCCGCCGGACGCCGCGGCCCAGCCCTGGCTGTTGCCCCCGCCGTACTGCGAGACCATCTCCGCTGCGGCCGGGCCCTTGGCGGCGGCTCCCCCGTCCTGCGGCCCGCCGCTATAGTCGCCCCCGGGGTACCCCTGGTAGCCGCGGGCGGAGCTGGGGGAGGTGAGGAGCTGGTTGAGGGTGGGGGTGGCCGTGGGCTGCGGGGTGGCGCCCCCTCCTCCTGCGCCGCCGGCGGCCGAGGGCCCCATGACCCCGAAGCGCTGCTGCTGGAAGGCGGCGGCGGCGGGGGACTTGGCGCCGGCGGCCGCCGGAGCGGAGCTCTGCGCGCTGCCCCGGGGGGAGCTCAGGGCGTAGGCCTGGGGGGGAGGCGGGTAGGAGCCGGCGCTGCGCCCGGCCCCGGCCGCATAGTAGGAGTTGTACTGGTGGTTGGGGAAGCCGTGCTCGGCGCCGCCGTGCGAGTTCTGGGGAGGGGGCGGCCCCGCGGGGGCTCCCGCCGGCCCCGGGTAGGACTGCTCCAGGCCCCCGCTCTGCAGCGCTGCCATGCCAGGGCTTTGTTGTCCGCCATGTTGGTGGAAGGCAGCAGCGGCGGCCGCAGCGGCGGCGGCGGCGGCAGCAGCCTGGGCGCCCCGGCCGTAGGGCTGCCCGAAGCCGTAGGCTGGCGGGGGCAAGGCGGCCGGGTGGGAAGGGGGAGGCTGCTGCGGCGGCTGCTGCTGCTGCGGCGCCCCCACCCCGTCGCTGCTGCCGCCGCCACCGGGCGGCTCCGGGAGGTTATTGTTCAGGGTGGCGGCGGCAGCGGCGGGCCTGGGGCCCGGGTTCCCGTTCGAGCTCTTCAGGTCGGACTCGGCCCCTGCGCCCCCTCCGTTGCTCTCGGCCCCGTCCTGCAGCTCCTTCCCCGTGGGGCCCTCGCTCTCCGCCTGCTTCTCGCCGCCGCGCTCCGCCGCCGCCTCACCCCCCGCCTCCTCCGGGGGACAATCCCGCTGCTGCGCCTCCGCTTTCTTCAGCTCGGATGGAGCCGGGGCGCCCAGGCTGCTGGCGGCGGCGGGGGCGACCTGAGCAGCCATGATCCCCCCCCTCCCCACCCAGCCACCCCCCCCGGACCGGTCCCCCCCGAGCTGCTCCCTGCCTGGCCGGCCGGCGTGAGGCCTCGCTGCTCTGCTGCTCCCCGCTCAGGCGGCGGCGGGCTCTTCAGGGCAGCGGGGGCTCATTCCCCCCCGGCCTGGTTGGCGAGGCGGGGAGGGCTCCGCTGGGCTGGGCTTCCCGGGGCCTGGCCCCGCTGTACCTCCTCGGTTGCAGCCGGCGGAGAAAGGGGAGGAGGAGGGAGTGGGGGGGAAGGAGGAGGAGGGGGGGGGTTGGGGGGGGGGGGGACCCGGGACGGGGCTCCCGGTGCGGGAGAGGCGGGAGGGAGGGAGGGGGGACACGGCGGGCGGGCGGGCGCCGTCCCCGGGAGCCGGGCCGAGCGGCGGCGGGGCCGGGCTGGGCGAGCCGCGCGGCAGCTCCCGACTCTGGTCCGCCGAGTGGGGCTCACTCCGACACGAGGCTCAGCACTGCCATTTTACCCAGCGCCGCGGCCGCCTGCCAAACCCGGAGCGGAGCGGAGCGCGGCCCGGACGGGAGCCTCCCCCCCGTCACAAAGGAGGAGCGGGCCGGCCCCGGCCGCTGGCGGCTCGGCGCGGCGGAGGCTGCCGCACGCAAAACCCGCAGCGGATCCGCGGAGCTGAGCCCGGTGGTTGAGCCCCGCGCCGGGTCGGGCGGGTGGCGGTGAAGGGAGTCAGCGACCCGGGGTTGGGAACCCGAGTGAACGGCGGGGTAGCTGGCGGCGCTGGGGCAGGGGGGCAGCGGCTTCTCTTACCTTGCCAGGGCACTTCCCGGAGCAGCGAGGCGATGTTCTCCAGCCAGAGTCCTCCAGGAGAGCGGCGAGGGCGCAGGGCCGCGTCACCGACCGCCAGCTCTGGGGTTTCGGTGGGGAGATGGCCAGTGGGTTAACGAAACTCCTCTTCTTTGTGCCTAGAAATTCCATTTAGAATTAGCCTTTGCAAACTGTTAGCGGTTGTCATTTCCTCTCCGCTGGTTGTGTCCCTCTGGAAAAGGCGTTGGCCGCACGCCAGAGCTATAACTGCACACACAGACGTCCAAGAAAGTCCGGTCCCGCTCCTGCCAAAGCGAGGGCAGTGGGCACCGAACCAGGAACTCCCTCGGGGTGGCTGGATGGGGAGAACCAAAACCACCTGAACGTGTCTAGACACAACACGTTGAGCAATGGGATGGGATGCTCTGGCAATCGCAAAGGGTAACGTGGTGCTGAAGCTCCCCAGCTGTCAAGAGGTGAACTGAGAATTAGGCCATGCTCTTCTGCAACTGTTTCAGACCCGAATTCCAACCTCCTCCATCCCTGTGGCCTTTCCCAGAGTAGGAAGAGGGAAGAGAAAAACACACCTGGAACTCTGTCCCGGACACGGCCTGTCCTGTGCCAGCAGGTTCTGTAGCTGCGTGTTTTACTTCAAACGGTACAGGTCTGCAGCAGAGCATGGAAGATACAAAAAGAAGAGTTATTGAGATTATAAAACCCAAGCTCTCAGAAATTAGGACACAGTTGCCTAGTAAAAATGGTGGTCATGGTAGGGTTTACATCTGGGCAGATGTTTCCTCTGGAATATGGAAATATTTGGAAAAGTGAAGTTTAAGTGAATACAACTTTAAGGAGAGAGAAACCCCAAAACAATGGGTAGAGAGTCAAAAAACACTTCTGAGGTCTGAGGCTGCCATTTTAGAACATCACCTCAAAACAACGGGGCAGAAGTAACCCCAATTACCAGCCATGCTGTGAAAAAAAGCACAGGGCTCAGCCCGAGTCTGAAAATCAACGGGACACATCACAAGAAATCCCATTTTAACAACACTGATGACAGTGGGGAAACTTGAGTCGAGAGCAAGAGGCGAGGCAATGCGTCGCAGGACTGAATCGCTGCCAGCGCTGTATGCCTGTTAGGGATGAATTGAAGATTTTGGTGTCTACTGCTGTCAACCCTCACACTCATTGTAAACCTTATATATAAAATATTTATCATCTAGAATGTAGGTGGTGGAACAAAGGGGTTTATTCCAAAGCTGGAAAGTGGGAGGGGAGGTGGGACAGGGCGATAAATAGCAAAATTTTAAACGTATTCTAGAGCAATAAACTGCCCTGCAGGCTCCCAGACAGAGACAGCTTTGCCATTTTACAGTCTTTACAGTTGACTGTGCAACACGGAGCAGATTCCATCTCAGCAAGTTGGTCAGTCGGCCTTTCTCCAGAGCTGTAAATAAACTACTAGAAAGAAAAGGGTAATAAATGATGACATCGGTATTGTGATAGTGCTCAAAGGCCTTCATGAAGGTTGGAGCCCCAGTATGGTGCTACAATCCCACACGGGAGTCTCTGTGGCTTTATTGATATCTGTGTGGACCACAGAGCAGCAAAACCACCAAGATACTCCTCTTCAGAAGAGCTTGAAAACTGTGGAACATGCTAGAACAAAGTGTTGATCTACATGCTCTCTTCAGAGGAGCCTCTGTTATTTGATGAAACAAAAAAATCCTTCAGCACATCAGGCTGCACTCTCACAAGTGAGGCCCAGTGGCTTTATTAATGTCTGTGGTGGACTATAGTGCACCACAGCACCAAAATACTCTTGTTTAGATGTTTCATTCACACTCAACTTAAAGAAAACCAACCCTAAACTGGAGAGAATTCTGCCATTTAATCCCAGAATCATCTCAAGCAACCATCTCCCCAACTCCAAAACGACAGTCTACTTCAAGAAGCAAAGCCATCTAACAGAACACCACCAAAAGTTTAACAACTACAGCTCAGGAGTTTAGGTTGCAGCTCAGGTACATCCAGATAAAGACCCTGTGCTCACAACCTCTCTACATGTGTCAGTCCGTCTTTTGGAGTCTTCTTCAAAGAGCACTATGGCAGACTATGAAACCTGGTGTTGACTGTAATGTGAAAAGCAGACTGGATTCCCCAGCCACCCACACAAAAAGGAGACACTCACTTTACCAAATGTTTGTGAAAGCTGAAGCAGATTTTGGAATATGCCTCATCAACGAGGCCCTGGCACTTTACTAAACACAAAGGCATTCAATTAAATTCCAACTATGGGGTTCAGGAAGCAGATGACAGTACAGTTCTCAACAACATTTCCACCTCACAGCTGAAAATCATCCCGCCAGTCATGTCATCCCGTGTTGTAACTCCCATCTTTCCAGCTCCACCGAACCGGACGAGACTTTTCATCGCAACGTATCAACACTTTTCTCAGCCTGTGTGATCCTTGCTAAGTAGCATGCAGCAGTCCTCTCTTCCCCATCTCCCTAAGTGCTGAGCACGCTTTCCTCCACCACAGGCTCAGCCCCTGGCTGCTCAGATAGGCTGGGGACCAGCTCTGAGCTCTCACATGGCACTGCGGGCCACCACCACTAGGCTGGCTCCTCCTGAGTGGAAGTCTCCTTCATGAAGGTGGCCATGCCATTTAACCCAACACTAAGGCAGTTTAGGAAACCTGGTCTAGATTAGAGTACTAGAAACAGGAGTAGTGTCTCCCCCCTGCCCCCCCATGGAAAAAAAAAAGAGGCTCTGCCAACTGTGCGATGGCAAATATGGACTGAATCGTTGACATGGAAACCGGACTAAAGTCAGCCGCGCGCACACACAAGTTATCATTATCCCCAGCCTTTCAACTTGCTACAAACATGGACTGGATCATTACCTCAGGAATTGGGTAGAGTTTCTATAATAAAGTATTAAGTAGCACAACTAAGCTAGAATGAAACGAGCTGAGAAGCGATGAGTTGGGTGAAAGAAGGATGCTCTTCCATTTTACTGAACGGCACAGTATGCTGAGATATGCAGACTGGACCCAAGAACAAGAGACCCATCTATTATAATTCATGGAGCACGCTGCAAAAGATGGAATGGAGTAAGGAAAGGTTTTCTACTGTACCTCAGCTTATCTGAGAGTAGTTTTGCTAAATAAAATGACATTTCCTGTAAAGATGTTTATATTTGCCCAGCCCATTCCTTCCAGTATTTTAGCCACTGTCATATTTAGGTTAAGTGCTCTCATTGCAGCTTCATAACCACCAAGATTGATATTATTTGTTTGTTGTGAGAGGCTAATGTGCTGGGCATTGTGCAGACAATGTTTATTTATCTTCTTTAAAAAAAGAAAGTCAAGATATCGTATAATCTCCCCTCTCCAGTGCTGACACGATGGCACAGGGGCAGAGAGCTCCACGCTGCCAGTGAAGCGGAGTTTCAGCAGAAGGTAACTGTGGCCGTTTGCTGAAGGCAGCAGCACAGCTCCAAGGCAGGAGTGGATTCTACACGGGATTTTGCTGCTTCCCATCAAAGGTGACACAGGGAAGGGACCGAGCTCCTGCCTCAGCCACCCTGCCAGAGTCTGCTGGGAAGGTGTGACAGGGACCTGCAAAACTTTGGGTGCAGGTTAAGAGAGGAAAGTGGACTCAGCCCGACTGAAGGAAATGCGTTATTTTAGCAGCTCTCGCTAGGAGGAGTAAAAGGCGAAGCGGAGTTTGCGGAGAGGAAGGGAGGCGGCGCGGAGCTCAACGCGCATCTTGCGCGACCCTTCCGCGGGGCTGGTACCACTCAAGAGTTCTTCGCCCCACGCCCTCCCACCCTTTTCTCCCCACCTACGCGTGGTAAAAGTGGCACAAGAGCAAGTTTTAGGGGCACACGTGTGTAGATTGGGGGCTAATCGAGGAGAGCAGCTCTCACCCAGCAACTGGGGATAAAAAAAGAAAAAAAAAGAGGAAAAGAAAAAAAGGCTGGAGCTGGAATTTAATAATTCCAATGAGAATTGAGAGATGTTCGGAAAAGGGACAACTCGGGGAAGGAAAGAAGGATAAAGTGCAGGGAAAGAGCAAACCGCATTTATTTTCTACAGGCGGGTGTGCACAGCAGGCTGCAGAGCCGCCCTCAGACACCAGCTCTGGTGCTGAGCGCTGGGAGAAGGAAGAGTAAATCTACTTAAAAAAAAGAAAAAAAAAGGAAAAAAAATCAAACAAAACGCGGAGCGGAGTCTCTAAAAACCCCTGCACTGGATCAGGAGCCAACCGTCTAATTTCCTACTGAATCCCACCAGATTTGGGACCCGTCGGGTGGGTTTGCAGAGTAACCGTGTTACATTGCAAAACCCCACTCGAAAGAGTTAAAAATAAGGAAAAAAAAAAAAAAAAGAGAAAAAAAAGCGCTTTTAAAGCTGCGAAAAAAGAAAGACCTCAACTCTAGGCCTGGATTTTCCCACTGAAGCAAAACTATTATTCTGTTTCAAGTACTTGGGAACTGGCAATGCCGTGCAGGGAGGGGAAATCAGCGGCTTTGCCTGCACAGAGAAAGCTCCCGGCTCCCAGCGAGCTGTCCCTCCGTGGCTCTCCCACCCTCAGCTGCTCTTTTCAGTGAAGTGTAAAAAAAAAATAATTAAAAAAAAATATCTGCACTCCCTTGAAATTCTGCCCTCCTCAAGTGTATTTTTAGAGAAGTTTGAGTTCAGGCGTCACGACTGGGGCAGGGAGGAGGTTGTTGCGGGAGAGGCAAGCGCCGAGAAAGAAGGTTGGGGGTTTTTTTACCCTTTTCATAAAGCTCTTGCACTGCCATTTTACCGAGGCTGGGAGGGAGCGAGCGAGGGAGGGAGAGCAGAGCAGAGCAGAGCAGAGCGACAGACAAGCGCTTGCAAGGAAGTTTCTCACGGCAACTGCGGGCTGGATCTGGAACGGAGCCTTTTGTTCCCAACAAGTTCAGCAGGAGAAAGAGAGTTGGGAGTCTGCTGAAGAGGGAAAAAAAAAAAACAGCGGAGAAATAAAATGGAGGGAAGTAGGAAGAGAGGAGAGATCGTGCTGAGCTGAGCTGAACTGCCAAAGCAGCGAGCTCGGGTGTTCTCTGCAGCACGGCATTTATTTAGAAAGTTGGTGTGGTGGCCTGAGGCTGAAATCCCTCGTTAAGTGCATGGGAATGAGTGAGAGACCCAAGGACAGGCTTTAGCCGTGCAGGAAGTGGAATTTTCCGAGGGGTTCGCATCCTTCAGTGCTCCTTTTGCCAAGATTTCATCTCGTTGCTCGATGAAGGCTGCCTCCTAGAGACATCAGGAAAAAGGCCTTGAAGATGAGGGGTGCTCTAAGCCTGTTTAAACTAAATAATTAAAGGTAGGGGACACCCTCCCTTAGAAATTACAGGGAGATCTGAAGACCAGATGCAACTTTGGGTACTCCCCTCCCTCCCCATAAGTGTTTAAACACTGTGCATTATGACCCTGATTTCTGAACAGGGTGAAGACAACTTAAAAATAAGTCCCCCCCCTCCATTTTAATGCTTATACACATATTCAGTATATTCTACATTCACATAAACAATTGTTTTTGTCTCCCAGTACACACTGCTAATTCTTCACACCAAAACCACACATGCTTTTTTTGCATGTATACAAACTCAGAAATGCCAAACACTATAAACTTGTCTGAATTAACCCTCAAATCGCTGATAAAACATCCATCACTTGAACAGTCACCCACAGAAGGTGGAGCAGAACTTTAATTGCCTCATTATTTGTATATTTGGTGGTGGATTAAAAAAAAAGTGAGAGCCTGCTGATGACAAGAGCTAGCTTTGTGCACAATTTTGGTTTTTAGAGTGGTGTCCGCTTAATTAAAAATTGTTAATCACCTTCTGCGTTGTCAGCAGAGAAGTGCCTTCGCCCTGTGCAAAGGAGTGTGTGGCGTGGCTGTGACAGCAGCTCAACGAGACACCACGTGGGAAATCCCAGTTCAGGATTTAAATGTGCTTTTTGGCCATGAGGGAGTGAGAGCTTCAGTGGCGGAGAGGGGGGGGGGAAATAAATAAATAAATTTAAAAACCCCTTTTCATGCTGCTCAGAAGCGACCTCTGCGGCTGCTCGGGGAGTGAAGTTCAACAGCCCTGAGCTGAGAGCGCAGAGCAGATGAAGCTTCGGGGTCGGGAAAATCAAAAAGCATTAAAAAAACGGAGAAGGGGAAGGGGCGATACCCACCAGGGATGCGCAAATCGGTTGAAAAGCGTTATTCTGCGCTTTGTAACGAGGAGTCACACCCCAGCGATCGGAACTCGCTCTGAAGCGGCTGTTTTAACGTGTGGCTCAACACAATGCTGCTCGGCGGGGTGCACAATTACAGAGTCATCTTGCGCGATCTCCAGGTGCTGCAGACATCTAGCGCCAGATTTTCAAAGGCACCCGGTACCCGACACGCTGAGCTCTGAAAATATCCCAGGATCAGCGTGGGGGGAGTTGCCAGGAGGAGCCCCCAAGGGAGCGAGCCCGGCCCGGGGTGTGAGATCTGCACCCACCGGGCTTCACCGACCTGATCGGCGGCTTCGATCCGGGGTGGGATGGGGAAACCGGGGTGGGATGGCTGGAGCAGAGGGAGAGTCAGTAGTCACGGCTGGGTCGCCACAATTGCATCTTCATCACTTTCTTCTGGAGTATTTCATAAAATCTCTTTGCTGTCAGGGATGTCTCAAAGGCCTGGAAAAGTTTAATAGGGAAATGCCATAAGGTATCACAGTGGAATTTCAGTTCATCATATTTCTTAATGATGGCACTAACTTTATGCATTTGTGAGTAATTAACAGTGTGGCTGTTAAAAGGAGATTTAAAGACACCCCCCTCTCCTCCTTCCTTTTCTAAAATGGGTGCAAATCCGGTTTACCTGACACCCACCAGGAGAGAGGTGAAGTGAAAAGCACAAGCACCACATTTTGTCCATGTAGGCAAGAAAACATATTAAAAGCTACATATTAATGAACATGTCCATTAAAATAAATATGATTTTGCTACAGTTATTTTTGTTTGTTCACTCCCTCCCCCCAAACTTTGTTTTACTAAAGCAGGGAAAATATACAGAAACCTTGACTGCAGTAGATGCTTTTTTTTTTTTTAAACGGAGCCCAGATGCTGGTCAGGATTAAGGTTACACCAAACACATTCTACATTGCCATTTTCCAAACAGAATGAAGCAGATGGAAAAGATGGAAGAGGAGAAGGCAGGAATGGAGCACCACTGCAAACCCTGCACTAATGTTATAGAGAGGCGTGAGCTTGGATGCCAGGAGAGACAGGAACCAGGCGTAGCGACTCTGAATATTGCATCCCTCCCATGTAAAATAAGTATTTTTAATTAAAAAGCTGTCAGAATTTCTGCTTTAAAACTTTAAGTTAAAATGGGAAGAAAATTCAGCTGTAGCTGCTCACTGTAGTCTCTTTAGGGCTCAGTCCTAGAAGATGCAAAAGCCACTGGCCTCAGGCCATCAGAGTACTTAAGTATATGTGTAATTTTAAACATTAAACATCAGCAGCCCCGGTGATTTTAAGCATATAGTCCCTTAAAGTTAACCATGATGTACTCAGCACTTTGCCAGATCTGCCCATAATACTCACACCAGCTCCTAGCTCAAGAAAATGAGTATCTGTACTGCTGAGAAAACAAAGAAAAATCTTCTTTTGAAAAGGGCCAAAGATTTTTTCATTTCTAAAAGACACCAGTTCATTGGTACTGGGAACTCAGAAACACACTGAAATAAAATCTCTAGGGCAAGTTATCTGAATCTATGCTTATTTGTAAAATACCACCATTATGTAAATTCATTCTAGTACTTCATGGGAAATTCTACAATAGCTTAGTTTATTCAGCACTGTGACTCAATCATATGATGCACTTTGAAAATCTCTTGCAAAAAGAGATTTTTAAGATCTTTTTTGTTGATATTATATAGGCACACACACAACACAGAGAAAGAACACACAAACTATTAAATATTCATGCTATGGGGAGAACACTTAGTAATGTCCCTTCATTTCAGATGTACAAAGGCAGGCACAAGTAACTGATAAAAAATGTAATCAAGCAAAAAAAATTGCAAACTTCCACATAAACAAGGTGTTGACCAGGTTTGAAACATTTGATCATGAAAGGGCCAGACAGAAATTCTACTTTACCCACCTTCCAAACAGTCATCCATAAATGTGTATTGCAAAATCTTAATTCTGTAATCTAACCCACATGGGGAGCTTTAGGGCTTTACACACACACAGAAATCTGAGTGCAGGGATGTGACTGATTTTCTGCTTTTCAGGCCTCCATCCTGTAAGGTTGCTCAAGAGTACATGGCCTAAAAGTAATTCCTAACTTCAGAAGGAGGTACCTCAGTGACATCTACTTGCATTAGAAATAAAATGTAGGCACATTCAGACCAGGTTTGCTGGAACTTTTGGAATTCAGTCTTGGAACTATGAAACAAGGACATTTTTATCTAGCAGTTTTGTATGACTTTCAAGAGGCCCACAATCAAACTTCAGCAATATTACTTCTTTATAAAGGCTGATACTATCACATGTGCTTTCAGAAAATCAAAGGCACTGGTCAGAACTGTTTGCTTTCTCTGTAGAACAGAACCCTGAGCTCAAGATATATTAAAGAAACACAAAAAAAGACATAATTTTCAAATATTTATAAGAATATTGAGTATTCTTGACTATTTGGGGAAATATATTGAGTATTTGGGGGAAAAAAAAACCCCAAAACAACAAACCCCCAAACATTCAAGGGATGTTGCTTACACTCCTATCTTTGTAATTAGGTACCTGAGTGAAAGGTGCTCAGAAAGATTCATATTCATTATATGTATCAGTAAGGACTGTAACTACATCCATTATGAAACAAAGTATTTAACAGTGTTATTTGAAACAGGAAACATAGTTAATGACCTCAGTTTTCCAGAGGCATGGGTTCATGTAACCACTGAGCACTGCAATCTTCCCTCCAGCTTCACTACCTGTCCATTGTTTTACTTCTCTTGTCTGTTCTCAGCCTGTATTTCCTTAAGGATTACCTTATACACATGTGTGGAGGAGCCAGCACACTTCACTTTCTGTTTCAACACAGGAATGATACCAGTAAATAATGCTGAAGCAGCACGAGGAGCATAACTTCTGAATTATCACTGATCAGCGTTGCCAAGGGCTGTAATGATCCACTGCATTCAAGCTATCATTAGTTAAGAAGCTTCTCCTCATTATTGTTTTTTAAAGGATTTTACAATACTTCAAAATTAATTACTTTCCCCTTTATTAAGTCATGACAAAGCAACTTTCTTTAAAAATACAAAAAAAAACCCCACAAAAACCCCTCACTGGCAAATAAAAACCAAAAAAACACGAAGCACTACAGTTGAGTTGTGATGGAAATGACTGAATTTTTTTCTACCACCTCTACAGGTACAAAAATAATGTAGCATTGACATCCTACTATAAGGAGAAAGGAAAAATTAAAAAGGAAAATCAATCCAAAGACTTGGAAAGTAACGTCCAGACAACTAGAGACTAATTAGCCTGACCTCAGTGAGATATAAAACTTCAGTTATTTTTCCCCTGGAGGGGGAAAAGGTGTGGAGGAAAATAAACAGATAAAATGCAACATAGGTTTAACAAAGGCAATCATGCCAGACAAATCTGATGTCTGTCTTTGATAAGAAAGTAGATTTTTATTGGTAAAGGAAAACACAGTTGATCTCACCCACCTAAAATTCAGTAAAGCATTTGACCTGGTACCACATGTGAAAATACAAGTTAAACTAGAAAATATGAAAATCAGTAAAAGAAAAGTTTTGTGGGTAAAAAAATGGCTAAAAAAACCCATGAAGAATTGTGTTGAACTGGGAACTTTAAGGCCTAGAGGGTGAGTGCTTTGAAAGCTCCTCCAGCACTGATCTCTGAACTGGTGCTACTCATCACCTTTGAGTGCTATTAGCAGAAGGAATGGGAAGAGGAGTGTTAATATAGCTAGTTACTGACTAAATTAAAAAGCATCACTACAGAAGATTGGAATATCATAAATGAAGAACTGGATGAGGTTCTGGAGCAGCACAGGAATCCTGAGGAGTGCACTGGTGGAATGCAGTAATACGATTAATGCAAGGCACAAACTGTTCACACAGGGACTAACAGCCAAAATTCTTGTAAACTGGGAATTTGTCACAGTTACCAGAGAAGGATGAAGGCTCAGAAGCATTATTTAGTCACAGAAATGACTAAATATCACAAACATGAAGAAGACAAATGTGATCTAAAGACCAGGTAAGGCACATCCAGATGTTATTGCAGAATTCTGAGTTGGGTTTATGTTCAGGAATGATACACAAAAACTGGAATACTCACGGAAAAGGCTTCCTAAGATGGTTATAAGAGCAAAAAAATCTGTTGTGAGAAAGACTAACGTTTCATTTTAGCTCACTCCAACAAAAGAAAGGCTGAGATAGGATAGGGTTAGTTTGTATATGTAGATTATGGCTTGAAAACAGATATTTAAACTGTCATGTTGGCACCAAATATATATAAAGGCCTGATTATGTTTGGGTGAAAATCAGAATAGAATGTCTTATTAGAAAAATTAGATTTTGAAAATTCCTTCTAGTGGGGCTACCAGACCCAAAGGGAAGGACTAACTGTTTTTAAGCTGGAAAAATCCAAATGGAGTGGACAACCAGTACCAGCAGCCCCCTTTGAAAGCTCCCCTGCAACCTGGTGGATGCTTAATGAAGAAGACACCCACAATTAGTTCACTAAGGCAAGCTGGAAATTTGTTTATTGTCACTGTGGAGCACACAGACCCAGTGGAGAACTTTGATAGCTCTGCAATTAATTTCCCTTCTTTGCATCAGTGAAATGAGAGGAAAATCTCTTTGCAGTATCATGAAGATATGTTTATGGTGGATAAAAAGTATTCAGATACTATAGTGAAAAGCATCATGAAAATCCATTACAATTAGTCATTATTTACTGCATCACTTAAATTATATGCAATAAATAAAAAATGTAAGCAAACATCAAATAACAAGGATAAAAGGAAAATATGAAAAGAAAAAAAAACATTGAATGAGACAGGGTTTGAGAGGCAGGTTATAGGGTTTGATTTATAATTAGAGACCGCATCACGGAGTGAGGAACTGGATTAAGATGGGCAAAAGTGTAAGAACCAGACACAGGAAAACTGAACACACTGCTCAGTTCCCTGTTAAATTCAACCAGGTCACGAGAGTGTAGAGAAACATGAAATGCAGAGAGTGAATATGTAGGCTGACCCGGTCCTGGAGCACGCACAAGCTCAGCAAACTGCCTCAGCCAGTGCTCGGGGAACCCAGCAGTGATCCTTGTTGTACTCAAATCTACACTCAGTGTCACCTCAGCGCTGCAGAGGTCCACTGGCTCTGCAGGGAACTGTTGAGAGAAGCAGCTTTTCTAAGGGTGAGGCTTTCCAAAAAGCCAGAGTACTGCACCTCCCCAGAGATCATCAGAGGCTCACACCCTCACCGCATTTCGAGTTTTTTGCTAAATAAAACGGCTTTCCATTTCCATCAGGAATAACATCACCAGGAACACGGATCACCTATTTCTTTCCATCTAAGGTCTCTTAATCTCTCCAGACAAAACCTACTTGCTTTAGCAATCCTTTTCTTTAGCAAACAAACCACGGCTGCCCTTCTTAGGACCTTCCATTCTCAACTGTGTGACCACTGGAGATGTTTTCCATGATTTCAAGCGCACGGTGTTCCATGCTGTCAGAGACTCCTTCCTCGTATCCGCCACCTCTTCAGGTTTCTATCAACAGCAACAGGCAGGGACATGGAGCCAAAAAGTATCTTCCATTTTCATTTTTTTCCTTTTTTTAATTTTCTGTTTCCATTTTTCAGTGTTCTGACAGAAAAATGCATGAAAGACCAAGAGGACGCCTCACATCCATAAATTGGATCTTCATGTCATTGATATTTTGGAAAAAAAAAAAAAACCAGGATAACTTTTCTGGTCTTCTATTATTTTCAAAAGGGACATTAACAAAATATTCTGCTTGTCTTGTTAATAGCAGGAGAGTGAAAAAGTTTAGCAAGAAAATGATAATCTAGGACTTATGTACTATAACTATGCTCTTTCCCATTTGGAAGCAAACATTCCTATTCCAGCTCATATTAGAACTTTTATGAAATTAACACTTTCTGAGTAATAATATGACAAAACATATTCCAATTTCCATCCAATATTGAAAATTAACATTCTCTCACAATTGCTCTTCCATTAGCAGGCTGATCCACTTGGAGTTCACAAGAACAGTGCATTTGAAAAGCCTCCTCAGATCTTTTTCTCCTCCTTGTTTTCAGGGGTGACATTTTCAGTAGAGTTTTTTTTGTAGCTGAGGATCAAGACATGAGCGTGCACAAGGAGGGGAGTTCCTGGCTGGGCAGCAGCACTGCACTAAAAAAAACAGTGGTTATAATGGATCACAAACTGAATCTGAGTCAACACAATAAAGATAACACATCACAGGTGTATTTGACAAGGTTGCTTTACGTGGGACATCCATGATAATTACCTTGCTCAACTCAGTGTTGGTAAAATCTCACTTGGAATATTGTATCTATTTTCAGGTACCACATAAAAAATATAAAACCAGATATAAACCAACTAGAAAGAGCACAAATAGAGCAAAAAGGTGGTTGGGAGGCTGAAGAAATCTAACCCTCAAGGACAAATTGAAATACTGGATTTGCTTAATTAAAAAAAGAAAAAGAAAAAAAGAAAAAGGAGAGAGCTCAAGAGGGGACAAAATACCAAAAGTCCCTTTTGTTACAGTAAAGGTCAGCAATCAAATGTTCATGTCCACTGAAAGCAGAACAGGTAACAGACTTAATTCACAGTAAGATTTGGTAGAGTAAGAAAAGTGGCATTTAACCAATGAAAACACTAGTGTGGGAAGCTGTAGGTCACCCTGCATTTCAGGGCTTTTTAAGCACAGGATGCACCAAGGTCTGTATGGGGCACAGGCGAGCATCTGTCTCTTGTCTCAGAGCTGGGATGGGGTGTCAGGACCTCCTGATGTCTCTATGACAGCTGTATTTATTCATATAGCAAATACAAGGAGAAAAATATTGGTGGGAAAGAAATATTTCCATTAGAAAAGTGGACTTTTAGATGAAGGACACAGCACTCTGGGCCACTCTCTCAGGCTGCCACCTCAGTAAGTTACACAGAGGACTTCCTTGCAACTTCCAGCTCCAGAAGAGACGAGGGAGTGCGTGAAGTGCATCACTCATGCAAATACATAAGCACTCTGGGTTTGAGTTTACAAGGTGTTTCAGATTAAATGTTTCTTGTTTTATTAATTTTATTTTGCTAAGTCAAACTACCTTGATCGATTTATCGAAGATCTTCACTGAGCTCCACCTCAGCCCACAGTAGCATGACATCACCTATAGTAATTGTTAATAAAAATCAAACTCTAACAAAATCAAACAGCTTCTTTGATTAATTTGCCCTGTTCCCTCTTGTTCATAGAATCATAGTGCAGCTTTTCCTTATAAAATGGCTATTTTGCAGAAGGTTTTTCACCAGACATCCATAACACTGGAAGTGTCTTTCCATTCCTTGTTTCTACCACCCTTTCCTTATCTTCCCCTGCCTCTCACAGATGTTGTACAAATCAGGACAGCTCAAGTTTCTAATGAGTTTCTTCATTCTGAAGAAGTTTCACAATGCCATTCTGCATTCATTCTACATCCATTCAATGGTAAATCACCTACACTGATGTGCAAGGCCAGTATGACCATTCAGAAGTTCTTCTCTGTGTTCATAAATTCCTTCTCTTGGCTCAACAGCCCATTTTTATTCCTTGAACCCACATAACTCTTATTTGATTCATGGACTTTACCTGGGAAAAGATCTCAGTAATTTCTGAAGCATTGCCAAGCTTTATGACACAGAAGATCAGCACCTTCTCCAGATATACACATAAAATAAAATAAAAACCCCATGACAACATCCCTGACACAAAACTGGCCAGTTTTCAGTTGGAAGTCATCAGAAACGATGCTCTGCCACAGATGGCAACGGGCTTCTGCGTGTTAAGGAAAGCTTCTGGTTCATATTCTGCAGCCAAGAGCTGCAGAGGTTTCGAGGAATGGAGTTTTGTCATCCTGATGTCTGGCTGCCACTCCTGGCCATCCCAGCTCCGCACCAGTACCCTGTGCTATCGGTCACTGCTAGCTGACTACACCCAGAAACAGTACACCACTGAGTAAACCGCTCCAGATAAATCCTGTACACAACCAGCAGGCTGATTACATCTTCCTGCTTCTCTTGGTGTATTTCTTCCCTTATCAAAGGAGCAGAAGCTGCAGAACTAAATCTTTCCACCTGTGCAACCTCACAGGAATATGCGCTGTAATGAATTTACCGGTTTCCTCTTCGCGCAACCTTGCAGCGCTGTGAAAAAGGAGTTGCATCGGCAAAAATCAATGGATGCCCCGAGAAAAGGAACAGTCATTTGTCAGGCTGACCCACAGAATTCCCAAATTCCTGAGAATTCCCTGTCAGCATTCTGTGAAAGAAAACCATACAGCTGTGTAGCAGAACACCACTCCACGGGATAACTGCCCAGAATATTTTAAGGAGTAAATTAATACAGGAAAGAACCGTGCACCCGATTAACAGTGAAAATACCTTCAATCAGCATAACAAAGAGGGGTGAGTGTCCTTGTGCTCACACAGTTAAATAGCTGTAATTAGATCAAACGAACTAGACTGATGTACCATCCCTTTGTAGACATGGCCTCAGAAGGTAGGTCAGGAGCTAAGTTCAGTAACACAGTTTTAGTACCGCAGCTTTTATCTAACAAGGCACAGCCACACACTCACTCACTCAAAAGTAAATACTCCTTAGCAGATTTGATGGATTCCAAAGAAAAAGAGTTTAAAGAGGAGTCTACATCCTTTAATAACAACCTTAACTTTTGCCAGTAATAAAACTCCCCTGGTTGAGTTGATAATATACCTTTTGGATAAACAATGTACCAGATTTTGGTTACAAATTCATTTGTGTCGGGGCGTTTGAAGGTCTTTATTGAGTTGTTTCCTCATCAGTTAAGGTGTCTACACAGAAAGGGTGAATTCTAAATTGCTTTGTTCTTTCAGAACCTTTTAATTAAACCTTAAGAAGATAATGTAGAACGATGTTGCACGAAATATGGTTACTAAATTTCAGAGATGAGCAAAACATAAGGTAGCAGATGGTATGAAGAGGATCTATGTGAAGAAATGTAAATAGTAGGGAACCTCACAAAATCAAAAACGTAAGGCAGAACTGAAAGCACACACAGGACCCCTGGGAGAGAGAGGAGATGAAGCAACAACCAAGCTGCAAGACTTTCCTTACTCAGAAATGCCAACACACCAACAGGAAGCTCTAATCGATTAGAAGAAAAGACCCATCAGAACCAGGGGAGTCGAGATTGTTTTGAAGGATCCTTAAAGTAAACATGGAAGGATTGGAGGAAACACGGACAGAGTTTGCAGGTGCCAGCAAATATATTCATCAAACACTCTCTGAACCCAAAAGAACCCCCCAACTATTTCAGAATTGCAATCAATAAGTAATGAAGGCATTATAAAAGAGCTAATAGTAGTAGGAAATAACCTTGTATTGAATAAAGACAAGATGGATTGTTTAAATTAGGCAGAAGACCAAACAAAGAGCAGCTCGGTAACTGATCAGAAGAGTTGGAGTCATCAGCAACAGCTGCAGCGTCGCCCTGGGGTTCGGAAGCGACGCAGCGTGAGCATCGGCCTCGTTTGGTACAGAACCTGCACCCCAAGTCTGGTGAACGGCGGTGGCAGAGTCTGGTGAAGACCAAGAAGGTCTTCCTAATTTTTTGATTAAAAAAAAAATCAATAACAGAACACCACTGGTAAATGGAAGCCACCAAATACAACTTTAATGTAAAGGATATTTAAGGGTGAAGGGAGGCACAACTGACAACTGCAATTCACTCATTTAGTTGGAAAATGGTAACTATTCTGAACATTTATGTTTCAAATAGTTGTTAGAAATTAGGAAAAAAAAACCCCAAACCCAGTTACTTCCTCTTTTCCTGCAGGATTTGTTCTAGCTAGTGACAGGTCTGTGAAATACATCACTGATTTATGAAGTTATTAGAATTAATCCCAACGAATATTCTACCAAATAGGGGAGGCAGGGGGAAGAAGAAACGAGTGAGCTGGTGTTACAAAAGCACACAGCACCTACACTCAGAAGTTGAAGAACATCTTCTTTCTGTGTTTGCACCAAAAAACATTTCCATCTTGAAGATGTCTTTACACGTCTCCACCTCCAACATAAAAGCCAGAAACTGCAGTAAGATGAGAGGAATATTGAAATACAGACAGGCAAGGGTGCAAGGTGACAAGTCTCAGGAACTGCAAAGAGGAAAGGCTGGGCCACAGATTTTCTTAGCATGTCTGTCTGCTAATCACCAACGGTTACACTCAGTTAATAAAACCTGGGAAGCTGCAGAGCTGCTGATTTCTGAAGCAGCTGCGAGAGAATACCGCATCGGTGTCAGGAAGTAACATCCCTTGTTCTGTGAACCGAGAGAGCAGGCTGAGAAGACACCAAACTGCCCAACAACCTGTCTGCAGCTAGTGAAAAATATCGCTGCATTCTGAGCCTCAGAAGAAGAGAACGTGGCAGCACTCTATGCAAACGACAGCATCAGAGAAGTATGGGACAACTGAATACACTGTGTGATGGCTGAGCCCATCCAAGTCACCCTCGTGGTGCTCCCTCCATCATGAAGATGCATTTGGTGACAGGTGGCTCTCTCTGTTTGTCTCATGCCAGGCACATTTCCATAGCAGAACATCACAGAGTTCACCCAGTCTAAATCACAACTCTTCTCATTTTGTATCTTCTTCCGCCCCAAGTTCAATTTGTCTCGGTGATTTATGAGGTGAAGTCTGGCTATGCAAGGCTTCTCTCCTCCTGAATGGAGCAACAATTCAGATAAGAAACAAATCTCTCCTGAGTTAATAGAGGAAACTGGACTTAACCGCATTTACCAAGGTATTTATTATACATCTAGGCCAGATGAAGCTTAGCACATTTAACACACAGTTTTAACTGCAGATAGCTGCTAGGAAGAGCAGAAAACAAACAAAACAGAGTCACAAGTTTCTTAATAATTTAAATTAAGCCACTGAAGTAACAGGAAAAAAAACCAAGAGTTGCTGGCAACAGCAACAGATATCTATCACTCCCAGCTTGCTGCTTATAGCAATGCACACGAACTGAAAGCAGTTGGCTCTACGTCCCCTCAGATACCCTCAGGCTGAGGGACTGCTAAACTGTAATCAACGTGAACACATAACCCCCAACAGGCACCACATTACTCTTGTGGCTCTTGATTTCATAAAATGTCTTGAGGTTCTTCATCCTGGAAGTAATTACAGGAAAAAGAAGACTGCAAGTTAGGGGCCGGGGCCGGTGAAGGACGCGTGTTCGCTGGTGACTCAGCAGTTCATGGGGGATCATCAGCACCTTGTAGATGGGAGCCCAATGCTAAGAGATAATTTGCAAGAAATAAATCTTTAGGGTGTAAATTCAACTTATTGGTTTGGAAAAGACCATGTGCATAATTCTTAAAACCCAGTGAAATCACAGAATTAAAAATTTTAAGTGTAAAAGCTATTATTGAGTCATCCAAGTCCATTTACAGTTATTGATGGTAAATCCATCTACTCCAGATGGGAAAAGGTCACTCTCTTCTTTTTCCAGGGCAAGTCTATGAATAATTTGAAGAATTAAAGCTCAACACAGGTGTGAAAATGAAAATAAATGTAAAAAAAGACCAAGAAAACACATGGGAAAGAAACCACCCTCCCATGAAGACACTCAGCTTTCACTGTGGCACCAAAAAGGCACCCTGCATTCCCCCCACCCCTACAGCCACAAAATACAGATGAGTTTGTACTTTTTTTTTCCAAAAAAGAGTTGTCACTTTTAAAGGCACATTGGAATCTTATTTTTACTTTTTTAGGTCTTCCTTCTTCCATCGAAGATGACCTAAATTTTGAGCTGAAGCATTCACGGGATCCTCACTTGGAATAGAAAACAACAGCAAAAACATCAGGCTGCAAAAGAGGCAAAATAATAGGAGGGAAAATTACAGTGAAGGCCTCCCCGAATACCAGGAGGTCACAAACACTGCAGAAAGAGATGCTGAAGTGGTACCACCCAGAGACAGCGGCCACAAAGTGGTGGCATTTACAGCAGACTAGCAGAAGGCAGGTGGGCAGGATGTGTACCAAAGCAAAGGGACAGTTCTGGGAACACCCAACAGTTCTCCAAATTTCCCCTCTAAATATATCACTGGATTCTTTGTGCAAAAAATATCAGACACACCAAAATCTAAGAATCTCCTGTTGCAAAAAAAACCAAACAAACTTGGAAGCTTTCTAGGAAGGTATTCCAACTGGATTACACAGCTACAGAAAGGGGTAGAAGCTGTATTTTATATGCTAAAGAGAAAAATGTATGGAAAACACATATAGACCAGGTAACCAGGAGTACAGATACTGAACACTCATGCAGCTCATTATTAAAACAAAAAAAGTACTTGCAGATACATTTATTTTGTTTTATCATCTTAAACAGTCAACAGAAACTAAGATTATAATCTGTGCCTTTTAAAAATTCCATTCAACAGATGTTCATAAACAGACTTGAGCCAAATTTCAGTTCCCCAGAAGGATATTCAAGCCAGAGAACTTTCACAAATGGATGATCAAGTCCCGCTTTTCCCCTCGCAATGATTGCTTTTCTGAGACATCAAATCCTCTCTTAGCCTCATTACAAGTTCCCACCAGCATAAATGTATTTTTCATTTCCATTTCCTATAGTATTGTTTTCCAAAAATGGTATTGACTTTCCCAGCACAAGAGAACTCTCTTCACTCCCTTTTTATGTCATCTCCTCAACACAGTATGAAGTGACTGTCTCAGTGACAAGGCTCTGTTCTTTTAAATACATTTTAAGAATCTAACATACTAATAAATATTTACTTAATGTAAGGAAAAGGGAATTCAACAATTAAGTAGGAAAATTACAGAGGAAAACAAAAATAGGTGTTTGGAAAGGCAAAGCTGTAAGAAGTTCAGTCCTTTTTACAAGAGTGACTGCTCGATAGCTCCTTTTGGGACACAGCGAGATGACTTCTTTAAAAGCATAGTCTAGAAATACCCCCAAATCACAGAAATTAGAAGCCACTTGAGGATTTAAGATGCAGTACAAAATTAAGAAAGATCAGGACACAGAATGAAAATGGTGGAATGAAAAGAATGTTGCACTGACTTCTCCATGATAAAAGGGAGAGGGGGGGCTGAAGTGAAAGGTTTTATTTTGACTTAATTACTCTCAGTAATTCACTGGGGGCTCCTTCCAAAGTGTATTTTATATCTGGACCTAAATGCAAGCAGGATTCAGCCTTGATCTTATTCCTTATGACAATATGTTTCTTAAATTAGAAGTCCCATAACTAGAATGTTGACACCACCACTAATGTTCCTCCAGCACCATGGAGTCTCTTACATTTTATCAATCTATTAATCCAGGAAGCAGTTAGTATAGGGGAAAAAAAAGAATATATTATTTTAAAAAAAAATCAGAAAATAATACTTTGTAGGCTTGCAGCATCTTTCATCCAAGGATTTCAAAGTACTTTGAAATATGACATCTCAAAACACTTAAAAAAACCCCAACCCACCCAACTTTAAGGTGTTTTGAAAATGACAAGACATTAATTGAGTGAGCATCCACCTGTGATGCAATTACAAGAGTCTCCTACTGCAGCATTTCACACATATTCAATCCACCTTCTGGTTACAGCTTACAAGTTCGTGGTATGCAGAAGGAACAGCAGAGCTGGTTAAAGATTTTCTCTTGCTTCACATACTCTGCAAGCTTCTCATTAACTCATACATGACTTTAATCAGTGCTGAAGCACACACTTCTTTGCAGCATGCATCAGGACTGGTCTGGAAAAAAAAACCCCTCACTCACTCAATAAAATATTATTATAACCATGAATTAGTAAAGAAAAAGGCAACCTTTTTCTACAGCGACTGCTGATTTTCATATACAAAGGGTTAAACCGACCTTCACTGATCCAGAAGAGGTAATAAAATAGAACTTTAAGCACAAAAATGGAGCACTTCAAGAGATTATTATGAAGAGCTACATTCAAGATGACAGAAAACAAAACCTTATTCTTAAAGCACAGATGCTCCTCAAACAAGAGATCACACGTTTTAAAAAGCACACTACCAACCCCTTATAATGAATAAGCAAAACGTGGGGAACGAGTTTTTTTGTTGTGTGTGTGTTTTGTTTTGGTTTGGTTTTGGTTTTTCTCTTGCAGGGCTGTGGAGCTCAGAGGGAAGAGGGCATTCAGTCGATGTGCTATAGCAGAGCCAGCTGCATGCTTTGCACTTAGGCAGGGCTGTGGAGCTGGTATTGCTCGGTGGTGGTGGGGGAGAAAAAAAAACAAGAGTAAGCCTGAGAAAAACCCATCAGAGCTCCTGTCCTCCCCTTTCAGCGTTAATGGGAGGGCTACGAGTCTATGGGAGCTGCAGTGGGGGATGGGGCTGGCAGAGGGGGTGGGGAGAAGCCGAGCAAGGCCTTACAATCATCAGCAGCTCTTGTTCTCCTCTCCTTTCAGGCTGAGCTGGAGGATGTGAAGCTCATGTAGCTGGGAACGGGCTGGGGGAAGCAGAGCAGGATCATAGTTTAGCTTTTGTCCTCTCTCCACAGGGTTAATAAGAGGACACGAAGCCTGTGGAACTGGGCTAGGGGGAGGGGATGGGGTTTAGGGCCCGAGATCGCAGTTTCTTGCCCTGCTCTCCCCGCAGGGTTAACGGGGAGGGTGGGAAGCTCTGGTCTAGGGGCAGCGTTAGGATTTGCGGGAGGGGGGGGAATCCCTGTGCGAAGTTAAAACATCCGGCGAAAGGACACAGAAGGACCTGGGGCAAACTTCCCTCAACGTGGCGGTGCCTTTCGGCGACTCAGAAATCTGCTTATTGCAGAAAAAAACACCGAGCCGCAAAGTTGCCGGTGGAGCGGCCATCGGTGGGGTGGGGCGAGCCCGGCTCCTTATCTGAAGGGCGCAGGGAGAGCGGCCTCCCCCGCTGATGGGGAGGGCCGGAGGGAAGGCCCAGGTGTGCGGAGAGAAACACGGGCCCTCAGCGAAGGGGGAGGGAACACGAACACGGGGTGGCGAGAGGAAAAGGGGGCAACCCCGGGGCCGGTGTGGAAACTGCTCCGCGGGCGCTCACCTGCCAGGAGAACACCGCGTCCTGTGAGGCGGTGACGGGGGGAGGGAGAAGGCTGAGGCACAACCCCAGACCCTCACCCTAAACCAGGGGAAAGTTTCCCCGAACTTTGCCGCTCGCCCCGCTGAAGGGACCCATGAGGTGGCGATCGGGCTGACCGACCCCCGCCCCCCTCAACCTCCGCTCGCCCCCTCAGCGCCAGCCCCGTGCGCGGCCCCCCCGCCGCAGGGGGAGGGGGGGGGCGCTGTTCCCGGCTCCGCGCCGCGTTTTCCCGCTCACCCCCCTCCCTCCCTCGCGCACAGCTCCCCGGGCCTCCTCACTCCTCCGCGCCTCCGGACCCCTCCGCCGTAACCGGCGCTCGGTTTTTTCCACCTCCCATCCCCCTCTTCGCTTCCTCTTGATTTATCCCGGCCGAGGCCGCGGGGGTGAGGGTGGGTGAAGAGAAACACTCCCGCCCCCCCGCCCCGTTTCTGTAACGTTCTCCCGCTAAGGGACAGCGGGACCGAGCCTTTGGAACGGCTGAGGGAGAAGAGGCGGTTGGGACTACTTGACGTGCCTGCCACGATCTCGGCGGAAGGAGCTCGCTGTGCGAGAGGCCGCGCGGTACTGCGGCTCTTCTCAGCGCTTCCTGGAAACTCCCGCTTAGGAGCGAGGGGGGGGGGGAGCGGGAGAGAAAGAGTCCCAGGCCGGGAGCGGGCGAGGAGGGGGAGCACGGTACAGCCCCCTCCTCGCTGCCGTACCGGGGACAAGCACACACTGCCCGGACAGTCCCCGAGCCCGCTGACACCCTCCAGCCGATCCCCTCACCCTCATGGAGCGAACTGAGGGATAAACTCCCTCATAATCGCCGTGCAGCATGAGGGGGGGGACGGACACCCCTTTTCCCCCCTGTTCCCCCCTCACAACGCGGAGAGCCCCCCGAAAGAGGAGTGGGGAGCAGGAGAACGTGGCTGGGGGACGACGAGGCCTTCACCCGTTCTTTGGCAGGGAGGGGGCATGGGGAGAAGCAGCCTGGTTGAGGCGGGGCGGGGGTGGCAGCGACTCTCAAACTGCCCCAGTCCCCCACGTGTTTCCTTGGGGTGGGGGAGACAGTGCCCCCCTCCCGGGGTGGCTCTGGGGCCGAGGGGCGGTGGGAGAGGGGCTGGAGGCGGTGGAGAGTTAGTGCGAGAGCGGCTTTAGAGAGGGGGGGGGAAAGGGGAGGGGAGGCCGAGTTGGTAAATGGAAACACTGGTACATAAGCATTTAGCACAATCGGGCTGGAAAGATCCAACTGCAACGGGCTGAGAACAAAAAAAAAAAGAAAAAAAGAAAAAAAAAAAGAGGAAAGAAAAAAGTGAAAACCCTCCCTTTGCTGCCCTCTGCCTGCCGCTGCGCTCGCCGGGCGCTGCGATGGCAACGGCGGCCGCTGCCCTCAGAATCCCAGACTGGTGGGGTTGGAAGGGACCTCAGGAGATCATCAGGTCCAACGCCCCTGCCAAAGCAGGTCCATCTCCAGCAGATTGCCCAGGATGGTGTCCAGGCAGGTTTGGAATCTCTTCAGAGATGGAGACTCCACAGCCTCTCTGGGCAGCCTGGCCCAGGGCTCTGGCACCCTCACAGGAAAGAAGTTTCTCCTCACCTTCAGCTGGAACTTCCTGTGCCCCAGTTTGTGCCCATTGCCCCTTGTCCTGTCACTGGGCACCACTGGAAAGAGTCTGGCCCCATCCTCTTGACACCCACCCTGTAGGTATTGATCAGCGTTGATCAGATCCCCTCTCAGGCTGCTCTTCTCCAGGCTGAACAGACCCAGCTCTCTCAGCCTTTCCTCCTCGGAGAGATGCTCCAGCCCCTCATCATCTTCATCACCCTCCCCTGGACTCTGTCCAGTAGTTCCTGGTCTGTCTTGAACTGGAGAGCCCAGAAGTGGACACAGCACTGCAGATGTGGCCTCACTGGGGCACAGCAGAGAGGGAGAAGAACCTCCCTCAACCTGCTGGCCATGCTCTTCTGAACGACCCCAGGAGACCATTGTTCTTCTTGGCCAGGAGGGCACGTTGCTGGCTCGTGGTTTACTCGGTCTCTTGCTGCTTGCAGCCGCTTGTGGAAGAGACCTACTGATCCCAGCGGGCTGGAGGGCAGAGGGACACTGCGAGGACACTGTGAGGACATTGCCCTGCCAGCCCTTGCACCCTGCCAGCCGGGTTCTCCTCCTGCGCAGAGCTCTTTGCTTTAGAAAGCAGAAAGAAAACTCACGGTTCTTTTCTTGGGTGAAGAAATGGAGGAAATGGGGACAGCTCTCACACCTGTGTTGCTTTTCTTGCCCCGAGTACAGTAGGTTATCCCTTCTCCTGGGTGTGCACACGTCCAAAGAACAGGCTTTCTTCAGGAGCTAAAACTCATTGCCATGAGACTCAGCTAAAGGTTCCCTGCAAATTGAGAGGGCTTTGGGGTTTACACCTTAGTACTTGCATTATTTAACAAGAGGAAAAATGCATAGTGTATGCAAGCCACACACACAAAAAAAGAAAGAAATGGGAAAAACCAGGAGGGGAAGGCAAGTCTGCTGATAAATGCTGGTAACACACAGGCAAGGGCACACAGCATCAGTAAATACCGTATGGTTCATTAGATACGGGCGCCAGTGATTCTGCCTAACAGTTACAGACCTTCCTTCCTCTGCCTTCTCCAGCCTGCTGCCTTTTACAAGCTGATCTCTCCAGCTCTGCCAGTTCCCAGAGTTTACCACCCTTTAAACACAGAGTTGTTGATCCTCTCTAGTGTTGCAATACAACTCCTTGACACAAAAAACCCCCCTCCCCGCCTTCCTCCACTGAATCCATGAGTTTTGTGGATGCTGGGACTACGCAGGAAAAGCAGGCAACATGTAATGAAATTATGTGGAAGAGATCCATTATCACAAGTAGAGACCCGTAAATCCTGTTAGAGACCAAGCATTTCCACAGAAATTCTCCTGATTCTGGGTGCCCAGTGCCCTTCATACGCTTCCATTTCCTCAGCACCAGTCCCTACATTTGTACCTAAAATCCAAATGTACATTGAGGGTGAAGGTTGTCCTCAGCCTCCTGATCTCTTTGGAGTTGTTTCAGCGCTATGTTGCGTAGTTCAGGGTCTAGTGGAAAGAGCAGCCTCCAGCTTTTGAGGACAAAGAGAGAAATAACAGCTTTACACTCCTCCAGCACCGGTCAGTTAAAGGTGATCTGTGCTCTGTTTTAGGCCTCAGCTCCCTTTTAATATCTGTTAGTTAGTCGCTGTCTTTGTTACACTTTATTATTTGGGTCTTTGTACTCCAGTCAGTACAGAATGTCTTGTAAATAGATGTATTTATTCTGTCAGTCTTGTGCTGCTTCCCTTCCACCATCAAAATATTAAAACACAAAAGCTCACCGATTGCTCATCGGCAGATCTGTGAATTTACACACAGATGACTTTCTTTGGAGCAAGTCAGCAAATTAAAAACAACTCCTTCAAAAAACTTTGGCTGAGAATCAATTGTTTCCAGATCCCCCCCACACACACACCTTTTTTTTTCCCCTTCAATAAAAAAAGGCAGGTCCTGGGGAAAGCTAATAAACAGCTGCTATTGAAAAACCAATAGAGCTCCACATTCTGATGCTAGTTGTTTGGGAGTAATTGCAATCTTGTGTTTAGATAGCAGCAGATAGGAAAATGTCACTTTGTCTACATGTCCCATAAGAATAAATCATCCTGGATACTTCAAGGGGATAAAGTGTCTACCAACAAAGAGCTGATTCAATAGTCGGGACTGAAAAGCTTTACGTTGCCTGGTAGATAGTTTAAATTATCATGGGAGGATTATCAAAAGCCTAAAAAAAACATTAAAACAACTCAAATTCTTGTCCAACTGCAGGAAATTTGTGTGTCAGAGAGAAAAAGAAAAAAAGCCCCCAGCTCTCTGATTTTGTGAACTCTTAATTAAGGAAAAGTCATTTATTCCTAAATTTCCTTTCAGTGTGTTCAGTGTTATTGTTTGTCCTCTTGTTTTTACGGCAGGCACTCCAGTATTGACAACTTTAATATTAACCACTTGAGTGTTTTCAGTGATTCCTGAGAGCCCCAGGAGCCCCCAGCGCCTGCAGCCTGGCACAGGGACCCTCAGCACCACGGTGGGAGAATTAAAGATCCACCTTGAAAAGTTTCAGCTTCTGCGATCGAGTAAAACCAATTATCCTGGCTGAATTTTGTTCAATTAATGATGTTAATTGCCAGGCCGGCAGACAATTTAGAATTTGAAACCGTTTCATAATTGATATGTAAAGATTTTGCAGTTGGAAATGGTTTAGCAGTATTGTTGATAATAGATTCAACACAAATCCCTCTCCTGCTGTTTGTGAGCTCCCCAGTGCTGGGCAGAAGGGCAGCTCCTGCTTGCAGAGGGGAAAAAAAAGATAATCTGGTTGAGAACTGTGCTTTATTTGAAATAATTGCCAGATCCAGTGGAGTATTTACACTTCTATTTGTAATATTCCAGCTGACAGTGGTTTTTATTTTTAAAGTCACTCAAGTGAGCAGAGATCCCTCTGAATCCAGACTAGCAGAATCTAGTAAAAAAGGTGTCAGTTTTATACAGCTGCTGTTCTGGCGCTGAGCGCGTGTGGAACAGGGCAGGGTGGTTATCAAACCACAGCACTCGAGACCCGGTGCTCCCACTGCACGAGATGCTGCTCTGCATCTTCCCAGCCTCCTGCTAGGCCTGTCTTGGAGGATGAGGGAAGCTTACAGGAGCTTCCCAAGTGGGAAAAGAAAGGAAAAATGAAGTCAGTTCGATGATGTATTTGTGAATCAGCAGCTGAAGAAACATTGTCATGTGAAGGGAATCCCACTGTTAATGAAAGAAACGTTTCCATCCCTGTGTGCTTCAGGGACAGCCCAGTCACAGCTCCTAAACAGCCCAAACTCACCCCATTTCCACGCTCCAAGCGCAGGCAGCACAAACATGGGGGGGCAGAGACTGGAGGCATCGTTTGCTCGAACGAGCTGCAGGTGAGGGTGCCCGTATTCACCTTCCTCACCTTCCCACTGGGGATTCTGCTGTGGGTCACAGGGACTACGAGGATGGAGAGAGGTGGAGATGACTGAGCCACAGCAAACACGTTGGAGAAGCCAAGCGAGTCCTTTTGGAGGAGGCAATTTCCAATGTGCTTTTCAATCCATTGCACGACCTGTCTGGGATCTGGCAAGGCTCTGTTAGTCCCAAAAAGTAAAATGCAGGTAGAACACAGCAGTGTCTCCTCTCTCTGGTGGCCAGGGAGAGGTAGTGAGACAACAGCACAAGACAGAACAAGAATTGCCAAGCTGCCGTGCTTTCAGAAAACACCCGTTAGTGGAACTGGGGTTTTTTTGCTGAAATTTGACAGATCAGCTCAAGCCCACACACACCCACAGGACACATTCCACTCCAGTACCTACCCTCTCTTATTTCCCAAACCACTCTGCCACCTCACTAGTGATCATCTGTCAAAGGCACCTCATTGCAAGTTGTGGTCCCTCAAGACAAAATAATTCAAACCCCTTTTTTAATGAAGGGAAGATGCTCCTGTGTATAAGCTGACAACACAGTAAAAGTGGCTGAATTTGTTTTACATTTGCTGGTGATATCAAGTTGTCCTCTTACAAATCTTTTTGCTGTTCTTCTGGCCTCAACAGATTTAGAATGCTATTTCAAAGATCACTTAATTCAGTAGCTGGAAAGAGAAAGAAGCTGTGAATGGAGTTAAAAAGAGAGAAAGAAGCCATGGATGGAGTTAAAAAGAGAGATAAAAGCTGTCTGTGCCCCAAACCCAAAGTTTTTCACACTGCAATGGGTTGGTTGTGTGAACTAAATGCAGAGAGCTACAGGGATGTTACGCTGCAATCCCACTCTAATTCTTGCATGTCTAAGGCTGCATCTGCTTCTGCACTTCTCTATTCTCTGAGTGTGCAATTATCGAGCAGGGTACGTGCGGGTGATGGAGTAAACCCAGCTGGGAGTGGTGCACCCAGAACGGGAGGAAAGGTCTGGATGTGGGTGGGTGGGTTTGTCTGTGTTGGTGATTGCAACAAACTGTGAGTGCAGTGAGGAGAAAAGTCTTGTCTGGGAAGAAACCGAGATAAAATCAGGGCTTTGAGCTGTGAGCAGTTGTTGCCTCCCCGTTGGGACTACGAGGCAATAGTCCCGAGCAGGTTACAGTCGAGGAAATAAAAGTTTCAGGCTTCTCAGAGTTGAGGAGTTCAAGAAATCTAAGTGTCCTTGCTGTAAATGCAAGGTAAATTATTCATTCTCTCTCTCCCCCCCTCGCCTTCCCTCCCTCTAGTTCAGTTTTTCTTTTCATGCTTTAATCGTTTTGACACCAAGCTGTACAAGAGTAATTTAAAATTAACATGACTGACACTTGGTAGATGGCAGGGCCTGGCGCGGGGCTCCACCTTCTGCTGGGGACTGTGCAGAGGGGCTCTGGATTGGCTGCAGGTCCTCAGGCAGCTGATGGCGACCAAGGGAAAACATGGCCAACAATTAATTTGCTAATTTAGTTTTCTGTTTAATTTGAAACCAGAAAATTGTCAGGCACTCATCAGCCCACGAGCAAGGCAGAGTGGACTTCAGGCAGTGCTACGCTCTCGACAGCAAGGAGGGGACACATTTGATTAGACAGCAAAGCAATTTCTTCTGCCGGTACCAACGGCATTTAATAGGCTCAGCAGAGTGTTTGGGCAGCCAAGTTCTGCAGCGCTGGGTTTGTGTCACCTCTCCTGGGTGCGGGGTGTGTTGTGCATGTGGTGACAGCCTCTTCCCCTGGGAAGGGGCAACGTGCACCTGTGTTGCCAAACAGCTCTGAAATGTTGCTGCCTTAAGCGCAGAACACGCCGCGGCCCTGCATTAACCTGGTACCCTCCAACACAGCCTTGGTCGGATGGAATTCTGCCAGGGCTAACTCCTGCACAGGATAAACGATGGCGAGGCGTAACGAGCGTGCATCAGGACTAATGTCCTTTGATGGAGAAAGAAATGCTCTAATTTGATTTCCTCCCTTCAGCTGTGAAGGAGAGTGTGTAATTTCAGATCTGCACAGAGCGGGCCCTTTACGCTCACTTTTTGGGCCTATTTTTGATGTAGTAAATTGAATTGTATCTATTTATTTCACGCACCCAATTCAGGATTTCACTAGTGGCTCATCAGAGCGAAAATGTGCACATGGAGTGGGTCTGAGAAACCAACCACAGCCCTAAATCTCATCTCATGGCATTGGGCATTGGCTGTTGTGTGCGAGAGAAGTTGCAAACGCGTTAAATCACCGAGCTGGTTACCGGCAGAGGGAGCGTGGGGCAGGGCTGGGCTCAGCGGGGAGACAGGAGGCTAAAAATGGGGCTGTCACCCAAGGAAGTGTCCCAGCACAGCTCTCTCACAGACAAGACTACTGCAGCATCAGCACGATTCGTTTCCTAAATCCAAGTGAACCGGGAGACAGGATCTCATTTGCAGATCTGGGAGCTCTCCTGGCCTCCCTGGCACACAGATTCCCTGCTCCCCTCCTGCCCGGCGCTCTCTGTCGCTCAGAGTCACTAGGTGGTACTGTTGCTGTTTAACATTGAGCCTCTGTGGGCCGGCTATGCGGGAACTTCACATTTCTGCTGAGAGCTGAAGCAGGGCCGTGTCATTTGTCAGGGAGACGCCAGGGAGAAGTAGGTCAGATCTGGTTCCTGCGATTCATTGTTGGAAGGGGAGCGGAGGGGACGGCAACGATTTCATCTGAGCTGGTTTGCTTCCAGGTCTGCTGCCCAAAGAGGGGAGGGGGTCAGGCCCTCGTGTAAAACCCATGGAACCCAGGTCCTGGTTTACCTCACCCGTGGGTAAGCGCAGCTGTGGGTGGCTCGGGCTCAAGGAGAAGGACGAGCCCTGCGCGGATGCGGTCGGTGGAAGTTGTGTTGCTTTCTGACCTTGGTGTGTGCAGAGTCAGCTCCTGGCAGGAGGAAACACCAGCTCGGGCAGCAAATCGTGACCTCTACAGCAACACTAAGAACCAACCCGAGGGTGAGCCACTGGCTGCACAAATTCCTTAACTGCTCAGAAATAACCCACACGCTTGCAAATGACATCACTGCCCGGGTCCCATCCCCGTTAGGAGGTCACCAACCTCTCCCTCGCGGGTGGTAACAAACAGGTCATTGTGCTCTGCTCCACAAACAGCCCCAACCCTCCCAACCGCGGGAGAGGCTCCGTCCCCGGTCAGGCAGGAGCCTGCTCTGCCTTCGCTTGCGTTTCTGTGAGAGGGGAAAGTCAGACCAATTAAATCAGGCAGCATTGAATCCCTAATTGACATAAATGAGACAGACAGACAGCTGGGAAGACTGGGGCAGGGGGAGGGAAAGGGGAGCAGGTGCCCTGGATGAGAAAGAGATGGAAATCCAACCTAATAGTACCGCAGCTTTTCTTATTCTGCATGTCTAGATTAGCAAGCAACGTCTTGAAAAGTGTCTGAGCTCCTGCTAGAGATAAAATAGTGAAATAAATACAAGTTACAACCATTGTGGAGTTAATGAGGCTATTCCCAAAAACCTCCAAACAAACCCAAAGGGGAAAAAAAACCCCCAAAAACTCAAAAATACTTTTTTTTGTGTGTTAAACAAACAAACAAACAAGAATCTGTTTTTTCCCTGTGCAGTTTGAACATGAGGCCTCCCAGCTGAACAAGTACCAAATAATTTTAAATCATATTTGTTTAATTTTCCACATCTGAGCTGTGTGTGATTGGGTATTTCCCCCTCTGTTTTTACCCAGGGAGTGCTCTTTTTCCTTGAACAGACCCTTCCAATATGAATTTACACAGAAATAAGTTATTGAAATTCCTACATTTCAGAAGAAAAGGGAGTCACTTCCCTCAGTCCCACACAGATGGAACCAGAATTACCAGCCCTGCTGGGGCGGCTCCCCGGGGAGAGCTCCTGCCTCACCCAGGGTGTTGCCTGTATGGAAACACAAACTGTTGGGCATTTTCTCAAACAGGTGAGCGGAGGGAACCTTGCAGGGTACAAAAGCAAGGGTGGAAAAGCAGCTTTGAGTGGATGCAGGTAACAAGGGAGGGGAAAATTCATTTTTTTCTGCTGGTAAATCCTCCAGTAGCACAAAAAGCAGCAAAAACTCTTATAAACCAGAACAAAACCAACCTGTATCTTTGATTTAAAACATCTAAGATTTGCACATTGGGGTGTAAGAACACCAGAAATGTTTTTCACTTACATTTCCAGAAACTTTTCAAATCTCTTCCCGAATATTTCAACACATTTTCCTTCACTATTTTCCCAGCTGGGATCATTTTTACCAGCACAGACAATTCTTCTTGGTATCCATGGGAATTGCCTCCGTAATTAGATGTGCACCCAGTGCAGAGATCAGAGCGCTCAAACCCAGCAGCTGGAACTAGGAGGCGGGTCTGATTAAATCTGCTCTGCCACAAGGAGAAAAGCCGGCTTTAATGAAACATCAGAGGAGCTCCCTGCCCCTTCTGCACACAGAGCAGGGAAAGGGACTCGGGTTTGACTCTGTGAGTCGCTGCTCATCGTGCTCACAACTCACTGAACAGAGAGCCAGCGTAGCAGCAAGTCATCTGGGGCCTTCAAATTGGAGATCTGGCTCATTAAAAAGGGTCTAATTGCCAAAAATGCTATTTATTAAAAGGGGCTCACGACATGGCTTCAGAATTACAGTGAGGACTGGAAACGTCAGCAGCTGCAGAGCTCGGTTTGCTCCTGGGTAGTTTAAGATAACCCATCCTCAAGCCAGTGAGATCAGGGTCAGCTCATCTGTGTCTCCTAGAGGAACAACTTCTCCTCTGGGTCCCCTGCCCTGACCAGGAGCCATCACTTGCATCGTGCACCCACAAAAACAGGCGCAGAGCCAGCCAACAACTTTTTTTTTTCCATGGAAAGTCAGTGATTTCCATTGCTGCCCAGCCAGTCTGCACTTAACAATCTGTGGAGCAGAAAAGGGAGCTGGTGAAAGAGGCAGATGGTTGATAGAAATTACTAATCCACACAAGCTTTTTTACCTTTAGTTGCTGCTTCCACTCGGTGTCACAAACCCCAGGACCATCGAGGGCTTCCCCACAAGCCGAGATACTGAGAGAGGCTGCGAGAAAAATCACGCTGGAAACCCCCATTTCTCTTCTTTTTTTAAGAAAAAAACAGAGCAGGGGGTTGGTGTGGAGAAAACATGTTAAAATCACAAGTAGTTTAGTGGGTGGGGGAAAAAAGCAACTTTTAACAAAGAATGATTTTCCTGTTGCTTGCGGCAGCAGAGGACACGGCAGGGACAGGGATCAAACACGGCTCCAGACATCGCTGCAGCCCCGCCTGCCTGAGCAGCTCCTACGGCACAGGCTGAGGAGAACCTCACCTATCATTTCCATCATAGCATTAAAATGCAGCTCCCTGTCCTGGGGTGCCAACAAATCCTCAATTCTAGATGTTCAAAACCACGTTACCGTCCCCACCACTGAATTAATTCACTTCACAAACGCGGCAGCGGGGACGGGCGATGCTCCCGGATCCCAACGGACAGAGCTTTCTCCAGGTGAAGTTTGAACTTCAGCCCTTCTTGTAATGCTATAACTTGAATATCATTTTCACCAACCTTGCAAGATGCAGCTGAATGAGAGATTCCTGGCTTTGAGTCAAATGCTGCAGTAATTAAATGTTTATAAAACACTTTAAACATGCAGAGTGCTATTATCAGAGTCAAGAAACCAACAGACTATGGCAGATTGGAGCTGGATTTTGAGGCATGCCAGCAAACACAGCTCATTTCTCCCACTACATCTTTCTTTTAGAGTTGTTAACAGAGGATTATGGAGAACATTAACCAGGTTCTTTTTATTATCACCAGCATAAGTCAAACCAGAATTGTTTTCTTGCATATGAACATATGTGACTCGAAAGTTTTTCCCTCTGTAATAAATATCCAAGCAGAGGGCCGCTTGCTGTTTGTCTCCTGAAGGAGCTACCCCTGGGGAGAGGAGAAACTGCTGCTACTTCTGCTCTCTCACAGAAAACCGAAGAGGTTCCACCTGTTACAGGTTTCTAACACCATCTGCTGTTTGAAAATCAGACAGCATTTGAGCTGAGCAGCCACCAGAGTTTGTAGTTGTTTGATAAACCAGCAGTGACACCAGCTCATCTAGAAGGTTTGTGTCATTGGCACATTTCACTCGTGTTCTTTCAAGCCCTGAACATATTCTGACTTGATTTCAATTATGAAGTGAATTATTTCTTCTCTGGAAGACCCAGAAACCCAACAAACAGCAGCTGAAAGCCAAGTCCACAACAAAAAACTTAAAATCTTCATCCACAGTCATGGAATCCCATCCATCTTTTCAGTATTGAAGCAGATTTCAAAGCAGTGTCACTCCAACTCCAAAGCCTGGCCCAAGAAAACCTACTTAAAAAACTTAGAGAGAGCCACAGACTCCATAGGGTGTGAGGAACTCAAAGAAAATTGTTCTCTCCATTAGAAACAAAAATATTTGCCTTTTGCTGTCTCACACTGCTAACTGCATGACAGAATAAATCCTCTAACCAAGGATTCTTTTACTGCTTCCTAAGTGAAAGCGATACCAATTTTTGTCCCAGGAAAAACAAGAGCACCCTGGAATTCACGACACACCTAAATCAAAGGACTCACCACCAGCACTCCTCGTTTTTGTCACGTGTGTTAAAAGCAGGGAGGAATCCTTAACAACACCACTTTTGCTTAAACAACTAACAATAATAATAATAATAATAAAAAAATAAAGAGTTTTCTCCAAATGGTCCCCACCGAGCCCAGCCTTTCACCACCAGACAACGCAGCTGTTTTACCGCTGCAGGTTTCAACAGCAAAGCACCCAAAATCTCCCAGTCTAACACCAAACCGAGGATGCAGCTCTGTGACCTCCTCTGGTCGCCTCACATCAGCCCGTTTACAGCACCCCCCTCCATCCTGAACATTTACAACCCCTCCACACTCCCATCAGCGGCTCCTTTTGTAAGTGATCAGCTTCTCACCCCAGCACTTTACATGCACTTCTCGACAAAAGAGACCTTTTACATGTCAATTTATTTTCAGACAAGCATATCTGAAAGGGAGTTTCTCTCCGGAGCAGAATGAGTGTTAATGGCAGGTGTTCCAGTGCAGCACAAAGGGAGGACGGCAGCAGTGAGCTGAGCTTAAGTAGTTCGACAGCTTGATGTTTTAATAACCAGAGGCAAGAAACCGGAGTGGCAGCAGACCTCCAGCTTTCATAGAGTGAATGAAGGTTTCATTCAGAGCCTCCTGTGTACTTGCAAAAGACGACCTTGAAATATTTTCAATGTTTTCTTGGCGTTCAAAGAGGGATTAAATTGTTGAATATTCCATGAAAGCGCCGCGCCCGCCCCACATCCCATCCAACACGCTCGCGGTCACCGAGTATTTCCGAAGCCTCCCAAGGCGGCAGTGGCTCCCACGAGGAGGTGGTGGTGGCACCCAGGAGGCCACCAGCTGCACGAATCACTGTCTACAAAAGGCAAAAGATGCAGGAAAAAGAATCTGGTGAATTAACTGAAAGGTGGAGGTTTGAGGAGGGGATTTGCAGGAGTTGGACGAAAAGTTCAAAAGCAGATTGTTTTCTTCACTAAGAAAAAAAAAAAGGTGATTTCTAACAAAATTACTGTCTTCCAATTTTAAAGCCAGCCTAAATCATCATGATGGGAATATTTATCAGGCCAAAATATATTTATTTATGCTCTGGTTAATTTGAGAGAGGTCAGTACCACATGGTTAAGAGGAAGGCACAACTACTTTACACAGTGGGGAGAAGGCAAACAGCCTCTCAGGTGGCTCAACCTCTTTTACAACAGAAAAGTTGCTGATTTCCACCCCAAAATTGGGAAGTTTAACCCTTCTTATACAGCAGCTGTGTTACATCGAGCTGTTCAGTATGGCTCCTTGTCTATGGACCAACATGCTGTTTCCACACAGGTTCATTCCAGGTGGACTCAGCTATTCGAGGCTGGATTCTGGGATTTCTGCTCCCTGGAGCTTCTGTAAAGATGTACAGGACAACATCTTAAAGGCCAAGTTGTCATTAAACCCCTGAAATGACACAAGCAGTGTTTTTGTAAAGATTTCCTCATCTATGAAAGTTAAATACATTTTTGTTTGTTTTCAAATCAAGAGAGGGGTAAGCTGTGTACCCTCTTTGTCCCAAGTTAAAGAGGAATGACCTCAAAACCCTTGTGAGAGATCATCTGGGCTTCTCTAGGACACTTTCTAGCTCCCCTCAACAGGCATCAGGGACCCAGCCTGACACAGGTCCAACTTTCACCTCAAACAATGCCATTTCAGTTAAGATGACAGCAGTTGGTGCCAACTGTATTTTGGCAAAGGTTTAACAGTCAGGACAAAGCCAGAAAGGGAACTTGGGGGCCCACCCAACCCGCTACAAACAGCTACAGATCTTGTACACGCAAAGATCAAGAAGTTCATTTTTATTGAGCACTGGAATTAAAAAAGTAACAGCACTTGGTTGATTTGGAACTAAAAATCAAGACTTATTTTTGCTTATGGAAGGATCACTCAAAATGACTTGGTTAAAAGCTCCCCAAACCCCAAGGAGTAGCCCCCCTGGTTCACTCTGTTCTCCAAAGTGATGGAGGTCCCAGAAGCTACAGCTGCACCAAACACAAAGTTCCTCTGACTGAAAACCCAGTGAGGTGGAGGGGTTTGATGCTCTGGGTGTTGTCTCATGGCCAGGGAGAGTCTGTAGCAACCGTGGGCTCCTCTCCCTGTGCCCACAGAGCTCTGTACCTGGTTGTCCTACACATCTTTGAGTTGTCACTAGTTGGCCTCACGCCAGCACCATTAGAAGGAGGATTAAGCAAAGGTTGTAATGTTTTTCCTGACTGATATTTGAAAACGTTTATAATTTCATACAAACAAGCCAGCTGCCACCCAAGCAGGGTGAACATTTGGTTTAAGACCCATCCTGATGGTCCGTGCTGTCGAGAGGTTCACAGTGAGCGGTGATCACCACCACCATGTCCAACCCCATCCCCTGTCACAGACCCCACCCATTCCAACAGAGGAAATACTCTGAAAAACTCTCCAAGTGTCTCCTTCAATCCCAACAGCACCCAAAGGGACTGACCCCAGGTCCAGAAAGAAGCTGTTTATCATTATTATACTTGTGCACCCCTTGTCACCGGCACGAGAGTTACTGCACAGCTGTAGCAAACATCAGGCAGGTTCCTGGGCACCAACTCAAACACTGTGTGAGAGGAGAAAATCAGGATTTTCAGGAAGGCATTTTGCACGGTAGAGTGTCTCTCTCCCCAGTTATCAGCTAAACATTAAATCCAGCTCTGCTGGGCGCTGGTGGCAAAACCAGTGAGAAGATCCAGTGTGCACTGGCCTCTTCCTCTCAGCAGCCCTGGCTGCTAGAGCTCTACTTGGAATAAATACAGAACAAAATCAGGATTATTTCAGCTTCTCACTGGCTGCTCCAGGGAGTAAAACAGGACCTGCATGGATGAGAGTAGAGGAGGAGAGAGCTGTACCTCTCAGAGAGAGTGTTTGTATGGAATTCACCATTTTAGAGTCAACTGGGACTAAGCAAAAGGGAAAAGCAAAAAGCACATTTCCCCTCTCCTTATACAATCAGCCAAAAGTAGCAGAAATTCACAAGGACCTTTGCTGGCTTCAGTCGCATCCTTGAGCCTCTGCAGTCCCTGTAGCTCTCCTGCTCCTCCTGAGAAACAGCCTCCACCAAACCAGGGAGCTCCAGCCATCCCCTGCAAGTCAGAATGGGTCAGGAATTTACTCCTAGCACAGTTTGCCTCCAGGTGTTGGTTTCTATTAGCACTAAAAATGTCCTGAGAGTAAGAAGTTCCCCCCAGCAGCCCTCATCCTGCGGATCACTGCCTGATTCCATAACTGGTCCTAATTACTTCCCACTGCAAAGTGAGGTACTGCACCTGAGAGGAGGTGGCTTAATATGCAGCCTGCCTCCAGTACTGCTGGTTTTCCCATCACAGGGCCAGATGAAAAAGCTTTACAGATCTCCCAAAAGGCAAGCAAGAGTCATTATCCCCACACGATGCGGGGGAAAGGACCGGGGTCACTTATGCTGCAGCTAAAAGTCAGTCAGTAAAAAAAAAAACCCCATCAACTGAATGACACATTTATTGTACAATTCAGAAAGAAACCCTGAGTTACCAGCTGGAGAACCAAGTTAAATTAAAAAAAAAAGGATGGTTTGTTTCATAGGTTCCTGCTGAAGGAAAGGAAAACCAAAAATGGTAAAAACAGCAGCCAGAGCCAGCCCAAAGCCTCAGCTTTGCTGAGGAGAAGGTTCCTTTGTCATCCCCACCTGCACGGGTGACAAAATCCCTGGGGGACTGATGGGGAGAAGGTGAAGATGGGAGGGCAGAGGGAAGGGATGAGCCAAACCAGCAGCTGTTCTGGAGAGCCGAGCATCTCAGGGGGGGTTTGAAACACCCGCGGTTTGTTTTGCTCAGAGAACGGCTGCCTGGGCTGGACGAAGGAGGAGAGAGGAGGAAAGGGAGCCTGAAAATGGACCTGACACTCTGAACACACACACACACACACACACACACACACACACACACACACACACACACACAAAGACTGAAGTGACAGGGGGGGAAGTCCTTTACAAACACAAGTGCTGCTGGCTACCAGTCTGCAGGGTTGACTTTGGGAAGGGCACCCAAAGGTTCAAGGGAAGAAAAAACCCAAAGCCTAAACCCCAACATTACAGAGTCTTCCAGCTGCAATGGCGTGGGAGAGGTGATGGAGCTACAACACATACCTGGCCCTACACAGGGAAGGGTGAATCAGAGCTGCTTTTTAGTGCCACTTGACATCAGTTGTACATTCTAGTTCTCATATACACAGAGGGATGTCTTTAAAAATTAACAATTTACACTTCAAAAAAGTTTTACAGTGAAGTTCTCTCTGCAAAGATCAGTCCACACGAGGAGGAGCCAGTCTTTCAGAAACAGGAAGGCACTTGGCCTTTGGAGAACAAGTCCTCAGGGGAGCTCCTGTGCAGGCATTGACCACCCCATCTCCTGCCCCCCGTCTCCAGCCTGGTGCGCCCGCACCGCGCCGCGCGGCCGCCGCCCGTCCCAGCCTCACAGCGTGGTGGAAGGAAGTTTCTTCACCCGCCTCTGCGCCAGGATAGAGGATTCGATGGGCTTCAGCTGGGGGCTTGGCTTGGAGCTGTTCAGTGCAGAGTAGGTGGCAGCCATTGCCCCCTTGGAGACAAGGCAGGAGAGAAGCCATTTAGATGTAGAAATGGTATTTCAGACCTACAGCTTTACAAGGTGAGGGACCAGAGTAGCCAGATCCACAACCAAAGCCAGAAGCATCTTTTTCCTTCAAATCTCCCCCCTGTACTGTCCCTCCTCACATGCTGTTAAAGAACCTCCCCAGGTTTTCCTGCCAAAAAAATTAGCTTGTCTTGTATTGCCTCCCCTGGTCCACCCCTCTTGAACCTTCCATCCTGCTTTGCCCACACCACCATCACTCCACCTGGAATGCTGCTTCCCAAGGAACCCAAAGTACACGAGGAACCAGCTCAAGGCCCAGCCCAGACTTTGTACCTTGACAAGCTGAACGTCCTGGTGATTCAGCTGGCTCTGGGGTAAGCTGTCCTTCTGGGTTATCCACGGATGCTGCAGGACCTGCTTGGCTGTTAAACGCTGGTGAGGATCTACGTGAAGCATCTTTGATACCAGATCCTAAGGGTGTCGTTTGGAAAGTTAAGACTTTAGAAGATTTCATACTTTAAATGCTAAAATACCCCTTGTCCACCCCCAAATTAGGATTTAAATTCAGAGGCCAAGTTTAAAGTCCCCAGACATCAATCTCCTTTTGTACAAAATATGTTTTTGGGAGGCCTGGGAGGCACAACAGCAGCAAACCCCTTGTGGGTCAAGCACGTGGTTGACGTTGCACCCAAATATCCACAGCCAGAGCTAAAACAAAGCAGGGAGAGTTGTGCTGCTGAGCTGCTATGGGGGAGACACCCATGGGGGAGAAGCTACACTGCTGGTTTTCTCCTCTCTCTTCTGCCTTCCCTCCCCTCCCTGCTCTAAACTTGCCTCATAGCAACTGGCCGTGCTTGACCTCAACCCTTTCATGCAAGGTGAGTGAATATCAAACTGCACCTTGGCCATGTCAGAAATAGTGTCCCAGTTGCCGCCGCTGATGGAGAACTTGCCCCCGCCTATCCGCGTCAGGATCTCCTCCGGAGTGTCACTGGGGCCGTTGGCAAACGGGGTGCAGCTGAGGAGAGAAGAGGGAGCATTGGATCCACTGTCCTGTAACCCCCCAGGGAGAACCTCCAGGTAGCAGTGACTGATGAGGAGAGGTCCAACTGCCACCAGGGAGCATGTTGGAGAACAAGGCGGTCACAGCTCCAGCTGCTGCCTTTGGTGAGGCAGAGGTGCTTACCCTGCGAGCATGGTGTACAGGAGAACTCCCAGGCTCCAGATGTCGCAGCCCTCGTCGTAGCCTTGGCGTTTTAGTACCTGAGCAGAATAAGCAAAGCAAAAAGAACAAACAAAAAAGTGTGTCTGCTTCTTGTTGAGCTCACTTCAGCTTGTGAAGAGCAGCTTGACCCCTGCGTGCAGTCTGCACACAGAGCTCCTAGAGCCCTACTGAACAGGGAAGTCTCGGACTAAAGATCAGGATTCAAATCATATTTTGGTTTCATAGAACAGAGGAATCCTCCAGGCACATCCAGATGACAAGTGAGAAGGAAGCCCTGTTCCAGCGTGGTGACACTGCACGCATGCTCCACTGCGTGCCTGCTCTTTTTCTTTCTCCTGCACCAAGATAACTGAGTGGAAAATCACCCCACCCCTTTAACAGCTCCGTTAATCAGGAAGGGAAGCAGCCTAGAAAATCAGTGGGATTTTAAAGCCTCAGTACCCTAAGCAGAACCCCTCGTGAGGACAGTACACATGGGAGGGCTGCACTTGAGTTCCTCTATTTGTACACTACTACAAGTGGTATTTCTGTGATTACCCCTTCCAGGACAGAGTGTGCCAGAGCAGGCTGGAGCTGGGAACGGGGCAGACCTACCTGTGCCGAGTGAAAGCACAGGCCAGGGCGGGGCGTGAGAGCTACCGAGGGTCTCACGTCAGTGAGGTCCTTACCTCGGGTGCCACAAAGTTTGCTGTATAACAGGGAGTCATGAGAAGGCCGTTCTCAGCCCTGAGCTGCTTGGCAAAGCCAAAGTCACAAATGCGAATGCTTTCGGGGTTTCCTGACTCGTCCACGTAGAGGATGTTGCTGGGCTTCAAGTCCCTGTGCACCACCTGCGGAGCACAGACAGCGCCGTTCGCATACCCCGGGAACACAAAGGTCTGAAGCTGCACCAGGACACTCAGCCCCTGCTCTGGCTTGTCAAGACAGCAACACCAGCAAGAAATAATAGTCCTGACAGGCAGAGGTACTCCTTGGAGGAAAGGGAGAGTAGTGCAATGCCAGAGAGCTGCCCAGGAACACCGTGGGAGCCGTACTCACCCCTTGGGAATGCAGATACTCCACTGTTTTACAGATCGTGTGCAGGACTGAACTGGCTTCTCTCTCCGAGAAAAACTTCTGCCTGAGGATTTTATCCAGCAGCTCCCCTCCCCTCATCAGCTCAGTCACCAGATACACGTACTTCCCATCATCGTACACCTACCAAAGCAAACGTGGGGGGGGTTAACCAAACAGTGCTTCCAGAGCTTCTCTTTCTGTCCTTCTACCACCAAAAACCAGACAGAAATCAGCTTCAGTGAAATCCTGAGCAGGAGCATTGGGTTGCCCGTGCTGGAGCTGCATTCTACCCCTCCACAGACCAGTCTGCACTTCCTAAAGCAAAACACAGAGAAGTCATTCTGGCTGCACTCACATCTTTCAGGGTGATGATGTTTGGGTGCTGCCCATATCGCAGGAGGATCTCTATTTCCTCGGAAGGGTCTCGCTTGCTCTTGTCAATAACCTGCAAGAGTCGAGATCAGCGTTAACCACAACTGGGGCCTGCACAGAGCCAAGAGCTGAGTGTTGGGAGCCCTGCAGAGACCCTGGACCGTATCCACTCCCTGTGCCCTGCCCTCAATAGCAATAAGCTCTAGAAACCCACCAGTTCCTTCATCAGTTCCATGGCCCCAAATCCCAAAGTTTTATGTCTGGTTTATTTGTGAAGAGCTGCCACAGCCACAGCCACACCTTGCAAAGAAAGGTGAGATACTGTCCTCCCCCTGAGAGAGGAGAGCACTGCTTCCCCGCTCTTCCTAGACAGGAAAGCTCCTGTGGTTACATGCACAGCAGCTCAGAAATTGTCCTTTCAGGCCCCACACAAACAGGGAAAGCAACTTCATTCCTGAATGTTATTTTGGTCACCAAGGGGATGAACAGAAATCTAACAGGGGAGTTCAGTTCTGGTGGTCAGTCTCAGACCTTGACTGCGTATTCCATGTTGGTTGCTTTATGAATGCAGCGTTTACACACTGAGTAGGAGCCGACGCCGATTGCCTCCTTCACCACGTAGCCATCGCTGAACTGGATGTTCTTGCCATGCAGCTGCTGCAAGAGGAGAGCACAGAGCTGATGAGCTGGGAGGGCTCAGGGAAGGGTTTGTGCAACGTGATGAGTTAACTGCAACACAGAGCGAGCTGACAGACTGCTGTCTGCTCCATCCCACAGCTTCTCCTCCGGCTGGGGAGAGGGAGGAGAAGAGAACAAGGCAGATATAGGTCAGTGGGCTAACACCGTCTGCAGTGAGCGTGGTGCATTTTGGTGGCACCTTTCAACCCACAGGCTTTTACCCAGAGCTCCTGCTAGCACAGGTCTGCCTGGGGAGAGGAAAGCAAACAGACTCACATTGCCCTGGCAACCCCTGCACATGACAGTCAACAGAAACCAAAGAACAACAGGATGCAAGAACTCAAAACAGAACGACACCGCCTCAGGCTTCCCACCAGCTCTGCTCCAGAGCCTACAGAGGTCCCACAGAGCCACTCTGGAGTATTTCTGCAGCTTCCAACAGTTGTTCCTCTGTCCCCACTTCCTACCTGCACCACCGAATGCAGAGGTGGCTGGGCAGGTTTCACCTTGCCATCCTCCATCAATCCGGTCGCCACAAAACTGAAGCCTCGGAAGAGCTGGTGGGCTCCTGCACTAGGGGGAACACCTGGGGAATCTGCAACAGGAATTGAGAGACAACTTGAAGAGGGGAAGCAGACACTTTCCCCTCACTCCCCAGGAGCTCTGGCTTCTCTAGGTTATTCGAGACAAGAGCCACACCACACAGCACTGAGCTTACCCCAACACCCCCGCCCATATCGATGGCTGGGTCACCTCCTTGGTACCACAACCACCTGTAGCTGGCAGCATTAGCAGGAGGCAACTGGCACCAGCAAACCAGTATTAAGCCACACAGCACCATTTCACACAGGAAACCTGGGGTTGGCATGAATTCACACAGACCTTTCGGCGTACGCGATGTAAATTCCGTGTCAAAATAAAAGGTGTCGTCTGGCTGGCCCACTGCAGGCTTGAAGGGGGGTTTGATTTCCCTGCGGTACAGCTTCTGCAAAACAAAACACAGCTCTGAAGTGCTCGCTCCCAAGGGTGGAAAGGCTCACTGGGAACGAGAGACCAAGAAGCTGGGGCTCTTTAGCTTGGAGAAGAGGAGGCTGAGGGGGGACCTCATTAATGTTTATCAATATCTGAAGGGTGAGTGTCAGGAGGATGGGGCCAGGCTCTTCACAGTGGTGTCCAATGGTAGGACAAGGGGCAATGGGTGTGAGCTGGAACACAGGAGGTTCTGCTTAAACTTGAGAAGAAACTTCTTTATGGTGAGGGTGCCAGAGCCCTGGAACAGGCTGCCCAGGGAGGGTGTGGAGTCTCCTTCTCTGGAGACATTCAAGACCCGCCTGGATGCCTTCCTGTGTGAACTCATCTGGGTGTTCCTGCTCCAGCAGGGGGATTGGACTGGATGAGCTTTCGAGGTCCCTTCCAATCCCTGACACTCTGTGATTCTGTGAAGAGACCTTGTGAAAGTAGAAACAGCTCCGTGGCTTCACATTAATCACAGCTCAGCAGTCAGAGGGGAAGACTTCTTGGGCAGTGAGGTGCTTTTGAGTCAGTTTTTGGAGAAATAAGTACAAGTTCTACATATATTACACCAAGAAAAGAAAATGAAGTGTTCTATATGCAACTTGGCCCCACTCCAGAAGCAGTACCTATAAAGTATTTACCTCGCTAAGCTCTTCCACCTCCTCCTAACTCCCATTAGGGCTTTGCTGACACTTATCTCTCCTGGGACAGGCAGAGGAGATGCCCTGGGAGGACATTTGTATCCCAGCACTCCCACAAGCAGCCTTTTTAAATTGCTTCTTGAAGCAAGAATTTGAAATAAGCTTTCCTAGCCCTGCTGGAGGTTCAGGGTAGCAGCTTGCTGGGTACCTCGAAAGCATGAGAAGATTGATCTTCAAAATCCCTTACCAAGGAAGGGAAAACAGGGAAGAATCAAAATTATGTGGTAAAGTAGGGAGTTGGCCAGAAGCAATTGGGAAATGCTGGTTGAGTTATTGTCCTGCTTCTCTGTACAAAACAAGGTATTTCCTTGCCAGAAATGTTTCCTTGTGTCCTTCCCATTTTGTGCAAGATGATCCTTGTTGTGCCAAACCCCAGTTAAAACCTGCACCTTGCTGTTGAGGGATGAGTAAATTCAAGCCAAGGTGAGATCACAGGCAACTCAGGTATGAGTTACTCACATGACAAATACAATTTTAGTTTCAGGAAGGATTACTGGAACAGATGGAAATAGGGACTGGTAGCTCTCCTGTAGCTGGTCAGTCTGCAAGCATCAGTTAGTTGTGGAGTCTCCATCTCTGGAGATGTTCAAACCCACCTGGACACTTTCCTGTGTGACCTGGTGTAGGGAACCTGCTCTGGCAGGGGGGTTGGACTGGATGATCTCCTGAGGTCCCTTCCCACCCCACCAGTGTGATTCTGTGATCATGACCGTGCTAGTACTGCAGCAGCAGAACTGTGTTACTGGTGCTGAGTGGTGTCAGGATTGGCTTTTCTCTTTCTGATACTCACATTCCAGTCAATGGTAGAGTAGAAAGGATGGCGCTTGATCTCCTCTGCCCCATCTGGTCCAGAACCTGGAAAGATGCCCCCGTGGAGCGTGCTGCATTAAATGGGGACCAGTGACAAAGCGGAGGCTGCCGCGTACGCGACACGGCCAGGTAATATGGGCAACCTGGCTGCCATGAGATGATTAACCCAGCACCAGTGTGAACATGCTGCTGACCCACAAGGATGTGAGAGGCCCTGCTATGGCATCAGGTGTACTCAGAAACCAAAAAAAAACCCCCAAAAACCTCTTACCTAATCTGTTGGCTGGGTTCCTTTTGAAAAGAGCTCGCAGGAGGCTCTGTGCTTCAGAGCTGAGGAACTGCGGCATGCCCAGCTTTGCTCTGGAGAGGAAGTTATGCAATCAGTTGCAGGTTTAAAGAAGTCAACCCACAAGCTGACTGCAGCACCTCCACCCCCCCCCCCCACCACCTCCAAAAGTACAATCATCTGTCTGGCATTTACGCTGCACCCTTCAAACTAACTGTTGATACAAACCCACTTGCCAAATCCTGCCATTAAATTGCGAGAAGCCCCAAATTGCAACACGCTCGGAGAGAGCAGAAGCTCACTGCCTGTCCAGGTATGAGAGAGAAACTCCTCTTACTTGAGGATGAGGGTCATGGTCTCCTTACGATCCTTCCCCTGGAAGGGCAGCGAGCCAGTGAGCATTTCAAACTAGGAGGGAAAGAGAAGAAGGAGAGGTCACATGTCTAAGCAAGTCTGAAGGTTGCACAGATCCTACTGCACCTTCATCTGGGAGCTCGCCAAAGCTAGCGAAAGGCTTGCAAGGGATCACAAGCCTAGCTCTAAAAGAGACCACAGACCATATTTTCTCAGAAGGGCCATGGTTTGCAGCAGGATTATGTCTGAGCTCCTTCAGGAGCCCCAAGATTCAGCAATCGCCAGATGGTGGCACCAGATCTGCAGACACCGACATCCCAGTGCTAGGGCCGACATGGACACCTCGTGCACCCCACACTGTGCATCCCAGTGTGCACCCCACACTGTGCATCCCAGTGCTCACCCCACACTGTGCATCCCAGCGCTCACCCCACACTGTGCATCCCAGCGCTCACTGGGAGCTCTGTGTCCCCTGAGAGACATGGGCTCCTGGCTGGATGCCTGGACAGCCCATCACAGAGCCCTTTTGGGACACTCAGAGAACATCCCTGGGTCAGCACATCTGCTAGACACACAGAATCACCTGAGGGTGCTTCTGAGCTCCTGTGGGAGCAGCTGCTGAGCCAGGTCCCCAAACATGCTAACTGGGTACGTACCATTAACACCCCATACGACCACCAGTCAGCACTGTGAGAGTGGCCCTGGCGATTCACAACTTCTGGTGCCATATACTCCACTGTCCCACAGAAGGAATAAGCTTTCTTCTCGTGGTCTATAGCCTCCTTACTCAAGCCAAAATCTACATCAGAGAAAAACCATCAGCGTGCGCCCACGCGCTCTGAGCAATCACAGAGAAGCTCTGTGCTTCAAGAACCAACCTGGCTGGAGCAAAAGGCTTTTGTGGAGTCTCTTACCTGTGAGTTTGATGTGCCCTTCTTCATCCAAGAGAATGCTACAGCGTGAATGAAAAAAAAACCCCAAGTTGTTACTGTCTGCAATAAGGGCTGGTGAGAACAAGCACACACAGCAGAGCCTGGGCTGAGACACTCCCAGAATCCAGAGGAGAAAGTTCTCTGTCCCTTCCCACAGTGCTTTAAGCTCCATCACCAAGACACGAGTGGGACAAAGAGCAGCTCCCTTTTCTCTATGCCTTCAATCCCCACTGAATGAATGACCCACACAGGTGACACCACCTTTGATCCCCCACATACCCCAGGCAAGAGAAACCACTTCATGCAGCTGATACACATCTCTACAGAGACCCAGCCTGGTGCCTTTTCCCTCTGCAGGTTCTCAATCACTTAAAGCTGGAGCCAGGGATGACTGCTCCAACACATGGTGCACACATGCTGCCTCTGCAGCGCTCCTGGCCCTAACTGCGGCTCTGAGGAGCGGGAGCCCTGCTGATTAACACAGCACCTTCCATCTGCTTGGCCTCGGGGCATCATCCAGCACTACAGGCTTGGGACCAACAGGAGGGCTCTGTTCCCTGCCCCAGCCGTGCCGCACGTACTTCTCTGGTTTGAGATCTCTGTAGATGATCCCCAGGCTGTGCAAATGGTCGAGCCCCAGAGCCAGCTCTGCGAGGTAGAACTTCACGTCCTCCTCGGTGAACATGACCTGCAGGAAGGGAGAGGAAGTGGACAGGCACTGAGGTTACAATGCCAGCAGTGGGACCACCTCCACTGCACCCATGCAAGACCTTCCACGTCCCTGTTGCTTCCTCCTGCCCTTTCATACTGAAGTTGCCCAGGCTTTGCCCACCATCCTAAAGTATCAATTAAACAGCAACACCAAAAAAACCATCCAGGTTGCTCAGTAGCAGAAAGGTTTGTAAAAAACTCTTCATTTATGTTAACCAGGTGATGTTCCCAGTGGTCTTCACCTGACACAACTTGTTGTTACCCTTCCCATTCCCTGCCCTCGCCCCATCCCAGCGAGGCGACACAACCAGCCACCACTGCAGCAGAACATGGTTCTCGCCTGTTTTCATCCTTCACGTGCTGCTCAGCAGAAGCTGCTGCAGAGGTGAGACCTGCCTCCCCTGCTGCTGCTTTTCTGCCAGAGGACAGGGCTCCTGAGACATCCTCTCCTGCTGCCAGAAGCAGCTTGGAGGTTGTTTCCACTCCTCTCAAAGACTTTCCAAGGATCAATCTCTTCTCCAGACAGTTAAGCCCAGATGAACTGAGAGTCTCAGCAACCCACCCAGATGCCAGAGCATACCCACCTCTTTGGAAAGCCGAGTGAAAAGGTCACCTCCTCTGAGGAAATCCAAGATGAGATACAGCTTCCCCTCCGTCTGGAATGCTGAAACACAAGCCCAAGCAGGAATCAGACTCCTTTGCTGAGGGAAGGTCTTACATTAATCACTTAAATCCCAGTGGCTCCAGTTGTGCAGATGCCCTGCGTGGTTACTGGGTTAAACACAGGTAGGGCTAATTATCTGGGGTAAATGAGACAGCCTGCCCATGATACTGAGATGGGAGCTCACCAGCAGCACTCTGACACTGCAGAAAATCCTCATTTTATGGGGGGTTGGTTCCCTTTCAGCTAGGGATGCCCTACTGAAAGGGCTGTATTCCTGAGAGGGCACCGGTCACTTCACAGGGAAAGAAGCTGTCCTCGCCTTCCTGGGAGGCAGAGCATTAATCCTGCCAAACTCTGGCAGGACCAGTTAACTCTGCTTTCTCAGTTTCTCCTGATTTAATGTTTTAATCCCAAGGATTTGATGCTTAAACCTCTTCTCCCAGTCTATACTCTGTTCCCCATCAATAGCTAGAGCAGGCATGGGACCAAAGACCTTTCCAGGAAAGGATTTGTGTTAAGGGGATTGTGAAGGCTCCAGGGCAGCACAGCCACTGCGGGACACAGACAGCTCCAGGCCTCTTCTCCATTTCAGGTATCTCCAGAAGCTTGTTAGGGACCATGAGAGTCTGTCAGCATCCTCCAAGCAGCCTGCTGCTGGATGCCTCATGCTCATCTACCTGCTCGCAGCAGGTGTGCCTGTAGTAGCACCTTTCTTTATTGTGCTTAAAAGCAGTCAGTGTCTGTTTGAGTCCCTCTTCCAATGTCCCAACGAGCTCCACACTCACCATAGTGGAGTTTCACCACAAAGGGATGGTTTACATCAGCCAGGATGTCCCTTTCTATCTTTGTCCTCACTCTGTCACGCACTGTGGGGAGAGAGAGGAAGAGCTCAGACACTGAAGGAGGCACACACGGTGTCACAGTGTCAGCCTTGCTGCCAGCCTTAAGCCCTTTAATACCCAGCACCTTCAGCCAGATCTTTTCCACCTCCAGCACTGCAACAAGGGGCTTTTATAGATGGAGGGAAGAGGAGGTTGTTTGGCTGAGGTCAAGATACTTCTCTTTCACCCAGACCACCCTGGGGCCAGCAGTGACTGCTGTGACACATCCCCAGTGCTCTTTAGGACATGGAGGATAAGAGCATCGCAGAAAGTCTCCTACCTTTCAATGTTGCCTTCTTGAGCACTTTCATGGCATAGAGGTGGTTGCTGTCTGGTGGTGTTATTTTTCTCACCAAGAAAACCTGAGGCACAAGAACACCACGTTAGCCGAGCCCTAAATATTAGCAGGAGGAGTTGGATTCTTCCCAGAGTGGCAAACCTCATGGTAACCCTAAGAAGCAGCTGGCCACAGGACTGGCAAGATGTACCTCAAGCTCTCCACATGAAACCCTATGAGGCTTTCAGGAAAATGCTGTGCACAGATTCCTCTCACCCCCTATCTCCAGCTGTTACAGCACTTGTGCCTTTATACTGCATTTTCCTTCTCTCCATTCTTCCACACCTCTTGCTTGCTCCTGCCATTCCCGTGGGGCTGATGCCTGGGAGCGCTGACACTTCCATGTATCACAAAACCTCCTGGTGACTTGCTGGCTTGACAGCCAGATCAGCTCCTTATGATTCAGTTCCCTCATCCCCTCTGGATTTTTACCTCCTTCCCTTCCTGATGTCCCAGACCACCTGCTTTTAAGGCAGCTCCAGAAAGACTCGAGGTTTCTTTTGCATAAAGCCACTGCTGCATTTGCTCAGGCAAGAGCCCCCAGTCCTGCACGAGACCCCGCTGCCAGCGCTGGTAACTGAGTGATGTGAAGTTGATTTAATGTGGGAGCAGATGGTCTGTAAGAGACCTGGATTATTTACACACTGAAACAGATAAGAGTTCCAGGCTGCTTCCTTCCCCCTTCACAGAAGAGAAACTGGATCATAAATAGGGGCCAAAACCAGGTGCACACGGCATCGATTCTGAGAAGAGAGGAACATGCTTGAGTCCTCCATGTCTTCAATTCAACTGAGCTTGGCAGCCAGCTAGAAAGCTGCAGGAGGTCTCTCTGCCCTGTGTGACACCTGCATTCACAAGCAGGATACTACTCTTCCTCCTGATCATCTGAAAAAAGACTTGCAGCAGGGCTTTGGACATCCAGGCTGGTCCGTAGGAGAAGGCATCACTACAGTTGCCCTTCAAGTCAGAAGCATCCATTTGCTCAGTGGGCTCATCAGTTGGATTCTCACGATCCAGTGGGAATGGGGAAAGCAGTTTCATGGGGGATAGACCCTTTTGCCATCAAAATAATTTCTCTGACATGACACAGAGGAAGAAATGAACTCACCTTGCCAAAAGAGCCCTGTCCCAGCACCTTCAGGAGCTCAAACTGTGAAGGATCAGCTTTCTCAGAGCCTTCCTTCACATGGTGTGTGATGTTGATTTCTTTCACAACACCTTCTCCCTGAAAAAGAGGGGACAGGGTTGACTGGGAATACACTTCTGAAGGAGGGAAAGCAAGCCTTATTGGATTAAGGAACAAGGATTGTAGCTACAAGACTGACAGGAACCACATCTGAGAGAACCATAAAAGTTGGTGTTTGTCACTGGTACCTCCTGGCTTCAACATCTGGAATAAATAAGTGATTGGTGGGTTCCCACCAGGCAGCCTGGTTAAATCCTGCACTCTCCCCTAAAACCTCTGCTCCTCGCACCGCAGGTGTTGCATTTCTTTGAAGTGCATTTCAGAAGAGTGCTTGAAAAGCACCTTCCTTTTTAAGGCATTGGTAGCAAAACCAGGAGTGTTTATGCCACTAAAAATCCCTCACAACACAAAAATACGGCACTGTTGTCAAAACAGGGCCAGGGCTGGCAAAAATCAGACATGTGGGAGCCCATCTGCTCAGCAATCTGAGCAACTCTGCAACATAAGTCTTAGCGCATCTTCAGCACATACAGATGATGCTTTAACAGACTCAAGCCTTCAAGAAGATTGAGGGGAAGCCAAGGTCTCTGGCATGTGTTTTGTTTAAAACACATTCTTTTATTTAAAAAAAAAAATAAAGAAAAAGAGACTTAATCAGCGGGATCGAGAATAAACTCACCAACAAAGGCCAGCACAGAACAGTCACAGACCCTGAGGTGATGCTGAAACACCTCCTTTCCTCAGCAAACCTTGTCCATCCCTCTGGTGCATAAAGCCCAGAGCTCAGCTCAGCAGAAACACCTTGTGCTGCTTTCTGTTTGCATCCCAAATAGAGAGACTTTTTATACTCCTCATCTTCCAGCTGTGCCTCTCCTTCTCCTCTTAACCATTCCGAGCCAATATACCTGCACTTAGGTTTCCTCTGAACTTGACCTGTTCCAGCCCCTCTCCTGGCTGACCATGGGTAGAACCCACAGTGCTGGACTCAACTTTCCAATTCTATAGACATGAATCTCACTCAGACCAGAAATCCCTGTAGCTGTACATCTCAGAAGGGCAAATCCAGGCTTGTAGCACTTCAGTCCCACGTTATCCAGTGTCAGACGTGGTCTGGTTGCTATTTAGACCTGAAGACCAGCAATTATGTTCTAAAGGGCATCAAACTGGGTTGCTCTTTGACCCTGGGGTAGATGTGGCCATCAGAACCTGCCAGAAAGCTGGAGCTAATAGTTATTTTCCTCCTTGCAGAGTCGGGGAGGGGGGAAAGAAAAGTTCTGTTTTGTTTTCTAAAACTATTCAGAGACTTGGTCTGGAACTCACCTAATCAAAGCAGCTTTTAAAAACAACAGGAACCAAGCTCTCCCCTGTGCCCCAGCCCACTCCCCACCCTCCCAGCACCTTCTCGGGGAGGGTGGCCTTGCCCAGCGCCCGCGGATGTGGTTGCCTACCTGCACCCAGCACCCTTCCTGCTCTCACGCTTGGCTTTGCTCTAGATTAGGAAGTGACTTTGTCTCCATGTTGGTAGCTTTGCTCTCAAGCTCCTGTGTTATTCAGACACCAAGATCTAGCAGAGAAGCGGAACAGCATGTACAGCCCAAGCACGGGGAGAGGGCAGGGGGACAGGAGCTCCCCCTCACCGTGTTATCCTGCCTTTTGCTGGCCTCACTGATCACAAACAAGAAAGATCTAATCCCTGTAACAACAAGTTTTCATGTTCCATGTGATCTCCCAGCTTAAAGCAGCCAATTTACACTTCTGGTTTCGTTTAGTCCACGGCAGGTGACAGCCAAGGGGTCTCCTGCTGCTACTCCTCCCATGTTGTTCAGCTCTGCAGGGAGAGACCCCACAGCGAGCACAGACCCAGGTATGGGACCAGTGGAAGTTGTAGGTTCCTTCCCTCCCCTCCATCTTCATAAAAACACCAGAAACCAGGTCTACACAGCATCATCCCTTGTACAACCGTGCATACTTCACCCTGGAGCATCACACACCTAAGCAGGGAGGAACATTTCAAATGAACTCCTGTATCCACCTCCACGGCATCTGGACCCATCCTCTTTCAGGAGCTGCAGAGCGACATCTTCACAGCTGTGGGAGTTCTTTGTCTTGCCCAACAGCAAGACCCAGTGTGTTTTAACTGAGTGGTTTCAGCAGCCCAAGCCAGATCTCAGGGCAGGCACAGATTTGCATAGACAACCTTCCAGCCAGACCACCTACCACACACACCAACTAGACCAAAAGTGGCCACAGCGGAGACCTTGTTGGCAGCTTTCTGAGGAAAGCTTTGAAGATGCCATTTGGCATCTTGTTGACACAAGGGAGGTTTCCTCCTGTGAACTCATCCAGTAACTTAAGAACTCAACAGTTAGGACTGTGGAGACCAGCTCCTACAGCTTGTTCAGCACCACACCAGAACAAGTCTCCAGCACCTGTGTGCCACCGAGCCGTGCCACAAACAGGCTTTGCTTGCACCAAGTTTCTCCCAATGACACCATTAAGCAAATTATCCCAGAAGGCAGAAAAAGAAAAGCAAACCAGGCTGCTCTGAACATCCATCTGAAGCATCAGCCCACCTGGGTGAGCAAGGAGGGACAGCGAGTGAAGCAAAGCAGCAGTACTGACCGGGCTGGAGAGCTGGCTGGGGGCAGGCAGCTGCAGCCTGCAGGGCTTGGCTCGGTGCTTCCTCTGCAGCCAGAGCGCGAGGAACGTGCAGATGCGAGGAAGTTTGGGGTCCTTCTCCATCCTGCCATCCCCATCACCATCGCACAGCCCCAGGCACCGCCACCCCCGCGAGCTCCCGGGGAAGCAGGGCCGGCTCCCGGGGTTGAGGGGGGCTCCCGCGGTGCTGCATGGGCTCCCCAGGCTCGAGGTTGCCGGAGGGAGGAGACACAGGTGGTTAAAGCCCAGCCGGCAGATGCGCAGTGGAGACAAGCGACTCGGTCACACGGGGGCAGGTTCACGCTCCCGCTCCCCAGCAGCGGTGCTTGTGGTTGAGGCTTTTTTTTTGTTGGTTGTTTGGCTTTTACCAAAAAAAAAATATTAATCTCACAGCTCCTTGTTCATTTTTGGGCTCCCTGGTGCAGACAAGATGCTGGCAGAGAACACATGGTCTAGGTAAAGTGACTTCCATCTAGGGCTGCACGAGTCTCACGTCAGGCTCTGAGCTTTGGGAGTGTTTCCACAATGGGGGAGTATTCTGAGAAGCCACTTACTCTTTAAAAAGGAAGAGAAAAACTCATGAAACCCCACAGAGAAGTCTGACACCACCTCAGAAAGCTGCACATCTCTTTGCTGTCACACTGGCACAGGGATGATGGGTCACTCATGATGGGATTCAGGCTGCATCCATCCCATGGGCAAATCTTCTGGCATCACTCGGATTTGCATCTAAAGTCCTTTGTTTGCTTTATGCTGCACAAAAGTCCTTAGTGTGGACACTGCAGTTATTTAAAGGCCACCCTGGGAAGTTCCATGTGAGGTATTTTGAAGGGCACTTCTGATGCAGACAGCTTCTGAACCCACTGCTGCTTGGATTTATTGGCAGGACAGAGGGGAGATATTCAGATTGCTTGTTTTGCCTCCTTCCCCCTCCAAGCCTCTTCCTCTTTGACCTTTCCTTTGGGTCAGGACAGACAGACTTTTTGCAGGTAAGAAAGAAACCCCTTGAAATGAGTAAAGAGACACCCACGCACCTTCACAATTAGAAACAACCCCGTGTCAGCCTCGACTGCTGAATTGCTCCAGAAAGTGCAGAGTATGAAAAGAGGATCTTGGTTTGGACCCAGAGAGACTACTTATGACTGTCCAGCCCCCTCCACCCCCATAACGTGCTCTTTGAAAACTGATAATGAAAGGAGCAAATGACTTCATAGCACCGAGGCAGCTGGTCCCAGCTCCACAGAGGGAACCTCACTAGGTGAGGAGGTCCCAAGCAATGGAGCAAGGTGCCAGAGAGCAGCATGGAACAGCACCGTGCAGCTGCTGAGCACAAGGAGACTCTGTTCATACTGACACCTCCTTCATTCTGCCACAGCCACAGAACCCCAGAATGGCCTGGATTGGAAAAGCCCTTCAAGATCATCGAGTCCAGTCATGAACCCAACAGTGACCAGTCCCCACTAACCCATGTCCCTCAGCACTGTGTCTACACGACTCTTCAATCCCTCCAGGGATGGGGACTCCACCACTGCCCTGGGCAACCCCTTCCAATGCCTCAGAACCCTTTCAGCAAAGAAATTCTTCCTCACATCCAATCTCAACTTCCCTGGGCACAACTGAAGGCCATTTCCTCTTGTCCTGTCCCTTGGTCCTTGGTTGAACAGACCCACCCCCACCTCTCTCCACCCTCCTTTTAGGGAGTTGGAGAGAGTCAGAAGGTTCCCCCTCAGCCTCCTTTTCTCCAGGCTAAACAAGACAACAGTCCCAGTCAAGCAGAAACCGTGTCCACAAGGTGTCATCCAAAGATGAGCACCACCGCTTCCAAGGAAGCTCTACATTGCTCAGTGAAGCCAGGCAGGAGATGCAACCAGCCAGCTCTCTGCATGTGGGCTGGGCAAGATCTGATAGATCTCGTCCCAACCAAGACAATTCTGCATGTCGTGTTATCAGATGCTCGGCGCGGGGAGAGGAGCCTCAGAGGAGCAATGAAAAAGCCCCACTGCATCTCCACGCGACTGCAAGGCTGAAGCGCCCGCCCCAGCAAGCTGACAAGATCAGAAAGCCACAGGAGACATAAATGACAGCACAGAAAGGGGTTTGGTGTGGGGAAGAAGGAGGAGGAGGAGGAGGATGAAGTCAAGTCCAGGATGTCACGTGAGCGAGTGAGTAATAGCAGTTTCTGTGTTAGCAGTCCCACCTGGCTGAGCCGGGCTGGCAGGGGCGTGCTGCAGGCAAGGGTTTGGTGTTCAGAGCTCCCCACGAGCTCTGCTCAAGGGTTTGGTGTTCAGAGCTCCCCACAAGCTCTGCTCACACCCCCACACACGTGGGACGACTCAGCAGGGGACAAAGTACAATTTCAATGCATGAGTCTCCTCGAGGTGCACATCTGCAGCAGGTTCTCTTACCTTGTCTGCCGAGTCCACGAGGTCTTTCTCTATCCAAGTGATGTCTGATTTTGCCTGCAGGACAATAAATGAGTGTCAGCACAGAGGAGTTGTGATACCTTGCTGATGTTTTCCCATCAAACTTGTTTAACAAGACCAGGTGAGCTGTTCACAGTCAGCAGTGGTGTCCCACCAGACATCGCTCCTCGGGATGTGGTTCCAAGCGGTGCTGGTGGCTCCAGGAGAGGAGCTGGAGTTCAAGGCTTTGATAAACTCTGCCGGGTGGTGGAGAAGGACACGGTGCCAGCACTTGGTTACACATGTTCCCCAAGAATCAGAGCACCACCACTGAGGAGACAGAATTAATTTCTGGCAGGTTGATTAATGTCTAGATCAGATTTTACTCTCAGCTACACCTGGACAAACTCCCAAAGCATCTGTTCTGGTAGCAGTGTCCTGGAGCTACAGGGAAGTTTGGCAGCCCCATGGTAAGGAGAAGGCTTCTCTCCAGGGGTATGCTCAGAGTTTCTAAATCAACCAGGAGGAACATATTCAAACACCAAAACACAGCACATCCCTCCAGGGCTGGGCAGGGCCAGCCCAGCTGCCCTGAGCATTAGAAATGTCAGTTTATGCTCAGATCTGGTTCTGTGAATCCTTGTGGAGAGAGATGCAGAAGCATTGAAAAGGAGCTCAGGCAAGAACTGCTTCTCAGCTAGGATATGCCTCCTTCTCCCCCAAAAATCAGACTTTTAGGGGAAGAAGTAAGTTTTTGCAAGGTCAGGAGGTTTTTGCAAGGTCAGTCCCCGAGCCTGCTGCATTTTAATGAACATCTATAATTTTCTATCACATCTAGGTACTCTTTCACCTGGTTTTTGGATAACGAGCTAAGTTTGAATAAAAAAATCACCCCCTCCCCCAAAAAAAAAAATCAAAGCAGATTTGAAACATTTCCTCTGAGAAGTTCAAGTCTTTGGCTGCAGATGAAATAAAACTCATGTGACTGCAGACAGAAAGGACCTAAGGAAGACTTGAGCTGTGACTTCTCTTGTGTCATTGCAAGCAGTTTGTCAGCAGGACAGAGCCCTTGGCGCTGGCAGGGCTCTTCGGCGCCAGCAACGTCAACTGGGTGGGCACAGCATGAGGCAGAGAGACCTGAAAGTAGGACAGGAGCTACGGAGAGGGGAGAGAAGAGAAAGCAACTCTTCAGGGAAGGGAGGAGCTGTGTGAAAACAGTGAGATTAGGGTTAAGAATTAACTGATTTTCAGCTCCGGAAGGACTGAATCAGATCGGAGGGGGCCCTTGCAGTCACCTCTTCCTCTTCTTCCCCTCCGTAGCTCTGTCCTCGCTGTGGGAACAGCCAAGATCTCTCTGGGTCTGGGAGAAGGTGTCTGTCCCACTGCCACCGTGGGAAGCGGATGCTCAGAGCAGCCGACTGCCACATGTACCAAAGCCACAACCAAACCCCTTCCTGAGCGCCCCAAAGCCATCACAAAACCCCAAAAACCTCAGTGGTGCCTCCCTGGGGATCACACCCACCCCCAGGGAAACCAGTTCCTTCCCAGCTCCTTCACTGGTCTGACCAGGGAGCAGGCTCCAAACCCTGCCTTGGGTGGGGATGGGTTGATTTCTCTCCCAACAAGCACGGATCTCTCTGCAGGTCCCCCCTGCCAGTGCAAGACACCGCTCCTGTGAGCTACCAGCCATCTTCTGACACCCACAGCCTCGGGAGAGGCCATTTTACACCCATTCCTGCACCATCAGGAAATTATATTTGCTGCTCCTGGAAAATAAAAGGACATCCCCAGCCACCAGCCAGGTCTGAGCCCAGGAGGTCGCTGAAGTCAGAGGAGGAGACAACTCCTGAACTTCCCACTGCTACCTTCAGACTGGCTTAGTCATCCTAGAGCAGGGGCTGGGGACACACACACAGGCTTGTTGGTTGCTTTGTTGCTTTTTTTTTTTCCCCCAACACCAAGTTCAAAATACAAGTCCCTCTTTCCTGCTTTCCCCTTTTTTTTTGAGGAAGGATTTTACAAGGCAGAAGCCAAGAGACAGGTTTGTTTTCGCTCGCGTTTTGTCACTTTGCTGCTCGAGACAGTCACAGCTAAATGCAAGGAAAAAAAAATAAATTAAAAACCTGCAAGAGCTAGAAACAGATTATGCTTTTGGCATTTCACTCCCCATTCATCAACAACTAACCAGAAGCTGTTTTAATTTCTGTTGCTTCAACACATGCTCTGGGGTCCCAAAACACTCCCAAATTCTGGCAGCACCTAGGAAAGACACTTCTTAGAAAGCAATTTTACCATCAGAAATGCCTTTTCCAAAAGAGAAGTTGTTAATTAAAACTGGATAAGGTCTGGTTCTCTAAGGTCAGGAGATTGAGCAGCTTCTTGTGTCCTGCAGAAGAGACAGAGCACAGCACTGAACGCAGAGCAGATATGTTATCAGTCAGACACTTGCCTCCTGGATCCTGGGCTTGCTGCGGAAGAGGAGCCTCAGCATCTCCAAAGCTTTAGGCTGCTATTCTCCCATACTTTGCAAGCTGGCTTCTGAACTTGGAGCACTCTGCAGCACCCAGACCAGCACGAGAACCCCCAGTGTAGTAGTGACGTCACTGGGATGTATTTTGGGAGTTTTCTCTGAAAGGAAACTGTGGTTTCGTGTGGGGAAATTGCATCGTGTGGCGATGGCTGCGCAAGACCAGCGGCCAAATGAAAACACTGGATGGTTTTAGGGGTGATTAGGCACGGCTCTTGCCATCAGCTAATCTCAGCAGGCTTTTTAAGAGGATGGGAATGGTCCCCCATGCCACAGGCAGGAAAAGAGGCACAGAAAGAACAATTTCAGACACCAGACGAGGCAGCAACAAGCAGCAGAGAGTCTCTGTAGCTTCCTTCCCCAAAGTGAAGCCACCCTTGGTCTGAGGAGCACAAATGCTGAGCCCAGCGCAAATATTCTCCTGGTAGGACCAGCTCAATTGCAGGTCTCCAGGGAAGGAGCTGGGAAGAGGCAGGTCCTGCACCCTTCCCTGCCCCGTGTCAGCTGCCACTTGGCCATTTGCTGTATGAGGTCTCTGGGACGCTGCTGCGAGGCCCCACGTGAGCTTTGCACACTGATATCTTATGGGAGGGTTGCACAATCCTGCCCTCTTGCTCAGGGCTCAGCTCCTGCACTGTCACACTGCTCTGCACCCTGCTCTTGTCCTCCAGTGGTTTGGGGTGGAAGGGACCTGAAAGCTCATTGAGTCCCAACCCCCCTTCCAGCAGCCCGGACAGGTTGCTCAAAGCCTCATCCAACCTGGCCTGGAACACTTCCAGGGACGCATCAAGGGATGTTTTAACAGAGCCAGAGAGGCAAAGAGATGGGAATTGGCAGCACAGACATGGGGGCTGGAGCAGAGAGGGAAGAAGGGCTTCAGCCCTATGGCTCTGAATCAATTCTCTCCCAATTTCTATGTTTGCAAGGAAAAGAGTGAGCCATGTACTTACTCCCAGTTCCCATCACGAGGCCATCTGCATTTCATCTATGCAAAAGAGATGCCCTGGACAGTTTCAGAAGTCACCCAGCTGTTTCACCAGTGTCACTGCAAAGTCCTTTGCTGTTTCACAGAATCCTTTCAGCTGTCCCTGCTCTGTACCTTACAAAAGTCACAGTTCCTGCTGAACTTCTTTCCAGATCCATGAAACTTTTGCAGCTCTTAAGTTGCTTAGTGCTGCCCTGGACTGCAGCATTCAAACTGCTGCCAGGCTGCAGGTGTGTCTATGTGGAGCATCCCAATAGCTCTTTCCCACTCCTATAGCTCTTTCCCACTCCTATAGCCCTTTCCCACTCCTATAGCCTGTGTCCCAGGGGATTTCATTCCCTCCACAGTGGCAGGAGGCACAAAGGAGCTCAAAACAATTCTGCAACAGAGACACACAGAAGCTGGAGCTTACATTTGGACAGCTACAGTTGGTGCAAGGAATTGAAGCAGCTGCAGAAGGCAAAGAGGCTTCAGTGTGAGACAGGATGATGCAGTGCCCTGGTCCATGCTCTGGGCTCTCTTCTGACCAGCTTTCTGACCTGTGTGTTAATGTGGGCAGAAAGAATCACATCCTCACCCTGTCCTGCCTCAGCCTGCCTGCTCCTCTTCTCCTCCAGAAACAGTGCTTTGAATGCCTGAGGCTTTTCACGAGGAAGAAGCCCATCCTGAAGCCCCTCTGCTAAACCTAGAGACCATAAACCAGTCTTGGTGAGGAGCTAAAGCCATCAGTTCTTTGCTTCAGATGGAGTTGACAGCCACGGAGGGAAAGGCTGCTGCAAGAGTGCAAACCTCCAGTGCTTTGCTGTCTCTGCTCCCAAGAGATGAGACCAGAACCAAACAAAGAGTTAATGATCCCAATATAAGGTGACAAATCTAAAGCAAGAGGAGAAACCAAAGGAAACTGCGGTGCAGGCAGCTGCACGTGAATGTGCAGGTTGTGGGTCTACGGGCAAGAGACACACAGGCTGAGCTGAGGCAAGAGCCTCCCTCCATCACTTCCAAATGACCTCCCACATCCCAGAGGAGTTTGATGCTTTTAGGGCAGAATTAAGTTGATTTGAGGCCTTATTCCATATTTTTGAAAAGTCAAATGTTGGTTCCTGGGAGAAGCGAGATGATGCTGTCCCAGCAGGGCTGGCCCAGCGGCTGGCACTGAAGTGCCAAGACCCGGCTGTAAACTCTGCATGAACCTGGCACGTCAGTCCCAGCAAAGATGATCCCCAAATCCAGTGGTGCCAGATACAAATGCTTCCCAGTGCTCAGTCTATTGGTGATCCAATTCTGTGTCAGCAGACAAGAACGTAGGGCTAAGCTCCAGCAAGTCCCATCATCAGCTCCATCAAACAGGGCCCGTGTTAGCCCTGACTTAAATCAGAATAACCAGGGACTGGCTTTGCCTCCTGCCAGGATCCAGTTACATCCCACCAAGTACTGAGAACAGCATCGGGGAGGGAAGGATCAGGGTTTCATAAACAGGAAGGTGATGGTATGAAGAACTGCTGCCTGAAGAGAGCCAGCTGCTGTCACCTCAAGATGCTTCAGAAGTGGGACTGGTGGCCCCGTGCTAGACCAAAGGGATGTCTCAGCAGAGGGCTCAAGTGCTGGCCAGGAAGCATGGGATGAAGACGACCTCCATGCAGAGCCCTCCAGCACAGGCTGCTCCTGGGCACCAGCCTCACATGCCTGAACTTTTGCATGAAGTTATTTCATGTCACCTACTCCAGAGAAACAACCTTTCTGCAGAGCAGCAACTCCTGCTCTGGAGGGAGCTTGAAATAAACGGGAAGCAAGAGATGCTGCAGCTTTGCAGAGGAACTGAGCGTGCTTTTTGCTGGTATAAAATGCAGAGAGGGGCAAAGGCTGCTCTGTCTGGAAGCTGTTTTTTTTTTTTAAGTGGTGGTTCTCAAAAAGGGGAACAAACAAAGCAAAGAAACCACCCCAGCCACTGCCTGCCCTCTTGTAAAGGCCTTATTTGGGCAGTGCTGACGGTTGGTCTCATTTGCAACCAAAGAATTGGCCAGAACCATGGCCTTTTGTCTGCACTTTGGTGGATCAACCCTCTGTGTTCCTGGGAGCCCCCAAACTCAGCTCCAGCCTGAGAAATCCTGTGAGACACTTGTCCCAGAGCAGCACTGCTCTTCCCTGAGCAGACACCCTTGCAAAGCAAAGGGCTCCAGCCTGAGGTACCTGCGTCTGAACAGACCCACCAACCAGCACGGAGAGTGGGTTGGACCCATGTAGAGAACTGGGATGGAAGGAGGGAGCTGCCCCTCGAGGCAGAACCTTTCTGACAGGAGAGGAAGCGCTGCCCACAGCACTGAGATGGTCGTATCAGCAGCTGCAGATTTTTAACTCACTTTGTTACCATCCACTGACTTCCAGGAAAGTGAGGCAGACGATGCTAACTACCCCCACAGGAAACCTGCCCTCTGAGCAACGCCTCTTGACAAGTCTGCAACTGCTCCAGGACCTCTTGGGAGCTGAGAAATGTCACCCTGTTACCTGTGCAGGGTCACCACATCAGCCCACTGCCGCTCCTGGGGCTTCAGTGGGAGGGGAGAGCAAGAGCCGGGTCAGGGTAAGGAGGTGTTGCTCTCCGTGTTTAATCAGGACAGGAGATGTTTCCTGGCTCACCACTCACTACAGCTTAAAAGAGAAGTTGAAAACAGAAGTCCAGCCAAGCAGAACCTTTTGTGAAATTGTACCAATTTCATTCAATTGCTGAAGTTAAAAAAAACACACCCAGCACCTGGGAGAATTCCAGTTTCACTCTGTCTAATCAAGAGAGCACTGCAGTATCAAGGCTGTATTCAAAGATCAAACACCACAGCCATCTCTCCTGTGCTTACACATACCACACATGCAATTAAAGAAAAAACCCAACAATATGAAACCTCAAGCAGATCTAAAAACCACCCTGTCCAAAAGGAGACTCTGTCCCGTTCTCCTGTGCATGTTCCAACAGGTTTAATCCCAGCCCACGCTCCCTGGGCCCCACAGCCGCCCTTCCTTCCAGGTATGAAACCTTGTGAGCTCTGGTTTTCCCACTCCAGCACCATCCTGAACATCACTGACCCAGCACCACTGCAGGGCTGCCTGCTCAAAGCAAAGGCCTGACCACCCTTCCAGTGCATTTCAGAAGACAGGGTTACTCTTGGTTAGCATGTGCACACCCACATCTGCAAAATGTCGGGGAGAAAACGACGCGAGACCTCTTACGTGAGCTCCACCGCCACTTCCAACCACGCTCAGAGCAGGAAAAGCTGCAGAAGAATTCAGCCCTGGGGGTTTTATAAAAGCAGGTGACAGATGGAGGGAGGAGGTGAGCCCATGTCCCTATGAGACATCAGAGAATCAGCAACAGCTTTTACAGCAGGAGGATCAAGGCTTGGGATCACGGACAGAGCTCAGAATAAGAGGGAGATTCTTAGAGCAATCCGAGAGGATCTGCAGGGAAAGAGGCTGCTGCTTCGTTAGTCCTCAAACCCAACCCACACTGAACAAGGGCATTCGCTGTTCTGACAGACAAAAGCCTTGGGAGGTGGCTGGAGCTGGGGGGAGGCAGAGCCCACCACGGGGTGGCTTTGAAGATGGAAGTCTTGGACAGAGTCATTTCTACAAACACAGCTCAGGAGCAGCGGAGACTTCAGCAACTGGAACCTGCCGATGAGTGGATAAGGAGGGGGCGGATTCCTGGCAGGAGCTTTGCAGGGAGGGATCAGAGAGAGGGAACAGTGTTGCGGTGCAAGAGGCACGATTCACCCTACACCATCCCTGAGGATTGTTTTATCAGTCTCCTGAAAAACAAATCAAACTAAAAACAGGGGAAGGAGAAGAGAAGAAAGCCAGGACACGCAGCCAGACCTCTGCACAGGGAGGATGTCGCTGGTGTCTAGAAATCCTGCTCATTGCTACCTTCACACACAAACTCTTACAGGATCAAGGCAACCAGGAAAACCAAACAACCAGCTCCACCGTGGCACAGGTATCGCCAGGAACCTCCCTCTGTACGGCTTAAACCAAAAGCTTTGGAGTCTGAGCATCCTAGAAGCACTCACTGTCTTCCTCAGGGTGATTCCACTCCACTCAAGCAGCCAAATGCTCAGTGCCAAATTAATTTGGTCACCCTTGGGAAGGACTTTACTGCCATCCAAGCAGTGATCTTGGCTCCCTGCAATGGGGGTTACAAGCACATCCCTAAAAAGGGAAAACTCAGACCAAGACAGCGCAGTTTTACCCTGTTTGGTGTTTAGATGGAGCAGAGCTCCACCCTTTTTCATGGGCCCCTTCTCTCACCAGCAAGTTCTCTTCTCTTGTATGCAAGAAAGTGACCCACATCACCTTCCGTGGAGGTGGACAGAGCTGTCACAGGGAGGAAACACTGCAAAAGCCTGGAGACCACAAACAGACACCAGCACACTCTGGCAATGGGCAGGAGAGCAGAAACAGAGCATGGGACTTCCCAGCAGAGCATGGTGGGACAGTGGTGACAAGTACTGGTGTCTGCAGCCATGAGACAGCCTGTGTCACCCCAAAGGGGCTGAGAGCCCAGGGGACCCTGCCAGGCTGGCTGCTCAGCCACCACTCCCCTCGAGCACGCTCCAGCAGGTGGCACTCGGAGCATCTTTAATGTCCAAAACATGTTTCTGTTCTGAAACAGGAGGGTGAGAGCCAGAAGAACCTATTTCATAAACACCCATTTCATAAACCCCTCTGTGGGAAGCGTCAGCACCCCTGAAAAGAGGGATTTAGGAACTGGTTAAGGGGTGAGATGTTTTATCAAGCAAAGCCTGAGGCTGAAGAAGGGAGAAGGCAGAAGGTGGCCTCATGCAGCAGAGTTTCCACAGCAAGGCAAGTCCTTTTGCTTCACAACATCCTTTTTTATCTCATCATGAGACTCATTTGACCAGGACCACTAAAATATCTGCTTTAAACCAAAAAGCTCAGGTCCTTGTGGAATGGAGAGAGCAGGGAGGCTCAGGCACAAGCATCCCACTTGCACTCCCCGTTCTCCTCCCTGCTCCTGGCTCTCTCCAGGGGCATCCTAGCACCAGATCCTGCAAGTTTCTTTTACAAATAAATAAATAATGATTTAAAAAATCTCCACCCTTTCCAGGCACTACAAGCCACAGCTGGTCAGGATCAGCTGACAATGAGCAGTTTGGGCTCCAGATACAAGCTCAGGCAAAACATCTTCCCAAACCCCACCGAGCCTTCCCGACAGCTCTCCTGTGCCGTTGCCGCCTGCCACGGGGCTGCGAGAGCTGCACTCACAGCCAGCAGGACTTTGCACCCAGTGAAGTGAGATGCTGGAGAGAAAAACATCTTTAACCACCAGGAGAGAAGGAACTACTTAATTATGTAGCTTCTACAGAACAAATTAGTCTCTCTTTACAGAGTGCAAAGGATATTGCCTCTCCGTCCTGCAGCCCTGCACACATTTGCCAGCAAGGAGGAAAGGTCCACCCACCCTCAGCAAATTCAGATTAACTCGTGTTTTGATGGTGGTAAAACCAGAATCCCACAGCTCAGGCTTTTCTAAATGAAGAGTATGACTCTTAGGAACCAGCATTAAAGCACTATCCTCCATCCAGGCACGATACAGTTCTGCTACTTCCAGTACAGAAGATGAAGCCTCTTTCTAACTGCATTATAAAATACAACACCAGTTTCACCACGAGAACCAGGACTTGTTTGCTACCCCTGGAGTTATCGTGGGATGTGGAAACTATTTGCTATCACAGGAAGGCAGGAATTCCATACTCCTCCCACAGCACACATGCTGCTGGCACTTTTCTTCTTGCAAGATGCATAAAAAGTGGGCTCAGGACTTGGTAAAACCTTTGCTTGGTACCTACCAGGTTTTGGTCCACAGAATAACCCACGCTCCGGGAAGGACACCCACACGTAAGATACATTGAGATAAAAGTGACTGGCACATTTTCATGGTGGTTCTGAACTTTATCAGTGTAAAAAAAGAAAAATAAAAGTCTGAAACACACCCTGAGCTGTTACCAACACCCTGGTGAGAGCAGACAGGATGAACATCTACCATAGCAAAGCACAATTTTTCATTTAATGCTTGTAAAAATCTATGGTGGCAGCCAGTGGCCACCCCCTCTGCGCCTCAGCCTGCTCTGCACGCTGGGGACAGGACCACAACACGCAGATCACCATCCATCCCCTTCCCAAACCTCACAACATGGGAATCACAGCCACTCTGAACACTGGGAATAGCATGCTTTGTCCTGTTCCCCTAAAATACAAAAAGAAATGCCACTTTAAGGAGCTTTTTTCCCAGCTCTGTCCATGTGGAGACCCCGCAGCTCCCCTCCCTGTGCTCCTGCTGGTGACAGTGCAGAGCCATCGCCTCCCCCTCTGTCAGCAGACACTGCCTGTTCCCGAGCTGTGACCAGGCCAGCCCCCAGCTGTGCACTCCAGCACTGGTGAGGAAGGACCTGCAGTTGGGAAACCCTTTCTGCCTCAGAGCATCGATGCAATGACATCAGCTGGAGCTTCTGGGAGGTAATGCCACTGCACCCTCCGCTGCGGAGGCAGCCCCAGGCACACGGCAAGTGGCTTTTCCTCGGAGTGAAGGGCTCCAGGCAAGGCAGGAGTCCCTAGAGGAAAGCTGGGATAGACTGTCCTCCCCAGATGGTCCCCAGCCCCTTGGCAGCCAGCACAGTGCAACTGGGGGGAAAAAAATGTTACTGCAGCTTCACCTGGAGCTATGGAAGGAATTTACTGCTCAGGTCAAAACTAGACTTCAGCTTCCAAATAAAGCTGAGACTTGTAAAGCTACAGGAGGTTGCTTGAGTGTGCAAAGAGAGTCCTGGATCCACATCTGAGCCAGCCATGGAGCCCATGATGGCCCAGCAAACACAGCCAAGGGGACTCAAAGCTCCTCGTTGCTGGGGTGGCATGCTCCAGAGACCAAGACAATTCTGACCCCTTCAAAAAACAAATGTGAATAAGTTCTTTGGTTTGAGATATTTGGGGTCCTTTTTGGCCCCAGCTCTCTGCTGCTGTCCCTGGCACAGAGGGAGGTGTCACCATCTCATCCCTGCGGTCGGTCTCCATCTACCTTCCCCTCAATCAGAGCCTGTGACTCCTCTGGGGAAGCGCCAGCAGAGCTCTGGCCTCACTCACCCTTCCTCCTGAGTCCAGAAAGAACCTGACTTCAGCAATCCCATGCCTTCTGCCACCCCAGCTCAGAGAGCCAGGAGGAGCCTGGCCCAGGAGGGCTGGCAGGAGGATCCTGGCTTAGCTGCAGGCTCAAGAACTCAGAGGATCATGGAATGGTTTGGGGTTGGAAGGGACCTTAAAAATCACCTGGTTCCAAATCCAATGCCATGAGTGGGGACACCTTTCATTCTGATGGAGAGACAGATGATGCAGGTTTCCTCCAGGTACAGCACACAGTAAAAAAATTCATTTTTTTTTTCCTGGAGACAGAACTTGAGGCAGTTTCTGTTAACCCCCGAGGGGGATGGAAACGGAAGACACCGGAGCAGTTTTGATGGGTCGGCACGCCGTGCAGGAAGGCTGTTTGAGCTCTGCAGACTCTGCTGCATTCCTTGTGTGCAAGTCCTGTAAACTGACCCCTCTTCAATTATTCATTAGAGTCTGCAGCTCATCAGAGACTCTGCTCCTCAAACAGGCATTTATTTGGCTTTTTTTTTTCCCCTAAATGCTCAGAAGCTTGCTGTTACCATAGCCCAGCCTTGCCAAGGACGAGGAGCAAACCCTCTGGCAGGAACAAGTCCAGCAGCTGTCAGGCATTACACTAAAAAAAACAAACCCACTTGATTACTTCAGCTGACAAGAGGGAGCAGACAGTTTAAACCAAGAGCTTTGCCACTGACAGGCTGACAAAGCCCAACGTTCAGAGCGTGGCAATAGCTGCAGCCAGTCCCTGCAGTGCAGAGAGGGAGGCAGCTTTCCAGGCAGCACCATGCCATGCTCGAGATGTTCTGCTCCCAACTGGTTATCCCACATTTTGCACAGCCCTGAGGGACCAGACTGGCTGGAGTGCTCTTGGCCAAGCAGCTGGAAGCAAGAGAAGAGGGGAACAGTGGGCAGAGAAGGGATTTGCTGAGGTGACTGTCTCTTCCCATGTTCGACAGCTTTCCAGTTCTTGGAGCAAGCAGCAGCAGCAGCTGTGCAAACACACCAGGCCTGTCTCAAAGCAGAGCATTTCACTTGTTTGTTTAAAAATCCTTCATGTTAAGAGGCCATGATTAGAGTGGAGGCCAATAGTGATGAGGATCACACCACTGGACTTGTCTTCTGTCAACAAGATTTGTGCTTAGCCTGGAGCTGGAGTTCACGTGCAGCCTACGCAACGAGGGCCCTCCATCACCTGGACACTCCATGGGGACACAGGACTTGCCCTTTGGTGGCCAACAGGTCTTGGATGACCCTTTCTTCCTCCCTCACTGTGAACAGAAGGTATTTCAAGTGTCCTCAGTGATGCAGCTCCAGAGAAGACAGGATAACTGGCAATGGATGTTCTACCAGACAGCAAAGTGGACAGCAAAAGGCACAGCGCAAAGTTGGGGTGAAGGAGAGAGAGGTACCACTGGAAAGCAGAGCTATGAGCAAGCACTAATGCAGTATGCTGTGATGGAGCAGCACAAAGCCTTCCTCTCATGTGTCCCACTGGAGAAGCATGAAGAATTCCCAGTTGATGACCAGAGGTCAGAGCAGGATTCCTCAGCAGCAGCCAAGTCCAGCCTGCAGGAAAGATGCTTCAGCTACACCCAGTTTGCAGGTGGGAGTGAAGAGCTGAGCTTAAGTACCTTAGAAAGTACAGAAGAAGTGGAGCAAAACCAAGATCCAGCCTTATTTCTAACAGCAGCTGACTGGTATTGAACCATGCAGAGGACTGGCATGGAGCCATCACAGGCAGACGGCACAGACCCCATCACAGGGCTACAACCCTGTTTCCTCCAACTCATGCCAAAGAATTGCAGTTCAGAGCTGTGATCACAACTGTACTTTGTCACCACTAGAGCATCACAGCAGGGTGCTTCACCCAGAACAACACAAACTAACGTTAACGTTGGTGATGCAGGGATTGCTCTGGCCAGAAGTGTCCGTGTCCAGGGTTCCTGCCTTGAGCTGAAGGACCTTTCTGCAACCTTTACCTGGTCAGGACATGAGGATCAATCTGCAGGAGCTACACAGATCTGGGCAAAGGCCATGTCTTCTCCTTTACTGCATCCCCACTATGGTTTGCTGCCTAACAGCAAGGCCCAGCCCAAGCAGGTGGGGCAGCTCAAGCCTGGCGTGCGCAGCAGAGCAGAGCCCTCACTCTGGTCTCAAAGGTCTTTTTTATGGTGCAAAGCAGAGCTGGAAGAGGTTACTTATTCACCTCCCCAGTTTTCATTGCACAGTGTGATTATAACCCCAGAACAAGATGATCAGCCCTCCCAGCCTGCGCCCGCGTTACCTCCAGAGAGTGGGCACGCTCAGCACTGCAAATCCACTCCTCTGCTCTTCATTATGAAGTGATTTCACTAATTGGGTGTTGTACTTTCACGCAGAATTCTTCACACTTGGCACCTTCAGGGAGCACAAGCTCACCCCTCAGCCAAGCTGGCTGTAAAATCCCCATGATGAGAGGTTCCATTTTTTCTACTGAATTTCAGCCCTCTGTTGCCACTCCCCAGCTGAACAAGGACCAATCTTCAGCCTAACCCCCAATTAACATCTGAAGAACACAGGAGAGCGTGAGGTTCAGCACCTAGAGATGAATGCACAGTGCTGCTGATTAGTCCCTGGGGCAAAGCAGCTTTTGAGAGCAAGAGCCCTCCTGCTCTGCTCCTGAGTGTCAAGAGACGCAGCCGAGGTTAAGCCAAGGCTGTCGCAGGAGATGCTTCTCTTGGTGTCAGCCCAAGCTGTGTCAAAGGAAAGGAACAGCAAAAAAATGAGCCCTGAGCCCTAAAATGGAGAGGATATCAGGATAGCAGTCCTGCTCCACAAGCATCACTCCTGCTCCTCTACCACCAATATGAACGTCAAAGAGCAGCTCTTCTGCTCGACATCCCACAGATGTTGCACTGAAACCTTGCACCAACTGCACTGCTGCCATCCTAAAGCCAACATCCTATTTAACCAGGGTGAAACACCCTCACCAGAGAGGAGAGGAAAACAGAAAAGCCACCCTTTTACCTAACTTTGCCAAGGGCTGTTTGAACTGTTCATTGCAGTGCTGGATGAGCAATCTGGTTTCAGGGATGTGGTCAGGATTGTCTGGCAGATTGCAAACTCTGACAGTAGGGACATGCTGGGAACATCCAGAGAAGCAAAGATTTGGGCATGAGCAATCCAGGATGGTGCTTGCTCTCAGGAGAGGCTTTGGCTTGGAATTCCTTACAGCCATAGAGCTGGAATGCTGTTGGGATGGCCCTGACTGCAGACTCAGGCTCTTTTCCCTGTGACCATGCAAAGGGAGGCAGGTGCCCCAGACAGCTCTCTACCCAACCTGTAGGATCTTGCAGGCATTTCCAAGATGCTCAGATAAACACACCGAGGTACAGTGCTTGCAGGGACTTGTGTACCACAATTGTTCTTGAAAGGTGGGAATCCACACAGGAAGAAAAGCCACAAGAAGTTGTGAAATGCACCAGCTGTCCTCAGTAGGAAGCTGAGTTGAAGCAATGAAAGCATCTAGAAAATACCAGATCACAGCCAGCCTGGCCCAAATCATCCCCTTGTTACTCTGCAGTGACCATTTCATTACGTTTCATGCCCAAAGACCCTAAAAAAGGTCTTTTCCAACGAAAATTATTCTAACAGCAAGTGAGGTGATGACAGAGGCATTAGACTGCATCAGTCTTGCTCTACAAGCTGTGAAGTTCACAACTCTTTTGAGGAACTCTTGGATTTCCTCCTTTGCAAAATGTCTTTGGTTATTTCCCAGGCAAAAACACTTGTACTCCTGGCATTACTCAGCTTATGGGGACAGGGGAAGGGACAGCACTTCCACGTGGGTGTTCAGTAATCGCCGCTGTCGCTGCTTCAGGCAGCTTTTAGAAGAGATCAGAGAATCACCCACAACAGGAGAGCAAGGACAAACCTAGCATAAAGGTGTCTCTTCCTGTGACAGCTCTCCACACACAGCTAGAACAGAAGGGCACAGGAGGAATTCCTGAGCAACCTTCAACTTGAGAATAGCCCACTTCAGATTTTCACTGCCACTTACTTCTCCTTCCTTAGTCCTTGTAGGTAGAGCCAGTGCCAGAAGCTGCTGCTGATGTCCACCCCCAAAATGAACAGAAAAAACACACAGATATTCAGTGTGCTGCTTGCTTCCCCCATCTGCAGCATCACAGCTGGTTCAGAGGCTGCCCTGAAGTTGGAGGTATGTGTTTACAGGAGAGATTTCATCTGTCTGTGCTGGTACCTTGTACAAACTTGGAAGACAGGACCGAGGTTATTTCAGGAGCACGTAGCAGGGCTTCACGTGTTCAAGAGTTACCGAAAATGGGATTGTCAGACACTGCTCACAGGCATTTTGGCCACAGTGCCTCAGAAAAGTGCAAAGCAGGACACCTGCAAGCAGCATGGGGCTCTTGTGGTTTCCCTGCTGTGGGACAACGTGCCTGCTGCTCTGCTCCAGCTCCCCAGCTGCAATGGGGATGTCCCTTCCCTGTCCCACAGAGGGTCAGACCAGAGCAGCAACGAGAACCCCAAGTGCTTTTTGGCCTCTATGGTATCATCTTTCTGTGGGGCTGCATCTACAGATGGAATCAGGCAGGGTGTGTCCCAATGATGTCCTTCAAAGAAGAAAAATCTTCAATTATTTTTAAAGCAACATCCTTCAGCTGCTTTTACAGAAGGGCAGTTTAGCCAAGTGTTTGAAGATGAAAGAGGCAAAGTCTCAAGTCTTAGAAACTCAGCTGGAATCCAACCAGAAGAGACAGATTATTATTATTTTTTTTCTCCTCGTGCCAGGGATGCAGTAACAGCAAAGAACTGCAAAACCACTTTTCTCAGGGGAGGGAAGTGCATGGTCTCATTGACCTGAGTTCATCTGACCCACACCAGATTTCTTTACAGGCCACTGGAAAAGTGCCAGTCCAGCAACTGGGATAGAAATGCAGGACAGGTAGTTGAGAAACAAGGGCAATGCTACAAGTCCAGCATAAGTTCCTGGAAAACAACTGGCTAAAAAGTAGACAATTGTTTTTTTAGGTTTAAATTTCTTTTACTAAAAAGATGACAGTAACCAGGTGGGAAAATGACACCAATAAACCCCCATGGCCTTTAGCAGGGACGATGACTCAGAGAGGGAAATGGCTACAGGGCACTCACTGAGGGTGAGGGGCAGGACAAACTCTTGACAACCTGTTTGGCAAGGTGTCCCAAGCCAAATCAAACATGTTGTGTCATTCTTCACAGCTAGAGCATGTACGTATCAGAAAAGGAAATCCTGAAAGGTTTATGATTTCAAGGGACTGAAGTGGCTCTTCTGCCCTGCACAGTGTCTTGCAGGACAGAGCAGTATGGGGACAATTAGGAAATACCCAAGCTAACAACATCAGTACTTGGTCTCCTATTTGGAGAGGGTTCACATCAGAGAAATCAAGTCCTTCAACACCATGCTGCTCGTGAGTGGAGCAGGAAAAGCTGTAGGTGTCTGAAGAAGGTCTAGCAGACCAAGACCTTTGCCCAAAACATGGAAGACAGCAGCTCAGTTCCCTGCTGATGTTACCAGGGATGCAGAAAGCATCCTGATAGAAGTGGAGCTTCTCCCAACCCCATCAAGGCAAGAGAATAAACAGATACCAGGCACTCAGCAAGGGCAGCTGTGCCAAAACCATCAAATACTCTTCAATTTCTCACCCCATCTGGCAAGATTACAACAGAGAGAAGGGTGTAAACACAGCACTGGAACACCTCAGGGATTCTCGCCTCTAGCCCTCTGTTACAGCCTCCAGTCCCTCTCCTGTGTACCAGACCGAGGTGGCTCTTTGGGAAACCTTCCAGATATGTTTGGATGACCAAAGGGACAGGAAGAAAGAGGGTTTATCTTTTCTCTTCCCCTGCTCCCATCCCTTACACTCCCAAATGCACTCATCCAGATCACAAAACAGCAATTTACAGGATTTAAAACCAGCCACTCTCAACCTCTTCCCCAAGTCAGCTCCCACCCCACACACAGCTCAGAGGGATGATTTAAAGACAATCTCAAGAGTGTTTTTACCTTGGATGGAGGATTCCCACCTTCTTCTGGAACAGCCTGCCCATTCTGCAAAGGAAGAGAACCTGCCATTAGCACATGCCAGGCACAGGACCACTCCTCACCCCCCCTTACAGAGGCTGTTGGCTTTGAGAGCCCTTCTTCATGCAGGACAAACAGGGGAGGATGCCACTTTTAGACTTCCCATACACTGAGGGAACACTTTCTGCCAAGGAAAAAAAACTTGTTTAAAAAAAAGGCTCATGTTAAAAGACTCTCCATACTTTGCAGCTGAAATTAGGGAATTAGGGCTGCTTATATACCAACCACTGCTTGTAGGGTGAGTGGCAGCTCTGCACTCCTCAGGTGTGGATGCCCAGAGTGGGGCCAAGGGCAGTTGAGATTGGATGTGAGGAAGAATTTCTTTGCTGAAAGGGTTCTGAGGCATTGGAAGGGGTTGCTCAGGGCAGTGGTGGAGTCCCCATCCCTGGAGGGATTGGAGAGTCGTGTAGACACAGTGCTCAGGGACATGGGTTAGTGGGGACTGGTCAGTGCTGGGTTCATGATGGGACTCAATGATCCTAAAGGGCTTTTCCAATCGAGGTGATTCTGGGATTTTGTGTGACTGTAGGGGTACAGGAGTCCCAACCTTGCCACCACGTGCTGCAGAAATGCTCTAGAGACACAGCCCTGTGGTCACACCATCCCATGTTGTGTGTACCCTTCCACTGTTTCTTTGGGACTACTGGAAGAAGCAAGCAGGGGAGCCCAGGTGAAGACAGGAAAGCAGAGCCAGAGTGCAGTTAACAGCCATTCTGCCATGACATTTGTTTTAATATGAACATTTATCAGTTATTTATTACCCTATCCCAGCTGATAGGGCTGCAGGAAATCCGCACCACCTGCTTGGCTCCAGGCCACCTCTGGTCTGTGAGTCCAGCTTGTGCTGCTGGAGCTCAGTACAAAGTCACAGCAGGTGACCTGAGCTCCCTGGAGCAGCATCAGCCGGTCACGCTCGGCACTGAACCAACGAGGTATCAGGTTCAGCACAGCACCGTGCCTGGAGAAGCCAGTGGGGGCAGAGGTGGGTGGGATTTACTGAAGACACAGATAGGCAGAGCACGATAAGCACGTACAAAAGGTTTTCTGCAGACTGTGGAGAAAAACAAGGGCAAGAAGATTTTGCTTTGACATCTATCTGCACTACAGTCCCAGGCTCAAAAAAAATCATGCAATCCCTCTCTTTCTTTGAAAGAACAAGGGAAATTTATTCACTCCTCTTCAGATATTATGGTCCAAGGAATGAGTTGCAATGCAATTATATTTCAGATTCAGATTCTTAGTTGAAAGCCTGGGTTTTAGAGCCTTGCAGGAATCTAACAGAAACAAAGCTAGCTCCTTCTCTGGACATCAACTTGACATCTGTCTTAGGACTACACTATCCCTTTCTCCCCCTTGGGCCAAATCTAACTTACTTCCTTTTTAATAGAAAGACAAATTTGCAACTCTTGATCTTGAGAGAGTTTTGGGGCTGCTGAGAAACCTCCCTCCAGTGCTGCAGTCTCTTTCTACAAGGTTCACTGGGTGCTTTCAGGTTCACACTTTTCTGCTTCCCATGTAACACCAAAGAGCTACCTTTAAGCACAAGTTTAGTTTTCAGACACTTCAAAAATAGTCCAGAGCCTTCACATATCTTCATCTCTCCACTCCCACCTCAGCCCAACCTGTGCTGCACCTCACAGAACAGCTCAGTCCCACCCCAACATGGAGTACCACCACATCAGCTGGGGAGAAGACCACTTGCCTTTTGGGCTGACACTAACCCTGCAATATGTACATTTATATGGATCCACTCTGAACTTCACAAGTCACCTCAACATCAACTTAAACCGGGCTTAAGTTCCTAAGTACTTGCAGCCAGGGACTGGAAAAAGCCACAGCAGCACCACACAAGTCAAGTCCTCCCAGAGGAACGCTGCCCTGATGTTTACAAGGAGCTCTTGGTGCCATCAGCCCAAAGAATAGCTGAGAAGTGAAGTAAGATTTTGTGTTTATGTGTAACCTCCACAGAGAGCAGGGAGACACTGTGCTCAAGATAACCAGCCTTAGAAACACGCTTATGTTTACTGGCTCAGCTGTCACTGATCAACAATTCCTAACTCGCTGCTAATCCAAACCATAGCTCAGGGGGGGCTGTTTATGGCTAAAACAGCTTAAAAAGTAGAATTTCCATGTTGGACAGAGGGAAGCAGTGCCTGGCTCATGGTCTGGAGAACAGATCTACAAGGCATGTGTCAGGAGAGGGGTGAGTTGATGCACGGGACCAGCTCTTCTATTCCTCTGGAAGACCAGCACGTGGCGAGTGAATGCAAGGTCTGTCCAACCCTTCAGCTTCATGGATAAGTGAGGAGACACTGGGTGCTACCTCTGGACCTGCCAGATCTCTCAAGTGCTGCATTTCATCAGCTCTCTACCCCAAGGAACACTTGTCCTACACACTGCTGTTGATAGAAATCCATCTCACCTGGGGATGAAAGGGATGTGGAAAGGAAGAAAACGGTGTCCATGGCAGGGAGGTTTTCTGGGCATGTAGGTCCATGGTCTTAGAGGGATGAAGCTCCTCATGAAATGGTCACTTTCTCAAGCTGACATAAGACAGATGTGTAAGGAGAGAATTGCAGTATTTACAGCCAAGGGTTTTCTTTCTACCCCAGAGCAAAACCAGTCCTTATTCCCACATATGGAATTCAAGAGCCATTTGTAAGTGTCCAAGATGGAAACACACTCACAGCTACAGACTCATCACCTCCCGAGATGAAATACGGCCATTCACCGCGTCGCAAGCGGAGCTGAAATACTCTGTGGGCTTCTTGCTTTGACATTTGTCTCTTTAAAATGCTTTATTTCTGCACTCCCCCTGCACACCACGCACAGTGTTAGCAAGTGCATGTGTGTTTGCACCCGTGCCAGATGCCCTCTTACAGCTCATTGTTCCCAGGGTTGGAAAGAAGCCACCTTGTTGTCCTAACCCAAAAGAAACCCCAAAGATTTCCCAGCAGGCAGCAACCAAGCGATAGGTGCTGCAGGAGGGAGGCACAACTCCTTCCCTTGGGTGCCCAGAGCAGAAAGGAGCTGATGCAGAAGGTGGCAGAGCAGGGCTTGGGCTACCAAGAAAGCAGCAGCATGAGCCTCACTGGGGGCCAGCAGCCTGTCCCTGCAGCTTTCCAGCCAGCACTGCTCTGGGGCGAGCAGGAATGGGGATTACAGAGCTAATCTGATGGGCACGTGCAGTGGCAGCGAGGGGACATCTGGGTGAGTGACAGCTGAAACTGCCCCAGAGGTAACACAACAGCCCTTCTGCACACGTGCTGCCCCAGTAAGTTTTCTTAACGGCGAGCAAAAGAAGTCTACTGGAAAACAAGTGCCTTCAGTTACACAACTGCCAGCCTGGCTGAACTTGGAAGATATTTATCTTTGAGCATCTTGCATTCTAAATCCCTTTAATTCCACATAATCCGCAGCACAGGGAGCAATTTACAGACCAGGCCAGTGCTGCTCTGATCTGAAACCAGGACAAGTCACATCCCTGGCAGGACCGTGCCAGCTCCCGCTGCCATCAAGAGCCGTGCTCCATAGTTAGCACCCTCAGCACAAGTCATCCTGGATTATCAACAGCTCTGCTTAGAAAAGCAACCTGCTGTGACTTCTGGACCTCTAGGTTTTGATTAGTGACTTTTGAGATGCCCACAGACAACACAACAAGGGTACCAGGCACCCAAAGATGCTCTTTCACCCAACTCTGATGAACCATGAAGCATTCAAGCAGGAAGGAGTGGAGGAAGAAACCCTTCACCCCAGAGCTTCTGCTCGTTTGACACAAGAACAAGATAATTTGGTATTGTGAAGTGGAATTTATGGATCTTGCCTATTGCAGTTCAGAGAAAGGAAATGATTCTGCAAAAATAAAGATCTCCAGAAGAACTCACGTAGCCCAGACAGACCAAGGAGTCTACGCACAAGGCGTATCAGAGACAAAAGTTACTCAGCTTCTTCTCCGATCTTTGATCGTTGTTTTATGCACTCTTCAGCTCAGATGCTTGAAAAAGATAGTTATTGGTGAACAGCTCCTGCTCAATAAAGGATGATACATGTATACAGGGAAAAATAATTAAGCTTGAAGTGGTTGGGTTTGGTGTAATCCCACGTCAGTTGGATGTTTGTGGAACAAGACAAGAGTTTAAAGAAAAGCGTAGCCCTGATGACAGTATCCATCGCTATGGTGATGAAGTCATTCAACTCCACTCTCTATCACTTGTACTCTGCCCCAGTCCGGTTTTTCTACTACATAAGCAATATTCTGAACAATCTAAGCAGCAGAGAGAACAGGGGAAGGGAAAATAAATAAATAAATAAAGTATTACAAAGCTTGCTCAGCTCAGCCCCCAGCACAGAGGGACTTGTCACCATGAGGGATCAGTTCAAGCTCCCACTGCCACCCACTCCCACGTTTCCCTGGCTCCAAGCTGAGCTCCAGTGGGCCAGGACAAGGGGCATCAGCTGTGACCTGTCCCCAGGAGCAGACAGCCAACGCTCCCAGAGCACAGTGGAAAAAAACCCCCAGATCCCTTAACAATAGGAGTGATGCCTCCACCAGCACGGTGACAGCACCTCTGCTCCGTGACTCAGAAAGCAAAGGTTGGACAAAGCCGGTTTCTAACCTGGATGGCAGCAATCCCAGGGCAATTTACGTAACTGGCGTTCCAGAAAAGTCTCCTCTGTTTCTCAGTGGTGCCACCTTACCCAGGAGAGGTGAAAACTTTCTCCTTGGGCCCATACCCTTGGTGATTTTAACCTCAAGGTGCAAAACAACCTCCCCAAGCCCAAGTTCCTCTCTGGTGTTGCCAGATACACTGCTGGATCTCAGGGAATCCTCTAAGGTCTGGCCCAGGCCACGGGGTGAAGAGCGGGTTTAGAGGTGAAGAACATCCTTATTATTTTCCTCACTGGAATCAAGTGTACATACTTGCTCACCTTAAAACAAAGGGAGGTAAATTTCTAACGTCCCATTTGTGATCCTGAGATGTAAAGAGACTGATCATCAGAAATACCACCTAGAAGTGGCTCCTGAACCTGACCTAGAGCTCTGGCAAAGGTGAGATGGGGGAAGAGGACAGCTGAGAAGCCAGAGGCAGGCCCTCCATTTACAATTAACACACCTATTACTAATGCAATGGGGAAAACAGTCCTTGTGCTGCTGCCACGATCTTTGCAGCTGATCTGGACTGACACATACACTGGGGACCACCCCCCCGGGGCCGTTTCGGCTCCGAAGAGATCCCGTGATGCTGACACAGCGCCTGCCTGGCACCTGCCAGACCTGGGATTAAGCAGTAAATGAACCTGGCCCACGGCACTCACCGCCCTGGGCACTGGCATTAGTTTCCTCCCGCTATGAGCCGAGTTGTGTTTTCTGGCTTTCCAGGCTATCTCCCTACTTAGGGAGAGAGAAACCACAAAGGAGAAGCCCTGTCTCCCAGCAATAACCTGCACCCTGGCTCTGGGCGCACGACGTGGCTTCAGGAATCGCGATCGAGTCGCCACAGGACTTCCCTCCTCTCCCACCTTCGAGCACAAACCCATCTTCACGACTCAAGCCAATGTTCTTAGCCCACTGCACCTTCGTGCCAGGTGCTTGGCACCCACAGCACAAGCAGACCCTCTGCACAGCACCCCACCTGCCCAGGGGGGGTCTCTAGGAGAAGCTGTGCTGTACCTGGCTGATGAAAATGAAGGAAACCTCAGCTCTGATCGCCAGCAAACCTCCCTGCTCCCATCGCAGCCGCGGTGAAACGCTGCCTCCACTCAAAGCACAGATCTCTCAAGAGGCAATTTTTAAACAGGAATGAGCAAATCTGCCTGATTAACCATCACAATGTCCCCAGGCATGACAGGAGTGTGACAGCATCTAATCCACCCAAAACCACGGGAAAACACCAAGGTCTGAGTAAAACAGCTGGGACACGACCCTCACCATCCCTCTGGCTTCTCCAGGAGAGCTGCTGGCTCTGATTGGGATGAGATGTTTAACTAAAGACTGCCAGAGTGCAGTGCCTCGGCGGGCTGCTCTGCCACGGATAGGTGACAACTGCTACAAGCTGTCCCTTGATTGTGAGATGGCTGGGATGGCAGCCTGCAGATGTGGACAGAGGCTGTGCACCCCCCTGCACATCTGGCCTGGGGGTGTTAATGAGAGGGAAAAGAGGAAAGCAGGAGGGAAGAGCAGACATCCAGCAAAGCGATGCAGGACTGCGATCAGAGTTGGGCACACAGGCCTGGGAGAGCAGCTGGGGAGGTGGCTGGTGAGGGAGCCTGGAGGAGAAAAGCCCCAAAATTCGAGATATTTACCCCCCAGGGCCTTCAGCGAGAACCCCGTGTGCCGGGGAGGAGATGCACGAACAGCCTGCTGCTGCTCACAGACCCGGAACGCCCAAAGCCAGCGAGGGCAGCACTGGAGCCGGGGACCCCCCGGTGCCCCCACCCCACCGGGCACACACCGAGCCCCGGGCACCGCACGGCTCCGTTGGGCTCCCACCCTCCACCCTGAGCCGGTCCAGAGCTCCGGGGAACAGCCCCGGGATCGGGGCGGGGGGGTCCCCGCAGCACCGGCAGCCGCCCGGGGAGCGGGGGGAGCCCCGGGCCGGGCGCTCCTTTGTTCGGCGGAGCCCCTCCACCCTCCACCTCCGGTTCCCGCTCACCTCCGTGTCCAGCGGCACCAGCTCCATGTTGGGCCAGGGCTCGGCCAGCTGGGCGAGCGGCATGCTGCCGGCGGGCTGCCCGCCTGGGCTCGCTACAGAGCCCCACGATCGCCACCGGCTCCCCCGGGCCGGGCCGGGCCGGCAGCGGCGGGGCGGAGCGGGGAGGAACGGGGCGGGGCGGCTCCGCCCGCCGAGCTGAGGGGCGGGAAGGGGGGTCCCGGTGCCGGGGGAAGGTGAGTGGTGATGGGGATACCCCAGATGGAGACATCCCGAGAACAGCCACCCCCCGCGGGGCGGGTTTGGGAAGGGACAAAGGTGCTGAGGTGCCACATGTCGGGCTCTTCTCTCGAGGAACAAGAGATAGAACGAGAGGAAATGGCCTCAGGTGGCACCAGGGGAGCTTTAGATTGGATATGAAGAAGAATTTCTTCCCCCAAAAGGTTGTCAAGCATTGGAACAGGCTGCCCAAGGAGATGGTGGAGTCACCATCCCTGGAGGTGTTCAAAAAACATGTAGACGTGGTGCTCAGGGACATGGTTAGTGGTGGGCTCAGTGGTGTTGGGTTTATGGTTGGACTCTACAATCTTCAATGTCTTTTCCAACCAAAACAATTCTCTGATTCTGTGAATTCCAAAAACCCATTCCTCAAAGAGAAGGGTTGAATTTATGCCCCATCCTACATGAAGGGCTTTTTGATTCATGCTGATGAGAAGCGACTGACTGCAGTGACACTAAGACCCACAGATATCACACTAACCCAGTTGTAGACAACAAATGAGATACCCAGAATTAGAGGGGCTCTGCCTCCAGCCAGGTGGAGGAAAGGGACAACCGAGGTTACTGGACTGTGTGGATGTGGTGGCCTGGCACATCTGACCCCCAGGAGTAAAAGACTTTAGTGGATACAGCTGCCCAACATGGAGCTTGAATCACAGAATTGTTTTGGTTGGAAGAGACCTTTAAGATCATGATTCATAGAATCCCAGACTGGTTTGGGTTGGAAGGGACCTCAAAGCTCATCCAGTTCCAACCCCCCTGCCAGCAGCAGGGACACCTTCCACTAGACCAGGTTGCTCAAAGCCTCATCCAACCTGGCCTTGAACACTCCTAGGGAGGATTCTACAATTCTGTTCTTCTGTGGGTACCAGGGGGGGTCAGGGATAATCCCTTCCCCTCCCTGTGCTTTTTACTCTGCTAAAGGGAATCCTCAAGGTACCAAGAACACCAAACATCTACTAAAAAATATCAATTGTCCAACTCTTCTGTACCTCAGAATTTTTTTGTCCTCTAGGAGCATCCAGCTGTTTCACTGTACACACACAACGCTGCCTAACACCAGAAGACGTGGTGAGGACAAGGTGACAATTCAGACTGCTGCTTAAAGCAGGAAACTGCTCTGGGAAATCCGGATTCCAAGTCTGAGATGCACAGTGAGTCACTGCTCCACACCGACACCGCCTGCAGTGCCTCCCCCCGCCTTCCCTACAAAACGGGGATAAAAAACATAGCCACTTGAGAGGAAAGGTGCCTGAAGCACAAGTGTGCATATTTCATGGATATTCTCACCTGCTAGGTTTCTCAAATAGGAAAAAATTCTCTTCTACTCACTTTTTACAAACCCCAAAGCACTATGTTTTCATGTTTAATTATAAAATTGTTACCCCCCCCCCCCCCTAATCTTTTTAAGAGGGTGCATCGCTATGGGTTGACTTCATCAAGGTGTGTCTGGAAAGATTTAATGAGCCTAAATGAAAGCATATACAGCTGGGGTTCTGCATTTTGAGGGCTGCAGTCCCAGAAAGCAGGAGCTGTACAGCCCTTAACCTGTTCCGAGAGGGCAGCAAACTCAAAACCAATAAAAAAAAATAAAATGAGGACAAAGCCCAGCACTTTGAAAGATTCCAGTTAATCTTCACAGCACCTGAAGCTAATCTCTAAGTCATCATCAGGACCTGCTTGTGATTGAGCCTAGAGCTGTCAGCTTTTTTGCATGTAGGGGAGTAGAGTGTAGAAAATTCCCTGCAGTGACAGCAAATGCCAGAGCCAAGCCTGGGAACTGCTGTCTCCGAGTCCTGTGCTCAGAGCCCTGCTCTGTGCCATAAGTGTTGGAGCCTCAGATAAAGGCATTAAATAACCCAAATCCACCAGAGTGGTACTAAGTGGGGTCCTGTTATAGCCAATTAAACTCATGTCACTTACTGCTGGAGCAAGCTGAAGCAGATCTTGTGGGGAGTTACTCATTCAGCTCCAAAGCTCTCCACAATTTCCCCTCATTGCCTGGTACGCGGCGTGCCGTCTGGTGACATCCATCCTCCAGCTGCTGCAACCTGCTTTAAATGGCATCAATAACACCATGATGTCAATACCAGCATCCCATTTACCTTCTTCATTTGCTTGCAAAATGCATCTCCTTTTCCTTCTGCCCTGTGTGTGTGTCAGGTCTGGGGCAGGAAGGCAGAGCAGGGTGAGTGCAGTGCTCTCCACATCCTTTCTAAAAGGAAAATGAATTAAACCACTGCTCTGTCACCTGCCATGCTATAACACCAGGCCCCATGAATCCAACCTTTGGACATCACATCCTGATGTACTTGGAGCTTCCCACCCAGGTGACAAACCCACAGGGAATATTTAATCCATAATGTCAGGCACAAAGGCCATTTCCCATTAGGTGAACCAACTTCCTCCCAACTTCCAAGAAGGGTTAGGCATGGAAGTTGGGCAGGATCAGGTGCTGAGCAGTTACCTGCAGCAGCTGAGGGGGTAACCTCAGTCAGGCTGGTCATTAACTCTTGGGAAATTCCTGACTGCAAGGTCATTATTATGAACAATTAAAAAAAATGTTAAAAAGAAAATAAATTCCTTTTGAAGTGTTGAAAAGTGGCAGTTAGAGGGTGGTACAGTGACCAGTAGAAAAGCAAATCTTTCTGTTTCAAGGTCACAGTGAAAGGTTAATGGGCAATATCCAGAGGAACTATTTGAAAGACAGAGCAAGGCCTCTTGCAGCTCAGTGAGGGAAGGGAGACAGGAACTGCTGCTGCTTCCATCCCCTGGTAGGTCTGCTGAGATGCAGAAAGTCCTTCATATTTCACAGCAGAGAGACAGGCAGGCTGACCGTGAACTTGACAAAAGACAGAAATTATGAAGCTTTATGGAGCAGTGACTTCTTTAGGCTGGAAAAAAAAAAGCTCTAAACTCACAGGTACCACTGCACCTAAATACAACTACCAAATTATCCTGCCCACTTCTTTCAATAAAACAGCAAATTAAAGGTATTGGGGGGACCACAAATGACTTGTGCGTGATTATTTCTGGCATCTCTGCAGATACTTTTGTTAAAGGCTAGGAGAGGACTTTTCTGAAGTAACTCTACAGTCTCCTCAAAATGATACTAACACCCTCAAAAAGCCTAGATAACACCACAGCAACTCAGACAAGCAAAGGTCTCTCCATCCTGAGCTACAGGACTCAAAGAAAAGCCATCTACCTCTGACAGAAGCTCTCCGTTACCAGACTGACCTTCCCCCGATTCCTGCACCAGATAACGCTGGATTGCAGCTGATCACCAGAAGGTGACACGTGCCACATGAGGTGGTAAGTCCAGGGCAGGGTGTTTGGGTAAGAGAAATGAGGTCATGGTCTTGCCCAGGGTTTATTTCCTAGTCAAAGAAGAGGCATAAAAAGCAGTTCTGATCCTGAAAGCAGGGTACAAAAAGTGTTATTTGGAGCTGAACCGCAGAGCCTGCTGTTTGGGTGAGCATCACAGCTAAATACAGTGATTAAAACATCTATCCTGGCATTTTTCTGAGACAGATGCAGGCCAGGGAGAGCTGCTGCTCTGGTAAACAGAGCCTCCAGATCAGCTGGATGGCCCTTTTGTCAATGTTGCATTTGCTGAAAATTCAAAATGCTGTGGTTTTAGTTTGGTTTTAAAAACATCAAATCCTCCTCAAACACAATCATAGATATTTTTGCCTCTGCAGCTGGCTGGCTTTTGGTGTGTAACATTTTCCTTTTCAGGGAGGTTGACAAGATTTGTTAAGCCCATTATCCCTAAAGAAGCACTTCCAAAGCAGACATCTCCACATCACCCGATCCAATTTGTCCTGATTATTTCAAAAGCTGCCCAAGTGATTCTCCACCTAACCATACAGTAACCCACAGCTCACTGTATCTGTTCTCTTTACTGAAGCCAGGGAACATCTCTCCTCACTGCCTGCTTCAAGCTACGCTGCTTTTAAACATATAAGGAAATGCAGAAAGCTCGCAGGCACGAGAACTCGCAAGGCTGAGTCCCAAACGCCTGCCACAATTTACAGACTCGTAATCTGCTCTGTGTTTACGCTGAGTCTCGTTTAATCAGAGCTCGTAGCAACCCTCTTTGTGTTTGTAAGATGGACTCATCAGCTCTGCAGTTCATTGTTATCCCCACCGTGCTAACAGGGAAACTGAGTCACGTTTTCAATAGGTTGTCAGGGTAGAGTTTGAACTCTACGCCCTGTCTTCTAATCCCCAGCTCCCAATTCACCGTCTCATTTCCTCGCCTCTCCTGCTTTGTTTTTCCACTATGAAAGAAGAGATGATAGATCACCTTGTTTTGATCCCAGGGACACATTTTTCCTTAGCATGGTACAAACATCACATTGAAGATATAAAGCAGGGGCCCTGTAAATGAGAAACTCTGGCTCTCACAGCAGAGCTGCGTTGGGCTTTTCTGACAGATTTCTTTCCGTTCCTCGGCACCGGGTGCGATCGCAGCTGCCTCAAATGCCAGCGACTTCCAAGGCAGGTCCAGACAGCAGCTGGAATGCAGAAACTACACCACAGCAGGCAGTGGGATGAAGAGCTCCTAGGGGAGCACAGCCCAGGCAGCAATCATTCCCCTACAAGGGGTTTGTGCAGACTGAAGGCTTATTCATAGAACAAACACCTTTAACCTCTGCCAATACTTCCTGCAAAGGTCAGCATCATGCTACCTTGCTCAGCTCACTTCCATTTCTGAAGGTGTCCAGTGTATCTGAAACCTTCTCTTTTGCAGAATAAATTGCATTTTCTTTCTTTTGCAGAATAAATTGCATCTTCTTTCTTTTGCAGAATACATAAGCATTTTGCCTGCTGGTTCTGCAAGCTATCAGCTCTGCTAAGCCCACCTTGTTTCTGTGTTACTGTAAACCAAGTCATCCCTCCACAGACCAGATCTTCTGAAACATCTCCCAGGGAGCCCCTGGCTGCAACACGCACAGCTCCAGCCAGGGAAGAGTTTTGTGAGCAGAATTGATGAAGCTGTTGGCTCCAGGAAACGCGCTGAGTTTGTGAATATCACACCTATCTCTCAGGAACACTGAACTGCAGCCAAGAGGTGTCTTGAGAAGGATGTGCCCTGGGAAGGCAGGGGAGGCGATGGGGAATGAGCCAGCGAGGCCATATCTGCTGGTTGTCATGGATACAATCGCTGCCGGTCTCCTGTATCAGTTACCTTCCCTTCCTGGATGTAAGTAAATGAGTGGTGGTCTGCTCCTGCTCCTATGCAAAACACAACCACTGACACCCAAACAAAAGGAGAAAATAATCTGTTTCAAACCCAGGCACCTCTTCCTGACATCATCTAAGGGGAGAGTGGGAGGTGACTTGCTTTTTTGGTATTCAAACTATGTGAGTGTGATAATGCTCTGCCCAATTGCACTCGGTGCTGTCCTAACCTTTGGCTACTTCCTGCCACCTCAGAGGAGCTGTTTTCAGAGCCCCTTCAGCCTTTGCTCTCCTTCAGCCTTCTGGATTCATGACAAGCTGCTATGGACTTGGACTCTGCCGGCTGCACACGCTTGCTGTTGCTTTAGCACACACACACACACCTGGGCACGACGCTGCAGGCTCCAGTGCCTTCAGCTCCCTGTTTCAGAGGGAAAACGAGAGGTCAAGCGTGGCTTGAACTACACCTGAAAACACTTTTACAAAACCCCATATAAAATACAAGCCAATTGCTTTCTTTTCATTTTTTTTTCCCTCATTTTTAATTTTTAAAGCAGGTTTGCAGCCCAGGTGGTAAGTTGTTTAAAGCAAGTTATTTAAAGCAAGTTATCTGGCAAATTTTGTTTTTAATTAGCATACGGATATGTTTGTAGTTTATTTCAGTGTAGTGCTATGCGAGGGAGTGATAACATGAAAGAGAAAACTATTAGAAACTGTAAACAGAAGTGAAACTGCCAGGCCTGTTTTCACTGTCCCCTAGCCAGGGAGAAAGCTGAGTAAACAACAGTGCTGACTACAGTGGGTTTTCATGGTTCTTTTAGGTTTAAGAACTTGTAAACAAAGGATGAGGCTTTTAAGTGGATACAAATAGATGCCCCCAGTTTTGTGCTACTTATGGAGCACACAGGTCCCAGTTTCTCCAGACAGGGTAAGGGAAAACAAAAAGCACATTTCAACAGAAACCCAGCTCTGGCGAGAGGAAAATGTAATTCCAGTCTTCATGGTCTTAAGCCTACATCATGCCACTGAACAAGTCTCATCCTGCTTAATAGAGGGCACACACAAATACCTGTTCCTAATTACCCCACTGAACAGTTTGGGACACCACCATTCAAAGTAAAAAAAAAACCACCAAACTAAAAAAAAAAACCCAAAAAACCAAAAACCCCACCAAACCTCAAAAACCAACACATTGCAAAATTGGAAGTGAATTTCAGAAGTCCTGATGAGAAGCCTAAATACTCCAGTAAACTTCTTTCCTTAGGGGAAAAAAAACCCCCAAACTTTATTTCTGATTTGTTCAAGACTGATATACTCATGACTGGCAGTATTTTACTTCTCAGTCCTCTTACAAAACAGAGATTGTTGTACACATCCAGCCTTGAAAAGCCACTTCCCCAAAATAATCAGAGAAATAAACTTCCAAAATATGAGAAATGATCCTGAATGGGAATATTTTGCTTTGATGACTAATTGTACTACACAGGAAAAAGAGAATACAAGCAAGATTTTCTAGAAAGGTATAGAAAAGAGGTTCCTTCATCATTCAGAGAGAGACAAGCAGGTGCCCAACTTTTCTCTTCTAATAAAACATCTTTTCTGTATTTTAGAAACAGATGAAGACAGTGCAGCAGCACAGATATGACTCAGCTGGCTGGCACTGTCAGGGAGCACATCCAAGTACACCGTGCTCAATGGTTTCCTTGTTGGGGAACGAACAAAAGGCACAACAGGTTCAGGGATGTCAGAAACCTGACTACCTGGCAAAAGAAAATCTATCTGTCCCTCATCAGCATTACAAAAACCCCTGGATTTTGGAGTTAGTGAGGCTCTGGGATATTTTGCACTGGTGCATGTCTTGCAGCAGAAATTTAAGGTTGGTACTTTGCTGCTTGACTATTTAAATTGCTCTTTTTTTCTCTTCTCACCTTCAGGATGTGTGAAGGAAGGGAGTTTGGAGACTGCCCTTTGTGGTTTATATTAGCAATGTAAGGGCTGTCCAGCTGGGCCTTTCCTGGCTCTCAGAGGAGAGGTTTGGTGCATTTCTCAGTGAGTTTACCTGAAGTACTTACAGCTCTGCTGATGAGGGAGGAACCACTTGATCCTTAACTACAAAAACCCTCTTTGGGATTATTCTCCAGTGCCTATATAGGAATTAAGACTTCAGCCCAAATGGTTTTCCATTAGAAGGCTGAACATCTGCCTGCCTGATTCTTGTGTGCTGCTTCCGTCTCATTGTCACACCCTGGAATTGCTCAGAAAAGATAATTTCTAAGATCAAAAGCAAGAAGCTTACTTTTATCTTTCTTCTGCTAAACTTTGTGAGCACTCATGTGATGGAAAGCCACCTCTTTGTTACTCTGCAGCTATGTCTTCCCTCTGTCACTGTAAAGAGAGGAAGGTGGTGTCACTCAGACTGTAAAGTCTTGCCCTGGGGAGTAAATATCATTTATTGTGAAATATGTCCAACATTCATATTCAAGAATTCATAAAATAAGCACATTAAAAAATTGAAATAATCAAAGACTGCCTAAGGCACAGAAAAACCTCCAGCACCCAGAGTGGGGTCAGTGGGGCAGGTGATGGGACCTCCCATCCTGCTCGCTTCTGCTTTGCTCACACGTGCATCTCCAGCCCCTGAGTAACAGTAATTTATAAAGTAAAACTCCAGCAGTGGGTATTTTGTCACCCAGTGGGTAGATAAAAGCTTCAGCACATGCTGCTTTGTATCAGGAAAGGTTTTGCCAGAGGGCAGTGAGCGTTTTAAAAGGTTCCAACTCTAGAATCTCGTTTGAGTTTTGCCCCTGACTGCAGGGACAGCAAAAATGAGACTTGCAGGGTAGGTAACGACTCCTTTCACCCTTTTCCTGGGGGAAATCAGGTATTTGCTGACAACCTGGTTTCAAAAAGCCCTGGCCAGACTTGCTGTCTTATTTGTCTATTTAAAGTCTGCACATAATCATTTTCCCCCTCAACCTAGGAAGCTGCTAACATTATGTTGGAGATAAATATCCTGTGGCAGCAGCCCAGCAGAAGATACAGTGGAAATAGGGTCAGCGTATTGGAAATGGATAATAAATAACATCAGATGTAATGTTATTTAACTCAGAAGTCTCCTCTCAAATATAAGGACTCTGGGGTATGCTACAGTCCTTAAAATAGTACAAGATACACAGCACTATTAGCTGTTAACACTCAGTAACACCATATACTTGTTGAAAGGTAATATTGATCAACAGAGATGGAAAAGAGTTTTTTGGCAGCTGTTTGGAAATGAATATGGGAGTCAATTACCAATGGACAAATGTCCCTTCCACAAGATCACCAGCTCACTTCTGCCACCAGCTCACCTGCTGCCAGAAGCATTTCAGAAGAGGAAGATACAAGCAGAAATGGATGGGTTTAAATATCTTCACTATGGCTTTAGAAATTAATTGTTCAGGGAAGTGAAAGGGTTGTGTCAGAAAGCAAACCAGTACAGGGTAACCCAGCCCACCCCGAGCACCAATTAGCTACCCCTGACATCCTGCAGTTCCAGCACCAGTCACAGGGCAATTTGAGTTATTTCCCTCCCAGTGTAAGATGGGGACAGCCTCTGAAAGGCAAAAAAAAACCTGCAGAAGGGAGCGTGGGTGAGGTGGGGATGCTGGAAGGATCCCTCTTGTGAGGAGAGCCCGGTACTGCACAGAGACTTACATCACTGCACGGGAACTGCTGCTGGGCTAGCTGCACACAGGCATGAAGCAGCCACAGTTCTGTCTTCACCTACACCTGGTTGAGTCATGAGCGACCTGCTCAGGGTCTGTTTCTTCACCTCGGGCAGGAACCCAACGCCTTTGATTTCAAAACAATAACTCATCGCGTTTCTCACCGCTCTGGCGCACACAGGCAGCGAATGCACAAACCCAGCGTGGAGCACACGGCATGGGAAGGACCTTGGGATGACATTGGGGTGTTTTATCTTAAACACTCTGTTTACTCATGCATGCAAGCCAGGCACTGTATAGAATATAACCTAGCTGGGGCCAGTACACCCAGTCCAAGCTGTATGCTGGCTGTGGGGCTGGCTGTGGGGCTGCCAGCCCAACCAGCTCCATGAATGACAGGAGGAAAGGGTCTATCAGCATCCCCAGTTCTGGGCTGAGCTGGCCTATTGTTTCCCACCCCAAATATAAACCATAAGCTCAGTTTAATGCTGGTTCATCCTTGCTTTGCTGATAGAAATTATTCATTTACTGAGTTAAATCAATAAACTGAACTCCCAAAGCATTTCTCTGCAAATGGAGAACAGCCCTGGTCTGCTCATTTTGCTAATCACTGAGTAATCACTGGAGGTTTGTTATCCAGGAACTAGCAGGGCATGGTGACAGGGCCTGTTTAATGGAGAAAAGTGAATAAAATCTACATTGTATTTTTCAGTACAGTGCACACTCAGATGTCCCTGCAACATTTGGTTTTGCTGTTTGCATCTTCACGTCACAGCATTTACACTCATGACTGGAAATCTCTGCCTTGGGACTTTTCCCTGTAATTCTGGGTGGTGTTTTGCCCACTTCAACCAATAAATGCATAAATCCCCATCCCAATAAATGGATAAATCCCTGAGAACTGAAGAAACTGAAGAGTTTGGCTTACCAGGAGCTCATCTTTCCGTTTTGCATCCACTTCAAGGAAGTATCATCAGGGTGTCAAGTGCTCCACACACAATCTTGCCAACTCTAGGAAGCAGCCACTTCCTTTCCAGCTTTACACATTGCTCCTTGGTAAAGGTAAACATGGAAAGCATGTGTTAGAAGGAGATAACCTAATGACTAAGGTATTTCACAATGTAAAAGGTGAAGGAAAAAGAGCTCTCTGCAATGGATGGCATTGCTTCAGCCCAAAACACATTATAGGATGGCATTTGGTGAGACTTAACAAATGCAATGCTGGTGAGGGTTGCTGGTTAGCAAACTGAGCACAGAGTTTTATAGAATCAGATAAATCACACTAGTTAGAACTTCTAAGGAGCATCATGAATTAGCCCAAATATTACAGTTTAATTTCCTAGATTTAGCTTGTAGAGAGAAAGCACACACCATCAAAACACTGGCAGGCAAAAGCAAAAGGAGACATGACAAAAAGCACAGGAAGCTTTTCAGTAAAGGATTATTTCTTTGAACAATATGATTTATTCTGTACTCTCAGGCTGAAGATTCAACACTCCAGATAGAAGTAGTTTGCACCAACAAGCCTAAAAGTGACCAGGCTGATATGATACCTATTTAAATCTAGTTCTAGGATAAAGTATCCCTTCCCTGATTGAGGACAGATGAGATGGATAGTGGCAGCTCTGCTTTAGCCTTAAACTTTCAGGACATGTGCCACAGCAGCTGCAATAACTGCCTGAGGAAGAAAAGGAAAGGGTCCAGTGATTCTTAAAGTAGAATTTGGGAAGTCTAAGTTCAAAGGCTTGCTATGCCCCAGCTAGGGTCCTGTGAGATGCCAGCTGTGCCTGTAAACTGAGGATGACTTGAGCAATCTGTCTGGACTTCAAGCAAAAACACAACAGAAACTGGAAAGCATCCTGTGATTTTAGAGATACATTGGAGAGGCTCAGAGGGGACTCACTCTGCTCAGGCAACGATTGCTTGTCTCATGCTGGTGCTCTGAAGGTGGCAGAAGAGCAGGGTGATGTAGGAGAGCTTCTCCTGCTTCCTAAAAGCAAGTGGCACACATTACAGAATCCCAGAACTGCCTCGACTGGAAAAGCCCTTTGAGCTCATCAAGTCCAGTCATGAACCCAACAGTGACCAGTCCCCACTGACCTCTGTCCCTCAGCTCTGTGTCTACACAACTCTTCAATCCCTCCAGGGATGGGGACTCCACCACTGCCCTGGGCAACCCCTTCCAATGCCTCAGAACCCTTTCAGCAAAGAAATTCTTCCTCACATCCAATCTCAACTGCCCTGGGCACAACTGGAGGCCATTTCCTCTTGTCCTGTCCCTTGGTCCTTGGTTGAACAGACCCACCCCCACCTCTCTCCACCCTCCTTGCAGGGACTTGGAGAGTGAGATCTCCCCGCAGTCTCCCTTGTCTCCAGAAAAATAGATTGTGATAAACCAGGCTCCAGTCTCCCCAGTTTGTTAACTGGCAGCTCATGCTGCATTTGGATGCTGTCTACCAGTTTGTTGGCTTCCCAGCACCGATTTTGTGTTTCCTGGTACCACCGTGTGGTGAAGGGAAGGAACAGGCTGTTAATCACAGCGCTGTTAATGAGATGAACAGCACTACACAAATCCCCGAGTCCACTGGGCTGTGGCAAGGAGGTACCACGAGGTTGCCAAATCCAGCCTTCCCCTGCCAGCATGCCTCAGATCCAGCTGACTCTTTGAAACCACGCAAGAGAAATTAATTCAGTATCAATGGAATTTTCCTGCCTTGATTTCTGCAGGGTTTGCCAATGAGGAAGCTAATTTGGTCATGGTACAGAGCAGGGAAACCTGGGCATCTCGAACCAGGCTGCAGTCCAACAAAACCTATTCACCAAACACCCACAGCATAGTAACAATCTCTGCTATTATCTCCAGCAAGAAGGAAATTACAAGAAAAACTAATTTAATTGCCTAAGTTTACAATCAGTCCTCGGGCTAGACTAAGAACCCCTCATATATGTACATTCAGTTCTTATACTTAGATCTAACATTTATTTCTGTCAACAATAAGCACCAAGATATCACTTTATTAGAATAAAGGCACACAAAATCTCCTGTCTGGGCAATGCTAAAATAGTAATCTAGTGTAAGTACATTAATAGTAATATAATAGTAACTCCCTTCTTGCTCTGTGATTGCTGTGTACACAGCAACAGCAACCAACAAGCTCAAGGGAAGGGGAGAGCTGTTGCCTGGCTGGAAATTGGTTAAAAATCCAAAAGTCAATTCAGTGGGATAATTGATAAAATAAAATCCACTATCAAATCTGTTTAGAAGGGGAAACTTAGAAAGTTTGAGGTTTAAGTACCTGGTAGCAAAATGCAAAGTCTTCCAGTACCTGCAGGTGCTTTGGAAGGTGGAGTAAGGAGATGCTACAGGTCTGGGTCACTGCAGGACCACTCCTCCTATGGTTTCTTAGTACTTTCTCCAGGCTGGTTTTATGCACCTAAGATAATAAAACGTTCTTGTTTGGAGGCTTTAATGCATTTTAATAGAGCTCACAGCTGGGAATTTTTCCCTGATGTTTTCTGTTGCTATTTCTTCTGTCACACCATAGATTTTCTGGCACCTGAAAAATTCCCTTTGTAAGGAGATGGTTAAAAACCCAAATTGTCAAAAGAGTTTAAAAAAAACCCCAAAACCAACCCAGCCTTTCACATCAGAAGTCTTCCTAATGTCAACTCACTAAAGCTCTTTATTAGTCAGTATCTCCTCCTCATTAGCCTCAAATACTCAGAATCAGGTCCCCTGTGCCATCTCCTTCCCATCCCTTGCAAAGGAGGACGGGCTCACGCTGTAAATTGTGAATTTAACTACAGTTCCATTTCATCTCTGCAAACTGCAGGATAAGGACCCATTTCTCAGGAATTATAGTCAGCAATATTAGTCCCTGGGTATGGTATTACCATATCTGGGATGATTTAGGGACAATGAAATCCCAGTGCCATCAAGCCAGGTGATTCTTCTGACACAAATGATCCTGCAACTCAATATTCACTGGGAAAGCTTGTTGAAATGTAGCCTGTTTGCCTTCCTTGTTCCTTTTCATACCCACCCATGGCAGGGCTTGGCTGGTGGCAGGAGCACACTGTCACTTTTTCCAAATATAATTGAGCTCTGTGAAGGAAAGATTAAAATTGCTGCAGCAGGAGGAAATTATCCTGAAACTCAACACCGTTAATCCAAGGGCAGTGCATGAGGAGGAGCAGGGACAGGAGTTTGTCATTCCTGGAGAATCCTCCCAACACATCCAGTTCCCTTGTTCTTGTGCTTTTTTTTAGCCCAAGAATCCATTTTCACTTGAAAGTAAAGACACAGTTGGGGTAAAGGTGGTTGTGTAGGATCATGGTAAGTGATCCACAGCTTGCAACTAGCTCACATTAACTTCTACTCAGGTTTAATCACCACTTAGTACACTGCTATGAGCAGTCCAGACTTTGCTCTATCATTTCTCAGTAATCTAAACTCACTTAAGACCCCAATAAAAAAATCTGAAGTATTAGGAAAAGAAGAATTATCCACAAGCTCCACTGGAAGCCTGCCAAAGGTTTCAGTGCCATTAAGAACTTGGCCATTCTTTGCAATCTTACCTATTAAGAGGCAAATAAATGGTAACAGTGGCTTAGATCTCTTTCCCAAACAATTTGTGCTGAAATTACTAAACTGAGAAACAATTTAGTAATACAGCCACTAATTTTACATGGATTTAAACCATACTGGTACACAACTACTTCTTCAAGGCCTGATAAGGAACAGGGAACCTACTCATCTGCCTTTCTGTCATCAGGGGTGACTTTCTGGATCCTGGATGTGGCTGTTCCCCTCTGCACACAAGCAGCTCCAGCTCCAAGCAACAAAATTCCCCTGGCATATTGAATCAGGCTCCTGGTTCATCCTACATCTCTTATGCAAGTCAAGTTCTTCTGTAAGAAGACAAATAAAATGAAGGTGGGAAAGGTACCAGACAGCAGAACAAGAAAAATTATCATGCAAATTGACAGTGAAGGTTCAGAACTGGGGTAATTAGCAGAAAGACAAAAAGCTTTTGTCTCTTATTCTAAGTTCAGCACACATCCAGCACTGCTAACAGCCTAGCACAGCTTTCACCCCAGCATCTGAAACGATGCAGCTGCTGGAACATGACCAGGATCCCAGTTCCCCCTTCCAAAAGACCCTTGTTGGTCCTTGAGATATCAACATTTGAGAAATACTGAAGAATAGTGGACAAAAAAAACCCCAGAGGATGATGTCTTCCACAAGAGACAAATCCCTAGACAGGATATTTGAGCAAAGTCCAGGAATGCAACTGAGCTCTGATGCTCTGGTTTGTCCCTACACCTACTCCTCACATTTCTACCTCAAGTTAGTGCAACCCATGGCTTTTCCCAATCAGCTGCAAGTGAGAATTGTTGTGTGTCCCCAGGTTTTTTTTTTAACACTCAAATCCTTAGTTTGATTTAAAATAGGATGCTCTCTGTCTTTTAGTTGTAAAATAATAATAAAATAAATTGCAGTAATAAACATTCCTGCATAGCATTGGTACCCTTCAACAGGAGCCCACTGGGTGGTTTTTCAGGTCAGCTTTGTTTCCATCAAACACTGGTGGTCTCCAGTTTTTGTAAGCTCAGATAAATAAGACAAAACACACACTTAATGCAAAGAGCACCTGACAGACCAGCTTTTTAAATGGACCCAGCAGCATAAATCACATTCCCACACGATACACAGAGACAATTTTCCATGTAAAATGATTATGATTTAACAGAAAAACTTATTTTTAGCTTAAGGCGTTCTGGCAGCTGGAGATGCAGATTTGTGGCTACTGTAACCACTAAACATGCACAGATTGCAATACAGGGTTGCCTGCTCTTTAGCTTTTAATTTACAGAACTAATTAGTTGGATTTGCTGTCTTTAGCATCCCTTACCCAATATTTACTTAAGGAGAAACAGATGAACCCTGCATGTCAAGTCAAGCCCAGTAACTCCAGCACAAGGGCACGTCCATGGGAAACACCTTGGATGTAGCAAGAGGTTCAAATCTTGCAGCAGCAAATGGATGTGTCACTTTCTGCAGAGGAGAGAGAGGCAGAACCTCACCCAGCAGACACAGATCAACCAAGGGAGTTAAAAATCCTCTAGTAACTTCAACAAGTATGGAGGAGAGAGGATGTTGTTATCAACAAGTAGACCACAGAATCCCAGAACTGCCTCAACTGGAAAAGACCTTGAACATCATGGAGTCCAATCATGAACCCAACCCTGACCAGTCCCCACTAACCCATGTCCCTCAGCACTGTGTCTACACGACTCTTCAATCCCTCCAGCGATGGGGACTCCACCACTGCCCTGGGCAACCCCTTCCCATGCCTCAGAACCCTTTCAGCAAAGAAATTCTTCCTCACATCCAATCTCAACTGCCCTGGGCACAACTGGAGCCCATTTCCTCTTGTCCTGTCCCTTGGTCCTTGGTTGGACAGACCCACCCCCACCTCTCTCCACCCTCCTTTCGGGGAGTTGGACAGAGCCAGAAGGTTCCAGCAGGATAAAGGAAAATACAGGAGTTTTGTAGCAAAAATGAAAGCATCAATACTTTCCAAAGTGTATTACAATATCAGCATGAAGTAATGTGTGGCAAAGTCATTAAGGCAGTTGACTGAGTACACCCAAGACGTAAGGAGGTTTGGGAGTTGGTGGGTCAGCAGCAAGAGAGCACAGCTGAGGAACCACCGAGAAACACCCGGGGCAGTTACCACGTAAAATACTCATCACCTTCCAGCTCAGCTGCAGAAAATGCCCTGAGCAGCAACACACAGCACTGCACAGTTTAACACTCCTAGGTACTGAAAAGATGAAGTCACAGTTAAGCAGAAAGTTCAACATAAAGGAACCCTGTAATTACACTTTATTAGCTGTACTTTATTTAATGACTAGGGGATGAAGAGACCTTCCAACCACAAACAAGTTTGCAGAGAACACCAGAGCATTCCAGTTGGCAATGCCTTCAAACCCTCTTTCCTTTGGAACTGCTGGTTCCCTTTGCAGAAGCCCAACAACAGGAGGTTCTACAAAGCTATTTCAAAATTTCTTATTTTAAAACATTTAATTAAAATATTACCTTAATGGCATGATAATTACATTATTACTACTGGGTGAAATCCCAATTTCACCACCCAGAGAGCACTTACAGCATCACCCAGGTTACAACCAAGTCTCAGACCATTCCACAGCCTCAAGGCTCATCTCCCTTTCACCCAAAAATTGAAACTCTTTGGGAAATCCAGAGTTCAAACCTGCCCCAGCCCTCTCACTCAGCTGCCCAAACCGCTCTTGCACCCCACAGCAAGAGCTTCTTCCCCAGGACAAGACCAGAGCAACGTCACAGTACCCCAACAGCCTTTTTCTTGCAAATTCTTGACTTTCTGCTTTACCCCAATACATTAAACATTGTTTTTCTTATGTTTGCTGGGGCAAAGAAAACCTACCAGCTATGGTAACTCAAGATGGAGAAGTAGTTCATGTCGATACATTTCAAACCAGCTGTTTTCTCTATGTCCAGCCATTTTAGAGTATTTCTAGCACTCTGGACACCAAAAATTTCTTGATGTGAAACTCTGCCCTGCTTGTTTTCATTGGATTCCCTCTGAAAACAGCACAGGTTGAAACAGGTCACTGGATTTAATCGAGAACAGACACTCAAGTCCCAGGAAAGGCCAAGCAGATGGAAAAAACATTCCATCTGAGAAAGTTACTGAAGGAGACATTAGACACCAGGGGTTTTGGTTTGGCTCTGCTCTGTAGTGTAAGTAGTGACTCTAAAAATGGTGCATTTTAACAAATCTTGTTTCCTGCTTAGTCACTACCACGGCAAAGTCTGTATTTGATTACCAGAAGCAACAACATTCAAACTTAACTGCAGAAAACCAACACATAATTGGTTTTATAGAGCAAGTTCTGGTTTCACTACCAAGAAACACTCACCAAAATGTACTTTTCTCTGCAGTGACTGCAAGATTGCTGGATTCTTCCCCTTTTTGTATAGTATGACTTTTTAGAGAGTAACAAAGATAATTTATCTCAGTAGATTCACTTACATGCTCCATGTTGGGCCTCCTAGCAAGCGAAGTTTCAAAGCATCCTGCAGTGATCTAGCTTTTAGGTAAGGAAATCTCACTTTTCACTCATGAATTAAGACTGAATTAATTATCTGAATTAAGACACTTGAAATAAATCTTGGCCATTAGCAAAACATTGCCTAAATACAAACGTGCAGCGAGTATTCTGACATTAACCACATTAGAGATGAAATAAAGGCAAGAGAAATTATAAAAGCATTAAAAACAGTCCAAGCCAAACCGTATCCAGCTTTATTAAAGGTATTTTTCATAAACAATCATGGTAATTTAGGCAGGACATGGGCTACAATCTGCAACATTTTACAACAACTGTCAAACTCCCTTCCCTTTGTGGACTACCAAAACGTCAAAGTTGCTATAAAACTGAAGAATCTTCATTTCATACTGGGTAAAGGGAAAAGTTTAGAGTGAGGGTGGACACTTTCACATTTAGCATGTTGTTTAACAACTCTTCACAAACCTACCCTGACTTTTAGAGGAAAAAGAAAAAACAAAACAAAACAAATTAAAATGCAGGTTTCTTAATCTGAAGATCCACAATATAAAAGGGGAAGTACAGCTCCTTTTAGAGCCTTTATATCCCAAATTAGACACCAGAAGTCCGGATCACCTGACAACGCATTTAGAGCGGTAAAAGTCCCAAAATGCCCATTTTTTGCCGTATTTCTGAGTGACAGGCTCTAAGCAAACGCTGAGGACACAAAAGGACACAGAGAGGGCGTTACAAACTGCAGGTTTGAAGTTGGCAACAGGCATCTTGGGACCTCTGATGTCCACTCTGATGCATTTCACAGAACTTAACAGATGTGCAGCCTGAAGGAATCCCTTCCTCCTCTACTCAGGAAGAGCCCTTCTAAAAAAAACCAGGGGACCAGGAAAACTTTTCTTATTAAAATTTAGGTTCCAAGAAATAGACTAAGTGACATTTGTCCCCATTGTTCCCCTCCCCTCCCTCCCAAAAAAAACCACAACAACGAAGCGGTCTGTGTGCTAACAACATAGCTTAAAAAAAAGTAAAACAAAATTCTGCATTGTTATAAAACTTGATAAAAAATAGTATTTCAAACTGTACAGTCACCAGAAGTACACAGTTATCAAAAATTCACACATTTTACTTGGCTTCACCAGCACCTTCGGCTTTCTGTGCCTAAAAGAAAAAGAGGAAGCAGTTAATACACAGCACACACTTGCACCAACCAACCAGTAACACGTTTTCCTAACCAGCAGCTCTCTGGACAGAAGGAATCTTACCTGGATTGCATCACTCTATCTTTTTAATAAAATGAAATCTAACATTTGAAGTACCATCAATGCAACCTGAAGCTGTTTTATTATGTGCAAATTTTATGTGTTTTCAGAATAGCAACAATTTCAGGTGACAATTCAACTGGCAAACACAATTTGAACTCTTTTACCAACCAAGCAACATCCCTTTCACACCTGTAGATGCATTAGGAGTGTCATAAGCAGTGGGTCTAAACAATCAAGCAGCAATTCCTCTTTGTTAGCACAAGCCCAGACCTGTCTATGTTTGATAAGGGAAAAAAACCAATTTGCTGATCTAAGCCAAGCTGCCAGAACCGCTGTGGTACCTGGTCTGTTTTGGCATCTCCATTTTCTGCAGGGTTGTTTCCCTCCTTGCCAGCATCAGCTTTTCCCTTCTTTCCCTTGGGCAACTTCTCGCTCTTCTGTAAAGGTAAGATGAGGGACACCGTTACAACGACCAAAAAGAATGCAACATACAAATATTTGTGTGTTTCAGAGACTGATAACTGTGAAAAGTCTCCCGTTATTTTTTTAATGCAAAAGTTTTCAGTGCAACTTTAAAGAAGAGAGGATGCAGCTCAATTTCATCACTACACACGCTGTCACTCAAAGTTTTATTAGTTATTATCAGACAAATCTAAACCTCATAACCCATTTATCACTCAATAATAGTGCTGATACAGCGACTTACCTTTGGAGCTGCCTTTTTAGGTTTAGGCTCTGGCTTTGGAGGAGCAGGTTTCTGCAAGTGAGAAAAATCCCTTGTGTTATCCCAATTATTTTAAGATAAATATACTGTTTTTAAAAATATTCAACCCAAACAGTTTAGCTTTAGGAAAGCAAAAATCAAAACATTTGAAATTGAAGCACTTTTGTCAATTATTCTACCACTCCCACAGCACCACACAATGGGGCAGTTCGTTAAGCCAGAAACTTTCTTTCCACTGAACAATGGGTCTCTCCAGAACACCTACAGTTCTCACCCAGAAGCAGCACAATACTCAAGCCTAAAACTATTAATTGTTGTGACATCTCTGCTCAACAAGAGAATACTCACAGCAGATAACCTCGCTGATCTCCGTTGTGGCTATTGGAAAAGAAAAATGATTGAAGTTAACATGATGAAATATAAACTATAAAAACTTATAAAGTAACTAATTTCAAAGTCGTAAAATCATAGAACCAAGGTTTAAGTTTTTAGTTCATTTTTTCCCCTGTTCTCAAGAAATGAGACTATCCCAGTTAAATCACTGCTAATAGTAGTTAAGTAGATTTTTCATGGTTAAAAGACAGTTAATACTCTGAGAAGTCAGAATCAATTAAGACCAACCCTGTTCCTCAGTTCTTGATTTTGATGAAGTTAAAGCTCATCTTCCAACGTAAACACTTTATGATCCAACTTTCTCAAAATATGGAACTTCTTACCTCATCCTTAACTTTGGCCTTATCGCCCTTGGTATCTCCTTCAGCCTAGGACGTGAAACACAAGTCATACTGACAAGTTACGGGGACTCAGCCCCCCTCATAACCCCACCAGCCGTTATTTCTCACCCCCCTCATCTGCAAAGGGAACGTTTCTGACCCGCTCCCGGAGGATCCCGACTCTCCCTCCACCTGCCCCCGTCAGGCTGGGCGCTCCCGAGGCCGCTGACATTCAGGGAGCAACTGGAGGTACCAAGGGAACCCCGGAAGCCCCACACCGACCCAGGCCGGAGCGGGGCGAGAGCGGACACCTCCCCCGGGGGTGGTGGGAGGGAGGAGGCGAGGACGGGGGGGAGGAGCTGCGCTGCCCCCTCAGGGAGCCCCCGCTCCCGCCCACGGCTGCCCCCGCGGGGCGGGCGGTTTTGGCGGCAAAGCACCAGCAGCAGCGGCGGCGGTCGCTTCCCGCCCTTTCCCGCCCCACCGGCGTTCCCCTCCCCCACCTTTCTCCTCACACCGACCTCCCGCCAAAACCAACCGGATCGGACCGGCGCCGCTCGGCGCGCGCGCCCCTCCCCTCGCTATCCCAACAACACCCCCCCCCCCCGCCGCCCGCCTCAGGGCCCCCGCGGCCGGTAACGGTCCCTGTGCGCCGCCCCGCCCCCACCCCCGCACCCGTTGGGGCCTCGCGCGCCGCCTCACAACCGTTACCGCCCCGAATGGCGGAGGAGGAGGTGGGGGGAGAAAGGAGGGGGGATGAGCGCCTCTAGTCCCGCCCCCCCTCCCACAGCCGGTAAACGATGCGTGGGGGGGAGAAGGAAGGGGGAAAGGGGGGGCCACGGGCAGGTAGGCCCCTCCGGTGGAGAGGCGCGGTGGGGCTGCCCGGTACCACGTACCTTTCTCTTCGGCATGGCTCCGTGCGGGCGCGTTGTGTGTGTGAGGGAACAGCGGCCTGAGGGGGGCGGAGAGAGGAGGAGGGGGGAGGTGAAAGGGTGGGTAGGGGGGAGGGAAAGCCGGAGCGCGCTCGGTGCGGGGCGGCGGCGAGAAGCGGGGGAGGAGGAGGAGAAGGGAGGGGGGGGATGAGGGGGGGAAAAAAAAGGGGGGGAAAAGAAGGGAGCGGAGCGGTTATCGGAGCGGACGGGCGGGTGGCGGGGCGGGTTCCCGGTTGGCGAGACTGGCTGCCGACCCCACTAATTTGAATCGGGTGTTTATAAAGTTTTATATAGAGCCGGACGCGGCCCAACCGGTTCCAACCGGATCCCCACCGCCCCGCTTGCCTATTGGCCCAGCAAGGTCACGTGGGGTGAGGGCCAGGCGGGGAGAGAAGGGAGGGAGGGGAGGGGGGCGCTGAGGGGAGGTGGCGCGCGCGCAATTGCGCCTCGCGGCCCCCTCCCTCCTCCTCCCCCCCCCCCCCCCATCCCCATCACCTCCCTCAGAGCTCCGCCGGCGGGAAACACCGGGGGGGGGCGTAAAAAAAGGGGGAGAAAAAGGGGAAAAACGGTAATAAAAAAGGCAGCTGCACCCCACACAGTGATGGGGAAAAGGGGGCTCTACCCCCCTCCCCAAACCCCCCCGCAACCACCTCATCCCTCCGCGGTAGCTGCAGCCCCCCGCCCCTCCCCGCCGCAGCTGCTTCCCGCGCAATGGTGCGCGGAGCAGCGCGTAAGGGAGCGGAGCTGTTCGTTCAGCACCTCCGCGGGTACCGGGAATAGCACCCAGACCCCACCTCAGGGTGCTGGGTGGCTCTGGGTAATCACAGTCAGTGCTTTTTCCTGTTAAAAATAAGGGAAATGGGGAGTGACAGCCAAAGAGGTGAGGGGGAGGTGGAGGCGGTGCTAAAATAAAAGTGAAAAAAAAAAAAAATCAAAATGCAAGAAAATTTAACAAAATTCAGAAATTCATACAGGTGCCCACTGAGTGAGTTGTAAAGTTGGGCTCCTTCCAGAAAAGAAAAAAAGAAAAAAAAGGAAAGAAAAAGGCCATTTCTCACACCTTTATCCAGGCACAGCCTGTTGGCTACAAACCCCATCTAAAGTGCCCCAAACTTTTAACCTTTTCACTGAACCTCATCCAGAAAAAACACTCCAAGGAGCACACTCCCTCCTTCCCTTCCCTCCCCAGGTAATCTCTCAGGCTTTTCAAATGCCAGAAGAACACATTTTTACAGTCATGTTGATCTTTCACATCTTCACCGTATAAACATGAATTAGGAAGTTGGATTCTCACTGGAAGAAGCCTGTAGCTCTATTTCCACAACTGTCACTTAAAGATTCACCAAGTTCATGTAACTTATGCCCACCCTCTAATGAAGCAAAGCTTACAGAGAAAATTGCTATTTTACTGGAATAACTGATGCAGGTGGAATAGAGACTCAGGTAACACTGACTTTTTCCACTGCCTGAAGGACTGACTTTCTCTCCTCCCCTACTACAGCTTTTCTGAAAGGGATTAAAACTTTCCCTACAAGTAGTAAACCAGATCCCTTCAATTACCACACCTGCAACAGTACTACTGCTTTGTGGAAAACCACACTGTAGCTCTGGTCACCTGTATCATCACAACACAACTGAAAATGTTGGGGTTTTTAAGGCAAAAAGAAATACATTCTCAGGCAGAAGACAAGTCTCCCCATCAGCCTGGCAAAGCAGACTGGAGAGTGCTCCATCTCATGGAGAGTAAACTATTTCCTGAAGACAAAGAAAATAAAATACAGCAAAAGAAGTTTAAATCGACAGCTCCCATCATCTCGGCACGCTTTGATCCGAGCCACTGTTGGCTACTTACACAAGAGGAGGTTGTGCACGGAGCTTCGTTCGGCCGAGCCTTGGGGTATCAGCAAATGGCTCACACTAGAGTCTAAAAAGAACACAACCTTCAAATCATTTCCAGTCTAACAGGAATCAGATGAGGAGTCTGTCATAGGTTAAACAATATCAGCTCTGGATGCCAACTTAGAATAAATCTACGTACTTTTAAATGTTCAGCTGATTTTTTACAGAAGTTTAGTATGAATATGCTTTATTCATGATCTGACAATGTAGTTATCCTCTTCACAATCAGGCTCAAAGTGCTGAGTTGGCAGCACTTACAAGTTCTTTTTAAATCTTTGTTTTCTAGTTTTCACCTGGAGGTAAAAAGGAACACTTTAAAAACAGCAATAGCTGGTACTGCTGCACCTGTATGTGCGTTAGAAACAAAAAAATCAAGACATTTTCTGTTATTTTGACCATGGGGACGGAAAACAGGAGAAATTAGAGACAAAAACAATCTTGGAAATTAGCTAGTCCATCTCCCTGCTGATGGAAAATTGAGAAGAAACAACACTGCAGCTGCTCCAGCCACTCCCGTTAAAATCAGCTGGAGAGCCCTTCTAAACCATTTTGGCTTCCGTCAGAGGTTGGTTTTGGCTACTGTCTTCCTGAACTAAGCCCATCCTTATTCCCTGGAAATAAATTATAGCCCTAGAGAGGTCTCAGAGGGATTTGGCATACTGGATCCATCACCTGGTTTTAGCTAACTTCTTATTCTTTTTAACCCATGAAGTTAATTCCCAACCAATCCTTTCCCCCTTGCCTGCTCAGAGCCTCTTTCCTAAGCTCAGTTTCATTCCAACATCAGCATCCTGGGCATTTGGGTTTTCCCCACACACACTGCTCAGAAGGGATCACAGGACCCAGCAACACTTCTGAGTATCTTCTTTCTTTGCAGCAAGGGTGACAACACCTCGCTTTAGCTCTCCAGAAGCCAAGAGCAGATACATCAAAATCAGCAGAGTAATGTGGGGAAAAGACAAGATGTTATCATGAAGTAGGCAGTGGGGAATATCTCTGCCACCGCTCAGCACAGGACCCCCTTCTACACCAGGAATAATCTTCTCCCTACAGAAAGCAAGGCTGCCCTTATGGGTCAGCAGAGGAAATCTCAACAGAAGATTCCCTACTGCAAAGCCATGGAAAGAATTCAAGTCCAGACTGAATTGGTTTGTCTGGGCCAGTTCCTGAGGAGTCAAACAGAACTGGAGGCTCATGTTAGATAACTTCTTGTCACCTGTGAAGTACCAAGCAGCGGAGATATGACGGGGTGCATGTATTCTCCATGATCAGGGGCAGGGAGGTGAGGCAGAAGGACGGCATTACCTTCCTCAGCAGCATTCACAGACCTAGAAAGGTTCACAGTACTCTGTCCCTGTGCTGGGACAGGGCGAGCGGGGACGTAAAGTCCTATAGCAGCCCTGCACCCCCCTGCAGAACCACAGCGAGTGAATTCCTCTGCACAGCCGCTGTTCCCTCCAACACAGGTAAAAATTGTCTTCCCAAGAACACCCCAGCACCTGTGTCATGCAGACACCGGGCACAATCTTTCAAAGAAGTCCGCTCTCTTGTGCTCGAGCGCCTGTAGGAAGCCCTGGATCCTCTCTTCCCGCATGGCAGTGCATCTCTGCAACAGCGTCCGGCGGTGCTGAGAGTCTCCGTGGGACGCAAACCCCTCCTGCTGCAGCTTCTTTGTCACGTAAGCCTGATCCCTTTCCATCTGTTGTCGTCTCCTTTCTTCCATGTAGGAATCTCTGGCCTTCTAGAGTGAAAAGCAGCAGAATGTTAGCACTTTACCAGGCCTTTCAGCTCATCCGTGGTACAGCTGCAAAGCAGCACAGGTTATGGAAGGAACGGCCTCTGCTCAGCCATCAATCTGCAGGTTCAGTGAAGGGTGGCTCTCTGTGCACCTCCTCCACTTTGAGGCAGCCTGCTTGATTGGTTATAAAGAAAAAAAAAAGATACAGGGATATCCTTCTGGACCTTCTCCCCACGACACAAGTCTAATCCCAGCATTAACTCCTAGTTAAAATAGATACAGGTCATAATAAATTGTAAAAAAAACCCCAAACCCCTCAGATATCCGAATCACAGAGCAATAGTGTGCAAAGGGACTTTCAAACCACAGATGTGCACACAAGCTGTCCTTGCCAGTGTCATCACAGACACTTTGATCCTATTCACATGGCAGCTGAAAGGTTTTAGGGGATTCAGAACAATGATTTATGGGGCAATTCTTTGAGCTGATGATCAGGTCTTGAGCTAATCAGCTTCAGCAAAAAAGCAAGAGTGGGCTCAGTGTTCCCAAATGCCTGCGATCTAATAACGTACCAGCTTGAGACACAGCAGGATGGGCAGGGGAAAGGTAAAGGCAGGAGCTATCCTTGCCTACCCTTCAAGTATTTGAAATATTTTTGCAGAACATCACTTTTGGATTTCTTCTTGGTGCACATATCCTAGCCTGCAGCCTCCAACCACAAAAACACACCTGCATGCAGGAATATTAACCTTTAATGTTTAAAAGAGTAGAGCTGGTCACTGTGACATAACCTGACACACACACACTTAGGGAGTGCTGGCCTTTCCAATGAGCAAGAAGAAATAATTATGCTAAGGAGAGCGTGACTCACTGTTCACCACACTTTCCCTGCACCCAAGTCTATGCTCTAGCACTGTAAATTAGCTTTTGTTGTGCTGGGAACAAGAGAAGAAATATCCCTAGCTACAGAAAGCCCACCACTGCTGTAGCTCTGCTTATTTGAAATGCAAAGATCATCAGCCTGTTCCACCTTTGGCCAAAGTGAAATGCTGTCTGTTCACCAGAAAAGACTCTGCATGAGCACTTCCACAGGGCAGACTTGCCAACCACCAGCTGCATTCTCTCCCTCAGTCTCCCATGTACCCCAAGCAGGTTATAGTTGATTCTGGGACTAAGTGGTGAGCAACAACCAGCTCACAGGCTCCCTTGAGCAGCAGGCTAACTGGAAAATGAAGACAGCTATTAAACATGCTGCTGTGTGAGTGGATGGAAGGAGGATATCTTCTATCAAATACCTCAAAAATCAATTTTTTTCTGTACCTTGTCAAACCTTCCATCCAGGTGCCTATCCACACCATAACCACCTCCAGCATCCTGAGTGCAGAAACATTCTCCCAAAGCAGACACAGCTGCTGTCATATGTTCTGGCTTCTCAGCAAGTCAACCTCCTAGCCCCACCATCCTCACTGACAAGCAGCCCTTCCACCAAGGTACTTTGTTTCAAGAGCTCGAGATCCTTTTGGCTTTCAAGTTCACCTATTTCAAACGCCAAAAACCCAGCTCCTAAATCTCAGCAGTTCCTTTGAGTGAGAAATCCTCCCTCCTGCACAGCCCTTTAAAAAAGGGCAGCCTTGTCTACTGCAAAGTGGGTCTTACAGCAAGAAAACTGACCAAAGAACAAATCTGGATGATAAGAAACCTTGATAATAGCGAAACATGAACACACAGAGCCACAAATGAGAACTAAGAAAAGATGAGAGTAGCTAGGGACAGCAGCAGCATTTGTTACCCATCAGAAAGCAGCACTAGGAGCAAAGCTGGAACAGGGACCTTACTGTTCAAGACAGAGGCAAAGCTAATGGCAGTGACAAACACTACTGCCTTTTTTGCTTTCCTCTTCATGCAGAAGGTGAATTGGCATTAGTTGTATTAACACAATGAATTGCTGGTAGGAAAAGGGCAGACTTGGGGCAGAAACAGGAATAAAAGAGGTTAAGGACATGGAGAATTTGGATGCTTCCAAACTGATTGCACCTGATTAAATTTGCCCATAACCACAACTGTCTATAACCTCTGTGACAACTCCCAAAGACAAGCAAGGTCCCTGAAGTTAGAAAAGGGCAATATATTGCCTGTCATTAAGAACAGAGGACTCAAATAATTAAGGAACAGACATACTCAGCAACCAGATACAGTGGAGGTCAGGGTCACCACACCAAGTTCCTCCTTCTGCCAGTTATGGTGTCTCTGTGCTACAAGCTGCTCCCCCCAAGATTTCCCCATTGAGAGCTCCAGCTCCCAAACTTATTTTTCTTAAAAACAGTCAGATTACTAAATTAGACAGATTTATCTGAACCAGGTCAGGGAGAGTTCACAAAAACAAATCTAAGAGAGGAACAATGACAACGAGCACTAGTAACAATCTCTTCAGTAGGCACATCTGGACCCACAAGAAAGAGGACACTTGTCCACAGTCTCACAGCTCAGGCAGCTTCACTTCAGTTCCCAGAAAGGAAACTCTAAACTCACTTGTTACACCCCTAAAAACAACAGCAAGGTTAGAGGAAGAGCATGCAAATTCTCCCTGCTCATTCCAGAGGGAACTCACCAGTCTTTGCTTAAGCTGCTGATGAAGTGGTTTAAGTTAAACTGGCTCATTTTACCCTGTGGCAAGTCAGGAGGGTTTGCTTGTTCTGTCCTGTCAGCTAGGGAATGGGGACAGATACTTCCAGCTGGTGGAATGAGCAATGAATAACACAGACAGTGGTGACTTCAGATACTTTTGATATTCCCAAAAGTTTGGCCACACACTAAGATGTTGTAACAAGCCACATGGATAAAGGAGAAGCAACACATCTGGCATTAGCTGTTCCTGAAACAAGATCTTAACTAACTGCACTAAACAATTCCTTTGTTCCCACTTTGCACACTCTCACCTGGTTGCTGTGCTGAGCTTTCCATCTCCCTTACCTGTAAAGCACTGTAGTTCATCTGGAACCGAAGGATAGCCTCACACAAGTTCCAAAAGGAATATTCTGGCCACAAGACTGACTGAAACACCAGGCATGAATGGGATGTCTGCAGAAAGCAAGATCACCAACAATTTAATCACCTAGCAAGGGAAAAAGTTATCAAGATGCAGTTCTGTTGGTCAAACTATGCCAGTATCCCCACAAAGATTTTACCTAGGCTGTCTTATCAGATTCTACTGAACATGAAATAAATAGCAGCCAGGAGAGTTTGAAATTGCAGAGTGCAGAGCCTTCCTGAGCAGTTTTTGATGCTGAGACACTTGTCATCCATTCCTGTAAAAATACCAGCAGAATCCTTTCTAATGCTATGCTGGTCTGCACAGAGGTATTTTTAATAGCTTAAGCATCACAGACATATAATAAAACTAAAATAGCAACACTGGACTACCAAAGGCTGAGTTAAGGGAATAACAGATGAACTGAGGATCAGGACATGACATTTAAGCCATCCATTAAGTGACATCTTGTGATATTCCTTACTGCCCACTCATGGCATTTAAACTGCTTAATGAATCGAAGAGTTGTGGTGCTCTGAAGGTATCCTAGAGCTGAAAGATGCAAGCTTTCAAGTTAAAAGCTATTTTTTGCCATCAAGTTCCTTAAAGTTTCAGGTAAATGTGTTCCTGTGACAAAATCTAACACTTAAAAAAGGGACCCTGCATGACTCTTAAAACTGCAATGCTACAGAAAACCTTAGTGTCAATTTTATTAAAAAAAAAAAAAGAAAAAAAAAGACATTTTCTTTGACATTAGAGAATCATCCTGAAACCACAGTGTCTCCTGCTTTGGGGCTGCCAGGACACACACGCTCCTTAGCAAAAGGAAATCTGCACTGACACGCTGATGTGAGCTGGCAGAACGGGAATGCAAACACACGCTCTCCTCTGCCACCTCTGCTGTGATCCACGGCACGGGAGAGGGGCACCACAGCCAGACTGGCAGAGCCCCAGCTTCCCCAGTAATGCTTCACCAGTTACCAGTTCAGTCTCTGAGGCACCTCTGCCAGGACTAGCACCAAGAGAAGGAAGAGAAATGTTAGTTCACAACACTGCCACCCATCCAGAGCATACGTGTGCCCACAAACCCAGGGAGGAGAGGCAGACGCCTTGGAAGGCAACCACAGGCCAGACAACTTCTGTGAACCTGCCAATTAAAGAAGTTGGAATAGGAACAATTGATGTGGTTGCTTAAAGGCAACTGGGTTTTGGCTCCAAATTGTACGTGTCAAACAAAATGTGAGCTTGAGATGGCTCAACTCAAACGTTCTCCTGCAAAGTCTGGGTTACAAACAAGTCAACCTTGCCTAGGACAGGAGAGAGGAATGGAAGCAGCTTTGGACACTGTAACTGAAAATACATGAACTTTATATGCAGTAAGAACTTACTACGTGTTAGCTTAGCAGCCCAGTCACGCTGATTTGACTTTACCATCCTTAGAACCTGTCTTGCAGGGTCTTGTCTCATTGTGAAAGTCAAATACACTTCTGAAACCATGACAAGTCAGGCATGTACCTTACACATACATTATAGGGTTACACCTCCAATACCTACAGCTGACCTGACCATCTAGAAATCCTTCCTGGGATTTCCTCATCCCAGGAAATATGTTGCCAGGTTAAATGAATCAAAGACAGGAATTTACCCATCAAAAGAGGAATTACCACAATGTGAGAAGAGGAGCAAAAGGATGAGCAATTCATTATTTCCTTGACTGCTGTCAGCTAGACTAATTGGTGATTTCTTATTAAGTGTCTTCAGGATGACACAATTCCAGACTGGTGCTGCAAGGTATTTTAGGCAATCACAGAACTGCAAGAAACAGATTCCTCAGAGATGCCCCAGCACTCGGTCCATCCAAAAAGTTACCTAACCCCTGGCAGAGAGAGTTGAGGTGCCCTTGTGTCAGCTCATGCCTGGAGTCAGTAGAACACCCTCTGATGCAAAGATGGAATATTTCAAGGAGAAAACAAAGACTTTACCTGCCAGAGCAAGAAATCGCTCAGCCGAACCTCCCCAGAGGTTCGGATCAGGAGGTCGGGGTCAGGGGAGTTGTTGGTGTACAGACACTTATCGAGCAGCGACTCGGACACGTCACTAGGAAAGACAGAAGCATCTTATTAAGATCACTTTCCTGACCTGACAGAGGTGGCACTACTAAATCAGAATTACTGAGGGGTTTTTGATAAACCCAGGGCTGCAAATTAAAACTGGGTGGTGGAGCTGTACCACAGCCAGTCATCAGCTTGCTTCTGATGGACACTGCTGTCTGCTCCACAGGCTATTTCAAATGCTCTTTCAGCCCCCAGAGCACCCCCTCCATGCTCTTTGAAATATAATACAGTGATGGAACCCGACTGTGAGGACTTCCATCTGGAGCAGAGAGCAGAGTGCTAACTACTCCATCTCCTCCAGGGTGGAGGAACAGTTCAGTATTCATGATTCATCTGTTGTTTGACCTCATAGCAAAGACTGCCAGCCAAGCAGCCAATTGTTGTGGCATAAAATCTGCCTTCACATTTAAACTAACTTAAGACACAGACCTAATTTCTCTTCAGTCTTGGTTGTGTATCTATCACCATGGTAACTGAAATAATAAAAACCAAACATTGCATAGTAACTCTTAAGTAATTTGCTCCAGTCACACTGGTTTAATGAAATCTGTTTAAAAGCCACTTGGCTTCTGAGAGGTTATTAATAAAGCGTAGGTGGGAAGACAGGCAGGCTTCATCTAACGAAGCCTCACACAGAATGACAAGAGTTACCTGGGTTCAAGCAGTCCTTGTTCCACCCCCCATGCCATCTCCCTGACAGCATTGCTGATTTCATGTCTTGATGTGTATGCAAAGCAGACATTCAGAAAGCATCTGAAAAGAGGAGAAATGTGAAAGACTAACCTAAGGAAGGTCCAGCAGATGAGAGAGAGAAGAATATCTACAATAGTTGTGTGTGCTTGTAGGACAAAGGGGTAAAAAAACAAAGGTGTGTCATGTCTGCCAAGTCTCAGCCTCCAGGCTGAAGAGGAAGACATGAGGTATCAACTATTTCAAACCCTGTGTTACTTACTTGTTGTAGTTCCTGGTCGCCAGCACAGCCTGGGCAATCAGCTCCTGAATATCCAGGGGCAGAAGTGGCAGGTCTCCAAGGACACGGATACACACACCATGCTTCTTCAGGCTTTCTCTACACCCAACAACAAGAGTGAGGACTACAGCAAACACATCAATCTCTACTGCAAAAGTGCCACGTTTGCCTTGCCTAACATCCACCAAATGAAAAACAGCAGGGATGTGACAGACATGGCTTTAGCAAAACTAAGAATTAGGAAAAACCACAATGACCAAATGTTTTTCAGGTGTTCACAGCTGGCTTAGATTTGATCATTCCAGTAAAGGAAAACTGATCATTCCCTATACAAGTTCCTGAGGTACAGACATAACCAAAGGGCTAGAAAATTATCCCAGATGAGGCATTCCTACCTGAAGTTATGAAAATCCACATAGAAAACTTAAAATACAACCACAGACTCTGGGCACCTCCAGCTAGTCAAAAAATTAAGATGACTAATGGTCACCCACAGAGTAGCACAGCTACTTTCTGGTGTAAGGAAAGATTAATATATCAGTGAGGGTGGGGTATGGGTGGTGGAGTGAATGTCAGATGAGACAGGAAATCACTTAACATCATTCCTAGCAGACAGAACACTCCTTGGGATCTGAAGAGGTTCCTGCTGTGTCTCTGGTGGTACAAACTCCCTGAGGAAGGGCCACATTGGGTAGAAACCAGGGAAATGGTCTCTTTAAATCACAGTGTACAGCAGTGCTCCCAAGCAGGGCACACATGCTACCCTCTCCCATTCTTCCAGCTGCATCCCCTCACTGCCTTTCAGATTTACTTCATCCAGATAAGGACCCCTTCCATGCACCACTCAGGCTTGGAGACACAAACACACCCCCTGAGCAACTAGGGACTGTTAACACCTCTCCCTGCTGATTCTAATGTCTGCTAGTTCCATCTACACACAACAGGTGAACTAGTTCTCCAACAAGTGACTTCACACACCACGTGCCCACACGTAGAAGTCTCGAGTTGCCAGGTTAAACTCTGGTCTGCTAAGAATTTTCTGTCAGAATTTAAGATGAAGCTTTGATACTTCATGAAGACAAGGCACCTAGCATCTGGTGCTAAGCAGGATTTTCTCATTGTGCTGTGCTCATCTGAAAGCTGCACTGTCCCAACTGTTTGGATGGAATTGGTGCAACTTAAGCCATAATGATACAGATAAATCTGGTGTGCTTGGGGATTGTGCGTGCTCAGGAGCTGCACCTCCCATCCAGGTAGGCAGAACCCCTCAACACAGATCTCTAGCTGGAGGTGGAGAACAGCTTCCTACATTTAATCCATTTTCACAACTTGAAACACCCCTGTAAAACAGCTCTTAATCGTGTTCTGCTTTAGTTCCACCCCGTGGGGTACAGACATGGGAGGATTCTTACTGTTCTTCCAGTAGGCGGCTAAATTTCTGTCTTGCCAGATCCATGAGCCCATCCACCTCCTCCTTGGAGCGCTTGAAGTTCTCAATACTGAAGGCATAAACTGTGACCTCCCGAATGCCCAGATTTAAGCACCACCGTAGTGTCTGCAGGGAGACAAAGTGGGATGGAGAACAAAAGTCAGGGAACTCAATCAGACAGGTCAGCAAGACTCGGCTTCTCTGCTGTTAAAACCTTCCTGGCATTTCCCACTGCATCAAAAGAAACAGCCATCAAGAGCTGACAATGAAACCCACTTGATGAACATTTCAGATTCATCTTAAAAGAACAGGAGGAAAATATCACAATCTAAGGATGTGAATCCACACCAGACACAGGACTAATCCAGACAGGGAAAGCACTTCTTGTGGATAGCATTTTAAATTATAGAACACCCCACCCTTCAAAACATTTTCAGAGAAATTCAACCTGTTTCACAGAATTAAAAGCTTCAAGATCTGCAAGGCAGATATTTTAATTGAGTGTAAAACAGAGTGGGGGGGAAAAACAGCTGATTGGGAGAGGGAGAGGGAGAGGGAGAGGGAGAGGGAGAGGGAGAGGGAGAGGGAGAGGGAGAGGGAGAGGGAGAGGGAGAGGGAGAGGGAGAGGGAGAGGGAGAGGGAGAGGGAGAGGGAGAGGGAGAGGGAGAGGGAGAGGGAGAGGGAGAGGGAGAGGGGAGCTGAAGTTGGAAACCCTGCTGACTAACATCAGCCCCAAGCACAGGACTGACTCCAGCAAAGAACAGGAACACGATACACGGCTCAAGCAGTCAGTGAGTCAGCTGGTGAACGCGGCTCGAACTTTTGATGCACAGTTTAAAGGCACACAAGCATCCTCCCCACCTGTGCCAGCTTATCAAAGCCTTGGGAATGCCCCTGCTGCCTCTCCACCTGGCACTTCCGGGCATAGCGGCGATTGCCGTCCATGATGAAGGCGACGTGCTTGGGCATTGGGCCTGCCTAGAAAACAAACACAACAGATTGGAGAGCCAACAGCCAAGCTGGCATCTTGCACTGCAGAGAGTTTAGTCCTTCTGCTCCTGGCAGCACCACCTATTTATATAGATATTTGTATTTATATATCCATATATTTAGATATATAAAGCACAGATGACCACATTGATAAACATTCTTTGGAACCACCCTGACAGCAGAGGTAAGAACAGGAGTCAGCCTACTTGAACCTCAGCACATCTCCCAGCTTCAAAGCTGGAGCTGGAAAGAGTAAGGTGCTAATTAGCTCTTTGTGAGCCCCAGTTCAGGCTCTCTAAAAAGCATCTCAGTGTTGACAACTGCCTAAAAGCAACTTTGCCCTCCCCGTTTCTATTGCATGACAGAGAACTGTAGCACTCAGGAGAGCAGCAGTGCCACAGCTGCCCCTCTGCCACCACAGGGGAGGCTGCACACAGTTTTATGCTGCTGTAATTGTTTGTATTTTTTATTTCAGACTTCAAGGGCATTTAACTTAAGAGAAAACAAAGAAAAGCCATGAGACTTTCCCCCACCCAAGAGGGGTATTCCTTCCACTGACCTCATTAGGGCTGCACAGATCCTTTTGCCAGGACAGCAGCGCCAGCCTCAAGACTCTGCCGAGCAAGGACACGATTTCCCTGGAACTGGTGAGTTATTCTCCTCACCAGAAACTCAGTTTCATTTCTTAGCCTCCTAATCTGACCATCTCACTTCTCTCCCTCCTCCCATGCCCTGCCTGCATCAGCAAGGGCACCAAGCACAGAAGGCTGTGAGCATAAGCTCATTATTGGTGAGCACTGCCTGCAGCCCTGCTCGTTTGCAAGATGAAGCTTAAGTCATTTTCCATCCTCAAATGCTGCTTAGAGATGTACATCCAGTGCCAGTGACATCCTTGCTGGTGACACTGTACTTCCAGAGCAGTCACAGAGACAGTTCCACTCTGAACCCCAATGAACCTGGCAATTCTCTACCACCAGGAACCAAATTCACTCCTTACCTTGATGATGTTGGCACAGAATCTCTCTATGATGGTCAGCTCGCCTTCTCTGATCCACGACATGTCTGACCAACAGCTCCTCTTCTTTTCCAAAGGGAAGATGCAAATAAAGGGGTTAGAAGTACAGAAGAGTCTGTTTGAGCTCAAAGCAATGCTGCAAACCGTCACCTGGGAAAAAATAAGCTTTGACTGACTGCTTTGGAGCCCTTTTTATCACCTGGACAAGGATTTTGATAAGCAGACAAAGGAGGAGCTCAGAAATGAGCCCTGGAGTTTTCCAGCTGGATGTCATGAGAGAGGATTCTGCACTAGCTGGTGGCAAGAAAAAAACAACTATGACTGTGTCTTCCAGCTGAAGAAGCTGGTGAGTTTGGACAGACCCACAACCAGGGGAGTTGCAGGGTGATGGCAGCACAAACCAACCTTTAATGTTTTTGTGTTGGAAACCCTTTGAATGAAGGAACCACCTCCATCAGCAGCTACCCTGTGCTGGTATCACCACTGATATTTCTTTTCCTTCACAAGTAGAGAACTTTAGGCTCAGAGCTGTAAAAATATTGGTGTTTTTACCATATAACCTGCACATCAAGTATTAATATCTGGTTTGAGCTACTAAGACACAAGAGATGCTGAACTTCCACGTTAATCTTCAATTCTCTCAGCCAGGAACCCTGAGAGACACGGGCAAAGCAGCTCTGAAGAGACAGCTGTGGGGACAACAGTCCAGATCCAACCACCTGGTACACATCTAGGGATGGAAGCAGATTCCAATTACGCTGATTACATTGATTTTCTGTATCAGCCTTCTCTGCCTCTTCCCTCAGGAAGGGAAGTCCAGCCACAGATGTGACCACAAAACATTAAGGCAAGGAAGTGCTGAACCTTGAGCTCTGTTACTACAGCCCTTAACGCTCCCCTGGCCTAGCTCCGGCTGGAGACACGCCCTCACCCGCTGCCACCTCCGGCTGTTACAGAATCCAGCTCCTTACAGACCATTTTACAGTCACCTGGAAAAAAAGAACCTTCAGGAAGCAGCCCCGTGCCTGCAGGGCGGGGACAGAGCAGCAGCACGGCCCCTGCTCGCTCACACCAGCCGGGTGGGTGCAGCCAGGAGGCTGTACGGCCCCCCCGGCCGCTCTCTACCCCCCGGCTGCCGCCCACCGCCGCGGCGAGGGGAGGGGGGCAAGAACACGTGGACCCCCCCCCCCAGGGGGGAGACAGGCCCGACACAGGCTCCCCCCGCCAGGCACGGGGCAGGCGGGGAGCGGCCGCCGGTTCTCCCGCTCACGGTGGGTGCCTCAGGCCTCCCCCGGCTCCGTGAAGGGAGAGAAGCGGCCGCCCAGGGGCACCGGCGGGATAGACCCGGTGGAAAGAGGCACCAACCCCGAGGGACCGCCCCGCTCCCCTCGGTAACGGCCCCGCTGCCCGCGCCGCTCCGGTCCCCGCCGTTACCTCGCCCGGCGGCGCCGCCTCAGCCTCCCCCAGAGGGTGACGCGCCCTTCCGCTTACGTCACCCGCCGGCGCCCAGAGCGGGAGGCGCGCGCAAGCGCAGAGGCGGCGGGGCTTGTGCGCATGCGCGCTGGAGATGTGAGGCGCAGCAGGGAGGGCGGTTATGGGGCAGCTCGGAGGGTCAACCCCGGGGGGCGGCTGAGGAGGGCGGGGCAGCCTGGTAGGGCTGAGGTGGGTATGGGGGGGCTGCAGGGGGTGAGGCGGGGTTGGGGTGATTATAGCGGGGCTGTGGGCTGAGGCAGGGCCAGGCTGGCGTTGGGATGGTCTCCTGTAACTGGGGTGTTCACTGTGATGGGGCTGGGTTGGTTGTGGGGGGCTGTGGGGAGAGGTGGGATATGGGGAGAGGTGGCTGAAGGTTGGTAGTGAGGCCAGGGTGGATTTGGGGGGCCTGGCAGCACAGCCAGGCTGGTTATCAGCAGGTTGAGGCAGTTGTGGGGTTCCCCAGTTCCCAGTGATCCCCCCAACACTGCCCAGGCAGCCCCCACTTTGGGTCTGGGCTTCTCAACCCCAGAGGAGAGGGAAAAAAAGAGTAACTGCAGACAGAACATCACCAGCAGCCACTGCCCATTGTCTTTATTTTTTTTTTTTTCCAGAAAAGAAAAAAAAAATCACATTTTACATAGTTGGTACAAAAAACAAATTAAAAAAAAATGAAAGGAGGAGGAAAAACCTGCAGCAACAGGAACTGGGGATCTTGCTGCAGCGATTCCTGCAGGAAATCTCTTTGGAAAGCGCAGCTCGAAGTAACCCCTGAGCCGCGCACACACACACACACAGTCACCCCGGTGATTCCCTCCCTCCCTCCCACCCACTTCATTAAAAATCACGAAGTTTGACACAAACAAGCTTTGGTTGCTAGCAGTAAACATGGATTACATTCTTCCGTCTCCTCGTAGACAATCTTGTGGCTCAAGGCTTTTCGTGCCAGGGCAGACCCCCACCCCCCTCTGGTGAGGGACAGCTTCTCCCCATACATTCAAACGCTCCCGTGTGACAGCAGGACCCTGAGTGTGCGGCCTCACCCGCCCCTGATCCCGTCATGCATAGTGCCCGGCGCCTGCGAGCCGGGCGTGGGCAGGGCGGGTGATGATGCAGCAATTTAGTTAATTATTGTCAAGATACGGCAACAACCACAGTGACAAAACGCCACGGGAAGATGTGAATCAATCCCATCTTCTCCAACGTGGTTTTCCCTTCACAGATACAAAAAAAAAATCCCTGTTTTCTTGCATCCCAGGACCACGCTGACCCCGGGGGAAACCTGAGTGATTCTCTAAGCCGTTTGCTATTTGCTTTAGCCTAGGACAGGGATGGTTACAGAGCTCATATCCCCACACAGAGTTGCAAGGCAGAGTACACAGAGAAGATCCTGTCTCCCTGGTCCATAACCTATTAGATGCTTTGGCTATTTATTTTTTTTTTCCCTTTTTTTTTTCTTCCCCCCCCTCTTACTTTTGTAAACAATAATCAAGGAGAATACTGAGAGAAAATGGAAAGATTTACAGAGGTATTTACACACACTAGACATCTAGCAGAAAAACCACCAAACCATTACACTGGGGGGTGGGGGAAAGGTCCTACATGATTTTTTTTGAGACAGATACAAGAATTAGGGGGGCAGCAGTTTCCCCAGCACATTTGGGGTGCCGGGGGAAGGCCAACAGCCCCCCGCAAGGCGGCAGCGGGACCAAGGCCCAGGCTTAGACGCGCAGCCCGGGGCGCTCTATTGCATTTACCCCGTTCAGACAACAGCCGTTCTCCTGAAGCAGGTCTGTATAGATCCCTTTGCTAGTCAAGAACTAAAAGTCCTTCCCCCTCACCCTGCCAACAAGAGACCACCACCACCTCACCTTAAAAACTACTGGAGCAGGACTGGGAAGCAGCTGGGGAGCCGCTCTCCATCCCCGCTGTGACACAGGGCAGAGCAGGGGGGGTCACGGGGCTCCGGCAGCCTCGGCAATTCCCCCCCCGTGATGCTTGTTGGTGAGGATGGAGTAGGTGCTCCCCATCTGCTCCAGCCTGGCTCTACATCTAAACCTACAGCTACCTAAAGAACAGCAGAAACCGTGCCCATGTGCTGACACACCAGCACGGTGAGATGTCCTCCCTGGGAAGGCTCCAGCCAGCCTCTGGACTGCCAAGTGGAGTGTCAATGCCCCAAAATCAGGGATCCAGAGGGTCCCTCAAAACCAGGGATCCAGAGTCTCCCTCAAAACCAGAGATCCAGAGTTTCCCTCATAACCAGAGACCCAGAGTTTCCCCTCAAAACCCAGGATCAAGGGTTTCCCCTGGCCAACGTGAGCCAGTGTTTGGGGGAAGCTGGGAAGGCAGGAGGAAGATGGAGCAGTTGCACCTCCCTTGGACCTGGGTCCACCTTGGCACCAGGGCCCTCATCCCAGGGGGTCCTGGGCAGCCAGCCAGCCCTTTGCCCGAGGGTGAGTGAGGGCAGGGGATTGAGGAGAACCCTCAGCCTCACAAAAACCATCCTGGCTACCATCAGCTCTTGCCATGTCCCTCTGAATAAGCTGGGACCCCCATCCTGGCTTTCTGACCCCCAGCCACACGGCACCAGCCTGCTGGGAGCCTGTGTGACATCCCAACCCATGGACAATGACAGGGAAGACTTGGGCACGGGGTGGACTGGAGTGTTCCCATCAGGACAAAGGGGAGGGGACGTGTGAGTGTAAACAGGAGAGTGAAATGGAGGACAGTCCTCAAAAGCCACCAGGCTGGGAGGAAATCTGGAGTTCAGGAGCCGACGTGGGCTCTAGCAGCTGTTCCCTGCCCCGTGGCACTGCCTGGCTTCTCTGTCCCTGCAGGGGGACAACACGGATCTACAGACCCCAATTCCTCCTCAGTCCATCAGGGAAAGGAAAGAGACTCTATTAAAATACAGTTAAAAAGAAAACAAACCCCAAACAGACCAAAAAAAACATAACCAGAAGGCTCAACAACACGTCAGTCCACCTAGAGAACATCCAGTGAGGTAGATCTACACTTCCAATACAAACTTCATCACGTCTTTGTGCTGTTAGAAAAACCCTCCTCTCTGTCCAGCTCTGGGCTACAGAGGCATTTCATCCCTGAGATTGCTCGAATACCTGAGAATAAGTTGCAGGAATTATGTCCTTTCTCTCTCTATTTTTTTTTCTTTTTTCTTTTTCTTTTTCTTTTTTTTTTCCCTCTTAAAGATTAAAATATACAAAAATACAAAACCAGAATATTTATATTAAAAAAAAAGAAAAAAAGAAAACCTAACAAAACAACCCAAAACAAAGACGACAAACAAACCCAAGGATACGTCATTCACGCACGTCCTAGTGCAGCTTTCACTTGGCGTTGGCTTCGGCACGGCCGGGGAGGCTGCCCCGGGGGAGGGGCTGTCCACCGGGGCCAATAAATAAAGGCAAGACTTGGGGGGGGCCGGTGGGGAGGGAGGAGAGCAGCCGCTAACGACCTGGGACACCTTTTTCCTTTGTCCCTGGGGTCACTCAGCCCAGGAGCCATCGGTTTCTGGAGCGTGGGATGGGCAGGAGGAGCAGGGGAGCGGTTTTGTCTTGCCTGGGTTTGGTCCTGAGCCCGTGGGAAGATCCAGGCAGGCTGGTGTTTGGATCAAACCATGGTTGGAGCTGTGTGAGCCCCAGCTGGGCTGTGTCCATGGGCACCAAGGGAAATGCTGCCAGCAACATCCCCGGGAGCCGGCTCTGCCCTGTGTCCGGTGCCCAAAGCTTAATGAAGAGCATTTCCACTCCATAGACCCCTCCTGCTCCCCAGCTCCACAGTTCAGGGGCCAGGAGAAGCCTTAGAGGGGAAGAGCTGGCTGCATCAAACACCTTGTGCTCTCTGGGCTGGCACTTGGGAAGGCTTAGGGGGGAAAAAATAATGAAAAAATTGTTTTTCCTTTTGATCTGAACTTCCCCAAGCCCATGAGCAGGCAGCAAACATTAGCCCAGCTGTGAGAGATGCCCCGTTTCCTTCCAGACTGAGCCCAAATCTGGGCTCTGCTGGTTTCAGCAGTGGGGCAACCCCAGAAAAACTGCAAATCCTCCCACTGACCTGCGAGTGAGAAGCCACAAGGAGCAGAGGGACCCACGGGGCCAGCCCATGGGCATCTCCCCAGCACTCTGCAGCCAGCCTTGCCCCCTTGCCCTCCCTCCTTGGGGCAGAGAGGGACGGGGCACGTGTAGGAGCGGGTCCCCTGCAGCTCACCCAGGCTGTGCCAGAGCCTGTTTGGAGCTCAGGAGAACAAGCAGCCATGAGCTCCTTCCTGAGATGTTGCTTCTCTGCTCCTCCTCCCAGAGACACTACTGCCCCGCTTTGTTTAGGAAAAGAATAAAGATAAATCAAATATTTTGGGTTGGGTGTTTTTAGCTGGGAGAGGTGAGTTGGTTGCTGCCTCCCCTTATTTTTGGACCAAGCCATCCCTACTAAAGCAGGGCTTTCCCTGGGCTGGGAACAGAGGGAAAAGGTCCATGCAGGGACACTGAGTCCCCACCGTTAGCACTACCATCTTCACCCTCCTCCGAGCCCCTTGCCTTGCCAAAAAGCCTTTTCACCCCGGTGGAAGCCCCCTCCTCCCTGCCCCCCGGTATCATTCCCGTGTTTCAGGGAGGAGGGCTGAGCCGTGCATGTCCTCCTCCTCTCGGAAGTAGGCAGGTTTTCCCTGGGAGCTGGGGGACTGCTGTGCTTTGGCGGGGCAGTTGGCGACCATGTGGCTGATGCTCTGGCAGAAGTGGCATTTCTTGGGCTGCGGTGGGAGCTTGCACTCTTTGGCATGGTGGTCCAGCCCGCCGCAGTTGTAGCATCTGCGGGGTTGGGAGGGGAAAGGAAAGAGATTCGAGGAGGAGAAATGAAATGAGGTGGGAAGCTGCCATGGCCAGGATCCATCTGGCTTCACAGCCAGAGTTGGGTTTAAAATGGCCCAGTAGCTGCGGGGTCAGCTCTTTTGGGGTGGATGTTGGCCCTGGGTTTGGTCCCTGCACAGCCCCAGTGCCAGTATGGCCAGGTTGGACCTGGGTTAATGGTGCTGCTGGTACCAGGAGATGGCAGCAAACCCCTGCACCGATGGGGACAAAAATCGAGGATGTTGGGGGCTTCCCTCCCTCTGGCCCCTGTGTCTACAGCCCCTGCACCCAGGGTGATATGCTGTGGACCAAAAGCCTGTGGCAGAGCAGGAACAGGCAGTAAGACAACCAAGCCCCAGCTGGGAGAAGTGTGGCAAAGGGACTGTGGCCATCGGTGTGGGGACACCCCCATATGTGGCTTCTCCCCAGCACTTGTCCCCCAGGTGCCACTTTGGTGTGGGTAGAGGGAGCTGCCTTGTGTATTTAAAATCCTGCATCCATCTAGGATGGCCACAACCCTTTTTTTTTTCCCTTTTTCCTTCCCAATCCCTTTCTGACTAATTTTAAAACCCCTTTGTGAGAACAGCTGGGTGGGATGGGCAGCATCTGCTGGGAAAACTGGAACGGGACATCCCCAGGCAGCTGGGATGGAGAGGATGGGACAGGAGAGAGGGGACGAAGGGCTGGCCAGAAACTCCCCCTGGGGCTCCCAGCCTCATGGTGGGACACACTGCCAGGACCTCCGGCCATTTCCTTCCCACAACCAAGAGTTTCTCTCCCAGAAAATTGCCCCCTGCCCAGCGTGTCCCCCTGAGATGGGGGGAGCGGCCGCCCGGGGTGTCCCTGACCTCTCTGCCCTTTCGCTGCTGGTTTGCTGCCCTTTCCCCACCAAGCTGCATCTGCCACTCATTAACCACCAAAGGAAGCTGCTTTCCCAGAGGAAGGGTTGCTGCCCACCCCACCGGACCCGAGCCCATCCCCATGCTGCAGGCAGGGTGCCAGGCAGCTCCCGGTGCCCGCAGGGACCGGACCCTGCCCCGGATCGTGCCCTGGCCACCTCTTACCGGTCTCCCTTCGATCTGCGTTTCTGAAGGCTCTTGCCCTTGGGTCTCCTCTCGCTGCCGATGCAGAAGACGCCCCCTGGACCGGTCACCCGGATGGACTCCAAACCTTTGGATGATTTCTTGAAGGTGAATTCAACAGCTTCGCCCTCCTTCAGGCTGCGGAAACCCTCCATGTGGAGCTTGCTCTGGGGGGAGCACAGGGAAAGGATGGGGGTCAGCACCGAGCCGGGGTGTCCGCTGGGCACACAACAAGCCCCAGCAAACACCTCCCATGGCACAAGAGCTGCCAACGTTCCCCCATGCCTGCCCCTTGTGAGGGGGCAGATATTGGGGACCAAGCTCGACCAAGCACCTTAATCTCCCTAAAAATCTCTGGAGCCCCCTTTGGTAATGCAGAACCTCCAGTGAGCTGAGGCACCACCCGAGCGGGGCTCACTGCTTCGGCAGGAGCCAGCTCTGACCCCAATTCCAGCAGTTTGCTGCAAACCACTGGCCCTCAGCACCACAAAACAGCCCCCTTGTCCCACCCAGCCCTGCACTGGGGAGGGAGAGCTGCCCCTGCACCTCCCGACACCCTGGGCTGGAGATGTTTGTAGGGAGATCTCAAAGAATCCATTTCCAAAACATCATTTTAAAAAGACAAAAGGATCCTGAGGCTTTGCACAAGCACGTGCAGCCCTGCTCATGGCAGGACCCACAGCAAGGCCAGGCCAGGAGGATGGAAGTTGGAGCTGCCAGCCTGGGGTCCCAGCCAGCCCCCAGCACTGCAGCCCACCTCAGTTGGAACCTTTTAAATGTCTCAATAATTAATTAAGCAGCCATTTGGCCCTAGATTGTCACTGCTGGGAGCATCTCCTGTCCCTCCCAGGATCACTACATCACCGTGCAATCAAACTTAGGAGTTCAGAAAGACCCCAGCTGGGGGGGGGGGTTGTGAAAAACCAGATAGAAAAATCCACTCCACTTCCATGAGCTTCATCCATTTTAGTAGAATAACTTCATGAGGAGCTGAGCTGGGTGATGCAGCCAACATCTCTCATCTCCCTGTGGCAGCAAGCGCTGCCGTGAGCATCGCTGCCTGCTCTGCCACAGCACCACTGCACCCGGGCAGCGACTCAAGCCCAGCTTCTGCTCAGCTTCTGCTCAGCTTCGTTAGCAGAGGCCAAACGAGCAGGAGCAAATAGTTAAGAGGGATTTGCTGGCAGAGGGAGGAGCAGATCCAAGGGGCTGGGGATTCCCAGCAGAGCCGGCGCCAACGCCTGCGCGGCTGCAGCAAGACCCTGCATTTATGAATGGAGCATCTCCCCCATTCATGACCTGGCCAGTTCCCGTCACGTGGGCCACGGCCACCCATTCTTCCCGCACCGAGCCACCACCGGCACACTGTCCAGGGTCCACCAGGTCCAGTTGGTTCCCATTTCCCTTCCCCTCTTCCATCCCCAAATCTCCCAGGACACATGTGGAAACACTCCCCATAAAAGCAGAGAAGAAATGGAGTTGTTGAGTTTTAGGAGGAAATTTTTTTTGGTGGGGTCTTACAGGACCTGTGTGTGTCCATGGGCACATGAGGGAAGTGGGAATGCAGCAGAGCTTAAGGAACAACCCTCAAGGTCCCTTTTTCTGCTGCTTTTCTGCCTTTTCCATATCCTGGAGCCCAGCTCCAGGTAAGACGGACCCCATGAGCTGACCCAAGTCACCCACATCCACCCGGTCCACTTGCCCACTGGGATGAGGTGCAGGGTGAGCCAGATGGCACTGCCAGAAACCTTCACTCTCTAACCCGCTGCTGCTCCCAAAAGGGAGAGTCAAACCGTGAGCTATGAGCTCCCCAATGATGTGACAAGGTCTCACAGCAACCTCTGCCCATCCAGGGCTGATCTGGGCAGCTCCATCCTCACCAGCCCCCGGCAAACACCCGTCACACTCAGCGCAACAGCCAGATGCTGCTCCCCAACCCCAAATCTGCTTTTCCCCAGTGCTCAGCATCCACCCAGTGATGCTGAGCACGGCCCAAGCAGGAGCTCTGTGTTCGAAGCACAACACAGAAGGTTGCTGGCTCAACCTCAGATCCTTGGGATGCCAACCCTACGCTGTCCTTGATGTGCTGCCCCAACAGCTCCCTCAAACCCCGCCATGTGAGGTGGTTTGGATGACAAGGGGCTGCATTGGATGGTGAATTTGCCCCACTCCAGCCACGGTGTTTTGGGGGCAAGGAGGAGCATCACTCCATGGTGAGCATCGCTCCATCCCTCGTGGTGCAGGAGCTGGGAGGCTGGGGGATGAGAGCCAGAGATCCTTATCGGGGTGTTTACAGCCCCAGCCTGCCCAGCTGTGTTTACACTGTGGAGATGAAAACTCCCAGGCACTGCTCAGCCCCAACCTTGGGGACAAAGCTGAGCCATGGTGGGGGAACCCCAGAGCACAAACTGGACCCCCCAGCTCAGCCCACACTTTGGGCACCATCATGCGTGGGCCACCAAACTGCTGTACCTTCAGTGCTGGGGTGCAACTCCTCCCCCCCCCCATGAGCTGTTACCCCCGTTTGGAGGAAGAGGAGGGCTGGGGTAGAAGCTGCCACAGCATGACAGGGGAAGAGATTTATTTTCCAGGAGCGGGTGAGGATGACAACCACCTCCCAGCCCCCCCAGCCCCCTCCACCAAAAGGCCAAAGGAAACGCCTTCTCCCAGGGGAAAGGGGGTGGGGGGCAGCAGCCAGGGGACCCCCAGCTTCCCCCCTCCTCACCCCATTGCAGCCTTTTGATGTGAGCTGCAGAGTGGCTGGTGGTCCCTGCGCATCCCCCCTGCCCCCTTCCCAAAACACACACATTGCTGGCATTCCTCTGTTATCAGATAGGTAATCAAACTGCAGCCCATTGAATTAGCTGCATACCTCCTGCATCTGAAAGGAAGGGGCCCAGAGCCCCTGGCCCACACCACACACAAAGCCCGAGCCTTCCCAGGCCTCCACACACACACACCCCCCCAAAAAAATAAAGAGAGGAAGGGGGGGATTGGAGAGAGCTGGGGATGCTGGGGATGAGGGGGAGCGCAGGGGAGGGCCAGGGCCGGGAGCCACTGGCCAGTGAGAACAAAGGGCTGGCGGCAGCCGAGCTCCCGCTGCCCAAATTCCAGGAGTTCCAGGCCACGGTGGGGGGAGGAAGGGTGGCCAGCATGGCCACGGCCCCTCTGACCCCCTGCAGCCCCTCTGCGTATCAGCCCCGCGCCCATCTCCCCGCTGCAGGAGAGCCAGATCTTGCCCCTTGGGTTTGGGTCCCACAGCTGAGCTGAGGGGTTGGACTTGGGGGGGGGGATGATGGTTTTGGTATGGGGGGGTGTAGGGTGACCCTGGGTTCCCTCTGGGTTTGGGAATCACAAAGCATTGCCATCCTCCTCATAAAACTGCTGTAAAGTACATCCTAGAGCAAGGATCTCACTTGTTATCATTAGGGTCCAGAGTTAACCAGTGGGACAAGGACCAGCAGCAGAGCCAGCACCACTCTGCGGCCCCTGGGCACCCCCTTGCCGGGTGACACCGCAGCCACATCTCCACTTTCCCACCCATCCCACACCCCAGCAGCTCCGTGGTTATTTACAGCAGACAAAGACGCAGCACATGAGCAGCCGAGCACTGTCCACCGTCCCCTTGGCGCTGGGTGTCCCCCACCCTCATCCCTTCCCCACCTGCACGTGGGTGCCTTCATCCCTCCTCTTCCTCCCCACCCCCAGCAAATCCCTCCAGACAGATCCCAGCGTTAGATCCCCCTCCCATCCCGGAGGGGTGACACCGTGGAGCACCCCAAATCCAGCCACTGCTCCCCAAACCACCAGGCTCTGGTTTGCCCCCACCCCGCCAGGCTCCACTGGGGCTCAGCCAGCCCTGAGGTCACCATTGTCCCTGTGGCCTCCCCAGTGTGATACAAGGGGACATTTATTCCCAACCAGCTCCGGTCACTCAATCAAACCATCTTTGTGTCCGGAGGGGCCTGGGGCGGAGCGGCCGCTGCACCTCGACTCGCGCCAGCCGCTCCAGCTCAGATCCCTCGGAAAAGGAGCAGGGTTGGGGTGCGGGGTTGGGGTGCTGGGTTGGGGTGTCGGGTTGGGGTGCTGAGTTGGGGTGCTGAGTTGGGGTGCTGGGTTGGGGTGTCGGGTTGGGGTGTGGGGTTAAGACCGGCCACAGGAACATGGGCACTGAGCTGTGCCAGGGTACAGCTGGGTCATGCCCAGAGCGTTTCAGGCAGCCTGACCCCACTGCAGGCAGTGCCTGTGCCTCAGTTTCCCCTCACTCTGCAAAGGGAAGGTGGCCCAAGGGGACCAGGAAAGATACCCCCTGGCAGGTCTCAGCACTGGGCAAAGGAAGTGCTGAGCTCCCAAAGGGTCCCTGTGCCCCATCACTGCACCCCACCTTCACCCACAGGCTGGGGGTACCCAACTGTGGTCCCCTCTGCTCAGCCTTCACCCGCAGCAGTGCCCAGGGCACCCTGGCCACTGTGCTGCCCTGTGTCCCCCAGAACCATGTCCCTGTCCCCCTTAAATCCCTTGTTTGGTGCCAGGGGTCAGGTTGGCAGAGCAGCCCCTTCCTCAGCTCCTGCACTGGGAATAAGCCGCTGTGGCAGGATAAACGCTCACCCAGTTTTTTTGGACATGGTGTGTGACAAATGCCACCAGGTGATGCCACCACTGTCCCACAGGGACAGGGCAGCCTCAGCCCAGCTCCGAGCCCTGTTCCAGCAGAGTGGGGGGAGGTCTCCTTTGCAAACAGCCCCCGAAGGAGATTGGGGCAGGGTCTGACTGCCGACACGGAGCAGTGACCCAAGTCCCTGTCCCCAGCTCAGCTCCCCACTGCTGGCCACGAGGCTGGGAGGGAAATATCCTGGATCCAACCCTGAGCAAAGCCCTTCCCTCTCCCCAAATCCCACAACAAATCTTTCCCCGATGCCGGCAGCTCAAGCAGGGACCACGCTGATGCCGTTTTTGGGCTCGTACGCGCACGGCTCCGAGCGGGAATCGCCCCCCGGTCCCTCCCTGTGGATCAGCCTCCTGGTGCTGCTCTGGGAAGAGGCTCTTCCCTCAGCCCCGGGGGTTTGGTGCTGAGATAAAGGGGGTGATGCCTGTGGGAGCCCAGCAGGGAGAGCACAGAGGGTTTAACTAAACTCCCTGGAAGTGTTCCAGGCCAGGTTGGATGAGGCTTTGAGCAACCTGGTCTAGTGGAAGGTGTCCCTGCTGCTGGCAGGGGGGTTGGGACTGGGTGAGCTTTAAGGTCCCTTCCAACCCAAACCAGTCCATGATTCTATGACCAGGGCTTTCCAGTCTCTCCCTGCAGCAATATCCCCAAGGATTTTTTCCCAGTTCAAGTAAAACCAAAATAAAAACCACTTTCCAGCCCAAGTAACCACACTTGCTCTTCATTTTCTACCGTAAACAGCAAAATTAAACACTAGATACCAATTCTGGGGGGGAAAATTATCCACCGAGGAGTTTAATCCATCAGCTACCTGCCCCAAATCCACACCTTCCGTTGTATTTTTCCCCACCCTGAGGGTACCAACCCCCCCTTCTCGCCCATCCCAGGGGGCAGTTAATTAGGATTAGCTACCGCATATTAATTTCCTACTCCCATATGACAGCAGGGGCACAGCTGGGAGCAGCAGCACAGCTCCCATCCGCGAGTTCAGCTTCATCCCACTTATTCTTAGGACTAAATAAATAGGGAAAAGGAAACACAGGAGCTGGGGGGTGGCAAGGAAAAGGGTTTGTCAAGCCAGCAGCTTCATCCCAGCCCTTCCCGGCTCCATCCCAGCCCTCCCCGGCTCCACCGGGAGCAATCCCATTCATTTGAGCCATTTTATCTGGGAAACCATGTAAGGGTGTTTTCTCTCCCTGCCCCTCGCCCTGGGGCTGAGAGGGGGGAGCTGGGGGAAGGGATGTGCCTGCAGCCATCAGTTAATCTTTAGACAGAGACAGGAGGCTTTTTTTTGTGTGTGTGTGTGCCTTGAGGAGGGAGTTTCAGGGATGGAATAAAGCTCCTCTCTTTCACTATTTGCCAGCAGTTTCACTATTTGCCATCAGGACATCGTGGTGCACAAGCAGTGTGAGACAATTTTATTCCAGCAGTTATTTAAAAAAAACCAAAACCCAAAACCAAAAAACAGCCCCAGCCAACCTCCCCCCCCCCCCAAGAAACACCCCCCCCCAAAGAAACCCCCAACCAAACAAAAAACCCCAAAGCAACAACAAAGAAGTTGTTCCTACCCCTCTCCCCCAAAAGCAGAGATGCTGAAGTGCATTTTAACCCCTGGTGTTCCCAGGTCCTGCACCCACCCACGCCAGCACCCCGGGTGCTCCCCAGTGCTGCGGGGTGACCCTGGTCCTGGAGAGCAAACACGGGAGCGATGCACATGAGAAAGCAAAAACAGTGAGATATGAAGTGTCCTGTGTCCCTGTAGGGATCATGGTCTGATGCTCTGAGGGGGTTCCCCCTTCCCCTCACTGCCACCCCAGCTCTGCACTGATTAAATCCCCCCCGTCCGGATCCTGCCTTGCACCCCAGCCCAGGGGGAAGGCAGGAGGGGACCCCATGGAAAGGCAGGACCCTGCTCCCCCACAGAGAAATCCTCCCTCGTGCCCCTGCCTTTGCTCTCCTGCGCTGGCAGGGTTGGAGCTGCCTCCAAACATCTTGGTTTGGGGTGGTTTTTAAACCTCACATCAGGCTCAGGTCTTACCCTGGCTCTGTCCCCAGCTGCACACAAGGGGATGGCATGAGTGCAGGTGGGTGACACGGGTGCAGGTGGGTGACAGCCCAGGTTGGCTCAGCCAAAACCTGTGGCCAAATGGCAGCTGTCACCCCCCCTCTGCCCCCTCATCCCTCTCCCCTGTCACCCCCCTCTGCCCCGTCCCCTGCCCAGGTGAGCCAGAATGGGGCCTCTGCCCACCATGACCCCCATGAGGCTCCTGGGGACGGGATGGCAGCACCCAGGGGACCATGGGGGGTCTGAATCCCTCCCCTGTGTCCACACTGCCCTGGGCACTCACGAGTGCCACGTCCCAGCTCCAGTGGGTCTAACCACAGGCTCAGCCTTACATCCCTGCCAGGACACGCGAGACCATGTCACCCAGATGTCACCGAATGTCCTGTGGCCACAGCAGCTGTGGTCCCAGCAGTGCCTGGAAGCTGTCCTTGCCCAAATCATGAGAAAGAAAAAAAACCCCAACTAATATTGCTTTCACCAAGGATTTGGACCTGTTGGCTGGGAGAAATGCTCTGAGACAGAGCAGAGCTGTGGGGAGCAGCAGCCCCAGGGGCTGGGCAGCCCCTTCCCCTCTGCTCTCAGCCAGGGCTGGTGGGACCAGGGCTGGGAACAGGCTGCAAAACCCAGCACTGCTGGGCTCTGCTCTCACCCCACTCCAGCCAGTGGCCCCACCAAGCCGTGGGGCCATGGGGTGCCCAGATTTTGTCCTCTCCCTTTTCCAGATTGCCTTCCCCAGCAGCCCCACACTCCCGTAAGTGATGCCCAGAGCCATGGTGTGAGCCCGGGAGCCACATCCCCAGGGGACCACCACAGCTTTGGGGTCTTCACCAGCACCAGCCTGATTTCTGTCACCTCGAGACCCCCATCCCTGCACGGGTGCTGCTCAGCCCTTTGCCTCCCTGGGACAACCTGCTCCGCTCCTCCCTGCTTCATCCCTCCTGTCTCCTCGCAGCCCCCAAATGAAACCATCTCCAGAGTCCAGGGGAGGCATTTGAACCCAAATGCCTCATTTTTAGGTCACAAAGCGAGGGAAAGGCAGCTTGGAGGAGCCCTGTTAGTCTCCTGTCCTGCCGAGATTTTAATCTCTTTGTGATCAGATAAAGGGAGAGGGAGATGGAGACGCGCTCCCCGCAGAGAGGGGCCATTCAGACCTGGTTCCTGTAATAAAGTGATTTAATAGATCTAAAGAGGCCAATTCCCTTCTTTCTCCCACAATTACTTCCTGTGGGTCATCATTCACATATGTAAATGAAGAGAGGAAGGAGCAGGTTATGGGGGGCTCTGAGGTGTTGAACCCCAATAGCTGGTTAGGGGCACCCTGTGTGGTGTGGGTGGTGGGTGCTGGGCTGAGGGTGCCATCCCCAGCACCCCAAGCCCTCTGTGATGTCCCCTGTGTCAGTGCTGGCTTTTGCCCTCCCAGGCCTGACTCCTTTTCTGGGGAGTGGAGCTGCTACCAGCATTTAGGAAGCTCTCGGATGCTGGGATGGGGAGAACATTGGCATAAGGGCCCATTTCCCTGCAATCCACCCCAAAAGCTGTAAGACCAGGGTGGGAGCATGAGTTTGGTCCCTCTACAAGGAGGGGACAGGGTTGAGCCCATGCTGGGATGTTCTGTGGTGGGAGAGCAAGCGGGGCAGAAGGCAAAGCCCAACTTGAAAGACTTGACATCAACCCAAAGCCACCCCACTCCTGGTGGTGCCAAGCCCCACTCACTGCGAGCACCCTGCCCTTCGCTGCAGCCGGGGAACCACACGCAGGTTCTGCTGCTCTGCCACCCAAAATAACCCACTTTCATCCAGCATTATTCCCCAAACACAGCAAACCCTGCACAGGGCACCCCATGGCTCTCCCAGCCCCAGAAAATGGGGGACACAGAGGCTGCACCTCTCCTTGGGTGGTGGGATGCTCCCAGCAGAGACACCCCAGCTCATTCTCTTTTCCTGGAGGAATGAGAGCAATCAGGAAACCAGACTGTCTGGGGGCAATAAACCCCCAGGAGAAGGGAGGGAGGGAGGGAGGGAGGGCTGGAGCTTTCCCCTCCCCATGGGCACTGGGTCCTGCTGTGCTACATTGAGATGCAAAGACCCATTTGCTCTCTCCAGAGCACCAGGATTCTGCTTTTCTCTCCCAGCTTTGGAGCCCTCTCCTCCAAACCCAGCCCTGTGTTCCTGGCCCGGGATGGTAGCTCCTACCCGAGGTGCTTTCACCACAGATGGAGAAGGGATTTGCTTCTCCCTTGGTCATCATTCCCTCACCAAACTGCTGGAGCTGCTGCCTCACAGGCAGGGCATGAGAGACCCCCGGGACCCCCAGTCCCAGGAGCCCTGCACAGTCCAGGGGCTCAGTCCTGCACCCCCAGCCTGTCAGCAGACCACAGGACAGCCCCAGTTTGGGGGGACTTGAGCCCATGGAGAGCAGTGGCCACCGAAGCCAGTTGGTCCAGGGGGACCATGGAGCTGGCACGCATCATCACACTGCTTTGGTCCAAATCTCATGCAGCTGCTCCCAACTGTACCCACAAAACCACTCACGTTTGCTCCAGAGGTGCCCAAGCCCCCCTTGCTCCCCAGCTCCCACAGCCGCTGCTTTCCCAGGGCCATGCTCCTCACACAGACCCCTTCCCACGCAAGATGGTGTTGTGTCCCACATCTCCCCACCAGTGCTGGCCTGATGGCCACCTCCAAACCCATTCCCCCAGCCCCTAAATGGGGTCGCCCAGCAGATCCTTCCCCTATGAGCCAGGGGGGGTTCAAGCAGCCGCAGCCCCGAATCCACGGCTTTCCTTGGCGCAGGATCACCAACACGTGTGGGGAGCCCCCCTCAGCAAGGTGTGCGTGGAGCAAACCCAGAGATGAGGTTGTCACAATCGTACGGGATCTGTGGGGACACGTACACGACCCCGTACGCGACAACTGCAGCTGAAACCAGGGGTCCGGGCAGAGATACCCCAGCTCGGGGCATGAGCCACCGGCTGGGAAAGCCCAATCCTGCCTCCCTGCCTGGTTCAGGGCTCCCGGGACCCTGTTCTGTGGGGAAAAGCAGCTCTTCCCCGGGTCCCTCCATGGGGTGAGCAGCATCCCTGCTCCGGCACGTCCCGCTCAGCTCCGCGGGCACCTGCTCCCCTGGATCCAGCCCTGAAGGGCTCCCCAAGGAATCATGATGGGAAAATAAAATGGCTTTGGGATCAGCTTCCAGGGCTGGTCCCCAAGGAGGAGCCCAAGGTGAGCAGCTGTGCCTGCCCGGGGGGGGGACCCCGAGGAAACAAGCCCAGGGGGACCCCAGCTCCCACGGGGGATGCCGAGCTGTGACGGGGGGACCATGACCTCACTTAAAAGCAGCGTGAGGATCCCCACCCCACCTCACATCCTTCCAGGGGGGTGCCAGTGGTTGCACCTCTTTCCCTCCCCAGGACCCCACTCAGGATTTGGTCCCGTACCTGGTGCACGAAGACATCGACGGGCGAGTCCAGGGTCGCGCCACCCTTGGCGGTCATGGAGAGGAAGCCAAAGCCCATGCGGACGTTGAACCACTTACAGATGCCGGAGCCGTGCAGCGGCTGGGACTCGTTCTCAGCCTTGGGAGAGTCTCCGCTCGGCTCCTCGCCCGGCTTCGCACCTGGGGAGACACCCGCAGAGCCGCTGAGCCGAGGGCTTGGGGGAACCGTGGGTCCCCTCCACTCCCCGATCCAGCCACCCCACAGCCAGGCCCTGCAGCAGGAGCTTCAAAACCTGCTCAGGTTCTTCAGGCTGGAAAAAGTAAAAAAACCCAAAACCCAAAAGCAACCAAACAAACCTAAAACTATAAAAAAAAATCCCCAAAGAGAGCGGTCAGCTCTGCATCCACGTGTGCGTGGGATCAGCTCAGGAGTGGGGGGAAATGAAGGCAGCTCCTGCCAGCACGACCCGGAGGTGCGTGGGGTGGGCGACCCTAAATCCGTTTTCCCTTCAAAAATGTTCAAAACGAAAAGAAAAATTTAAAAAAATAAAAAACCCCCATTTGAGCCCCAAAAAATTAAAAAAGAAAAAAAATATAAAACCACAAAAAAGGGAAAAACTCCCCCAAAATACCAACCCGAAATCCCCCTGCCCCCAGCAAGCCACGCTGGAGAAAGTCTCTCCCCTGCCGTCAGCATCCCCCCGCTGCACCGGGACCCCCTCGCTCCCAAAAAATCCCCGCAGCTGCCACCGGCCCCAAACTTCTGGGCTCATCCTGGGGCTGGAGGGAGATTGAAAAAAAAAAAAAAGAAAACTAAATAAAATTAAAATAAAATATCTCCCTCTCCGAGCCTCTCAAAGCTGCAGCAGGGGAGCGAACCCACGCCGGGCCCAGCCTGGCTGCTGGGTGGGCCGGGGTCGGGGTGGGTGGGGGGGTCCCTGTGCCCCCCAGTCGAGCTCTGTCGCCGTTATTAATAATCGCGGAGCCGAGGCAGGCTGCGACAATAATATAACTTAACCTGCAAACTGCTGGTTGGAAACAGACCCCATCCCGACACTCGCTTGCAAATTCCGAGTTTGTGGCTGTTACCGCCTCCTCCTCCCTCCTCCTCCTCCTCCTCGGCCAGCTTTGAGGGTATCAGCCCAGCAAAAAAAAAAAGAAAAAAAAAAAAAAAAAAAGAAAAAAAAGGGAAAAAAAAGGGAGAAAGAAAAAAAAAGGGAAAAAGGGAAAAAAAAACCCCCTCAACAAAAAAACCCAGCTTAGACCCCGGCGGGAGGGAGCTGGGAGAGGTTTGACTCCATCTTCACTCCAACAATAGGGGTGGGAGGGAGCGGGAGAGGTTTTTTCAAAGGCTCCCAAATTCTCGCAGACAATAGCAGCCCCCGCCCCCCCCCCCACCCCCAACCCCCCACCTCCCACCTCCAGGACCCACCCGCCGGGCCGGGGGGCACCGAGCCCCGCTCCGCCATCCTGCCCCCACGTGATCCTAATTAACACCCCCCCGGTAATAGCCACACATTCCGGGAGGGATTTGGAAAAAAGGGGGGGGGGGGGGAGGGTGGTCAACCCACCTCCCCTTCTCCCCCCCCCACGCTTAGGGGCGAGGCCACCTGTCAAGGGAAGATGTGACCCCCGGGGGGGTGAGGAGGTGGGACCCCCGAGGACTGGGGACAGTTTCCACGTCCTTTCTCCGCGCCCCCTCCCCTCAGCTGCCCCCACGAGCGGAGCCACCTGCGATCCACGGCCCGTTCCGCGGGACACGGCGGGGAGTGGGGAGCGGGACCGGGACGGGCTGAGGCACCGCGGCGGAGGGGGGCGGGGGGCAGTGCCGGTTTTACGGGACACCGGGGTCTTCCTGCGCCCCCAGACCCATCCCATGTCCCACGAAGGGGGCGGGCATCCCCGGGACCTTGTAACCCCCGGGATCGTGTGCTCCTCTCGGGACCGCGGAACCCTCGGGATCGTGCGGTCACCACGGGGCTGCGCAACCCACGGGGACACGCAACCGGGCGAGCGGTGCGGGTGGCAGGGAGGCGCGGCGGGGGTGGGGGCCGGTCTCTGCCCCGGGCCGGGCGGGGACAAAGGGCGAGTGACCAGTGGCCGCATTTCCGGCGGGCGGACAATGCCCCGCGGCCGCCCCAGCCCGTGGGGGGACAGCGCCGCCCGCCGCCCCTCCCGGGCGGTGTGGGGTGGGGTCTGCGTGGGGGTGCCCCGCCACCGCCCCCAGATTGGGGTGACCCTCACCCCACGCCGCAGGGAGAGGTGGGGGGAGTGGGGGGCGTTTGAGCTGACGGCGGCCGCCCCACGCCGTCCCCGTGATACCACGGAAATCGCCCCGCGTGCTATCATTGTGCGGAGTGGAGTGGGGAGGGGGCACCGCACGGTGTGGCGGCTAGGCACATCGGGGACCGCGATGCCACCCGTGGGGACAGTCCTGGTCCGGTGCTGCCGGTAAAATCCCGCGTGGGGATTCTCCGCGCGTGGGCTTCGCAGCCTCCGGGGCCGCCGCGCCGCTGGCCATGGTGCTGAACGGCCTGCCCCTGTCCAGCGTGCTGAGCGGCGGCCTTCCTCCTTCTCCTCCTCCTCCTCCTCCTCCTCCTCCTCCTCCTCCTCCTCCTCCTTCTCCTCCTGCCCCGCACACCCCCCACCCTTCACCGAAGCCACCCACACCCGGGGGCTCCGCGTTGCTCCTTCCCCGCAGAGCTGAGCAGCCCCCGCCGGACTCCCACCCGTGGGTCTGGGGTGACAGCAGAGGAGGAGGAGGATGGCTCTGCTCTGTGTGGGCACCCCCGAGGGCACTCCACTGCCCCCCAACCCATCAGGGCTCTGCTAGCTCTCGCAGTGAGGGTGAACCAGGATCCCACAGGGCACGGGTGGAACAGGAGGTGCCCGTGACCCTCCCACAGCAGCATTAATCATTCCATGGCACTCACAGGGCATCACTTCATCTTTACACTGGTTTTAATGGGGATAGACAAGGCAGGGGGAAACTCCAGTCATCTCCCACTCACATCAGTCCCCAAAGCCAAGGAGCAACCCCTCACCTGTGACAGCAGGAGAGCAGAGTCCAGCCAGGTGCTTCCCAGGCATGGACCGTGATCCTCACTCCCACCCATGACGAGGCTGCAGCAGCCTCTAGAGCTCCCTGCCTGGGGACAGGGCTGGCAGAGGGCACACCAGGCTGGGGACACTCTTGGCAAGAGTGAAACCAAGAAGCATGTTCACACTTAACCACCTTCACCCACCCTCCCTCCCTGCTGGTACCCACGGCCATCCTGGGTGGGCATCTGCTGTGGGATTGTCCCAGTGGTTGTGGGACTTGAGTGCGTTATCTGGCCCCGTCTTCTGGCCAGCAAGGGCCAGGTCTGCACGTTGTGAGGATCCTTCCCCACTCTCCTCCTTTCATTCAGTATTTGGGGAAGGTGGGACCAGACACCTGCACATTTCATCCCCCCACTTCTGCAAAAAGCAGCCCATGAGTGACCCCAGCCCACTCGTGGGTGATAAGGGACACCTGAACAAGCCCCCAGCACTGGGCAGGGGACAAGGTTTGCCCCTGAGAAACAGCTCTGTCCTTTCTGAAACCCCGATGTCCTTGTCCCCAGAGCCTGGTGACAGTGACCTGGGGCAGACAGGACACTCCACGGTGGGGTGGGAGGTGGGCAGAGGTGTAGGGGTACAGCAGAAGGATGTGGTGAGGAATTGGTTCTTGCTTTCTCCAAAATGAATCCTTCAGAAAATAATCCATCACTGTGCACCAGATTCCTCCCCTCAGCCCCTTCCCGGTGGAGGGAAGGGACCGACAGCCCCCAGAGACACTTTCCTGGGACGCTCTTTAAACTCAGCAGCAAGTTCTTCATCATCCCCTAATTCCTGCCCATCCTGGGTGACTTTCCATCCAAGTGACTCAGCCACATCCCTGAGCACGACACCTCCAGGCGATTTCCCTTGACGTCCCCCAGCCCCGGTGACGCAGCCCCCGCCGCAGCGCTGGCCCCGCATCATATTTCTGTGTGTGGTGTATTTGTTTTTTGGGGGGGCTGTTGAATGGCAAATGCCAAAGGGAAGGGATCTCCTTCCTGTTCTTTCAGAGCTGGTCGCTGTGCCCTGCTCGGCTTCAAGGGAATAGCCGGCAAAGCGGCCGCTTTCACAAATAATGGCTTCATTAGATTGAAAGAAGTGGACAGTGACCTCGCTGAAATGGACTTTCTGACCCCTGCTGACCTCTGGCCCCAGCTCTGACAGCCTGTAAATCTTCCCCTGGGCGGCACGGCCGGGGCCAGGGCAGGCAGGGTTCTGCCAGAGCCCAGCGCCAGCAGTGCTGCCCATCGGCATCGTGCAAGCAGCACGGTGCTGCCTGGCTCCCACCCCACTGCCAGGTCCTGAGCCCGGCAGGATGAGGCTCCAGGAGGGTGAAAAAACCCACACCTGTGGGTCACAGCTTTGGCAGGGATGGGGAGTGGTGTCCTCAAGCTGCTGCAGAGCCCAGCAGGGGCTGAAGGGTCCTGGGAATGGGGGTGTCAGGGCTGGGGCTCCAGTCCCATCTCCCAGCACAGTCACTGTCCCCACCTGCCCGTCAGGAAGGTGGAGACCAGCTCAAAAGTGGCCTCTGAGTCCCCTCTGGGGAGAGCTGAGCCCATTCCCTGCCCATCCCACAGACACAGCCCTCCCACCCACACACAGACATGCACAAACCTCCTCCAGCCCCCACTCAGCTCCCATTTCCTCCCATGGACACAGACCCTTCCCCACATCCCCCAGCACCTCCTTCCCCACCCACATAACCCAGGGTGCTGCTGACCATCCCACAGCCTCACCACCCAGTCTGCTGCTGGGGAAACTGAGGCACGATGGGGATCTATGGTCAGTGGGTGCCTGTGCAATGGGGACTCACACTGCCAGCTTGGTGCCCCAAGCTCCCCAAGGTTGCCACTTGCCCCCCATGGCACCGCCCCAGTGCTGGCAGCAGGTCCCCCATGTCCAAGAGCCACTCACCTCCCTCCTCTCTGGCCTTGCACGCTTGCTGCTGACCTTTGGCTACGAAGCAATCAATAACAGAGGCCACAGTGCTGCTCCTCCCCTTGCTGGCCCCCCCACATCCCCCACTTGCCCCGTGGCTCTGAGGAGCCCAGCCAGGACTGAGGGATGCTCCAGTCCCTCCCAGCGCTGGGGACACAGGGCTGGAGGTGCATTGACCAGCTGGAGACAGGTGTGCTCCCAAGGGTGCCCTCACCAGCCACCCCCTGCCCAACACCCCAAAAATACTCCCCTGAGGCTGCTTTCCAGCTCTGGAGTGTCAATGGGTGCCCCACACCTCTGGGTTTGGGGTTCTGGGGTCCCCACAGTGGGGATGGAGCTGCAACCAGAAATGGGGGTCCCCAAAGCATCAGAACTTGGGGAGGGAAGGATGAGGAGCACAAGTGGGGTGAGCTGTCAGGGTGCTGGGCTTCCCCACAGGGGCTTTCCCCCCACCCCAGGGTAAGTCAGGAGGGGTAAAGGTGGGCAGAGACAGTCCTGGTCTGGAGCGATGGGTGGTGCCCAGATTCAGCAGCTCCTCACCCCCAGCTCCCTTTGATAAAAGCCCTGGGGCAGCAGCTGATTGATCGGCTGCAGAGCGGGAATTGATCAGGATTTCTGCCCCATACATATTCCTGCTCCCTGATCAAGGGAAATCGATAGCTGAAAGAGAGATTCCTCCCAGGAAGCTGCCTCCAGCAGAGCAGAGCCTTCCCTCACCCCCTAAATCCCCTCACCCCCTAAATCCCCCCACCCCAGTTCAAGCCTCGCTCCCCACAACAGCAGACCCAGGCAGTGGGAGAGAAAATTGCTCAGGGGTGAGCTGGGCTGGAGTGGGGGGACAATAAGTGCGGCCAGGGCAGGAGGTTGGGCAGAGGGGGGCAGAACATCTCCTCCCACAACTCAATCTCACCTCCCAGAGCACCAGCCTGTCCTGCAGCCTCCTCCCCTCACTGGTGGGCTGGCCAAGGGGGCTCTCCTCCTTCTCAGGGTGCTACAGACCCCACACACCCACCCAAATTTCCAGCTGGCACATCCCCAGCCCATCACCACCAAGTGCCAGCAGCTGCAGCCAGCACAGCCCTGTCCTCAGCCCCTTCCCCAGTGCTGAGACCTGGAAACTCATTGCAGCTGTGGTGGGAGCAGCACCCTCTCCAGCTGCCTGTCCCATGGGAACGGGGTGGGGCTCTGCCTGCAGGTGATGTGTGTCCATGGGTGCAAATGGGCACAGGGGCTCAACCCCCCCAAAAAATACAGCCCCAGGGGGGTGGCGTGGGTCTGGGCCAGCCCAGATGGACCCTTCTCATGTCCCTGCTCCTGCTGTGCCTCAGTTTCCCTAGCCATAAAACGGGCCTCATGCCCAGGAGCTTTTGGGTGCTGTGAGACCACTCGTGGGGTGATGCCCCACACCAGGTACCTTCACAGGGACAGTCCCCAGCTCAGCATCCCCCAGGGGAACCCAGGAGCCTGTCCCTGCCACCACGGGTGCCCCAAGAGCCCTGGGGACATGGGCAAAGTCTTCACCCGGGGAGGTGGCATTGCAGCATCCCTGTCTGCATGTGCAGAGACCTGACACACTCAGTGCACCTCAGTGCCCCCTCGTAGCCCCGTGCCCACCCTGGCAGGCCCACCTGAGGGTGCACAGCGGCGAGCAGCCCTTCCAGTGCCACGTCTGCGAGAAGAGCTTCACCCAGCTGGCCCATCTGCAGAAGCACTGGCTGGTCCACACCGGAGAGAAGCCCCATCAGTGCCCAGTAAGTCCCCACTGGGTGCTGGCAGGGTGGGTGGGGGGTCCCAAACCAGGGTGCAGCACCCTCCCCGAGCCCCCTGTCCTCTCACTCACACAGACGTGCCACAAGCACTTCAGCAGCAGCAGCAACCTGAAGACCCACCTCCAGCTGCACTGGGCTGAGAAGCCCTTCCAGTGCCACCAGTGCCACAGCCGCTTCTCCCAGTACACCCACCTCCAGCTCCACTGGCACCTGCACCAGCTCCGGCGCCCACCCCCTGACTCCCCGGTCACCCACGACCACCTCGCCCAGGCCGGTGGGTGCTCCAGACCGGGTGCCAGCTGGCTGGAGGAGGAGGAGGAGGAGGAGGAGGAAGGAGGGAGCCAGCCTGGCCGGGCTATGGTGCTGCTGAGGGGCTTCATGCTGGGGGAGGTGGGGAAGGGGCTGCCCAGGTGGGCAAAGGTGGACATGGGGACCCGCCACAGTGTCCCCAAGCAGCAGCAATGTCCCCCAGTGGAGCTTGTCTGAGCTGGGATGGCCCTGAGGGCTGTGTGGGTGGGGGCTGCCCCCCAGCTCCAGAGCCTTGGGGACAGAAGGAGTCACCACCATCACCACTGCAACCCCCAGGTCCACCAACCCAGCCCCAGCATGGGGGATAAGGACAGAAGAGGGTCCCCCCAAAGCACTGAGCAACCCCCTGTCCCCAAATCCCTGGGGAAGGGTGTCCCCCCGGCCAGCCCCACGTCCCAGGCTGTGCCCACACCCCCACCCTGTGACATCACTGCCCGGGGGCTGCGCCTGGGGTGCAACAAACCCCCATTTCCACGGACAAAGGTTTAATTTCTCAGCCCTCCCCAATCCCAGGTGCACCCCGAGCTCCCCGTGTGCCACCACCACGGTGCCATGGGGACACAGCCCTGCCTGTCACCGCTTTCCCCTGTCACCCCCAAACCCTCTGGGGGCTCCATCCAGGGGTGTCACACCAGCGTGGGCATCTCCATCTCTGATACCTCTGGGTGCTGCTCCCCACACCCTGCAGCCCCCCCCAAGCATCTCGCTGACAGCCAAAGGACACGATGGCCCTGGCTGCCGAGGTTGGGGTCAGGGAGTGGCACCTCTCCTGTCATTGTATTCAATAAACATCTCTGCCTCTGCAGCTCACCCGCCCTCGGCAGGGCCCAGCCCCGTGGGGCTCCCCAGGGAGTGAGGGGAGAGGGTCCCCAAGGTTGCTGGGACATCACCACGGGTGTCCCTTAGGAGGGCATGGGACGTGGGATGGAGCCGCTTCCTCCAGTGTCACCAGCAGCACCGCTCAGTGCCCTGTCACCGTGGTCCCCTGGGCCAGGGGCTGTCAGGGCTCCCTGAGCCCCCCGTCCCCATGGCCCTCAGTGGGGACCAGCACTAGGGGGGCTTCAGGGAGCAGTGCTGGGGACATGGTTGGGGACATGGCTGTCCTCAGTGGTTCCTCCCAGGGGGTTTCACAACCGGGGGGTTTCACAACCGTGTCCCACCGGCTGCAGCAGGGAGGGACAGGGCAGAGTCCGTGCTGTGACCCGGCACTTCTCCAAGAGGGACAGAGCCGGGGCGGTGCCGGGTGGAGGACGCTGAAGCCACGAACTCCCCATCCCTGGCTGGACCCAGCGCTGCTGCCCAAGGTGTGGAGGGAGCTCGGCTCTGCCTCAGTTTCCCTGGCACGTGAGCGGTGGCACATAGAGCTGGGTGGCCCCGGGCTCCCCAACTGGAGCCACTTGCACCAGGCTGGCGGTGGCCGAGGTGGTTCCTGGGCTGGGACAGCAGCCGGGAGTGGTGGCCCCGGGGTGAGGCTGGGACCATGGCGGGGCACCCGCGGGTGCTGGGGAGGAGCGGGAGGACAGGGCGAGGACATGGGGTGGGTACTGGCTCTGCTGTCACTCCGAGCCCTGCCGGGAAAGGGCTCTGTGCCCTGGGGTCAGCTCCCCCACAGTAGACCAGGGCTACCATGGCTCCTGCTCTGTCCCCAAGCCAGTGTGAAGTCCATCGAGAGCCCCAGCTGGGAGACCTCCTAGCACTGGGAGCCTCCAAGGAACGTGCTGCACCTTCCTGGACCCCCACATAACCCATTAATCCGGGTGCAGTCACAGCCCTGGGGACCTCCAGCCCCCCATCACAGCGTGTTGGGTCCCCACCAGCCCCATGGCCCAGCCAACACAGTGACCCAGCTGGCTGGAGGTGCAGTGACAAAGCTGGTCACTGAGATCCCCTTCAAGGTTACCATCACCCTCCCCAGATGGGTGGTGGGAAGGGGGTGACTGGGCAGGGGTCTGGGGGGCCCAGAGCCACCCAGTCCAGCCGAGCTCCCTCCGGGTGCTGCTGAGTTGGAGGAAACGGGTGCTGGGTGCTGGGGAACCAGCCTGACCGGCTCCCCGGCTGTCAGCACCTGAGGAATGCCAAACCTCCGCTGCGCCAGGGCTGGGTGCTCAGGGCTGGGTGCTCAGAGAAGGGCTGGGTGCTCACTGGGTGACTCTGCCGGTCCGCCCAGCCGTGGCGTGCAGGGAGCAGCACCCTCAGCCCCGCTCGGCACAGCTCGGCACGGCACCCAGCCAGCACGGTGGGACCCCTGGTTGGCAGGTACATGGGGGTGCAGGGTGGGGGGCCCTTGGGTGCTGGGTGCTGCCTGGGCTGGCCCGGTTTGTGTGGGTGCTGGTGGGGAGGGAGGCTTGGCCGTGCTGGGAGCCGGAAGGCACTGATGCTCCCATCCCAGCTGCCACCCATGGGGGCTGCCCGGTGCTTGGACCCACATCCCAGCATGGTGGGTGCTGGGTGGGTCCCTCTCCCCTGGGATCAGCACTGGTCAGGGAGGGGGGACAGGGCTGGGAGGGGGGGACTGAGCCCAGCTCTGCCCCTCTCACCTTCAATCCCCAAATCTGGGGGGGCTGCTGGGGTTGTAACCCCACTGCTGCCACCAAAGTGTGTCCCCAGAGCCACCGAAGCGAGATGGGGGCTCCTCCACCTCTGGTGGCCTCACAGCCTGGGTTAGGGGGACAGCGGGGCTCCCCTGTCACCGCTGCTCCCCGCAGGACACACAGCGGCCCGTGACACGGCTGGGCGGGAGGAGGCTGGGGTGACAAGGGGAGGTGGCAGCTCCCCTGCCCTGGGTATGAACCCAGCAGCCGCCCAAACCAAATCCTGGTTCTCCTGGAGGCAGCAGGTCCCCTCCCCCCCCGCGGCGACGGGGCTCAGCCCGGTGTGGCCGGAGGCTCCGCTTCACCTGTGGTCACCGGCTCAAAGGCAGCCGCAGCCGCTGCCCTCGGCCCCTCCATCGCTTCTGAATATTAAACAGCACCTTGTGCCTTTCACTTGGGTGCTGGGAGACCTGGGCTGGGTGCTGGGAGACCCTTTGGGATAATGGGAGGCAGCAAACAAGCCGAGCGGGTTGGCTTGGCTTGGCCAGGGGGCATTCATTAGCCATACTGGGTGCCCCAGTGTGGCAACACCACTGGGATCCAGCACGGCATGTCCTGGCGAGCAGGGATGGCTAGCAGGAGCAGCCTGGAGGCTGCAGGGCCGTGTCCTCATGTCCTTGTGTCCTCCTGTCCTTGACCTACTGTTGTGGTAGGAAATATCCCAGTGTAAAATGGAGTGCTGGGGCGGCGCAGGGTGGCACCGGGTGCCAGATCCATCTGCAGAGGTGGGATGGGAAAGTGAAACCTGGAGATCTTTGGAAATCCAGCTTCAGGCGAGAGGCAGCCGTGATGCTGAGTCAGCAGTTCCCACCTCCCCTCAGCACCCCGCTGCTGTGAAGAGCTGGTGTCCTTGTCCTGGTGCCACCCCAGTGGCCACAGGCATGGTGGGGCTGGGCACCACCAGCAAGCTCTTGAGAAACCAGTGCTGAACCAGCCTGGGGTGTAACTGGGTGCCAGGCAGCTTCAGCAGGACGGCAATATCCTGGGGCAGAGAGGGGTCACATCCCTGCCCAAACCACACTGCCCTGGCACCAGCATCCCTGGCAGGAGCTTCTCCAGCGTGAGGGTCCCCATGTGCCACCACAGAGCCCCTGGCTCGGGGTGCTGGGGTCCCTCCAGCCTGACCCTGCTCTGGGACATCCGCTCTGACACCCATCTTGTCCCCACAGCACATCTAAGCAGCTTTACCTCTGAATGCACCTATCCTCCTTCTCCTGGTGTGACCCTGGGGATCCAGCTGTGACCCTGGGATCCAGTCGTGACCCTGGGATCCAGTCGTGACCCTGGGATCCAGCTGTGACCCTGGGATCCAGTAGTGACCCTGGGATCCAGCTGTGACCCTGGGATCCAGTCGTGACCCTGGGATCCAGCTGTGACTCTGGGATCCAGCCGTGGCTTTGCCCATGCAGATGTGTGGCCCCACCCAGGCTGGTCCCTGCCTCGAGCGGTGCTGGCTGTCCCAGATGAGGTCTCATCACCTCCTGGAAAATGACACAAACTCTTCCTATCTCTACTGGAAAGACCTGCCAGGCGGGGAGAGCCAGGGGCAGAGGGCACCGGCAGCAGCCTGGAACCCGTGCTGCCCACCCTGTCCCTGCCCCGGCCACCCCAACCCCTCCCAGGGACCAGTAAAACCCCACCTGTAGCACTGGATGGAGCCCAGCCCCAGGAGGTGCAGGATGAGACCCTCTCCAAAGTGTCCCTGGGGGCTGTGTGGGGACGTGTCCCCATCCCCATCTGACAGACCCCCAAGCTCAGCCTGTCCCTGGGCTGAGCCCAAAGCCCCGTCCCTGTCACTGTCCCCATAGCCAGGTAGTGACACCAAACAGCTCCGAACTGGGCGATGTGGAGGTGCTGGCACGCTTCCCGCTCCCTCCCCAGCACCTGCTGCGTCAGCTGCTTCCCACATTTATTGCTTCCCAGCAATAAACCCCTCCTGGGACAGGGACAGAGATCCCACATTGATGGGGCTGCAGAAGTGACGGAGCCATCTCACCTGTGCCCAGCAGCAACAGGGAAGGGTCAGGGGAAGCTGCTGCTCAGGTCCCCACCTCCTCCTGTAAACCCCACAGTTGTCCCATCCTGCTCCCAGCCCCAGCCAGGCCCTTTTCCCCCACGGAGCAGCTTCCCTGTTGTTGTTTTTTGGGCTTGTTTGTTTGCTGCATTTGCTGACTCCGCGCAGCCCTGCTGCCCGCCTGACTCATCCCGAGCTCGGGGCACGGCACAGCTCGGGGCACGGCATGGCCTGGCCAGATCCTGCACGCTCACCTGTGCTGTGCTGGCCTGAGCTGTGCCAGAGCCCACCTCGACAGCGTGGTGGAGCTCCCCAACATCTCTGCTGGATGATGGGGCAGGTAGAGGGGCTCATGGTGCTCCCCATGTCATGCACGTGCCAGGATGGGTGACCTGGACACTCCAAGAATTGCAAAGAGCCCCAAAATCATCTCCTGTGCTCATGGGACCCCAGCAAAATGTCCTGCAGGATCAGAGGGAGATCTGGGGGGTTTTAGGATCTGGCTCAGGGTCCAGGACTGGTTCTCACAGGGTGGTTTCTGCTCAGCTCTCCCAGGGTCTCCTCTCCCTGCAGCTCCACCAGCCCCAGCACAGCGGCCGCAGGGGCCGAGCCCGGCAGTGTGGGGTGTTACGGGGCTGTGGCAGCCCCTTCCCCAGCCCCCTGCCATGGATTCACCGTTCCGGCACACCAAGACCAGGGGCTTCGTCTCCAGTGCAGAGCTGAGCATGAAGCAGGTGACAGCAGGAGCTCCAGGGCCTGAGGGCAGGTCCCGCTTCCAGAAGGTCTCGTTGGTGTCACGGCGGCTGGAGAGCACCGGGAGCACACGGGGCCGGGAGGGGAGTCCTTCCCGCGTCTCCCTCCTGCTGCAGGCCTGGGAGAGGGAGATTGTGGAGAAGACAGGGTCCAGCCCCACCACCCTGACCCACCGGGAACACTCGTCCTCCATCAGCCTCCTCAAGGACTTCACGGCGCACGGCCCCGTCTTCGCCCAGGTCTATTCCCCGGCGCAGAAGCCCCGGCGGCAGGACGAGAGGGGGAAGGCGGAGGCTGGTGGTGGCAGTGATGGCATCCCCCCACCCATGGGTGCCCCTCACGAGATGCCCGTGCACAGGGAGAGCTACGTGCACGGCACCCTCCTCCCCACCCGGCCCACCGAGCACCCCACGGGTGAAGCTCCCGGTGCCCTGTGTGTGGCTGAGCCCGGCTGTGTCCCTGCCCTGCCCAGGACCAGGAATGTCACCGTGCTGCGGACGGGCAGGGACACAGCCAGGCCTGAGCCGGGGCTGGTGGAGGGAAAGGAAACCCAAAACGGGACACAGGACGCTGCCAGTGCCACCACAGCCCCGTCACAGCAGGAGAGCTGCAGGGAGAACGGCAGCGGCTTGGCTGGGGCCGCAGCGGGCAGCCAGAGCTCACCGGGCACCACAGAGCCCGCCAGGCCACCGGCCGAGGGATCCCCCGGGGACAAACAGTCGCCACAAGCTGAAGCCACGCCGGTGAATGGAGCCCTGAGAGACGGTGACAGGCCCGGGGACCCACAAACCAGTATAACCAGCTCCCCACAGTGTCCCTCGGCGGGTGCCGGCGGCCAGGCTGATCCGGCTGGCGCGGCAGAGGGGAGCGTGGCAGATGGTGACGGCACCATTTCAGCCACCCCACCGAGGACAGAGAGTCCCCTGGGAGCTGGGGACAGCCCTGAAAACCCCTCCTCGGAGGTGAACGATGGTCCAGAGCCTTCACCTGAAGCACCAGCATCTCCAAAGGCTGAGACTGAGTTGGAGGGGAGTGAGACAACAGGGGACCCCCAGGGCACAGCCCAAGAGTCTGAGAGCAGCCCAGAGCCCCCCACCAAGCCCTCAGCCCCTGACCCCCTGGCTGGGAACCCCCTGGACGCGACTGAGGAGGACCCTGAGCTGCTGGTGGACATGGAGATCTTTGTGGACACTCTACGCAACATGGAACCCTCGGAGATGCGGAAGGCGCCCAAGGTCCCGCGCCAGCCCCGGCCATCGTCACTGGGCCGCTGTGCCTCTCTGCCCCCCATCCATGAGGACCGCGTGGCCCCCCGTGCCCCCCTGTCCCTGCCCGAGGCCCTGAGGGACCTGCTGGCACGGGGTCCGGTGGGGCTGCGGGAGGAGAACCCCGAGGAGGAGGAGGAGGAGGAGATTGAGAACCCCTACCTGAGCCCCAACGAGCGGGCGCTAGTGGGGACCCTCCCTGGGGTGCCAGGGGACAGCGTGGCTGGCAATGGCCAGGCAGAGGGGGACTCGCTCCTGGGGACACTGCGGCAGGTGGGAAGAGAGGAAAAGGCCAAAGCGGTGGCCGGGGGCTCGGCGGAGCGGAGCGTGCTCTTCCGAGGGAACGTCCTCAAGGGGGTAGCGCTGCTCTCCCACTTCTTGGAGCACCGGACGGCGGCGGCTGACGAGAGCAAGCCCTACTCACGGCTGGACAGCAGCGTCCTCTACAGCCGCTTCGTGTCCCCCAGCACCGGCCCGCTCGAGCTGCCCGGCGGGGATGGCAGGGGCACCGGCTCACCCACCCCTGGGGACCACAACGGGCTGTGCCCTGGTGACCACCCCGGCCCTGAGATGGCCATGCTGGAAGCTCCAAGTCCCAGCTCCATCCCTTCTGTCACTGAAGAGCCAGAGAGCATCATGGCCCTGTGCCCCACTGATGTCCTGGTGAGTGAATCCCCCAACAGGGAGCCTGGGGAGGTGCTCTGTCCTTCCCGGCACACGGGGACTTGGTGGGGTCTGAACCCTGGAGCATCTTTTCCCTGTTCCCAAGCACATGGTTAGGGCTTCCCATCAGAGAGGCCATGGGGTGAAAGCTCCTGGTGTGATGGGAGGGTACTGGGATGGGTGATGGGAAGGTATCACCCTGGGTGATAGAAGGATACCAGATCCAGTGATGGGAGGGTGTCACCATGAGTGATGGGAGGGTCCCGGGGCGGGTGACAGGAGAGGAGGCTGGTCCCCAGCAGGGCAGGAACACTCAAGGTGTGGCTGCTCGGGGCGGTGGGAGGGATCGGCAGACACCAGACGCAAGGCTGAGGCTGCGGCTGCGGCTGTGGCTCCCTTGGGAGATGGCTGGTGCAGCTGATGTCCCTCTCCACTCCTCATCTGCCTGTCTGCTCCGGTGTTCACAGCAGGAGGACAAGGAGGGCTTCGAGAAGATCAACACGAGACCTGGCAAGGTACAGGGAGCGTGGTGGGGCTGGGCTGGGCAGCTGCGGTGCAGCGCGGTGTTGTGTGGTAGCACCTCCCCACCGTGTCACCCTCTCCCAGATCATCCTCTTCTCCGACGCCGGCTTCGCGGGCCACAAACGAGAGATCTGGGGTGACGTCCCCGATGCCACGTCCTGGGAGCTCTCACACACCATCTCCATCCGGGTCATCCGCGGCGGGTAGGGGACAGTGGCAGGGCAAGGACACGCGGTGAGGATGTGGAGGGAGGGCTTGGCCGGCATTCCCCTGTTCCCAGTGTCGGGGATGGTGGCCAGGAGCTCCCAGCCCGGGGTTCAGGAGTGACCGTCCCGTCACTGCTAATTACCGTGGCTGCGATCCAGCATCGCGGCGCTGGCAGAACATCCCCACCCACGCTCTGCCCCGAACCTCCCGATGGCTGTGGGTCAAAGCAGGATATTCCCCCCTCGCTCCCACCCCGCTCCCATCGCTCCAGGTGGGTGATGTATGAGAAGCCGCGGTTCCACGGGCGCAAGTGCGTGCTGGCCGAGGGGGACGTGGAGATCGAGAACCCCTGGACCGCGTACGGGCAGAGCGGGGACCCCCGCGGCAGCCAACCCTTCCGCATCGGCTCCTTCAAGAGGGTGGTGCGGGTGAGCACAGGGACCCCCCCCTCCCCAAAACCTCCTGCTCCCCCCAACATCTCCCAGCACCCACCAAGCCAAGGGTGCCAGACCCCGGTGACCCCGCTGCGCCCCGCGCCAGGATTACCGCACCCCGGAGATCAGCCTCTTTGCGGGGGAGAACGGCGAAGGCGCCCGGCTGAAGTTCACCGACTCGGCCGAGGACACTCGCACGCGGGGCCAAGCGCTGGCTGCCGCCTCCATCATCGTCCACTCAGGCTTGTGAGTGGCACCGTGGGGCTGGGTGGGCACCGAGTGGGTGCTGGGTGGGCTGCAGCACGGGCTGGAGCAGGGTGTGATGCTCTCCTCCTCTTCCCCAGGTGGCTGGTTTACTCCAAGCCTTTCTTTGATGATGATCCTTACGTTTTGGAGCCGGGGGGGTACCCCAATTTAAAGGCTTGGGGAGCAAAGGACCCATCCATCTGCTCCATGCACCCCATCAGACTGGTGAGTGCTGGTTGCTGGACATGGTTACTGGGGAGCTGGGGCTGGATCCACCCCTGGGTGTGACAGGTGACAACATCTCCCAGTGGTTCCTAGTTCACATCAGTGAGATCTCGATGTGGGAATGTGGCTCTGGAAAGTGCTCTGGTGGGTTAGTGAAGGAAAGTCCAAAAGAGCTCATTCTTGAATGAAAATGACCCAAAAAACAGCTTTAAAGGGGGGTATTGGATGTCCCCAGGCCATCCCCTCCTGCCACCACAGCCTCACTGGGGCTCCTTCTCCTTCCAGGGCTGCCCCGTCGTGGAGAGACCTGGTGAGCCGCAGGTGAGCACCGGGCCAGTGCTGGGGAAGCTGTGGGGCTGGGACCCCCGTGGGACCACACTCACCCCACCGTGTCCCCAGGTGCTGATCTACGAGGCCGCAGGTTTCCAGGGCCGCAGCTTCACCATCAACCGAGACATCTACGACCTGAAGCGCCTGCCTGGGCCAGCGCTGCCCACCGTGGGCTCCCTGCATGTCCTGGGTGGCTGGTGAGTGCGTGGGGTGGGCAACCCCAGCTGGAGCAGGTGGGGAAGGTGATGGTCACCCCTGGGAATGGGCTCTGGGGAGCTGCCTGGAGCTGTGGGATGGCCAGGGGAGAGGGTGGCACTGGAGTGGTGTGGATGATGTCCCCATGTCCTGGCACATTGAAATCCTCTGGAGACCTCACTGCCTGCATCTGCCTGTGCCACAGCTGGGTCGGCTACGAGAAGGAGGGCTTCCGTGGCCACCAGTACCTGCTGGAAGAAGGGGAGTACCGGGACTGGAGGCAATGGGGCGGCTACAGCAAGGAGCTGGTGTCCTTACGGCTGATACGGACGGTGAGGGAAAGGGTGGTGGCATTGCTTGGGGACAGACCCATTGCAGGGAGAGCCAGGGCCCCCCCAGTCCCATCCTCATCCCCCAAAAGGAGCCGTCCCTGCCTGCATCAGGCAGCTGGGCATGGCCTGAGATCCCCCAAACTCATCACACACAAAGGTCTAAGTGCCAGAGCTGCACCCACCCTCCCTGGAGTCCCTGAGGATCCCGGCTGTGTGTGTGTGCAGAGAGCACCCATCCCACAGCCCCTTCCCCCCACACAGACCGAGGGGTTTGGGGTGGGGATCCTTCTCCCCACAGGATTTCTCCGACCCGGCGCTGGTCCTCTTCGAGGCCATGGACTTCGAGGAGGGTCCGAGCGTGGAGCTGAGCGAGGCACTTCCCGACACGCAGCTGGCCGGCTACGGCCCCGTCACCCAGAGCATCCACGTCCTGAGCGGCGTGTGAGTGCGGGGCTGGGGGAGAGGGGGGTGGGGGGATGGATGAGGGTGGGGCTGAGCCAGCACCCACATTTTCCTGGCAGGTGGGTGGCTTATGAGGGCACCAACTTCTCGGGGGAGCAGTACGTCCTGGAGAAGGGGGTGTACCGCAACTGCGAAGATTGGGGTGCCACGGACTGCCGCATCGCCTCGGTGCAGCCCATCCTGCAGGTGAGAGCCCCGCAGGGACACCCCCTCTTCACTGTGGGACCCACCAGTGCCACCGTGTGTGGGGCTGGTGGGGGAAAGACACCAACCAGCCCCGCTCTGTCTGCTTCCAGGTCGGGAAACACAACTTCCATTTCGTCTCCAAGGTCAGGGGCGGTCATGGGGACGGGGATGTTCCCCCCTGGGGGACACAGTCCCTTGTGGGGTGGTGGTGATGCTTTGCCCCCCAACACTGAGCCCCTCTGCTCCCCCTCCCCAGATCCTGCTCTTCTCAGAGCCTGATTTCTTGGGGGTCCACGTTGCCTTTGAGGAGGACCAGGACGCCCTGCCCACCACCTTCATCCCCCGCTCCTGCAGAGTCCAGGGGGGCAGGTAGGGTGTCCCAGGGCCTCGCCGCCTCCAGCTGGGGATGGGAACAGGGACATCACCTCACAGACACCCATAGGGGCAGGATGGGGGTGCTAGGGGGGGCCACAGGAGGGATGGAAGCCCACCACGATGGCTACATCAGCTCTGGCACGCTCCTCCCCACCAGCTGGATCCTGTTTGATGGTCAGGCCTTCGCCGGGGAGCAGCATGTGCTGTCTGAGGGCGAATACCCCACACTCAGCGCCATGGGCTGCCTCTCCTCCACCACCATCCGCTCCTTGAAGAAGGTCCCAGTGGTGAGTGCCACCAGCACCGGGACAGAAACCCCCAGGAATCTCCTTTTTCCCTTCCCACAAGTGCCCTCAGCGCTGGCTCTCCAGCCTTGGAGCCCTTCTGCACCCATAGGTGCTCGCCCATCCCTCTTGCCCCCATCACACCTCATCTCTTCCCTCACCCCACAGTTTTTCTCAGAGCCTTCCATCTTCCTGCACGGGCTGGAGTGTTTTGAGGGGAAGGAGATCGAGCTGAACAATGAAGTGCGGAGTCTCCAGGCAGAGGGCTTCAACAACCACGTGCTGTCGGTGCGCGTCAAAGGCGGGATGTAAGTGAGCCCCAAACCTGCTCTGCCCCGGCCGGTGGGTCCCATCTGCCTGCCTGGGGGTGACCATACTCTGCCCATCCCATCCCATTTCATCCCATCCCATCCCATTTCATCCCATCCCATCCCATTATCCCATCCCATCATCCCATTATCCCATCCCATTATCCCACCCCATCCCATTATCCCACCCAATCCCATTATCCCATCCCATTATCCCATCCCATTATCCCATCCCATCCCATTATCCCACCCCATCCCATTATCCCATCCCATCCCATTCCATTATCCCATCCCATTTCATCCCATCCCATTCTATCCCATCCCATTATCCCATTCCATTTCATCCCATCCAATCCCATTATCCCACCCCACTATCCCACCCCATCCCATTATCCCATCCCATTCTATCTCATCCCATTATCCCATCCCATCCCATCCCATCCCATGATCCCATTATCCCATCCCCTGCAGCTGGGTGCTGTGTGAACACGGTGACTTCCGCGGGCGCCAGTGGCTGCTGGACTGCACCGAAATCACCAACTGGCTGACGTACAGCGGGCTCCAGCACGTGGGATCCCTCTACCCCATCCGCCAGGTCAGTGCTGGCACTCAGGGGGGTGAACCCCAAAACCCCGGGGCAGGTGGCTCACATGGAGCTGAAGAGCTGCCAGTCCCCGTGGCCGGGAGGATGATGAGGTAGCAGCTCCGGGTGAGCTGGGGGAGGCAGCAGGACACGGCTGGAGAGCAGCAGTGACAGCTCTGGCCCATGAAAGGCACCGCCAGCCCAGCACTGTCCCCTCCAAACCTCCGTCCCCCACCCTGGGAGTGGCACCTTGGTGACAAAACGCTCTCCCCGTGGGCAAAACACCCGGCTGTGCCTGTGCCAGCTACGAGAGACAGGGCAGGGACACAGCCATCACCCTGGGGAGAGGCAGGGACATCCCGGGGGCACAACGAGGACCCTCCTGACATCCAGCCCAGGGGACCAGGGTCCTCCCTTCCCAAAGCCACAAGCCGGGTGAGGTCCTTCCTCGCCCAGCTGCAGTGTGAGGCCGGAGGTGCTGACAGAGGGGCTTTTTGGTGCAAAAAAAAAAAGGTTTTTCTCCTTCCAGAGACGGATCTATTTCCGCATCAGGAGCAGGGAGCTGGAGCTCTACCTCTCCATCCCTGACGACGTGGAGGACATGAAAGCAGGGCGGGTGGTGGTCTCCAGCCTGAGCGAGCAGAGCAGCTCCATCTGGTACTACGAGGACGGGCTGATCAAAAACCAGGTCAGGGCTCGGATGTGACAGCCAGCGCCACGGAGGGGACCAGGGAGCCCCTGGCAGGACTCCTGCTGGGGTGTTGCCCACCCCACAGCGATCTTTTGGGGCTTAAAACAGCCTTTCCCAGCATCTATCCTCAGCCTCATCCCCAAAGATTGGTTGATTCAACCCTCCTCAAGTCTGCCCTGGAGATGTGAAGACATCTCTGCCTCCTCTGAGAGGTTTTCAGCGCCCTGACTGTCCCCACCTCTCACTGAGAGGTTCTCCACATCCCACTCCAGAACCAGCTCCAAGGCTTTGCACTGGGTGGAAGTGATGGAGAGGAGGGGGCTGACCTGGCCACCGCTGCTCCTTGCAGGTGGCCCCCAACATGAGCCTGCAGGTCATTGGGCCAGCTGGAAAGGGCGCGAAGGCCGTGTTGTGGTCCGAGACGCGGATGCCACGTCAGACCTGGAGCATCGACTCTCAGGGACGGATCCACAGCCAGATGTTCGAGGACATGATCCTCGATATCAAGGGTGAGGTCTCGGCCCCAGCACAGGGGCTGTTTTCCCAGGGACCCCCAAAAATGAGATGTTTGGTCATCAGATGGGGCACCCACCCCTTGCCCACCCTCAGGAGCGCAGTCTGCCCTCCTGAAGCCCTCCCCTCACTCCGCAGGCGGCCGATCCTATGACCGGGACCATGCCATCGTTTGGGACATGGCTGAGGAAAGACCCACACAGATCTGGGACATCCAGGTGCTATGAGGAGGTGGCATGTGGCCCTCACGCCCAGAAGTGCCACAGAGCAGGATGGGGACACGGGAGGACTCCTACCCCCCACACACCACATCTCAAACACCTCTCAGCCCTGGCTGCTGGCGTGAAGGATGCCCACCATCCCCACGAAGGACCCCACGGACACAACCAGAGTGGGACCCTCTGGAGAGTGGCACAGCCCCCTCCGAACTGTATTTATGTATGTGTGTAAGATACGGCCCCCCTCGTCTGGGCCAGCTCTGCCTGGGTGGCTGGTGTCCTTGTCCTTGCACTGGCCACAGCCTGGCAGCCACACTGAGGAGCTGTCCCCCACCCCAGCACCCTGCCCCCTGCCAGCTCTGCAGCGCAGGGCCCGATCCTGCTCCCAGCACGGGAGCCCGGTGCCCTCTAGTGACCACGGGCCACCAGCAGCACCGGGGCCCCGGGTTTCGAGAAGGGAGGTGCAGGCCAAGCTGTGCCCCCCTGGATCACTGGGGGCTTTGGGATCGCGCCAGCTCCATCTCAGGGGGGAGCTCAGCCAGCTCGTGCTGCAGGTTTGAGGGTGTCCCAGGTGTATCACCCCAGGGTCAGCTCTGCTTCAGCAGCGTCCACACTGCATGGCCACATCACTGCTCAGGTCACTCATCGAGGTCCCCAGGGCAGAGGTCTCCTCCACCTGGGTGAGGGCAGGAGCTCCCCAGGGACGTGACTCAGAGCCAGAAGGGATGTGGGGTGAGAAATCCACACATGGAGACATCAAGCACTTCTGTCCTCGCTGCTGGGAAGAGGAGACGGCTGCCGGCAAGGGCCCGGTTTGTTGAGCAGGTTGAGCCCAGTTTGGGGAGTCTCTGCACTGGGGCAGCGATCCCTCACCAACCCCGCAGCGAAACCGGGCTGTTCTGGTGGCGAGACAGCGCGGTGCCTCCCCGCATTCCCTCGGCAGATTGGGGTGCACCAAGGTCCTTCCAACAGGTATCTCCAGCTGGTCAGCAACTGCTCTGGCTTTTAGCAACAACCATCATCAAATCACAGAATCCCAGACTGGTTTGGGTTGGGAGGGACCTTAAAGCTCATCCAGTTCCAACCCCCCTGCCAGCAGCAGGGACACCTTCCACTAGACCTGGTTGCTCAAAGCCTCATCCAACGTGGCTGAGAACACTTCCAGGGAGGAGCAGCCACCGCTTCTCTGGGCAACCTGGGCCAGGGTCTCCCCACCCTCACACCAAAGAATTTCTTCCTAATATCTAACCTAAACCTCCCCTCTTCCAGTTTAAGGCCATTTCCCCTTGTTCTGTCATTAACTGCCCTTATAAAAAGTCCCTCCCCAGCTTTCTTGTACCCATCTTTATACTGGAACTCGTCCCCAGTAGCCCCCAGGACCTATCCCGCCGGGACATGTCACCACAAGACAGCAGAGCAGAGCGTGCTGTGCAAGGACGCTCAGCTCCGACATCTCCTCTGCCAGCCCAGCGGGCAAGCAGGCTCCCGCTGCCCAGAGCCCCAGCCACTGCCTGCAGGCAGCGGTGACAGGCAGGGCTGCTCGGAGAGGGCAACGCCAAAGCTGCAGAGCCAGCAGCTCCGGGTGAGCACCACAACCCCATCCCCGGCCTCTGAAGAGACGCGGGTGGGAGGAGATCTCCAGAGAACGGGGACTCGGGGCCCAGGAGACACACAGGGAAGATGCGGGTTGGGCCCGTGGCACCGCTGAGACGCCTGGAAGCCGGGGAGGGACGTTGAAACACAGCAGCTCCGCCCGGCTGGGCAGCTACAGGCGCTGCCGAGGTGGAAAATCCCCTCAGCGCGTCCCCGCTCGCGTAGCAGAGACCCGGGACCCAACACATCCACACCCCACCGAAGGCCACGCCCGGCCGCGAGCGCTACAGCCCCTCACCGCCCTTATATATCACGCACCAGCTGTGATTGGCCAATAGCCGGGAGCCTGGCAGCGCCGGATTGGTGGAGAACACAAGCCCCGGCCGTGGGATTGGCCAGCACGCACCGTGGAGCTGAGGGCGGTGCAGCGTGGCGGCCTCCCGGCCTGTGGGGGGCGCTGTGCACGCGCGTCGGTACCAGGTCCCAGCCCCGCGCCGGCTGGGCCCAAAGTTTTTATACTTTTATATATACACATATCTATATATCTATATATATATATTTTAACATATATATCCCCAACTTTATATATTTTTATATATAGAAACTTTGTGTGTATGTATATATGTACAGACAAAGTTTTATATATATATAAAATATAGCTTATAGATAAAGTTTCAATATATAAAAATAAATTTTATATATATAAATATAGTTTATATATATAAATATAGTTTTTATATATAAATATAGTTTATATATATAAAAATATAGTTTATATATATGTATAGAGAGAGGGGCCTTTTCTCATAAGCATGATACTCTTTAAATGAACTTCGCTTACTTGCAAAACAAGTGGCAAACACAACCTCAAAACAGACATTGTTTAAAATTTATATTTACTGAATTTTCTACCAAGCTGAATCCTTTTTCACTATTAACACGCCTGGTCCCTTTTCCCCATTACTTTATATAAACTCTGCAGGCTTTACTAACAGCTGTGCCCTTAAAAAGCAGCTAAAAGACTGGTAAAAGGAAAAGATCCTGCCCTAAAAGGTGGTGAAAGCTGCATGAAATGAGCAAGAAGCTGCAGAAACTGGGGGACAGGTAAATGGGGCAGGGGGAGATCGTGACCACCGACTCAATTAGAGATCGAACAGCCTGACCCCCCCATGTCAGACCACGCGCTGTGAATTCTTGGTGTACTCTACTCTGAAAAGCTAAGCAGAACAGCAATGCAGATGTAGAGCAGGGGGAACAAGCTCATCCATTTTGTATCAATGTGCCAAATTTTGCTAACTCTCTCTGCTAGATTTGTGGTGACACACAGCTCCTGGCAGCCAGCGCAGAATAAAGCGTTCTTTCCTCTCTAAACTGTCACGGTTTGGAGAGTGTTCATTTCAGGTAACACTGAAGGTGTGAGGGTCCCAGGAGGTGCAGAGCAGTGGATGCCATCCTGGAGGGTGTCTTCTTACTGGGGAACCAGGGAAGGTGGGGTGCATGGTGAATCCATCCAGGTCAGCGCAGCCACAGGGAGAAAACCAGAGCCAGCCCCAGGGTGAGGGTGAGGAGGGGTGGGCTGCTGCAGGGGGGGCTCAGGCTGCTGAGGAGGTTTGAAGGGGTGGGGGTGGCGGTCCCAGTCACCTCCGTCTGCTCTGTCTGGCCAAGGGGCTAGAAAAGAAAACGAGAGAGAGTCGGGCATTGCTCCAAAGCAGAGCAGATGGCAGCACAGGGTGGAAATCCCCACAAGAGCCCTCACCCGGCTGCCCCGCAGGCTGAAAGGAGCCAGGGGCACCCCGACACCCACGCTGCCCCTTTCCCAGGGGGGAACACACAACCTCCTCTCTGCCTGTCTGGTTCTCTTCACACCACAGAAATCACCGTTGGCTTTTGGGTTTTCCCAACGCAGGAAGCAAAGCGAGTTCTGCCTCGCATCATTGCCCTGGTTCCAGCCAGAAACTGGGTGGGGGGTGGGAAGCAGAAGCCAGGGGGGTGCCTCTGCCCCTCAGACCGCTGCGAGGAAGCAGTTGGGGGATGTGTCAGCCCATGGGCTGTGCAGCGGATGTGGGGTGCAGGAGCAGAGCTGGGAAACAGCAGCAGAAGAGGAGGGACCCTCATCCCCCCCCTCCCCGACACCGCAGGCTGTCGCAAGCAGGGACGTTACAGCAGAGATGGTGATTTCAGGGTAGTTTCCTTCCGTCTCTAAAGACTGGCACCTTCAAAATTAAGATGTTTACATGAATCCCTCCTGCCCTGGCTATGCAGGACCCCTCTCTCCAGGTTTTTGGTCCTTTCCCAGGACTCCTGTTGTAAGGAGCTGTGCTTTACACCTGTGAACGGGGACCGCAGCCACAAGTGCTGCCCTGATCTGCTGGAAGAGGGACACATTTTCCTCCATGAACCAGTCCCACACTGGTTTGTGCTGCTCCTCGGGTCCCCTTGGGAGCTGGGACAGGGCCAGGGATGGGGCCCCAATGCCCAACTCTGCCCCCTCACAGGCACTCTTGCACTATGAGGGGTTTTTGGAGCAGGACTCACAAAACATAAATGCACCCCATGGAGCCAACAGCAAGTTGCAGATGTGTGGAGTTCATGAGCAAAACAAGCAGAGAGAAATCTGGCCCCGTTATCAACATGCTGTACCAAAATAAAAACCATCCCAAGAGCTGCTCTGAAAGCACCAGCACGTTCATCCCTCCCAGGAAACGGTCCCCACCCAAGAGCGAGCCAAAATCCACCGCTGTGGAGGTCGAACAGAGCACCCATGGAGCCTCCCAGCAGGAAGGAAAATAACCTCCAGTGGGGAAAGGTGAGAGGGAACCACACTGCTGTGTGCCCACCCAGCATCCCCACAGCCATGCCCAGCATCCCCACACCAGGCACAGGCCACATGTAAAGGAGAGGCTGCAAGATGGGGTGGAGACCTAAGAGCAAAGATTAAGAGCATTGTGTATATCTTGTAAATAAAAAAAATGCTCTTAAAAAGCAATGTATGGAAGTATTTAGATCTTACAGACCAGAGTGCAAAGCTTCTGGTAAGAAAGCCAGGGTTAAAGTCAAATAAAAACTCAAATGCTCAGGTTTCCAACTGAAATTCAGCAGAATTCACTGCTTGAACCCTACACCCCCTCCCAACTGCCATCACACCCACGGGGCAGCGCTGGCTGAACCCCCGGCCTTCACAGAGGGGCCCTGTGGGGTTTTCCTTACCATGCAGAGGACAAGCAGGGTGAGCAGGAGCAGCAGTTGAGTGCGCTGGAGGGGCTGCATGGTCAGGGCTTGGCTCACTGTGTGCTGTGACACTTCCTCATCTGCTTGCAGCGATTGCAGTCAGAGGCTTTAACCGCAGCGCCGGTCCCGTCTCACCAATCACACCTTCCTCCCCTGCGCTGGCCCCGCCGCCCCAAAGGGCCGTTTGAACCCAGAGTGATTTGGGGAAGTCACATCTGCTGCGGATGCTGTGAGGGATAACGTGCAAGACACAGCATGGGGGGATCTCCAAGCGTGGATGACACCAAACAGTCCCTTCAGCCTCGATTCTCCATCGCTCGGCACAAGGGTGGCTCCTGTCCCCTCTTCCCTGGCATGGCCACAAAGCTGGCCCTGAGCAGGACATCCCAGCCACTGTCTCCAGCAAAGGCAGTGAGCCCCTCGCCCTGCCTTCTCCCACATCACAAAATACCTCCTGCAGCATGAAATCTCCCCAGGTTGAGCTCTGCTGCTCCCTGGGGAGTCCCTGTCCTGAGCCCCACACACATGAAAGACTAAGAGTGGTTATGGGGTCACGGGGAGGGTTTGCAAATCACAGCCAACATTTCAGTAAAGGCTCTGAATTGTGATGTGTAACAAACCTCCTTCTCTGGAACTCAGGGTAAAACCAGGTCCAAGCTGTCCCTCTGAATTTCAGTTACACACTTGGGGGAGCCTGACCTGGGTAATGGATCAGGGAAAGGCATCCTTCCAGCCCCACGATATCCATCTCCTCACAGCAGGTCTTTCGGCTCTCTCACCCACTCAACCGCAGCAGCAGCAAATAAAAGGGATTTGGTTATTTTCAGATGGTTTGAAATAAGCAAAGCTACTGAAGTGCCCCAAGCACACACCCCTGTTGTCTGGTTTTGTGTTGAAGTGTATCACAGCACAGCGAGCCCACCACCAGCCTGTGCCCAGAGCTGAAGGCTTCTCTGTGGCAAGTTTCACTAAATTTAGTTAACATTTGCACTTCGTAGTGAAGTATCAAAATGAAAGTCTCTTGGGGACAGCCAATATCTCATAAAAAGTGCTAAAAATCAGCCTGTTCTGCTCCTCTGCAACCAGCGAGGCCAAGCCCTGTGGAGAACGGAGCAGCATGGTGGGACAGGGGACACGCAGGGACGGCTCTCTGGAGTTCAGAGCACCAGTGAGGCAAAACGAGCGAGCGGTAGCGCCTGGGTGAGGGAAAATATTGCCCGAAAACAGACAAAAGAAGCAACTGAGGCAAACCCGGAGCAGCTGCAGAGCGCGATGCCTCGGGTCAGGCTGCGCCGCTGACCGCATCCATGAGCTGAAGCTGAGGGTGTGCAGGGGCGGCGCAGGGAAGGAAGCGTGGCTGCGTGCGGGCTCATCCCAGCGCTGGGAAGCGTCGGAAGCGAATATAGATGGAAAAAAGCACCATTTTGCGGTGAGTTGGGCCGGGCAGGGGACGGGCCGGCGGGCGGGGGGGGCCCCGCGGCGTGAGCAGCGCCGCTCCGTCGCCATGGCAACCGCCGGTAAACAAGATGGCGGCCGGGCGCTGAGTGCGGGGTGAGTGCTGCGACAGTGCGGAGGGGAAGCGGGGGGACCCCCGCGGTTTGGGGGGACCCCCCCCAGCGCTGCAACACCCACGTCAACCCCCCCCACCACCCCAGGGCCCACAGGCATCCCCGAGCAGCACCCCCCAGTTCCCCCCCTTTCTTTTGAGCCACTTTTTGCCCAAAATCCCTCAAAAAGCTGATCGCTACCGGCCTTCTGGGGACCCACGGGGCTGCACGTGAGGGTGACAGGCTCAGAAACATCATCAGCTCCATTAAAACTTCTCTCCCCCCTCCCACCCCCTCCAATTTCTTACCTGCTGCCTCCCGGCCCCAGCAGGTACCAGGGACGTTGCTCAGTCACGTCCCACGTTTGTGTTTCCTCATTTTCAAGCAGAGGAGAGTTAATTTCTGCAGCTGTAATGACATTGCAAGTGGCAGCTCTTTCACCTGCTTAAAGATTTTTAACTATCACAAAAAATTGTGGGTTTACAAACACACACTCTGCTCAGAAAACAAGGATGTATAAACTAGGAAGATGTTTTGATGAAAAAAATTCTTATTTAGGCTTTTTTAGACAATTTTTTCAGTTACATTTTAGAAAAAAATGCCCATCAAGTAAATCCTCCCAAAGTGAATGCATCTATGCTTTATTTTTACATTTTATCCCCTCTTATTTTTTACTAAAAAGGCAAAACTGTCCAAAAGTTAATTGACTCCACTGGTAAAACTTTTCTTACCATCCTACATGTTTAGCAATGATTGTAGCTCTTTCTCTCTTACATGTGTCCAAAATCAGATAAGTAACAAAAGGTTTCCACATCCTCAGCAAGCCCTAAAGCACATTACAGCCTCATCTGTTTTTACAGTTCCATTTTAGGTCACATCCTTCCTACTAGATCTTAGAGCAAAAAAACCCCAAACCCTCCCTTTCTGCTCCCAGTGAAGTTTGCTGCTTCTGTTAATCCCAGAGTATTGTGCTTTTGGTTAAAACAGATCAATATTATGACTTTCTGCCTCACTGTGCAGCCCAGAAATCTCTGTAGGAGTATCATGGTCTTTTTCTGCTAGCTCCCATTTTGTGTTTGCTCTTCCCAGCTGCTGTACCTTCCCCTGGGTCCTGGCTCATAACGAGCACCCACACACACTCATTAGAGCCTAAGAGTGTTTATGGAATTAAATGGACTGGGTCACTCTGCTTTCTCTTATCTCTTACCCTTATCATAACCTCTGTATTTCTTTTCCTGCTTTTGGAGAAGTGGTATGTGAAACACTGACCTGTTTTCTTTCTTTTATGCCTCTTCTCAGAAGATGACAGCCTGTCTCCTAGGACAAAGAATCCAGCACAAGGCAGTCTCACCTCCTGCTCAAGGGGAACAAGTCTGAAAAAGAATATGCAGGGTAAAGTCCCTCAATGATTAGGGGATTCTGGGCCATGACAGTTTCTCTGTGACAGGCTGGCAGTCTCAATACCCCAGGCCAGAGCTAATTCCCGTGGGTCCCCTCTCTGTCAGTGACATAGCCATCTTGGGGCCAAAGGATTTCTACCCAGTACCCCCCAAAGGGTACCCAGGTCCTGCCTGCTGTGGCAGAAGAGGAATTCTGATGTGGGGTCCCCTGTGACACAGATAAGCCTCTGATACCAATGGCCATTTTAGGGAGGTAACACTTTATCTTTGTACTTTCAGGCACAGCTCACACTGACACAGAGCTCATGTCCTCCATGATGCAAAAAATCACTCTGTTGGAACAAAAAATAGAGCAACAAGCACAAGAAATCCAACTGAAGGTAAAAATCCTGCCCTGTACTGAACCTATTCTGTGCCCTGCTTTGACAGTTGAAGCCACAGTAGCATTACACCTGCTCAGACCTACTTTGGGCTCAAACAAGTGAATCTGTAGCCTGTTCTGTTAATTACACAAACAAGCCTTTGCAAAGCCACAGAACAATTGTATCGGACCCTAGAGTGGGAGAGTGGACAGTTCCTGCTGAGACTTCTTAAAGGAAAGCCTCTCAGCACCCTTTCACTGGTATCACAAGCTGTTTGGCTTCAGATCTTTTCTGCCTTTTGCTTTCTGAAACAGCTGCTCATACAGCAGAGTCATCCTGGAACAGACCTCTTCACATCACTGCAATTTAGAAAACATACCCTTTAAAAAAAAAAACCAACTATAAAAATAAGAGAAGTAGCTGTAGAGATGCTGGTTTTGTTTCTAGACCAGCCACTTACTGCATGAGCTGTGCACAAGCAGGAAGCACAGGGGCAGTTGTGTGTTTGCATACAGCTCTTGTGCAGATGAAGGAGAGGGAGATAGGTCAGTGTGTCCCTCACCTATTCTTGGAGCACTGTATTTATATCCCACCCCTCATTTGAGTCTAATTAAGGTATTTGTGAGGTGATACAGCCTTTCTGACCCTTATTTTGCCTGTCTCTGAGTGGGGTGAGAGTACATGCACAACCGACTCACCCAGCCAGGACTCATTATGCAAACTGTGCCTCAAGGTCCTGAAGGTCAAGGAACTAAACAAGGTCATTATTTGTTCTGGTCCTGAAGGACAGGAGGATCGCTGAACTTGAAGAGAAGATGAAGACTCTTCAGAAAGGAGAAGGTAAAAATTGTTCTGCCCTTGGCACCTTGCTTCTGCCTGTGGGAGAGCTGCAGAGCTCCTGGTGCTGCAACAGAGCAGGCCTGGGGACCTCCTCTCTGAGCCATCCTCACCTTAAAAGCTCAAGAGCCTCTTTGGAGAAGGCATCAGTTACACAGGTGGTGCCCTTTGCCCAAGCAGATCTGCACTTTATACTCACATCTGTTACAGCTTTTCTGGTGCAGTGCAAAACATTATTTCCTGACCCATTTTCTATGAGTTACTGAGTTTCCATGAGCCTACATCAACCACAGAGATACCTGAGGATGGGTAGAAAAACTGAATGGTAAATACTGCGGAGTCCAAACAGGCTGGAAAAAACAGAGCTGCTCACAGCTAAGTGAAACCAAAAATCAACTTGGAGTCTCAAACACTGTTACAGGTCCAGGCTCACTTGTCCTGTAAGGCAGCCCAACTCTAAACTGAACCCAGCTTTGAGTGAGTCACTGAAGGTCTTTCCAACCCATTCAGTTCCTTGGAATCCAGCAGCTCTCCAGCTGAGCTCATAAAATGGCTGAACTACCTTGTTAGCACAAAACTGTGCTAAGTTCTCTATTTCCTGAGCAGAGAACCATCAAATGATTCTCAGGAAATGCCCATCAAATCACAAACATTTTCCACCTCATCAGGCATTGTTCTGGCCATTTAGCCTAGACTTCTGGAGCCAGCTTGAGTGGGCACCTGCTCATTTTTTTAAGCCAAGCAATTCTCATTGTATAATTGCAAACAGCACCGCTCACTCAGCTTCCTGCAGCATAAAACCTCACCAGTATTGTTCACAACTGTCTTTTGGTCTGTCAGCAACTTTACCAAACTGCTGCAGGTTGATTTGTCAAGGATCAGCATGCAGAGCTTGAGTTCACTTATGGTACAGGCAGGTACTGCTGGGGCATCTGCACTGTGTGACTTGGGTTATCTCTAGCTCTTCTTTAAGGCTGTACATAGAAAAACCATGTCTTCCCTTTCAGATGCTCCCAACTCATCCACAGCAGAGGAACTGGAAATTAAGTGCCTTCAGCTGCAGACCCAGGTCTGGGAGATGGAGGTGAGACACCTGCTTCCCTTGCCTTAAGCCATCTGCACCTTTGGTTTGAGATGGTTGCACTCTCAGGCTGCTTGGTCTTTTTCAAGCTGCCACTTTGATCACCACAATTCTTCACTACCCTGAAAAGAAAAAAAACAGGTTGAATGTGAGCTACAGGGCAGCAGAAGGATGGTTTCTTTTAATACACAAACATCTGTGCCTCTTGCCAGCCTCTTCATTTTTATTTCTAGAACTGTAAAAACATTCTTCACAGCTACTACAGTCTTGAGATTGCTGTGTCACTACAGATACTTTAATTCTCTCTTTTGCTTACTACTAGTAGAGCTGCTACTACTACCCTGCCAGTGAGTTTGTCTGTTTGCCAGGGCAAGAGAGCTCAAAGACAAACCTCCTTCACCTCCCCTTCTGCTTCTCATGGTCACAGCTGACCACTCTCAGGCTTCCACTTCTAGTTTTCTGAAACTCTGGTCTACAACACTGATTTGCACTTTCCTCTTACAGCAGTTTCTACATGACTATGATCTGATTTGGGTTGGAGAGAGACATGAACAGCTAGAAGATTTAGAATTACTCAAGGATGAAGAAAAGCTGCCAGCAAGAAGCCTCTGGAAGCCAGGTAAAGCATCAGCACTCTTTGCTGAAGCAGCTATCCTAGCTCCTGCTGCATGCTTGGAGAAGATACAATACCCCAGAGTAGATAAGCATCAAAAGACTCAGAATTTGGGTCTTCAGAATTTGTCACCTTGTGCTGAGGTCTTCACATCAGTCCATCCCAGGGAGAGAGACACGTGGCAATTTAACAGGAGCTAAGCCAGGCAAAGCAGTATTTTATACACCTATATTTTGTAAGCCCAGTCTAGGGGAAGAGGAGAGAACCCAATGGCTCAGCCATTTGGAAGGATACTCTCACAGCAGCTGCTTCCTGAAGAGTTCACATACCCTAAATGTTTGAAGCTTGGTTGCTCTAAAAACAGTGATGTAAAATGGGTGGAAAACAGAATCAGATGCTTTGTGTATGTAGGAGCTGTAGTAACTTACCCAGATTGTCTGGCTCCACCAGAGAGTATTGTTTGCCTTTCCTTCCAACCACCACGTGAGCGGTTTAATTGAGACCTGATTGTGCTGTAGGAGGTCCAAGCATATTTGGCAATGGCTTCTTGGGAAGTGGTAACAGAGAAAAAAAAGAATAATACTTGGGCTGTAGAGCTAATGCTGCTTCCTAACCACCATGCAAATATTAGCTAATTCTTCCCTCCCTTAGCTGCACGAGAGGAGAAGATGGGGGAAACAGTAGAAATAATTTTAATTGTTTTCAGCTCACTTACCCTTTTTAAAGGATGTTTTCCCCCACCCTCCTTTATCAAACTGTAAAAAAGCAGAACAGAAAATACAAAAGGCTTTACCCCTGCCTACATCTCCTTTCATTTCCTCTTCTGATCTCATTCTTCTGTCCCATCACAACTCGTTTACTGTTTCACCCTACCACCCTAGACCAACATCCCCAGTAGTGTCCCAGCAAGAGAGCTGACTGTGTTTACACTGGTATTTAAGCAAGTCTGATGTATTTAGCCAGTTTAGTTAATCCAACTAGTTAAGTTCTTTCAGCACCACATTAAGGGACAACACAACACTTCTGAAACCAAAGATAAGGAGCCAGTGTGGTCTCTAAAGAGCTGGCTGCATCTGTAGCTGGCTCTGGGGTTATATTAGCTCGTAGCAAGAGGGCTGTTTCCCTGCTGCCCTGCCCTTGTGGTTTTGCACACACCCATGTAAACCTGGCAGCACTGCACCGCAGCAGCGGTGTTATTGCACCACACTTTGCAAAAATGCACGAGGCAAAGCACAAAGAGGCAGCACAGAGACCAAAAATGCACCCCAAATTTCCACAGAGGTGAAAGCTGCTTAGCTGGCATCCCCTTCCCCCCTGTAACCCTCATCCCTCTGCTGCAGGTGAAGCAGTTGTTTCCAAACACCAGATTGATTTTGATTTAATCTTGGAAAATGTGAAGGATTTGAATGTGCTGGCTGGAGAAGGTGTCTCTCAAATCCAGCACACACCTGGGGGTGCTCGGCTGAGACAGCCGGAACCCCTCCCTCTCACGCTGTACCAGAATGGGATCACCACGTTCAACGGAGCCTTTCGGCCCTACGAGGACCCATCCACACAGGTATGGAGAGGTCTGCAGGGGAATTGGACCTAGAGCCATCCTGCTGTCATTCACTGAGCATCAGGAAAGGGAATGGATAGGAACAGGGGTTGTGAGCCCATCTCAGCCCCAAAAAGGAGCAGCTAGCTCCAGTTTCTCACCTGCATTCCCATGGTGCCTTTAAAGACAGTGTGCTTTAAAAATCAGTATGGAGATTCTGGGTCTTTTATACAGACTTTTCTGCACAGAAATCACAGGTAGGAACAGCCCAGAATAAATATATCTGTCAGGAGATAAAGTCTGAGGTATGACCATGAGCTCTCATTGTTTCAGCAATGCCTGCAGGATCTTATGGATGGCTATTTCCCTTCAGAGTTGCAGATGCGTTACCCAGACGGTGTCCCTTTGCAGGTAAGCACTGCAAAACCCTATTTATCAGCTTTTTTGCAAGAAATTACTCTCTTGCTTCCCAAGAAAATGGTTCTGGCTTCTTTCACCAATCTGCTGGATGGTGAAATACCTTTCACCAATCTGCTGGATGGTCCTCAGAGCATTTTAAGTTGGAGGTTTCTGAACACAGTGCACATGCAGCTTGATTCTGTGCACGTGTGTCTCGGGGAAAGGGTGGCTGGGAGCACACCTGCTAGAGCAGTTACAGGAAGTAAGCGAGCATGTCAGCATCAGGACTGAATGGTTTCTCTGCCTCAGTGAATCTTGGCTTGGAACAAGTTTTCTAAGAGCACAGCAGGCTTTGTAGAAGAGAAGTAGCATGTGCAGCATCTGAAGAGCTGTGGAACAAAAAGGAGAAAAAAAAGTTCTCCCCTAGGTCCCTTGGAAAAGCTTTTAAAAACAGATTGAAGAAATCTCTCAAGGATGATGTCTGGAGATGTTGGGTTTTTTTCCACAATTTAAATGGATTTGGCCACCTGAGGTTCTTTTGGGCCTTGTTTTTTTGATTTCTCACAAATGGCAAAAAGCCAAAGCCACATTTTCAGGCAGAAATCTGGCAGAGAGCCTCAGAGGACTCTAGGCCTTCAAGTGCATCCACAAGGTATGCAGGCACAGCCAGAGGGATGCACCTACCCACTGCCACAAAGCAAGGCACAACTGCACAGGCAAGTATGAGGTCAGGACAGCCAGAGTGAGCTGGGAGGTGTGGTGGTTAAAGTCAGATGGAAGAAGGAAGGTTGTACAGGGCTCTTGGGGCTGTGTTTCCCTATAAACCATGCACAGCTGGACACACCTGGAAGCCACAGGACAGCAATCTGGGGTAAACACAGACACAGAGCACATCCACCTGTGGTATGGATAGCAAGAGGAACAGAAGTGGAACCCAGACAGGAAGACTGCCCTGTTTATACAGGTTTCCCCACTGCTGGGGGCCTCAGGGCAGCACCCTGCCTTCCTTGGCTTGTTAGAGCCATCTGATAGTCCCCACTGCAGCTTCTTACTGCCAAATCCCTCCTCTCCACCCCCAGCCTGCTGCTTTCACATCACTTCCCACCCAGAGAGTGTTTTAAAGTGTGACAGCAGACCTGGAGGAAGAGTCAGGTCCAAACACATTTGTTACAACTCGTGGAAAGGAGCAGCTGCCCAGTGCCTGCTGAGATGGATGAACAACTACCCTGGGTGGTGGTCTGGGTGGGCCACCCCAGGAACTCGTGGGATTCACCAGGATTTGCTTTGTTAGAGAATCTATAGGAGCTGAAAATGTGTTTCATTGAGTTGGGATGGCTGGAGCAGCTTCCAAGGAAGCAGCTCTCTTGGTTTCATTTGGGCTTTACAACTCTTGGTTGTCATTGCTGGGGTTAGATCCAGTGCAAGCTTATGCAGCAGTCAGATTTGCTTATTGCAGTTGGCCTTAATTCAACAGGTCACTGACAGAAGGGACATGGTATTTCAGGAGAGGCACCTTCCAGGGAGTTTTCCTGGCCATGGCCAAGTGGTTGGCCATTCAAAATCAAGTGAGGAGCAGGAAACCACTGAGATCTCAGGTAAATTCTTAAACCTGCATAAAAAAATGCTGCCAGCTCCCAAGGGGAGAATCAAAACCTTACCAGGGCAGTCCAGCTGGGAGGAGGGGAATGTGTAGGGTCTCATCAAGGAAGGAAACACTTCTAGGTCAGAGCCCTGCACTTGTACCCAGTGTTGGTTCAGGGGCTGGGAGCCAGGCAGCACACACAGTGTCCTCTCATCATTAAATCCTCCTAAAGAGTGAGACATGACAAGTAATAAAAGACCAGAAGATCAGTGAGTTTCCAAAAAACACATCTGCCCTGAGTCTTTCTGAAAGGCCAAGCTCCTTCTAGCTTCACCTTTATCAGCAAAGAACTCTGGGGTAACCCTGCAGATCTCAGGGGAGTTGCCTGCAAACAACCTTCATTTCTCCTACAAGCTCATTCCATAAAGGCAGATATCTTCAAGCCAGATCAGTCTTGGCTGTACTGAATATGGGACAATTCCTCTTCAGACTTTCATAAGAGAATATGAGACATAAGGTCAGGCCACAGATTCCTCATTCTGCTTCTAGACTCTAGCAATCTGTGTGAGCAATACCTTTCAGGGTTGGGAAGTCAGTCACACAGACAGAAAACAGTGATTTTTGTCAAAGTGTAACTAAATAACCCAAACACATACATTGCTCACCAGTGACATTGCCTATTTATATAAAACTGTACTACTTGCTTGTTCATCTCAAGGCCATTCACAAACAGAAGCTGTGCTAAATGTTTCCTTTATCCAAGTAGTAAATAAATAAATTTCCCAGTGACACCACAGAAAGAGGAACAGACACCTACAAATACACCCTCACAAGATGAACACCACCCTCACAAGATGAACAGTTTTCCAGGCCTGTAAGAACTGTCACAGTTTGTTTTTCCTGTTCACAGCAGGACTAACCAGGTTTCTACCCTTTGTTCAGCACACACTTGGGATGCACAGGCTGTGCAGTTGCTCACTGTCAATGTTGACAATCAAACATTAAGTGGGACAAGCTTCAACAGGGGAGACTGAGGACCAGCCTCAGCCCAACTAGGGGAGCTTAGAGCTCTCCCTGTCGGCTGTTGCACACTCTCATCTCACCAAATCAGCCTATTCTGGGAGAAAATCATTTGTCAGAAAGGTCACACACAGACACATCTCCCCTCTGCTCTCACAGGTCCCACACCCTCCTTGGAGCAGTTTTTCAACAAGCTTTCTAAGTCCTCAAAACATAGAGGAGAAGTGATCAATGTCCCAGATCCAGCCCAAGCAGCACAGCAGGTATGAGTGGACCCCAAAAAACACCCACAGAAAGAGGCCAGCAGCCATTCCCTGCCTCAGCCCTCTCCCAGCTCTGCAAACCTCCTCCTCCCAGAGAGGCTCCACCCCAGAGCACACATGGCACTTTGGCTCCCACTCCCTGGGTTTTCTTGGCCCTGGTTGCTCTCTGCAGAGCAGGCAGTGCTGACACTCACCTGGTTTGGTTTCAGGGCTCTGATGGGGCACAGAGCAGCAAAGAGATCTGCGTGGAGACACCCAGGCTGTCTGCCCTGGAGAGGTACAGGCACAGCTCCTCCATCCCTGCCCTGTCAGGCTCTCATCTTCCTCCTGTTTGATCACCAAAGGTTTATTTCAGGGGTTCCAGTTAAGGATGTAAAAAGACTCATCTCTTATCTTATACCTTAGAAATAATTAGGAAAAAAAAGCCAAATTTGGTCTTTTGGAAGTCCACTGAATTACTCATGGTGAACCTGCCACCTTTTACATCTCTAACAAAGGCTTCTGTTATTCAAAATATTATTTATTGCTGTGAAATACTTTTCCCAACAGCAAGCCAAGGCCTAAGAGTTTGAAACCATCTAAAAAGCTGTTTGTGGTCATGTTAAATGGGAAAATTCCTCCTGGAAACTGATGCCTGAGTGGGAGGTCACACTAACACCACTTTTCCACTCATAGTCTTCTGGCAAGACAAGACCCAAATAGCTAATGAAAAAAAAAACCAAACCCAAGAAGATTATTTTTAATCAAAAAAGTAGGGCAAAGTACTTACCAGACAGCCTTGATTTAAAATGAAAAAGCTAAAGAAGGTCAGCAACCCTCTTTCCAAGGCACCTTTAAGCAGTGAAATCAAAGCAGCAAGCAGCCTGGTCTGTGGGTCAGTCTGCTCACCCACAGTCAGATGGGGCCTTGCTCATCTCAAGGACATTCCCAAGCATGAAACACCTCTCCCCTGTTCAGATCACCCTGGCAGCCCAGAGGCTCTGCCACCAGCAGAGCCCTCGCTCCTCAGCTAACGAGGTTTCTAACCTCCAGGGTGAAGACAGCTGAAGAGGCTGAAGCTGCTGCCCCTGATGTCTGCACTCTCCGCATCAAATCCGAGAGCGGGGAGCAGACGTACGTCCTAACGATGCTGCTCACAGAGACCATAGGGGACCTGCGCCAACACCTCGCTCGCGCCAGGTAGGCCTGGGACTTCCTCCCCTCCTCACAGCACCACACACTGGGGGGGTTGGAGGGGACCTCAGAAGATCATCTAAGTCCAACCCCCCTGCCAGAGCAGGTTCCCTACACCAGGTTACACAGGAAAGTGTCCAGGTGGGTTTGAACATCTCCAGAGATGGAGACTCCACACCCTCTCTGGGCAGCCTGGCCCAGGGCTCCATCCCTCCTCGCTCCCGACTTGGCTCCATCAAGCCCCTGGGAAGGTTTCTCAGCTGCCACTCGAGGCCCTGGAGCTCTGCTTCAAACAGATCAGCCTGAGCTGGGCAGGGCTGTGGGTTAGAGCCCCAGGAGCTGCTGGGCACCCTCTGCTCCTTGGCTCCTCCCCGCAGCAGAGATGTTCTCTGGGCAGCGCTGTCAGGCTCAGAGTATTTAATACCCACCTCTGCCAAAGAGCTGACACAGCAGCAGAGATAAGCCTCTTTTGTCCTCTCAAAATTGAGATCTGACCCAGGTCCTTCACTGCCTTTGCCTCCTTCCAGCTGCTCAGCAGCACTCATTGACTGTTGCCACCAGTCCCAAGGGGCTGGTGCAGCCTGGAAGCTGAGCTGCAGCCTTCAGCTTGGCTGATGGACCCACTGCTGGACAAGCACCACCCTTCTGCTCAGCCAGCTCGATATTCCAGTGCATTTAGTGCTGCCCAAGGGCTCACACATCCCTTTGGGGACGGTTCCAGGTGGCTGAGGGGACCCCTCTGCTCTCCCCATTTCCCACTCCCATTGTGGGCCGGAGCTCTGGTCTCATTCTGAGCCCACGATGAACTCACTGCTGTTGGGATGCAAGAACCTCCCTCCCCACTGCAGCTGTGCAGCCTGGAACAGCCGCTCTGCACTTGGCTGTTTGCAGTTTGGGCAGGAGGCCCCTTTTTTCTGCTCAGCCTGTGCTTGTGAAACTCTCTCTCTCTCTGCTCTTACACAACCACAGCTGGATCAGCCAGAGCATCTCAGTAAAACCTTGGGGGATCCCATGTGTTGGAAAGACTGTGCTGTTCTTTCCTAGGGGTGGAGACTCCGACTCCTATGAGATCATCAGTACCTTTCCCCAGAGGGTGTACACAGACAACACCAGGAGCCTGCAGGAATGTGGTCTGATCCCCAATGCCTCCCTGCTGCTGCGGAGAAGAGACCCCTCCCAACAAAAGGGGATGGGACAGCAAACAGTTTAACAGCTCCCAGCAAGAGCTGCTCCCCACAAGTTCTGCAAGAGGAAGGAGCTGCCTTGCACCATGAGCTGTGTTACAACCTCCCTGTCTGGGAATTGAGGAGAGGGGTTTCTTTTGAGATTTAGTTTCATTGTGCCATTACCTGGGGTGTAGAGAAGAGCTCAGAGGCAGCAGCCTGGCCTCTCCCTTTGGCAGAAGGTGCCAGGTCCAGTCCTGCTGCCTCACAGGTGGATGCTGTTCCCCCCTCCCAAGACAGGTGGGTTCCAAACACAGGAGCATTTCTGCCAGCTCAAACCCAAGGCCTGGTTTCTCATCTCTGCTGAAGCTCATCACCACCCAGAGAAAGCCACCAGCTTTACACTGGTCCTGGGCAGTCCCTTAGCTGGGTTCAGGGATTCTCTCAAGCAGCAGGACAGACAAACAGCCAGGGTCAGATTGCTTTCCACACACAGCTGCTCCCAAGAGGTTTCAACTGCAGTTACACCACAAGAGAAACAAGCTCAGATATATGGTCCCTGGTGAAGCTAAACCAAGAAGCCTTGAGCCATTGCAACGCTGGGACAGAGCCAGACACATCTCAGCCAGGAGATCCTGCTACTGGGTTTCCTGTATGTGAACAACTCCCTCCCTTGGACAGCCCCCAGCTCCAGCAGGGCCCAGGCTGGCAGCCCTGAGCTGCCCCCTTCCCTCCCTCCCTCCTTCCCAGCCTGCTGCAGCCGGAGCTGGATGCTGCAACAGGACACCGTGTCACTGGAGAAGAGCGTAATCCCTTCGCTGCTTCTCCACTGAACCCTGAGTAAAGCATCTTCCTCCCTCTCTGTGGGCTGGGGCTGTGCTTTGCCAGCCCTTTTCCCAGCACATTCTTCCTGTTTCAGCTCTGACAAGCTCCCACTTGACTCCCAGCTGACAACACTCCCACTTGTGCGAGGCAGCGCCTTCTGGCAGGTTCCCTTTGAGCAGAGGCCCTGCACACGCCACCATCCAGCCCTCATTAAAGGCTCCCAATAAAACCATTTATTTAACTTGCAGTTTCCACTTCCCTTAAGATTTCAAAGTGCATTTGCTGTGGAAGGGGGCAGGACACCCAGAGCACTTCCCAAACCTCTCTGACCAGAGCTGGACCCTGCACAACTCAAACACAGGAAGCAGCACTCACACAAACAAGCCACTTCCACAGGCTCCCCGTGACCAGTGACTCAATCCCCACAGCTCTAAGTTAGTTTCCTCCTTTTTCCACCTACAGCAGATCCAGGAGTGCACAGGGGACCCTCTAGTCGATAACCAGCCAGGTAATCTTTGTGCCAGGGGTTTGTTTTTCCCTCCCCCAGGCTGCTGTTCTTACCACACAGAGGAGAGGAACATTTGAGAGAGGTACCTGTCACTACCACGCTGTAGGATACTCAGATAAATCCTGTGAGCCTTTGATTAGCAGCAGCAATCTAAGGTGTTAAGATCTTTCTGTCAGGCTGCAGCAGCAAATACAACTGACTCAGCTTCTCTGAGCTGGAAATGACTCGGACTCAGTATGTAGGGCGACGTTTTAACCTGTAGTCAAAATAAAACCACATTTAAAAGAAACCCAGGAGTACTGACATGAAAGGTCCAGTAACATTTAATAGCATCTCGGAAGACAACACCGGTTATAAACTTGCTTTTTTGGCAGGAAAACAAAATGCACTTGGTCCAGGTTGCAAAAAAAAGCCAACTCAAAGAGGAAAGATAAGACAGCTGGAGCATCAGCTGTTGTGGGGCAGCCCTGAGCCCTTAACACTCACAAGGGAGCCCTCACAGCAGAGGGCAGATGGAGCAGCATGGTCCCACTTCTCAGCCCATCCATACCCCCCACCCCAGGGCAACCTGCTGAGTGACACCGGCCTTCACCTCTGGGGGGTGGGCAGACCCCAGCTTTGTGCAGTATTTTTGCATAAAAAAACCAAAAACAAACAAAAAAATTAACTTAGTTGCCATAATCTCTGCAGTTGAGATGAAGAAAAAAACCAAACCACCCAAACAATAAAGGAAGTGAGGCAGCAGGATTTACAATTTTTAACAGCAACTGGGAGAAGTGGGAAGTAACAGGCAACCCTAAGCCCTTCCCTCCTGAAGCAGAAGAGAGGGCTGATGGGCAGCTGCACTTCACACAGCCCCAGAGGCTTTGCTGTTTACAGAGGCACTGGAAGCTGCAGTGTGAGCTAGGCCCAGCTCTGTTCAAAGGCCATGCGCAGCGAGCGTCAGACTTTCTTTGGATCCCTCTGAGATGATATCGGGGTTAGGCAGGAGGGGATCGTAGGCAGCGGCAATGAGTAGTTCTGGTTGTGGGTTTCCCTATGCTGGGATACAGGTTGTGGTGCCAGGATAGTGCTGACAACCTGGAAGTGAAGGTGGTCAGAGATGAGGGTGCTCAGGAATGCAGGTAGAGTCCAGGATGGAAGGGGAGCCCGGGGCTCAGGCCAGCTTCAGGAACTCTTGCAGGGTGTTTTGCTCCACTGCTTCCACAAAGAGCTCGTAATCCTGCAGGAAAAAGCCACACAGTTGCTCACAAGGCAAGAGTGAGCTGTACACTCCTGCCAGTCAGTCAGCCTGGGTTCCCCTGAGCACCCAGCGCAAACTGGTTCACAACACGGGTGACAGTCACGTGGAGGGCGAAGCCCCCCTGCCCACGGGCCACCCAGCATCCCCCTAACAGGGTCCCATTTTTCACAAGCCCCCATGCTCCAAATGCCTTTTAACCCTGGCAGTGCCTTGTCCACACACATCATGAGAAAACACCTTTTGAGTGGCATCTTGACACCATCTGTAGCCAAAACTAGGGGACGGGATCATCACCCCCCACCCAACCTCCACGGTGCTCATCCCAGCGCAGAGCACGAGCCTCACCCCACAGTAGTGGTCTCCGTTGACTATCTGGGGTGGGATGGCTTTGGGGTTGCCTGCCTTTGCCCTCATCTCCTCCCGGAGAGCGTTGTCCTGGGAGATATCCACCAGCTCGTACTTGATGTTTTTCCCATCGAGGATTCTGGTGACTTCACTCTGTTGGGATTTGATCTGGAATCCGGTGGGGAAAGGTGGGTCACAGGGAGCTGGAGAGGAGCCCAAAGGGTGGGCACACACCCCAGTGTGCCAGCCACCCTCAGCACAGTGTGCACAGTGCGGCACACTGCTCCTTATGGGCCACGGGCCAGACCCCACCTGCCCACAGGGGTGGCGGGACACGCAGCACGGCAGGATGGATCTGGGGGAAAAAGGGGACAGTACAGCGCGAGTAGAGGAGGGGACACCTAAGATGGGGCGGGGGGAGTGGGAGCTTCGCAGCTCCACGGGGACAAGGGACCCACCCTAGGGAAGAGGGAATTGCGGGACACCCAGCCCGGCCCCGCCGCCGTCCCCGCTCACCTCCCGGGAGCCGGTCACCGAGGTGCTGTAGACCTTGAGGGTGCTCATGCTGCGATCGCGGCCGCTCCCAGCGCTTAGCCCGGCGTAGGGAGGGAGGGAAGGAAGGAGGGAGGGAGGGAAGGAACGGGCGGCCCCGCCACCGCCCGGCATGTGACTGCGGAGACCAATGGGACCGGCGGGCCTGGGCATGCGGCCTCGGCAGGGCCCGGCCCCGGGCAGCCACCACCCTCCGGTTCCCCGGCAAACGGGGCTGGTTCGCACGAGTGGAGGGGAGCTGCTTTATTTTATATTCAAAATACTCAATACAAACAAAGGGGTGAGACAGAGGCTGGTGGAAATATAAATACACCGTGAGCGACGCACCGGGGGGAGGACACGCAACACCGGGGAGTAAAACCGTGGGATGAGGGGGCAAGAGCACGGTCCTGCCCCCACTATCTGGGGTGATCTGTAGAGAAAAGCCCCAGATTCCTCCCGCAGAGAGAGCAGCGGGCACAGGTAGGGCAGGTGGGATCACCACCCCAGCCAGACAAACCCAGTTTTCTGGTAATTTCCCTTCCCTGCATTTCTCTTCCCCACTGGGACTGGCTCCAAACATCAGCCGAGATGGGGTTTCAGCTGTGACCCCACTTACACAGCCAGACAGAGGAAGAGGGCAAACATGTCCTCACCTAACACCTGGGAACCAGATCCTGCACCCCAAAGAGACCACGAGGAAAGGGGACGGTGCTGAAGAGCCCCCTGCTAACCTCCGGGAGAAAACAACCTTCACAGCGGGTGCTGCTCTGCACCCCTGTGCCTAGAGAGCTCCCAGCAACCAGGACAAACGACTTCAAGAAAATTAATTCATTTATCTCTTTCTGGGAACAGAAACAGCCAGAAATGTAACACACAACGCAGAAAGGACAGACAGACAGACAGCCGGCTGCCCGGCCGATGCCGCTGCGCTCTCTCCCCGTGCCATGCAGGGGTGAGCTCAGGACAGCAAACTGACCCACGTGGTGCCACCATCACCTGGGGTAACCAAGTACTAAGAACAAAACAGATTTGGTCTTAAATTTTAAACACAAAGGAATAACAAAAGCAGTTCTTGCAAACTTAAAAAGGGCTAGCAGCTCCAACGTGAACCGAGAGCAACCAAACTGACTGAAGCTTTAACAGTATTTTCCCTCCTGTTACAAAACTGATTTCTTATCTTGCTCTCTAAGCTGAAAACCAAACCAGTTCCACACCCTCAGCACCACAGCCCTGTCACAACAAGGACTCAGTGCTCTAAAGCTGCCCCTAAGGCTGAGGAGGGTTGTGATAAACTGAACCACATCCCATGCTGATTGATTTAGAAGTCCCGTTATTTAGCAGAGGAGCGGGGAGCTCCCGGAGAACGAGGGGCAGAGCTGCCACAGAGCCCGAGCAGCCGCTGCCTTGCAGGGGTCAGGAAGAGCTCTCAGACCCCACTGTACCATCCTGCCACGTCAGGACCAGCATGGCTTTCTCCCTACCAAGCAGCAGTGCGTCTCCCCAGGGGTGCAGAGGTTCTCTGTGGCTCTGGCAGGGGCTCCAGAAGACATTTGAGGCTCCCCAGGATTATCTGTGATGGCTTTCAAGGCTGCTACAAGGAAGAGCAGTTCCTCACCCTGCCAGCAGACGCATTAGGCAGGAAGCAGCGTGGGGACAGGAGGTTTCTCTAGCACATTAAGGCACTTCAACCAAATCATACCCACTGAGTGCTTTTTCAAGGGGGGGATAAAAGGTTTAAGGCTTCTGGGGTAACAGGGCCCTGGGGGAGTGTTTTCAGAGTCATCTTTTAGTGTTGCTTTATTCCCCAATTCCTGTTGGCTACTGAAAAACTCCAGTTGCATTTACCTGAGGAAAGCAGGTCCTGCTCCATGAATTAGCCAGCATCCAAGGCAGAACTGTGCCCACAGCATCTGAGGAGCCTGTAGCACCCTGATGTAATTAGCAGTAGTATAACTGGCACACCTGCTTGCCTAGGACATCCACAGATATCCCCTGAACACTCTGATAATCCTCTGGTCTTACCAGTCACACAGGATCTGCACAGAGAATTTATCAGAAAGACCAGGGCATACGTTTCCTTTTAGTGATGATTTTAACTGTCACATTTGCATGTTCAGCATTTGACATGCCTGGAAGGCAATTCAGAATTCATCTCCCAGCATCAGAGACCACACCAGCTCCAGCAAACACAGCATAAACACATTCCACAAGATCAAAGCTACTGCAAAGCCCGACACCGAAGCCCTGAACGATTCCAGTTCACCAGTCAGCAGCTAAACACTTCTGGCAACAACCCCCCCACCCCAATTTCTCACAGATTGGGTAAGTCACACATCTTGTACCCGAGCAAAGGGATGGTAAAGTGCTGAAGAGGTTTTGGGTTGTAGGAGCTCTAAACTCCTGAGGGTTTCAAGTCTTCATTTCCTGTTCTTACTTTGGGGAGTATTCTTTACTGGGTGATGCAGTTGTCTCCCATGTCCTGAGCATATCTGTCAGATATTGCCGTCCTTAAGTCCTCCACCTCTTTGTGAAGCTGTTTTACCTCCACCAGTTTCTTTGCAAGTCCATCAGGATTCAGCAAGTCATCTTTCTCCTTAGTAGAGTACTGTACAGCTGTGGAGTCAGAGAAGGGAGTTACCACACATGCAGCTCTGACCAAGGATCACACACATTTGCAAGTGAGCCAGAAAAACCAAAGCACATTTGCAAAAGAGGCATTACTTAGCATTTAGTTATTACAGCATGCACCTTCAGAGCCAGCTAACCACAGAAAGAAGCTTCAGAATCCCAGGAAGATGAGAATCTTCCATGCTACATTATATGTGAGTTATTTAATCCTGCCACAGCGCAGGAACCAAAGGGTTTCACACACTGGTGGGGTTGGAAGGGACCTCAGGAGATCATCCAGTCCAACCACCCTGCCAAAGCAGGTTCCCTACACCAGGTTGCACAGGAGTGTCCAGGTGGGTTTGAACATCTCCAGAGAAGGAGACTCCACACCCTCTCTGGGCAGCCTGGCCCAGGGCTCCGGCACCCTCACAGGAAAGAAGTTTTTCCTTCAGTTTCTCTGGAACTTCTGGTGTCCCAGTTTGTACCCATTGCCCCTTGTCCTGTCACTGGGCACCACTGAAAAGAGCCCAGCCCCATCCATTTTACCCCCACATTTCAGGTATTTATAGACATTGATCAGATCCCCTCTCAGGCTGCTCTTCTCCAGGCTGAACAGTCCCAGCTCTCTCAGCCTCTCCTCACACAGGAGATGCTCCAGGCCCCTCAGCATCTTTGTGGCCTCCTCTGGACTCTCTCCAGAAGTTCCCTGTCCCTCTTGTCATTGCTCCACACACTTACAGCGAATGCCCAGGAGCAGAGAGAGGTTGGGATCCTTGCCCTGAGCCCTCTGAGTGACAATGCTGTAGACAGACTGCAGATCCTGCAGACACCTGGCCAGCTCGCTGTGCAGCTCCTGGGCGAGGTGGGCTGTCTCAGCAGGCAGCGGCTGGGTCGTTAGCTCCGCCTGCCGGAGTCGTTCCTGAAGGGTCAGGTTCTTCTCAATGAGATCCTGGTTCTGCACTGACAGCTGAACAAATGCACATGACAGGTCAGTGGTCACTTGGTACAGAATTAGTACAGTTACAACAACTTAACACCACTGCTCGATGATGATGGGAGTGCCAAGGGCAGGAGGAGCTGGTTTGCATCAAGCCCTCCAGACTGTCGCCAGATGAGTGAGTGTCACTTCTACAGGTGTGAGCATTTGGTTTGCCTGGCTCAGACAGGAAGTGCCCCATGACACTGCACCGTCCCTGCATGGCAACATGATGCAACAAAAAAGCTTCCAGGAGGTTGGGCACCAGCTGCTCACCCCAACACTGGCCATCCTGTCCCTCAAAAGCTGCCATTGTGCTTGGCTTCTTTTAGGCTTGAGAGCAGGGCTCAGCCCCACCCCACAGCCAGGGCTGTAGGAGAGTTTGGACTCCTGCTCACAGCCTTGCTGCCCTCAGCTGGTAAACTCAGCATCCTCCACCACAACCTGCAGCCCCAGCTGAAGTTCCAGAGGCAGAAACTGCCTTTGTCCTCCTGCTTCTGAAGCACAAAGGGCTCCTTGCAGAGCACTGACAGGACAACTGACTAGCAGGAAGCAGGGGAGGTGGTGCTGGTGACTGCAAATTAAGGGTCTTGCTAAAGACAATCCATTGTTCCTTCAACTGCTACGCTGGAGCACTCTAACCACTCCTGCTCTGACCTCCTTCACCGCGGTCCGGAGCTGCTGCAGTGCATTTTCTCTTCTCATCGCCTCCTCTTTCAGAGCTTGGCTTGTCCCCTCTTCCTGGGCCACCTGCTCCTCCAGGTTCTAGAAGAGACAATGGCAAAGTGTAAGTCTAACTCACTTTCACAGCAGATGCTCAAGTTCTAGGTCTCTCTGCAGTCACTTCTCACCTTTACTTGCAAGGAGAACTGCTCCACCTTCTTCTGCTGTTTGTCCACAATCTGGAATCAAAAGCAGAGGCATCAGAACTGGCCACAGACTCAGTAATACCACCAGGATTTCTCCTTCAGTAGGAGAGAATGCCCTCTCCTCCTTTCCTGTCCACTTACTGCTTTAATCACTGCCTCTGTTCATAGGGGACTCACATTCCCTGAGGAAAGGCACCTGATAAAAGGCACCATTTGAAGTATCAGCTAAAAACAGACTGGAGAAGTTGCATTCTTGTGGTTTTCCTCTCTTCTGCATTCTGCAACTTCTCTACAGTGCTACTGTAGGAGTGCTTGGTTATCACACCAAGAACAGCTTTTAAAACCCCTCAGTTTGGAATTTCAGGAACTGCTGCTTCAGTGCAATTGGGACTGCAAAAGTTCCTGACTTCATTTTAGTGCCTGGTGTGACTCAGTGGAAGGAAAAAATGAGTGATTCCCAGCTGGGACAGCCTGTTACCTTCCTGAGGCAGTCACATTCTTTCTTCAGAGAGTCATTTTCTATTTTCTGTCTCTCCTCATCCTGGGCAGGAGGTCCTCTCTCTGCATTCTTTAGACACTGCTGCACCTTGTCCTGCAAGCTGAAATTTGCTGAAATTATATACTACACCATGGGAAAGCCAGCTTTATTTGGGGTGTTTCCCTCACTAAACAATACAAGGTGGTGAATGATTTTCCTATCAGGTGTCAGTATTGCCCTGTTTGCATCCCAGCTTGCAAACTGCCAGGGCTGTGAAGGAAGGAGCGAGTCCCTCTCCCTGGACACAGCCCCTACCCATCATTTTGGCACATTTTCAGAAATGCAACGATTGCAGATGACACAGGTCCATTGTGCAAGGAGTTACAGCTGAGAGCTATAACCTGAGGACACAGACAAACCCAGGTGACAAAAAAAGATCCCTTTCTTTCAGCCACATGGTTATGCTCCCACCCTCTGCTGTTGGCACATGGAATTTGAACATGGTGTTTTGGCAAGCAGTCACATCACCACAAATCCATGGTAACCTTGTTCTGACTGGTGGGACAGTGGCTGTGCTGAACCATCACTGTTCTTGTGCAGCACTTACTCCAGCACTAAGATGAAGCTTATTCTAACCCTCCAGGTTTTTACCTGCGCACAGTGGAAAGCAGCTCCAGCTCCTTGTGTTTTTGGGTTTCTAGCTGCAACTTTTGCTCCCTGAAAGCAGCCCGGACATCTCCAAGCTCCGTTTCCAGTGCCAGCACTGTTTCCTGCATGGCAGTACTCTTCAGTTCAGATTCCTTCAGCTGCAACAGAGACCATCACAACACTCTAGAGACCTCCCAGAGGTTTCACCACACACATCATGTCTCAACTACATTTGATGCCAGTTTTTACTACTTATGTGGCAATTCTCAGCTATAGCTCAGAACATTCCTCCTCCAAAGAGTCCCAACTACAGCTTTACTTGAGCAGCTGCACAGGGGATTAACTGCAGCTGTAGAAGTCACCTAAGGAACTCTGTGAAGAGCTATCATCCCAACTCAGAGGAAGTTTTACCTTCTGACTCTGTTTCTGGTGGTCCTCAAGGGTTGGTAGATCAGCCAGGTATCGTTCCAGGGTCTCAATTCTCTGTTGTCTCTCCCTGTTTTGCTCAGATTCCTTCTGGCATTTCTTTTTAAGGTTATTAATGTGTTTGTCTCTTCCCTTTATCTGCAGGGACAGTCATATACAAGGTTAGTTTATATAATTCCTTGTCCATTCTTCAGTCCTCTGTATGCCCACTCATTTACCTCAGCACCAAAATACAAGATCACCTTAACTCAGCAGCATTTCTGCTCACTTAGCTAAAGACAGGCTTGTTCTCTGGTTAAAAGTAGTACTGAAATACTGATAACTGCAGGACAAGGGGCTTTTGCTTATAAACCAAAGTACTCTAACAAGGAGATCAGAAAATACCTGCAAAAATACAGTGTCACAGAAAACTTTCATCTAGGCACTACACTTTTAGCTTCCCAAAGAAAACACACTTTCATCTCTAGAGCAATGGGATCATACCCTTTCCTCCTGTTTCTTTAATTCCTCTGCATGTTTCTGCATAGTTTCCTTCAGTGACTCCCGGATTAGCTTCGCATCCACCTCTGCAGCAGCCAGTTTTCTCTCCAATTCAATCTTTTCCTTACTGAGAGATTCAGTCTTCTCTGTGAACTGCGCTCGCAGAAACGTGTTCTCTCGCTGCAGCTCCTGCAAACAGAGGCAGCCTGGGAATTTGGTGAGTTGCAAACTGGCACTAAGCAGCTGTGTTCTCAACCCTCCTTATTCCCAAACATCATTCAGCCCATCTTATACACCACAGTATCTGAAACAGCAGTTCTCAGTGCTGCCAGGTGCTTGCATCACTAGCACAGCTCCTAAACAAGCTGCAGTACTTCAGGGCTTGAAATCACAAGAGTCACAGAAGATCTTGGAGATGGCAGGTAATTGAGACCCCACACAAAGCATAGTTTTATCCTGGATAGCCCTCCTACTCAGGAAACACCTGATGAGAAGTGGTGGAGCCCTTGGATTCAATACATTTTTCTTACTGACACCCTGCTGCACCCAGTTACCTGCATTCTCAACATATAGACATCTCCATAGGGTGCTGCACAGCCAAGCAGGGCACTGTGAACCTGCAGCTCACTTTCCCGGACCTTCTGCTCCAACTGGGATATGTGTTGTCTTTGTCTGTAAAAAAAAAGGTAACACACTGCTCTCAAACACACAGGAGAGAGCAATACAACATGAAAAGTGCCACCACAACTCTAATGCTTCAGTGACAAGCAGAAAGACAACTCTGCAACTCAGAAGTGATCACAGAGAAATAATTTTGACTTTTTTTTTTTTTCAATTGGTATTAACTTTTCTTCCCTCCCCTCCCTTCAAAGCCTCCCCTCTGCACCTCTGCAATGATTATACATGAAACACACAAGCCTTGCATGCTTTGGAGGACCCAGTTTATGAGTAAAATGAAAACACTTCAGAGGAGTCAAAATGAGCAAGCAGAAAAAGCATTTACAGTTGAAGTGCTGAAGGCAGTTTTCATTAGGACTTAATTTTTCAGAAAGCTTAAGGAGGATCACTAGCATTAGGTATAAGAAGTGTTTTGCAGCCCAAACTCACAAAGAACAAGTTTAAAACAAAGAACTCAGAGCTCCTGGAAAGTCCTCAAGCAAAAAAGGCTGTAGTTTTGACATTTCAGATAATCATGAAGTAAACAGAAATCTTTATCCTTTATAAAACAGAAAGCCATAACCAAAAATGATTTACTTGAACCCTTCAGGATCATCATCCTACTCCCAAGAGGAAGGGAAGAAGAGCTCCTGAATAAAAACAGGCTGTTCTCAAAGGTCATGATGTCATTCTTTGCAAGAAAAAAGCTCAATCAGGTAAAAGGGACTCTGAGACAGGAGGTTTCCTTGGTATTTTCAAAACCCTCCCTTTCCAAAAGGAAATGCATTGGAGTCCTCAAACCACACGTCAGGATCAAACTCTCACCTGTCAATGAGGAGCTCTTTCTCTTTGAGCAGGTTCTCATTAGAGTTCAGGATATTGATCCACTGGGCTGGATCAGGTGTAGGCAGCGAAGGAGAATACAACGGGGGATGGTGGCAGGCACCTCCATTTTGTAACTGAAAGAGGAGATAAAAGGAGGAGGGAGAGATTTGTGCTCCACAGAGGTAATTGCAACACTGCTCGAGCTATTTTGCACGCTGTGTGCTCATCTGCATGCCAGGACACTGCTATTTCAGTCTCTCTCGATGTCCAAGAACACGTAACTTTGCCCAAGCACAACTGGAGATTAACAAATAATTTTAGATCACTGGGCTAGCTCACTGGAAACAATTTGTCTCCATTAGGTACAGCTGGTGGGAAGTGATAAACAAACTGTTTCCATCTAAAAAACTGCAGTTAGTTTTATGCATCTTGTCAAAAAAAGTGTTTCCTAACTCTAGATACAGAACACAGTTATTCTAGGAACTGTTGAGAACTTCTTGGTGTGCTTTTTCTTCGCAGCTTCTAGCAGACAAGATCATTTCATCTCTTGATCTGAACCATTATGCAGTGCTGTAACATAAGACATGCCTGCTCTACACCAGCAGCATGTCAAATGACACCTGTGACACCACAGTAAAAACTGATCATTAAGAGACTTTCAGGGAGAAGCACAAGACATTTCCCCCCCTTGCTTCATAAGTCTGGGACAATGATTTGTGACTAAAGAGACAGGAAGGGTTTTAAACTCATCCATTCACACAAGCAGCTCCCTACCTGCATTTGCTCTATTTGCAGTTGCACTTTCTCCAGCTGCTGTTTCCAAGCACTGAGCTCACAGACCCTCTCGTGTGGATGCAGAGTGCAGCCTTCCTGCATCCATGCTCGAGAGGAGGGAGTGACAGATGTTGGAAAGAAATTGTTGGGCTGGAGTCCTGTTGGCATCAGTCTGCTCCCGCTCAGCCACGCTCCGTCCTGGGGCTCACAGGCTCCATTAGCTGCTGCTGCTGCTTGTTTACTCTCTGGCAGCACCTTGTAATGGTCCTTTGCTGCCTCAGCTGCCCCAGAGTTTTGATTGAACTTCTGGAACCTGTGGAGAGGGTCAGTGCACAAACTATCCAGAAAGAGAGACTGGTTAAGGGTGCGCTCGATGGCAGGGGTGTCAAACTTCCAAGTATCTTCTGTTCTCATGTGATCAGAAACAGGATGCCAGGATTGCTCACAACCATTTTCCCCTGAAGTCCTGTAGAGATGCAAGAGATCCCTGGGTGGTACCTGAGAAGATTTCCCAGCATTAAAATCTCCGTTTCTCATGAGCCCTGTGTGTTCAGAAGATGATCTTGGCATAGCAGTTTTGGAAGTACTCTGTGAAGAGCTCTGGTCTCCTGCAGAGCACAGCTTGGAGGGTGAAGCACCCAACGTGGAAGGCATAACATGGGCTGTTGGGATGGCCACTTGGGTTTTGATGGGCTGGAATGAGGAACCGTTACTGGAATTGCAGAAGTCTAGGGAAAGAAGAGTGATGCTTTAATTAAAATCCTGAGAATATTCTGACATGAACAGCCATTCCAAACTTGCCTAAAGCATTTTTAAAAGCCATTCTTACCCCCCCAAACATGTCCTCCTAAGCACCAGCAGCAGCACTAAGGGACACCTCTGTTCCCCTTCACTACAAGTTCCACGAGCCTGCTGACATTCTCCTACCACCGTAAACCAGAGGGAGAATCCAAGTTTAGCTCTGCACACATTTCTAATCCCTTGTTTTTAAGCTACACTAGTATAATCTTAAATCAATAAGGTTATCTTTGTACAGGGTTAGAAATCAAGTCTTTTAAACTGGAAAAAAAAAAAGGCTGAAACTTACTCAGCTGAACACTGAGACCTTGGTTCTGCTGTGCCCGTCCCACAGCTCAGCGGCTCTGAACCGTAACCAGAGCTAACTGGAGCCTCTGCTAAGCCCATGGTGAGCTTCAAACATAGCTGAACACAAGATCACCAAGCAGTTGACCTTCGAACTCCTCCAGGACACTGCAGCAAAAGAGCTTTTTCTAGAGGCTTGAGTAATGGCTCTCACCTTATTGCCACAGGAAATGAGACAGAGTTCAGCACAGGCAGCCCAACGTGAGCCCGTCCTGTCAGACAGGCACCAAACCTGGCTCCGTGAAGCACGGGGTTATTCTTAGCAACGCTCAGATTTCAATACAGCAACAGCAAGAGCTGAGCAAGGCCAACAGCAGAGTGCCTGTTCCCACTCCTGTCCCCATACACTGTGTATCGCAGTAGTTCCAGGTTTCTCCCAGACACACAGACTTGTTTTCCTCACAGGTTTGGCTAAAGGCCCACATGGCCCCACGTGAACATTCTTTAAGCCAAGATGAAGACTGCCAGGTCAGCCTCGTGCCTGTTTGTAACCTCAGAGCATTGCTACAAGAAGGAATAAAAAAACTGAAGAGATGCTGTGTGATCTCTTCAAATTCACAGTTTGAATAGGACCAAAATCAGATTCTGCAGAGACCACCAAAACTGTAGGAAAACTACCACAGTAACACCACCCTCAGAAACGAGCAGGAGGGGGAGAAAATCCCTCAGACATGACTTGGCTGTGCCCAGGAACTCCAGAGAACACCGTGCTACCCAGCAGTGACAAACAGAAGAGACAGTTCCATTTCCTTTTACAGCCCCTAAGTTTACACCCCAGATCACTCTCAGGAACTCGAGGTCCTGACCAGGACGCCACGTGCAGATGCTGCAATCGGTTCCTTGAATGTGCTAAGGGTCATCACAACGTTTCTGACCAGCGTCCTGACCTGGAAGTCAGCGTGGTTCAGCCAACTGCCAGCGCCACAGCTCGGCCTCGGCTCTTGCAAACGAGGCTACAGCACCACAGAGGGTCACAAGGGCCATTTTGGAAAGAGCCATCGTTACCTCCCCTGCCCTCAGCGTGCAACTGGATGTTTTATCATCCTGAGAGAGGCTGGCTGGGACAAACACACACTCTAGCAATATTTCTAGCAGTATTTTCACAAGCTAGACTTTTTAAAAGCCTTCATTTCAACTCACACGTGATTAAGAAAGCTCAGGGCAGCTCATGAAACACAACATGCTTCACACATTCCTGTTTTAAACACCACAAGCTTCCTCCCTGCTGAAAGAATCAGTGAATCACTAGTGGTTTATGTCACTTTCACAGGTGAAGGTGAAAATACAAGTGGAAAGGATCACAGGGACAAGGAGTTTCACAGAACGTGCCCTCAGCTGAGGGCAAGGCTGCAGCACTCTGCAGTGAGAAGCACACAGCTCTAACAGACTCACACACAAAGGCACACTGATCTGAAGTCTCCAGAGGAATCTCTAAATTATTTCTTAAAAACAAAGGAAAAAAAATAATCACACAACAGACTTGCTGATAAACCACTTGTTGGTCAATATGAACCAGCAAATCACCAAGGTGGCTCTTTTAGTCAGTTAAAAATGCTTTCTGCAGTTAGAAGATAACCAAACTAGCTTAGAGAAACAGCAAGTCCCTTCATCACTTGGTTATAAGCAGCATTATCTGTGTCCTGAGGCACTGGTTTGGAAATAGCCTCCAAATATCATCACAGACTCTGTTCTCCCCAGGTTTTCATTCCAGGGTTCAGTGATATTGGGCTATTTAATGCTTGTTGGTCTTTGAGAACAATTAAAAGCCTTTGTCTGTTCCTGTGTGACCCCGTGCTGACCATCACCTTCCGTGCTGCCCGAGCAGGAGGTCCCAATGCCCCCGTCCCCGCTGTCGGCCACGCTCGAGCAGCGACGGACTCGGCTCTGGGACTTCCCAGACAGCATCGGTGTTTTCCAATCAGTCTCCAAGAAATTATTCCTCTGACCAGTGCTGGGATCTGGAGAGAAAGAGACAGGAATATTTATGTTTTAGCCAGCAGACTGGAAAAGCTTTTTAATACACTTTAATTAAGCCATATCTAATTACCCACACCACCAAAACCCAAACTGATCCTTGCTTGACTCCCTGGAGTTGCTAAAGGAAATGATGGCAACAAGCTCAGGGAAGTCACATAAAGTCACCAGGAGACTGAAAATCCATCTTGTTAGGGAAGTCAGAATGCAAAAGCAGTAAATTATATTCCCTTTTGATAAGTTTGGTGATATTACACCCAGCTGATGCTCTGGCACTCAGACTAAAACCAAGAGAAGCAGCATTGGTGCACAGCAAAACTGGTTAAATTAAATTAACTGTTAAGAACCCTTCCAGATGTATCAGGTATCACTCAAGAGAGAGGTTAATTATCAAACAACTCTCTACCCTTGCATACCCAGGCAATTGTTTTATTTTGCAGGAATACTACATTGTTTGTTTTTTAATAGAAAGCTTTTGGTAAAGAATTCTTCTCAGGGCCACATGTCCCCTCAGAGAAACTGGAACAGGATCCAACAGCAGCAGGGCTTTAAAGACAGGACAGTCCTTACCTGATGGATTGTCCTGCTGGAGCCTCAGGTCAGGATGTTTCTCGAGAGCAGCCATCTTATTTATCCAGTGAACTACAGGATAATAAATAAAAATCATCTTTTAAATCAATCAGCATAAACCAAACCCTGTTCCCACTAACCAAGCAGGTTACAGCAGGTCTGTACCTAAAGGGTACAGACACATCAGCTTCTCTTCACTCAGAGTAATACAGTATTTCATATTTAATTAACATCCCCTCCCAAGAGGATCTCTGTTTCATCCCCACAGCAAGAGGCAATAGTTAAAAAAAAAACCCAAACCAAACCCTTGCAGTTATTGCAGGTTTTTTTCATGACTGAGAAATGAGGAAAGTTCCTGTTTGCAAGGTTCTCCAGGTAGGCAGCAGTTCAGCAGCGCCTTTCAGCTGGGGCACACGTTCTCCCCACGGCAGTTATTTATAGAGCATCAGTCACCATGGTACCTACACACTGCCTTTATGTCTAGAGACACTAAAAATGTCCTTTTAAAAGTCTTTAACTCCAAACCAGTTCATTTCTGCCCTCTGTAGAAGTCACTGAGCAACTACAGGCAGAAATGCAGTGTTGCTGCTCCATAAAGGGCAATCATTATCTATTCACAGCTTTGATTTAATTTATCTGCTTATCTGAGTACTTCAGGCAGTGAATTCCCAGCCTCTGATGATGCCAGTACAATTCACAGCTCTCAAGCTTCACTGTGGACATTCAAGGCCTCTCTCCACTCCACCAGTCAAATACTAAATCCTCAATTGCCAGCTCTTATAGATTTTTGCTTAACTGATTCAAAGAGCTCACAGAAACCATTAATTCTTAGAAAACATACAGATACAGATTTTACAGCATAGGATGGACATTGGGAACACAATGATGTAATAAATCAGCAGCAGTATTTCACTCAGTGAAGAAATAAAACATTTCTAGCTAAATATAGTGCTCATTATGTTTAATTTAGGGATGCTTCAGGAATTCCTGAGTTTAAATCTCAGTCTCCAGCACCACAGTCAGGCAGTTTTCCCTCAGAAGAGGGAAATTCAAGTGTGAACTATTGAAATAAAACACAGAGAGCAACCAAAGCATTCCCACCTCTCTCAGCACTACCCTCTCCCACACAGACCCCACCCTGGAGAGCCCCCTCGCCATGCTACAACCCCCCCTTCCACCAGGGAGGGTGAGAAGGGAGAAGCGGGTCACAAAGAGAGGGGAGCAGGGCATTACCCGGTGGAGGGGGAGAGCTTGGCTGGTACTTGGGTCTGTGAAACAGGGGGGAGGAGGAGCCCTTCACCCCTTCCCCAGAAGGGGATGGGGAGAGCAGTGATGAGGGCGGGGAAGGTGGTTGACCCCGGAGATGGGGAGGAACCAACCGCCTGGAAGGAGCAGCCTGAACCTGAGGGGCCGGCTCCTGAAAGAAAAGGCCGGGGGGAGGCAGAGAAGGGGCCGGTCCCTGAGGGGAGAAGGGGAGAGCGGTCCCTGAGGGGAGAAGGGGGGGAAGCAGTCGGTCCCTGAGGGGAGAAGGGGGGCCGAGCTGCCCGGGATGGAGGAGGAGCAGGGGATGGTTTCACCGACGGGAGCCGCTGTCCCGCACCGGAACCCACCCGTGAGGCCCCGATGATGGCGGCGGGACGGCCCCGCGCGAGCCCGGCCCCTCACCCGGCTCGAGCCCGGCCCCTCACCCGGCTCGAGCCCGGCCCCTCACCCGGCTCGAGCCCGGCCCCTCACCCGGCTCGAGCCCGGCCCCTCACCCGGCTCGAGCCCGGCCCCTCACCCGGCTCGAGCCCGGCCCCTCACCCGGCTCGAGCCCGGCCCCTCACCCGGCTCGAGCCCGGCCCCTCACCCGGCTCCACCGCAGCCCTCACGCTGCCCCGCGCGCCGCGACCGTTACAGCCGCGAAGGGCGGGGCGGGGCAGGTTAACCCCGCCCACTTTCCCTGCCCCGCAGCCTATCAGACGCGTCGGCTCCGCCCTTGCTTCTCATTGATTGGCTCACCCGAACCAATGAGCGGAGGGAGAGACGGCTCCTGGCGGAGGAAGATTGTCCGCAGCTGCCACCTGTAGGGCGGGGCCTGCGTGGGCGGGACCGGCTGCTTCCGGGTTTTACTTCCGGGTTTTGCTTCCTGCACGAAGGCCCTGGGACACCCCGTCCCTGTCCCCCCCACCCCGCGGTGGGTGCCACCGCCCCCGAGCTGGGCTGGCGCATCCCGCGGGAAGAGGAGTGCAGGGCACGGCGGGGGGGATGTCACACCCCTCGCGGGTGGTGGCACATGGCGCGGGGGTCGGGGCTGGCGGGCACCGCAGGGACGTGTGACACCGAGAGAGCCGGTCAGAGAGACTCTGAGCCTCGGTTTGCAGCTGCAGAAGCAGGAATTGGTTATTGCAGCGCTGGGCACACGCGGGGATCGCTCCCCCAAGGGGCGTGTGTGTGTGTCTTTGCTTTAACACATTGTATTGACCCAACATATGCATATTAATTGCTATTTAGCATATGCAAATGTCCTTCACACTCGTGCAGTAAAATGAGTCGGTGGGATTTAGGCTTTATCACCATGTCCACTGATTGATTTCCTCTTTGACCTCGCTCTGTGATGCCTCACTCGTGTGTTTAGGACAATATTGCTTGAAGAATGTTCACTCATTAATGCCCTGTTGTCATTAACTCCCTGTTGTCATTATCTCTCTGTTCTTCCATGAGCTCAGACACCCCTGACATCAGCAAAGGTCCCAAGGCCACCGTGTTCTCAGGGGCTGAGAAGAGCAGGTATAAGTGTCATGATTTAACCAAGCATCGAGGTGAGAAGCACCCACTCCAACGTTCTCAATCTAATTAAGCAAGCGACTAACTAAGGGATCTATAAATCTTTCAAGCATTTCAGGAATCTTTAAGTCTTTTAATGTCTCAGGATTTATTATTTCGGGGCAGGGGCTGGTGGTCACTGCAGGGACACGGCAGCACCAAGAATAACCACGGCACAACCAGCTCCTGTTTTATTTGCAGCAGGAGGGGGCCCTGGCCGGGCCGGGGTGCGCGGTGGGAACACGTTCTCCCAGGAAAAGGCCCCCAAAGTACAGCCGAGGCAAAATGTCCTTGAAAAAAGCAAAAGTGTCACCACAACCTCCTGCCCCAGGGAGGGGGGATGGAGCAGAAGCCACTGCTCCTGCAGCAAGTCCACGCTGGGGGCTGAGCTTTCAGAAATGCTGTCAATCCCGCCGTGTGCCCCCCAGCACGGGCAGAGCACCCGCGGTCCCCCCGCAGCACCGTGGTTTGTATTGGCAACGATTTGTTCCATTCCAGAGAGGTCCCGGGGGGGTGTCAGGGTTCAGCTGCCTCTTCAGCGGGGCCATGCTCAGCCCCGAGCCCCCCATCGCTGTCCTGGCCCTGCTGCCGTGCCCACCACTCCCGCAGCTCCTGGTACAGCTCCTGGTGCTCTTCCTTCCAGCGCCTGAACTTCTCTGACGTGAGCGCAGCATCCTCGAGCAGCTCCTCCAGAGCCTGCAGCTCCACCAGCTTCGCCTACCGAGAGGAAGGGCGTGTTTTGGGGTGGCTGCTCATGGGTAGGGGGCTTTGGGGGTTGGGGGGAGGTCAGGGGGGCTGTGGGTTCCCACCTTGAGCGTGCTCTGCAGGGCTCGCACCGCGTGCACCTTCTCGTTGATGCGGGGGTTCTTGTTGCGCCGGATGAAGGACCTGCGGCACTGCTCCTGCGTCAGGAACCGCTGCCGCCCGATGAGGGACACCCCTCCCTGCTTCAGGCACCGCATCAGGCACTCCAGATCCTCCCCAGCGGCGTCTGGGTGAGGAGAGGGGGCACCATAGCATGGGGGGCAGCCCCAAAACCCCGTGGGGTTGCCCCTGTGCATGACTCTGCCCCGAGAGCATCCCGAGACGCTCCAGGGCTCACGCTCGAATACATCCCAACTGTTATAGCCCCAGCACACACAGAAGGGTGGCCCTCAGTTTGACTAAAGGGTGTCACAAGGTGACAGATGTCACCCCCAGCACCTACCCATGGGTGAGCAGGGCCGGGGGCTGCCCTGGGGGCTGCTGGCCGCGCTGCCGGGCTCGCTGCCGGCCGGGAAGAGCTGGGCTTTCTCCGGGGTGTTCTGCAGCCTTTTCTTTGGCTGAGGGAGACACAAGCAGGAGGTGAGAGAGGATCCTCTGTCCCCTCCCTGAGGTGTCCTGTAGGGCCACTCACCGAGTCACATCCATGCCTGGGGGACTCGTCATCGGGGTCCTCGGCTTCTGTCTCGCTGTAGCAGTCTGGGGACCGTGGAGGAGGACGGTGGGAGCAGAGGGAAGCCCTGGGCTGTCCCCCCAGCTCTCCTCTCAGGGAGTTTTTCTCACATTCCCCCCAAATCACGGGCACAGCTCCCAGCAGTCCCACGCAGGGACAGGAGCTCCAGGCTTGGCTGCCCCACTGAGACCCCCAGCCTGAGGCTCCTCACAGGTTCCCCATCTCCTGTGGGGACCAACCCCATCTCCCACCCCGGGAAGGGCCCATTACCTTCCTCCCTGTCCGGGACTGGCTGGTGGGCCAGAGTGTAGTTCGTTTTGGCGGTTATCAGGTGACTGACCCACCTGGGGAAAGAAAGGATGGACAGACAGACAGATGGTCATGGCCAGCCCGGTGTGGTGGGACCAGAATGAGCTGTTGCTGACCAGTGTGTTACTCACATGCTCAAATCAGCCAGTGTTTCTGCAGCGAAGATGAAGGGCTTGTACCTCTGATGGGAGAGCTGGAACACACTGGAGGAGGACAAACCTTTGCTGCTGGGGCTACCCAGCACCAGAGCCAGCCCCGAGCCCTTGTCCCACCTCCCCTGCACCACAGCCCCCTCATCCTGATCCAGCCCCAGCTAACACCAGCAGTGCAATGCATGTCTGGCTCAGAGCTCCTGTATTGATGACAGCCAGTCCTGCCAGCACTGCAGGGACCCCGCCAGCCCCTTAGGGACCCCACCAGCCCCACAGTGACATGCAGGTGGTACCCAGCAGAGTTCATTGGCACACACCCATGGGACAGCACCCTCCCCTCCACTGCCAGCTGGGAGGTCCACAGTGAGACAGACCCCACTCACTATTTCTTCTTCTGCTCCCTCGTGCTCTCCAGATCGTAGGTGGCCACGTTGATGAGACCTGCAGCCTTCTCATCCTGCAAGGGAGAGACAGCCACGTTCATTGCCTGCCTGGGCTGTCCCAGGTTGGGGGGACAAGGACACCCAGCATCCCCACTCACATTGGGGTGGTTGTACCAGTAAAGTGTGTGGCCCTTCAGCACAAACCAGCACCGCTTCCACTTCTGGGCCATGAAGCCCACGTGGTCCTTCTTCTTCAGGAGCCAGCCATCACAGTCCACCCGGCCCAGGTCCCGGCACGAGACCCGCCGGCGGCTCAGCCTGGTCGCCACTCCTGCTGGTCACAGGGTTGGGGTGGTGGGGTCAGGAGCAGGGGAGAGGGAGAGCCCAGGAGAGCCCCCAGCCCCATTTGCCCCAGCAGGGTCCCGCTCACCTTTTGGTCTGCGTCCCGTCTGGGGGCTGCCCTGGACGAGGAGACAGAGATGAGCACTTAGGGATGATGCAGGGGGGCAAGGGCACCACAGCATCAGCCAAGCCCCCCTCCCCCAGCAGCACCCACAGCCCCTTAGGGACCCCCAACTCATACACCCCCCAGCAGCGAGCTCAGAGGGGAACCCACCCAGCCACGGGCGTTTTGCCTCCCAGCTCAGGTGGGACGTGAAGTCCTGCGTGTCCCCCATTGATGTCCCCCCAAAGCTCAGCACTCCTCTCCCACCAGCTCTCACCTCTGCAGGGAACTGGATGGGCTCTGTGCCCCCAGCCCCTGAGGTGGGGGCTGCCGTGGGGCTGAGCTCTGTGGCACAGGGTCCGGTGGCAGCAGGGGTGCCCGGAGAGCACGGGGTGCCCGGTGCAGTGTCACCCTCCCACAGCACTGCCTCCTCCGCAGCACCTGCAGACAGTGAGAGGGGCTGCAGCCTCCCGTCCTGGGGGGAACAACTGCTCCATCCCCCACACCCCCTCTGCTCCCCTCATACCACAGCCAGGCAGCCCCGGCAGCTCCCCGACCTCCGCCCTGGGCAGCCTCGACTCCCACTCGTCCTCTCCGTCCGTGACGGGATCTGGCACCGAGTCCGGCCCCGAGTCCAAGTCAGCAGCAGCGCTGGAGGAAAAGGGGATCCCTGAGCTGCAAACCCCCCCTGACCACCGCGGGGGTCCCGCTATCGGGATCCAGCCGGCCCCACACTCGCGTGGAGCACCCGCAGCAATCCCTGCCCGAGGAGGAGCGGGGCTGGCGGCGACGTGGCGGCGGTGGCTCGGTGGCGGCTCGGCACCAGTTCCACCAGGCTCCGTGCTCCCTGCACGCCTTTCCATTCCGGGAGAGGAGAAGGGTCACGTCTAAATATAGTTTCTACCCCATTAAAACGTTACCAAGTGAATTAATTACAAACACAGCCAGTTGTTTTTTTTCCTTCCTTAAGAGTTGCTGGCAGCTTCTGGGCCACTCAGAATCCCAGAATCCCAGACTGGTGGGGTTGGAAGGGACCTCAGGAGATCATCCAGTCCAACCCCCCTGCCAGAGCAGGTTCCCTACAGCAGGTCACTCAGGACAGCATCCAGATGGGTTTGAACATCTCCAGAGATGGAGACTCCACAGCCTCTCTGGGCAGCCTATCCCACTGTCCTGCCACTTTCACAGTGACAAAGTTTTTTATGTTCACACAGAACCTCCTACACTCCAGTTTGCACCGGTTGTCCCTTGTCCTACTGTTGGACATCCCTGAGAAGAGCCTGGCTTCATTCTCCTGACATTTACACTTTAAATATTTATAAATATTAATGAGGTCACCCCTCAGTCTCCTCTTCTCCAACCTAAACAGACCCAGCTCCCCCAGCCTTTCCTCAGAAGGGAGATGTTCCACTCACAGGCACCTCTTCCCCTCAGGTGCACCCAAATGCCTCCGTGCTGGCTGGGCTGGGGGTGTTGGGGTGTCAGGGGACAGGGCTCACCTGGAGGTCAGAGACACGGGGCTGCCCGGACACTCGCTGCTCCTGGTGCCAGTGGGATCCGCAGCATCCAAAAATGCTGCTGGGAGCTGTGGATGGAGCGTCAGGACCAGCCCATGTCCCCCCCCAGTGCTTTAGGGACCACCAAGGTGGAGGGAGACACTCAGCTCTAAGCATCCTTGCCCAGTTCCCAGCACAGCCCAGTGTGGCACTGGAGCTGCACTGGGATGGCTCACCTGCTGCCTGGGAGAGGGAGGGGAGCTTGGCAGGTCAAGGGGGATCTTCTTCAACACCAGTGTCACCCCATTCGCCTTCTCCAGCAGCTTCTTCACCACGTTGGTGTGTGTCCACCCCACCTGCACACACACACACCCCCTGGTGAGCTGGGGGACATCACCTCTGCCCCACAGCTGCCCCACAGCTGCCCCACGGCTGCCCCACGGCTGCCCCACAGCACCCACATCTACAAAACCCTCCTCAGCTGCACCTCCAGTGTCCCCCACATCCTCTCCAGCCACAGCTCCCACATCCCACAAATCCTCCTCTGCAGAGGCTCCTGCATCCCCCAGACCCCCCACCAGCAGCTCCTGTGTCCCCCAGACCTTTCCCAGCCACAACTCCTGCATTCTGCAGATCACAGCTCCTGTGTCCCCCAAATCCTCCCACCCACAGCCCCTGTGTCCCCCCATATCCTCCCAGCCCTGCAGCTCCCATCCATGATTTCACTGCCAAAACCAGCCTCAATCCTCCCAGACTCACCACCACCTGCTCGTTGACCTGCACGATCTCATCTCCGGGCAGGATGTGACCCCCGTGGGCAGCCAGGACCTGGGGCAGAGGCAGGGTGGGAGTGGGATGCCCAGACTCTGGGCACTCACCCAATCTGCACCCAAGAGCTCTCCCAGCCGGGGAGAACTGGGGAGAACTGGGGTGCCAGGGGAGTTTGACCATTAACCCACAGCCTGACCTCCCAGGGCACCAGCCAGAGCGGAGGGTGGGATGTGGGTGGGGAGGCAGGCGCTACAAGTGGAGGACAGGGTGGCAAAGGGGGTGTGACACATGGCAGGGGGCAGCCCCCGACTCACCTCCGAGGTGGTGGCGGACACAAAGTGCAGGCAGGAGCTGGTGGAGGTGATCTCGAGTCCCTGGGGGGTGGGAAGGAGGTGTGAGCAAGGTGCAGGGGGTGCTGGGGGGGTCCCAGGGCAGTGGGGGGCACTGGGAACTCACCAGTGGGGCAGTGGGGAGCGGTGGGGGGCTCACCAGGGGGTCAGAGGGCAGCGTTGGAGTGTTGGGGGACATCGAGGGGCTTCCCCACGGGCTGGGGGGCAGCGTTGGGGCATCAGGGGATGTTGGGGGGCTCCTCCACAGGCCAGGAGACAGCATCGGGGTGTTGGGGGACACTGGGGGGCTGCCCTGCGAGGCAGGGGGCAGTGGCAGCCCCACTTGCTGCAGCACAGCCCTGCGGTCCAGCAGCCACGGGGGGCTGCAGCCCACGATGCTCTCACAGATGCCCACGATGTGCTGGCACTGAGGGTGACAACGGGGGGCTGAGGGGGGCCCTGGCAGCACCAGAACCCCCCCCATACCCACCGCCCCCTCCTCACCCAGCACTTACGATCCGCAGGATCTGGGCATCCCTCTCAGCTGCGGGACAGTCCTGGGGAGGACAAGATGTGGGGCTGAGTAGGATGGGATGGCTCAACCCCCCTCCATCCCAGCTGGGGGGATCCCCAAACTTGTACCACACCCCCCTCACCCCAGCTCTCACCCCCCTCCAGCTTTGGGGGGACAGGAGAGCAGGTGACTGGCTTCACCCCAACACCGTGCCCATCACTGTGGCCTCAGGGTAGTGTGGCCAACCTGGGCACCCCCCACCCTGGGCACCCCCCACCCTGGGCACCCCCCACCCTGGGCACCCCCCGCCCTGGGCGTCCCCCACCCTGGGCACCCACCGCCTGCAGCGTCTCTGCCAGCTGGGCACAGAGCAGGACGATGTCCCGGCTGGCTGAAAAGTCGTTGAGGGTGGAGAACAGGTACCTGGGGGGGGCACACACACACACAAAGACAGAGACATCAGCCCCAGGTTTGGGAGACACCCAGCACCCGTGGGTGCCCCCCACCCACCCCGGACCTGTTGAGCCAGGAGAAGAGTCCCTTGGCAGCCCCAATCAGGTCGACAACACGAGCCAGGAGGGTGAGGGAGGGTGGCCGGGGGGCAGCCCCTGCCGGGGACCCCCCCAGCACCAGGCTCTGGGTGCCCTGTGCCAGCACTCGCAGCCTCTCCGTCAGTGTCCGCAGGCTGGTGGTCTCCAGCCCCGCATCCTGGGGGGGGACACGGGGACAGGAGGGCAGCAGGGGGTCTCTGGGGTGTCCCCACGTCTCCCCCTCCACTCAGCCCAGGGTGCCCTCGAATTCCACCTTCACCCATCTTAGGGTGCCCCCACATCCTCCTCTCTACCCACCCCAGGGTGTCCCCATGTCCCCAGCCTCCACCCAGCCCAGGATCCCCCCACATTGTCCCCCTCCACCAAGCTCAAGGTGCCCCTGTAACCCCACCTCCACCCAGCTCAGGGTGTCCCCATGTCCCCTTCTCTGCCCAGCCCAGGGTGCACTCACATCCCCCTCCCCATCCACGGTGGGTGCCCCGCAGCACCCATGGGTGCCAACACTCACCAGAGCGCGGAGCTGCTCCACGGCCTCCAGCAGCAGCTCCTGGTGCCCCAGGGGCCGCACGCCCAGCGCCTCCAGTGTCCCCACCGACAGCTCCAGCAGCTGCGTCCCCGCCAGCCCCCAGGTCTCGAAGGGGTACCCCTGCACCGCCGCGTCCAGCCCTGCCCACAGCCCTGCCCTCGCACCAGCCCGGCACTGGGGGGGTCCAGCACCCCCATACCAGTGTCCCCGCTGGCCCCTGGCTGGGTGACCCCAGGGGGTGACTGCTGGGGAGGGCCCACTCTGTGCAATGAGTTCACCCGGTCTCAGCCCAGATGGTGGGGATGGCCGGGACCCCCCCCAGGGGCAAGGTGTGAGCGACAACAGGAAAGGGCTGTCACCCCCCCCCAGCCACACCAAGCCACCCACACGTCCCCAAGCCAAGGACAACCCACCCCAAACCTCCACCCCAAGGCCAGTAGCGGGGTCCCCCCCATGCCTGGGGGAGCAGCCGGGGCGTGGTGGGGCGGGGGGGGGGGGGCCTCACCTCGAAGCCAAGCGGCCGCCCGCGCGGGGCCCCAGGCACCCACGGGCTCCATGGCGGCCGGGCCGGAACGGGCGGCGGGAGCGGCTGCTCACCTGCGCCAGGTACGGGAGGCCCCATTGGCGCACCCGCCACGGCCGCCCGCCCAGTATGGCCCAGTACAATCCCACGGGGCGAGGCCCTGGTGACGCATGGGCCGGACGGTGACACACAGCTGCCGAAACCCCCTCAGGGAAACAGCACCCACCCAGGGAGCACCCCCCATTTCCCTGCCTCAGTTTCCCCTCAGCTGTGAGATGAGGTGTGTGTGTCACACCCCCCCCGCACTCCCCCCAACACTGCGTGCCATGAGGGCTGAGTCCTGACAGAACTCATGACACCAGTGGATGTCCCCCAGGAACCCTATGGGCACAAGGTTTGGCCTCAGAGACCCCCCAAGAGAGCCTGGTAGGAGCCCCTGCTCAACCCCATCCCCACTACCCATGGATTTTGGGGGGTCATACCCTGCCCTAAGGCACAATCCCCACCTCCTCCCTTTGCAAGTGGGGAAACTGAGGCAGGGGCTCAGCCCACATACAGACAGGCTGCCTCTGAGCCAAGCTCAACTCTCCCACCCCCCCAGATTCACCCTGGGCTGGCTCTGGGCTCCCCCCGCCCCGCCGTGTGCGCTTGGGGGAGCAGCGGGCGCTGATCGCGGCTGACAGCTGCTCGGCGCTCGCCGGGTGCGTGCCGCCCTTCCGAGGGGACCTTCTGCGGGGCCAGCAGGCGGGAGACGGAGTAGCCGAGGTGGAGGGTCTTGGGGTTCACGGGGGGACCCAACCCCACTGCTGGGGCTGACCCACAGGGCCTGATCCTGCTGCTCCCCGCTGCGCCATGATCATCCGCCCCAGACGCTTAACCCCGGGGTACTTCCGTCTGCTCCAGGTAAGGGGTGAGGGGGGTTGGGGGGAGCCTACAGGGACCCCCAGGACCCTGCCTGTGCTGCCCACCAGGCCTGCTGGCCATGGGGGCTGTGTGTGGCTGGATCCCAGCTCCGGGTGCTGCTGGTGGAACCCCACAACCACGGCTTGGGCTATCCCAAAACCGCTGCATGGGGCACCGCAAAACCCCACAACCGCTGCATGGGGCACCCCATACACCCCATGGGGGATCACAAAGCTGCCCCATGGCCCTTACTTCCCAGCTGGGCAATGGGGACGTTCAGGGCACAGTCTTGGGTCCCCTGTCCCCAGGGGATTTGGGGGTGGGGGGTCTCACAGTGCTCCCCTCCCTTCTCCTCTCTCCCCCCACAGATGCAGCTGGCTGCGGGGCGAAGGGCTGAGCCGGGGGGGCGGCTGCTGACCCCCCTGGCCCTGCTGCTGGCGGCTGCTGGGCTCTGCCTCTCCTTCTACAGTGTCCGCAGGATGGCCAGTCCCACCAAGACCCCCCCGGAACCGTGAGGAGGGGGCTGGCGGGGCCCCAGGGGCGTTACTGGGGTCCCCCTCTGCCCGCTGGCCCTCGCCTGAGCGGAGCTGCCGAATGCGGATCCTTTCCAGCTGATCTGCGCCACGTCCAGCCCTTCCCTCCACGCCTGGGCGGACGGGGTCACGCGCTTCTGTCCCCCCCTCTCTGTCCCCGCTTTTTGGGGGCCAGTTCAATCACTGGGAGCTGCTGGACAAGCCCCTGCAAGACACCAGGATCCAGCCACAACAAGACCAGGGGCTGAATGGACGGACAGATGGACAGCAGAGCCAGGTGCTGCGTCCATCTCCCTCTCCTTCACTAAGCAGAGGGGTCTGGGGGGCCCCTTGCACCCCGGTGATGGCCACACAACCCCCCCACATCCCCATGGGGACCGTGCTGCGGCCACAGCCAGCCCAGCCCTGCGGAAAGGAGGTCAGTGCTGAGCGCCGTTAGGTAACACAGCGGGGACCAGGCCAGCCTCTGTGACAAAAGGGCAGGGGGGACACGGGGCCACAGGGTCGGTGACGTGTCCCTGGGGCTGTCACATCCCACTGGGATGGGGTCTGCAACCTTCCCAGCCCCCTTGCTCCCACTGAAGGCGCGCAGAGCTGCAGCGGAGCGCGATGCTGACAGCTAGATTCAGTCGCTTCCATCTCCCCCAGGCCGGGGGGGATAAATCCGGGCTGGCTCCATGGAAATAAACCCTTTCCTGCTGAGCAGAGCTCGCTGTCACGCTGCCTTTCTGCTGCTCCAGCCCAGTGCCATGTCCCCAGCTCGGTGGGACCAATCTCCAGCCCCAGGGTTTTGCTGCCAAGGTCGCATCAGCGAGATCCCAGATCGGCTCTGCAGGAATTCCGCAGCAGCGGGTGGTGGCATTGTCACACAGTCACCCCAGGCAGGGTCACGGGTGGGATCACAGTGACATCAGGCTGGTGGATGGGAGGTGGGGAGGCTGATCACGCCACACACGCAGCCACAGTGCTCTCAGAAAATGCCATCACTTGTAAGCGGTGGGTTTTAGGGGACAGGAGCCCAAAAGTGTCCCTGCCAAGGGGGGGACACCAGCACTCCCCTCCAAGGCTGAAACAGGCAGGGCCAGCATGACGATGAGCTGCTCACTACAGACCCAACTGCTTCATGAACAGTTCACTCAAGCCCATATTCCACCCAAAAAGCAGCCCCGTAGCTGCTACCAGCCGGCTGGGAACCAGTTGTGGGGGCAAAGCAGAAGGAGCTTTAGCACCCTGCCAGGGCAGGAGCACCCACACGAGGCTGTTCCTCCGGCTGGCACAGACCCCAGCAATATTTCTCTTTGTGTGATCAGGAAGAGCACAACACCGAGAAGTCCCCGCCAGCCAGTGGGTCACACTCACAGAGAAGCTCCCAACACCCCCAGCTTGTTGGTTGACATATTTTAATGGGTGACTCACCAAGATCAACCTCTGACCCAAGGAGAGAGGCTTAAAACCGCTTAAAAACAAAGAGCCGAGGGTACAGTCACGCCAGCACGTTGGGAAGCAGCAGCTTGTCCCTTCCCTGGGAAGGAGGACACAGAGTGAGACCACCCAGGGTCTCGTTGGCTCCTTCTCCTCGAGGGCTGCGGGGAGCAGCGCTGTGTTTGCTCGCTGGGACATGGGGCTTTTTTTCCACAAAGCTGAGGACAAAGAGGCTCTGATGGAGCCACCCAGCCCCTCAGTCCACGCTCAGCTGGATGCCTCCATCTCGACGACTTCCTCCAGCGGCTGTGTCTGCACCTCCACCTTTTTTGGGGGGATGTAGGAGCCCATCCCGGCGGCTCGCTCGGCCTCCTCCTGCGTGTACGGTGCCTCCCGCAGCTGCTTCAGCCTGTGGGGAAGGCAGAGAGGGGGGCTGAAGCCTTCCAGCCCATCTCCTCAAAACAAGACTGGCCCTGAACTGACACCGACACCCGCCTCACCCTAAAGAATTTGGGGCAGGGGGCCTGCAGCCTGCTCCAGGGCAGGGGATGGGCCCTGCTCTGGTCCCCCCCTCACCTTTTCTTGTGCACCTTGGACCTGAAGTGCTCCTTCATGCTGGTCATGTCCACGAAGTAGCGCCTGGGGGGGATAAGAGGCTGGGAGTCAGGGGGCTCTGAGACACGAGCAGGGTTGGGGAGACCCCTACTAAGAGGCCAGGTAAGGTACCAGGGTCCCCACACCCCTGGGATGAGCCCCCCACAGGCCAGGGAGCCCCCCACTGAGATCACACCAAGCTCCAGGCAAGGGCCAGGGTCCATCCCAAGACCAAAGACAAGACCCCCTCAGGGCTTAGAGGCCCCCTGGCCGGCACCAATCCCCCCAGGAACCAGAAACACCCCCCAAGGACCAAGACAACCCCCCCGCAAGGATCAGGAACCCCCTAAGGGCCAAGACAACCCCCTCTGAGGGCTCAGGGACCCCCTAAGGGCCAAGACAACTCCCTCTGAGGGCTCAGGGACCCTCTAAGGGCCAAGACAACCCCCTCCCAGGAGCCAGAGACCCCTAAGGACCAGGACAACACCCTCGCAGGGGTCGGGGACCCCCCAGGACCACAACTACTCCCCTCTCGCAGGGGCCAGACAACCCCCAGTACTAGAGCAACCCCCCTACGGGTTAGAGCCCACCCTCCTCAGCACCCCCCGGGACCAGGACCCCCCAGGATCCCACCCCCGGGTTGGGGACCCCCCCGCCCCACGCACGCGCAGTGCAGGCAGTAGAACTGGGCGCAGCCCGGCAGGTCGGGGTCGGGCTCCTGGCGCAGCAGCCGAGCCGCGTTCTCGGGCCGCAGGTCCCCGTGGATCTCATCCAGGTCACGGCGACGCCGCTTCGTCTTCAACTGCCGGGATAGCGAGTGCGCCCGGTGAGCGCCGGTGCGGCGGCCATTGCGGGGCGACATGGTGGGGACATGCGGGGAGGGGGGGGGCTGCGCAGTGCGCAGGCGCGAAGGCTGCAAGCCCCGCCCCTCGTCGGTAAACCACACCCACGGACCGGTAGACCACGCCCACAAGGAGCTAGCGCCCGTGGAGCGGTATACCACGCCCCCGAGGCAATAAACCACGCCCATGTAGAGGTAGACCACGCCCCCGAGGTGATAAACCACTTGTATTTAGGGGTAGACCACGCCTCCAAGGCAATAAACTACGCCCATGTAAAAGTAGATCATGCCTATGAGGTGATAAACCACACCCATGTAGAGGTAGACCACGCCTCCGATGTGATAAACCACACCTGTGTAGAGGTAGCCTATGCCCATGAGGTGGTAAACCACGCCCATGTAGAGGAAGACCACGCCTACAAGGCGTTAAACCACTCTCATGTAGAGGTAGACCGTGCCTATAAGTTGGTAAACCACGGCCATGTATAGGTAGATCACGCCCAGGAGGAGGTAAAACACACCCATGTAGAGGTAGACCACACTCACAAAGCTATAAACACTGTCCATATAGGGGTAGGCCACGCCTCTGAGGTGATAAACCACGCCCATGTAGAGGTAGACCATGCCCATCTATTGCAAGTCCATGCCCATGTAGGGTCAGACCACACCCACATAGCTTTAGGCCACGCCCCCAGACTCAGCCCCACGGCTCTGCCCTAGGGCTGTGCCCACCCCCGCACACCCCTGGGCCGGTGAATGGCCCCAGGGGACAGCCATGTCCCCAGGAGTCCCCAGCACTCGATAGCAGCTGTCCCCAGGCTGTCCCCACAGTGGGACATGGGGCCTGACCTCGGGGTGACCAGGGTGTGTGGTGTCCTGGTCACTGCTGTGATGAGCTGGGGAGGGCTCAGCGCACCATGTCCCAGCGCTGATCATGTTTCCTCTCCCCCCTCGACAAGTGATCAATTATAGATGGGGACCCACGGCGGGGGGAGCACCGAGCCCCCAGCACCTGCTCTGCCTTGTGGGCTTGGGGTGACCCCAGGCCTGGGGGGGTCCCTGTGGGTGAGGGGCACTGTGGGGGGCTGGGGCAGGGGGACAGGGCTGGGGGTTTGGGAGTGACCAGAGCAGCTGCCCCCACCCTGCCCCCGGCTCCAGTTGGGCTCAGGTTCCCCTTTGTGCATTGGAAGTGGCCCCTGAAACTTTAATGAAGCCACCGGATCGCCGGGGCAGAGCGGGGGGGGTTGGGGGGGGTCCAGCCTCTCACCCCTCCCGCTCCCCGCAGCACCCGGTTCCTGACCCGCTGAGCCCCTCACCATGACCCAGGGCTTCTGGAGGCTCTACAAGGCCAAAGTGCTGCAGACCCTGGGGGGGACACAGGCAGATGGGGAGCTGCAGGAGGAGGTAGGATGAGGGGGGGGCGTCATCACCAAGCTTGGGTGCCCCCAAAGTGGGGGTCACCGACCTCCCTGCCCTCACATGGGAGCTTCATTGCAGGGAGATCCCCCTGAGCTGATGGAGACAGCCGAGCCCCCTACACTGATGGAGGAGGGACCCAGCCCCGTGTCGCAGCTGGCGAGGAAGGTGAGGAGGGAGCTGGGGAAAGCGGGGGCCGGGGGGTGCCCGTTGGGACCTGGAGGTCCCCTCTGAGCCCTGTGCTGTGTCCCCCACAGGTGCAGGGGGTGGGTGCCCGGGGCTGGCGTTCGCTTTCGTCCCTCTTCACCCGTGAGGATGAGCACCAGCTCCTCAGCCCAGAGCCCTGCACAGACCAGTAAGTTCCAGTTTGGTTGAGAGGACCCCAAAGCCCAGATCCAACCCCTGGGAGCTTCTGAAGACCTATATCCCCTCCAATCCCATCACCTGCAACCCCCTCCCCTGCTTATACCACGGGCTGGGGGGCAGCAGGGGAAGTGTGGAAGGGGGACATGGGGAGGTTTGGGGGTCCCAATTTTGGTCATTGTGGGACCCATTGAGAAGGGTCCCCACACCAATGTCCCCATCCCCACTCTCTCCCCAGCCCACTGGCCACGGAGCCGTCCCCCTCTGAGAAGTCACCCAGCTTTTGGGATCTCTTTGCGACCAAGTGGCAACAGGCATCGGGGTCGGACAAGGGGGTGCCCCCCCCGGAGCCGGGTGAGAGCCCCGGGGAGCCACCGGGCGATGATGGCAGTGACCTGCGGGAGCCGGAGGAAGGGACCTTCCGTTGGGGCTTCCTGGCTGGCAAACTGGCTGAAATCCGGAATAAAAATGCCCCCAAGGGCAACTAGAGGAGGAGGTGGCACCAGCTGGACACCCCAGTAGCGCAGATGGCCCCCCCACCAGCGGGCAGCCCCCTGCCCACACCCGAGGGCTCTGCGGTGGGTTTCGGTGACATGTCTGCACTAAAGACCTCGAGGTGCCCCTTCTCCCCAAACCCTGCCTGGTGCTTTCTTTGTGTCCCCACCACCCCCCAGCATCCCCATCACCTCTGGAGCAGCCCCCATGGTGGGGGTGAGGAGATGCCACCCCCAGCCCCAAAGTGCCCCCCTGCCCACACAAACCACACACGCTGTCAAGCTGGGGAAAAAAAAAACAATTACAACAAACCCCAGGTTTATTGAGCGCTGCTCTGGCCCCAGCACCCCCTCTTCTGGGGAGGAGGGGGCTGGGGGGTGGGTGATGCTCTGCCCACCCCTCCCAACCTGCAGCCAGCACCGGCTGTTGAGTGTCCCACCACCTTGGGCTGGAGACAGGAAGGATGGAGAAGAGGGGCAGGGACTGGGGAGCAGCAGCCTGGGGCCAGGGACAGACTCACCCAGGGGAGCCCCTTCCCCACGTGCCCCTCGGTGCCCCCACCCACCCACACTCAGCCCTGGCACTGGGGTGGACTTGGTGGTTCTGGGCGGTGGGGGGGGGGGTTAGGTGACCCTCCCAGCCAGCAGCATGGCACCAGAGATGCCACCAGTCCATTGGCCATGTCCAGTGAGGGCAAGGAGCCCCATCAGCCAGCAGGACCCACGCAGGTGTCCCTGTCCCCAGCCAGGCTGGCTCTGCTCAGACAGTGGACTCCTTGGTGGCCGCCCAGGCTCTCTGGCAGCCGTAGAGCCACTTGATGACACGAGCGTTGCGTTCCACCACCGAGACGGCAGAACACAACCGAGCATCTGCCTCTTCTTCACGGGGCTCTGCGTCCCCCTCGCTGTCCCCCGAGGGTGGCGCAGACTCTGACTCGCAGGACCCGAGGAGCCGAGCCGAGGCGTTGTCCCAGCCCGCCGGCCCGAACCGCTCCTGCCCCAGCAGCTCCACCAGCGCCCGGTCCAGCCCGCAGTAGTTGAAGAACCTCTCCTGCTCCGAGAGCGGCAGGGAGACGCGCAGAGCCAGCGCCTGCTTGCTGGGGGGCTCGGGGGGCTGTGACACCGGGCTGCTGGGCAGAGGGAAGATGCCACCGCTGCCACCGCTGCTGCTGGCACCCGACGTCCTCACCTCCTCCTTCTCCACTGGCACCCACAGCATGGGGGTTTCAGGGCTCTGGGGGGCTGGCAGCCCCTCATCCAGCCCCCTGGGTGGGGGAGAGCTGGGGGTCTTGTCTCTGAGGGGTCCCTGGAAGAGGCGTCGCACCAGCCCGGAGCTCTTGGCGTTCTCCTTGTCCCCTCCCGGGCAGTCCCGTTTCTGCCGGTAGATGATGAGGGAGTCGGGTCTCAGCAGGCGTCTTCCACCAGCCCGACGTGACACAGGGGACTGGGGACACGGCAACTTCCGCAGGTTGTCTCGGCCCAGCTCCGAGTCCTGACACAACTCACTGCACTGCTGACGGGCGAGCAGGCGCCGCCCGCGGGGGGAGAACCGGGGCGAGCAGCCCCGCAGCGCCGGCTCCTGCCGGCTGTTGATCACCTGCTGGGATTTGACGTATTTGGCTTTGTCGGCCTCCAGCCGCTCCACGGCGCTGGGCACCCGGCCCCCGCTGCCCCCCGGCTCCCGCGGGCACCCAGAGCCCCGGTTCAGCCAGGCCAGGGGCGAGCTGCGGGCGGGGGCCACGAGGCGCAGGTTGCTGGGGGCACAGACAGCGAGAGGGGGGCTGCCCAGGGGCACCATCACCCCCCCCAGCCCCAAAACAGCACCTTTGGTCACTCTGCTGGGGGGCTGGTGCTGTGGCTGGAGAGGCTCCCAAAGCTTCACTCAGCTCCTGGATTCAGCCCTGGGAAGAGAGAGGAGAGCTGGGATTAGCACCGAGGGGGTGCAACAGGGGCAGGAGGAGGATGGGGGGCAAAGCAGAGCTGGGGGTCCCCTCAACCCCACACACGTGGGGCAGCTCTGCCCTTGGCCAAGCAGGCAGGGTGCGGGCAGGGAGTCCAGCCAGCCCAGGCAGGAACAATCCACGGGCAGGAAGAGCGAAGCGCCGAGCATCCGCCAGCTTCACCCGCATCCCAGGAGCAGCTTCCAACAGGAAAAAATACGGGAGCTGGAGGCCTTATCTCCCCCAGAGCAGGGACAGCGGAACAAAGCCCGTGCGCAGGAGAGCTGGCGAGCTGCCCCGCCTGGGCCCGCCGTGGTGGGGCAGGGTTGGGGGGTCTTCTGGGGTCTCCCAGGCTGAGCGTGGCTGCCTGGGAGGGAAGGTGCCTCCCCTGTTCCGTGTGTGGGGAGCAAAGGGGTTTGTTAACTGTGGGGTGTGATGACTCTTGCTCAGCTGTACCCAAGTATCCGTGTGGGATTGGGAATGTGAACCCAGAGTGGTGCCAGGGTGGGGGGTTTGGAGCTGGACCCGGGGATGGTAAAAGCCCAAAGCAGGTGGATTTTGCTGAGCAGAAAAGGGCCAAACGGCCAAGAAGAGGCACCCCATCGCCAGCAGCTGAATCAGCCCTGTGGGTACAGATGGGGAAACTGAGGCACCCTGTGCTCCCAAAGGATGAACTCTCCAGCTTCCCCCAGTGCTGGGGTCGATACCCCCAGCCCATGGTCTCTGTAACCCCAGCCCATGGTCTCTGTACCCCCAGCCCAAGGTCCCATCACCCACTAGCTTCGCCTCAGCAGAGCCAGTGTCCAGGATGCGACTGCCCGTGCCCGCTCGCTCCCCAGCCCAGCCCCACTGCCTGGATCTGTGCTGGGTTTGGTGGGTGGAGGATGCTCTTGCTCACCTGAGCCCACGCAGGGATGGGACGCAGGGATGGGACGCAGGGATGGGACATAGGGATGCTCCAGTCTCACTCAGCTCCTGCCTCTCTGGCCACCAGCAGCAAACTGAGTCCAGAGCCGCAGGAGCCTCATATAGAGGGTGACAAAGAGGAAGAGCCACCCTGTTAACCCCTGACAGCCCAGCCCCTCAGCACTGCCCTGTGCCCACCCTGCCAGCATGACCTCCCACCCCAGCCACCACCTTCACACCCCAGAGCCCTGCCTGGCCACCATTAACCCTCCTTCTGCAACTCTAGCTCCCCTCTGCCAGCTCTTCTCCTCTCTCCACCTCCTTATGGGAGCCTGGCTGGGATTTTGGGATCAGCAGCAGAGATTTCTGCCTCCTCTCAGGCAGGACTGAGTCCCTCTGTCCCCCCAGCACATGGGACATCAGGAACAGGAGAACAGGACACAGAAACCATGTCCACTCTGGCAGCTTCTCCTCCTCCATCCACCCCGGAGATGCTGGGTGCAGCTCAGGAGCAGGAGCCCACCAGGATCCCCTTCCCCAGGATCCCACCTCAGCCTGAGGCTGACAAAGGAGGATGAAGGGTCCTTCTGGCACCTTCTCCACTGGTGGCGAAAGAGTCAAAGCCAGTCCCGAGCCAGAGCCAGGCTGGTTCCTGCCTCCTCTTCCTCCCCGGGAAGGGCTGTAAATCGCAGGAAGCCACAATGGGCTGGAGCTGGCCCAGGGGTTATTTTTACCGCTGCCCTCTCCCCTTCCTGAGGGCTGAGTGTTCCCCTGGGGACAGCCCCCAGGTCCCCTCCATGCCCAGCGCCTGTGAATGTGGCATTGCAGTGGCTGGGGGGGGAAGGAGACACTTCACCTCGAGCTGGGCTCCCAGCCCCTCGGAGTGGGGATGGAGAAAAGCCCCCAGTGCTTCCTGGGGACCCCCAGTTTCCCCCATCCCTCTGGCAGCCGGTATGGATGGAGAGCTGGGACGCTCTCATGGGGCTGCTTGCAGGGACTCAGGGGACCAGGAGGCTCCAGTGGGGCCAAAGCCATGGTCATCGCAGACCCACAGGCCAGGATGAGGGGCTTGTCCCTGGCTCTGTCCCTGGATGAGGGGACCTGACCCCTGCAGTGCTGCTGCTCCAGAGCCAGTGCCAGGAACCAGGGCTGGGTCAGCATCCAGCACCTCCTCCCTGCACAACCGGTGCCAGGAAGAGGGATGAGAGCAGCCAGGGCTTGTCCCAGCTCTGCCAGCACCGGAAAAACCCCAGTGAAAGCAAGGAAGGAACCAACCATCTCTTCTACTTTAATAAACCTGGAGAGGAGCAACACGGCAGCACTTGGGCTCCGTGTGCAGGATGCGGCCATGCCGGAGCAAATCCAACCGTCTCCAGAGGAAGGCTGGGAAAAGGCTGAGGGTGAGTGCTGGAGAAATCCCTGGCAGCCCTGGGATGTGTACCCGGGAAGAGAGCACTGGGGTTCCCACGTGGGAGAGGGGCAGCCCACAGGGCCTTGTTTTTCACTCCAGGCGTGGTGAATCACTGTGTGTTGGGACAGGGTTGATTTTCCAAGCTGGAATCCCGGCGGCCGTTCCCGTAAAGCCACAAGTGAGTAAGAGCAGCCTTGGATTCACCTTTCTCTGGCGGATGTGGGTGTTCCCATGGGATGCTCCTACCAAACACCTGCCCCAGAGCGACCACCCTCCTCCCTGTCTCCTCCTCAGAGCACCCACCAGGCACCCACTGCTGAGCTGTTACATTCAGACAAGGCAAATTCCCTTTGGGATACAAAAAGGGATAATTTGAGGGGCCCTTCCTGGCATCAGCATCCTGGGCAGGTCCTGCTGCCCCTGGAGAGGCGATGGGGATTTTGTCTCTTGGATTTCTAGGAAGGGATTTAATTAATCAGCCTCTTGTGAACGCACCAGGTGGCTTTTCTTAATCACACGGATGCTCCCAGTCCCTTGTTTTCCTCTCAGGTTACTCAGAGCTCTCACAAGGTGCTCTCTGCTCTTCAGTGGGGCTCTGCTTCCCTTCCCTCCCGGCTCCCCGGGAAGCGAGCACAGTGCCAGGCAAGCAAAGCAGCCCCGGGTGAAACCCACCCACAGGCGGGGCCAGGTGTGGAAACTTCCAGCCCTTGGGGTGGGACAGAAATTCCCAGGCAGTCCTCAAAGGTCACAAACCTGAGAGCACAGATCCTCCCGCTCTCACAGATCCTCCCGCTCTCACTTTCCAGAGCATGTCCAGCTCCGGATGACACATCCCAGCTCCCCACCAGCCCTCCTCCCTCCCGGCACACGGTGAGGGGTGACACAGCCCCCTCAGCCCGAATAATCCCCTCCTCACCCCACAGCCCACACAGCAGGACTGAGGAGCAGCCGCAGGGTGGCACGGCCAGCGCGGGGCTCCCGGGGCTGCTCCGATGGATCTGAGCGACCTGCTGGTGCCTGCACGGGGCAGGAGGGCTGAAGCCAGCCATGGCCCCCTGAATCCTTTCCAGATGCATTTCTCCTTTAAAAATTAAATAATATTAAAATAATATTAAAATTAAAATAACATCAAATTAAAATAATATTAAATTAAAATAATATTAAAATCAAAACATAATAATTAATAATTATCATTATAATTATTAAATATATTATATTTTATATTATATAATTATAATTATAAAATATTAGATTAAATATAAATAGTATAATTATTAATAATAATTATTATTAATAGTAGTAATAATTGAAAAATCAGTTTAACTCCACCATGACCAGGTGCAGACCAGACTGCAGCACCCGGTAACACTGCCATCTGTTTCTACTTGCTGGTTTATTTTCCCAACCCACAAAAGCCCTTTCTGCTCTGAGGTCCATGCAAATGCCACCGCTTGGAGAGCAGCCCATGAGGAGTGGGGTGGCTGCAAGCCAGAGAGAGCCCAGGGTGGATGCACTTTCCTTCAGGGGGGTGCAGGAGTGGAAGGCTTGCTATACAAGTTTAAAAATACCAAGGGCTCTCAAATGGCCTTGAATAAATCTGAAACCACCGCTCCAGCTAAGGCAGCCATCCACGAGTTGGTGCAAGTAGGAACAAGAGAGCAGCTGAGCCCAGGAGAAGACACCGAGGCTCCTGTGGACGTTCACACCCCCCAATGAGGGTTTCAAAACCCACGGTCTCGCTGGCTTCTGCCGGCTCTCTGGTGTCTGGGAAGGAAAACAGGTCAGGACTGGGACCACAGGGAAGGCAGAGAGAGACGGAAGGAGCAGCCAGGACTGAGGGAAACCTCCTCAGGGTCAGAGAAGAGCATCTGGGCTGAACCCATCCCCTGCTGCAAGGGACCTGTAAAGGTTTTTAGGTTCCATCTGTTTTCATCTCAAATCCCAGAGGTTAAAGAGTCCTTCAAGGAGTTGCAATGCTCTCAGTGGCTCTTCCTTTGCTCACAAAGTCAGTTACCCGCATCCCCCAGCACTTTCCTGGTGGAGTGGGAGATGGGAGCTGGGTGCATGGGGCTGTCTCGAAGGAAGCTCCAACCACCACCTTCCAGCTCAGCCCCAGCATGCCCTGGCTGCTCCTTATGAACTGCAGCCCTGACACTGCTGCTTTCTGCTTCAGGCACCCAAATAATCTGTAAAATCATGTGGAAACAAAGGGATTTAACAAGAACGTGGCCTGGGCTGTGGCTCCTCTCGTGGTGGTGGTGCTGGCTCATCCTTCAGGTCACTCGACTTCTCTGTGCTTCGCTTGTTCTGCTTGTAGAGAGTGTGGGGTCCCAGACCCCCCAGAAACGCTTACAGAGGTGGTGAACAGAGCTCTGCAGCAGTTGGGTCTCGTATTCCCACCCCTCCCCAAGCAGCACAGACTGTGTGTGGCATTTCAGGTACATCCTTGTTCCTTCACTGCGCTGCAGATTAGAAACTGCACTTTGAATAAACAGCTCCAGCCCCTCGAACCAAGAGGGAAATGAAACAGTCAGGACTCAGCACTGCCCATTATACAGAGTTTAAATCTTCCTAACTAGTTCTCTGTGGGCCAACTCCTCATCTTCATCACGCAGACCACCAGTCAAAATTAAAACCACTTAACGATCAATACCCTATGGAAGAATTCATCGGATATTGGTGGAATAAAGGGAAAAGCAATGCAAAAAAATCATCTGTTTGTGCTGCCCACAGTCCAAAGGCCACCTGAGAATGTCTGCTGGGGAAAAAAAAAAGTGTTGTTTCTCTGAGGAGAGGGCTCCCTGCCAAGGGGCGGGCAGGCGGCTGTGCCTCCCTGAGACAACTTTATCTCCGCCACAAAGCAGCGCCCGCCGGGACGCTGCAGCTCGCGATTGGCCGACACGAAGGAACTCTGTTTAAACCAACACAAAGTTAAAAAAAAAACCAAAAATACAAATCAGGCAAGTTCCCCAGGGCAGTGCTGCAGTTGGGATCGCCTGGCCAAGCCCTGCCCAGGGAAATGGGACAAGTGAGCTGGAGCCTGAGGACTCAGCACTCTGCAGAGCAAGAACGCAGCAGAGGTTGGGTTGTTTGGGCTGAGGCACAGCTGCAGTTACAGCTGATCCTGCACCAGGGCATTCCCTTGAGATTCCCCATCTCTATGGACTGGATCTATTTCCTGTAGCTACCCTTAGTGTTCTTCATTTTGTGGGGGAAGAACTTAGCTTGTGTCTATATTTAAAATCACCACTTGTACAACTCAAAGAGGTGTGACTTTCTCCTTTAATTAAGGTGCTTATCCTTTAATAAAATAATAATCTATAATTTCAATCCCTTTCTCTTTTGCAATGACTTACAAATGTAACCACACAGCTCCTGCCAGGTGGGGAATCTGCCTGTTGCTGGCACCAGGACACACAGGAATCCAAGGGTGATGACACCAGCACAAAGCACACAGGAGATGACCGGGCTTGGGTTTGTTGGGGGTAAGAAAAGACCAGACAAAAGACTTGACAGCATTTCCAGTTTGCACTACTCCATCTGCACAACCCTTTGTTCCACAGCACTGTTAATTAAAATGCAAATGACTCCTAGATGTTGTATCTTGTATAAGTAATTATGTTTTCTCACCTTTATTTCTAAGGTTTCTCAGGGCATGTGAGACCAGCGGGTTGCTGTCCCTCACAAACCTTCAGCCCCAGGAGCTGCACACACAGGAACTAGAGGGGAAAGTGCCCAGGAGAGGGACAACATCTACTCACAGCCTCAAAAATCCAGTAGTACCAGTTAGGGGGTGGGCAGAGCCTGCCAGAGGTTTCCTTACAGCCCAGGGTGGTACTCAGTCTGCTTGGAACAACAACTCCAAGGATGTACTGGATGCAAGAACACAGTTTAGGTTTTAATCCCCCCTTGGAAAATGAAGAGGTGCACCCAGGAGAGCGCTGGTTTGATTCCTCAAGGGCTGGGGAGAAGCTGCAGGGATGACACAGCTCACCTCAACCAGTGCAGCAGCCAGCTCTGCTGTCACATCCCATTTAGTGTTGCTCTACCAAGTCCTGCAGCAGCACCTTACCCATCAGTGGTAGTTTGGCACTAGATGAGCAGCACAGCTATTAGCCCACCTGGCATCTTTTCCAACCCCAGGATCACTTCTGGTGTGACTTTGATGGAGCAGCTTCTGTCCTAGCACAGCAAATAAATCCTTCAGTAGCTTTGCTGCCAGCTAGGTGACACTGCACTGACTGAGAAGAAAGCATTTCTCTGTAGAAAGGTCAGAAATTTCACTGAAATTAAGATTTTATTTGAAAAACAGTCATGAACTTAATAAATTACACAATAATTTTCCTCATTATAAATTCTCCATAAAATATATTTTACAGTTTTTAAAGAAAGATCTGGAAAAAAAAAAAAAAGAAAAAGCTTTTTCTGAGTGCTGAAAAGTATTCTTGACTTTGTGTCACGCTGGTGAATAACTCTGTAGCTGCTACAACAATTTGATTTATCAAAGGTTTTCAAACAAAAGACCTCAGACAACAACAACAGCAAAAAAATAAAATCAATCAAACATAACACAGACCTCAAGGACCACCATTCAGCATTAACCAAGGAAACACTCAGTGTCACCCAACAGCAAGGCGAAGCACCATGAGAGGGATTTCAGGTACCCCCACCCTTTAAAGTGGCAATCAGTGCAAAGAAATACTTTGGGAGTCAAAAAAAACCAAACAACCCTCAAACAACAACAAAAGCAAAGCTTCCCTGGGCATTCAGTTGTTTGTGCACAGCAGGCAGGCAGCACACTGGGTGTGCAGCCTTCAAAATACTTCAGAGGAAAAGCAGATGATTTGCAAAGTGCCTTGAAGATAAGTTGTATTATTCTGTAATAGATTCATATGTTAAGATAACAGAGTTGATTCTGACTTTTGGGTGGGTAGGAGAGAAGAGAAAGTTAGCAATATATTTTTAAAAAGCTCAAGTTTAAGATGGAAAAGGGATAAACTCTCTAAAAACTTCACTGATGGAATGAGCAGGCTGAAGTGTGGGTACTGTGGCAGTGCTGGGACAGACAGAGGGGTTTGTGTTCCTCCTTTCAGTATCAAGTTGATGTTTTGATTGTATTGAACTCAAAGTATGAGAACAAACAGATCTCTGCTTCTAGAGCACAAGAATAAGCAGATCTCTCCTTATCACTACTCACAGACAGGCTCCAAGCCTTCTTCCACAGACTAAGCAGGGACAGAGTGACACTGGGACATCTGCACAGGCTGCACCCTCAGTATTTGTCCCAGAATCACCATTTAGACAACTTGCCTTCAACAAAGGGAAGCAAAATAACAAGAATTAAGGACTAAGGCCACCTGGGCAGCTGCCACCAGCTCTACACAGCACCAGGTAAGAAGCAGCTGTAGCCTGTAAAGCCTCAGAACTTGGGTAGACTCAGAATCCTTTGCTTCTGTAAGAACAAAAACAAGTTATATGTTGTTTGTGCTGTTTATTTACTCACAGGCAGAATAAAGACTGACTGATCAGAACTGCCCCAGCAGCACTAGGAAGGAACAGAATCTGAGAAGCAAGTTACACAAGGGAATACTTATGGCAGATTTCAGTGAGATTTGGGAAAAAAAAAAACCATCAAATTGATTTTATTAAGGAAACTGACCTTTGTTGCAGCTTTGATCTACCTGCCTTTAAAGGCAATTTATTTAAGACTTTCCTTTTTCCAAAAGGTTAAATTGGTGAGAAAGGTCACAGTTCTGCACCCAAAAGAACCCACTGCTGTATTATTACAAAGCAGCTTCTGTCTGTCCTACAGCGTCAGGTGGCCTCAGGGAAACCTCTCAGCACATCAATCTGCTTCTCTGCAATGAGAGCTGGGAATAAACAGCATTTCAACTGCTGCAAAGCTTCCCACCCTATCATCTGGGCTTTTCAATAAATATTGCTTCTTAAAAAGGAGGAAAACAAATGAAAAAAATTAAATAATCAGCAGAGGTTGCCACACAAATCAGAGATACCTTTTCTCCTGTGTTTGGGAATAGGTGTGTCCCACAAAACAAACAGTCAGCCCTTTATCTCCTCATCAGCACCAGGTCAGAGGCAGTGCCAGGGAGGAAGAGGCCATGACCAGTGTTATTGGATTCAGTTAATGAGGAAACTCTGCTGCAACTGTATTTTGAAGAATTTTTACAAATAACCCCCTATGCTGCTGGATTCCCTCATCCACGTTTCCTGAAATGAAGCTCATCCTACTCTCCTATTTCAAATACCCAAAGTGCAACTGGATTACAGATACAAGAGGAGAGAGCAGGTTGTGAAACTGTAGATTAACTGATTAATAAAATATTTGATTACTAGAAGAAAGCAAAATCAAATGATTAATGAACCAGCCAATATGGCAGCACCTAATTGCATTCATTTGTAATTTGACTCCCTCAGTGACGAGCTCATTAAGCTGGAAGTGCTAAGCTTGGCCATGTCAGCACTTTAAAAACTGCTGATCCCTTTGCATTGCATTTTTTTTTGTCTACAAAGTCAAGTCTCAGACCCTATCCTTTGACATTAGATAACAAAAATAAATTAAAAATAATAATAATAATAATAATTTTTAAAAAGTTATTCAGGCCTGGAGAAGGAATGCTTCTCATCTATTTTCTTCACCTAGTTTTCTAACAGACCCCAATCATTCAGACCCATAGCAAATAATTTAAGAAAAGTGGCATACACTCCCAGTCACTCATATACATAAATATATACACAGAGTTACTTTACAAAGCCTGGAGATCTGCACTACCAGCATGCAAATCTCTTTTTTTTCCATGAGAGTTCCTAATACTGACATAGGAAACTGGAATGTAGGAAAAACTCCCATGATACAGTGCTGGGAAAAAAATAAAATTAAAAAAAAATCAAATCTCAGGTTTTAAGACATCCCATTTCCAGTGTAGACAAAGGAACATCCTCACACCTTACACCTGCACGTAACGTCCTGGTATCACACACGCCAACGCAACGGCCACCTCGGCACCCGTGTCAGGTGCAAAACTCAAGAGACATTTGTTTGACAGAAACTACACCCTGCAGGCTGGAGCTGAGGCTCGTTGCTCTCCCTGCTGTGAAGCTGTACCGTGGGTGAGGTGAGGAGCAGCTCTATCACCAGGGACAGTGGCCCAGCTCACGTGTCCCAGCTGCTGTCTTTAAAGGCTATGTTGACTAACCGCAGCTCCAGCTCAAAAGCGTCGGGGCGGTCCTGGGGGTTGGCAGCCAACATCTCCTTGAGCAGCTGCTTCATTCGAGCGTTCATGGATTTCTTCTTGACAGGGATGAGCAGTTCCATTTTGGGGTTTTCTAGAAGCGCCTCTCCAACAGGGACGATCGCTGTCCCCTGCTTGACGTAACTCCCCAGAAGTTCCTTCTTTGTTTCTGTATCTATGAAGGTGATTCTTTCCAACATGGCCCAGATGATAATCCCCAAGGCAAAGATGTCTGCTTTGGCAGTGTAGTGTCCTTCCCAGACTTCAGGGGCCATGTAGAAATCAGTCCCACATGCAGTTGATAGAAAACACTTGTTTACATTGACTGGTTCCTCGGGATTCTGTCCTGACGCTGAACAAACCTTGCTCAGCCCAAAATCAGCGACTTTCAGGGTAGGTTCCAAGTCACTTGCATCCATCCTGCTCTGAGAGATGAGGATGTTGTCAGGTTTGAGATCACGGTGGATAATCTGGTTTTTGTGCAGGAAGGCCAGCGCGCTGCTGAGCTGAAGCATGAAACTGGTGTTGGTCTTGCGGTTCGGCTTCCGGGCCAAGAGGTACTCGTTCATGTCCCCCCCGTCACAGAAATCCATCACAAACCAGAGGTAATAAGCACTTCTCGGGTCAAAGACTATTTCTCCTTTTAGTGAGGTCTCTACAAGCTGCAACAAGGAAAAGAAATGCCATAACTACCTGATGATCACAAGAAGAATAAAGATATGATGGGGAAAAAAAATGGATGAAGTTTGGATTTTCTTCTTGATCATCCAGAGGGTGAGATATTGGAACGGGTACAAATAAGAGTATGCAGAAAATTTATGAGGAAAAATAAAAATCACAATGTATTTGACAGCCTCCTTATTTCCATGCATGCAGAGCATATCAGGTTCACACTCCTGCCCAGAAACTAGAGCCAGAGCCAGATAACAGCATTTTGTGAGATACTGAATGGCCACTGCACTCCCATCTGTCCCACCCACTGCGCTAACAACTTCTAACACACAAACAAAGCCTCCACAAGTAACTCTGTACAGTGCCAGGGGGTTGTATTTGTCTTCTACTGATGAAGTGGCACCACAATAAAGATTTTTAAAGCCTATTCCCCATTCCTGACACATGAATGTATTCCAGCAAGTGTTAACACGAGGTCCCTGAGCTCAGGAGAACGCTGCTCAACCACTGCTGCACGTAAAACCTTTCCCACCCTCACCATCCAGTAGCTATGAATTTTCTATCTATTTTCTTGAATATAATAGATAAAATCTATCTGTTTATTGAATATAAGCACTGAGTAGCTCCAGCAGGCAGTTCTGATAGCTGCTTCATACAAAAAGCAAAGTAAAACCAGCAATCAGCTTTACTAATCCTGTTTACACCACTACACGTTTGCCTCTTCAGCTCCTCTCAGGTGGCTCCTTGCACACTCTGGAAGTTCAGCCTTGTTATTATTTCTGTTAGTAGTAAATCAATGTTTAGTAAACCAAACATAGCTCCTACAGGCTTCCAAAAATTAAAGTAGCTATTGATATTGAGAGAAGCATTTTAAAATGCTTTATAAAAGTGATCTTTTCCATCCAAGAGCAAAACAACTACAAATTTATAGCTAACCTTGACTGTGAGCACTACCAGTACTCAAACCAGACCAGCTTAAAACAGTAACTCCATGTTAGAACTAAAAAAAATATATAGAAATAGAAAAAATAGTCAGTAACAGTGAGATTAAGGTATCACAGGACAGCAGGGAGTCTCCTTTGCCAAGTGAGCACCAACACACAGCTCTTCTCTCCCTGTGGCTTTGCAGAGCCCAGACCTGCACCTCAGTTCTGAGCATTAAGGCAATAAAATCCCCCTGACCTGGCAAAGCAGCACAAGACCAGACTAGTTCAGGACTCTCACTTTACTGACTCAGTTCAGTTGACACCAGCTCAGCATCTGCCCCAAAGCCCTTCAGGAGACACCAGTACACCCCTGGCACGCTGCACCAGTTCAGCTCTGTAATGTATTGTCCCCTGGGGTGGGGAGAGGAGAGGGCAAGCCGAGGGAGATCTGATTGCCTCTATTTTAGCACAGGCTGTTATAAAGTGATCCCAGTCTCTTCAGAGTCAGCTCAGCTCTTCTCTGTTCTCTGGAGCAGGAAACAATTTGTAGTGCTTGTGCCTGACACAGGTGAGATCTACCTGCTGAGCTGTTAACAGGCACTACCACCAAAACCCACTGCTGCAGGTGGTCTGGAAGCTCTCCCCCACCTCACAGTTCCACCTTGCTTTTTTTTCCTAAGCTCCTCCCTCTACAGCTGTCCACAAGTTTGAAGCAATATCTTAGAGCAATACCCACTAACAACTAAGATAATTTCTCCCACATGGCCTGGCCAGTATTATTTTACCCTAATCCCTTGATGAAAGCAGGTCAGTAACAACTACCAAGCTCCAGCAAGTTTACAAAGGCAAGAATCCTCTTCCTCAGGCTGGTACAGCGCTCGGGACAACGGGAGCTGGACAGGGCTCTCAGAGGAATGTCCCCAACAAAAGGTCCTTGGGGAACGTGCCAGAATGCCCACAATAACCACTGAAATGATAAAAGCTGACAAGGGATAACACAAGAAACACCAAGCAGGGTACTGACTTTTTAAACCAGGGACATAAATTTCTGCCAAGGGATGATTTATAGTTGGGACAACAACTTAACAAAGGAATGAATCAGGTTATCTTTCAAAGTCTTTCCAGAGCTACTTATTCTTCAAAAATAAGCATCTTCAAACTTAAAGGACACTTTCAGCAGTCACATAGAGGAAGTGATATTTGTTCCCTTATTTATCATACCTTTACCTCCCTTGGAGGAGGTTAATAGTTATTTATTCAAAAAAGAAAATGTCTCGGTGCATTCTACCAATTGCTTATTATTTCTGAAAGAATTTTAAGTGTTGGCTTCCTAAATCAAGACAGTTCCTTCCTCTTCCAAGGACATTTGAGATGAAGAAATTCGTCAGAGCCCTGTCCCAAGACAATACAACCTGCACCTCCCTTCTGCTTCACCTGGGGCGTTTCCTCAAATTATCAAAGCACATTTGCATTAAAAAAAATATAAATAAAGAAATCCTGGAGTCTTTTAGAGTGGCATGACTTCAAATTATAAGATACAGGTGATTGTTGAATAGATGAGCTGTTTTATAGATATAGAATAATTTTTGGGTGTCAACAATGCAAACAATACCCTCTCCTAAGTGTACCTGAGAAAAATCAAACCTTAGCTACCCACCTCCTTCCCTCCCAGCTACACATCCAGAGCAATCACTTCCACCCCATTACCTCAGCTTCAAGTACCTGTAAATAAAGGGAGGAACTGGAGCCATGGGACATCTTCTGCACCATATCATCTTTCTGTAAGATGCACTCCTCCAGGTGAATGACGTTGGGATGCTGGCTCTTGATACTGCTAAGTGCCCAGAACTCACGCAGAGCTAGTTCCACGTTCTCTGGAGCATGGCACCGAATCTTTTTCACCGCCACCCGGGCAGAAGTCTTCCTGACGACTGCTTCGTACACCACACCATAACTGCCACGGCCAACCTCCCGTATTAGATCGTATTTAGGCTGGCTACTCACCATCTTCAAGATCAAGGGTTCTGGGGAAGGGGGAAAAACCCACAGAACTCAAACTGATGAAGAAGAACTGGGCTGTATTTTCCCCCATATGGCTTGGTGAGGCAACACTCAGCCTACCAAACCCCTGCAGTGTCTGTTTGATTCCAGCAGCTCTCCTGGAAACCTGTACCTGCTGCCAGGGAGTAGTTAAAAATGAAATTACATCATTTTTGGTGGGATTATTTAAGATTTCCAATACAGCCCAGTTTTCAAGGTGGCAACAATTCAAACCTAGACTTGCACTGTGCCGAGACAGGATGATCGTGTCCGCTCCTGCTCCTTTCTCTCAGTGTCTTCTGTGAGCATCTGTGGGGATAATTGTAGGGTACCATGCCCCCCATCCACGCCTGGGAGAGCAGGGGAGAGCTTCTAGCTGAAGCCTGTGGTTGGGCAGTGAAAGATTTAATTAACACTGCCTTTGATGGGGGTGATTGTCCAGGTAAATGTTTGTTATAATTTAAGAATTAAATTATTTTACTGCTACTAAGCCAAGAGGATTCTCCAGATGGCTTCTGATTTATTTCTTTTAGTGTTACTATGATTTTTCACCTCTTCTCCTCTGAACAAGGAGTTTACAGTTAAAAAAGGGCAACTGATTGCAGAAGTTTGTACCCAGCATCTGACTTTCACTTTTGCTCAACAGGGCAAAGCCTTCACCAAAAATTAAGATATTGCTCTGTAAGTAAAAACAAGAGACACACACACACACAGGGGAAAAAAAGCCACCAAACACTGCCACAGATTTATGATCCTCCCTGCACACTTCCCTGCAAGATGAGAAACCAAAACACACCAGCACCACCTTCACACAACCAAACTAAAATGAGACACTGACTACAGACAGGGAAAAAAAGAAAACCAAAAGCCTGGCTAGCCAATTATCACTGGCCAAACTGACTGAAACACAAAATTAAAATGAATTAATAAAAACCAAAACACAGCTAATATAGCAGAACTAAAATGGTTTGTAAGACTGCCAGTGATAAATGTAATTCTCTTTATGTCAGTAAAGCAGGCAATAAGGACCACAAAGAAAGAGCCTGTTATTAGGAGGAAGCTTTTGAGTGTTTCCACTGGTTTAGGTACTTAAAAAAAAAAGAAAAAGAAAAAAGAAAAGAGAGAGAAAAAGGCATCATCAGTCTCATGGCAATATTACACAGACATTTTAACCTTTCAGCATAGTTCTGTGGTACACATTTACAAGCACATTTTGAACTGAAATGTGATGTGCCTGAGAAACACGTTACCATGAGATTCTGCTCACAAGATGTAGCAGGACTCTGAGGAACAGATTAAGATTACAGCCTGAACATCAACACAGGGGAGAGCAGGATCTGTCATCCTACCAGCAGCCAAATAATTCCTGAGGAAAAGATTGTGTGACTCAAACATGATCACACCAGGTTCAAAATGGAGAGTGTCCAGAGTAAGGACACAACATTGGGGAAGGGTTTAGAGGGGAAGGGTGTGAGGAGAGGCTGAAGGCACTTGGGTTGTTCAGCCTGGAGAAGAGGAGACTGAGAGGAGATCTCCTGGCGGTCTGGAACTTCCTCCCAAGGGGCAGAGGAGGGGCAGGCGCTGAGCTCTTCTCTCTGGCCACCAACACCAGGAGCAGAGGCCATGGCAGGAAGATGTGGCAGGGGAGGGTGAGGTTGGCCATGAGGAAAAGGTTCTTGAGGAAGAGGGTGGTGGAGCACTGGCACAGGCTCCCCAGGGAGGTGCTCATGGCCCCAAGCCTGACAAGATTCCAGCAGCATTTGGCCAAGGCCCTCAGGGACATGGTGTGAATGTTGGGATTGTCCTGTGCAGGGACAGGAGTGGGACTGGATGGTCCTTATGGGTCCAACTCACAACGTTCTGTGATTCTATAAAACGAGCAGAAACATCCCGCCCATGATGAGGGTCACTCAGCTGTGTGCCGTTACCAGAGGATCTCTCATTGTGCCAGGCCTCAGGGGTGCTACCTGCCTTCCTGCAGCTCCGCAGCGGGCTGGCCTGGCCTGGAAATGTCACCGGGGTTTATTGCCCAACCCGAGGGAAGTGCCACCCGCTCCCCAGGGCAGCGGGGACCGGCACAGCCCCGGCGGGGCAAAGCCAACAGGCCGGGCCTGCCCCTGCTCCCTCCCGCAGGCCTGGGAACCTGCAGCCGGCACCTCGCAGGGCAGCGCTCTCCCTCCCCGGCTGCCTCGTTAGCAACAATAATTAAGGAATAAAATAAATTACCGCCCCGCTCTTCGCCCGGCTCCTCCGGGGAGGCCCTGCGAGCGGCTGCCACACCGGGACCCACCGGCACGCGGGCGGGCCTTGCTCCAGAGGGAAATCACCGAGACCCCGCTCGCTGCAGGCGGAGGAAGGAGCCGGGTCTGGGGTCTCGCCCCGCCAGCGCGGCCCGGGGAAGGGAGGAGCCCACCCCGCTGGGCCTGACTCGCCTCGCCGGGGCCTCCTCACACACCTGGGGCGGAGGGAGGCGCCCGCCCCGGCGCCCGTTATGACGCGCCGCAGGGAGGGAGGGAGCGAACGACCGGCCGGACCCGCTCCCGCTCCCCGCTGGGCCGAGCCCCACCGGGCCCCGCGTTACCTCAGCGCCGCCACCGCCGCGCTGCCGCCGCCCGGCCGCCATGATAGAGCTGCCCCGCCCCTGCGCCGCCGCCACGCCCCCGCGACAGACACGCCCCCGACGCGCCCTCTGATTGGTCGGTGGCGAGGAAGGGTGGGGGGAGCAGCGTGAGGAGCGCGAGTGCGCGCGCCCCTCGGCGGTGGAGTGCGCGCGCGCCGTTCCCGCCCTGTCCCGGAGGCGCGCGCGGCTGCTGCGGATCGTGATGGGTGGTGGGGAGAGTCTGGGGCGGCCTGGGGCGGCCTTCTCCATCCTTCTCTATCCATCCCCATCCTTCTCCATCCATCATCTCCATCCTTCTCCATCCATCTCCATCCTTCTGCATCCATCTCCATCCTTCTGTATCCCCTTGTGCATCCTCTTCTCCATCCATCCCCTCTTCATCCATCCCCTTCTCCATCCATCCCCTTCTCCCTCCATGCCCTTCTCCATCCTCTTCTCCATCTATCCCCTTCTCCATCCCCTTCTCTATCCATCCATCCATCTGCTTCTCCATCCCCTTCTCCATCCATCCCCTTCTCCCTCCATGCCCTTCTCCATCCTCTTCTCCATCTATTCCCTTCTCCATTCCCTTCTCCATCCCCTTCCTCATCCCCTTCTCCCCCCACCCCAGCTGCTCACTGCCCTGCCCTGTGCCCGTATCCCCATTGCAGTGACTGCTCTCCTCTTTATTGAGGATGTTTGGGGGGTTTTGTTATTTTTATTTATTCATTTATTGCAAAAATCACTGCAGTCCCTCCCACCTTTGGTTTCACTCCAGCTTTGTGTGACAGTGACACAGCTCCTGGCACAGCTGTCCCCCCTATCCCTGCCTTGCTCTCTGCCATTGCCCCCTTTGCTCTGCAGGCTGGAGGTGCCCCCCATGCGCAGGAGCTGGAGGTCACAGGGCTCTTGTAACAGCCCCTGCTGTCCCCTCCACCCATTGCACAGCCATCACAGGGTCACCTGGGGAGAAGCCGGGGCCACCCGCTGCTTGGAGCCCTGCAGAGCCCGAGCAGAGGCCGTTCGGACACGCTCCTGCCAGAGCAATGCGTTATCCTGCCTCTCCGGGTTAACTGGGAACCAGCCCAGGGGTCATCAGCACCCAGGGGTGAGCAACACCCAGGGGTTGTCAGCACCCAGGGGCGAGCAGCACCCAGGGGTGAGCAGCACCCAGGGGTCATCAGTGCCCAGGGGCGAGCAGCACCCAGGAGTCATCAGCACCCAGGGGCGAGCAGCACCCAGGGGTGAGCAACACCCAGGGATCATCAGCAGCCAGGGTGAGCAACACCCAGGGGTCATCAGCACCTAGGGGTGAGCAGCACCCAGGGGTGATCAGTGTCCAGGGGTGAGCAGCACCCAGGGGCTCTGCCTAAGCTGCCCCAAGCCAATTAGGGGCCGATGAGCCCTTTGTGGGTTTTAAAAGCTGATTAGGGCATTACAACCCCTTCGTTACCACGAATCCCCTTAATCAAGTCCGGAAGCAATTAGTCAATCAATGCCACCCCAAGGCAGGGCCAGCTGATGGGCACGGGCCTTCCCCAGTGCCTGGCCAGCCCTGCTTCCCTGCCAGCTCCTCCCTGGAAGATCCCCAAGTGCCAAAGTGGGGACAATTTTGCAAGATGTGCTTGGCCAGTCCCAGCACGGTCACTTGGTCAGCACGTGAGCCTGCCCGGAGGGAGCACCCGGAACAGCCGCAGGGCTGCCCTGCCCTGGCAGGTGGCTGGCTGCCACGAAAATGGGCTCTGTGCACCCATGTACCCGTGTACCCGTGTACCCATGCACCCATGCACCCATGCACCCCTGTACCTGTGCACCCCTGTAATTGTGCACCCCTGTACCTGTGCACCCCTGTACCCATGCACCCATGTACCCATGTACCCATGCACCCATGTACCTGTGCATCCCTGTACCTGTGCACCCATGTACCCCTCTACCTGTGCACCCCTGTACCTGTGCACCCCTTTACCTGTGCACCCTTGTACCCATGCACCCTTGTACCCATGCACCCATGTACGTGTGCATCCCTGTACCTGTGCACCCATGTACCCCTGTACCTGTGCACCCCTGTACCTGTGCACCCATGTATCCATGCATCCCTGCACATCTATCTACACCTGTGTACTCATGGAACCCTGCACCCACGCAACCACGTACCCATGGTCCCTGTGTACCCGTACACCTGTGCACCCATTTACCCTTGCACCTCTGTACCCATATACCTGTGTTCCTCTGCACCTCTGAACCCATGTACCATGCACCCATGTATTCCTGCACCCATGCACCCATGTACCCATGTACCTGTGTGCCCCCACACCTCTGCACCCACGTATCCTTGCACTCATGTGCCCCTGCACCCCTGGACACCTACACCGAGGTACTCATGGACCCATGTGCACATGGTCCTGGTGTACCCGTGCACCCCTGTACCCATGTAGCTGTGTGCCCCTGCACCCACATATCCATGCACCCATGTACTCCTGCACCCACTTCTCTACGCACACACATACCCCTGCACCCAGCACTCATCCCCTCCTGCCCACAGTCCCGCAGCAGCAGCCACCATCCCACCCCACCCTGTCCCCCCGCCAGCGTGACCCCTAGGTGACAGTGCTATAATTACCCCTCTCTCCTCCTGCAGCTGCCAGTATTTACAGGTCTCCCTGCGGACGGGCGCTGGCATTTGGCACGACACCCTGTTTATCGCCGTGCCAGCCAGGCCCCATCTGCTGGGGCTGTTTTCTCCCATGGGTGCAGGTCCCGAGGGACTGCTTCCCACCCCCCAGACACAAAGAGTCCAGCTGGGTCATGGTCATGTACATCAGCGTGGGGAGCAGCCCTCGCAGCCCTCCTCACTCTGCCCCTGCATCTGGGGGTACAGAAGAGCCCCCCAAGCCCTGCCTGAGGAGGGGGGATGTTGGTGCATGTGCCAGGCTCAGGGGCTGCGTCTCCCTGGTGCTGCCTCTCCCCTCCAAGCACATCCATTGGTGAGGGGTGTGTTTGCACCCCAGCAGTGGCTGTGTTTTGGGGGTGCAAAGGGAAATGTCCCTTACAAACCACACCTCACTGCTGCTGGCCCCGGCTCTGCCCCATTTTTGCCACCAGCACAAAACTTTGTTCAGTTTTGGGCCCATGACTCCAAGAAGGACCTGGAGGTGCTGGAGCGTGTCCAGAGAAGGGCAATGGAGCTGGGGAAGGGTCTGGAGCACAAGTGTGCTGAGTTCCCGGCTGAGGGAACTGGGGGTGTTGAGCCTGGAGAAAAGGAGGCTGAGGGGAGACCTTCTGGCTCTGTCCAAGTCCCTTGGAGGAGGGTGGAGAGAGGTGGGGGTGCAGGTCTGTTCAACCAAGGACCAAGGGACAGGACAAGAGGAAATGGGCTCCAGTTGTGCCCAGGGCAGTTGAGATGGGATGTGAGGAAGAATTTCTTTGCTGAAAGGGTTCTGAGGCATTGGAAGGGGTTGCCCAGGGCAGTGGTGGAGTCCCCATCGCTGGAGGGATTGAAGAGTCGTGTAGACACAGTGCTGAGGGACATGGGTTAGTGCGGGACTGGTCAGTGTTGGGTTCATGATGGGACTCAATGGTCTTACAGGTCTTTTCCAACCAAAACAATTCTATCACTCCATGACTGTGTCTGAATGACCGTGGGGCAGGTTTTTGCCCTCCACACCCCCACCCTCTGCCATTGGAGGGTCCAACCCCAGGATGTGGCCACGCTGCCCCTCGGGGTGGGCGGCTGCTTGGCCCCAGGTCACAGCCTGGCCCTGTTTAGCCCCCAGCTCCGGTTTCGGTGTGCCAGCACCCGCGGCACGGGCGGGCAGGGCCTCCTGGACAGCCTGTCCCCAGCTTGTTTACTGTGGCTGGTGGCATCCCGATGGCTCAGTCCCATGTGACCAGTGCTGCTTCCCCAGACACCCGACCCCACGTTGGGATTTGGCTCCGCGTGATCGACGAGCGACTTATAAATAGCGGGACGAGATGCGCTGCCGGCAGCCGAGAGCGAGCGAGAGGAGTGCGTCCTTGTGCCGATGGATTTCCAAGCCGGCATCCTGCAGGATGGCAGCCCCATGGAGAGCCTGGAGAAGCAACTCATCTGTCCCATCTGCTTGGAGATGTTCAGCAAACCCGTGGTGATCCTGCCCTGCCAGCACAACCTCTGCCGCAAGTGTGCCAACGACGTCTTCCAGGTGAGAGGGGGTCCCTGCGCCCATTCCACCCCCCTGCCAGGGCTGGAGGTCACTGGGATGCTCATGGTGCTGTGGGGGTGCCCATGGACCCCCCTGATGTCCATCTCCCCCTCCCAGGCTGCCAACCCGTACTGGCAAAGCCGGGGCAGCGTGATTTCAGGGGGTCGGTTCCGGTGCCCGTCGTGTCGCCATGAGGTGCTCCTGGACCGTCACGGCGTCTACGGGCTGCAGAGGAACCTGCTGGTGGAGAACATCATCGACATCTACAAGCAGGAGTATTCCAGGTGGGCATGGGTGGCCGTGGCTGATTGCTTGTGCCTTGCCCCGTCAGGGACATGGGGACACAAGGACAGGGGGATGCCCACCTCCTGAGCTCCACCACCACCACTGAGACCACAGGAGACAGCAGCTGGGCGAGAAATCGGGAGGGCTTTTCTGCTGGGTCAATGGTCCCCGATCCAAATCTTCCTCCTCTGACCCAAATCCCCACCCTGCCCAGAGCTGTTGGGGTCTCTGGGTGGCTCAGGGGTCTGGTGGGTCCCTGGTGGGGCGGTTGGCAGCAGGACAGGTCCTGCTCACACCATGCTCTGCATCTGGAGCCTTTGGTGGGAGATAAGAGGTGTTGGGGACAAATCCAGGCTCTGCTCATGACAGCGGGCACTGCTGGCTGATAAGAGGCAGAGGGACAGTTTGGGGGGGGGACAGGGACATGGAGGGGTCCCAGGTTCTCGAGGCAGAGCAGTGGCCCCGGCCAAATTCCCTGAAGAGCTGTAAATATTGTTAGAGAGCCATGGGGACAGGGACGATGGCACGTGGCAGGTGGCTGCAGCTGCTGGGGGGAGTTGCGGGGCCAGCTCTGTCTTTGATTCAGGGGGTTGGCTTGTCCCCATGTTCCCCCCTTGCTGCAGAGGGGATGATTCAGCTGCAGCTCCTGGCTGGGACCCCCTGGGACTTTCTGGGTGCCCTCACCCCGGTCACACGTTGGGTGACAATAAATCCCAGCAGCTCAAGGCTAAAATTAGGTGCTTGTGCAGCGTCCTTGGAGCGCAGCCCCAGGGTGCCTCACCCACCAGTGCCAACTGCTGCTGTGCCCAGTGCCACACTGGTTTAAACTGGGACTTACTGGGCTAGGGGCTTACAGAGGTTGGTGGCTCCTGAAGGAGCAAGTGTGGGGTTGTGCCACAATCTGGCCTCTCTCCCGGGAACCCGATGTTGGGGATGTCACCTCAGTGGGGATGATGCTGCAAGGGGGATGTCACCTCAGTGGGGATGATGCTGCAATGGGGACATCATTGTGGCAAGGCTGTCACTGCCATGGGGACATCACCCCAATGAGGATGTCACTATGATGGGGACATCACCGTGGCCGTGCCACTCTCTCCAGCAGGCCACTGAAGAAGGGGAAGCACCCCATGTGCAAGGAGCATGAAGATGAGCGGATCAACATCTACTGTGTCACCTGCGAGGTCCCCACCTGCTCCATGTGCAAAGTCTTCGGTGCCCACAAGGACTGCGAGGTTGCCCCCCTGCAAACCATCTTCCAGGGCCAGAAGGTGCCGTGTGGCAGGAACGGGGAGGGGCTGCGGGGACACGGCTGGTCCCTGGGCAATGTGCTGAGCTGGGATGACCACAAATAGCACTGGGACCTGCTCATGGGGTATTAATAGCCCCCGGGTGACTTCGCCCAGGAGACAATCTATATTTAGAGTGTCCATGGCTTGGGGGGGACGTGGGGGGAGCAGAGCTGGGGCCAGGAAATGCCCAGCCCATCCCCATGTTGGGATGGGAGATGTCCCTGCTGAGGTTCAAGCTGTTTCTGTCCATCCACCTCCAACCAGACTGAGCTGAACAACTGCATCTCCATGCTGGTGGCGGGGAACGACCGGATCCAAACCATCATCTCCCAGTTGGAGGACTCATGCCGGAGCACAGAGGTAAGGAAAGGGGGAAAAGGAGCTCTCCAAAACCCAGGGGTGAAACCTCATGGGGAGCATTGAGGGTGGCTGGGAGAGAGCTGGAGCCCAAGGAGCAGGGAAGCCCCTGGGATGCTGCTGGCACTGAGGGACACTTAGGGACACACACATGGCATCCCTTGTCCTTGCAGGAGAACAGTGAGGCAGCCAAGCGGGAGCTGTGCGCTCGCTTCGACACCTTGTCAGCGCTGCTGGAGGAGAAGAAGTCGGAGCTGCTGCAGCGCATCACCCACGAGCAGGGTGACAAGACCAGCTTCGTGCAGAGCCTCATCAGCCAGTACAAGGAGCAGCTGGAGAAATCAAGCCAGTTGGTGGAGACGGCCATCCAGGCGATGGAGGAGACCGGAGGGGCTGCCTTCCTCATGGTGAGACCACCAAACCTCTCCCTCCCCGCACCGGTACCCATAGAGTGTCCCACCAAGCTTGGGGACATCCCAGTGGCTGCCACATGGCTTCACTCACCTCTCCTCTTGCTCTCCACAGAACGCCAAGCAGCTCATTAAAACGTAAGTGCCCAAATCACAGGAAATTCAGTGATCCCCCACCCCTGCCCCACAGCCAGGCAGGATTTGGCCACAGGGTGCCCAGGTGGTGAGCGTGGGGATGCCCTGACCCCCCTGCCCTGGCACTCCATGGTCACCCAGTCTGGGGAGGGGACACAGGGGACATGGCTGTGCTCTCCCTGCCCAGGATTGTGGAGGCTTCCAAGGGTGGCAGGCTGCAGAAGATCGAGCATGGCTACGAGAGCATGGACGCCTTCTCTGTGAGCCTGGAGCACCTCGCCGAGGCCATCCGCGCCTTGGACTTTGACCCTGGTAATCCAGCCCCCAAACCACCAGTGCCCCTTTCCCAACTCCCACCGACCTGGTGGCACCCATCACCTTTCCCTGTGACCCCACGGTGATGTTTGGCCACCTGTTTGCAGCTGAGGAAGATGAGGAGTACTTTGATGGGGAGGAAGAAGAGGTGGAGGAGGATGCAGTGCCTGAGAGAACGGTGATGGGTAAGGGGCAGCATGGCCAAGCCCACCTCCCTGAGACCCTCAAGCACCCACGGGGGATCTTTGAGGGCTTGGACCCCCCTTGATCCCCCTGTTCTGTCCCCCTGGCAGTTCCCCAGTAGCCACAGCGACGTTGCTGGTGCAGGAGAAACGTCGCAGGCGCAGGTTGTCCAGCGACGGGACTTGGGATGGGGACGATGCGCCGCGGGGGCTGGTGGCCTCGCGCGCTGGTGCCTCCTCCAGCACAGGACACTTTTCCGTACGGGTGCAAGCAGGACAATTCCGCACGTTTTTTATCTCCTTGTTTTGTATATAATTGTCACGGATTGGAATTTTGTGTATTTTGTAAAGAAAACTGCTGTTCTGGTGGTTTTTTTTTTCCTTGTGTCTCATTCTTGGCTTGCCAACCCCATGATGGGCACTGGGGATGTGGGTGGGTTTGTCAAGCTGGTGGCATCACCAGTGTCCCTGCCAGTGCCTGGCGTGGCAGAGGGACACCTCCCAGTCCAACACCTAATTTTCAGCCTCATTAGCACCTCTGGCAGCGCTGGCACCCAGTGCCTGGCCGCCCGCCTGGGGATGTAACAGGTCGGCACCCAGCAGGATTTATCTCCTGGTGATGGGGTGTCCATGGGGTGGGGTGAGGATGCTCCAGGCTCCAAAATGGGGTGGGCCTCGGCATTGAGCTGCTGGTTTGCTGCTGGCTGAGCTCACACGGTTGCAAGAATATCCCATGATTGCAAAAATATACCACAAATGTTTTTCTCCTGCAAAAATGTAAGCCTGGCTCAGTGTCTGGCCAAGGGGAAACTGAGGCAGCGCTTGCAGCAGTGCTCTGGGCTGTGTCACGATTGCAATCAGCCCCAAGGTAATTAGTGCTGCTCCCCCCGGGGTGGAGGGCAGGAGTCACTGCTGGGGTGGGCTGATCCCAGGCTTATCCGTCACACGGCTGCTCTGCTGAACTGGGGGGTCCCGAGGGCTCCCCGGTGCAGGGAGGGGGTCACCAGGTGCCTTTAGTGGGGACAGGGGATGCTCCCCACTCGGGATCTGCACCCACACCCATGCATGGTTCCTGGGGAGGTGCCCATGGGGGATCCCAGAGCAATCCCCCCCCTTCCCCCAGCAGCTCCCTGGGTGCTGGGTGAGCAGACCCACCCTGGAGCAGGCAGCTGCGGGTGCTTTGCAGCCGGCCTGGCCCCCCCTCCCCCGGGCTGGCCTTTGCACACGAGTCCCCAACGCTTCACACGAGCCGAGGTCACCAGCTGCCACCAGCGCCGGCCACGTCCCGGGGTCACCCACCCTGGCCCCTCGTCCCGGAGGAGGATGGCGGCTGGCGAGGAGAAACGGCACCTGCTGAGCGAGGGCACAGGCGGGTAGGGGGGTGTCCGGGGGGGCTGGGACGTGGTGACCCCTCTTCCCTATGGGGGTCCTAGTTGGGGTCACCTGGAGGCATCTGGCTGGGGAAGGGGTTGAAGGGGAGCGTTCAGGGTCCAACTTGCTCCCCAAAATCCTCACAGACCCCTCACTCCACACCCCCCACCCCCCCAACCGCCCTCTCCCCAGCAGGTCCTACCTGGGGGCTGCGCAGAAGAACAGACACAGCTCAGTGCAGGGACCAGTGCCTGTCCTGGAGCTGGGGACACGGCACGGCCAGCACTGCCACACGCGGGGGGACACCGGCCACCCCGGCCAGCAGCAGCGGGCACGCAGGAAGCTCTACCTGGCTGCTGGCATCTGCCTCATCTTCATGGTGGGGGAAGCTGTGGGTGAGTGGTGGGTGCTGGGTCTGGCTGGGGTGGTCCCATGGGCGCACCCCCAGTCCCTGCCCACAGCTGCCCGGTCCCTGCTGTTGGTGCAAGCAGGGTGTGGGCAGAGGTCCCTGGTGCTTTTTTGGTGAGTGGAAGCACCCAGTGGGGTCCCTACTGTGGCATGGGATGACCTGCCCGGTGCCTAGCTCCAAGTGGGACCCCTCCCCAGATGCCACCCTGATGTCCCCACTCCGCAGGTGGGTACCTGGCGCACAGCCTGGCCATCCTGACGGACGCAGCCCACCTCCTGACGGACTTTGCCAGCATCATGATCAGCCTCTCTGCACTCTGGGTCTCCTCACGCCCTCCCACCAAAACCATGAACTTCGGCTGGCACCGGGCAGGTAATGGGGTGGCACCACCCTTGGGGCTGCCATCCCACTCCTGGGGACCCCAGGGAGCACTTGGAGCATCTCAGGGTGTCATCCCCATGGGGACCTGATGCCTCAGGAAGCCCTAGGGGCATGGGGAGCCTGGGCAAAGCCCTGGCACTATGTGCACGGGCAGGGCAGGGCACAGGCACTGCTGTCCCCGAGCAAGGAGCAACCCCAGGGGTGGGTGCTGGGTGCCCACCCCAAGCCCTGGTGCTCTCGGGGGGACCAGGAGGGTGCTCAGGCTTGGTGAGGCAGTGAAGCAGCAATACGGGGTGGGGGTCTCTCTGCAGAGATCCTGGGGGCCCTGCTCTCCGTGCTCTCCATCTGGGTAGTGACAGGTGTCCTGGTCTACCTGGCAGCCCAGCGCCTGCTCTTGGGTGACTATGACATCGAGGGTGGTGTCATGCTCATCACCTCTGCCTGCGCCGTGGCCGTCAACATCGTGTACGTACAGCCAGCTCTCGCCCTCCCCAAGTGTCCCCACCCTGTGCCTGGTGGCCCCGGGGATGTCACCGCTGCCCTGCCCACAGGATGGGGTTGGCTCTGCACCAGACAGGACACGGACACAGCCATGGGACAGCCAGTGAGCAGCCCAACGCCAGTGTCCGTGCTGCCTTTGTCCACGTTGTTGGGGACCTGCTGCAGAGTGTCGGTGTCCTCATCGCCTCCTACATCATCTTCTTTAAGGTCTGGGAGGTCACAGAGGCAAAGGGGATGCTGGGGATGGGGACATGGGGACAGTGGCTTCAGCCAGCCCTGGCCAGGGACAGGGGAGAGACAGAGGGGACCGTGCCCCATCCCCACTGGTGCTCTTGGAGATTTGGGGTGGGATGACGATGCTGGAGGGGCCTCACCCTCTCTCATCCTCTCCAGCCTGAGTACAAGTACGTGGATCCCATCTGCACCTTCCTCTTCTCCGCACTGGTGCTGGGGACGACGCTGACCATCCTCCGTGACGTCCTCCTCGTCCTCATGGAGGGTAGGCACCCTCTGGTGGGGTCAGGGCCGTGGGACCACCCATGGGTGAAGCAGTCCCCATCCCTCCAGTGCCAGCAGCTCTCCATCCCCAGGTACCCCCAAAGGGATGGACTTCAACGCCGTGCAGGAGATGCTGCTGGGGGTGCGGGGGGTGGAGGCTGTGCACAGCCTGCACATCTGGGCGCTGACGGCAGCACAGCCGCTGCTCTCCGTGCACATCGCCATCAGTGAGTGTCACTCCCTGGGACAGCCATGGGGGGGATTTGGGGTTCACCTGAACCCCTTGACATCCCCCCCCACACACACGCCCCCCCATACTCCTCGCAGACGCGGGTGCCAGCGCGCAGGAGGTGCTGGAGGAGGCCAGCTCCCGGCTGCAGGACACCTTCCGTTTCCACACCACCACCATCCAGGTGGAAAGTTACTCCGAGGAGATGCGGGATTGCCAGGAGTGTCAGCCCCCCCGGGACTGAGCCCCCCTGGCAGCCCCCTGGCATCTCAGGGGACATTTTTCATATGTGGAGAATAAAGTGGAGCAAAGGGCTGGGTGTGTGCAGGGGGGATGTTGGGTCTGGCGGTGCCGGGCGTTATCTGGGGTGTCTGCTGGGAGTGAAGGCAGCAAGGACAGAGCCAAGGCTGCGGTGGCCAGAGGAGAGCGGCTGCTGGAGGCCAGCCATTGCCTTCACTGCCTGGAACCCAACACAGGACAGACATGGATGGACTTGTTAGAACGAGTCCAGAGGAGGCCACAAGGATGATGCCAGGGCTGGAGCAGCTCTGCTGTGAGGACAGGCTGAGAGAGTTGGGGCTGTTCAGCCTGGAGAAGAGAAGGCTCCAGGGAGACCTTCCAGTGTCTCCCTGGAGCCTTCCTGGAGCCCCTCCCAGTACCCAGGACTGAAGGGGCTCCAGGAAGGCTGGGGAGGGACTTTGGCCAGGGGCAGGGGGTGACAGAACAAGGGGTGATGGCTTGAAACTGGCAGAGGGGAGATGGAGCTGAGATGTGAGGAAGAAATTCTTTGGTGTGAGGGTGGTGAGACCCTGGCCCAGGCTGGCCAGAGAAGCTGTGGCTGCTCTTCCCTGGAAGTGTTCTCGGCCAGGTTGGATGAGGCTTTGAGCAACCTGGTCTAGTGGAAGGTGTCCCTGCTGGTGGCAGGGGGGTTGGGACTGGATGAGCTTTAAGGTCCCTTCCAACTCAAACCAGTCTGGGATTCTCTGATTCTGTGATCAGTCATTCCCAGAGACGTTGGTGCACCAAACCACCGGAGATCCCGGTGCTCCTCACTGGGCACAGCCCGTTCCCCAGCATCCCACAGCCACTGGCTGGATGCTGCCTCTCCACCCACCTTTATTGCACTGGTAAAACCCAATAACAACGAGTAAAACCCCGTCAGCAGCCGTCGCCTGCTCCGGGAGGGCTCCGCACACCGGGAACGGGGCGCCTGGAGCCGGCCCCGACCCCGCACCCTGCCAGCCCTCAGGGTTTCTCCAGGCGTGGGTATTTCTTGCGCAGGACGGAGACCTGGTCCTTGAAGAGAACGGGGTCAAGGCGCAGCTGGGAGGACACGAGGGGCATGTAGCCAAACCAGTCCACCAGCTGGTTGAGACAATCCTGTCGCTGGGAGAAACGCCGGCCACTGGCCACCCCCATCGTGTCCTTCACCTTGGCAGGAGGGGAGCGCGGGGCTGAGGGGCTCCGCTCCCCATATTGGGGGGTCCCCATGTCCCCATCCTCACACCCTACCTCCTGGGGCACTGTCTCTTTGTACTGTTTCCACTGGGTGACCTTGATGGGTGGCAGCTTGGTGACAGCAGCCACCAGGACGTTCATCAGGATGTCCTCGCAGGTGGCCAGGCTGTCCACCAGCTCCCGCAGCCCCACTGGCAGGTACTCCGTGAAGAGGCTGTGGTAATACCTGGGGAGGGAGCGAGGTGAGGGGCAGGATGTGGCCAAGCCCCCCGCCCCCCTGGCCTCTCCCCAGGTGGGTACCTGTGGTAGAAGGCGGCGGTGGTGAGGACGATGGAGAACTCGTTGGTCCATTTGGAGGTGTAGCCCCAGCGCCTCTGCTCGGGGTCCCAGAAGTGGCTCCGAGCCGGGAAGCCCACGATGCGCTCGGGGAAGCTGCGCCACACCACAAAGGCAAAGTCCACCTGGCACAGGACAGGGGACGGTGTCACCAGGCTGCAGGGACCCATGGGAGGGGGCTCACCCCAACACCCTTGCCTTCTCTGGAGGTGCGACCTGGGCATGGGGATGTGGGGACACTGCCAGCCCCATGGTGACCACTGAGCATCCTTCCTGGCTTGGCATGGGGCTGGTCCCAGCTCCACGGGGCCAGGGACTGCGGTGCCCATGGTCTCACCTCGCTGGTGGAGAGGCTGGTGTCCTCATCCAGGCTCAGCACAGCGTCCGTCTGGATGGCCGTGTAGGGGAAGAAGCGGTCGCTGAGCTACGGGGAGGGGGAAAATCAGATTGGGATGTGCCCTGGGGTGGGTGCCCCAACTCCCTGCCCACATCCCAGCTCCCTGTCCATATCCCAGGTCCCAGCCCACATCCCAGCTCCTCTCACCTTCCCCCTGCCCGGGATGATGGTCAGAGGCACAGTGGTCTGAGGCCATTTCCCACTTGGTGGTGGTGGCTTCTTGCAGCTCCACAGCACCAGGATCTGCAGAGGGGAGGATCATCATGTCCAAGGGTGTTTGGCCAGGCTGACCCATCAGGGAACATCAGTGCATTGGTGTTTGCAGGGCAAAGGGACCTGCTCCAGCCCAGCTCACTCCAAAACCATCTCATGGCACTTTGGACCAGAATAAATCCACAGATGGTCCCATCTCCACCCTGCTGGGCTGGGGAGACAGCTCTGCTCACCCAAGGGTGACACAACCCTTCCACCCCCAAACCCACCCACGCCCTTCCCAGCCCACAGGACCCTGCCCCATCCCTCAGCTGCATCCCCAGGAGCTGCACCGAGCAGTGCAGGGCTCAGCTCCCCCAACCTGGGCACAGTACTGGGATCTGGAGATGGCCTGGATGAGCCTGAGGATGGGCTGGGAGGGGGAACCAGCCGGAGAGACAACCCGGATCAAAGCCGTGAACTTCTCAGAGGGGCTGGAACCTGGAAAAGGCAGGGAAAGGATGGGTGTGGTGGCATGCACTGAGTTTGCCGTGCTCAGCTGGGGCATGAGGGTCCTACCATGCTGCAGGTAGTAGAAAGGAAAGTCCCTGAGGTGGGTGGAGAAGTTGGGCAGAGCCAGGAGCCCCCCGGGCAGTGTGTTCCAGAGGAAGCGGGAGCGGGAGAGGTGCGGGAGCAGCCGGTCCTTGATGATCTGCCAGAGACCAGGGTGATGCTCTCAGCACCCCGATTGTGACCCCAGGGGCTGGAAGGGAGGCTCGGGGGGGGGTGTGGGGGTCTCACCTCCAGCGTGGTGTGCACGATCTTGTCGACGGAGGAGAAGTACGCGTCCCACAGGAGCTGGGTCTGCTGCTGGAAGGCCAGCACGCGCTCCGGGGGGATGCAGCGGACGGCAGAGGGGATCTGCCGTGGTGGGGGGGTGAGCTGGTTTCTCACCTTGCCCCCCACTCAGCCCCCCAGCAGGGCTGCCTCACTTCTGCCACCTCCACGCCACCCCAAGGGACACCCCACACAACCCCAAGGGACACCCCACAGCCAAGGATTCTGTGTCACCACCTCGCTGCAGGTCTGCCACCTCCTTTCCCTGGAGCAGGATCTGGCTCAGGACCCCCAAGGGCCTTGGGTCTGGGGAGATGCTCAACACCCCCCCGCCCCGGAGACTCCCCAGGGCTGCGACTGGGATGGGACCCCCACTCTGGGCTGGACGAGACCCCCTATATCCCACCAATGGGATGGCTGCCGGGCTCGGCTGTGGGGGTTTCACACCCAAGCTTGGCTGGGGGCTCCATCCCACTGGTGTCAGTATGGGGGGGTCCCGGTGTGGAGCGTGGGGCAGGACCCAGCCATGGTACCTGCAGCAAGAGCCTCTCATTGCCCACGACAGCAGCTTTGCCCCAGTCAATGACCTCGGCGAAGGGCAGCTCCCAACCATCGCTCAGCAGCACGGGGATGCAGGCAGCCTGTGGTGGGACCCCACACAAGCTGGGACAGAGCCCCCAGACCCTGGGGTGGGTCCCTTGTCCCCCCACCAGCCCAGCCTGTACCTGCAATGCCTCCAGAAAGCGGAAGGAGCCCAAGCGCCTGCCCCGGGGCACGATGCAGAAGGTGGAGTTGTGCAGCAGCTCCTGGTAGTCAAATCTGGGATGGGAGATGGGGTGGGGGTCAGGCACAGCCCCCCCAGCCCCTGAGCATCCCGGGGGGTCTCGCTGGCACCTGGTAAGGCTGAGCATCCCTCCCAGGGGGGAGAGGCAGCGTTAGGGTGGATCTGGGCTGATTTTGGCCCCAAATAGCCCTGGCTCCATGGGGCTGGTGGAGCAAAGACGCGTTGGGTGGTGGAGGGATGTGCCCATGGCCAGGAAGGGAACCTGTGGCAGAGCCAGGAACCAATTCAGCTCAAAGAGGGGTGTCAGGATAGAACCCCAGTGCCCTTTGAAGGCGTGACCCAGCTCCCTCCACCCACCTGTACTGAAACTCCAGGCAAAGCCAGCGCCCCAACCCCGGAGCCCGAAACTGTGGCATCTCCTCGCTGTGCCCAGACTTGCAAGGCAGGACGGGCCCTGCCTGCCCTGGCAGCGTTTCGGTGGGGGCAGGCAGTGTGCCCCCTCCCCAGGCTGGTCTCCTGCCGTGGGACTATGAAAGCCCCTTCTGTGTGGCTGGTGGGGAGAGGCGCGGCCGCTGCCGGGTCCCTGGACCGCGCCGGAAAATCCAATATTGACATTAGGTTGGGACAGACCCCGACTGTTCCTGCCCACGAGGAGGGAGGGACGGGGCAGCCGGGTGCTGGGTGGGGTGGGGGGGATGAATGTGGTCCATCTAGGGGGGGTTACAAGGCCAAAGTGCTGCTTGAAATGTGCTGGTCCCCAGAACGAAGGGTGTCCCTGCGATGGGGATGTGGGGCTGGTGTCAGTCTGGACGTGTCCCTTCCATGTCCCCCTGCAGCATTCTGGAGCACCCATGGAGGCCCCAGTGTCAAGGCATAAAGTTTCACAATCCAAACCCACCTCCTGAGGCCCCATCCCAACATCTCCAGTAGAAAAACCCAATTAGTGCACCCTACCTCGTTAACACCCCAGCTCCCGGCCAAGCGACCTGCGGGAGGGGCGATGGCAGCTCAAACAGGATCCAGACCCCCCATGAAACCACAGCAGCAACAGCCACATCCCTTGGGCCAGACCCTGCCAGCGCTCACCCTTGGGACAGCCCCACTGCCTCGGGGACCCCAAACCTGACCGTGACCCCCAGCATCTCCATGGGGCCATTCCCACCCAGGGCTGGGTGGGCAGCAGGATGCATCCCGGGGGAGCAGAGGGGGAGTGGGCAGTCTCCCCTCGTTGCGGGGAAGCTGGCGCCGGCCGGGCTGCGGGGCCAGAACCTCCCGATGGAAACACTTTGCTCCTGACGTGCTGTGGTTTCCGGGTAATCACGCTGTCAGGGCTTCCTTGTTTTGTTAGGAGCCGGGACGGGCGCCCGCCGCCTTCCCTCCGCCCGGCCCCTCCATGGCTCTGCCTGGGCACGGTGCCACCAAGGGATCCATGGGCTCCACAGAGCCTTTCCCAACCCACTTTGATGGCAGCGGGGCCGGACTGTGGTGCTTCTACAAGGCACCCTTTATCCAGACACAGAACTGGATTGTTTTAGGCAGCGCCTTGGGTGTGAGGAGGATGATGGAGCCCCCAGCAAAGCCTTCCTCTGCTCCCCGTGCTGCCCTCCGCCACCCACCACCCCGAGCAAACGGGGACGTCCCCAGTGCAACGGGTGAACTGGGCAGCTGGGGTTTGGCCCATCGCTTTGATGTGTCCCCTCCCTGCTGGCTTGTCCCCATTGTCACTCTGCCACTGTCTCAGCTCCAGGTTTGGGGACATCTCCAGGGGCAGGAGGGCACAAATCTCCCCCATGTGAGGTCGGGCAGAGCTGGCCCAGCGCGATGGAGATGCCGATGGCTTTTTGCTCGGGTGTCCCGTGGGGACAGGAGGGTGGCGGAGGCGGGTGTGGGGTCACACAGGAGCACGCTGCCCTGTGCCACGTGTGCCCGTCTATCTGCTGCCTCAAGCTGTCCCGGGAGAGGTGTAAATCTCCCTGTGCTTGCAAACAGCATTAGGGGATTACCTGGGCTGGGTGGGAGGGGGATTTCTCATCCCACCACCCCTCCACACAGCATGGGGTTGACCTTGGGACTCCTGTCCCACCAGCACATGGCATCTCCCACTGTCCCGCAATGCCCCATCCCCAAAAAGGCTCCACTGCAGGGGCTGATGCTGCTGGGCTAGTGGCACTGGCTGGATGAGGCCACACAGTGCCCGAGCTGCCCCAAAGCTCTGATTAATCCTGGTGCCCACAGCATCCTGGCTCTACTTTTACCTCCCAGCACCTCCTAAGACGCTTTGAGGATGATGCCCAATGTGGACTCTCCCCATCTGCTGTGGGATGTCCCCAGGAAGCGGCCTGGGGACTTGCCCATCACTGGTGGGATGGGGTCTGTGCTTACCAGCCCTGGACCAGGCAGCGGGTGATGGTCCCAAGCAGCAGGACGAGGAGGTGAGGAGCTGGTGTGCACCCCCACAGCCCCCCCAGATTCACAGAAGTTGATCCCCCCAATTTTTTCACCAAGGTCCATCACTGCTGCCATCATCCCCATTTGTGAGGGGGGGGACACAAGGGGACCCCCCACCCCACCCCATTGAATGAGCTCAGGCTGCTCACACCAGGATGCCCAAAAACCCACCAGTTTTGCGGGTTTTTTAGCAGAGCCAGCGAGTTGGGGGGTGGGGGGGGAGGGATGTTTCGGGCTCATCTCCAAGATAAACGTTTATGGTAGAGGAGGGCAGGAGGGGGGAGAAGAAAAGCATCATTCATCAGCGTTAGGAAAAGGCAAATCGTATTAGAGGCGGCCGCGGTGATTGCAGATCAGAGCCGCTCTCGCCAGATTACTCGAACTTTAATACAGACCAGGAAAGCCCTGAACTGGGCCTGGCTCCCCTCTGTGGCCATGAAACCCTCACCCACCCCAGGACAACCCAAAACTTCCCTCTCTCCCCACATCTGGAGGTGCAGCCACCACAGTCAGGACACAGTTGCACCCCAGAGAGAGGCAGGAATATTTATAGGGTGTCCTCCCCGCACCATCAAACCCCCTTTGCCCACTCCACCTCCGACTCACTTTTCGTAGTCGACGTTGTCCTTGTCACAGCGCGTGTCCTTGTGCTTCTCCCAGTCCTTGCCATGCTTGCAGGTGGTGAGGGAGATGATGTCCTTCCCGTTGTGGATGTGGTGCAGCGCGTTCCTGGTGCCGGAACCGATGCCGGTCAGGTACCGCTTCCCCTTGAACACCAACAAATATTTCTTTTTTGGGGGAATTGAGTCCTGATACAACCACCCCCTCTCCCCACCACGCTGAGGGTGGTCCTTGGAGAAAAGAGGGATGGAAATGTCAAAGCCAGGTCTGAAGTTCTCCGTGTAGAAGCTGGCTTTGGCCAGGATGGCCTGGCCAATGTCAAAGCCCAGGTCCTCAGTGTAATTGGGCCAAGTGCCCGAGTAGAGGTTGAAGATGAGGTGGTTACGGCCCCCATTCCAGAGAGGGAAGCTGTGGATTTTCTCATCAACGTTACGGACGTATTGACCTGAGAGATGGTCACGGTCCAGCGTGTCAATGCTGAGGATGAAGAGACAGGCTTCCTGGGGGTTCGGGGTGTGGTAGCGAGAGCGCCTGATGGAGGTGAGGATTTTGCTGTAACTCTCTGAGAGCGGCTGGTCCCTCTCCTGGGGGTAGGTGAAGACTTTGAAGCCGTGTTTCTCACACCTAGAAAAGTCAAAGCAGGTTTCCATCCGGCATCTGCTGTTCTTGTAGATGCTCAATCGTGCCGCTCGCCGCTCCCGGGGCCATGGCAGCGAGGTGTCCCCATCACTCTGGAGCTCCTTGGGGTCTGCAAAGTTTTTGAGGAGGGACTGATCCGTCCAGCGAGGCCAGTTCCTCCGGGCTTCAACTTTCCTCCCAGAAAAGAAAGCGAAACGGCGCAGTTGGTCTCCTCCAAAGAAGAAAAGCAGGAGCCAAGAGGCAAAGAAAGTCAGGAAAAGGTATTTCTTCCTGGTCTGCATAGGTTCCCGTGCAGCCCCAGCTCCTCATCGGGCTCAGACGGGTGCCAGACTCCGGTCAAAAAGCCGATGTCCCAAACCCCAGGTGGATGGTGGGGCGGCTCCCAGTCCCCAGGTATTGTCCTGTGGCTCTTGCACGGGATGAACCCCACGGTCCCCTTGCTGTCCCCTCCAACCAGGGCTGTGCTGGCTTTTTGGGACCGTCCCTCTGTCTGGCTGCGGAGCAGAGCTCGGTGCGGTGACGTCCCGCTCCCTTCCCTCCGGCGCAGTGTTTACTTCTCTGGGTCCCCGTGCCGTGACAATGACATTTCCATCACCGCTTGGCCCGGCTTCAAATCCCTGGAGAAGGGGAGAGGTCGCACTGTCGCCGTCCTGCCGCCACCAACCGTGTCACCACCAACCGTGTCACCACAAGTGGCTCCCCGTGTGCCCCGTGGTGGGACTCCCCTCCCTAGACCCTTCCTGGGAATAAAACCTCCCACTCCTGGGCATAAAAGCTCCGGAGCCCCCGTCTCTCGCCAACCTGCTCCTTCCCCCGGCCCCAAGCCCGGTCCCCCCATTACCTTTGGGGACACGCAGTCCCGCGTGGGTTTCGAACCGCCGTGCCCTGAAGTCTCGGTACGCGGCTCCCCGCGGCTCCGGGCTGCATCCCCGGCCGGGGAAGGCGGCGGAGCAGCCGCCGGGCCCCTCCACCCAGCCCCGCAGCACGGAGGAGCCGCGTGGGGTGCGCCTGGCTTGGGGCGGGGGGGTGGTATGTGTGTGTGTCCCCTTGTCACCTTGTCCGTCTGTTCCTGCGCTGGGCTGTCTGTCTCCGTGTCCTCCCTCGGCTGCCTGTGTCAGACCCCAGCTGGCTGTTCCCCCCCGCCCCGGGGCTGGCTGTCCCCTGTCCGTCTGTCTTTCCCCCCCGGGCTGCCTGTCCCCTGTCCCTCTGTCCCCTCCCCGGCACTGGCTGTCCCCTTTCCGTCTGTCTGTCCTCCCGGGGGTCGCTGTCCCCCGTCCGTCTGTCCCTCCCCCGGCACTGACTGTCCCCCTGTCCCCTCGCCTGCCCGTCTCTTCCCCGCTCAGTGCCCGGAGCCGCTGCCCGGCCGGTCCCCGCGGTCCATCATCACCCGCCCCGGTCCGTCCCCCCCATACCCCCCGCTCCTGCCCCCCCCATCTGCCACACCGCGTCGTGTCCCCACCCTCACAACATCGCCCTTGGCCCCGCCCACCCACCTCCCATTGGCCGTCCGCGCCCCAGTGGGCGTGTCCTGTGGCGGTTAGTGGGTGTGTTCTGTAGAGCCCCGCCTCCAAGACGCCTTCCCATTGGCCGCGCCCCCAGAGCGCCCACGTGGGAAGGGGGTTCCCCACGCGCGAGGGAGGGGGGGTGTCCCCGGGATTGGGGGTGCGGGGCTCCGCAAGGTCCCTGCGCTGCCCGCTGTGGGACCCCACGCGAGAGTCGTCCCACGTCCCGTGTCCCCACTTGCTGGCGGGGGCGCCCCGAGGGGAGCAGCCTGTTCCTCCCGCATGGGATGGGAGGGTCAAGCTCTTTTGCATCCTGACAGCTCTTGCTGAAGTCAAATCCAGCCCCAAACCCATCCACGCACCGGAGCTGGGGCGACAGCACAAAGCCACGGGTGGGCTGTGGGGTTCACCCTCCCACAGGACAGAGGTGGGGGTCCCCACCTGGCCTGACCCTCTCAGATCAGCCACCCACAGTGCACAGCTCTGGCTGGAATAGGGCCAAGCGGGAGCGTGGGCTGAGTGAACCCCTTAAAGAAAGTCCCTGTAAAGGCCACGTGAGCCCAGTGTGGGGGCAACATGGGGGGGCAGCAAAGGCAACTGGCCCCCAGTGCTCCCCCAGTGACACCCATATAACTGGGACCCCCGGGGCTCACCTGTGGGACCCCACATCCCCATCCCACAGAGCTGTGGGACTGTGACAGCCCCCAGCAGCCGGACCCACCGCCTTGAGCCGCCCCCACCGTCTCCAGCCAGGACCCTCTCCCAGGGCTTTACTGGGGTGATGTGGGGGCACTGGGGGGGCTGAGCCCCACTGCGGGAGCCAGACGTGGGCTGGAGCGGGGAGCAGGGGCAGGTCAGGACTCGCCTCTCCCACCCTGCCCTGGCATCCCGGCCACGCCAGCCGCCCTCCGCCTGCCCCGCCGGCCGGGCAAGCCGGGACGCGATGGGGTGCTGGATCCCATCCATGGGTGTAACAACCTGCCCGGCCTCAGCCCGCAGCTGAACCAGCCTCTGGGGTGGCTGGGTGTGGGCTGGGGTCCCCTCTCCCTGCCCCAGCAGCTGGGTGGGACCCAAGGGACACACCCTGTGCCCAGCCTGTGCCTCAGTTTCCCCGTGCACCCAGGGGACCGCGCTGTGGAGCCCGGCGTGGGGCTGCGTGCGAGGCAGCTCGGTTGGGATGGGTTTTTTTACCAAATCTTTGGATTTTTATTTGCCGGGTCAGGCAGCTCGGCCCCGCGGGGACCTAATCCCCGGGCACGGAGGGGATTACAGCGGGACCGGGGCTGCCTCGGCTGCGGAAAGCGGATTAACCAGGACAGGGAACGTGGGGACGGGCAGCGGGAGCCCCGGGGCACCTCTGGGGGCTCTGAGGGACCCTGGGGGGACACATGGGGACAGTCCCCAGTCCCGGGGGGACAGAACCCGGCTGGGGTGGAGACAGGGACACGACAGCCCCCAGGTCAGGGTACTGCCGATGGGCATGGCCCCCCACGGCCACCCATGATGGGGCTGTGGCTGCAATGGGGGGACTGGGATTGTGCCCTGCACTGGGAGCACTGGGAGCTGTGGTTTTGCACTGGTGACACTGGAAGCTGTGTCCTGTACTGGTGGCGATGGAAGCTGTGATTTTCCACTGGTGACACTGGGAGCTGTGATTTTCCACTGGTGACACTGGGAGCTACATCTTGCACTGGGAGCTGTGATTTTCCACTGGTGACACTGGGAGCTCTGATGTTCCAGTGGGGCCACTGGGAGCTGTGTCCTGTACTGGTGGCTACTGGGAGCTGTAGTCCACGTGCACGGGTGGCACTGGGAGCTGTAGTGCAGGGTTCACTGGTGCGTGCTGGGAGCTGTGACCTGGTGCACTGGTGAGTGCAAGGGGGCACTGGGGAGGAGGGCAATGGGGGATACTGGGAGCCGGGGGGCACAGGGGGAAACTGGGAACTGGGGGAACTCTGGGAGCTTGGGAGGGGCACTGGGAGCTGCAGGAGGAGCTGGAGAGGGGGTTACTGGGGGCTGCTGGGGAGGACTGGGAGCTGCGGGGGTAAGTGAGGGCACTGGGAGCTGAGATTGGAGCTGGGGGGCACTGGGAACTGGGGGGAGCACTGGGAGCTGAGATTGGAGCTGGGGGGCACTGGGAACTGGGGGGAGCACTGGGAGCTGAGGTTGGAGCTGGGGGTGGCACTGGAGGAGTACTGGGAGCTGCGATGGTAACTGGGTGCGCTGGGGGGAGCACTGGGCGCTGCGGGGAGGGCTCTGGGAGGCGGTACTGGGAGCTGGGGATACTGGGAGCTGTAGTCCAAGGGGCTAGCGCATACTGGGAGGTGTAGTCCCAGTCCAGGGCCATGCTGGGAATTGTGGTTCCCCAACCCAGGGGGGCTACTGGGAGCTGTAGTTCTGCACTGGTTGGGGGTCCAGGGCTCTGCCCCCCCGTGTCCTCAGTGGCTCCCGTGGGTGCTGAGGACTGGCCCAGGGCCACGTCAGCCCCACACTGACCCCTCGCTCGTGCATCCCCTCTGCCCCTCAGCCCTGGTCCCACAGCCCCCTCCCCAGCCCCACAGCATCCCCCCACAGCAGGGTGGCTGTGGGGCAGGCTCTCTGAGCCCCACTTGCCCCATTGGGCACCAACCAGCCATCAGTTGCCCCATCCCCACTGCAGGGTCACAGCCCTGAGCGTCCCCAAGGAATCTGGGGAGGGGGGACTGGGAGCCCCATTGGGGGCCCCATTGGGACCCCCATTTCTCCTCTTGCTGCCAGGGCGTTTGCTGGTGTGGTGCTGGGGAGGGGCACTGGGAGCTGCAGGAGGAGCTGGAGGAGAGTACTGGGAGCTGCTGGGGAGGACTGGAAGCTGAGATTGGAGCTGGAGAGCACTGGGAACTGGGGGGCCCAGGGTCTGGGTGATGGGAGAGGGGTGGGGGATGGAGGAGGGACAAAGTTGGGGTCCCCTGGATGGGGGACAGACGCTGACCCCGTGTCTCTGCCCAGGCTCGGCCGTGGCAGCATGGGGGGGACGCAGTCGCTGGCGCTGCCCCTGGGGAAGGGACCCCACCATGTGGGCTGCACGGATGTCATGGTGGGACACACGCGGCAGGTACGGGACAGGGACAGGGACAGGGACAGGGACAGGGACAGGCTTCCAAGCACAGCAGGGTGGCTGCAGCCAGCTGGGTTTTGCAAGAGCTGAGCTCACCAAGGACATAGCCATGACTGTGCCATGCTGTCCCCGCCACTGCTCCGTGCTGTCCCCACCGCTGCTCCGTGCTGTCCCCACCACTGCTCTGTCCTGTCCCCATCACTGCTGCATCGTGTCCCTGCCGCTGCTCCATCCTGTCCCCATTGCTCCGCGCTGTCCCTGCCGCTGCTCTGTAGTGTCCCCACCACTGCTCCTTAGTGTCCCCACCGCGTCCCCCCTTCCCCTCTCTCCCCCAGGGGCTCTTCCTTCGTCTCTTCTACCCCTGTGTGCCCCGGGCAGGGGCTGAGCAGCCGCTCTGGATCCCTCGCTACGAGTACTGCTGTGGGCTGGCTGACTTCACCCAGCACAGCCGGCGCTGGTGTGCACCCCTGCTCAGTGTCACCATCGGTAAGGGGGTGGCTGGCACCCCGTCCCCCATCCCAGCTGCTCCCCCATCCTCTGGGCACCCACTCCCTGTGCTCAGGGGAGCTGGGTGGATGCTGCAGGCAGGGACAGAGCTGAATGGGGACCCGCTGTGGCAGCAGCACCCCACTGCCCATGTCTCCCCTTTTCCTGGGGGGTTTCTCTCCTTCACAGGCTCCTGCAGAGTCCCAGTGAGCTGGAACGGGACCTTCAAGCTCTGCAGCAGCCGGTACCCACTGATCATCTTCTCCCACGGCCTGGGAGCCTTTCGGTAGGATGAGCCCCAAGCAGGGCTGGGGGCCAGAGCCAGGATGGGGACACGGATGTCCTGGGGACATGGGTGTCCTGGGTGCCCCGTGGCCCCACTCAGACCTGCCTTGTGTGGGCAGCACAACCCTGACCCCGCTGTCCCCTGGCTCCTTGGCAGGACCCTCTACTCCTCAGTCTGCTCTGAGCTGGCGTCCTGGGGGTTCGTGGTGGCAGCGCTGGAGCACAGGTGTGTGTCCCCTGTCCCCACTGAATTTGTCAGCCCTGACAGGGCTGGCAGGGGCATCATGTCCCAGGGAGCTGCCGGTGCCCCCCACGACGTGGCTCGCTGCCCTCCTGCCGCTGCAGGGACCATTCTGCCTCCATGACGTACTTCTGCACGGCGGAGGCTGGCAGAGAGGAGTGGATCCCCTACCAACGGGTGCCCCAGGGCCAGAAGGAGTTTTATTTCCGAAACAAGCAGGTACCAGGGTTGGGGGTTAAGGGTGGGCAACCCAGGAGGTGTGAAATCCCTGCTGCAAGCTGAGCTGGCCCCCCATCCCTGGGGTCTTCATCTCCCACCCTTCCCAAACCCGTACCGCTGCGACGCTGGGGCTGAGCTTTCTCCTTGCAGCTGAGAAAAATCTCTTCAACCATTTTATCTCTGTTTCATGGGGTTTCTCTGCCCAGTTCCAGCTGGTCCTGGCAGTAGCCAGGCTGGGCTTTGCCATGTCCCTGGATGCTTTAACGTCACCCACACCCCAGGGAGAAACGGGCTTTGTGCCCAGCCCAGCGCTGCGGGCTGGCGAGGCTCCGGACCGGCTGCTGGGTTTGTTCACACTCTGATTTTTGTCTCTCTGGGATTAGCCTGGACAGCTGCTTGCTGGGGAGCAGGAAGGTTTCCTACTGAGCCAGGTTTCTGCCTGCTCATTTCTGCCTCATTTAAAAGGATATCGAGTCGAGATTTGTTGTAGAAAAGCTCTCTAGGAAACGTAGTGGTTGGAGGTGCTTTTGGCAGCCTGAAATCACCTCCCAGCCTCTTAGTTTTGTGCTTGCACCGCCTCCCAGCACATTGCACAGACAAGGGAAACAGTTTTCCTACAAAGATGAACCCATGAGCATAAATGTTGAGGGTTAAATGAGAAATAAATTATAATAGAGGGAAATAGTTGCCAGGTCAGCCTCAGTTATGGCATGTTGTGTGTTGGAGCAGGGAGGAGCAGAGAGGGGGTTTCATCTGGGTTTTTGGTCACTTGTTGCTTTGGGGGAAGGTCATTAAGTGTGTAGGGTTGACAGTGTTAGTGTCCTTAGGGGAGCAGAGGATTCCCAAAGTGACTCCAGGTCAGGGCTTCCTCCTCCTGAATCAGCGGTTTGGGCTTTTGATCCCCTCCTGGATGGAGCCCCTGAGCTCCATCCAGGGTGATGAAACATCAGTTTCAGGGTGATGTCCAGGTTTGATCCTGGCAGCTGGGGTGGAACAGGGGGTTTCTGGGCTCCCCGTGTGGGGGGGTTTGCACTGGTCAGTGGCTTTGGCAAGCTTGGCCAGGGGAGAGCTAGTGAGGAAACGGGGCTCTCCCTCCCCTGCACGCCCCGCTGCTTCCTCCCCAGAGCAGAGGTCTTTTGCTCATCTCCAGCCATCTGTGCTATCAAACTAATTGAATTAAAAACAAAGAAAAAATTGAATTATTCCAATAAATTCACAGCATCCCTGTGGGAGCCACCGGGACCGCGGTGCAGCCTCTCACTTGCTTTTACGATTGCTGTAATTGGTCTGAGCACTGCGGCTGTGGGGGGATGAGTGTGGGTGGGGGGTCTGGCCCCAAACCTGTAGGGTGGAGGACCTGGATTAACCAGGGAAGGCTAACCAGGGAAGGTTAACCAGGGAAGGCTAACCAGGGAAGGCTAACCAGGGAAGGCTAACCAGGCAACTCTTGCTCCCAGGTCCATCAGAGAGCGGAGGAATGCGTGCGAGCGCTCCGGCTCTTCGAGGACATCAGCAGCGGTAAATCTGTCCTGAACGTCCTTCACCAGGACTTCGATCTCTCCGTGCTGAAGGTACCGGGGTCTGTCTGTGCTGAAGGACCAGCCAGGGGATCGTTTGGGTGATGGGAGGGGGGTCTGGGTGCCCTTTGCTGGCAGGGTCAGTCCTTGTTGTGTGAAACTTCTCCTCCTGGGACAAGCAGGGTTTGTGCAGAGCCACAGCCTTCCGCGTCTTGGCTTCTTGGTGCCTCTCTTCTCCTTTTTCTCCTCCATGCATGCTGGGTCCCATTGCACCACTGGTGAAAATGAGACACAGTGTCCCTTGCAGAGGGCAGAGCAGTGGGGCTTTGCTCATCTTCTTCCCTTGGCTTTTTTCTTCCCTAATTAGAGACCTTCTGCAGTGAGGTTTGGGCACAGGCTCCTCAGCCTTCTCCTTCTTGCAGGACAGCATTGATCTGACCAAAGTCGCCGTCATGGGCCATTCCTTTGGTGGGGTGACAGCAGTGCTGGCCTTGGTGAAAGAGCCTGGCTTCAGGTGAGCTGCAGCAGGGATGAGGAGCCATGGGAAGCTCCATGTAGCTGATCCCAGTGGGAAGGGAAGCCGTGGTGTGGGTGGCAGTGCTGGGCATCCATCCTGCTGCAGGTGTGCGGTGGCTCTCGACGCCTGGATGTTCCCCCTGGAGAACGCGCTGTACCCAGAGGTGCCCAAACCCGTGCTCTTCATCAACACTGAGAAGTTCCAGACACCAGAAAGTGTTGCCAAAATGAAGAGGCTGAGCTCCAGAAACAGCCAGACGAAGATTATAACCATCCTGTGAGTCAGGGGCTGGGGGCACCCACCCACTGGTACCCTCCTGGGAGCACCTACGAGCTGGGTCCCAGCAGGAGGACCTCTCCCCAGCTCCCACTGAAGCAAATCCCTTCCCTGTCCCAGGGGATCTGTGCACCAGAGCCAGACCGACTTCACCTTCCTCACTGGGAAGCTCATCAGTCGCATCTTCAATGCGAGGGGCACCCTTGACCCCTACAAGGGTCTGGACATCACCAGCCGGGCGGCTCTGGCGTTCCTGCAGAGGCATCTCAGTACGGCGTGGGGTGGGGGACACGTTGGCCGGGGGCTCGGGTGGGCAGGGGAGCTCCCCAGCTTGCAGGGGGCTGCTTGGGTTTGGTGTTTCCCATCCTGTTGGACAAAGCAAAGGGCTCCTCCTTTCCACCTGGAGCCGGGCTGATAATGGTTGTAGTAACCCCGTCACCATCTCTGCTCCGTGCAGACCTGGAAGAGGCGTTCGATCGATGGGACAACCTCCTCGAAGGGATCGGAGACTCGGTTGTTCCAGAAGCACCGTTCTGCCGCTCCAACCTGTAGCCTGTTCAGGTCTGGTCACTGGAGGGAGATGGGTGCTGGGAATTGCAGCTCCTTCTTGTCCAAAATGAGCCGTGTAGGAGCCAACAAGGGCAGGAGGATCTGTGGGGAGAGCAGGACCATGCTCAGAGGATGTCTGATGGCCAGCGAGCGTGCCAGGAGAGCCCTCCCTGCTCAAGCTCTGCCTGCAGCCTGGGCTGTGGGGCTAAGGGAATAAAATACCCAGGGATAAAGACTGAGTTGACTGTCACTTGGGCTCGAGGTGACATCCATCTTGCATGTAGCGGGTAGGTGGGCATCGATTCCTGGCTGGGCCTGGTTGGGTCTGCTACAGCTGTGGCACATCTGGCAGGAGCAGGCAGAGGGGTGTTTGCTCTGGGTTGGGGTTAGTTCAATCCTGTCCAAAAGAACCAACACAAAGAAATGCAGCATCAGGGCTCCAAGAAGAAAGATCATGAAAATCTTATCATCGTCCTGGAAAGCTGATCAGAGTGCTGCCTTCACACCTAAAACCTGGAGGAAGACAGAAGGAGGATGGTTTTGAAGAAGAGGCTGGCTGGAAGTAGCTCTGCACAGCCCTGCAGCACAGGGATGTGAGATGGGGACTGAGATCAATCACAGGGATGGAAGGAGAACAGCCCAGCCTGGTTCTGCAGCACGAGGAGCAGCTGCTGCAAACAGACTGCAGGGAATAAGGCACTTTGGAAGCATCTACAGCACGTTCCTGAGTCACACCAGCGACGTTAGAGCAAGGGCTGGTTTTTAAGGGGGAATCTGATCCTCGGCCATCCTGAGGATGGGCTGAAGCTGGTGGATCCACATGGATTTACCGCCCTGGAGACCCTCCCCGAGGTCCTTGATGGCACTGCAGCAGGGGAGGTGGCAGGCAATCCTGGACACGCCGCCTCGGCAGCTGCTGGGACCATCCAGGCTTGTGTCACACCATCTGCTTTCGCATTGTCCCCGTCACCGCCGGCGCGGCATTCCTGCTGGGGGACAGCAGCAGCAGCCCTGGCTTTGCTTCACCTCCTGCCATCGCAGAGAGAGGCTGTGGCAGATGATGGCAGGGAGGCAGGATTTCCTGGGGTGTCGAGGTTGGAGGAAAGGGGTGTTTGGGTGGCCTGTGATGTTCCTCACCCAGTGACAGCGGGTGACACGGGTGCCAGCAAAGCCCTTTCCCCAGGGGAATGGAAAAGCAGCATCTCACCCTCCAGTGCCCGAGTTGTTTGTGTCACCATGACAGCCGTGTCCTCGCCTCACTGGTGGCCTCTGGCCCCTCTTCCAAGTCCTGGGGCTGAGGATGCTCCGGGATGGCCTTGGGGGAAGGCGCAGCACTGTGCAGCAGCAGGGAGGACATCATTCAACGTCCCCTCTGCTCTCCAGAGACACAAAGGACTGATGTGAAAAAATCCCCACAAGACTCCGGTGCTTTAGAGGCTTCCAGATTATTTTTTGTTTCATTGTTTTACACCTAAAACATCATTTCTAGCCTTGGAAGCAGGCTGGAGTGTGACAATCCAGGGACCCTTGGGACCACTCTGCTGAGACGCTGAGGGTGGGTGGGGGACATTCAAGGTCGATGGATGTGATGAATTGTGTGGGTGAGCTGGGGAGGGGATGGACAGAGCCCGTCAGGTCCCATTTGAACACTGAGAGACAGTGACTGGTGCAGAAATCAAATCCCATTTTCCTCCCCGAATTAGCACGGCTGGAGATCAGCGCTGGCAGCTCGGAGGGGAGCAGCCTGGTGGTGGGGGGAGCAGCCCGGTGGTGGGGGGAGCAGCCCGGTCGCGGGGGGAGCAGCCCGGTGCTGGGGGGAGCGGCCCGGTCGCGGGGGGAGCAGCCCGGTGGTGGGGGGAGCAGCCCGGTCGCGGGGGGAGCAGCCCGGTCGCGGGGGGAGCAGCCCGGTGGTGGCTCCAGCACGTCCTCAGCGCAGCTGAGACAGGCTATAAATTCTGCAAGACTCTTATGTAAAAAGGCTGTTGGGGAAGGAAGGGGGTGGCAGAAACCGACTGTGCTCAGAGGGTGACTCTGACATGTGTTAACCCTTCGGTTCACTGATGGTTATTCCCATCCCTGGTGCCTGTGGGGCTGGGGGAGCGGGGAAGTGGGTGGATGTCCCACCAGGCTCTGCATCCCTTTGCTCCCTGCTCCAGAGCTGGTTTCTGTGCCCAGTTCCCAATTGTCTTTGTGCCTCTGGAGAAAAACCCTGCCAGAAGCAAGAGGAATGCTCAGAAAAGCCCTGGGTCACCTGGGCAGGGCAGACACCCTCTTTCCTCTGCTCCATCATCTCCTCTCTGCTCTCCGTGGGATGTGGTGATGCGGGAGCCCGTTCCAAGCATTTTTCTTCTTCACTGACTGTCTGCATCTGCTTTAAATCCCAGCCTGGAGCCATCTCCTCAATCGGGCTCCCCTTGCAAGCAGCACTTTCCTCCAGATCCTCATTACACGCTCCAGCCTGGAGGCTGGCAGCAGCGTGCATGAACGATACAGCACAAATTCCCAGCACAGCACACGAGGAAGGTGTTTCCCCCACACCCCAGCTTCCTTGGGTTGCTTTGCTGGGCCTGAGAAGTTGGGAAGAAAAGAGCTGGGACAGCTCTGCCAGAGCTGGTGTGTCCCAGACCAGCTGAGTAGGGTCACAGCATCATTCCCTGCCACCCGCCCGGGGCCAGCGACTGGAGAAGAGAGCTCTCCGGTCTTTGGGGTGTCCCAAGCTGCTCCAGGCTTACCTGTGCCACACTGGGAGTTTTTCTGGCAAAAAGCAGGATTTTAGGGTTAGCCTGGTATGTGATCTGCTGCAGCAGCCCCCCCCCCTCCCCCCCCCCCAGCACCAGCTCTTGGTTGCTGTGTCCTTACAGCACAGAGGTTTGGGTTTGAGTGTGGAATAGCTGGGGTTTATATCCATAAATCCCCCCCATGTTTTATCCACAGAGGGATTTTGCTTCTCAGGGATGTGGGAAGGAAACACCGACTCCGTTACCTTTGAGGTTTGGCACCCAGGGCACCCACCTGGAGGGCTGTGCCTTGGAAAGAGTTCACTTCCAGCCAAGCGTTTCAGTGCAGCTGATCTTCAATATTCAAACTGATGGCTTTAAAAATAAATACAAATAAATAAATCAAACCCCAAACCCAAGCCTGCCCATTGATATTCCCCTCACAGCTGTGCTTGCAGCATGGCTGGGGTGTGAATGGATGCATTCCTCTTACCCACGGCTTATCTCCCTCCGCACAGCAACCTCTGCTCTCCGACCAGCTTCAGCTTCAAAGCTTCCCACTCTCCCACAGTGAGCACAGACCTGGCTTGGAGCTCTTCCTATCTTAGAGCTGAGAGTCTTCTCCTCATCCTCCCCACCCCCAGCTCATCCTGCCTGCGGCTCCCTCCCTCCTGGGAAGCCCCTTCCAGCCATCAGATCCCTCCCCATCCCACCACGCATCCAAACTGGAGTTACCAGCTCCAGTCTGCGGCAGCATTCGCTGCTGCTTAGAAAAAACCCCTCATTTATTCAATTGAAGCTTCCCTGTTGATTTAATTAATGCAAATTGAGACATGTGTTAAAACCTCCTTGTAATTACCATAACACTGTCGTGGGTTTTGTGTTTGTTGAGAGGTTGTGGGTTGTTTTTTTTTTTTTCCCTTTTTCTTCTATTTTTAAGGAAAATAGTAAGGCCTGGATTCACAGCAGCTGATGGAGGACCACGGCCCTGCAAGCTGAGCCCAGTGAGAACCACACGAGCTCTGGTAGAGGAGCTCAGTGTCCGGCCGTGGTCTGTGATACCAGCCCTGAAAACCAGCGTGGACACAGGTGCAGTGCTGACCCCACTCTTAACCCAACCCTGGGCAGCACCCTCTTGAGCAGAGCTCCTTAGATTCCTTTATTGGTGAGTAAATGCTTGTTTTTATGTTGATTTTTTTTTCATTGGCAAATGAAAACTTCGCTCTGGGTGAAATTCCAAAGAAAAAAATGAGTTTCTTAGTCTCTGAAGCAAGTTGTGATCATCAAACACGTCAGCTTCCAGGCTGCCTTGAGCTAAAAAACCTGGATGTTCACAGTCACGAGGGATTCAGCTCATCTCTGTCATCTTCCCAAGCAGCAGCTCCTCGGGTGCTGGGTTCCAGGGGAGGACCAGGGCTCTGGTGGGTGGGCAGACCCTCGGGATCCGCCGCAGGGTGTTCACCGTGCAGTGCTGCAGGGCTGGGCTGCAGGCAGGGTGTTTGCTGGCTTCCCTGACCTTCCAAATGCAGTGCCATGGGCCATGAGGGCTCCTGTTCTCTCAGCCCGCAGCATCGAGAGTGTTTGGAGAGCACAACTCATTTTCTTTGACAATTTTCACTCTGCAGCAGCAGTTCCATTTCAGGCTGGAGCGGTCCCGCGCTGACCCGGGATGGTTTCTGAATAAACAGGAGAAAAAAGGACTGAGAAGGGAAATGGAGGCACTGGAAGACAGAGGAAGCTGTGTGAGGTCTCTCTAATTCCAGGCTAGCCTGGAAAAGCCCTTGAAACAGATTTGAAGGGGTTTTTTTTTTAATTAATATCTAGATTTCCCCCCGTTTAGGAAGGATAGGCTGAACCCAGCCCTGTGGGTGCCAGCTCCTGCTTTGCACCCAAGTGTGGTGGTGAGGGAGAGCAGGGGGCTGCACAAGGTGGGGACCCAAAATATCCCACATGCTCCTTTTTAACCCTTTAGCTTCTGTCTTAACCCCTGACCAAGATGTGGGGAGGTGCTGAGACTGTCAGCATCCCTCCCTGGGTGACAGGGTGACACCAGACCCCCCCCAGCCCACTGGCTTTAGGATGCTTTTGTCTCCTCACATTGATAACAGCTCTCAAATAATGTTCATCACACAGGGCCTGGCTTGGGTTTGTTCATGTGGTTTGGGGGGTTTTTTTAATTAAAATGAAGCACTTTTAGGTTGGCAATCGCACCATGAGTGTGTCTCTCTGGTTATTGATCTTAGTGCACGGCAGCACTTTGCTGGTTTATTGTATAAAAGAGAAAGATGTGTTTTTCCTCTGGAAAACCTGTCTTTGTTTGCCTGTTCTCACAGCTCCAGGAGATGTGGCTGGTCTTTTTTCTCTTAATATATATATATGGGTCTAATCTGAGCTCAAATTAGTGGTGGGGAAAGGGATCAAACGGCACAGGGCAAATGTTAAGTGCAGGTATTGTTTCCATGCTGGTATTGCTGAGTGATAGCCAGTGGGACGGAGCAGGAATTAACCCCTTTTGATGCTGAAATGTCGGTGGAGATGGGAGGGGAACTGCTTATTGCCCTGAGAGGATCTAATCTGGACCCCCTCGCTGGACTTATGTTGAAAGGTGCCATAAAAAAACCCCTCAGACTTGTTTCTTTGGCTCACAAATCCTGTGGGAAGCAGCATGTTTTATTCTGCCTGTGGTGTCTGATAGATCTCATCCATAAACAGCACCTGTAGATATTATTGCCACAGGAAAATCAGCTGTGGCTGGGAATCCTCCTGCGTTACCTGAGCGTGGGGGGTTGGATGCAAGGAGAGGGGGGTAGGACACTTCAAAATCCTGCCTTGGATCTGAACTCACCCTTGTGCTGTTTGTCTGCAGGAAGTCAGGCATTTGAGAATTGCAAACCCACCTGCTCCCCAGGCAGATAAAGTCAAACCTGTGACCATGTGGCTGAGCACTGATTTGGTCAGTGAAATGGCTTTGGTCACAAGTGGCCCCAGAGCTCTGCTTTGAGATTCAGTGGGAACAGATTGAGTCTGGGGGCTGGGACGAGCTTATTCATCTTGTTTATTTGACATGGGGGAAGTCATATTCCTTTAAGAGGATTTCCATCCCTAAACTCCTCCCATCATGACACTTCCAAGCTACATTTTGTCTGGAAAGGGTGGGAGTATTTTTAACTGTATCATGCCAGGGAAGTATTAATAGCACAATAGGCTTGCTGAGCTGCTGGTAGAGCTGAATCCATATTTTATATTCAAGGAACTAATTAGGAACTGGGGAATAATTAGTGCTCTACACAGTTTTTCTCCCCCCTTCCCATCCCTCTTCATTTTCAAAGAGCCAAAGTAAATGTCTTTACTGGAATCTTCTATGGCTGTTGAATATTTGATGGCTTCCCAATGTATTGCTATTCCATGTGGTTGTCAAAACCACGCTGTCTCCCTTTGCTCTACCCCAGCTGAAATGGCTGACTCTGACACTTTGGAAATCTAATTAGCACATCTCTTCTTGGCTCACATGCAAAAAAACCACTAAAAACACCAAAGAAAACAAAACAAAAAACCCAAACAAACAAAAACCCCCTTTTTTTCATGCTTCTCTCCCAGCCGCTCGCCATCGCTGGGTGATGCAGCTCTGAGCAGCTCAATCAGTTATTTTTGAACCCTCAGCAGTGAGTTGTTTACAAGCTCTCTTGAATAGCAAAGCTCTTGGTGCTCCATATGGGAAATGCAAATTTATGGATTCTGTTTGGGAGCAGAAAGGGAAAAACAGAGAAGATGCAGAAAAATGGGGTCGAGGCCCCCGGCTCGGTTGGGAGCTGTGGGAGGAAGGAAGGGGGAAGCAATGTGAGGAGATCTCTGGGGTGGCTCTCACTGCGTGTTTCTGGATGCAGTGAAGGTGGGAACCAGCATCCACAGAGATCTGTCCTTAATATTTGGCAGGTAGCTCCCAGGAGAGCAGAACTGGGAGGATCTGCTGGTGCCCTGAGGAAAACAACTCGCTCTGAAGCTGCACCCGCAGTTGGGAGTGTCTGCGATAGCTCTCCTGCGTGCGAAGTCGCTGGTCGCTAATAATAGTTATGGGCTTGTGCTGAAGTCTCTTCCTCGCTCTTGCCTCTCCCCAGCCATCTGTTTGCAAGAAACTTGTGGAATTCGTGTCACTGAGCTCTCATCCATATTTATCAGAGGGGTAGAGATTGGCTCACCAAGCTCAAAGCTGGGAGAGAAGACGAGCCAGAGCTACAGAAGTAGTTTGATCATCTAAAACCTCATTTTCTTAGGAAATAAAGAAATCAAAACCATGCCAGGAGATGTACCTGCCAGCTGGGAAGTGAATTCCACTGTCCCTTTGCTCAGGGTGAATTGAAGGCAGAGATTGCTGTTGAGGAGAAAGATCTGACCTCGCTCAGCATCCTGCTTGCAGCCAGGATGGAGGTGACCGTGTCTGGTTGCCGCGGCCGCTGCCATTACTTTAGGGGCTGTCACCATCTCAGTGTGTTGGAGAATTTGTTTTGTGAGGAGAGCAGAGTGCTTGTGGGGCCTTTGTCTTGAGTTCATTAGAAGCTTCTATCGTTCTCCTCCTCTATTTAGAGCTGTCATCATCACTGTGTTTGGCTAACACACAGTCCAGTCCTCTGACTGCATCTGAAGAGGCAAGTGTGACATTTCAGGGTTATTTTGCCCCAATATTCAAGCAATTAATTTACATTTTCATCTCTCTTGCTGCAGGCACAATCCCCATCTGTGGTGAGTGCTTGTACTTGTCACATTTTATGGAGGAATTAAGCGAGTTTGAGTGAATTTCTCAAAAAAAAACAAACTAGTGATAGAAGCCCAGGTCTGATTTAAAAAATAATCATAATTTCCAACAGCACATTGGCAAGTGCAAATTGGTTGCAAAAGGAACATTTTCTTAATGGTGGTTTTTCAGCATAAATATAGAATCAACCTCAACACCTCCAGTAAACAAATAGCAGTTAAACATTTCTTGCCTGGGGAAGAGCTTTTATTGTGAGGGAGACACGCCCTAAAAGTCTTGTTTATTCTTCATTTTGGTGAGCTCCTCACAGACAACATTTGGATTAAAATGTATTTTTATCTGAAGATGAGGGAGACCTTTGCAGACACTGATTTTCCTTTGTTGGGCAGCAGCACGTCAGTACAGAGAGCATGAAGATGGGTAAGCTGCAGGGTAGAGAAAAATTTGCTGAAGGTTAATATAAACACTGAGAAATGGGGATAAAAATAATCTTTTAGCCCTTCTCTCTACCTCTGAGTGCAAGTTTCTTTTAAATTACTGTCTCCTCTAGCAGGTTAGTTATTAAATCAGTTAAACTAGTTGACTCAGGTCAAATAATATATCAGATTTCTAGTTATACAAGGAACTTTGCTAATGCAGTGATTGTTACCAGTCTTGGCAAACACTTCCTAATATCACTTACAAAGGTGCTTCAAAACATCCGCTCGATTAACAAATAAGCTGTCAGTCCATCCACCACGAGTGCTTAAGGGTGGCAATTTAATACTCAGAAAGCACATTTTCTTATTGGAGATTAACTATTTTTTGCAAGTTAAAAGAGCTGCCGTGGGCTGAGTTGTCACCTAATTATGTCAGTCTCTTTGTGGGCTGTTTTGATAAGCACAGCAGAGGAGACGCTTTCATCTCGCTGCTCAATCTGGTCACGTCACGTCCTAAATTCACACGTGTGAGGAGTCCTCCCAATGAGACCTTGATTTAACTGTTCCACTGAGAGCAGAGCACGTTGTGCCCAAGCTGAGGGGGCTCGTGTTTTGTCTGTGCAGAGGATGAGCCCACTTGAGCTTGCTCTTTTTTTGGGAAAAAACCAAAGAATTATAGGAAAAAGCTCTTGTTGGTGCAGCCACTCCAGCAGCCGCGCGCTGCTAGGCTCGACGAGAGAAGAGTCTGTTTAGGATCGCAGTAAATGTGTTGATAAACACCAATCAAATGCAAATTCAATAAAAGCTTTTCATCTACTCCATTCTCTTTGAGATCAGACAAAAATAAATGCCACATAAACAAATGAGTTTTATGAAATGTTCCAAAAATAAAACCACTCTTGCAACGAGGCCAAAAATGAGATCGTCTTCGTGCCCTTCCAGCTGCCGAGAGCTGTTAATTCTCTTTGTACCCCAATAACACTCAAAGATTTCAGTTTAAATTGAAACCAGTTGTGGCAGGTGTTGTCAAGAGGTTGCTCAAGAGTCTCAACCTGAGTGACATGGAATGGAAAATGCCAGAGCTGAGAACAGATCCCAGATCTGATTCCCAGCTCAGTGCCTCTCTTCAATAAACCACGTTGCCTTTTCCATAGGAGAGTTCTTACCTGAAAGAAATATTTTTGGCTTTAAAGCCAATCTGCAAAGGAAGGGAAGTTACATTCAGTTCTTTCTCCCTCTTTCTCCCTCTTTCTCCCTCTTTCTCCCTCTTTCTCCCTCTTTCTCCCTCTTTCTCCCTCTTTCTCCCTCTTTCTCCCTCTTTCTCCCTCTTTCTCCCTCTTTCCTCCCTCTTTCCTCCCTCTTTCCTCCCTCTTTCCTCCCTCTTTCTCCCTCTTTCTCCCTCTTTCTCCCTCTTTCTCCCTCTTTCTCCCTCTTTCTCCCTCTTTCTCCCTCTTTCCTCCCTCTTTCCTCCCTCTTTCCTCCTTCTTCCTTCCTCTCTTTTCTTTTTCCTGTGCAAAGCCCAGGAAATAAGATGGAAAGTGCTGAGAACAGACCCTGCATGACACGTTGGGTTTTTTTCTCAGCCTGTATCCCTTCTTCAAAAGTGGTAAATGATATTTCATCATCATCATCATCTCTCCAGGGGGTGAGGACTGACTAAAAACAGTCACACAGGTACCAAACAAAAAGCCCCAAGCCCAGGAAGCCTCGTTACCTCTGGGAAACCCTGAGATCATCCCAGGAGAAGCTCATTGATTTTCCTAAAAAAACCCCATGAATATCAAAGCATCCAACACACTGTTGATCTGCACAGATGATAATTAATAAATGATAAAGTAAAACACAGGCTGATGGCATGGTCTCTTGGCTGCTTTGTCTTCCAGCAACACTGAATGCAATTTCATCCAAGCACTCAAGATGTTGCAATTAAAAACACGTGTGTGGTGTGTGATCTCTCTGCACAGACCCCTGGGATTGAGCCAGGAACCCCGGGAACGTACCAGGCGTGACCCCCAAAGCAGCCAAATCATTTTGAAGCTGAAATCCCTTCAATCCTACAAAAAGGTTCTCCCATCCTGCTGGAAAATGGCTCTTCCCATGGCCAGCGAGCCACTCCAGCAGAAACCTCTCCCAATTCTAGCAGCTCGGTGGCTGGATGTGGTTTCCATGGAAATAGACGTCAGCTCAGCAAAAAAACAGGGCAAGTGTTTAGAATAATCGGTGTTTGGGAAGCTCGGTGTGTTTCTGTCACAATGAACCTTCCTCAAGTGAGGGATGCTTTCATTTTTACATGCAAAATCCTTGTTTTTAGGAGTGTGCACAACAAGGGCGGGTCCCTCCAGAAAAGTCCTTTCTTCAGTAGCCAGGGTGCAGAGTCTGCGGTGCCGGGCTTCCATCGTAGCACGTTGGTGTTGTGTTGTTCTCTGGCCATCTGCTTCTTGTGTCTATGGACTCTTGGTGGATCTCAAGGTAGTTTCTTGTAGGAAACCACCAGGGGAATTGGACAGAAGTCATTTGTGTGGAACACACAAAAACGCAGCCAGTTCATTTAAAGCACATTAGGAAGCGAACTGCTTATCTACGCTTGGCAACGGGGTCATCTCGGGAAGGGAACTGCTCACGTTGCAGCCCAGAGGACAAGGATGGATCATCTTCACTCAACCATTATGTACATACTTCTCTGGATGTGCTTTGACTTGCTGGTGTCACCTCAAAAGAGAGGGTGGCCATGTAGCTGTCCCCCAAAACTGCTAGGTGTTGTGGAGCTGATGCATTGTGAGACCCACAGATCCTCTTTGGGGTTGGCCTGTGGTGGCTGTGGCCTTGAGGTGACCAAAGGAACATGGTGGTCATCTTCATGACAACCAAGAGCCCTGTGGTGATTGTGGCCCTGAGATAACTGATTGGTTTAATGTGACCATGCTTAGGTAAGTGACCATGGTCCTGAGGTGACCGTGGCCCCAGGGTAAGTGGTGATGACCTGGACGTGACCATGGTCTTGAGGTGATCATGGTCCTGAGGTGACCGAAAGCCCTGAGGTAGGTGGCTGTGGCTGAGGTGACCATGGCCTTGAGGTGACCATGGCCCTATGGTGGCCAAGAGCCCTGAGGAAGGTGACCATGGCTCTGAGGTAACCACGGTCATGAAGTTACCATGGTCTTGAGGAACGTGGCCATGGCCCTGAGGTGACTTGTGGTCCTGAAGTGACTATTGCCTTGAGCAATGTGGCCATGGCCCTTAAATTACCATGGTCTTGAAGAAGGTGGCCATGGCACTTGAGATGACCCTGGCCCTTAGGTCAGTGGCCAGCCCCGTGGCGACCATCCAAACCACAGCTCCGCTCCCGCCAAACACCCCTGAGGGGACGGTCGACCCTGACCCGACGAGGCCGCACCGGGGCCCCGCTCCTGCCCACCACCGGGGTGGGAGACAAAGGGAGTCCCACCACCCACCGGGGGCGGGAGGAGAGCGCAGCGCGGGGGGCTGACGGCCCCGGGGGCGGCCCGCAGAAGCGAGGGGCGTCGCTTCCCGGTCCCGCACCCTCCGCCCGAGCCCCGCCGGGCCGCGGGGGTCGCCGCCCCTCTCCGCCACCGCCCGGCCCTGGCGGACTACAACTCCCGGCATGCAACGGGGCGGCGGGGAGGGGCGGGGGGCGCGCGCCCCTCGCTCTCTCCGCCGCCTCCCCCCCCCCGCCGCGGGCGGCACGTGCCGCCGCGCTCGGCCAATGGAGGCGGGGCGGGGCGGGTCACGTGCCATTGTTTGGCGCTTTTGTGCGCGGCGGAGCGGGCGGGAGGGGAGTGTGGCCGGAGCGGCGGAGCGGGTAGGTGGGTCTGTGGCGGCGGCAGCAGCGGCAGCAGCGGCAGCAGCGGGACTGAGGGGATTTTTTTTTTTTAATAATTTTTTATTTTTTATTTTAATTTTTCTTTTCCGCGGGGTGTCCTCCGCGGCTTGAGAAAGGGCGCGATGGCCCATGGGGGTCCGGTGCTCCGTGGGGTGGGTGGCAGAGGAGGGGTCTGAAGGCATGTGTCAGTGTGAGGGGGGCCAGCGGGCTTTCGGGGAGGAAACCCCGCGTCTCTCCCTTTTGTCCCTTCCACTCATGGGGGTCGCGTCCCCGCCCGTCGCCCTTAGGCGTCGCGGTGACAAAGGGAAGGGAGACAATGAGCGCGGGGGGACGCCCGCAGTCCCCTCAATCCTGACGGGGAAGGGGGTGTCTATTGTCCTGGGAGCCGCTGTGTGAGGGGCGCCGCTGTGTGAGGGGCGCCGCCCTACTCGCGCCCCCTCCCTTCCCTGACAGGACCCCCGCCATTGTTAGTGGGGAAGGGGTGGCGCCCGCCTTGGCCGCGCCTCGAAGCCATCGAACCCGGGCGAGCCCGGCGGTTGATTCCCGCTTGGCCGTGGCTGGGCGCGGGTCCCATCTTCTGGTGTGTCCCCCCCTACCCTCCCCCCCGCCATTTTCCCTTTACTTCAGGGTAGAGGCGGGGGCCACCACCTGAGGCGGGGGGCGGCAGGTGCCCGGATGTTACCGTTGGCCCCGCCCTCCCTCGAGCCCCCCGCGCGCGGGCGGGCGCGCGCGCTCTCCCTTCCCTGGCGGTTTGAATTCGGTGCGGTTAGGAAGGCGCGTGCCGGGAGGGGGCGTGGTCTCCGCCCGGCCGCGCGACAGCTTCGGCGCCTATTGGTTGGTAACGGGAGGGGCGTTACCGCTGGGGGACGGGTGAGTGCGCGGTCCTAGCGCCGCCCGTTCGGCGCACCCACCCGTCCCCTGCTTCATTTTCGGCTTAAAAACTGCGGAAAAACATCCTCCTTTTGGTATTTTTAGACCTTTTAATGCTTTATTTGTGTTCTATCCATTTATAAGAAGGCACTCAGGGCACTGTGTGTGCTCCCCATCTGTTGTGATGTGCAGCATCGTGCTTCAGCTGCACAAAGAAAATCGAATTTTAAATGAGCTCGATGCACATAAATTTAAGATCCTTCTGCAGCAGCAGGAGTCCTGGCTGTGCCGTCCTGTTGTGTGCTGTATTTTAATTTAGAGAGCTGTATTAGCTATGTGCAATGTCAGTGAAAGATCTGTAGTGCTGTATGCTCACTAATTAATGGTAAAATGGGAGTCTTTGTTTGCATATCTTAATTACAATGGAGTAAAACAGGGACTGAAAATTCCCAGCTATGCAGTTGTACACCCAGATCCTACAACATTAATAATAGAAAACCTCTCTGCTGTTCCTAGCGATGTACATCAGCCTCAGACTGACTGGAATTACTGACTGCAGTAACCTACCCCGCTGTCTTTTGTTCAGCTGATCTAATTATGCTTAGCAATTTTTATTATAAGAAATGCAATTCATGTATTTACTGTTCAAAGGCATATCTCTTTGTTATCTAGGAATCCAACTGACTGAAATTCTCCCAGGGTTGGCTTCTGGAGTTGTATTTTCTTGGTCATGGCTACTTCTGGTATGTCATATTATGTATTAAATACTCCAGTGGGGTTTTTTTCCTCTTAATTTCTCAGAAATATGTTCAAATCTAATATAGTAAAATAAACTGTCATCACCATGTTTTCCTCCCATATCTAGGCTGCTTTGGAGAAGCTGTTAAAACCGGGTGCTTGTGAAAACATACCCAAAGCCCTCTCAGACAAGGCTGTTAGCAGATGGGCTCCAGCTCATCTGCACGCCATCTGCTTCGTTAGCAGAGCTGACTGTCATCTAGACATCTCAGTGAGCAAAATTGGGGTGCTGGTACAGCTGACACCACGCAGGGCTGACGTGCCTGAGGAGAGAACACTGGCTTACATGTTTATTTGAAAACTGATTTCAGTTCTTGGCTATGTCAGGTCTTGGGTGAACACCTTGAAATTCTTCCTCAGACTTGCTGGAGAAAGACATTTTTATTACTGTTTTTATTATTTGAGTTGTTGATAAACTTGTTTTCATGACCCTGGATATTAAAGGCTGCAATAAAATGTCAGGTGCTTGGATAATGTGGTATCGAGGAAGAATTGCAAATAAAATTACCTGCTGCATTTTTAAATGGTGTTGCTGCCACTTGGAACAAAACTATTGGCTCAGATCCTGTCTCCTTTGTGGCATTGAGGTTTTGAAGGCTATTGTTCAAGTTCCTGGCTTAAAATACTGTTTGGGGTTTTTTTTTTGCCCATGTTCCTAGATATTCAAGTGAAGGAACTGGAGAAACGTGCCTCTGGGCAGGCATTTGAGCTGATACTTAGTCCCCGCTCGAAAGAAGCAGTCCCAGAGTTCCCTCTTTCTCCCCCAAAGAAGAAGGATGTGTCATTGGAAGAGATTCAGAAGAAGTTGGAAGCAGCAGAAGAGAGACGCAAGGTAAACTTGAAATGGCTCAAGTGAGCTCTGCTCCACTCATCTGTGCAACTTGTGTAGGATTGGGGGGGGTTTCAGACTTGCTCATTGCTTGGGACAAATGAACAGTTTGTGTTATGGTAAATGGAATATTAATTCAATTTTGATGGAATCCCTGGGGCTTGTGTGAACCTTTGTTATAGTCTACAAGGTCACACTTTTGTTCCCAAAGTGATTGTGAATGGTCACTTGAAAAACTGGGAGAAAATGCATAGTTGAGAGAGGTTTCTCTCTCAGGAAAAAGCCATTTTTCTTGTCTTTAAGATCATAAAAGATTCATTTTCTTCTAGAAAAGGTAGTGGTGAAGCTGCAGTGAGAAGGTTTGCCAATACAATGTCTGACTTGATGTAAGATCTCACTGTTAACATGTAACTTGGAGCCCTTGGCAGTGCAGAGCCTAATTGAAAGCAGTCTCCTGTGTGATTCGCCATTCTGAGAAGCAGAAATCTTCTAGGAAAGATCTATTGATGTTGACATAAAGATCTATGTTATTTTTTTTCCAGAAAAATCCAATTTAATAAGATTTACAAGTAATGACAGAACCTTAACCTTTCCTGGTAGTTTGTAATGGTGAAGTATGGGTTATGTGGGTGGAGGAAGGACCAGGGAGCTTGGTCCTGCATCATGAAATTACACTGTTCTCCAGTGAAAGAGCAGAAAATCTGTGTTCTCAGGAGCTGTGAGCAGCTCCTTTGTAATTGTCTCTGTAGCTGAACTGTTTTATGTTCAGAGCCTGCCTCCTCTGTTTTGTTAAGTCTCATGAAGCAGAAGTCTTGAAGCAGCTAGCTGAGAAAAGGGAGCATGAAAAAGAAGTGCTGCAGAAAGCAATTGAAGAAAACAACAACTTCAGCAAAATGGCAGAGGAGAAGCTGACCCACAAAATGGAAGCGAACAAAGAAAACCGTGAGGCACAAATGGCTGCCAAGCTGGAACGCTTGAGGGAGAAGGTGGGTGTGGAGTCCTGCTCCTCCTTGGGAGGGAGTTCATCCATGCTCCTTACTTTGAAAACTGGCTAAATGAAGCCAAGGAACTGGCCAGGTGAGGCAGGTGCTGTGAATAGATGGAGATCCTTGGGAGTTCTGTGGTGGCCTAACCTTAAATCTTCAAAAGATTTGGTAGAAATCTTCCTTTTGGGGGAGAAAGGATGGATGGATTTAGAGCAGCACCTCACTTTCTCTCCTAAGGTCTCATCCTGTAACCTCCTTCTGTAAGCCAGGCTTGCAGGTGCCAGCTGTGAGCTGGGGAGGTGGGCAGCAGGCTGGGGCTCTCTGTGCCTGGGCAGCTAACTGCTTCCCTTCCCTGCTGTTGTCTTTCAGGACAAGCATATTGAAGAGGTGCGAAAGAACAAAGAAGGCAAAGACCCTGGTGAGGCTGAAACCGACTGACTTCATTCTGGAAACTGACTCTCCCCCTCCTCTAAATATCCAAAGACTGTACTGGCCAGTGGTTTTATCTTTGGTTTTATTTTGGTTTGGGTTTTTTTTTAAGTTTCTAGAAACTGATGTAGAACTGTTAAATTAGATCCAAACTGTACACTTATTTTGGGGGCTAGAGGGGAGATCTTCCATGTTTCACTTTTTCTAAAGTGTTGTCTTTCCAGTGTAGCTATCTTCTTGTTGCATCCTTTTCTACTCCAGGGCACTTGCTACTGGGTTGATGGCTAGTACTGTATCAGCTCTGTAAGACATTTGTGAAAGGAATATGTAGTATCCTGTTCCATGCTGAATATCTTGTTTCACTTCAAAAATCTGACTCTGTCCCAGTCTGCTAAAATACTGCTGTAACTGAGTGACTAAATAAAGCTGCACAGTGCTGTTATCATGAGAATTACTTCTGGAAATGACATAAGATCATCATAAGGCCAATGGCATCCTGGGGTGCATTAGAAGGGCTGTGGTCAGTAGGTCAAGAGAGGTTCTTCTTCCCCTCTACTCTGCCCTGGTGAGGCCACATCTGGAATATTGTGTCCAGTTCTGGGCCCCACAGTTCAAGAAGGACAGGGAACTGCTGGAGAGAGTCCAGCACAGAGCCACCAAGGTGATGAAGGGAGTGGAGCATCTCCCTGATGAGGAAAGGCTGAGGGAGCTGGGGCTCTTTAGCTTGGAGAAGAGGAGGCTGAGGGGGGACCTCATTAATGTTGATCAATATCTGAAGGGTGAGTGTCAGGAGGATGGGGCCAGGCTCTTCACAGTGATGACCAATGATAGGACAAGGGGCAATGGGTGTGAGCTGGAACACAGGAGGTTCTGCTTGGATTTGAGGAGGAACTTCTTTCCTGTGAGGGCACCAGAGCCCTGGGACAGGCTGCCCAGGGAGGGTGTGGAGTCTCCTTCTCTGGAGACATTCAAGACCCACCTGGATGCCTTCCTGTGTGATCTCATCCAGGTGTTCCTGCTCCAGCAGGGGGACTGGACTGGATGAGCTTTCGAGGTCCCTTCCAATCCATAATATTCTGTGAAATGAAAATCAGTTGGCCTGAGGTCTGCCACAGGCATTCATTACCCAGTGCTGGGTGGAATGGTCTGCAGCAGCGCTTTTCCTTGCATCCATGGCCATGCTGTGTGACTGCCCTTCCCCTAGAGCACATGCATTGTCTTCACTTTACAATCAGAGCTTTGTTTTAACACCTCAGCAGTGGTCAGCTGCTGTGTGTTTCTGTTTGAAAAGAGTTCAGAACCACCTCCCTTTGGATGCTGACTTCAACAAACAAGTCCTTGTTTGCCACATGACTGATCTGAGCTTTTTTTTTTTGTAAGGATTTCTAGAAGATTATTTGTGCTATTGAATTAATGATTTGTGTACTGCTTCCTGCAGTGTCAGGGCATGGAAGTCAGAAACCTCTTCTGTGCTGGGGTTGAAAATGTTGTGGATAAGAATGACTTTTGTTCCTGGTGCTTGCTGCGGATGTGTTGGATTAGTACACAGTGCTGCAGGGCAAGGATGAAGATTAACTCCTGCCCACAATGAGATGTGTATCATCTTTGTGTTTTTCCTGAGGTGAGAACTGTATTTGTGCTCTGAGGAAAGATGCTTTTCAGGTGGATTTGGTACAGAGTTGCTCTGTTGTACAGGTGCCTTAAAAAAAACAGCACCCAAAGCCTTCCTCTGAGGACATCCACAGGTACTTGGGCTACTCTGCAGTAAAGACAAGGCTGCACTCAGTGTGTGTGAACAGCCACTGACTTCTCCAGTGTTAACACCATGTTCTGAAGTATTTGGCTTTAATAAGTGTGTTCCCTGGAGTGGGGAAGCCTTGGGTTTCACAGCTTCTGTTAGTGTCAAACACTCGGTCCTGTCTTCCCCCAGTTCTGTCCTTGATCTTGAGGCTTGGCTACCAGGATTGTTTCCAGGTTAACTCCACACCTGGAGCATCTGACATCTGCCCAGGTGGCAGATTTACATGTTCTGAGGATGCAAGAGCTGGTATGGAATGCTTTAAAGGACTGAGTCCTGGACCACTTGACCTGTCTTCTGGGGCTTGCTAAAGAAGGAACCTCAGTTGAGAAAGCTTTCATGTATCACACTTAATACTTTTAATTGCCTCAGAGTTGTACTTAACCAAAAGCTGATAATTACACTGAAGGAAGGAGAACAGTGAGCTAAAGCCAGGTTTGGTGCACTGGAAGGCTGGGATCTGACCCTTTCCTGAAGGATTTTCAGAAGTGTTTTGCTATTTCATAATTGTGAAGGTAAGAGGGGCTGTACTTCTACCTGTTGGGGAGCAACCACCCATCTGCAGTGGGGGCATAGGGCAGGTTTGGGGTTTTTAATGGCACTTCTCAACACTCTGTAAGCTGAGAGCAGGGGGATGAGAGTCAGGATCTACCTGGGGAGGTGAGGAGGATGGGGGAATACAGAGCTGAGCTTGGAAACACAGGCTTGAGTCCCTACATCATGTGCTTACAAAAGAGGTTGAATATCCAGTGCTACATAATGGAGGTTTCAGTGATCACTGGATCAGATCCCAGACACAAAATCACCCTAATCAGCAATGATAAAAAAAAATCAGGTCTTCATTTTAATGTGTTTTTTTGCCTGCTGAGAAAAGATCAAGTGTCCCAAACACTGCATGGGGATTTTCCTCCCATCTTGTCAAGGATGACAGCACTGCCAAGCCCTGAATGGTGTTAAGAGCACAAAGAGATGTTAAATGGGAATTTTTTACTTGCTGTTGGATCTCAGCTGGGGCCCTTCTGTTCCCTTAGTTCTGCTTTAGGTGAGTGCCTGTGTTCCCCAGGGTCTGAGCTTGGTCTGGTTCCTCCGAGAGCTGCTGGGGTGGGAGGGGGAATGGAAATTTTGAGGGGTGGTAGTGAGATTGGGGAGGGGGGAGATGTAAATACTGAGAAGAATGGCAGTGATCCGAGAATGGAGTAAGGGGAGGGAAAATTACAGGACAGAGATGGTGCTCAGACAGAAAACAGGAGGGGGAAAAAAAGCCTCTGTGGTGGGGAAAGCTGGACTGTAAACAGGTTGCTTTAAAAAAAAAAAAAAATAAAAAAGAAAGGACAAAAGCTCGGCAGCTCTTTCTGAGGAGAGCCAGCCCACCACGCGGTGGTGGCAAGTCACAACAGCAACTGCGAGCTGCAGGATGGGTGTGGTGAGGGCGATTGGAGAAGCGATGACTCAAATCGGTTTGTGGACCGAGAGGGGCCGTGCTGGGGGACGGACACCCCACTGCTTCACTCCATCTTTCCATCCCTGACAGGGAAATCGCTGAGGAGAGAAACCTGGTACCGGTGGATGGGAAACGGTGTCTCCTCCGTGGGCTGCTGCCTCCCGGACGTGGGGACCCCGGACAGCGGAGCTGTGGGGGGTAAGGGGGTTGGGGGTCTGGGCAGGGGGGTCTTGGGGGGAGTGGCAGGACCTACTGGGGCACGGGGAGGGTCCAGGGCCCCACTGACCCCAACCTCCAGCTGCACCCCCATCCTGAAGTAACCCCCCCATCCTGAAGTACCCCCCTGTACCCCCACCGGGAAAAAATATTCCCAGGAGGGTAGATCGATCCCTGGCTGCCCCCAAAGGGGTTTTGGCAGCGCTTGGTGCTGCTGCTGCTGTGCTGGGAGGAGGGAGAGGCTGCCCAGGCACAGGGCCTGGATCCCAGCCATCAAAAATGCACTGGACTCACGTGTACCGAGGGCTCAGTGAGCTTGTGTGGAGAAGAAACCAATCATAACTTAAACAAACCAAACCCAAACCCCATATTTGTGCTTGAGAAGGCTGAATACAGCAAAAAGACATGTAAACAGCTGGGGGCTGAGTCTGTATCATTAATAAAAAATTCAGCAGTGGGTGGATGCTGTTTGAGAAAGGAAATGCTCCATAGGAAATCACAGGCGTTTGAGGCAGCGTTGTTGACATCTCCTAGGTATGGGGAGGTTGTTATCCAGAACAGGAGCCAGATTAATGATTTCCAGCACTGCACAGGATGTGCTCCCTTCGTAACTGAGCGTTGCTCAAGGCTTCATAGCTAGGAAGGGCTCTGCAAATTAAGTCTTGCTCCAACAAGTTGTGGAGGACCTGAAGTAAACACGGCTCCCTTTCCTGCCACGTGCCTGCCTGCTCTGAACGCAGCTTTTCCCCCTGCTTTTGCTGCAGCTTTTCCCTGGAATTTATTATCCAGGGAATAAATTTCCTGTAGGAATTTATTTTCTGGCAGCTGTGACTGAGTTGGACACAGTCTAGAGCTGTACCCAGGTGTCCTCATGGGCAGCAGCAGCAGCCCTGGCACAGAGACAGGTGCCCCAGGACAGTGTTTTCTTCCAAACTGCCTGCTGAATTTTGGTCAAAATAGCTTAAATTTGGGAAGTTCTGCTTTTGCCTGTATCTCCCCATCAGCACTCGAGGCTGTTTCAGTTTGGCGCAGTAGCTGCAAGTCCGGAAGAGGTTTATGAAGTTAATTTTTCACTGGCAGCCTGGGAGTGTTACAGGAGGGGCTAGGAGGCCGGGCAAGGGTGAGGATTGCCCTCTGTGAGATGCTGCCCTGAGCCAGGCCAGTTATTTTTGATGTGGGGCCTCTTTAACCAGGAGAGACAGGAAAAGAACATTCAAGAGGGAAGCTGAGCAGCAAACAGCCTCTTTTTATCTGCATCTGTGCTCCTTGGGTTCAGGCAGGCATGAGTTACAGACCTGTCTGCTCCGTTTTGATGAGGAAATTATAGATATTTTCTTAAATAAACAGTCCCATCCCCTCCTCCTCCTGTTCCCAAACTTTGAAGAGCTTTTTCCTGTCTGAGCTGTCCTTGAAATGACTGCACTTGCCAGGAGTTGAGACATAAATCAGCACTGGAGCTGGACGGGATTTTCTTCAGCACTTGTCTGAGCAAGAGCAGGTAAAGAGGGATGGCAGGGAGGGGGGAAAATCTCATTTCAAGCACATTCTGTTCAATGTTTTTTAAGGCTGCTGTGAAAAGGCAGAAGCAGGCAGCAAGGCTGCCTTTATCTTGGTAAGGACAGCAGCTTCAAACATGTAAATATGGAAACGCTTGCTCGCAAAGATTACGCTGCTGGACCTCAGTGGTGCAACAGGATGAACTCCCTCGAGCTGCCTTGTTTATGTGCAAAGCTGCATGGAAAATCAGGAGCTTAAAAAATGGTAAAAACTCTAAACAGAGAGAAGTTGCATCTTCTGTTACTGACGTTAGCTATGTTCTTGTGAGGCAGAGCAGGTCATCTCGTGGCTTGTGGAAACCTGGCTTGTTGTTATTTGTAAAGACAGATACTGCAAACAGTTTACAAAGGGGGAAAATCTTGGCTGCTCTTGGAGTGGGGAGTTTGTTCGGGGTGTTCAGTTTGTTTAGCAGTTTCTAAACTACTGGGAAGGGCTGACCTGGGAACTGCTGTGTCCTGGTGTGTTAATTATTGTGTCAGTTAACCCCGTACTGTGTCCTTTACCCTGTACTCCTCCAGATAGCCTTGCCTTGTGCAGCACAGGGCACTCCAGGGCTTCTTAAATCTCTCTTCAGCCTCCTTCATAGAATCATTAAGGTTGGAAAAGACCTCTAAGATCATCAAGTCATACTGTATTACTATTTTTATTACTAATATTAATTACTAAGTATTGTTAAGTTAGTAATAAATTCAATAAACTAAATAGGTTACTAATATCACTAAAATATTACTGTTTTTGTTGATTCTTTTATTTATTATTCTCTAGTCACACATGACTTTGCATATCTTTGGGGGTGGGGGGGAACCAACCCATCAACAAAACAGACAAAGCATTCAAATGGCCCCTGCTTGTTGATTTTATTTTATTAATTATTATTTTTTTTTCTGTAAAATCAATATCAAACCCTGCAGCAAAACTTTCTTTCTGTCCCAAAGGTTATTTTGCACATTGAGGACCCAAAGAGTTTGGCTGCATCATGGCAACAGTGGTCACCGAAAAGCTTAGTCGCCTCTTCATTAACGTGCGGCAGGTCCCTCAGCTGCTGGCCCCCCTCTCTCCCTCCACTGTCAGCAATTCGGAGGTGCCAAAGGTCTTTTGGAAGCCCTACATCCACACCGGCTACCGGCCCGTGCAGCAGACCTGGCGTTATTACTTCTCAACGCTCTTCCAGCAGCACAACGAAGCCATCAACGTCTGGACCCATCTGGTGGCGACGCTGATCCTGCTGCTGCGGTTCCAGCAGCTCTCGCAACGGGTGGATTTTGGACAGGACCTGCATGCCCAACCCCTCCTCATCATCATCGTGGCATCCATCACCTACCTGACGTTCAGCACCCTCGCTCATCTTCTGCAGGCCAAGTCTGAGTTCTGGCACTACAGCTTCTTCTTCATGGACTACGTGGGGGTGGCGGTTTACCAGTACGGCAGCGCTCTGGGGCACTACTACTACGCCATCGAGCCAAGCTGGCACGAGAAGATCAAGGGGTTTTACATGCCAGTGGCTGTCCTGTTAGCGTGGCTGTCCTGTGCTGGTTCCTGCTACGCCAAGTACCGGTGCCACCAGTCCACTCGCCTCCTGAGCCGGCTGTGCCAGGAGCTGCCCTCCGGCTTGGCGTACATGCTGGACATCAGCCCCGTGATCCACCGCATCTACACCGTGCCGCCCTCCGAGCAGGCTGACCCAGCCCTCCTCTACCACAAGTGCCAAGTGGTGTTTTTCCTTATCGGTGCCTTTTTTTTCTCACATCCTTACCCTGAGAAGTGGTTCCCTGGGAAATGTCACTTCTTTGGGCAGAGCCATCAGATTTTTCACGTGTGCCTGGTACTCTGCACCCTGGCGCAGATCGAGGCGGTGCTGTTGGACTATGAGTCCAGGCGACAGATCTATTCCACTCTCCAGGGTGATTTGGCACACAACTTCTCTGCTCTGTGCCTCTTCACTGTGACCTGCTCTGTCCTCACAGCTGCTTACATGGCCCAGAAGGTGAAGAACAAGCTGAGCTTCAAAGAAGACTAAGAGCCCTGAAGGAGAAGCAGGTGATCTCACCTGAATGGTTGATTTCCAGCATGAATCCAGCCACAAACCTTGAGGAGAAGAGGAATTAAACACTTTGTGGACTGTTGCTCGGCAGTGTTCTCTGTAGGGAGGGAAAGTCAGAGCTGCTTTGTATGCTTTCAAAATTCAGAATTAGTTCTGTCTTGCTCTTAAAATGGTACACTGGTTTAATTCACATATCTGAATAAATAGTTGGAACAAAATGTTGTTAGCACTGCAGCCCTGTACCTCAGCAGCTGGAAAAGGTTCTTGGAAGCTCCCAGGTCTCACAGCAAAAGGTAAGGAGATGCTACCTGGCCCCCTGTTAGTTTCCTCGTGGAAACAGACCAAGCTGAGCTTGTATAAACCACGAACAAGGCTGGAAATATTTAATATCATTTCAAGGACCTCTTACATGGCTTAGAGAGTTGTACAGAGCAATCCATGCAGTGACAGGGCCCTGTCCCTTACCCAGTGAGAGTGTGGCATGGATCTTGGGCTTAAAAGTGCACTAAGAAGAGAGGCAGAGCATGGTTGGGGTCAGACCTCTCCTATAAAGATGGGCTGAGAGAGTTGGCTCTTGGGGGGACCTTACAGCAGCCTTCCAGTACCTGCAAGGTGCCTGTAAAAGCTGGAGGAGAACTGTTCACAAGGGGTCATGGTTTTAAACTAAAAAAGGGGTGGATTTAGGTTAGATATTAGGAAAAAGTTCTTCATATGAGGGTGGTAGATCATTGGAACAGGGTCCCCAGAGTGGTGGTGGAAGCCCTGTCCCAGGAGATATTGAAGGTCAGGCTTGATGAGGCTCTGAGCAACCTGCTCTAGTGAAGTTGTCCTTGTCACTGCAGGGATTGGACCAGATGGCCTTTGAGGGCCCCTTCCACCCCCAACCAGTCTGTGATTCTATGATTTGATGGAGGCTGAGCCCCAGGACAGTAGCAGGGACCAGCCCTGCCCATGGGCACTGGTGTGTGGGCTGAAGCACACGGGGGGGTGCAAACATAGCACAGGGCGCTGGGGCTGGTGCCCAGCAGGGGCCGGAGCACCTGGGAGGGAAAGAGCCCGGGTGCGTTGTGCTGCCGCACAACAGCTCCGCTCTCCCACACAGCAGGGCCGCCGCCATCACCTCAGGGAGCCGCCGCTTTATATAGAGCACGGCCGAGAGTGGGCGTGGCTCCGCTTGCCGCTCATCCCGCCCCGCCTCTCCGATTGGTCCCGCTCTACCGCGAGCGCGCGCGGTGACCGTTGGCGGCCGTTAGGCGCGAGCGGCGCGAGCGCGGCCTGTGTGGGAGCGCGAGGCGCGGCGGGAGCAGCGAGCGCAGCCGGACCCCGCGGCCTGAGGGAGCCCCGGCCCGGCTGCCTCCGGGGCGCCGCTCTCTCGGCGATCGCTGCCCTTCCCCGGGCCCGCGCCGCTCCGGGAAGTCGGAGGGAGAGTGCCCGCTGCCGGGGATGAAGCGCAGGCGCAGAGGCGGTGCGGCCCCGCAGGCCGAGGCGTGCGGTGTGTGGCTGGACACGGCTGAGCTGAAGCAGAGCGCGGCGCAGGTAGGGCTCGGCGCGGGGGAAGGGTCGCGGAGGGGCGGCTGCTGCAGCCGGGGTGTGCCCAGACCCCCAAGTCCCAAAGGAGCGTGTGGCTGCCGGCGGGTGGAGGTGCTGCGGGTCCGGACGGTGACGGAAATGGTGGGTTTTGTTTGTTCTGGGGTAATTTGTGGTAAGATAAGGAACCATCTGGGGACCCCGGCTTACAAAACGGGGCGCTGAAAACAACATCCTTGGCTAAGTCCCCCAGAACTATGAACCAGCCACATCAGCATGGTTAAAACACACCTCTAGAGCAGAACAAGCCCCCCACTCACATAAACCCACCCCTCACTGAGCACATGGGAGGAATTTAACAAGTCTTGTACCTTTAAACCAAAGTAAAACCGAAACTAACCGCTGATTACATGTTACCAGGAGGCGTTACTAACCGCTGGGAGCTGTGTGACTGTGTACCCTGATGGCACTCAGGTGTGCTGGCTGTGTGGGTTACCAGCAGCACCCAGACAGGAATAAAGCAAATATCTCAACTTTCTATCAATTGGCTTTGTGCAGCTGGGGGAGAACCCAGGTTTGGGACACCAAGGAAAGGCAGAAGTACTTCATGAGGTGTGAGAGGGATGGGATGGCGTTAGCAAAGCTCTGACAGCTCAGCACCATGCGGACCGTGGTCCTGAGCATCCTGTGTGAGCAGGGAGGGTGGACGAGGTGACCTTCATGGACCCCTTCTAACTCAGCCATTCTGTGGTGGTGTCACAGGAAGAGTTGAAGCATTTAATAAAGGTATGAACTGTGCCATGACTCTGGAATAAGGGTAGAACTGTTATTAATGGCATATATTCACTTTCCACTTGTTTCTTTCCTTATCCAGTCTCTCACAGCCAAGCCAAAAGTACCCAGTCGAGCTCTGGAAGGGAAGCATGCCTGGGTCACTTTGACACAGCCAGGAGCACCTCGGCCACGCACCAAGCAAACCACCATCTCCGCCTTCTTCAGCACACAGACAGGTAACGCACACCAGTGGGTGCCACTGCAGGAAGGTAGTTTCAGGCTATAAACAGGAAACTCATCTCACTTTATTTCTTGGCAGCTTTACTAGGCAGAAAAAGACATTTTCTAGTGAAGAGGGTAAAGGTTGAAGGTTTGAATTCCCAGAAATATCTTTGTTGTGATGGTTAATCTAAACGCAAGCACCTTTTACGGCGTTAGACTAAAGTGTAGGTAACAGCAGTCACGGTCAGTCTTCCCTGGGGAGCAATCTCAACTCTACACAACACACCAGGCTTTATTCCCTACCAAACTGGAGTTTTCAGTGGAATGCTGGGGAGCCTGGCTCAGCCCCCGGCTGATACAAACCATCCCTCTGGTTCTGGGTTGCCTCATGGAATCACATGAAGGACAATCCGGTTGGGAATGCCGCTTCAGCTGGGGCAGGGTGTTCCCTGGGCAGGAGCTCCAAGCCTGGCAGCGTCCTGTGGGCAGGCAGCTCTCCCTGCCCAGGGAATGGCAGTGCCCAGGGAATTAGAATATTATAGCTGGAAGTGAAAATTAATGTTACAGGGTTCAAACAACCTCCCTGTAAGGGGAATCAGCGGGAGGTGAGAGAGGAAAGCTGTTCTTGAAGGGTGGGACAAAGCCTTTTCTAAAGAATGCAATGTTTAATCCTCCCTGAACCCGTGAAGGAGTGATGAGGGAACTGGAATATTTCAGCTAATTAAGCCAGCTCACAACCTCTGTTTTTGAGGCGGCTTTGTGCTCTGGAATACAAGAAAGTGGGATTTGTCCCTGGGTCTCAAATTAACAAATATGGAGAGAAATGAAATGGATGCAGAACCCAGCAGTGTGGGATTGTGTAGCTGTCTGTATATTGTAGGTTGTGTAACGTTCATCAACATTAAACTTGTTTAGCAATGAGCACATTAGAGGAAGCGTTAAATAAATGGTACAATTTAATTATTTGACAGAATTTGTGTGTTGTGACAGGGCTATTGATGGGTTTTGCTTTGGATTCATTATTCCTTCTCCTTTTGAGTATGTTGTGTGCTTTCCTCCTTTCATTTGATTCCCTCGATCGATTGCATTCACTTATTCACTGTCAGTATCTGGATTCATTGGATTTGTCAGAGCTCTGTAGGGTTCAGGACACTGGAGAATTTCTCATTTGTAATTTTTCCTTTAGCATACCCTGGATTGAGGATCAGCTCACTTATATTGAGACATTAGATTAGATTTAATTTGAAATGGTTTCAGAAGCAGATGTGGGACTTGATGCCTTCATCAGGCGCTGACCACAAGCTGTAGAAGTTTCACTGTGGGGCTTTGTGGGGTTTTTTGCAACTCTTGAGCTGCTGCTTTTAAAGGGAATGTGGTAGTGACCTGCCTGGAGAGCTGAGAGGAGGAGGGCAGAGAAACCAAGGCCTGGAACAGCTGGAGGTGCAGCTCTCGTGTCTCACCGGAGAGAAGGTTCCTTGTTTCTGAACTGCTGGCTGCCCTTTCCTTGCAGCCTCGGCAGCACAAGCACAGATGATTGTGGTGGTGGCAGCGTCAGTTGGTGTAGAGCAGTCTGTGTGGTGCTACTCGGCGGTGTAGAGCAGTCTGTGTAGTGCTACTCGGCGGTATAGAGCAGTCTGTGTGGTGCTACTCGGTGGTGTAGAACAGTCTGTGTGGTGTAGAGCAGTCTGTGTGGTGCTACTCGGTGGTGTAGAACAGTCTGTGTGGTGTAGAGCAGTCTGTGTGGTGCTACTCGGTGGTGTAGAACAGTCTGTGTGGTGTAGAGCAGTCTGTGTGGTGCTACTCGGCGGTGTAGAGCAGTCTGTGTGGTGCTACTCAGTGGTGTAGAGCAGTCTGTGTGGTGCTACTCGGCGGTGTAAAGCAGTCTGTGTGGTGCTACTCGGCGGTGTAGAGCAGTCTGTGTGGTGCTACTCAGTGGTGTAGAGCAGTCTGTGTGGTGCTACTCGGCGGTGTAGAGCAGTCTGTGTGGTGCTACTCGGCGGTGTAGAGCAGTCTGTGTGGTGCTACTCGTGGTGTAGAACAGTCTGTGTGGTGCTACTCGGCGGAGCAGTAGCGCGGCGGGTCCCAGTCGAGCGTCAGGGAGTGGTGCTGTGGGCAGTGACTAACCCTGAGCAGTGTCTGTGTCAGCTCCGGCTTTATCCAGTTCCCTGTCGTTTTCAGATGAAAAAGACAAAGAAAACTCCAGGCCCTCTCCTCTCACCCCAGGGACAGGCTGTGAAGCAGAAGGTGTTTCTTTGGCCCTGTGTCCTGTGAAGATCTTGGCTTTGCCCCAGCGGGAGGGAGCGCAGCAGCGATCGTTCCGAGCCCGGGAGGAGACGGTGCCGGTTACAGCCCGGCGTCGCCCGCAGACACCACCGGCCTCGCCGACTCCTCTGCCAGAGTCTGTCTTGTTACCAGCAGAGTCCCACAGCGAGAGCGAAGCCTCCCGTGGGGCAGGAGAGGATTGTGGCTCCTTCAGCTTCACCCAGGATTCAGAGGGCAGCCGGATCACCGCTCACAGAAATGGGTCAGGTTTATTTGCTGGGGAAACGGTTACAGCAAGCGGCAGCGTCACTTCAGACTGCGGGATGGACAGGCGAGAGGGGCGGCTGCGCCTGGAGGGGGTGAGCACTGGACTTGATTTCCAGCCAAGACTTGGTGCAAAGCAGAATAAGAAACGGCAACAATCGAGTAGTGTTAATTGTGTAATTGATTTCACTGACACTGAGAATATAAATCCTGCTATAACGAGAGACAGCGCCTGGGCTGCTGCCTTTGACTCACCTGCACCAAGCCCAGCGGGAGCGCGGCCGCTGCGAGAGCGCAGCCAGAACGCTGGTGCTGCTGCAGCCGAGGCGGGACGGGGCAGCCCCTGCAGGGATCTGTTCACCCAGGACTCCCAGGGGAACAGGGTGATCGCCCACCGCTGCCCCAGTGTCCCATCTCCTCACAAGCACGACGGCAGCTCTGGCAGGCGGCTGCCCAAGGGCTGTCCCAGCACTGCTGCCAACAGGAGCCTGAGCAAAGTGGGGGAGCAGTCAGATGTGTGCTATGAGTTCCTGTTCACCCAGGACTCGGAAGGGAACAGAGTGATCAAGCACTGGTGAGTGACCCTGAGTGGGTGGCATAAGGACCTCTTGGGAAGCCTCAGGGAAGCATTTTTCGTACGGATGCGGTCAGAATTGGGTAGGTGTGCCCAGGGTTTGTGTGTATCTGGTCTGTCTGGCATGGGAAGTGCCATAGGCAGGCCCTCGTTGTTCTTTGAAATTTTGCTTTAATACAAATAAAATGTGGAAGGAATCTGTTTAGCGTGGTTTGACTGTTCCATTGCGATGACAGCCCGTGCTGTAGTACTGCCTGGTGTTAACAGAACGTGCTGCTGTTCACCTGGACCGCGCCTGTTCCCAACCTGTCTGTGTTTCTTAGGATCCTGGAAGTCCAAATTTACAGCATTGCTGGCTCAGCTCAGGATCCCCACTCTCCGCTTCAGCTGCCTTGAGGATGTGCTGGGCTCAGCTCCACGCTGCGGTCGTGCCAGCCCCTGTATGTCACAGCTGGGGTGACAGCAAGGGGAGGTTCATGGTTTTCAGTGTGTGTCTGTGAAAGATGCTCCTTGGCAGGTGAGATCACTGCACTCAGCTGCTGCTGCCGGGCTGGGCAGAGGGCTAAAGCCAGGAGGAGTGTGACACAGAGGAGCGAGTGTGAGAGCACGTCTGAACTGCGATCCTGACGCTGGACTCGAGCTCTTTCAGAGGTGGGGATGCACCTGGGTGCAGCGGGGTGTCCCTGTGAGGGCATACAGCTGCACCTGGTGTGTCAGCTGGCCCGGTGAGGGGACAAGGGGAGCAGTGAGGGCTCTGGGCTGCAGTAAGGACTGGTCAGTACTGGTTTAACTGTGTGTGGCAGCTGCAAGGTCGCACTAACAGCAGCGGTGCTTGCTGAACGCCGCGTGCAGGGCTCGCTCAGTGTAACCCCCGGCTTTGGGAGACGCAGCGCTTGGGCTGGGTGTGCTTTAGAGTGTGTCTGGGGTGAAGTGCAGGGACCAGCTGCTCAAAAACCCCGGGGGCACGAGTGCCAGAGTCCATCTGTGACCACACAACAGCCTGCTCTGTCAGCAGCACTGCCCACTGCTTTTATTTTCTCACTGTTTGTACATTGGTTTTTAAAGGCAGTGTACATTTAGGACTGTGTTGCCATTAAGCTCTATTTCCTTTCCCATTGGGCCACCATTTTGGTACCATAGACCAAGGTGGAGTTAGAGTCCAGCAGTGAATTGCTGTGACAGGCTCTAGGATCCAGCCTGCACATGGAGCACGTGTCCAGGAACAGGGACTCCTGGCAGGTTGTTCCTACTGAATCCTTACGCAGAGGAGCTTTACTGGGACAGGGAGAACGCTCGTGTCATCCAGAGGCTCTTGGTGTGCAGCTGAGAGAGGGAGAGCTGTAGCAACTCCCTATAAAACTGATATAAATCATAAATGCTACTTAGCTCTCACTCACTGGGTGGCCAGAGGCACTACAAGCCTTTTCTGTCACTGTTAAGGTGGGAATGATGGTTTAATTTTTTCAGGCTGAGGGCCTGGTGCAGTCACCAGCCAGCACTTGAGCTGTAGCAGCTGAAATTCCACCCCTGCCCAAGCTCCAAGCACCACTGCTGGTGTGTTTAGAGATCTGCACGTTAACAACATCACACACAACACTTGTCTTATTAAGGCTCCATTTTATATAAAGGAACAAAAAAATAATTAAACACAGCCATGAGGAACACTGCAGAGAACGTGGAGCTGAAGGAAACCAGACACAGCCGGGTTCCTTCTTCCCTTGTCTCAGGTGAGAGGTTGTGTGGTGGGTGCTCGGTTCTTAGCATGGGTGGTTCAATAAATAGACCTTTTGAATGCTAAATAAAATCCATTCTATCTGGATAATACAAGGACTATTAATGAAACATTAAATAACTGGCAAGAAATTAAGGCCATTCTGTCATGCAGCCATGGGGATCATTGGTGAGTTAAGAAATCCTCGGGGTGGACTAAAACCAGCCGGCGTCCCGCCACCGCCACCACGGTCTGATCCTACCATCGGGTCGGGAAGCCGCCTTTTACCACTGACTCAACCACCTGCTAAACACTGATGACCTGGAAGCATTAATTAGCTTATTCTCATTAGCTCTGTACCATACTCAGAACAGAGGAAGAGCTGGATGTTCGACAGCCATTTATACTGGCAATGGTAACTGGTTATGGTGTAACAAGACCGGGATGAGTTAATGCTTAATTGGAACCTAAGGACAATTGTCGGTAGAAAGAGGTCATCCAGCAGCACTCGTTACACTCTTCACAGGATCCTTATCAATAATCAACATCAAAATACAAGTGGAAAACAAATTCCATCTTCTTAAAAAGTTTTTTTTTGCTTAAATAAAACAATACATGGAAAACACATCAAATCCGTAAGGGCTTTCCTAAGTAAGTGTCCAGTGCAGAAACCATTCCTAATTAATCCAAGGCTCCAGCCTTAGGCAGGCAGCTACCGTGGAGAAAACTCTGGGAGCGCAGCACACGTGCTGATGGAGGTGAATGTCAGTGACATCACTTCTCCTTCACGGACAGATCTTCATCCTTGAGGGCAAATTTCCTCCTCAGAACCTCTGCGATGAGCACGGCCGGGTCTTCCTCCTTCACCGAGGTTCGGTTCCTGCACAGGAGACAAAGGTGCGGTGTGTTAGTGAGAGAAGCGCTTTACAGCTCTGCTTACAGGCTGTAAAGTATTTTCTGCAGCACTGATCAGCTTTTGTCTGATGCAAGAACAACACAAAGCAGCTAAAATTTCAGCTCTCTTATGCTGGCTTAGAAAACCTGGAGCTCGTTTTGTGGATCAAGGGGTATCCTGAAAAAAAACCCCCTCAGCATCAAAACTCTGTAATTTTTATTCAACTGTGTTAATAACAAGTAAGTAAAATAAAAGTTCATGAGTTGTTCATAGCCTACATCTCCTCAATATACATCTACGAGTGGTGGTGGTGTGTTTGAGTTGAAGTCCTGGAACTGTTATTTTTCCCATTAATTTTGCTGTACAATGGATGTGTGCTTTCACACGAGGTGGGTTTTTTTTTTTCAGGTGAACAAGCTGAAACAGTCCAATATTGTGCTAATTGGTGTAAGTTCCCCTCCACTGCTTTCTACCCAGACAGGTAAGCCATGAAAAAAACACTCAGAAATGTGAAGTGTTAGCAAGGTCTGCTATAAACAGCTATTTTCACCCCAAATCATGAATATAGAGCAGCACCAACGAGCTGAGAATGCAGCATCCAGCATCTGCAGTGATTTGACAGGCAGAAAAAAAAGATAAAAAACCCAAGAGAGACACTTACAAGTCTTTGCTCTGCTTCATCCTATGAATGTCTTTAAGAATCCCCATCATGTCTGCAAAGCTGCTGGCCTTTGAGAGAGACACGGAATCCTCCTCGTCAGGATCCTTTGGGTCTGGTTTGAAACACTCGGAGGTTGCAGAACAAAGGAGGGAGACCGAGGGGAGCTCGGGGCTTTCGAGTTCTGCCTCCTCCTCGGTGATGTCGCTAATGACAAAGGAAGTTGTAGATTGGAAAGAGGGTCCAAAACAAGGTACAGGAGAAGAAGCATTTGAACTTCCAGGGGATAATAAATCTGGTGTTAATGCAGCAGAAGCTGAAAGATAAAACAATTATGGGTGGATAAATAAACTCATACCAAACCACATAGGCATTTTTTTCCCCAAAACAACAGAACATAAATCAAGAGGCGGCACCAGCCTCCCTCATGCTATAAGGAAACAAATTCATTGTGTTCTCCATTACCCTCCATGTCCACTCTGCTTCCCATGACACTGCTGTAACACAAGACCTTCTCCAGCACCTTTTATCCCACCAACCCCCTTGTGTATCTCTGTGCCTCTCGTGTCCGTCACCCCTCCAGGTCACACCCTGTGCCCTGTCCCTGCAGAAGTCAGGTACAATGATCACTTTTTCTGTGTGATCGATTTTTCTTAATCTCTAGAAGATTAGAAATGGAGGAACAGAGATTTAGCTGCTGCTCAGGGTCAGAACATTGATCTTCACTGTCTTAACTTTTCTCCTCTTCACCACCCTGAGAACCGCTTGCCTTTCTTTTCCTCTCAGGCTCCTTCCCCAGCGCCGTGACACGGGGCGAGAGCGCGGAGCTGGGGCAGGAGTTCCGGCGGGGGCGAGAGCGCGGGGCTGGGGCAGGAGCTCCAGCAGGGGTGAGAGCGCAGGGCTGGGGCGGGAGCTCCGGCGGGGGTGAGAGCGCGGAGCTGGGGCAGGAGCTCCGGCGGGGGTGAGAGCGCGGAGCTGGGGCAGGAGCTCCGGCGGGGGTGAGAGCGCGGAGCTGGGGCAGGAGCTCCGGCGGGGGTGAGAGCGCGGAGCTGGGGCAGGAGCGCGGAGCTGGGGCAGGAGCGCGGAGCTGGGGCAGGAGCTCCAGCGGGGGCGAGAGCGCAGAGCTGGGGCAGGAGCTCCAGCGTTCTCGCAGCGGTTCACTCCCTGACTGCAGGCAGTCTCACCTGTTTTGCTGTCCATCACCATCTCTAACATGAGAACAGCATCCACCTATTCCACAGGGAAGCTGATGGGATTTATTTGCTCACACTTTAAAATGCAGCGAGGATAAGAACAGCTTTATAAACTCCAAGTGTTATTAAGTGAAAATGAGTTAGATATTTCCAGTGTAATTTAGTGTAAAACGCTCAGGGAAAACAACCAAAAACCCAGAAAAATGCTTAGTGCATCTCGAAAGAACCTTCCTGCCTTGGAAACAAACTGCACCTTGAAGCACTAATGCCCTTGGCTCGAGAGTAAACTTGTAGATAGTTATCAATTTGCAATTAAGGGATTTCTCTAACAGTATATAATAAAGCAGATTGCACAATATTTCTTCTTTTGACATCAGTCTTGCTAAAATAAGCTCTCTAAGGAGTTATCTCCCCCATCAGCTCACCGAGCTGCAGCCCGGCCCTAAATCACCGCTCCCCATTATTGACTTAGAGGACGCGAAGTCGATAGGAACCGTTCTCAAACGCCAGCTGATAACAGCCAGGCCCACTGCTGAGCAGAGAGGGAGAGAAAAAGGTATTAAATGATTAAATCATTTTTCTCCCATCTGGATCTCTCATTTTCCTCGTTATTACTCTTCTGGAATTAAAATGGACTTTCCTAGCACACAGCTTGAGGAGCTGTAGAGCTGAGATGGAAAACAGAAAGAAAAAAAGCCCAGAATTTCCCCTCTTTATTCCAGTTTGGCTCCTCTGATCTGGCACGAAGAAGAAAGGGGACACACGCAGCCTCTCTGAAGGGGACATCTGTGACACCTTGTCCTACGCCTGTTCCCTGCAGAGCTGAGGGTAACGGGGCTCCCTCACCCCAGAGCAGCCTCGTTTCACCGCGCTGCTGGAAGAGTCGAGGCGTGTGGTGTCCTGGGACAGGACCAGAGATGATCAACACCAGCGCCTGTATTATCTGACACAGCCCTTTACCACGAATACCTCATTGAAATACAACTCCACATGCCCAAACCATCAAATACATTCTCAGGTAGCAGCACACACATTTACACTGTTGGTAACGGGTTCTTCTGAGTCCACCAACCAGCACCTGGCACTGAAAAAGAACCCGAGCCTCATGCAGAAACCAGCATTTCCCCTACACTCCATGTCCACACACACTCACAGCTCGCAGAGAGCCGGACTAAACAGCAGCAGCCCTTAGAGCTGCAGGTCCCTGGGGGCTCCAGTAACGGGGCAGTGACATCGCCTGTCACAGATCCGGCCTCGCGCGCGCTCCGCGGGGCAAAGGGGCAATCGGGGAAGGTAAGAAAATATTTGCTGTCAGATCAGGGAGGTTCCATCAGCCACTGTTACCCATTGTACACAGCAATTAACCCTCCTGGCAGAATTTCAAGTGTGACATAATCCCCTTTTTTTTTCCCTAAGTTATGGGAGGAGTTATAGCTCCTTTCCCCTGGAAAGCAGCCGTAGCACAGCTGTCACCTTGGTCACTGGTTAAAGTATCCTACATAAAAGAAACACAGCTTTTAAGAAAAACTTTTCAAGAAGGACTAAATTCCTTTAGTTTGCAAAACTGATCAAAAGGTTTTTTGAGTTGGCAGATCAACAACTCTGCTTTCTGAACACGCCATAAATAGATACCAGGATATTTCTGTCTTAGTAGTTTCCATGCTCTAAAGCAGCCACTGCTGCAGCAACACCTGGATTTGAATCCTACCAAATATTGTCATATTTTCAGAGCTGGGTATACAGGACAAGCCATGAAAGGAAGAGAAGTAAAAAGCCTTTCCTCACAGTTCAGCTTGGTGGCTAAAACACAGCTTTTAACTGGGCTTTCCCCCAAACACCTCACCTGCTACAAAAATGTCATTTTCACAACAGAAACAAACACTAACACCTCACTCCTACCCAAATCAAGATGTAACCCTCGCACTCTCGGCCGATTTGGAGCAGGAATGGCAAGAATACACCAAATGGTTCCATGAAATGAGGTGCTTGAGGTGAGTTGGCCTCCAGATCAAACGCTCTCAACAAAGCTGGACGTGGTATTTCTTACAAACAAGCTGGAATCCTCCAACGAAACACATACAAACATCTACACACAGAAGCAGCACTGAGCTGACACCAGAGATGACATCCCATCACCGAGAGCCATGGCTCTGCTGGAAAAACACAGGCAGGTCTGCTCTGTGTGGGGAGACAACACGGTTCACAAGCTCAGCCCCTCTCCTCCAACAGACCAGAAGGTCACTACGGTCCTACCTGACTCCGCTGCCACTATTTTAGCGATCTGACTCCGGAGGTGACTCAGCTCATCCTGCAGCTCTGTTGTTCGGCTCAGTGCTGGCAAACCAGGCTTCTTCAAGGCGAGCAGCTTCTCCTCCTGCTTCCTCAGGTTGGGGACTGAAGCGTTTCGCTGTATAACAGTGAAGGGACTCGGCTTCCACTTGTGCTTCAGCGGGCGAGTGTCGCTCCTACAGGACAAAACACTCTTGGTCATTTACAAGGTCCAGACCCCTCCGTGACAATGTTCTGCCTCCACCTCAGGAGAGCAGAAGACTTCAGCACAATGAATTCAGGCTCTGTGCTGTATGTGCCACCGTACAGATGCGCTGTGCCGCTGCGTGTGCTCTCCCTGCATCACAAGGAACAGAAACTTGGTCACAGACATCGTGACCCAAAGGCACAAGATGTGAGAGGACCCAGGCACAGGAACCCGGGTGTGCCCACGTGGTTTCAGTCATTTCCCTCCTGGTAACTGTGTCTTTGTACCTGGCACTGCACTGGGTGCTCATGACAAATGTCACCTACCCGTTAACTTTTGCCTCTGATTTCAAAGTCCATTTTATCCTTCACAAGACACCTGTTACTACTGCCCTGCCTTAGGGACAGAAGTTGAAGTGACCACAACCAAATTCCTGGGGACAGAGTGTTTCAATCCTGGGAGAACTCAAATCTTCAACTTTCTAACCAGAAAATATCATGAATTGGGGGATTACTCTGCACAGATCTTGTAAATCTGTGTAGATACTGCAGTAAAATACAGCATGGCACAGGCTCTTGGCACTTCCTACAGGAATTCCTCCCAGGGTCCTTTGTCCAATTTTTTTTCCTATCTCTTGGGAAAAACACCTTTCCACAGGCACCACATCAGACCTCGAGAGGACTGGAAGTTGGGATCATTTAACCAGTGTCTGGCCTACCCTGTGCAAAATAAACCAGTGTATAAAACCAAGGATCAGCAGAGACAGAGAGGAAACCAACCTGACCCTGGCGTAGGTCTCTTCATCATCTGCTGCTATCCACACAATGTCTGCCAAGGTGGGGACTGGGGGGACGTCGTTTAAATACAGCTCCGAAACGTTGGGTAGAACCTACAGAGAAGAAAGTTACGTGAAGGAGACAGCGGTCCCGTCTGCTGAAGCCACCCCAGATGTGCTGCACTGGCTGTCAGAGCCTTTGCTCCACACCAGGTCGGCAGCTGCATCTGTCAGAGGTGGGACAGCAGCGCCAGGGGTGGGACAGCAGCACCAGGGGTGCGACGGCAGCGCCAGGGGTGGGACGGCAGCGCCAGGGGTGGGACGGCAGCGCCAGGGGTGGGACGGCAGCGCCAGGGGTGCGACGGCAGCGCCGGGGGTGCGACGGCAGCGCCAGGGGTGGGACGGCAGCGCCAGGGGTGGGACGGCAGCGCCAGGGGTGGGACGGCAGCGCCACTTGGCTTATGGAAACGTAGCGCTTCCATCTGTCAGCTTCTGCACGTGTTTTTGCTGTGTCCCTGTGCTCTGAGGCTGAGCAGAAGGGACACCTGATACAGCTCAGGACGCTGCCAAGGCCACGTGCAACACTTTGCGTGGTGGCATCGCTGTCCTTGAGCTTAAGCAGTGACGTAAAGCGTTCCCATAAACCTGGTTTTACTGTTTAGGAAACACAGGCCCAGAGGGCACGTGGCTCGCTGAAGGTCACACAACAAAGCACGTGTTCAGCAGCTCCAGGTTTGTGTCTCCTCTAGCACGCTAGCTCAGTCCACAGACACTGTCTGAGGAGGTTGTTTTCCTCAAGTTGCCAGTGCTCACTTTATAACAACAGAATTTCAAAAATAATAATAATAAAATCTTAACATTAACTCTACTGCTACATGAGTTTTGTGAATCCAGCTCGGCAGAGCAGCAGCTTGTGACAGTGCCTTGTCTGGCTCAAGAGCAGCAGCTTCCCACCCGCGATCACCAAATCCCTCAGGAGCGTGCTTACCTCAAAGGTTGCTCTGGGACAGGGCTTTAAAGGGAGGTTGGACCCAATCCTCCTGACAACGCTGCGTGCCGAGCCGTGGGGTTTGTTCTGCCAGATGGGGATTGTCTACAAGAAGCCATGTGACATCGTTAATATTTCAAGTCAAATCACCCTTCTTAGAATTTATTAAATTGGAAATTGACTCACACGGTGAACTCAAGAGCTCTGACCCCTGACTTTTTTATTTGTTGAGTGATACTTTTCATTTGTAACCTGCTAATCACTCAGATAATCCCGATTCCATAAAACTGTTTCAGCTGAACATACATGAAAGGCAGCCAGTTCCTGAGGGGCATTTTAAACATGGGTGTAGTATTGTCAGGATGGAAAACTAACAGAACTCAGGAGCAGACACTGAGCTACAAAAGAAAACACACCAAAAGGAGGAAAACAGCGTCACACGAGCGGCCCAGGAGAAAAATGAAGTCAGAAAAAAGTCTCATTTAAGGCACACTCTGACTTCATTGTGAACTCTCATCCAGGCAGCGCTGGTAACACCGTGAACGTTTCTTGGGTGATGGCAAAGCCAGAAGCGTGTTCCATGCTGGTCCCAGCTGAGGGCTGACGGAAACAGCCTTGGGGGGTGTTTTCAGAAGCAGCAAATGTTCTGGTGCTCCCTTCTGGAGGGGATTCAGAAGGTGACGTGCTCTGTCCTTTTAGTGTTTCCCCCTGTGCCAGTTTTACGGCTGTCACGGGCTCTCGTGACAAGAGGCAGCACGAGACTCTGATGGTGAATCCCACAGTGAAAAACCAGAATCCAAACTGGTTATTTCACTCAGTCCACTCACAAATCCATTAATTGATTTATTTCTGCAGCTTCGTACACACACAACGCCTGAAGGCTGGTCTCGTGCAGGCAGATTTACAGCTCCTGATGCCTATTTTAAATTGAATCTCTGAGCTGGGAGTGCACTGACTGCTGTGAGGGCCCGCTGGCTCGGAGAGACGGGGGAGAAGGGGACCGGGGAGAGGGAAGGGAACCCCGGGGAGAGAGAAGGGGGACGCCGGGGGAGAGGGAAGGGGCCCGGGGAGGGACGGGCCTGGTGTCCCGCCGGCTGCGGGCGGCGTTTCGGGCCCCGTTACACTCACGGACTCCGCTGCCATCTCCGGGCTGTGGCGGCGGCCGCCGGGGCGGGCTCAGCGTTGGCTGTTGCGGTTCCCGCGGGTGCGGACCGGGCTCATCGTCCCCCGTTCCCCGCTGCTCCTCGCTGGAAGACAGAAGCGATTCGCTGCGGCCGCTGCCGGCGCGGCCCGCGAAGCCCTCAGGGCCAGACCGAGCCCACCCGCCCCCCTCACCCCCCGCGGCGAGCCCCGTCCCTCGGCCGGTGCGGGAGGCCCGGCCCGAGGCCCCGTCGGTACCTGAGGGCCTGCGGCGCAGCTCGGCCCCGCTCCCGCCGCCATCACCCGGAAGCAGAAGCTGCCCCGCGCATGCGCCGGGACCCCCGAGGCCGGTAATGGCGGCGCGAGGGACAGCCCGGCTCTGAGGGACAACCCCGCTGTGAGGGACAGCCCGGTCCCTCCCGCTTCCCCCCCCCCCCCGGTCCCGGAGGCGACAAGGACGGCAGGAGGCGGACGGTGGTGGGATGGTTTAACGAGGGATGTGCGGTTACAGTCACACCGACCGGTACCGACCGCACCGCACCCGGGGCTGCTCCCCCCGCGCCATCGAACCCCGCTGACAGACATCGGCTCCGATCCCGGCGGGTTTCGGATCGGAGCGTCACGAAGCAGCGGAGATGGGGAAAAGCAGCAGCCCCTTTCCCCCCCCCCCCCCCCCGGTATCACAAACTCATCGGAAAAACAAAGAAACAAACAAAAAATCCCCAAATACCCCCCGCTACAGTCAGTTTACAAACAGGAGAAGAAAGCCTGGTTAATAAAAACCTCAGGCAAGAGCTTCTGCCCGCAGCCCCCCGTGGCAGCGACAGAGCCGCGAGGCAGGTTTGCGGTTAACGGGGTAACGGGGACACAGTCGGTGCCCCCCGGGGCTGCTCCAGCCTGGGGCGGCTGCTCGGGCTCCTTCTGCCACCCTTCACCTCGGCTCCAGCGCCCCGAGCACAGGCTGAGGGCTGGGCTGTGCGAGAACAAGAGCAGAACCAAGGTCCTCTCGGGGATCCCGAGGGCTTTGGGGCTCACCCCAGGCTCAGGCACGGACCCTGCTCGTGTGTAGGATATCACAGGCACCATCTCTGTGCCTGCAGGATCCAACCAGGGACGCTGCCCCTTCCCAATCCCGACCTCAGCACAGGAGGAGGCAGAGGGGTTCCCGTGGCCCTGCAGAACCGCTGCTGCTGCTGCGCCTGTTTTTCCAGATCTTGAGAAGACAAAAGCAACCTCTGCCTGCTCGGCCAGGCCCTCCCCGAAGGAAAACAAAGGGAATGAACTGAGCACAACTGACAGACCCCGCTTTGAAGTCCACAGCCCCTGACTGAGGGGCTCAGGAAAGGTGCAGCCAGAACACCTGAGGTGAAGCTTTGTGAAAGCCAGAAGGGCAGATCTGCACTGCAGCGTGCTCCCCAAGGGGCTGGGGGAGGCAGGCACTCGGTCTCCTCTCCACTCAGGCCAAAGTCCCTGAAGGGATGAGACCAAAGTCCCCGAAGGGACAAAACCACCGCTGTGACAGGAGCGGGGTCTCAGAACGCTGCCTGGAGCCTTTGGCACTTTGTGCAGCTGAAAGCGCTGCCAGATCCAAGCCCGTCCTTAACTGCAGGCCCTGGGAGCGCGAGGAAATGCAGAGCTGATGCATAGTTATAAAGCCAATACTGAGAAACATCCCAGGGGTAATTAATGTCACTAGAGCAATTAGTGAAGCTACGCTGGCTCAGCCCAGAGGTCCACCTAAGCTCAGTCTCCAGCCACAGATACAGACAGGAGGGCTGGGGCAGGATGGAGACAGGGTAATCATCACTCCCGGGTTCCTCCCAGGTCCTGGAGCCTAGGAATGAAAACACCCCTTCCAAAAAAATGCCTTTCCTCCTGGTTTGATTTGGTCCAACAAAATTGTGCTTCAGAGAGCAGAAAAAGCATCAACAGCCATGGCTGCTTGCAGCCACCTCCTGAAGATGCTTTGTCTCCTCACCTGTCTACAGGAATATGCTTTAAAACCCGTTTCATTTTACCTTTCTTTCTCCAAATTCCACTCACTCTCTAGCCAGATGCTGGCACAGAGGAGGAGCAACTGCCCAGGGTGGTTACAGATAAGGGACAATGGTGTTCTGTCTGAATAATTTCTTTGGAAAAATCTCCTGAAAAATTCATTAGTGCTCCTGGCTTTTCAAACTGCTCAGATCTCATCCAGTTTGGGGCAATGCTGAACCTCCTGTTCCTGAAGGGAACTTCATCGTGGTTCAGGTTCAGTGTGACTTGGAAGCTCAAAGCAGACATGGACATTTGCCAACTCCAAGGAGACACTGGGAGAACAAAGCTCTCAAAGCTGGTGGGGTGGGGTGGCCCTGGGCTGACTGGGTTGGGGGCACTGCTCTGTGTCCCGTAGCCTGGAGTGCCTGTAGGGCACTGGTGGAACTCACAGGGGCTCTGGCCCCTAATCCCCCCGAGTTAATCCACACCTGACGTCTCTGAGCTGCACCCCTAATGCCCTGACCTCTGTTCCTAATTTCACTGTGTCAACCTCAGCACCTCCCTCAGATGCAAAGAACCTGAATAAGGGAGGGCACTCTCCTACCACCTCACACAGGGTGCTGGGAGGAGCTGTTCCAACTCAAGCCCCCAGTTTAAACCTCCTCCTCTCACATCTACACATCACCAGCTACAGTCCCTGCTATGCACTGGGTGCCACTGCTGTCCATAAACGCCGTCATGAAGAGCTGGCAGGCAAGTCACTGGGCAGTTTACAGCTCAGAGCTGTGGAGGACAGGGGCTACCAGGAGGGAGCTTCCCACCTCTGCTGGATTCTGCACCTTCGCCCAGGCGCTCACCACGAGTGCTCGGTCGTAATGGCAACGCTGTTCTCCGTGACTCAGCACACAGTCCCGTCCTTGAGATCAGGGGTGACACTTGGTAAAGCTGTTATAGGAGTTTCACCAGTCTGAACAGCAGCTGGAAAAACATGAGGGTGAGTGGCAAACCAAGGGGTATGCACCAGGAATGTTTGGAGATTCAAGTATTTTCACTCCTGTAAAAATTTGCCTGAACTCAAAAGGGCAAGTTATGTAAACTGGTATCCCCTGAAACTTGGCGTGAAAACCAACATCCAGAGCAAAGTCCCAGTCCTGGGACTGTCTGTATCTTAATATCTGCCATGAGGAAGAATTGCTGTAATCAAAATAGATCTCTGAAGTCTTTGGCCATCTCTGTGGGGCATTCAGGTGCCTTTGTTTTTAGGTCTGCAGGTATGGTTTTGCTCTTTGCAGTCCTTCTTTCAAGAACTGGAGGTAAGTTGCAGTAGAAGGGTCTTCAAAATTGCTTGAGAAACTAAAGATGCTACTTTCAACATCTTCAGGCTTCATTGAAGTAATGTCCAAGAAATAGTTGGCATTGATATGATGAACCTGGGAAAGAAAACAGACAAAGAGAGGAGACTTTAAGGGCCGGAACAAATCCCCATCCACTGCCTTGGAGAATGAGCAGAAGGGACAATGGGTGCAGAAAACAAGCTACAGTGGCTTCCCAAGGGTCACTGACTCCAACCAGGGACAATGAGGAATCACAGGCAGACATTTGGATCAAGTCTGGTTGTTTTCCCCCTGCCCAGAGCTGCTGCTGTTCTGTCTCTGAATAAAGACATTTGTTTCAGATTTCTGGTAGAGCTGCTGTTTGTCTGCCAGGGGGAGCAGACATGTTCTAATGAGAGAGCCAAGCCCAGCTGAAGGGTAAGGGACGTACCACCGTGCCGTTGGGGAGGCAGATGATCATCTCCACGGGGAAGTTGTATTTCTCCAGGTGCAGGTCAGCCAGCTTGCTGTAGAACTCATTCTCTCTGTTGGTCTGTAAGGAGACCCCAAAATAACATGTTTGCACACACCAAAAGGAGCAGAACAGCGCAGGAGGAACACACTGAACACAGGAGGAAGGGAGGGACCGAAGAGCTGCTTTGCAGCACGGCAGGAACTGGTTCCATCCTCACATGCTTTACTGTTCCCTTTCGGTCCATCTCCCTCTCACATTTCAGCTGTAGACTTCCTCCCCAAACAATAAAATCACCCATGACTGGCAGTTTCCAGGCACACCACCAGTCTGACCCACCTTTCCCCTCTGTGACTGACCCCAGCTGACAGCACAAGCCCAGAGACAGGCTCGTACGTGGGGAAAGGCGCAACCAGGAGACTCCGGGTCAGCCAGTATTCGATTGCTCCCCGGGTTACAGAGCAGTCAGTTGGCTGATGGCACAAATGGCCTTGGCCAGGGCTATCCTGCAGCAAAGCATCTGGTTTAGCTTTTAGATCTGGCACCATGACAGAGTGAAGGGGATCACTGTGCCATTTCCTTACCCTGCCTCCATCTGGTGTTTGCTTGGCCCCTGCAGTCATTAGGACATGGAAGGCTTGGAACGAAATCCCCCAGTGCACAGGTGTGAGCTCCCCGCTCCTGCTGACACCCCTGTGCCAAGCACCATCAGTGCTCACCAGCACTGAGGGTGGCAGATGTGGCTGTGACACTCACCTGCAGCTCTTCCAGCTCTTTCACCAGTGACCAGCTGCTGATGAAGCTCTCGTTCAGCAGGGCGAGGATGGGCGAACTTTCCAGGACGGTCTCCCGGAGAGTTCGCCCCGAACCTGCACAGGAAGAGAGGCAGAGGGTGCTTTGCAGCGTTTCTTGAGCTCACTGTGGCCATGTTTGATGCCACCACGATGCCACCGCTCTGGCTGCTGGGGTGGCTGGCTCACGCTCCCCCTGGCCCAGCCCATTGTCTTTTTTGTCCTCTGTTGGCAGTTTTCCACAGTTTGTGGTTTCCCATGTGTGCTGCTGGCAGAGGGGACTCACCAGCGCAGACCCCAGCCACTTGCAAGGCCCCAGAAGGACCAGGACAAGCTTGCCATGGAGGCTGACTGCTGTGGTGCCTTCAGGAGAGGACCAGGCCCTGCAGATCCACCCCGAGTGCCTCTTGCTGTTCATGCTCAGCAGAGCCTACACATGCTGGAGAGCTTTTAAGGGCAGATAGAACTAAAGACACCTGCCCCTCTCCCACCCACCACTCCTGCCCCATGTGCCATGCAAGTTCCTAGGTGTGTGAGAGGGCAACAGCTACACATCAGGACAACCCCAAGCCCACATCTGGCGCTGGCTTCTGTGCAGGTGCCAGGGACAAGGCAGAGAGCAGCATCCCTGTCACCCTGCAGATGCTGCCTCTGCTGCAGCAGACTGAGAAGGGAAGAGAAAGACCAGACCCACGCCTCCACCTCGACAAAGGCACTTGAATTAGTGAGTTGGTCTAGGGCTTGTCTCAAATAGATCTGATCAGTAATTCCCCACTTCCAGCCCTTTTCTATTCAGCATCTTCAGTGCCAAAATGTGTAATACAACGTTTACTGCTGGCTCCTGACCAGCTCCCTGACCCCCAGCTCTTCTCAGAGCCTGAACGAGGCACATCATCCCTCCAGCCACGCTGGGAATGTCCTCACCTCAGCAGGACTGGTCATCCAGGGCACCCCACAGCAGGATTGAGTGCACTAGCTTCTTTTCTTCTTTTGCTCTCTCAAAAGCTTGTGTGAAGGGAAGATAGGAGACCTGGAGGCAGAGAGACAGCCTGAGGAATAGACACAGAACAGCCCATCTCAAATATGAGCAGGGTCTGAAGGAACCAGACCTGCCACATCCCACAGGTGACACACACTGAGTTTAATCTACAGCAGTTCCTGGAGATTAAAGCAAATGACAACTGTGGTGCAATGCCCAGGGACAACCTCATCTCCTGGTGAGACTGTAGTGAGCCCATCACAGGTGTGGGCTGTTCCTGGCACCCTCAGAGCCCCATCTTTACACACAGCAGAGAGCTGCAGGCTGCCTGCAAACACACCTCAGCAGCCTGGGGAATTTAGCCTTGAGGTATTTATTACAAAATCTGATTGAAATGGCCTAAAGACTGGCTGTGAGGGACCCTACAGCAGAGATTCTTCCAATCACTCAAATAAAGGGAACTTTATTAACATCTTGGCAGCTGAGAGGGACATTTGTAAGCTCAGGCACAAGGATGCAGCCACTGAAACGTGTCCCTTCAGCCATGGAAGCAGTGACAGGCAGTAGCCATCTGTTCCACAGGCTACTGGCATGTTAAATAGCTTTGGTCACCCAGAGCTATAAATTTATGTCTCTCTGCAGGTTGCAGAGGCACAGGCAGACTGTGTGTTTGCTGCTGATAAGGAAAGCCTGGTCCAAAGGTAGCTGAACGCTGCAAAAGCAACGCCAGAGGAAAACCATTTGTAAGCAGCGCGATGACCTGCTTCACTCAGAGACCGCGTCGGCAGCTACTGATAAGGGAAGGAAGGACGAGCCTACATGTACAAGACAGGCCTGGGACACATGACAGCCAGGCTTTGCTCCTGCTGTGCTGCTGTGAGACCCCACAAAGCCTTTCAGAGAGGCTGTACTCCCCCACCTGGAAACTGGAAGTCCCTCAAGCCACACACACAGTGCCTGGGAGGCACATGCTGAGCTGAGAGACCCTCACACTACTCTGAACGCTGATCAGGTTGTGGCCTCTGGTTTCTGCTGGTCATCGAGGTGACCACACAACTCAGTGAAGGTGACCTGCCCCAAATAAACACGCTAAGGAAGAACCCAGCGCCTTCCTCACCTTCTTAAAGGGATACATGGCCACTTCCAGCTTCTGGGCTGCCTCTTCCCAGGGGATTTCCTGCTGCCAGGTGATCTCTTCGAACACAAACTGAATGGGCTCCCCTGAGGGATCCCTGCTCTCAATCACATTTCCGTTCTCATCGTGGATCACAGAGGGGACTGAAGGCCCCGTCGATTCCAGCTCCATCTGCAGGAGAACAGGCTGAGAGTTGGACACTGCCACTCCTGTTTTTTCTGTACTCCAGGACATGATAAAGACTGTGAAACTTTGACTGAAGATCCAGGTTGATCCACTGTCTCCTGGAGCTGCACTTTACCCGCTGCAGATGTGTTTTATTGGGGAACAGCAGGAAAGCAACTTCATTTCCTTCAGGTATTACCTGACTGTGCTCGCTAGATCGGAAATGCACGAGACCTGTTCACTCCATGCTCCCACCTTCCCACTGGAGATTTCTGCCTGTGGGACACCACATCCTTCAAATCATCAGGACTTGCAGGGCTAATTTGAAGCTGCTGCTCATAGCACCAGCACTAGCCCGTGGCTAGCCACAAGAGGGTGCAACAGGGAAAGCTGTTCAGGAACTTCTCTCTAGTTCCATGTTCTGGTACACTGAAATTATTTTCCAAGTCTCTTTTCCTGACTTTTGGAAATTAAAAAGAAACATGGATCTAATTTAGGAGAAAATGGGACTGTTAAATTCAGGCATTCAAAATCCTGACTTAAGTTTCCTGTCCCAAGAGCTGGGATCACCACAAAAGAGAGGAATAACCTCATGCAGTTTCTAAATTCAGCCATGCTGATGTTCATACACCCCTCTGGGCTCAGGGCCTGGGTTCAGCTCCTCATCTTCCCCCCTGCCTGTCAGACAACTTTTTAAAAATGGAAGAAGTCAGATGACTCCAGGAGCTTAGGATCCAACCCATACAGAGGGAAAAACATAAAATATCACAAGAACTGGCAGTAGGGAGCCACACAGCTGCAGAGGACTTACACAGATCAACAGAGATTATACTGTTATATTGCAATGTTCAAGAGAAAGCTCTACAGAACGGGGATAACTGAGGTTATCCAGCTCAGGGGCATGGCAGCAGAAATCCCTGCTGGGATCTGCACGCACAGGGAGGTCTGGGAGTGAGCACAGACCTGAGGCAGGTAACCGATGTCCACTTCCATGTTGCTGCTCTCACTCGCGCCGTACAGCCACTCCATGTCAACGTTCAGAGACCTGCAGGGCAAACCCGGGGTGTTCAGAGTCATTCAAGGCTAAAGCTGTGGATGGGAAACCCCAAATGAGAGCAGCCAATGCTCCTCTTGCAGGATCAGCACTGAAGCCCAGGCACCCACCCAGCACTCTGGGTAAATGTGCTCACACCTCTGAGCACTGTCAGGGTAAGGGAGAGAGGTGTCCTTGCTCCCTCTTCCTCCCCAGCACGTGCACATCCTGATCCTGCTGAACTTTTAAAAGCGTTTTTTGGAAGCAAAAGGCTTTTGTGAGGAGTTGCTGGCAGAGCTGTAAGTGCCTGCTTGCTGTAACAAATGTGCTGACAGAGTCACAGGGACTGAGTCGCCGGGGTAATGTCAGAATTTTCACTCCAGCCGTCACGGGCAAAGAGATTTGAAGCTTTTTTCCCCTGAAACGCTTCCAGCCGCTTGCCAGAGAGCAGGAACGAGCTGGTGTGAAGCTATGCATGCAAAACCCCAACCTGTGAAACACCAAGCATAACAATGTGTCAAAGCAAGAGCACCAGGGTTTGCTGAACTTCAGGGCTTTGAGCCAGGCACTGGGATTGCCAGGGGCTGCCTCTCCACACCCTGCACTTCTCTCCCCAAGAACCAAGGGACAGTTACTGGTGAGTGAATCAGACCCTGACATGGGTGAGAGACCCTCAGCAACTGGTAGAGATGCATTTTCCAGTTTTATAGGCAACTGCAGAGCTCAGTTCACTCAGACTGCCCAGGCACTTGGCTGAAATGTATGAGTTCATCCATCACAGACACCTGAGGAGCCTTCTGCAGCTTGCAACAGGTATCTGCCATCTGCAAGAGTCCCTGACACAGACTGCTGGGACAGGTCATGGGGAGCAGTGCTACAAATGAAGAGGCTGCTGCCTCTCTCTAGGGCAGCATCAGGACAACTTAAATTCCCCACCCCTGTGATGTGTCTGCCCACATGCCTGCAGGTACCTCCCCCTGCAGTGACTTGGATGCTCAGCTGAAGCACGTGCCAGTCACAGCCAGGTTGTGCAAGGACATCCATCCCCAACCCCATGCTCCATGGCCCCAGCAACCTCTGCCCTGCTTCTCCCCTGTCCCTCCTCTGCCCTTGTCCTTTCTCTGCCTCTTCCAAGCCAGATGCACCCCCAGACCTGTTGGTAAACAGAGATACTCCTGAAAAATTGCATCAGGACCAGTTTAGGGAGCAACTGTATCTAGAGAATTGAGGACACGATGACCATGATGACCCCTGGCAGAGAAGGACGTGTGGGGAAAACAGATAAGCAAAGAGCAGAACCAGCCTGCCCAGAGCTCAGACTGCAGATCTGCCTTCCCTGCAGGGGCCAGGATGCCCACATACCACAGGGGACAGGCCTGTCACCACACTCTTCATAAAAAAGAGCCCACCAGCATCCCCACCCCAGCACAGGACAGGATCCCAGAGCCCCTGGGTCCCACTGGGCACCATTTACAACACCCCCCAGGTCTGTTCAGCACCCAGGAAGAGAGAAACAGCTGTACCTGTTGTTAGGGACAAAGAGCTTAAACTCTCGGACATGGGAAGCATCCTTGGAGAGGATGATGTGACCTGTGAACTGGCCTGGGGAAAACCAGAAGGGGAAGTCTGGTGGCTCATTCAGCTGGAACTCAGCGTGGATTCTGAAATGAGAAAGGAGTATCAGCTGCAGCGCCGGGAGGAGAGCATGGATCATGCATTGCAGATGACAGCTGGGAGAAGTCATCTCCAGGCATCAGAAATGATGAAGCTAAACTGGGGCAGAGAGGTTCAGTTCAAAAAGCTTTTCATGTCACACAATGAAGAGGGTAAAAGGCTGGAGCAGATCTCCTGGGTCAGGGTCATCTCCAATATTGATGCCTTTTGGAAATGGGCAGTAAGTGACCATCCAGGATGAATTACATTATCATTCCTTGAAACACAGGAACAGACTGAAGCCCACTGAGCCACCCTTTCAGCTTGACCAGACAAATAAAAGCTGCGTGTAACACCACCAGTAAAACAAGGGAACAATTGCCCAGACTCTCCCTCTTGGAAAGGCACTCCACCCCTCGATTAACCCAAATCTAACCCATTTCTGCCTAATCAGACTCTCCCCTTTTGGCCAGAGACAGCTCCAAACCAAGGGTGATGGAGAATGGCTGCTGTCCTGCATGTGGGCAACATTCCCTGCCTCAGCAGGGACTCAGTGACGCCGGGAGCAGGGGTCCTGGGCGTCAGCAAAGCATCACACACAAGCAAGAGCTGGCAAGAGCTGGCTGTGAACCACCCTCTTCCTGGAACTGCTTGGCCTCCCTCCCAGCCAGGACACATCTGATCATGCTTGGGAACGCACAGGCAATGACACACACACTCTCTGCCACAGGCTCACCGCAGCCTTCTCCACTCCCCTGGGACAGGGAACACATTCACACGTGCCCCCAAGCCCTCCTCTAGCCCTGGACCCACGGCCTTACCTGAAGGCTATGGTGTAGTAGAAGGTGCTGATGGCTTGGATGCAGGCCACAGCGCCCTGGGGAGCAAAGCGGGTTTTGACGAAGGGGCGTGGGTGGAACATGCTCAAAAGCTTGTGGATTATGATCTAGGGAAAGAATTGTAAGAGAGTAAAAATGAGAACAGTTCCTCCACTGCAGGTCAGCTGCAGCACCAAAGTAACTCCCCACCAGAGCAGGAAGGCAAGAGAACTGCTGACTTAAAACTCAGCTCAGAGACCTACCTAACCACAAAACAAGGAGATAAAGCAAGAGACTGCTGGTAAAAATTAATCCATCTTCCATGTTTTCAATGCTATTCCCATTGTTTGCAAGTTTCCATCATCCCAGTTGGTTGAACATCTGTGTACAGTAAACTGATCTACGAGGGTGTGTCCATCAATACTAATTAATTAAGACTTTGAAAGGGTGGGTGTGCAATCAACAGACACACCAGGCTGTGAAGGTCCATCAAGGATGAGATCACCAACACCCACCTGGGCACCTCGAGGGAGAGCGATACACACGCCTGGCCTCCCACACTGTGTGCACACATCACTCACCTCTGGGGTGGCACTTGGGAATCAGAGAATCATAGAAAGGTTTGGGTTGGAAGGGACCTTAAAGCTCATCCCCTGCCAGCAGCAGGGACACCTTCCACTAGACCAGGTTGCTCAAAGCCTCATCCAACCTGGCCTGGAACACTTCCAGGGAGGAGCAGCCACAGCTTCTCTGGCCAACCTGGGCCAGGGTCTCACCACTCTCACAGCAAAGAATTTCTCCCTAATATCTAATCTAAACCTCCCCTCTGCCAGTTTAAGGCCATTTTCCCCTGTTCTATCATTAACTGCCCTTATAAAAAGTCCCTCCCCAGCTTTCTTGTAGGCCCAAATTGTTCCACAGGGCATGATCACTTCAAACAAGTGCTTTCTGAATAACCCCCTCTCCTTCCCTGTCTGGGAAAGATGAGCCTAAAAACCCAAACACTTAAAGGAAGCAAGATGAAGTGACTCGAGTCAGCCTCATCTGACCATGACACTCACACCTGGAGCTTTTGCCTGCTCTGTTTTACCTCCAGTCTAGAAGACTCTGCTCCTGGCTGTTCACTGCATTTTTGCTCCCTCAGAAAGTCCAGGGAGATAATGCAACAGCCTTGGCCACTCTAGGGACATCTGAGCTATAAGGCAGAACATTTATACAAATTACCTCACAGGTATACAGAAACTGAGTTTCACATCTTACCTCTTTGCCCTTGGGAGGTGGAGGGTAAAATCTGTTGTTGGAAAGATACCCAGTGAAGATGTTCAATTCACTGGGAATTATCCACCACGGATCCCCAAGATCCACTTTATTTTTTGGAGGAAGAAAGGCTTTAAACTGTCTGGCAAGCATCACGCTCATGGGAGCTGCTGGGGCAGTCCAATTCCTCAGCCCAGACAGAGCAACGTGAGAGATCTGTGAACAAAAGACACTGTCAGAGCCCAGCCCAGACTCCTCAAACCTGCAGTGATGCTGATGGATGGAAGCAGGCTTTGGAGAAGGGAGAAAAAATCCATCAGGTTTTGAATTCTCCCTACCACCCTAAACACCAGCAAATAGTTCTGTCAACTTTCAATTATGTGAGTAATAGGAAATGGGAGAGAGGGGAAGATATCACTGCTTTTGGACTTAGCTCCAGGAGAGCCATCTCAAATGTTTGCCTCAAGCTTCCCAGGAAGTGCGGATTAACTGGGACACAAAGCTGCTGAGTGCACAGAGAACAATGAATCGCCGCAGCAAGCGGTGAGCTTGCCTGTCACAGCAAGCCCCATGGGCTCGAGGCAAGACCACCTCCCCCTGCCACCGTGCCACCTGGTGATGCTACCAGCCCACAGGACGTGTTTACACCAGAATTTGTGGCCATATGTCCCCCGGTGATACCTACTCCCAAGAACCCGTCTTTGCTCTTCGTCATCGTTTCCATGACCAGCGGCTGGAATTTAGCCACAACGGCCAACGTCTCCCCGCTCGGATCAGGCGTCTCCTCCTCTTCAAACTCGGAGATGGGAGCAACCCCTAGACAAAGCAACAGGAATTGAAGCAGCTGTTTCCCCTCCCTCCCCTTTTAAGCAATTGTGGATTGATTACACATTTATCCTGGCAAACCCAGGAGCACTGGGAGTTTCCCAGCTGTCCCTAGGCTGCACGAAGCAGCAGAACTCAGACCCACCCCAGAGACCAGCTCTGGCTGCATGAATTGCAGGGCAGCCCTCCTTTTGGCAGACAACTCTCTACACCCCATGGCTCAGTTAAGCAGCCTCACTTCCCCTCGGCGGGATCAGAACACATGCTTTAGCCAATTCATCACAGCCCCAGCAAACAACTGTCTGCATTCTGACTGTGCTGTCAGCTCTCCTGTACATTATCATCACCACACTCTCTGCTTTGGCACCACCAAGAGATGTTTGCCACACACTGATGCAGTCTCCAAACATGATCTCTCACAACTGCTATCCAAGAGAGACCGCTGCAGCCCGAGGAGCACACGGATGAAGCGCTGCGGCTCGCTGATAGTTTTGGCCTTAGCTTGGGCTGAGCTGTATTTGTTGCATTCACCCATCCCAAATCCTCTCTAAGCTCTAGACAAAGTAACTTATGTACTTTTCCTAGTCTGGCAATGGGATCTTTGGTCTTAAAAAAACTCTGCTTTGTGGAAGTGATGTGTAGTGCTTAAGCCTTTTCAAAAACATGTAAAAGCTCAGCAGCCTCTCTTCATGTAAATAAGAACCAAAACAGCACCCAGAAAAAATTGAGACATGAATAAAAAACTGCTGAGTGTACTATCTCTGGCTTTTACTTGGTTTGTGTAGGGCAAGCTCTGCAAGACAGACAGACACCTACCTGTCAGCTTCTCAGCTATGGGCTTGAACTCCTCTGGACTGAGGTACAGATCGTTGTTTGTGTCCAGAGAAGAAAAGAGAAACAGCCCCTCCCTTCCCAAAGACTTCAGTGCCAGCTCCTAGTTTGGGAAGAAGAGACAAGCGAGATTTCATTCCAATCTCTTGCAGAAATTCACTCCCAGCCCCTCTCAGCTTCAGAGTTAATTTGCATTCTTTCCAGCACACAAACACAGCCATCAAATGGAAAGATTAACACCCCTTGGCAGGATTTTGTGCTATTTACAATAGGGATCGGTGTCCAGGAACTGTTGGCACGAGCATATTAAAACTACATCTGCCTGAGTAATTCAGACCAAATCATTTGCTCAGAGTCGGCCTCAAAGTCTTTTGTCAGACAAATTTCCAACTTTTTCCAGGTAGTTAGTCCTAAAGCTGCAGATATTCAGAGCACCTGGAGGTGGTGATTTCTGTAATTAACTGATGCACAGTGAAACAAAGGCAGTCTAATACATGACTATCCAATTACAAAAACACAAAGGAAATTAACTGAGCCCTTGTCACTCTGCAGAAAACAACTGAACTTAGGCCTGTGCTGAGATCCAGGCCAGCTTCACCGCACACAACCACCCTGCTCTCCTCAGGTTCCCCTCCAATCCTCCAGCCTCGGGACTGGATGGAGCATTTCAGCCCCTTGCTCTGCAGGGAACGCTGCCTACTTATCCAGCCATACACCAGGGAGCCACAAACCCCATGGTCTTCTCCAGAAACTTCTACAAGATCCCAGCCACCCTGTGCTTTGTTTTTTTCTCTCTCTGCAAAGCCCACATGGAGATCATCCAGTGGGAACACCACTGAAACACATCTCCCTTGGAGCAGCCCCCAAAAGGCTCTAGATGCTTCTAGTCATTTCCACTCCCCAGCACTGAAGGGAAAGGGACAACTTGTAGGTGGAACAAGAGAGCTCCACATTGGTGTGAGAAGAAGAGAGAGACATACAGCAAGTCAGAGAAGCCACCTCACTGCCAGCCAGCCTGCAGCACGTCCTCTGTGACCCATCATTTGGGGCAGCTTCTCCTACCACCCCCGTAAAAGCCTAAAGCTGCAAGGATAAATCCTCTGTATTCTGCTGTTTAATCGTGTTTATTCTCTATTGCCTGCAGCACCATTACCATCCCCAGAGCTCCTGAACTAGTTTATTTTCCATCTGTTGCCTGCCAGCCTGAAGCAGCACTAATGCAGCCTGGAAGGCTTTGCTCCCATCAACTGCAGCAACAAAAGCACTTAAGAGCCTTCCAGGGCAGTTTCAGGGCTGAGACAGACAGAAATAAAGACCCTGGAATACCAACTGGAGATCTGGACGCAGACACGGCTGAGGAAAAACAAGGAGGGGAGCATGCAGGAACTACACAGCTGAAAAAAAAGGAATGGAGGAACAAGATGGTTATTTATCTCCACACAGGAACAATCCACTCCAGACTGCCCGTGTTCCTGGGGCCAAAACTGTGCCTTTGCTCCCCAGATGGATGGGGATGCTCGTCCTTGGCCCTGTAAATTGATTTTCCTGAGCAACTGCCTGGTTTGCTGACAGCCAGGTGCCTTGGGCCAGGCTTCAGTACCCCCATCAGCTCTAGATCTTGCTCGTGCACAGCACGTGATGCATTAACCTCCCGAGAGCCCGTGTGATCGCTCACTGTCCGGGAGCCGGCTTCCTCCTCCACCGAGGCGGCTGTCCTGGATGTGTACTGAGCTCTGAAGAGACAGCCCACCTCCTGGTCCTCTCCACAGCACATCAGCAATTCCCTGCTGATGAATCTTTTAGAGTCTCTCTTCTTTTTGCACTTCACTGACACGGACCTCAAAGGACGGGAGGCAAATGAGCGACCAAGTTTTTAGTTGGTTAGACTGCCCGCTGCTGTGGTGTCAGGAAAAAGTCATGAACATTTACTGAACAGAGCTGGAGGCAGAAAGAGAACTGGTTAAACCCCACACGTACAGAGGAACAGCTCTGTGTCTAAGACAGAAGGGAGGGAATACAGGTGCCTGGTGTTGGATGTGGGCATCCAAAAATCAATCTATAGACAAGAACTGAGAGCGTGCTCCCATCCCCTCGGCCTGCACCTTCTCATAAATGAGGCAATAAAAACTCATCACCTGCAGAACCATCAGATAATTACTCCTACAACTGTAATTGTCAGGAGAGATGGTGGCTTTGCAGTCAGGCGACTTACACGTGTGCACAGATCTCACACGTGTGCACAGATCTCACACGCGTGCACACACCTCACACGCGTGCACACACCTCACACGTGTGCACACACCTCACACGCGTGCACACACCTCACACGCGTGCACACACCTCACTCATGTGCCAGCAGCCAGATGAATGCAGCCTCCCTGCTAAAAGGATTGGTACTGGGCTCCTGCCTGCTCCCTGCCTGCTCCCTGCTCCCTGCCTGCTCCCTGCCTGCTCGCTGCCTGCTCCCTGCCTGCTCGCTGCCTGCTCCCTGCCTGCTCGCTGTCTGCTCCCTGCTCCCTGCCTGCTCCATGCCTGCTCCCTGCCTGCTCCTGCCTGCTCCTGCCAACGCTGCCTCCCCAGAACTAGTTAAACAGCCATTTCTCCAGCACAGGCGCGTTCAGGCAGCACCGACTCAGCCCATCAGTTCTGCAGGACAGATCGCTCCTGTTGGAACCAGCCGGAACCAGCAGCTCAGCGGCGGCATCGCAGGAGCCACTCGGCACAGCCTCACCTGCACCAGGACCCCAGGGACCCACCTGCCCAGAGAGAAGACCCCAACCATGGAGGAATAAAGCGCTGTGCAGAGCACGGGCCAGTCCTGCTGCACTCAGGGACGACAAAAATAATGTTGAAAAAGGGAGAAAGATGTCAGGGCTTGGCCTTTGTGTCCTGCTAACATTCATGTTAAAGAAACCTCTCCAGAGCTTATGTTTTCCTTTCTTTTTTCTTTTTTAATCTGAGATTATAAGAAATAAAGAGTTCCCCTGTTTGCACCAGAGGAGCTTTTTGCTCGACTGAGCTTTTTCAGTCTCTTTGTAGAGGAGGAGACTTGTGGTTTTCACAAAGAGTTTTCTTCTCCCACCTGCCTGTGGGTTGTTGAGCTAAATAAACATTTCCATTGAAAGAAACAAGACATATGTTTGAAGCAAAATGAAGGAAAAATAAGTTTAAAAACCCCTTTGGCTGTTTACATTTTATTTGCCTCTCCAGCAGTGTCCAGTCACAGCCTGCCCTTGTGGAAAAACAAAACCACCAGAAGACCTTCAGCCAGCCAGCCTTCCAAGGACTGTCCTGACCCTTCCATCAGAAGGATTCTAATTAACAGGTTTGAGCCATTTTCCACTTTTTTGCGACTCAAAAAGAACAAAGAAAAGTGGCACCCTTTGCAAACACTTGTCTTTCACCACAGAAACAGCAAGAACAAGAAGTCGGCTCTTTTCTCACGAACCTTTGCAGATGTTCAAGGATGCGAAGCGAAGAGCCGGGGGAGCAGGAGCTCCACCAAGGGTTTGCCTTCTCCAACGCACGCAGCAGACATTTGAATTACACAGAGTAAAATCAACCCCTGCAGCCACCACTGCCCCATGGCCACCACAACCCAGTGGCATAAGCCACAGCTCTGTGGTCACCTCAGCCTGGTGATGGCCACCTCAACCCTAGTGGCCACCTCAACTCAGTAGCCAACAATGTGTGGTGGTTACCTCAGCCCTTGTGGCCAGCTCAACCCCAGTGGCTACCAGTGCCTGGTGGTCACATCAACCTGGCCACAGACACCTCAACCTCAGTGGCCACCTATGTGTGGTGGTCCTCTCAAGCATGGTGGCCATCACTGCCTGATGGTCATCTCAGCCCAGCAGCAGCTGCCTCAACCCCAGTGGCCACTGATGCCTAGTGGTCACTTCAACCCTGGTGGCCCCTTCATCCCTCATGGCCACCAACGCCTGGCAGCTACCTCAGCCTGGCCACAGCCACCACATCCCCAGTGGTCACCTCAACCCTGATGGCCACAAGCGACTGGTGGTCCCCATAGCCTGGTGGAAGCCACCTCAATCCTGGTGGCCACTAATATGTGGTGGCCCCCTCAGCCCAGCAGCAGCCACCTCAACCCCTGTGGCCACTACACTGCTTGGCAGTCACCTCAGCCTGACCATGGCCACCACATCCCCAGTGGCCACCTCAACTTTGTTGGCCACTGATGCCTGGTGGTCCCCTTAGTGTGGTGGAAGCCACCTCAACCCTGGTGGCCCACTCAGCCCAGCAGTAGCCACCTCAATCCCAGCGACCACCAATGTGTGGTGGCCCCCTCAGCCCAGCAGTAGCCATCTCAACCTTGATGCCCATCGATGCCTGGTGGCCCCTTTAGCCCAGTGGTACCCACCTCAGCCTTGATAACCACCTCAACCCCCGTGGCCACCGCTTCATAGCGATCCCCTCATCCCGGCAACAGCCACCTCAACCCCGCTGGTCACCTCAACACCAGCAGTTCCCTCAGCCCCGCGGCCGCCATCACCTCGACCCCCACCCACAGCGGCGCGAACGCCTCCGGCCGCCATTTCATCCCTTCCCTCCCCTCAGTGAGGGGCAGCGCGGTTTCAGCACCGCCTCTCCCCCCTCTCCCCACCCTCCCCCTTCTTCTTCCTCCTCCTCTTTCCCCGTTACCTGCTGCCGGGCCGCCTCAGAGTCCCGGTAATATTTAACGGCGACTATCGCTGCCAAAGCGGCGAGAGCCAAAGCCAAGCGCGAAGGGGCCGCGCTGGGACCCGCCATATCCGTCTCCTTCAGCGCTGCCGTCTCTTCAGCGCCATGGCCGCGCCGGCCGGGGGAGGCGTCAGGCGGGCAGCGCCCGGCGAGGAGGGGCCGGGGCCGGGCGGGAGACTGAGGCCTCTCCGCGGGGCCCGGAGGGGGGGGAGAGGGGCCGGACGGGGTTCCCCCGTCCGGCCCCTCTCCCCCCCCTCCGGGCCCCGCAGAAAGCTTAATAAAGTCCAGAAGAAAAATCCACTTTTTCACCTTAAATTTATCCGTTGTGGAGATTCTTGGAGGAGATAAATCACCCTCCTCTCCATTGCTTCCCATTGTTTTTTTTTGCTTTTAATTATCGATGTGTCCACCCCAACACATTCATTTCCAAAGTGATCTTCAGTCTTTAACTCAGCGTTTCCTAAAAAGAGCCGTATCCTGCTCCTCTAGTTTCAGCTCATCAAAATTAATATTTTTTTAAAAACCCCAGCTATTAGTGGTTTCATTCCCAGTGATTTCACTCAGTTTTAAACCCCAGGGTTGCGGGGATGGCAATGACTTTGCAGCTGTAGGATGATAGTGTTCATCTGCAGCCATCTCCATCTCCATCATGATCCCCAAATTTTGAGTAATTTCTACCATCATCCAACCTTTTGAGTCATTTCTACCATCCTTTAAGACATCCCAAACTTTTCCACCTTCCCTGTGTTCTTTATGCCCTTTGGGTTCTTCTGTACAGTTGTCACATTGCTCCTTAAGCAGTGCCTTCGCCAAGAGATAGATATTTAGTCATTTTAATCTTTCCTCATAAATCAGTCTTCTGCTCCTCCTTACACGCAATCCTGCACCACCACTGAAATCCCCTGATTGCTGAGGAAGATTTAGTACCATTTTCTGCTGCTGCAGGGCTAACAGAGCAGAATGTTTGATCTCTCTAAGGGTAGCAGGAAGCATTAGCATTTAATCCTTTGAAGCTTTTGCTGTTTCCTAAGCCTGCCTAATCATTTTTGTTTTAGGTTTAAAGAGCGTTTTGGTTGGAGATGAAGAGAGTATGACCAAGCCATTAAGAGAGCAGTGGCAGCTGCATCAAGCAAGGAGGAAGAGGCTGGTAATCCTGGGCAGAGCTGGTGAGGAATGGCTGGAGTTTTCACCAGCAAGACTGGAGGGAGCAGGACTCAGGTGGCAAAGGAAAAGCACAGCTTTCTCCTTGGGACATGGACACTGTTCCATCTCTGCCATGGATCTCACAAAGGCCTTGATGTTTCTCTTACAGTGACAGGGCAAGCTTGGGCAACACAGTGGACTGGACTGGGGAGCCCAGCAAGAATAAACACGGGGTTATTTGTAACTGGGATCAGTGTCGTTACATCTGCATGGCCAAAGGAGGAATAGGAAGGTTCCTTCTGCCAGCTCCACCATAGAAGAAAACATTCATGAAACTCCTCCACTGCTCTTTGCTCTCCACCTCCCCATCCAGCAAAGAACCAGTGTTTGGGCCGTGGGGAGGAGATGGGAGGAACTGAGTTAACAGAGCATTGAAATAGCGTCTGGGAGCAGAGACAGGTATGAATGAGTTCAGCACTCAAGCACTTGAAGCAGATGTGCTTAAAAACTTCCCGGACTCATTAGTTTGGGCAGTGAGGTGTGGAGAGCTGTTGCTTACCTCAAATAACCTAGTGAGTACCTTCAGAGCACAAAATGTAACGGCAGGAGAGAGCTTTGAAACAGGATAAATGTACTCGGGTGTCTGGGAAACGAGCAAGAGCAAGAGGTGATATGAGATGACAAAGCCTGCAGACACTTAGATGGAGAAGGAGACCTGACAAGGTGGCTGGCAGAGCCCAAATGACACCATTTAGACAAGAAGCAGAAGGGCTCATTTTACATCTGAACCATTTCCAGTGTCACCAGCGACCATATAAAGATGACAAACGGATGAATTATTTGATAGGAAAAAGAATGAAAGACAAAAGGTGAAATAATTCAGGGCATCTGCTGGGAACTAATCCTCCTCAAAGGAGAACAAAACCAACAACTCCTGGCTCTACACTGCTGCTTCTTGAGATTGCAGATTACAGCGCTCAGGAAGAATTTTAAATACCCCAACATCTGCTGCGTGGCCCACCCAGGCACACTTGTATCAAAGGAAATCCTTGTGATAGAGAAATAACGAGGAAGATTTCCAACAAGAAAACTCACTCAGCAGGAAAAACTACCCCAGATTTCCCCTCTGCCGGCGGGGAGAGAGTCTGGCTGAAAATAAGAAAAACAGTGAGAAATTGGTAGCGGGGATGAAAAGCTTGCAGCGACCTTTTTTGCAGTAGAGGGATGGGTTTTCCATATGTTGGAGTAACTCCACGTTCCAGGGCGGCACGTTGTGAGAGCAGAGAAACCCTGTCCTTGTTTAAGTTGCTGGCCCCATTCCCATACCCTGAAACCCTGGCCCGTTTTAGAGTCGAAGCGATCACGGTGTCATGGAAGGCAGCATTAAAATCTGAGCTCTGTGCACAAGTGGAGAAAGCACCTGGAAACAGAAACCCCCTGAGGAAGCAAGTCCTGACTGAGGCCAAAAAATATTAATTCTCTGGAAAATAGTAAGGAACACAGAGACTCCAGGTCTGGTTTCACAAGGGGCTTTTCAAAGGGGACAAGAAAACCGGAGGTGTGTTTACTGCAGAGGAGGGTCTTGCATCCTGCTGCGGGGATGCAGTGGCTTCACAGCCATGGAAAGCACACACTTCACCCTGGGAAAATAATGGCCAGCAAAGGCTGCGGAGTGAAATGACATTTGATTGAGACATTTCAAAGTAGATCATTTAGTTGAAGAGCAAGAGCCAATGCCTACCCAATTCCCATGGGCTTGCGTTCCTCACTCCCCCTTTGCCTTTCCTGTTCAGTAGGAAGCAATCCAATCTGGTGGGTCACCCACAGCTCTGCCACTCGCTGGCTCTCACTAAATTAAAGCATTTACAGTGCAGGGGTGTTTTATTGAGAGGATTCCTAATTACAGCACGGTACCTGTTTGAGGCTCCACAGGGAATGAAGCCAAAGACTCAAACGTGATCAGAAGACTTTGCAACTGCTAACGCTGGGAGCCAGCGCTCGATGCGTCACATCTGAAACAATCAGATAAATAGATCAGATCAAAATGTATGTGGAAAAATACTATGACTGCCAGGCTTTTGAATTCAATAACCAATTCTGCTGAAAGCCTTCCAAGGGAATTTAATAACGCTGTAAAAAATGAAGTGTGGGTTACGAAAAGATCCATTTGTTTTCTGTGTAGTTTTGTCTTAGCTCCTTGTATGGTCAGGAGACAACAGCCAGCTGTTCTACGAGCAATAGCTATTAGTTTTCATCTCTACCACTAATGCAACATTCTTTTATCAAAACTTAATTTACAGGAAATTCTTTCTGACATAAAATAAGGCCATGTGTTCTGATGGTAAAAAATAACATGATAATCATGGCTCCTGGATCTGAATGCAACAGGGGAAATGGGAAATAACCTGGGCTGATCTCATTTCCTGGTAAGGTGACTCAAAAGTAGAAAAAACCCACCATAAATCAACAGCAGAATTCCCACTGAGACTGAAAGGCAGGAAAGCAGCTCAAAGACAATCAAAGATCTTCCCAGATCCTTTCCATGAGACATGTAGTACCAAACCTTTGGTTCAAAGCTAACAGCCCATTTATTTATCTACTCAAAGTCTGAAAACAAAGGGGTTCCCATCTGGATGAAGAGATGAAGTCCCACCACCCTCACCAAGCAGACAGTATATGGGGTGGGTGCAAGAGGAGAGGTGAAAGCCCAGAGCTGAGGGCTCTGCTCGAGCAAGAGCATCCAGCCAAGGTTCGAGGTGTGCAGAGGAGCGAGGAAAGAGCAGGAGCATTTCAAGACCCCAGCGGGGCAAACATTTCTGTTACCTGCATTGCTGTAGGACAGAAAAATCCCAGTCCTGGATCAGGGCCAGGCCTTGGAACAAAGCTGATGCTTGGAACCAACCTTCACTCCTGCTAAACACATGCATGCTTAACTTGGTGCCTGTGATTAACCCACTGGCCTCGGGGATTTAACCGTGGATATCTGTGAGCACACGCAGAAGTATTTGCAGAATTGTGGTCTACAGGAATGGAAATTTTCAAGCATGGCTGTTTGCACCAAAAAGCTTTCATCCAGCCCGGTGCTGAGCTCTGTACGAGTGCCTTGGGAAGCAAGATTTATCCCTGAGCTTCTCATCGTCAGGCATGCTGGGCAGCCAAAACCCCTCCCGATTCGTATGCAGCCAGTGAGCTGCAGGAAGGCAGCAGCTCTCCTCAAGAAGTGTGGGTGACTTTACTAATATTGCTCCTGCTCACTTGTGTGGAAGAGAAAACAAGAGCAGAGTTTTAATGTAACACCAAAATCTGTTTCTGAAGGAAACTAGAACCATGCTATTTATTTGGGGGTTTACATTTTGTCAGGCAAAGTGTTTTGAGTTACTCCAAGAGCAGGACATTTTTATTTATGGAATTCCCTTAATCCAGTATAAAAATCCTCTGAGCTAAACCAGCTTCCCAGTATCCAAATCTCTCGGATAACACAACTCACTCCCAAGATGTTTATTTACCAATAACCATTCCCTCAGGCCAAGCTTACCAGGCAGCATCTTTATCCCCGGGATAATGCTAAGTCCCCATCTGACAATCTTATTTCTCTTGGGGAATTACAAAGGCATGAATTTAGAAACATGTTTTTTGTTTTCACAACTTGCTCAAAGAAATTTTATCTTCCCAAGTTGTTGAATGAACCAATTATCAAGAGAATATCACGAGAATGAACAAAATATTCCATCACCAAGGGCCACGCAGCTTTGCAGTGACCAGAGGACAGGCTGCTGGCAGAAGGGATACGGATCCCTGATGGATGGGAAGAACCTGGCTTCAATTTTTTCCTTTCTTTTTCTCCTGTTACTTCATTCCACAAGAGCAAACTGGGCTGGGGATTATTTTAATTTTTTGCTAGAAAAATAAAGGCATTTAGAAGAACTCCTGCTAACCCATATCAGATGGTGAACAAGTCATTTCAGGGAGCTGGTGCAGATGGGAATTGCTGTCCATACACTGACTAGATTACTCTGGAAATCAACATCTATTGTGAAATATTCTTGAAATCAACCAGTATTGTCACCTACTTATTCCAAGGATGATGTAACAAGGTCTTTGACAAATGGCTTTAGAGAGGATCAGCCCAAACATGCTTTTTATTTTACAAGACTTTTATTCTGTTTCACAGATTTGACTATTACAGCAGTGAAATTATTACAAGTGACTCATAACATTTAGTTCCAAATAAAAGTAGAAAAGCACAAAAACGATAAAGGAAAGGTACATGAGATGTGATGTGTGGTAAATGTGTTTTAAGAGCACAGAAAATGTATATAAAAATACATTAGGATCAAGAATTTTGCAGACAGGTTTTTATTTAGTTACGATTTTGACACCACAGAATCACAGAATGGTTGAGGCTGGCAGGGATGTCTGGAGCTCATCTGATCCAACCCCCTGCTCAAGCAGGGCCACCTATAGCCAGTTGTCCAGGACTATGACCAGGTGGCTTTGGAATTATCTCCAAGGATGGCGACTCCACAGCTTCCCTGGGCAACCTGTGCCAGTGCTTGGTCACTCTCAGAGTGAAAAAGTGTTTCCTCATGTTCAGAGGGACCTGCCTGTGTTGCCGTTGGTGCCCACTGCCTCTGGTCCTGTCACTGGGCACCACTGGAAAGAGGCTGGCTCTGTCCTCTTTGCACCCTCCCTTTAGGTATTTATAGACATTAAATAAGAACCCCCTGGAGCCTTCTCTTCTCAAGGCTAAACTGTCCCACCTCTCTCAGCCTTTCCTCATAGGAGAGGTGCTCCAGCCCCTTAACAATCTTCGTGGCCCTTTGCTGGACTCTCTCCAGTATCTCTACGTCTCTCTCGTACTGAGGAGCCCAGAACTGGACACAGTACTCCAAGTGCAGCCTCGCTGGTGCCAAGTGGAGGAGGAGGATCACCTCCCTTGCACTGCTGGCAATACTTTGTCTAAGACAGCCCAAGATACCATTAGCCTTCCTTGCAGCAAGGGCCCACTGCTGGCTCGTGGCCAGTTTGGTGTCCACAGGACCCCTAGGTCCTCTTCTGCCAAGCTGCTATCCAGCCAGGTGCCTCAGCATACCTCGGTGCATGGGGTTGTTCCTTCCCAGGTGCAGGATTTGACACTTCTGCTTGCTGAACTTCATTAGGTTCTTACCAGCCCACTTCTCCACCCTGTTGAGGTCCCTCTGGATGACAGCACGACCCTCTGGCATAGCAGCCACTCCTCCTAGTTCTGTGTCGTCAGCAAACTTGCTGAGGGTGCACTCTGCCCCATCATCCAGGTCACTAATGAAGATGTTAAAACAAGACTGGACACAGTACTGACCCCTGGGGTAATCTGCTAGTTGGTGGCCTCTAATTAGACTTCGTGCCACTGGTCACCTCCTCTATGCTCAACCATTCAGCCAGTTTTTAACCCACCTCACTGTCTGGTCATCCACCCCATACAGCTTGTCTATGAAGATCTTATGGGAGACAGTGCCAAAGGCCTTCCTGAAGTCCAGGTCTCTGCTGCTCACTCCTCATCTACCAGGCCAATTATTTAACTGTAGAAGTTGATCAAGCTGGTCAAGCATGACTTCCCCTTGGTGAAACCATGCTGGCTACCCCTGAAGAATTTTTTGTCATTCCTGTGTCTGGAAATGGTTTCCAGGATTAGCTGCTCCATCACCTTCCCAGGGGCTGAGGTGAGGCTGATGAGCCTATAGCTCCCTGTGTCCTCCTTCTTGCCCTCCTTGAAGACAGGAGTGACATTTGCCTTCCTCCAGTCTTCAGGTACTTCTCCCATTTGCCATGAGTGATCAAAGATTACTGAGAGTGGCCTTCAATGACATCTGCCAGCTGCCTCAGCACTTGTAGGTGCATCCCATCAGGGCCCACAGACTTAGGTATGTCCAGTTTGCTTAAGTATTCCCTGACCTGATCCTCTTCCACTAAGGCTACATCTTCCTTGCTCCAGCCTTTCCCCCTGGTCTCTGGAACCTGGGATTCCTGAAGGTCAGTCTTACTCGTAAAGACTGAGGCAAAGGTGACATTTGTTATTTCAACCTGTTCCATGTCCTGCATAACCAGACCAGGACCACTGTCTTGTTGAGCAGTGAGCCAACATTTTCCTAGTTGTCCTTTCATCACCTATGTTCTTTTAGAAGCCCTTGTTGTCTTTGACATTCCTGGCTGAATTCAATTACATTTGGGCTTTAGCTTTTCTAACATAAGCCCTGGATGCTCAGACAATGTGTTTCTGTAGTCCTCCTAGGTTACCCATCCTTGCTTCCACCCTCTGTCTGCTTCTCCTTTTTGTGTTTGAGTTTGCCTAGGAGCTCTCTGTTCATCCACACAAGCGTCCTGGCATTTTTGCCTGACTTCCTGCTCACTGGAATGGAACTTGCCTGAGCTTGGAGGATGTGATTCTTGAATATTAACTGGTTTTCTCAGGCTCCTCTTCCCTCCAGGGTCTTATCCCACAGGACTCTTCCAAGCAGGCCTATAGCAGACACCCACTCTAATGTCACCTTTACCTGTCCTTTCTTTAATCCTAACCCAAGACCTCTCAGTCAGCTCCTTGTCCACCCCCAGCAGAGCTCCATGCACTCCAGCTGCTCTCTCACACAAAGGGCAACTCCTCTTCCTCATTCTCCTCTCCTGTCCTTCCTAAAGAGCCTAGAAAACCTACCACCTAGAAAGCACAGTATCTTGAAAACTGTTAATTAGAAAGGTGATCAATCCAAGAGTATATAAAAGGCAAAAATGAAACAGAAAAATGAAAGGATATGTGCGTGTGTGTGATATGTTTTGTGTGTGTGAAGTCTATTTTATGGCAAATTTCCAGTCCTTTGGCCACTATAAAGCAAATTCAGTGGATTTCATATAAATTCTCTGTATAAAGGAATGTCTATGAACTGTGTACAATATGGCCCAGAATAAACATCTCATTTTCAGGCTAATAGAGCTCCTCACAGAGGAAAAGAAGGTGCTTATGTCACGGTTTCATCTTCCCAATAGAATACTGTCCGGAATTGGACTAGTGCCCCAAAATACCATTTTAGGAACAACACAAATTCCTTTAATGGAAAGGAAATGCAGTAACCCACTGACACTGCAGGAGCAGGCGCTGGGCAATGGCCTCACTACTGCACACTGGCTTTAAAGTTCGTGTGGTTGACTGGCAGGGGGTGAGCCTCTGTGTTGAACACCCAGTCGTCCAGGGACAGCACGTCATCTTCACAGAACAGAAGATAGAGGTACCTGGAGCCATAAGGCAAGGGTGGGCAGGAAGAAGATGGACACAAAGGGAGATTAAAGGAAGCTCAAGTGGGACTCCAAGCATGCACAAGCACTGTCAGCAAGACTGTGTGGTGGCTGCTGTTGGCCTCAGCCAGCACAGCTGATGATGACACATTTCCTGACTGGCTGCCTCACTCTCCTGCTGGAAACTACCACCCTTGGTGCAAAGGTGGCAAAATGGGATGGGCACCTGCGCTCAGCCACCCCACAAACAGCTCACACTACCAGCAAAGGCAGAGCTGCACCCAGAGGCAGCAAATTCAGGCCACAGCCATGCCTCCTCTGTGTGCAGGGCATTAAACTGGCAGAGGAGGCAGCTGTCTCTTAACCCACCAGAGCTAAAATCAAGGGAGCTCAGCAGTCAGAGCCTCCCACTTAGAGCAGCTCTAAATCACAGGGAGAGTCCTTCAAATCCAGCACATGAGCAGAAACCTGGAGAGTGCCAATGGCAGCAGTGGTTCTACAGCAGAAAACTACCAAAGCTTTGCAGCTCCCATAGCCTTGCCCAGTTTTCCCCACAGAGGATAAGACTTTCCTCTTTATTATTAGAGACTTAAGAGTGTTGATGCTGCAGCAATTATGCTGCTCTGAAAGGCCTCTGTGATACTACACTTACTTCAGAGTCTCTGCGAGGAAAAAACTCTGTTGCATGTTGTCATGGATTGGGGTTGTGGTGTAAACATCTCGGATGCCAGAAAAACCAGCTTCTACTCTACAATGTTTTTCCAGGGCCTGAGAAAGGAAAAGAAATCTCATTAACACACAATTGCATGGAGTAACTCATTAATCATCATCAGTTGCATTACAAGTCAGCTTTACAAATCAAATTCCAGGTTTAGAGTAGCTTCTGTCTCTCACTGAAGTGTGGGGAATATTCCAGGCTCTGGGAACACAGCTAATGAAATAGCAAGAGGAACATAAACCGCCTAAGTTAGTTGATTGATTGACCTTGACATTACACACATAGCAAAACCAGACCTCAAGTGGCAACTTGAGCTGCTTGCAGAGCCTCTTTTCCAGGACAACAGACAAATTACAGTTCTGCCACTGAAATGCAGCCTCTGCTAGGATGTGAGGCAGCTGCCAACGGGCTATTGCGTGAACTGGAAAGACGTGAGGGACTTTTTGGCTGTGAGGTTTTGTTGGAAGAAGATAAGATGAAGGGCAAAGGCAGGTTTGCTGATTTTCCCAGGCCAACTATGAATCAGTGGTTCTGAGCAGTCTAGATATTTCAAATAGAAGGTTAACTCCTTTTTTGCAGAGGGCTGTTACATTAATAGCAGGTTCTGCTGTCTGCAGCGCTCCTCTCCATAAACCTCCACCGTTCTGACTGATTGATTTTGCATAACCCAAAAGTGAGAAGAAAACATTCACAATGATTAAACTGAGCCATCCTGTGTATTTGTGCCCCATTGTTAATTTGTCTTTAGTGTCTAACATAATTTAAATAATTTCTGCTCTTTTTATTGACTGAAGGAAAGATTTTTTGTATGAATCCAGCAGCCTCTAAGAGTTATTCCAGTTAATTTTCCAACCATACCTTCACAACCTCCCAGCCCCACTGCCTGTACTTGGGATCATGTGTCAGTCTCCACATGTACATGTAGCTTTCTACCACCTCAGGCCGCAGGATGTAGTAGCGCTCGCTGAGCCTGGTCGCCATAGCTTCACTTCCAGCATCAAAGCGAAAAGCTTCGGGGCCCAGTTTGGTATCTAGACAAAATCACACACATGCACTGATCAGTTTGGGGAGAAAGCAAGTAAACAGACTGGCCAGGTGCTTTTATATCACTCAGGCAGCCAACATTTAATTAAGGCTTGTGTGAGGTCAGGCGAGCAGATCAGTCCTGCTTATGCATCAGATCGACCCCACAGCTGATGCCAAAATAGGCACAAGTCCAGAGAGTGCACGAGCTGTGCCCACTGCCACTCGGGTGCTGCTCACTCTGTGGTATGTCTGGGTACTATCTAGGTGAGGATAAAGCGTTTCTGAGGGTGGATACAACTGACAAAACACACACTTGGACCAGATTTGAGCATAGAGAGGGTAGGTACAAATCTTTCCCATGTCCTGGCACTTTTGCTGGGCTGGTATTTGCTCCCAGGAATTGTGTTGCTCCTGAACCTGAGAGCAGAGTTCATCACTGAGGACAAACTCAGAACCTAGATGAGGAAGAACAGAGAGGCAGGTCCTGTTGTAAAGCCTCCAAGAGAAAACACAAAGGAAAATCTAGCCATGTGTCTGACTGCCATCACAGAGATACTGATACACTGCTCCCACTGCTTCACAATTATCAGTCCCCCAGACGGAGCCAGTTCACCTGCTCTGTGGCAGGGGCTGTAAGAAGTGGTACCTGGGACCTGCAATCACTTCTGCCTTTCCTTCTGGTCCACTAGCAGCCTCTTCAAAAAGAAGACATGGGGATGATGGGGAAGGCTTAATCAATTTTACTGGGATTTTATAAATAAAACAGTAAGAGTCTTTATGAGTATCCCTTACACAAGAATTTCAGCCTCTTACAAGCATTAGCTACCACTCAGATCTCTACTCTCAACACCAAGCCTCTCCCCTATTCAATAAACAGGGCAACTGAGCATAGAGGCTGCCAACCATCACACCACAGGGTTTCTCTTGCTGCATTCATGTATTTACCACAAGGCTGTGTCTCAGGGAGTCATTTTATTCCTTCCCTGGGCCCTCCTGTCTGTGCAGGGATCAAACATTGTTCACTGGTTGGACTATTTGCTGAGAGCCAGGGTGACATGCACAGACATTCTCTGCAAAACAATGAGTTTGCTGAAATGACAGCACCGTAACCAGTGTGGGCAGGCTTGCTGCTGTCCTTTCCATGCTGATGGATACTGCTGAAGGTGAAAATTGGCTGCAGGCACTCACAAACAGAGGGTTATTAGTTCAGGTGGCTTGTTTTAGTTCTGTAAGTGCTGGGGGGAAAAAAATGACTTATTTGCAAACATCATTTCAGGTTAGCTTGAAATTTATTGGGCAAACATGCTGGACACTGGCTGCCAATATGGGCTCGCTGATGTGATAAAGGTGTGAAACAATCTCTGGGAACAGTTAGTGCAGACAGACCTGTGCTTGACAAGGTCCCAGAAAGCAGACTGCTGCTTCGCTGCCTGCAGTCTCAGAAGAGCTACAGAGATGCCTACAAAGAAAGGAGGGGTGTCCAAAACAAGCTCATCTTGCTGAAAGCCTTGGAGGCAGAGAACTAACCCAGTCTCTTATCATCACCAGTCACTGCTCTCCCATATCACTGACTGGTAAGCATACTGGGTGCTGAAAAAAAGTTTAGTGAACTTGTGAAACAGAAAGACTTAGCTAGTCTCTGCTTAGACAGCTGGGAAAGGCTGAGTAACTTCCATTTTTTGGTTCCTACCAGCAGCTGCAGGTCTCTAACACTCTCTGTTGGGCTTCTCAGCTGCTCTGCTCCATCTAGTGGGACACCTTGCAATTAATCTCCCCTCCTAGTCTGCAAAGGGATGTGAAAGGACAGACTCAAACCATAGTCTCGTTGGGAGAAGGCTAGCTCTGCGACTGGGAGGCAGGACTAGAATTCAGCTCTGGGTTTATTTCCCACCTCTGCCACAGGAGCTCACATCTGCCCGTCCCTCTGCTCCAGTTCTCCACTGTGCAAAACATATTACTTTCTCTTCTAGATATCCCAGAAAAGACAAGTGAAAACCATGCAGAGGGATGCAGATGCTGCTGAAGCACAAAATACCCTACTGCAAACCTCTGCCACACAAAAGCTGCATCTCCTTACTAAGGTTTTCTAGGCAGCCCCCAGGTTTACCTGAGCGTGCGTAAGACTCGTGGCACGTGTTTGTTATTTCTGCAGCCAGGTTCACGTAATGCTGCTTCCTCTCTTCTCCAGCATGCTCAGCTCCCAGTGCTATCATGCCCCCAGAGAAGCAAGCCAAGTGGCCCATTTTGTGATCCAAGATGCCACCTCTCCATTCAGCAATGTACGTCAATCCTCCAGCAGACTTTTTGACCAAATGCTTTTCTATCGCCTAAAAAGATGAAAATCAGGATTTCAGGACACTTGGTGGACAGGGTGAGGAGTGAATACCAAGGAAAGCCAAAGATCTGAGACATTTTTGCCTGAAACATTCTGATGAACAATGTCACACACAAAAAATACAGAGCAGCAACCTGCTCCTTACCTCGAGTGCATCGTCATACATCTTTTTAGCTTCAGAGTCTTTCTTGTCTGACATCAGCCAAGATTTGATGAGATATTCATAAAAGCTGTCCCCAAGCCCCCCAATGGAGACATGGTCTGTAGTGGGAAAGCCAGAAAAGAACTTCAGGTTCATGATATACAATGAGCAGCTGTTTTACAAAGAGCAAACAACCATGTCCTATTTAATGCCCTTGTTCTCTCCTTCCTCTTCCCAGTTTCCTGGGGAGAGCTTGCAGCATTTCTTTTTCATAAAGGAAGAAAGGTGGAAAGTGCAATCAGAAGAAAAATGTTCTGTCATTTTACAAAGCATTAGTATCCCTTACCAAAACTATTCAGAGGTCTTATTTTGCAAGAGTTATTTATACTGCAACTTGAAGATGCTTCCTGTTTATGAAGCAATCATCATAAATCCCAGCCTCATAAACCAAAAGCAATGACAGGTATTGATAGATCTCTAGGTATATGAAGCCCTTGGGTGCTGCCTCCCTGCCTCAGGAAAGGGAGAATGCATGTTGGATCACACGGAGCTGCCAGCCAGGGGCTGCTGGAGGGACCTCCTGATCCTGCCATTTGTATTCCTGGCTCACGGTGGGACTCTGTGCCCTGGGGAAGGCTGGGGTTGTCGGCATATTAAAATGATAAAGTCAGGTACAAGGATGTGCACTGAATATATTCTTCTGCAGAAATCAGATTTTCAAGGCTATCTGTTTGGAGTACACAATGCTGTGACCTTCCTGGAGAGGAGGATGCTAAAGAATTGCACTGTGAAATGGGCATGACAGCTGCAGGTTTCTGCCTGGGGGGAACTGCTGGATGGATTTATATCTTTAAACTGTACCACAGGGGGAAAAGCAGCACTCAGTTCTTTCAAGCAGCCAAGTACTCTCCTTTTTAGAAGAGCAAGACAAATTACCCACCAAGGACTGAACCATCCCCGTTAATTAACAGTGTCCACCTCTGAGCTGCACATGTCCCCAGTTTAGATGTAAGCAGATGCTGCAGGGTTTTCAGTTAGCTGTTCAGATTCTTATTTTCCCTTTCAGTGTACATATAGAAAGTCCTGAGGCTTATTCTAAATGCTAAATCCTACCAACAGAAGAGATCAACAGCCATGCATTTTCCTGACCTGAAGAGCAAATATCCCTGATACAGCGTGTCCAACGATCCACGGACTAATCCACAGCAAAACCATGAGATTAGATGCATGAATTCAGAAAAAATAAATAAAAATAAAAGAGGACAGACTATTTGCAAATACTGGCTGCACAGACTGTCTTTAAAGAGAAGCTCTGTGATCCTAAGTGTGTCATTCATAAAATCACCAAAGCAGGAGCTCTGGTACATAATTGCTTTCCATATGGCATCAGTTTTGCCAGCACTTGCTTCCTAGGCACTTTGCATAAACAAATCTCTTATTTCAGCAGGGGACCGTGCTTTAATTTTCTAAAGGTAACAACTGCACTCAGAAGAGGTACAGCACTGCCTCTTCATTTAGAAGATCTGCTCATTCAGCCAGGTCAAAGAGACACCTTTTAAGAAAATCACAGCAATTCCAAGAAAAACAGCTTCCTGCAAAGAGCTTTAATGACAGGAGAGAAAATGAGAGCCTGGCACCTACAGGGAACATCTCCGTGGCAGGCTGCAGCTGCCTCCCCACTTTGGTCCTAATCTATTTCTCACCAGCAGTATTGGAGATGCAGAAGAGGTTGAGCAGCCTTTTCCCTCACTGGAATATGGATTCAGAACACAAGGTCATTTTATGAGCAACTGCCACAAACAGCCTGTGCCATGAATTGCCCTCATGACGTGAAAGTCTAGGACAGAGGTTATCTCTAGTCCTTTTGCATAAATCAGCCTATCTCAGAACAAGTAATCAGAAGCTACTTTTAATAAGCTCCAAGAACCAGCAACAGGCCCCTCTATATATCAGCCAGGGGTGGGAGCAGGTCAGTACAATGAACTAAAATTTGCAGACATAAATAGAATTAAATTAGGGCCAGAAGAGATGAACACTGAGTATCAAGCTGAGAGTTTTAACCATCTGAATTAAGAGCACAGCTTCTGAGTTTCCCAAAGATTCTGCAATGATCAGTTATGGCAACAGACAGGCACTTCTTCTCTCAGCACCAGTGAATAGGCAGAATTAATGCTTGTGTCTGAGAAAACACGCTGTGCAGCTGCCAGGTGGGAATAACCTGAAGAAAATGGCATCTCAGGGGTGTGGTAGGGGATGGGAGATTAATTTTTCAAGTGGAACATACTGCAACAACTCTGCAGAGACAAATGTGAAGAGGAAGCTGAACTGCTTACAAAGGGACTGGAGAACTTTGAAGACCAATTAATGGGACAAACACAGAAGCCTATTTTCTCTCCTCATGGCACCAAAAGGACAGCTCTGGTTTAATGGGACAACTGCAACCATCCAAGATGCTTGGATAATAATGGGACACCTTTCAAGCCAAGCCCCTGTCAATTACCATTAGAGGTGCTGATGTGCCAGTTAAAGGTCAGGGACTGCTCACAGCTAGTGCTCTCTCACAGTCCCAGATGATGGCAGTGATGCAACTGCCTGCCAGTTACAACCAGAGCTATTAATACAATAGTTAGAAAGGTCTGTTAGCAGAGCAGAGAGTGGAACAAGACATGGGGGCACCAGGTAATCCAATGACTCAAGAAAACCTGCTTAAGCAATATAAATGTAATCCACTGACAGGTTAAAAACTGCTGCTGCAGAAAGAGACTTTTCTTTGACAGAGAAACACGAAATCCAGCAACCCTCCCTTGCCAAGACAAGCAAATCCTTAACAGAGCAGGAAGTTGAGGTCAGAGATCTGGGGCACAGCAGCAAAAGCAGTAGCCTCATGTTCCTACCAGAGGACAAGTTTCTGACCTTTGGTGGCACAAAAAGAGGGGTACAGCCTCTTCTCTGGGTAAGGAAGGGGCTGGGAGTGTAAAGCAGGAAAGTAAATAATCTTTCCCTGGGTACACCTCTCCAGGTGTTTCCTTACGTGCTGCAGCACACTCGGGAAGTAAATCTCACAGGGCTTCTGCTCACATCCTTCACATGCAACTCCCAAGGAGGTCTGTGGTCTGTGTGATGACTGCAGGATGAGGTCTTAAAGAGATGGGCTGATTTCTAATATTTGTGTGATGAACCATGTACCATTATCCTCCCCTGTGCATGAAAGGCCCTAATTCTCTCTGGAGGTGAGACACTCAGCTGGAAACAAGGCTGATGGAATAAGTGTACAATTACTATATTGCATCTTACAAATCGAGTTGCATTATCTAATCACATGTATAACAGGCTGCCTGACAAGACATTTCCTTGGCTTGCTGCTCTGACAGTTGCTATTGCTTCCTAAAGAATAATGGGAAGACTGAAATGCTCCAGGCAGAGCTCTGAAGGCAGAATGATACCTACGCTGCACCCAGTTCCCTGTCACCGGGCTGAGAAAGTTGGGATAAAGGCCCTGGGGCTTCTCAACTCTGTTCAGGACTTTGCGGATGTTCATCACCTAGGAGAGATGAGAGACAAGAACCATGTTACTTCTCTGCTGGAAATCCAAGGGTTTGCACTGTCCCTGAGCACTCCAATTCCTCAGTGCTGGTCCCTGGCTGAGCCAGCACAGCAGCCTGTAACGCTGTGAATCACCGTGCAAGCAGAACCCAGTGACACGGCTCTCTGGTAAGAAGGCTGCTATGGAGAAACTTTTCTGCTGGACTCCTCAGCATCATCCTTATCCAGCTTTGTGGGATTTTAGAAATGATTCTAAAAGCCCTGCAAGGCCCCAGTTCAGCAGGCAGTGGAAGCAGTTTGCTAACAGTGCTCCACGAGCAATCCTGAGGATTTGGGATCTGGGTGGAAACGTATGAGATGCAGAGAGAGATTTTTTTCCATGAACCAAAGGGAAAGGAGTGGCAGGGATGAGTGACTCACACAGTATTTAAATTCACTATGTGGTCACTTAATGTGATGAATTGGGGCCTTTAATTTCAACAACAGACAGCTCCTTTAATACACCAGAACAGCCCTACTTATTCTCTAAAACCTCCCTTGGTTTCACCCCCATTAAATCCAATAGGTCTGTCCCATAAGGGACAAAGTTAAATGGTATGCAGCATAAATATTCTATTATAACCTACAGAGCAGCTAATACACTCTAAACCTTTTATAAAATTAGACAATTTGTACGCCAAAAGCTGGCTACAGACTCAAGTCGGTGCTTCCAAGTAAGTCGTCAGGCTGCATAATATTTACTGAAGTTTAGTAGTATGGCATATTAATGACATGTTTGAATAAAAGACACAGATGGACTTTATTCCTCAAGTCCCAAGCTGCAACTTAATGAGTTGGTGTGTTCCTCTGAAGTAATTTCCCACAGGATGGGCTGTTTGAGCCCACATCATCCTGCACTTTTTCTCTCAGAGGGTGTCAGGATGAATGCGATGCATTTTCTGTAGCACACACCAGGCACGCTCAGCTCAGTCCATTAGAGAGGTTCTGCTCTTATCCCTCTATGGGCTTAGGAGGCAAAGAGGAAAGCACACATCAGGCTGGGGACAGAGGCTTGACCATGGCTCAGAATGCCACAATTTGAACCTGGAATATGGATGCAATTCTAGTTTTTAACGGTGTACCTTCTTGCCCTTGTCTTTTCAGCGCTCACCTCTCTTTCCTCTCCCTTCATTTCCTTTGTGTACATTTTCTTTCTATACCACTACTCCGTTTACTGGTCTTTTCTCAGCTGCCTCCTTCCTCTGGGCAATTTTCATTATCACTGTCCTCAGGAATCTTTAGCTTGTCTCCTTTATTTCAAATCTCCAGTATTTATCTTCCCTACAGAGCTTCCTGGGTTTCTAGTTTTCCTTCAGCCCCTGCTTTTCTCTCCTGCTCACCCCTCTGCAATTTTTCTCTTGCTCACCCCACCCTCATTGCTTTCCATACAGTCCACCCTATTCTCCATTTTGCTCTCCTAGCTTCTTCCTTCTCTTCCTTCCTGCCTCTTCTTCAAATTCTCTTCTCATTTCACAGCTGACAGACCTGCACTGGAAATATCCTGGAGAAGTACCATTTTGAGCTTTTTACTGGCAAGCCCAGAACCACTGTCTGTTTTCAGCCCGCTGTGGGACTCTGGACAGGCCCCATTTCCTTTGGGCTCATGGGGGCAGTTTGAATTCTAACTGGAACAATTTGTCTCCCTCAAAGCTGGTTCCTCAGGGACGTGCAGAGAAAGCTAATGACTTGCTGGTATCCAACAGCATATTTATTAAGTTGCTCTAACATGCACTACAAGATCATTTGTGGAAAAAAAAAGCTCAAGGTAATGTATAGTATTAATAGATTTTCAGTTACAAGTTACACAAAAGGAATCCAATATGTCAACTGTCAGGCATTTCTTACACAAGAAACCTCAGTAGGAATCTTGCTGGCTGGAACATAACATTTAATGCCTGTTTAGAGTGAAAAGGTCTGCAAGTACAAGGCACTACTATTAGGATATCAGAATTAACAATTATCTTTGCAGTCTGCATCCAACAGATGGTTTAATTTTGTCTGTGTCCTTGTCTGAGTAAGTTTCTGCTACAACTTCACATGACTGAGACATTGGGAAAAACATCCCCATCTCCCTGGTGGCTGCAAGCCAGGGAGAGGCAGGTGAGGGGGCTACAGCAAATGTGAACACAGAAAACACTGAGGCAGCTGCCTTCCCAGGGCTGTTGGTGTGACAGGGTCTCTAACAGGAGCTCGCTGTGACCTTTTCAGTGAGCTGCTGTGTAGGATGCTCTGAGACCTGGTGACCTCTGCAGCCTGCAAGGCACAGCTTTCTGAACCCGTGTCCCACTCCCAGTTTCTCCTCTGGTGAGCTGTACTGGTATTGGGGAGAAGGAAGACTTTGCTGTCGTGTTGTCTGCTGCAGGCAGACCCCAGTGCTGCTCTGCTCCAGCACTGACCCTGGGAGTATGAAGAGACCAATTCACTGAAGAGCAGGTTGGGAAGTACTTGCCTTTTCTGCAAACACTGGATTGCCAGAGAGCTCCGAGAGGTGCAGGAATTCTAAGTGCAAAGTACCAAATTCTGCTAGGATGCTGCTTCCGGCAGATGCCCAACCCCAGCTCCAGCTCATGCCACTGCAAGGAGAGAAAAGGGACCCTTCATTGCCAGGAAAACACAGCCAAAGCCTGAGGTCCCCCCACCGCCCCAGTGCAGATCCTGCCTTTGCTATGGGCATGCAGTGCACACCAGGTCTCAACAGGGGCCGTGTAAAGGACATACATTGATTTTTAGGACTCTCACAAGAATAGTTCTAGTGGGATGGAAAAGCAGCTTCACCAAAGATTGTTTGGGACAGGGCAAACACACAGACTGCACATGCTGGGAAACTGCAGTTTTTGTGGGAGAGTAATCCCTCCAGAACAGACCAGCTGACAGCAAACTTTGGAAGAACACTGACAACCTGCCCTACACAAGGACCTTTGGGATAAAACCTGTCTGTAAGTAGCCTGAGCTGAACTCTTGCATCTGAAATGTCCCACAAGTCCAACAAGGTTGCTCTTTTATGGAGGATCCAGACTGTCCCTAAGCACCTTGATTCAAAAAGATCTCACACTCTGTATGTATACTTGACACTGACATTCCCAGTGTGTCTTTGCATGGAGGGGGATACAGCAACATCAGAGCTGGGGGAAAGATGCCATAGGGCAAACCTGACTGTAATGGGAAAAAACCAAAAGGTGAATCTTAACATCTGCACAGAACAAATCTGATTCTGAAAACACTTCACTGGTGCTCACCTCATGTGCCTTAAAGAACAGGAGGGCCAGCATAAAACTACAGAAGGTGGCAAACACTGTCTGAAGAAGCCAGTTACACAAAGTGCCTCTGCCCCTTCTATTGATGTACTAGCATCTCTTCTCAGTTTCTCTCTGTCTCCCCTTACCCTGCCAAATCCATGCAAAGAGGGAAATCAGCCCTGAAGCAAAGCATGGAGTTGATTCTGGGGATAAGGAGGGCATTACTTCTCCCTTAAATCTCAAAGAAAACTAACCAAAGGACATGGGAGGGCAGAGGCTCCTCTAAGCACTAACAGCCTCACCTTTGGATTGGCTTTTATATTCAGCTGCTTCCTTCTTGTACCCCATCGCCACAGACCACAGCTCTGCACCTCTCTCAAATCTACACAGACATGAAAATGTCCTATAACCTTAAGCCTTGGTCCCAAACCAGCCTTCTGCAGGTGTTGGCCCAGGGAAGCTTGGCTGAACCACCTCAGAATTGATGTGGCCTGGACCTTCACGTCTCTTTGGGGTGGATACCGACGAGGTAACAGGTTTCCAGGGATGGGGTGGGGGTAACACTAGATGGCGCCGGAAAGCTTTTGGCTATTAGAGGAAAAGGGTTTCTGTTATTTACAGGAGGCTAAAACTAACGATCTTTCTGAGGGGGAAAAAAAAAAAAACCCAAAACAACCCCCAAAGAAAAGTTTCCCCTCCCTGTGATATACGGAAAACCATTTCAGGTCCAGAGCTGTTTGTTTCGCCTCCAGACAAAAAGAGCCACTAGATAAGCAATATGTTCACGCTGTTTCAAATTGCTCACTCACTGCCAAACGTCAGCTTTCCCCTGCAAACTGTCAGGAGGCTGTGTCATCAGCTTTTCATTTGAAAACACTGTATGCAGCCAAAACAGGTACCCCAAGAACATCGAGTGTTTATAGCAGAAACCTCCCCGTGCAGGCAGAAAGGTCCTCCAGGCTGACCAGGTTAATGTGGGTATTAATATCTCACTGGCTGTATCTGCTGAACCTGGCAGCAGCTGGCCCTGGGATGGGTGTGCTAAACAATCCCACGGTGTTCTCATCTCTATAAAGAGTCAATTACTTGTTCTTTATTTACTGCACTGAGGGACGTTGTAACAAATATGATCTCACAAATAGAAACTGCCTTCTGAGCTCGTTCAAATGAGAAGCGCTCGGAAGCAGCCAAATGGGGCCGTGTTTGTTGTGACAGCAGCTATGTGGGGGTCACAGTGGCTGACACAACCCTCCCTTGGGATCTTCCATCCCAAACACACAGCCAGGCACTGCCTGCAAGGGCCATGCTGCTGGGAACCCAAGCCCTGGGTTACAATTCACAAGGAGAGGTGGTCTGGAGGAAACAGAGTATGTCTGCAATGTGTCCCTGGGTTAAAGAGCAGCCTGAAATGACCCCCTGCAGCAAAACATTTTTTCAGCATTACAGACTAGATAAACTGGGTTCTTCACAGCTGCCCTGTTTTATAACATCTCAGAGGAAACTACTGTTTAAAGGACCTTGGACTTCAAGACAAAAGAAAATGCCCTGAGCTCTCTATTCCCCAGCTAAGTGGGTCTTCCTTAAAGACTGTCCAGTGCAAGCGTGGACTGAAAACAGCTGTATCATCTCCTTCCCTCACAGAGATCCAAAGCAGCAAACAGTGCCAAGTCAAGAGAGAGACCATGAGAGGAGGAGGATGAAAAATATGGAGATGCAGAGGGTTTAGGGGAGATGTGAAGGAAATCAGGGGCCAGAGACCCAGAACAGGAGGCACTGGGAGAGAAATCGCAGTGCAACACACAGAGCGCAGAGCAGCAGCTTGAGAAGACAACGTACTCTAGGACCTGGCAGGCAACGTGGCAGTTGGACCAGCAGGATGGAAAACAAGCCTGTGTGAGATATGATACAGTGCCTGTGTGAAAACAGAAGGCCACAGGGAAGCACATCAGCAGAGAGGGGACACAAGAGGAAAAGGTGGTGTGAGGTGATAGGAAGAGATAAAGCCAGTTGGCTATGGGAAGAGCTGGGGGGGGAGTGGTGTCTTTGTACTTGGGTCCTCAAAAAGGTGTGTGTAGAATTGACTTAATGCCAGCTTTTGTTTGTTTCCAATTTCTGAATGCCATTCTTAGCCCACCCCTCCAAGCTAGCACCAACAAAAGCCTACACATGCTGCAGGACTCTCCTCCTTCTGAGGCGACGAGGTATCTCTGGAATTAGTGCATCCTTGCAAAAGCAGAATTGGAGAGAGAATTCCTTCTTGCAAAACTCTTCTGGGCCTTGCTTTGGCCCTGACATTTGGGTCAGCGTGCTCTAGCAGCATCACCTTGCTGTCCTCTGCTCTGACTTCCACATGCTGTCTCACACTGAATAACTCCCTTCCCCTTTGGGTTTACAGCCTTTGGCTGTTCATCATGTTCCTGCAGTAGTCAGACTACAGATTTACCTCGCTTCATCCTTGCTCCTAAATCAATTTATACTCTGAGCTCTCACAGCAGATTCATGGCCCTGAAGCTAGAGCTCAAGCCAGTAATATGGGTTCTGGATTGTGGGCTCAGTGTTATTTTGATTTTCTTTGCTCTTAGTCAAGGTCATCAGCAAAACATTTTGGGAATGTCTAGGCAGACACAGCCTGTTTCAATTGTCTTCACAAAGGGCAGGGGAGGGTTTGGCATTTCTGTGAAAGGTTAGTCTATGCTGAGTCTTTATCAGCCACAGAGGAAGCAGAATGTCTCTTCTGTAAAAAAAGACAATTAAATTCGTGGTGGTGGCTCAAATTTTCACTGGAAGCACGTGCAGGTAAGACAACTGCAGGGTGACAGTGATATTTGAGCAACGGAACAGCGTGAGCCAAACGCTTCACAGAGACACGAGCCAAACAGGAGATCTGGGCTAAGAGGAGAATAATGATTTTCATGACTGCTGCTCTGAGTTTTGTAAGAGGTGAGGATGAAAGGCTTTTGTTAACCCACATTTCCTGCTGTCTCTGGTTCAGCCAGCATGCAGCTTTTACCCTGAGGGATTTGTTTGTAGGCATCAAAATGAGCCAATGAGCCCTTATTGGCAGGGAACACTGTCTACTAGCAAGAATCAAGAGACTGGGAGTCCAGCCTCCAGGTTTGTCTCTGTTTGCTGAGGGATCTTCAGCAAGATATTTAACCCAGCTGCCCCAAAGCTCCCCTCCAGCATGAGAACACCACCTACCTGACATGAAATGCTGTGTCTCTAAGTGAAGGATACGCACTTGGCTGCCAGCAGGGAGAAAACTAGAGGATCTGTAAACTCCCCCTTCTCTAGCAGCAAAACTGTCAGCCAGTCTCATCCAGTTCCTTCCCCAATTTTTCCAAGCATGGTGCCTGGATAAATTCACATGCATCTAGTTGGGCACACTACAAAAATACAGACAGCACCACATGCTACGTGCAGACTACAAATAACCTTTCAAAGAAAATGAGAGTGAGGAAAATGCTATTGCAGCAGGGAGCCCTGCCAAGAGGTAGAGGAAGAAACTGTGGATAGCCCAAAATTAATAAAACACAGCTGGGTTTAACTTGAGTCACCTGCAATCTCTGCCAAGGCACCTCTTGGTTTTGTGTTGGCAAAACAAATGACCTCGAAGAATCTGCACTAGAGGGGGTGGGCACCTCTGAGGAACTGCTGCTGTTCCTGCTTGAATCCTGGTCTTTTACAAACACTCAGTAATACAATGACATGCTTGTAAGGACGCGTGTCTTGCCTGCCCAGATTTATGACGCCACGTGGGATACCAGTGGGAGTGTTAAAAGCTGGCAAAAGTTTCTCTCCAAGTTCCAGAGCTTTACTCTTGAACACCTGTTAAAAGAAGAAGAGAGGATAAATATTTGATGGACTGCTTGTGAATACCAGTCACACTGGTTCTTTCAAATTCACTTTTTCAAACACACCATTTTAAAAAACACCCCTAAAACTGCTGCACTATAAGAATCTACCATTTCAGGTATTGCTGCCCTAGTTCCACAGCACAATAGATCTGAACCAAAAACTACACTGAACTTTGGTATCTACCTCAATGTTCTCTAAAAGTAAACTAAACCAGTCCCAAACCCTCAGCCTGGGTGAGAGCAGCCAGAGCTGCAGAGCTCAGAACAACCCTCAGCAGCAAATTTATGGCATCTGAACTGATCCAAAGAGTGCTCTTTGGGGACAAATTCTCCCCTTTTCCCAGGAAGGCAGAGGACACAGGGAGGTGAAATGATTGAATTAAAATAAAAAGAAATCTTTCTAGGGTGAAGCACTGTTAGATTTACAACATGGGTTTGCCTAGCTTGCGTCATCTCCAGTTGAAAAAAACCATGATTTCCAACAAATAATCTTCTACTTGCAACTCTTTTCCAGGAAGGATTCATGGCTAAGCTGCTCCTTTTCCATTTGTAATGCATCAATTTTGGGCTTTCAAATCAAATTATAGCTTATAGTGGCTTGTAGCATAAAGCCACCATACACAATTATTTTGGGACAAACTGATACAAGTACTAGCCTGTGCTCCAGAGATTAGTTCTGATCAAGGGAAGCCTCTAAGTGACTTAGGAGATAAAGCATGAGCCTTTTACCTCCAGCCCAAGCTGGCATAGTAGTTCTCAGAAAGCAGGAATTTATTGCTCTAAAAATACATCACTGAGGAAACCTGAGCTCTCCTGTGGGCTTGCAGACCTTTGATACACTCACAAGGAGACAGGGGTTTGGTTCAGAAGGGAAAGCAAGAGATAGGGACTTGATTTTTGCCTTTTAGCCTGGTGACACTGACTGGGTATATGACAGGCACTGCCCTGGCTGCTGAGCATCGCTGATGACTGCACTTCAAGAGGTCACTGCTGGAGTTTTATGGTTTAATGTGGTTTCTTTGTGCTCTGTTGATCTGAAGCCTGTAGGAAGTTGTGACTGAGACAGGCCCTGAGTCAGGGCACTGAGTCTTTGAAAATTTTCCCTGGAGGGAAATCACAGAGAGAAATCATTCCTAGAACTCATTTAAAATGCAACTAAGTAAGAGAGCTGCTCCTGTGACTCCACGGATCAATGGTGCCACTAGGCAGTGATGAGCCATCCCATCCTATTACGATGGACAGCACCCAGCCAGCCACGGTCAGTGTATGGCATGAGAGCTAAACTCTCATTTAAGAGCCAGTCTTCCAGTTCCTTCACTCACAAAACTCTCCCTGAACAAGAGTTCCTGCTCACCTAAGGCTTCCAGGGCAAAGCAACAGTCTCTCCATCTCTCTACAGCCAGCTGTAAAATTCCAGTCCAGTTATATCATAAACCAGATTATGGCACCAAGCCCTGGCCTCTGCCAGGCTGGAGAGAAAGAAGGAAAGTGGAAGTGAGAGCCTCCTGCTTTAGCCAGGGCTGAACTGGCTCCAGCACACTACAGGAGGGGATGTGACACCCATCCCACACAGACTGGGCAAGGGGACGTTTTGTGGAGCTGGATCACTTTGTCACATGAGTTAGCAGGATACGGATACCCAGCCCTGGTAGTTTACCACCCTCCTGCCCTGTACCCCAGGGCACTTTATCTTAGAAACTACTGCTGTGGAGAGACTGTCCAGGTAAAGCTTGGAGCAAATGCCACTGATCAGTTGCCCTCCTTAGTCTGAGGCAGAATCTGGAATGATGTTTGATGAAATATTGCCTCTGTTTAGAATACAAAGGAACAAGTACAGAGACAAAGATCACTGCAAATGGCATTTCTCTGGGGAGCAATGTGTCCAACCGAAAAAATGTCTTGCTAGAATTGCCCACAAGAGAAAAGATCTTTGCAAATGAGCCATGCACGGTGTGTGCAAGGTAATTATGTGAGACTTAATTAAAAGAACATTAGTGGCATTTCGATATTCATAAAAACGATAGGTTTAGCCTGTTGTTATGGAGGGATTATCTGATGCTTAGAGAAAAGCTGCTGGAGAACCCTTTCAGTTCATTACTGGTGACTGTGTGAGATCATACAGCTGCTGGAACAAACCTCTTCTCCAGTTAAGTAGTATGCGGCCAACAGCCCTCCGATATAGCGGATGTTCACCTCGAACAGGGATGCTTCTCCGTTCTGAAATACAAAACAATAGACTTGGCTGTGAATCTGCAGACACCAATGGCAGCTCAGGGGCAGACACTTAACTCTCCCAGTCCCCACCCACAGCCTAACACAGCTTTTTGTCTAAGATCTCACAGCACTTTATTTGCTCTACGGTGACAGGTGGAGCCTGAAGGGCAGAGAAACACCCAGACTGCCCATTCATCCCCAGCTGATGAGATGTAAATCATCCAGGGCAGGTGTATTGTCCATCCATCCAACTCTATCTTGTGTTATGCCTTGCAAAAATCTGTGAGTTAGTGTAGGGGAAAAATCTGCCCCTTGAAATGTTTTCTTTAAAGAGAAAATTGTACAGCCACATGGAAAAAAAAATACTTTCTCCATTTTCTTGTGAAGAAGGCACTCCATTAGAGAGATGTAATGCTAGGTAGATGTTAGGTAGATATTTTCTGTCATTCAAGGACTCAGTCCAGTCCACAGGCTCAGAGAGGACCACAGCCTACAGGGTGCCTGTCAAGGGCATGTTTATGGAGAGACAACCTGTGTGATGTCCATGTGCCCCATCACCACAGACAGCAGACACAGACAGACATGGTTCACTGAATTGCTCAAGAACCCACTCACCTGGAACAAGTTTTGCTCTACCTACTCAGCTGACGATCAGCAAATGTCAAAACGATTGCATTCAAAGTGTGCCTTTAAAAAATACATGCTCCTGGATGCTGAATCTGCATGATAAATGATTCCTACCCTCATGCAAATGCAGAAAGCCACAAACCAGAAAGATCTTCCACCAACACAGCACTTTCAGTGAGGAGGGCAAAGCAAAGGGGCACTTGAACCTCTGCACTAGCCTGCCCTTTCCAAATACCTACAGGTTACAAATCAGAGTAAATGTTTTCTTAAGATGATGACAGAAATTGTATGAGACAGATCATGGCACCCAGTTTCAAACAAAGGCTGTGGGCTTTGGAGTCCCTGCCTCACTTTCCTCTGGACTGTTAGAGATCCTCATACAGAGCCAATTTTTAATTAATTTCCCCCCTTTTCTCGCTCTGCTGTGCTTTCTGACTCCACCAATCAATCCACAGCATTCATTCTTGTCTTTGTAGATCAATCTGTTCTGCAGGCCAAGATTAAAAGCTTTTATGAAACCCAGATAAATTATCTCCCAGTTGATTTTGTCCCTTGTTTATCGATTCAGTAACGCACTGAGAGCATTCACCACATTTATCAGATGTGGTCTTCCTTTTCTGAATGTATGAATGCCAGTGGTGCCCTCTCAAATGATGCTTTTCTATAAAGGCAGCTGCATGCATTGTTCCCATGGGGAGAACCATTTTTCACAACAGACAACAAGGCTGGCATTAAAAAAATTAAAAGTCTGAACTGCACTCTGGTTTTAACACTCACTGTATGCCACTGATGGGATCCCATCAGCTCTCCCCCAAGAAACACAACAGCTGGCTTGGAGACCAATAGTCAGAGCTGTGGCAAGGGGCCCTGACCACAAAGTGAGATAAAGGACAGCATCTTTAATTTGATAGCACTGCAAGGGATGTGTTGCACCCAGAGTCCCATCAAGTCTAATACTGGCTCTAAGAAATGGTTAGGAAAGCTTCAGGGGCCACAGAGAGCGAGCAGCTCTGGCCATTTCTAGGTATGGTGCCCTTCCTTCCAAACTGAGGCTCACTGTGTACTCCCAATTTGCTGCCAAGGTGCCATGTTCCCACTGCACAAGTCCCAGTAACCACACACCAACAAAGTGCCCAGGCAAGGAGAGCAGCGTTGTCAATCTTCATCCATAGCATGTGAAAAGAAAACTTGTCTTCTCACAGGAGACATTTAACTGAGGGGAAACAAAACTTGCTCTTTGATGAACAAAACTTCCTTGAGTATCTAATAATTACAGCTGTTTTTATAACCCAGAATGAAACACAAAAACACATTAAACACTGAATCTCAATTTCAGCCAGACAACAGGAGTCTGATCTGGTGGCTGCTAGCTGGAACCCTGTGCCACATATAGGCAGAAAATGGGGTGAATCATCCCAGTAGTGGCCTTAAATATCAGAGTTGAGTGGTTCCTTCCTCTACAGACTTCATAGATCCACTTCCCAAATGATTGTTAGAGAAGACTGTGACCAGAACTGGCCAAACACACAGTGTTTCTGTGACACAGACATGCATTCCCAGTAACTGACTCACCACATTCAAGTCAAAGCTCTTCTCCACCCACTTCTTTGCTTCTTGGAATTCCTCCTCGAGTTCCATGATGTACAGAGTATCTAAGGCATCTACTACTGTTGCTCCTCGAAGGCCTCCTGCATTGCAAAGAGAACAGCATGATAAAGCCTCATTCATGTGGTCTTATTTAGCTCTAAATCAATCTGCAGGAGCTGTGAGAGGCAGCAGCTTCCAGTCCCCATACTGGGGATGTCTGGGTGGGATCCAGACTGGCCACGGCCTAGGCTGAGATCTCCTAACAAGACTAGTGAGCTCTGCTACCTGAAATGGGTTGCTTTAGGGAAGCCAAATTTTCTGACATTTCTGCAAGAAACTCCCCCAGGAACAGTTCAAGGTCCACTCTTTCAGCCACCAGCCAGGACTGAAAGCCTTGGCCTTGTGTACAGTTCTTGTCTTGGCTGAAGTGGCTAGGCAATTCCACTCCTCATCTTTGTGCAGCTCTAAACCTAAATTCAGCCTCTTTCTAACTCAGTTACAAGAATAACCCTCTTCTACGGGAGAGAACTTTGTTTTTATTGTGCAAGAGCATCCAAGACAGGACTTTGATCATGCTGCCCTGATGCCATGTTTGCTGTCTGAGGCACAAAGCACTTTACACCATGCCATGACCCAGGGTTTCCCACTGCCAGCATACACACAAAACACACCCTCATCTGGCAGAGAGGCCAGAAACTAATCTCAATGAATCTTGAACAGAGTGTGGGTGACTTTGGGGACACGTTTAGCTGTGTGAGCATGCTCACCATTCTCCAGCAGATGACAATGTTCTCCTACAGGAGAACTTCCAGTGAGAGAGAACAACATGGCACGCCATGCCAAGGAAATCATATGGGGTGTGGAGACAGACAATCTTGTAGCAGTTGAGATTAAATGAAACTAGAGGTGTTAACAGCCCTGGCTTTGAAACATCTCAGTGCTGGAGTTGTATTTCCCTTAGGATTCCCTAAAAGTATTCCTAACACAGGGAAGCAAAGAGTGTGAAGCACATCGTGACTCAAAACCCTTTGTGCTTAAATTCCAAAGTCCACCACTTTCCTGGATAATTCAGCAAACACAAATCCTCATGTGGAGGATTCCTCTTTGGAGTCATCATCAGTCATCCCTCTGCAGAAGGAACACACCAGGGACATGGGCGTGACGCTGCCCGTGTAGGCTCACACACACACACTGCTCAGTTACAGCCACGTTCCTACCCACCCCCTGACAGTCAGAGCTCTTGGAGTCTCTGGCAGCAAAGATGCTTGGATGAGGTTCAGGTTTTGTTTCTGCAGGAGAAACCAGCTCTGTCCTGATCATCTCCCTTTCCAGTGTAACCACAGACTCACACACACCGCTTGAGCCCAGGGGTAATTCTGAGACACACTTCTGTTTTGCTCAGGTCAGCTCCTTCTTCTCACTAACAGACTTTACAATATCTCCCCAAATCCCCCCAGCTTTCCCAGCCTTTTCTTGCCTGCTCAGATTGGCTCAGCACTTTGGTAATACCTTCAGTGTCACTTCAACTCTAGTTCTGCTTAAGAGAGGAAAACCCAGCTGGATGCACTGTCGAGGAACTACTGCAGAGGGGAGAGGAAGGCAAAGGTGAGTCATGTCTCATGAACCTTAAGGCTTTGGTCTTTTCTTATTAAGGGAAAAAAAAAGTGACTCCATCTGATGTTCACTGTACCTCTTCCCCAGAGGAGAAGTGCTCAGATCCACCCATTTCATGCAGGGCTCTCTTATGCTTTCAGCATTCCTCTCCCCTAAGAAAGGCATCCTGCCTTATTTTGTTGATGTTACAAGATTGCAGGTTTGACACTTTTCAGCCAGTCAGCACATCATCGCTTTAATAAAAACCCAACCAAGACTTTTTACTGCTCAACTACAGATTGCTAGCTTTCAGATGCTGTCTGCATCAAAAACAGGGGCTGTGGAAAAGGGCTGAAGGCAGTAGAGACAGCCTCTGGAAATCCATTTATTCCTGCAGGCTTGTGAAATGATCATCTCACTGGAGCCATCTCCGAGGGTGCAATAGATGGAGTCAAGCAGCCACTAGATCAACTGGTGGGTTCTAAAAACCAACAGAGCTGATGTTTGGATGGCATGTTTTCCAAAAGCAGTCACCATGAAAAACAACATCATTGCAGTCAGAGCTGCTTCTATCAACCTTAATGATTCTTCAATATTAACGATTATGTGATTTTTATACACTTTCCTATTAGCAGAGAGGCACACCAGCTCTGAGGAACATGGACACAGGCAAAACACTTCAGAAAGAGAAGGAAGGGCAATGCTGCCTGAGGCACAGCCCATTACTGTGATGTTCTAAGAGTAACACTAACAGGCTCCATTTAATTTGATGATATAATCCACAAAGCCTTTCATAATCTGCAGAGAGACAATGAGAAAAGTTGGATTTGCTTAAACTAAACAGAGACAAAGAGACAATAAAGTTACAATTTTCTGGCATGATTAATTGAAGTGAAAAATATTGCTTGAATTGACAGAGTCTTTTATGCTTTTAGCAAGTAAGGCCTTTAAATACATGAATTAGGGGATCAGGAACATGCTCGGATCTTCGCTGAAGCAGAGCTAGGAGTCGCTTAGCTTCCCTCCCCTGTGTCTGCCAAAGTGGAGGGCAAACCTGGCTTCCCCGCTGGTTTGTCTTGCTGTCATTTTAAACATTTGTTTTAAATATTCCCTAAACACTCTGTATCTGAAGAACCTCAGGCTGTGTGTTTTGTACAAGGGTCTTGTCGATGTTTCCTTTCTCCTGCACCAGCTTTGAAGCAATGACAAAATGCGTGGCTGACTTTCCCCCCCGCCCCTGCAGCTAACGACGTCTATCGCAACACCGTGAGTGACCGTCTCTGCTTCAGCTGTCTCATGAGTGTGACAAAAACCAACCTCCTTCCCCCCCACAACCGTGTGGCATCAGGACTTTGCTGCTGTCAGGGCAGAGGGGACATCTAGGAAGGACCATGACCCTCCCTGTGTGTCATGACGGAGGGAAGACCCGGATACGCTCAATATGAGTGATCAGCCAGCTTCGTTTATTGATTACATACGTGCTCCTTATATACAGTGGTTAATTAAGCTCATGCATATTCTTAAAGACCTATACTGATTGGTTTATTAATTATCCTGGGAACTTCTTCCTTCGTGGTGAGCTCAGTTCTTCTTATCTCATAGCTCTGTTCACGCCCCAGGACGTTAACAGGGTACTCCTACTTTGCGGTTCCCAGCTAAAGCTGCTCCCTCTTTTTCCCAGCTTAGTTTTGCTAAAGCTGTTTGTTTGAAGTCTCAAGGACAAGTCAGGATCCTGGAGACTTCTGCTAATTTACCCTGACCATGCAACTGCTTGTTATACTTATGTCAAGGGCCTAAGCTGGCTACTGCAGCCTGAGCCATTTCATACCCTCGCTGCTTCTGCTGAGCCTCTGATTGTCCAACATCTCCAGTGATCCATGACCCCTGTCACCACCTGTGCACGCTGGCACGTGGCTTCTTCACTACAGGAGCATCTTTCCTGCTCAGACTTTGCTCCCATCAGATCATGCCAGAACTCATGACAGGATGTCCAATGGCTCTGGTGACACCCAGCTGTCAGAAGCTGGTGCCACACACATCTGAGTGCGTTCACTACAATGTACAGGTGCCTCTGTTCATAGAGGCGGTGATATTTGTCTGACACGCTGCTTATTTTGAGAGATGTTAAAAAATAATCACCCCTCCAGATCTACACATTCTAATGTGAGGGATATAATCAAAGGGGAAGCAGCTTCTGAAGGCAAAGGCATCAAACCCCACTCTGTCACTTTTGACTCTTGCTGACACTCCCCTCTCTAAATTAATGGTTTCAGCCTTATTGTACTCCCTGAGGGAGTTTTGAAGTAGAAACCCAGAAAAGCTCAAAAGAAACCTTTCTGCTAGCACGCAAAAATGGTAGCGATGACTTTTAGAGAGGACTCCATGTCTAAGCTTCTGCCTGTCCCCCAAAATTGAAGGCCCTGTGTGCTATGAAAAGCTCCTTCTGATCCTGCTGCAAAACTGGCTTGGAGTGGAGATGCACCTTGCCTGGGAGAGGCAAGGTCACTTTGCTGATGGCCAAAAGGAAGAGTGTGTCTACTGGACACAGCTCTGGGATCCACACCAGCTCCTGCACTGCCCAGTGAGAGCCCGTGGCCATTCCAAATGGGAAAGAGGAACCTTCCACTGGGATGAGTGGGAAGAACTGGGACCTCAGGCAGAAAGCGTGGATGCTTTTCTAGGGTCATTTCTAACTGAAAGACTTCACGGCAGCTCTTGTGACAGCAAGTGGCAGGGCCTCTGCCTGGAGATTCATCTGTGAGACAACAGCAGCACGCCAGAAGAAGCAGCTCCATGGCAGCAACACAAAGGTTCATCTCTTCTTGAGCTGAAGGAGGGCCTGTACCACCCTGTCCTGAGCCACGAGTGTATTTGCTCTTTTGTGCACGAGAAGAATGGAGACATCCGTGTGGGCAACAAGGCTGCTCTGTTTCTCCTTCCACCCACCCAGAGGAACAACCATCCACCCGCGCGCCTGTGAACGCTGCCACAGAAATCACTAACAAACGTTACATTAATTAACACAAAGCTTGTGAAAGGTGCTGAATGGAGCACTCCACGGAGAGGAGAAGGCATTGTACGCACACCACACCCCCAGGGCCTCACTGGGAATGAGCTTTAATGCCAGTCTGGAGGAACAAGACCATTGAAGGAACAGAGTCTCAGAAGGACCTTCCTGGGAATTAATGGTAGGGCTATCTCTAAACCCCACAGATAAAGCCTGCATCAGCTCGTTCCAGTCTGGGGTAGACAATCTGAATGGAAGAGCTCATCCTCTTCTCCTGTCCCTGACTCATCCCTGCTGCCTGCTAGCTTAGGGCTTCACCAAAGCCACTTGCAGCGAGAGTTTATAAGAGAAAACAATTCCAAAGGCTCATGAGGAAGTTTAACGTGTTCACCGGGCCAGAGGGGGAACACTTTGGAAGACATACACCAATCTCAACAACCAGAGAAGCTAACAGGTACCAAAGCCTGCCAGGCTACTGCAGCACTGACCCAACTCAGGGAGCTACCAGTCAGGTGAAGGACAGCTCTGAACTCACAGCAGAGCACAGGGCAGAAGAAAAGAGCTGCCACCACAGCCTGGGGCTCCTCTGAACCCAACACAAAAGATCTGTATCAACTATGAGCCCATGGACTACGGCCAAGAAGTGACAATGTGTGGTCCTGATCACAAGCTGAAGGACTGTGAAGGGTGAAAAGCTCCAAGTCAGGTGAGTGGGGAACCTACAAGTAACTGATGGGGCCCCCATGGCACACACAGAATTCACCCACGTCCCATGGCCCTGTTCTCCTTCAGCGTCCCGGCAAACCAATGTGCAGAGCAGGAAAGGGAACAGCTTTCTTCTCAACATATAGTTTAAAGGGAGGCCATGAGGGCTGATCAAAGGTGGAGAATATCTACCCCACCACCTGCCAAACATGTAAGAGCTAATTAAGGCTTGAAAAGCACTGCAAAGCACCAAGCAGGGACTAAGTATAACTGTGGTAACAATCACAACTGCTGCTGCGTCTGTGAACTTCCTTTTAGCTACCCATTATCTGCAAATCAAACCCACCAATTTAGGCAGAAACAGGCCAATCAAACACACCAGCATCAGGTAGACAACAGAAACTGCATGTTTGATCATTTGTAGAGTAGTCAGAGTTTACATCTGACTTGCTGAAAGCTTTCACGAGCCACCAAATCCACACGTGAAATTCAACTGGTGTGAACGCTCTGCATCTGCTCAGGATCACAACCCAGGCTTGTCTGGGAACAGCAAGGGATGGCTACAGCTTCTACCAGGGTAGAACATTGATCCAGGCATTGCTCACACAGCACAGTCAGGCTCCCCACCAGAAAGGGCCCAGAGGACAGGATTAAATTTTTTAGAAGTAAGAAGAACAACTGAGCAAAAGACAAAGCCTTCACACCAGAGAATTGTCTTTCATCAAGAGACACTGACATTATCCTGGGTTTAGCTCTCCTTCAGTCTCTGTGGGAGCTACGCAGAACAGAAGACAGTCCCATCAGAGAAAGCCACAACTTTTCACATGGCTTCTTGCAGCCAAGGTCAAAACCTTCAGCTTGAAAGAACCTCTGCCTCCATCCTCTGCAGCCTGCAGGCAGACAATAGGAAGCCAAATGCACAGTACAGGGTAGATTTCTCTTAACAGCAACTACAATGACTGAGGAGTGAGCAGGGACTGAGGGAAAGAACAAAATTAGGAAAGGAAAAGGGGACAGAACCAGGCTGTGAAGAAAGAAAAATGAAAAACAAGGAGACTGCAGAGCATTTGCAAGAGCATCCAGGATATTTTCAATGCGTTCCCTTGGCACCAGAAAATAGATTGTGGTTTTTGCTGTGCTCAGAAAATGGTTTATCTTCCCCTGCTCTGCTCCTGCTCTATCAGTTCAAACTGCTAAAGTGTTGCCCATAACCGAGGAAATCTATCAGTCTCCTGGGCTGTGGAGCCTGAGCTTCGTGACATCTTTTCAGCCTATCCAGCTGCTGTCGAAACAAAGCCAGATCACACTCCTTCCAGTGGGAACAGGGCCTGGAGCCTCTAATAAGGTGTCAGTGACTCACTGACAAGAGAAGAGACAATAGTTAGGCAACAGAGTGACTCACTGCTAACAAAGCACGATTCATTTACCTTCATCCTACCTCAGAGGGTTTCTGTGAAGTGGGATGCAGAATGACAGGCCCAAAGAGAGGGGACAGCCAGTGCAGCACCTTGTACTCTGGAATTTCATAAAACACCCTCGGATGCTTGAACAGGTGAACTCATCCCTCACTCTTCCACTCCCACAAAATCCAACCAGCTCTCCTACCTGATGGCTATCACTTTTCACTGCACTTTTGGGGATCAAAAGGTGTCCCTTTAGCAAAATCGGGTTTGTATTGTTTTTTTTAGGGGTCTTGCTTTGTTTTGGGATTTTTTGTGTTGGAAGTTACTCAGGCTCTAGGAAGCAATTTTGGCCAAAATGAAATACCTCCTTGGGGTGAGGTATTTACAGGCTGGGGATCTACCTGTTCAAATACTTTTGCTACCAGACCTGCACCTGCTTTTCTCAATGGCTAAACAAGTGCCCTAAAACCAGGACATATTCAGCCTCCAGTGTTTGATTTTCTAGACCAAATGGAGCAGCTGTGATGGGAGGCACAGAGAAAGTCACCTTCCCTCACTCCCCTCTTCCCAAAATATCCAACTTGGAGTATCACAGGCCAGATATGAGATTGAAGGGCTCCCAGCTGCAAGTCTGTCCCTTGAGAGTCTTTAGAAAAGCTGTAAAAATGATGCTTCAGCAAATGAGTAGCTAAGAGAGGGGTCTTTAATAGCCCTCTTCCTCAGGAAGGAGAAATGCCTTTTACCAACAGCTTTGCTCAGTTCTCACAGCCACGCTGTGTATGGGGAGCCACTAAGCAGGACAGCTTGCAGGTGTGTGAGCTAAAGTGTGGCTGCCCTGCTGGAAAGCACACACAGCAAGGCAGCCTCCCTGCCTCAACCCTCACCAGCTTCGCTATCGAGGTGCAAGGAATAATGATTAATTCAGCGTGTGCCTTTGCAACGCTGAAATGGGACAAGGATTCCCAAGCAGCATGAGATGGAAGTATCTTCACCAGCTTTTCAACACTATCTCCCTGATGTCAAGAGTTTAACTTGATGAAAATTCTTTGTGCCATGTCACCTGCTTTTAGAGAGCCACGTACCCCTGCTGCTGTTATGAATTGTCTGTCGCAGAGAGGGATGGAAGTTCAAACTCACCTCACCAACACAGCTATTCAGCAGGCAGTGCCCAAGCACTAGAGCAAGCAAAGAGGTTAAGAAATATGGTCTGTAATGTCACAGAGATGAGACCCTGGGGGCCTGGTCCTGCCATATGGCCAGCAATCCTTTATGAAGATTCTCAGTGAACAGAAACAGAATCTTTCCTTTTCAACAAAACCATTAAAAAAAAATATCTGTACAGTAATGCATTGTGCCAATGCTCACAATGAACAGCACAAGTCATTAGGAAGCTATCATACTTAATCTTGCATATAGCAGGACTGTTTAAATGCTCCAGAACAAGGAGTTTCAAATAGCTTTTTGCTAACTTTAATAACCAAATTTACAATTGAAAGGCAAAAGCAAAAGGGGGAGGAATTTAGATCAGCGCAATGTAAACCTAGATCAAAAATGAAAGGTCTTGACTCCCACTGTTCTTATGTCAAATCATATTTGTCAAAACAAAAATTAGTGCCGAAATCTTGTTTGGAATAAAAATTAGGATGCAGTTTCTACGAAACATGATGAACTTCTTAAGTGTTGAGGCACAAAAGACTCCAGTTGTTACTGGTTATTTATCTTCACCTCTCGGGGTGCAGGCGATGCAGGGCAAAACAAGAACTGAAAACACTCAGATCCCTTCTTCTGCTTATGCTGGTACTGAAGGCTTCAAAAGATTGAACTGGCTTTGATTAAAATCAGAGCCTTGTTAAAACAGGAGTTGGAAAAGCAACCATGGCTGAGTGCTGCTTTTCTTGTTCTTTTTTTGGTTCTTTTCCCCATTGATAGTGCTTGGAAACCAGACTGAACTTTTGACATTTATCCAGAGATTTGTGCGAGAAGCCTGTGAGCTGGCTGAGACCACGTCACCAGACAGCTTCTGGGTGGTGGCATTCTGCTGAATTCTGGGGAAATCTACACAGAGACTTTTTTTTACACTGCTCAGGATTATCTTGGCAACAAAGTAAACTGTGAAAAATCACTGCAGTTTCTTGAAAAATCTGCTTTGCAGCAAAGATTTGTCAGTCCTCTCTGCAAAGTGCTCTGGGTCAGGCACAGCAAGTGGTTGGGGGTCTGGAACTCCCAACTGGACTGTGAGGGTGGTGAGACCCTGTCCCAGGTTGCCCAGAGAAGCTGTGGCTGCTCCTCCCTGGAAGTGTTCCAGGCCAGGTTGGATGAGGCTTTGAGCAACCTGGTCTAGTGGAAGGTGTCCCTGCTGCTGGCAGGGGGGTTGGGACTGGATCAGCTTTAAGGCCCCTCCCAACCCAAACCAGTCTGGGATTCTGTGAACTCCTGAGATAGGATCTGGGTTCAGGACAGAGCTCCCTGCCCCATCTGGGCCTTAGTTTCTTCTGCCAGCAAAAAAGCAGCAGGAATTTTCTTCCAAGTTTATAAAGAAAAAGAGTTTAAATAAAGATAATGTGCTAGTGGGAGAAATAAAAAGAATTGCACAGCCACATTCAGGGCAAGGGCTGCAGCACAGTTTTAGCCTGTTCTATCGAGTACCAGTTACAGCAAGACAAGAGACAAGAGTCAACAGAGAGCAAAGCACACAGTCCCCCTCTGACACTGAGCAAACAGCCCCTGTGTCCTGGGCTGTTCCCTCGTCAGCTGCTGTCTCACCACCTCCGTTAATCACGTTATTTATCGACCATCAGCTCTCCTGGCGTTTCTGTCTCTGTTCATCCTAAGCACCCTGCACCAGCCCTTCATCTCCCCTCTGGGATGGCATTGCTGGCCACACAAAAACACTCCCAACAGTTTATTTTTAAATTTTTCTTTCATAATTGTTCTTGAGCATGGAAACCTTGCACTAGGTATCAGTACTGGAAAACAAATTTCAGTTCCAGAAGATATTCTCAAGGAGAAAGACAAGCTGCTCACAGTACAAGTAGGATCAAGCTTGTTGTCAGGGATCTCTAGGCCAGAGCTGGTACAAATTAAACAGAAAATCCAAATGAAACTAGGAAACAGGTTACAAGACTTTTCAGGAAAAAAAGAAAACTTCTCAGTTAAATCTTCACAATGTCTCATTACAACCTGGTCCTTCAGCTGCCTGTGAACAGCAGATGAAGCCTTCAAAGCCAACACCACCAGCCCTGAGTTACAGCCTTGCCACTGTGTCTTATTTATTGAGGTTTTTGTCTCTCAGCCCCATAGCTGCAACGCAGAGTAACTTTATTCCCTTTATTTAAGGTAAACTTAACAAATTACATCTGAGCAACAAGGTAGCAGGAGAGAAAGATAAAGGAGACAAAAAAATAGTCCAAGAATTAGGAAAGATCTATTTCTTTTCTTATCAGCACATCCTCCTGCAGACTTGAAAAAAAAAAAAGTCCATTAACTTTTGAGCAACCTCATTTTTCTTTGCTTTCCAAACAAACCACTGCACCTACACTTCAGGGACTTCATCAGAAAACACTTCATATCCAAGGTTATTTTCCCTGTCTTCTTCATATTAATCTTCCACACTTTCCTCTTCAGATCTTGGTCAAAAGGTCACACCCCAAATGCTCTCCACCTCACACATGCTCCCCTGAGAGGGGCTGACTACACAGAGGAGCAGAACCCACCTTACAGAGCCCTTGGCTTCCAGCAGCTCACAATCAGTTGCTGTGGGCAGCTCTGTCCTCTGCTCCTCTGCCAACCTCACCTGCGAGCTCCCATTGATGGAGAGTCCTGGGCACTGCCGTGGCTCCCAGCTCCAAAAGTTCTGGTTGGCTTCAGATTCTGCCTCTCCCTGGTACTTGTCCTGCCCTGCAGCAGGTCAGCACCTCATCAGGGGTAACAGACAAGCTGCCAAGCCCCCACAGATCCCAACAAACCAGCCTCCATCACCCCAAGACACAAACCACCACCAAGACACAAACCACCCTTGATTTCAGTTTATTTTCGATGTGTCTTCATGATTCCCGATAGATTTAGCTCTAGTAGCTGACAGAGTGATGACCCTGCTTTGTAGGCTACCAACTGGCTACTAATCTCTTTAGCTATCAGTTATTTGATCCCAGAGATGCTAATTTTTATGCAGTTCTTGAAGAAATACTTAGTGGATCCATCAGACACCCATGTGTTTTTCTAGACACATGGCATCACTCGAGACAACGCTGAGTCTACTGCCACTCTGTAAGCTTCACACCTAAATCAACTCAAAACCTAGTCCTATATGCTGTAGGGTGGATAATGTCACACTTGCCCCAATTAGGGAAAGGTCAAAGTACTGATCATTCCCTGAAAAGATGCTTAGAAACAGGAGAGCAACTAATCCTGGAGCACATGGCTTGGAAGCAGTAGAGCCCATGGTACATCAGACTGTGCAGAGAGACTCAAAGATAACACCACCCTGACAGAGCCATCTGCCAAAGAAGGATGACCCACCTCCCACCTAAAGACAAGGAATTTTGAAGACTGGCATGATGGAGATGGCTCAAACATCTGGCCCACAAGATAGCTCCATCTGTTTTTCCTTCTCAGCAGGAAGGATCTTCCAAGCTCACGGGAAGTGATAATGAATCACAGTTCCACCTGCGCTGCACAATGGGTGTTAGCATATGTGCTGCACGGTTTCGAGGTAAACCTGGCAGCACAGAGAAGTGTCTTGAAGTGTTGGCTTTTAGGTTGCTATGATCAAATTTAATACAGAATGTGTTCCAGCTGGGGAAGAAATAGCTCTTTTGGATTACAAACCACTCATGTTTTTCAAATATCAATTTCCCCTGGAGAATTAAGTCTATCATTCAGACTGAACTAGCAGTGGCAGCTCTCCCTTGAACAAGTGATGGGGAGAGTGAGAAGAAGAGAGCTCATGCCCATTGAATGTGGCAAAGTAGACTGTGTCTGGAGGAGATCACACTGGTAGGAACAGGTTAGCAATATTCTGGTGATACATGGGAAAAAAAAGAAAAGAAAGGGGTTCAGCATAAAAATGAATTGCCTGTCACAGTAACAGCCCTTCTGATAGTCACTTCCTTCAGTGGAAGGGAAGAGAAGATATAGGATAAGCACCTATTGCCAACTAACTCCTAAGTATTTAATACTTGGCAGCAGCTCCCCAGTTTAATCCTCTTTCCCCCGGTTTCTCCAACCATCTTTCAACATTTAGCGAACCTCCAACAACAAGCACTGTCCCATCACTGTATGACTCCAAACCTCCTGGAGCTCAAATCAAACTCTATTTGAAAGCGTTTTAGAGGAGGAAGAGGTTTGACTGCATCTCAGGAACACAATCCTCAACCCAGGAGAGAGCCTGCAAATCCACTCTCCACGTGTATCCAATCCGTTTCCCACGACACACGGATTCTATTGCAGGCAGACTCCGTCGGCTACGGAGAGCTCAGCGGAAAATTGAAAGCAATAATCGTTCAAATGCTCCTGCAGGAAAGAGGTTTTTCTCCTTTATTTGGACAACAGGGCTCAGATGTCAGTGAAGCAGAGGTGATTACTTCTGGCAAAGATCAGTAATTTGACAAGCAAGGAGTAATTCTGGGAGGAACAGCTCGAGAAGGTTAAGCAGAAGACAACAGCAAAAATAGTAGTGGGGCAAAATACTGCTGGCCTCTCCTCTTCTGGATGTTTGAAATTCATTTTAGACTGGTTAAAGGTAATCTGATTATATACTATTTATTGCTCCTTCACATACCTCCTCGAGGACTCGCTTCATTTAACGTGAGGGGTCCCAACAGGCCTATTAAAACAAACACACACGTCCTACCTGCAACTATTATCCATGGACTCGGAGACAGAGGCAGCAGTTAATGAGCAGAGACTGCTAATTCAGCTCAGAATTCAAAAGAGAGACACTTTGTTATAATAATCAGGAAGAAGGTGCCCTTCCATCTTCCAAACACTCTTCCCAAAAAGTGGCTGTGGCAGATGTGTTATGACAGCACAAGAGAGAGATGCAGCTCGTAACTCCAGGCAGCGTTTTTCCCTCAGCAGATGAGATACGCTCTGGAGGGGCTTTGCAAAACAGGCAGCACATTCTAGTTTGGGTTATAAAACTGCTCATCCCTGACACGCTTTTATCTATAGCCCAGACAAGAGAACATCACCTCCCATAGTGTGGTTCACAGAAATGATCTGGTCCTTAACACAAGCCTAGGTGTGAGAGCAGAGTTCAGAGATGCAGGAATGCAACTGCCTCGCGATAAAGCTGATGGGATTAACGACGCTGTTCAGTGTGCAACAGAACGGGAGGTGCTGGGCCTGGACACCTGCTGTAAATCCAGATACTGCTGAGCCCTCAGGTTACTGTGAGCTGAGCTAAGGTCCCTAATAATCAACAGTCAAAGAATAGAAATACATTTTATTTGTGAATGCAATGGGTCAGGAGAATGCAAATGGTCCATTACAATGTCTCAGCTGATGAGGAGGAACACATTAATCCATGGTAACTCCATCACTTGGAACCATCTGTCCATATTCTTCCTTTTCTATCCTATATTGTTAAACTCACCTCAACAAGATTCCAGCTGAAAGACTCCAAATGCTCTCTAGTATGTTTCTTGACAGGATTAAATATCAAAATAATCTTAGCAAATTGGGAAAACAGTCTGAAATAACCAGGATGCGATTCAATAAGGACACACAACGGATTTCACCCTGAGGGAAGAACAACGAACCACAAAGCATAAGGAATAAATGGTCAGACAGCACTCTGCAGAAAATGATACCAATCACTAATTCAGCTTAAATCAAGTGTTGTAATGTCACAAAAAACAGAGCAAACCCCACCCCAGGATGGGTAAATAGTGCATGTCACATGCAAGACATGAAAGGGCTCTTGCACTCCACTGGCAAAGCCTCAGCCAGGACACAGAGTCCACTTCAAGAAACATTTGACTCACCTGGAGACTTCAAAGGGGATCAATGGCACCGAGGAGAAGGCCACACAATAAGACCTACCATTAAAGCTGGAAAGGTCTGGGGTCGCTCAGCCTTGAGGGAAAAAAACTGAAGGGAACTTGGCAATGTTTTGCAAACACACAAAGAGATCCTGCAAAGAGTAAGATGGTAAACCATGCTCCATATCCACGGGGAGAGGCTGAGAAGTCAGCCACGGCTGAACTCGCCACAGGAGAGCGAGGTCAGATACCAGTACAAGCTTTAGAACTGCAAAGCACTGAAGCAGAATGCCTGCAGTGACTTTCCAGCATGGGGTAGCTTTGGGATGGCTGAAGAAGGGAAGGACTGGATGACCTCTCACTGTTCCTTTTTCATCCTGTGATTACTTACTAAGCTGAACAAAAATTGCAGGTCTCCTAAAAGCCTCATGAAGATGCCCCTTGGAGATGCACCAAAGTGGTTCTGAGGAAAGGAAGCGCTACACAAAATGCTTTCTGATGGTTTGATTCCCTGCAAACCCCCAAAGCTACCTTAGTGACAGAGCACATCACAGTTACAATTTTGGATGTACACAGAAGTCAGGAAATTAAAAATGCTGGTTCCCACAGCAACCAGGATGCAGCCTGCCAAGAGAGAAGGAACGTTCTAGCCTAGTCAAAAGGTGTTAATCTTAATGCCTGAAGGCGATTCCTGTTTGCAGGTGCCTGAAGAAGGCCTTGGTGAAGTCAATGAAAGCTCTCTGCTGTCATGTATGGGAAAAGCTTGATCCTCAGTTTCTTCTTGCCTGAAATATCTGCTCTTCCTTGCAGAACACAGCAGAGATTTGAGTTGGGAAATTAAGATGTGAGACAAACCAATCAAGGCTGCTGTGGAGACCATCACTGGGAATGCTGTGATCTTAGACCACGCTACACTTCAGTATTCACATAATTTGTGCTTTCCTATCTTCCAGCTCTGTGAAGAAATGATATCCCTACGTAATTGTGTATTCAGATAAAAGCCCTGTGGCCACAAACAGGCGTAACTTAGGTGTTCTTAATTGCATGTTTGTATCAGAGCAAGGATATTATGAGTCTATTGAAATTGGTACGGAAACAACCTCTGCCTTTAGAACTTTCTCTTGAAACAACTTCATATCTCTGCACTGATTTTTTTTTTTTTCTCCTTTTTTCTTTTAGGAGCTGCATATAAAGTGTGTTAGGGTGCAGTAGATTTTGTGAGAATAAAACATCAGAAGAAGGATGAACAATTTTAGCAAGTCCAAAAAAATCCTCCCTGTTTCTCACAATGATGCCTCAAGCAAAGGCTAAAGGATTGTCTTGAACTTCCAAAAAATTCTCTCTAGAGACAAGAACAATCCTGAGAGGCTAAAAGAGAGTATTTTTTAAAAGTATAAAGGTCTCCAAATGACAAATGCCTACCACAATATTCTGAACACACAGTTCCAACCTTGAAACCACTGACAAATCTGAAAGTTGACGTCCGATGGGATGACGTTAAACCTACTGATTAAGTGAGATAAGAGACTCCTCTCATCCCAAAAGGCAGCAGAGATGAAAAAAAAAAAAAATTGGAAACAAGTACCTGGAGAAATTATAGAAAAGGAAATTCTGTAGCAGGAGCCATTTGAAATGCGATCTCCTGAAGGCGAACAGAAAAATGTCAAAATTGAACACTAATCCAGATGAATATCCAATGAGATACATAATGAAGGTAGCAAGAAACTTCAGCTGCAGCACAAAAAAAGATATGATAAAGCAGTTCAGTTCTAAATGTGAAATCTAACACACCAAAGCCAGTTCTGAACCTACCTAATCTCTTCAGAAGTTTCAAGAGTGGAAAGGGAGTAAATTAAAACCAAAGAAGATAAGTGGGCTTTATGCTACACAGTTTATAGCTACCCATCTCCTCTGAATAAACAAGGAAAAGCTAAATGCAGAGGGATAAAGAGAAGAAAACCAGAAGTTTCAAGACACTTCTAACAAAAAGGCACAGCTAAAAGTACATCTTTTAAATATTCTTAACTTGCTCTGCTTTTTTACAGTTTCTGGTAGTGTGTGTCAGCAGGTGGGTCTGCGTCTGCAGCAGGAATTACGTCAAGCATCTGATGGCAAATGATGGCCAGAAGATAAACAGCCCTCAGCATTTCTGAAAGACATTTTCTGACCCAAGCAGAGGTTACACACGTAGTCAGGAGCTCCCAGTTTGGTATTCAGCTCTGTACAGTGCTCCCATCGAGTCGACGCAGAGGGGTGCCGTTAAGATCCCTGGAGTGAACGGCGGATGTGAGCTCAAACCAGCTGGAAGTGCCCAACCTCCAACTCAGCTTTTGCTGTGGAGTTGCCACCACCGCCTCCATAATCCAGAGAAGAATCAGTGAGCAGTCCAAGTCCACCCACTCTCAGTTGGCTGACTTTTAATCACACGCTCAATATCTCTGAAGATTAGACAATTATTTCCGCATAATTAGTGTCCGGAATGAGGCACAAACAACATCCAGAACGGGGTGATTTAAAAAAAAAAAGGAAAAAGAAAAAAGCTTAAAGACAAGCTCACTGTATTTTGAAATACAGCCCCCAGAATCTGAAAAAAGGGGAAATAAAAAATAGTTAGAGCCTGGATTGTTCCCCTGTCAACATGGTAACGGGGCTGCTCACGCATGGCTTGCTTTCTCCACACCACTGGATGTTCTGTTCCTCAGCATCTTGAAAAGAGGTACTGAAGAACACTCTCTAGTCACAACATCTCAACACAATTTTCTTTCTTTTTCTGCTTTCATTTGCTACTTTAATGGCTGTTTTTCTCTCTTTTTTTTTGTTGTTGTTGTTCCTTCTCCTCCATTTTGCTGCACAAAGCAGTTCTGACAAATCCCAAGATGCTCTCCTGCTTTTAGGCCTCATTAAACTCAAAACTCTGTTCAGGGTCAATGGAAAGTTCATGAAACTCGTGAGGAAGCCTGGGATGATTAATGGTTTTACACTGAGATAATGTGAAGTTTGCCCAGTTTCCTGCTGAAGACAGGCCCAGACCAAACCCTCGCTGTCCAATCTTTGCAGCTGTCCTCATATCCAAAGGGCTGAACACAGAGAGACCCTGGAACGTTCATCTGCACTTTGCATCTGAGGCCAAGGCTGTTCTCCACTGAATTCCTTGTGTTTGTTTCTTGGTTTCTAAAGATGTAAATCTCAGCTGAGGGAAGATGAATATTTGGTTCAAATAATTGTTTTTTTTCCAAGAATTGCTGTCACAATGGAGCTGACCAGGTCTAGCTCAGCCCCAGGAGAGGGGTTTGGTAGCAAAGGTGTTTGAAGGAGGCCCTAGGCCACTATATGAGACATCAGTAGTTTGTTTTGGTTTTTTTCTGTTTAAAATTTAAATGAGTATTTCAAGCTGACAAGTTACTACCTGTCAGCTGAGACACTGTAATAAGTGTAAATCTCTCTGTGTGAGGTTCAGGGTTCGGTGGAGCCCTGATGTTTGAGCTAATGCTTCAAACAGCACCTTTGAAGGAAGCCACCGTTCTCAGCATGACCCAAGGTGAGGGCAGAGCGGTAACGGATCTCCTGCAGGATTAACAACAACCTTGGTGTCTGGAAGGAGTGATCTTTGGCAGGTGGAAAGCAGGGGAAAAAAAACCCTGTAACAGGGATAAATGTCAGCTCTAACATGAATCACGCAACCAATCTTCAACAAGTCTGATATTTGGAGGATTTCCTGATTCACTGCTTCCTGCTGACAGGAAATAAGTTTGTTGCTACAGATTTCAGTGACAGCAAAAGCCAATGTCAACTCAAAATGCCCTTCCTGAAAAAAATATTCAACTGAGTAACATTAGACATAAAAAAAAAAAAGATGCTGATGCCAAGGAGCAACAGTGTCCCAGCAACATCTTCATTACGAAATATTTTTCTCTTTAAAGAGCCCATGGAGCCAACTGTGTAATGTCACATGCAATAGACAGCAGGAATAATTCAGCATACAAATTCAGAGAGCAATTATTATTATTATTATTATTTTAATCACACAAAAGGACACTCCAGGGTTTTGTAATTTTGTGATCACAGGGAAATAGACTCATAGGCAGCTCCAAAAAGCTGCACGGAGTGACTGCACAATTGGAGGTTACCATTTCTCCTCTGGTAGTTAGAATGTTGCTAAATTAGTATTTTCATCCAATTACCTTTCCCGTGTTAAATATTCATACATCAACTCCTGTTGCTTCTAATTGAGGTGGGCACGTTTCCTGCCTGCTTCACGGTTTCCTAGCTCAATCACTGATGAAGGAAGCAGCTATTTGGAAAATGTTTGTTTCAACAGGCAAGATTGGATGGTTGAAGGGAATAACTATGGGACATGGAGCCTTTTGTGTCCAGTTAGGCCCAGCAGCTGAGGTAGTGATCAAAGAGCACTCCAGCTGCTGTTAAAAAATCCCTGTGAAAGGAGTTTGGTGGTTTAAGTCCAGCAGAGACATGTTAGTTGAATGTTCACCCAGATCAGAGACCGGGCAGGTCACCGTGTCACCGTGCAGTGAGGAAGTCCAGTAGGACTGCACTGCCTTTGCCTGGGAGGAAAAAAAACCTGGAGGTTTCTGAGTCTCAGGACAATCAACCTGGTACTTCTAGAGGCCTCTCTGTATATATTCATGTGGTCACTGCTTTTCTTTCCCAGTCACTTCAATCCCTTTTTATCCTAGAGAGCCAAAATAGCACTATTTCCAGGCAACTGAGACCAGTGGCCTCCTGTCTTCAAAACAAACTGTCAGGAGAGTTCAGGCCAAAGTCTGAGCCGAGCACACAAACACAGCCACTGATTTTCCAAGAACTGTTATCCAGCCTGTCCAGACAGCCCTGTGTACTCTGTCACCAAGCAATCAAACGTGGAACAACATGAAGGGCTCTAGATGAGGATGGAGTCTAAATGCTTTCTATCTTTTAGATCCAGCTGCTGTCAGATCTTTGCCATCCAGCTCTGGTGACCTGGCTGTGTCCTAGATGTGACAGTTGTCACATGGATTCTCATCAGATAAAGCCACAGAGCCTCACAACGATGCACAAATTCAGCATATGCTGAGAGAAGCAATGGCTGTGACAAAGCAATTCAGAATTTTAGGTGTGATTTCAAGTGAGGAGAGGAGAAAAAAGGGGGAAACCTAGTTAAGGATTGCTATTTTTATACTAAAATTAATATATTAATGTGTAGTTAGGTGGTGAAAAATTACTGTCTAGCAGCACAGCAAGGTTCCATATTTACTTGCTGTCACCCATTTCAGAGCAAATTGGCTCAGGTTGTAAGTCAAAGAAGGATTCTTCTGCTGCCAGCACTGCACACTTCAAGAGATATCTGAAAATCAGGCTTCTTACCTTATCATTGTTAAAAGACTGTGCAATCAAAATGTAACTGACAATTCAGCTGATGCATGAGCAGAAATAGATGCCAGCTCACTCTCCCATAGCTAGAGAAATTCTGTAAAGCTAACAGGATTTTAAAAACATTTTGTCAGAAAAATAAGTGGCTATGACAGACCCAGGGAGCAAGCAGAATAATAATTCAGCTATCTAATGCTCGATACCACAGTGACATGTGCATTTCATGTGCTACGCTCCATAACACGGCTGCCCTCTCCAGCAGCCTCACTCCAAGGAATTCAATGTGCTTTGCAAACATCAATCCATTGAATGCTCACAACATCAAAGACAGGAATGCTGATATGCTGGGCTAAGAAGGGTTAAAATAACCAGATCAGCACTGGGAACAGAGTAGATACTTGCAGATCTCTAGCCTTCACCCTTAGCCACAAGCTCAGCTGTGCCATTTTTCTTAAATAGTTCTAAACAAGCATGTTTTGGGCCTGATTCTAACAGTGGCCAGATATTCTGCAGGTCTTGAGTTAGCTTAAGTGTGGAGAGAAATTTTGCAGATAATTCTGGAAACCCCACAGTTGTGCAGCCATTCCCATGGTGCAGGTTTTATTCTAACAGCCATCACCCTTCCACCCTAGTAGTGTGCTCTATCCATTTCCATGGCATTATTTCCAAGGAAATCACCACACATGTTTAAAACATGTTTACCCCACTGGAGGGCATGGGATGGGATGTTTAGCATGGCACATCTTATCACAGAGCATGGCAGATGATTAAATAATGCTTGTGAAAGAACCACAGCTAGTGGGTTTGAGGAAAAGGCTTTCAAGTTGCAATGATTATAAATGACAGCAATCAGAAGACTTCTGTACAAGTAACTTATGTCCAGAACATGGGAGAATCTTGATGAAATGGATGCTCTAGGAATAGGATCTGGAGAGCATCAACCACAAGCAGGAACATAAGATCAAGTCATCAAATCAAAGTCCAAGTGAGTGGGAACGCTGCCTTCCAGCTTACATAGCAGCCTAGCACTTACCTTGGGTAGTGGGCAAGTCTGATCTCTGGGTATGAAGAAGTATGGAAAGGGTGCAGAAACCCTCCCAGATGTGAGCTGCTGCCTTCCAAGGCAGAGGAGAAAGCAGATGAACCAGGGTGGAGATACAAGAGTTTTTCTGCCTGTGATTTTCCTGCCATGGGGGCAGACGTTGGGGAGGGATGCGAGCTCATGGCTGTTCAGAGAAGCAGAATGCTATGTAGTAGCAGAAGGTGAATGTTTATTTTGTATTTCTGCTTTGATTAGAGGGAATATTTGATAAAGAGCAGCTCCCCCGCTTCCCCCAGGGTGAGGCTGCTAAACTGAAGGCTGGGCTACAAGTGAGCATCACATCCACAACAGGAAAATGTATCACCCTTCAAGAACTCCACTGCTTCTCATGCACACAAACATACTTGAAAACAGCCCCAAAGAGGCTCCTTCCCTCCCACATGGCAGCAGCTGCAGAGAAATCTCAGCTTAATATTGACACCTCCAGCCCGGAGAGTACCCGATTTGCCTCCATTTCATCTGTAGTTTGGAATAAAAAGATGCAGGAGATGTGATAGGAGGGGGAACAGGCAACAATGAAGGCGGTGAACAGTGCCCTGTCCTAATTTCTAAAAGCATCTGAAGACAAGAGGAATAGAGGGCTGCAGCAAGATTGCCTAATGCTTCTGTTCTTTACCAGTCACAGTTAAAAGGAGGAAAATCCAATTGAGAGGCTGAAATGTACTGTGAGCTGCTTCTCTGCAATTGTCTGCAAATCCTTGTGCTCCAAAGCTTTTTCCTTGAGAGTGCTCACAGGCACACTACAAACAAGCCTAAGTACAGCCAATTGTTTTAGCATTATAAATGCATTTGAAAGCTTTCAATATTTTTGTCTGTTTACAGGCACGCTCCTGAAGGAATTTTGACAAGCTTGCCAGAATGGAAAAGTTGCAAAATGCTTAATGCTGAAGTTAATGCAAATTCTCAAGTAAGAAACCTGGGTATTCTTGGGGGGGTGAAAGAGGAAGGCAAAGGATGAACAAACCCAAATCACTGCTCCTGATGGGCAAGAGCAGTGGCTGGTCACACACAGCCTGTGCTAGCACAAGGCACACTTCCAAAACTGCTTCCTCCAAACACCCCAGCAATCGCTCACACAGCTTCCATGCAACTTACAGCACTGCACAACCAGATGTGAGTTAACCCTCCTGGTACTTCTGCAGGAACTAAAGAGACAAGAGCCTCATCTGGGGCAATAAAAGGACTTGATGGTGGCACTACAAGAAGAACACCAAGGCTTCTCCCCATGTTGCTGCTAAATTAAAAACCAGACCTTCCTCTACCACCTCCATCAGGGCCATCTGCCCTTGCACTCCTTGCTCTTCAAGGTTTTGGCCATCCTAGAAGACACATGATGCTATTTCCACCTTCAAACCTTCACTTTCACACCCATCCCTCAGCTCTCCAGAGTTAATGAGGCCTGTGTAGGAGGCCTCTCCACACAAAGCAGAAGATCTCCACATCTACTGTCTGAAAGATCACACCCATGTCAGGTACCTGATGTAGAGAAGGACTAGGACACCTAGAGAGTGCAAAAACAGGAATGGGAGTGTTTCTTCATATTGTATTAGTCCAATCCCTTTGCCATGAGGAAATAAAGATAATTTGCCCACTGAAGAACTCTATTCCATCCTAATCTGGACAAGGGACTCTGGGAGATAATCTCTGCAAAGCCCAGTCCTGCAGAAAGAAGCTGAGAGACCTCTGTACAGCAAGTCTTCCCCAAGGAGGGGTGGGAAGGGGCTGCTGAAGCAGATTCTGCTGGCCTTCCTCCACCTTCTGCACCCTCTCACCACAGCACAACCTGTGCAGGCAAGGCCATGCTAGGGCACAGTGAGCAGAGCAGGGAAATGCTTTGAGTGCAAATGAGGAAAAAGACAACTCTTATATCCCAGAAAGTCAACAAGCCTCTCACCAGAACGAGCAGGGCACTAAAATTATGTAAGTGGCTCACATAAAACAAGGTAATCTGCTAAAGAGTAAAATAGCCAGTAAACACAGAGTATAAAGAGCCTTTAATATTGATTCACTCACTCAGTATTTCATGGAATTCACATCTTGCTCAATAGTGGAGAAACAAGAGAGAAAATGCTCAGTTTGGTCAGGCCTTGACATCTACAACCTTACCCAAATAGCAGCACTGTCAGGTTTAGACTGACTTCATGGTTTAATAAAGGTACTGGTTGGTCTTAGCACTGTTCTCAGACACGTAGGGTGCTAGATCTGCACACAGAGGTGATCCAGGCTGGGCACTGAGAGGTGCCTGTAGGAATGAGATCCCCAGTAATGGGATACACGCAGGTAACCCCTGGGAGCTGTGCTGAAAGTTTCACTTCATAAAAATGGAAAGAGGAACGAGATGAAAGCTGTTATAGAAACCTCATTGCATTGCAGAGAAAAGAACTGACATGGACACATGACCTTAAAAAAAAGGGACTGAAATTGCACTGAAATGGGTTCAGAACTCACCAAACATGTTACCGATGTGGCCGTTCTTCGTCAGCGGGCGCAGCTCGTTTTTCCCAAGTGCGAACTGTTTGTAGTTATCCCAAGCAAATTTCATCATCTGTAAAAAGAAAAAATGAATGGAAGTGCTTAACAGAACTGAAAGTTTTCTGAACTTCAGCTACAGAACAAAAAAAAAGGATGTTTCCCATCCACTGCTAAACCTGGCAACCAATGGTTCATTAATTATAAAGTCTTAATTCACATTGAACACTGATCAATGAGGCTGCATTCAGCAATTTGCTAAAGTCTCAAACTCATGGCTCAAGGTGCAGAACCTGGGACTGGCACATTTCAGAAGTACCACAGCATCCAACACACTGAGAGTTCACTTTTCCCCTAAGCTGTGCAAACCAAGTGGGAATTTTAGAAAGATGCCTCCATCTCTGAATTTCTCACCTTTTTCCAGCAGTATCAGTATTGCAGAATGGTAATTAAAATGGGCTAAAAAAGTAAGGCCAAAGCTGATATATTCCTAAATAGAGGGGTGTTACCTTCTGAGGTTTTGCATTTCTTTATGATAACGATAATGAAACTTGATCAAACTGTAAAACCACCCCCACCTGCCCACCTTGCAGCAGTTACACACACAACTTTGTTAAAGCAACACCACTGAGGGACACAATGCACTCAAAGTGAGCAAAGGAAGAACTTGGTCTTTGTTTAAGGACTGCACAGAAGTTTTCTTTCTATTTATTAACACAATGCCTTCATAAAGGAGAAAGGGGAGACCTGTGACACTTTGATATCTTCCTATCAAAACTCAAAAGTGCTTTCTTAAGAGAGAGTCCTGCAGTTGGGCTGGGTGATTTCTGAGAAACCTCTTCCAACTCAAACAGTTCCTTTTAGGACATTTGACCTGTCCTGCCCGGGTTCAGCACATTAACCTTTTCCTGAGGACTGCAAGGCAGCAGGTTTGTGTGAGTTCCAACACACACACACACACACCAGCACTTTCTGTCCTCCTGCCCCTTTGGCTCCATCTGGTAGGAAAAATTAAACATACATTTATGTTTAAGTATCCTCTCTGCAGCTAGGAGAGACTAGGACTTGTCAGCTTCTAAGGAGTGTCTTAAATAAAGCTCCACTTTATAATCCACACAGCCTGGCTCTGAGCAGCTTCAGCCCCAGCATCACGGTGACCTGTACATTCTTTGATTCAATCCCTGGAAATAAGTCAGCTAACAAAAGGAAAGAAGGCAGCTTCAGAGAATTGACAATATTCTCCACCACTGCTCAACAAAAGGAAGAGTCTTCTAAAATTCTTCACTCAAGTTATTTAAGAGAAAAATGACAGTTTAAAACAAATCATTCCTCCACAGAGTGCCCCTGTATAGTGTCTGCAACAGCATTTACTGCTCTATTTCAGGAATATGCAGGTTACTTTGCTCTGAAATTCCTACTGTCATTTCAGTTCTTCCTTTTGTCCTTCCCTCCAGCTGTGTTTCACAAACCCAACGTTGCAAGCCTCTGGCAATATCCTCCTTAATTAGCTCACATACACAAAAAGCCACAGCACCAGATTTTAACCCCCTTCTTTTTTAAACATCAAGCTTCCAAAGTAAAGTTTCACAGAACTGGTCATATGGACAAGGATAAACATTTGCTGAACTGATAAATAACATTCAGACTCCAACATCACCAGAAGAAGGAATGTTGGACAAATAAATAAGAGTCAACTTGGGTTTTAAAAACTCAGTGTGGGATGAATTAGTCATTGGAGCGCTCTGCTCCAGTGTGAGGTGGGGAAAAAAAAAATCCTCCACAAAACTCACTCAAACATGGCTCAATCTTGTGACTCAAAGTGTGCTTTTTATTTTTGCTAGAACTCTGGGTATTTTTCAGTGGCAGCATTATTCTAAATGGGAAGTTCTCATTCTTTGTTAATGTAACAGGGCAGATCTTTGAGGAACTCTGGACTCTCTCTGATGGTACCAAGTGAATGTTTTTATGTCTCAGAGCTTGATCCTGAAAGCTGGTGTTTCCATAAAGACAGTCTTCCCACAGTGAGTGACAGGGCTCATGCACCAGAAAGGAAACAGCTAGGCAATCTATTTAGTTAATTTCTCTTCTAAAACAGAGCTGAGGAAGGAGGACCCACCCTTCTGGCACAGAGAGAGCCTGGACATGGAGAGGATGTGGAAATAACCCTATTTTGTTGCATAAAACTCCTAACATTGTAATAATTCTGAATCAGACTCATTTTAAGCTGAGTATGAAATTTAAAGTTATTTCCTTCCTTTGACATTTTTAACCCCTCTATCACAGAAAGTACAAAGTTTCTTCTTCCAAGCACGTGAAAAACCTCAGCATCTCTGCCATGCTGGTGCAGACGGCTCCCTGGGATCCAGAGCTTGCTGACACCTCCACCACAGGCAAGAAAACTACCCTGGGTTTCCCTTCAACTGCTGCTTTTATCCTACAAGGGATAGATCTCCTCCTCTCCTTCTGTCTTCTGACACGAGGAGGGGCTGCATGAGGCCTGCTGACAGACACCCCAAAGTGACTCACTGCACACAGGACTCCCAAGTGCTATTTGAATAAATACATTTATTCTTAATTTGCCTATTCAACCATTTAAGCTGCATTTGTCACGGTGTTGCAAAAAGTTCCACTACAAAATGATTTCTCAGGCTGTGCTGGCTGAAGTGTCTTAAACTTTTTTTTTTCCCTCTTTTCTCTGTTCTTCCCTGAGCTGATAATCAGGCAGCCAGAGGATGGGTGAGATTGGACATGCTGCCTCGTCATGCTAAAGGGTTGTCAGTTTTCCTTTAAGTGAACCAAATTTTGCTCACTGCTTTTAAACCCTGTATATTTGGGAGGCAAAATGCATAATAATCATGTGGTACCCTTTCATTTTCCAAGAGCAAGCTTTCCTCTCTCTCGAATCATGGGTCCAAAAAGGAGCAACTGGCAAAGTTTAAAAGCCAAAAGCATCTGCACCATTCTGCCCGTTCTGCCTTCCTGCAGCTGTCTTTCTGATCCAAATTTAGCAGCACAACTTCCAAACCACTAAAGAGATTCATCAAGTTTCTAAAAGTGGGGATTCCAAATTTATATACTGTACAGAAGAGACTGAGATGGAGCTTTCAGAAGGTTTCTGTGACAAAGGGTCCAGACACCGGGCTGACACTGAAGGGGATGCAGCTGAGGTGCTGTCCCGATCCGATGTCGGGATCATTCAAATATCCCTGAGACAGTGCAGTTCCCCACAGGTACAAATGGAAATGTGCATATTGAGGTGTTCAAGTCTGCTTCTGGTGAGGCATCAAGGTTAGCAGTGAATATTTTATGCCATTCTAGTCATGACAGATCACAAGGCGTCAGCATTAACATTATGCCGGTTTAGATTTGAAAAATGGCATCAGAACCACAAAAATTATGGAAATAGATCCATAATTTTAGATTTTGTTCTTACCAGTGTGCCATCTGCCATCTAATAGACAATTATCTATTTGGCCCTGAAATTCTAATCACCCTGGCTTTCAGCTGATTTATAGCAGAGACTTCCAAATTTATCATCGAGTTTGTCAGATTGCTCTTTCTTTTCTATGATCTAAGTCACTTTTTACTTGTGAGAGTTTCCCAGCTAGGTGATTATATATTAAAATTGATTAAAAGTAACTAAACCTGAATTCTGAAAAGCCACACTATCACTTTCATCATTTTGGCTGTTACATTTTCTTGTGCTTTGCACCCAAAAAGACCTTGCTCTCCAGTTCATGTGTAACTCACAGGGGCAGCAGCCTGCAGCTACACAGAGCCAGGCACTGGGGGTGAAGCCCTGCACAGAGCTATTTGCTGGTTCAGGGTCTTCATCTGTAATTTTGCAGGTTCACAACACCACAGTATTTAAATCACACAAAAACAAGGCTGGGTTAAAACTGTTTTAAGCTCTTTTTTTTTTTAATTTAATGTATGGAAATATTCTTTATAAATACTCTTGTTTAAAGTACCAGGCCAAACGTTAAGTGTTTGTGTCCCTTCAAATACTGCAGCAGGAAATTGTACAATTATTTAATGTTTTCACTGATCTCCCTCTTGACATGACTTAAAGAATTCTTATATTTTCTGAGATCAAATATGCCAAATCACACAATAAAAATTCACCACTCCAGACTCAGTAATAAAAGCATCATCAAAGTTGATGACATCCCTCTCTGCACACCCTATGTGACTTACTACAGGAGGACATCGCTGCTCCTCGATCTGGCACTGCCTTGGTGATGCCACCTGGGCTGTAACACGGGAATTACTGAACAATTGGGACTTAAAATTTCTGCCCACATGTCCAACAGTCTCGATTTTCAGAGTACTACTACTTTACTGATTTTCAGAGAACCTGAGGTTATGGAAAAATTAGACTCCAGTGGAAAGGCAGTTGGGAAGAATTCAGAACAAAAGGGCATTTAGCAAATTGTGTGATCCAGATAACAAAGAAATAAGGCTCAGGATAAAAACTGGACCAAGGAAGTGTTTGCATTCTGAAGAGATGTGCAAATCTGATGCTCTTCAATATAGGTAATAACTAAACCACTGAAAATCCCTGGGTTTAGGCACTTGCAAAAAGCAGAGAGATGAGAGAAAAAATATAATAAAATAAAAATCCCCCACACTATTGCTTGCCCTCCTTTTGTTACCAGGGAAGATTTCAAAATGCAGAGCATTCCCAAACAGCTATTTGATTAGTTTTATCCATCTAGGCTGGGATAATTAGTAAATGCTTAAAAGATGAAATCTAAATATACCAACCAATCAGCCCCTTTCACGAACTTCCAAGGAACATTACACAAAGCCATTATCTTCACTTTTGTGGTTCTTTGGCCTCTTTTCTTCAACTCCCCTTCAAATATTTAACTATTAAGCTATCTAAGAAATTCTCAGTTTGGGTTTTCAAAAAAACCCCCAAACCAAACAACAACAACCAAACAAAAAACCCAACAAACCCAATTAAAACTGTGTTGGTGGGTGTAATTTAAAATATTTTTTCTCTATTGTATTTCTTACTTGTTTTTTTCCACCTCAAATTACCAGACAGGTTTCTCTTCCATTCTCTGCAGTTGGAGGAAGATTAGTTGTCATATCATTTTTAAAACTAGGACCTGTTCTTTCCCATCTCTAACCTTCTTGCTACCCCAAAATAGCCCTGTTCTAGTTTGGATTTTTAACCTGAAATATAATGCCATATATTTTCCCCAGCTGTGCAAAAAACAATTTGCCAGGTGACAAGATGCAGAGAGAAAGAGGAACCGACTGTCAGTCTTGCATTCAGAAGATAAAGTCTGCGTGAACACATCAGGAAAAGCCATTTATATTTGGAATAATGGATGGTATTTTTTTTCTAATCAGACTTGCATACACTTGTATAATTCAGGATTGACTGTGAGAAAAGTAATGAAGCAGTACCATGTTTATTATCTGTTGCTGCTTTTAATATTATCACACAAAGATATAAATATCCACACAAGCACAGTGGCAGAATGATATAAAAAGCCTAGAATTTATTTGATTTATTTTAAATCTTTAATATAAAGCTGAGCAACTTCTCAGGCTACTTCTTTGGGACATTGTCCTTAGAAATGTTTTTACCTAACAGCAAGAGAATAATGAAAAAAGCTGTGTGTTAACTGCAGTTGATGGAAAGGTTCCATTTAGGGAGATGCTAATATCCACAGGCTTCTTCCTTCCCGGGTTTAAAAGCCTGTAACTCGCAGAACAGACAGTGCTCCCGCACATGAAACACGTTACCAAGCAACCCACAGCAACCAAACACTGATAATCCATCCTAAAGTAATTATATTTTATAATTAAAGACTACAGTAAATCCAATAGATCCCAACAGGAACTTGGGCAATTTAGAGACACGGTAGCTAACCTGCCTGTTTTATAGCAACCATGTTAGCTTCTGTCTTTGAATAAAACATGCAGTGAATTGCAGACATTTTCATTTAATAGGCCTTCAAACAACTGATAACCATTACAGAGCCTCACCTTGGTAAGCACTCACCTAATGTCACCTCATTTCTGTAACTAAATGAAGTATTGTTCTTCTTTTAACTGATGGTTGCCAGTAGAACTCAAATCTGCTCCTATCAAATCAAAGTCCTGGCAAAACTCAAGTGAACACCATCTCTTCAAATCCAACTGCTTTGTGTTCCTGACCCTTCTCATACACCCAACTGTGCAAGTTCCATGACTGGGTGCCTCAGCTCGTCCACCCACAACCCAAACCTCAATGTAAATCCATCAGCTGATTGTTCAGTGTTAGATGGTAGATAGAATCCCTGTGAGTTACTTGCTACCTGTCACCTTATCTACAAGTAAATATAAAAGTAATTCAAGCAACAAGTGAGTGGAGCTTTGGTTCAGATTTTTCTGGCAAAGTCCTGGCAGCCTGTTTTCAAATTTTCATGCATGTTTTTTATGATATCAGTTACTACCACAGCTCAGTCTTGCACAATAGCCAAAGACACAGCAGACCATTGCTCAGAAAATTGATCTCCATCACTGGAAGCAATGGAGGAATTCTTTATGAAGTTAGAAGAAAGCACCTTCCATCACATAGCCACAAGGCACCTTCCAGTAAGTTGCAATAAAAATAAGTTTCAACTTCTGCTTGCTGTTCCCAGACAGACAGTCCAGCTGAGTAAAGGAGAGCTGTTCAGCTCAGATCTGCAGAGGTAAGCACTCTCTCCACACCACAATCAGGAAAAAAGCAGGACTAGAAGTCTGATTTGCACTGGGAGAACAGAAAAAAAACCCCAGCACAGAGCAGTCCAAGGTCGTTAATGTTAGTGACAAGGACAGAAATAGAACTCAAGAGTCTTCCTGACTCACAGCCCCTGCTAGGAAGGCTGAATCGGAGAAAGAACAGCTCAAAACACAATCAAACTAGCTCCTAATTAAATTCCTAATGTGACTAGATTTAACCATGTCAAGGGGGGGGGGGGGAAAATTTAAAAATCCTTCTCTAGGACTATCTTGGGCACTAAGACCCAGCTGGATCCAGCTGCATCTAAATCAGGAAACGTGTCAGCAAGAGCCGTTGATTTTGCAGTGAGTTCCTTAATGAGATGCTAGACTGTAAGAGGACGACAATGGTTTTGAGAATAAATTTGCAAGTCTAGACCAAAGCACAGGATGATTTAGTAGAGAGATGAGAACAGCCACAGTCTCATCTCCTTCACTTCCCAGAATCAAAGCTTGTGGAAAATTCTAATAGAAATAAAAGGTATTTGTGTTCTCAGTCTCCCTAATGCTGTCGGCTTCGTATTTCCTCTGAGCCTCTATAGCTGATCAAACATTTGATTCTCCAGAGCACGTCCGAATCTGATGCTGTTACAAGGCCAGCAATAAAAATAATGAAGATTCTTCTGGTCCTGAGCTTGTTCCCTCTAACTGCAATTCAAGCACTTGCTGTCAGGAGGTTTAGAGAACTTGCAGAAAAAGGCAATCCACGGTGTGCACTTTGTACTCACCAGTCTCAGCCAGAAGAACTGACCCTATTAAATTTGAGGGATGATTTCTTCCACAGATGGATACTCAAAAGGTAATTTGGCATGCTGGAAAAAAACCTGGGGTCAATGCTGAAGAGCAAATCGAACTATAGTTTGTGTGATGCAGATGAAAGTGAAGATGTTGTGCCAGTAAACATACAGAAAGTGAATAGTGAGATAGAGGAAAGATTAAAAATTGAAGAGAGGACACTTCAAGAAAGATGAGCTTAAAGCCACAGGAATAATGATGATCTCCCTTGTTTTTACTACAGATAAAGGCAGAAGTAACTCTGAGCAACATCCATAAGTATGAGGAAATCAGAAAAGCAATTTAAGGTCATCATGGAACACTGGTTGGTGGGTTGGGGTTTTTTTTTTGATACTGCACAGAATTTGAACTTTGCTTTGGTTTACTACTTCCATGCAGGTTTCTCACCTAAAGCAGATTTAGTAAATGGAAATTTAAGTTGTGAATTTAGTAAATGGAAATTTAAGTTGTTAATCTGTAGCACTTTAAAGTGCTTTTAAAGTAGAAGATACCTGAATGTGTTCAAGTAACAAAGGAAGATAGGAAATCAATCTATTTTTGTAAAATATTGGAATATTAGATAATAAACTTCTAATATTAGATATTTTAAAGCATTAAAATACAACTATGAACTACATCACACTGTGCTATACTTTACTGTGATGCTACTTTCAGGAATTATTGTATGTGTTGCACTTTGGCAGTGAAAAGGTGCCCATACCCAAATAGATATATACAGACTTTCATGCACAAAGAGGCATATCAAGCAAATATTTTCCCCCACACTACTGCCACGTCACAAATCATCACCTTTACATTCTAATGCAATGGTTCACTTCAAGATGACTTCTGCTAACAAAGTTGCATATTAGGAGATGCCCATCAAACCTTCAACAACTCTCTCCACAGCCGCTGTTAGGGTTGAATGCAGGCGCACCCAGAAGCACACAATACACTTTGTGTGACACTATGATTTGGGGTTTTTTTTAAATCCTTTTAATTCTAGGTTGGACAGTCTGGTAATGGCTTTTTTTAGTGACTACTATTTCATTCCAGTACGCTTTGAGGAAAGAAAGTGGAAAAAGATTACTTACCTAGTAATTGTGCTTCTTCAAATGTCACCTCAGAGTCTCTCTCCAGAGTTTTGTGCCTGCAGCATAAATCATGCAGGAAATTCCTCTAGCTCTTAAAATTTTGGGCACTGTGACATATCTATAGGCTGCCTTGAGGGCTCCTACATTTCAATTATGTCCCTTCAAGCATGTACAGCACAGTCTTCGTAAATCCCTAATTAGCTACAGACTACAAATTCTCCTTTACAGTGATCAGCATTCCAGGTGAATGATGTACAACAACGAGTTAAACACCCAGCCCAGAATCCACCAGCTCCTCACCATCACATCCCCATGTTCAAAGGGAAGGTGGATGGAAACACAAACACTAAGCAAGATTGTTTTTTCCAGACTTGCATTATGACAACGTAAGTCATTTTCTCTTTCCCTAAAGATACCATCTGCACAGAATTGTCATTTCTGGAGAGCCAGAGCCCAAGGGGATGCTCTAAAAGAAGCTGTAGCAATAACTAACCAAAAATGGGCAGATTGCAAGGGAGGGGGGGAACAAAACAGAAAAGTGTGGGGACATTTTTCTTTTCTTTTTCAAGGAAAATAATAAAAAGAAAAGAAAAAATGACTCTAGAACCTATTAGTCTTACCTGTTTGACAGCCTGGGGGAGAGATATCAAACAGATCAATTAAGGAAAAAAAAGAAACAAACCAGAGAAGATAGGAGGCTTTGTACTCCTGAGTCTTGGATGTGGTACCATGGCAGGAATACTCTGTGGGTCTGGAAGTGAAAGACTAAAACAGTGACCAGAGTCTGTGTGTTAATCTGCCATGGAGCCATCCTGAGGCAAGTAAATAGAACTCATCCTCACCCAGAGCTGAAACAGCTGGACAGTCACCACGAGGCACCATCGTGGAAATGATGATGCACCAGAAGGGCAGGGTGCAGGGTAAGGCTCTGAATCCAGCAGCCCAAGTTAGACAGACAAAGAGCTCTAGTTCAACCAAAGAAATATTTCCAAAGCATTTTTAAATACAAAAAGTAAAGACCACCCTCACAGCCAGCCACATTCCCCTTTGGGAAGAAGAGATTTCTCAGCCTGGGACACAGTAAGATGCTCTGGAACACAAGTGACTCAGAGCTGCTAAGTCAGCATAAGGAGCCAGGGGATAAACTGAACTGATTCACACCACGGCTCAGGGTCCAATCTTGTCTAATAACAACCTAAAGAGACTGAACAGGCCTCTGTTAGGCCTTTAAAACTGCAAAAGGCAATCACAGCTTTGAACAGGACCCACACTGTAAGAGATGAAGAGTCTTTACACATTAGGAAAAAAAAACCTTAGCAGGGTCACAGGTTCACTCAGGGGCTCAATACACACATCTCACTCCTTCCATTTCAGGACCGTGCCTCTGATCTGCCTCCTGCCTCCCAGCACCGACAAAGCGTGAATTGCTTTTGACACATGGATGGCTCAAGGGCCCCAAAAGCAGTCATAAGCAGATGGGATAACTGAAGGAAAGAGAGAAAGAGAAAAGTAAATACAGGCCAAGAGTTACCCTGCATCACTTCTGCTTTGCACTGTGAGAACAGATTTGGGGAGCAAAAGAAACATCTGTTTGGAAACTGTCTTTGTCTCAGTCCAAATGCTGGAACAGGAGAAAAGAGGGAAGTCGAGAACTGCCAGCACACCTCGTGCTTCATCTCACACTTGGATAGCTAAACAGGAGAGATCTGGGAGGATGAGTTTAGTTTAATGATTTCTTGCTGGTTCACCTGCTGCCCATCTGTCTTTGTAGTCCTTGCTCAGAGGGACAGATTGGAGCATTGCTGTCCTCTCCCCTTTCAAGAATTACTCGTGATTTGAACTTCTGAAGAGAGAAACAGAGCAATTCTCAAGCATTAAGTACTCAGTAGAGATTAGTGCAATAATTTATCAAAGATAATAGCTAATAACAGACACAAAAAACCTCGTTCACAGCCTTCCTAGAGTCTCATGTCAGAGTCGTCACCTTACAAAAGTGTTTTAGGAAATTCTTGGACCACGGTAGCAAATTTATTAGCCAGAGGCTGATAAACTCTTCCAAGTGTTCCTCAGTCAACAATAAATCATACAAATCAGGTTGCAAATACTGGATCTTTAATAAAAATGAAGTTGGTGGAGTGGATGTTAGAACAATGTTAGGATTCAGCTGGCAGGATGAAGGGGACTCACTTTCATTTAGCCTGACCTCCCATCACAAGAGGGACCAGGGCTTGGCCCTGGAATCATTCCAGCACTGCACTAGACAGTCATCACACAACAATGATTAATGAACTGCTGAAAGAATAAAGCAAGAAATGGCAAGTTAGGGGATCTGGGTAATAAAACTAAAGAAAAGAACCATAAAGATTCATCAAAATTACAGACAGAGGCACCTCCTAGGTCAGAAACTCCACGTCCCTGCCAATACAGAAGTGGCTCCAACAGTATTGTTCTGTCTGTCCTTCCTTTCAAGACCTAAGCAATGAGCTTCCACTTTGTTCCACTTAACAAATTCCACCTTAATATTCAACTCAAAATTTCATTTAAGTCTTTGAAATCCAGAAATGAAAGAACAAGAAGAGAAGGCAGCTGCCTACTACTTTATCCTACACCAGTCAAGGAGCTGCCTTTCAAAAATCAGTCTTTTGAATTATTCTGCTGTGCAGCTACTGATGAGAGTGGGCAGATCCACAGTCAGAAACAACAACGTTCTGGTTGTTGGAGGGCTCACTAACAGGCAGAACAGCTGTTGATGGAGAAGATAATCAAATATAACTATGATGTTTCAGGACTGAGGAATCCTAACATGGTATCAATATTGGAGGAATGTCTTCAAGAAGGCCAAAACAGCACCAGAAATCAGCCAAGGGTTTGTTTGGGTTTGTCTAGCACAATGCTGAGGTACCAACACAAACCTGTATCCCTCCTAGGCAACTCCAGGGAAAAATGGAGGCTCAGATGGAAAAAGAGCCAGAAACATCCCCATTTCCACTGGAAGCACTTTATTTGGGAGCTGGGCTGGCTACCCCAGACAGCAGGAGGGCTTCAGGATGGATGAAATGTGATTACATTATAATCATCTTTTGTTATTTTGCAAAGTACATGGTTATGCACTTTCTTTACTGCCCAGGGAAATCATGTTAACACGATTAGAGCAAGAACCCTGTTTTAAACACAGCTTGTTTGGCCCTTACTAACGTGGTTCCAATTCTCAGTACAGACAGTCTTCAGAGCCATCTTGCTCCATAAATCAGTGGGAGTTCTGTCGCTGACCCCCTCTGAAGCAAGTACCAGCTCTTAGAGAAGAGACATCCTCTAGGATGCACGGAACACACAGCTTCATTATGTATCATCATCCTGTGCAAGTGCTGTTGGCATGATGAGATGCTCTACAATTTCTAAGTCTCTTGCATTTATTATTCTTTGCAGCCTTATTCTTAGGATACTGTTCTACTCACTAATAAACTAAGAGAGAAAAAAATATAACAACAGCTCTATGGCCATGCAACACAAGTCTTGGAGGCCAGATTAGAACTAATGAGTTCCTGGCTCCCACTCAATCACAACCATCAGAACAATTAGCTCAAATAAGCCCGAGAACTGTTTTCTGCTCAGCCGTCGTCTGCCCGTCCTCCCCAGTAACTTCTGAGCTGGAAAACTTCAATCGGGTTTGACAGAGGGTAAAGGTCACAAAGAAACTGAAGTTCAGTGCAAATTGCCAGCAGATTGGAGGAGAGACCCACAGAGTGCCCTGCTAAGGGCAGGAGAGCAGCACAAGCTCCTGCTCTGTCAGCCACATCCCACAGCTACAGAGACCAAGCACCCGGAGCTGGATCATTGCCTCTGGCCCACAGAGCCGAGGGGGGACACTGGGGAGAGCAACAGGAACCACTGGGCAGGGCTGGGTGATGCAGAAGGAACTACAGAGGGATGGGGAAAGGCACAAACTGCATGAGAGGGGTCTAAGGACGCAGGGGGGTGTCAGCAGGACTCATTCCTAGAAAGCCAGGCTCCGTTACCCCTCTGCTAAGGGAAGAGGTAAGCACCAAGAGCACACTTTCCCTTTTTAAACACCGCCGAGGCCTCTCCTTTGATGCCAGTACAGCAGACACACACATGGGGGACTCTGCATCTCTGCTGTCAAGATAAGTAGATGCAAAAGGGAAGCACTGAAGTCACTTCACTTTAGTGCAACCTCTCTAGTCATTACTTACACTCCAGTGTCCTCCCAGAGAACGCTCAAGTGCCTGAGAGGAAACGTTTTCTGCCTCATATTAGCTCACTGGATTAGGGATTAAAGAAATTGTGCCCATTTTACAGAGGCACATACTGGATCCCTGCAGGGACATGATGAATCTGCTATCAGGAACAGAACCCAGGACCAAGTGTCCCGTTCTAATGAACAGTGGATGCTCTGCGTCCTTGAGGAAGAGTACAAATGAGTAACACCCCTGTCCCATAAATAGAGGACGTTTATGATCCAGTCCTTCAGCATTCCCACTGTGCTCTCTTTCCTCCACTGGTCTGGGTCCCTCATGCACAATGCGCTCACATTATGCACGGATCACTGACACCACTGCCCATGACAGCTTCTCTGGAGCCTCTCCAAAATATTGTGTCATACGATGAACTGAAGCACCAAGGGGATATGCAGGAAAGACAGCAACCATGGGAGTGTGTTCCCTCCTCATGCCAAATCCATTCACTGCTCTCAGCAAAGAGTACTTCTTCAGGGAATGTAAATTTAGTCTTTTTCCCCAAGTATAAAAATTAGAACAAGCTCCAAGCACAAGATTTCTTCTTCCCACCAATGAAGTGAACACGCTTCTCTGCTTTCTCCTTTTGACAGCTCCACGTCAGTTTTACATTCAGAACTAAATGACACACTGATCTAAGATACATTCTCCCTTCCCTACCTCTCAGTCTCCCATCTAAAGTCTGAATTGTTTCAAATACTGAGAAGCATTTTCAAAAACATATAAACAATCTAAACCATAATAGACTAATAAAGTAAAATAAACATGGTTGATTAACATCCTCTAGTAAAGCCTTGCATACAGATCCAAAGGAAAGAAGACTAGACACAAAAATCTTTCTCCCATTAAGGGGTAGATTTAATAGTTGATTAAAAAGTTAATCAGGAGTCTATAAATATTTTGGCTGGAAAAATGGAATCTTAACTGAGGTGAGTGCTTTTTAGTAAATATTTGCACAATGGCACATACACAGTCCCCAGGTCGATGGCAGAACAGGGGGGTGGCCACAGGAGCCTGGCCCATCTCTGGTCACCAGGCACACCAGGTCACCTCACCCAGCACAGCCCCCCAGCTATGTGACCCCCAGCTTAGACCACAGCCACATTCATCCTGCTCCCCAGGGGTACCCCAGTGTGGTTACAGCAGGATGTGACCGACAGAGCACAGCCACGCTCCAGCCCTGCTGCCCTAAACCACTTGTCTTTGTATTTGAGATCTTTCAAAGAGCTTATGTGTATTTACTGAATTAATTCAACAAGGTGCAGGTCCTTCTGCACAACACGCTTGGAAACTCCTGGGAACTCATTTCACCACGTCCAGCACTTGCATTCAGTCATTATCTGTAATCTGCCTGGAGAGGTTCACACTCCAACAATTTCGCTGTTGTACGAACAGTGCATTGTCTTTAAGTGGCAGTTTATAAACTAGCCTCACACCAAATTTAGTTGTGTGTGGAACAAGTGCTTGCAGTGCTGGATTTTGTAGATAAGAACAAATGTCTTCAAATCACACAGTACTTCCAAATTCCAAAATGCCCTCAGCTCGAGTAATATCAGTAATGCTGTGCACCAAGTTATCCTTGGCATCTCTAAGGCAAGCAGCACTGTAGCACAGATCACAGCATGGGAAATATTTTCTATACTCATGCATTATGCCAACAGAACAAATACATTTTTAGTCAATTAACTCTATACCCTACAGCTGAAAGAGGCTCAGACAGCTTAGGTCTAAATTTTGTTTGCATGAATCCACCGGAGGCTAGTGAAGCAAAAAATACACTGTATGCACCATTTGTGGGATTTACAGTATAATACCCTTTTTCACAGGTTCAGTAAATAAATGCAGGAAAAGGAACATGGAGCAAAGGAAAATTCCAGCAAGCCTGGAGCCAGTCACTGCTTCAAACTGCAGAGAAATTCTCTCATTGCAAAAGTATTTCAACCCCAAAGAAAGAATTCTTATCCGATCGCAGTACACCTGACTGGTTTGAGACCATCATTATAATAAGTACTTTACTGAGAACAGTTTTCTTTACTCCCAGTATCCAAAGTAAGTCTGCTGGAAGTCACTGGATTTACATTTGACCAGCATAAAGGATCAGACATTTTCAATGGGTCTCAGTGAGGAAGACGTGCACGGGGACGTGCTCTTCCATCTACAGCTGCGCGTGGTGCTACTCACGTACTGGAGCCACTGAGGGCTTACGTTATTTGCTTGTGGCACTGTTCATCCCCTGATTACAGAAAGAAAAGGCATTTTCTCCAAATGGAAGAATAGAAGTTGCACAGTGCAGGGAAAGGGAGATGTCTGAAACCTTTTTACTGCTGGCTCCAGAAACAAGATGGCTCGGGAACGGCTGATAACGTGATTCACCGCGTTGTACCATCAGGCCAACTGTAACCCAAACTGAGGAGTGTTTGGATCCCTGCTTTCAATAAATCAGTGATCACATTCCAGTTCCTGATGTGTATTCACCCGGGTAAGATCCCCTGAGCACACCCACGCCTTGTCTCCAGGAAGGTGTGCGAGGGAACCAGACACTTCTCCCAGCAGGGGTCAGGGCTGCGGCACAAATTCAGAACAAGCAGCACTTTCCCCAGCTCTGCCCCAACACCACCCGCTTCTGCCTTGTGGAAGGGATCACCCACCAGTCAGGACCGTCAAAAACCACCCAAAGAACTCAGCAACCAACACCAAGTAACTTTCTGCAAAAGTTGAGCTCCTGAAAACATTTCTGTTTCTTGCCAATTATCTTTTAGCAACAAACCATCACGATATTTGTGTTTAAAAAGACTGATCTGCCCTCAAAGGTGGCTGCTAATGCAGGATAACTGTGTACAGGGATTCTGATGGTCTTCCTCCTCCTGGGGTCTGATTTTCAAAAACAAATACGTTTTTAAAGCTGTGTTAAAAGAGGACAGCAGACAGCAAGGTGAGGCAAATGAAGGTGGAGACAGGAAGAAAAGCCAGGATGAAAAGAACTGCTCTGGAAAACAAATAGGCTTCAGTATTGCTAATCCGGAGGAAATGAATGCGTGTGCCAAACCCAAGGGTACAGTCCCAGCAGAGGACTAACAGCCTGCCTGGATGGGACACATTCCCTCATCTGAAAGGGTGAAAGGATGCTGGCAGGTTAAGGTATTAGGTATTTGCAGACATCAAGCAAGGAAATTTGCCTTTTGTAACCAAAGAAGAAAAGAAAAACCAGTAAATCTGTTTCACCATTCACATTTGTCTCACATCTCATGACGGGAGGTAAGCTAGCTGGGTTAATTTAATTGATGGACACTTTCTGGTCCAGCTTCTTACAGTGCTTGTCCTTAAGCACTGGGCAGCATTTGTAGGGTTGGTATAAAAATAAACACTGTTCTCTCCTCTCCCCGTGGCTTCCCTACCTGTGAGGCCCACGAAGCCAACACAGCAACAGCGCAGCAAGAAGCGGTCTGTTTTGCTTCATCCATCATCAGCAAAACTGTCAGCTCAGCTCCAGCAGCAAAATCTTTATTACTGGTTATGATGCAAAAGGCAGAAACCACACGGTCTGATTTTCCCAGATCTGAGGCTGACTTTGCAGTAGCAGCAGTTGAAGGGGAAATCATTTTGACTTTTCACTGAGCCAATTTGATCTGGAAATTGTTGAGAGCAAATAAATATGGAATCCCACTGTGGCATTTCTGCAGTTGCTTTCTGACTACAACTACTTGTCAGGGATTTTTATTGTTTTGGGGTTTTTTAATTTTTTTTTTTTTAAAAACAGTGATTAGTATTTGGCACATGTAAAAAATTCACTATTCCCTGAAGCCATGCATGACTGATCAATTACAGAACTAATACACTTTCCAAAGGTCCAGTTTAAGAGATGAATAATTTCAGACCCTTTTAAATTTCCCAACCTGTAGCACAGGGAGATTGTTATTTGGTTTTATTGCAGTTTTCTTCAAAAGGTCAGAGTGCCCACAGCACTCAGCTGCCCACAGTAAGGCACAGCAGTGTTCCTAGGCAAGTCTCCAGGTGACCAGTTGGACCTTTTGCAGTAAGCACTCTGTGCAATACAGATTTTTCTCTTTTTTTTTTCCTTCTCAGGAAAACAACTGCTTATTGACTCTGGACTTGGCTTTAAAGATGTAAGTTGAACCTAAGAAATCTGCCTCTCTGCTAAATCACCCACCAGTGCAAAGCAGCATACCTGCACGCACACGCCAGCTCAGCTCACTGCAACACTTACTTCTTTTAACAGAATTCTGCATGCCACTTCCACTTGCTAATCCACCTCTTCTCCTTTCTGCATGACTAGGAAAGGCAGCATTCAAAGCACACAAGTGAGGCAGATACACCTCCAGCCAGACTCCTTCAGCTGCAAACAGCCCCGCTGCTCCCAGCGCTGCTCAGAGCTTTCCCAAACAGCAGTGAAGTGGGAGACACCACAGTGGTGGGTTTCACTCTCTGGACAATGCTATCTTTTAAGCAGAAAAAGTCTAACAGGACTACATGAATCGACACTTTCCACACATAACAGCCAAGAAACTAATGACACACCCTCTTCTTTGGCTGAAGCATCAAGCAGCTTAGAGGTTGGGTGGGAAAGAGCAAACGCCTGCTCAGACTCCTCAGATTGAAGGGTCCTACAAGAAAACAGAAAGTTCCAAGTCTCTAGGTTGGGCATCAGCCCTAGTTGTTGATCACACATGCAGTTCTTTCTCCTGGCTTTCATCTAGGCTCTGGCAGACAGACAAGGTTTAAAAAAAAAAAAAAAAATTAAAAAAAATAAAAATCAACAAATCCCATCCATATCCGTCCTCCTCTTAGGGTATTAACCCCTATGAATGCCTCAGGAAGGGGAAAAAGCTCATAAAACTTTAAGTACCTGGACAGTTTGGAACACATTTTAGCAAATTAAAGGGCTTAAAGCTCTGGAAGAAGGAGAGAAAACCTACTTGCTGCTACTACACACAACACCTTAAAACAGCCAGCAAACCCACTACCTGTTTCTTTTTATGCAGTATTTGTCTCCTAACCTCTCCTGGTTTGTTCTCTTCATGTCTTTTTGATTCATAAAACAAGGACACACCTTATCTCCTCCACAAGCTGCATCCCCATCCCTTGTTTTGCACATTCAGTCTCATGTCTCAGCACCATATTTGTTTCTCTCTTTCCAAATAAACAGAAGCGCAGGCACTTTTAAGGAATAAGGGCTCTGTTTGAAGAGTAATTAGCTGTCAGCATAAAACTAGCATTTATGGATTCTCATCCTTGAAAAATCTTAACTCTGCTACCCAGCACTGATTATGGCTGTTATAAACAGATGGGGCTGAATCCATACAACTTGCAATAATCCTATATTTAAAAAATAATTAACTACAAGTAAAAGACTGAATTTCGCTAGCTTTCATAACTTGGATTTGCAATGTGATTTGTTTGTACAGAGTGGAAGCTGGGTTATTTGTGACTGTCCTGCTACCCTCACATACCTCGAAAATGCGAGTTTGCAGCGTATTCAAGCACACCCTCTGCAACTCCAGGCACATGAGAGGGCCGGGTACTGGAATATTCTGGATATCCTGCAGCTGAGATGCAGAACCAAAGGATGGTTCAATCACACCTGGGGATCGTAAAGAAACCAGCACCCCTGGGTGTGTTGTGTCTGGTTGCCTGGCAGAGAAGTTGGAATTTTACCAGCGGTGCAGCCTTTGTTTTAATGACTGACAGAGGTCTCCTGAGGAAAGCTTTAAAAAACAGGTTTTAAAATGCAGGTTACAGCAGATGAAAGCCCTCGGTGTGTTATTCTTTGACTTCCTTCTCTGTTCAACCTGAGGTAGCATCTTTGCTGAATGCCTACACTCTGTGAGAGAAGAAACCCAGGAAATTTATACTCTGCTTAATTAAATCTGTGCATTTTACTTATTGGCACCTCTTACTAGACCGAAATTCACTCCAAGTTGGTCATCCATCATAGCAAAAGATACGACAAACACAATCGAATACTACACAGGATCTATAGCTCTGAAGTTAACTAGGTCACGGATTGCTCTGCAATGTTTGTGAGGCTGCCCGGCTTTTACGCACAAACTGGAGGCACCAGGCCAAGTTCTCCCCCCAGTAACACCCCCAGAGCCCCACCGATGAGGTCCCCCAAGCTTGGTGGGGTCGAAGCAAGGGCAGTTTTCATGCTGCTGTTTCTAGGTAGTAAGTCCGGAGCCAACTCTACCTCGAAGTAAGTGACAAAAGGATTTATTTACACGTTCAGCCAGGCCTCCTCCCTGACTTTTGTGAGCGCACATCCCGTCCGTCTGTCCATCCCCACGGACCAGTGCAATTTCATCATCCACCAGCTTTTGGGTCAAGCAGCCAGTTTTATGCTGATACCCCAGGAGGGAGCCTCTTGCACAACCACAGACAACTCCCGCCAAGCAAGGTTGTTTTGTTTTTTCCTCTAATAACCAAGCAAAAATTTCCCTTTGCCTAATTTCAGCTTTTTAATTTGTAGCCACACCCTATCAGGCTGCCCTCACATTTCCTCTCCAGTGAGAGGAGTGTGTGGAGATGCTGACAGACACGTGCACCCGCTGACGCTTCGCACGCGCGGGCCACGCTGCAGGACACCCCCATGGAAAAGGACAGCCCCAAAATTCCTGTCACCTTCCTTGGGAAAAGGGGCATGAGGGGCCTGTCTGGGAAATGGGAGCAAAGCTGGGGCAGTAAAGGGTGTGTGAGGAGAACGGGGCAACAAGGAAAGGATGAAGCTGTGAGGGGAAGGTGAGGGCTGACTGAGGGGGAATATGGTTGTGAGGGGAGGGCAAGGGCTGGCTGAGGGGGGACATGGCTGTGAGGGGGAACACGGCCCGGCTGAGGGCTGACTGAGGGGGGACACGGCCCTGAGGGGAGTCGAGCGTGGCGCGGGGGCTCCTCACCTCTTTAATCTTCATCCTGCGGGCGCGGGTCTCGGGGTCCTCGCCGGGCCGCCTGCCCCGCACCGGGTGACGGAGGCTCCGGCGGAACTGCTCATAGTCGAAGCGAAACGGAGCTCGCGTCTCCCGGGCAGGGGGAGCCCCCGTGGCGGGCTGGACTCGCCGCTCGCCGCCTTGCACCTGCTGCCGGGAGCCCGGCGCGGTGTGGGCCGGCGGACCAGCCATGCGGGCGGCGGTGCGGAGCTTCTCCCGGAGGCGGCGGGGGGCGGCGGGGCTGGCGTGGCGGGGCTCGGCAGCGGCGGGGGGACTGCGGGGCAGGTCGGTGTCGCGGGTTGAGGACGAGGAGGCGGAGGAGGAGGAGGCGGAGGAAGATGAGGAGGAGGAGGCAGAGGCGGTGGCTCGGCGGGGCAGGAAGAGGCGCTTGAAGCGGGAAGAATCGGGCAGGAGGAATAGGGCCCCGAAGCACAGCGTGAGCAGGCCCGAGAGGAAGAGCAGGAAAAGGAACTTCTGCGGCAGCCGCAGCCCCAGAGCCGCCGGCCAGCCCGGCATGCCCGGCAGCTTCCGCAGCACCACCATGGGGCACCGGGGTCGCGGCCGCCGGGCGGGATCCGCCGCCACCCCGGGGCGGGGGGTCTTTGGCTTCTGCGGCGAAAGGCTCAGGGATGCCCGATCGCAGCGCCGGCTGGAGCGGGCGCCTTCAGCGGGGACCGCCGGCGGGTGACACGTGGATGGCTCCGGACCGGGCTAAGCCGCGGGGCCCCGCCGCTGCCTGGGGTCCTTGCCCGAGAGGCTCGCAGGGCGCGGAGCGGTGATTCAGAGTCCGCCCTTCCAGCATGAAGGCGGCGGCGGCGAGTGCATCCCGCCGGAGCCGGGCGGCGGGGCTGGGCTGCGCTGCTCCCGGCGTCAGTCCCCCGTGCAGGCTCCCCGCCGGACGGCTGCTGTCGGGCTGGCTCAGGGAGCGCTGCCGAGGAGGGGCGATCCCTTCTCTCTAGGCGGTGGGTTCATGCTGCAGCATTTCTGCGAGGGGGGGGGAAGAGAAGAGCGCGTTCATTCAACACCAAGAAGGATGCAGCCGGCATTATAGCTTTTGTCCCGGAGGGGTCTGCCGCCTCCCCAGCCGTTCCCCCCACCTCCAGCCACACTAGGTCGTTTTCCCTCTCTCCGGACTCGCCATCAACTCTTTAAGCCCTGTATCATTCCCTTCAGCTCCGGGCTTTTCTGGCGGGACAGCCCTGGGGAGGAGGATCTGCGCCCCGACAAAGAGCGAGGAAAATCGCGGGAGGGGCAGGGTGCCCAGGGACAGCGAGCAGACAGGGACGGGGCTGCTCGGTTCCTCACCGGGCTGCCAGGAGCTGCCTTCGCCCGCAGAGGGCTGGGGACGATGAGGCTGCAAACAAGCCATGCCATCGGCTCGGGCTAAGTTTCATGAGGGGAAAAAAAAAAAATCTACGGATTTTGGTTTTGCTAAATATCGTGGCGAATTCCCCTTTTCTCCTAAATCTCTGCCTCGCTGTTAAGAGTTAGTCATTCTCCCCCGTCCCCAATCCCTTTACATGCACTGGAAAAGACAGAGCTCAACTTCCAGACCACGGAAGAAAGCAGGACCACTTCCAAAAAGCAGGACACGCTGTAAGGACCCCCCTACAAGCCCCACATCACCCCTGCTCCTCCGGGGAGCCACAGCGCTGCTCCCTCACACACATCACCAAACCCGCTTGGCAGCCGCTTTCCTACCCCCAGCCCTGTTTACTCACCCCTCTGACAAATCCAAGCCACTCTGGGTCCTACAGTGAATAAAATCTTCTCAGTCCTGCCCGCACATCCCAGAAAGCGAGAAGCCCTCGCTGCTGTCAGCGCTCACAAGTGCCCGTTACACTCCGGGGACGAAGGGGCTGGCTGGCTGCCTGCCGGGCTCTCCAGGGGGAGGGCAGCTCCTCTCTCCTGCCCATCCAACCATGCAGGAGGGAAGTACCTAACTACACCAAGCTACTTAGAGGCCTCTGCTTTTCACCTCCTCCTCCTCCTCCCCCGCCCCGCCTTCCTCCCCGCCGGAGGGGACCCGCCGGGCTGCGCTGCCCGCTGCCCTCACACACAGCCCGCCCGCCTCCACCGCCGCTCACTGCGACAGCGCCGGCAGCCCCGCCCCTCTCCCCGCCTACGGCCCCGCCCCTCCTCCTGCCAACGGTCACTCGGGGGAGGAGGTGGGGGCGTCGCGAGCCAATCAGCGGACTAAATACTCCGCGCCGTGACGCTCGCCCTCAGGGCCGCGCTCCGCCCTCGCTTGCTATTGGCTGTCTGACTTCGCTTTTCTTCGCCCATTGGCTCTTCCAAACGCCAGGAAAGCCGGGAGACCCGCCTACTTGTTTACCACAGTTGCCCGGCTCGAGCTGGAAGAGCGCTTAGCCCCGCCCCTTTCCTCCAGCCAGCCTTCCATTGGCTGCGAGGAACGTCCCATCCCGGCTGCGATTGGCGGAGAGGGGCCCAGCTACTTTAAATAAGGGCTGAGGGGGCGGGGCGGGCTGTGGGCGCTGTGAGGGACGGGGGTGGCGGGGACCCCTCAGCTCCCCTCACTCTCTCTGAGGGCTCCTGAGGGGCGGATTATCCCGCGCAGTCCCCATCGCCCGCTCCCCGAGCTCTGGCGTGTGCCAGAGGGTCAAAACCCCCAGGAGAGACTTTATCCCCTGGGGGTGACACGGCCCTGAGGGTCTGGCGGGCACGAGGAGGGGAGCAGCAGCCTCAGCGAGGGGCCAGAGGTGGGTTGGGAACCACCTTTCTGCACAAAAAACCTGTTCTGTCTGGTTTTTAGGAGCCCACAGTCAACTCCCACCAATTCCAAATAACTTAAATCCTCATCGCACACCTGAATCTTCAAGAACTAACCAAGTCTGACAGTCACCCTGTGAGGTGATCCCACACCAGAGGTGCAGGTGGTGAACTGAAAGTGTTTCCGCCCATAAACATTAAAAAGAAAAACCCAAAATACTGCAGAATTAGCAACAAAAGTGGAAAAAAAAAAGGCCACGACTCAAAACCAAAGGCACTGAAACTGCTCAGAAACGGGGAGGGTGGAGGAGGTCACCAGAGGTGGGTTTTGGGTGCTGCGAGCATGAGATAGAGGAGCTGCAGCAGCAAAAGGCTTACAGGAAAGGGTAAACTGCAGCCAACGAAGTATTGACGTGACTAAACTTGGAAGAGCTAAAAGAGAACATTTTGTAGGCTGGAAAGGAGCTGGAGATGTGAGGAAAGAAATCATCTGCTGTTTGCGTCTTCCTGCGCTAAGTGTGCTCCTTCTTCAGCAATAACTAACACCACGGGAAAGAAAGAAATACCTGATCTGATGGCTGGGTCTAGCAGGAGCACGTTGTAGGGCCCTACATTTTGAACTGGTTAGTTGTGCTATCATTTTCCTATGAAAAATGCTATAAATGATATAAAACAGGCAGTGGAGCAGGACTTGGGGGCTGCTATCGACCTGGCTATGCCCAAGGCCGGTGATCATCCTGCCTTACCCTTCCTTACATCTCCACAACTGCTACAGGGTTGTTGGTTTGTTGGGTTTTTTTTTTATCTACTCAAAATCAAACTAAAAAGTAAGCCTTGTGCTTTTAGCTGTCTGGTGGCTGCTCGGTGGACCTTGAACGCAACCACCCTCAGAGGCAAATTTGCATCTTGATTATTTGGTTTTGAAATGCGTCCTTTGAACCGTCCCCTGTGGTTTGCAGGCAGGACCAATTCAGCTTGAGCAAGAAGGAGATGTGGGCACCATCTCCCAGCCACCACGTACGGTTTCCTGCGGAGCAGCTGCTCGAGGAACGCCAGGCGCCTTGCACAGCTGCTCTCCCTTCCCTGCCCTGTAGCTGCACCATGGGGGAGAGGGGAATGGATTTGGCTGCTCCATTTTGGCAGGTTGCACCGGATCCTCACTGAGCGTGGCAGATGCTCCACAGGCTCCTTGAAGCCCTGGGGAGTTTCTTGCAAAGGATATTTTGGTTTTGCTTCCTTGCACGCCTTCGCAGGGCAGCTCAAGAGAAGGGGGAGAAACCTGAAAGCCAGCTGCCAGCTCCATTATTTTGAGCATCGATGGAGTTGGGAGGGCTTTTACTGCTGCCCTGCCTCATGCATTTATCATTGGTCCCCCAGGGACCAGGACCAGCAAGAGACCATCACTCCATGAGCTTCCATCATCCCTTCTCCCAACACCTAACACCCTGCCTCAGCCTCAGACTGAGTGGAAATAATCCTTCACCCTCCTCAGATCTCCTCTTCCCCAGGGAGACCCCAAGCAGCAAGCTGCACTTTTGTCTCAGCCTTATTAAAAAAAAACCCCAAAACAACCCAAACAAAAACCCACCGAACCAAAAACCTCCGCTATTGCAGTGGTGGTCCCTTGATCTTCTTAGAGATGGCCCCAGGACCAAAAAGGTTAGATAGCTGTGCTTTCTAAGAGGATTTGAGGGCATCAAGTAGGATAATAAAATCGACAGCTGAGAATAAACCAGAGGGATAATAAAATAGACAGTTCTGAACAAACCAAAAGGCTGTGCCTAGCTCTTCATTCTACAATGCAGCAGTGATAGAAAAGTTGCAGCCTTATCTTTTAATTAGGTTAAATTAAGAAATCTCCTTGTTTTGCTTTTTGTTTAGCATAACATTGTCTTCAAGGTAAATGCTTAGAAATTAAAGGTTTTCTAAATTAGGTTAAATTAAGATATCATTCTTCTGAAAGAAGACAAAGCATTGTCTTCAAGGTAAATGTTTAATTACATTTTTAAAACAATTTAGTCTGTGTAACAACAAGACAGAGAGCCCAGCCTCTGTGTATGACTGCAGTTCCAGACATAAGCCAAAGAAACTGAGAAATTGGTGTTGACAGAATTAAGAGGCAGAGTATAATTACTGGAAAGATGGGGGTCCTACTGCATCATGATTCTTGTTTTGAGCAGGACTGGAAGAAATAATTTTGAGAAAATTACTTTTTTTTATGGCCATAAGAAAAATAGAATTTAATATCTACCTTTCTGTGAGGAAGAAAACTACACAGTGATAGATAATACTCGAGGCAAAAGAGTTTGGCAAGATAATCATGCTCGAGACTCCAGACTATCTTTTAAAGTAGGCTTGATTTTTTAATTATTTTTTTTCTCCTCTGCCTGCAGAAAACCCTCCCATTCTGGCTGCAGGAGTGGCCACGATGTCTCTCTTGAGCTGGAATAGCACTCCAGTTCTCAGCCAGAAAGCCCTCTCTGACTCTCAGAACCACTCAAACGTGTGATTTTTAGGCATCACAGCAATGAAAGCCTAGAGCAGGCAGATGGGAGAAAGGCTCTGTATTGCTGGCAGACAGTTTCAGATTTAACATAGTTTTGTTGTTTGTTTTTTTTTTTTAAAAAGAAGAAAAAAGAAAGAAAACCAACCCAACAACGCAGCCTTGTTTCATTGAAGTGGAAAGGGATAGGACATTGAAACGCATCCTTAAAACAGGGCAGCCTCAGCATGTAAACCAGACACCTAAACTTTGTTGATAGCTACTACAAAGTATGGATAGTGACAACAAAACCTGGTGAAATTGCCAGCTTTAAAAATAAAGGAATCCTTTCCCTCTGGAAGAACAAGCACGGCGCTTGACAGAACAAGGTGCTATCTTTCGGCGCGTAGCTAAAACATTTCTGACACTTCGCCGTGGCGTGGAGCCTAATTTGTTGCTCCGCTTTCTGATGCCTTGATCCTATGAGCTGCCGAGTTCCCCGCTGGGAGTGGAGGGCTCACGCTGTGTGGGGTGGCTGCTGGCTCTTCCCACCCCAGGCTCTTACTTACACATGGCCCAGCTGGGAAGATTTTTGGGAAGGACAAAGCTTCTGAGGCATCTTCCCTCCCTGCGCAGCCAGCCCCAAGGCAGCTTTTCCTCACCTGCAAAGAGCAAGGTCTGATGTCTATTTAAAAGCTCAGATGTGTGTAGGCTGTCAGGCCCACTGCAGCTCTCCTTCATTTTATCTGGCTGGGATCAGATAAGGGGAAATCCATACATTTAACCTGGCTGATACATTATGCAAACCACAGCCCTAAACTTTCTCGAAGCACGGCTTGTCTACGCGCAGTGAGAATGAGCAAAGCAATCCCTGATAGCCTGTAATGACTCAGGACAGAAGAAATCTGTCTGCTATTGATTATTTTAAGGCTTTAGAAATACAAGCAGAGGATATGAGGCTCCCAAGAAGCCTAAATAATTAGGAATTTCATTATCTGCTATGTGAAAGTGGATTGCAGTTTCCCAGCGTATGTAGTAGTTTGCTTTTAACCTAGGAGAGCGTTGCTGCTGTTGCCTTGTGTTATTTAAGGAACAAAGAGTGAAAAGCATGATTGCTTGTTAGATTAGACCATGTGCTGATGGATTGCTGGGGTTGGTAGGAGGTATTCTAACAAGACACCTGAAAGGCTAAATTCTAGTAATGTAACCATGGCAATGACATCTACACAGGGTGGACATAGAGCCTGGATGAGTTACACCAACGAAGTTCCCTCTAGCCATAGCCTGGAGTACCAACTTACAAATGGTACAAGAAAACTAATGTATAAAGTAGGTGATAAAGGTGTAGAAAGACATATTTAAGGTGTGGCAGCCTTCCTCCTCCTCCAGATGATCCCATCAGCAACTATAGACCATCTCTTGCTGCCAACGAGGAGGCTTTGCAGGCTGTAAGTAACAAGAACAGATAAACTGGCAGTGGATTTTGCCCTGATTTCATTTAGTTTCTGCTGTGCAGGAGTACAATTTTCATGTGATCATTTTCATGTGCTCAACCTGCAAAGTGAGGGTCTATTAAGCCCCCTCATCTCTTTACCAGTCAAGAGTGAAAGGCTGATGCAGAGAAGGCTCACCCTGCCTTGAAGCTATTGAAATGCTCGTGGCAGCTCCAGCCACATTCAAACCACAGAAAATAGCATATTTAGCCCCTAAACCTCCAAACTGAGAAGCATCATCATGCACTGATCTGCAGGATTGACTGCTTTTCTTTTAACTCCACAGTCATACATACAAGATATTAATTATCTGAATTAAGACTCACATTCAGGCATGCAGGGAAGCCTCGCTGAGAATTCAAATGGCAGTTCTCTGCCAGCAGGAGAGAGAGACATTTGCACAATATAAAACCCACCACCACTTCAGCCAGACTGAGCAGTTTCCTAAGAAAAAAATGGAAAAAGCCATTTACCTCAGAGACAACAACCCATTCTCTGTCTCTCAAACCAGAACTGAGGAGGAATGAGCTTTCACAAGAGGAGGAATCTTGCTTAATTATGGTAAAGGTCTATGTCTCAACAATCTTACCTCTTCCATGCCAGGGAAAATAGAAAACAAGATGAGAAATAGTGCAAGAGCAGAAACATAGCATGAGGTGCATGGAGGAAAGAGCAGAAACAGTTGTAGTTTATTACTTTCTTGTAGCACCAGGTGACTAATACAGCAGGCTGCACAAGCTTTTCTTTTTTTTTCATTAAAATCAGCATCATTAGAATGACTAAATTCCATTTTCCCTTACTTAAGTGTGATAAGGGCCACAAGAATGCAATGAATTTGCTGTTGTGAATGTGGAGCAACATCCTATTTTCATCTTCAGAAATAAGATCCCAAGTGGAAAATGTCTAAGAACAATTTTCAGAAAAAAAAGAGTTGAGTTGTCAGAAAATGCAGTTCAGGCTCAATCAGAACTGCAGACAAATTGGTGATGAACCTGGTGGGTAGTTTTGTCTAAGAAAAGTGAAACAAAAACAGTTAGAGACAAACAGAAGCGTTAAGAAAAACCCAACAATCTTAAACCAAACTGAAATATCTGGTTTAGGTCAACAAACAGCGGTTTGCATAAGATGTGGTGGTCCCAACAGCATCCTGAGGAATGAATTATCCTCTGTCTATAGTGGGGGGTTTTTTTGTCTCAAGTTGTTTGGAGAAGGAAGAGCTTCCCTCCTTTTCAGGTAAAAATCTGTCTATTCAAAGTTTCCCAACAAGTCTGCAATCATCTGAACTATCTGGAGAGAAACCAGGAGGTGACAATCTCATCTCACTTCGGTGGGGACCGAGCACAGCTCAGAAATGTGCCAAGGGAACCTATTTGACAAACACAGGAATTTTCCAGCCATAGAAGGAGCCAGCCAGAATGATTCCTTCAGAAACTGCCAGGCCTCTGGGTAGTCACTAAAGACTGATTTAGTCATTAAAGGAAGATAATCCCCCAAAAGGTGAATTTCCATTTATTCAACAACCATCTGTGTAGTCCATTGTCAGTCCCAAATTCAGAGACATCCTCGTAGGTCTCTGCTTTCCCCCAGATGTGATAATCTCTGCTCTCCTTAAAGGGTTGGGCTAGGTTTGCTCTGAGAACATTGAAACAAATGTGTGTTTCACAAAAATCTTCTTTCATCATATCAATATACTCTGCTGCTATTGCTTTTTAAGAGTGAATTTCAAGGCAAGCCAGGAAATAATGACCAACATCTTCAAATGCTGGGAAGATTAATCATTATGTGGGAGCAAGGGAGGAAAAGCCTTTCTGTTCTGTTCATCCTATTCATTGTCCACAGACTGGAAGAAAAAAATATATATATTCTTTTGGTTTTGCTCTGTATTTTGGCCAAAGATGAAACATGGTCATACATTTTCATTACCTGCCTTAAAACTCTGACAGTTTATGTCAACCCCACAAGCAACAATCTGCTTCAGCCCTGCTGCCTGGACTGTCACTTCTGTTAATAATTATGCCATGGAGTTGGTGATTTCAGCAGGGCTTCGGCAATTTTCAGCTCTGGTGCTGAGTCTGAAGAGGATCATGCCCAAAGGGGGTGGTTTTAGATGAGGATTAGTATGTGAATTCTGCTGGGCTAATAGTTAAGTGCTCCAATAATTTAGGACAGTTGATCTCCAACTTGTGGTTAGCAGACCCTTGGGGCTAATACACTGCTCTGTAGCAATCTATAAAAAAATACTGAAAAAACCCTAAGTTCAGATAAGTGATATGGAAATCTACACAGAGGACATTTGCTTTTAGGAGACCACAAGTCAAAGACTAAAACGCACCAGTTTGTGGAGGTTGCAAAGAAACTGATCACAATAGCTGTTACAGGACAAGCAGTCTTGGTTTTTCAGCAAGAGATGACACTGTAAGAAGCCTTTGGGTCAGATGATTAAGTGGAGTTATCAGACTTAATGGCAAGTGATCATTCCACGAGCCATGGAGGTCCTCTGGCCATCTCTCTATAGGTAGGACAAGTTACTATCCCACATTGCTGTCTTTGGATTCTCTTTGACACTGTTTAAGAAATCCTTGATAAACTCATTGAATCAAACCTTCAACCCCTCTTGATTATTTTCCTGTGCTACTAAAGTCATGTAGAGAGACCCTGAAATCTGCTGCAAAGACACTCCTCTACACATGGTCAATGAGAACAGAACAAATCCTACTGCAAACAGATCCATCTTACAGAGGAAAAAATATTTTCCTACTTCCCTTGGTGCCAAGCTCATTTCCCTTAAACATTAATGCTTTTGAACCAGGCCATTATGAGCCAGGCCAAGAGAAATAAAGACACCTTAGAGCATTTGAATGGGATAACGTAAATATTTCCATTATAGGGAAAAAGCAGCATTTCCAAAGAGTTAAAAGTCATTTCAACTATGTGCTGCAATGAAAATTCCAGCTCGTAGCACTATATATTGCCCATCCTCAGGTGACCACTAAGGCTCTGTTAAAATCATTTGTCAACTGTACAGTAACTTACACTGGAGGGTAAAGTAGGTCAGTGGATGCCCTTTGGGCAATTATATTAAGATTAATACACAGGTTCTGGAGTATTTTATTGGCACTACTCAGATGTTACCTGTCTCTTTCTGTAGTGATCCGAAGCTGCCAGGTTATTGATTGGGATAAATGCCTCCTGTGCTTTGCATGGATCCTGGTGCCTGGCAGGTGAAGTCCTTCCCCAGAGACTTTCAAGGTAAGCAGAATTTAAACCTCTTTCAGAGAGGTCAATAGTGCATAGGAAAAAAAAAAAAAAGAAAATAAAAGATAAGGTTAATGGGGCAGATGTTCCAGCAGCTAAATATATTTCTGTTCCCTGTAGAGAGGAGTAAAAGTTGTTGAAGCGCTTTGCTATGCATTGCTTTGCCAAATTATAGAATTACCCTTTTCCCTATCCAGGCATTAAGCAATACAGGAAAATAGAGATACTGTGGTGTTCCCATTTCCAGAGTGGGAGTTCCTGTGTCAGATCATTAGCATCCAGACTAGAAATAAGAGATAAGATTTTAAATGATCATAGGAAGTCATAAGCTAAAGCCATAAAAGAAGAAGAATCTGCATTTTGCAGACATGCTGATGTCCTGTTTTTGCAGGTTATTTTTTTCCCCCTGAAAGGCAGGATTGTTGCTCTTTTTTAAAAATCAACTTTTCCTCTGAGTGCCAACATCCCCCTGCTAAGGCCAAATCCAGCTCAAGATGGTTGCTGCCTTTCTGCTGTACACTGCACCACGCTTCCTGGTAAACACTGACATATGGAGAGGGCTCAGCATAGCCCAAAATAACTTTTAAAGTCACCTTCAGGGTGAAGTTCATCTGTCCCAACCTGAGAAACAGGTCACTGCTCACATCCCTCAGATGAATCACTGTCTACACTGTGTTTATACGGGAGCCTGGGGAGGTCTACACCAAACTGTTGATGTTTTGCCAGTGAAAGTCTGGGAAATAGAGATGTCCTGTCTAACTCGTGGCATATGTGAGTGAAACAGCTTGTAGGTGCCTCATCACCCCACACTGGAGAGGCAATTGCTCTCCAGTGACAGAGGAGCTCCCTCTTCCAGTATCAGCCGCTTCTTGACATGGGGCTTTACTGGTGGAACCTGCCAGAAAGGCTGTGCCAAAGGGAGGACCCGGCTGTCTACTGGTGGGAGAGAGTGGAGTTTGATCCTCCAGTTTGTTACCGACTACAGAAGCGTCTCCCCTCAGCTGCCTTTCAATTTTTCTTGGGTCAGTACAAAATAAATCAATTTTATGTGCTGAAGTCTTATGAAACAGGAAAATGCTTTTCCTTACCTGATGTCTTCAGGTGGTTCCAGCCCAGACTCACCATCCCATCATTCTCCGTCAGAGATCCCACGGAATGACAGATCTCATCCTCGGACCTATAGATCCAGCGACATCTCAGGAGACATTTGTCTCTCCTCTTCCTACCTTAAGCTTTCACACAGAGCAATTCCTAATCCACACAACAGAACGAGAAAAATCTTCCCTGAATCCTCATCCAGGCTGAACAGATCCTCTCCAAGGACCCTTGTTGGTACTTTCTCCCTCTCCCAGTACATTTGTCTGTGTGAGCAAATGTGCCCACACCGCAGCCGGCAGCGGTGCCCAGAAGAGGAGGAAGAAAGCATTTGTGTTTCTGTGCCTCGAGCTGTTGTGTATTAGCACGCATTTTTAAATACAGGTCTCCTATGGGTTGCACCAGCCATGCACGCTGCATACAGATTAAAAAACCTGTGACTAGCTGGCCAGGCTGTAAAATAGCACATGAAAACTGGAGAAAATAACAAATAGGGGGTTATAAAAATACCTGCCAGGTATCAGAAGTGCAGGAGAAGGGGGAAATCAAGTAGTTATAGGGGAAGAAAGAGGTAAGGAAATGAATATTTCAAGGCAGTGTCCTCCTGTTCCAGCTTAAAGAAAGAAACAAACCCCAAAGATTTCTTGGTCAAGACATGAAACGCGTGACCTGTGGGGACACAGTGTCCTCTAGCCTGGCTGATGGGTTTCTGATGCAGAGCTGTGACAGCACCAGTCTTCACATGGCTGATGTTCTCCCAGGTTTTGTGGCTCTTTGAAGCCAGAAACACTCTGGACAGGCTGAGCTTCCTTGGAGCACAAGCCCACGGACTGTAAATGCTGTACAGGCCACGGAGCTCAGCAGCAGAGCCCGGGTGCTCTCACGTACCCTGGCGGGAGTTAGCGAGCGCTGTAGGGAGGGTGTAATTGCTCATTTTCTAGCTGGCTGGTAGGGGAAAAGCAAAGTCACCTGTGCTGAGCTTGGAAGTTGATTGCTCTGTGTCTGCTTCCATTTGTCAGGTGGTTTTTCCAGCCATGACTCTGGCTGACACAAGCCACCGAGTCCACGCTGGCCCCTCGAGGGCAGCCCACGGGCTGTGCGGTGCGGAGCAGGACAGACATACACGTGCAGCCCGCGCGCTGGGACTCCTCACTTGTGGGATCAGAGGAGCAGCAGCATCCAGCAGCATCTCAAATCAGGGCTGGGAAGAAGCCTGCAGAAACCAGGGAAGGCTGCGTGTACTTGCCAAAGGCAAACTCAGCTCAGCCTTTAATGCTTCGCTAGTGGCCAGCTTCCAAAGCCTTTCCCTCAACTTGCTCAGGGCTCTTTCCATTTCAGCCTAGAAAATGCTCCTGGCACTGGTGTCAGAAGCTCCAGGAGATAAAAGAGGGGGAACTTCAGCCCTCAAATAGCCGTTTGTCCTGGTTTTGCTAGGATAGAGTTAATTTTCTTCTTATCACCATACCGTTGCTGACAGCCATCCTAGAGACAAGGGCAAAAATCCAGGGACAGATGATCAAATTCTGCAAGCCACAGAATGCCACTTTCCATGGAAGGTGCTCTCCTCTTGAGCTAGTTGTCCACCTTCTTGCTCTCTGAAAGCACTTTTCCACCCAGTGGATCAAACTTTTGAGGAAAGGAAATAGAGTTTTGTATCAGGGCTGGAAAGATCTTTCAGATATAGGAAATTCTTGTCTTTTTTTTTACTAGTTTGAAGCCTGTGTATGGTTTTAGAGAGATCTGGTAACTTGGATGGAAGTTTGGAGTTCAGCACAGATGTTACCAAGTGACATCCTTGAACCATGTGCTTCTGTGTCAAATCAGATGAGATGCTGATAGTAGTTTCCCCTGGCTTTCCAGTCTATTGCACTTCTGACTGCACAGCCAGAAACCACCTTTCCAGATATTGCATTATTTTATCACTTCAACACCTTCCTGAAATGCCCTCAGTAGGTCCCAGATGAGATAAAGCCCGAGCTCATCAGGGTAGCCAGCATTTAAAAGCGGCTTTATCACTCTGTGCTTTTAACTGTGACAGCCACAGCAAGAGGCAGGTTAGGATGAGGCTCACCCTGCTCCAGACTGAATGTTTCCCAGATTCTGGCCACAAATCTCATCTCCCAGCACCATTGCTCCTGGCTCAGCGTGTGGCTCATACCCAGTGTTTGAGGTGAGTTGATCACTCGGAAGAGACTGATTCAATGACATTGCACTAAAGCAGGCAGGAGCAGCAGAAGGGGAGAAGTGGTGACAAGGGCAGGACCACACCTGCACTCCCTCTGAGGAAAATTAAGAGATCAGCTGTCAGAACTGACCTGCTGATTGTCAACCAGTGTCCTGGTTTTTGGCTAGGGCAGAGACAGTCATCATCTGAGCAGCTAGAACAGTGCTGTGGTTCAGTTTCAGCTGGGATTTGTTATGAGAAGAACACTGATAATATACTGATGTTTTCAATTGTTGCTGGAAGTTGAAGGACTTTGTGTTTTGCTGGTCTGCAGGTGCAAGGTCTGAGGGGGTGAGGAATATTAAAATTAGGAAGCCAAATCGACATTTTGATGTGCCAGTGCAATATTCCATACCATATAATGTCCTGTTCAGTATATTAATGAGTGTCCCTCTCTTGCTGGGGCTCTTGCTCTTCCAGGATTGCAGTTTTGGGATTGTTGCTCCTCCAGGATCATTATCTGAGAACAGGCTGAGCTTGGTCAGCAGATGGTGAGTAATCTCTCATTTGTATATTTTATTATTACCATTATTTATTTTTATTATTATTATTGTCATTATTATTTTAAGTTTTATTTTAATCCAATTATTAAATTGTTCTTATCTCAACCTACTCATCTCCTTACCCTTATCCCTCCAATTCTCTCCCCTGTTCCCTGTTTGGGAGCAGCTGTGCTTGGCTGCTGGCCAAGTGAAACCACCACAACCAGAGAAAGGATGACAAGTGGGATCACATTGTCAGCTGGGATGCAGAGGTGCCATGAGGACATGCAAACGACCTCCAGGCATCTCATAAATCACAGCTTGTTGCAAAACACACGGGTGGGTGCCCTCAAAAGCTCTGTGGTGCTCAGGACCAGCCCAGAGCTGGAATCACGTGGCTGCAGCAGCTGCAGGCATCAGGCAGTCGCATCCAGAGCTCCCCACGGATTTTTGGTCAGCCAGATGAAACCCAAACGTCTCATCTCCTGAATCCTGCTCTGAGGAAGCAATACTTTCCCACTTGTTTGCAGCTGTCTCTCTCCTCTGCTGCTGCTGTGGCAGGTAGGAAATAAGGAGCTGTAACTCTGAGCTCAGCAGTATTGCACCTCCTTATGCAATCTGGTTAACGAGACCAGGGAACACTTGGAACTGAACAGATCTGCTCCAGCCCGCGCTGGCTCTGGCTTACCCCGGCCTCGAGAGACCGCGCTGTCATTTTAAGGACATAAAAAGCAGAACTGGAAAGGCACATAGCATCAAGGGCAGGGGGAAGCACCTATGAAATGCCACCAGTGCAATAGCCAAGCTTCTGTCATAGCTGTAAAGTGACCTGTATGCTCGTACCTGCCTCGAGTCCTTAAATAACTTCACCAGAAGCTTTTCCTGTTCTCCCATCACATTCCACAGACTTGAATCGGGTCAGCTCAGTGTATAAATGGGAGACCACAAAGGAGCAAGTACCCCAGATTCTGAGTCTTCCCTCAGAATTTGATCTTGATTCACACAACACCAGCTAACTGCTGGGTCACAAGGTTTTAACCAACATGAAAAAACACCCTTGTCACTCTTAAATCAAAGGTCTTGCTTCCCCCCCAGCACCAACTATTTTCACTCAAGTACAATCACATTTTGCCAATTAGCTCTGACCCACTGCCCAGCCCCAAAACACTTCTGGCTGCATCAAACCCTTCAACATAAACCTTGAGGATCAAATCCATCCCAATTTAAGCAGCAAATCCCAGGCAGAGCAGCACAGACCCATCTCCTTGCCCACAGACATACCACTGGATGACAAACTCTCCCAAGTACCTGGAGCTGTGGCTTCTGGGATTTATTTAATTACTCTGGGAGGTGAGGTGGGCTCAGGGAAGCTGTTGAGTCAAAGACCTCCACCTACAGATTAGGGAAACCTTCCTGTTAGACCTGATGCCCTACAGCTGGGAGGGAGGTGAGAGCAGGGAACGATGGCTTTACCTCGCTGCCTGGTATCAGAGGTCAGTGCCCAGTGTTTCTGTACAATCTGTGGGCTCAACAGAAACGTTTCTGACTCCAGCTGGACCCATGGCTTTGAGACAGCTCTGTGAGAGGGAACTGGATTGTCCTCTGGTTCATGTGTCAACCACAAAATTACAGGTTCCTGTTAGAGACTCTTGATTAAAGGCGATTTCACCGGAGCCGTCAGAGGGTGATTTTCACATGTGAGCCGGATCTGCAGGTCCAACAGATTTTTTTTTGCATCATTCTCAGTCCTCTTTAGCCACCCACCTTCTCTCACTCTGATTTTTTTTTAACTCCCATATGAAACCAAGTTGATCTGAAAGTCACTGACAGACACCACACCTGGTTCCTGTAACAGCGTTTGCCGGCGTCGCCTTCATGACAACCATCTTCAAACCCTGTGAGCTCCCTCCTTGAGCTCCCTCTTTTTCCACAGGTGTGGAGCTTCCCTGACCCTTCCTTCCAAACAAATCAAACCAGCCAAAAAATACTCTGCCACATTTCTTAGTTATTAACATTCTTGCTTTGGGCTGACCTCGGTGAAGCACAACCACTTGTCAGCACAGCAGCTCTTACTCTGCAAAGGTTAAGTGAGAAGTAATATTTTATATTTTTAAAGACTGACTCGTTCCACTGTAATTTACATGTTCTGCTCTGCAAATACATCCTCCTTGAATTGCAGCCACCTTTTTGGGGGGGGAAATGATGACCCAGGAATGTACCACACGGCAGTGGGGAGCAAAGGACAGAAAAAGCAAAATCTCTGCTACTGCTGAACAGGAGAAGATCTCAGATACGTATAGATTTGGTTTAAGATCTTGTTACTATGTACAAATACATTTATTAAGCCTTTGTTCTTAACGTGAGCTTTCCAAGAGAGCCTGTAAACATGGTTTACTACCATAATTTCAGTTATAATAATACATGAGCTGAGAGGAAGGCTATCAGCTGCTGCTTTTTTATATATAAAATCTTTCTGGCTGAGCAATTTCAGCCTACCATTGATCCAGATGACGCCTATGATTCCTACCATTGAGATCAGAGGGGAAAAAAAAGTCTTTCTATTTCTTCCAGCACGTTTGTTTCTTACATCTGACAGCTCTGTGTGTGTTTCAGTATGGGGTTTTTTTCCATGATGAAGGTGGAGGAATTTTTCAAGAGTGGAAAGGTGTAACTGCTTCGGAGCAAAAGCCACTGAGGAGGCTCAGATGTAGGGATGGCAGCAGAAAAATATCTATTTTCCCACCCATTGCCTTTTAAATGTCAAGCGGCTGCTGAAGTTGTTTCCTGGGGGTGACAACTACAAATTTTGAAAGAATAAAACACAAACCAGCCTGACTCCAGACTGTAATCCTACAAGCAGGTTCCTGATGCTGCAGGCTCAGTAGTTTCTCTTCCCCTCTTTCCTCTGACTCAACCCAAAATTTCCATCACCTGAACTTGACAGAAATCCTCCAGTTTCACATGGGATAACCAGGAGGCACCAACTCAGATGAGAAAGCCTCGTATGAAGTAAGGATTGCAAGAGCGAGCCCCAACCCCTCCCTCTCTGGGTAATGAAGCATGCTGGCAGTTATTAGGTTTAGATCTTTCTGTAGGCAGCATATTGATGGGGAAAGTGCTGTGTATACAGTTGTTTATTTGCAAAAAAAGGTAAAAAAAAAAATTCTATTAAAATCCTGCACCTCTGGGACTGTCTTTGAAAGGCATGTGATGTGACTGTAGGAGAGAAGTGATCAGCCTGTAATAATTTAGATGTTCTTGTTGCTATGGATACTTTCTTTTTTTCTTTTTTTTTTTTTTAGTGAAGCATACCATTATAATTTAAATTTCCAGTAACAAAAAAAAAGGTAGTGTATTAAAAGTCATAAAAAATGCCAGAGACATAACTGGTTTATCCTTTACTGTCAGTTTTACTTGTGCTGTGACAGTACCTAGAAGAGATAAAATTGCCACGTCTGAGGAGATTTAGTACTTTTACTCATTTTATTACATTAATTAGACCTGGGGCTCATACTTAGGAGCGTGTGATAGAGGGAACAGCCAAGTGACAGGCCTGGTGCTGGGGTGTCACATTAAAATTCACCCTGCAGAGCAGGGGAAGGGAGGAGGTTGTTGCTAAAACAAGACCTGACAAGCAGCAAGTTTGGGGGCTGTTAGGGCAAGATTTGGGTCGGGAAATGAAAACACAAAGGTACAAGCCAAATAATTCCCTGCAAAGTATCATCATCGAGGTTTTTAAGCAAAAAAAAACCTTTGCCTGGAGTGATGTTACCATCCATGGGATTATTAACAGCCGAGACAGAAACTGCCGCTGTGGTTTGCAGCGAGAGCAGCCCTGGGACTGTTTCCTCTTCCACGGAGGCTGGAGTTTTTTGCTGGGGAAGAAATCACTGATGGTGATGGCTGGAAAGGGGGAAAAAAAAAACCCCTTGGAGGCAGAAAGTGAGTGATCTGAACCTCAGTTTGTCAAGCAGCTGGTCTGGAAGGAGGGGAAGAAGAATCCCCTGGGCATCACCCCGTCTGCCCGGAGAAACCAGGGGTGAGTGATGCCCCCAGTGCGCGTTTGCTTCTGCTCGCCCGAAATGGAAACTGCGATGGCAAAAGTTTGGGGCAAACAAGGTGCCCAGGGAATAGACTGACAGACAAGGAAGGCAGCAGGGGTTTTGGTATCTAAATACCTTGCTTTCTCACATTATGGATCAAAAGACGTGTGTCAGGGAGGAGGAGGTGGCAGAATTACCCTCTCGTACCGCAGCCTGACGTGGGTGGCTGTTTTATTTCAGCCATGACCAGGAACGTTGTTCCTACCCCGTTACCTCAGCCAGGACAGGAGTCTTGGCCTGAGCCCATGGGCTTGGAAGCCAAGCTTTTAAAATCCATATTTTCCCCACCTCCTCGCTTATCTTCTCCAAGCTGCAAGTAGCAGCTGGGCGAGTGATAAATCACAGGAGTCAGGAGGGAGTTTAGAGCCAAAACTTGACGGGGTTGATGTTTCACAACCTGCCTCTCCTGATATTTTCTTTTGGAGGGAGAGGAACGACCTCGTGGCCCTGACGTGGGAACAGTGACGCTGGCGATAATCACGCCTGGCTCCTGGAAGGAAAAGCCAAGAGGAGGGCTGGAAGGTGCCACGGTCCCTGCCCGCGCGCGCAGCCGGCACCGCTTTCCCCGGCGCTCCCACGCTGGGTTTGCTGGCACAACCCAGCTCCTGTGACCCCCAACGGCTTCCAAAGCTGTGCTGTGAGGAACAAGAAACAAGCACCCCATTGCAAAGACACATCTCTGCACTCACAGCCGAGGCCAACAGCTTTCCAGGGCGTTAATGCCCCGGGAGAGGCTTGGTGCCGCCAAGGGTGAGCGGTGCCAGGCGGGTGCTGGGCAGGATGGAGAGCCCTGGGCTCCGCGGCGCCTGGCTGCAGACCAGCACCGGCCGACGGCGACGCGTGGCCCCGAGAGCCGAGTGTTAATCCGCTTTCTGGGCAGAGCAGAGGGTCCCTTTGGCTCTGCCAAGAGCTGCCTCGCCAGGAGCTGCTTGGAGATGGGAGTGAGAAGCAACTGCTGCTGCTGAAGACCAGAGACGGGACTGAGTGTGTCCTGGGTGAGAGGCTGGTGACTGTAAATTAACCAGCACGTGGTCACTAATGACCTTCTACCTGCACACTCACTGCACAACTCTCCAACCTCCCCACGCTTCCTACATCTGCCTTCTGGCTCCAGCTCTCTGGCCCCCTTTCCACTCCCATCTCAGAAGATTTCCTCTTCCTGCAGCTTTTAATGACTTGACATCCCTTCTTTTTGTAAAGCCAATATTACTTCTCTGAGCCAAGAACCAGCTGGAGATGTTTGCTTTTAGCAGGGAAGAAAAATAACAACCAGCCCTCAGCAACCCACAACACTCTTTCCCATTATCCTTCCCCTGGGCATTAGAGGAGAGGTGCTAAATAAATGAAGTAATGCAATATTACGACTCCCTCTGTCATAAGCAGTATCCACTCGCTCCTGATGAATTGCTCGCAGTCAGATGCCGCTTTGCTGCTAAAAAGACTTTGGAGGGCTGGAAGCAGAGGCCCCACTTGCTCGTGTCTTGTTTGTGCTGGGTAATTTCATCAGCTTCTGGCTCTGTGGCTGCTGTGAGATGGGTGGGTGGTGTGGGCTCCCGGGTCCCCTCTGTGCTGTGGACATGGAAAACTTCTGGGTCCCCCCAAGCCCACGGCTCCGGGTGTCTGATCCCACTCCAGGAGATTTTATTTTGCAACAGCAGAGGAGCGACGCAGGCACCATCAACCCCCAGTTACCACCAACCTGGTGACTCGAGGTTTCAGGGAAAGCCGGAGCACAGCCATCAGCAGGATTTCCTCTGAAGGGGGTGTAAAAAAGTTAACTTTTTGACAAGTTTATGGATTTTTGGCATTGAAATTACTGCTTTTTCAGGAGGGGGTATTTTCACGCATAGAGGGATTTGGCAGAATAACCCCGTGCCCCTGGATGTTCGTGCGGACGGAGGGTGGCCGCGTTGGCATGCGGCTCCACAGCTCCCTGTGATGGAAACTGTGACAAAAGCCATTTGCTAAGGCTGCATCACTGCTCTGCTCTCCCGCTGCAATATCATCTCCTGCCTGCCATGAAGTGCTGCAAACCCTGGAAGAAGTTCAAAAGCAGAGACGCGTTTGTAAAATAACCTTCCCGCGCCGTTTGCTGACCCGTGACGAGCTCCTCTTGAGCGAGCCCCTGCCCCGGGGCCCGGCAAGGCCAGTGGTGAGGCTCTGGGGACACATTGCCTCTGCTCAGCCTTTTCTCTGGTTCAGCTCCTCTTGGCTTTGACAGGGACGAATCTCTTCAGGGTCTGGCACTTTGCTGTCGCCGTTGCAGACAGCTGTCACGCAATGCTGACATCTGAGAGCTCAGTGCTCAGCCAACACCCCTCTCCATTCCCATCCCAGTCCTCCTTCCTTCCCAAGCCAAAATGCATTTGTTCTTCTCCATGGGAATGGTTATTTCTTCTTGCTTCAGAGCACAGAGAACCTCGCAGAGCAGCCCACAGCTCCCGGCACCCTGGGGCTGGCTATAAAAAAGCACAATGCAGCATCCAGGTGTTCAGATGAAATGTTGCTCCCTTCATTTGTACTTTAAAAAAGAATGATCTGGGTAACGACAGCCCCACAGCTCTCGCTCTGGCTGGGCATGAATTTCCAAACTCTCTCCATGTTTCAAGGAGAGAAGTTCAGAGCTCAGACCTGCTCCACTGAATGCCATTGTCCTTAACAGCTCGGCGCTTCCCCGAGTCAGCTGGCTGGTAACCTCGGAGCTGGATTTGGCCTCGACTCACAAAATACCACTGACCATCACTCAAGAGCGTTGGTGTGGTGTTTGCACTGGGCTGGTGCTGGGCTGCAGCCAAACACAGCCACTCCCCCACTCCCCACCCCAGGGGATAAGGGAGGTAATTGGGGGGCGAGGGTAAGGAGGCTCGTAGGGTGAGAGAAGAACAATTTAATAACTGACATAAAAGAAAACTTGTAATAATAATGATATTAAATTAATAATAATGATAATAATCATAGTAATAAAATATGCAAATGAGTGACACCCAGTGCCATTGCTCACCAACCACTGACCCAGCCCGGCCCGTTCCCAGAGAACAATCCCGGAGGAGCGACAATCCCGACCTGAAACCGCAATCCCGGGAGAGCCAGAGCCCGAGCGAGAGCCAGAGAGAGCCAGAGAGGAAGAGCCCCTCATGGATCTCTTGCCCATGGGGGACAGGAGATGGAACAGCCCCTTGGCAGAGCCCAATGCCAATTCAGCTGATTAATATAAATATTCTCCATGTGCTTCCAGCGTGTTTAGCCGGTAGCTGCGGAGCCTCGTTGCTCCGAGCTCAGAGCCAGCAAAGGCAGGAACTGCAGGGCAGTGCTGGGCTCTCTGGGCTGTTTTTATTTAAAAGGCAGCTGTACAAATTAAACCCCCACCAAGGGAGAAGCATTTTGTGATTCAGCAACTCTGTCCATTGTGACATTTTGATTACTGATGTTACCACCACCACATTTACCCACAGACGAGCCCAAAGCACCAACCTCCCTCTTCTCATCCGCTGTCACTCCCTTACCTGGAGCCGATCCAGTGACGTGGGAGCTCGGGGAGGGATGGATTTACTGGGCTGGCTGCAGTGGTCCTGTGCTGTGGCACATCCCTCTGTGCATCCTGCGTGGCTGCATCCAGTCCCATAAGCATTTCCTGAAGGCAGCACAGCGGGCTGGTGTCTAACTGCAGGCATCTTCCCATCTGGGTGGCCCTGGAAAGAGTCTTACTGAGGGAGAGAGCAAACTCAAACAGTTAGAAATACAAAGGCTTCTACACCTTCTCCAGGGTAAAAATAAAATCACCCAGCACAGACACTCCAAAAAATGGTAGAAGTTTTATTTTCCTCAGTACAGATATTCTTTACAGCAGGAGGTTTTCTTAAAAAACTATATACACACATATATAGCATTGTGCATTTCACTGATGCTCCTGGAGTCTCTAGAAAAGGAGAAAGATCAATGTACAGAGAAATCCTCACGGTCCATTCCTGCAGCCTGAGCTCTTTCCCAGGAAGATCACCGCTCCCTGGGGTCAGGACACCACTTCTGCGCAGATTTGGGGTTGCTTATGCGATAGGTTCACGTCTCTACCGTGTGCCTCTGTGGCACAGACAAACTCTGAATAATTCCTTCAATTGTGAGAGATTGATGGTACGCAGAAGATCAAGTAAGTCATGGGCACAGTAGTTTCGAGATGTAAAATTGCTTTAAACACAATTTTGCAGGATAAACAGAGCACACATTTTATTAAGAGACATGATGAGTCAGCTTCACAAGCCCTCGATACCTTATCACAACACCACTTAGGGGGGAAAAAAAAATCAAATCTAAGTTAGAGTCACTCAGCTGTTTCCTAATAAATTCTTACAGCTGACAAAGAGGTTTTTCTTTTTTTTTTTTTTTTTCTCTGCAAGCAGTTTTAAAAGAGTTATAAAGAGCTATCTGGGGAATGAATTAGTGTTTCAAAACCAAGTTACAAATCTATAAAACAGATTAGTATACTTCACATAAGGCCACAAACACTGCAAACTGTCAGTGTGACTATTTAGGATCATTAAACTTAATCTTTTAATTAGCATAAGCTTTATGCCTCCATTACTTATTTTCAATTCCAGGAGCAGATGAAGACAGGTTCCCAAGCCTCATAGGAGACACGGCTGTCGGGGGGGAAAAGGATCAGAGCGTGGCTGGAAGGGGCACCTCTTGCTAATTGAACATCCAGGTATTGGTCTTGCCTTAATCCAATTCCATTTGAGTCTATTGAGTGAGCAACAACCACATGGTGTTGAGACAGTAAAAAGGCACGCACAGCCAAATCCACTTAGCAGGGCTAAGAACACAGATCTATTGTGCTCCTGGCTTCACCCAACCTGCACACTTCCAATGTGCTTTAGCAAAACAACTGTTACTCCCTGGTGGTTTTGCTTTTAAAGCCAACAGTGCAAGGGAGCCTCAGTATTCTGAGATGCATCAGAAACGGTGCACGTGAGTAGTCAGTTGTGAAACAGACCTGCAGCATTGGTGGACGAGCTCAACATGAGCTGGCAATGTGTACTTGCAGCCCAGAAGGCCTGGGTTGCATCAAAAGAAGTGTGGCCAGCAGGGAGGTGATTCTCCCCCTCTACTCCGCTCTCATGAGGTGGAACTCCATCCACCTGGAGTCCCGTGTCCAGTTTTGGAGCCCCCAACACAAGAAAGAGATGGACCAGTTAGAACGAGTCCAGAGGAGGCCACAAGGATGATCTGAGGGCTGGAGCAGCTCTGCTGTGAGGCTGAGAGAGTTGGGGCTGTTCAGCCTTCTGAAGAGAAGGCTCCAGGGAGACCTTATAGCTGCCTTCCAGTACCTGAAGGGGCCTACAAGAAAGCTGGGGAGGGGCTTTTTACAAAGGCAGGTAGTGATAGCACAGGGGTAATGGCTTTAAACTGGAAGAGAGTAGGTTCAGATTAGATATTAGGAAGAAATTCTTTGCTGTGAGGGTGGTGAGACCCTGGCCCAGGTTGGCCAGAGAAGCTGTGGCTGCTCCTCCCTGGAAGTGTTCCAGGCCAGGTTGGATGAGGCTTTGAGCAACCTGGTCTAGTGGAAGGTGTCCCTGCTGCTGACAGGGGGGTTGGAACTGGATGAGCTTTAAGATCCTTTCCAACTCAAACCATTCAATGATTCTATGATTCATTGCCAGGTTGTTGGGGGTTTTTTTGGGTAAATAGCTTCTGAAGAGAAGTTACAGGCACTGCTTACCTTGACAATTCGGACCATTGCTTTCAGTTCAAGTTTTAAAGTGCAAAACTTCATAGAGTCTTTGGGTAAAAAAGTGTCAACTCCCATACAAAGCTGTCAAAGAAACAGCCAGAACACGCAGGGATGACTGACAACTGTGAGAGTATCACAGACATTCACAACAAAAGCAAGATCTCTGCTACCTCTTTGATTTCAACGCTGTTAGCAGCTGCTGCAAATCTCCTCCCCTCCGCCTAGGCAGGTGATGTGTTGTTCAAGAAACAGTGGATTAGTAACAGTTGTGCTTGCAATTGCATTTGCATCTGCAGGTCTTTGTCTAGGGAAGTATATACAGGGAGACTTTGGTGTTGCATAGTCTTTTTTTCAGAGAGGAACAGGCACTGCTGAAGGTTCTTTCATGGTCTATTGCCACCTAATACTGTAGATGCTCGAGACACCTTCCAATAATATATGTAAACTGTAATGGCTATGAATAAATATGTTCAAGAGCATCTCGTGGTTTAGATAAAAGCAAGGTACAAAAATCTGCATTAGATTTCTAAAGCTTTGGTCTAAACTGTGCTGGAACATCACCTGACTTGGCGAAGAGCCCTCGGAAGAGTCCCTCGCACACAGCACCCGCAACAGCACGATTCAGTCCATAGACTTTTAGTGGTTCTTCTCTTGTCAGCTCTTCAATGTTTGACCTCAAAACATGAACAGATCATCTTTCTCGCCTGTGTTGGAATCTATTTGGTTCCAGTCCACAGGTGAGAGCGTTTCTGCGCTCTGGATGTCTTGAGCTGTCAGTCCCGTGTCGAGGACGTGAGGGTTTGTTCTCGACTGAGCCAGTCTAAGAGAGGAGAAAAACAGAAAGTAAGAACACAAACCTGGGCAGTTTATAGCCTGGATGCTCGATGCAGCTGTAATGCTGAACCCGAGCTGCAGTTCCACATTTCAAAAGCCTCCAATGGCAGGAAATAATTCACCAAGGGGAGAGCTGGCACATAACATTTGCAGCTTTCCAGCTTGTTGCAGCTTCGCTGCTGGTTTATCCTAACATTTCCCCTACAGGCACCCAGGGAATTTGCAGTCTGGACACCCTGGATATTGATGGTCTGGCAGAATGATGCTGCTTTCCTCCCCCGAGCTCTTGTTGGCAGGTGCATCGTTAGCTGGGATGTTATCTCAGTGTAAAGGCTCCACTGACCAAAGGAGCAGCCTCACTGCAATGACTCAATTTCCACGGTGCTGTATCTGGACACGCAGCGTGCGCGGTAGCTCGCTGCCTGCCGCACCCCCAAGCATTTAACTCTTTGGGTTAAGACACAGCAGGACTCAGATCACATTTAATAGCCCATGGGGTCTTCATCTCAGCCCATCCCAGATGTTGCACCAAACCTAACGAGGCCCAGTTTGTTGTTGTGTTATGAAATACCTCTGAAAATGTAACACTGCAGCATCAATTCTCCCAGGGCCAAGAGGTTAACTCAAATATTCGGTGTTTCATCCAGCGGAGGCACGGTGTCGAATAAGCCTCAGATTAAACCAGCCACATGCATGTTTTTTAATAAAGAAGAAAAATGAGCAGCGATGATGGTGTGTCAGGAACACTTTCAGAAGCATCTGCCTGGGTGGATGAGCAGCCCAAACACTGAGTCACCAGAAGGCCAAGGGTGACGTGACAGCTCGGCATCCAGCAATGCAAAACAAAAGACCGCAACCAACAACATCTGCTTAATTAAGTAGGGCAAGGAGCAGAGGTGAGGAAAGCAGATGACATGAAGACATAAATTCAAGCAGCCCCTTTATTGAACACAACTTGGGACAGGGCTGCCATGGAAGTGGAAGCTGTAAATCATTCCTGAGAGCCAAACAAGGCACGAAGGTCTGTTTCCTTAGGGCTGAGCGCGCAGGTTTTTGCGCTGCTGCAAACCCCGGCGGAGGCGAGCGGCTCTCGGGGAGGCGACGGTGCTGGGCTCAGCCCCGCCACTGCCCGACTCCTCTCAGCATCTCCCAGCCAGAGGAGAGGGCCTGGCAGCTCTCTGCTCCCTGTAGCATCTGCACCCAAGGCAGCTCTTTGCCCAAACTGTCACCTCTGCAGCTCGCACTGCCTGGGCAGCTTGAGGCACTGACCTGGAGAACAGGACCCACGCACCCTAAATCATCCCCAGCACCCCTGGGGATCTGCCTGCACGGGACAGGGAGGGAAACTCAGCTGAGAGAAGCGGGATTTGTTTGACATTGCTGGACTGCTCGGCGTGCACACGCAGGGAAGCTCTTAATTTGGAGTGGGAAGGGAACGAAGCCAAATGGGGTTACGGCCACGAACTCGGAATGTGCTCAGGTGCATGAATTAAAAACTGGTGCATCAGCGTCGCCCTGATGCAACCCTGCTGCAACAAGGAGTGGTGGAGCAAGGAGCCTGCTCTCAGCAGCTGCTGCTGGTTTGGGGACAGATGGGAACGAGGTTCCAGGGTTACCCCAAACCTCACAGAGGGATGAGGAAGGGTAAAGTCCCCTGTGCCGTAAGCTGGGACCAGCATCACCGCAGCCAGCATGAGGGCTGGAAACAGGCAGCCTCACACTGTCCTGGTAAGCAGGAGTGGACACACTGACTGCTTGGGGAATTAAATTCCTTATCACATACCAGCCTCTCTCCATCCTTAAAAGGTTGTCAAAATATTTGGCTTATCAGCCAGCCTCAAAGCCTATCTTTCAATTAACAGTCAAGGTACTGATGGGGCAGCTGCCTAGGTCAGATCACAGTGGCTGATTAGATTAGAAGCATTATTAAAAGCCAGTCACTAGTCAAGTCTCCTGGGCTGGTCCCTGGTGGTGTGAACTTGTAAAGGGAGTTATTAGAATTACCTTGAAAATGCCTCGTCGAGACCATCATCCATTTCCTTTGTTAAAGAGATAAAAAGAGAGAGAAGTAGTTGCTAAGAGAACGCACAAAAGTGTATTTAGAGATTCAGCTCTGCGCTTGAGCACGTCAGATTAAAAAATATTACACATATTGATTTCCAAGTGCCTAAAGCAAAGCTCCCCTCAGCAATCTGCCTCCTCCAGCAGCTTTTATCTCACGCTCTGCACAAGCCCCGAGGTAAGGGGCGTAACTCCGGGTGGTCCAGGCTTCCCCGGAGCAGATCCCAGGGCTGTGGCTCAGGGATGCTGCGCTCCCCTCGCAGTCCAGGGACGGGGCAGGGGTTTGGCCCTTTCCCACCATCTCCAAACCAGGGTAATCCCGTCCCGTTGCCTGCAAGGGCTGGATCTGACCCATCAGCTGGGTCACATCCCCTCTGGGGTCAACCACAGCCCGTGGCTCTTCCAGCTCCTGCCACGAGACTGGCACAGGCTGCAGGTTCCTGGGCAAAGGGGGGACCTGGAAAGAGCTCAGCAAGATGCTGCAGGCATCTCCTGGGGCTCTTCTGGATCAGGAACCCAGAAAACAACTCTGCACCAGCACAGGGAAAACCTGAGCTGCTCAGAAGCAACTCTGGGATCCTTTTTCTCTAATCTGATCTTAAGGTTTCCCAGGGAAAGCATTTGAGTTGCTTGGGGGGGAGCAAGGTTTCGAGGGCTTTACTATGGACAGACTTGACTATTCCCAAAATCTTGTGATGCACTTAGAGATTTGATGTAATATCTAAAATATGAAAACTCTGCAAGAAAGGAGGGATCAGAAACTAAATAAGCCTCCAGGATTTGATAAGGCATAGAGTTGATCTTCAGGTTTAACTTGAAAAGCCTCAGGCTCAGACCTGGAAGACTCAAGAAACAGGCTTCAGACAAAGACCTTTATCATTCAATTCTCCAAAATTTAGTGGGTGGCATGTTTCCAGAGAGGGCACGTGGTGGGGACGAGGTCCCAGGTCAAGTGGGGCTTCAAAGATCAGCCCCAGCCCAGTTGGTGATGGAACACTGGGCATGGAGGAGGCTCCTTGATGGATGCACACCCAGGCACGTGGTCTGGGTCATTATTTTTCTATTAGTGGTCCATGAAAAAAATTAAGCCAGATGACTGAGGACATTTGAGAGAAGCCATCCATGCTCACACAAAGCCAGATACAACCACAAACAAGAATGAGGGAAAAATAAGAGTAATAAGGAACATCAATATAACCTGGTTTTAGTGAAAGGTAAACAAAAGCCATCAACATAATGATTTTTTCCCCTGAACAGAGCAGCTAGGTGGCCTCTCAATTAAGTGACAAACCACTGAGAAATGCTGCTCCAGAATAAGTAATATTCAATTACCTGACAGCAGCATTTCTCAGAGTGCCTCACACTCTGTTCATGTATTTACAGAGACTAAAAAGGGCAGCAAGTACTCAAACACTAATGGATCATTTTGAGACCCAGCTCACTGGGGCATCTCTGAAACCCCACCTGAACAGCTCAGCCACCCCACAGCTCCTGGGGGGTTTTATCCAAGAAAAAGCCTCAGGATGAAACCTGGAGCACAGGAAACTGAGGTGGCATTGCACCCTCTGGGCTTGGCAGATGCTGCCGTGTCCTGGGGACACACTTACCCACACCACGTTGTTATTTACAGAGGAGCTGGGCCCAAACACGCTGTTATCCAAGTGTGGAGAGTTTGTGCTGCTGGTCAGGGGTGATTTGGATGGATCTTCTAAATCCAGCAAGTTCCCCGTGGCTGCTGCTGTGAACAGAGCAGAGAGGGAATGAGGCAGGGGAGGAGAAAACAGAGATAACACAAAACCAAACCTTTTTGTAGTAATCACTTCCTCTCAAGAGGAGAATCAAAGGGTTGCATCTAATTCCTCCAGGATGGCCCCAAATTTTAACGAGCAGGAGCAGGAGCTGCCTTCACCTCAACAGGGGCTGTGGTGTCAGACACCCAAGACCCATCCATAGGCATGCAGGGGAGGACCTGCTGGCTCATCCCTCCAGCAGCCATCAGGAGAAGCTCCTGGGTACCCACTCACATCCAGGGTGAGTCAGGATCAGTCCTGGGCTGAGCTGGGACATCCCAACCTTGGGACATCCCAACCCCAGGGCTCCATAGCCCAGCATGGGAACAGACCCCTGGTGATACCCTCAGCTCAGCCCACGGCATCCATTCAGCATCTTACAAAGATGCATCATTATTTTATAGGACCAAGAGCAAATCCTGCATTGGGTGAAGAGCAGCTTGTAGCTTGAGGGCTGCTGGTACACTGCAGGCTGGGTTGCTTCAGGTGAAGCTTCAGGTGGTCCCCATCACCCTGCAGTAAGGGCGATGCAGATGTGCTCCAGCTGCCAAGCATCCCCCAGGCAGACAGCGGAGCCCATTCCTACACCCGTGGCAGCGCCACATCATCCTCATGTGCCACCACTTGTGAGAGATTCCTCCAGTCCTGGGCCTTCACATGAAGAAATGAGATGTGCCAGCCTGGAAGGAAGCCCAGTTTAATGCTATTTTCCTCTGTGCCAAATCCTCTTATCTCCATGGGCAGCGTGGAGAGATTAGCCTTTTGTCCCACTTCTCCCTGGCTACACGTCTTGCATTTCAGAGGCTGCAGAGGACTCATGGCCAGGCACTGAATTATGAGGGTTTTACTATTTAATTGTTTTATTTTCATACACCTCTCCTTCCTTAGGGGAGCTGGAGACAGAATGGCACCTGGATGTCCATCTTCTGGAGCCGACGGCATGGCAAGTCCTTCAGGTCTGAGACAAACCCGAAATCAAACTTGGGACGTGGGGGTCCATGCTAAGCTCATAAGGACATTCCAGCCCATTTGCTGTGGACAGATTTGGGGAGGCAGGAGCTGTGGATGAGGGGCAGCATGAGATATGTGGGGGGGAGATGTAAGGACCTGGCAAATATCCCAAGCACATTCCAAGTGCTCTGCTGAGGGAAACATCTCTGCTACGATAGAAACGTTTGCTCCTTGCTGGTGTTCAGTGTCCTCCCAGGAACCTGCCCTGTTCAGGGAACACCCCACACACCTCACGTTCCCCATCCCTGAGCTCGAAGCCAAGCTCTGCTGCTGGTGACTTACGTGTGTCAGGATGGGCAGAGGTGTCTGAGCTGGGGCTGCTCGTCCCTTCTCCTTCCAAGATGGACTTCTCCCGCTTCTCCTTCTCTGCAAAAGAAGAAGAGCCCATCACTGCCCACAAGCCTTTTGGTAGGAGGGATGGAAGGACAGCTAGGACAAGCCACCAGGTCTCCTCTTCCCACAGCAGCCCAGGCTCTGGGTATGTTTTATAATCTTGTGGAAGGTGAAAGCAAAAATCCTGACAGCAGCAAGCCCGAGTACCACAGACAAGCACCAGGCCCTCTGCACCCTGCGAGACGGGAGCGCAGCCAAAGCTCAGCTGGATTTACAAGGCTGTCGAGAGAAACCTGGAAGATGCCTTAAATCACACCAGAGGTTAGACCAACCTTAACAGCAGCCTGGAAATTTGGAGGGTGAGGGAAAAAGGCACTTGAAAGCTGGGAAAAAAACCCCAAATCAGCCCTTGAACTTTCACGTCAAGGGTAGGAAAAGGGAAAGAAGCCTCACCTTCCTTAGCTGCCTGCCAGAACTCAAACGCGATTTTGAAGGCTTGGGCTACGGTGAGGGTGACTGCTTGTGCCTGGAAAGACAGCGAGGAGGTTAATCAACAAGTCCTCATGTAGATTTAAATCATTTGGAGGTTTTGCTTTGTAGATTCATGTTAACCTGGACCCAGCCAGTCCTCTGCTCCGCACGCTCCCCGCCTGGCTGGGAGCGGTGATCAAATATTGATGGAAGCAGAGACTTGTTCCGTGTAGGACACGCAGCTCGCTGTAGACACGTCTGTAGGTGTAACGGGAAGACAGAGAAAGCAGGGACGTGGCTGTCACAGGCACCACGCTGACAGACAGGGAGAGAAGAGCCAGAACCACCGACATCTCAAAGGGAATCTGTGCTGAGCCCTGGCCCACACTGCTGCCACAGGATCCCAGCATTGCCTGGATTGGAAAAGCCCTTTAAGACCATTGAGTCCAACCATGAACCCAACACTGACCAGTCCCCACTAACCCATGTCCCTCAGCACTGTGTCTGCACGACTCTTCAATCCCTCCAGGGATGGGGACTCCACCACTGCCCTGGGCAACCCCTTCCAATGCCTCAGAACCCTTTCAGCAAAGAAATTCTTCTTCACATCCCATCTAAATATGACACCAACCTTCTGACCATGCCAGAGCCAGGGAGGGGTGTGCAGAGCCATGGCACATCCCTCCCCAGCGCCGAGCACAACCACACGCGCGAGGATGCTCCGAGAGCAACAGACAACGGGGCAGAACGCAGCGAATTTGTAGCTCTCCAACACAAAGCAATCTGGGAGGCAGGACGAGACAGACCCCGGGGTCTTCCCTTGGCTCCCCCGAGCTAAGCTGGGGTCTCGCTGCCTTAGACCACCAGCCAGGGCTGCAGCAGGAGCGGGGACACCCTCACCTTCAGTCTCTCCATTCCTCCCCAAGCAAAGAGCTTGAGCAGCATTAAAAAAACCAAACCCACCACCTTAAATAGCCCAAGCTGCAGAGATGTATAAATAGTGACAGAAATGCCAGTTTCATTAGGAGACAGCAGAGCTCCTGAGCAGTTTAAGTGCAAGGAGATAACGAGTAACACTGCAAGGCTGGCACTCGCAGGAGCCTTGAGGCTTGAGTTTGTTTTACCAAGTTGCAAAACTAAATAAACCAGATCCAGGTCCATAACCTACAGCCCCTGGTAACTCAGGGGATGGAGACCAGGGGGAGTGTGACCAGAGCACAGGCATCCCCCAAAAGCCAGGCACTGCTGCACGGGAGGAGACCCAGCACACCCATGGGTGCCAATGAAGCCTTGCGAAGCGGGAGAGCTCATTTGAATGTCAGAGCTATTTACATCTTTGATGGAAGTGCAAACGCTTTATGGGAAAAACTTAAATATGGTAATTAAGTATGAAACTCCTCACAGCTGTTTACAATTTAAGCTGTCACATCTGAATCAAGTTTAATAGACCCAGCTACTGTTGAGAATTACCCATGAACTAAAAATACAGACTAATTATATGCCCGTGACTGGTAGCTCTGTGTACATTCTGGGACCCTGCCCTGGGGCAGGGACAGTCCCTGCTCTGGGAGCAGGACATCACCTCACCAGTATAACACTGGTGTGGTTTATAGACAAGGAAAAAAAAATAATAATTCTTGTTTTTGCCACAAAAGGCCTTGGAGGACTTTATTTGGAGGGAGATGCACTAAGCTGATATACCACTGAGATAATTCTTTTAGCACTGGAGAGATTTAAATTTTAATTTGCAGAGTGAGGCTTATCTACTCCGTGCAAGGATGGGAGCACACTGCAGAAAGGAGAGACAACTTGTAGCTTCCATTATTCTCTCCCCAGAAAAAATATGCCAAAACAAGCAGGGAGAAGTGCAGAATATTAACAGAGCTGTGGTGGCCGCACTCCGGGCACGGGGATGCTCATAAGGACCCAGGAATCACCACACCGGGATGCACCGGGTGGGAACAGCTCTCTGGAAGTTTGTTTCCCCGTGGATTCGGGAGATTGTGTTCTCCACCCCTGGAACAGGCACCAGGGGAAGGATTTCTGGGAGCAGAGGGATCTGACCTGCCTTTCCTCTCCCCTAAACTCCCTTCTTGCCATGGGGAGGGGGCTCAGTCCCAGCCCTGGCTCCACTGGAGAGACCCCCAGAGCTCTCCTTGCCCCAGTGGCAGCCAGTACCCAGTGACTGACTTCTCTCTCTCACCAGCTCCTCAGTGCTGGGTCCTGCCCATCCTGATGCACTGCATCAGCAGGAAAAAATCCCACAAGCGGGTTCAAATCAAGAGCCAGGGACTGTTCTCTAAACACAGGTCTCTTCTCTGAGCCCCGTCCTCAGCACACAGCAGGGTCTCCTGCGCTGCTCCCACGGGGAGGACACGGCCCCGTCTGGAAAGACACCACTAAAAACTGGACAGGGAGCTTCACTGGCAAGAAATGGAAGGAAGCCAGGGCGGTGAGCCCAGATCTGCTGGCTAAATGCTTCCCATCAATGAGCCTGCCCCTGGGACCTTGCTGCCAGCCTCCCCGGAGACCTCCCTGCCTGCCAAAGCTGCTCCAGCAGCCCAGGAAGGGGATGCTGAGCAGGGAAGAGTCCCCACAGCATGGCAGTGGCATTTCAGGCACCGGTGCAGGGCCAGGTCCTCTCACCCCAGCCCCAGACCTTGGGGCAGAAAGGCTTTTACCTGCCAAGATGATGGGCTTAATCCAGCCCGGAGTTACGCCCGGGCACTGGGCAGCGCTGCCTGGAGTCACTGCCTGTGGGCAGGCAGTGATGGCAGCAGGGGGGTGGGTGCTCTCCTGCGGCTCTTCGCTGGGGCAGGGCCCCCTCCTTGCTCTAACTAGGGGCAGAGCTGTTATCTCACCAGCACAGCCCCTCTCTGCTTCCTCCTCCTACAGCCACATCCCCATTTCTTCCTCTGGACTGACCATTTTCCGTTTGGTACAGAGGAAGGCATGGCACTCCAGGTTCTCATTGAGCTGGTTCTGGGCAATGTAGGCAAACACTTTATCGTGGATCTTGTCTGCCGTGCAGTAGGATATCCTGAAAGACAGAATGAAACGTCTTGTCCGGGGCACTGCGTGCAAGGGAGACCAACCAACCCCTCCTTCGACCTGCCAGCAAGCGCCTGCCCCACAGCTTCCAGCTCCAGGACCAAGCAGGGAAGGCAGAGGGAGCACGGGAGCATTCCCAGGCTTTGCTGCAACTCCTTCCCAAAGCAGAGGAGTCGATGCCACTGGCTTGAGTGTTAGAGGAGCCCGGAGCAACTCCCACAGCCGAGGTGTGAGCCATGTGCATCACACACAGAGGCAGGAGAGAAAACGTTTCACCTTGTTGGAAAGGACAGGTTAGAGAAGGTAAAGACTCTACAGCGTGCCAGCCTGGGACTACATCTGACAAATGCTCTGCCTTCAGAAGAGAGACTCCAGAAGATTTTCCTTGGAGGATAAGTTTGCAAGGAGAGAGCAGGACTTGTTCTCAGCCTACGATTTAATCTTGAGGCTCAAACCAGGGAAAGAAATGGATGCAGGGGTGCCCAAGAAAAGCTGTTGGAAAGGCTCAAATTCAGGCTCCAAGATCTGCAGTAGCAGATGGATGGGATGCTCCAGGACCCCTGAGCACACGGGACATGGGGAAGGAGGCTCAGCCTCCCCACTGGAGCATCTCCAGCACGGCCGTGTCTCTCCCAGCCCCCGAGCAGGGCAGGGCTGACCCTGAAATGCTGAAAAAGGCTCTGGAAGAGCAACAGGCTGATCTATTTGGGGAGGGTGGGTCCCTCAGCATCAGCCACCACCATCTCCCACAGGTCCATCCATACCAGGAGCTGCAGGACTGAGCGTCTCCTCTGAAGCCAGCGAGCACCGGCCGGAGCAGCCCCAGAGGTTTAGTGCAAGGCAGCAGGCGCTAGCAGCGAGCAAAGCCTCCTCCCTGGGCACATGACAGATCAAACAGGTTTTAAGGAAAGAGAAAACTAAAGGAAAAAGGGAGACACTTGGGTGAAAGTTTTCCCACAGCCCCATGATGCCCCTTTCGCTTCTGCTCTTCCTGCCCCTGAGAGTTTGCCGGGAGGGGACTGGAAGGTCCCAGTTTCCAGCAGATGCTGGGACTTAAAAGCCACATTCAAAATTTATTTACACTGCACGTGAGGATGCCTCTGCTCAATAGCCTATATTTTGTTTTCCAGAGCTGAGCTGTGCTCTGGATTAAAGAGGCCCTTGGAAGTTCACTCCTTTCTCCCATTTTTCCCAAAACAGCATGGCCATTCTTTTAATAACCACGACAAAGCTGCAGGAGGTCACCTGAGCACAGCCCTTCCAGCAACCTCCAGTGCTCAGCTCAGTATTTGATGGACATTAATTTCCAGGGACAGGACAACTCACACCCACCTCTGAAGTGAACCAGTTTTACCACCGAGGCCCCCAGCAGTGGCACGTTGATGACAGTGGCTGCATTTTAGCTGTGACCACCCCACCCTGCCCAAACACCTGATCTGGGGCGAGAGCTCAGAGCTGGCACCTCCCCAGTGAGTAGAAAAGCCAGAGAGAAGACAGGAGAGGAGTTAGAGGAAAGCCCTGGGACCACCACGGCTGGACACGCTCGCAGAGCGGGGAGATGACCCCTCCCCACGCACATAGACCCCAGCTTCTGCCACCCAGCATCAGTCTCCCATCAACAGGTGATTGAGGACGCGCTGCCCTCAGCCCACTGAACCCAGGGACACTCGTACACGAGCACTGACCCCGAGAAACAGCTTTATCGATGGCTGTGAAAGCATCTAGGGAGAATTTAAGGCAGCATCTAAAAATCCCCACCCCAGGGCTCTGCCTGCTTGTACAGTGACCCCGACTTTGGCGCGGCCACTTCGCCCAGCTCTGCTCTTTAGCAGCAGGTTTATCTCCTGGGGAGGGCTGGGGCTCAGCACCGGTGGCTGTACCCAGCCACTGAGCTTGAACTAGAGGAAAGCAAGCAGGTTAGTAGTCTGGTGAGAGAGAGAACCCCAAGCCAGTGCTCCCCATCCCATGTTTAGCAGAGAGGGACAGAGCAGGAGGTGCAGGACAGGAGCAGAGTGTGGGAGGTGCAGAGGGAGAAGGGTTTTGGAGGAGATAAGAAGGGCTAGATCTGAGCTCTGCACTGCCAGGCCTGCACCTGCCTCCAGACTCTTTGGAAGAAACACTTGCCAAAGCCCAAGGAGCAGATATGGGATAATCCATCCTCATCCTCTGGTTCTGGGTCTCAACAGCTGTCCCAGCCCAGCTCTTTGCCAGAGCTACCTGAACATCTCAGAGGTGCAGAGCAGCCAGCGAGGGGAGGGCAGCCCTGGCTCCAGCACTCACATCCTCACCTGCTCAGAGATGCTCTGACCACTCTAGTTATTCAACTCTTGCCATCACCCCGGATGCTTTGGCACATCTATTGCCAAAACCAGGCAGTAAAGCCACCCATGGCCATGGAGCATTTGGCTGTGGATCTGCTGCCTGCACACGACACCTTCAGGCTTGTCACATCTTTCCTAACCCCCAACAGGACACTGATTGCACCAGACATAAATTTACCTTAAATTCAGCAACCTCCCTTCTTCCCCCACTATTGCTTTGCATCAAGACACGATGGCCAGCGAGAGATCAGCTCAGCCCAGGTGGATGAGGAACCTCAGAGCAGACACCCACCGAAGCACCTCCCGTAACCCACCTGTATATGGAGACGTTCTCGATCAGCTCGTTCGTTCCGCTGTCGTTTAACACGATCCCTCTGGGTGAGACTTTCAGAGTCACTTTCTGCAGTTTCTTGCCACTTGCTTTTGCCTTTGAAAGGAAAAGAGGGACAATTACAGGCTTTTAACACCGATGTATCCAGAGGCACGTGAGCAGAGACTCTATGTACACACTACCTAACCGGAATATTACTAGCACTCGTTAGTACTAGAGATTGGATTTACCACCAGGTGTGATAAGGCACTGCTTAAAACTTTTCCTTCCCTGAAGCAGTGATTTTTGCCAGCATTAACGACACACACCCTCCACCCACCATCACGTGGAGGTATTTCCAGCCCAGCATCTCCATGAGGATTTCCCCACGCTGATTTCCATCAGTGGCTGCTCTGGCCAAGCTGTGCGAGTGCTTGGTGAAACCCCAGGGAGTTTTGTCTTTAGGGCCAGCTCTGGAGGGGGACAGCAGCAGAAGCAAGAGAGAAGGATGGTCCTGCAGGATGTGGGCTCCCAAGCAGCTGGCTTTGAGCTGTGCTGCCAAACCCTGCTTAAGTGGCAAAGCATCCCCCACACCAAGGTCAGGACACCGGCTTAAAAAGTAACTAGACTATTAAAGGCCACTTGCTTTGCTTACTAGGCTTGTGCTTTCAGCCTTCGGGTTATGTCCACCTCACTGCCCAGCTTCTCTCCAAAAAACAAAGGAAAAAACCCCACAGCTGGCTAGTCACAGACTGCAGACCTGGATTCTCATCCCTGCTCCCTGGGGACCTCACTTGAGCTGCATCCAGACCAGCCAGCGGTCAGTCCTGCCCCTCCGAGGCTGGCCTCAGCCTGGGGCTCTTATTTAAAAGCTCCGTTCTCGATCAGAGCAGACGTGAAGGCCTCTGCCAGCAGCTCCTGTTTCATGTGAGCACTCCCCTCCCACCCAGCTCAGCACACGTCAGGAAAGAATCCGTCATTACCCAGCGCAGTTCGCCACCCCATTGAGTTTTACGACGTTTAACTGTGCAATTGGGTCTTTGCCTCATTCAGTTTTATAAGGGCTTAAAGAAGCGTTAATTTTACTTGGAGCCCGGTGAGCAGGGGCTCCAGGGAGGCTTGGTGCTGCTAGAGGATGGCTGAAAATCGGTCCCTCTTGCATCAGAGGTTACAGCAGGACAGCGGCTGCATTGGCTGGGAATCAGAGCGAGCTGTCCTGCTCCCTTCTCCTCTTAACCCTCCCAATCCTGGGAAGGCAAACCCAGAACCGCACACCAGCTCTTGGTCACGTGTTTGCTGTGCTCAAAACACCGTCACTGCCTTGCAAGAGGAGAAACGGCCCTGGGGAAGGCTGATTCCACCAGGTCAGAGGCTTCTTCCACACCCAGGGTCACCCAAAGCTTATCAAGGGGAGCCAGAGCTCAGACACGTAACACAGCCGGCCTCCTCTGCGGGACAGGGCCGGTCCCAAGAGCGTCCCAGTGCATTGCTACCTATACCACCAGGTGCCTGCTCACCCCTGGAAGGGCTGGACCTGCAATCCTGACACCCCCCAGCCTGCAGACGGACAGCAAAGCCTCCAGACCTGCATCTTTAGAAACTCTCCCCAGTGACGGGTTTGTCTGAGCTGCAGCAGACAGAGCTCTGCTCCAGCACCGACACTCACGGTGGCAACGATCCTTTTGATGGCAGCCGCAGAGAGCTCCTCTCCCTTGGGCTGCTCCACCAGTGTCATGCCCATGTACTTGAGGCTGAAGAGCATCCCCTCCAGCAGCGTCTCACGGGTATCGGTCCAGTTCTCTGGGAGCTCTAGAGGGGCAACAAAGAGGCTCTGAGATTCCCAAATGCACAAGGGTACTCGTCAAGCCCTAAGAGAGGGTTTACATATGAGCAGGGTGATGGTTTAGCTCCTGCCTGGACCCCTGTGCCCAAGCAGCTGGGAGCCTGCAGTGCTGCCACAGCTCTTGTGAGGAGCAGGGGGAATGAGAGGGGGCAGAGACCCACGCAGAGGAGGTGACAGCACACTTCAGCCACACAGCAACCGTGAGGCACCTCACCACCCGCCTCCAGGGCACCAAGAACAAACTCCCCAAATTTTTTTCCACGAGCCACACCAAATAGCAGCGACACTTTAAGACCCATCAGCTCCTCAGCTGAATTGTGAGTGCCCAAGGCTCACACCACAACCAAGGGGATCCTGAGCATCAGCCCCAAGCAGGCACAGGGGAGGGCTCGGTGGCAATAACCTTCCCCTGCGCTCACCATCACCTGCCCGCGGAGGCTAAGATGGGATTTGCCGCTAGCTAAGCCCACGCACAGCTGCGGGGATCCAGGCGACACGCTGGGACTTGCTAAATCGGTCACCAACACCCCGAGGAACCATCGTGTGGGTGAAACCTCAGCGAGGAGAGAACTCTGCTCTCCCCTGGACATCACCAAGGAGACCACCAGCCTCTTCTCTTATGTGCTGGGGAGTTGGGAAGGGGGGTCCTAAATACAGAGATAAGTTTGGGACCAAACTGGAAGCCCAGTGGGTATTCCTAAGCCTGAAACTGCACCGCAGGAGCCGACTTCCAGACACAGAGCTGGCAACCCAGGATCTGCAGCTCTTGTGTTTATGGAGGGTCTTGCTTTGAGCAGGAGACAACAAACCACAGTCCTCTCGAGGTGCAATGGGGCTCCCAGAGAGGAGACTCCGCTCGCCACAGACCAAACATGACCCTGGAAGTTTCGCTGCCCTGTATGGAGCCTCCTTCAGCTGCCTCCAAGCAGCGGGGCCAAACTCTGCAGCTCCCCACAAACCTGCAGCGCTGGGAGGGCAGGAACACGGGGAGAGGGACGGATGGACGCACCCCTGGGGTAACCCCCAGTGACTCAGCCTCCCGCAGAGGTGAGATGGGAGATAAGCCATAAACCCCGGCACCACTCCCAGCGCCGGGCGTGGGTGCGGAGCAGTGAACCATCCCGGCCAGCCCGGCACCGGCTGAAGTCAAAGCGAGGGAAGCCGGGTGGGAGCAGTCTGGCGGGGAGATAAGGGTTTGCAGGAGGACAGGGACTCTGTGTCCAATGCACAGGTCCCAAACCTGGAGAGGGGAAGGAAAAAAAAATAAGGACAGGTGGGAGGGAAGCTGCATGGACCTCGCGTCCCAGCTGGGAACAGGGTGTCAGTGAAAAGCCCAGGGTGCTGCCGCTGTCCTCATGCCCGCGGCGGGTGAAGCCAGGTGAGCACGCTGGGTGGTTGGCAGGTGATGGATGGGCACCTGCCTGTCCCATACTCCCTGCCTCGCTCACCAGGCGCTGGTCCTGTATCCTGTGCAGGGCAGCTCAGGGCCACACTGAGATGGGGACCCTCTGGGCACCCCACACCGCTTGGGACGATGCCGGCTGCAGTGAGGCCCTGGGCACCCGCAGCTCAGGCTGGGACGGAAACGGGGGTGGTTGAAGTGCAGCCACTGAAGTGCTTTCGGAGAGGAAGGAGCAGCCGAGGCAGCACAGACTGACACTCGCTCCTCCGCGCATCCTGTCCTGTGTCCTTCACCACCACCCCACCGTCCTCCCGTTAGCGCAAACGATCGCACCCAGACCCAGGGCACGTCCTTCCCGTGGGGTGACAGCGATGCCCCTCAGACCAAGGGCACAGGGACCATTTACAAGGTCACTCTGCAGCAGCTCAGGGTGAGTCTGAGAGCTGCTGCATCTTGAGGGGCCTCTCTGCCAGGGATGTCCCACAAGGGCACGTTGGGGCAGCACCCCACATCTACCACTCAGCTCCCCCGCACCCCCAGGCTGCCCCCCAACCAGCTGCCCCTTCATGTCCCACAGCTGTTGGCCCTTAATCGCAGCGAAAAGGAGTCACGATGCTGGGTCAATCTCATCAGATTAGGAAAATCAAGAAGTTTGATCTCATCTGTGGGTGGCAAGAGGTGTAGGGAGGGCAAGGCACCCTCATACCGCTTGCTGCGATGGTCAGGGCTCCATGGCAGGGTGGGGGTCAGCCAGGCTGGTCCCCCCTTCCCCAGCCGCAGCGGGAAGACGCTTGGCAGTGGCCAAATGGCCACTAGCCCAGGGGCCATGGATTGTGTGACGGAGCCAGTTATGGGATGAGGCCAAAAGACACCCGCTGGGCTCCAGCCCTCACCCCAGGCTGGGGGACGGGGACAGCCCCCAACCCTCTCAGTCACCCAGTGGGGAACAGGGACAGCCCCCCACCCACCCCCTCATCCTACCCCGCTGCTGCACGGGGGCAGGGGTGCAGGGGGAACGTGGGGGCAATAAGGGGTGCAAGAGAGAGGGAAGCAGAAAGGGGGTTCAAGGGGGCAGGGGAAAAAGGGGGGGAGATCGCGGGTGGGGTTAAGCGGGGTGAAAAAGGGGTGCGGGAGGGAGGAAGGGGAAGCTCAAGAAGGGAGATAGGTGGATGCACGGGGGTGAGGAGTGGGATAAAGCTGGGAAGGAGGAAGGCGGCGGGGCGGGGAGGCTGTGCGGGACAAGGGGGGGTGCAGGACAAGGGGGGGTGCGAGCAGAGGCACTGGCGGGGGGGGGAAGCGGAGCGGCGGGTCTCACTCTTGTGTCGGCCGCCAGCCCAGGAGGGTTTGTGGACGCTGGGGCTCCGCAGCAGGGCCCGACCCGCCGACTTCAGCGCGTCCATCCCGGTCCCGGCCCCACTCCCGGCCCCGCCGCAAACTTTCCTGCGGCGCCAGCGCTGACCGCGTCCGGGGGCGGGGCCCGCATGCAAATACAGGCGCCGTGACGTCACTTCACCACGCCCATCACCCAATCTCGCCCCGCCCCGGGGTCCCCGCAGAGTCGCGGGGGGTCCCTGGTGCCCGTCGGGGCTGTGGGGAGAGCCCGGGGTGGAGGCGGTGGGGGGTGGAACCGCCTCCCCTAGAGACCCCCAGGAGAGCTGGGGGGTTCCCGAGACTGCGCAGAGAGCTGGGGGGGGTCCCCCCGGGGTCTGCTGCTCCCCGCAGAGTTTTCCCACTGGAAATCTGGGGACCCCCGAGGTCCCCAAAGCCATCCTACCGCCACCTACGGGAGGAGGAGGCAGCAAACAGCAGCTTCACGGGGGTCTTACCTTTCCCAAGGGGGTCCCACACCTCCCATGGGTGTCCCACCTTTTGCAAGGGGGTCCCACACTTCCCAGAGGGGTCCCATATTTCCCACGGGGGTCCCACCCTTCCTCACAGATCCCACCTTTCCCAAGAGGGTCTCACATTTCCCACGGGGGTCTCACCCTTGTCACAGGAGTCCCACCCTTCCTGGGGCTCCATGATAAGTGTGACCCAAACCACTCCTTTTCAGTGTACTCAGGGGACACCAAAGAAAGTTGTCCCCACCCTGGGACAGGACCCTGTCACACGATATTTTAATATCATGTTCGATAAAGGTTTGGCTGAGCACGTGCTGCCCCTGCACGTCAGCGCGGCCACCAGCGTGCTTCTAACTCAGCCCGAACATAATTGTGTGGCAGATTAAGGCCCTCAAAGGCTTTCTGAAATTAAAGGGATAATAATGAGGAGGTTAAACCCCATATTTCGGATTTGTAGAATAATGCTGTACAAAGCCTATTATTCACAGATACATTTGTGTAATTGAAAATCCATTTTTAGTTAAATTTTAACATTCCTCTCTCATGTTTGTATCTGGGAGCCAACACACAGAAGTCAGCAAATCAAACCACTGGTGACCAGTTTCCCTCCACAAGACACGAGTGGGTGGTGGAAGGGTTGAGGAGAATCTCTCTCCCAAAAGTGCAGCCTAAAATAGGAGGATGCCACTGGTACATCTCCATTTAGCACCTGGTTTCAACCTGAGCACGCAGGGGCAGAGCTGGGGACAGTAACTGAAACTTGAAAGAAGAAACTTCCCCTGAGGGCTAACCAAAAAAACCTGAAAAATCGCTGTGTTGGGATCAAATTTAAGCATATACATAGACCCATGGCTGTGCAGCTCCTCACTGAAGTGTCTGTGCTTACTTTAAGCATCTGCTTAGACCTAAATGACACCCAGGATTTTAAGCACACACTCAAATGTTTCACTAAATCCTTGATGAAGCTCAGCTCCCACGCTGCAGCCTGCATTTCACCGGAGGGCTTCCCGCCTGCCAATACCTGATGAGTTAATGCAGACACCGTTGCAATTAATTCACCGATAAACCAGCCTGAGAGAGCCACCCAGCAGGTATCGGACACAGCCGTGATTTATTTTCCTATTTCTGTATTTTGCTCTACCACTGGCTAAATTTATCACACCATGCTCGCTTGGGCAGCAGCTTCTGCACTTGTGTGCTGCTCTGCTGCTCCCTTCCCAACGTTTCCTCCGCAGCAATTTCACAGGACACTTACTGGCCACGATCCCGACGAGGACAGATCCTCAGCGCTCCTGCTGCCGTGATCCTTCCCTGCTACAGCCACTCCTGCAAGGACCTCTTCAGCTCAAGGTGCACAGGGTGCATTCCTGTTCCTCTGGTTGTTACCACAAAGGGTGCAAGACGCAGCAGCAGCGCTTCTGTCTCCTTCCCCAGAGGAGTTTTCCCACTGAATCCCAGCGCTACTGCCGATGTTTGCCCCTCTCTCTGCTGACTGCGCTGTCTCAGGTGGGCATTGAATTCTGAGAGCCACAAAACATTAACAGCCTGAAAGGAGGGTGGAGAGAGGTGGGGGTGGGTCTGTTCAACCAAGGACCAAGGGACAGAACAAGAGGAAATGGCCTCAAGTTGTGCCCAGGGCAGTTGAGATGGGATGTGAGGAAGAATTTCTTTGCTGAAAGGGTTCTGAGGCATTGGAAGGGGTTGCCCAGGGCAGTGGTGGAGTCCCCATCCCTGGAGGGATTGAAGAGTCGTGTAGACACAGTGCTGAGGGACATGGGTCAGTGGGGACTGGGCAGTGTTGGGTTCATGGTTGGACTTGATGATCTTAAAGGGTTTTTCCAATCTTGGCAATTCTGGGATTCTTCAAGTGTCACCACTCAAGTCGGAGAGTGAAGGACCATTGCAGCAGCTTGGGAGAGAGGAGTCATCAAATCAAGGTCTCGAATGTTGCTATGCCATCTGAGCTAGCCTGCCTGAAAGTCATCATTTGAGCTTAAACTATCCTTGTAATGGTAAAAAACTACTGGTGTCATCTCCCCCCAGGACAGCAGAGCATCAGGCAGCTCAAAATCACAGCTCCACATCCATCTACCTGCCACGGCGCTGGGCAGCCGGGGCTTTCCTCCCTGCAAGCAGAGCCCAGGGGTGGGCGGGTGCAGCGGGCCGGGCAGGCAAAGTCAAATCTATTTATTTAAGTCTGAGTGCTGAGCACGGCACAGCAGCGACTTTTTGGCAACCTTCTCGCTTTCTCACCGCGGGCCTGACCTCCCCAGCCCGGCCCTGCTCCGCCGATCACCACCCATCCATCTCCCTGTTAATTGCCGTCTCTCCTGACGAGCCGCTGGCTCTTCCCACACGTGCTCTCTCAAGGTTATTTTCAGCTTTGCAGCGTCACTGAAACGCTCAGGTTTGCATCTCCAGTACTGCAGCAGCGGGGCTGCTCCTCTCCACTGTTTCTAACACCCAGCATCATCTCTTCTGTCCAGGAAACACAAAGAAATCCTCGCCACTGCTCCTCCCCGCCGCAGGGTTTGCATCCACTGTGATCACAATCAAATTAATGCAGCTTTTCAGTGAAACTTTGGCATTTTTTGGTAAAACCAATGTGTTTTCCCAGCTGGTGGGGCCACCCTGATTTCTTTGGAGCAATCTTTGTAATGCACACAGCCCCAGATATAAATTGGGTGACAGTCATTATGTTTTACTGCAAGGGTGGGTGTTCATTTGTTCCCTGCTTTGATTAATCACGTCATCAAAGCCGTGCTGTTCCCCCAGCCAGGGACAGTGCCTGCTCCCAAGGCTTTACTCGTTGACTCCACTGTCTTCATATCCATAGCAAAGTGCATTTACAGTGAATTAGCATATCTAGGGCTGGTTAAAAGGTGATCACTAATGGAAATCTGAGCTCCTTCCACTCCATCAAATCCATCTGAGGTTTGCCTCCTAATAAATTGGCATCTTTACTGGGAAAGCCTGTGTCTAACCATCTATGTGATAAAAGACCAATTGCTGACATTTGCTGCTGTTTTCCCTTCCTCTGACATTTCATTACAGAGCAAATAACACCAGCAACTACAAATGGGCTCTCGTTGACGTCGGTTGGCCATAACGCTGCGAGTCGCCCTGATTAAGCGAGTAACTGGCGAGGGGGATGTACTCTGTCTCCAGGATGACAAAACTCCTCTTAGTCCTCCCACGGCCCTGCAGCCTCTCGGGGCTTTGCAGAAAAGGCTGAGCCACTCCCTGGCTCAGAGAATCACCTTAACTCACCCCACTGCCATCAGGCTGAGCTGTAACCAACCCAGACCTCAGATAGTCACTTTACTCCATCAATAAAACTTCTAATTTATAGATGTGCTTAGGACTTAAATTACCACAGCCATTAACACTTCATTAATGAGTCAATTAACATGCTTTGGGATCTATGGAGAAAGGGCATTATAAATATGCATAGTAGCAAGTGCTGCAGAAATAAGTATGTGGCTGTACCGGTATTTGGCCGGGAGCCGCTGTTGGTTGCAGCGAGTGTCCGTGCTCCACGAGGTCACAGGAGATGGGTCACAGCAGTCGTGGTGTCACCCCTGCAAAGGGCTCTCCATGGGCTGCAGATGGGACCAGCTCCAGCATCACCCAGCTTGCCTTCAATGCTGGGATGTCCAGGATCAGCGCCGGTCGGGAAGCAGCACCAGGCTGGAGATAGGAAACAAAATGTGATGTGAAACACAAATTTAAGAGCGGCCAAACGGATGCTGTTAAACACAGCATGGGGCTGTGCTTCTGTCCTGAAGCTTTTGCCACTCAAAAGTAAGGTTTTTAAGCAACTTTAAGAAGCCTGGAACTGCATCCAGGCCAGAACTGAGAGCCTGCTCTCTTGGAGTGAGGATATCCAATCCCCCCCTCCCAGATCCCCAGTCTGGCTCGTGCTGCTCCTCACCCTGCTCTGTACAACTGTGTCCAAACACCGAGAGCAAAGCCCCAGCTGCTCTCACCTCCCTCACAGCCCCCCACAACCCAGAGGGGCAGCAGGTGAGCTCAACCTACCGATGCCAAATTAACACACTAATTACCAAGCCCACTGCTACCACAATCCTTACAGGCTCTCCTAAAACACCATGACCTGAATTTTCTATTTTTGGTGACCTCTTTAGTATCACGTTCTCAAGCCATTCTCACATCTCCACAGCCTGGCTGCTTCCACCTCCATCACCGATAAAAATCAAGCTGAGGGCTACGCACGCTGAACCGCCTGTGCTGATGGAAAACAAGCCCAGGGCACTGAGTAGCAGCAACTTAATTGCAATCAAGGCCTGTCAGCCTCGTCAGCATGCTGGATGAGCTGCAGCTGATGGGCCAGGGCTGTGAGCTGAGCATGCAGCAGGGAAAGAGGAGCTGCGGAGCCGGGGCTGCCAGCGCTGCTCCAGCACACACACCACCTGCGCAGGATCTTGCTTCCAGGGATGCTCAGTGCCAGATGCTACAGAGATTGGTTCAGGAAATCTCCTAATCCCTAGTAATTAGAAGCTGGTTTAAACCTGAAAGCATAAGACTTAATGTCTTTTACCAAATTTCATACGTTAATTAGCCCAGTGCTGCAGACTCTTGGGTACTAAGGAGTAAATCTCTCTCTTTTTTTTGGAGCTGTGCACAGTTTTTGGTCTGAACGATGTCCTGCACAGGAAATCCCACAGCCCAGCTGCTCTCTATGGCCAGTCTTCAGAAAATCTGACACTGGAGGAGCTCTGGTGCTTTGCCCTGACAGTAAATTGTAAATGAAGAAGCAGCTGATGAGAAAAGCATCCTCCCTCCCTGCTCTGCTGCTGGGGGAGGCAGTAGGTGCCTTGTATGCCCCGTCACTGAGACATACCCCCTTTTTGGAGGGAAGAGAGGCTCCTGTGACCAGGGAGGAAGCCAAGCTGGGGAGCTGAGTGTTGTGAAAGGGATGAGGAATGGAAAATCCACATCAGTGTTGTTGTTGTCCAGGGAAATGGGAAGCTGTGTTTATTCCCAGCATGTGCTTGTGGTTTGTTCCCCTGCTATTTGCTTTTCTTCCCTCTGCACAGATGGGTTTGCACACCCAGCACATTGTCCCCTGCTTCCTTTGGGTGGCACAGCACAGCCCTGAGCTGAATGTGCCCTCAGACCCTGGGGAACAACCCTGACCTGGCGAGCAGTGGCTGGGGGAGCAGATATCCTGGGCAGCCCTTCCAGCTCCATCTTGCCCATGGTCTCAGGAGAAGCTGGAGTGGTCCCCTCCCATCCACATGGTCGCATCTCCAGGGTCACGTCTGCTCCTGCACACCGCATCCTCCCAGGGGACAGCCCTGTGTGAGCTCTTCCAGTTTTTGGCAGATGGCAGCTGAAGTGTTGAGGGATTGAGCAGAGCCCCAGGGAGGGCAACTGGGAGCTGGGAAAGGATGCTGGTCCCCAGGGCTGGGATGCTGCCTGGGCACAGGGGGCTGCTGCCTGGGCACAGGGGGCTGCTTTGGCATCACGGTGTTTGGGATAAGCCCCATCATGGGCACAAGCCACCAGCACGTGGGGCAGAAGGAGCCACCCAGCTCCCAGCACCATCTGCAGCCCATCCAACCCCTGCAGGTGTTGATCTGGTGCAAAGATCAGAGCTGGCATAAAGCGCTCAGAGGCTCCGGCTCAAAAAGTACCGAGCGGCAGCAGCGTCTGCAGCCATCGCAGAAGGACCCAGCTCATTTTCACTGTCTGGGAATTAGGTGTCTGGTTGGAGCTATTATCTGCTCTCCCTCTGTAGTTAAGGAGAAAGTGCCATCTCTAGAGGGGGAACCAAACCTCGGAGGAGATGAACGCTCCTTGGATGGTCTCTGTCATCTGTGGACTTTGCCCCCAGGCCGGGCACTGAGCTTCCACCCCATTTTGCTGATTGACCAAAGTGACACGGTGCAGCCCAGCTCTGTGCACGCAGCCTGGAGCCTTCCTCCACCTCCTCACACTTTGTTCTTTGCAGTTTGTTTGGCCAAAGTAATTTGCCAAATGAGCACCTAATTCATGAATGGGAAATGTCTGATTTCATGGTGAATTTATTGTTCACAAAGAAGAGTGCTCAGCTTCCATGCAGGTGGAGAGGCAGAGTTATTCCTCATGTGACTTCTCCAGTGACTTCACCAGGTTCAAAGCTTTTAAGAGGCTAAACTACAGGGTACAAATTCTCCTGGCATGTGCCAAAGATGTAGCTGAGATGAGAGTGGAAGTTAGCTCATATTGATTTTAATTAATTTTCCCAGTGTCAGGACAGTGGGACCAGGAGCTCTTTGAGAAGTTTACTCATTTATTTAGGTTAATTCTGCTTTTTATCACAAGGAATTCAGACCTCCTCTTAGGCTCGTGTTAAACTGGATTAGTTTTACTGACACTGCTGAAGCTTTCAGATTGATACCAGCATGAGTTATATAAAACAGCAAAGATAAAAATACAGCAGGGTAAAATATCAACTGTTGGAGGAAATAACGAGAGTGCCCACACATTTAATGTGTTTTGAAGAAATGGGGAAAGAAATCACAGTACTGGAAAGCACAGTGTTCTGGTGCATCCTTTATCTGAGGATATCAAAGCACTTTACAAATCATTACTTATTTAAGCCTTGTCACATGCTGGTCACAGAAGAGAACAATGCTGGAAGCAGGGCATGAACCCAGGAAGCATCAGCAGAGACAAGGAAATATTTACACTAAAGAGGTTTCCAATGGGAAATGCTGTTTCACCAAGATTGAAACGTTTTTGCTGGAGCATATTGATGTCAAGGAAGTTTTTGATAGAACAATTTCAAAGCAATTCAGCATCAAAATGGGATCTTGTGCAGTCAATATGTGGGAGAGGGGCTGGAGGTTTTGTTTCAGTGTGATGTTTACTGTGTCATGTGCACACCCCGTGTGAATAGTTGTGGCTGACCTTAACTAAATGTTTCTTTTCTGAGCGTAACTGAGTGTTTATTTCCATAACTTTGGGGAAGTTGCTGTAAATTTTCAACTTGATTTGAGAAAATAAACTTTGCAATATCAGGATGCCCCTTACAGCTTCAGCAGATGCTCCTTCCTAAACCCTCCTCAGACCCCTGTGTAACTTGCTGCACTTCTCTGTACCCTGAGCAGGAAAGGTTGCTTGCTCCTAGGAAGACTCCAGAGTTTAATTCAGTTAAAACTGAGATAACTTTTCCAGGATTTTGCATCCATGGGCTGACAATTTGATCCCTTAAACTGCTGTTTCTGAGGCCCTGATGCAATATCCCAACCTCTTCAAAAACAAGTGGATCAGGGGATCTGCAGAGGAAGAGGGAGAAGGGATGGGCTTTGCTGGAAACAGACCCCATCCATCACAACTTGTTTGTGCCCACTATCAAATCTAAACCACACTGCTTCTTATCCTGGGAGGGTGTTTATGTCTCACTCTCTGATGCACTTGTGGCTTCTGCTTGCTGGGATTACAGTTCAGCTCTGTCTATTCTTCTGTCAAAGAAAAAGCCCAGTGCTCCCATCAACCCTGCCTGCACTGGGGAGAACATCCTGGGGTGCTCCCCCAGCACCAGGTGCTTCGTCTTCAGCCCATGGGAGTTTTGTGAGATTAAAGGCTGCACAACATGACTTGGGCTCTCACTGGCCTGTGGCATCAGGCACCCAGAGCTGCTACTGCCCCAGCCTTGTCCCTCTGCCAGTCACCCTGGCAAACCCCCTGCATCCCTTTGTGCAACAGCTCCTGAACTGCCATAAATGAAATGTCCCTGCCTCTGGGTGGTCACATCCATCAGCAGGACAGGGGCACCCGACAGCCTGATTTTAAATCCACCAGCAGATGTCTGCTGGGGACCTCTGTGAGGCCAACATAAATCAGCAGGGTTCCCTGGACGGGAAAGCGATGCTGTGCTGATTTACAGCTGAAAGCATCTCCCTTCCCTGGTCCTACCAGGTGGTGAAAACTCACTGCAATCAGCAGTGAGGCTGATTATTGCCTTGCCAGGGAAACAACCTTTGTGATTATTTGATTAAAGACAGAAAGAGCTTGGCAGAGAGGGGGGATAGAAGACAGGGGATATATTTCCAGCTCTGCCCCTTACCTGCACGGTGATCTTGCTGGAGTCACTTGACCTGCTCATTTTGCTTCCACCTGCCAAGGCTGCAGTTACAAATGCACCAGGAGCAGGTTTCCAGGTCAGACTGAGCCAAAACATCAAACCAGTTCCCAAATGCAATCAAGGTTCACTCAGGTTTTCAGTCACTTTTGGGAGAATGAAAAAGACAACAGTTATTTCAGAACGGTCTTTTCTTAGGGCTATTTAAGCTTTTTAAACCTTTTGAATTATTCACCAGGAACAAAGCAAAACAAAAAATTCCATCTTGAGACAACTCTTTGAACTGCTTTGCTTAAAAAAATAAAAAAAAGCATCCAGAAAAAACATCCAGGCTCTGCAAGTCCCCCATCCTTCCCAGCTGAAACATTTCCCCCTGTTCAACCCAAAGGGTGAAGAATGTTTGCAGGTACATCCCAGACTGCTGGGATTTCAGGCTGCCCATGCTCTCCTCCCTCAAAGACTGGCTGTCACTGTTAGTGTCATTCCTCTGGGGATTAAACATTAGGGTCTGGCACCCTGATGGTGTGGCCACATGCCTTAGGGAGGTGAAGACACCCTGCACCCACCTGGATGTGTTGATGTGTTTCGAAAGGGTGGAATATCACGACTTGAAAAACAGCGACGAATTTGTGTCTCAGGAATGGTTTAGATACAAACCCCCCTGCACACACACACACCTCCACACGTACAACCCTCCAAGACTGCACTGGGTCCAGCATCCTCCCCTTGCAGAAGCAAATCTTCCCTTAGAAAATAGCCCTACTGCTGACTGAGGATGTCTGAGGAAAGAGCCTGCAAAATCCATCCCTCGATTTTTAGGTATTTCCTTTGAAAAAGGTTTCATCCTCTTCCCATCCCCTAAAGCAAGCTCCTGGCAGATTCTCCATCCCCCTCATCTCACGTCCTTTGCCAGTGTGGCAGCCCTGAGCAACATTTCTCTGTCAGGTTAGAGCAGACACGGATAAGGGAATTTATAACGCAAATGCCAAGGGAGTTAATTTGAACTGTGTGAAAAGCCACGACCGCCTCATGTACTATTACCACTCAGCTCAGTTTAATGTGTTCTTAATTACAACCATTTCTCAGTTTTTCCTTAAGAAAACTCTTTGTTGCCTTTTGTCTCTGCCCAGCAGTGCTCTGTCCTCTCTCTTGTCACAGTACTGCATTTAAGATGCTATTTTGCTCTCTCCAAGTTTTTTTAGCAGGGCCCTTCTTACCCAGCTGCTTCCACCCAGCCAACTTCAATATCTCTAGCACTGCACCATCAGTCTCAGATTTTGCTATTCCTGGTCTTGCTTTATGTTCAAGTTGTACCAGAACATCAAATTTAAGGTGCAGACAGGAACAAAACCATCGAGGCCACGTAGACGTAAAACAACAGATGGGCAGTGCCTTGCTGCTCTGGTTGGGCAGATTTTGAAGCTAATAATAATTGTAAACATCTCTCTCCATCTTGTTTAATCCTTATAATCTCCTTATCCCCCAGTCCAGATTGTTGTTTTCTTTGTGTGCTGAGATCATTCCTTGTAGCCAGGACATCTCTGTCAGACCTGTGTGCACTGCACGTTGCCTTTGGTGAGGTGGACCCAAGCATCCAAAGGCTTCATTGGGGATTTCTTCCAACAAAACATCCTTCATCCTTCCCATGAAGAAGGGACAAGCAGGGCTGTGGCAATTTGAAAGATGCCAGCAAGTTAAAAAAAGAAATAAACAACTCATGATGAATACATACAGAGAACAGGGGTCACATTTTATTCCCAGTTTTGCTCTGGATGTGCTTTGTAGCTTTTGGAGTGGCCAGTTCTTGCAAGCCTTGTTGTTTTACACACAGCCCCCAGGGTTATGTTATCGGATTACAAGTCTTCCCTGCCATTAAAACATGAGGTTTCTAGATTTTTGTGGTTGAAAATATGAAGAACAGAAGTTCAAAAATCCAGACAGCAAGCAGAGAATCTGATTGTTATTATTATTATTATTTTTTTAATCTTTAGACTCAGGGGAGGAGCTGACTCTGGGTTTTTGAGCTTTTAATAGTAATACTGGAATCTGGTCATGTGGCTGATGAGCTTGGCTCTCCCAAGGCTGAGCGCCCCGGTCTCAGCTGACCGCAGAGGAAAGGGCAGGCACTGACCGCTCTAAAAAGTCACCAAATCCTTTTTCTGGAAAACAGTCTTGGTCTTTACTGGCTTCTCTTTTATTCCCATTGTTGCAAAGCAAAACCATTTTCTCATTTAAAGTTTGAGATCCCTGTGTGAGAGGTGCAGCACTCGGTGGTGACAACGAGCCTGATTCTCCTCTCACCTTCAAGCAGAGCCAGCGATGGGAGGCAGCGCCATGGACTCAGCCAACAACAAAACCATCCACATCTGTATTACAGGGAACAGCAGCTTGACCAGAAGAGGTTCTTCAACCTGGAAATCAAAGAGATTATATCCAATTACTGAAGGATAAAGCTGGATAAATTTGACTCAGAATAGATTGGGGGTTTTGGTGTGTTCTTTTGGGTTTGTTTGTTAAGAATGAGGATAATTGTCCATTGCAGCAGTTTATCAAGATTTAAATTGGATCCTCTAGCACTGGAAAAACTTCAGCTAAGCCTGGATGCCTTGCTGAAAGGGATAATGAAGTCCTGTGACTTCTACTATTCAGGAATTCAGAGTGGCAATTCCAGCCTTCCCCTCTGACCTTTTATTCGCTGAACTGGCTCCACGCTGGGTTTCAGGTTGTTTCATGCCAGGTGCATCTGATAAATCAGTTTGTTCTGAATTCAGCCTCCTTTTCCTGTGGCTGCTCATCTCCTGAACATATGGCAGAGCTACACATCCTCCCATGCCCCTGAATTGCTCCTCTGAAGCTGCTGGTACCTGCATCCTCTTTGCATCCTGTGCCTTGGATAGCGCTGGCTCGTACTCTGACTCGATGTTGGATATCATTCTGCTCTCATTTGTACTGAATCAATTATGTCTTTGGAAATCTATCTGCTTTGAACCCTGCTAGGAGGCATAAGAAACAAGAATATGGGTATTGATAATTCCATGTTAATAACTTAAAAAAAAAGATAACTGTCCTTGAGTAAAGACAGAGGATGTCAGAGTAACCATCTCCCCCGGGCAGGGATCATCATGTTTCTCATGAGCATCTCTGGCACAGAGGAGCCGTCCCTGCTCTGCCTCTGCCATCACAAATGATACAGATGGACTCTGGGCCCTCTCCTCCAGCATCGAGACCAACAGGAGTTTTACTAACCCAAAGGAAGCTGGACTGGTCCCTGCTGCTGCTTTTAGCTCTGCCACCACACTAAGAAGCAGCCACCCTGCATGAGTCCCATCCCGGGGCCAACCCTGGCTCCCTACAGCCCTGGGACACATCCTGGAGACCCCAGCCCCAGTTCCCAGGGAATGCTGCTCCTCAGGAGGTTCCTTCCTATGCTCTCCTGTGGCAAAGGAAGGATCTGCCTCACTGGAAGCAGTTTGGGGCAGTGAAGGCATGTGTTAAGCCCTGCTGCTATTTATGGTGCTGTTTCCAGGACAGATAATAATAATAATACCATGCGACAAGTGCGTGACCACCCCAACAGCAAATGGGGGGTTTGATTTGCAGCTTTAATTTGAGACTGGCTAGTGCCAAATGCTGGCTCTTCACATTATGGCACGCTCAGGCTGCCCAACTCAGATGTCTGGGGATGCAGCAGAGCATGTGAGAACAGGGATGGACGAATATGCACCCTCTGGCCCTCCCAGCCCTGTCCCCCACCGCCAAGAGTACCATGTCCCTTCTGCTGCTTCTCCTCTGGGAAGCCCCCCCGGCAGCCACAGTCTGACTGCGTGGTTCCTGATCCACCAAAAGCAGATTATTTCTGCTGTACCATATGCAAAAGCTGTCTATGTATCTACAGAAGTCCATTATTTCCTATTACAACCTCCAGCTCCTCCTTCCCATCTCTCTCCCTCCCCAGTCCCAGCTTTTTTAATCACATCTCAGAAAGAAAAGAACAAAGAGCAGTTACCTGGAAAAACAAAGCAACAAAAAAAAGAGGTGAAAGTCAAGGTGAGGCAGAGAGATGTCAGTCCCATAGCAACAAGAGGTTTCAATTAATCACATGTAAATTGGGATGGAGTGCAAAGCAGCAAATACATTCAGTAGGGTGATGGCAGCCGTGTGCCTGGCTAAGAAGGTCCGTCTAGAGAGGAGAGAAGCGGTGTGGGAGCTGTGCCCCACGAGCCCTGGGTCACAGGGGGCCACTGGATGCCCTCCTGCCCCAAAATATGTGGCTACATTACGTGCTGCTTCTAGTTATAGAGCAGAGCTGACCATACAGGCTGTCCCTGCAGTGAAAGAGGCAACGTGGTACCAAGCTCGGGAATACAAAAACCCCTTCACACCATATCCTCAGGGTGAGGTGGTTGTTCTGGGGAAGAATCACACAGCCACTGTCTGTGCCTGCATGTCCACCCCAGCAGCTCCTTGATCCAGCAGCTGGTTTCACCCCTGCCTGGCAGAGTGATGACACCCCAAAGACACTCAGTTCCTACGAGCTTCATGCACCCACTGAAGGGAGCCGAGTTCACGTCTTTTTGGATGCCAGAGCTGACAAGGCACAAGCCCTGGGGGACCAGTCCCTTGGCTGGAGCAGGACACAGGCATTTGCCCCACGGCTACACTGGCAAAAGTGTTGAGCCTGAGCCATACCCTGGTGTCCCCAAACAGTGAAGAAACCCTCAAAGCCATGCTGGGAAATGTCCCTGCTGACCCCAGGAAGGGATGCAGGGTCTGGCTGGCAGAAGCCCAGCAGGCTTTCCATCCTGGAGGAAGGAGCTCCTTTTACTGGTGCTGCATGAAACCAAAGCAGGTCCCACTACTGCAGGGAGAAACATCTTTCCCATTCATTCAGCAATCCTGGAGGAAGCCAGTGCTGTGCAGCAGGTGATGGGAGTGTTTGACTCCCTTTTGCCAAAGTCCTGCAGTGTTTGGTTGTTTCTGAATGTGGCATCTTCACTTGCTGGGAGCTGCAGGTCAGGCAGTGCAGCTCCCTCTGGGCTGTAAACCTCCTTGACCTGCCTGCCTGCGAAGGTGTCATAAAATATTGATCATTCTCAGCACACTCCTGTCCTCCAGACATTTAGCAGCTCACTCCTCCTGCAGTCAACAGCAAAGCAGAGGCCCCTGCTCCTGAACAAATCCTTGCTGGGTGAAGGGAAGTGCAGGGACAGGTAAGCTTGGTGAATGTAAGAACAGGAAAGGGCTTTGAAACAGGTAGGTCTGGGTGTTTTGATTTTAACAAGGAAAGAAATACAGCAGCTGAGAAACTTGTGGGGACATTGGAGGGTTGATGTAGGTGTGGTGGGATGTGGTATCCACAGAGCAGCAAAGTCCTTTGTCTGCTTGAAAGTGGGACCAGATGAAGTTCCACTATCTTTGTGCGTTAAACCCTGTCTGCACAGTCTTTGCAGTAAAGCTGCTGCAGCGATGGATGAATTGCTGCTCTGTGTGCAAAGCAAGGGCAGTGCAGAGCTGGCCACGTGGCCTTTCTTCAAGCTCTCAGCAGCCAACAGTGAGGGAAGTGGTCATACAGCCCTCTCCTACCAGAGCCAGCCCCAAATGAGAGTCCTGGGGTCACTGCTGACATCCAGTCTCTTGGCATGATGCTTCTCATCAGGAGTGACGTATCCCACTCCTCACAGCTTCCCCGAGCCACTCAACACCCATTTGTGTAGAGAGGAATGCTGAAGGGATTTGTCCTGGCCTGCCAGCCACCAGCACAGAAAGCATCTCCTGGATCACATCTCCTACTCTCTAAGCCCTTGAGGGTTTCTACCTTCCCGGCTTCTTTTCACAGATCCACCCTCAATCAGCACGTAAATTGGCTAGGAAATCAGCCTAATCCTTTTGGAAGAGCCCAGCTTTGCTGGAAAACTTTACTGGAATGTAAAGCAGCCATGCCCAAGCTGTCTTTGCAGCCAGATTGAGTCTCACTGGCTTGTGGATCCTGATGCAGGCTCTTCTCCTCCACATCCTTTATTCGTGTTACTGGTAAACAGCAACAGTTATCTCCCTGGGGAATTTTGGAGCATCCCAGAATGGGGAGATGAAGGGATGGGAAAATGGAAGCATTGCTGCAAAACAGTCTCGGGAAAAAAGAGGTCAAAACACCTGCAAACGAGACAGCATATGGCTTTGCTTTATCTCTCACCCCTGCAAACTGCTGTGTAAGAACTGCCGCCTCTCTTTGGAAACGCTGCTGTAAAATGGGTCCCAATGGTGTTCTGAAAGCTCGTGGCTTGGCTACGAGCAGGAGCATCAACAGAGATTGCTGGGACTCCCAGACGGATGCAGAACTTGTTTATTTCTGCCAAGGCATTTTCTATGTGCTCTCTACACGAGCCTTGGAGGAAGCAGCAGGGAGACGAGGAGAGCACAGCCAGTGGGGGCCTGGTAACTCCGCAGCGCGGTGTTCTTCCCGCTCCTCTGCTGCACAGCTTTTCATCTGCAAATTCTCTGATGCTGCTGCCAAAAGGGAAACCCAAAATTCACAGCCAAGAGGATGAGTTGCAGTGGCAGAGGAGTTGTTTGGTATTTGACTGCAGCATGCAGCTGTGCCAGGCTCTGGGCTTTTCTTCCCCCTGCTACATCAGAGGCTCGTACCTAATTCTACGCTGCCTGGAGTAGCTGGGAGAGTTGTCCTGGGAGAGATGTAGAAGTGCTCAGCACCCATCCACTCCCCTGGCATGTGTTGACAGTGCTGAAAGCAGGACCAGGGTGTGCAGGCTAGACTAGAAACACATTCCAGGATGAGTGGGACTGGGCAGAGGAAGATGGGGGCATCTTCCAAGAAGGGGACCAGCAGGCAGCAAGAGCTTGTTCAAGCTCTTTTTAGCAGCCACTTCAGCTGCTTACCAGCACTTACCAGCTGTGGTTTTAGCAGCTGGTTCTACCTGGCTGAGTAGGACAATCCCCTGCACATCTGCTGCCACTTGAAGCTCCTTTGGAAACATCTCCCTCAGTTGCTTTGGAGATTTAGCACACAGCTTGAAGGAAGAGACAGGCTGCAAACCAGTGATGGAGTAAGGACCAAACAACAGCCCTTGATATAGGTTTCTACCTGCCTGCAGCGCTGCAGAAAGAGTATGGAGACACAGAGCCTGACCCAAAAGACTCCCAATCTAATCCTTAGATGCAATCATGACTAATAAATGATAAAGTAGTAAAGAGAAGACGCTAACAGCATGACGAAAGACCAAAGGAGACAGCAGTAACCCTGCTCACTTGCTCACTCTGATGCAAGCTCCTTTTGACAATTCAATTATAATGTGATACTAATTACTGAGTTGATGGTATTGAGCACCGAGGCAGAAGGGCACTACAAGAAAGGGATATTGATAGGGGAAGGTGGCAGCAATAGCGCTTTTCACCCAGAGAGATGCCAAACTGCATCAAGGGAGCACTGAAAAGGAGCCAAGATCTGAGGTGGAGTGCGGCAGGGAACAGTAACGTTGGATGACAGCTCAGAAAGGGAACGATAATGAATGTGATAGTTGTCTGAAAGAGAGGCTGATCTTGCACTGGCAGAAGGCAATTAACCAGGAGAGGGTTTCAGATCCGGGCTGCTGTCGATGCCTCTCTGCTGTCAGCCCTTTAAAAGCCTGCAGCTGGGCATTTGCACTTCTCCTCTCAAATCTGGTGCTCCCAGCTGAGCGCAGTCACTACACAGTGGTCAGGGACCGAACCCAGACCTCTGACGTGCCAGGAAAGAGCTGAGGAGCTTGTCCTTAATCAGATGAAAGCCACTGAAGGGTTAAAGTCACTCCACTGTGCCTCAAGTCCCATTGCTCACTGCAACATGCATAAGAGTGCCTTCCCTGAAAACAGGGTCACCAACACGCTCACTTTCACTAATTCCATATTTAAAACACGGCTTCTCAATCCAAGAGATGCCATTACCCTCAAAGCAGCTTCAACTGCCCCTTAGATTTAAATATAACCTGTTGCATAAAACATCTTTGTATCAATTTCAGTTAGGGCAGACAAGCTCCCCCTCGCACATCCATAACTCAGTGCGCTTCACAGAGCCTGTAAGTGCATTCCTCTGGGAAGCAAATGCCCCTAAGGACACCTTTTGTCATTGTTCCTTTTCTCCAGTTGTGAAGAGGGATTGTGCTGAGAAGCCTGGGCTCCTATTGCATCATCTTGCATTTTGGGAACAGCACTCTGTGAGCAGCTTCCAGGAGGTGGGTGGAGGGTGCCAGGCTAGAAGAAACATCCTCAGCTGCTGTGCAGGGCATGAGAAGGGATATTTTCCTTCTCCTCCAGCCCACCGTTAGCGCAGTGAGAAATCCATGTTTGGTCTGTGTCTGGTATGAGCAAGTAGAAATTCAGAGCACTGTAATCAGGAGGACAGACCTTCCTCCTCAAGGATGCTTTCAGCACCACCAAGCCTGACACAGGGACTAACAGCCCCAGTTACCCATTCACAGAATCAAAGAATTGCCTGGTTGGAAAAGACCTTCAAGATCATCAAGTCCAACCATTAACCCAACACTGACAACCTTAAACCATGACTAACCCATGTCCCTCAGCACTGTGTCTACACGACTCTTCAATCCCTCCAGGGATGGGGACTCCACCACTGCCCTGGGCAACCCCTTCCAATGCCTCAGAACCCTTTCAGCAAGGAAATTCTTCCTCACATCCCATCTCAGCTGCCCTGGGCACAACTTGAGGCCATTTCCTCTTGCCCTGCCCCTTGTTCCTTGGTTGAACAGACCCAGCCCCACCTCTCTCCACCCTTCTTTCAGGGAGTTGGACAGAGCCAGAAGGTCTCCCCTCAGCCTCCTTTTCTCCATTCTTGGCAAAGGAGCATCAAATCCCCCAACCCTGCACTCCAGCCGCTGTGGCTCTGCCAGTGCTGTGTCAGTTATCAGACACCAAGTGATGAGCTCTTTCCCAGAGCAAGAGGCACAAAGTCTTGAGGTAGGTTGGGGAATGAGTTGGGAATCAGTTGAATGTATCACTCCAGCACTTTGAGGGGAATCAAAGGGAGAAATAAGACTGATGTTATCAAGTTCTATAGGAGGAACAGGATGGAAGCAGTGTTACCTTGTGGTTAGTGCACTGGTCACTGGTCTGGGGAGCTTTGGTTTATTGTGGCTTCTGCAGATGGGCTCAATGGATGACAACTGGCCAAAATATCAGTCCTTTCTGCGCTTTAGCTTCTCCATCTGCCAAATGAAGAGAACAAGACAAAGGAATTGATGAAGAGTGCTGCATAAGAGAGAGATTATGTGGTTAATTAACAATGGCAAGAGTTCAAGCTACAGACTTCCATGACATTTTCTCCCAGGCCACAGCACTCTCCTCGCTGCACACTGGAGGGCTGGGTCAGGAGCAAGCCCAAAACCTCCTGCTGCCAGCAGCTCGGTGCTGGAGCTGGCTTCCCATGTGGAGGGATCATCCCTCCGTGCAGCAAACCCAGCCTGGCTTTGTGAGCCGGCTTGATTACAGCATCCCAGGCACTGCCAGCAACTGAGGACCAGACAGAAAAGGCATTGACTGCTCAGGCTGTTAAAAACTGCTTACTGCTGGCACTGCAAACTTGTATGGCATCCAGACATTGAGTTGGACTTTTTAGCAGCTGCTGTACGGAAGGGATAGGAACTACAGGAACCTTTTTTAAACTCCAATGAAAGGAGGGTTTTTTAAAAAGACAAAAAAACCCCAAAACAACCAAAACAGAACAAACACAAACCCCACAATCCTCATTGTTTTTTTAAAAAAATAATAAATCCATCAGAATTATACTGGAAAATCCATATTGCATGCTGTTTAGTTAAATAGCTCCTGTCTTGTCATCAGCTGCTAGAACTTGGTTTATCAGAAGAACTGGGCATCTGTAGAACAACAGCTTTCATATTAATACCCACAGGCTCCCTGCCAGGGAGCTATGCTCTCCATCAAATTTTGACCATCTGTGTCCCCTTTGATGCTTTGGGGTTTTATTTCTCCCTTTCCTGAGCTTCAGGCTGACATTTGCTCCCTAGGATTAGGAGGTCAACATCTTCATCACTCTGGGAGAAGGGTTTTCACCCCAGAGTCTCCAAGCTCAGCTGCCAAAGCATTAAAATTGCTTGTGAAGGGGTATTGGGAGCTTTTAAGTTTCACTGCAGTTGATGGGATGTGCCAGGCAGAGACCAGATAATCAAGAACACTGTGAGACTCATCTGTGAAGCCCACTTACCACGTACTCCAGCCACGTGCCAGGGACTCCTGGAAACCATCCTGCTAACCGGCCAGCCGCTGATGCAAACGAAACGTGTTTGCAGCTCAAGTCCAACAAGCAGCGTCACAGCTCTCTTCTGAGTGGGAGTTGAAGCTTGGCAGGTCCAAACCTTTGGGAAATCAATGTTCTATTCTTTTCTTCCCTTTACGAAGAGAATTTCAAAGTCTCTGTGCGCCTTCCTCTGCTTTCTGGCGTAGCCAGCGCTGTCTGCCATCCTCCTCTCTCCATCAGCACCCCTGTTAGCACTGCAGAGGTGCAGAGTCAACACAGCAGGAGCATCAAACAGACAGATTGGGGTTAGCACCAGCTACAGTGCCTAAGTGGACTGATGGATGCTTTAATAACCACAAATGCTATTCTTGGTGCTGATGATTTAGCAGTTATCATAAGATACAGAGGGAATTAAAATGAATCTAAGGAGGGTACTTACTTTTCATCTATGCCTGCCTGCTGCCCGCTGGCTTAGCTCTGGCTCACGATGTTACTGCAGGGAGATATCACTGCTGTTCAGCAAAGAATCAAAAACCACAACTGCTTGATTTAACAGCTGGAATATTGCAGTCTTCCTTCTGCACGTGGTCACCCAAGGTCACTGAAAAATATTGTAAAGTTTTTCTGTTTTGATTTTTGTTTTGGTCTAGAATAAAAACTCCTCATCTCACAAGTAAATGACACAAAACTCAGGCTGAGCTAAGCTAAGTCATTAATTACTTGGTTAAAATGCTTTTTTTTTCAGTATGTGTGTGAGTATGTGAGTTTTTCAAACACACAGTGGGTTGCAGTGTTCCTTTTTAGTCCAAGAGAGGTTTTTAAGGCAAATTATGAATGGTGGATTAGCCCCTCTCCAGATGTGAGAAAAACAGAGACACAATTCCCTGCATAACCATGAACTATCAGAGAGCCAGAGCCCCAGCTCCCTGACCACGCTCTTAGCCTTCCTAGATGAAACTTGCTGCCCTTGGTGTTAGCAACTGAGGTTTCCACAAAGATCCTCCAAGGCAGCAGAAATCCTTGCACTGAAAGGTTTCAGAGAGCAGAGAATCTGAGGAATCTATGAAATTTTAACTTTTTTCCCACCAGTTTTGAACAGCATGGGTCCAGTAACTCTCTTTCTACGCATGCCCTGAGCGCTGCAGAGATATCCACGAGGCAGCTAACAGCACAGGTTTTTAAGCACACACGGTACTACAGCAAAGACAACCCCAAAAATGAAACAGGGGCCACAGAATCATGAAATTAGGCAACTGCAAGAGAACAAATGTGAAGTGAGAGACTAACCACAGGATCCAAACAAGCACAGTTCTGAAGGCAGAAGTAGTTCATGTCACAGGACAAGTGCAGCCAGAATAGGACAAGCGTTGCATCTCTGCGATTGACACCCCTAAGTGTGCAGGGTACTGGCTTGTAGGTGGTCACATTTCAATGGCTCAGTAAATCCATCAGCTGATACCCATCAGCAGTGCCACAGGAGCTGCCTGAGCTCACAGGGGCCCATTTTAGCAAGGTGACACATCCAGGTTTTGGGGAGCAAAGACCAAGTCATTGCTCAGCAGAAGCAGAACCCGCTTACCATAGGTCAGGACAAGCAGATGGCACCACACAACCAGTTAAATGCTGTTGCCTTCAGGTGCTTGTAGCCTGCAGATGGGACTATCTGAGGGCAGACAAGTCAAGACTAGACTACAACTAATTATTCCTTTAGATTTACCAGTACTGGCTAACATGCACAATGACAAGTTCCTGGGGCAAGTCAGGCAATAAAAGGTTCGTTAAAATAAAGCAGGTTAAAAGGTCACCTTTTTGCTTCGCTTAGATGACTGAAAGGGGCAGGGAGAACTCAGCTTCCAGGCATTTACTATTGTATTTTTCATTGCTCTCCAATAATTTGAATTTTTGCATTCATTAAATCAGCATTCTCAATTCTCAACGTTACCACTTGCCTCATTTCTCCTCTCATACAATATCTCAATTTATTCCATTCAAATCCTCAGAGACAGCTTCCTGGGTCCCTATTCTAACCCTTTTTAATGTTTAACTCTTCTCCTGGTACACCCCAAACCTGTCAAGGAGCAGGGGTCACAAGACTTGTTGCCCTGTGGATGCCCAGCCCTTGTATCTCTGGATGGGAAAGGAACAGCCTATTTCCCCAATCTCCAGCCTGCACTTTCCTTTGCCTCCTGGGTTGGCTTCTCCACCTGCAGCCCCCTGTGCCCCTTCTCCAAGGCTTAGGCATGAAGTTGATCTCCCAGCTGTAAAAAAGGGGAGTCAAGTTTTGTACAACCTATGGATGCAGCCCCATCTCCCCTCCACCAGGATATTTTGCCATTGTCTATTTTTGTGTTTGGAACATTGAAAGCATCTTAAAAATTAGGTGACATTGTCGCTGCTGGTGCTTCCATGGCAACCTGCATTTGTTTCTCAGAGCTGTTTCATAATAATTAATACACCCCTTCCATTCACGTGGCCCGTGATCAGAGTGCACAGCACAGCCCCCACTGGGACTTTCCTGGGTCGCATGAAATATTTATACCAAAAGATTAGAAGAAAGAACTTTTTCTGGTGTGTTCTGGCCACTGGGACAAAGCAGTGACACACAGACATCTGATCATCCCTTTGCTAGTCCAGCTAACAGGAGCACATTTGCTGACAGTAGCTGGGCAGAGCCTGTCATGACATCCCTCCCACGCGATGACAAGGCAGCCAGAGAAGCTCTGGTCCTGTTGATCACACCAGGATGGAACAAGGCAGAGCTTGTTATACAGTCACAGCAACAAATCCAGGAATCTTCTCTTTGAGCACTAGCAAATGCAAACTGCCCTCCCTTGCCACGCTGTGCTGACGTGTCTAGACGTGGCCAAAAGTGAGGAGATTTGGGGAACTGCACCAGAAAAATCCTTAGGCACAGAGAACTTGCATACCTCGGATCCCGTCCCTGCTGCAGGCTCTGAGGGGGTGTTCAGCTGAATGTAGGAGGGCACAGAGAAGTGGATCAAAGATGTGGTCACCTGCCATAGCAGTAATAAAGACAAAGCTGTGAGTGAAGCCTGCAGATGTGCCGCCTCTGGGCTGAGATCCTGCCAGATCCCACACGTGAAGAAGCAGGCTTTCAGCTGGCACAACCCAGAGAGGGATTGCCAAAGAAAATTCAGGTGCTGCAAGCTGTGGCTAGGAAAGATTTGGTAGGTGCTACTATATAGTCTTAGCTCCAGCAGGAAACCAAGAGGGTTTCCTGCTCCAGCACCTCCAGCCTTTCAAGGGATACATAAAACGGAGTGGTTGGACCCAATATAGCTATCAAATATCCAATGGCACTTTCACAGGAGGAGGAGGGTGAGCCCTGAGGTCCTGGCTAAACTCCAGTTTAGATAATTACATTCTGCCAACCTTCATTCTTTCTGCAGCTTCAACTGGATACAGGATTTGGAGGCTTTTCTCAGCTGAGATGTATTTCTGGCCCTTTTTCCTGCTGACTAGACTCTTAAAAAAACCCCCAGAAAAACAAATTAACAAACAAAAAAAACCTGCCACACCAACTCTTCATGTGCAGCCTGGCCTGTACCCCACCAGCATCAGTCTGGGAAGGAATCAGTCATCTTCACAGGCTGGGAAATGCAGTCCATGAAGGCACTCACTTAGGAAGTCTGGGTCTCTCACTTGCTGTCCACATCCTTCCATAAACAAGAGGCTCCACCACAAACAACTTACAAACCCACTCTACAGCTAAAATGCTGACATCCTTCACCAGACACTGTCAAGATCCACAAGTGTCAGACATTTCCTGAAGAGCCTGGCATCGCAGATGTGCAAGCCAAGAACTCTGCTCTCCCTTGTTGACCTTTCTTCTGCTGAGTGAAATGCTCAAATGGGGAACATTAAGTGATCAACAAGCGTAAATTAGGGTAGCGAAAGGGAGAGACCTCTGGCTGGAGCTGTGCCTTGGTATCATTTAAACAGGCTTGAGAGGCTTAATTGTAGGCTCTGGCAGAGTACAGACAGGCTGCTTCACCCCATGCTTGTGTAGTCACAGCTACGAGCAGAAACTGCCCCAGCTCCCAGAGTCACCCAGTCCTTCACTGCCTAGCAGTGCTGGTGTAACTGAACCATTCCCATGTCCCTGTGAATTACAGTGAAAAAAGGGCTGATAAATCTCAATTGGCTGAATATACAAAACCCCTCGAAGTCCCAGACAGTGTGTGTTTTCTCACTGCTGTGGCTCCTGTTGTCAGAATGTGTCAGGAGATTTCCCTCTGTATTTCACTAGGATGGGAGCATGTGCAGCTTGGATTCTGCTCAATCCTCTTTTATTGGCTTAATTTGAAGCTCCAAAGCAAGGGGCCAAAATCCTAGGAGAGAGAAGCTGTTCATTTGAGCCTGCCTATGAACATCTAAGAGATTAATAAAGAGAACCCCAAAGTTGCAAGAATTACATGGACAGTCCATGAAGTACAAGAGCTTTCCTATAGCAAAAGGTCAGCATTATTTCAGTTCTCTCCCACCTGATGATTGCTCATGATCCTTTATCAGACTGACAGAGCTTCTCCTGGTGCTTTGTGTCACAGGAGACACCTCAGAACTCTTCATCCTCTTCCTACTGGGGAATAGGCATTTTTATAGCAGCCACTTCCAGGCCCTTGTCAGTTCTGAAAGATAAAGCAGCAGTTTTTATTTTTTCATGTCAGCAACCACCCTTTCCGCCCCTGCTTTTACATACCACCTTGTTTATCATAAAGAAGGTTCTAACATTGCATCCCTTGTTCACTTGAGGTGTAGCTGCACCAAAGAGCATTTGGCTGCTCCCCTCCTTTTTGTTTTTGACTGTTCACCTCTGGCAGAGACTCACCTCTTGATATTCCCACTCTTACTATGTTTCCTTTTGCAAAACACACTAGTTTCATCCCTCTCATGAAGCAACGAGCTAGGGAGTGTCTACAGGGACTTCCTACATGATTAATGCCTAAAACCCAGCAGCTACCCTGCAATGCTTTACTCAGAGGGTTTTGTTTTGTTTTAAATTGTAATGTTAAACATCCGTTCTTCTAACAACTACAGAACTTGGCAGCACTGTGACAACGCCCTTCCTACAAAGCTCTTGAGGGTTTTTCTCAAGGTTGTAAGTTATCATTTTCATTTTAAATAGGAAAAAAAGTTCAAAGCACAGACAGGTTAAATGCTTTGCCCGAAACCACAAAGAAATTGAGTGGCAGGGTTGGGAAAAACTGAGGTCTCTTCCTACCCTTAGTACTACCAACCATCATTTTTAGCAAAATCAAAATGATAGGTCAGATTCTCGATGTCCTTTCCAATTAACTTTCAATAGAGGAAAATAGTCAAAGCACAGGATTCGGTATTGAAACACTGTCACAGGCTCTGGCTAGCCTGCAGTTAACTTGTCCCTACGAGCTTGGATCAGAAAGGCTCAGCAGCATGCCTTAGACCTCCAATTAATAGAGCAGCTCGTTCTTCAGCTGGAGCAATGGGATGCTCATCTCTTTTGGGGAAGATACCTGCTGGTGCCATTCAGTTCAATGACACCTGCAGATCGTACACAGGCAACTGCACACAGAAGTTTTGGGGTGACACCCTCCACCCCAGCCACACAGCAGGCTGAGTTTTTGCAGCACAGATTACTGCTAGACACTTCTGATTTCACATCATTTCAGCACAGATTCTGGGTGTAAAAATATAGCAGCCACTCATTTCCTTTGCATATCTGCCACGTGTTAATTGAGCTCTCAGGGAACTGACTGCAGCACAGCCCTTTGGGCTGCAAACCACTACAGACCACCCTCCCCATGAGGTTCATTTTCAGGTAGGGGTACAGAATGAGGTGCCCATGCCTCACTCCAGGAAGCACAGTAACAGATGTAATTGCTCCCACTTAATTAAAAAGGGAGACCTTTTGGGTTGCAGCTGTCCTATGGCAAAACAGCACTTCCTCCAAGCTCATCCTTTAGGATGATCAGGCAGAGTGTAGTAGAGAGCACCAGGGCGTATCATGAAGAGAAGGTAATTGTGCTTTCACCTGCTATTACAGAGACAGGTCTTCTACTCAGGCTTGCAGATGACCTTCTCCAATCAAACATTAACTTTGCAGCAAACAATCATTAGGGAGCATTTGCAAGCTTTAATAATTAACACTTTTATTAATCCACTGACTCCACTTCAAGCAACCAGTCTCTCTGAAATTAATTCTGTTGCCATTTAGAGGAGAAAGAAATGAATACCATTTCAAGGTAGAGAAGGAAGAAGGTATTTAGATTCCACTGCATTTTCTAAAGGTACTGGATCTGCTCCTAGAACTGTAATTATGCAACTTATTAACTGAACTGCCAAACATAAGGCTAAGTAATTTTCAAAGCCTGGGCTTTGAGAAATAGTATTACTGGCAGCCATGCAATCCAAAATCCAATCAAGAAAGACCACAAACCTTCAACAGGCTGAATCTCCATCAGCTGCTTATTGGCTGCAAAAAGCAAGATGAAGAAAGAGGTCCAGCTAAGCAAATCATCTCCTTTAGAATGAAGGACCTGCTTCTCTGAAGAGCCAAGCAATGAGTAGAGGGAGATGTACATCTTCAGAGCTGGACTGCATAGAAAGCCCAGCCAGGAGGGAATAACTTCTACCTGTCAAGCAAGGTATCTCAGCGTAGGGATCACACTGGCTTGTGGACCTTTGCAGTTGTGCTCAGAGCCCCAGGAATTTTAAAGGTCAAAAAAAAGCAACAGGGACCCCAAAGCACACTGTTGCTCAGTTGCCAGTTATGACTTTGAATCCCTGTCCAATAGCTCTTATAAGTGCTATCACAGAACAAATAAAGTTGCTGTTTCACAAACTCACTAGAGTCAGCGAGATCAGACACACAAGCTGGGAAGAACTCAATGGTATTTCTTACCCCTACTTTTTTTGCTTCCTTGGATCACCATCTATTTAAGAGCAGGACAGGTACATGGCTGGCACAACTGAAACACAAAGAAATTGTGAGGCAAACTCAGCTATGGGCAGAGGGAAATCAGTAAGTGTTGGTTAACAGAACTACCATTAAACATGCAATGCTGAAAAACATAAGGAAGAAGTGGGAAGTGCTGAGAAAATTCTCCTGTTAAATCCTTCTCACTCCTAAGTCTCTCCAGATCAGTTTCTATAGGGCAAGAAGCTGCCTTACCACTTTTCAGTTACAAACCTCCTTTTTGCAGCATGTGACAGGGCTGGGAGCAGAACCTACTCTTGCTCAGGGCTTTGCAGAGCTCTGCTTGAACCATCAGCTAATGTTCCCTTTCGAGTGGTCTGGTCCATGTGGGATAATTGCACAGGCTCCCTCTGCAGTGAACAACTCTTGCCTTTGTGTTGGAATACTTGAGGAGCGTTTTGACTTCCTAAGTATTGCTGCCATTTAGAGACACAGCATGAGAATCAGACTGTTAATGCATTACTTCACGCCGTAATATGTAGTAAAACTCATGGTTTCAATTCCTCCAGCTTCTCCCCTGTCAATGCCTAAGTGGGGGTCCTGCTGCTTTTCATTCGCATTTCTACGTTTCCCTCTTTTTTTCTTCAGCTATGGTAAATCAGAAACGAATTAAAAAGAGAGGGACTAGAAGATACCAGACTCTTCTGTTAAAAATATGCATATATTTAAGTTTTCCATTTATTCTTACTAAAGTTTTGCAGCTGTGGGCAAGATAAGACATAGGAGGAAGCCAAATATTTTACAAAACACCTGCCAGAGAAATTTCTACCTACAAACTATTACATGCACCCTCTGCATTCCTGTGTGTATGAGCCCAGTGAAGTCCCCCCTCAGAAATACCGAGCATTTTAATAATATCCTAAACATTTAAAGCAGCAATAAATATGGAGTGAAATTTAAAATATTTCCTTGAGAAGCCAAGAAGCAAAAATCCCATTTTACAGATGGGTAAGCAAGTAGAGAGGAGTTAAACGATTTTCCCCAGGATATCTACTCGTCGTGAGGAAGATATTATCGTTCCAAAGATCCTGATTTCTTGACATCATTCAAAATTGGCCGTGACCCTCTAAAGCTCAATACAGAAAATCAAGTTTTTTGTAGCAAATCAGAGCAGTTTAGAGGCTCCAAAAGCAAAGCACAAAGGGCAAGACTACTGTCTGAGAAGGAAATGTGTTAATTTGTTGCCAGACAAGCCTTTTTGTTTTAACAAGTACAACTTGGGTTGTTATAAATAGGTTTTAACACAAAGCAGTTGCACAGACACACTAAGTTGCAGTATCTGCAGTCCTGTGGATATGGGTTTCCTGATTAACTATAAAGCCTAAGAAGACATGACCTCTATGCAGAGCTCCTTCTGCAGCAGCTAATGGTCTGCCTCTGTGCAACTGCCTGTTTTCTCAAAGGTTGTAGAACCTTGCTTATCCTTAGCATTAATGATTTGCTGCCAATTTTAACTGAAATTAGGAAACTGATTTTAAAACTAGGCTGAAGCAGAGAGACAGGCATCCAGCTATGTGGAAATACTTATATTTCCATGTGAAGCCCACGTGAAAGAGAGTAGGAAATATAGTTTCAAATTCCTGTGTTAGAAAACTAAGAGTATCAGGCTTTATCAACCTGTGCCTGTAAGGCACAGTTACTGGCACTCAGAAATATATGTTGAAAAGATTACCTATAATGTATATATTTTTTTTTTAATGTGGTGACAAAAAAACAGGTGAATGAAACTCAACCAAATTCAAACAGGCATCTGGAAAAAATGCCTCCTTGCAAAATATGAACGGGATCATTTGTACCTGGTAAGCCAGCTGATGGAAAAAGCCTGAAGGTCTCACTTTGCTGCAAGTAGGTTTGGAAAGTTGTGCTAATGATATGCAAAAATGCTATTATGAAAGGGCAGGTCCATTTTTACACTCTGCACTCACATTGATATAGTGACTCCTTGGAGCAGCAGACATGAATCTTTAGATGTAGCAGCAGTTTAAGCCAGATTTGCTAGGGTCTTACTCAAGTTGCCAGCTCTGCCAAGGGCTTGAACCTGCCAAAATTCACACAGCAAAATGAGTTTTGCAAAGAGCTCAGGTTCTATCTGGGCACCAGAATGTGCAAACCTGGCCCCATCTTTGGGGGGGTGGAGGAAAGGAAATAAACCCAGTGTACTTGCATCTCACTAGCCAAGTTGTAAACCAGGAACACTGCTGAGCTGCTGCTTTGATTGATTTCTCCCTCTTCTTCTGCAAGTCCACTCAGGCTCTGAGCACTTCAGGGGGAAAAAGCCCCCTCATTGTCTGTGTACATATAACACAAGGCATAAATTCTCTGACTTTGGTCCAGACTTGTCACTGCTACTTAGAGATTGCTAATGTAAGTAATAAAAAAAGGAGTTAAAAATAACCAAAAGGAAGGAGGAGGGGGGAAAAAAGGGAAAGCAAATTCATTCCATAACTGTCCTCCTCTTCTTAAAAGAATAACCTCCCACCCACCAGCCTGCTCAGTCCTGCTGTCCAGCTGCATGGCAATGCACACTGTGCACATCAGACAATGAGACACAGCAGAGACCTTAAAGGAGCCAGTGTGGAGAAATGCATTTAAATCAGGAAACCAAAGGAATGAGCTAATGAAGGTCAACTCCACAACAACAGGGCGTTAATAGGATGTATCACAGCACTGGTGTGGTCTCTCCCTGCCTCATGTTAAAATTTGGTATAAAGTGTTAATTTGTCTAAGGTTAAAAAAAGAGTATTTGTAAATATAGAGTATTTTTAATACAGTGACTTTTGATGCTGGGCATTTTTTATTATAAACTGAACTTTAATGAGAAGAATTATTCTCAACAGAAATCTAAGACAGCTCCTCCACACAAGCTGAGACAGATACATGCTGTACCCCTTTGCAAACAGGAGAGTTCCAGCAACTTGTTTTTAGCCCTAAGAAGTCAGATACTGGATCCTAAATTAAACTTTGGCCCAGGACTAAATGTTTTTCACTTGCATTTTTAAATAATTTCTTTCTTTTATGGGATGTGACAAGCCTACACTTTTGGACAGCAAAGACATAATGGCTTGTAGGGTTATCAGGAATAGCCATGTGTCTTTCAAAGGTATTTAAGGTGTAATATTAGTGTTTCTGAGGGAAAAGAATTATTGCTGCAGTTAATTAAGCTGCAGCTGAAGCAGGCAGACACCCTGTAAAGGCAGTTCAGGTAAGTACCATCACCATGGACAGAAGATGGTGAAATACCACAGGTGCATACATTGTGGAAAGTTTCCTGTATTTGCACCAAACTTCAACCAAGGATCTATATTGCTTTGGTTTCTGCAATAGAAAGGCTCCTGGATATGGAGAATAAAGCAAATCCTTCTTTCTTCCCTCTCTTTGCATCTCTATATAATATAGTCTCACATAGAGAGAATGTTTGAGTATTGATTGTACTTTTATTATCAGACAAATCTATGTATTTCTGAGCTCTCTAGGCTTCCCAAGATGAATTTCCTATTCTTTCACATAACAGAAAGACTATGAAATAATATTCAGCTGTCTGTTTAAAAAGAAATGGATTTTTTTCCAGTATGTTGGTGACTGAGTAATGTTTATGAGTTGCAGTTCAAGAGGGCCAGGCTCACTCCAGACATGCTGGGCCCTCTCGTGGCTGTTCAGGAGATGACACAAAGTACTTCCAGCAAGTCCTCACTTTCAGAAAAACTCCAAGTTATGTTTTCTTCAGGCCCTCAGATCTCAAATATTTTCATTGAAAACTGCTATAAACCACAACATTTAGTTTCAGATCCAAATTTACTCGGAATTTAGGGGTATTATGATTTTTTTTTCTTCAAGCTAATCACCAATAAGACTACTTAACTTCTAATCTTTTTTTCCCCATGAAAAACAGTTCAATATTTTGAAACTTTAGTCTCCAGGATGGTGTATGAGTCAGGTTTCTTACAGATGTGGGGCTCTGCAGCCCTCCAAAGAACCCCAAGGGCTTTGCAGACAAAAATGCATTCCCATGGGTAATGGATGCACTTTATACAATCACTTCAGTTTGCTTTTTGATATATGAGAATAAAAGCAGATGAAGCATAAATCTTCTTATGATAAAAATTGCTTGCAATTATTCTGTATGGCTGTTAATTCATAATGATGTCTAGGAGAAAAAAAAATAATCTAAGCCTATTTAAAAAAAAAGAAATTACAGATAAACAGATGGTTTTAAGTGACAATATACCTGAAGAGGATACAAAAATAGAGAGATTGCCTAAAAAGATCATCAAGAAACCAAATTGTTTAGTCAAGGTTAATGAAAGTTGGGATATAGCAGGAAACGCATGAGGAAACAGATCAGATTAAGTGAGCAATTACAGAGATAAAGATTGTAAAGTACTGGTTATTTCAATCTTATAAGAATCCCTTGGTTTTAGCACCATCTTAAATTGTCTTTTAAATGCTTGTCATGCATTTTGCATAAGGAATGTTTCAATCAGACTTGGAATGGAATGGCTTGAAAGCCAAGGATAAGAAAATTCACCTGAAGCTGATGCTTGGTTTATGACTGGGGTACTGCATTACAGCCCTGTTTGTTAGGAAAAGGAAATTGTTAAGCTAATTCTTTGGGGTAGAACAAGAAAAAGCTGCATTTCCCCACAAAAAACATACTACTCCTGGAGCATTTCCACAAACCTAAAGAGAACAGGCTACACTTTCACTAACTGCCACTATTATTTTATTATAATGAAACCATTATTGGTCCTACCAGCTAAACTTTGATGGAAAATAATTGCTTGTTAATTATATAAAGCATATAGCTTAAAAATTCTCACTGTAAGCAGGAAAACACAGGATTTTCTGAACTTGACAACATGTTCTAGAACAGCATAATTACCCCTCAGAGAGGTTATAGGTAAATGAGCCACTTACATTGGAACTTGATTGAAATGGATTTTTGCCCTTTTTTCTGCCTATTCCCCTTTATTAGAAATGCTCTAGTCAAATGGTTGTGTATTATTTTAGTGCACCAGAGAAGCTGATTCAATTAACACACTGTGCCATCTCAGATTTCATTTTTATAATCTATTATGTATTAACTTGCTGAAGGTCTATTTCTGACCTTGACTTCCAATTTGTAAGACAAGAAAAGGAAATGTCCAGTAGCAAAGAAACACGTCCCCCTCTGCACGCTAACTCCTACGGGAGCACTTAATAACCATCGAGCTCATGACTAAAACTCATTAGTTTAAAAGAAAAATCCCCAAAACCCCAGTAACTTACTGCTACAGATGATCAAGATGCTACACTACAGCGGTGCTCAGTGCCAGCAGTACAACAAATCTGTTTGGATGAGGTCAAACACCTTTGGGTTGGGCTCTTTCCACTCTCAGGTGCTAATCTTGGGAACAGTCTTATTCTTAATAGCAGGCACTACTGGTAAAGGAAAAGGGTTAAATTTTTTAATAGAGCATTTCTTATCAAATGCTATTGGAAAGAGTCTTGATTTTTATTTTGAAGTGCAAAAAAAACCCCCATCTGTTGCATCCAAATGTCAATAACTGTATATTTGGAGCAGCCAGCTCCTGGACACACTAATGGTAGGATCAGGAAATGCCCAAAGGCACATCTCCTTGGTCTAAGAAAACCATCCTGGAGCCAGTTAGTCTGGTGTGCAACTCCAGGGTGCTTAAGGCAACTTCCAAATCTGATCTGACAATTAAGAAAGAAAAAAGGAAAAACAAACCACGAGTTTGTTCTGCTTAAACACTTCAGAGGAAATAGCTACTTTAAGGTAGGTGGAAGTTCACCTCTTTCCTGCACTGAAGTTGGTATTTCCAGCTTCATTCCAGCCGGCCATAGGGGACACTGCAGTCAAAGCAGCAATTTTTGAACTTTCTGGAAGCTATTTCATGAAGCAAGACTGAGTTCAATACACACATTTAAAGCCCTCTCTTCCTGATCACCATGAAAAATTGTAAGAAAGGGGAGCTGGTTGTCTTAGCACAGTTACAGAATAGGTTCTGTGAATAAAGGAGCTTTTCATTAAATATTAAAAATAAAATTGCATACTGCTTTCTGCTCTACTTAAAATTTTAGTGAGGATAAATCCTGAGGTGCTCAAAACCATTACAGAAAAGTTCTGTCTTTCCATTACCTTTTCTTCCTAGACTTACACTGGCTGGAAAATGTTCTGGCTACTTCAGTTTTCCTTTGGCAGATCTCTCTAGAGTATCTATTCTGCAGTAGTATTTCAAAATTAACTGTAGAAAAAACAAAATATCCTAGGTGACCCTTCTGCAGTCTTATGCTCTTAAATTCCCCCATATATTAATGTTGCAAGTACAATTTATGATGAGTCATTAAGATCTTTTCCATTTCAGACATTTAATATTTAAAGATCCAGAGGTTGGGTGGTATTAGATTTGAGTGCTTACATCACCTCCTTCCACTCACTCCACTTACCCTGCATAGCAGATGGGTGCCTGCACGTATTTTCACCCTTCCTAAAGGAACATTTCCATTTGAACTGAGGAGGGTACTAGAAAATGCAACTTCTACTGCACTGCAACGTGATCTGTTAAAATGGCAAACTTATCTATTATGTATTTTGATTAGGAAATTTTCTATGTGTATCTCAGATTGGTGGTGGTTTGAGAAGAAAAAAAAAAGAAATGAAAGTGTCCTCAAGGAACTGGGAGGCTCTGGCAGTGCTTCCAGCAGTTGAGGTTGGAAATTCTTGATACCTGAAAGATTTTACCTGGAGGCCTAATGCAGTCAGAGAACACCACCCATGTCAGGACCAGCTACAGCAGCAGCCAAAGCAAAGGTGTAAAAGAGAGCTCATTTCCTCTGAATATAGCTGCAGCATTCCCAGTGAAAAGAGTTTACACCAGGAACTGTGGCTGTTAAGAGAATTAAGCAGAAACACTGAAAAACAGGGACAAGTTGTTCTTTCTTTTTGTCTAGACAAGGACAATGCTTAAAACTCCAAATTAGCCACCTCAGCTTTGCTTTCACAGGAAGGAGAATGGCTGGAAAGGAACAAAGGCTAAACTTGCAGACATACTTTTGTAATTCTCAATAAATTTACCTTTTTTTTTTCTTTCAGAGCCCACAGACAGGGAAACTTCCAAAGCTTATCCATCAAATACAAAAAACATCTGTTGTTCTTCCTGTTTCACAGCAGTGAAGCTCTGTTGCAAAAGAGAAGGCTTACCTGGAATAAGAGTGCTCTTTAAACAAAATGTATTCTTTATACCAGGCTAAATCAGGTCAGTTAAAAAGGAAAAAAAAAAAAATATTTTTTTTTATCTGCAAGAAAATGTTTATTCTTTGTAAACCCCACAGAAAAAAAGAATGCAGCCAAGACCAAGTATTGAACGAAAATTGTGCCAAAGTAGGCAGCAAAATGGGGGAACCTCAACACAAAAAGTCAGTGACAATATTTCATGTTTTGCACAAAGATGAAAAACCTATGACATTTCTGAGTAACACTTTTATGGTGACAATTACACAAGATGATTCAAAAATGCAAATGACAGCAACATGCACACCTGGCTAAAGCTAGAAGTTTTATCCCAAAAGAATATCTGATTAAAATGATGAAACTTTAATACTTCTATTGACTTGTGTGTCCTAGTTTTTTTTTTTTAATGAGGCATAAATGCCAATTAACATTAAACTTCTTAAAAAAAATTTTGTCTTTTAAGAAGAACTTTGTTCTTCCAGAGTCCACTGTATGTTTGCAAAAATTTAATCTTGGGTTTGTAATTCTGCTAATTTCCAATATAATTTTAGTTCCCACCCTTCCAATCCCCACCCTCAAAAAATCTGAAACACTTCAGAAGTTGCCAGTGCAAACACTTTCTATCAATGTATAATATACATTTTTAACTTAAACCTTTGTGCAATCTATGAGTTTCCTTTAAAACTCCTTAAAAACTCCTTGGCACAACAGCTGAAAAAATATTCAGCTCCATTTAAATTATCAAACACAAGGTGATATAAAGCGTAAATCACAGTTGAATAAAATAAAAAAAACCCAGAACTGCAGCTTTTATTAGCCAGCTTTACAGTCTCTTGTATACAGTACATTGCACAGTCCCGCCTTCACAATAACGCTTCCTGTGTTAAGGTTGTGCCTTCCACAATGCAGTATAATCAAGGCAAGTTACAGAACACTGCTGAGTTTATATCAAAATAAACAGAAGATGTAACCTTGGTTTACAATGAACATCCAAATTACCATGTACAATTTGCAGTAGACTCTGTAATGAGCTTGATATATAAGCTAGATGACAGTGAAGGGGGAAAAAATAGTTTAAACTATCAAGTTTCCTCTTGAAATGTCTTTTCCCAAGGCACTGTGAACAAGACTGTTAGCAATTCTCAAGGACTAAAAACACCAATGGGAATATAAATATTTCACACAACAACCACCGTCACATCATCATCTATTCTCTTATTCTTTCCCTTAAACAACGCCCCTGAAATTTGTTTGGTCCTTTGAGGGGTAATCAAATTATCTTCTGCAACATCACATATTGGTATTTAATACATCTAGAAATCAAAGCTTTGTTAGATTATTTAACCCTTTCACTGTAAAAACTAAAGGTTTTTCCTCACTATTTCTGAATGAATCCGCAAATTCAACTTGATTATTTAAAAAAAAAAAAGGGTTCAAAATCAATCAAAGCCCTGTATTTTTCAAGAGGAAACCATGCAAGAGTACATAAAAAGGCAAAATTGGCTACTTGAAAACCAAGAATTGTTTTTAATGCATTGGCCAAGGAAAATAAATTGCAAAGTTCTGTGAGGTTTTCTAAAAATTTACAAGAAAAACTGATGGGCAGTTCTAGTCAATTCAGATGTTCTTTTATCCTGTTTTAAATGACAACAAATACAGTCTCACACAATACAATTTCATCTTGACTGCAAGAGACACTCCTTTGTGATGCCTTCAGCATGACAAAAATTACTGGGCAAAAAGAAAACTGGCATTCATTTCTTCAAGGGCTGATAAACAGAGGCATTGGGATCAAGTCCAGAAGGGCTGGTCTCCACAAATTTGGAAGAGTAATGTGGGGAAACAGGACTCAGAGTGCTGGTGGCTGCAGTGTATGTTATGCTGGGCATTACTGCCATAACTTCTGCAATCTTCTGTTTTAGGTCCTTGATTTCCTGATCTTTTTGAATGATTTGCCCTGAAAACAGCAAATAACATCACTTAGAACCAGCAGCATGTTTGCATCCTCCACCAACAGTTCAATGATCAGAGCTGTTGAAGCAAAACATCATTCAGCACTCTAACATGACATCAGTAACAGCACAACCCACGTAACTCCTGGTTTGTGGTGAGGAACTATGTTTAATTACCTCTAGTTAACACATAACACAACTAGACACAGCACTTCCATTAGATTTTGCATTGTTTGGATTCACAGCTGCTCCATCCCAAAAGATTAGATATTTCTATGGCTCAACTTTCTTCTGCACTTTTCCATTCACATTTTACAAGCACCTCACAGGAGCACAAGTATTTGCTTATTAAAAGTGTTATTTATTTTCAAAACTGTCCTCACCATTTTTCATAAACCCTCTAATAATAATAATAACCCTTTCAGTTTCTAAACCCTCTCTGTGCACACTCACAACATCACTACAGCAAGTTATGAAACTACAGAAGGAGAAACACTAAGGAAATGAACCAAAAATTCTCACTAATCCAATTTTCCTCCAACCAAGCCAATTTCTGCAAGGAAATTAAACAGGTACTAAATCAAAAGGTTATCAATTTTGCTTCATGCTGAATCAAAGGACAGTCTGGGCTGGGTTTACACTGGCTTCATGCTCCCTCTGGTGGCTGCAACACCAGCCCGACACGGACACCAGTGTCCACGCTCACCTCACCATTATGTAGTTTAAAATAGGTTGGGTTATTTTTTATTCCCCTCACATTTAGGTTGTATTTATTTCAGGAGTATCAAAATATTAGGATTCAAGGACTGAGGCTTAATAGATAGTAACTATTATTTTATCTTCCTGCTCTTCAGCTTTAAGATAATGGTTTATAAAAATGTAGAAAATCATCATAAAGTAACTGAAATGGCCATCTTGATGTTTATTGTCTTGGGTTTAATAGCTGGGAGAAATTAGGTCAGCTGATAAGCTGGATTTCTTAGGCTCACACTCACAAAGCTGTAAAAGACAAAAAGCCTGCATAAATGCTGCATTGTAGGGGATTGTAGCCCAAATAAAATAAAAAATAAGGAGGTAGGATATTCTTTCTGTTGCATTTTCCCTATTTCAGTCAGTACTACATGGTGGATTAAACTATCCCCTATTACCTTGGGCAATCTCAAGCTGCCGTTTTGCATCTCCTAATGCAGAGAAGAGATCCAGCTTGATTCTTGTCTCTGCACTCAGGCTGTTCTCTAAGTGCTGTGTTTTATCCTGCATGGCTGAAAGTGCTGACATTAACACCTCCGTATCCTTCTCGTTTTCCTTGTACTTCCGCAGTTCCTGGAGGAGTAATTAGGACAAATGTTATTCTCATCGACTTTACACATGAGATACACTGAGAAATCTTTCTCTTCCCCAACAAGCACACCACTGGGTCTGCTATTAATACTGTAAAATTAAAATGATGGTTAATTAAGGACACTGTAATATTACCTCCAGTAATTATACATGCCATCATACAAGTGATTAAAGCCATACTGAACAATGCATAATTACAGTGTGGTGAGCAAGTACCATTTACTCTGCTGCTCAGCCCTCTATCATCCATATCGAGACCCTCCACCCAGAAATCCTCCTCAGCACTTCCAAGTGCCAGCTAAGCAGCCACACAGTGCTCTTAGCCAAGCTGTGGAACATGAAAACACTTCCCACGAGCAAAATGGTTAGAATGGGAACTGATCTCTTGCTAGACTAAAGTGCTATTAAAGAAGCATTTTAAGCTATTTCAAGTGGCTGAAGAGAGGGATTTCTTGATCTCAGAATACTTCTCACATTGAGCATAACTGTGCTGCAAACTCAGAAATTCAGAAAAGAGAAAAGGAGAGAGGATGTGTTCTGCACATAAGAGACAGGCACTTTGTGGCTGGAAAATATACACCAATATTTTAACTAAGAAAAAAAAGAAATACTATGCACAAAAAACCCCATATATAAAAAAACCTAAAAACCTATACTTTTAAATGAAGAAACAATAATACAACAAGGGAAATACTAATGCTTGTAACAAAAAGCTTTTCTAACTATTACTTCTATTACTGTTTGAAGATAGTAATAAAATTAAAAAGCTTAATTATGGCTGGTTTTAATTATTTGAAAGCCTTGCTCATATTCTCCATGGATAAACCACACTTGCTTTCAAAGGTTTGGTAAAACCAGGAACAAGACTGCATGTGTTACTTGGAAACCAGTTCATAATAACACCAGGTGGATTTTGAAGAGTGTCTAAAAAAACCAGAAGACATTAAAAATACTTATTCACGTCAATTGTCAGTTGAAAGTCCAAGTACATCGTTAGGAACAGACATCTTAAAGGAATAAGGTCAACTTCAATTCACATGTTTAAGCTCTTAAACTCTAACATGCCAGACAATGTGTCTGCTACAAGTCTACCACAATGTACTTCCAATATTAAAGCACTTCCAAACACATAAAAAAAAAGTCTGGCTAGTGATTAAGGCTGCATTGAGTAAATAATCTTACTTGCTAGCAGTGACATTTGTAATGATACAGATTGGCAATATTAAACAAAAAATGGTGGTAAGGGGATTATATTCTCAGCCCATCCAGACCATTGTTTCAGGGAAAAAGAATTCTAATAATTTAAACAATTGAGTGGTGTGCACCTGAGACCATTAACCTTTCTCACACCCACGTTCTTCCAGAGCCTGATGCAAGACAGACATCTGAAGAGTGTAATTCTGGAAGGTGTTGATTGCCTCTTATGTAAATCCACCAGTTTCAGAGGGCTGAACACACTCACTGTGATGCTGATCTAAGCCTCTGGTGCTTTCTCATTACCTGAACTTTCATTTCTAGGTCTCGTATCTGATCTTCTTTCAGCTTTATGTCAATTGTTAGCTTCTTGCACTCTGTCTCCAGCTCTCGGATACGATTTCGTAAAGTTTCAGTACATTCTCCTCTGCAGAAAAAAACATTAAAAGAGAAGATGATGAAATAAGGAGGAGGCTGTCCTTCTTGAACTGTTTATCACATAAAATTAATATAAATAGTGAAGGATAGAAAGAGGAAGCTAATTTTGTTCTTTTCAGCAAGAGCATTTCCTTTATGGCAACAATGCAAAAAGCTACAAGAAGTTGCCCAATGTTATGCCTCAAGTATTATGAAATATGGAGAACAAAAAAGCAGAAAGAATTCTTTTTAGACATTTGGAGCACTACAGATTAAATTAATCCACACTGGTGCCATGCCTTCATCTTGAAAAGTTTCCCATCCATACACCTATGTTACTACTGAAACACCACTGTGCTGAGCACTGCTAGTCGCTGGCTAGAGCAGAAGACTTTAATGTGAGATTAAGACAGTATTTTGGCCAGTGTTGTTGCATGCATCTTGATTCAAACTCCCATATGAAAGGGGATGTTCCCTTTTCTACAGCAGAGTGACCCACGCAGCGCAGAACATCTCTCTGGTAGCACAATCAAGGTAATTTAAATCAGCTCATTTAGAAGAGTGTAGGAAGGGTTAGAGGAATGTACAGAAGGGTGAAAAATATCCCCCTCCAATCCCCCCAAAACACCTTTCAGCAGCAACAGCTACTTTTCAGTGAATTTCTGGAGCTGAGCTTGCTTCTGGGGTAGAACAAAGTACCTTGTAGCAGCAGCAAATGCGACAGCACGTGCAGCAGTTGCTTCTTCCAACTTCTTTCTTTTCTTTTCTTCCATTAATTGTTTTTCTACGAAGGCTCGTGCTTCCTGCTCTGCCTTTAGTTTCTTCTCCAACTGGCTGATCATTTGTTTGTCTTTTTGTTTCATTTGTACAGCATTGTGTAATCTGGAAGGTAACAGGTACAGGATTTAATGGAAGATTTTACCTACTAAAAATATATTGCTGTCAACGGCCCCAAACAAATCTTGCTGGATTTGCAGACAAGTGCCTCAAGTTTTGTAGAGTCTTAACATAATGCTTCCCCTTTAGTAAAATCATCAGTAACTAATTTTACAGAGCTGTGTAGACACACATACTTGTTCTGAAGCAGTTCATTTTCCTGCCGGAGCTGTCCGATCTCGGATCGAATTCCCCGTTCTGTGTTGGTCAGAGAACTGATCTGACTGCGCAGCTCCTGTTCGATCTGCCTGCTCGCTTGCAGGTCAGCCTTTAACTTTTTAATATCTTGTTCCAACCTAAGAAAGACAATTTTAAAAGACAACTTCAACTTTATTTCCCAGTTACCCAGAGTTTCAAGCACATTATATAAAAATAATCGGAGTAAACTACCTACTATGTGCCAACCCCCTCAAACTCTTGATTCTTTAAGTAATAAACTCTCAGAAGTTATGTCTAGCCTTGCTAAATAATAATAATAATAATAATAATGTTTTATATAAGTACACATATACAGCTCTACATATAGCTACACACACATTTCATAACCTCCCACAGGAATTTTGTTTCCCTCCAGGCACTGCAGAGTTGTAAAACAAATCCTATGGAATTACATTTTTCCTCTTGAAGCAGAAGTGAAATGGGAAAGTCTAAGAAGTTGTAAACAAGAGCAGGTGCACATATGAACAAATTTTACTTTTCTCAACAAATGATAAGTTTCATTTGTTAGTTATAGCTGAGCTATGGAGCATACTGCTTAATTCTCACCTAAATGCCTTTTGTGTTTTTCTCGAAGCACGCGATGTGCGTGTTGAATAAAGAGTAAGCATTAAGTCATCCACAGTTCAGGAGTCAGTAAATTTAGTTTTAATTGCTCCTGCACAGAGACCATCTGCTACACACTTAATTGTAGCTTTAGAAAGTTCCTGAAGACTCAAACAAGCTTATTAATTAAAATATTTTCAACCAAACCCGGTTAAATAAAACACAAATTTCTAAAGAGATGTCCCCAGCTCACCTTCATTTTTTACCCACTTTTTCAATGTAAGATTATTGATTCTTAGAAGAAAAGCAAACCACAGGTGAATAATGAACCATTTTTATAACACTGTGTTACATAATTAAAGCAGATATGCCTCAGTCATTCACACATAATCCTCATTTGCTCTGTCAGTTATTGATTTAAAAGTTTTTAAATGTTCATAAAGAAGATAAAGATGTTTTTATTTCCTAAAGTTTCATCCAGAATTAGTGGCAGTCAAATATTAAAGACTCAGGGAAAATGGTCACCAAAGCCAAAATGAACTGCCTTTATTGATGTTCACTGGCACAGATGAACAGTCAGAGCTTTCTGGGCTCATAATGAACCACTTGGCTCTTTCGGGCTCCAGTGCAGGAAAATTTCAACCTAAAATGCTACTGAGAGATGTAACGGAACGAGGCATGAGAACATCCTGCGTGAGTGAATCAAGAGGTTAAATGTGGAATCATCAAACTTGGGGAAATTCATAAAGATCCATCTATAATGGGCTGAAATGGCACTGAAGGGGTCTGCTGGGTAAATTAACAGCAAGATGCAGCCTATAAAGGAGCACGGACTGTAATACACTGATAAAACTCAAATGCTCAGATCCCACTTTCTCCAGCTGTACTAAGCTTTCTAGTTGTACCACTACTAATAATATACTATACTACTAATCTTATCCTACTGGCAAGATTAATTCCTTTTTATATAGTATAACCTGTGGTCAAAGGTACCTTAAAAAAACCCAACCAAACCCTACAACTTACACTTAGTAGGCCAACAGTAATAGCACAAAGCAAATACACATTCCATATTGAAGACCATAAATCGTTTCAACACCTTGTACTCCGTTGTAGGAGGAAAAGAATCTGCAAACCTAACAAATACTCATTCAACCACATAACCATAGCTCACAAATAAAAAATGGAAAACCCATCAGCAGACATTATGTATTTTCACTGTGTTCAGTATATTAAGCAATGGAGCTGGGTACCTCTTGGGTGATGACATAACAGTTCAATTTCCTCTTCCAATAAACAGCAACTAAGTGTTTTAGAAAGAGCAAACTTATTAATTGAAGAGAGTAAGATGCTGTAGGAAGCATTAACAGACTGTTGGCTGCCAACAGCTGGTTGGTTTTAATACAGGTTTGCATAAATAGGTGAAAAAATGGACAAGGTAAAGGAATGCACATAGATCACACACACTTTACATTGGGGAGTAGCCATAAATAATTTCAACATACATTTCTACAAGTGATAACTGAAAATAAGACAGCTGTAAATAGCCTTTTCCCCTATAGCTAAGCCTATGCCAAACTTGCTCCAATAAGATATACCAGGGTTTATTTTGGGTGTTTAGTATTCCAGGAAAAGCAGCACTGATCAGGTAAAGCCTGAATAAATCAGAGGTACTGGCACAGGACAGGCTGAATCTGTATTTTTGGCAGCAGAGCACTGACATTAGTTCAAACTTCTGAAGCCATCTGGTTCGTGGCATTCCTGCTGGTTTCTGGGAGGGCTCTGTACCTGCAGTGCTCATGGGGCTGGTCCAGACTGTGCTGTAGAGAAAGATGAACCCTGCCTGATCTGTAGAGCACACACAATCGCGACCAGAAAGGACGTCTACTTTCCAAACCAGGAGGAAACAGATGAGGCCACAAACCACAGCCATCTTTTTCACTCAGTGTATGTACAAGTGTCCAACCAGAACTGCACACATTAACTTTGTGAGAACTGGGATCAGGAAGCATTGCACACTCATGATACATCACTCAGATCCTGCCTGAACACAGAGCCAAAGCCTCATGGATCTCCTTTCCAATTTAACTTTTCAAGCATGCTCCAAACATCAAATATTCATCCTTTTCCTCTGAAGGACCACAGGGGACTTGGGGTAACTTTTACAGGAAAATGAGACTGCCCTGCTGTTCATTATGACTTTCACTGTAAATCACAAAGAAGCCAGGATTAAACTCGACAAGAATTGATCACACTCTGGGTGCTTCCATTACAAAAAACCAGTAGCCACACTGCTAAAATACACCCAGGCAGACCACGGACCGACAGAACATCACTAAATGCTGCAGAGAACAGTTTATTTCTCTTAGAAACTGCTATTAGGTGTAAAGTGGGAACTAGATCCCTTGTGCATCCTTTAAAACACAAAGACTCTGATTTACTAGTCACCATGAGTAAGCTCACAGCAGGCTCAGGACTGAAAGAGCAGCAGCTTCACCAGTTCAACTCACTCTAATCAAAGAATTCCGGTATTTCTGTACTTTTTCAGGTCACTATGCAGTTAAAAGCTTTTATTCTGCTGTGAAACAATCACTCCTATCAGTCCAGATGACCCAACTTAAACAGTTTAAAGACAGAATAATGTAAATAAAACATGATACATCTCCATACAGCAAGTGATCTATTGTAGTGCAATTCCAAAGGGGCAGAAGAGAATTAATAACAGAGAAAACTAATATCTTCCAAGTCTATGGAAGACAAAATAACTGGAAATTTATCTGTTGATGAGCTGGTTTAGAAATAAGTTTTAAAGTAAGATTTTACCAATCTTTTAATTAAGATTCTAATTATTCCTGTTGATTGCGCTGTAGTTTTTGCTATAGCTTTGAATACCAGAGCAGACATTTTCTGCAATTTATAGAGCAAATAAACACTCCTTACTATCTAAAATTAGTCAGGAAGCTAGTAATCCATCATAATGAAAGGACCAAATGTTTCCTGTGTGGTTTCTCTCCCAGACCTGCCACAATTAGCTAGAGACACAACTTCATTTAGAAGAAAAGAAAAAAAGAAGACATGAAGTTAGTTCCCCCTCAAAACCACACGGACCCCTTTACATTCTCTGATGTGTAACCATGTTCTTATCCACATTATAAAGTCCACTCAAACATTTTCAGCCTAAAAAAATATATAGACAGAGGGGTCATCCACCATTTTCACAGAAACCCAAGGAGATTAAACACACCCTTTCTGTTGTCCCTTTCTCAAAGGAAAGCACATCATCAAGGTAAAGCAACAACATCAGAAGTGAAAGCTTTGCTGCTGCGAGCACGGACCAGTGCTCCGTGGAGTTCTCCCTCCTCCCTTCTGCACTACTGGTACAGTGATAAATGACCCAATAAGACAGCACTTTTTTATTATTATTATTCTTTCTACCATTTCATTTTGTGCTAAAGTCTCTTATTTCTAGGCTTATTGAAAAAGTTATTTACAAAAGAGGGGGGGAGGTGAAGAAAATTTGAGTTCTAGGAGATAATTCTCTCCGTTGCTGCACAGACTATAAGTCATTTTGACACACAACTATGTTTAAAATGAGGGTTTAGTTGCAGATTATTACATTGCACTGTTTATACAACCAAGGCCAATTTCTTTTAGTTTATCATTACTATAAATGCAGATTTACCCATTTTCTTTTCCCAGCACTACCATGGGTCATTCCTGATCTCACTCAGTAATCACCTCCAAGACTGAGTATTTTCCCAAATGCTTCAGGGAAGATTGATGGATCAACTTAAAGACAACTCAATTCAGTTTAATCCTCTTAAGTATTGATAACTGCTGAATAACATATCCCTGTTGCTTAGTTTACTCGCTTAATGTAATTCCATAATCATCTGGCAATTGCAAACAAATTAAACACAATTTATATAAGAATTTAAGTTTTAAAAGACCCAAAAGGCACTCGAATGCCTTGTTAACAGATCCATTTCTCCTTTGTTCTGTTCCAGCCCAATCTGGTGGTGTAAGCATCCCCTGCAGTGAACCTACTTCTCTGAAGTAGCCATGCGATCCCGCAGCGTTGAGGTTCTCCTGCTGTAACTAATGGGCTGTTACCAGCAGTTCCTCGGAGCAGTTTTCATTACCAAAAAGTCAGTAATCCACAGAGAGAAAGCAGAGTTACTTATTTTCCCCCCTAACACAGAATTGATCTAAGTACCTGGCATTTCAAAAGGTTATTCTGTTTCTGAACAGCCCCAGCACTGTGTTGACTGTGGCTTGACAATGGTCTGTGAGAAGGATCACCTCCCAGATTTCTAATGTACATTCCCAATTCTTTTGCTTTTTTATTCTATGCTTTCCTTCACTCCCATCATTTTTCATGAAACACTGACCATCTCCCCCACTGCAGGTGACAGCAGAAAGCCTTCTGGTGCACTAATGCCATTGCAGGCAGGGGGGGGATAAGGAAGAAGCAGCCATCACTCATAGGACATCAGAGGTGCCACAGATGATGTACAATAATTAGCATCAAATGGACAGAAATTTACATTAAAACCTTCAAGTCTGTCTCTGCAGGTAACATACATTTTTAGGAAAATAAAGTAAGATGTGGCAGACCAGCCCTTGTCTCACATATATTTTTCTTAGTCCAATTGCCAGAAGATGTCATCGTTATCTCTGAGAATAATTAGTACATAAGACAGCTTGTTTCAACACCTCATGTGCCAAAGGCAAGACCTCTATGGCTACAAACAGTCTTGCCAAGCTCCACTGCCAGTTTTTTGTGCATGTGGTTTTTTCCTTTATTTTTTTTTAAGGGTGCAGATAGCTAGAGGCAGGACATGATTATTACTATGGAATATGCAATGAAAAAAAAATAATTCTGCAGCAATTACAGCTTGGACTTGTTCCATACATTGAGCTCCTAAACCATGAACAAAACCTCCTGCACATCTCAGAAGTGACAGCGAAGCAGTAACAAGAAGTCAACTTGCTCTGTACCTACTGACAAACAATAGTGAGTGTAAAGGGATATCAATTTATCCCTCCACTGGATATGAAAAATTCAATTATTAAGTCCTTGACAAACAAATAGCAGAGTTAAGCATCTATCAGAAGCAGAAATTCATTTCAATCATAGGAACAAAAAAAAGCCACCTAAACCAGAGATTATTTCCAAGACTGATCAGCAGGGACAGAGTCTCTTGAATCTCTCTGCTCTAGCTATCAAGGTCACAACAACATAACAATATTCACTGAAATACCTAGAGATGGGGAGCAGTAACTTCCTCTCCAGAAAACTAAACACACACCCACTAACCATTTACCAGACAGAACAAAAATAAAACCTTACTGTTCCAAATTAAAGTAATACTGCATATAGAAAATATAAACTCAATTAGCAGTACCCTTTCAGATATAAAGGTCACATCAAGTATTTAAGATAACAAATTAACCAGAATGCAAGACTGTCTTGTTCTCAAAAAACCCCAATCTTTACCATCTCAAATAACCTCTGTTAATCCTGAGTCTCTAGCAGTCATACTTTACATTTAATACTGGTTAGTCAGCTCAGGGAAATAATTTGTGAACACAAAAGGAAAGCAGCTTGGTTTTGACATCCTGCTGTGAGTCTGCTGGGCAAGAAGTTATAAAAAGCATCTTTATTCAGAAGCTGAGCAGATCCTATCTGAAAGTCAGACACAAATGCAGGACTCACTCAGCCCTTCTCAGGGCACAGTACTGATGCAGATTAAAAGTTTAATAACGGGAATGAGTAATTCTACTGGAAAAGATGATGAACAAATGCCTTATGCTCCAGGGACAGGATAACTGACAAGTTAAAAAAAACCCAAACAACCACACCACATTATTTTTTACATTTAAGTGCACAGCATCCCATCCAATTTGCCAGGTAAGTTTCTGCTTCTATTGGTGTAGGAGTTACACATACTCAATCCAAATAGAAACAAGATTTCATGAATGATTTCAGTCATCCATGCTTGCAAGGAACTGTGAGCAGCACCACACAGGATGTTGGTGTTTTAAGTGCTCCTGGCTTGCCTGCACGGGGAAATCAGTGCACAATAAGCAGCTACATGAATTTGTAGCACAACAGTCACATCACACCCACGCACCACACAGAAACGCTGACAAATAAAAGACTGAAGTAGCTTAATTCACTTTCAGGGCAGAGCAAGGCTATGTTGCACAAAGGCACTTTCACAGTACACTAATTGTGTGACCTGGCATTCTGTAAGGGCACAGTCTAGCTTATTGTACACTCACTTCTGCATTAGGAAACCCACTCTGGACAATGACAATGACCACCTGGTCTAAGCTCACGTCACAGCATATAAAAATTTCAATGTGCACTGTAAAACTTAAACCACACAAGATTTAAATCTCATTCTTTGTTATAGTGACACGAGACAACATTCTTAGTCTGGCAGGTCATTCCATAAAGCGCTTCCCTCTCTTTTCTCAAGACTTACAAATGATATTTTGAGCTGCAGCAAAGCTGAACTGACCAGTTCTCTTCTTCAGGGAGCAAATAATCCACATACAGAGTACAGAGATGCCCACGTGAAACTGGCAACAAACAACTACAGCAGCCATGTACATGTTTATATAGATGCAGCTTTGCTGAAGACAGAGCCATCTGCATCCCATTAATCTTAGTTAATTTTGATTCACACATTAGATTGATTAGTTGGTTTCTTATTTGCTTCCTAAAAGTTTTCTACAGACACTAAGTATCAATTAGTCTTTGATATTTAATTGGCAGAGGTATGCCAATCAGTGGCAGAGTGATTATCAGAGGAGAAAAGAATATTTTCATTGAAGTAATTGTATTCATATAGTACAAATCCTCAGAGACAGACCAGAGAGTCAAAAGTCCAATTATCAAAAGGTACCTGCAGGGAAAGCAAACCCGATCTGCCAATTAAGTCAGCCAACAAGGGATTTGTTGGACAATGAGTGTTCAGCACATGAGAAAAGGAAAATGAGACACATAAACCAGGAATGGTAGGAAAGTGCATAACTGTGCAACAGTTTTGTTCCAGATGTATCTCTACCCCCATTTTAGAACCCTTTTCTTACAAGTACTTGTTTTGGTAACACTGGACAACACTATGTCTCAGGACTCATAGGCTGTAGGTACTTAGCTGCATTTCATAAACACATCTCTATTTAAACTTCAGAAAAGCATAAAGATGTTACTTTTTCCATCTTTATCATTTAAAGGCAGCTAAAATAAACCCCTGTGACCTGTATTTAAACCAATAAAGCAGCAGATATGCAAGCAAGAAACTGAACTCGGCACTTCACAGTAGCTGATACTTTGCATCTGTACTTGTTAATTGAAGATTAAAACAAAAGCCAAAAAACAAAATGGGGAGAAAACATGAGTAATTCTACTGGAATTTTGATATTTAATTGGCAGAGGTATGCCAATCAGTGGCAGAGTGATTATCAGAGGAGAAAATAGTATTTTCATTGAAGTAATTGTATTCATATAGTACAAATCCTCAGAGACAGACTAGAGAAGAAAAAACAAAACAAAAAGTTAAGACAAACACCTGTTCAGGCACCATCAAACCTCACTGAATTCCCTGGAGATGTAAATGTCACCCCACAGAAGATTCACCAAGAAGACATCCACTGAGCTCTGTAACAATGGTTCTCCACATTTCTCTCATGCCTTCTATCAAAAGACTGTCAAAGCTATTTATTTTTGCCCCACAACACCCCTGTGAGGTAGGTAAGCATCATATACTGAGGTAGAAAGGAAGCAATTTGCTCAAGGCTGCATAGCAAACCAGAGGCAAAAATCATGAACAAAACCCAAAAGGCCCAGTTCCTGGTCATCTTATTCCATTACTAGACAATTCTGTCATCTACACAGCATCAGAAATTACATTTTCCTAAGGAAAACAAAGAAAACTGATGTGCTGGAACAAAGGGAGGATAAGACAGGCTGTTACACAATGCTCAGCTCCAACTTACCTTACCAGTGCATCTGGTTTGCTTAGCTGGTTATTAGGAATACAATTTTCCATTAAGTCCTTATGTGTGCTGGGGCTCTTGCTAGCACACTTCTGTTTTTTCTCATTTTTAGTAGAGGAGGAAGGGATGCTCCCGTTAGTCGCACTGTGACTGCGAGGCGAGGAGTTCACAACTCCGCTGGCGTTCTTGTAGTTCTTGGACGAGGCAGTGCATGAGTCCTCTTTGAGGAGGTTTTCTGTACTTCCTACAAGATCATTATTTAATCTTTTACTATTGATATGGTTTTCCATATATTCAATTTCTTGTATTTTAGAGTCTACAGGTTGTAAAATATTGTTATTTATTCCAAGGTTGTGTTTCTTAGCATCCTTGTCCTTTTCTTTCCCTTTTTCTCTATATTCTAGCTCTGGCAATGTTGCAGATAATTTTTTATTGGCTGGAATGCCTCCATTGTGCTGCAGAAGTATTGTGGAATCCATATCAGATAATCCTTTGGCTGCTGCAATAGCAAAATAAAAAGAAAAAAAAATACTTAGTTCATTAAATCAATCAATATTGTGACATACAAAGAAAAATCATTAAGTACACATCCATCATTTCTGCAGAAAACATTCATTATTAGGGTCTATTTAAGACTCTACTTCAGGAAAGAAAATCAGAAGTCACATGATATTTTAAGAATTTTTTCTCATTACAGGCAGGAAACAGTAACCAAGGGATTTAATAATAAATACTAATGCTTCCTAGAGCACTGACTGACTAGATTGATGGAGTTGCTAATAAAGAACTAAACAGAGACGACATAATTCATTTCTACTGTCATACTAACCACTGCCAAAAGGATTTTATTTCTGGCTCCTCTAAGTTCACTGTTCTTTCATCACAACAACATGGAGTAAAGAAGCTCTTCCTTAGCAGATTTTTTTTTAATAGCAGGTAATAGCAAACACATTAAAATATAAATATAAATATAAATATAAATATAAATATAAATATAAATATAAATATAAATATAAATATAAATATAAATATAAATATAAATATAAATATAACTTGCCTTCCTCTGCCTCCCTCTCTTGCCTTTGTAGCATCTGCTGTTCTGGGGGCAGAGCTTGCTGGAGGAGCTGCATGTAGAACTCATTCTCTTTCTGCACTTCTTTTTGTTTTCTTAAACGCATTTTGTAGCTGACGTAACTTTTAAAGCCAAAGCCCAAAGTCACAACAGGGTAGCCAATACTAAGAAAAAAAAGCAACATTATTATTCAAAATGTAACCATAATAGCAAATTAATAAATTGTAATAAATTATATAGCTGTGTATACATCTGGATTACAAGTTTTCATAGAAAATTATATAGAAAATGTTTTTTGCTGTACAAAAAAGCTACAGTTCAAAAATGTAGGTACCTCTTTATCAAGATAAAATTACTGTTCATTACAGACAGCAATTAACTGTAGCATAGATTAAAGGATTATGACAATGCAATTGCATTACACATAGCAAAGACACCTTTAGACAAGCACCAGACTAGGAATTACGTATCTTAAGGTGATTATAGCCAAATACAGCAGAAGTTCCCAAGTTTTCTTCCAAAAGGGCCATGTAAGACATTAAACTGAGAGATGTGTTAACTTTGGCTGTGAGCCGAAGTGCCATCACCCACACGTGGCACAGCTAGAAGCGACCCTGGAGGTAAAGCCTCAATAACCATCTGCCTCTGCTGAGGATGGACACAACTGAGACACCTTTTGTGGGCAAACAGCCTCTGGAAATTCCTCCTTTACAAGATTGACCTTGAAGCTGTAAGCAAAAAACATCTAATCTTTAAACTTAGTTCTTCCACTTATCTTACTGACAGATAAGATATGAAGAATTTCACTTCCAGACAGACTCTGTTGTTCCATTTGTTGATGAGGATGACAGAAGCCTAACAGAATCTTGGAATTACTTTTTGTTTATCAGCTTCATCACACAGAATTTAAGTATTCTTATTAGCCTGTGACAACTGCAGCAGTACAGAAGGCTAACAAATCATGCTAGTGTATTTATTAACAAGGGCACTCAATCAATGAGCAAACATCCCTGTATAAAAATAAATACATCTTTGACAAGTATTTTAACAAAGCATGGTGAAGTTGCATTTTAAACACTGAAGGTGCCCTAGATCAGGGGAAAACTCAGATGCAGATGACTACTAACTGTTAAAATCTTCCCATTCTTTGCTCAGTAATAGCACTGTGCAAATTGCATTTTTAAGCAAGCTGCCAGAATGCAAGAATCATTTGCATATGCATCTGACATTATCTCTGCCAATGCTCCTTTTGTAAGGCTGTGTAAAGCCAGCTGTAGCTACAGTTCTAAAACTCTGATGACAAGCTGAAATGTTTGTATGCAATTCAGCAGCAAAAAGACCTTTCTTCACAGCTTCTAAAGTGCTTTTGTAACCTATTATAGAATTTAATTAGTGTTTAAGGGATTTATTGCATAATGTAGACAATATAAATTAAAATGACAGATGTCTAATTCATTGGAGACTGTATCACAGGGAACTGGACCAACTGACTCCAGGAAAAACAGGACACATTTTAAACATAGCCTGATCAATGCAAACTGCACTAAAAACTTGGGGAATAAAAATGCATTTCTTCCAGATGTGGATACTCAGCAGTTAAATCTTTTGCCTGAAGACATTCTTATCACTTCCAGAGAAGTAGTGTAATAAGTAGTGTTTGCTTTTTATTTTCTGTCATGATTTTCAACCTGAAGCTTTTCACTCCCTCTGGTGAATTATGCAATCAGATGCTCAGGAGAACCCTTCTTGTTGGAGGGGAAAGAAAAGAGATGTCCTTTGTTACAGAAAAAAAAGAAAGTGTTCATAACAGGATACATAAATTATCAGTGAAACTATTTTTTTTTTTCTATTTTTACATCTATTCATTATGTAAACACAAAATCTGTAAACTGAAGACAAGAACTTTCAAGAAATGCTAGAAATATCTACATTCCCTGCAGCTCACAAGCACTGTATCTCCAGAAAGCTTGCACTGGGTTAATGCTTAGCATACATTTCTTCTGGGATATTTAATGACAGATGTGTGAGGGGAGAACCAAATGGCCAAACCCTGAACCAAAATAAAAAGCCTTGAATATTAATTTCCCTGGTGAAATAAAGGTTAATAGAAAAGGAGGAAAAAAAAAACCTCACTTACCAGTGTGCTGCAAATGGACGACAAAGGTCTACATGGAAGTTTTTTAAATCTTTAAATCTAATGGCTGCTTCAATATAAACAAAAAGTATCCACAGTGATACTGTTGGTAAGCACACACCCCTCTCTGTTGAGAGAAGAGAAAAAGAGAAACACCTGAGTAAGATATTACAAGCAGCAAATATTTGAAAGTTATTTTTAAAACATTCCAGAAGTCAATGGAAATTTTCAATAGACATTATAGGGAATTGTAAGAGTGTTTTTTCAGAATAAAGTACCTAGGACATCTTTATTTTAAACCAACTCTAAACTTTTGTCTCCTTATCTTGCTTTATTACTTTTCTAAGGCATCAGTGAAAAATAACAGATGCACATCTAACGAAATAGCTTGGCACAAAATCCTATACAGCCAAGGAACACAAATGGAAGAAACTGCAGAAGATGAGGTAATGCTACAGCTTATGATCTTTGAGTCAGGAGTGGTAAGCTTGGACTACTTTTTCACTCCAAGTTAGGTATATATCTTAGTAGCAGCAGGCAGCAAATCAGCTGAGAAAACAGGAGTGAGTAAGCACAGTCCTGGTTACTCCATATACAGTCATGCAGACTCAAAACCCCACAGCAGCGGAACATTCGGGACCCTGGATTGATTTCTCTCTCCAGCACTACTGCTAAGAATGTAAAATAGTAGCCAAGCAAAACTAAGGTCTTAAACCTCCTGGCCAATGGAAAACACCACTGTTGCTTGCCATATAGCCACTGAAAAATTCCACAAATCAATTCTAGTTACGTGCCACAAGCTTCATAAAAATAAACAAAGCTCTTGATTACATACTGACATCAAGAGATCGTGTGCTGAGCTGGAAATAGGCCTCAAATTCAAAACTAGGAAGAACGTTACTCTGAGGCCCTGATGTTAACTGTGGTCTCTACTTTGGTCTTCCCTTGAATAGCTGCACTCTGCATAAATGAGGAACCTACAGCAGAAACTGTCAGCTTAAGGGGTCTCAATGAACATCTCAGCTAGGTAGACACACCACCTAGAGAGATCATAGCTTCAAAAAATGAACAAGTTCCCATCAACTTAGATGAGCATTTAAAAACAAGAATCCCCAAGGCTGCAAAGAATTGAAATATTAAACAAGCTCAGTAGCTACAGTTAAGATTGGTCCATCAGTTTTTTCTTTCAGAGTTTCTAAACAATAACTTCAGGTAACACTTTAACATCTTAATACAATCCTCAAAATAACTCCAGATTTTTTACTTATTCTAAACTGGGCAGCAACTGGTTCACTGTATCTTCCATTAGCTCCCACCATGTCATTAGTATAAATGACTAACTTGGCACAAAGATGACTGATTTCACCAGTAAACTGAGAAATGATCCACACTGTTCTTGTGATCTGATGGCAAGTCTAACATGAAATATTACAAAAGCCCCAGATCCCAAGGACTTGAGTAGGGAAGAGTCACCTCTTAAAAAAAAAAAAAATCAATTAAGTTTTATTCCTAAAATTTCCTGATTTGAGAGAAAAACATATACATAACCCATCTTAAGTATTAGTGCTCATGTAAACTGAACCACCTCCCCTCAATCCAGCTGCTACCAACAACCAAGAATTTATTAAAAAACAAAAATCCCCAAACAACTAAGGACAAAAAAAGAAAAAAAAAAGGCAGGGGCAGGGAAGATTTTGCCATAAATGTTTCAAACTGTTGGAGCAGCCACTGGTATTATGAGTCTTTATGCTCAGAAACTGAATACAGTTGACACAAAGATTTGACTAATACAAATGTAAACTATGATCATATCCAAAATTAACAGCACATTAATTGAGTATTAGGAAGAATGTAACAGTTTCATAAACTTTTCATATGTGCTCTGTATTTGTTGAATTGCTGCAGAAGTGTTTTGAAGTCAGGATTTTTAATTTTTAATTTTTTTTTACTGCTCTGGAAGCTTTAATGATTACTACACAACAGACACAGACACGAGCAAGTGCAGATCAGCACACTAACAAATGCAAAAAAACCCAATTTTTTAACTATAACAAAAGGGCATTAAAAGAAATGCAGTAACAATAAAAGAGGGTTTCTGCATGTTACTAAAAGCTGTAAGAGATATAATCAAATCAGTAAGTTGTAAATAAATAATAATGACCTACCTGTGTGCCAGACATACTGTACCCAAACATAGGTGCTGGCAGCAAAAAACAGCCATTGTATTGGTATGAAGAGCAGACAGATTATATTCGATGTGAATGCTACACAAACAAAAAATACTGAGAAGGCCTAAAAGAAAGGAAGGGTGGGAGGAAAGAAGAGTTTCTTGGTTTATTCCAGCAAATATTACCACTTTGTTTATTAATGGTGACACCACAATGATTTCAACACAGAAACACTAGTGTTGTTTATAATCAGGGCAAAGAAACGAAGCAGTCCAGCCAGTGAGAGTAAAAACTTGGCCAATTAAGAATAGGTACAACTTGAGAACTTGTGCCCATCCACTCTTCTAGCAAGTCTGAACACAGCTATATTTACTCCTTATTATTTTGTCTGAAGGCTTTCATTTACACTGTTGATACAGTATTAGCATTATACCATACTCTCCTTCCAGAATAAAAAAAACCCCCAAACAACCAGCATCAGCAGCATCATTTACTCTCTGAAAGAGTAGGAGATAGTTAAACAGGCAAAGGCTTCCCTTTTATTTTAAAGAAAACTCTGTTATATAGGGATCTAAATCAATTCACTACTCTCAGCAATCTAAACAATATATTCTTGCAGTGAAAATTTGATAACTATAGCTATTTCACTTCCCCTTGCCACAGATAAAATAAGCAGAGAGAAGAGACTTGAGCCCAGGTCACCCAGTCATTTGAAAAGTTCCTCCTCTTGTGAAAATGATCAGCAGCACCATTAGGTTAGTTGTATAACATGGAACACGCCCTGGAACACTGCAGGAGTGTCCCTAGGAAGGGACAGTAATTTTGTGTTACACTTACCAACCCCTGGTATCTGAAGGAATCGTAAACACTCCTGATGAAGAGCCAGAATGGCCACAGATACTCAAATCTGAACTCCAGGACAAAATCTGCCAACAGTACAAGGGCCCACACTACCAGGAACTTCAGATACAGAAAAGTACTGTAAAATAAATCAATAAAGAAAGAAAGAAAGGTAATTTCAGGTCAGTATATCCAATAGAGTGTCTTACTTCTTTTTTTTTTTTAATTAAAAGTTCAGGAATAAAAACTACAGACAACTATAATACAGGGTAAGAAAACTTCATCCAAAATAATTTTACAGAATAGATAGTTTTATTATTACATTAAAATCACTCCTGGTCTAGTAAGGTTAATTATATCCAACCACATTGGATTTTAAAGTAGCAAAGAAACAGAAAGCTCGCTGGGGTGAGACATTCAGCAAATTTCTCTCTTTGCAGCATATTTTTACAAAGTGAAGTCTTGCTGTTGCAGCTGAAATACTTCTCTTCTAGCTTGCACTTTTGGAGCTTAGAAACTTCTGTGTTCTCCCTCCTTAGACTGTAGATGTTCACTCATTTTCCTCATCTAACACAAACTGCAACACCAATAAATGGAGAGATATTTTAAGCCTGTAACTATAGCAATTAGGAAGATTGTTTTGATACCGAGGTGTCAGTTAATTTGAAAACATCCACGTTAAATTAAATGCATCAATTAAAAAAAAAAGAAAAAAAGAAAAAAAAGCCAACATAAAACAACAGAAAAATGGAGGCATGTGAGATTTGAGACCAGACAGTCTAACTTCTATTTAAAAAATTATTTCAAAGCCACATTCTCTTATTCTTAGTCCTGCATTTTGAACCACTGATGATCCTTCCTGGCTACAAAGCTCAAAAATATTTTCAGATCATTCCTAACAAACACAGGAGCACTTGAAGGATCAGTCCAAACTATTCTGCTAAAAAGGAGGAAGCAAAAACCCTTTTCCCCCCAAAAAACCCAGCACCCAGAGATCTAGTACGTTACTCCAGCTCCCCAAAGCACAACTACCTTATTGCACTGCACTGATTTATAACAAAAGTGGGGTTTTAAAAATATATTTTTATTTTTAAAACCAAGGCCACTTTTTCCTTTCAGTAACTTATTTTTCCTCCTCTATCACAGTGCCAATAAAACCAGGAGAACTTTGCCCTGAAATGTTTACTGATAAGTTGCCAAGAGCTTGTGTGCACAGTGCCAGGTAGGGTCAGGTTTCTGCACCGCTCCTGGACACGTGGCTTTTGTAGGAACTTGGTCAGAGCTTCAGAGAAAACACAAAACAGAAAATTTCTATGAAAAGTGTTAAATCCTAGCAGAGATTTAGAAGCAACTGAACTACTCATCCAGTTATCACTCCTGTTACTTGTCACACGGGTCAGTTTCCAAACCACATGACTGGGAAAATGCTTTGATTTCTTGTGAATCAAAGATTAATTGCATGTGTATGAAAGTGACCCTTACCAAGGGTCCTGCACCCCAGGGAAGAGTTTCTTCTTGGCTGCTCTCATTTACTGTATGTTATCAGGCTCTTCCCTAAAACACCAGCTCCAATATTTTCCTTGTGAAAGGAATTGCTCCAGTGCAACTACTTACAGAAATGTGCTTTAATGTTCTCACACGCTTTAAATCAGCACAAACTGAAGAAAGACTTCATACAAAATATATTTTTGAAGTCTGAGACAAATAAGCAATTATCCCTACATTTAACCTACCTCAGCCTCCCCCCACTCACCTTTGTGAATATTCTATAGCTGGAATTTAACATATTAGGACTGAAAAAAAATGCAAATAAAGAGGCTACAGGAAGCATTTTAATTTAACAGAAGCCAAATTAACAACACACACACTTGGAAAAGTTAAAGCATTGGTATGTTTGGGGTTTTTTTTCAGTTTTTACAGAACCATCCCCAGCCACTGAGTCAAAAACTACTCCTGGAGAAGAATAGAAACTACAGCATAAGTATTAAAAAAAAAAACCCAACACAACAAAACCCAACCAAAACACCTTAAATGGATGCATTTGTCCTGGCAGATTACTCTTGCACACACTGCTGTTCTCTCTTTATTTAAAATTTAAATCTTCAACAGAAATGTCTAAAAAGCAGCTGCATTCAGAGAACACTTAGACATAAAAGGTGACAGACGTGGGTATGTAGTGCTACTGTGTTCATTCTGACCGAGCTGTTGAATTGTACAAGTGCAGCTCTGAAGATTTCAGAAAATAGATAAAAGCATCACACCTAGACAGTCATTATTCTGTCTGTTCAGCTGGAAAAGCAGTTCTGTTGTGTAGGCACTTTTTCTTTGGTTAAAGTCATGGCTTTTGTTTATTTTTCTGCCACTGAAATCCATAAAAATATGACATTTTTCCTCGCAAATTAAGGTTATCAGAACTAATTCTTTTCAACTGGTAAGTGCCACACTAAGTTAAAGCGTTTGCTGAATAAAGAGTTCTGTAATACAGCTATTAAAGTGATTTCTGATATTAAATTCACATCAATCCAGAGGCCACGGTGACATTTACCACCTTTTAAAGTGGAATTGTGACAATACAACATTTGTAATAAGGTTTTCCCAACAGAGCCTACTTCCAAGTCATCTGACGGACTCAAAAGCATTTAAGAACTTAATGAGTACAAGATTAAGACAGAAGAAAGTTATTTCCTTTTATAAAAGACTTCATCCACTTATGTTGGCCTCAGCAACAAAGTTCACTATTGTGTAATATATTCTATATATGTATTCAAGTGCATTGAGTCCACATGCACTCGTAGAAAACATTTTAAAGGTACTATACCCATCTATATATATAATTTTTTTAAATCAGGACACTCTGCCCCACTCCAATTAAAACATACAGGACTGCAAAGTCAGAGACTGCAGTCCATAACTAAACACTCCACCCCAGCTTTAAAAATGGATGTTGGTGGCAGCCTAAAGACATCAGCTCCCTCCTCGAAACGGGCAGGTTTACAAACCGTGCCGAGCTTCCACGCTGCCACCGTTACATCCACCGCTGGGTGACAACCAGGCCGGGTGGCTCTGCAGCACGCTGCAGTCTGCAGATGGCAATGAGTTTTTGTAGGAGGAAGAAAGAAACACAAATCTCAGCTTCCTTTCTTCCATAAAGGTATGCTGCACACCGAGATTTGCTGTTCCTGGCAAGCACACAGCTCATCAGTTAATTTACAAGTGCTTAGTGAACAGACACCTCTTCAGTGAACGCTTCAATTAGGGATAGCTGAAAAATGCCCAGCAAGAATTAAACCCCAAAGAAAAACAGGCTAATGGACCTCTCATTTTGACAGGCTAATCACTCTTCTGCCCTTTTGTTTCATACACAGACCTGACAAATAAGATCACACAAATTAAATCACTAACAAAATTTAGCAACAGCTCTCCTCCCTTTCCCTGCTTTGTACCAGCCACTTTCACTTCATCTTTACTCTCCAATCCCTTGATCCCTTCCACACACAGTTCTTCCCTTCAGCAGGTTTCTATTGTTACCTACAGTCCCTGTCCCCACTGCACTTCCCTCCCTTCCAACACGCTCAGTCCTGAGAGACAGAGAGAGAGAGGCAGCCTGGCTCCTTGGGATTCCAGCACCAGCCATTTGGTGCCTGTGAACCTCTGACAGTCATTGATCTTTCTGGGCACATCCACACATCGCTCCAGTTTTGATAGCTGCTGCGTCAGGATCCTCACTGAGAGGTAACACTCAGCAGGCAGAAGAGCTTTCTAACCTTTGCAGCTCTTATATTAGCAAGGCTCGAGTATGTTCCATGATGCCAGTTATAATTCTGAGTTTGTTCTCAATACAGGGGGAAGATTCTTGCAAATAAACACCTAAAATTTGGGTTATCTGATTTTCTGACACACATTAAAAAAATGTGACTTCAGTGACCTGGCAGAGGTTTAAGAAGGGCAGGGTATTCCCCATAAAACTAGCATATGGTATCTAATCTTGTAGGGTAACACATGATGAGAGGGAAGGATGGACACATTCAAGAGCAGAGCAGGGTGCTGAACGTGAAGGAGCAGTGATTACAGTGCTGCAAATTCTGTGAAAGGTCAATTCATTGCTAATGTATAGTGAACATAAAGATTTATTTATAACCCAACAGTGGCTGTGCTCCCCCTTTGAATTTTCAAACAAATAATTTTCCTCCTTATTCTTCCTCCCCCCCTGCCAAGTGCCAGATGCCATTTCCTTCTTTTTTTTTTTCCCTCTTCCCTTTCTTTTTTTCTCTTCGTCTTTGTTCTCTTTTTACTGCCCCACAGGAACAGATATTGTGATTGCTGTAAGGTAAAAACATTCCCAAAAAAATCACTAGAAAAAAAATAATAAGGCACCCCAAATCCAAACTAGTAGCAAATTAAGACTCTATTCTACCCCGCTGTTATCAGCAAGACCCAAAGGCTGGAAAGTGGATCTTAGCAGAACTGATGGCACGTTTCATTTTACAGCCTGACTCACACAAGAGAAGGGAGTGGAAGGCATCTTGAGGTTGGCAGGGCACCAAATACAGAGGTAGGCTTTAAAAAGGTGAAGTTTAACATGCTTGTGATATTACCAAAGAGTCAACAACCACCACCTCCAGGTTACCCACCCAATTCCAGACAGAACACTGGGGATACTGACTGAGTATTGCTGGAGATTTTGAAATCAAAAAGCTTTATATATGTGAACACAGAAATATAGAGATATATATATGTGTGTGTGTGTAAGATTATTACTAGTGGACCAAAAAAGTGGTACAGAATGAGCACAGCAAGTATGCAAGAGAGCAAACATGACTGCTGGGATGTGGTATGCATACTGGAAACTATTATGTGAAATACTTGCCAACTAAAGTTTTGAAGAGGAAGAGAAATGTAAAGAATCTCAGGAAACCTCCCTGACTACTTATTCAGTGTCCTGCTATGGCATAGAATATATCAATCCCTGAACTACATGGAAATGTAAGGAAAGGAAGACAAAAGAGAAAACTTACAGGAATTCTGGAAGCAAGTGTAATAGACTGCTGAAGCACAGGCATACAATCAGCAATCAGTATTGTAGTACTGAAACGAGAGGAACTGTTAGCCTGCTATGGTAACTCAGCTGAAAACACCCGAGTCTAGAACACATTAAAATAAAGCTAGAGGAACTGCAGTGTGCAGAGAATGAAAGTCACTGGCAGAGGGAAGCAATATTACATGTGCCATTGGGGCTGACACAGTAGAACACATTTAAATGTAAGCTAAATTAGATTTGAGACCTGAATTTAAGTTACAGTCATAAAAGGTAGCACTGCTGGTTTGTTACAGACCTCCAGGGTAGGCTGAGAAGAAATTTCTTTTCCCCCTGTATAGGAAGCTTATAAAAAAAAAGTGCCAGAATAAATCAGTAGGAAAAATCATTATGGATTTTTAAAAAAAAGTCTAAAAAAAGGCCACATTCCTGTTTTTCCTTACAGTTTATTTGGCTGTCAGGAGAGTCAAAACTCCAGTGCTTGGAAAGAAGCCATATCAGAAGTCAGGCAGCACACAGAACCACAGGAATATCTCAGCACAGGGATCACGGTACTGAGTGCCCAGGGGCACAGGCTGCCTTTGTGCTACCAGTGGGCATCTCAGGAACCACTTGGAGATTACAGACACGTACACGTCCTCCCAGGCAGCCACTTGGCTGCCAGCCCAGGTATTGCCTGTGATAAAAGGCAATATATATATATATAGGGCTAAAAAAATCCTAATTCTAAAGGAACATACAATGTTTAAGGACTAGCATAAGTCAGCTGATGTGGAAGTTAAGCCAATAACATGGGGAATTCATCTCCAAAATTAACCAGCTACAAAATTGGTACCAAGGGCCAATATGGCTCAGTAGAGCCAAAACAAGCATTATCAGTAATAAAGCTGAAGCATTTTAAATAGATCAAGGATGAGGATTGGGAAGACTTAGAAACAAGCAGTAACAAGTAAACTTTAATTGCTTAACTGATGACAAGCTGCAAGAAATACTTTAATTAACAATTAAGGTTTTAATGCATACACACTGTCAAAGGTGTAAGATGTTAATCACTGAAGCATTGTAAAACAACGGCAACAGATAGCTTTAAAAAGTGAAAAGGTCAAGTTTTGAACAGATACTGTGGAAATAACAAGAGATGTCATGATTCCTACTATTAATTTGTGCATTTTGGACATCTATTGAAAGCACAATTATGTTTTAATGATAATAATATTCTTTTCACAGATACTGTAATGCTTCTAAATAGCACAAGTCTTTATCCTGTTTGAACATAATATGAGATTGGGATTCAATCTAATATCATTATACAGTTTTTATTTTGATGATACAGGGTTTTTCAGAGTGCAGGTAGCGATGTCCACTCGAAGGTGTGACACTGCACCACTGGCATCCAAGGCTTCAGTGGCAGTACAGAGGAGCAAAGCTGCTAACAGCAGTGCTGCCATGTCCTGCAGCGCTTGTACACAGCCTGAAGCACCTTAGAGCTGTAGATTTGGGAGTGAAACTTAAACTGAAAGGGGCAAAAAAGGAGTGAAAAGGGTAGAAAGCAGAAAGAAAATGAGCAGAATGGAAAAAGCAGTCTAAAGAAGAATGGGGAGGGCAGCTGTTGAAAATTTGGTGGGGAAGGGGTGTGTGTGGGGTTGAAGATTGGGCAGGAATAACTTTGAAAGTGTTTATGAAGGGCTAATGCCAAACAGTCCATTTAATTTAGGTAGTAAATGTTGGGGAAAACACTTTAAAGAACTACAGCTGTAAAATTGCAAATAAGAAAGGCTGTGAACCCTTAGATCAACTTGTTCAAAAGGATATTGCAGAAGTTGGCAAAAAAATAGCATTCAGGGAGACAGGATGTTCACATTTTTCAAAGCAACCCAGGATTTTGTATTTCTAACTTTGTTCTGTGACTAGAAATTATTTTTCTATCACTATAATTTGCTTCAGGTTTTACACATGGAGTGAAGCCTGCCACCAGTTTTACTCCAGGACTATTCTTTCATTGCTTCACCTGCTCCCAAACTCTTCAGCTTTGCAGCTCTCAACTACGCTCACATGTCTGTTAGCAACAGCTGTGCACAGCTCTGCTTGGAGAGACTGGAAAGGGAACAAGGATGGGAAGATTGGTCTTAATTTAAAGAGCAAACAAGAATCCTACAAGAATTAAGTATCTCAATCATGCTGTTTGTTCAGCCTAGCTGCTTTGCTTCTAACACTATGATGCTACCTACTGATAACTGTATTTACTGGGTTTGTGTAAGCTGATGGTGACAATTAAGATAAGTTAAGTAAGTACAAGAATTTAGAAATCTATAGTTATATGAGAAGCCACCTTTGCATATAAAAAAGAAGAAGAGAAGGAGAGGTAAAAAAAACAAAACACAAAACCAAGAGAAAGAGCCACACAATCCTTGTACAAGTATCTCTCTCTGGTGAGATTTCTAGAGGCAAGCCTTCACACCACTTTCTCTTTTCTCTCTGGGAGACAATACTTTGAAGTCACTGACTACTTCTGTTTATCAAAATGCCACATGAAACTAAGTGAAAAATCCTATTTCTGCACTAAAGCATTCCAGGAGGAGTTAGAACAAGAAGCCAGATGTCTTGCTTAGCTGTTCACACAACTACAACAGCTCTGCATGCTGAACACTCATCCTCTGGTGTTCTTTTCATCTTTTTCTGGTTTTCCCTCCTTCTCTCACCCCACCCTTCCAGCCAGGCACCTCCAAAGTAATAGAGAGCACATGATTTTAAATGACTTTTAAAAATTAAGTAATTATATACAGAATTAATTATATTTGAAGGACTAGTTATCTTAAATATTAACTTCTAAGCAATTTATGTTTTTCTGTAACATTCCAAGCACTGTTTTCTCAAAACCTGAGAGTCTAAAGCAACAAGATACTCACTACTCTCATGTAGAGATTCACTACAACTGGGACAAGCAGTATACTGTGACAATTTTATTACAGTCAGTGCTCACTATCAGCTGTTTCCCTTATGCAAAGCCAACATTTCCATTGTATAAGTTTGCTCAAGTTTCCAGTCCCTGTGTAGATAAACCTCAACTGAACTAGAAACAGAAATGGGACATAATGCTTATTGTAACAATCAAAAGCCAGCTTTCCAGCCTCTACTAAAACCAGCTCCACTTTATTCAGAAACACATAATTATTGTATTTCATAGAAAATTTGGCACACTCAGGAGGGCACAGCTCTACAATATTCTTTAAAAGACACTCACAACAAGCAAACACTCAGGAACCTGTGTTTTGGTGCGTTCTGCATGAGAACACCTGGAAAGCTTGTCCTCACCCCAAGACACCGGTGAGGGACCTCCCGTGCCTACCAACACGGATCTCATTTCACTCCAGTTTCCTTTCTCATCCCCTAGGCCAGTGGCGAGTCAGATGCCCGCAGTGTTTTCACCACAAGCCCATCCATCCCCGCCCCGGGTGCTCCCCGCACAAGTTCTCATGCTGCACGTAGTGCTCCCCGCTTCCACTGCGGAGCCCACAGCACAGGCACCTTCACCGCCACGTGAAAACCAAGTTTCCCAACCTTCGGGCTAGAGGCTGCCGCCCGCTGAAAGCCAACAGCCCAGATACTGGCCCGCTCTACCCGGCTGCCGTGGGCAAAGCACCGCAGTGTGCGGTTCACGGGTTGAGCACCTCAGGGAAAGCCCAACCGGGGGATGGAAAACCTCCCCCAGGAGACAGGGCGGCCAGGGCCCGCATCGCACGGGGCCAAGCCCGGGAGGACGCTCCCACCGGCTCCTCGCTGCTTCCTCCGGGCAGCGCCGACAGGACCTTGGCCAGCAGCTCCCCCCACACCCCGCGCTCTTCACCCAGAGCCGGGAGCGGCCGAGGGGGCGGTGAAGGGGCCGGTGCGGCCTAACGGCGGTGACGGCGCGACCAGGCCGCGGGGCGGGGCAGCGCCTGAGGGGAGACGGGGCGCCATGGCGCGCGCGGCCCCCGTTGACAGGGGCGGAGCGGCGGGAGCCGCTGAGGGGACGGGGGTGCGGGGGGTGCGAGGGGAGCGGGGCGCCGCGACTCCCCCCCAACCCCCTTCCCCACACAACCCTCCCCTCCACCACCCCGGTGGTCGCTCGGTACCTGCCGTAGATGCCCTCGGTGATGCGGTTCCGCTTGAGCGGCCGCCGCAGTTTGCTGCAGTCCGCGCTCCGCCGTTTCATCCTCCCGGCCGCCTCCGGCCCGGCCCGGCCGGTTCCGCCGCGCGCTCCACCGGCCCCGCGCTGCTCCAACCCGCCCCGGTCACGGCAGCACCATCCGCCCCCGCGGGGGGTTCCCTCGCGCGGGGCTGCGTTTTTATTATTATAATTATTATTTTTTTTATTTTTTTTTTCCCCGGGAAACAAAGAAATAAAAATAATTCCTGGTCCGTCCCTCCCCGCCGCGTCCCCCCGCGCAGCCGCCGCGTAGCGCCCCTCCTTCCTCAGCGCTGCCCAATCAAACGGCTGACCCAGCTGGAATGACGGCTTGCTCAACCAATCGGCAGCGGGTAAAGGTAGAAGGACGGCTGAGGAGCCCCATGGTGGCATCAGAAAGTTGGTCCCGCCCTACGCTATAGCGTGGCCCGCCCACACTTTTGATAGGCGGCTGCGAGAGCCCGTCAAATAAAAGGATTCGTGAATTGATGGCTTGTGGACCAATCCCTGAGTAGGTTTTGTTCTCCTCCCGCCTACTGTCCTCCTGCGCTGACTCCCGCCCCGTGTTGTGATTGACAGCAACACCGCCCAATGGAACAGAGAACCATAAATAAAAGGACAGCTCAGCCATCCATTCGGGAACGGAAGAGGGAGGGCTCAGCTTCCTCTGTCATCGTAGCGCTGAAGTGCCGCCCCTCACACTTGAATGACAACTTCATTGACAAATAGGCTGTTGGGAATGGGAACGCTCAGTCTCGAGGTACAAAGGTAAGGTGAGGCAGCTGGTCACAGCCTGCGCCTCCCCCGCAGCACAGCCCTGCGCTGACGGCTTCTGGGAGGGGAAGACTTATCCCCTCAGAGTGACTGACAGCCCCCTCCAACCAATAAAGGATGCATACAACAGAGTGACAAGCGATCGGCCCAATCACGGGGCAGCAAGACGAGGGGGCGGGGCCACTCGGCCTCTCTTTCCCCGATCGGCCCAAAGACGGACGGTGGCTGGAGATAGGCCAATCAGAGGCCATGAGGGAAGGCAGCCTTCAGCCAATGAGAGGCTAGTCCCTAAGGGAGGCTTGTTGGGTGGGGCGGATGTTCAGCCAATGGGAGGCGAAGGGCGGGGCGATGCCGCCGCAGCCGCCGCCCGGGGCTGCCTAGTCACGGGTGGGCACCGCCCCCTCCCGCCGCCGCCGGTGCGGGGCCCGGGGCTCGCGCTTTGGGCTTCCCCAGCCCGGGGGCCGCTCGCCAGAGCCCCCGCCCTGTGCTCCTCTTTGCCTTGTGGAAACCGTGAAGAAACCAATGGCGGCCCCGAGCCTGAGGGAAGCCGCCAACGCGGCCCGGACCCCGCCCGCCCTTTCCCTGAGAGGAGCGGGGCGGTTCCCGGGGCACCCCGCGCCTCTCCCTGCTGTGTTCTCTACTCCGGCCTCACCCGGAGGTGGGCGGGATGCCACGGTGCTGCCTCACTCACCTCCCTGGGGATTAACGGGCCTCCCTGAACCGGAGTCAGGCGGTGCTGAGGGGTGTGGGTCCCGGTGAGGCCTTAAAACTGGCCCGGAGGAATGTTCGTGAGGCTGCTGGACGCCTTGGCTGAGCCGATGGGGAGGTTCTGCTGGTGGTGGAGCAAGAATGTCAAAGTTATTTTGTATTTCACCCTGTCGGAGATCACTGAGCTGAGGTCTTGCTGTTTGGGAGGGAGTTTAAGTTGAAAATCCAAGTATCAGTGTTTCTAGTGTGGCCTGGCATCCTGAGGGAAAAATGGGGGTAAATTCATCGCCTTTGGTGTGATTTTTTTTCCCTGAGTGTTAATGCTGATGGGTGACAGAAGAGCTAATTGTGTTCATTTGAGCAGGGCAAGATGGTGGAAGGAGTTTGGGTCATTCTTATCCTGGGTATGAGTCCTTAGGGTTTGTCTTGTCAGGAAACAGGTGAAAGCTAATTAGATACATTGAATTTATAAACCACACAAAGACAATGCATTAGTTAGCTAAATCCATTTCTAAACTGCTGTTTCAGCTGTTAACCTTCTTCTTGTCTAGAGAAAATTCACCAGGTGTTCTAGTTCAGCCAGAAAGCCCTTTGAATGCTGTTTAGGGGTTCCTGAAATGTGGGTAAGGATACTGAATTTACAGTTTTATTAGGCTTAAGTAAAAGCAGGTAAAGAGATTTGATACTGTGTGTGAGGAAAGTACAAATTACCACCACAAATGCAAACCTTTCACAGATGGCTTGAAAACTTGTTGTGCCATATAGCCTGGCTATGCAGGAGGAATATCCTAAAATACAAATGAAGTGGAATTTTTCTGCGTGTGTTTTTGTCTCATCCATATTTCTGTCACCAGTAGATGGCTTTCTACCCGTTTGTATGTGTTGTTACTATCCCAAACCCCAGTATGCAAGCACAGCACTCATTTGAAATGGCCTCAAAATAGAAAGTCTGAGGCATAATTTCAGTACTTTAATCAACTGGACTGCCTGAACAAAGAAGTGTTCAATTTACCAAAAGCCTGGTGAATACTGAGAAGATAATAATGTTCATATTATGGATTCATAAACTCTCTGTCCTCAACAGTTAGATAAGACATCAATTTACCTAACAAATTACCATGTCTGTGCTTAGGGATACACTGAACTTAGTTAGTCCTGCTCATGTCCCCAAAATGTGCATTCTAATGGCTCTTGGGTTAAAAAAAAAGACAACAACACCGTCCTGTGCTCTACCAAAAGGCTCAGAAGCCCTAAGGTGACAGGTACCTTGTAGCCAACACACGGTGACAGAAGCTGATACACTCTGGATGAAGGCTAGCTCTTAATTAAAGACTGATGAGGGCATAGCTCTGTGGTTTGGCTCTCAGCTAAAAGCCTGCAGCGCTCTGAACGGGGCTGTCTGCCCACGACTCCCCGGCCTGGGGATCACCCAGGTCTTCCTGAGTGTTCACTGAAGCTGCTTCTGATGGACAGACCTTGATCTTGCAGGTAGCGCAGGAAATGCTTCATCCCATCCAGAGAGTCATGATTCTCTGGTGTTGGGTTGGATTCATCTGTTTGCTGTGGGACATGGTGTAGAGCTATAGCCTGACCAAGGTGAGCATCACCTTGAGAATCTCAACAGGACCTTCCCCAGCCTTTAAATGAAGGCACTTGGGTCTTGGATGAATAGGAGCAATGAAAACAAATAATGGTTTTGCGTAAACTTCAACATCCTGCTCTTAGGAGTCTGTGTTCTTCTTTGCTTGCCATTTAGCTGAGATACAAGGCTCAGCAGCAGCTGCAGCACTGGCTGGATGGAATCCTGGAGCATTGTGGTGTTGACAGCTCGGTCCGTCTGCGTCCAGGAGAACTTTCTGAGTTCAGCCCATCTCAGCTGTGGTGTGTTTGGGCTCCTGACATGTCACAGATAAGGAACTCTTCCTTGCTGACGCCTCTTGGGCTTTTTATCTCTCTTGAGTTTTTATTCCTACCCCCCACACCTCCTTTTCTATTGGTTTGAGGTTACTGGAACTCTTTTATAGAGAAAAATATTCATGTGTTGGTGCTTGCTGAAGGCTGGTGCACAATGCCTTCGAATTACCGCAACTTCCGCCCCAGCCTGCCGTGCCTCATCCTTCTCCTGGAAGCTGTTTTCATTGTCCTCTTTTACTTTTTCCCAGTTGATGGTGCATCCAGATCACACATCTCGTACCCAGGTAAGATCAGCAGCCTTGCTGTGAAAGGAAGGGTTAATGCCCACCTTTATTTTGCAGTGCAGCAGAGGTGGGATTCAGCAGGTTTGTGTGTTTGTTAGTGAGAAATGAATGTTTTTACTGCTCTTTCAGTACCCTGCCTTGCCATGTACGGTGCATATTTACTTATATCAAAGCCAAGACAGCAAAGGAGGACATAAGTGATACTAAATTGCATTGCTGGTCTGTTTTCTGCTGCCTGTTTGGGGTAATTTTGGCTCCTATGAACGTAACAAACTCTTGAGGGCAGGCACCGCTGTGTGTTAAGTGCCTGCCTCTTGTGAGGTCTTGGCATGCGAAGGCATCGTTGTGCTACAAAGCAAGAATTCAGGATGGCAATATTTTCTGTTTGAATGCTTGATGTAAATAAATGAATACAGTGGAATTAAGGGTTTAAATATACTCTGGAGCTGTGTTTTGTGCATTGATCAAAGGAATGTTTTATCAGATCAGGCTACGGCCGTAACGTGTAACGTATTTACAGTGTTGTGCAAATATGAGCCGATTAATCCTCATTACATTCTTGTGTTACCCTCCCTGTTTTATAGCTTGAAAAATGAGATCTACTTATTTGCAGTTTCATATTTTGCTGTACACAGAGCCCAGCACAACCATATGAGAATATGACTGTTAGCATGTCCCAGGGGACACTTCCAGACCTACAGATCCAAGAGCTTCTGTCTTGTGCAGCCTCTACCTTTTAAGCAATTATGCTACTTTCCATATTAAACTCTTCCTACTGCTATTTCTGTTCCTTCTACCCAGATGAGGACATCATACAGGTTTCTCTTTGTAACTCATTTCTTCCCTAACACCCTCAAGGAATGAATCAGCACTAATTCACAGTAACTCGCCATGAAAAGTCCAACTTAAGCTCTTTAAATTCACCTCAGGAAAAATGAATGTCCAAATTTCATTGCTAAATGTACTTCACTTCTGTCATGCTTTATGACCTCTTAACCCCCATCCTATGGCATCAATTCTGTAAAAATAAATTCAGTGTCTAGGGGATTGTTTTTCTGATTACTTATGGATTGGAAAGCAAGCTCTGGAATTCTTTACAGGTACTAAATAATAATAATGGCACCTGAATTTTTATCTGAAGTTCTTCTTAGTTTTTTTGTTTGTTTGTTTGGGTTTTTTGGGGGGGTTTTGTTGTTGGGGTTTTTTTAAGCAGAAATCCAGTCTGCACTAACAACTTCACCTCTGTCTTGGTCTTTTCTGTCATGCAGCTTTTCAAGATGTCAACCACATGGTGATTTTTGGATTTGGCTTTTTCCTGATGTTTCTGAAAAGATATGGGTTCAGCAGCACTGGATTCAACCTCCTGATCATTGTCCTTGGTGTCCAGTGCTCCATGGTGGCAGAAGGTTTATTAATTTTCCTTCTTAAAATGGCAAACGAAGATCGTCTGAAAAGGTAATTAATTTGTGTTAGAATTGGAATAATCTAGAGCTGCTGATTGCTCTTTGTGGAGGATAATGCCTTGCTATATGGGCCTGTTGGCAAATTAGCACTGTCATATTTGCAGATATTTTAGAAGACTTTGGGTTTTTAGGCACATTTTACGGTGTCAGTCTGTCTTTGTTGGCCCTGGTGTGGTCATGATACAAAATTATCTTTCTTTTATTCCAGAATAACAAAGGCTACTGTGAGTATGACTGCTGTGGTCATCTCCAGTGGAGCTGTTCTTGGGAAGATTAATCCTGTGCAATTAATTCTGATGACAGTTGTGGAGATAATTGTATTCCATGTGAGCAGATGGATCAACAGCACATTCCTGCAGGTACAGTAGTATGACTTCCAGGCACACTGGGACTCTGGAATGTTGCCTTTTGGTGGTTTGTTAGTGCTCTGCTGACAGGAACATCAGTGTGTTTTATCTCACTCAGATTGTGGCTGTGTTTCCATGAAGAGATAAAGTCTGACTTTGAGAATAGACTTAAGCACATCAAACCCTGCATGGTCTATATCTATAGAATTGTCTGTTTCTTGGTCTTAAAGGGTGAGATGATCTGGTGCATTGGGATGTAGTGCATTTGGCCTTGTTCATGCCCTGACCATCCCCAACACACAAATGAAAGCCTTGACCTACACTGAGGCACTAATTGCCTTTAAACTGTATCCCCTCCCTGTGTCAGTTCAGTCTGGAAGATTTCCAGTATGGATGGTTTTACCAGCCCAGTCTGGGCAGCAGAATCAGCCCTGCATTTAACATACAATGTCAACATACCCCAAACTCTCTGTAAATGAATTGTGTGTTGATGAGCTGCATTGAATTCAGATCAGTTAATCTCACATAAATAACTCATGCAGAAACTGAGGGACTGTGAAAATAAATTTCTTATAAGGAGGTTACATGAGGAACTATTATTGGGAACTGCACCAAAGGCTTCCTGTGGGATGAAATAAACCACACATTTGATTATTCTATTGATACAGGTTCCAGATAATATCAGCATGATGCATGTACACCTGTTTGGAGCCTACTTTGGTCTGGCAGTCTCCTCATGCTTCTCTGAGCCATCACCAAAGTCTGACAAGAATGCGAGTACCCCCAAGTCAGACTTATTCTCCATGTTGGGTAAGGCATTTGCTTTAACATCTTGAGTTAGAAGAAGAAATTGCAGTGAGAATATAAAGCATGTTTTTGGGGGCTGGCCACAGCACACTGAAGCTTTTACATCCAAAGGGCAGGTCTGAATGCAGCCAAGCATAGAAACGTGCTGCTGCTGCTGTGTTTCATGGTTTCTGACAATGAGTTGGTGAGTCTCAGCATGTTTCCTACCAGGCATATAAGCCACTTCTGCAATGGCAGGAGCTTAGTTTGCTTTGTCAGTCCCAGCATAAAGGCTATGACAGGTTAACCATTCCCTCTCCCAGCTAAGTTGTCTCCTTTTGTGCTTTCAGAGGCATATTGGCAAGGACCTGTGCCCCAAAGTTGAGATCATTACTTGTATTTCAGTACTGCTTACAGTTCCCAACTGGGGCCAAGACTCAGTTTTGTTTTGCAAGGTGCCATAGAGAGATATAAAAAGGCAGTCCCTGCCTAGTAATGGAAATGAAAAGATAAAAGCCTGATGAAGGGTGAGGAATATGATACAGCCAGGCAAACGAGAAAGGGTCTGAGTGGTGACAGGCTGGATGTATGGGAGTTCTGCTCTTTTTCTTCAAGAAGCAATTTGGTTTTTTCATTATCATGACTTTGTTGTGTAACTGCCACCAACTGAACTAAGATCTTTCTGTGAAGGCCCACAGAGTCTAATTCTTGGTCAGTCTTTGCCCAGTTTAGGGAAAAAAAAAAACTTAAATGCTGCTCTTTTGAGTCCCTGAAGTTCTTGGTTTGCTGGACACTGTTAAGCCTTCATTATAATTTTAGTGCAGCTTGCTACAACCATGTGCTTGCTATCTGGAGTAATTATATTGCCATGTCTTGAAAAATTCCTGAGGTAACCTTGGCAGAAAGGAGAAACTGAGCAGGCAAATTCTTGTAGTTCCTTTTTGCACCCTGCTTCTGAGGGCTGTGTGAAGGGTGCTGAGGTCCTTCACCCATATTTGGAGTCCTATTGTGACTCTCTTATTTCTATAACTGAGCAGATATTCATAAGAATGCTTTGGTGGCATTAGTAGATTATTTTATTTTAAAGACTGACTGACTACTTAATCAATGGGAACAAGACTGTCACAGTGCAGATCATTCCACGAGTCCTCACTGCTACCATAGGTTTTGAATTGCCAAAATGGCCTCTTCTGTCCGAGAGGCATCGTTGTTGCTGCCTTGGTGCAGTGAAAAAGTGAAAATTAGCATGGAAATTGGATTTCAAGGAGCCAAGATAAGCTTGTACAAAAGCAGCAGCTGCCAGGGTTGCTAGAAGGTGGGTTTAACTGTTGTGCTTTATAGTGACAATGCCCGTGTCACTTCTTAATTGACTTGAACAAGAACACTTCAAATTTTACTGTGAGGTGAATTGCACAAAGGTCTGGTACCTCTGTGGCATGGAGAGAAGAACATTAACTGTGGAGGTTGACTGGACAGCAAAAAGTAATGACTGGACAAGGCAAAAGAAACTGTTCTTGTTGGTGCAGCACTTAGAGCTGTGCCCAGCTCGGGGAGCAGAGGCAGAGATTGCAATGTGTGCTCTGACTTAGTGTGAGGCCCCCGACTTCCCTCTGCTGGCTGGAATTTGATCTCTGCGTGTAAGTCCTTATCCACAGACGAAAAGATGTGTCCTGCCGAGTAGTGAACGTGTTTTGTAGAGGCTGAGGTTCCTAAATGCTGGCAATTAGGGCCCAGGTCATAGAAGCAGAAGAACCTGTTTTCATTCCTGTTCTTATTGAAGCCTATGTGGTCAGAAAAGTTTGACGCTGTGCAGTGACCTTACAGGAGGAAATTTTGGCCAGGGTCATTGGAACAAGCCCCTGGTGCCTGTGTGGAACAGGCAGGATGCTGATGGTGTGGAAATCAACAGTGGAATTGTTCCCACTTGTATCTGAACCTGTGTTTAAGGGGATGATAGATAGGACAAAGCTGATGTTAAAGGTGCTCTTGGAAAGAGAACTCACTTCCACTCAGCAAAGGACTGGTCAGATGCCAGCAGAGCTGTGCTGTGGCTCTGTGTTTGCCACTACAGTGGTGTGTTTCTGGGAAGGTGATGGTACAGCAGGCAACTCTCAGGGCTGTCTGCATTGTGAATTGTTGTCCTTTGTTTACAATGTGGGAATTACAGTGAATGCAGAATACAGGCTGGAGCCCTCCAGAGAGAGCTGGTGATAGATTCACTGTGTCTGAGAGCAGGTAATGATAGTTGCTTGTCTTTGTCTCCAAGGTACTCTCTTTCTCTGGGTATTCTGGCCAAGCTTCAATTCTGTACTAGCTGAGAACAAGAGCAAAGCAATCTACAACACCTACTTCGCCCTCGCAGTGAGTGCTGTAACTGCCTTTGTGTTGTCTGTTCTGACTACAAAGGATGGAAAATTCAGCATGGTAAGACATGAGAGAAAACACTGCACAGAGAAGATATTTTTTCTGTTACTCTCAATAACAGACTGAAAGTATAATAGCTATTAAGTAAAAACAAGCCCAGGTTTTCAGCCTGACAGTCATCATAAGCCTCCCAAGCCTCATAAGCCTCCCAACATCATTTAGAAATTATGTTCTCAGATTGTAATTTACAGTATAGAGAGGCCCAAATTCACCCTAAAGAGATTGCCCTTGCATGAGAATAGCAATATCTAATATTAGGCTGCTCTAAGATAAGCAATGACTGCATTTCCATTCATGATTTTTTGTTGTTTTATTTTACAGACTCATATCCACAGTGCAGTACTCGCTGGTGGGGTCACTGTTGGTTATGCAGCACACAGTATTGATTATCCTTGGATTGCAATGATTTTGGGTCTGCTTGCCAGTGTGATAGCTGTATTAGGATCTTACTGTTTACAGGTATTACTCAAAACCTGAAATTGTTTTTGTAGGAGCTGTATAAGCCTCTTTTCCAATACAGGATACCCCAAGGGAAACCTCTCTTTCAAAGCCAGGAAACCTAAAGTCTTTTGAGCAGAGCACAGCATTGCAACTTGCAAGACCAAAGTTCATTTTCTAGGTCTGCCATAGAAAATATGCTATCATTAACTTGTGTTTCTGTGTATCCATTAAAACTTTTCTTCTCCCCAGAGATGCTTGAATCCTGCTCTCAAGATTCATGATGCCTCTGGAGTTCATTTCACTTTTGGCTTGCCTGGTGTGCTTGGGGCTCTTGCCCAGGTTGTTCTCTTAGTAATAAAAAACTGGACTAATTTACCAAGGTACATAAATTCTTGCTATTAAGTAATAAGCTTAGCTAATAATTATTGTAGTATGCCTAGAGAAAAACTCATACATACAGAAAGCCTGAACATCATCACAATCAAATAATTTTATACCAGATAACCTCAGATAATCTCTGAAGTCCAAAAAAGTCAGTAAAAAAGACTTTCAGAGTTGAGCAGACTTTAGATCAAAATTTTAATACTAGCTTTTGTTTTCTATCTCCCCTTTTATTTGGTATTAAATAAAGCAGACATAGGAGACAAAGGCTGAGGCTGTGCATCCTTCCAAGACTTGTTTTGGCCTTTATGATGTGTTTTGTATGCTAATAAGAGGTGGGGCAGAAATCAGCATTTCTCTTCAAATGAGGCTTTAACTCCAGAATGCCAGTTTGGACTAAAGCCAGACTGGACACTGAACTGGAAAGTATACTTGGGGAGATACCCTGCAAAAGGTGAAGGGCTCAGTTAAGGATATTCTTCAGAGGATGCTTTGATCTGGCACTGGCATCTTATTTTTGCAAATCAAAGTGGTATCATACAAGAAGTTCTCTGATTTTCTCACTATACACAGGAATGAATCACAGTGCAGCATAATGGCCTTACACTTCTCATCATATTCTTATTGAAACAAACAAATGCAATGAAATTTTAGTACCACAATGATGGTTTCTGAAGGCAAAATATGTCCTCTGAAGTCTGTATGAGGCTTCTCATAGGATCTCTTAAAACATCTAACTGCAGCTGCAGCGAGAGTCAAGAATAACAGATTTTTTCTGAGAGGTTTTGATGTGAAATGCTGTGTAGATAGAGGTCATTGACAGTCTTAATGCAAAATTCAGCAACTGTAAAAGGTGAAACACTTGTTTTGCTTTTCAGCCTGGGTTACTTGGTCATGATAAAAGTTGGTGCCTTCTGCGTGACCATCAGTGTTGCCTTGATAACAGGTTTTATTACAGGTCAGTATTAAAAACCATGTTTTAGTCATATCTTCCTCATTTCCTCGGGGCAAGGGGTATCTCATCTTACTGCACCTGCTGCCACATCAGTGCAACCAACCCTGTGCAGGAAGAGGCCAGTTTAACTGGGGCTCTGACCTGTGTTTCTGTGGGTAAATTGTTTGTAGAAGCCATGGGAAACACGAATGCCAGGGACTCTTCAGAACTGGTCTTTTGAAGAAATGTATTCAGCATCACTAACCTAGCAGCACCAGTCTTTCATTGGTGAAGTTTATTTTAACAGATGTTTAACAGCTGCCTTCAAATTTCAGACAGGAGATATGTGAGGATGAAAGTATTTTTACATTTGGATATTGTCTTAGTGAGAAAAATGCTGTCTAGAGCTTCTCACTTTTTAGGCCAGTTGGTATAAATCTGCAAAGTTTCACTTATGTTGGTAGCTTGCATCAGCCAAGCTTTGATCACTAGTGGTTTGGATCATCAGGGCTCATGTGTTTCCCATGTGACATTCTGCTTTCTGGCAGCTGCTGTTTTTCTATAGCTTTTAACTGTGTCTGGAGTAAAAGAGACATGAAAAGATGAGAATTGCTGTGAAATATACTCTTAAAATGATTTTTTTTGTGCTTTAATTGATCTGAAACCTTTGCATCACCTTAAGTGTGATTAAGAAGTTGAACTAATCAAGCAGATTGTTAAAAAACATTCAGCTAAAATAACCAAGCATTCAGTGTTTAACCAATTGTTTCAAAATCTAGATGTTTGCATCTGAAATCCCAAGCTACCAGTAGTGCTAAGCACAATTGTTTTAAATACACAGGCAATTTTTGTGCAAGAAGTTAATAATTTTTTTTGATGTATTTTTAGAATCTGGCAGGCTGCTTAATGGGGTTTTACCTAGAGTAATTAATTATTTTTAATAACACAGGCCTTGATCCTGGCAAGCTTCTCTCTTTGTATTTAAGGTCAACTTGAGTCAAGAGGCTCTGCTGAAGCTTTTAGTTCTGAATTTGTATTTTGATTTATGTTCCATTTGGATGTGTTACTAAAAGACCTGCAGTTACACCCAATCCTCCCCTTTACCTGATGTATATATTTATGTTTGATATATATATTTTTACAAATAGGTTTAGTCTTAAACCTCAAGCTGTTTAAGACCCCCTTTCTCTGATTTATATCTTCATATTGGATATATATGTTTTTTACAAATAGGTTTCATCTTAAACCGCAAACTCTTTAGGACCATCCCTGTATCAAAGTACTTTGAAGACCAGTTTTACTGGGAGGTAAGTTTCAATGTAAAATTAACTGTATGGGAGTATATTTAACACCTTGATGAAGAATTGGATTTGAATTAAAAAGAAAGGGGGATAGTTCTATGTCACAGCATGTTTTCAGTGCCTGGTTTGAAATGGATGAGCTGTGCCCACAGCTGACCCTGAGCACTGTAGTCTGCTGGGATTGTCAGAGCTGGAGAGGGCATGGGGCTAAATCTGAAATGATCTTGTTTGTTGCAACACGTAATCCTAGGTGCACAGACATCCCCTGGGACTGACTGCCCTGGCCTGTGTGCTTCATACACAGTCCCTGAGGAGACCTGAGCAGCATCTAAGGGAGAGATTTTGTGGAGCCAGTGAATGGAAGGTGCTTTTTATGAAAACAGACCATAGCCTCCTGGCCCTCATGGCTGCAGAGCGGCTGCGCAGTCTGATGCACAGACAAAGGCCTTGGGCACCTTTAGGTGCTGAACGTGATGCTGTTCTCTGAATTACAGAAAAATAATTAAAATAATCTAGTAAGGTTTTCCATTGCCTTTTTTATATCATGATTTGATGCATAAAATGTTCTGATACAAGAATATTTGTCTTCACAGTTTCCCCGTTTGGCTGTTGGATTTTAAATGGAGGAACCCAGACAACAGATTTGACCAAGATAAGATTTTCCTATTTGTCACTAGAGAAAATGAATAGCTATGATGAGCTGAAAGAGCACTTGCATATCAATTCTCAGGCTCAAAAAAGCCATCCCAATCGACACACAAAAAACTACTAATGAACTATTCTAGTTACTCTTGAAATATAAGAGTATAAATTTACAGATGCAAGCTTACAGTGCATTTAGCTTTTCTGCTTTGCTGGTCTTACCTTAAATATTTTTTTATAGGATATGTACAAAAAAGTTGGCCTAATTCATTGCTGTAATGACTTCTTAATCAAAATTCTTGGATATTTTAAACTATTTTTACCTCTCAAGTTTAAAAGCCAAAATATGTCTTTTAAAGTATAATTTTTCAAGGAGTACCTACTCATTCTTATCTAGCGAAGCGTTAAAGTCTTGTTTTTAAGCTAAATTAATTCTGTTGAAAGCCTTGTTAAGCAAGGATTTGATGAGTGAGCTGGATCAGGGCCAGAACTCTGCATCTTGCCAGACTGAACTCTTTTGAGTTATCTAACTGCTTAAAGAAAAATCTATCATTACTTGGCTCAGGCTAGCTATTTGGAAGTTCAAATGGCAAGAAATTAAATTGTTCTGCTTGTGGAGGGTGCCCCTGAAATCAATGGTGTTACTTATATTTAGAAGCTTTGGCAGCAAACATCAAAACAGCCTGTCTGTGTGGTGACATGGGGTCAGCTGCCCAGAAGGCTCTGGCTGCCCCAAGAGTGGGGACAGTTGGAGTGGCTGAGGGTGTCAAGGCTGGGATCCCGTTTCTGGTGTCTTGTATTGATCTGTTTTACTCTGAGACAAGCAGAGGGTTTGGTGCATGAGCTCAGGCAGAGGATTCTGTGGAAACAAACCCTTGTTTTTAAATGGATTGTGACCCTCAGTGTTTTTTCTTTATTTTAAAATAGTTGACATAGAAAAACTCTTTCAAAAATGCTTACATAATAAAGTAAAAATGTCATTGTTTTTATTTATTCAGTGCACTTGCTTAAAAATGAAGTAATGAGGAAAATGTAACACTGAAGACAAGAGTTCTTTGATGCTCACAGCAGTAACACATGCTGACCTCAATTTGTTCCTTAGGGATTAAGCAAAGTAGATCACTAAGGTTAAAGAAATGTGAGACAGGTTTCAAGTAGTGAACAATGAGTTGCAGGGGAAAGGCCAGTTTTTCTTATTTCCAGGTCACAAAACAGCCACTGACAGTGACAGTCAACCTGGATACACACTTAAATATTTGTGTTACCTCAGTTACCACACTGCTACCTGTGTAATAGTATAATCCAGGCTCAACTCGTGCACTTCACTTGCTTAACTTTCCAGCAACCAACTAAACTGAACTGTTTCTGCTCTTTTCTAGCAGGAGTGCTTCTAAGGAATAGAATTTTATTCCCTCTTTTTTCCCCATGTGTTTTTAATCATTGATTTCTTGAGCAACTAACCTAAGAAAGGGCAGATACAGGATCAAAATTCTCCCTGGTAGTGACTGTCCCTCTGATAAGAATACTCTGCCTGTGTTCTACAGTGCTTAGAAAATAGTTGACAGGGAGCTTTGTGGATGAGCTGCTTCCATCTAGAGCCACTACCCAATCTGTATTTGTGCCTCTACAGTGTCATCCCCAGCAACAGGAAGTTGTTCCTCATTATCACCATAGGATAAATTACATATATTGTGCAACAAAAGCCACACACGAGTTAAGTTTTTAAATCGAAGAACTGGTTATATTGTCCAGATATAGGAAATATTTAATAAATATATGTTAAAAACTTGGTTTAAAGCATTTTTAGTAAGTCTTGGATGGTAAATTACATCATAGAAACAGCTGGTTAAATACATCCATTTTCCACTACACTATTTACTTGTAGCAAACATCATATCACAAAAGTGACTGCCATGGTTACGTGTAGCAATTGTACATTGGTCAAAAACATGAGGACATTTAAATCAACATACAAGAGTAAAAAAAATTAAACAGAGTAGAACTAGAATTTTTAGTGCTATGATTTAAGTCTTCCTTGTTTTATCTTTAGACACAATTGAAGGTTGTTTACAAAACAGTTTTACAAAATCTTGGGAGTGTGCAGTTAAAAAACCAGCATGGCCAGTGCACTTCCACGGACGTGTTCACTGCCACAAATCTTCTGTGCGACCAAATTTGAAGACCAGTCCTCTGTTTAAAACAGAATAAAGGGACATGAGTACATAACAGAGCAAATCAAATACCAGTATTTTAAATAACATGATTTCAGGGAGCAAGTTGCAGTATTTGTAAATCCAGTTCCTGGTCCTGCCACAAAAACCTATGCAGGCAGAGCCTAGAGATCTACTGCCTTTCTCAGCAGTTTATTCACTCATGTCTAGTTACAAAACAGGGCTTAAGAAAAAAAAACAGATTACAGCAAGTTTTGGTTTTAATCATTATAAACAAATTAGATAAGAAATGAACAAAGGAATGTAGTCTTACCCAAAAAAGATGAATGCATTCTGGAAAAACACAGCTATTCCTGGGTACACTACTGGCTTTTCTAACAAAAGAAAGAATGTCCATCAATTTCTGAGAAGTAATTTTCAAGAATATCCCATCACTGACATTTCAGAAACACTAAATCACACTATGTTAGCAAATATATTCAGTTTTATTTAAATATAAACATTTGGAGTCTATGCACTGTGATAGTCCTAAGGAGCTGAGTTAGAGGGCTCTGTTATGATGTAGGATTCCCAACCAGATACAGGGGTGAGGGGACAACAAACATTTACTGCTCTTGCTACCACCTAACAAGCCTAAGCCAGATTGTTCTTGCATGGAATTAAAGGCAGTACTGTGCAGCTCATAAATCCCTTTCATGCTCTGACAAGATGGTCCCCTCCAATCTCTGTTGCTCAGTTGTGTGTAACAGGGGACAAGCATAAGCCTTACCCCTGCTGGAAAGTTAATTAAGTGGATTTTGTGCCCCACAGAATCATTTAGCTGTCCAGGTAAAAGAATTCTCTCCTGTTTTCTAACTCACAATGTGCAACTCGAATACAATGCTCATAAAGACTGTAATTACCACATGGGATTGCACATCCTGCTTGGAATGTGTGTGTGTGTAAGGATCCACATCTATTCATATCTAATGACAGTATATAAAATGGGAGAGCACGGCAGGAGCACTACTATGCAACTAATGCACTTTGATTTCCCTGAAAATCCCCTATGAACTGAGCAAAGCCAAAGCTGACGAGAATGTAAATTAAACAAAACCACGAGTGTGCCTTGGCTGGTGTGAAATTCACTTCAGCTCCAGGGACAAGCAGTAGCTTAGACATTTACTTAAATGACCTAACTTCCTTTTGGAAAAAAAAAAGAGGGTAATACACTGTGTTTTCATGTCTTTCTCAAGACTTGCCTTCACAAAAAGTTACTGTGGTACATGTTAAGGTATGAATTTAAATAGGCAACTGAAATTATTTTTTTCCTTTTCACTAATTTTGCTTGTAGGCTTTGGGAGCAATTTGCACAAAATCAGTAATTTTTATTCTGGGAATAAGTGTTCACCTAGGGAATTATTCCCATATAATTGCAGCAGTTTAATTATATCAATACAGTTCCCAGGTAATCAGGACCTGTGCTTCTAATGAGGCTAGTTGGAAGCTTTGTGACTTGGAAGTAGATAAAATCCACCCTGATAGTAGTAGATAGCATGGAACAGTGGTGTGTAGGGAACCAGAATACCAGAACTGGACCTGCCTAGAAAATAAACTAAATAGGCTAAAATTCAATAGTCATTTAAAATAATTTAAACTTTCAGGTCACATTCCCTGCTGTATCTTACCTTTAACAACGTAGCCTCCAAAAAGGATCCACATGGAGGCAATCAGAGATCCAAAAGCCATCATAAACCCGATGAACAGCCAAATCCGAGCACCTTGAAAAACACAAAGGGATGTTTGTGTCCGAGTACAGACACTTGAGGCTTTCAGCACGCTTCTGTTTCAGAGCACCCTTGTGCCACACCAGAGCTATGCACAGATACACACTGTGCACACTGGAATAGTTCTTAAAACTATTTTAAGTTTTAAGAGCCTACAGCCTACCCCACCGTACCTGTTTGTCCTAAACAGCCTTCGCTGTAACTGTCACCCCGCACCTGGCCGTTAGACACCGCATTGATCCTGTGTGAGGAAAAGGGATAAAACTGGGTAAACACAGGGAAAGTGTTTCAAAAACAACAGGAGAAACTTCTCAGAAACCTGTATAAAAAGGATGATGTATTTCTTGTGGGTTTTGGGGTTTTTTTTCTTTTTAAAAGGGGACAAGAGTAAAACTTAAAAAACATTTCTCCAAAGACTAGTAAGACTTAGACCTCTATAACGTTTATTTTTAATGTTAATTAAGTTAAAAAACCATTAAATTAATTTTAATGTTAATTCTAAAACGTTTATTTTTAATGTTTCCTTACTATAGATATCTACAAATATAAGATATTAGAAATAATCAGATACTAACTTGATCTGTTATTCTTAGTTACCTCTTCATTTAAAGACTATTCATTCTTTTATTAATGGCATAAAATAGGTTCTAGCAGTGCATAGCTCTGATCAAGAAATTACACTTACATTAGGAATGCAATAGTGGCTATAACCCCACAAGCATGGTATGAATGGTTGAAGTCTTCCATTTTAGGGTATTTTACAGCTGCATCTATGATTATCCACCAACCTGTAAAAAACTATTAAAAAAAAAGAAGAAAGAATAATAGCTTAAAATATGAACACAAGCCTCTTAACAACATACAAGATGCTCTAGGAAAAAATAACCTTAATATATAAAGTCATTTTTACAGTCTCCAACTCAGAGTGAACTGACAGCATAACTAGTTTTGCTGTCAACTTAGGAAGAAGGTTAAATGCAAAGCCAGGGATTTATCTATTCCAGTAGTTATTACATGAGTAGAAGCTGCAAAAATTAAATCACACGTGGATGCAAGCACCCAGAACAGATTTTGTTGTTAACTCTGCTGCTACCTACAAGGACAATGTATCCTCGTTCTTTATTTTACTTCCAAATATCTAATTTTTCACTCATGGATAACTGAGTACATCTAAAAGAACTGAAAGCAGCGGAAGAGAAGCACTACATACCAGCACCCCCGCAGCAACAGAAGCGATCGTGTTTCGTTTCTCTCCCCAGTCAACACACTCCGAGCACCTCAAGCTCTCGAGAAAACCGGACATTTTTCAGTCTTTTGAAGAACTGGAGAAGAAAAAACGGACATTTATTGCCAAGAGGAAACCCCTCCCACACCCGGGGCTGCCATGCAGCGACGCGCATCGTGACAGGCAGGTTAACGCTGCTCAAACCACCTGAAACCCCCAACCCCAGCCAGGGCCCCTTCCCGGGGGCAGAGCCTGACCACCGACACCAGGCTGGGACACCGCCGGGAGGCGGCGGCCTCAGGGCTGAGGCGAAGACACCACCGGTCAGTGCACCGAGGTCGGGGACATCCGGCGGGGCTGCGGCCATTGGGGAGGAGGAGAAAACACCGGCCAAGCGTCCCGCCCTGCCCGGGGATCGCTCCCGGCGCCCGAGGCCGCGGCTCCGTTTACCTGAGGGCGGGGAACGGACCGTCACCGGGCGGCTCAGCGGCGCGCGCGCAGCAGCCCCCTCCCACCACCGAGCCGCGCACACCGCGCATGCGCAGCGCTCAGCTGATGCGCCCCGGCAGTCATGCGGCAGGGCGGCCGCACGAGGGGGGGTGAGGGGGGGTAATGGCGGGTAGTGCGCATGCGTGTGGGCCCCCTTCCGAACGCTCGCGCGCTGCGCATGCGCCCTGCTGCCCGTTACGTAAGGGGCGGGGGTAGTTCTGGAAGCTTCTGCGCTGCCCTCAGTCGCTGCCGGGTGGCGGGAGCGAGCGGTGGCTGCTGTCAGCGCTGCGTCCTGCCGGGCGGTACCGCCGTTTGGTTCCCTGAGGGGAAGGAGCCTGTCCGGTCGCTACTATGGGGGTGACTCACGAAGCGGGGTTGTCTCCTCAGGCATCGCCCCAGGAGCAGGATCCGTGTGGGGGGAGCCCGGCTGCCTGGAGCCGGTGAGCTGGCTGGGGGGGGCTCCTCGGAGCCGCTGGCGGAAGGCGGGGGGGGGGGGTGGCTGCGGTGCGCTGGTTCTTCAGGGCGGGAAGAGGCCGTTGCTCACTCTTTATTGAACGCGTTGGGGGGTCGCGGGGCGGCGGACACACGTTAATCACGTTTGTGTTTTAATTACAGAAGCGCCCTGCTGTCTCACGGGACCCAGCACCGGGGGTGTCCGGCAGCTCCCAGCGGTAAGTGCCTGGAAACAGCCTCTGAGGCGAGATTCCCTCCCTGGGAATTGAGCCCGCCAGTGCCACGGCACCGGGCTGGGCACCCCGGGTCAGCCGGGGGAAGGGCAGCGGTGTGGGGATACGGGAGGTTTGTTTGATACCTACCCGCATGGAAACAGCTCTGTCCGCGGAGCTTAGTGCGGGGAGGCGGGGGTGGCGTTTGAGATCAGGATTAATCCGTTGTTTCCTTTTAGCTGTGCCCTCTATAGTCTTGTGACCTTGGCCTTTGTTTAAAGGTGAAGTAGTGAAACCTAAGCCTTAGCAGTAGCAAGGGGAATGCTCTTTACAAACTCGTGTAGAACTTTGTACCCTCGATCGATTTCCATGGGTTATATTTGGTAACTTTGGTTTATGATGAACATGGAATAGAAATAAGCGATAAAGCGAGTTTCCTTAAAGTGCAAAGTGGTGATGTAACTGAGGGTTTGAGTACTGGTGATAAGATAGTCACACCCTAGAATGCAGTAACCTTTGTAGATATAAAATGGCTGCCACTAAAGAGGAACAGCCATTTTAATTATTAATATATAACCTTAACAAGTCTTACATCCTTTACAAGTGATGCCCAGTGAATCATTAGCTGTATTTTTCACTAGTTATGTTGAATGTTTCTATTATCAGCTTGATACATAAGTTTACTGGGATGTGTGAAGTTTTGTGTGGGTAGTTTTTTAATGTGGTATGGACAAGATCTGGAAGTGGCTGCTTTGTAACTTGAAGGTACTTCCTTCTTCCCCCTCCTGTGTTGAAGGAAAACAGTAAAACTTAACTTCCATAGTTAAGTGGAACTAATCTCTGTAGAACTGCAGAAGAAAACTATTCAGTTGGAATAATTTGGAAGGCAAAGTGTTGATTTTGCATTGCAGATGGAACAGGCTGCATTTAGAATAGGCTGAAGATAAAGTACCTTGAAAATTCTGTTTGGAGAGGGGAAAAAATGGTATTGAGTTGTATTCTTTTCAAAAAAGGTGTGTGCTTACCTTACAAACAAAGAGTATTAAACATTAAGCCCACACAAACAAACCTCTCCAAAATACAGAGCTACTCATGGTTTAAATTGAAGCCTTTTTAAAATTTCATGTAGAAAACTGACTACAGGAGAGGAAATGATGAAACTTAAAATTGTCATGTGCAAAACATGCTGATAAACTGGATGAGAATCACTGGGGTGTTTAATTATCCTTGAACTTTTTGCCAGTGTGTCATAATGTTTGTTGCTGTGTAAATGATTAGCTTCCCCCTCCCCACCCTCACCAGGAACAGAGACTGGATATTGCAGAACAACAGTAAAAACAGAACCAGCTTCTGAAAGGACCTGGATGGAGAAGACAGTGGTTAAGAAAACTGATGTGATGACAGACTTCATGGATGACTTAACCCTCAGCTCACCGAAGAAAAGAGAGTTGTCTCTCAGCTCCAGGAGAAGTTGTGATCGGTCATCAACAAGGTCATCGAGCAGATCATCTTACAGCTCACGGTCCAGCTCAAGCAGTTCCTCTTCAGCTTCCTCCAGGAGCTGGAGCAGCTCCAGATCGAGATCAAGGTCATGGGCTAGAGGAAGCGGCTCCCGGAGGTACAGGAGATACTCTCGGTCGTATTCCAGGAGCCGATCCAGGTCGCGCGGGTACCCGAGGTACCGAGGGAGGTACCACGCCAGGCGCTACGGGCGGTGCCGCCGCTCTCCCCCGAGGTACAGATCACGCAGCAGGTCGTGGTCTCGTGGCAGATCCTACTACAGAAGGTCCTACTCGAGGAGCAGATCGCGTTCCAGAGGCCGAAGGTACTATGGGTTTGGGCGGACAGTGTACCCCGAGGCTTACAGGAGCTGGAGAAGCAGGTCACGAACAAGATCTCGTAGTAGGTCACCTCTCCACTTAAGTGAAAAAGGTACTTTTTTTTTACACTTTCATTGTATGAGAACCTCAAACATACAAATTATATTATTTTAATAGTTGAATTTTCCTGTGTTTTACTATATAGATTATAACTCATAATGACAGTAGGGAAGAAAATCTGTGTGCCTATAAAAGTGTATTTAGAAAAAAGAAGTTAAGTAGTTTAGAGCATATTATTTGCACTTCAGATGAAACTAAATCTCCCAATTTCTGATGAAAATTAATCACAGTTGATGCTTATGTATGTACAGTGACAGTAAACCTGCAGGTTTTAGACTGCTGTGAGTTGGTACATGTTGATTTAAATATAAGAGAATGACATTATTTTTTTTCATCTTGTAGAGAAGAGGGAACTCCTGGAAATAGCAAAAGCTAATGCTGCAAAAGCTCTGGGAACAGATAACATAGTCTTGCCTGCAAGCTTGAAGTTCCTTACTCCTTCCAAAGAGATAAAAAATGAAAAACAAGAGCATGAAGATCCTGGAGAGTCAGCTGAGGTAAGTATGAACTGGAGTATTCTCAAGGAAAAGGTAAAAACTTCTTAAAACTTGTCACCTGCATGGACCTGTTACAGTTTGTAACTGTGGAGTTTGTGATTATGAATTCAAACTCTTGAACAAAAATTTCAGATTTACCAGAATGTTAAAAACTACTTTGGGAACCACTGTGGACTCTGTGTTAAGCTGAAAGTACTGTGGCCTCTGAAGAGGTGGTGGATCCACTGAGGACCTGCAGGCTGTCGGGAGTGATAGGTTGGGAAGGAGACATGGATGTAACTTGTTCTTTTTGAGTTGATTTTCTTGCCTGTTACTTAGACTAGTTTATGTGTTTCTGACCTAAAACAAGGAGACTCCTTACCCAACTTAGTGAATGGGTTTTTGTTTTAAGTTAAATCTTTCTACTCTTTTTAACTGTTAAAAGCTTTTCATGTGCAACAAACTTGTTTCCCAGAAGTTACATACCCAAGCACCCAATGCATTTTACATACTTTATTTCTGTCTTATAGAAATCATGACTATGGTTCCAGACATGATGAAGAAAATCTGTTGGTAATTAAGGGACTTTGTGGGCTGTAGCTGTTGTGCATTTAAGGGAGGGAGAAACTTGAGCAGCTTAAACTGAATTTGAATTTTAGTTTGGCTCTGTGGTTATGGTGTGTCAACCAGATTTGTGGCATATACAAAACTGCAGTAACTGTTACCTCAATCAGACACTGCTCTTTGAAATGGAAATAAATTTACTGAGGGTTTTAGACAAATGGGACAGGCATCCCTTTCATAACATATGCAATATATTCCAGATGTTGAGAGAGTACAGAAGAAGAGGCCTGCATCACTTGCAGATAAGTTTATTGTCATTATCCAAAGCTCTGCAGGATGGATATGCAGAACTTAATACAACTTCACCACTACACTTCACTCTGTGGCAGTCCATGCTTTTGAGTTGTTTGAATCCTTTTAAAAGGATTTTTATGGTTTCAAAACCTTAACCTGGGGCATGGCTATCAGGTCACACATGAATTGGCACAATGACATGGATAAAAATACTGAATGCTTTTCAAATTGAGTTCATCATTGCTCTGTTTGCATATTTAGTAGTGTACACTTGTACTTTTGACCTAAATATCTGAAACAACTTTACCAGAAAGTTCATACTCTAATTAAACTGCCTTAACTAGCATGGAATAATGTATCCTCCCACTGAAGCTGTGTGTGCTCTTCTCTAGCAACCCAGAAGACCAGCAGAAGACATGACCAAGAGCGGAATGGAAAGAGCAGCCATACAGAGAAGCATTTCTTTCAGTCCTAATGTAAGTGTGATTATTTTAATTATTTTTTAATTATTTTTCCCCAAGATGGAAGTCCAGTTCTTCCCCACTCCAGTGTTAGGCTTTTCCCAGCACTGGTTGCCAAATAAAAAATCTTAATAATGGTAACAAATGGAACTGTTTGATAATGACTTTTCTGGATGTGTTATTAGATCAGTACTTCAGCAGTACAGCACTGCAAACACTGCAGCAGTGTCTTTATTTAAAATAGATGTTGACCTTTCATCAATAACACTGAACATCTGTACTGTACTATAGACTCAGTAGCTTATGCCAGAAGTAGTTTACACCAGAACTGGCTTCAAGTTCCATGTTTGGATTTATTTTAGTAATGCAGAACTAAGGAAAAAAACTTCCCTGAATGCTGTGTCAGTGAAGTGGATGTAGTTGATACTCAGCAGGCAGCAGGTCTATGAGGTGGAAAGAAAATGTCTTATCAGCACAGATAAACCCCTTGAAGTTGGCAGGTTTTAGTACATCCTTGTTGTAGAATCTTTAAAGATAATTTATTTTTTCCAGAATACAATGGCAAAACCAGTACTGCAGAAGCCAGTGAGCCACGTTGTCAAAGAACCAGCTGTTTCTCCAGGAAGAGAAGAGGACAGAAAGGGAAGTCCCTATGGGCAGTGGGTTCCTGTCAAGAAGGAGGCAAAGAAAACATTTTTAAACTTCTCCCCTAAAAGTGCCCCGTTCCGGGCACGCTAGTGTACACTGACCACAGCATCATGCATACTTCAGTAGGGAGATCTGAAATTTTCTGATCAGGCTGAAGACTTTGTTAATACTGAGTATTTATTTTGAGATCTTAATTTTGGAATCCTAGATTTCTCTTTTCAGATGTAGAGCACAGTGATCCAGAAGTCACAGGTGGGACTCTTTGTGTATATTTGTAAATATTTTATATTGCTTTAAAGGACTAGAACTTCCAGGTGGGTAACTTTTTTCTAAACAATAGTTCAGTTGCTGTTATTTTGAACATTTGATTTACATTGTATAACTGTTTAAGAAAATAAAGGTTAGTTTTGCACTGGCTTCTCAATGTGTCAAGTTTTCACCTGTATTTGGTAGTTGACTATCCTGTAAGTGCTCATTTCCAGGTTTAACTTTCATTTACCCTACTGTTAGCACAAAAGTGCAGCAGAGGGTAATTTTTATGTCATTCTGGAAGTGGACCTTTACACTGGGATCGCTCAGGGCCTCCAGAGTAACTTCCACAGCTATCCCTCTGCAAGTGGACAGCTTGTGTTGGATATGTACCTGCTGTAGGTGAAGCTGTTGCCATTCTCACTGTCACAAACATTGCACCTGAGCAACTGTTGCTTCTGCTGACTTGTAAGGCTGAACTTGACCTCATGCTGGCTTGTGTTTTGATTTAGGTGGCTTTAAGAACAGCTTCTTGAGGCTCCCTGTGTCAGGCAGTAAGCAAACTGAGGTTAGTGGAGACAGGGTCATCCTGAATTTAGCAGTACAGTGCACTTAGCTCCATTGCTCACCACAACCTTCACAGAGATTATTGCAAGCAAGTCACCAGGCTGTTGTGTGGGTTTGGGAGCAGTTAAACTTATTTTTTTGTAAAAATAAATGGTTAGTAAAATAAATGGACTTTGACTCCTTCAGTCTGGAAGCTTCTTTTAGAAACTATTAAATTGCCAAGATGAGGCTGGCAAATGTACCAAGGAATGTTATTTTGTGGCAACCAGAAGTTAATACTTGAGCTAATCCTTACTCCTGGCAAGCAGAACAGGCAGTTTTCACTCTAAAGTTGTAAGAGTTTGTTTATTTAGAACATGAAATTGCATAAGCTGGCTACTTCTGCAAGTAAAAGCTGTATACAGCTGAAGCTGTTATGCAAATGACTGCCATTACATTTAAATACAGTTGACTTTCCAAATTAATTAGGTTTACAAAGTGGGTTTTTTTGGATACAACTTAAAATTGCTTGCAAAATGTCTATGCCAAACTTTAACAGAGGTGGTGGGGCTGGGGGTGGCGGAGGCAGCAGGGCTGGGGGTGCTCTGCTGGAGGTGACCCCTCAGACCGCTGTTCCTCTCTCCAAGTTCTGTTTGATCTCGGCCGTGTACTTCCCGTAGAACCTCTCGGCCTTCTTGTTGAACTTGGCGTTCCGCTCGTTGATGTAGTCGATGTCGGCGTCGTCGTTGTAGGGGCGCCTGCGGCTGTATTTTTCCCTCTTTTCAATCCTGTAAGACAAAAAGCAGTGTTGGAAGATGATGTATTGAATCCTGTGGCTTTGAAACAACACCTTTTTTTGTTGTTTTATCTTTACTTACTGCTTTTCAAGATCTGCAACCATTCTATCGACCCCTTCCTTAGATGGCACGTGAGTTCCGTGCAGAAGGCTGTTGGATGTGGGATAGAGCGCTTCACCACTGGAAAAGAGTAACACAGGCAGCAGTTACCCACCTGTACTGATTGCTTTGAGCTTTCACTGCTTCTATTTCATTCCTAATTTAGCACTTCAAGGCACTTAACTCATAGTGAACTGTGAGAGTCCAAGATTCAGGTGAGAATATGTTGATAGTAAAAATACAAGCTCTTAACTAGCACATGTCTGACAGATACAGAAACCCACTGAACTGCTGAATCTTAAATTGTAAATTAGATGAGAACTTGGGAAGTTTTCATCTGTCAGTCTGCTCTTAAACCAGGCCAGGCTGCTTAAAAAAAAAATCCAAACAAACCAAATGCACCTCTGAAATTTAAATTTAAGTTCCTTTAAATACAATCTAATTTAAATTAGATTACGTACCATCTAGTTATTTAAATTGAAACACAATCTAATAGGCAAAATGTAATTAAAACTCAGTAATGCCAGGTTTGAAGAAATAAAACTCATCCCTTACAACACTGCCCCTCATAGCTACTGCAGCAGGGACTGCACAGTGAGATCAGGAGGGCTGTGCATTTCCAGATCACGTTAAAAAGACTAATTAATATCACTGTCTGTGAGTGTGCACGTGCTGAAAGAAGTTTTTAGTGTTTGCTAATAATGTAGAAATACTACAGATGGTATCAGATGACTGAAAACAAACTTAACTACAGCTAAATCACACTTACTACTGCTCTTTGAGCTTCTCGTACTGCTCCAGGTCAGGTTTGATCTGCCGGGTTAACCTCTGGTACTGGCGCAGCTGAGCAGCCGCGTAATCTTGGGGAGAAAATTAATTAGTGTAACTAAGGTGAAGGTCTTTATGGTTCAGTTTGCATCTGAAATACCAACAAAGGTGTTGATGATGAACATGGATAATTAATTACATAGTTCAGCTGTTACCTGAAAATCCCAAATCTGGATTTTTCCTCTTTTTTTTCCTTTCCCATCTCTCTGCCTCCTCAGCACTGATCTCCAACAGTTTCACTCGCTCGTAGTCTTCCCCTCTCGCTGCACATTCCTAGCACAGCACAAAGAACACTTCAGATTGAACAATAAGATAGTGGCCAAGCATCCTACTTGGTTATAACTCCCTAAATCAGTGCAGTCAATCTCTCATAATTTATACAATCATGAGTCTAGTTAGGAGGTGGGTTTTTGAGGCACCAGGCAGGTGGCTCAATGTCACCACAGGTGCTTGTAATTGTGTCTTTACCTTCTTCTTCTCCTCCTCCTTCAGCTGCCACTCCAGCCGAGCTTTTTTGGCCTCCCAGTTTGCTGGCAATTTCAGTCTTTTATCTTCTTCCACCACTTCCTGGTGGTTCAGCCTGCGAGCCTCATTCTAGGAGCAGAACAGTTCGTTACCGCGGTAACACTCGATCACGGAAATGAGGGAAAAAACGAATCTCCGTGACCAGGGGAGCCTGGCCCGGGAGGAGTCACCGATCGTGCCACGTAAAAGGCTGCGTTTGGTGAAGGGACTAACGAAACCGTGTGCCAGGAGGGGTGAGGAAGGACGGGGACTCGCTGATGCGCTGGGAGCCGTGAACCGGCGGCACAACCTCCCCGGGACCCCCGGACCGCGGCCGAGCTGAGCCGGGCAACCCCCGCCGACCCTCCCCTTTGCTACCGCGGGCAGGAACTGGTCCCGCTCCGGCCGCCGCCGCCGCGTACCCGCATCATGTGGAGCTCGCGGAACTTGCGCAGCCGTTCCTCCCGCTTCTGCGCTGCCGCCGCCGCCGCCGTGCCAGGCCTCGGCTCGTCCTCCGAGCCCGAAGAGCCCTGAAACAACCCACGCCCAGTCACCGGCACTGGGAAGGAGCCGGGATCCCTCCCTGTACCCCCGTCCCCTTCCTCCCGCCGCCGCCTCACCCCGCCATCGGCCTCGGGAGCTCCCAGACCCTCCAGCGCCGACACCGCCGCCGCCGCCATCACTGCAGTCGATAAACACTTCCGCTTCCGGCCTGCCGGAGCGATCCCGCGGTGCTCGAGCGCCTCCCAGCGGGCAGGAGGTGTGGTTGCCCCTTCCCGCTGCTGTTCCCGAGGCGGCGGCGGGGCCCGGGGCATCAAACCGCCCCCCGGTGCTCGTCGCCTCGAGCCCTGAGGGGCTTTTTTACTTCCCCTGGAGCTGGAGAGGCTCTGCTCCTCGCCAGTACCTGGCGGCGGGTTTTACCGCGATGGCATCTAGTCGCCATCTCTCCGGTCGCCACTTTCGGCTTCTCCTGTCCCCTTTGATTTAACACCAGCCCGAGGTCACAAGGGGCTGTTGTGCGGTGGCCCCGGCCTCCCCGGGAACCCCGCTCCCTGTCACTCTCTGTCTCCCTGCAATCAGTGTTCTACACCCGTGGTTTGGGCTTTACCGGCTGAATTTCAGCAGATGAAAAGTGTTGATTTGCCTTTTTTTTTTTTATCTTTGGAGATTTAAATGCAGATTTCAAGCCTTGTCCCTGCACCTTGGAGCCGTCTGGAAAGTAATCTGTCAATTATTCCTGGATTCCAGGCACTAATGTCCGGGCAGGAAAACTCCTGCGGGCTCCAGGTGACTGCGGGCTCTAGGGAACACTGTTTGGTTGTCACCGTGTCCCTTTCTTCTTCTGAGGAGTCAATGAGGTGATGCAAACTTTATAGTCCAAGTAAGGAAGCAGCACGTGAACTCTGATAAGGAAAGGCTGAGAGAGTTGGGGTTGTTCAGGTTGGAGAAGAGAAGGCTCCAAGGAGACCTTATTGCACCTTTCAGTACTTGAAGGGCCCATAAGAAAGATGGGGACAGACTTTTTAGCAGGGTCTGTAGTGACAGGACAAGGGGTGATGGTTTTAAACTACAAAAGGGGAGATTTAGACTAAATGTAAGGAAGAAATTTTTTACCCTGAGGGTGGTGAAACCTTGGCCCAGGTTGCCCAGAGAGGTGGTAGAAGCCCCATCCCTGGAAACATTCCAGGTCAAGTTGGACGGGGCTCTGAGCAACCTGATCTGGTTGAAGATGTCACTGCAGGGGGTTGGACTGGATGGACCTTGAAAGGTCCCTTCAACCCAAACCAGTCTGTGATTCTGGGATTCCACTGTGCCTCAGCTCACCAGGAAGCACCAGTGAGATCCAGGGTAGAGTGTGGTGTCGGATGAGAAACAAGCAACAGCATCTCTCTGTGCTGTCCATCCCCTTGGCCCCTCTGGGAATCACTCAGGTAAAATGAAAAGTTTTTCTGCAATTTCTGAGCAAAGAAAGTCCAAATTTCCATAATATCGCTGCAGTGGCCAGGATCTTCCCACCTCACAGAGCCAAATGTAGATTTATTATAAGAGTTTATCAGCAATATTGATACACAAACGCTTCTGTGTGTTTGTATCTGTCATGTCTTTATAGTTCTACAATAAAGGTAGAAGTGTTCAGGACTTTTGTTTTTCTTGGAAGAAACAATCCAAACCCTGTAAGGTTAATAACTGCTGGCCAAGGTTGTTGTTTTTAAATTGACCTTGTCAGCTGTGGCTTGTGAGTTTCCAGCAGAGGGAAACGCAGCACAAGCGATGAGGGGTTGTGGCAATGGCAGGCAGCCCTGGCAAATGCAAACTCTCTCTGTTCTCTTTTAACTTCACTTTCTTCCGCTGCCAAACTCTGATGCACGCTGAGTGATTAAAAATATCAAATACAGTGTTACCCAGCGAGGAATCAAGTCAGAAGGAAAAACAAAATAGAAACCCAAGCTAGTGAAGGCAGTGCTGCAAAACTGAGCGGGCTGGGGCGAAGGATGGGAGGCAGAAGGTTTTTATATCACCCTGTTGACAATACTGTAAGAAAAAGGAGAGGACTGTCCTGACGTGGTTTGGTTTTTGGGTGTCCTCCCTCTCCTGCCTTCTCCATATCCTCGTGGCTTGGCTGGGAGTTGTTGGATTTCCGTGCACGTGGAGCAAGCTGCCAGCACCCTGGGGACACGGAGCCCTGGTGCTAGAAGAGGGGAGATTTCTGAAAGGAGTAGCCAATGAACTGATTGATGTGTCTGTGCAGTAACTGGGGCAGCACACTGTCAATATCTGAGTTATGTGCTTGGGCCAGGAGTTTACCAAGATCTCTTTGCCCTCAGGTTGTCTTTTAGGTCCTGTCCTCACTGGCTCTGAGCCCTTTGCAGTGAGAGGTGTCCCACTGCCTGCCTAGGTGGCCCCATGGAAATGTTTATTTAGTGGAGGTGATCAGTGCATGACAGGAGCAAAGGAAAGCTGAGAAGCACCTCTCTGCCGCTGCAGCAGCAACCCTGGCCGTGTCCCGGCAAGTCTTTTAGGATAAGTAGCAGGATCCAGCCCTGCTCATGTGCCCTAAGATGGTGCTTTGCTTCCAGGTCTGTCTCCGTGTCCCTCGTGTGTGGGAACTGGTCGCCACACTTGGGATCAGAGCAGTTCTGGGAGCAGGGAGGGATGCAGCTGGGATGTGTGAAACACTGCATCAGCTGTGCCCCGCTGCAGCTCCTGCCTATGGGTCCTTGACTGGACTTCTATTTTCTGGAGCATCCAGACAACCTCCTGTGACTCCTGAGCACTGGGTCACTCCGTGTCTCCTCCAAACACAAGTTAGGAGCAAGCAGCTGCTTGCACACTGGCACCCTTTGATTTAATCACGGGAAGCTGGATGGTTTCATGGGTTTGTGCAGTGTTTTGGCCCAGCCAAGCCCTGAGCTCGGTTCAGGCTCTTTTTCCTCTTCTTGCTGCCGTAATGCAGTTAGAAAATAAACCCAGGAGGTTTCCCTGGCTTCTGTGGATTTGCCTCTGGGTCTGATGCCAGCTCAGGGAGCTCAGTTCCTGGTGCAGGTGCCGACTGTCTCCCCACCTCAGCAACACAGCTGCAAATCCCAACCTGGCCTGAAAGAGCAGGGAATTCACCCAAACCTGCCCTGTGCCAAGGAGCAGGCGCTGGTCCTGCGCGGGCTGACAGTGAGTACACGCAGATCTGCTCTTGCTGTCACTTACAGTTAATTTATTTTTAGATTAAAAAATGTTTTTATTTCTCAGGCACACAGAGCTGGCACTGCTGTTTTGGGCTGTAGCTGACTCCATTGTCTTCTCCAGTTATGCCTCCCCTGCAGTGCCGAAATGAAAATTCCAGTTACATATTGTACAGGGGATGGGAGCTCGGAGGAACTGACTCATCTTGGTTATATTTGTCCTTTTCAAAGGGGAAGATCCTGGTCGAGGGGCAGTAGGGGAACAGCATCAGTTATCTCCCATCCACCACAGCAAATGTGATGCTTTTAGCAGGGGTCTGCGGGGTGCAGGGTCAAGTGTCCCCACAAAGGCACCCGAGTGTCCTCGCAGCCTGAAGCTCCTCGGGCTGCTCTGATCGGGGCAGTGGGGAAGGGAGGGGTTATGTGTAGCTTCTCAGAAAAATCATTGTGGCTCCAGTGTGACAAAAGCCACAGTGTGCTGCCCAGGACACGAGCCAGGGGGACATTTCCCACCCATGAGGGAGGGTGGGTAGGGGGGACAACCCAAGCTGGAGCTGGAGCAAGGTGCTGCAGGGTCATTCTGTGCAGGTAACACTTAAAGACAAGAGCTGTTACACCAGGATGGTGGTCCCTGAGCCAAGGCATCCATCAGCATCTCTTCCCTAAATGCCCACCCTCGCTGCCTCTGCCCTGCGGCGCGGCCTCCATCCTCCACCCACCGGGGTGGATCTGCTGCAGCCCCCAGCTTGGGGCAGCAGCCACTGGAGCTGGGCGTGCAGTGCCATGGCTAGGCCTGTCCCACCAAAGCGTGGGTGTGCAGTGCCGTGGTTTGAGTGTGCAATGCCATGGTTTGAGTGTGCAATGCTGTGGTTTGAACATGCAGTGCGATGGTTTCAGTGTGCAATGCTGTGGTTTGGGTGTGCAATGCTGTGGTTTGAAAAGAGAATCATAGAATAGTTTGGTTGGAAAAGACCATTATGGTCATCTAGTCCAACCATAAAGATGATTTGGAAGTGCAATGCTGTGGTTTGAGTGTGCAGTGCCATGGTTTGGATGTGCAATGCCGTGGTTTGAGTGTGCAATGCTGTGGTTTGGGTGTGCAGTGCCATGGTTTGAGTGTGCAATGCCGTGGTTTGGATGTGCAATGCCGTGGTTTGAGTGTGCAATGCTGTGGTTTGAGTGTGCAGTGCCATGGTTTGGATGTGCAATGCCATGGTTTGAGTGTGCAGTGCCGTGGTTTGGGTGTGCAATGCCGTGGTTTGAGTGTGCAGTGCCATGGTTTGGATGTGCAATGCCGTGGTTTGAGTGTGCAATGCTGTGGTTTGAGTGTGCAGTGCCATGGTTTGAGTGTGCAATGCCGTGGTTTGGATGTGCAATGCCGTGGTTTGAGTGTGCAATGCTGTGGTTTGAGTGTGCAACACCATGACTTGTGTGTGATGCCACAATCCAGACCTGCAATGCCACACTGGGACCGGTGGCACCGTGGGCCACACTCGCAGCCCCACGGGTCCTCGCGCTGGGTGTGGGTGCTGCTGGAGAGGGCAGGAGGTGCGATGCTCTGCCGTGGCCAAGGACAGCTCTTCTCCCCAGGGTCCCACAGAGGAGCTCACCCTTCCCCAGCCGCCACGTGTCACGCCGGTGCCGCCGCGTGCAACCTGCCACATGGGCTTTGCGTGTCAGAGGGGAGCCGTGCGCGTGCTGGGGGATGTGATAAGACCCCGGCATGCGGTGGCGTGAGTACAGCTCTCCTGCGCCGTCCCAGCAGCTGCAGGAGCCACTTCCACTTCCTGCCTGTCCCTGCCTGTGCAGCGCAGCTCCATGCTGTTCAACAGCTGCTGCGCTCCATCCTGTTTCGTGATGAAAGGTGCTTTAGAAGCGGAAGAACGTTATGATGATCAGGAGGAATAATGTACAGGCAGGGCTGGAAACAAGGCAAGCCTGTGCTCATCCCGGTCCCAGCCCTTGGGATGGGTGGCGGTGGCTGGGGGATGGACATCCTCAGCTGGGCAGTGGTGTGGGGACCCTTCCCCACCTCTGGTTTTGGGGGAAACCACAGGAGCGAGCACGGGTGGCACATAGAGGGTCAGTTCACTGCACTTCTCGACACCTGGGAATCTCAGACTCATGGTCAAATCTCCTTTGTCACTGAGATGACAATTGAAAGCAGGAAAAGAGGCAGCACCCATGATGGCTACAAGGGCTGGGACTGGCAGGGTGCTGGGAGCAACCACCTTGGGAAGCCCTTTGGGAGCAGAAGCACCGATTTGGGTGAAGAAGAGGAAAACCAGACCTAAAACTTGCATAGGACCAAATCAAACTTGCAATAACGACATTAATCCAGCGAGATGGGTGACATACCAATCTACTAGAGGTTAAGATTAATTAGAGCATATTTAATTATTGGACCAGGTCTAATATACTGCTTTATTGCACGTAGTCATCAACCATGAAGAAATTTGGAGGGGAAACGAGAAGATTGTTTGGTTTTTAGGTAGAGGAGAAGCTGGCTTTCTTTCAGTCCAGTTCCTTTCAATCACTGACTACTGTTTGTGTCCTGTTGGGTTGCAATTATAATCTTTCAGATCAGACACATAATCATTGGGCTGGAGAGCAAAAAGTACCTGGGTAATGTGCTTAACAGAAATTAACCTGGTTACGTTGGTACTCTATTGAAAATGAGAAAGTGCTGATGGTCAAAATCAATTCCTCCCCAGCCAAATTACTGCAGGGCTGGCTTAGGGTTTCAGCTAAATGCTCAGCCCTCAAACAATGAGCCTGATGGGATTGAATTAGGCTCCTGATCACAGAGTTCCAACCATGGCAAAGGTTTGTCTTTAATGCTAGCAGCGAGTGGGTGGGCAAAATGGAAAACCCACCCCAGTTTCCCCCCTGGGTCCTCCTGGGTGTCCCCAGCGCTGGCCAAATGCCAGGCTGTGGCTGAGCTTTGCCCAAGCTTTCCCTGCCCGTGTTACACCCCGTAAACCCAGGACTGTAGCTCGGATTGGCACGATGGGCTGGGGGATGTGGGGTGGGATGGTTTGGGATTCACAGCCCTAAGGGCAGATAAATCACAGCCTTCCCCAGGGGGGTTGGTGTTTCTTTTGGAGACTTCTTAAGTGCCTGGAGAGCAGGGCAGCTCTCCGCAGCTCCTGTCAACTCCTGCCCGGTTACAGCTTTTCCCTTAAAAGCCGGAACCTCGCAGAGTTTCCTGGATGAGAGCACCTCAGTCATTAACGGTGAATTTCAAATGAAGCAGATTTACAGTATATATCACAGAAATATGCCGCTGTGAGACAGCAGAAGAGCAGCCCAGGGTGGTTGCCTCTCTGTTTCTCCCCTTGCTGGGCTTTGATTGGGACATGGCCCGGCCGATGTGCCACCCTCGAGCTTCACCCACCAGCACGTCCACCCCAGTGCTGCCACTTTGGGAGGTGCCAGGATGGTTCTCCACCCTTCTCTGAGGGATGGGGATTCCTCTGAGGCTCCCCAAACCCAGCAGCAACAGGGATTGATTGCTGGGGGTGCACATTTCCCTGGAGGAATGTGACAATTGGCAATTAATTAACCATCAATAACAGGGAAGGATGGGACCTGTGGTCCCACTGTTGCAATTAGGAGGGAGAAGGAGACCGGAGGGAGGGATGCTGCGAGCCAGGCAGCGTGGCAGGGGACACTTTGTTGGTCCCAGCATGAGGAATATTGAATCCACAGCACTGCAGGATCCCGAGAGGCTGCCCTGGATGCAGGGATTTGCATCCATCCGTGCTGTGGGACACAGGGCTTAGGACATGGCCACTGGGTTGTGCCAGGATGGAGCTGTCCCCAGCAGGGCAGGGGGTGGCTGCAGGGGACCAGCCTCTCCGGGCGCACAGGGAGGATAACGTAACGTTTCCCCTGATCGATGAAGATTTTGGTTTGTGAGTGATTAGCCTGGTGTCATAAACTATCTCAAAACCACAAAAGTAAAATAATAAATCTCCCTGTTTACCTCCTGTGTGTTGTTTTTTAAGCACCAGAGTCCCTCCAGGCATCTGTTCCATATTGCACCGGCCAAAGGCGAACACAAATCACAAAGACAAAGCCGGATTTTGGGGAATATTGGTCAATCTTTGCCGTTTTCCAGCACTTGGTGGTGGGCAGGGAAGCTCCCGTGGGCTCACCGCGAGCAAGCACTGGGTGAGGTCGATGCCACTGCAGCTCATGGGGATGTATCCCTGTCCCCTGTGGGCCCCATTGGACAGTTTGGACACCTCTCACCCCTGCCCCGCTGTCCCCAACCCGTGTGTTTTTGTCTCTGCAGAGATCGAGCTCTCCCAGTCTGACCAGTGCTTTCTTGTAACCCCCCAGTGAGCCCCCTGCATGGGAAACACACTTGAGCCATCATTAGCTGTTAGAGACCAGCCAGTGCTGGTGAGCAGCGGGCACCTCACCCCCAAACAGTGCTTCATCCGCAATGCCAGGGGGACAGGGACCAGCTCCCCCCAGTGCTCCCAGTGCTCCCAGTACACCACCCCTCAGTGCAAACCCAGTGCTGTGGGGAGCCTGAAGGTGTTGGGGTGTCTCCTGCCTGCTCCAATCGTCCCTGCATCTCTCACCAACCACAGATTTTCTTTTTAAAGATGCTTCTGGTTGTTCTTCCCAGTATTTTTGTCTGCTGGCCGCGGCCGCTGCATCCTCCCTCATCATTAACTGCTTGGGTTGGGTTGCTCCGTGGTTTTCCCCTATCTCAGCGGTCTCCCCCTCATTACCCACCAGAATAAACCTTTCAAAGAAGAAAAAAAGAATGGTAAAGGCTATTTCAGGCAGGGCCATGGCCAACAGGTTTTCCTCCGTGGCACTGGGAGATGGATCTGGGGAAAACTTCCAGTTGCAAAGAGGAAACCCTGTGCCTGGCCACAGCCAAAACCTGGGGGGGGAAAATGTGGATTGTAAAGGCAGGGAGGAGGGAGAATGGTGAGGGAGGAGGGAGGGAGGATGGTCAGGGAGGAGGGAGAATGGTGAGGGAGGAGGGAGGATGGCCAGGGATGCAGGAGCTCACCCCGGAGTGCTACACGGCTCTGGAGAGGGATGCTGGAAACCCAACCTGCGCTTCAGGTGTGAAGCAATTAGAGTTGGGGTTTGATGGCTTTAATGAGAGGAGTTCAAAGGAGAGAGATGGGGCCACAGTGTCTCTGTTCCAGGGCGATGTGAGATGTGCTCTGCAGCTCACCACAGAGCAGGGATGAGTCAGTGATGTGGTGCATTGGGACACGCTGTGGCATGGACATCTCTGCACGGCGTGTCTGCTAACCAGCACCGGGAGGGACCTGGGGTGCGAGCTGCTCCCCGTGGGACACCCCAAGCCCCACAGCCCCTGAGCCCCGCACACAGCCTCTCTCTTTGCAGAGCAGCACTGGGAAATGCTTCGTTTCCCGTCCTGACACCTGGATTTCAGGAACCCCCACGCTGTTCAAAGCCAGAGAGGGAGGAAGCGGCTCCTTCACAGACCATCCCCTTCCCTGACCACGGGGAGCCGGAGCGGGGTCCCGCTCCCTCCCTGCCCCACAGAGCCGCCCCACGGACAGTGCAGAACTCAGGTTCACAGGGCTGGAAAACCAAAAGGAGATGAGTGGAAGGATTTTGGGGGTGCAAAGCTGAGCCCCCTGCACTCCCCAGCCCCATGCTGCATCCCACACTCTCTCCAGTCGCTGGCAGCAGGATCCTTCCCAGCCAGGCTCGTGTCTGACACCCCATAGCAAAGCCCTGCTACTGTACAAGGAGATTTTTTGTGGTTTCAGAGTCGGATTCTGCTGGGATGTAAACAGGTGCAGCTTACTGGGTTTCTTCTGAGGCCTGATTTTGGCCCCTAAAGTGTTAAGTGAGTGCTAAGCCCTATAAAATTACCCTTTCAGCTACTATTTCTGCACAAAAGGCTTTCGGCGACAAGATATGCCAAAGCATCTGATGAAGTAATATGTCTATTCTCATTTGTGACATTTATTATTAACAGGGAAAAGAAGAAAAAAAATCCAGCCAGAAAGAACTCTTAATTGAAGGACTATTGTGCCGTGGTAACTGCTATTAAATTAATCTGCTGCATTCCTTTCCACCCACACACTTTAAAACTTCCTGGTTATAATTAGAACCATTTAAAACCAATTTGACACTCCTTGGATGATGCAGTTCAGCTGCTTAATATGGTGAAACTTTGGTGAAAGGAGCAGAGAGGGGCTGTGAGCAAGCTGGGGCTGCTCAGCTCTCGTGGAGGATCAAATCCAGGAGGTGATGCTGGTGCACAGGGGTGGTTGGTCCTGTGAGGAAATGCAAGCTTAGGTCTCTGGTGCTGTAAATCCCCCCGAGCTGTGACCCATCTCAGTCCTCTGCAGTCATCCCATGGGAGATGGGGTGATGGGAGATCCCATGGGAGATGCTCATGCAAGAGCTGCCCAGTGCATCCATCACCCAGGGATGCCCACGGCTGCTGGGAGAGCTCGGTGATGCTGGTCTTTGCTGGGAGGGTGTGAATGACGTCCCCTTGTTTTGGGAAGCACCTAGAGCAGTCACCTCCTCCTTTGTACAAGGGGATAAATGCAGCAAAGTGAAAAATGTGTCGGTGCAAAAGCATTTGGGTGTTCAAGTGTGGTAGAAAAGCAGCTAACTGCAGGACTGAAAGGTGATTTTTTTGGCAACAGGAGACCTTAGACATGTCCTGATGTAGTGCATCTCTGCACCAACCCTTGAAACCCCCATTTGGGTTAGGAAACCCTCAGAGGGTGCTGGTCCAGGGCTGGATTTGGGAAGGGTTGTCTGGCTGTGAGGGAGCTGGGGTGTAGCTGTTCCCTGGGAGAGTAAACAGAGAAACCAGCAGGCCTGGCTGAAAACTGGTGCTGAGCCCCAGCGGGTGTCACTTCTGCAAATCTGTTCCTGCTCTGCTGCCTTTATCTGTCATTCTTGTAACCACCTGGGTGGCATTTCGATGGTATCTCTGGAGCCGCGTGTAGCTCTCGAGCACATCCCCGACCACCTCAAGGCAAAGCCAGTTCCTCTAACCGGCCCTGGAAGATCCCGTTAGTCACGGTATCTCTACTGTCACCTTCTGTTTCCTTCTGCATTTGGCTTTCAGTTTTGTGACATGTGTTAACCAGGACTGTGTGCCGGATCCAGAGCCGGCCCCGCAGCTTCCTCACCCGCTGCTGGGACAATTTCCTCCCAGCGCCCACCTTGCGCCCGTCCACCCGATGGCCAGGGATGTGATGGCTCCACTTGTTAGATTTTGGGGGTGAAAACATGGCATTTTGTGCTCTGTACCCTCCATTCCACATGTTTTTTCCCTTTGGGGAAGCGCTGCAATGAAAACCTCGAGGGCTCGAGTGTTGTCCCCAGTTCCCTGCGTTGCAGTTCAGTTTCAGGTTCCCGCTCTGTTCTTGGGGCCGTGGCTTTTTGGATGAGCTGTGCACAGAAATTTGGGCTGCCATGGCCCCAGCAGCTCCCCAGAGCCCCCCCTCTCAGTGGGTGCTGCTATCAGCTCCTGGTCCTGTTCCCTGCTGCTGCCAGCTCATCCCCTGCACCGTGTACAGCTCCCAGCTGGTGTTTAGCCATTCTGAGCAGCGCTATTTGCCTTCATTTGGGGCCAGACCCCCTCCTTCCCGTGCCAGCACCTTCCCTTTCCTTTGCCCTCACTGCTCTCCCTCTTGCTGATGTTTTATGTCTCTCTCAGATGCCCTTAATCACCCTTGGCTCATCCTCTCCCTCCCTGGTGCTGCCCCGTTGGGACTCAGTGCGGTGGCACAAGGTTGGAGTGTGTTTTGGTGCCCCATCCAAGCAAGGGTCAGGGTGGATCTGCCAGGAATGACAAAGAGAAGGAAATAGGGATTTTTTTTCCCCTGCTGTGGGGCAGGGACCCCCATTTGGGGCTGGTGATGGGGAGTCGCAGCTGATGGGTTGTCTCTGCAGAGTTGGAGCACAATGGGCTGGCTGGGGCTGGTGTCACCTCGTGTGTGGAAATTTCTTTTTCTTTTTTTTTAATAAACAAACCCCAATTTTTTAGATTTTGAATCTCTTCCCTCCTTCTGTCCCCTCCGCTTCTTCCACTCTGGAGCATGATCAACCCCCAAAGAACAGAGGTTTTTTTATGCATTTGTTTAATCTGTGTTGGTTGGGTTTGTTGGTCGTTTCCCCCCCTCCCCTCCTGCTTTTTGCTACTTCGTAATTTTTTCCCAACTTTGGAAGCGCGACAGAGTGGCCAAAGGAAAAACAAAACAAAGATATTTCTGCTACCCTGTAACTTTACAAAAATGCTGCGTGCCTGCGCTGGTGCGCGGCGGGGGGCGTAACGAGAACCAGGGGCTGCGAGCTCCGGCCAGACGGAGTAAAATTAGCTGAGGAGGCGGGAGAAGGGGAAACGTCTTCATCCCGGGGAGCCTCCGGAGCCCAGATGGGTTTGTACGGAGCGAGCGGGATGCGGCTGTGCTCGCCCCTTGCAGCGGGGCTGAGCTGAGCGTGATCCACGAGTCCCCTGTGAGCATTCAGCTCTGCTCGTCACAGCCTCCCCAGCCGGCTCCCTTTGCCAACTCTCCTCCCTTCAAAACCCGAGCCGGGACCGGTTGGCTTTTCCTTTTCTCCAGGCTGTGGCGTTTCCCTGGCTGCTCCCCCAAACTGGGCGGCTCGATCCCTTCCTTAATGGTCACACAAAGCGGAGCTCCTGGAAGGAGCCGTGTGGTCGCCTCTCCTGGATCCCCACCCTCCCAGGGCTGAGGGGAGCAGGGACTCTGAGCCCTCTTGATTGCCCGGAGCAGTTATTTCACTTGTTCTTTACAAGCAGCATCTTGGCAGGAGGCGTCACCTCGACGTGGTGGCTCTGCTGGTGTTTGTCACCATGCTCTGTGCTGCCATCAGTAGTGACCATCCCACTGTGTCCCCGCAGGTGTTTCCCCATCCTCAGTCAATAAACAAGCAGGGGTTTGTCTGTGTGTGCCTGTAAAATGTACTGATGCAGGTTAGATGTGGGTCTTCAGGAAAAAAATGAGATTAAAAAATAATCCAGTCTGTATATTTTTAGGTGTAGAAATCCCTTCAGGTCCCCAACATGGGGCTGTGCTGGTCCCTGTCACCCTTGTGTGGTGCTTGCTGGGGACTCTGAGTATTTCTGAGAAACATCACAGGCTGTGCTATTATTCATATATAAAAATGTCCATTAAAATAAATGTAGAGTTAGGATGTGGACACAGGCGATGAGGGAATTGATGCTGCCAGATCAGAGGTCTGGGCAGAGGACTCCACTGAACCAGATTTAGGCATCATGGAGGATAACTGAACAGGATAAAAAGTCTGTGCTTGTTAGTAGGAGGGTGTTAATTAAGGCATATGGGTGCCTGGGTGGCATCGCCGTGCTCAGGGTGCAGGGGTGGTGGTGGCAGCGGCGCGGGCAGAGCACAGCACTTGCTTCCTTCTTGGGAATGGAAACGAGCGATCAGTCGAAATCAAGAGGGACAAGGAATAAAACAAGCCTGTTCAGAAGCTGATTCGATCTGACATGGTCTTCTGAGCTCTCCAAGTGGTGTTTACTGCTAAAGATATGGCAAAGAAAATAAATCTCCCAGGCGTGACAGCTTGCTTTAATTAATAACATAACCAGCCGCGCGGCTGAGAGGGGTGGGAGGGTTTCGGCAGCACTGGAGGTACCAAAGCAGGGCTGGGTGATGGGGTAGCAGAGGGTTTTTCAGTCCTGCTGCTGGGCCCCATGGCAAGAAAAAATAAAGAAAATAAAGAAAAAAAAAGGAAAACAAAAAAGGGAATAAAAAACCAAACCAAAACCAAAAGAGCAACAAGTGGGTGCTAGTGATGAGAAGTGTAAAGGGGTTGGATCCAGGCTGCGCTGTGCAAAGAGCTGGGCAGACCCTGCTGACGGCACAGGGTGGGAGGAAGCTGCTCCATCACTCGCCTTCCCGCGGCCGGACGCGCTTATCGATCGCCGGAGCCCGCAGCCCGGCCCGGGGCAGGCGGAGCTGAGCTCCCCCGGAGCGGGGGATCATTTCTGTTTGAAACGAGGAGCTGCTGAAAGGGAAGGGGCTGTCGTTGGGAGCGTCCGGGTGCTGGGACACACAGGGATCCTGCAGCACTGACATTCCCAGCTGCTCCATCCTGCCAAAAACCTGGGAAAAACCCAGACCTAAGCATTTAAATAAGTGTAAAGACCCAATATTCTTGCTTTCTCCCTCTGTTCCAGTCCCACCACGGCGTGGGGACCTTGCAGAGCTGCCCAGCACGAGCAGATGCTCCAGTGCTTCAGGAGCCAGCACATCCCCTGGGCTTCCATGAGGCAATTTTGCTCCTTTTGGGGCAAATTTTCCTTTCCCATGCATCACGGCAGGGTAGGAAGGGTGCAAAGTCAGTGCTGTGCTGCAGATTGGCCACTTCATAACACCTTTGAGGTTCTGTGGATTCAGAAATGAAGCTCAGACCTGCAGTTTGGAGCTGGCACGATCTGGGGGGTGACAAGAAGCCACATCCAACCCCTGGCACCTGAGCTGTTCCCCAAGGCAGCTCCAGCAGGATGGGGTGGAGGTAATTAGGGATTAATCAGCTGCAGTCGGTGGGAGGGAGGGGATGGCTGCTTGGGATCACGGCTGTGCTGCACACCAGCATCCCTCCAGACTGCTGATGAAGGGGCTTTTGGCTGCTCCTGTGCTGCAAATGGCAGGGGCTGCTTTGGCAAACGTGAGTCCTGACAAGCAGTTGCTGCTCCTTGGAGCTGTCGTGATGCTGAAATATGTCACGATATGCTCAGGGTCTCTGTGTGCCAGAGCCCTGAGAAAAGCAAGGGGTGGCAAGCAGAGAAAAAGGGAAAATTTGGGCTGTCCTGGCGCAGGGCTGGTGCTGGGAGCAGAGGAGGAATCGGGTGGTGGCCAGTGGTCCTTGGCCCAGCAGCTGTAGGAGCTCTCTGCACAGTGCTGGGATGGGGTGGCCAGCAGCTAATCTTGTCTTTGGCTCCCTGGAAATACCTGCAAAGCTTTTCAGCTCACTGAAAGAAAAAAAATTCAAAGTGGTTTTTTTTTTGGACTGGCTGGAAAATGCTTCTGAGCCTCTTCACGCAGCTGCTAAAGAAGAGTTTCTACACCAAAAAACCACCTTTTCCACCAGAAAGTGGGACCACTTTATTTTGTAATGTGCTTGATGTTCTTGACTTTTAAGATGATGGCTGAGGAAATGGAAAGGAACTTGTTTGGATGTCACTAACTTTCCCCCTCGCCTCCAAAGCTTGGCCAGTCCCAAAGGTTGTCACCCAGCGCGGTGACACTCGAGCACTTAGTGGCCTGCTGTCAGTCCCCAGATGAATTATTTCTCTTTACTTTTCTTGAGTCGGATTCTCTCCATTTGGTCTATTGATTTGAATTTTAAGTGAAGGGGATAATGTTGTTTTTATTGTGCTGAGCGGGGAGCTGAGGACTCTGGTGGGGGGCGTGGCACTGCAGAAATAAATTGAATTATTATTGTGTTATGGTGAATGTGAAGCTGCTGTGGTGGGAGGGGTGAAGGTGATTTGGGGGGGTTCAGCCTTGCAGAACTTTGGGGTGGTGGGATGAGATTTACCCGCTGGGAGCCTGGTCCATGCTGGATGTCCATAAATCGCTTTCATCCCACGTGAGGACCACAGGAGCAAACCCAACACATTGAAGCCCTGGATGGCTTTAGCATTAAATATATATGGGGAGAAAATTATCTTAATCAAGTTGAAACAGAATTGATTAATATTTTAGTAAAAATGTCAAACTCAAGTTGAACATACTGGTTAAATCTCAGCTGGAAAAAAAACCCAAACCACTGTGGTTCTCCACTGTCCTTTTTTTTTTTTGCTTCTTTTTTTTTTTCTTAAACCCAGGCTGGTTTCCACAGCCCCATCTCCGCCAACGGGGTCTCTTGGAGCTGCCGACCTCCAGTGGGGTTGCTGGAGAACATTAGGCACACGCAGCTCTCCAAGCTGTTTGCCCTTTAGCTGAACAAATAATTAGTAGCGGTTTAAAAAGGCCCTTTTTCCCCCCTCCCCACTCCCTTTTATAGGTACAATAATCAGATAAAATATTTCTGGAAGACTATTTACAAACTTCCCCATACCCATCAATCTTGCTGTTAAGAAGGAACGGAGGAAGATCTCTAACCTCAAGAAGCTGCTAATGCAACCAAGCTATTTAATGGTGGGGTGGGTTTTGTGTTGTTTTATCTATTTTTTTTTTCCTGCTGCCATTACTATGGAATACATAATAACATCAATAATTAAATATAAATTGGATTTAATATTTTATGCTGGCGACATGTAATTTACACTCTACCCGAGAAATCAAAAGGTCATGTCTGAAGTAAAGGCAAGAAGTAGGGGGAGATGGGCTTGTCCGTGAAATGAGTCCTGCCGTCGTTCTGCCGGGCTCGAGCCCTGCTGAGAGGAAGGCTCAACAATTTCTCCAGGGAGGGAAACGAGAGCTTTGTTTGGGGTAGAAAAGCAGAGTTAGTGGTTTGATTGCAGGTTGCATGTTTTTTCCTGCTGTATTCAGCCTGGGTTCTGATGGTTCTTGATGCAGTAATGCTCTTATCTTGATTTAAGCATCTGCAGCTTGATGGTGCTGGGCTGAGAGGGGAGCGTGTGCTTGCTGGCAGTGCAGCCCCATCGCTGCTGTATCTGAGCATCCTCGAAGGAACGGGGCTCAGGAGTCTGAGAAGACTCACACCTGGGTGCTGGGTTCAGTGTTGGGCCCCTCAATCGAAGAAGCACATGGAGGTGCTGGAGCGTGTCCAGAGAAGGGAACGGAGCTGGGGAAGGGTCTGGAGCACAAGTGTGCTGAGTTCCCGGCTGAGGGAACTGGGGGTGTTGAGCCTGGAGAAAAGGAGGCTGAGGGGAGACCTTCTGGCTCTGTCCAAGTCCCTGACAGGAGGGTGGAGAGAGGTGGGGGTGGGTCTGTTCAACCAAGGACCAAGGGACAGGACAAGAGGAAATGGGCTCCAGTTGTGCCCAGGGCAGTTGAGATGGGATGTGAGGAAGAATTTCTTTGCTGAAAGGGTTCTGAGGCATTGGAAGGGGTTGCCCAGGGCAGTGGTGGAGTCCCCATCCCTGGAGGGATTGAAGAGTCGTGTAGACACAGTGCTGAGGGACATGGGTCAGTCGGGGACTGGTCAGTGTTGGGTTCATGATGTGACTTGATGATCTTAAAGGTCTTTTCCAATCCAGGCAACTCTGTGATTCTGAGAAGATGCCGACGTTCTGGCAGCGCTATCTGCATTGATTTCTGTGGGATTACGGCAGATTTCGGTGGCTTGCCAGCAGAGCAGTCTCCATTAACATGGTGGTAATTCAGGAACTGCCTGTGTTATTTCTGGAATGTTTGAAATATTTTCTTTTTCTTTTTTTTTTTCTTTTTTCTTTTTTCTTTTTTTAATCCCCCCTTGGGTCACTGAACACCTTGTCTAATTTTCACACTTGTATGTGGGATTTTGCGCCCGTGCTGGATCTCGGCAGCCTCAGCTCTCTTTGCCATTTGCTTTACATCTGTAATTAATTAAAAATAGGAAAAATCAAACATCCTTTAGGCAGATGTGGGGTTTTCTATCTTTCCAACCCCCGTTCTTCATCTCCTCCTTCGTTCCCCTGGGTTAGGAGTGAGCCGGCAGCGTTGTGCCCTGTTTGTAGGATCAAGACCCCCATAATAAGACCAGAGCAGCTTGATTCATGAGCAAACCTCGAGCCTTCCCGGGGGCTGGGCTGCTCATGGCTTGCTGCAACGTGGGGAGACAAGATCCCCATCGTGGCTGGGATAAATTATTGCTCAAGATTGTGGGCAGAGAGGTTTGAGGCTCGTCTGGGCTGCCCAAAGCAGGTTTCTTTGCAAGTGAGGCTTCTGCTTTTTTAAAGGTTGTGCAATGCATCTGGGCAAAGCCATTCTTGATTCTTCTTCTTCTTCTCCCCAGAGTGGGTTAAGCTCTCAGATGAGACAAGGAAGTCAAGGGAAACCAGCCCAGATGGTGGTTGGTTTTGGTGTCTCACCTGGCACGAATGTGGGGGAGGCAGGTAGCACTGGGACGGGGCTGCACGGAGAGAGGCAGCGCCGGCTGCCAAGGGTTGGGGGCTTCTTGTGATGTGGATGTGCAAGATTTTGAACTTGAAAAATAAAAGTTGAAGACTGAGGGAGGAAATAAATTCATTTTGTGTGTTGGAGGGTGGCTGCCCGGAGCTGCTGGCTGGAATTTGGCTGTCGTTTTGTGTGGGATGGAGTTCAGCTGCCTGTTAAAAAGAGGGTAGGGCCAAAAATGTGGACACACTTCGAGGGAAATGGTTTAAGAGACCATGGACAAGTGGCAAAACCCCATCAATGGGCACTGTTGGGTGGCTCTTGCAGGGTGAGTGATGGTGGCATGTCACCCACCACCCACTCAGCTTTCCTCATTGGAGAGCCTGGGATGTGATGCTGGAAATACCTGGATCCTATCCTGGTTAATTTTGTCCAAATTTAGTTACTACCATTGAATTGATGAGAAGAGCCCGTCAAGGGGGACGTGTTGCCTGCGACTGAGGTGGAAAAATCTTCACTGAAGCTTGTGTTAATTGAATGTCTGTTTTGGTTTTTCAGTCTCTGTAACCAAGTTAAATAAAAGCCTGTGATAGCCGACTTTCCACGCCCTCCAGGAGCTATAAACCCACATTATAGTCGCTCAGAAGTGGGCAGAAAATGCCCTGTTTAATTTGGCAAGCCACGGATGTGGCCAAAACGTCTCGGTTTGGGTTTTCACTGAGCCAGACCCCCACCAGCCGAAAGGACCTGAGGGCAGCCCAGCCCCGACAGAGGCGTTTGGGGAACCGTGCTGGCTGGGAGGGCTGGATCCTGCCTCCAGACCTGGATCCCCTGCTGAGATTAAGCCTGATTTGGCTTTTTGATCATTTGAAGGTCAGCAATCGCTGTCTTTTTGGGACAAAGCTGTTTCAGGTGCCTTGTTGGATGGTGCTGTCTGAGCTGAACTGCCCCCAAAGGCGCTCGGGGCTGAGGTTTATAAGGTCGTTCTGCTTTCGGTGCCTTTTTATGAGGCTTTGGAGTCCATTTGGAAAAAGTGCTACTTGTTTTTTTTATTTTTTTGTTAGGGCTAAATGGTTTTGATCAACAATGTGTCTTTTTTTCTTTTATACCTCCTTCCCTTGCCCAGGCCACGGCCAAGATCAGCACCTGCCTCCGGAGGTGGAAGGATCTAATGAATTGCAAAAGGATGCGACCGTACCTGCCTTCTCGGGGCTACGCTTTAGTGGGCTCCTTCCATTGATTGTTATTTTTTTTTCCTAAGTCAACTATGGAAAATCTATATAAATCCCCAATTCTTGCAGCTTATGGTGCCCCTGAAAGTGAAAACACCTGGTTTCAAAGGGCAATCCTGACTCTTAATTGCTCTTAATAGCATATTTTGATTTTATGGACAGGATAATGTGACTTAGGGGCTTGCTTGCTTGGCAAAGGAAACACTGGGCTTTTCTGATGCTTTGAAGTTTGTGTTCTGGAAGGCTTTTGGTGGAGGAGTCAGGGCCCTTCCCTGTGTGTCTCTGTCCCCTGTACAGGCTGCAGCAGCTTTTCAGGGACACAACCACAACAAACTCAATGGGGACAGGTCAGAAGTCATCTCAGACTACACATTTTTCCACTTTTAATGCACAAAAATCCAGAAATATCCCTCACCATTCCTGTTTTGAAGGGCCCAGCAACTTTAATTCTTAAAAGATTAATACAGCAAAGTTGCAATACCATTGATATACTATTATTTTCCATCTTTATTCATCCCCAGATGCAGCAAGAATGGCTCCCTTCAGGCCATTCATAATTGGCAAATGCTTTTAAGACCTTGAACAGTCGCACGCTCCATTTTGCAAGGTGCCTGCTTTATTGTCTGGAAGAGTCGCTCTGAGAAATTACTTCACTAATGTTTTGCAAGGGACCAAACTGAGTGATTGATGGACAGGATTCAAGTCACTGATAGCCGGTCACTTAATCTGCAATCAGGACTGTCCCGATCAATTTGAGAGGCAGCGGGCTCATGCGCGGCGAGGAGGAGACGCGGAGATCGACCTTTGCTGCTGAGGCTATCGAGGGATTATTATCCAGAGCAGCCAAAACCAGGGCTGGGTTTTCTGCAGGAGTCTGTGAGGTTAATCCCAGATGAGAACCTGGATTTTTACCTTTTATATCTGGGTTTATAGATGCCAACATCAAGGATGCTCTGCTCTGTCTTTAGCTGTGCCAGCAGCACAGCTCCTCTGACCTGTTGCTCGTGTTTTTCCTGATGCCTGTAAACTTCTCACCCCAGGTAAAGGTTTTTCCATCACCTCTGCAAACTCCCCTTTGCTTCACAACGAGTCTTGGCAGTAGAAATTATTTGCATTTTGACTGCCCTGTTGCTGTGAAAATGCCCAGGCTGAGCTGCGTGGGTCGGGGTGCACGTGCAGACCCAACGGCTGGGCTCGTGTCTGGGCTGCTGGATTTTCATACTGATTTTCAAAAGGCTCTTTTAGAGGGGCCAGGGGACAAATTCCCTAACACAACCCCAATGCTTTGTCTCACCCTTTTTAACTGAGCCTCAAAACCAGTTCAATTGGCCCACAACCCTTTAATTTAACAATTACCCTTGGGTGTGTGTAGCTGGAGCTCTCGGCGGCCCCGGGGAGAGACACGAGGTGCGAATCCACCCCAAAAGCCGCGGCAGGAGGGACTCGATGCTGTACCCCTATCACAATGTGGGCACAAACCCTGCTGGAGATTTTCTCCTGATGTTTAACCCTTCTCCCCCCTTACAAAGAGAGACAAGACAGTCCATGGCTGGGATTACTCCCTGACAAGAAAAGTTGAGCAGATCTTTGTTTTGCCACTGGAAATTTTTTTGCAACAGAAAGCGATTACAGCTAACGGCTCGGAGGCTTTACCTCCCCAACTTCATTTGCCTTGTCACGTCCCATTAACTTTGAATTCAGCACTAATCCCTACCCTGAAATATATAATGAAAGACATTCAAAATATATCAAAATGGCATTGGTATTGATTTATTAATGCTAGGGAATGCTGCCCTAATTGAATTTAGGTCCAGGAAGTAAGTTAATGCAGCTGACAGCGATACAGGAATTCAATCTCCCCAGTGCACAGAGTTAGGACTTTTTTTTCTCTCTTTGTTGTCAGTTGGATAAATAACAAATCAATTTAAATTTCAACGAGGTTGCTAAAAACAAGGCAGCACCTGCCTGGGCCAATTGCTCGGCCGGGGTTTCAGCTGCCAGCGAAGGTCAGGGAGGTTCAGCAGGGGATGAAGGACGTTCCCAGGTCTTGCTGGGGGTTTCTTGGTGTCAACCCCTCCCTGGAGGCTGGGGACCATGTTAGGTGTCCAGATTGGTGATGTTGGTGATAAATGCTGTTGTAGGTAACAGTTGTTTTCCTGTTGCTCCTAACCCAGAGCACTTGGAAGCTTCTCCTACTCCAAACCCAACTTGGATGTGGGCCTGTGGATGGTGTCCAGGGGGACAGCAGTTATGGGGCTGTGCTGGGGCAGCACAGGTCCCTTCCCTGGGCTCTGGGGTTGCCTCTCTGCCCAGAAGCTCTTATATCCCCTTTTTTTTTAGGGGGTACTATCAGAGATCCCTGCAAATCAGCAGAAGCTGCCATTAGTTCTGCCTCTGGGAGATGCCACGAGCATCCCCGTGGTCGTGCCTTGACTTTTAGCTGTTGAACATCTTCATTAACACTGGGTTCAAGTTTAGGCTAAACAAGTCACAAATGCTTTTTGTTATCAGTATTAGGACTAAGCAACCAATGTTGCTACCCTGGAATTGCAGAGCCCAGTCATTCAGAGTCATCTTTTTTAATTTCTCAGGGTTTGGTTTGGTTTTTTTTAAGCCCTGAGAAATACTCAGGGCTTGTGTTTGAAATCCAGCCCTGCTGGGGTTGGTATGGTCAAGGAGGCAGAGGAGCCTGAGTTAATTAAATCAACAGCTAACAGTGGAGGTTACCCACAAAAGTGAACCTTGGTGCCCCTAAAACCACTGACCAGAGAATGGCTGGAAAAAACCAAAACCACAGTTGGAGTGAAATGGAAAAAGAAATCTTCAGCTCTATATCACTTCAGCTAGCCACAGGTATCAGAATATTAATTGCTCTTTGACTTGATTTTGTTGTGGGATTAAGGGCACATTGTGGCTTATGAAGATATTCTAGGAGCCACAAGGATGGATGCAAAAATCCATCTGTTAAGCATTTCTTTGCCTGCTGAAATCCAGGATGCTACTGCAGTAGCTCCAGCCTCCCGCTGCAGCCGCTCTCCTGGCACAGCCGGGAACACGGAGCAGCCGCTTCGGCTCTCCCGAACCGCGTGTTCCCCTCCGACAGCTCGAAGCTCCTGGTCCTGTGGAGGGAGATCAGGTCCTGAGTGTAATTCTCCTTAAGGTTTTGGATGCAATATTGATTTTGTGGGCTTTGCCCACAGTGAAAACTCATCGATGGCGGCTGGTGTTGGGTCCTGCCTCCTCCTTCTATTCCCAAACTTACAAATTGCTGATGGATGGTCCAGCATGGAAATTTGCAGAGAGGTACCAGTGGCCAGGAGGGTACCAGAAGCTGGAAAACACGTGGGACTGTTTGAGACTGGGATGAGCTACACAATGCTTCCTCTCTCCTGCAGCAGGCTGTCCCCACCTCCAGTGCCAGTTGGTGCTGGAGGACCTGTCCCTTCTCCCTGGGCATCCTCATCCTTCCTCGCCATCCCTTCTCCCTGGGCATCCAAATGCCTTCTCCTTGTCCCTCCTCCCTGGGCATCCCAATCCCTTCTCCCTGTCCCTTCTCCCTGGGCATCCTGTCTCCCTGGCATACCTGTCTCCATCCCTTCTCCCTGGTTGTCCTCGTCCCTTCTCCCCGGTCATCCCTGTCCCTTCTCCCCGGTGTCCCCGTGATGCTCTTCCCTGCACAGCGTCACTGGTGGATGTGAAAAACAATCCCTCAGGCCAGCACACAGCCGGCAGCAGGGAGGTTTCCTGAGGACAGAGGCAGCACGGAGCTGCTGAGCTGCAAACGGAGCTGCCTCCAGCCCCGTGTTTGCCGAGCCAGGAGCCAGCGGAGGGGAACGGGCACCTCGGGGCCGCGTGTCCCTCCCTGCCCAGCGGCTGGGTGCCGGGGACCATCACTCAGTGCCATTTTCAAACTCATAAATCCAAGAGATCAGAGCAGGGAGATCCAATCCAGCCCATAAGTCACGGGCCGTCAAATAAAACCACGGACGTTAAAACTTGACTGCAGTGAACAGTTTTAATTTCCTGGGTATAACAGCTGGGCTGACGCTAATGGCAGATGAAAGCGGAGATTTCCCGGTCGGTCCAGCCCCAGCCTGGACGGACGCAGCCAGGAGCGGGGGCTGTTAACAATGCTGCTCTTTATCCCCTGAAACTCGCATCCATTAACCCCAGAGATGTTAATTACAACAGAAATTACCTATGAAAGACCTTGCTCAGGAGCCTGAATGTTTGCAGCCAGTAATAACTTTATTTTTTCCATAATGCTGGTGCCATTGGGTTGGTGGGGGTTTGGGGTGGTTTTCATTTTTTGTTGAGGAGTTTTGGGGGTTTATTTTTGTTGGTTTTGTTTTTAATGTGTTTCACTAATGTAATAATTAACATCTGCCTGGTCCTGACTGAGGCCCAGAGGCTTCGTGCCCACCGTGGGGGTTCACTATGGCAGACTTTGTGCTCTGCAGTGGCCTCAGGGGTTGATAAATGGATATTTGGAGGATAAAGAAGAAATGTTGGGTGTTTTGGGGTTTGCAACTGCTGGGAGTGGCTGTTGAAGTGCCAGGGGGGTTTGTGCCCCTGGTTACGCCGTGGGTGGCCCGTGGGGATTCTCTGCCTGGCTCTGAGTGCAGCTGGGGCTGGGCTGAGCAGGTTTGGGCTGGGCTGGGGTCAGTGTGTGGTGCCTGAGGAGAGCTTGGGGTCCCCAGGAAGCTTTTAGGGTCAAGCTCCTGCCCTGAGACCCATCCACGATCCATACTGGACCCTTTGTGCCGTGATGGACTTGCCCTTTGCAGGAGCTCTGTGACCATTTAACATCGGGCTGAGAGGGAGCTGCTCACGTCCCAGCTCTCACCCAACCCAGCTCTCACCCAACCGCTTCTTCTCTCATTGGGATTTTATTGCTTCTTTTAATCTCAAAAGCCCGCGGGCTCTGGGGAGAACAAGCAACCTGGGGCATCCACTGGCACAGCGCTCTCAGCTGCCCTCAGCACCGTCACCGGAGCTTGTGACCTGGTGATGGCAATCATGTGGGGACACCTGATCCAGCACCCTTTGGAAGAGACGTAAAAGCTCCAGCTGACGTCAGGGCTTGGGTCAGACCCTCATTTCCAGCCCATTCCCAGCTTTCATTTTTTCTCTTGGGTGAGGGGCTCCTCCCAGACATGGGGGATGCTCCGAGGTGACTTGCTGTCCTGGAAGATGGACCAGTTGGTGGGTCGAGGCACTTGCAGAGTCCATTCCCTCCATGAACAGAGAGGATGCTGCTTATGGAAGTGGGAGAAGATCTGAGACACTAAAGAAGAAGTAGGATGTCGGCAAACCACCTTGTCTGGCTCCTTCTCAAAGCACAACCCCAAGAGGCGGCCGTGCGGTGGGCGATGGTGGCCCTGGGTGCTGTGTGCTCAGCCAGCGGAGCTGAGGGAAGTCGCGTCAGTGGTCGAGGATGGGTTTTGGGTTCATAGTGGCCCCGTTGTGCCCTTGCCTTGCTGAGCAGCTTCAGGTGATGCTTGAGACCGGTTCCTCTGGATAAGGGAGAAGAACAGCCCCTTGCAGAGGGTGTCCTGCCAGCTGCACTCACCCTCCACTGTGCAGAAGGAGCTGCTGGGAGCGGGGAAGCCATCGTGTCACCAGGCTGGGGACCAGCATCATCTCAGGCCAGGATCAAAGGGAGACACAGGGAAAGGCCACCCTGTGGTGTGACCACTGCCAATACCAGGGAAACAGTTTTTAGGCATTAACATCTACGATCACAGAGCCCTCGGGGAGCTCGGAGTGGAAAATACTGTGTTCCTCATCCCAGCCCACCCCGTGCTTAACGAGCGCATTAACAACAAGCCCCCGTTTATTTATATCAATTTCAAAATCTCCAAAGACGCTCCTATATATAAGCAGGGATCAGATCCCAGCCCTGTAATGGGTCATTAATGTATTTTAAGCGAGAGAGACAAGTTCACATTGGCAGAGAGGAGGATCAAAAATGCTTTTATAGCAAAATGACCAAGAGTGCCTTTTTGATTGCCTCTAAATTCCCAGTGAATAAATGAATAATAGAAAAATAAATGAATAATAGATATATCAGTGGATTAGATATTGCAATGCAAGGATGATAAGTCACCCTGTACCCCTGCCAGAATGTTTGTTTAACAGGACAAACTGGGAAAGTCAATACAGAAGGTGAGTGGGGACATGATAAAACTCTCTTGGTTGCATCGCCATAGGAGACAAACTCCAGGTGCTGCTTCAGGTGAGTGATTTTTTGGGGTCTTGTGTCCCAACTGAGTCCTAAGAGGATGTCAGGCTCCACTCAGATGTGTTTCCCTGCATCAGGACCAGCTGGACACACTGTGAGTGCTGCCGTTACGCTGCCTCAAGCTTTGCTGTGGGGAAGAGGTGCTGCTGGTCGGTGCCTTGGGGTGCAGCCAGCGTGGAGACAGTGGTCAGTGTTGGGCAAGTGCCCAACCTTGGACCTCTGGCCACGTCCAGGGATGCCATGGCCAGCACATCCCATCGCTGAGCTGCTCCGGAGCGATGTGCACTAGAGGGAGACAAAGCCCCACGCTCCGCTGGTGGGTGCGGGGTGCTGGGTGGGACTGGGTGCCCCATGGGATGGAGACCCCAGTCCTGCTGCCGCACAGACATGGTGAGAGCTGCCGGGGCTTCTCCCAGCACAGTGTCCGGCCGGATGCACTGGGGATGCTCCCACACAGGACCAGGAGCTCCTCGAGGACTCAGGGCTTGATTTGTGGGTGAGCTGAGCCTGGTCCCTTCACGCCTTGGGGACAGCAGATAGTGTGGCACCCACCACCACGGTCCCTTGGCAGGAGATATGATGGCACATGACTTTCCCGTGTGTCACCGGTCCCCAGGCTGCAGTGCTGGTGCCTGGGCTGTGCTCCCTGTGCCACCCTGCCTGGCCTTGGCTGCTGCTCTGCTGTGATGGCGATCGATGTCCCCAACCACGGTGGCACCCCAGTCGATAAGCATTAGGGACCGGGAGATGAGACCGTTTGTGGCTTCACCGTCGGAGCCGCTGGCCACGGCCGGCAGCAGCTGAACGCTCTGAAGCCACATGGGAAGCGCGGTCGGGGCTCCCGCAGCCGCCAGCGCCGTCCTCTCCCCCGCAGGGCAGGGATCCCATCCTGCCTGTCCTGCCCACACACCAGCCAGGTGTTCCTGGGGTCTAAAGGGCTGGAAATCTGCAGGATTTGATTTCTTCGTGGCCCACAAGAGAGGCAGCAGTCCCCTGGCAGGAGGTTGTTGTCCCCAAGTGACTCTGCCAAGGAAATGCCCTTTTTTTTCAGAAGATATTTTATTTCAAATAAATAGAACAGGTGAAAATGAGAACAAATATATTTGATTTTTTTCTGTAATCCATCTCTACTCCTCACCTCCCTCTGGCACAGCGAGGCTGCCCACCGACCTGATGCTTGGTTTGCTTGTGTGTAGATTGCATGATGAAGTGCAATTTTATTTATTTACTTATTTATTCATTCCTTATTATTCCTCCCCCCAAAAACCCCAAACCCCTCCTAATTGAGAAGTTACTCAAGGGGGTAGCATTTCCCATCACAGCACTCCTGCCCCCCTCAAACACAGGTGTGAATTCAGAGCTTCAACAAGTAACATTGGATGTTGGGTTTTTTTGTTTTCCAGGGGGTTGATGCTGATTCCTCCCAGCCAGGGGCTTTGCCTGATGCCTGGATCCTCAAACAAGATCCTTGACATCTTCCTGCTGACACTTTAACCAGGGCCATGTTTGTCACCAGCCCGGTTTACATCATCTCCCAGGTGTGAATCGTGGGCACAGGTAGGGGCTTGGCTGTGCCCATCTTTTGGGCTCTGAAGGAGAAGATCCAGCTCTGAGGAGCTGCTCTCCCTGCTCTGGGGGGATTTTTACTATCAGGAAAAGGCTCCTGCAGGGATAAGGGATGTCTGCATGGGAAAGGCTGGAGCTGCACCCCATCTCTGCACCCCATCATCTCTGCACCCTGTGTCTCTGCTCCAGGGTCTCCATGTGAATCTCTCTGGAGTGGAGGGCTGTTTTCCTGCTGGTCTGAGCCTGTCCCATCCCGAGGACTCTGTTTCAGTGAGGATGGTTTGGTTGTTTTCTTGCCTTTTGCTCTATTTCTGCTCCCTAGAAAACCCACTTTCTCTTCCTCAGGCTGCAGCATTGCCACCCTGCACCTTCAGCCACCCAGGGTGGCCTTAAGGACCAAAAAAAAAATCACCCAGAAAAATAAAATCAATAAAATCAGCAGCAGCTGTTCTCCTCGGCACGGCTGAGGCTTTTCCCTTCCTTTTTCCACTCTTTGCCTGTGACCACAAGGCCAGAAACTGCCTCTCATGTCAGAACTGCTGCTCAGATCCTCAGGTGATGCTCTGCTACGGCTCAGCCGCGGCAAAATCCTGCTCCACCGGCTGCAGCACGGCCCGGCAGCGGCTCCGCTTGGCGCGGTGCAAACCCAGCGCTGCCAGTGACGCTTCGCTCCTGCTAATGATAATTAGAGTAACGAACACGTCCTCTGTGCTGTGGTAGCCAGGCAGGAGAGGTGGAAATGGCCCTCGGCAAGTTTCTGGGGGAAGGTTTTGGAGGGGTGGCCAGGCTGGTGTTTGGGACGTGGGGCAGCCTGAGAGCAGGGTCTGGTCCAGGTGTTGGACGCTGTCTCTGCGTTTCAGCCCAGAATATCCTCTGTGGTTTGTTTGAGGGCTGAGGGATGCAAATGAGCTCTTGCTTTAGTTTGTTTATTTGTTTAGAGCCACGATCTGTCTTCTTCTGCCTTCTAATTTGGACTGGTCCAAGCTGCCTCATTTGTTTAGATGGCCCATCTGGACCGAAGCTTGAAAAAACCCTTTTTTCTGGGATATTTTTCCTCAGCACTGAGATCACCCAGCGAAGCCATCGGCTCCTGCAGGCTTGGTGCTGGCGGGGGAGGGCACAGGGATGGCTCCTCTGGTCCCGGTACCTGGTGTCAGCTCTGGGTTTTTAGGAAATTTAGAAAAGCCATGTGAAAACTCAGGGTCCCTGCAGCACATGTAGGTGGTTCCCCCCAGCATCTATCTGGGGGATAGGAACATCATTAAGACACCTTGTTAGTCACAACCAAGGTCCCCAAAGCCACCCCTATTGACCACCCAATGTCCTCATGCCCCTCTAGCCTTGTTCTATGGGATCACCAAGCCATGACGTCTGCAAGTGCCATCCCGAAGCCTTTCCTATCGCCACTGTGCTGGTGGTGACACCAAGGAGGGGTTTTCTAGCCAACTCAAGTAAGTCATGGCTCAGCCTCTCTGCAGGAGAGAGCTTCTTCGCTGTGGGACCTCCAAAGCAACATTATAATGGAAAAATCCCCGTGTTGAGTCGGGGGAGAGGGGACAAGGCTCCCGTTTGCTGTTTTCTTCATAGTTTGTTTGTACACTTGATGCAAATGGCTATGTCATTAGAAACCACAGGTTCCCCACTGTTGACATCTCCATTAATGAAGAAATCATTTCTATTTGCAGGTCAAGAGCTGTGGTTTGTAACCAGTTACGCTAATGAAGACTGCGGCATGCCCAGCCTCATCTGGCTCCGCGCCAGGGCCCGTGGAGAATTTGACCCAGGCCACTGAGTGCTTTCCCCAATTAAACGGTGCGGCAGCGGGACCGGCGCTTCCCCGCTACCTCCCAGCAGGAAGGCTGTAGGTTGCAGATGGGTTTCTTGTATATCCCGAGCCACGAGGGCTGGTTTCATGGCTGGTGGCTGGCAGGGAGCAGCTGTCTCCATCCTGACCTCGGTGTGCCATCAAAGGAAGGAGCTCCCAGGTAGGATGAACCAAGGAAATAGTGAAGTGATGCTGCAAAATCAGCTTTTGAAGGGCTTCCCCGGGGTTTGGTGGTGAGGAGGTCGATGGAGAGGAGTGTGGCTGCTGCTGTGCAGTTCCCAGCCCCAAAGCAGCTCCACTCATCCCCTGATGCTGGGGCTCTGCTGCAGCCCTGGCATTGCTCTTGCTACTGCCTGCTGCCTGCAAGGACATCTGTGCTGGCCATGGCCCAAGGTGTTCCTCAGCTGCACTCAGCAAGAGCTTTTCTTTAAACCATCTCATCCACCCTGTGTGTGCTGGTGGCACAGGGAGCTCTCCATCCGTCCATCCATCCATCCATCCCTCCATCCATTCATCCTCCAGGCAGCAATGGACATCAGACTCGTCCGAGATTTTGAAGCTTCCTTTCAGTCTGCTGAGGACCTCTGCACCTCTCAGCTCATTTGCTGTTCCAGGCATGCTTGGAGGTGAAGCAGAGTCAGCTGGGACAGGTCGGCCTCTGTGGGGTCTGGCAGGTCCTGCCCTCGCAGGCAGCCATGGAGTGATGTTCCCTCAAGGTGCTGGGTACCCATGTGGGATGCAAACTGAGCCCTGGGGTTCAGGATCTTAATATTTAAGATTAAACACCAGTGGCCCATTAAACACCAGCCATGGGGGGTCCTGTGGGGAGGGGTATGGCTGGGGAAGTGGCAGCTCTTTATGTCCTCTGTGAGTGATGTCCCCTCTGAGCCAACAGTCCCTGGGCAGCACCCCAATGCTGAGACCCACCAGAGCCCGACTCTTCCTGACACCCTCAGCCCCCCAAGTGCTGTGTTTCCTCGGGCAGAAGCGAACCAAAGCCTTGACCACACCGATGCATTTCTTCTCCTGGTGAGTGATTTGGGGCAGATCACCAGCCCCTGATGGGAAAGTTTCTTCTCACAGTGGGTCAGGGCTTGAGGGGACAGCCAGGAGAAAACTGGGAGGAGGCAACAGCTTTCTGTCTTATATCAGAGAATATAATTATGCACTTTCCACCTCTGATTCTTAACACAAAGGAGGAATGTGCAGTTATGTGATCACAGTTTGCTGCAGTGAATTATTTAGTCAAGCTGTCCCGGAGCATGTTGTTGAGACTAATGTTGCTTGTACTAATGTAGGAAATCATTAAAGATCAATAAAGAAATCATTAGCAGTGTGACGCCCTCACCGAACCGCCTGAGCTACAGATACACCACTTAATCCGGCCATAAAAACGGCACCATGAGCTCATTTTAATGGGTGTCAGCAAGATTGATTGGCTGGGGGCAAAGGTTAGAACAGCAATTTGGGAGCAGGACCGCTAATGCACTTGTAACTCTTTGGTACACTTTAATGCAAGTTAAACAGAAAATGCCCTAGAAACCGCACCGAGTCCTCTTGTGCAGGCGGTTTAAAAGACTTTCGATGTAATGCAAGATTTAGGAATAGAAATAGCACAATAGAGCTGATGGATTTTACTTGGTTAAAGCAAAACAAGCTGTAATCTGCCTGAATAGAGATGACTCCAAGCAGCCTCCGGTGGGGAGGGAGCTGCTGGGGATGTGGGACAGGGGTTCAGGTTTGGTCCCCAATTTGGTTGTCCCTTTCCCAGCTGCGATGGGGCTTTGCTTGATTTACCTGCTGCTTTGGAGTGACATTGTGGTGCTGTGGTGCTGTGGTTCAGCTCCCCTCACCTTAAAGGCATTTGCTTTTCTGCAGGTGCTGTAAGCACCCAGGAGATGCCCCAATTTTTGATGTGCTTTCACAGCTTTTGCTTTTTCTCAGATGTGCATCAGACTGTGGGGTGACCTTGGGCAATTCCCTACCAGCACCTCAGTTTCTCCATCTCTAAAATGGGCTCAGTGACAATTTGCAATGGGTTATGCTGTTGAGCAGTGTCACCAGCGGGTCACTTCACAGCAAGAGTGAACAGAGCTGGAGGTCCTCCAGGCACTGATGCTCCCCTGGCACTGAGATGTCTCCTGCACAGGGCTGCCTCCCTCTTCTCAACGCTGGAGAAATATCGAAGACTCAGGAAAAGCCATATTTACATAATGAAGCCACATCTCCCTACAATCCTGACGAAGGGCATTGGATTAAGTAGACAAATCCCAATACCAAGGAGGGGAAATTGTGGTGGTACCAGAAGCACACTAAAGCAATTAGCGGGCAGTGTTGCCGGGCTCCACCGTTAAATTCTGTGGTCACTCACATTTAATGAAACCCCATCCCAATGAAGACACATCAGCTGTGACCTCCTCATACTTCACATTGGCCACAGGCACACCACAGTGGTATCAAGAGTGATTCGAGGCATTAAGGAAAATTACTTATTGCAAGAGAGGGCTTGATGAAAAAGCACAGCCCAACTGACCAGACGTGGCGAGGCTGAAATGATGGGAGCGTGGTTTTTCTTTCCTTCCTCGTCAGGTTTAAATTACTGGCACAGGGATAAAGTCTTCTGTTAATTAGTCTTTTTGTTAGAGGTTTCTTCCTTCAGGCTGAGCAGCTGATTTGGGAGGTTTTGCCCCATTCTGGGATGCACCAGGACAAGTTTGGGTTGAGTTCAGGTTTGGTTTAGGTTCGTTTCCACATTGTGGTGAGTGCTCACGCGCTGCGCCTTGGTTTCCATCGGGGAAGCATTTGTTGTTCCCTTCCCTGCCTTAAAACGAGGCATGAAACCCCCTCTCTTCTCATATATCCTTTTTCTTGACAAAACCAAAATATCAGAGCTGTGTGACAAGTTGAGCATCAATTTGCACTTAATTCACTCAGCTGAAATTTATGGGATTATTCCCGAGCAAGAGAAAAGCTCAGCCTGTTGCCCATCTAAATTCCCCTCCATAATTGTTTCTTCTTAAGCTCCTGCTGCTCTCAAATGTGCTGAGGTTGTCCATGTGGCCGTTGCTGCTTGGGAAGGCTCTTGAGTTTGCAAATGCTGCTCCAGATGCAACTTTCAGCCCAAAATCTGAAGCTGGTTGGGTCCTTTCCAGGACAGCACGCACCCACATCAAGGGAAATGTTGGGTTTCGCGTAGGGTGGTCTTCACCCTTGGCAGCACGCCTGGGATGGGCACAAGCATCGAGTTATTTCTAGGTCAAAATAACAGCATAGTTTGTCTTTTTGTGGTGGGGCAGAGAAGGTTGATCTTTCCCTGGAAAAAATGCTTCCAGTTCAGTCAGAAATAAGACCTTTATTTTGGGTTAAAATCAAGTGAAATCAACAGGCTGCTTCAGGTTGTGGTGTTGCTGTAAAACATCCACGTTCTGGACATGGTTCTGCTGCTCCATGAGGTTTGTCCATGAAGACCCCGGGCACAGCAGGTGAGGAAGGCTGGGGTTTTCCTTTGTGCCATCTCACCACTCACTGCTGCATCACCCGGCGGGGATTTTGCTGCTGAGTTCATGGCTGTGGTCTTTGGAGAAGCCCATGGGTGTTGCATCTTCCCTGCCAGGAGAGCCCCTGGCTGCTGAGAAAGACCTGAAAAAACTGGAGAATTGGTAAAAAACCTGGAAAAACTGGAGAATTGGTCAAAAACCTGGAAAAACTGGAGAATTGGTCAAATTGCCCAGAAGATAAAACCATGAGAAGGAGTTTTTTGGCTGTGTGGTGTGCACTGTTTACAGGAGCCTTCCCTCAACCCCTTCCACCTGACCACCACTGTTTGTCACGCTGTATTTTAAAGCATTGAGTGTTTAATTATAAATGGCATAATAATCCACGGCTAATGAAGTACAGAGCCCTGCGGATGCAGCCGGTGCAGCTCGCATTAGCTGCTGCTCGCTCCTGATGACTTAATCAACCGCTCGTTATCCACTGCCAGCCGGGAGAAAGGTTAGATCCCTGATTAATAAGTAATTGCTAATGAAAAGTTTCAGGCTGGTAATCAAGGAAATGCACTGGCCGTGGTTGCAAGTGTTTATGAGCTTCTTGGTGAATGATTCGTAGGGTGGCTGTGTGCTGCCTCGGCTGCAGCCGTCACTCGGCGTCGGGTCAGGCTGCTTGTGCCGAGGAGAAAAACCTCCTTGCTCCGTGATCCACATCGTCCTGACCAGGGATCCATCCCAAGAGAGAAGATGGGGACCAGGAATGATGCTTTGTGCCAGGGATCTACCATGCTTTGGGCTGAGAGAGCTGTGGTTTTGTCCTTGTCACAGTGTGGGGAGGCTGGGAGTGGGGTTGGAGGGGGGTTGGCAGCAGTGGCAGCCTCAGCACCCACCCTGAGCACCCCATCCTCATCCCTCCTGAGCTCCAGGGATGGGGATGCAGCACCAGGATGCTCGTGGGGAGCCGGGGAGGGGTGGAGATCCCAGGCTTGGTATTTGTCTCACTTTTGGAAACCATAAAAAACTGTTATTTTGTTTTGGTTTAGGTTTTTTAGTGTTGTTTTGTTGTGGGGGTTTTTTAATTATTATTATTATTTATTTTGGGATGTTTTTTCTTTTTGTTTTTCCCTACAAAGCCAGTGCTGGTTTGGGACTTTATTCCTCTCTTTCTACCTCTAGGCCAGTCCAACACCTTGGACTTGATGTCTTGGAGCTCTATGATGGTGGGAAAAGGCCACCACAAGTGCCACCAGGGTCCAGCTCTGTGTCCACCTGGCCAGCAAGGGCAAAGCAGTAGGCTGGCGTCCCCTCCCTGCCACCACTGTCCCCCACCACCACGTACTGGGGAAGAGAAAAGCAAAGTGCTGAGAGACGGTAATTCAGCATAAATCCTCCCTAAAACGAAAAATCCCCCGTGGGCTTTACAACTCCGGCTGTTTCTTCAAGCCCCAGGAGCTGCAGGTGGAAGTGGGGGGGTCACATCTCCTTCCCTCCCACCAGCCCCCATAGCAGCATCCTCTCCCACGCCGCTGCCCCGGCACGTTGAGGGCTACAAACCACCCCGGGGCCATCGGTCACCGGTGACTTCCCCAGCACGACACAGACTTCTGCTTGGGGAGCAGGCGGCGGGGGGGTGCGTGAGCTGCTGCATCGTGACCCCCCCACACCCCCGGGTGCCGGAAGCTTCTGCGTGTTGTGTCTGCTGCAGCGCTGAGAAAAAAAAGATGATTTCATGATTTCTGTAGCAGCTCTGCTGGAAGGAGGGGGGGTAAAATGCCCTCCTCCGCTTCCTCCCGGCCGTGGGGACAGTGGGTGACAGAGCAGGGGGCACTCGGTGGGGGGTGCTCAGCCCTGGGGTCCTGCACACAGCCTGGCCCTGTTCTGGGGGTGCTCCCCATCCCCTTCACCCCTTCCCCATGGTCCCCAGAGCAAAACCCTCAGTGGTTTTGGGGCAGAAATGGTGCAAAGCCATCTCCACACTGGTCTCATTCTCAGGTTTTGGTGTCACCCCTGGAGGGACACCCCAAGTGAGGGCTGGGGCTTCCCACAGCCCTTCTCTGCAGTTGTGGGGGGCCTGGATTACCTTTGGGGATGAGCCGGGTCCCGGCCCCTGTGCCGAGCTGGTTTCACATCAGTTATCTGGGTCACAGATAAGGTGACTCTTGGCCCGTGTCTTTGTGTCACCACAGGGTTCCTGCGAAGTTCAGCAGCGTCTGCGGCTGCTGGGGCTCGAGTCTTTCCGAGCGGTGCAGAGCTGGAGCCGCTGTCCCCATCCCTGCGTGGCACCCACTCCTCACACCTCGCTCTGCCGCTGTCCCCAGCGTCCCCTCTATGCCACCTCATGCCACCCCAGCTGCCCACACCGAGGAGGATGTGCAGCTCAAGCCCCGATGGTTTGCAGCCAGGGGTTTGGATTTCCCTTCAGCCTGGCAGGACGGCCGGGGGGGAAGTGGCTCCAACACTAAAAGTTGTTACTTTCTAAACTAAAACCTTCGAAAAATCAGTGCCCAGAATGGAGCGTTTCCTCCCAAGCCAAATGCAAACCTGGCTGGATATTTCCCCCGCCCCACTTTCTGATCTTCTTTGTTGGGCTTAGATCCTCAATATTTTCTCCTGCAGCTCTCAAAATTGCTCAGGAACTAGGAAAAAACTCTATTTTCGGTGGATTCTTGCACCCAGAGCAGCTGTGTGCTGCTTTGGCCCCAGCTCAGTGATGGAGCCACTCATCACCCATCGCTCTCAGCCCATCCTCACTGCTGGCAGCACGGTGCTGCCCATGCCGTGACCTCCCCCCCTCACCCACCCCAAATGTGAATGAAACAAAGCTTTGTCATTTATTTTCAGTCTTTTCCTCCGGGTTGAGTCACCTGCAGAGGCCGTTCCAAAATGATTCAGTGCAAGTTACAAGAATTTGAAACTTCAATCTCAGAGCAGTTTCGTTTCAGGAGCCCCAGTGATGGCTGTGGGGAGGTGTGAGCCCCCCCACCCCGGGCACTGCCTGTGCCCTGTGTGCGTCAGCAGTGTTCACTGAGGTCCCTGTGACCCCGTGGGTGTCACCACGCTGATGCTGTCCACAGGAAAAGCCACTTCCCGGCTCCTGCTGTGGTTCCTCGCTGGTCAAAGCCACCTTCTTGATCCTGCTCTTGGGTTCTGGAGCTTGAAGGATCTCACATCACACACATGATGGCATTGAGAGCACCAGAAATGTGGTTTTTTTCACCCAGAAAAATGCCACTTCAGCAGCCTGAGTTGCTCCAGCTCAGAGTCACCTCAGGCTTATAAAGATGCTGCTGACCCACAATGAACTGGGAACGCACATTGGGTTGTGCCTTAGTTTCCCCTGTTGCTAAGAGAGCAGGGAAACCCTCTGCAGGGAAGTGAATGACTGTTAAAGGAAAGAGAAAAAACTCCTTTGGAAATCCTGGATGTTCATCCTGCCCCTCACCTCGGCTCAGCTCCTGTGGGGTCAGGGGCAGAGCTGGGCTTCTCCGGGGACACTCGGGGCCCTCCCAGCTCCGGGAGGTGACCCAGCCCCAAGCTAGTGGCCGGGACCTCCAGGGTCCCTCCCTGGGGATGGGGCTGGGGATGCTCAACCTCAGCAGCTGCCAGAGGTCCTGGAGCCACCCAGGGTCCCCTCGAGGGTCCCTCCAGGTCAGAGGAGCCCTTAGCATCTCCCTGGTCCCCCCGTGCAACACAACATCAGATAAGAGCTTTGGGGTTTCTTTCTTTGTTGGTTTTTTTTGAGGCAGGGGACAGTTTTCCTGTTTGAAGAGGTCAAAAAAAAAAAAATCCTTCTTTGGAGCTTCCTCCTCTTGAAAGATCTGACCTTGATCAGCTGCACAGGAGATAACTGTGCTGTGTGTCCTGCGAGGCAGCAGCACTATCTGCCACTGCTGGGGGCTGGGGTTGGTCTTTTTTTTTTTTTAATTGATTTTTTTTTAGTTTCTTTTCTTTTCTCCCCCCCTCCCCTTTCTCTCTTGCTCTGACTGTGACTCACTCGGCGGCAGCGAAGACACAAGTCCCTGGGTTTAGAGAAACCACACGTCTGAAGGAGTTTCCCACGGTCTGCTCTTTAAATAGCTGCCGTGAGCCGCGGCTGGACCACGCCGCTGCTCGAGCATCGCTTCCCCCATCCTCTTCCTCTCCACCCCACCTTCCCCTTTCCCCCCATCACCCCCAAAAACACCCCACAGCGGGGGGAGAAGGGGGGGAATTTTTTTCACAGTATGAACCCACCACTGCTTCACCCCAAAACCCTCAGGGTTGCCTTGAAACTCCCCCCCCCCCCCAAACAAAGGGACCATGAGGTGTTGCCCAAAAGGTTCCTGCTCATGTTGGCCACCGAGCCCTGATGCTTTGTAGCCATCTCCTGCCAAATCCTGCCTGTACCGCTGGCTCTGTCACCTGCCACCGCCTTCGTGACAAACACCTCGCAGAGCTGTTTCCGCCCGGGGCTCACTCGTGAGCTTTTGCCTGAAAAGAATATATTAAAAAAAATAAAAATAAAATATTTTTTTAAGAAAAGAAAAGAAAAGAAAAGAAAGTAAGAAAAAAAAAGTGGTGAGAAAGGAAAGAGCGTGTGCCAGGGGCCCTCTCTGCACCTCTTTCCAGTAAGCGAGAGCGGGGAGTGCAGGGGGGGCCATGGGCCCTTCTGAGAAGCCCGAGGTGCTGGGGGAGGCGAGGGGGGACGTGCCCCCCTCCTGCACACGAGCCTCCCCTTCCTGCCCCATGGCCCTGGTTCTTCTTCTGAAACGTTTTGGGTATGAAAATAAAATCTGAATGTACCCCCCAGTGCCATCACCCAGTGGGTGCTGGGGACACCCCACCCTTCATGGGGACCCCCAGCCCTCCCCATGGACCCCAGATCTTCATGGGACCCCCAGCCCTCCCCATGGACCCCAGATCTTCATGGGACCCTCAGCCACCCCAAGGACTCCAGATCTTTATGGGACCCCCCAGCCCACCCCAAGGACCCTGGATCTTCATGGGACCCCCAGCCCTTCCCCTGTACCCTGGACCTTTGTGGGGTCCTTAGACCTTCACAGGGACCCCAGATCTTTGTGAGGACCCCCAGCCCTTCAAGGGGACCCCAACCCCTCACTACAGTGTGGATGCAAAACCCTGTGTCTCATGGGGCCAGCGCAGGGAAGGGCTGGGGGCATTTGGGGCGTTATCACCTGTGGTGACATGTTGGGATGCTGCAGCTTAACTGCTAAACCTTCCCTGTGCTGGCTACAGTGAGATGCTGATATTATTATTATTATTATTATTATTATTATTATTATTATTATTATTATTATTATTATTATTATTATTATTATTATTATTATTATTATTATTATTAATATTTATATTTATATTTATATTTATATTTATATTTATATTTATATTTATATTTATATTTATATTTATATTTATATTTATATTTATATTTATATTTATATTTATATTATTTATATATAGACCGTCTGCCCCGGTCTTCCCTACACCCCTGAGGTGCCATGTTTCAGAACAGAGGAAGACAACTGAGAAAGAAGAGCTGAAGAAAGTAACACAGAACCACATCCAGGCTAATTGGGGGGCAAAAAAAATTAACCTGTCTCTGAGGTGACTATTACTTTAATAATAATAATAATAATAATAATAATAATAATAATAATAATAATAATAATAATAATAATAATATAATCACAGATAAGGTGACAAATGACTTTATGCATATTTACAGGGCATTTTTCCACCCTCTCTTGCACTGTCAGTGGGGAATTAAGTGCAGATTTGCTACAGATGTGATCAAGAGAAACAGCTGCCTATGGGGGGGGGGGGGGGAAGGACAAGAAAAGGAAAAAAAAAAAAAGAAGTAAGAAACAGGGGCAAAGTTCTGTTGTTCAGCAAAAGGGGAGTTGCATGAACGGGAACAGAAGGCCACGGGTTGAATCCTTTTCCATTCATCCCTGGTCTTTAAGCCATTAGTTCTTCTGGTTTGGATCTTTTCTCTCTGGAGGAAGGCGAGCAGCGCAGTTGTGATCCTAATAAAGATTTTTGTCTCTGAAAGAAAACATTGTGTTTGCAAGATGGATGGCAGGAGAGAATCAGTGACCAGCTGGTAATAAATGCCGTGGATTATTGGTGTTACAGCAGCTTTTACCCCACCCAGGAGGGATCAGGGTCCTTTCCTACACCCAGCAAAGCCGATGGCTCTGTTGGAGGCTTGTGTTGGGATTTTGGTGCTGGTCATGGTCAAACCCTCCTGGGGCTCAGGGTTTTGACCCTGTCCCAGTCCCCACCCAACGTGGCTTTCAGAGATGCTTTCTGCAGGGTGGATTTGCAGAGGATCTTGTTTCTGAGAGCAGATGCCCAAGGTCATGGCTAGGACTGGGTGGCAGACCTCAGTTTCTTGAATCTCAACCCACCAGCCTAAAGTTCAGCCCAGTTTGCTGCACCACTGGTATTTTTGAAGCAGGACAGGGGAAAACCTCCAAAACCCCAGGTTTCACCTTAAAACAGAGACTACCTCACTCCATCAGTGCAGGGAAACTGCAAGGATTTTCCTGAAGGACTGGGATGCACACACACACACATATATATAAATATGTATATATATAGGTGCCTGTATATAGATGTATGTTTAGGGGTTGCCCCTCCACTGTCTCCTTGATTTACCAAGTGTTCAGGATCAATTTCCACCTTTCCTCTCAAGTCCAGATTAATTATTTTGGAATTTTCCACAAATCCTCCTCTCTCCAAGCAGTGTAGGGTGTGCAGGAGGGTTTCCATCTCCCGTGGATGAGCTCTGCTGAGCTCCTCTGTGGGTGGCGACATCTCAGCGTCTTGATTTGCTTTTTCTTTTGTTTTTTGTTTCTTCAAGGTGGAAAAAGTCTCCGAATCCACCTCTGCCCACAGGCTGTGGGGATAACACTCATTTTTCTAACCACTTCAAAACCTCCTTGATAATGAGCTGCAGCCCACGTGGGCTCTCGTGGAGAGAAGCAGCAGCCGGTTGTGGAACACCAACCCGATGTGTCCTACCAAGGGCAGCAGGTCCTCCACAGGGGACAGAGCCAGGATCCTGACCCTCCATCCTCATTGCTGCCCCAAAAGGTCCCAGCCTCCCTACCTGCTCACAGCTTCATAGTGTTCCTTGAAATGTGAATTATGGATTCTGTTCAATAAAGTAAATCCAATCGTGTCTCCTGGGGAGGGAATCAAGGAAGCTGGAGGGTGACAGCAGTTCCCCCAAGCTCTCCAGATGATGGTTTTTCCTTATTAATGCAAAATAGACTATAAAGAGAAAAATAGACTCTTAAGAGGAGCCTTCCTCCATGGCCTCTGCTGCAGGACCCTCTGCTCCTGGGGCAAGTCATGGTGGGACCATAACACCGAACACGGTGGGGAATGGACCTCAGGCTGCTTCTGATCTCCTCCGTGTTGGTAAACTTGGTGTGGTCACCCCTGATGGGAGATGTGCCAAGTGAGAACTCACCAGCATCCGTCTCGGCTTCCTTGGCTTTGGCACGAAACTCCTGCTGGAGAACATACGCTCTGAGACCACAGACCAGACACAAAAATTCACGCTCTTTGCCATAAATTGTTTGTTTTTTGCGTCGCTGTTTGTGAGAGCGCCTGTTAAATGGAGTGGGCGATCGCTGCACCATCCCCTGGGTACTCCAGAACGAGCAGATGGATGAAAACCCAAAAAGGACAGAGAATTTCCTAGTGCTCTGTGGATGAATTGAGGTTTGGGGGATTTTTAGACTTTTGCTATTTTATTTCTCTCTATTTTTCTCCTCTCATCCCAGAGCTGTGGTCATTTCTGTGGACAATGGGCAATCCCCTGGACCTACTGCAGAGTCCCTCTGCCTGCACCTCCCCAGCTGTTCCTGCAGGCACTGGACAGCAGCTCCACTGAACCATCAGCTCCACTGGACCATCAGCTCCACCACACCAGCTTCGGCTGCTCCCCAGCTCCAGCATCACCAGCAGCTCAGCACCGGGGTCCTGGACCACCGCCCAGCACCCACGGCTCCCAGGCTCGGGTGCTCTCCCTTCCACCCCCTGGGATCACAGGGAAAACAAAGCAGCCGTGATGGGAGAGATCCCGTGGCCGGTCCCCGCTCGGGGGTCAGGAGGCTTTGCTCCGCCGGCGTCGGGGTTACAAGGCCGGCATTGTGCCGCTGGCCGCACACGTGTGTCTGCGGCTCCGCACGGCCGGGGCTGAGCACCGGCCACCGGCATTCCCAGAGCATCCTGGCGCCGCCGAGGAACAGCTGGGATGAAGCTTGGACACAACTCTGAGTTGTTCCTGGGTCAGGATAGCTTTTATGGAGCTGGTCACATGCCTCCTTTCCCATGGCTCCGGGCAGGGGAGCAGGGATGTGCCGTCGTGGCCTCACGGCTCAGCCAAGTGAGTCCAGCTCCAGCCGGGCTCAGCTGGGCATCGCCACCAGCCCGGGGTGTTGGAGAGGGTCACGAGCGTCCCCTCCGTGTTGGGGTGGCTGGTTGGGGTGGCTGGGTGAGATGCTGGCAGCTGGGTTGGCCAAAATGCCGTGTGCTGACATGATATGGCACATGTTAGACGTGCCGGGCTGTGCGCTGTTAAGGGCAGGACTTTGCTTCAATCATCTCCCCAAATGAATGGATATTTCAGTCCCCATCGCCTCGTGCCTCAGTTTCCCATCTATAAAGTGAAAGCCTCATCCTGCCTCATAGAATCCCAGAATCATAGACTGGTTTGGGTTGAAGGGACCTTTCAAGCTCATCCAGTCCAACCCCCTGCAGTGACAGGGACATCTTCAACCAGATCAGGTTGCTCAGAGCCCCTGTCCAACCTGACCTGGAATGTTTCCAGGGATGGGGCTTCTACCACCTCTCTGGGCAACCTGGACCAGTGTCTCACCACCCTCAGTATAAAAAATTTCTTACTTATATCCAGTCTAAATCTCCTCTCTTTTAGTTTAAACCCATCACCCTGGTCCTACTTGCCTCCCTGCCTTGCACACGGTGACACCGAGCACCGCGGTGGTTGTCCCTACAGAACAGACCCCGGTGCTGGGGCTGTGTGGGGAGGTGTGTGTGTGTGTGTGTGTGTGTGTGTGTGTGTGTGTGTGCACGTCTGTGTGCATCCAGCGCTGCCCAACCCACCACCTGCACCTCTGGGAGCTGATTTTGGTCACCCCCCTGACAGAGGTGAGAGCTGGAGGTGTGTGGGGTGGTGAGGTGAGGTGAGAAGCTGCACCCAGCCGTGGTTTGGGTTGAGCCCCTCTGCCACGCCAGCCCCCTGCCTGTGCGGGGACTGTCACCTCTTTCTTAGAAGCAGCTTTTTGCTGGGGGTAAAACCGGGGGAGTTTGTTAAACCAGAAATGCCTGAGTGGTTCTGCGGCTGCTGGGGAGCGAGGTGCAGGCAGGAGGGTGCAGGAGGGTGCAGGCAGGAGGGTGCAGGGAGGTGCAGAAGGGTGGTGGAAGGTGCAGGTAGGAGGGTGCAGGAGGGTGCAGGCAGGAGGGTGCAGGCAGGAGGGTGCAGGCAGGAGGGTGCAGGAGGGTGCAGGCAGGAGGGTGCAGGAGGGTGCAGGCAGGAGGGTGCAGGCAGGAGGGTGCAGGAGGGTGCAGGCAGGAGGGTGCAGGAGGGTGCAGGCAGGAGGGTGCAGGAGGATGCAGGCAGGAAGGTGAAGGTAGGAGGGTGCAGGAAGGTGCAGGCAGGAGGGTGCAGTGCTGGTTGCTGTACCTGCACATCAGTGCCAGGCATGTGGGGAGTTGGAGGGGAGCGATGTCACCGCTCTGGTAGAAATGACCTGGCTGCCCATCACCTCGTGTCCTGGGGCTGGAGCATTATTTTTTCCCCCAGCCTTTAATAGCACTGCAAGAATCTGTAAAATCTGGGCTGATAATATCTCGACCCATCCAATCCCCAACATCCATGGGATGAAGAACTCAACAGAGGATGACAGTGGTGAGCAGCAAAGTGTTATGAGCACCAAACTCTCCAAACACCTTGAAATCACACTTATGTGTCCCAGTGGCCACTGTCTTCTGCCTTGGATCCTATTTGCCTGTGGATTTTGGTCACTCAGACTTGGTTTCCATTTGTTTTACTCCATCAGAGAACTCCCTTTGCTTTTTTTTTAGGAGTATAAAAAAGAAAAGGACAAATAACATCTCATGTTTCCATTCCACATTTCTTCCTATTTAGGGAAAATTCATCTCTGAGGGTGATAATGGCATTTTTCTATGAGAAAACCCATCAGCCCCAGGCAAGACAGTGTCAGATGGCAACTCCTATTCCAGGCATGAGCACCCATTGGGTGCTGGGTTGTCCAGCAGAAACAGCATCTTCAGGTGCTCCTGGAAACTTGCTGTGCCTATATTACAGAATTTGCTTTATTACTTAAAAAAAAAAAAAAAAAATCTGCAAAATTTATCTGCTGTTCTTCGGGCAAAGCAGGAGGTCAGCTGTACCCACTGCCTTCCTCCTCTTCCTCCTCCTCACCAGCCCTCTCCACCTTCTCTGGTCCCCCCTCAGCAGCCAGTGGTGTTTATTCTGCTGCATGTGCTTCATATTTTTGCTTTATACTAATTCACATCACACCCTTGTGAAGAAGAACCACCCATCTCTACATATGGAAACAGTCTCGGCACGCCGTCCCCAGACCCAGCTGGGAGTCGGAAAGCTGAGTACAGCTCGAAATTAGGAGACAGACAAGTGGTGAATGTGGGAGAAAAGGCAGTAAAAAGGAGAAAACCACGGCATGTAAATGGGTTAATACTTCAGTCACCCAATTAGGAATCTACAGGCTCTCTTCTTCGTCTCTTCTAAGGCAACAATATAATTAATTAAAGAGAAATGTCTCCTCCGCTCCCGTCTGTCACTCAGCCGCGAGTCCGAGCGAGGCTCCCATGAATCACCAACTACAAACCATGAAATTATTAGTAAAAAATATATATATAGAGAGAGAGAGAGGGGCAAAAAAACCCCAAACAACCAAGCACCCAAACCCTGAACCCCAGCACCCCAAAGCCGCAGCGATATCGCCGGCCCATTGACGCCACGGATCAGGTGACGCCGCTCTCCCACCCAGCAGATGCTGAGCTGGCGGCTCTGCCGTGCCGACCACAGAACCACCAGCCAGCCAGCGGCTACCTGCACCGCCAGCGGGGTTTTCCTCTTCCTCCCCATCGCTGTTACCTCTCCCATCCCTCCTCTTCCTCTTCCTGGGGAGCTGGGATACGGGATGAGGGGGATGGCTTCCAACAGCATCTTCAACTCCTTCGCCACCTACTCCTCGGCTTTCCTGTGTGGTGAGTACCCACCGGGCTCTTTCGTTCCTCGGCAGCAGGAAACGTCGTTGGGTTTTGCATTTATTTAATTTATTTAGGGGTTTTTTTTGCAAAGAAGCAAACCAGCAGCGGGCTCTGATGCGGCTTTGTTGGCACCTCGCTCCTCGCTGCTGCGTGCCGGGGTTTTCTGCCGGCTCTGTGACGCTCTGGGACATTGTTGTGTTTGTTGGAGTTGAGTGGGTGGTTTGCTCCCATTTCTTTTTTTCCTCTTTTCCAGCACAATTGCGGTGCTGGGATTGATTTGATGTGTTTGTTGGAGTCATTAGCTGGGTGCTGGATGTTGAGGTGCTGTGTTGAGGGTGTAAAAATCTGTAGAGAAATGAATTGGCTCTAAAGAGTGAGGGGTTTGCAGGGGGAGCAGAGCTGGGGGAGGTTAGGACTGAATTCAAGCTTGGAATTTTGTTGATTTATATTAATTCTCTAAATATGAAAGTACACAGCAACTGCAATCAGGGCTTTGCTAAATGTATAACTGTTGGGTGATGAATTTGTTCAACCTGCTCTTCCCGGTCTCTCTGCCCACCCTGGGACACAACACTCCTGTCCCTCCCAGCTCCCTCAGGATGGGCAAACTGCCCATGAGAGGGGGTCGATTGTCCCCAAATTTCTCCTCCACTCGGTCCCAGCTGCCAGCAGGAGCTCATGTCCCCAAAATTGAACCCGCCTTTGTTTTACAACTGCCCCGTCCTCGTCCTGTAACTCCTCTGCGGCCGGGCTGCTTGGGATGAACTGGGAGAGCTGGTGTGGGCTGGAGCTGCTGGGACTGCGGCTGCCGAGAGCTTTTTGGGAGGGAGCTGGGTGCTTGCTGAGGCATAGGGCAGAGCTCTGCAAACACTTGTCTTTTCTCTTCCCAGTGTGGTTCAGGAGCAAAAGTTTGAGCAGGTCATGGCCATAAGGACCTAGGTCCTGAGTGACAGCTCAGCATGTCAGGCTGAACCCAAGCAGATCAGGGGAGGGTGATCATAGATCCCTACCCACAGACCAGAACGCAGCAGCTCATCCAGAAACATGTGGCTGCAAACCAAATTCTGGCCTATTTTTAAGATGTGATGGTTGCACCTGGCTAGGACTTGACCAGCAGCCAAACCCAACTGTTCACTTACTCCTACCCCTGGGGGCAAGGGTAAGGAGATTCGTAGGGTGAGAGAAGAACCATTTAATAATTGAAATAAAATAAGACTTAAAATAATACTGATATTAAAATAGTAATGATAGTAGTAATAAGATATGCAAATGAGTGACACCCAGTGCCATTGCTATTCCATCTCCAACCAAGCCCGACCCATTCCCAGAGAATGATCCTGGAGCAGCGACAATCCCGACCCGAAACCGCAATCCCGGGAGAGCCAGAGCCCGAGCGAGAGCCAGAGAGAGCCAGAGAGGAAGAGCCCCTCATGGATCTCCTGCCCATGGGGGACAGGAGATGGAACAGCCCCTTGGTAGAGCCCAATGCCCATGGAGCTGATCCATGTCAATATTCCTCACCCCCTGAGATCTTGAGCTTGTAGATGGACAAAACACAAAGTCCTTCAATTCCAGCGACAAAAATGAAAACATCAGTATGTTATGAACATTTCTCTCATAACAAGTCCCAGGCTGAAACCAAAACACAGCACTATTCTAGCACCTAAAAAGACACCAGCTCTGTCCCAGCTGAAAACCAGGACACAAGATGACAAAAAGCTCCGTGTCCCATTGAGGCAGATCAGTGGTGTTGACTTGTGTCACCACATCTCCTTGGCTTCAAGTTGTCTTCTGAGCAGAGGGTGTTGGAGAGGCAACAGAAAGAGCTGGGGATGAAGGATAAATCCAGATCAGCTTCCCCAGCCCATCATGGATATGCCATGCTGGAGCACAGGGCAAATAGGCAAAATAGCCATGTTCATCTTAATGCCCTCTGCTTGGAGGTGGTGGCATAAAAAATGTGTCCTTTGTACTCCGTGTGGCTAATTAAAGGCAGTCCCATGGCAAAGAAATCAGAGAAGTTTATAAAAAACATTTGCATGGTTCTTTTTAATCTATATTTCTCCCTCCACAAGCCAGATGAAGAAATGCTGGGGTTTAACTGGGCTTGCTCGTTTAAAAATACAAAAGAGAGTGAGAGACAGAAATCCCACGTCTCATCCCCAACTTCCATCCAAACAGGAACCCATAAAAGCAATAAACATCTTTGTTTCAGACATAATTTTTTATTAAAAAGGAGAGAATTAAATGATTGCACCAAGGATGGAATATGGCCAAATGGTGGAACATTTGTTTAGTATTAGGACAAGAAATCCTTGTTTTCTTTAAGGAGCTCAGTGTGTCTTCTCCTGCCCAACTAGGTTTGGGTGAACATGGCAAAACATTGACGAGCGTTCATTTAAATTCCTCGTGGCTTTGGGGGATTCAACCACACTCAGAGTTTTTGTTTGTTTTTCTGGGCACATCCATGAAAATGGCTGTTTGTTTGCACAAATATTTAAGGAATGACAGGAAAAATCCCAAAGGTATTCACGAGTTAGTCTGGAAATGTTGTTTTGTTGGGTTTTTTTAATAGAAAAGGGACTTTTTTTGGTTTTCCAATGGGGTGGGTGAAGGAGCCTCACATGGGCGAGCAGCACCAATCCCCGCTCGTGTGCACCAGATTCACATCTGAGTGAAATATCTGCCTGGAACTGAAATGAATTTGCCTCTAGTCAACACTTTTGGGACTATAAACCCCACTTTTGGTGGCCAGCACCAGCTTGTCCCGAGGGCTGCCTTTGCATCTTCTCTTTTCTCTTAGAGACCTGTCAGAAGTTGTCAGATAAACTTGGTTTGACTGGGGGAGACTGTCCCCTGCCATTCCCAATGGCTGGTGGCAGCTCAAGCTCCTGGTGCAGCACATGGGACCAGCCCAAGCCACAGCCACGCTCCTCCATGGGGCTGCCATGGGTTTGGTTTTGGTTTGATTTTTTTTTGTCAAGGAAATAACTGCACCATTTTCTGCTCCATCCAAGCACCCCGTGGCTCTGCTCCTGGGTCTGGTTGTGCCCTCCAGACACCTCCAGAGCCACCGTCCTGGTGGCAGCTGGTAGTCTCTAAGTCATCAAACCACAAATGTCACATCTGTGAGTCAGTTCTTTGTTCCTGACGGCTACCGGGACGGTGAGACCTCAGCCACAGGGGCTGCTTTCTCAACAGCCACCACTGTGTCTTCAATAGAAACCTGGAGGGATGGTCATGGGGCATGATGCTCCATGGGCATGGCCATGAGATGTGATGCTCCATGGGGCCACCAAGGCAGGAGCAAGGTGCCAGCAGCTTGAATGCTCTCAGACCTTTCAGCTGAGGGTTGGGAGTTATTTTGCTTCAGGGTGAGCCCTGTGAAGGTGTAGGCTGGTTCTTCTGCTCGGCATGTCCATGTTGGGCTTGTTCACCTCTTTCTAGCTCAGGCTGCTGATTTTTGACATATTTTCCTTGGGTTTCATAAACCTAAAAGCATGTGGGACCAGCTTGTAAACTGTCAATGTCCATCCACGCTCCCCAGTGAAAACAGAACGGTGTTACATCACCTTTTTTGCTTCTTTCTCCATCATGTTGGTGTCTTCATGGGTGGCTGCCCTGACCCTGCTGCTTTCTCCAGTTGTCTTCATGGCCTCACACAGGGTAAGAAGGGTGCTGAGCCTCAGTCCTGGCACCCCCAGGGACCATTTTCCTGTTAATGTTGCAAATGTGTGAACTCTCAGCCCTGTTTGGGCATGATGCCGTGCTCAGTGCTGCTCTGAAGGAACTGGGACTGATCCTGGAGCTCAGTCCCTGCTTTGCCACTTCTCCTGGCCTCTCCAGGTCCTCATCTCTGGTTGATCATAGTAAATTTCCTCCTGTCTCAGCACCTTCTTCTCTGCTTTGTTAAAGGGAACCGGTGGTCCATGTGGGAAGCCTGAGGGTCTCTCCTGGACTTTCATGGCCTCGTTAGCCTAATGAACAGGCAGGGTTCTGCCTAAAGTGTAGAGTGTGGGAGCTCAGAGGTCCCTGGGGAGCTGCTCTGCCCAGGGAAGGCAGCGGGACCCTGGCTGGGGGGTCTGAGATCACCCTGAGAAATGGTCCATCCCGTAGGGGAAGAAATGAGCCGTTATCCCACAGGGACCTGTCCCAGCCCTGGAATGTGATGGCTCAGATGGACAAACTGACTTGTCCTGGCCCTGTCAAGGCCAAGTTGGATGAGGCTTTGAGCAACCTGGTCTAGTGGAAGGTGTCCCTGCTGATGGCAGGGGGGTTGGGACGGGATGAGCTTTAAGGTCCCTCCCAACCCAAATCATTGGATGGTTTTATGATTCTGTGCTGGAGGAGCAGTGGAAGGAAATCTCGTGGTGTTGGTGTTGGTTGTCTTTGGCTTCTGAAAGCGGGTGATGCCGACTGCCCTGGTGCAATGGGCGGGTGTCAGTTCTTCTCTGGAAGGTCACCGCGTCCACGCCTTTCCCTGGTTGGCCACCAGCGCGGATTAGTCAGGATTTCGCAATTGCTGGGGGCTGTGGTTTCGGGCTGCCGCCGGGGCTGGCACATCCCAGGGTGTGGGGAAGCCACCCTGGTGCTCTGACTGTGTCCTGGTGTGTTGCCTCTCCTCAGTTCACCAGCAGCTTTCCTCGCCTGGGATGGAGGTGATGGTCCCAGCTCACCCCAACCAGAGGTTTCTTTCTCCACCCTTCCCGTAACCGGCCACCGCAGGATTCCCACTCAGCAATTTCCCTTTTAATGGATTTCTGTGTTTCTTCCTGACCACAGAGAGCTGTAACCCCTTGACAGCATTTCGAGTCCTTTTCTCCTCCTCCAGCCACGCCAGGCTCTGGGCAAAGCCTCCAGCAGAAGCTGGGTGAGCCGGCACCGGGTCACACCGTACACGTGTAATGGTGTCACCGAGCGTTGCCATCGTGTTTCCCTAAAGGCTGATGTTCCATCTCATCCTGTAGCATCACTCAAGCTGGTTTGTTGGGGTTTTTTTTTTGTTGTTTTGGGTTTTTTTTTTAAATTTATGGGCAACTAAGCTCCCTGTCAGCACGACAGTGCATTGCACTGGGGATCTGGGATCGGGTGCTGGGGTGGGAGCCACGAGCACATGGTCCATTCCTGCCACAGCTGGATAGGTTCTCTGTGTCTGCAGGTGGCAGAAGCAAAGCTCAGCATGCTGGGGAAAGGAGAGATGCCCCTGGAGCTGGCTGTGTGCCCATGGACATTGCAATCCCCATGGACATTTGCACACCCATGAGCGTTGCAATATCTGCAGATGTTTCCATGCCCATGAGTGTTGTACTCCCCGTGGACATTTGCACACCTGTGAGCATTGCAATACCCCCCTTTTTCTGCACATCCATGAACATCACAATTCCTGCAGGCATTTCCATGCCCACAAGCATTGCAACATCTGCAGATCTCTGCCTGCTCGTGAGTGTTGTCCTCCCCCTGGACATTTCCATGCCCATGAGCATTGCAATACCTCCAGATGTTTACACCCCTGTGAGTGTTGTCCTCCCTCTGGACATTTCCATCCCCATGGGCATTGCAACACCTGCAGATATTTGCACACCCACGAACACCACAATCCCTGCAGGCATTTCCATGCCCATGAGTGTTGCAATCCCCATGGATATTTGCACACCCAGGAGCCTCTCCTACGATCAAGGCTCAGCCAGAGGCAGCTCCCACCCAGCACCCCGAGTCCCTGCACCCTCTTACCCCTGTGCAAACCCTCCCTTTGCCCCGCCAGCTCCCCGGGGCAGAGGGTATGGGGAGCCCCAGTCCCACGCACACACACTCACCCACGTGCCAGGGGCTGGTGTGTGGCACCACATGGCCACGAAATCTGGTTTCCCTCCATTCATCTTCCCTTCCCGGGGAAGGCTTGTGCACTCAGAGCTCGCTGGCTCCCAATTGACTGTCAGTGGCTTTGCCTTTTCCAAGGGCACCCTGCTGACTGGTGGCATGTCAATTTTTTTCTTTCTTTCTTTCTTTCTTTTTTTCTTTTTTAAAATATATTTGTATGTGTGTGTGTGGGAACGAGTATAAATCCATTGTCTCTCACCACCTTGTTATGATCTAATAGGGGTAGAGAGACAGTGGCGTTCCCCTTTGCTGAGCACTTTAATTCATGATGATTTCTTAGACTTGATCTCCTCTGATACGTCGTCAGCGCTGGCTGTCCACTGTTTTGGCCGCGTTGGGTTTGGGAAACAAAGAATGAGCTGTGTGTGTGCAGGCTCAGACCCACACATGGTCGGCATTAGGAGTAAGAACGAGACTTCCCATCCGAAGTGATGAACCCAAGCCACGGGCCACGCTGTAAATACTCCCTAAACCACGCTGAGGCGGAAGGGAGAACACTGAAAAACCTGCCAGGAGGTCTCCAGTGGCATCGCAGGGCTCTGGGCTCAGCCCTGAGGGTGCCCATCCCCTCTCCCTCCTGCTGCAGGACACCTTTGCCCTCATTTTTTCTCCTGGGTATGTCCTTGGTGGGATGAAAATGTCGCTGTGAGGATGATGTCTGGTCACTGTGTGGAGTCCAGAGGGCTGAGCTGTCCCCCACTTCCCATCACACTTTCACTTTCCTTGGCTCTGGTGTTTCAACCCTGAAGCGCTGTGGGTGGAGCAGGAGCAAAGGCTGGGGCTGAATCCGCACTCCCGACCCCTTCATCCCAGCGATCCCAGCCACCTTTAGCTTCAGCTCTGGCCAACAGCATCCTGGCCTGGATCAGCACCAGTGTGGCCAGTAGGACCATGGAAGTTCTCTTCCCCCTGCACTGGGCACTGGTGAGGCCACAGCTCGAGTGCTGGGTTCAGTGTTGGGCCCCTGACTCCAAGAAGGACCTGGAGGTGCTGGAGCGTGTCCAGAGAAGGGAACGGAGCTGGGGAAGGGTCTGGAGCACAAGTGTGATGAGTTCCCAGCTGAGGGAACTGGGGGTGTTGAGCCTGGAGAAAAGGAGGCTGAGGGGAGACCTTCTGGCTCTGCCCAAGTCCCTGAAAGGAGGGTGGAGAGAGGTGGGGGTGGGTCTGTTCAACCAAGGACCAAGGGACAGGACAAGAGGAAATGGGCTCCAGTTGTGCCCAGGGCAGTTGAGATGGGATGTGAGGGAGAATTTCTTTGCTGAAAGGGTTCTGAGGCATTGGAAGGGGTTGCCCAGGGCAGTGGTGGAGTCCCCATCCCTGGAGGGATTGAAGAGTCGTGTAGACACAGTGCTGAGGGACAGGGGTGAGTGGGCACCCTCTGGCAGAGAAGGGTGTGTGAGAAAGGGGGGAACAGAGACCACCCACCTCCCACGCAGGGCACCAGCATCCCACCTCAGCCACTTCTGAGAGGGCAGGATGTGGCCCCAGTGCTCTGGGTGCTGTATGGACCCACACTGTGCCGACAGCCCAAAGCAACACCCAAGCTGGTCACGACAGCGATCTGCAGGGTGCCAGGCACAGCTTTCAACCACAGCCTTCTCCTCCTCCTCCTTCTCCTCCTCCTCCTCCTCCTCCTCCTCCTCCTCCTCCTCCTCCTCCTCCTCCTCCTCCTCACCTCTTGTCTTTCTGAAAATGCTTTAATTTCTTTTAATTTAATTTTTTAAATTTATTTATTATTTTTTTTTCAACCAAGTGGGTCGGCCGCCGCGCCAGCGGTCCGGGGGTATTTTCCATAACATAAACATATGAAAAAGAAAAGGGAAAATAAAAAGAAACAACGATTTTTTTTTTTTCCATTCCCACTGGAAGCAGTGAGTGTGTTTGGAACATGAGGAATGTATTACTCCAGCTATTGTAAAATAAAATATAAAACCAACCAAAATAGGAGGAGAAAGGAGAGATTTATTTATTTATTTATTTTAAAAGGTCTCAGTTGGGAAGGGAGACACTGAAAAATGGGCTTTTTTCCAACAATCTCTGTTGTGCAGGAGGGTCCCATAGAGACCTGACCTTTGTCACTGGGATGGTCAGATCCTGGATGGAGGGGTAGGAGGCTCTTGGGTTTGTATTTCCACTTGAGGAAAGGACAGTTGGGAAGGGACTTCCTGACACCCTGGATGGTCCCATCACCCCAGCGAGGAGTGTCCTCAAGGTGCCACCAGTTTCATGTTCATGATTCAGGGCAGCAGGTGTGGAGAAACATGTTCATAGTGCCCAAAATCACCACCAGCACTGGCCACACATCCACTTCAGCCCACCTCACCGGGCTCCAGGGGTCCAACCACCCTCACCAAGGTTTCACTGGTGTCTTTGGAGGTTTCACTGGTGTCTTTGGAGGTTTCACTGGTGCCTTTGGAGGTTTCACTGGTGTCTTTAGAGGTTTCACTGGTGCCTTTGGAGGTTTCACTGGTGTCTTTGGAGGTTTCACTGGTGTCTTTAGAGGTTTCACTGGTGTCTTTGGAGGTTTCACTGGTGCTTTTGGCATCATGATGGGGTTTGACCTCCTAACAATGAGCTGATGGTGTGGGCAAACCACATGCCCATGGGGAGCCCATCTGGGAGGAAACACCTTCCAAGGGTTTTTTTCTCCTGGTAATGATGGGATTTAAGGCTGTGCTACTGGTAATGATGGGATTAGGGCTCTGGGGCTGCTTTTTTTTGGTGTTTTTTTTGAGTCACTGTGTGTGTGTGTCCATGGCAGCTATACTGGGATGGGATTTCACAAGGCAGCATGGTTTGTGTTAAAATAACTTCTAAAAAAAAAAAAATCAAAACAAAATGGTAGGAATGATGTCAACGGCACAACCCTGGACCAAAGTCTGTCCCGACTTCTCGCACCCTCTCTGAGCCTCTTGGGTCCTGGCCAGGGCTCAGTCTGGCACAGGGACAGACAGACAGACAAAGGGTGTCGCAAACACTCTGCACGCTGACGGAGTGCCCATGATTGTGGGACAGGGTGAGCTGGTCATTAAAAGATCCTCGTTGTGTTAATGAACTTCGGTCAAAGCTTTGCAAGAGGTTTCCCACATGGCTCCGGGTGCAGCGCAGACATCCCAGGACAGACGGACAGCACGGGGTCTGTGTGTCCATCAGATGGGTGCTGGGTGCTTCTCTTGCAGCAGGAGGGGAGGAAAACCTGAGTGAGCGACTGGAGCTGCTGCTCACTGATCTCTGGAGCCAGCACGTGGGTTAGTCCCGGGAGCAGCACGTTTCCCAACCGGCACCACAGCCCACACGCGCCTCCCGTCCAGCCGCTGCCGGGGCTGTTACAGGAACATCCCCAGCTGCAGCTCCATTTCTCTCTCCCAAAGAGAAGCCAACAGGTTGAGGAGGAAGCTACACTCAGTTACAAATACTGAAAACTCCTGCAAAAGTTGCCTATTTCCATGTCTGTTTGTATTGCTCATGAAATATTTAAAGGAATATTGGTCCCTGCAGCCCACGCTGAGCCAGGGTGGGTGCAAGCGAGTGGTGAGAAGATGCTGGAGCTGGGAGCGGGGTCACCCATTGATGGGGTGCATGGAAAAAATGGGGAGGTTTTTTCCTCACAGCCTGGCAGACATTAAATGCCAGACAGGGGCTGAGCCGTTTCCCTTGAAACTGGAAGCATATGCACGGAGATAATTTAAGGACAGAGCACGGTGCCATGATTTTAGGGACTTGGAGTCAGGAATAAACGACTTAGCGGGGATTTGCGAAAGGCTGGGCTGTTTCCCCTCATTAGGAGAGAGAAAGTGCTGGCCAGAGAACGTAAAGACTCGATCAGATGGGCTGTTCCAAAATCAAACCCTTGTTCTGCAGGTCCTTCACACCGCGCTGCATTTTACTGGCCACTTTTGTGCCCAATTACCTTGAAGCCTGTAATTAAACACCTTTTTTTATTAGTCCTGGGTTAGTTTGGAAAATCTTGCTGAATGAGTGAGCCTACCAGGTTGCTTTTTTTTTTCCATAAAACTCAACAAAACTGCCAAGCTGAGAGGAGCAGCCCCAACCCCGACTCTTTGTCTCTGAGCAGGGTGGTGGGACACCCAACAGCATCTCAACCCCCTTCCCGTGGGATTGGATCCCATGTACACGCTTTATACTCCATGTTAGTGCCATGCATTTGCTTTTGCTCCTCAAGCTGGACACAGAGCTTCACTTCATTTGTTTTTTCCCAAAATATCATGTTTCTGCACCCTGTTAGCTTTGCTTTCACCATGTGTGGCAGCCCTGCGATCACAAGCAAGGGCTTGACCTGCTCTTGCAAGCCCCAGGAGCTGCTGAAATCCATCACCACTTGCTTTCTCTCGTCAATTTGGGGACTTTTAGTCTGTTGTAAGAAGGACTGTGTTTGGGTCAGGATTATGGAGATGTTTGTGGTGGGACCTTGGTGTGCATCAGGGTGTTGCTGAGAGCTGGAGCTGGGCAGTTTAGTCCTGAATCCCCCATCCTGCAACTCACCCCATCATCTTCCTCCCTTCATGGAGGTCAGTGGGAGATGTAAATGAGAGAGTTCCTGATCAGCCCCCACTTTGGTTAACTCTTTTGAGCCTGAACTGTGCCAGTTGGCTCCACCAATACATTTTTTGTTCCCATTATTTGCAGGGGCTCATTCCTGCTGTGATGCCAGAGTCCATCTGCATTTGTTCTGAGACAGCAGTATAAAATGTTATAAAAATGCAAAAACATTGCTCATATTTGCTAGAAATATTTCTCTATCCAACCTCCAGGGTTGTTTTGCCCAGGTAGCCCTGGCTGGAGGGGACATTATCCTTGAGAAATGTGGCTCTACCTGCTGTGGTTGGATCTGGATGGGTAGAAGACAAATGGGGTTGGTTAATAGTGATGAAGGGAGCCCACAAAAAAGGTTGAATCTGTGATGTCAGGAGGGATTGGGATGCATAAAATCAAAGCTTTGGGTTCGTGGTGGGACAAGCAGGTCACCTATGGTGCCAGAGGAGAAAATGGGAAAACATTCTCAAAAACCCCCATTTTTGGAGGGTCAGGCAGGGGCAGAGCAGCTCAGAGCCCAGGACACGGCTGAGGTTGTGTTTCACAGATAAGATCCCTTCTCTCCCCGCAGAGCTGGCTGCTGGTGCGAGACCGAAAGCCGCTACCGTTTTGTCTGGGCAAGTTCTCCATTTCTCTCATCTCCAGCCCCAACCTGCTGCTGAACCGTTCCAACTTCCCGAGCTGCTGTCTGGGCTGGGGCGAGGAGCTGGCTCGTGGTGTCAGCCAGCTGACCCAGACAGGCACCTCCTGCTTCCATACAAACTTTTATAAGAAACTTCTGCAAAAAAAAAAAAAAAGAGCTGATGCTGATGAGCACGGGGTTGGGGGTTTGACGGAGACGAGACCGGGCACAGTTCCCTCTCCAGGCTGCTGGAGATGGATGAAGAGCAACCAGTGACTTAACAGCGGTCCCTAAATAACATCGTGTTCAATTTGTCTGAGTTCATAGCCAGAAACCAGTGAAGTACCTTCCACGTCATCTTTAGCCTGTGATTAATTCCTCCAAGTCAGGGGTTTGGGGTTTTTTGACTCCTAAGGGCTGGGGGAATCCACAGGCTGAGCCCCCCTCCCCTCTTCCCCTGCTGGGGCTTGTTTGCTGGAGTTACTCTACAACCCCCAGACTTATTTTTTGGGGATGTCAGGCAAACTCCCATTGATGAGAGTCTTCAGGGAAGAGTAAATATGAAAGAAAATATTTGCTCTGGAAAAAATAATCTGAGGAAGGAGTAGAAGCAACGCAACCCAGAGCCCAGCTATGCAAAGCAGCCCAAACAGCATCAGTGCTTATTCATAAAAGTGAAAGTAGGGAATAATGGTAAAAAGTAAATGAACCTAGAAAAAATGGTGTGGGCCTGCAGGATAATTTGCAACTGGAGCCAGTGGCTGTTTTTCTCAGAATTACTTTGCTGTAGGCGAGGAGTTGATGGCAGTTTGAGGTTACTCCGTGTCACTGCTGGAGGATCTTCCCTGTTTCTCCTGCAAAGTCGAGCAGAGATGGCAGAAATCGGGGACTGGTCCCGTAGGGATGACAAACACCTCGCTCGCTCCCCAGCCTGCAGACAGGTAGGGCAAACCCTCGCGTGGATGAAAGCTGCTGGATGAGGCACATCTCTAAACCACGCATTTAGAAAGCAGCTCCTGTGATCTGCCTCCCTCCCAACCCACCGGCTCTGCCTCCCTCAGGCTCAGCCCAGGCAAGAGAAACGGGGTAGGAGGTGGGGAAAGCTGGAGCTGAGGCAGGAGGGGAGGAGATGCCCACGCTGGTGTCACCGCTGACCACTGTGGCGTGTTGGTGGCTCTCCCAGCAAAGTGTCACAGGCTGAGGTTTGAGGGGGGAAACTTTCCACCTTCATCAAGAGGATATTCCAGGAAGGGCTTTGGAAATTCAGCAAAGCTGCCGTGAAGCATCTCAGCTGCCCTGTGGTCAGCACGACCCTGTCATCTTTTTCGGAGCACGACGCAAACGATGCACAAGGGCCACCGTGGAAAACACATCTGGGGGCTGCCTGGTGAAAAGGGTGTCTGGGGCTCTCGAATCAGCAGGGTGCCCTCGGGGTGCCCAGGCTGGCTTCCCTGTGCCATGCTGATGTCTCACAGGGACGTTAAACCAGATACGGTGTGTCTGCACTCGCCTCTAAAGCTGCTTGTGCCGAGACGTGACCCCGAGATGCTGAACCAAAAGGGAAATTGGAGTTCCCTGTCTGACACCAGCGCCCGCCGCGGGCAGCTGCCACCCCCTCCTGCCCTCCTGGTGAGGACAAGCACCCGCTGATGTCCCCACCTCCCAGGGGACATCGCAGCCCTGCAGCAGCTCTGGTTAAAGCCTTGGGGAGGTTTGCTAAGAGCCGGGTGCCCTTCGCAGGGAGGTTGAGTGTGCAGGAGCGTGAGTGGTTCCTGGGGTTCACTTTCCCTCTCTCTTGGCATTTGACTTCCCTGCAAACCTCAGCGTGGTGTGGGAGCATCGAGCACCCATTTGACACCCAGCATCACCCCAACATTTTGGGCCAGGCTGTAGGAAACAGCCCTGAAAAATGCTCTTTGGGAAACGCCGGTGTGTGTTCAGCCACCGTACGGGGAGGGGAGGTTGATTTTCCCACCCCAGCAGGGATGGGGACGAGCGATGAGGCAGTTTTCCCAATGCATGGCTATTTTCTGAGGCAAGAAACCACTTTCTGCTGCCTTTTTGTGTTGCAAGAGCGCTTTGCTCAGCACGTGCAGGAGGATTTCCCTGCGCCGGCCCTCGGCGCACTGCCCAGGAGCCCTTCCGTGACAGCAACTCCTCCTTGACATTAGAAATCACATCGTGTTTTTTCTGCATCCACCCCGTTGTACTTTTCTCATCATCATGTGCCTTTCAGTTCCTCTTTCTACCATCCAGACATTTCCCCTTTTTCTTTCCTTTGGAATTTTTTTTATTTCTCCCCCTGTCGTGTTCTGGGTTTTGCAGGGCTCGGCACCACCCCGGGTTCTGGTGGCACGGCCGTGGGACAGTCACTGCCCAGGGCCCCAGTGGGCAATCCCTTCCCTCATGGTTTTGGCTGTGCAGGGCTCTGGGGGTTCAAAGAAGGTCTGTCCAGTGGTCTCAGGTGTACCATAAAATGCTCATCATGACTCCAACCATCTGCCTTCCAATGTGGGGAACAGACACGTTGGAGATGTCCCCATGCAAGAAGATCCTCATTCCCCATAGGGTCTGGCACGAGGTATCACACCTCCCTAAAATTCCTCCAAAACTCCCAAAGACAGAGAAACTCCCATGAACCTGAATATCTCTGAACAAAGCCCAATGTTTCCAGTTGTCTTATCCACCTTTGGGCATTTTTGGAGGAGATGGGATGTCCTTAGGTGCTCCATAACCTTTGAATAGTTCCTTTTCTCTGCATAAGCACATTCTTAAAGCAGCATCGGGCTTTCATTCTCCACGTACCTCAACCGTCGTACTTCTCTGTTCACTTGTTTAAATCAAGCATAAAGCTCGAACTGTTCTTTGAATATTTATGACTAGTTTTTATCTCATGCCATGCATACAAAACATACTTGATTTCTTTCCTAAAAGTTTTTTCAAGTGCAAAGTTTTAAAAACATGTGGCTTTTATTGCAGGCAGGAATGAATAACAGCATTCCACCAGTAACCACATTAAATGGAACAGTAATATTCATATGCGTAAGGGCAAAAGCTGCCTTGTTTCCTATTTGCAGTTGAACTCTGAAATTAATTAAGAACTAAAAGGATCTGACAGTCATTAGGATCTTTTAAAAAAGGAGTGGAAGTGGCAGATGGGACCCACGCTCCAAAAAAGCTCGGCTGTGCTATCAATAGCACAGAGGATGTGAGCCCTGAACATGCTCCTCATTGTGGGGCTGCTGTGGGGAGAGGAGAATCGCGGCCCCGAACAATGCAGAACGGCACTTTCGTGACTTCAGAACCGCAGGATTCACGTCAATGGCACTCGTGCTCCTAAGTCACTTCGCAGCTTTTTCAAACCCCCAGCTCATCCCGTCAGCGCTGCACACGCTCGAGTATTTGTGTTACACGTGGAGCGCGGGGCGCTCGCCAAAGGCTGGTGCCGGGGGAGTGATGGGTCCTGGATCCCCTCGTGTGCTCTTTAGAGAGACAATAAATCCCCTGACAGCAGCAGCATCGCTCCTGATTCACCTTGGGGCTCACTGCTCCGGTCCCTGAGTGGCTGAGGATGCGTGTGAGGGTGCACAGACACGTGGAGCATCTCCCTGGGGATGCTGATAGCAGTGAGGACTGGTAATTAAATGCACTGGTATGAAATGGGGAGAACTGGGAGGACAGGGCAAGCCCCAGAACTGTAGGAAGAGTCAGAAACCACTTATTGGGTCATGGCCATTTCTAGTCCTTCAAATGATGTTATATGAAACCTGGTCCCAGGCAACTGGGTGGGAATCTCATGTTGATTTTCCCAGGGGACATTTCATGCCAGGATCTAAAACTCTTGCTGAAGTCTTCCTCCTCCTCCTTCTCCTCCTCCTCTTGCTGCCCCAAGCAAGGACCCTGGATGCCCGGCACCAGGGCTGCCTATACGGACAACAAGGTGACTTTGGGCAGCCGTGGCTCCCGTGGGGGTTCGTGGGTGTCCCAGCTGATGTCAGGCTGCAGCCCTGGCCCAGGCAGTGGGTGCTGAGAAAGGTTTTCCCCATTGCCGGTATCACCCAACACCGGGGTGCAGCGGCCGCCAAGTAGAGCCCGGTGCAGCTCTGCTGGAGTTGTCATCAGGCTGATCTCATGGCTGGTCCCTCTCCCAAGCCCAGGCTTCCCCTGATTTATGTCTGGGGCAGCTGCTGCCTTTTCTCCCCTCAATTTCCCCTTCTTCCTTCCCCTGAGCCCCACAGCTTCCTCCCGCAAGAACCTCTGCCTGCAGCTCCGATAATTACCCCGTGGGAGCCCCATTTTAGCGGTGACACTCAGGGGTTAAAAATTGTCACCGTGGTGCACCCCATTGGACCCAGCATCTGTTGTTTGATTTATGAATGAATAGCACGCTCCCTCCCTGCGTGCCGCTCTCAGATCCCCTTCCCTTCACTACAAAATAGATCCAGACACCCGCCCGGCCCCACTGCGCGCCGTGCTCCTGAGAGCTCCCAGGCAGAGTTTGCGATGAATTTTTAATAGAAAGCTTCCTATAAACCTCCTCGCCGTCGAAACGAGTGGCTCTGCTGCTAAATAGCAGCTCAAATGAATTAAAAACTGCAGAGGAGCCTGTAAGGAAAGTAATCCCAAGGAGGAATGATTTAAAGAGCCGCTGACCTCCCCACCATGTGAACAGTAGCTTTTAAGTATTTGAAAAGAGGCCCAGGGAAATTTTGGGTCTTAGACTCTATGAAACTCCTCTGGAGAACAGGGAGGGTGGTGGAGGAATAATCCCCATGTGTCAGTGGCTCCTGGCTTATGGAGACTGGAACAGCGTGAGGTTTGCCCCTGTGTTTGAGATTCTCAATCCTGCTGTGCTGGAAAGGATCATTTAGATGAAAGATAATTCCCATGCTGGCACAGGGATCGCTGGTGCGGGGGGTGCCCGAAGCTCTGGGATGGCTTTGCCTGCTGGGACACTCTCTTTGCAGAAATAAAGGTGCTGGGCTCCACACCTTGGGGGTCACCAGCCAGCTTGGGGTGGGGGGAGCCTGGTTTGTCACTACCCTGTGCTTTGGGTCTTGTTTTCTGTCACTGACTGGCTTGGCACCTCTGCAGCGGGAGGGACGTATGATGGGTTGTGGGGCTGACTCTGCACCCTCAAGGATAAATCAGTGTGGGAGGGCGGAGGGTGCTGGGAGAGCGGCTTTTGGGGAGGGAGCAGGACATGGTACACAAGGGAATACCCAGCCTCGGCAACAGGCTCGGGATACTTTTGGGAAGCAGTTGTGTGTTACCTTGAGGACACCAAGGGGATGTAATTAGGTCCCTTTTCTAACACGTCACTCCCAGTATAAAAAGGGATTTGGGAAATTTTTGGAACAGGTTGGCCAGAGAAGCTGTGGCTGCTCCTCCCTGGAAGTGTTCAAGGCCAGGCTGGATGAGGCTTTGAGCAACCTGGTCTAGTGCAAGGTGTCCCTGCTGATGGCAGGGGGGTTGGGACTGGATGAGCTTTAAGGTCCCTTCCCACCCAAACCAGTCTGGGATTCGATGGAATGGGGGATGGCCGCACTGGGAGCAGCACTGAACAGATAAAGGAAACAAACTGGGAAAGGAATTAAAACCTGGAGGTGAGCAGGTGCTGCAGGGAGGCAGCTGAGCCCCAAATCACCCCATGGGGGTTTGCGGGACGGGGTGGGCAGCCACGGCATGGCCAAACCAGGGACACCGGGGGTGACGGTAACTGGGTGCTGCACAAGGAGGCGGCTGGGACAGAGGCGGAGGAACCTCGAGGGGTCAGTTCAGCACCGGGAAGAGGCAGGAGAGGCCGGGACAAGCCGGGGGTGGGGAGTGTCAGCGGGGCCGCCCCGTCCCGTCCGCCCCGTCGCGGAGCCGCGCGCGGCCACGGCGGAACCGCAGCGCCAACTAGCGGTCCCGTTGTTGCACTGCAGCACATGCGCAGTGTGTCCCCCCGCGTATCTCTTTCATACCCCCCCACCCCAGGGGGTATCGGGTCGGGGGGCATCGACCCCCGGCAAACCCCGACGTGAGGCCGCGGCAGCCCGGACGGGCAGTTCTGCCCCGGTTCCCGGTGGGTCCTCCCCGCTGCTGACCGAGGGGAGAAAAATAGAACTAAACCCGGCGGGAGGTTTCACCTAAAAAGGGCAGAATTTCAGCGCCGGTAACTGCGGGGAACAGCCCGAGACGCGGGGCTGGCGCCCGCCCCCCCAAACCCCGCTGCTCTCCGGGGCCGGTTGGGCTCGGAGCTATCCTCGGTACCGGCTCGACGGACCCCGCTCGGCTCCGCGGGGGGACCGGTGCTACCACCCGGCTGCTAACGGAGTGCTGCAGCTCGGGAACCTCCGCTCCTCCTAGTTAAGAAATATATATTTTTTTAATCTTTTGGACAAACTTGGGGTTTTTCTGTATCTTGCGAGCAGCTGAGCCCGGCCCGGGCTTGTGGAGGAAAAGGTTTTATTAGTTTTCAGAAGGAGTTCAGGAAAAGGAGAAATTTTTTTTCGTCTCGGTGTTAATTTTTGTTTGTTTGAAGGAAAATTGTGTTTCACACCGCGCAGCGCGGAGCCGGCAACGCTGCGGCCCGACCGGCTCCGCTCCAACGGGTCGTCCCAGTCCCTAAATACCAACGGTAGCGCCTGAGCCCCTCCGGGAAACAACCGGGCAGCGCGGGCAAGGAAACCTCCGCTTCGGCCGCGGTTCTAACCCCCGGTTCTGCCCCCGGTTCGGCGTTTCCGCGGCCGCGGAGCGAACCGCTGCCTTCGTTGTGTTCCCACAGAACGGGTGGTTTCACCACGAATTTTCTCACCAATGATTCCAACCGCAGCCACAGCCCCGGGGGAACTATCGGGGGCGCCGGGACCGCCGGAGATCAGGGTGGGTGTCATTTTTTTGAGGAGAGGCAGAAGGCGGAGGTCGGGGAACAGCAGTTTTCAGCGCAGGCCATGGGGCGAACAGCTCCCCGATAGGGACGCATGTGCCGGGGGTCCCCAGTCCTGGGGTCCCCAGTGCCAGGGGACGCTGGCGGCGGCGGGGGACGTGCTGTATCCCCAGCCGCTCTGCACGGCGGCGGCTCCCGCCCCAAACCAGCCTCATCGCGCCCCAAAACCCTCCGGCGGCGGCGGCGAGAAGCCACCGGGGCCCCGACGTGCGCCCGCCCCATCGGGCCAACACAGCGGGGGCGGGGCTTGTCCGGGTCACGCCCCTTTAGTTACAGACCACGCCTCTTTTGGTTGTGGTCACGCCCTCTCGCCCCACCGGAGCCGGGCGGTGGGTGGGGTGAATGACCCCCACCGCCGTCCCATTGGTGCGTCGCCCCGTCCGTCAGGGCGCGGCCCGCCCCCCCGGGGCCGGCAGTAAATACGGTACCGGGCGGCGCGGCGGGCACTCGGGAGCCGATTTTGGGGCCGCCCGGCGGAGGGGACTCGCCTGCAGCCGAGGGCACCCGGCCGCGACGTGGCTCTGCCGGGGCTCCGCGTCGCCTTTCCCCGGGCGGGACCGCAGCGAAACCACTGGGGACGAACCCCCGGAACCGGGCGGGAACCAACTCCCCGCAGCGTTTTCCTCACCGAGGACGGCGATCTGCCGGGACGGAGCGGGGCAGCGTCAGGCCCGGCCGCCGCCGCTGCCCTCCCCACCAAGCCCCGTTACCGACCCCCGCCGGTTCCCTCCTCGTACCCCCCGGGCGCGGCGGCTCCCTGACGCCCGCCGTTGTGATGCGTATTCCCGTAGACCCGAGCACCAGCAGGCGCTTCACACCCCCCTCCACGGCTTTTCCCTGCGGTAAGATGGGCGAGAACAGCGGGGCGCTGGGAGCCCCTCCACCGGGTGCCCGGGCTCGCCCCGAGGTCCGCTCCGTCGTGGATGTACTGGCCGATCACGCCGGCGAACTGGTCCGCACCGACAGCCCCAACTTCTTGTGCTCGGTGCTGCCGTCTCACTGGAGGTGCAACAAGACGCTCCCCGTCGCCTTCAAGGTAAGCTGGGGCCGGGAAGGGGCTGGCCCTGGTGGCTCGGGGGGACCGGTTGCCCCGAGGGACCATCTCGGCTCCGGGGTTGCCCTCCGCTTCGACCCACTCGCCTCGTTCCCTCCGCCCCTTTCGCTTTAACTCGCTCTTGCCATCACCTTCCAGAGAGTTGGGTTTATTATTATTTTTTGGGGGGATTATTGTTATTTTTTGGAGGGTTTATTATTATTTTTTGGGGGGGTTATTATTTTTGGAGGGTTTATTATTATTTTGTTGGGGTTTTTTTAATTATTATTTTTTTTTAATCAAGTCTCCGCGTTGCCCCGCGGTCACGGCATCGCAGATCTTCTGTACAGTTAGGAGCTCTCGGGTAACTTTGAAGTTTAATGAGAGTGGAGGTTAATTACCTTCCTGGGAGAGGGAGAGCAGGGAAGGGAAGGGAGATCTAATCTGTAAGAAAAAAGCCAAGAGCTGGAGCACCGGTACCGGGCTACGCTCCCCGCAGCCACCCGGCTACGCTCCCGCGGGACGGAGCGACTCGACGGGGCAACCCCCGGCCGGGCATCCCCGCTGTGCCCCCGGGATGGGGCTGGAGGGGACTGGGGTGAAGCGAGAGAAGCCAAAAAATCAGCGGGAGGAGGCGTGGGGGGAGCCGGGTAGGACGGCGGCGGAGTCCCGAGAGGTGCAAACCGGGTTCCCCCGGCGGTCCCAGCAGGGTTCAGGCTCCGCGCTTCCCCCTCCGCGGGTAGCGGCCGCCCCGCGCTCGGCAGCGCTTTGGTTTGTTTGGGGTTTTTTTTTACTTATTATTATTTATTTTTATTTTTTTCTTCCCCGAATCAAACAAAATAAAAGCGTAATTTCCCCTGGTGGAGCCAAGGGCCGGCTGACCCCTCGCTCCGCGCCCCGCAGAAGCCCCTCGCTCCTTTTAACCCCCTTTTTTTTTAAGCTCATTTTCCCCTTCCCCTCTGATTTTCCAGCCTTCCTCGTGGGCTCGGATCGTTTTTGGTTTTGCTTTGATTTGGCGGATTTTAGGGGAAAAAAACGTAGGTCAGGTTCGCTCTGACCGCGCTTAATTTAAGCCTAAAATCCTCTTGTCCTGCCCTAGGTTGTAGCCCTCGGAGATGTACCCGACGGGACGGTGGTCACGGTGATGGCAGGGAACGACGAAAATTACTCGGCAGAGCTCCGCAATGCCTCCGCCGTGATGAAAAACCAAGTAGCGAGATTTAACGACCTGAGATTTGTTGGGAGAAGTGGCAGGGGTAGGTACCGGCCAGGAAATGGTTAGCCTTTTAATTTCGATATTTATTTTTTTAAGGGAGCGGGGAAAAAAGGTTATTTAATTTTATTTATTTTTTATTATTATTTTATTTTATTTCTTATTTTTATTTTAATATTTTTCTTTTATTAATTTTATCTTATTAGTTTTATTTTATTTTATTGTAATTTTAAAATTATTTTTTAAATTTTATTTTATCTTATCTTACTGGCATGTTTCCTCGTGGGCCGGTGGTTTCGTTGCTGCGGGCTGGGTTTGTCACTTAGGGAGGAACCCCCCTCCAAGCTCCGAAGCGGTTCCCGAACGTGCGGTAGATGCGGGAGGAGGGATGCGGGAGCAGCCCCGGCCGCACCCCGCAGCGCAGCAGTCCCACCGGCGGCTCTTCCCCGCTCATCCCGGGGTTTTCTCCGGGACGATATAAGGCAAATAAACCCTCTCGTTGTTGTAAAAACCCCGCGGTGGTGCAGGGCAGCCTCAGCCTCCGGGCTCAGGTGAATGTGCTCTGGGGCAGCTCATTTTTTAATGATTAAAATCCAGTGTTTAAATTAAAATACCAACCCAGAGCTCGGTGCGGAGGGAACGCGGTGAATACGGGTGCAGAAAGCTCATTTAAATCAGGTGGTGCAGGCTCAGGGTAGAGCTGCGGGTGCTTTTTTTTGGGAGGAGGGGGGAAATTCACCCGTTTTCTGCATGGAAAAACAGGAGAGAAATTTTATTTTCTGGCCGTAGAGGTTGGCTCTGTCACTGAGCCCTCAACGGATCGTGCTGCTGGGTTTTAAAAACCAAATTGTCCTGGAAATCAGGCTGTGCCTTGGAAGGAGAGGGAAATAAATCCCTTAAAAATATAGAACAGTGGCAGGGAAGAGTCCTGCTTCATCCCTCGCTGCTGGATTGTACCTGGGTTTCCAATGCTATAAATAGAATTTCAGCATTTCATCACCAATAAGCGCTGCAGATTGAAGCACTTAATTGTTCATTTAAAGAAAAATAAAGATACTATATTTTACTGGCTGTATGGCAGCGTTTTCTCAAAGGCTTCGAATGTATCCACACCATGTCAGATATATTTTGACTTCTCTGCATTAATTAAAAGCAGTGATGTTAGGAATTATTTGCATGTAATAACTGTTTAGTTGTTCCTCTTTATGAAACTTGAATAGTTTACATTCTTTCATACATTTCCTTTTTCCTGTTGGCTCCTTCTCCATGTTGCAGTTTCTTTAAAACTCTCCACTTAACTGGTTGCAGGTTGATGGATGGAAAATGTTTTTCTTTTATGAATTAAGCTTTCATTTCTGTAATCAATTATTCTCTTAGGCTCTTTTCTTTCTGGTTTTGGTAATATTTTTTTTAAATTTTTTTTTTTCATCCTTCTTACACAAATTTCCAAACTGAATGCAACCCAATCTCAGCTTGACTCTTGAATTCATTATGAACTTTCCTCCTCTGCAGTCCCCAGCTCTGAATTAACAGTAGTTTCCAGTCTCAGAAAGCACTTTGGGTGAATAATCTCCTCGAGCTGAGTCCTGGCAAACACTCATTACAGCAGTGGGAACACTTCCACTGCCTCTAATGGGCTTCGGTGCGAAAAGTGTTGAGATAGATATATCTATATATATAATTTTTTAAATGTATTTTTATAGGATGAGGCTTTCTGGTGTTTTCAGAGAAATAACCCCATCAGGGCTCCCTGGTGTGAAGGCGACACGGTGGGGTTTTCTCACCGCGTGAAGTGTGTGTTTAGTTCCCCGTGTACGGCCGGGTTTTCCCGGCAAGGGGCTCTTTCAGACTTATTTAGTGTGAAAAATCATTTCTATTGCATTTTTATTCTGAGTCTCACACTTGCTTTCCCTTCTTTGGCTTAATCACTGAAAGCCCGGTGCTGCTTTTGTTTATTCTGGCAGAAATTTGGATTTGCTGCAAAATATTTTGTTGGAGCAGAGCTGTGTGTGTGTAAATGTGTGTGTGTAAATCTGAGGTGTGGATGCACCGGCTGCCTCCGTGGATAACACGTCTGTGTGCCTGAGCTGCAGCAGCCATGGAAAATGAGAAGCAGTGAGGCTCTCTTTTTAAAAAAACTGACTTGAAAATTCAGAATTGGGTATTTTTAGTATTAATGTGGCTGGGATTATTCCCTGACACTGTGAGCTGGGAAGAGCAGGTCCTTATCCCCCTAAAAAAAACCAAACCAAATGACATCTCCATGTGGAATATAAATAAAGGGGGGAAGGACCAGTTTCCCCCCTATGCTTTGCTAAAAGAAATTAAAAAAAAAAAAAGAAAACCCAACAAAAACCCCTTTTCTGCACAAATTGCACTATATAAATGCACCCCAGCTGGAATATCCCCCGGAGCATCTCTCAGGAGCTGGGATCCAGCCCCACGCAGGCAGTGAACTGCGGGTGCCACAGAGGTGCTGGGGTAGTGATGGGCATGAGTAACCTCAGTCCCAGCTTCTTGAGAAGGCGGGAAATGAGTAAAAAAAAAAAATGATGCTGAGTAAGAATTGTCATTTTCGATTCATGGGAGGATTTTTGAGAGCTGGTAAAAGATGTAAAAATGACCCGACCGGCTCCGTGCTGCAGCCGTCCTCCCTGGAGAGGTGTTTGTGTCTGCAGTGAGCAGAGGGGAAATTGAGATGCAGGGTGGTTATTTCACATGGAGAATAAAAAAAAAAAAGGATAAAAATAAAATAAATAATGGGATGCAGTAGTAAGTAGAGGAGCTGGGCTGCTGGGCTCAGCTCCCCGGGCGTGCGGGAAGGTTACGCGGCGCACAAGCCGGATTTGCCTGCACGCTGCCTGCTCCCTCGCATGCAAAGCCAGGGGCTCCCTCCCTTTCCCTCTCCTCCTGTGGAATTTCCTAAATAATCGCTTTTAATAATCCTCGTCCCCACGCTCTGGTTCTGCAAATGTTTTGCCAACAAATATTCTGTGTTGGTTGGTTTTGACGTGGCCGTTCAGGCACCCGGGAGCTTTGATGCTGGGCAGGCTGCGGCAGCGCGGCTTTGCCACGCAGGTTGGCAGCACCACCGTGGCACTGGGGATTAAAATTATATTTGGGAAGGTAAAAAAAAAAAATATATATATTTTTTGTGTGTGTGTAGAAAATGAGCTGAAGGTCTGTGTAGTGTTTAGTCCTGTTTTGGAAGCTGAGGTAGGGCATGGGTGCATGCTTATTGTCTGCTTTAAAGCATTTCCCCACCTCTGATGCTTCCATAGAGGAATGATCCCATGGCAGGATGTTCTTCAGAAGAGATAATTTCATTTTTTTCCATTTATTCTTTTTTCCTTCTCGCTGTATAAATACTGTTCTGTTTTACTATGGATATTCTCAGATCCAACTTATAAACAGATGAATGTCGGGATCTGAAAACCTCTAATTCCTTTAGGGGAAGAGGGAAAGGAGGTGGTTTCTTGCTGCATTTCTTTGTGGAATAAAAGCTGGAGGAGCTGAGTGCTATTGCACAGGCATTTCCAGCCTGATTCCTGCTGGGATTTATACCTCTGAAATACTCGATACCTTGGAAATCCCACAGCAATTGCTCTTGGAGGGGGTTGGTTAGTGTGGTTGCTCTCTTGCATGTGCAACCTCCATCCTTTATCCAAGGGATTCCCCGATCTGGGGAGGTTGCGGGAGAGCCGAGGCCCTTCCCGCGGATGCCGCTGTCCTGCAGCCTCCCCAGCGAGTGGGTGATGGCAACTGAGATCAGACAAGGAAAGGGCAGAGGATCTGGGATGGGGATGTCAAAGCTGCAGGAGGTGAATGGATTTGGGGTCAGGATGGGTGCTGGGAGAGGAGAGCAGGGTGGTACCAGGGTGAGAACATCCTCCGTGATGCTCAAAGCATTTTCAAGCTGTGGATGAAAACCTGGTCTGCCAGGGCAAGGCAGGGGTCACTGTGATGGTCTTGTAAAATGGGGCTCCCAAGAGCTTTTCACTGTTTTTTTTTTTAAAGGTGACAAGGTTGATGGTTCAAAAGCCAACCCTGAAAACCCCCTGGTGATATCTGAACCCTTTCCCAGCAGCGGGTCCCTGCTCTCTGGTCAGGGCTGGGAGAGGGGCACAGTCCCCTCAGCCGGTGGGGCCACCTGACTGGTGGCCACTTCTGATGGCCAAAGCTGACCAGATTCAGTTCCCATTTTGTAGTTTCCAATTTCTAGCCCTGGTCCCTGTACCTAGGCTGTGGGTGCCCATAGGGCAAAGAGCCCAGTGCAGCTCCACTCCAAATCTACCACACCATGTAGGTGCCTCCATGGAGCCAAAGGCACCAGGATTCCCCTGCAAACACCAGTGCCTGTCACCTGCAGACTGTGCCATCTCACAGGCTCCTTCCCATGGAGCATCCCAGGGGCACCAGGACCCAAATCCATCCCTCGCAGAGGGGATCCCGTGTCCAGAGCGGTGTCTCAGGGCTGGTTTCCCATGGGAAAAGGGGAAACATCCGAGCGGGAAGGCATCAGGAAGCTGCTGTCGGTGGAGGGGTCGATATGGGGACAGGGCAGGGGAAGGGGACACAAGAGACTTTTCCATCCAGAAAGGTCCTGGCTCCTGCTCTGAACCAGGTCCAAGCCTCTCTCTGCTGCAGCCAGCTGAACCCCAGCGGGAGCCGGCCGAGCTTTGTGTCTCGCAATAATGTCTCATAAAATTAAATGATGTGTGTGTTGGAGTCCGGTGGATGTGGATATTTGTGTCTGAGCTTCCTCCAGCAACAGCCTTTCGCTCCAAGAGCTGAACCCATGTGAATATCCTCATTTCTCTTATTTTCTTTTGTGGTTTTTTTTTCCCTCCTATTCTCCTTAGGAAAAAGCTTTACCCTGACCATCACCGTGTTCACCAACCCCACCCAAGTCGCTACCTATCACCGAGCCATTAAAGTGACCGTGGACGGACCCCGGGAGCCACGAAGTAAGTGCTGTGTTTTATTTGGCAGCTGGTGGGAAGCACAGGGGAGATGCTGGGGGCTGAGCTCTCCGTGGCCGAAGGATGCAGGATGCAAATCCAACCAGGACAGGCCCCATTTGCATTGTGCAGAGCTAATGAGATGGTGTTGGCACGGCCAAGCGAGCCCCAAGAGCATGTACCATGGCAGGCACGTTCGGCTGCTTGGGTTTTCTCCGCGCAGCGTGTGTCCCTGCTCACCGCTCGCTCCTTATCCCATCACGGAGGGATGGTTTTAGATCCTCAGTCCTTGTGGGTTGGGATGTAGGAAAAACACTTTGTGCTTCAGCAGTAAAAATATGGTTGGACTAGATGATCTCAAAGGTCTTTTCCAACCAAACTATTCTATGATTCCCTATAAAAGACTCAAACCTGGCGTCACTTGGGGTGTTTCGAAGAGGAGTTACAAAGCCAGAGATGCTGTGCCCAGCTTTGGAAGCTGACTTGCTGATTATTAAACTAAAAATGTTTGTAGGTTTCCTCCTCACCGTGCTTGTATTTGCCTGTCTGCCCACACGGGCCCAGGAGGGCTCGGCGAGCACCTTCCCCTTTTGGTTAATGGTGGTTTCGCTTTCGGCTCGTCAAAGGCTCCGGCTGGCAGCGCCGGCGGCCGGGGGCTGCGTTGCTTGAGAAAACCAAAGAGATGATTCAACCGCAGAAACGTCTTTCTGTTTTGATCAAATCGACTCTCTGGGATGCAGAGGATGGTGCCTTTGGGTTGAGGGTGGCTCTTTGCGAAGGCGGCCGTGAATCGTCCTCGCTGGGTTGGGTTTTGGTGTCGGGCTGGTTTGCGCTCACCTTGGCATCTCCCGTGAGCCGAGGAGTGCGGGGCAACGCTCCGCTGCTGTCAACCGGAGGAATTGCCTTTTGCCATGATTATTATTTGCTCCACGGGACCCCCTGTGTGGTGGGACCTCATCCCCAGGGCCTCCATCTCCAGTTTTTTGCTCCGGCTTTGCCTTCCTGCTCGCTCAGCACCACCCCGGGGACTATAAAGCCGAGTTTGTTCCCTTTGCGTGTAAAGCTGTCGGTGCCCAAATTGAAGGGAAACTGTTTGATCCTTCAAAATATGCTTTAGAAAATATTTTCTGTTGATACTGTCGTTGGGCCATCAGTGCCCCTTGATGTCAGGCCAGGCAGAGGCTGTTCCCTCGGTGAGGGGAGTTTTATTTGCATCGGGATTTGTTGGAATTTTTTTTAATTATTATTTTTTTCTTCCTCCTTGATTTTTATTTTGGAGCGCGAAAGGTTTTACGGGAACCTGTTGAGTTGCTGGGCTGGATTTGCAAAGCTGACATCCAAGCAATGCAACCTTGTTGATTTATTTATTTTATTTTATTATTATTTTTTTTTAAAAGCCAGAAGCACAAGGCAGGTCCCTGTTGTGGGGCTGCGGTGGTGAGCAAAGGTGGGTCGTGGTGGGTGCTGCCGGCACTGGGAATGGGCTGAGCCCAAGGCTGGGAGTGGGAAAACAAGCAGGATTTGGGCAGGGAATTTCACAACTCTTCCAAGTCAGGAATAGAAACCAGGTCTCCTGACTCCTGGCTCAGCCTCTTATCTGCTACATCAGATTGCCTTTCTAATAATAATAATAATAATCAGGAATACATAAATAATAATACAAGGCGAGATAGTTACTACTCTTAGCGTTTGGTTTGCTCTGACTTCACCCACAGCCAAACCCCCGCTGAATCATACCCGCTCCTCCTGAATTGCAGCATCTCCACTGATCGCTCCCCATCTTTAATTTACATTTTCTGATAGGGAGGCGAAGGCTTTGTCGCCAGGCGGGGAGCTGGGGGGGTGCTGAGCCCTGGGCACGCTCACCCGGCGCTGTTTGCATTGGGGCTGTGCCTTCGTTTGGCATAATTAGGCAGAACTGGAGGATGGAGCAGCTCGCCCTGGCTCTGGTTTGGTGTGCCCGAGGGATGCCCTCGCTGGGACGCCATCCCAGGCTGCAAGGTCAGCAGTTTTCTCCCCCCTTTTATTATTATTATTTTTTTTTCTCTCTGATTTTTGGACTTTAAAATGTTTGTGCCGGAGGTGTAGGCTCCTGAAAGTGTCTGCGTGGGGTTTATTTGCTGCTTAAGCCCTTGCCTTGTGTGGACCCCAAAGGTTGACCTCTCCCCCATCCCTGTACCCCTGTAAGCTGTTGATCTAAGGAGTTTTAGACCCAAGTTGTGGGTTTGGGTTGGTTTTTTTTTTTTTTTCATTTTTTCAATCCTAGATTTGTTGGCAGTAAAGGAAATCTTTTGATTACCTAGTTTAACCCTGGGACTTAAATTAATGTTTAGTAAAAATTCAGTCTTGCACTGTAAGAAAAAAAAAATAATTAAAAAATTATCATCTTTATCACATTTTGGCTTGCATGTTCTAATGAACTTGAAATTTAAAAAAAAAAAGATTTAAATTATGTCCTTTGCCCTTCCCTCCCTATACTATATATACTTTTAAACATAAATATCTATTTTCACATACATATATACCTGATATATACTTTTTAACATATACATATGTGTGTATATAATATATACATATATATATGCATGTGCATAAAAATATATGTATTTTTTCCCCCTTCTTGGCTGTAGTGTTGCAAATGAGTGGGACATGGTGTGTGTTGGCTCCTGTTGTGCAGGATCAGCACTGGCCAGGGCTGGAAGCAGGATGTGGGGCTGGGATGGGACTGGTGGGAGCGGGCAGAAAAGCGCCCTTAATGTGGAAAGAATTGGCCATTTGTCTTGGTATCCTGGGAAAGCCCTGGGCATCATCTTCTCAGATGCGGCAAAATTCCTCCAGCAAATGTTCTCGTGGGGTTTTTTGGGTCAGAAATGTGGCTGGGCTCTGCGCCCCACCTCTGAGCATCCCATTCATCTTCCACCCCTGTCCCATCGCTTCATCTCAGCCCTTGAGCAAGTCTTTTAACTAAAGCTGCGCCCAGAAAAACTTCTGAGGAGTTTGAAATTGAGTCAAGTTGGGCAAGAAATGGCAGGGAAGAGGGTGACAGCCAGAGCCCCGTGCAGGGGGGAAGCCTGGCTGGGGGGACCAGGAGAGCTGGACCATAGTGTTGAAGACCCCCAAGCACCTTCATTTGCAGGACCCACAGCCAAGCGAGGAGCAGCACCAGGCTGATATGGGTGATGGCTTTGGCCAAGCCACCATCTCGGAAAATCCCTTACAAGGCTCCCTCCAAAGTGCCCTGTTCTCTCACTCTGATATTTTTTTATTTTTCTTGAGCTCAGGCTCTTTCTGGGTTAGATCTGGAGAGAAAAAGGACATTTTTTCAAGTTGACACCTTAGCTCTAAACAAATGGCGCAGCGGGTGCCAAGTGTTGACATACTTTGTACAAACAGGAAGTAATAAAATATTTGAACTTCCTGTGGAATTTCCTTCTTTTCCCCCCCTCCCTTCTCTTCAGCTCTTTATTTAGCAGGAGCCTGACTCCACCGAGCTGCAGCCCTGCTGTAAAGCCCTCTCACATCCACAGCTGCTTGAAAATCATTCACAAGAGGCAGAACGTGGAAAAATGAATAGCTGGAAGCTCTGTGGAGATGTCTAGTGTGTTCCTGGCTAAACGGGAGCATCTCCAGGGCTTCCCCCATCACACCCACCTGCTGCCTGCTTTCCCTTTCCCTGTCTTCCCCTTCCCTTTTTTTTTTTTTCCCCCTCCATCTTCTCCTTCCCTTTCCCCCTCTCCTTCCCCTTCCAGCACCAGCCCCTTCTTGCCCATCTCCTGGGAACTCTTGTGCAAAGTCCTTTTTTTCTTTAAATTACTTTTTTCTCCCTCCCTCTTTAACTTTTTTTCTTGCTGTCATAGGTTTTTCCTTAACCTCTCTCCCCTTTATAAATCCCCTTTGCCCTTAAACCCCCTTGTTTCTGATTTCTACCCCATCCCTGCTGTTCTGGCCACTGTGTTGAGGAGGAAAGAGAGACCAAGAGGACTTGATCACCCACCATGACCCTTCTAGGGAAGCACATCTACACCCAGCCGTGCTCACCCAGGGTCAAAACCAGCCCCACGTGCCCGTGCCAGGGAGGTGGGAAGGGGACGTGAAAAGCCCTTTCCACTTCCATGACAAGAGCTTGGACCACTTTGAGTCTCAAGTTGCTTTCTGAGGTTTAATGCTGTGTAAGTTTGGGTGAACAGAAGTGTTTTTCTCCTCACCCAGCAAAAAAAGATGAGTAGAGGAGGGAGCAAGATGCTGGAACAGGGCACTGGGGGCTGCAGACCTTGCCCACCAGCACTGACCTCCCCGCTCTTACATTGTGGTTTAATTTTCTCCTGTCCTGGGCAGAATGATGAAATGGAGGGTGAGGATGAGGAAGGGTTGTAGCTTGGGCTTCCATATCTGAGGAGCAGAGGAGCAGGGGGGTCCCCTGCATCCCCTCTTGTCACCCACTCGGTCACAGCAGCTCCTGGAGATACTGGTTGTTGGTCTCTCCCTCTCTGCTCATTTTGGGTGTGTGTGTCACAGATTTGGTGGTTTTGGTTGTGTCCCCACTTGGTGTGACCACAGTAAGTGCCAGGAGTGTGTCCCTGTGCTGCAGCATCTGCTGGGCTTGGAGGAGGAGGAGGAAGGGGCGTGTGGCTGGACTCCCCCCAGCCAAGCAAGAGCATTTCATAACCCCCCTCCCACCATCTTGTCCCTGCAGGGTTTTTCTGGCTGGGCCCCATCCTGCACAGGCACAAATCCCTGGTCTGTGGCTGCTTTTCCTCCCCAAAAAGCTTCCTCCCTCCATGTCCCTTGGGAGGGAGCGATGGGGACATACTGGGACCGGTGCCACCCGGGAGGTGACAGCACAGCGGCCACCACTCTGGCCTTTGCCCCGAGCACCCGCTCCCACTTTGCGTGGCACGTAGCCGGCGGGTGGAAAAGCTTCTCACCTCCCCCGGCTCTGGGGCGCTTCCAGGAACCGCTGCTTTTTGTTTCCTATTTTCAACAGCCTCAGCTGGGTCAGGGTTTCCCTCCCTCCCTCCCTCCCTGGCCCCCCATGTGCGACGGCAGCCTGAGCCACAGCCCAACCCCACGCTCTCGGGTGGGAAATGAAGAGTTTGGGATCTGCATAAGGTGGAAACCCCCTTGTTTGTGCCTGTGCAAGGTGTTGGTGGCATCTGTGTCCCCAGGATGCTGGCAGTTGGTGGGCGCAAGGTTGAGGCTTGGGTGCTGGTTGCCCTTGGGCACCACGTGCATTGGGGGCTCTTGGCTTCAAGTGTGGGGCAAGAAAAGCAAAAAAAAAATGTGAGAAAAGTTGAGTGTAAAGGGGATTTTCTGTCTGTAAATCCAGGCTGAAGAGGGCTTGGTCACTGTTAATATCAGGGTGCTGGGGTGGTGGTGGGAGGAGGGTGTCTGTGGCCCCAGATGCCCCCAGTCCCACTGTGGGGACACGTCTTCCAGCAGCGCTTGTGCTGCCCCAGTGACAGCCGGGGAGGATAAAAGGTTGTATCAGCACTTACAGGGGATGACACATTCCTCGCTGCGGCTTCTCTATCCATCTCCAAGCTGCGCTGATAAAAGCAGCTCCCTGAACTGCCCCATCCTGCGTCGGACCCGCCAGCCCAGACACACCTCGGCACCGCTGCCCACACCCCCTATCTCACCAGCTCCATCTCGCTTCTCAGCCCACGCCCAGCGCCGGGCCGGCCCCGGCTCCCCCAACCCTGGCGCGTCCGCAAACCACCCTTAAAAAAACCTTTCTCACCTTTTTTTTTTTTTTTTAATTTTAAATGCATCTGAATCTGGTTTTCTTCAGTTCAGAGGAGTCTATGCTTTGGATTATTATTATTATTATTAATTATTATTATTATTATTTTATTCTTAGTCGATGCTGCAGTTTGATGTTCGAGAGAAAAAGGACATGCAGGATGGTGCTAGCAAGGCAAGCCACCCCCTCACTACTTTACCCCTCCCTCGTGTAATCTCAGATGATTCAGATGAGCCTGAGATTTACTACCAGAAACAGCAAAACTGAAAACCCATTTTATTCAGGAAAGATAAAAGAGGTGCAATATTCTACTCCATTAATCAGAACAAGCTCTGTAGAGACCCCAATATGATGTTAACACCTAAAATCACCAGACATAATTCTGAGCCTCCCATCCCACCCAGTTTGAGCTGCAGATTTTGGGTAGGGGGGGTGGAGGCCGAGCAGCCGGGATTTGCATTCTCCATGGGCTGTGTTGGGAACCTGCAGCGCTTGAATTGGGATGGTCACACGAGTGGAGTCGCTCCATGTGTGTCCCCACAGCGATGTCCCTCCCTGCCACATCTCAGCTCGGCATCGAGCTTGGCCCCCAAGCCAGCTCCGTTCCCCGCAGCCCCGGAGCGCGGCGGGGCCGTGTTTATGGGGAGATGAGGGGTGTTTGCCCGGAGCTGGGGCTGGGTGAGGCCGAAGGGCTGAGTCAGCCCCTCGCGCTCGCTGCGGTGGGACTCGCCTTTGGGGGTTTTCGGCTGCGGGGGCTTCCCTGTGGTGTGACCTTCCAGGCTCCTGTTTGTTTTTCCTGGGATACAGCAGCCCTGTGCATACTTGTTTCCTTCAGCAGTGTCATATTTTAATGCCCTAATGGCTGAAATGCCGTCACAAGTACAGAATGATGCGGTTCAGCTATTGCAGAGTTGACTGTTTCCTCGCTCACTTTGGGGTTGTCGTGTCTTTAAAAGCACGGATGGTTTCTGGCAGGATTTCTGCCTGTTGCTTGTAGCAAAGAGCATCTCTTCAGAGCTTCCCTCATTTGTACCATTTTGGGGATAAAAATAAAAACAAAATTTTTTAAAAAAGAGAAAGATGAAGCAGAAATGTTCTCCTTGCCTTCGAGAAAAGTGGCTGTGATTAACTTCCATGATCCTTAAATTCATCCATCACACCCCGGCCCCGCTGGACACTTCATGGAAGGGAAATTGCCAGCACTTTGGGGAGGGACAGAGAAGCTCTTGAGGCGCGGGGCCGATGCTGAGAACCCCACAGCAAAGCTGCCCTTTGCCCCCCAGCCCGGTGGGGATTTTGGCCAGCTGGTCTCAGGATGCTTTGTCGTGGGGACCTGTGCTGCGGGGGGATTTCTGTAAATCCACACTGTGTTTCCTCCACGCAGAGGAAAGAAAAAAAAAAGTTGACTCATGGTTTTGTTATGATTCAAAACCACTTTGAGAGGAGATGGGGACCTGGAAATGCTCTGCGGGGCTTGAATGCGCTGCAGGGAGGCTTGGGGTGATGCCTCGTGGCTCTCCGGGCTGCCAGCTCCATGAATCTGGATGGTGGAATAAAAATCTGTAGCTTTCCCATTCCTGGGACACAGAGAAATTGGGATTTATTGAGTGGCAGACGCAGGCATGGGCCAGCTTAAAATAGATGAGGATGAAGAAGAGGGAGCAGGGCAGTGGGACAGGGTGATGGGATGGGAGCCAAAGAGGAGCAAGGACAAAATGATCCCCTCGTGCCATGTTCCTACAGGCAATTTTGGGAGCCTGCAGTTTGTGGCGTGCCCAGGGCAGTGTTTGCTGTGTATTTACCCTCAGAGATTCACTATGGCTTTGGCAAACGCTTGGAGAAAAGATAATAAATTATTAGAGGGTCTTGTGCTTCTCAGAAGCTCAAACGGAGACGCGGGACGGGGGCTGCGTCGTGCCAGTATTGTGCGACTTCAGATCTTTATCTTGGCAAAAAGGCTTCCTCGTGGGGATGCCTAAAACTTCAGCTCGAGATGTTTCCCTAATGAAAAGCAGGCTCATTGCTGAAGGGCTCCCGTGGGGTGATAGTTTTGGGTATTATTAGGGTCTTTTGTTTTCTTCCCTTGCTTGTCCTTAGCGTGATATAAATACACAGACGTTGCCCAGCGTGTCCGGGAATTAGGGGGGAAAAAAAAAAGGGAAAATGGTAAAGAAAAAGGAAAAATAAGGAAAAAAAAAATCAATCAAACCAACAAGATCATTTAAATAAATAAATGACCTTACCACTTCCTGGACAGTTATTTGTCGATGTAAAATTGCTATAATTTATTCTAATTTAAAATGTGGTGCTTAAAATATGCTGATTTCCCACTTTGAGACCTGTCCCCTTCCCTGGGGAGGAGGAGGAGGAAATCCTGAGTTGACACTTTCTCCTCTCCCTATTAACTCTTTGCTCTGGCTGCGTTCGAGACGGATGTTTAAAGAAATCCCGCGGGCTCCGTACGACCACCCGGGCTCTTTGGCATCGCTCCTGCTGGTGGGGGACCTGCCGTGGTGCTTCCCCACGGTGACCCTTGGGCACAGGGAGGGGATGACGCTGCCTGGGGACATTGGGCTGATCCCAGCCGTGCTCCAGCTTCTGGATTTGGAGGAGGGAGCCTGTGCAGAGCTGGTGGGTCTTTGCTTCGCCTTGTGCTGATCCAGCACTGTGGAGGGTCCTACCTGGAGGAGTGAAAGGGCTTTGGATGGAGCGTTGGCTTTTTGGGGTGTCCTGAAACAAGGCAGGTATGAGAAATCCCCAGTGGGAACGTAAAGTATTTTAATATTTCAGTTGTATTGGTGTTTTCTCTGCCTTCGCTCCGCCTGCCGTTGGCTTTGTCGGTGCTTGGGTTGGGACGCTTGCATGGATGGTGCCTGAGAGCCCCAGCCACCCCACGCCTCCTGCATGGAGACCCTTCAGCTCCACCCCACCCTTCCCTGTCCCATTTGCTCTTTGCATGGAGACAAATGAAAAACAAATGCTGACCAGGGTGAGGAGCTGGGAGGATGACACAGCATTGGTGCCATCGCCGTGCAACCCACCAGGCAACTCGAGTGGGGCACGACACATAGCCCACTCTCACCCTCCATCCACCACATCCCTTATAAACCCCTCTGACACCCCACTGACCGGGGTTTTCTCTGTGAGTGGCTGCGTGGGAGGCAAAGCCTGGGGTTGAAGCTGCATCTCCCGGAACGTGGAGGAGATCCTGCGGGCAGTGGGGCAGCAGCTGGTCCCAGCGTGGGGAGGGATGAGGAGACACCGGCAGGAGGTTCAGGGCTCCCGAGCTGATGCAGGAGCGCCTGCAGATCGGTACTTGCTGCGAAGGAGGGTTTCTCTGTTTGTATTCCCATCGTTAATGTGTTTTGATCCCAGCGGGGAAATTTGCACCCTTTGGTATCTGCCCAGACCGTCCAGGGCATTGTTTTCTTGCAGAGGCAGTTTGGGACCGCTGTTGATACATGCATGGCAAGCAATTATGTTAAACTACCTCCTCCTCTCATTTCTTATAGGCGCTGCTACCCAGTTAACCCCTTCGGGGTCCAATCCTGCAAAGACAAGGCGAGGGGGAGTCAGGGCTCAGCTCTGGGAGGTGGATGAATATCCCACCAGGAGACCAACAGCCCAGTGTTGGGTTTCTATGCAAGACCCTCAGCCCAATATGGGACCTGCTTGTCCCTCAGTAGGACATGGGGACATCCTGGGGGACACCCAGGTGGGGACAACAGTCACCCAACTGCCCTTAGAGCAATGGGTTTGCATCACCTGGGCCTTTGGTGCTGCAGCTCGAGGCTGTAATCCCGGCCTCAAAAGAAGTATTAATAGAGCAACTGAAATTATACAGGCTCCAGTAAATTCAATCCTCTAATTATTTTATTTGCCACATATAGTAAATTCCACTTCTATTTTTATAATAACTTCAAAATAATTTAGCTTAAAAATGACCAATATTTTCTGGGAATCAGGATGGGGAAATTATATTTTCTCACATTGTACAAAGAAATCTTTGTTGAAATTGGTTGCAATGCCTCCTGCTTTTGAAAACTTGGGGAAAACCCCAGGGCACGATTCTCAGCTGGGGTGGAAGAGCCATACCTTGGAAAAGAAATCAGAATTGGCCAAGTGGGTATTGATAGTGTATTTGGAAGAGATTAGACTGGAGCAAAAGGATCCTCTGATGGTTGGGGGATGTTTGGAGAATTAAGTTTCGTTGAAGGCTTCTTCCAGAAGGATGTCAGCAGTGTTTTGATGCCACATGTGGGGGTGAGTTGTGCCAGGTGCTGTACAAATAAATAGCAAAATAAATTCCTGCTGGGTCCAGCGGCACGGCCCAAACGGAGCTGTGCAAAGGGACGAGCAGGGTGGGATGGGATGTGCCAGCACTAAAATTTGTGAGCATTGAGGCAAGGACATTGGTGAGCTTCACTCCTTTGCAAAGGGGTCGTGTTTTGCTCCGTGCCTCAGTTTACCCATTTGTAAAGTGGATCTAATAACCTGCTGGGCAGTGGGTGATGTGGGAGTGTCGCACATATGCGGAGGTTGTTGTCAGTGAGGGTTTATTGAGCTGGAGCTGGGACTGCACCTTGCAGGTTTATTAATGCAATGCAGCCCCGTTCCCCTTGGGCGGGATTTGCAGGCTCAGGACAGTGTGGAGGGTCATGGACTGGAAAAGAGTGTTAAAAAAAAAGGCAAAAGGTGAGTTTCATTTCAGGGAAGACAACAGCTAAAGGACCAGAACTATCAAACAAAACCACAAGATCACATCAGATGTCAGGGCAGGACACATTTTGTTTCTCCCTCTCAAAAGGGCTTATCATCACAACCAATCATTTTAATGATGTGGCAGAGGGAGGAAGAGGATTTGACTCAGAGTGAGATGAAATTTAGTTCCTAAGACCCTTATCTTCCGCTGCCGGAGACCAGTCACCTGTTCTGCAATCAGCCAGAGATAAATCATATCCTGCAGCGGAAGGTGCTGAGACATGATTTTGCATTATTTTATCTTACTCTTTCCAGTGAATCTATGCACTGTGATGAGAGAGGGGAGGGAAGAAGGGGGACCCAGCAAGCGGGGAGCATCCCCCATCTCAGCCTCCAAGCCTTTGCACTGAGGACCACAGCAGTGGGAAGGTGCTGAGCAGCCGAGCCCTGTGCTGCCGTGTCCCTCTGCATGGAGATTTCCAGCCAAGCACACCCCAAAAGTGTGTGTGGGATGAAGCAGCAGCCCCTCTGCCTGCAGTTAGCCCATCCTTGGCTCTGCTTTTTTGGCTTTAGAGAAGCCACATTGCAGAGAGGATGAAGGGTGCTGTCCAGGTAGCATCGCTCTGGGGCTCTTGCTTGTAGCATTGCACTGGGTGTGCTGGCAAAGCTCGTCAGGAGCTGTAATTATCTGACATACCAGCCAGTCTCTGGAGATGGAGCTTGGAGCTCAATCCTGGGATGGGGAGATATTAACATTCAAATGTCAGGGCTCAGCTCCAGCTCTGTCCTAGGGCAAAGGGGAAACCCAGCACTCAGCATCCTCAAACCTTGGGAAAGTTTGGGTCTGACCTGGGTTGTGCTGTGTTACCGAGAGCACGGGACGGGCTGGCAAGAAGCCGCCATACCCAGTCGGCTGCTGCGCGGCCCCGCAGCGCCGGGTCCATCTCATACCCATCAGCTCTACCACGGCACATTCCTCATGCAGGTCTGAACCCTGCAGATGGTCCTCCCCATCCTGGGCAGAGTATCCTTAACCAGTGTCACCCAAAGGAATTTGATGTGCTTGCCCTAATGGAACAGGTTATTAAGTGGGAAAAACCAGCTCTACTGGTACCACACGGGTCCCATTTCCAGTTGTTAGATAGCATGGCATGAACTCACTGGAAACTGGCATCACTCCACTGATCTACACAGCAACAGCTGATACACACAGTCAAAAATCTGATCTCAGACGTGACTGGGGTGATACCAGCTGGATGTTCTTGAAATCTGTCTGCTTCCTCCCAAGCACCCAGCTTTGAAATCTTTGAATCACAGGGTTTTGCTTAATTTTATGAGAATTGGATCACAGCCCATAAATGAATTTTGCCTTCCTGGAAATGGGAGCAACTGTAGAGAAGTCAGCGAGGCTGGTTGGTGGTTTTTGCACCCTGTTCTGAAAGCTGCTGGATTTCCCACAGATGTGCAGCGACCTGACAGTTCGTGACACACGGGGTGAAATTTTCAGATCTGCAAATCAAAACTTTGAAAAAAAAAACCAAACCACCTCAGAGCCAGATTTTCAGATGCCTTTAAGGATGGAAAGATGCAGGAAGGCACTTGTGGGGATTTTCAGCAACGCACAAGTGAGCTAAATGCTTAAATATGATGAATTTTACCCAGTCTGCTGCTGAGAATGCCCCCAGCTTTACCTGTGCTGTGAAGTGCTTTAAATACTTCTGCAAATCCAGAGTCAGTCTCCCCTCTGAAACCCTGGGAATGGGGAGCCTGGATGCTTCAGGGATTTGTGCCAAAGTTGCATGGAAATTCAGGTGTGATGTTGCTTTTGATTTGAACATGGGCCATGGCTCTCACATCCTGGGAGCCCTTGGAAACGCTACCCTCGATTTCTGTTTAAATATCTGAACTAACGCCCTGCTTTGTTTTCCATCCAAAGGGCTTAGTTTTGGGTCTCCCAGTGTAATAAAAAGGCACCGTAGGGTTTTTTAGAAGGTGCCCTGCTTGCAAAGCCTGTCCTGGCAGGGTGGGCAGGGGAGAGGCAAAGGGACTAACCCTGAAATGAGAGGAGATCAGGGGCTTGCAAAGCCAGCTAATCAATACCAGGCTGCCTAGAACGAACATCTCTCCCACTGCTGGAGCTTCAGACAGTAAAAAAACCTACTGTAAATGCAACATATCTGTGTGCTTCCTGCCAGCTGGCCGGGAGCCAGGCTATTTCCTTCAAAAAGAGGGATATTTATTTTCATCCTTTTAGAGGCAGCCAATTCATCTCAGACCACCACCAGCTAAAAAAGCTTTATAAATTAGCAGCTTTTTTTTTTTTTTTTTTTTTTTAATTCTCTCCCCCACCCCCTTAAATATTATTTTCCTTTCGTTGTTCAAGTCGGTGTAAATCCTCTGCCAGGACATGCGGGCCGAGGCGCATTGCGACACACTCCCCTTTCTCTCCAAGCTGGAGGAAGACAGTAGCCGTAGTGTCTCCCGAAAGCCAGAGGAAACCAAAGCAAAGCCTCGCCGTGACTGATTCTCTTTCCAAATGGCGTAAGCAGGCCAACTTCAAACATGTGAATAATGAGTTATCTGTGCTTGACTTTGTTCGGCAGGAGAAGAGATGGTTCCTCCTAACGTTTTCCTCCTGTGAACTTCTGGGCTTCACTTTTAGAAGTGGGTTGAAGTAGCACTCGCACTTGTTGGCTGCTGCTGCTGCCCGGAGCTTGGTGGAGATCTCCATCCTCCTTCTTGGTGGAGATCTCCATCCTCCTTCTTGGAGATGTCATGTTTGAGTCCCTTCTAGCTGCCAGCACTGTGAGCAGCCTGATTCCTGTCTCCACACTGTCCTCTCCTCCCTCTTTTGCCAGCTGTGGGGCTCCACCAATTTCTTCTTGGCCGGGAATTTCCCATGGCAAGTCTCGAGCCGGAGGTGGGTTTCCAGGGAAAACCTGAGGGATGTTCACATCTTGTGTTATAGGTGTGCAAAGATGAAACCGCCCCAACATCTGCTGTAAGGGACAGGCCTGCTGTTCCCATAACACAGGCGTTTCACATGTGGCTTGTTTCAGGAGCACATGCTGGGACTTGATAGTCTAGACTGGGAAAAAATTCAACCCTCTGTAGAGGATTGGTGTGTCTCTCTGAAGTACCTATTTTGAGGGCTACAAGAGGGATTTGAAAGGTGTTTTGCGCATTGAGCCAGAGTTTTATCCACTGCTGATTGCTTTCTTGTGGTCCGTTCTCATGGACGTGTAGAGACTAAGCCACTGGGCTGTGTGCAGCACAGGCTGCTCCTGGTGAGCTCCTTCTCAACGAAGCCATAGAGTTTGGCTGTTAATATTAGAGCAGAGCCTTGCGTGAAGGTTGGTGGGAGCGTGCTGGTGGGATGCTTGGAGCCTTGCTTTGAAGGTGGACAAGTTGGGTCCTCTGTTGCTGCTGATGGCTCAGCTCGAGCTGCTGTTCTTGTCTCCTCCTCAGTGGAGCTGAGGAAATGATCTGCAAATGTGTGTGTTAATGAACATCCCCCCAGAGCTGAAACGCTCCGCGTTTCCTTCGCTCCAGCTTGCCGCCAGCGTTTCGCAGCAAGACGCCTGGGGAGGGCCAAGCCACTTCCTACCATCTGCTCTCCCATCCTGTGGTAGCACAGGGCTATGGCGGGGGACAGGGACAAATGTGACACCTGAATCCAAACCCACCGAGGGCAGAGAGCACTGTGCAGCTCCTTGGTTCTCCTGACTGTAGCATCTAAACAGATAAATCAGGGGACCAGAACCTCCAGGCACCCCAGAGGGTGATTTTCAAATCAAATCTGCCAGCTCTGAGATTTTGGAGCTGTTAAGTTCCTGGAGCCCCTTTTCTATCTTTGATCAACTTTATATTCTGCATCTCAGTAATCTGGGGAAATAAACTGCTTTTGGTGAACACCATGGGCACCCCCTGGACTGCCTGGAAACCCCATCCAGGTCCCAGCTTTGGAAGCCACCTCAGGTTGCACACTCCCAGAAGGAAGAACAGAGTCTGTTTGGTCTTTGAAATGTTTTAATGCAGAAAGCATGGCTTTAAATCCTGGCTTTGAGGCTTTGAGCTCCAGTACGGTGCACACTGTTTCACTGTCTGCATTCCAAGGAAACACCCAAAACTTCCAGTATGCTTCTTATTACCGGCCTAAAGTGTCAAATTCACATCAGCTCTTCCAGCTGGGAAGTGTTCAATGGGATCGTTTGTTTGATACGCTGATACAGATCTTGTTATTACACCAGGATCGTAGGTGATCTGTCAATGTTTACATCATGTCATACTCAATATCGGAATTAACTGATTCAGAAACCCGATCCAGCGTTAAAACCCTCGCGCTGCTGACGAGAAGTGCCTCAGGTCAGTGGCTGCCACCATTTGATAGTACTAAGGAGTGTTGTTTCCATAAATATTGACCTGCAAGCCAGTGCTAGCACAGCTGGAGATGCCATCCAGAATCTCCAATCCAACAGCAGGTTTCATGCCCGGAAAAAAATCCATAGGTCAGGGTGATTAAGACTTCTCAGACCGATTTCTTGGGATGAGGTCTGGAGCTGTTTGAAGTCGATTGAAAATCCACCCACTGGCTTCAGGAGGCTTTGAGTCAGTCCTTGGGTTAAGCTAGAAACCACCTTCCTCTTCTCTAAGGTATGAGCTATTGTTCACTTGACGGCGTTGGTTTCCTCTCTGTGACAGCTGTGGGTAGATGAGGAAGGGCTTTTAATGAAGCCAACCACTGCAGAAATTAAAAAGCTCAGGTTATTCTGATGAAAGAAACCCATTAATAGCGATTCTCTCTTGCGTGACAAAGTCTGACGTCCCTAGCTCTATGTGACAAGTGGCAGGAAGTCCTGGGGAGACAGCTTGTACCAAAGAGGGTTGGCAGTCCAAGTTGGTGGTTTTCTTAACTCATTCGCTGCCTTGTTTCATACAGTTTAGTGCTGCCTGGTCCCACCCATGGAGATGGGGTGGGATACGAACCAGAGAGGCTCTAGGAGATCTGGGAAGCGTCCTGATCCCACCACAGCTCTCCTCTGGGCTTTCACCCCTAAATAACCCCCTATGTTTGCCTTTTATATTTGCATCAAGTTTTCTATTGTCTTTTTATCAGGATAGTTTTGGGGTTTGGGGGGTTTTTACTGGTAATTGCTGGGTCTCCCCACAAATCAGGCCCTTTTTGAGGGTGTAAGTACAGTGCTGCTATTTATTTGAGGCTGAAAAACCCCATGGGGCTGCGCCCACGTTCAGACAGCACAGGGACCAGAGCAACCACAGTGCAGCATGATGCAGCCACATGAAGCCTTCGGATAAGTCGTACGGCTGAATAATCCTTAAAAACATTATCAGCATAGAGATCACTTGATTTATTGTTCAGGATTTTCTCCATCACATGCCAGATACTACCGCAGGATAGGCTTTCAGCTGAGATAGAGGCAGAGAATTTAATTTCCATTAAATTTCTGTGGAACTTTGGTCTTTGAAGTCCTTTTGGCTTCTCTGCTAAGCTCTGCCTGAGAAAACTGGTTAAAGGTAAAAAGTCAACCTATTTGCCTTCTTCTGTGCTCCAGTGTGTACTGAAATAATAAAACGTGGACCAAAATAAGACACCTCACTGCACACGCTTTCCCCCTTGGGGAAAACACAAAGACCATGTGACAGATGCTGCTCATGTCTCCGAAGGCCCTCAGATAAGACAGGGATGCCCGAGGTCTAGGGATGCACAGAGATAAGAAGAGATCGTTTATGGTGTTGATCTGAGGTTTTCTTGGTTTACTTCACACAGCAGGGAAAATATGTTTTCAAAATACTGCTGGATTTTGCTTTCTGCTGGGAGCCTGTCCTTGCTGAGTTTTCCTCTCTGGCATCAGCATGTTTCTGTTCGGTTTGGACTTTACACAGCTGGGAGCCTGGCGTTTGTGGAGTTTGAGGGAGATGGAGGGGCTCACCTGGATGTGGAACTCCCAAGGGAGGGTCAAAGCCCCTCAAAAACTGTGGCCAAGGTCAGTTTGCTGTTGAGATACCCGTAGAGTGATGCTGTGGTAGGGAGCTCAGCTGGAAGCGTGAGATCCTGTCTGGCGCTGATGTTCTCCGCTCCTGCCTGAGCTGTCCGGTGTCTCCGCAGACAGCCTGGCAAGTGCAACCTGAGCAGAATGAGCCAAGCAAATGCGAGCTCAGAAGATATTGGACATCAGATTTAAGGAGGGGGAAGTCTAGGGACTTTCTGTGACTTTGCTATAAATTGACACCGAGCTCACGCTACACAAACGCGAGGGGGGAGGAAGGGGGAAGCGCAAGCAAGAGGTGGCTGCGTTTTGCGTCTCTTAAATGCTTTGCTTTTCTTCTTAAAAGCCACCGAGAACTGAGCTTGACTTGGTGAATGTTGGGCCGTAGGGTTGGATCTGATAAGGCTCAGCTCTCAGAAGAGCTGCAGAAGGGTTTCTTCCCAGCTTCTCTCCTACCTCCCTGGCATGCCTGCACACCTCCAGTGCCCCCGAGCTCTACTCTGGATTATGCTGGGATAAGGCGTTTGCCACCTTGGGAAGGTCCTTTCATGGCAGGTGCAAAGAGCTGGGGGTGTTGCACGGCCGTCTGGCTGCGGCAGGTAAAGAGCAAGGAGAATCCAAGGTCTGAACTTAGTGTTGATGTAAAACTGAAGCAGCTCCGGCTTCTCTGGAGTCACTCCAGCTTTGTGCGGGTGTAACTGAGACTGGAATCCGGCCCAGAGAGAGTGAAGCCGTTCGGCGATGATTAATATAGTAAAATGCGAAAGTTATGTATCAAGTGTATTTCATGAGCCTCTTGCCTCGGGACAATTAGCATAAATTTAATAATTATTGCCCTGTTCCAGCAGCTGCTACCTAAGGAGCTGGGAGTGCTTTACGAACGCTCATTAGTTGCTGCCCTGCCTGGGGGAGGTAGGTGAATAGTCTCCCCGTTTTATGGGTAGGAAAAGAGGAACAGAAAGAAGCAAAGTGAGATGGCCAAGGTGTGGTGCCGTGGCCGGGCTGCTCCTTCCCCTCCTCCTGTGCTTTCTCCAGCCCTGCTTGACTCTGGCCCCGTTGGGTGGGCAGAGCTGGGGAAGGGGCTGGAGTAAGATGAGAGTTTATTCTTTGAGCAAACGCTGTAGAAAATAATTAAAGTTCAGTGTTTCCTTTGCTGGTTCCCCAATCACCACCCTGCCAGGAGATGGGGTTTCTCCTGCCTTGCACATGTCTCATGTCTCCCCTCACTGGAAGCGAGTGAGGGCTGGTGCAGTCTGGTCACTCGGGCACGGCACAGGGCATCCTGACCCCAGCACCCACATCCTGCTCCTCGATCGGATGCTGACTTGCCAGATGATCTGGGGCCTCCCATGTGGGTCCGTCTGTGTCTCTTCTTCATCTTCATCTCTTCATCTGTCTGAACTGTGAGGTCTTCCCATGTGTGTGTGTATGTGTGTGCTGTGCAAAGCCCCCAGGGAGCCGCTCTCCACCATGTACTACCCCTGTGCGAATCATAGCAAACCACGAAGATGGAGCCTGCGCTGACTTTGTGTGTAACCAGGGTGCTCTAGCCAAAGGGTAACTGATCAGATATCAGACTCTCTTATCATGTTCCAGGGCACAGACAAAAGCTAGAAGACCAAGCCAAACCCTTCACCGACCGCTACGGGGAGCTGGAACGGCTGCGCCAGTCCATGAGAGTCACCCCAACAACACCCAACCCCCGCGGATCCCTCAGCACCCCAAGCCACTTTGGGTCCCAGGCTCAAACTCCAATACAAGGTAACTGGCTGGGTGCCCCAGCCTGGCATTTCACCCCGAACCCTCGTGCTCCCGACACAGCCAGGCAGGGAGCAGAGCCATCCCGGCCGAGCAAGCCTGGCTCCGGGTGGTATTTTAGGGCTGGAGTCCAGCTCTCCCCTGAGTAAGGAACCCTTCCTGAGGGACAAGCCGAGGAGAGGTTTGGTTGGGTTTCTTGACTGTGGAAGCCTTTTTGCACTCATTAAATCAGCAGATGGCTGCTGGATCATAAACCCAAGTGATTTTACTGCGTGCACCATTAGATATGGGGGTCCTAGTTAAAACAGAGCAGTTTCAGGAGGAATGCAAGGCAAATGAGAGCAACACACTTTGAACCCAGTAGCTCCTTTGACATGAAGGCACCCGCATAGACGGTTAAGTGTCAACTAGAAAGGGTGTATTATACTTTACATGCTAATCCAAAGGGTTTCTTATCTTGTTGCATTGTGTGTATGCCAAGTCTGGTGATCCATCACCCGACTCCAGCATAATTCCCCACACGTATGCACACCTGCATGGGCGCACGCGTGCGCACACACACACACACAGAGGCTTTGCTCTTCCCATATTTGCCATCAGCAGAGCTGAGCCCTCGGGCGTTCCCTGTGAATCTGCATCACAGCTTGTTGCCAGGAAAGAGGGAGGAATTGCCACCAGAGTTACCCGAGAGAGGTCGGTCTGTGAATTCCCATGTATCTGAATTTCAGCCCCAAATTAAGCATTGCTTTTGAAAATACCCAGCTGCCTCGCTGCTCCCAGCCTGCTGCACTTCACACAGTCAGATGCCACCAGGATGTATTAAGAGAAACAATTCTCCTGTCTGCATGTGAGATGTGCTCCTTTTCCTTTCATTTTTCAGCCAGGTGCTGTTTCCCTTTGCAAATCAGCAGAGATACTAACGGGGATTTAAGGGATCGTATTTGAGCAGTTTGCATGTTGAGTTTTGGTGATTGGAAGGTTTCACACTGACAAGTTTCAAAACATTTTCAGAAGTGACCTAAGTGTTTGAAAACCTCAGTGTCATTGGTAAAGAGGGTGTCTCAGGCGCAAAAACATATTTGAAAACATTACCCGGACTGCAAAAGCTGCTCTGCTCCTCCCAGCCCAAAATTACAGTGAAAATTTAATTTATTTCTCATTGAAATGCAAATCTTTATGCTTGGAATTTTCATTGATATTAGCATGGTTTATGAGAAGAACCCATGTATTGTATAGTATTATCGTTTGATTTTTGTTAAAAAAAGCAAGAAGGAGAGAGAGAAAGGGTTTTATAGGCTTGTCTCATTGGCTGCAGAGTGACAAAAAAAGAGATTCTTGGGGGAAGAAAAAAAAAAAAAGCATATTTTTAAATTAGCCCAGTCCCCTGCAGTGCCAGAAACCCGAAGAGCGTCGTTTGGAGCAAAGAATCAGGTGATGACACAAATTCAACAAGAAAAAAATGAAACTGGCCACAAGCTACTGTCTGTGCCAAATTCCCAAATGTCAAGTGACAGCAGGAGTGGAGACACACAAAATTAGCCATCGACAATCATTCCCGCGGAGTGAATCCAAAGTACCAGGAATGCTGCAAAAGGCAGTTTGTGCACGCTCTGCTCTTGGCTCCTTTGCTCCCAAGTTGGAGGAACTGTCTTAAAATTACTGTGGGTTCTGACCAGCGTAACTGGGAGCAGAATCAGCTCAGTAATTTTAATCTCAGCCCTGTCGTTTTGACACAACGCTGACTAGAACCAATCATAATAATAATAAACCCCCCGCCCCTTTCGCTCACACACACATGGCTTATTCACAAAGATCATAATTTTTACCCCAGCAAGTGGAGCCTGGCCCGTGCCAAGAATAACACAGGAGTTAACAGGCCTGTAATTCTCACGACTTGGCACGTTCTAAGGTAACACACACGAGAAGCCGATTAGCAAAAAGCATAACAAGATATGGGGTAGGAGGGACGAAGCGGGCAGGCTGGGGTTCATCCATCCCCTGCTGTCCTTTATCTAGGTGCTTCCCAAACTTCATGTTTTTTAGCATCTTTACATCCCTGTGCAGGGATTAAAAGGCAGCCAGCAAGGGTGGAGAGGCAGGTTTTCCATCCACGAGCACCTACACCTGGGAGCCCTCTGTGTGTGTGCGTGCTGGAGGTGGTTGGCCTCATGGTTCTGCTGACCGGGCAGTTTTGCACGAACACTTCCTAATCTGCTTCTGGCAAAAGCAGGCTGGGGAGCTGAGATGCTCAGAAACAGCCTCAGCCACTGAGGGGGGACTCAGGCACCTCAAATCCCTGAACACAGCACAGGGAGTTTGGGCTTTGAAGCAGACAGGCACGTAGGAGACAGCGTTTTAACTCTGGGGAGGAACTGGGGTTCTTTGGAGATGTGTTTGCTCTGGCCCAGTCCAATCTTTTCTCCCTGGGAGCAAAGGCTGCAGCCACAGTGGAGATCCCAGCAAGGATGCTGGTGTAAATGGGAGAAGGATCTGGTCCTCAGCCATCTGCAGAAGACTTTCAGTAAAGCAGCCCCTGAGGTTATAAATAGCCCCCACGTAAAATGATCATCCTGAGGTTAAATGGTCTCAAACCAAAAACCTCCCGGTAAGAGAAAACCGATCGTTTCTGAAGGGCATGGCAGGAAACATGGGAGGAGAGTGTGGGCCGAGCCAGTTGGAATCTGCTCTGCTGCTGGTTTCCCACTGCCCAGTGTCACTTCAGTGGCTCCAGTCTTTAGATGGACAGAGAATCAATCCCTTCCCATGGCTGTCTGCAAATGGGACAGACATTTGCATCCTTCCACAGACCAGATTTCATTCCCATTTCCACTGCTTTGGGGGGTAAATCTGGGTTCACCCCAGTGTAGCTGTGATGAGCATCTAGCCTGGTAGCTGGGCTGGTAGGACAGGCAGACCTTCATCTGACATCAGCCAGCGCTGCTTCTCTGGCTTCAGCAGAGCAGAGCTGTTTGCCTCCACTGAGGATTTGGCCCAATACTTCTCCAGTGAGGTCTGGAAAATCTGAGGTTTTGAAATCCCGGCTCTCCCGTCTCCGCAGCGAGACACCAAGCTGTCATTAGGATGGCTTGAAATGGTTCCTTATTACGGGGCACGCGAAGCCAGAGCCTTGCGTGCTTGCTTCATTTCGAGTTTTGTCTTCTAGCTTAAAAAAAAAATAAAAAAAAAATCAAGTAGCTCCCAAAAGTGAAGCAAGATGTTAAAGGAACTTGCTTCTGCCTGCCTTTGGCTGCTTCTTGGGGCCCTCTTGCTCTGGGGAAGTGGGATGGTGACAGATACACGTCCTCCCGGGGGAGAACCGGGATGGTCCCAGCAGCCCCCAATTCTCCACGCGACGCTTTGCCCTTGCCCATGTTTCAGCAGCGGTTCATGCTGAACCGTTTTATTCCCATTGCAACAGAGGAGGACCGCCCACGCAGCCGGCTCCTGTGTTCTAGCTTTGTGGTGGAAACATCTTCAACCACTCAAGAGCAATTGTGTGCATTGTCCAGCAACATGTAGGGGCCTTGCGTACACGAGGACAATTGCAAAGTGATTTTCAATTTGATCTACTCAGTAACAGAGCGAGCTGTTTTGATTAATGCACTTCACATCCCCTCGCACACTCTTCGTATTGCTCCAGCGAAACCAAATCCCCTTGACTTCACAGGGAGAGCAGTAAACGCCAGATCCTTTTGGAAACTCCATTCTGCCTCTCCCTGCCTTAGTGTCTGCTGAATGGTTTGGGAGACATTGTCTTTGCTGGTGAAGAACTTTCAGATCTCCTGATCTGGAAACTCCTCAGCTTTAACCAGCTTGATTTGCAATCTGTTACTTAAAGCCAGTGCGACATTTTTAACGTGGGCCAGTCATCATCAGAATGCTTCACCATATGCATTTAAAGTAAAATCTCTCTCTCTCTCTCTTTTTCTTTTTTAAATATACATTTTTAAAGTATTACATTACTTTTAAGAAACCTCTTGGCATAGGCAGCGAGTGCCCTATTGTTTCCGAAATGCAACGTGGCTGCTGTGAGGTTAAATCCTGAATTATGGGGCCAGCAAATACACTGAATTGCTGCTTCCTAATCCCTGTCCAGATCGACTTATGGTTTCTTTAAAATATCCGTTTCTTAATGGATGAAAACATTCTACCATGGGCAGAGACTAAATTGTTTCCAAAGGAAGCTAGGCAAGCATTAGTGGGAAGAAAACATATTGTGGGATTCAGCTTCAGCCTCAAAGGAAGGAACACGCTTAAGATGGGTTTCCTGCCTGCTTTCAGGCTCCGCAGGCTTCTGTGCCTATCTTTAAACTGCTTTTCTTCTCCTCTCAATTACATTTGCCCTCTGTGCAGTGGATGTCCCTTGAACGAATTTGGTGTGTAACAGTCAAAGCTGAACCACAGGCCAGTGCTGGACAGGAACATCCCCCGAGCCAGAGCCCAAGCACCCGCAGCCGCTGCTTTTGCCGCTGACGTGCAGCCGCCTCTGTCTCCCAGCCGCAGCTCAGGGTGCCGAAGCGTTGCAGTTCCTATGAAACAGCAGATCAGCGAAATAACAGGCGAGCTTGCAACGAGCCCGAGCCCGGCTGAATTTGCCTCAGGCTCCAGGGATGCCATCCTGCCTTTGACATGGGATTTTTTTGCTACGCTGGGATCCTCGCTGCCAGATTCAGACTGCCGATGGGGAGCCTCCAGCCTGAGGTCCTGCTGCAGGAGGGCACTGCCCGCACTGCTGGGCTGTTTGTGCAGCTCTGGAGCGGCAGAGAAGGGCAGGAGCCCCATCTCCTATCACCCCATCAGCCTCCCCATCAGCCTGCCACTCCACAGTGGGTTTCCCATGGCAGACTTGGCCTGGTCCAAACCTGCTCAGCAGGCAAGGTGGTCTAGCTGCAGGCTGGGTTGTAAATTCAGCAACTTCCTTTTATGTAGTCAAGGCTTGTTAATTTTTTTTAATACTCTTTGAATACAGGTAAAGAGCAAAGCGCAGGCAGGCCAGAGGGAGTGCCTGCAATCAAGGGAGCGTTTCCCTTTCAGCCCACCCACCCACTCCAATTAGCACCGTTAGCTTATTCATTAGCTTTGCGGGATGGAGCGGCAGGGATTGAGCCTGATGTGGTGTGTGCCGAGCAGGGGGATGAGGGCAGAGGAAGGCTCTGGGGATGGTGAGGGGAAGAGAGAGGCTGTTGCGGGAGAGGAAGCTGGAAAAGCCTGGCTTGTTTAGTCTAGGACTAAAAAGCAGGCTGGGAGCATAGCTGATCGCTCTGTATAAATACATCCAGGGGGTAAACATCAGGAAGGGAGGGGAGCTAATGTAAGCTATGAAGGACAGTGCTGGCACAGGAGATGGGGCTGAACTGGCCCTGAATAAATCCAGACTGCATGTTAGAAGCATAATCCATCCTAGAAGGGCAGAATGGGTCCAACAAATGGCTCGGAGCATCCCAATAGACCTTGGATAGTTTGCAGTGGAGGCTGAGATGTGGTTCATAATGCCCTGAGCTGGGAATACCTGGGCATTTCCCTGCCTCGCTGCCCTGCACGCCTGTATAGACTGGGAGGCTGTTGCTCAGCATCTCTGGGGTCCAATTGGAAGTGCTGGGAGAGGACTCAGGAGAGGGGAGTTAAGGTTTGCAATGCTCACCGGGGTAGGTTTAGGGGCTGAGTGTGTGTCTGTACAGCAGCACATGGTATTTGGAGAGAATTAGAAAACTGAGCAGCAAATGTGCTCGGCAATCTTGAGGTGGTGCCCAGCGATGCTGTGATAAGCGACGTATGTGTTGTTGTGTTTTGGTTTGGGGTTTTGATTTCTTTTTTTTCTTCAAACTCTGCAGAGGAAGTACTTGCACCCAGTTTGTGAGCTGGTTATATCAGATACAGAACAATTGCTCCATGGGCGTGTAACAACGGATGCTGTTCACACCCTCATTTTTTTTTTTTTCTCAACAACCTCCCCTCCTCCCCCAAAATAAATTTTGCTCTATTTTTCACAGGGTGGGAGGAAGGGGCCGTTTTCTTTTTTAGTCGGCTCTGACTTGGAAACTAATGAACTTGTTCACATATGTGACAGAGGCATGAGAGCGTGCCTGCGTGCGTGGGTGGGGAGGAGAGCAGCGCCTTCTCTAGAGATGAGCTGGGTCTTCAGAGATCAAGTGCATCTCATGCACCTTCCCGTACAGAGCAGATTCTCTCCATCTTTGACCACCTGCTTCTCCGTGCTCCCAGATGGAGCTGTTAGGATCAGGGGAAGGAAGCCAGAGAGGAAGAGAGGTCAGAAAAATGCTGAGAGACAACTTGGAGGTCCAAGCATCACAGAAACTAGTAGAGAAAAAAAATAGCCAAAGGTATATACAGAGAGAGAATTTCTGTTCCCGCTCCGTCTCACACATGCGTGCGTATTATATACATAAGCATAAAGTATCATTAGAGTTTACATTGTCGTCAATCATCATGGCATGAGACAGGAAAGGAGTTTTTTTTTTCCCCCAGGCTATATTTTTCATGACAATTTTGCAAGGCACGTATATGCACACAAATGAAACAGTAATACATAGCCAGGCTGAAGATATTTATATATTCTATACACTTGGAGAGTGCCACACTATCGAGTTCCCTTTAAATTTCTTTTATTCTCTCTGTGTGTGCCACACACTATGAGTACTTGTGCGTGTTGTGTAATATACACACACATGCTTAGGTTTCTTGCTGACTTTATTCACTAAGCCAATGCATGTTCCCCACATCTCTAAAATGGGGAACCAGAGAGGGGTATCTTGGGTGCTGTGGAATTGCTCAGGTTCCATATGTGAATGCATGGCCCCCAATGATCTGATAATCTCCTCCTGCCGTACACTGAGTTCCCACGCCGCGCTCTGCGCACGTGCCCTGGGTGAGCTCGTCGTTTAGTTGTCCCTCAAAGCTCTTTGCCTGCTGCAGCACTGAAGAGATCCTGACATTACTTTTGCTGCCCTTTCCTCTGCCCAGGCAGAACAGATATTTTCCAGGGTTAGGAGGCAGTGGAAGCCCTCACTGCTTTGTTGGGCTGGATGCACGTCAGTGCCGTTAGTCCCCAAAACCTCTTGCAGGGTCCATTGCCTTTGGTGTCACGAGGGCTTCTGGGGAACTCTGAGCAGATCCATCAGTCCTGACCCAGCAAGAGTGCTGGGACCAGTTTCAGTCCATCCAAGGCAGCTCCCAAACCCAACATGGTCTTAACAGAGGTGGCTGAACACACCCAGAGAAACCTTTGTGGTCAGCAGCCTCACGAAACAGCCTCCCCACCTCCATGCTCATGACCAGCCCTGGCCGCCCTGCCCAGCTCTGCCATGAACCAGCCAAGGTTTAGCTCCCATCAGAAGCAGCTCTTTGCATTTATCTCCTTGCCATCCACCCAAGAAAAGACCTATATTGTCTCCGAGCCGAAAAGAAAGCTGCTGTGTCACTTGAGCAGGGTTGTTTTATCTGGAAAGGGGCTGAGTGGCTTTGAAAGCCTGTTTCTATCTGGCTCGCTATGCGGGGAGGGGGGAACTTGGGGGTCCTCAAAAGGTGCAAATTGCAGCTGCACAATTAAATAACGGGGTGTGTCCCAGCCTCCGTGGTCCCCTGGGCAGCACAGCCCTAACGAGGAGACAGTGGCATTACTAATCAGGGCTTTGACCTTTACATGGCTTTTATTTAATACACATTCCACACTTCCCCAAACTCCCATCCAAAACATTGACATTTCCGCTGATAGATTGGGTCAGATTTTGGAGTAGTTGGGGGACTCGATTCACTCTTACAATGGTTAAATTCTTACAGCTAAATGGGCTTATTCAGTTAGTGCAGCAGCTGGTGTGATTTCGAGAAGAAAATAAACATTTCCTTCAAATATTTTGATTGGCAACTGGACAACTGAAATACTCAAGCTCAGATTGCCAGGGTCCAAAAAAGCAAATGGGGGCTGGACAGCGAATAAGCAAGGCAAAGCGTAGTAAATCCTCCGAGGCAGCGCTGCTACCACGCAGATGTGTGTGTGAGATGCGCTGGGCTCTGCCTGTGCTGGAGAAGGGGACAGCGAGATCTGATTTGTAAAGCTCGTTGTCAACCGTGATTTTGAAGGGAGTGCGGGGCCCGAGGGTACCGCTTCACCCGCTCCTATTGCCCTGGGGTTTGCTTAGCACGTTGCTTGCTCCAGGTTGCTGTTTGATGGCTGGCTGAGCGTGACCGAGGGTTGCTTTGCTGCTGAGTTAGGTGGTTATTGGAGGGTATTAATAGCTATGTTTTATTTGGACCTTGCTGGGGCTGTTTCAGCAGGGATCTCCTCGGACGCAGGGCAGGGGTAGCAGGCACTGAGGTTGTTGCGGCTCTGACCTGCGTGGATCTGTGAGGTGAAGGGGCAGCCTTGGCAAGGGAGCAGAGATGGAGGGGCAGTTGTGAGGCGAGGACTGAGATAGAGGAGCAGCCGTGAGGTAAAAGAGCCAAGATGGAGGGGACAGCAGAGATGGAGGGGCAGCCCTGAAGCGAGGGTGCTGAGATGGAGGGTCAGTCCTGAGGAGAAGGAGCCAAAATGGAGGGGGAACCCTGAGGCAGAGGTGAGATGGAGGGGCAGCTCTGAGCTGAAGGAGAGGGGATGGAGGGGCAGCTCTGAGCTGAAGGAGAGGGGATGAAGGGGCAGCTCTGAGGTGAAAGAGCAGAGATGGAAGGGCAGCTCTGAGGCGAAGACTGCGATGGAGGCACAGCCCTGAGCCGAGGGCACTGAGGCGGAGGAGGAGCCCGCCGTGAGGGCGCTGGGACGACTCAGGCCTCCCCGCCGCGCCGGCGGCCCGGGCCCACTCCCGCTCCACTCCCGGCGGCTCCCCCCGCCGCGCTCGGGCGGCAGCGAGGCCGGCGCGGCCGCGGCTCCCTCTAGCGGCCGCCTCCTCCCGCCGCGGGCCGGGCGGCTGTTGCCCCGCTGCTGGCGGCGGGACGGGCCAGACCGGGGCTCCCCCTCAGGGGATGGATGGGCTTCACCTCCCCGGGGGCCACAGGAAAACAGGGACCGACAGAGCAGCCTGGGGTCTGGTTGTCACAGCCCAAGGAGGCTGAACCTTTCCCCCTAGATGACACAGAGATAAAATACGGAATTTGGGGGTTTTGGGGTGGTTTTTTTTAGCCTCAGACTGGTCAGGGAAAGCTGGAGCTGTACTCTGGGCCAGACTTTAAGCCCATCAAAGATGAACGTGAGTTAAGGAAGTGATTGTCTCTCTGCACTGGGCGCTGGTGAGGCCGCAGCTCGAGTGCTGGGTTCAGTGTTGGGCCCCTGACTCCAAGAAGGACATGGAGGTGCTGGAGCGTGTCCAGAGAAGGGCAATGGAGCTGGGGAAGGGTCTGGAGCACAAGTGTGCTGAGTTCCCGGCTGAGGGAACTGGGGGTGCTGAGCCTGGAGAAAAGGAGGCTGAGGGGAGACCTTCTGGCTCTGTCCAAGTCCCTGCAAGGAGGGTGGAGAGAGGTGGGGGTGGGTCTGTTCAACCAAGGACCAAGGGACAGGACAAGAGGAAATGGGCTCCAGTTGTGCCCAGGGCAGTTGAGATGGGATGTGAGGAAGAATTTCTTTGCTGAAAGGGTTCTGAGGCATTGGAAGGGGTTGCCCAGGGCAGTGGTGGAGTCCCCATCCCTGGAGGGATTGAAGAGTCATGTAGACACAGTGCTGAGGGACATGGGTCAGTCGGGGACTGGTCAGTGTTGGGTTCATGATGGGACTCGATGATCTTAAAGGGCTTTTCCAATCCAGGCAATTTTGTGATTCTGTGTGAGTTGGTTGTGGTCACTTGGATGCCCCACTCACTCTGCGGGGCTGTGGATTTCCTTTGCCCTCCCACAGTCGAGGGATTTGCTTTCTGAGGGGTTTTCACTCCCATGCTCTCAGCCCAGCCCCACAGAGCTGTCTGTCAGAGACCAGGGGGGTTCGAAGCCTGGCACCTGGAGAGCTCGCCCGCTGCCCACCGGTGTTTCGCAGGCAATAGCCAAAGTGTCTCTAGACCCGACAGTATCGCTCTGCTTTGCTCCTTGTACACACAGCCTGTAATTAACACTCTTACATGCTTATGTTTAAATTAGTAGCAAGGACCCATTGCCAAATGGTGCAAGTTCAGGCCAATAAAATGTAGCCTTTAAAAAAAAAACCCAACAAAACCCTTTGAGTGTGTTATAGAGGAAAAGGGAAATGTGCCCTGAGCACTTAGGTTTTATTTTGATTTGCATTTTATGGAATATTATTTATGGGCATGTGAAAGCTAACGAAGGAGTGCGGTCTGATCGCTGGAGATTGTCATCTGCTCTCAGGGAAGTTAGTGAGCAGCAGTCTGGGTTTTCAGGGGGCTGGGGGGCATTTCAAGACTGCTTTCTCTCAGTGCACAGCAAAACAGTCCAGCTACTTGGACCACAGTGGCAGGCTGCGTGTGTGTAAGAAGGAGGTATTCAGAAAATAGTAATTTTTCTCTCCAGTCCAAGCTCAGCCAGGATTTTTGTCCCGTGATCCTGTGATGATGCTGGATTGCTAAAGCTACAGGCTCTGGTCAAGCAGCTTCTTGCAGAGCTGGTCTCCAACCCTCAGCTCACAGCGCCTGACAGCAGCTTGGTGCTGCTTTTGCAGTAGCATTGGCTTTGGGATGGGGCAGAGCATCCTGCTGGTAGGCTGATACGTGAAACCAAGTTGATTTTGGTCAGTTGTGAGCATTTTTCGCAGTGTTGTGCTTTTCTAGCCAGTCCAAGCACTCTACCCCTGCCCATAGCACGCAAGAGGAACGGCCCCGTGGCCGGGCAGCCGCTTCCATGCTCGACTCTGCTGCATCCAGCCCCGGGTGTATGCAGAGCAGTGTGGTTCATGACAGCTTGGAGCTGCTCCTCTCTTATCTCGCACCAAAGCCACAGCCACGTTCACAAACCAGGTGCTCCCCCGCCTTTCTCCTCCGTGGAGCCTGCGTGGGAAGGCAGGCGCTGCCGATCGTCCGCAAAATGGCTGGAAGGGAGGGAGGAACCTCCTCTACCCTTCTTCTTCCAGTGGCTGATGGCTGAGGGACTCACCTGGGATGAAAAAGAGGGTTCAGATCAAATCCCTTCCATATCTGCTCCTCCAGAGCATGCCCGTGACACTGGTTAGCTGGAAGGGATTAGCTCAAGTATATTTTCCTGGAGAAATGCTGCAGGGCCTGGAACATCAGCCCTGAGAAGTTAAAAATGCTTCATCATCATAAATATGTATAAAACACACATTGCTATGCATGTGCAGCAAACATACAGCCATGCATGTGTGTGTCTGTATATATATGCATATCTAAAACCAACAAGCGTGTTTATCGTACGCATCTTACACATTTTCTTGCTCTCAGTTGCTTCAAAATCTGGCCAATGTGACCAAAAAATGTCACTGAGGCCAGATGACATCCCACTACCAAAGCAGGCCTGATTCCCCTGCTTTTAACAGAGGGAAAATAAGGATTTGGGGAGTAAACAGAAAGGATGAAGAGCCACCTCCAGCTGGCCAAGGCTTTGAGCTCGGTGCATCAGCCAAGCGCTTTGGGCTAGAACTGCTCTTTTTAGAGATTGTCATCTCATGAGGGGTGTTAAAAACCTGGGAAAGGTGCAGTCACAGCGTTCCTGGCCATGTTCCCCTGCGTAACCAGTGCAAAGCTTGACCTGGGCCACTGAGGTCTCCAGGACAGGGGTTTCACATCTCTCCTTGGAGAACAAAACTCACGTCTCTCTGTCTCAGATGCGCCAAGGCCAGAGGTGTGCTGGGCTCTGTAAGGAAATGGCAGCGGTCTCAGGAGAGCTGAGGGAGCCACAGAAAAGCCTCGAGGATCTGCTGGTAACCTGGGCTTCCTTCAGCAGAATGGGGCCTGGCAGCACTGGGCAGAGATCCTCTTCCAGTTACAAGCTGGATGTGACCCACTTTGGGTGTAGAACCCCACAAGAAAAGTCATGGGGGTCTCCAGAACCCGAGGCAGCTGGGTACAACCCCACCACGCTGACTCAAATCTCCCTTCCCCCAGCAGAAAAAAAGCCTGAATTTCTCACTCTCTTTATCCTCTTGGAAAGAACAAAATACCCCGAGAAATGAAGCAGAGGGATATTGTGGCTCCTAGCTGGGGAGTTTTCAGCTGTGTGTTTATCAGCTCCATCCCCTGATGGTATCAGCACGAACAGGCCACCCACAAGAAGGCTTAGCAGGCTGGTCTGGACTCCAGCTTTTCCTCCCTGTCTCTGTGTGTGTGTATATACACCACCGACTATCTCAGGGACCGGCCGTCTGGGGCTGCATCCATTTATTTACTACACAGCTGATGTAATGGCTAAACATCTTTTTTTCTATGTTTATGGGGTGTGTTTTTTTTTAATCTGCCAGAGATGAACAGACCCCTGGAGAAGTCAGCTTAGTCGTGTCCCTTCTTGGATAGGAAACAACAAATTTTAGGACAGGAAATGGGAACAACTTAAACAAATGGGTTTAAGATTTTTTTGTATTTAAGTTCTCCAGCTCTCTTCCCTGGCAGATCCAAGAGGTGATTTTTCTCTTTGTCATTTAATTCCTTGGGTAGGGGATGGCCCACGCTGAAGGACAAACTCTACAAGTATAAGGTTACCCACTCTCTTCCTCCACCCCAACAGGCACGTCAGATCTGAGCCCCTTCTCTGACCCCCGTCAGTTCGATCGCTCCTTCCCGACGCTGCCGGCTCTCACCGAGACCAGGTTCTCCGACCCACGGATGCATTACCCCGGTGCCATGTCCGCTGCCTTCCCTTACACCGCCACGCCCTCCGCCACGGGCATCGGGGGCATCAGCATGACCAGCATGCCCACCACAACGCGTTTCCACCACACTTACCTGCCACCCCCCTACCCCGGCTCCACGCAAAACCAAAGTGGACCCTTCCAGGCCAACCCTTCTCCCTATCATTTGTACTACGGCACGTCTTCGGGCTCCTACCAGTTCTCCATGGTGGCGGGCGGCGAGCGCTCCCCGACCCGGATGCTCTCTTCTTGTACAAGTGCCTCGGCAGGGAACAACTTAATGAATCCCAGCCTGGGCAATCAGAATGACGGGGTGGATGCGGACGGGAGCCACAGTAACTCACCAACGGCCATGACGACTACTGGGAGGATGGATGAGTCAGTCTGGAGACCCTACTAGGAGGAACTCAACTGGGCACCGAGAGCTTTAACTGAATCAGCCACCGTTACGTTACTCCTTTTGGTAGTGAATAGAGCCAAATGATGCCTAAGGAAAAGGTAAACCAAAGTCTCCCAAACCAAAAGCAAACCAGGATCCTTTGCAAGAGTGGGTGAACATCAAGCAAAGATGAACCAGGACCTGCGTTACATTTCAAGATGAACGTCCACAAGGCTTGAATTTGTCGCTTGATGTGGTTCCTTCCGTATGTTTTAAGTATGTGGATTGTACATAAGGAAAAAACAAAAAAAAAAGAAAGAGGCTGTGTGGAATCAGATGTTTGTTTCTCGTGGAACACTTCTCAGTCATCTCACTCACACCCTCTTCCCCACACAAAGCATTCACAAGTTACGAAAAGCTCACCCTTCTTCTGCAAAATGTTTCAGAGAAGAGAAAAGACCAGGGAGTTGTTCAAGCCATCTCTCTGCCAGTGCAGGAAGATTGAACTGAAAATAAAAAAAAAACAAAGGAAAAAAAAGAAAAAAGAAAAAGAAAAACCCCCCGTTGTCTTCTCTCCTTCCCTCCCCACCAGTGTAGGGCCCCCAACCACCGAAGAGCTCGGGGATGACGCCAGAGCTGCACGCAGCACGTGAGAGTCTGGTTTACAGCACAAGCGCGGGGACTCGGGCACGCGTGGGGGCTGCGCGCTCCTGGCGGGTCGGCCGGCGACAGCCACGTGAACGGGAGCTGTGATGTGATTTTTTACTCTTTGTTGTTGACGACAGAGGTTGTATTGTTCATTTTTGTCATTGTCGTCCTTTTTGAATCAGTAACGTGGTTGATCCCGTGCCTGACAGACCCCCCTGTCCTGGATGTTTACATATGAGATGTACTTTTTTTTATGAGACAATGTTTTGTTTTGTTTTGTTTGCTCTTTTGTCCTGACCTCACCGTTCCATTCTTTGCTCCTCTTAGCAAATCTCAGTGATGGTGGCTGAAGCGAAGGCGGCGTTCAGGACAATCCAAGATGTATGAGATGCACTTCCAAGCGTGTTAGCTGCAAAAGGGACTCAGGAACCTTTGGCCTGACCCTGCCACTGGTCCCTGGGTCTTCCTTTCATCCTCTCTGAGTGGCGACACATGCAGCTGGTGGCAAAGCATCATATTGCTTTTATGATTCTTTCCTGTGTTTTCACCCAGAGCAGATTGACACATGATGACTTTTTTTAATTACAAAACAACTTCTCAGTTCATACTGAAAGCTCTTAACTGAGATTTGGAGAAAGGAGCAATTTCAACCCAATCCCTTGGTGGTGGGAATATTGCAAAGCGATGTTATCTAGCATTTTCCATCCCCTCACCCTCCTTTCCTTTCCTCCAAGTCACCCAGAGCATGAGTATCTTGCTGTAGATGAATAAGCTGAAGAAGGGGCACTAAAAGTACTGCTGGCACGTTGGTGGCTGGTTGCATCACGTGGCATTTGGAGGAACCAGGTCCCCTGAGCACCACACACCCTCGTAGCTGAGACCAAAGAGGTTGCAACCTGAACGGGACGGCAACGGGAGGTCGTAGGCAGCTGGAGAGGCGGCGAGGGCTGTGCCAAGGCCGGGTGAGTGGCCTGGCTCTGACACAGGCTGCGGGGTTACGTCACCTCCCGCAAGCCAGCTGTGTTTTCTGCTGGCGTGGGAATTCAGGCTGGATTTGGGATTCCCCGGGCCGGCAGGGCTGAGGGTGCGTGGGCAGGTTCCTGGTGAGCGTGTAACTGCGTTACCCACCGCCCTCCGGAGCCTACCCTGCAGCAAGGGGATGGGGACACTCCCAGATCCCAGTGCCACCAGTAACTAAGATTTTTTTTCATTTTTGGGGTTTTTTGGGGGATTTTTACGTGAGCATAAGAACATTGAAACCACCCCAGCTGCTCTCCCAGCCCCTCTGTCTGAGTTCTACCATGACATCCGCGCTGCCCCTCACCAAATCTCACTCGGCATCTTGTCAGCCCTCGGTTGAGGTACAGAGCGTTGTAATTGCACTACCACGTCAAGACTGGAGCAAGAAAGACATCCTGGCTTAGTTGGAAAGCTGTGATGACCACTCATGAGTTCAATAAGCAACAAGAAGAACAACTCTTTGAAATGATAATAATAATAATAATTTAAAGGAAAATAAAAAAGCCCTACCCCAGCAAAACTGCAACCTTCACTTGCCTTAGCGACAGCGAGCGCCTCTCTGGTGTTTGCCCACTGTAGAAACTGGACCACAGCAGCCTGTGTTTTGATGCATTTACATTTATCATCCGATCACGCCACTGATTGAAAGCACAAAGGAAACAAGGCATTCGTAGAGCTAAGTTAATTTAAGACTGTTCGTACTGAATTTAACAAAAAATAATAATAAAAATAATAAATAGAATGGCAATGATGTTTTTTTATGACATATTGTCATGTGAAGGTGTAAATATATGCACCTCTATTGTATGCAAATGGTCACAAGACAGGCCAATGTTTTTTGCTTTGCACTATAATTTGCTTTTTTTTAAAAAAAAAAAATGCACAATCGCTTGTACAGTAAAACCCCTTTGTCTGGCTCACAGAATATTTAACTATAAAATCTAATTTTTGGTCTTATTTGTTATAATAATATAATTCTTAAATGTGTTGAAGGATCTGATTCTTAATAATGCTTCTACTACTTGTATGTGCAGGGTAAAATAATGAGAGACAACTAAGGAGATGAGAACAAAGATCTTTGTAGAGAAAGAAGCCTAAAGTTGTTGAGTTTTTTTTAATGGTGTCTTACAATGGACATTAAAAACAGAAAAATGCTAGTGATACCAAATAATGTGGTTATTTGTGTAACAGACCAGCCCTACTTGAAGGTAACGCCCTATATTTAATATGTAGCCCATCTTTTTAACCTGTAGCACTTGTCACTGGGGAGGGGGGAGGTGGGGAGGGAGGGGAGGGAGAGGAAGAGGAGGGTCTGCTCCTGTTGAAGTCATGGGAAGAAGCTCTGGGAAGCGAGAGCAGAGCCGGGCTCCTTGGGGAGCGGCTGGAAATGGCGTTCAGTGGTCAGTTCTGCTTTTCTCTGATGGGTGTCGATGTTCTTACCCGATGTATGTGATGATATCATCAGGCCTCATGTAATCATTTTCATGACTTTCCATGTGGAATAATAAACGTGCGGTTACGAGTCACCCCGATGGCTTCTGTCTGTTCGCTTCTCGCCGCCGGGGAGCACATCTGTGTCCTGCTGCAGAGGAAGGTTCATCACTCTGCTTCTTCTCCAGGGTCTGATTTCAGCACCTCTCTGAGCATCCTGGTGCCCATCTTTGGTGTCTGGGGGACATCACAGCTGCTTTCAACCACAATTTGGCCCGTATCTGCGTTACGAGGTGTCCGGGGAGGAGAGCAGACAGGTGCTTTCACAGGGATGGAGGTGATGGGTTGGCTGGGAGAACCCAGGGTTGTGAGCTCTGAAAAAAACCCCTTTAATCTTCTCCAAGGTGAATCTGGACCACTCACACTGCACTAAGCTAGACCTGGCAGGTGATCCTGCATCCCTAGCCAAGCACCCCACACGCCCACCACTGCTTGTCATCACCGTGCCACTTCCCAAGACACAAAACCTCCAGGACAAACCCTAACCAGGACCCAGATTCCCAGGCAGTCCAAGCCCAAACCCCTTATAGCACTCACCACTCTCCTCCAGAACCCAAATGAGAGCTGAAAAGAAAAATATTATTAAAAAGAAATATATCCCAGCCTACAATAGGATCTGATGCCAATGAGCTGTAGGCTGGGGGCTCCCGAGGAGCCACTCAATGCACACGTTATGAATCATGATGCCAGCACAGGCAGCGGCAGCGACGTGCCGGGACGATGCCAACGCCGTCCCCATCGATCAGGGCTCAGGGTGGACGTGCTGGAGCTGATGCTCTGCCTCTCCTGTGCAGCATCTCCCTACGTGTAACCCACAGTGGTGTTTGCATGGAAAAGAGCAAAAAATAAAGAGGGAAAAAAGAAAAAAAAAAAAGGAAAAGCCCAAACAAAAGCACAATAAATGTTAATATGGGTGAGAACCCGGCTCTGCAGCCCTGGCCAGTGGAAATATATTTCAAGTCAAACCCTAGACATCCCCGCCTTTTCTTCACAGCTACTGCGAGAGAAAACACCCCGAGGTGTAACTGTTGTGTACAGGAACTTTCCGTTCCAGATTGATCCGCGCTTTACTCACGGCCTCGCTCAGAGCTGCGATGGAAAGAGAGAAGAGCGAAAGGGAAAAGAAAGAGAGCACCAATAAAAAGGGCTTTGTACCAACATGCATTGGGTCACCTGCAGAAAAGGGGCTTTTGAGGGTCACAGCCCCTTTGCAAAGGGGTTTTGGTGCTGATGGGGTGATGCCCGTTGGGATCCCGTGGTGGCATCTGGCACTGCCGTTCCAGGTGATGCTGGACCAAACCAGCGCCGGAGGGACAGGGCAGCAGCCAAAATACAGCCGGGAGGCCCAGGTAGCTCAGTGAGCTGATGGTGTTAAACGCACCCAACGCCTGAGGGCCAGATGGGTGTTGTTTTTATATGGGTGTTATTTTCATATGGGTGCTATTTTTATATGGGTGTTATTTTTATATAGGTGCTATTTTTATATAGGTGTTATTTTTATATGGGTGTTATTTTTATATGGGCCACCTGCCAAGCATAGGACCCAGCGTGCTGCGGATGCTGGGGGTGCATCTTGCTTATTTACAGGTTTTGCATTAATCTAATGAATTTTGATGGGAAAGTTGGACCCCAGCGTGGCAGTGTGGGACATGGGGAGAGGCTCAGACTCTCCCAAAGGTCCTTTGAGAGGCCAGAGCAGCCACAGATGCCAGCCCAGGCTGCCAGACAGTGGAGCTGATACCCGAGGGCTCCTGCTGCTCCAGGGGGACAGTGAAAACCAGGGCAGAAAGCAATAGTGTGGGACAGTCAGAGCAGAGATGTTTGGTTTCCATTTTGCAAATGAAAACTGAAAGGAGAAAAAAAAAAAAAATCACTGGAGATTGAATGACTTTTTTTGATCATTCAGATATTAAATTGAGCGGAGTTCAGGGTAAAAAATCTCCAAGGGAAAATGAAGAATATTTCCTTTGAGAACAAAACTAACAAAAGTCTCAGCAAAAATCTTATTATATTTTCTTTCCAGACCAACCTCTAAACCTCAACTTCTATTTTAATGACTGTGTTGTGTCCAAACTACTCATTTTAGTAAATAAACTTTTAACTTGCAAAAAGTTTCCAGGCTATGCAGGACGTCAGGGAAGGACCCTGCCTTGCTGCTGCGGGGTCTCCCCTTGCCCACACGGTCCCTTTCCCTCATCAAGCCCTTAAGGAACCTTGCACAAATGAGCAATCAGCATCATTAAGGCACAATGCTGCTCTTCTGAAAGAGTGAGGCCAAATGGTAAATAACCCCTCTGTGGACACCCAGCACCTGGACCAGCATGGAACAGAGCCACCAGCTCCCACTCTGGCATCGTCTCCGTGGGCATCCTGCTGCAGGGCTGTCCTGCTGGGAGGGATTGGTGCTTTGTGGGGTTGGGTTTTTGGTGGGGGTTTTTTTGAATACTGCCTATTTAGAAGCTAAATGGTGGAAAACATGGAAAATTCATTAGGGTGGCTGGGAAAGTGTTAGGTTACACATCATCCACGTCTTCTACTTACTCAGCGGGACCTCGCGCCTTGGGGGATATATATAGTTATATATTTTTTTATATATATGAATTGGTGGGGATTTTTTTTCCTCTCTATTCAGCTCCCAGACAGGCACAAAATCTGAGCCCTTTCACTTCTCACCAGCTCTCCAAAACTCACCCCTGAAGCAGAGCTGCCCCACTTTGCTGGGGGTCTGCCCCCTTCCCACCCCTCTGGGGTCAGTCCCGGTGCTCAGCATCTCTGAGAAGTGACTGGTCTCATTCCCACCCACTCGGAAAAGGCAGGAGCTGTTAGACCAAGGCCTGGAAAGGGCAAATACAAGCCACACCAGGATCTGCTGGCAGGAGCCCTAGTTGGCTCTTCCTTTGGTGCTGGCTGGCAAGAGGCTTGGCAAGGATGGGAGCTGGGAGAAGATCAAGAGGGTGGAGGGCTGGCTCAGTGCCCAAACTATAAACCCCCCCAAAAAAAAAGCCTCCAATCCTTCATTCCTGATCACTCAGAATTTCTTAAGTTTGTTGCAATGCAAAAACAACCCAATAAAAACATTCTGGGGTCACACGAGCTGTTTTGTGCAGTTGCAGCCAGGATGTTTCGTTTCTCCGAGCTGCTGTAGCTCCCCAGCTTTGGCCAATCCCAACGCCACCATCCAGCCCTGAACCTCAGCTTATTCAGCTAAAATCAACCCCAAATCTTTCCGTGTGTTGCAGAGGAGAATCTCCACTTAAAAAAAAAAAAAAAAGCAGGCTGTGTTTTCCCACAAATAATAGGATTCCAACAGCAACTCCTCACTGCCTGGCTCGTGCCAGGGTGCCTGTTTCCCCCGGCGCCTGCTTTTCCCGGTCGGGACATCCCAGCCCATGTGGAGGGAATAAAGCTGAAGCACAGCCGGGGATCCAGGGGCTCATACCCACCCCAGGTGCTCTCCTGGGTGGGGCCTGGTTCAGTTGGAACACTTTGGCTTCATTTTTAGTGTGTCTGGGGCACTTTTATGGCACCATGCTAGGTACCCAGTTGGCAATCTCTCTCTAAACCAGTTTGGGATCCAGGCTGCACCTGGGGCTAAAACAGGCAAACAAAACCAGTGGGATTTAAGGACCCAGATACTTTTGCCCAGCTCAGGAGTCTGTCCCAGTGCCAGATTTAAACCTAGTTCCCTGGGTCCCCATCAACCTCCTCAAATCCCTCCCACTCCACAGGGATGTCCCCAAGCAGGGCCATGTCACCCATCCTGATGGCACCCAAACCAGCAGCCGCATTCAGAATTCCCCCGGAGCTCCTCCTGCGCCGTTCTGCACGAGGGCTGTAATTTAATAACACGCTAATTTTTCTCTAAGCCATGCAAACCAAGTCTCCTGGATAACTGTGAATTCCCTGATGGGCTGAGATGCAGGGAAGGTGGGTTTTTTGCACAGAGGTTGGGCTGGGCCAAGAGATCAGAAGAGTTTAAATTAAAATAGGCTCACGCACTGTGAGTCTTGGCTTAACCCACAGAGGCTAAAAATGATGTTAACGACCCAGTGCTGGGATCCATCCCGGTTCCTTCCACCGAGCACCTCCTGTCAGACACCGGGCAAGGAAAGCAGCTCCACTTCAAAGGGCTGGAGCAGGGGAGGATGGAGAACGGGGACTCATTAACCTTGGGATCGCGTCAGATGGGGCGATAGCGGGTTTTAATTAGGCCAGCCAAGGCGGGCAGGGGAGAGGAGGACACATCCTGATGGGAGCACACACGTGTGTGTGTGTGTGAGTGTGTGTTTGTGTGTGTGAGTGTGTGTGTGAGTGTGAGTGTGTGAGTGTGAGTGTGTGTGAGTGTGTGTGTGTGTGTGAGTGTGAGTGTGTGTGTGAGTGTATGTGTGTGTGAGTGTGAGTGTGTGTGTGTGTGAGTGTGAGTATGTGTGTGTGAGTGTGAGTGTGAGTATGTGTGTGAGTGTGTGTGTGTGAGTGTGAGTGTGAATATGTGTGTGAGTGTGTGTGAGTGTGTGTGTGTGAGTGTGAGTGTGTGTGTGTGTGAGTGTGTGTGTGTGAGTGTGTGTGTGTGTGAGTATGTGTGTGTGAGTGTGTGTGTTTCTGTGTGTGTCTGTGTGTGTGTGTGTGTGTGTGTGTGTGTGTGTGTGTGTGTGTGTGTGTGTCTGTGTGTGTGTCTGTGTGTGTCTGTGTGTCTGTGTGTGTGTCTGTGTGTGTGTGTGTGTGTGTGTGTCTGTGTGTGTGTCTGTGTGCGCACGGTGCCATTTCGGTGCACGCCCCAGGTGATTGCCCCCAGGCTTGCACCTGCCCGCGTGGGCAGGGTGCACACACGTGACAGGGCATGTCTGCGTGATGGGGCATGTCCCTGGTGGGAGGGGACGCGTGTTCAGCGGCACCCAGTAGCACCCAGTAGCACCCAGTAGCACCCAGTGACACCCATCACCTCTTGCTCATCCCGCTTGGGCACCTTCAGCCAGTTGGATCCCCGCAGGGATGTGCTGCTGCTGCTGCCCCAGGGATGCTCTGCTCCATCCAGGCAGGATCTGGCCCTCGGGAGCGGGTCAGGAGTGTCACCTCCAGCCCAACAATGCACTCAGGGCTGGAAATCCCACTGATTGCTTGGGTGGGCAACCAAACTGGCCCTGTGGTGGCACTGGGGACACGAAAGCAGTTGGGGACAGAGCAGTGACAGCACTGGGGTACCCACAGCCCCACCACACTGCAAAGCAGGAGGGACAGCAAAACACCAGTGACCTTTTTGGGCTTGATTATCCAAATCCTGGCTCTGCACTGCAATGCCAAGGGGGTGGGCAGCCAAGGAGCAGGTCACGCTCTCCATCACCACGCAGAGCTCCAGCGATCCATCTCCAGTGATCCAGTGAACCCCTTCTCCAGCCCTGCTGGGGCTCTGGCTCAGCTCCAGGAGGGACATTTCACACCAGTGCTACCAGGCAGGATATTTCCTTTCCATTCTAGTGATTTGCAAAGTCTCCTTGCAAACATCTACAGCAATTTTCCTTTTTTTTTAAGATGGGGAAGAAAATAACTATAGCAGAGCTGGGCTTGGCTGCAGAGCGGGGACCTGGAGGTGCCGTCCCCGGTGATGTCCCTGGGGTGGCTGCAGCCCCGTCCCCCCCTTGGCAGGTTTTGCAGCCAGTGGGTTTATTATGAGCAGGAACACCCAGGTTTTTTCGCTGTCTGCCATGAAATCGATACAGTAATTTCATTTCTCAGTCATAAATGAAATGAGCTGTAAAGTAAAAAGTTGGGTGTTTAAGCCAGAGTGAAAGAATGAATTGTTCTAATGGGGGATGTTAAAGAGGGGATTAAATGTGCCTGTGAAACCTGGGGGTCCCCTGGCCACCCCTGCCTGTGGTTGGGCAATTTTAGGGCTCCCCACACCCCTCCCTTGTGTCACCCCGGAGCTGGGTGGTCCTGCAGCCCCCGGCCAAGCCACCACTGTCCCCATCTGGATGGGCAGCAGCTCTTCACCCACTCCACTTCCTCACATCCCACTGGGGACCCCACTGGGTGCAGAGCGGCTCTGGAAGGTTTTTGGGGTGCTGGCAGCTGAGGGACAGTGATCACTGTGGGACGGGGCCGTTGCGATGCTCACGCCCACACCAGCGCCCTCATCACGACGCTGACTCGCTTCAACACGGACTTAGAGTGAAAACAAATGGGGAAAAAAATTAAAAACCCAAACCAAAAATAAGTCATTTCTTAATTCTTAATAAAAGGCATTTCCACTCACCCAAAGCAACTGTTTTTCTACCCAGAAATTTTTCTGGGGGGACATAAAACCCCTCTGCTTTCTGGGGTAGGTGCACAGAGGTGCCCAGTCCCGTGGCCGGGCAGTTGGCAGCACGTGGGACAGTTTCCCAGGGCACAGAAGGCAGGAGCTGGCTCCTCTTGCCATAGCACCATTTTCCCAGCTTGACACTGTTAGATATTAAACCCAGAATTTGGTTTTTGCTTCCTGGCAGCCTGACCTCGGGGTCCTCCTCTCCTGCCAACCCACCAAGACCCCCAGCTCCCCTCCACTCCATCATTTATTTTCCAATGAAAAATAACCCAGCACTGATCTAGAGCAAGAGAGAGCACTTCAACAAGTCCAAAAATACGAGGGTCATATTATCTTTAAACCATTTAAAACATAAAAAAAACCCCACAGTGAAAGCCCTATTGGGCCAGGAGAAACCTCAGCCAAGTTCCCCGAGTCCGCCCCCCGCTCCAGTTGTATTCCCCTGGAAATCCTTGCAAAGAAAAACACAGGGCCTGAAAAAAAAATTTGGTTTTCATTAAAAACCTTGAATGTGAGGGGGTTCTGTAGCTTTCAATGGGGCTTTGATTCCTATAGATGATGGAATGTTTTCAGAACATATATAAAAAAAAAATGTTCTCCACCTTTCTATCTTATATCAGCAGAAAACTGCCCTGGTGTTTTTTCCCCTCGCTGGGGCGATGGAAGTGGCGAGCGTTGAATGCAGATGCAAACCTTTCCCTTTATTTACCTTGACATTTCATTTTTAAAATACAATTATATTTTCTTGATAATCCACCTAGGGGGAAAAGAAATGTGTGGAAAATGCTGTAGGAATTTTTTTTAAGGGGGATTTAAAAATTGTTTTTATTTTTTCCTTGAGAGAAAGCAGCATCATTCAGCACTTGTAGCATCCATGCACCTCCCTGAGCAGCACCAGCAGTGAGCAGAGGGACATTTCCAACCCTCTAAGTCATCACCAGCTTCATGGAGATCATTGTCTTGACCTAAAGAGATTCTTTTCTTGCAGTCTTACATCACTGCTCCCTGGATGCACCAAGCTGGTGGCTTTTTTAAATGCCCCTTTACATGGCATCAGCCTTTTATTTTATTTTTTTTAGTGACTGTAAAGTGGTTTTCTGGTCTTTGCATTATTGAAGGTGAAGTTTAAAGGGTTGGAGTTCAGTGGAGAGAGACAGGGAGAAAATGCCCCATCTCATCGCTCCCACCTCTGCTCCCAGTGATGCCCAAGGAGCCCCAGGGTGCTGCACCCCAACTGAGATGCTTCACCCGGGTGCTGGGCTGGGACGCCCACGTGTCCCAGGGCTTGTCCCCACCAAACACAGCCCCATGGTGCCTGGTGTCCCCAGGGCCCAGCTGCCCACCTTGTTCTCCACAATGAGCTTTTTTCCAGCTGCTGGCTCCTCAGGGATGTGCTGTATCACAACACCAGCGTCACCCCCCGGACCTCACTGGGAGCCAGCGCTCACCTTCCCCATGCAACCCTCAAGGGAGTTGGCATTTGGGGTGATTTCATGCTTTTTCTTGCAGGAAAAAAACCCAATTTTCATGCAGCTTGGCAGCTCAATCCTGCATTAGGGCACGCGGCGGCGGGGAGGAGATGCGAGCCCAGCCCAGGGCGGCTTGTGCCGAAACGCAACAGCCCAACAGGGGCTGGTTCAACCGGTCAGGCTGGCTGAGCAGCGCCCGCTTCACCCAGACACGCCGCCTTCACCCCTATCTCTGCTTCTCTTCCCCCCCACTCCCTTATGTCAGCTCACCTGCTGCTGTATATTAAAGCCTCATCGCAATTACAAGAGTCATTAGTCACCACCCAAGAAAGGGCCACCCAGTCTGCGGTGGCAGGGTGCCACTGTGGGTGCCCAACCCCGTTGTCCTGCGTCGAGGGATGACCTGCAGCGCTCCCAGCCTGGATTTATCAGCGATTCCTTCCAGAGGGATTAGAGGGAGATGAGGGATTTGAATAAACCCAAGGGAGCTGTGCAGGGATGGATGCCAAACTCCAAAGATGCCGTCGCTCCAGCCCCACTGTGCTGACCTCACACCCTTGGAAAAGCAGTTTCTCAACTGCTTCATGTCCCCAAGCTGGTGTCCCTGCTCGACAGCGGGGTCTGGCCGAGCAGCAGGGATCCAGAGGGGCTGGGGTTGTTGGCTCCATGCCGGGCTCTGGCTGCTGCTCTCCTGCAGGCAGGGACAAGCCCGCTCTGCCTGTGGGCATCAAAGGGATGGGGAGCATCGTGGAGCTCAGGCTTCATCTTCATCCCATCAGGGTGTCCCCAGGCTCCCCCAGCCCCTGCCCAGGGCTGATGGCCTTTACCCATCTCAGCACCCTGCCCTGGGTGCCGGGAGAGCCGGGCTCTGGCTGCCTGCCTGCCAGAGCTCACGTAGGCAGGAGATGCTGCTGACTTGGCGTGGGAGGACGGGATATGTTCTCCTCACACAACCAACATCGATCAGGAGCCAAAGGCACCGTCCAACGGAGACGTCCTGGTCCTCGTTGTGAGCTGTGACTGCCAACAGCCCCCTCCCTGTCCCTTGAGAACCCACGAGCAACAAGTGGCCAAAGAAAACCCACCCAGCTCCTCCCCACCGCAGGACACACGAACACAAGGAGTTTTTTTCATGTCTAATGAACTTTGACTGCGTGACCCTCGCCCCGGGTGTGCAGTTGCCACCCCTGCGGCTGTCGCTCAACGCCGCCTGTAACCAGGTTATAAAACACCCTCGTGGAGCCGTTATGGATCCCAGGATCCTTGTTAATTAGCAGGCAAGGTTAATCACCAAAGACCTCGTGTGGGTACCGGCCGTGCACCATCACAGCATCCCACTGGCCAGCCCAGGTGGATGTGGATTTGGGGGCATTGGTCCCCCCAGAGCTGGGACATCTCTGAGCCCCGTCAGCTCCAACCGAGCTGAAATGATCCAAGGGAAACATCGAAGGTCCCTCTAGAACCTGGCGTGCGGTTGATCTGTGCCTTGGTGAGCTCTAGCACTTGCCTGCAGGGAAAAAAAACCCACTTAGATTAAAACCAAGCCCCCTGTCCTGAATCCTCTCCCTCTGCCCCAGCTCCATCACTTTAAAAAGCAGGTTTTTTAAAAAAGTAAGGATGACATTGAAGAGCCTCACCCTGTCCCAGGAGATGCTTCAGCCTTCTCCAACTTCACAAATAAACTTTGATTTCAAAGTTGGACCCGTGGCACAGTTTGGGCAAATTCAGACCCCTTAAACACACCAATTCCTGCATTCTTGATGGCTCTCTGGAGGCTCCTGGAAATATACAGGTGGATGGAATAAAAGTTAACTCTTTGCTCCCCAACGTGTCACCCTCAGAGCCATAAAGGTGCTGGTCTATCACAGAGCTCAGAGTTGCTCTGGAAGGGATTGGGGTTCCCGACTGGGGAGCAAATCTCCACTCTGGCAGCACAAGGAGATGCTCAGGATGGGCTTTGTGACAAGTGGCCTGGCAGGGTTGTACCCAGTGAGGTGCCAGCCTGGCTAGGAACCTCCCTTCTGTCAGGGTCAGTGTCCTTGGTGAGAGTGAGGCTTGGATTTATTTTATCATTTTATTTTTTTAATTATTTTATTTTATTATTATATTTTGATTTGATTTTAATTTATTATTCTTAAATTTTATTATTACATTTTTATTTAATTTTACTTTATTTTTCTTATAATTTATTCTTATATTTTTTATTTAATTTGACTTTATTATTATTTTACTTCATTATTATTTAATTTTAACATTTGATAACTTTAAAAAATTATTTTCTCTCTTCTCTAATCCCATTCTTTCCCAGTTATTTCCTCTCCATCCACTGCTCAGATGCTGCCAGGGCTCTTCCAAAACCACCAGAGCTCTGGTTGTTGGCTCCTCTCCCCTCTCCCTTCTCGGAGCTCAGGGGCTGGGGACCCCCCATCCCACCCAGGGGTGCTGGTGGATGGAGTGGGGGGATCAGGGTGATGTTTTGGGGGACAGGCAGTGCTGGTGTGGCTGTCCCAGCACATTTCTCCAGCACAGTCCAAAGGAAACGGCTCTGGCAGTACGGGGAGCAGGGAGATTTCAATCATTTAAATAAAAAAAGAGAAAGGAATCAAGGAAGCTGCTCCCGCCCCCGTTCTCCTGGACAAACAGCCTTTCCCAGCCCACATGCAAGGACTAATTTATTTCTGCCACATCAAGATCTGAATCAGCTGTTTTTACAGGATTCTTTTTTTTTTTCTCTCCTTTTTTTCCTTTTTTTCCTTTTTTTCCTTTTTTTCTTTTTTTCTTGTTTTTCCTTTTTTTTTTCCTTTTTTTTCTTTTTTTTCCTTTTTTTCTTTTGGCATTTGCCAACAAAAGTATGAAGAGGTTCAGCTCTGGAGATGAAAAATGAGCAGCTGGAAGGAAACACAGCCCAAAACCCCAGGTGAGATGTTGGGGGGAATTTGTGCTGCCCAGAACTGGTGCTTTGGCCAGGAAAAGCCAGGCACTGACAATCCAGTTTAATTTCCACCACGGCAGCCTACAAATACCAGTGACCCCTGGTCAAAGCTTGTCTGGGGAGCAAAATAAATTCAAATAAATATTAATAATTTAAAAAATAATAATTAAAAATGCCAGCCAGGCTTTTTGCTTTAAAGGGGACTCTCTCCCCAGGGCTGCCAGGGCCACACGTGCCCCTCTCCTTCCCATCAGCTTAGGCTGCAGGTTTTGAGGAGGAAGATTTTTTTGCACAAGGACCCAGCTCCAGCACATGTAAGAAAAGTCCTTTTTAACCTCACATTGGCAGAAGGAGCTTTGCAAGAATCAAAACTTGTTCCTGTTCCCACCCTGCTGCTCTCAGCCCAAAAAAATCAGAATCTTTTCACTCCATTTGAGGTCTTTCCCAGCCCAAAACCAGAGTCTTTTCACTCAGTTCAAGGTCTCTCCTCGAGAGCTGTGTTTGCTTTCCACCTTGTGTGTCAGGATGTATTTGACTATGAGTTGTGCTCCAGGACCAATGTCCACAGCGTGTGGGTGATGGACCAAGAAACCAGCTCAGCCCTGCCCCAAAAAGCCACCACTTGATGCCCATGAGACACCACCTCGCTGGGTTCTGCCTCTCCCTCCCGCGTCCGCCGGGCTTTGGCGAGCTCTGTTCACATGAAGAAAAGGGAGAGGGAGCTAAAAAATAGTCACAGCTCCTTCAGTGGGGGACAAATCCACACCAGCACCATCCCTGTACCAGGAACCGAGCTCGAGGCACGAGGAGATCTCAGCCCCTCTGGTAGTTGCCACCACAGGAAGATGCTGAAGGTGGCCAGAAAGACGTTGGTAAGAAACACACTGAGCAGAGGTCGAGCTGACCAGGAAGGACACATCCAGGTCAGGGTGGTGGGGCTGGGGCTGGGCTTTTTGTCTTTTTTTTACCCTCACAAGTGCAGACACTGCCTTGGCCTTGCTTGGACACAGGGACAGAAACACTGACAGGACCTGGACATCTGCATCTGTCAGCCAGGACACTGCTGAGGGATGGATGTGTGTTTGGAGATCCAAGCTTCCCAGAGCAGCAGGAGCACCCAAACCTCCCATGGAAGCATGAATGAAGCCAGCAGGGACACAGAGTTGGGAGCAGGGACCTTCTCTGGACCATGGCAGTGTTTCTGGTCCCCTTGACTCCAGGGCCACCAGCCTCGTGTCTCCCGGCGTGCAGAGACCAGGACAGCTGGCGAGGGAGGGGATTACTCATCTCCATGGGGTTTGCAGCTCCCAGGGGAGGAAGGCTCATTTCCCACCCCTGTCCCAGCCTCCCCTCCCACCAGGGATGGATTTTGACTTCACAGAGACCAGCTGGGAGCTCGCTGAGCCAGGCAGGCGGGACGTGGCCGGTTCCCATGGCTTTGGCACGGATGGAGCTGCTGGAGCATCGCTGGTGAACGGAGCCTTGCTGAGCTGGGCGAGGGTTTGCCACGTGCACGAGCCCACGCTGGGAGGGTAACACCAGCTTGACTGAAGAAGGCAGCCAGCAGCTCCAAGCCAACGGGAATATCCACAGCCAGAGAGAATTACAATGCTCATGGGAAGCTGGAGAAGCTGCTCAGGTGCAGCCCAGCCCGTGGCTGAAGTTGGGGACATGGAGCCCACCTTGAGCAGGAGCTGACACCATCCTGTCAGTGCCCACCCGTCCCCTCCTCACAAGGGACAAGGACACAGGGCACACAGGGAGCCCCTCGCCCTGCTCCAGCCAAGCAGGAGAAATTACCAGGAGCGGAACAGGGCTCCTGACTCACCCATTTCCCCAGGAAGGGACAAATGAGCCCAGAGAAAGTCCTGTTGCTCCACAGCTCAGCAAAAGGACCTCAGCTGCTCCCACCCACCTCAGGGACCTCTTTAATTGAGGTGACAAGGACTCAGATTTCCCTGACAGCCAGACACAGTCGCTCGCTCACTCTCCCCACACCACAGGGAATAGGAGAGAGAATTGGAGGGATAAGGAGACACGAGGCTGAGATAAGAACATATTCAGTGTATCAATGAGGGTCGTTAATGTACTAAGCATGACTTATACGATACAGAATATCCCATTGGCACATCCAAATGCTAATTTGGCTTCCTAATTTCAATACTCTTCACCTTCCCCAGACCTTGTACTTGCAGACTGGCAAAACACAAAGTCCTTCAACTTCCAGTGATGATTGAAAACATCAGCATGTTATCAACCTTCTTCTCATAAAAGATCCCACGCTGAAACCAAACCACAGCACTGTTCTAGCTGCTGAGAAGAAAACTAGCTCTGTCCCAGCCAAACACCAGGACACCCACCAAAAGAACATCCTAGGATTCAGCTCAGGTGAGGGTCTCTCCCTTCCATGGCTGGAAAAATCTGGTGGAACCTTCCCAGGATGTACAGGGCTCGTGCCTGCCAGCCCAGCTCCTGGGAGCAGAGCAGATTCTGGCCTCGAGCAGCGAGAGCTGGCGCAGTGCAGATGAAAATGCCCCAGGGTGTTTTGAAGCAAGGGACAAGACGAAGGGAAAGGGTGAGCAGACACAAACCTGCCCCAGATCGGCCATGCTGGGGCTGGGGTGAGGATGGGGAAGGTGCACGCCCAGCTCTGAGCTCTGCCCCACATTTGTGGAATGACCTCAGGCAACGGCTTTCATCTCGCTTTGTCTCTGCTAAACTGGGTTAAACGCTCCCCTCTTTGCTGCTTGTTTGTGTAGCTGGGAGTGGGCTGGGGCGCAGGCGGTCACGTCACCCAGGTCCTCCTGGGGCTGCTGCCAAGGCTGAGCCACCCCAGGTCCCATTTGACCCAGTAGCCACCAGGCTTGAGCATCCCAGCACACCACATCCACTCACTCTGGGAACACCCAAAACCCCCCCTTTTCCTCTAAAAGAGCGTAGAAATCCCAAATTGATTCTGACCCTGGCTGAAAAGGGGAAATCTGGGCAGTAAAGGGGAGCTCCCCTTCTTGGCCAACCATCATCCCTCTCCCTGCTCCATCTCCATGGAATGGAGAAGTTGCAGAGTCCCTCCAGCTGTGCCAGGGAGCAGGACAAGGAGCTGGGAGCAGGAGCAGTTCCCTTTGGGTCCCAAACCCTGGGGACTTGTGCCTGGGGGTTCACACTCACACCCCGCTCTGCACCAGCTGTGCTTCTCCCAACCCCACCTCCCAGCACAGGGACCCATCCCACCACCCAGACCTGGCTGGGGTGGGTGGAGAGTGACCAGGACGGACCCAGCTCTCCCCGATATCCTGCTGGGATTTGCCAGGACAAGAGGGAAGCGTCTCACTCTGTCCCACCCCGCAGCCTGGGGAGGGGACCTGGCTTCTTAATGCAGGTACTGGATGGGAGAGAGAAGGGAAAAAGGAACCTGAACCCAAACCCACACGCTGCTGCTTTATGGGAAGGGTTTGCACTGACCACAGGAAATCACACACACATCCAGACAGCCCATCCCTGCCAGCCTGGCACAGCCAGCACCACAGCCCAGGCTGTCAGATGGGCAGAAGCCACTGAGGTGACAGCCCAGCCCGTGGCCAAGGACACGGCACCATTGGCACCATCGAGGAAAGGCTCATGGGGAAGGCAGGAGGGACACCCTGACCCCAGCACCATGGCTTTGGCAGTGCCCAGGTACATCAGCCCTGGAGCATCCCCATCCCCTTCCTCTCCCCAAAAACCCAGCGCCAGTGCTGCCCAGCTGCCTTGGCATCTCCTCTGCATCCAACGGAACCCATCGAGGCTTTTTCAACTTGGAGAAGCTCCTGCCCACTTCCAGCACCACTTGAACAAGAGGAAATGGCCTCAAGTTGTGCCCAGGGCTGTTAAGATTAGATGTCAGGAAGAATTTCTTTGCTGAAAGGGTTCTGAGGCATTGGAAGGGGTTGCCCAGGGCAGTGGTGGAGTCCCCATCCCTGGAGGGGTTTATAAGACGGGCAGATGAGGTGCTCAGAGATCTGGTTTAGTAGTGGACAGGTACAGTTGGACTCAATGATCGCAGAGGTCTTTTCCAACCAGATTCTGTGATTCTGTGGTTCACAGCAAAGCCAGCACGGTTTGAGAGCTACAGCGCAGCACCACATCTGGCTTGGGGAGACACATCTGCCAGCAGCCAGGGAGCAGCACAGTCCCCAGCTGTCCCCTGTCATCAGCCACACAGCCCAGCTCAACCCCATGACCTGCTTTTCCTTGGCCAGACCCACCACACACCAGACCAGGGAGCTGATCCCTCACCGGGCGGCTGCACCGTCCCCAGCTCACAGGGAAAGCGGGAGGTGAGAGCCGTGACTGCCCGGGGGGAACACGGGGCCAAACACCCCCGGGGACCCGGCCGGGGGGGGACACGGGGCCAAACACCCCCGGGGACCCGGCCCGGGATTGTGCAATGACACCGCGGTACCAGCCCGGCTTTGAAATGCAAAGGCAGCGATCCCGGTTAGCTCGGGCAGCGCTGCTGTGGGCTCAGGCAAACAAAACCCACACCGGGAACCGGCTGCAGTCGCCAATCAACCCCGGGATTCAGACCGAGCGGCAGCTCGCATGTAAATCACATTTACCGCTAATTAAATGCACAAAGAAGATTTTTTTTCTTCCAAGCATCCCAGGTTGCTTGTGCAGAGTCTGAACTCCCACGCGGGCACACGCCCAGCACCGCTGCAGAGCCACCACTTTGCTTTTGCTTTTTAATTTTTTATTTTTAATTTTTTTTGCACACAAAGCAGTTCATTTCCACACACGTGGACTGGGCAACGCTGCCGTTCCCGTGTTCCCTTCCTTGCTCCTGCCAAAGCCACGCGTGGTGGCAGCACCCTGACCTCCTGACAGATCTTGGGTCTCTCATGTTTCATCCCCACGTCCATCTTGGAGCATCTGGATGGGGAAAAACAAAGTGATAGGACAATTTCAGCCCATTTCCAGGGTTGGTAGAGCTGGATGAGGTCTTGAAGGCGTCAGGTTCAAGCAACTTGGTCTAGTGGAAGGTGTCCCTGCTGCTGGCAGGGGGGTTGGAACTGGATGAGCTTTAATGTCCCTTCCAACCCAAACCAGTCCATGATTCAACAGGTTCCTGCAGGTCTGGGGAAAACAGCTGGTTTGAGGGAAAAGACCCAAGAGGCCCCATTCCCAGAGGGAACCCCAAGGTCAGCACACGTACCACAAGTCATTTGTGCCAACAGCCGTAGGAGAAAGTCACTTGCTGGCATGAGGACACACCAGTGTGATTGCTCCATGAGCCAGACCAGGAGTTTCTCTGCACTGGGTGCTCTGGGTCAGCACCCAACCCAGCTGGTGTTTGCCACACACCACAGCAAGTGCTGGAGGGGTGTTAGGAGATCTGAGACCTTTTCTTCCCAACCAGCTTCAGGGCTGCCACGAGCTGGTACCAGCCATGAGCCGACCCAGCCCAACCACGAGGGTGGGTGGGAGCAGAGGACAATGAGCCCCTCCATGGGGCCTGCTCCATCACCTGCAAGCTAACTGGGATAATCTGGCAGAGGACAGCTTGGGGTCAAAGAGCATTTCCCTGCAATGTGCTGTCCTCCAAGTGAGGTGGCCAGGCAGCACCTGGGACAGAGCAGCCAGCGCTGCCTTTGATGGGTGGTGGACATCAATCACCTGTTCAAACTCCGGTCACTTCAGAGCAAGGAGGAGGAGATGGCAGTGAACCAGGCTGGCCTTTTCCTAGATCTTCTCCTGGAAAGGTTCTTCTGGCACAGCCCCACATTGTCACTTTGCCAACTGGACGGGCAGGATGGGACAGTCCTGGGACAACGCACGGAGAAGCAGCACAGCCCAGGAGTTCACAACCTGCTCACACGTGCAGAGCACAAACCCCAGCGATGCCAAGGAGCTTCCAAAATCCCACCACCCCAGGGGGGTGCAGACCCCCATTCCTCTGAGGTGCAGGGTCACCCCTGAGCATCACCTCCAAGGCAAACGAGGCTTTAATCCGAGCTAGCTGGTGTGCCTGTGGCAATCGGCTCTTTTGGTGGTGGCCAGTGACAGGACAAGGGGCAATGGGCAAACATTGGAACATTGGAATTTCCAGACAAACTGAAGGAAAAACTTCTTTCCTGTGAGGGTGTCGGAGCCCTGGGCCAGGCTGCCCAGAGAGGCTGTGGAGTCTCCATCTCTGGAGATGTTCAAACCCACTTGGACACTTTCCTGTGCAACCTGGTGTAGGGAAACTGCTTTGGCAGGGGGGTTGGACTGGGTGATCTCCTGAAGTCCCTGCCAACCCCACCAGTCTGTGATCATCACCCTGCAAGGACATTGTCACCCACTGGCCCTTGTGCAGGAGACATTTGGGAAGCGTTGCAGCCGGGGTGGACAGTGCTTCTTGACGCAGCAGAGCCCTGTGTGCGTGTCCTGTGCAATTAGGGGAAGGATCAGAGGTTGCACTGAGGCAGGGGGGTGGTTAAACTCCTGATCCAGGCAGAGCTGATGCTCGAGAGGCTCCAGCTTAAACGGTGAAACCAGCACCGGGCTGAGGGGGGGCAGGTGGTGAGAGCAGCCAGGGAAGCTCCTGGGGACACTGGGAGCAACGGGGCTGCAGGTAACTGCTGGTTGCTTCTTGTCCCCAGTGGTGGGAGATGCTGTAAAAGGAAGGGTTGAGTTATTGCTGCTGCTTCTCATGCTCTGCCCTGATCTCCAGCTCTGATCCTCACAGCAGCAGAGCAGATGGCACAGGAATAGTCCCCAAATCTTCTCACCTGCCAGCTGTGTCCCCACAAAGCTCACCCACTGCTCCTTCCCCCACCATCAGGGTGGGTAAGAGGAGATGGCAGCACCTGCAAACCAGCCCCTTGCACCCAGCCCCCTTCAACTCCATCCTCAAACTCCACCAACCTCCCCTTTGCAACCATCTTCCCGTAGGTCACAGCAGGGACCACGGCCAGGGTGACCGCCCACCCACAGACACGCACCAAGGACGCACATGGAGCCCACGGGTGTTTCTGGAGGGGGACAGAAGGAAAAGCAGCCCTTGCACAACCCCTGGCACTCAGTGGGGTGGCTACAGGAGTCATCCCACCCCACATGGGGACAGAGAGGGACAGGAGGGACAATCCAGCCGGGTTTCAGAGCCCTCCCCACCCCAGGGAGACGCAGGGGACGGACGGGCAGACACGGCCGCGTTTCACAACTGCGAACAGCTCGTGCTTCCCCCCCCCCGCCGCCACCACCCACATTTGGGGTGTGTTTGGAATATCTAGATGTCGACTTTGTATCTCCTGCTCATCTCCAGTGGAAGCATTCCTTCTTGTTTACTGGTCCTCTCCCAGTCACAGGATCCCAGTCGAGCGAAGGAGCCTTCAGTTCCCAGGGACATCTTGCATTCATTAGGACATGTTGTTATTGACTTACAAGGCTGCTAATTCTCAAGGTCCAATTTAGCCCTCAAAACCACTAACATGTGTGCTGGGGAGTTGCTCCATCACTGTGATCAGCCAAGTGCTGCCAGCCAACGCAGCACAGCGGGCACAAAGGAAGCCCCGATTTAAAGCAGTCTTCTCCATCACCTTGGTGGGGTGGAGGTTTGGGTCTTCTCTGCTACTTCTCGGCAGCTTCAGCCCTAAAGACCAGCTCATCTCGTGCAGTGATGGCTCTGCAGGAGACACAGCTGGCAGATGAGCTCAAATATTTGCTCTCTGCAAGTGGGAACAAGAGGCATGGAATTGCAGTGGTTGGAAAAGATGTTTAAGATCACCAGGTCCAACCTTAAACCCAACACTGGCAATTCCACCTCTAAACCATGTCCCTAAGCAACACATCTACACGGCTTTTAAATCCCACCAGAGATGGTGACTCCACCACTCCCCTGGGCAGCCTGTTCCAATGCTTGACCACCCTTTTGGTGAAGAATTTTTTCCTCAGATCCAATCTAACCCTCCCCTGGCACAACTGGAGGCTGTTTCCTCTCGTTGATGAGGAGCAGCTGCAATGCCAGGGAGATGCAATGGGGTGACAGGGACATCTGGTCCCCACGCCAGTGCTGCTTGTGGAGCCCATGGAACAGCTCGTGTGGCTGCAGGGACAGGGGAGACACAGGCAGCCCCCCAGATTAGAAGCCAAGTATGAACCTCTGGGGTGGAGGGACAGACCTGGGCTCCCAGAGCTGATCCACCCACCAGCTCTGCACCACGAGACAGCGCCGGCAGACACCGTCTTCGGAGCAAATTCAAGTGGTTTGAGGAGTTGCCTCAGCCACAGATGAACTGCAACAACTGACCACAGATGGGCTCCTTGTCTGGGCCCAGCATTAAGTCAAACAGGTTTGCTTAACTCCTCATCTCGGGGTAGTTCTCCCTACCCCTGGGACCCGGGGAGCCGACGGGGAGGGGCAGGTTCCTGAATTGCCTCTTAGCAGCCCCACTGACTATATATAGTGAGCCCAAGCTCTTAACTTGAGCCCCTGGAGGCATTGACTCATGAACAGAGGTGGATTAAAGTTGGGTGGCTGAAGCAATTACAGCCCCCAGCTGCCTGCCCCACCCCGGCCGGGAAGCTGCAGCCCCCACAGTGGTGATGGCTGAACCACACTTGAAGCAACATCTGAACCACCGTGTTTACAGGCTGGTGAATGAAAGCAGCGTTGGGTTCCTCCACCGAGCCAGCCCAGGAACCGCGGGATCCACAGGCTCCACGGCGCGATGCCTGGCTGATTGCACCGGCGGGGAGTTCAGCCCCCGGGTCCTGCCGGTGCGGGAGGAGACAGCGAGGCTGGTGGGCACCAACAAATGATCACACTTGGAGAAGACCTCTTGATTATACAAAGGGTGGTCACAGCCCAGAGGTCACTTTTTCCTTGGCCAACGAGAATCACAGCCTGGTTTGGGTTGGAAGGGACCTCAAAGCTCATCCAGTCCCAACCCCCCTGCCAGCAGCAGGGACACCTTCCACTAGACCAGGTTGCTCAAAGCCTCATCCAACCTGGCCGAGAACACTTCCAGGGAGGAGCAGCCACAGCTTCTCTGGCCAGCCTGGGCCAGTGTCTCACCACCTTCACACCAAAAAATTTCTTCCTCAGATCTCATCTCAATCTCCCCTCTTCTAGTTTAAACCCCTTGTCCTATCACCACCAGTCAAGCAAAACCCATAGGCAGCTCCTGCAGCAGAGCAGAGGTGATGGCAGCCAGGAATTGCAGTAGACCCCTGAGGTGTTTACAGAAGGCACAGAAGCAGGAACGCTGCCTGGCCATGTAAACACCTTCTCACACACAGGGGAGCTGCTCAAGTCACTGGAGCACAGAGACAACAGCTCCACCCTGGGCCCAAATCACCGTGTCAATGAGAAAAGTCACGGGATTCACATCCTGAGGTCAAGCTGCGATGCAAACTACTGCTCCATCAGGAAGTGAGCGGGACAGAGGCATCTACCAGGAAACAGAAGATCATCAGCACCCAGCAGCCTTATGCATCCCCAGGGCACAGTGCAGAACCAGGAGGTGCTTCTGGCCTGCAAGAAGTTGAGGTGTCCTCACACACCGCTACACCCCAGCTGTAGGTGCTACGACTCCATCGTCGTGAGCTCTGCTTCAAGCAGCACGTCCTTGGGCAGGGGAGCAAGCAGGACCACCGTGCTTCAAGCACCCTGCACACTGGGGATGGGCTCCTTGGACAGCCAGGCTGATGGAAACTGCTGGGGTGCTGAGGTCCCTTTGGAAATCAAACTCCTCAAGTGCTTTGGAAAGGGTCAAGAGTTGCTCCAGGAGCCCGCTGGAGAGGACCAAGTCTTGGGAATCCCAGCCTTGGGCTCCTTTGAAAAATGGATTCTCAGGTCATGGCTAAGAGGGACTTGAATTCTTTAATGCAGATGAAGAGGAGCCTGGGCAGGACAGGTACACCTCGCTACAGGTGACCTCTAATTAAAGGGTTCAACAAATTCTTCCCAGGTTCAGATCATCACTTCACTGCCCATCACAGGACTTTGTCCTCAGAAGAAGCTGACCCCAGCCACTGCCCTTGAAATGGCTGTTCAGTCACAGGTGACTTTGGACAGACCCAGTGAACCACCTGTTGATTAACACTGGGATGGGAGACACCACCACAGAGCTGGTGACCCTAAAGGGTGGGATTCAGATTGAATAACCAAAAAGGTCCCTTTTGGCACTAAAAATCTCCATCTCACCAGCAGAAAAGCAACCTCAAAGGTCATCAATGAGCAATAAATGTCTCCAAAGGCAGAAGAAGCCCAGCTGAAGGCAGAGGCTGAGCTGTTCATGAAGTGATGTGCATCTTCAGAGGGCCAGGAGAGATGGGAGATGCTCTTCCCAACACACAGCCAGGCCTGGAGAAAACTGAACAGCACCAAATTGTTTTAAAGGCTTTAAAACAGCAGCTGAAAAATCCAAGCAGATCGTTTCCTACAGGACATATTTGGGGATGTATTTATTTTATATCTCGTGCAAAAATGTCAGGATGTAAGTGAGAAGCCAAGAAAGGGGGGAAAAAAAGAGAGGGGAGAGGGGGAAAGAAAGAAAGAAAACAAATTTGAACTGGGAATGTTTTCCGTGCAGTATTAAATCTCCAGCACACAATGAATCACGCAGTTCTGGGTCTAACAAGGAGGACTCCAGAAAGTCTGTAGTATGAAGGAGTCACAGGAGACTCGAAGAAATATGGCCAGCGTGGTCCAAAGTGCACAAAAGAAGGGGGTTTGGGGTTTTTTGTTGGGTTTTTTTTTAGTGAAGGAAAAAGGAAAGCAAAACCAAGTGGTAAGAAATAAAAACCTCTGGAATTACAGTCTAACAGCAGCTCCGTTTGTGCAATCCTCCTCGTACCCAGAAGCTGTTTTGCAGCGCTCAACGAGACCAGAAATAAATGACAAAAGGCACCAAAGCCAGGTGGATCCAACTCTTGTTCCAGACCCACAACGTGTGTTTGTGGCGGGACAAGCACGGGGGGAGTGACCCAACGTGCTCACAAGTGAGTGTGTGCCTGGAAACGGGGCTGGAGCCCCAGCACCGCCGAACCTGTTCCCTCGCCCAGGGCGCGCGGGTGTTCACACAAACATCTGTCTGGAGAGCTTCAGCACGTCCTTCACCCCAGCAGTGGTGGTTCCCCAGCCTGCCAAGACAACAGCAGATTTTTCCTGACATCTAACCTGGATCTGCACCTTTTGGTCCCTCTCCCCTGGGCAGCGGTTCCCCTCCGGGGCTCACGTCTCCATGCAGGAGATTTGTTCCTCTTCCTGGTCCTTGTTTCTCCAGATGCTGGACCCTTTCCCTTCATGGATCCTGCTCACGGCTCCCAGCCTCTCCTCTCTTCTATGGAATTCCAGAAATAGCCACTTACCTCTGAGGTTTGACCTTGCAGCCTCCAGCCCTGACTTCCCAGCTCATGGACAGGACAGTGGAGACAGAGAAAACCCTGGGGAAAGCCTCTGCTCTCTCAAAGCTCTGGCACAGCCTCTGCCATCTCTTCCCATGCTTGGTTTGAGCTGGGCAAGGCAGGAGCCACATTACTCTCTTTAGGGCTGAAGATCTTAGTGGTTGGATGGATCTGAAGGAAGATCTGGTGTGGTTGTGAGATTGATTTGGAGAGAGGGTCCATGCATTCAGCTAACAGCTCTCCAAGATCTAAAGTGCTTGAGAGCTCCGGCAGTGATGCTAAGGGTGCACAGAGAGCTGCCTCCAGCTCAGGGATGGGGACTCCACCACTGCCCTGGGCAACCCCTTCCAATGCCTCAGAACCCTTTCAGCAAAGAAATTCTTCCTCACATCCCATCTCAACTGCCCTGGCCACAACTGGAGCCCATTTTCTCTTGTCCTGTCCCTTGGTCCTGGGTTGAACAGACCCACCCCCACCTCTCTGCACCCTCCTCCAAGGGACTTGGACAGAGCCAGAAGGTCTCCCCTCAGCCTCCTTTTCTCCAGGCTCAACACCCCCAGTTCCCTCAGCCGGGAACTCAGCACACTTGTGCTCCAGACCCTTCCCCAGCTCCGCTGCCCTTCTCTGGACACATTCCATGTCCTCTTGTAGTGAGAGGACCACGGGATCTGCAACAGCAATGGGCAGCCATGCACCTGGAAAAGAGAAATCCCTCCTGCCAGGGACAGTGTGTGCCAGGGGGACTCATTTCCCTTTGTGCCAGAGACAAGGAGCAGCCAAACTCCCCAAGGAGCTTGTCCAGACATCAGCTGGCCAGGGTGAGCCCAAACCCTCTGACCTCCCTTCGACAAAAGCAGCAATGTCAACAAAGGAAAGTCTCACCTTGCCCAGTCACACCAAGCTCCAGCCAGAGCGATTAATCGTTAGAACATGTGGAAGGAGGAATGCACAAGTCAGCAAGCAAGTGGGGCAGGTGGAGGAGTCTCCAGGAAGGATGGAGTGGGGGGTCCTTTTTAATTTTTTTGGTAGAACAAGAGGCTGTAGGAAGTCAAAGATCAACCTGGCAGCTTGGCCCAGCCCCACGCTCAGTCTGGCACTTCCCAAGCAGTGAGACACGTTGTGGTTTCGCTCCATTGCCACCATCCCTGGGCCTTTCTGGGGAGCTCGTTGGCTTCTTGAAGGAACTTTGATGCAGGATGGATACAATAAATAAAAAAAAAAAATAGGGGAGGGGCAGCAAGCTTACCCCATGGGCATGCACCAGCACAGCAGACTCCTTCCTGGGCCTTTCATCTGCTTTAATAACGTGCTTTCTGTGGCATCTCTAGAAACCTGCTCATAGCCAAGGATAGGAGCTCGTCTAAAACGTGAAGCCAACTTCTCTGCATATTCATGGCTGTGATGGAGCCTGAGGAGCACCAAGTGAGGACAGTTACCCAGCTGGAGAGCTGCAGGGTCTTTGAGCATCTGCTGTGGTTACCAACAGCATCTACATCATTAAAGCTCTCCTTGCCTGATTAGGTGGGAAATGGGAAGAATTGTTGCTGTGATAATACCCAAGGTGCCCAGCTCCAGGGAAACTCCTGGACCTCCACCACAGATATTTCCTACAGACCTGAGAGGAAAACCTGGTATCCCAAATCATCCCTGGAGCAAAGGGCATTGGCAGCAACCACTGCCAGGTGGGCTAGCAAGGTGAGGACCTTCAACACTGTCCTAAGCCAAGCTCTTATCACCTGTGATATGACTACAGGCCATCACCAATGTCCAGCTTTGAATACCTCTGCAGATTCTTAGAGAGGCCTGATAGACTCTTCATCCTTGGTTTTTCCAAACTCACCATGTCAGATAATTTGGTGTTGCCATAGACAGGGCTAACTCAGAATTAAAAAAAAAAAAGTTTTTCTGCATGAAAGAAGCTCCAAAACAACCTGGTCAGGTGGAGGAGGCAGCCAGGGCTTGTGGTGCTGCACCAGGCACCAGCTCAAGAATGTCAGGTTTAATCCCTGTCCCAACTATTGCCAGGAAAACAGGGACATGACACCTTCAGATCTCACTGTTACCATCTGCCTAGAATGGGTCGACAAGTGTTATGGGGGACATCACAGAGAGAGAGATACTTTTCTTCTCCATCAGTTCTCTATTGACCCTAAAGCCTCACTGCACACCTGCATTGAGGATCTTCTTTGCTTCAGAGCTCCAGCAACCCAGTTTTCCCCTAATGACCACAATCATTGCCATTAGTGACTAAAAGTGGCATAAAAGCCACATCCCCTGGGCAGAACAGGAGCCCAGCAGCAGAGGTCATTTCAGGAGCCTAAACTCAGCTCTGCTAATTATCACCAGGCACTGTGCAGACAGCACATTGCAAGAGGAACCACCCAAGTGTCCAAGCATGCTTCAGGATCTTCTGTGGGGATCCATTAGGGATGGGGCAAGGAAATGCCTTGTGGGAAGGAGATGGTCTTAAAATACCACTGAGAGGCACTTGCTGAGGAGATTCTCTGAGCTGAGGCTGACCTCCACAGGCCAGCTGGATCATAACAGCCCTGAGCTCCTCCTCGGCATCAGGAAGATGTTTCCAAACCTTGCAAACAGAAACTGGGTCCTTTCCCCACCAAAACCAACCTGGTGTTACCAAAGCAGCAGGCACCCATGGGACCTGGGACCACCTGCCTCATGTCCCAGCAAGGATGGCTCCGTAGGGGAGCTGCCAGCTCAGGACACAGTTCCTCAGCTTGTTTCTCCTCTCCATTGTCCTGATTCATTCAGGGCTTCTTCCTGTGCACCTCCCCTACTGCTGCCTTCCCTTGCTCTGTTAATTAAGAGGTTATAAGAGACATGGATGCTACAGAAATGGAAGGTTCACAGCAATTCATTAAGCTGTAGGTCCAATAGGACCTTCAAGGGCCCAGAGAACCTGCACAAAGAAGATAAAGCAGCACTTCAGGGCCAGAAGAAGACCCAGGAGTCCTGATTCCCAAAGATCCACATCATCTACCCAGAGCAAACAGCGACAGGCAAGGACTGTTTGCACCTTTGCACTAACACAGTGCTGAGAAGGGCTTATCCCACCTCCTGTTAATCAGTAGGGCAGCAAACACTGAGAATTTGGTTTTCAGCTAAAAAAGAGGAAAAATAGATCTCATTGGTCTAGCAAATATTGAGGCTTCCTTCTCCAAGAAGGTCTGGGCAAGCAATGTGAACACCCTGACAGAGCGAGGTCACCCCTGGAGGGCAACAGCAGCTCCAAAGCCTCTCTCCTGACTGAGGTTTCCACTAACAGCTGCTGATCTGAATTCCTCAAGGCAGCCTTTGCCTCCTCAAAGCCTCGGGTTTGTCTGGGTGTCAGTGCCAAAGCCAAGAGCTCGCCGGCGCCCGAGCGGATCTGCTCTGCCCTCCGCACACAGCGGCGGCCACTGTCACAGCATGTGACGGGAACGGAGCAGCCTGGCCCCGAGGAGCCGAGCCCTGCGCGGCCGGGGCAGCGGGCACCTTCCCCACAGAAGGGCACTTGTAAGTTGGTGATGTTGGGGAAGACTTCAGAGCAGGAAAATCAAAAGGAAGATTATTCAGAGACTCATTTTAATGCCCCAGAGGAGGAGAGGGAGTCGAAACTGGCAGGATTGAGCGAGTGGTTTGCAGGTCTGAGACGTTTATATGAGGACATTGGCCAGATGTGACATGAGCTGCTCCATGTCCCTCCACCCCACACTGCTACTTTCCCTCTGAGCCCAGCCCATGCTCTGACCAAGACCTTGGGGTTTTGCTGAGCCCTGCTCTGCTGTCAGAGAGCAGGTACACCAGCTGAGTTCTGCCTTCCAAAGGGTCCTCATCTAGATCTCAAAGGGAGATGATTGCCCACGATACTTTCTTCTTGAAGTTTCTTCTTTGGTAGCTACAGATGGAAAATACTATCAAAAATCCTTTAAAGGTAATTATTCCCCTTTTCAGAAAGCAAAACTGAGACACTACAAATGGAAACAGTTTGCCCAACACAGACAAGAAATGAACTCATGGCCCCTAGACTCAAGCCCAGGGAACTGTTGTCTAGACCACCCTTCTTCCTCATTAGCCTCTTCCCCACAAGAACTTCACCCCAGAAACACCCTCCCAGCGATTGTACAGCGATTGATGCTGCAACAGGTTCCCTCTCAACTTCCCAAAGTTGTTTCACCAAGATGGTAGCAACCACCTTCCTTTGGAGTTCTTGGGAGCAGCTGTGTCCACAGCAGAACATTCAGCACACTGAGAGGCAGGTTTTCCATCTCCCACTACCACGATGGGTGGGACCTGCAGGAAGAAGCAACGCTGATGGGAAAACAGCCTCCAACAAGGAGAAGGCAAAAACCTTCTGACCATTCTGCCACGAAGCCACCAGCTCTCTCATGTGGGTAACTGGACTTTGTGCCCTGTGGACCCATCACTTCTTCCTGGCCTGCTGCTAGAAAAAGGAGACTTGCTAGACTAGTGCTGTGAAGAAGACATGAGAGAAGAGAAAAAAAAAAGTCTCTCATGAAAAGAATCATTCAGGAAGGCGCCTGGCAGACAATTTGATGTGCCGACACGTCCTGCAGAGCCAAGCGTTTCTACTGAAGTGAACTCTGTGCAGATATGCACCCTAGGCTGGGCAGAGATCAGGATCACAGCAAGGGTGTAAATAAAATCGTGAGTGTAACACTGATTCCAGTTTGCCCACTAACAACGTTCCCATTCACTCAGGAGAACGTTCCCAGGAATGGCTCTGAGTTGCTGTCTGGAATTCAGGCTGTGCTTTCCTCCTCTGCTGAGCCAACGCTCCCGATAAAGCCGGGAGCCTTCCGGCCACTATCTCCATACAGAGAGACCTCGCCTTTCAGCGCCTGCTCCAAGCAGACAGTGTGGCCAAAACCGAGATCCTGGGGAATCAGGGCTCCTAGATTCCTTCCTGATCCTCCTGCAAACCCTGGCAGAGACACTGCACCCTCTGCATGCAAAGGGGGGCCCTGACGTGTGCCCACGCTCCACTGGAACAGGTACATTTCTACGCTCAGTTTCCCGTGGATGTGATAAGATCAATCCTTGGAAGCAGCATAACCACAGCAGGACAGAACTGCAGCTGGGTTGTTGAAGCTAAATACAGCACCCCAAATAGAGCTTCACCCCTTTGGGTCAGGTCAGAGCTGGGGACCTCCCCTGGGCTGCGCTGCAGCGTGTAGACACGCACTGGGTGACTCACACAAGGGCACCCAGAGAGTCAGCAGCACAGGCAGCGACTGCGCCCAACAGCGAGTAACCTGGAGGGACCCCCAACGAAGCTGTGAAGCTCAGCTATTCTTGGGAACCAGTCACAACTTGCCTTGGTTTCAAGGCCTTCTCTTATCTTTTGCAGCAACTTGGGCTCATTGTGAAATCTTACCACTGGAGATGTTAACAGCCAGGATTTATGGCTTCTGTAGTTTCCCTTTAATAGCTTCAGTTGGGGAAGCGCTGGCGAAGGATGAAAGATGCTGGTACGGGATGGATGTCAGGAGAAGACTTCAAAGACTTCCAATACACTGAGTCGCATTATGATACTCGGGATTCTTCTCTTACAACCATCCAACGCTTTCAGGAGCCTCTCCCTCCTTAAGCACAGGCTTAACCATTTGGACCCACAGTCAAGCACCTGTGCCTCAGCTCTCCAGGCTCACAGGCAGGATTTTGCCCTGAGAAGCCCCCGTTTAGTTGCTCCCAGCAAGTTTTCTCATCACCTACAGCACATCACACAGCAGCACCCTTCTCCTCACCCAGACTTCCCCAAATCCTTCACTCCCAAAGACACTATGAAACGCCAGCAGGCTCAGACCAGTGCAGTAGCCACTACAAAATCTAGTTTGCAGCAGGAAGCTTCATGGGAAAGCTGAACAAGTTCCCAGCCATAAGGAAAGTCTCATCTGGAGGGAAAGGAAGGACATAGCGAGCCTGAGAAGGGATTTTGCACCCTAATATCCAGGGATTGCATTGCCCTGTGGGCTAGTCACACTGTGAGAAAGTTTGCTCATGTGCATCTTTCGCTGTCCACTAGTACAAAAGGATCTCAGACTGACTGAACTGGTCTGTCACACACTGTATGCCTGGAGGGCAGGTAGTCAGGACAAAGGGACAATTGCCATCCTGTGAGTTGCCTTGCAAGCGTGCAAAAATTCTCTCCTCAAGGAATCTAGCAGAGAAGAATTCACCCAGTGCTCAGAACACCATTATTTCACACTCTTTCCCATGGCAAGTTTTACTGCAAAGCTGATTCTGACTCACAATCCAGAAAGTGCTCTGAAATTAGTTAGACCCTGTAGAAGAAATCTCAGGCTCAACACTTCAAACCCACCATCCCCTCACATGATGCCTGCTGTAAATGTGCATGTGCTGTTGCATATCTGATTCCAAGGCGAGTGGGTGCAGCGAGACAAAAGCCAACCACTGCCTTAAAAAACACAAACTACAGGAACTCCCAGTCCCTATAAGAAATATTGCCTGAGGAAATTAAAACTAAGAAGTAGCTGAAGCAGCATATGCCTGCCTACACCTTAAACCCACATACACAAGCAGGAGCTGCAAAAACTCTCAGCATTTTCCTACCCTATGTCCTTGCATGGTGCATCCTGGCTCTTTTGTCACAGGTAATGCCACCCAGCATGCAAACAGCAGTTTAAGTTGTCCAAGTGCCCTGAATAACAAGAAGAAAAGCACAAGCTTCATCATTCAGGTTTGTTTCAAACATATCCACAGCAGGAGCCCACGGATACAGACCAACCCAGCCAGTTCCAGTGAAGAAATTCAGCTACAAGCCACAGAATCGGCACGAACACTAAGGCAGCTTTGTTACACTGATGTAACTTCATTCTCAGTCAGCCAGCAAAGCAGATAAGCAGAAGTCATTGTGACCAGCAGAGCTAATAAAAGCCAATTTCCTTAAGGCCCATGCCCTTGTCTTCAAGCACCCCTCCCCACTGCAGCAACCTCAGCTCCCCTCTTCACCCCACGAGCCTCCTTGCACAAGGCAAGGCGCAGTGATGCCGTGACTCGTCTGGAGCTCTGCGTGGGCTTGGGCCAGCTCTGCTGTCAGAGAGCAAGTACACCAGATGAGTTCTGCCCTCCAAAGGGTCCTCATCTAGATCTCAAAGGGAGATGATTGCCCACGATACTTTCTTCTTGAAGTTTCTTCTTTGGTAGCTACAGATGGAAAATACTATCAAAAATCCTTTAAAGGTAATTATTCCCCTTTTAAGAAAGCAAAACTGAGACACTACAAATGGAAACAGTTTGCCCAACACAGACAAGAAATGAACTCATGGCCCCTAGAGTCAAGCCCAGGGAACTGTTGTCTAGACCACCCTTCTTCCTCATTAGCCTCTTCCCCACAAGAACTTCACCCCAGAAACACCCTCCCAGCGATTGTACAGCTACAGAGTCATAATAATTCAACTTGTCAGCTGTCCCCTGGGCCCAGCTCCACTGCTTTTTGTGTCAATGCACTAAGTCTCTAACGAGCCTCAAGCCTCAGGCAGTAATTTGTTCAGGAAGAAGATCGGGGTCTTTGTCTTTTACCTGGCTTCCCACACCAGCTGCAGGAGCACCCAGGAGTGTCTGTTCTCTTCGGGAAGCTGTGTGCACACAGCGTGGCACGCACAGAGCAGCTGGGTTTGTGGGAGAAGGCTGTGCTGCATGTTTCATAGCCACCAGGCTCTAGGCTGACTGCAGCAGGAGGCTGGAGTGGGCTGCTCTGGATTAAAAACAGGAGCTGGCTGCAGCTGTGCTCCACATCCTGATTAAAACATCACACAGCAAAGGCTGCAGCAGGGGTATTGAACCAAAGGAGAAACAGGAGCAGAAGCTGTCGAGGATGGAAGTTACTTAGTGCTGGGAATAGGAAGGGGGAGCCAAGACAGTTAGATCTATATGCTGGGCAAGAGTTTGACCAACAAGCTTCCTGTTTCCATCTCATGTCACTCTTCAAACTTGATAAGAAAAAGAAAAAAGGTAAAAATAGGAGCTATCTGCTCCAGGGTTCAGCTCCCACTCCAACCACCAGCTTCTTATAAGATACTGAGCAAACCCATTTTGTGACCCACAGTCCCATTGTCCTAATGGGAAGGACTGGAACAGGAGGCTGGAACAGCACATCAGACCAGAGAACCCCCTCCACTGCTGAGCTCTGCTCTGCAGGCACCTCTCACAGCTGCCCAAACTCCCTCTTCAGCACCCTACAACCTGCTGCCTTCGAGTGTCTGACTGTTCACAGCAGCTTCTCACAACCAGCTTTTGAAAATCACACAGTTTAAAATGTTGTTATGTTCTACATCTAGAGCTCAGCACCGTAAATGCTTTCTCCTCTACCCTGCACTCAACCAACACATGGCCAGAGAAGGCCATTTTAATGAGCACAACCTCCAAACTCATTAAGAGGAGCAGTATCACTTTAATCAGACTCCTTAAAATAAGAATTCCATGTGCAAACTGACAAAGTCATTCTCCTAGGTCCTGCCAAGCCCTGTGCCGTAGGCAAAGGAGTTGAGACGTCCCTTAGCATCAATTTTGTTTGTTTATTTATAAAGTTCACATGTTTGATCTTTGTTTAGCAACTGTTTTCATCTCTCTGTCCAGTGGTAAGAACACAGCAGTTCTTCTCTTGAGTCAAAGAATCATGAGTTCTCTTTTTCCAGCTCTGGAAACCATCCAGCATCAGCTTGGAGAGCTCATCAGAAATTTAGCAAGACCAAGTGCAGTAGCATCTGCAAGGAGAAGGGTTGCTTACCTCCAGACTTTTCATTTCTCACACACATTAAAAAGCAGGCTCTTTAAGTCACCTTCAGTTAATACTTCTCAGAAGTTTTCTCCTGACACTTGACTAATTAAACTCCCCCAATCTCTGGTTACTTTTGAACACTGTGATCACGACCCCAAGTTGCTCATCCACCACACACTTTTGGCAGGCTTGGAAAAATACTAACCCAGACTAAAGAGCTTTGTTATTGCCAGTGTTGCTGCATTTTTTTCATTAGAGATTAAACTACTTTCAGTCTCACCACTATGCTTACTGACTTCAGGAGACCACCACAAAACCAAGCATTTGGGTGTGAACTATTCACCAGTTCAAGGTGAATCTTGCTTTTGCAGAATGAATTCAATGAAGAAAGTAAAGCCCTCAAGCAGCAGCTCCTGAAATAAAACATCAGTCAACTTCTCATGGACCACTGACCCTCTGGTAACACTGCCCCCTCCCTCAATAAGTCCATAAAAAGTTCTCCTTGGCCTCCAGGACCACCTGTGATTCACTGAGAGGAGTTTGGGAACCACTACAGTTAATGAGTCACTCCATCCACCCTTTCTCCTGGAGACTTTCAGAGACAGCACAAATGTTTAGACATTCAGCTCATACTTGGCTTTCATTGTAATGAGTGTCCAAAAGCCCTCAGGCAACCAGGTCAAATGAGTTCCTTTTCTATCCCACTGAATACAAAGGTTTGTCCAGGTTTCTTTTTCCTTCCATAAAAACCTTGACTACCCTCTGACAAATTGCTTTATTCCTGCTCCAGCAAGTACTCAACAGAGACACTTGCAGGGTCTCCTCAGCCTTTCAGCTGCTGTATTTCACTGTTTATAGGAAAACTGAATTGAGGAAGTAATTAGAAATTTTTTTTCTGGAATTTCCACAGCACAATTACTACTACCAAAGCTTTTGGCAAATAACAGGTTTTAGCCTCTTTGCAGTAAGGCAACTGGAGCTCTTATAAAGCATGCTAATTGCTAAAGAAATGAACCAAGACAAATCAATCTTCTGAAAGGTGTGCACCAGCCTATATGTAAAAAATGGAACACTGCTAACAAAATGCTAGTTTATTTCTAGGAATTCCTTAGTGAAACATCATCAAAAAAATAAGTTGCTGAGTATCTAAAATAGTATTTCCAACCAAGGTGCCAATACTTCAAGGCTGGTACCATTAAAAACACATCTCAAGGTGAACTCAGGATCACTAGATCTGCCCTGGCTTGGCACCAGAGAATTTCCAGGACACTGTGAGGCTCACTTAGAACAGGGCAGAGGACAAACTGAAAGAAAACAGTCACTGAACTGTAACTGGGGTCTGGCTAAAGCATGGTGATGTTGGGGGGAGCGGGCTGGACATGGGAGAAGGGTGACACACTTCACAGCAGTCACTAATGCTCAGACTGTGCTGCTCTCAGTCCTTCCAGTGAGGTGAACAGTTACCCACTGCTTTCACAATTACCACTTAGCACAGTTCAGCCAGTCCAGATCCTAAACCACTGGATCATTGCAAACCTCTAGACTAGTTTTCCTTGGTATCACAGCAACATCTCTGGAGAGGTGAGCCAGAGCTATGAAACCTGGATTCAAGCCAAGTTCAAAACCATTTGGATCAGAGTTGTCCCTGAGAACAAGGAGAATACAGTGGTCAGAAGTAAGTATGAAACATTCAGCCTCACCTAGCTCCCCCTCAAGCTCTTAAATTCTTTCCATTGCTCACAGGCAGCAGCTACACAGAACTGTTTGGGAGTGGGCTCTCACTGAAGCCAAAATCCAGCTGTTTCTTGCTAGGATATCCAGGAGGAACCTTCCACACCAGACTGGGCAGTCACCTGAGGTGTCTTAAAAACAAAATCTAGCAAAAAACATAAAGGTTATTAGCTAGTCCAAAGCAGCTTTTGCAGTAAATCATTGTTAAACATTCCTTTTCAGGGTGCTCTTCACATGAAGAGGGTGTTACACTACCTCTGGTTCACCCTGTGGCATTTCACTGACCAAACTCAAACACAGTGACAGCAAATCTTATTGCAAAACCCACTTCTGATCACAAACCTCACAGTCAGTAAAGCAATAGAGTAATACAGGTATTTAATCCTACCATGGGTTTAATTGTTGGATTTGCTACTCCTTCAAGCAAGTCTGCTGTTTCCTGCACATGCTCAAACTCAGATGATGGCATCCCAGATTACAGGCTCCAGGAATGTCTTCTGGATTCCACTAATTTCCTTCCAAAAACAAAAAAAAACCCAGATACACCTCAAACACTCAGAAAACAGACAAGAGATTGACATGATAATTAATGCTCAGGAAGTTTTGAAGAAGACTTCCACTACTGGCTGGTGGTCTTTGCTCTGAAGACCTAGTACCTAGTTAACAGACTCCAATTAAAAGCAAGGGTGTACAGTGTTTACCACAGCTAGTTGAGACACATTTGAAAACAGACAGTAAGGAAACAGCTGAAACTCTGAGTAAGAGCATTGAGTCTGAAACCCATGAATCCTGTAGACAGGATCAATTCAGTCTCAACTCCTGAAATGGTTATTTAGTGGATTATCTGGGTGGAAACAAATTGAACTAAACATGATAATTTTTTTATTTTTTTTTTAAATAAATTTTCACAGTTCAATTCTGACAACCTAGTATTCCACAAAAAAACCAAACTACCAAAACTTAAGAACATAAGAGTTTCCACTTAAAATCTGAAAAAAATCCACTTTTCATAATTTCTAGAGAATTAATGACTTCTCAACTCATTTTTAACTTTAAGAAAGTTAGTTCTTAAGAGGCATGACAGTTATAACATTACAGACAGCATGTATTCTGCCTTAATTCACACCATCACTGAAAAAAAACAGAAGGCCAAAAACTGAGAATATAATTACTACAAAGTTTTCTTCTGTAGTTTAGCACACCACATTCAAGTTGTAGCTTCCACATGCTGCAGTCTTCAGAAATAAGAGAAAGATCTGCTTGGTAGTGAAAATATAATTTTATTTTTAACAATAGCTGCCAGCAGTATACTGGTATATCTGTAAAAGATGTTCCAGAGAGTGAAAGACATAAGCAAACTACAATAAATTGTATCAACTCTTCAAGTATTTCTGCAAACAATGCTCCAATTCTTGATGTCCTGTCTTAGGAGTCTTGATATCTTATTCTGCTCCACTATTCTCCCATCCCCCCCACCCACCCAAACCCCTTCCAGAAACAAAATGTAATAGTTGGTGGCACAGGTTCTGAGGCAGATTAAATATTCTTCACTTGGGATAAAGCCTTCTTCTGAAAATATTAATTGAATGTATTCAGATAGTACTCTGAGTGGCAAAGAGTAAAAAAAGTTGACTGTACTTAGCCACTTTTTGTTCTACATTGAGATAGGCATCAGTGGGTTTGGCTCAAGCACCTTCAATTTATTCATGTCTGTGTTCCTTTGATACAAAATGCTAATTTGCTACTTTAGCATAAAAACTTGATTATATCTCTCTTCTTATCGTGGAACTGCATGAAACTCTCAATTAGTTTAGACATGCCTATTGCGGAAAAACCACCAATTTTATGGGAAAATGCAAACTTACAAGCTACATGGCTGTGACTGTCCATGTGGGACATGTCCACAGACCAGCAGTGAACAGTAGATGGACAGGAAAGCTTTGGAGGGCATGAAATTGTTTCAAAATTCACATGCCTCTTGTTCATCAGGCAGCTCTTACACATAAGGAATCTCTTCAAGAAGGAAAGCTTTGTTGAGAAAAAAAAAAAGAAATAATAAAAATCATGCATATAGTATAATCTGCTCTCCCACACAAAACCAGGGTGAAGATTATGGATTTTCCCTTTATGTTCAGGAAATACAAGTCACCTGTTTTAATGGGAATTTAAGCATATTTCAGCTTGAGAATAAAGTAAGTTATTCAGCATGCTAATACATGCAACCAACTTGCAAACTGGAATGCCTACTTGAAAGGGTAACTGCTGTTTTTAAATTGTGGAAGGGGCTAGAAGCATCATTTTAAATTTAAACAGGGGGTAGATTAATTGCTGTTTGATGAAATTAAAAATGCATTTAAAGATCAGATTGTAAACAAGTTGACAGAAGTCAAGAATTTACATAGTTATGAAAGGGCTTTTTTAATTAATGTAACGCTGGTGATTGGGGCCAGATGAAAGTGCTCAACCCACACCAGACGCTAAAGCTGTTACACACCACCCTGGCTCTACGCTGCTGTGCTGGGATCACCTACAGAGGTGAAAGCTGCTGGCTCTCCAGGAGATTCCTGGCCTCTGCTGAAGGCAGCAAAGAGGCTGACCACCTTCTGTCACAACACAACCAAAACTGTGCAAGAGGAAGCTGAAAAAGATACCAACTCCTTGGACACAGGACAGTGAACAGCTATCCTATGGTAACTGCCTTCAAAATTGCTCACCTGGTCCTCATTTGAATTACAGCCAGGAGGGAAAGGCTCAATACTCCACTGTACTGAGATAAGAAACACATTAGTTACAGCAAGAGCTTTAACTTTGTTTACAAGCTTTCAGACACAATCATTAAAATACTTAATGCTGAATATAATGTATTACAACTGTTTGAAGATTGCCTAAAAAGTAGAGAGAATATTATTACCTATAAAAGACCAACAAGCCTTGTGTTTTAACGAGTTTAAGTGTTGGGTACATTGATATGCAGGCAGTGTGCACACCAGAAAACTGCATGAAAATGTTTTCATGCCTCTATGTACATAATTGCCTGGTGTACTCAAGTGTGCACACAGTGGCTAATTTGCTTTTATAAAAGGAGAGAGGCTCCATTACTACAACCTCAGACAACTTCCAAGGGCCATCCTAATCTAGGTTTTAAAGTCGAGTTAAAAACTTAAAGATATGCCCACATTGCTTCCTATATTTTTGTTTTTCAAGGGTAACTACACAATGGCAAAGAGCACCAAACCAGTGAGGGTTGGAGGTTGTTTTTTTTTACCCTATGTGTCATTAAAAATGTTGTTATCTAACAAAAAAAAATGAAGTCATTCCTTTTTCTAGATGTCACGTTGTAGCACAGACTGAACCCCTACAGAGGATTATTATGGCTGAGAAACTTTATTCAGGATGAGAACGTGACATTTGAATACAGTAATTATCAAAAGGCTACAGTTAAGTTTTTCCTAACCAGGTTGCTCTGCAGAATTTGCTTTCTGTGCCTAAACAACTCCTGTATAAAAAAAAATCATAATAGGGTCTAAGTGTGTCTATGGTTGTCTTCAAAAGACATGTAACAGGATTGCTAACTGCCTTTATACTGGAATTCTAGCTCTAGGAAGGCAAGACAAGGCACCACAAGCCATGTGTACAAATATGGATCTTGTACTCTACCTCTTCTATGTCAAACTAACTTCACTGGTATATAAAGTAGCAAAAGCAGGATGTTTAGAAAAGTCAGGCTGGTTTTCATAAAGCCAGTGCTTACCAAAAAAATTAGTGTATAAAAGTGTTTACGTGAGCATTTCCATGTTATTGCAGAATGTTAAATATTCCAATAACAACCTACCAGGAATAGCACTTTCCAGCTTCTAAAATCAGTTAAATATAAAAGTATCTTTACAAAAAAATAGGTATACAAGTCTAGCATTCTTTGGAGTAGTTGGTGATGGTCTTTTAAAAATAACCTAGCAGATTATTTCATGCATCAAAATCATTAATTTTAAACAAGAAAACTATTCCCTGGTTTAGAAATATTTGAAAATTGCTTTTAAAAAAATTGTAGTGCTATTCCTCAGTGTTGCTGTAAAAAGATTATGTATAGTAGTGCAATGATTATGATTACAACAAACTGCAGTCCAGGTGCACAGACAAGCAATTAGGATCAATTCAATGTAAAGGACTGGATTCCCCACACCATTTCTTTACAAATTAATACATTTCCTTTCAGGAAAAAAAATGCATACTAAAATTTAAGGCAAATATTATCTTTAAAGGTCACTTTAGTTTTCTTCAGGAAAGAAATAGCTTTAAAAAAGTTCCCAGAAGGACTCCCACTTTTAACAGTTATCAGTGTTCAGTCTTGCATCACTAATCATTGCACTGCTATTCACCACATACAGTAGAGATTTACCAACCAGGACACCAATGTTTACATGTATTTTGTTTATGACAGCACAGATTTTGTAAGTAAATTTCACCAGAAAGACCTATACAAAATAAAGGCTCTTAACTACCAAAAAGAAAGCCACTTGCAATTTTTAAGGTGAACAGATGGCAAGCATCCAGTTCTTCTGGTTTCATGATGGTAAAAGGGCATCCTGACAATTATTCATTTGCTGCAACTCAAAATTCAGGACAAATGTAGGTTGCCAATTTAAAATTATAAATATGAGGTTTTTTTAATCTCATCACGCTCTTGAAGACACAACTAAGTACGAACTCTGAACTGTGAGCTTCCTGCTATAGCACTCGAGCCTAGATTCAAACTTCCTTGATGTCTGAGGTCATTCACATCCAGGTTTCACATTTGAGTCCATTCTCAACCATTACAATGATTTCAAATCCAAGATACTTTTTTTTTTTTTAAAAAAAAACCAACAACATTGCCAAATATTCTGCAAATGGCTCTTTTGGATACTAAGTTCCCTTCTGTATGTAAATAGGATAGACAAGCAGGTACAGTTCCATGTGTCAGATATAACAATTGTGTATAGATCTTCTGGAAAAGCAATAAATTCCAAAATACATAAATATTCCTTGTACCATATAACAAGACAATATCTTAAACCAATTTGTAGACAGGGACCAAACGTTTGCAAAGTAAAGTAGTAGGGGCAAAATAACCCTTCATACTGAAGGATCTGGAGTTACCCCAGTGCAACATTAACATAACTGCATTAATGATATTCAAACTTGCTGTGAAAAGAGGTAAGAAAAAACAAGCCTATAATTAAGTCTGCAAACTTTAGGTAATTACTGTACCTGGTCTATCCACCATAACTTTGAATAACTGCAAGTTCATGCAAAAAAAATTGCTATCTTATATGAAAAGAGCAGTCTGTTAGAAGCATTGTTATGGAATATGCAAGAAGTCATCTCTTTTGCAAGTGCTGTTTACTTAGTGAGTCTCTTGGCTACATCACTGTATGCTATTTCAATTTCTTTGTCTCCAGGACAGGTGTTGGTGAATTCATCCCTGCTATAAGCATTTGTCAGGTATCTCCAAATCCCTGTCATTTCCTTGGGAATCTCAAAGTTGCGGTATTTTTTGGCCACCACCTAGAACAAAAGAATTACATTATGAACTTATATCCTTCAACTTAAACTACTTTTCCACTCCTTGTCACTGTCTCATTAAGTTATCCTTCCAACATGTACGCTCAAAAGTCACTTCTAAAGTCAGCAGAACCTGTCCCTCTGGGATATGCCTGGGCCTGGCAGCACACTGCCTGGCTTAGTTGGTATTACTGTCCTCAAAGGAAATACTTCTGCACCCAGGCAGAAACTTAATCTGTGGCTCCATCTGCAGTACAAAACTGACAAAGATCACTGCAGCCAGTGCAAAGAAATCAAACCACAACCATACAGGCACACCTTCACCGCTGTAGTTATCCTAGCCCACCTCTTTCTAGACTGCAGATTTATTTTTAATACAATCCTTATATTTCACATTGTGTCATTTACTTCATTGCCAATAGAGCAGTTTTCTCTACAGATGTGAGAAGACAACCACTTCAAGCATTAACTACTCACATGATGTTCACTTTCCTTCTTCTACCTCATTATTCAGAGCATTGCAGCTTCCTCCTGTGCAGTAAAATGGGTTTTGGCTTGTGCCATTTTACCATCTGCCACCCAACTTGTCTCCTGGTTCACACCTTCACTGAATTCCACTGCTCTACCCCCAAAGCCCTCATGAACTACCCAAACTGTACCCAATTTCATGGACTGTTAATACTGCAGTTAAACTCACATGGGAGCTTACAAACAGTTGAAATCAGTTGGACTGCAGAATGTCATAAACCATAAGCATGTTGTCCTTTGTTATCACCTAACAACATACAGGTGATTTACCTTGACAATGTGCAGTTTGGGTAGCAGGTTGCAGTCTGCTAATGTCATCTCGTTGCCATCCAAAAACTTGCGGGTAGAAACTGGGATATCCTCCATGCTATTCTCATCTATCTCGTCGGGAAGAGGAGAGTTCAGGTACTCATCCAGTTTCTGGAGGGTTTTCAAGAGGCCACGTTCTAAGGCTACAAAGGAAGGAAGTTTTAAGAACAAAAAAAAAAGAAAGCACACCATTTCAAAGCAAATTATCATTTTGAATATTAATATTAGTACCAGATCTGTAGAACAAAATCCACATCACTGTACTACCCAGAACTGACTGTGCACTGAAGGATTCTTAACCCTTGTACAATTTTTGTGGCAACACTCCTGCTGGAGCTGCCTTTGTGGTCGTGGTAACACTGAAACTGAACAGGAATCCTTTTAAATATCACACACAGGCACAGGTTGTTGAAAAACTGGTTTATACACGAGTTTGCACTAATTTAAAACACTCTAAAACTGTCCACAAGTGTTTATTTTTGGTTTTAAAAAGTGGCTTATGTCAGTTTCTTAAGATTATTCCTAACTGGCTTAAACTAATTAGAATTAAGCTATGCTAGGGTTTATATTCATTTAAATGCAATCTGTTGAATGTCACATGCTCAGCTGAACACGCAGACTGCCAAGAAGCTTTATGGAACACAGCACCAGAGGGCAGCACACCCCACAAAATCCACAAGTATTCCTCAGCTCTGGACAAATATTTTGTATTTCTCCATTTGAAATACAGCTGAAAGGCATTCTGATTCCCTGAGCTAAGTTTTCCCTCCAAGTCCACTGAGGACAGAATCACAGAGTGTCAGGGATTGGAAGGGACCTCGAAAGCTCATCCAGTCCAATCCCCCTGCTGGAGCAGGAACACCCAGATGAGATCACACAGGAAGGTGTCCAGGCAGGTCTTGAATGTCTCCAGAGAAGGAGACTCCACACCCTCCCTGGGCAGCCTGTCCCAGGGCTCTGGCACCCTCACAGTAAAGAAGTTCCTTCTCAAATTTAAGCAGAACCTCCTGTGTTCCAGCTCACACCCATTGCCCCTTGTCCTATCACTGGACACCACTGTGAAGAGCCTGGCCCCATCCTCCTGACACTCACCCTTCAGATATTGATAAACATTAATGAGGTCCCCCCTCAGCCTCCTCTTCTCCAAGCTAAAGAGCCCCAGCTCCCTCAGCCTTTCCTCATCAGGGAGATGCTCCACTCCCTTCATCATCTTGGTGGCTCTGTGCTGGACTCTCTCCAGCAGCTCCCTGTCCTTGAACTGGACACAATATTCCAGATGTGGTACTAAAGTATTTAAAGGTCTAATTGCACATTCTTTCTCTCTTACTGATCTCACCTTCCCTCTATGGATCTCTTCACTCAGAAAGGTCTTAATCCTTTGAAGAAAGTGACACAAACTAAGCTTAACTCAAACTCTGAGTGGGAGCCCTCACTCCTAGAAAGGTCAAATACCAAGTGCACAGAAAGGCCTTGCAGCAAATGCATGGAAACTCAAGCACGGGGGCACGACAGAAACTCTGCATGGAATTTGGTTCTGGATGTTAAAAGCATTTCTATTTAGTTCAAGAGTTTTGAGTGGCTCTTGCAGAGCTAAGTTTCAATGTCAGGGATATTTACAAAACCTTGCATACCCTACCAAAATTCTGATTGAACACTGACTGCCTGAAAGCCTCTTTGGAAGTGTTGAAATCTTTGGCTCTGATCATTAACTTTAAAGCACAGGTTTAATTCATGAGACTCCCTCAAGTGTCCACCAACAAGCAGCAAAATTTGCCAGTGAGATAATTCACAGTAAAGCCACTCTGAAGAACACAAGACAAGGAAACAACGTGTGCACAGCTACCAGCCCCCCAAGCACCTTACCTTCATTAGCTTCTGGTCTAGAATTTTTGATAAATGCAGAAAATTTGGCAAATATATCCATTCCAGCAGTGTTTGATTCTGGATGCTTTGGTGAAAGCTTTAGGTACCTAAAAGGTAGAAAGGAGAAGATCTACAGCACATTTAGCAGAATGATGCTCATCTTCTATTAACTATCACAAAACAGCCCTTTAAAAAATAAATAAATAAAATTGACATCATCTACTTTTACCAATTTATCCATTTTCAGATTAATGTGGAGGACTTGCTTCTTAAGTGTAGTATCACACACTTTCATGTAAATTAAAGATTTTTAAACCCAACACTACTTCATCACTTTTCAGAGGAATAATAAAGCATATTAATGTTTTCTGAATCAGGCATTTGTTTCAAGCACAGAGTGTCTGAAACAGCCCAGGGTCACAAGCTGCCTCACTCTAGCACAGCTTTGCTGCCAAGGGGACAGATCACAGCTCTGTAAACAAGAATATAGTTAGGGATCAATCAGGTAACAAATTAAATGCTCTTGTCCATTCTCTGTTCACTGGAGATATTTTTCTTTTTCTTTTCTTTTTTTTTTTCATTTAAATTAATATCAGCTGTCCCAGAACATCCCAGACTCCAAATCTGTTAATAAAAAAGTGAAGTCTTGACACAGTAAAAAGACAAAACAGTTCCTGAGTTTGCTGAAGGCAGTGTCTGCATTTTGCCATTGCCTGCCAGCTGAGGGAGAAGCAAGCCAACAGTTTACAGAAAGCTTGAACACATTTCTCAAGCTTGTGCTGTGTTATCTAATTACTATTAAAAGTACTATTAATTAATTAAAATTAATAGTAATTTTAAAAAATTACTATTAAAAGTAATCTAATTACTATTAAAAAGTATTTTCCACCAGAATTTGCAAATACTAAATAATCAATCTCCAGGACTCATCATTATGCCTAGTATAAAGGAATTAATATTTTTTAAATTATTTGAGTTGCATTTAGCAATAACTGGTTCTGTGCAATTATCAACTGTCCATCTGCTTGTAGAGAGCTGGAAGGAATAAAAAAAATAATTTAACATTAAATACAAATTTCACTTAAATTCCTGGTGAGAACAAGAAAATTACAAACTCTTGAAGACTTAAATAACATCTTACTTTTAGAACAACTGCAAATATAAGTCTCCAAAAGGAGTCAGGACTAGGTTTTGTTTAGCAGGCTCATCTTTATTTACATTATTTGGACCCATTATCAGAATGGCCTGTCTCAGGCATCAAAAGGAAAAGTTTGGAAACTGCAGGAAGGATGACAGGACTCTACAAAGGAAAATTTAAAAATAATCTTCAAAAGAAAATATTTTTTAATCTGCAGATGAGGGAGCTGGAGGGAGGCAAGGTATGACAAGCAAGAACACCAAGCTATTTTCAATGCCTAATCTTTTGTTTCTTGATGCTGAAGAAGATCTTAATTAGCACAGCAAACCCCTCTGAGAGCATTCCATGACTCTAAGGTGACAAACCATCATTTTAACACTTACTTGGGTGGAGCCAAAACATCTTCCAGGAACTCTTCAATCTTATTCACATCCGTTTTCACTTCACCATTGTAAGTTATGAAGGGTGGATGAGTGCCTGGAGCCAAATTTTGAAGGTCTGCTGGTTTTCTAGGGTGAAATACAAACCAATACAAAAATAAGCACAGGACATCCATGACCCTTGCTTTCATTGCTACAATCACAAAAGCACTGCCTGAGGTTTTCACATCCTTGCAGTTTTAAAAAGATATCACCAGTTTTCTTCTTTAAAAGTGAGTTTACAGCTTGATTAGCATTCTGAATATATACTCAATAACAATTAATTTCAAATACTTCAATACAACTGCTTCCTCTGACCTCTGCCTATTTTTTTTGAAGTTGATATAACATTGACTAGCAAGAGATATATATATATATACATATACATATATATATATACATATACATATATATATATATATATATATATATATATATATACACACACCCCCCACACATACACTCTCTCTCCCAAGATCTGCAGTACAGTGTTTATATATAGCATAATCTGTGATAATCCTTCCCCTTTACCCAGAGCTTCTCTGGAAATAGTGTGAGACAGGGCAGTTTGTGAAAACCATTTATTATGAGCACACAAAATCTGGTTCTAGACAAACTGGCAGCTGCTAAAACATTATGTTTAAAAATGATGCTTAAAGCTTCCTCCAGGAAAAAAAAAAAAACAACAAACTATTCACAAATAAGAGCAGCACACTTGGGCAAAGGGAGGAGAATTCCTGACATGAGTTTGACTAGACACAAGAGACACAGAATCAAGCTAAAATACTCAGACATCTCTAAATCTTAAGTCATTTTTGGCAATACCTCTGGCTATTTGCTCCAGCTCTTTCATACTAATCCTTATCAAGCTAAGCCAGTGTGTTTTACAAGCAATTGGCTTCTCTCTCCTCTAGCTGTGTGTGATGCTGGGGTGACAAGGAACAACACTGCAGACATTTCTTTAGAAGCCTTTCCATCAGCTGCATGTATACACTTACCTACTCCTTCACCCCAAAATGCCTAACTCAACATAAAGGTCCCACATCTGCCTTGGCAGCAGATTCAGATACAAAACTGAAGTCAATAATGAGATGTGGATTCATCACAAGCTATAAAATCCAAAACATCACCTAAAAAGCTGCAGCCAATTTTTCCCCAGTAAATCATTGTGGTATTAGCCAGTCCTGTGCTAGTGCAACTGTGTTTGTGCAAGGAGAAATAAAATTACAATAAATGAGAAATAAAATTACAGTAAAGGAGAAATAAAATTACAGTACTGCTTGGCACTTCTTCAGCAGCACCACTTAAAACATCCCTCTGATCAAACTATTGACTACAGTCTGGGATGACTGCTCAGAAGGACACAGTCTTACTTCTCAAACTTCTCCATGTTTTAGAGGACAGTTGGCAATTCCTGGTTCCTCAGACCTTCCCTGTGTACAAGCATCCCACAGTACACACGACCCAGATGAGGCATGACAGTACAACAACCTCCCTGTCAAGTAGACCAGAGCACAGGCTACAGGATGACCAACCACCACCTTTTGCTGGTGTTACACTGGATGAAGAACAACAAACACCACCTGAGCCAGCAGTAAGTTTGCCAAGATAAAGTTGTCCCTTCGTTATTGTTTGAACAAATCCCAACCAGACTGCAACCCTTGAACTGGGTTTGTGCTTTGCATGACGTGGCCACATTTCTGAGCCAACACCAGGAATCCAGGAACTGGGTTTGCTGGATACTTGAACTACAGTTCAAGAAAGTCTCCTGGCTGTACTGGACAGAGAAACTAATTAGTAATGACACAAACATCACTGTGGTCACTCAGGGTAGCATGAGAGAGCAGCGTTTTCAGGGAGAGCACGCAGACCCTGTAAATTAAGCACAGCTTCCAAGTTTATCCTGTAGAAATGTTGCTTTCAGTTTCTTACTAAGAACCCCTGCCAGGATTTCATGTCCTCCCCACTGCTGAACCTTTGAAGCAGGGCACACAGCAACAGCATATAGTGCCAAAGTGTACTTACAACAGCTATGAGCACTTGGCAGCAAAGTAAAACTGAATGAGAAAACTCATTTTCATACTTAAGACCATTAAACACCCTGCTTGGAGCCAGGTGACAAAAGTCTTGTTAAGAGAAGAATTTATTTTCAATTTCTAAGCTTCCAATAAGTTCTTTCTCACTAATAGTTGCCATCATCCTCTTACTTTTAGGATTTAAAGTCTGTCATTGGTTAATGCTTTAAGTTGCTTAACACTCCATTTAAATACAGCTTTGTAACCCACAACAATGGCAGGAAGTCATTGTGGCTCACTTCCAATTCTGCATGTTGGCTAGATAAAATTCCTCAAAAGGAATGTTATTTGAAACACAAACACAGGCAAGACCACCGGATTTGCAGCAATACTATCAAAGGAAAGGTTTAATTTCAGAAACACACCAGTCTAATGAACAAGCCAAAAAAGTTTCCCATCTAGAGTGCATCTCAAGGACCCCAGAACATGTTTTAACCCCTCTTGCCACTCCAGTCAGACCACCTGGATCTTGCAAGAAAAAGAAAGCAGAGATTAACATCCCACAGCCAAAGCCCAAACATAACACAGGGTTTGACTTCCAGTTTGCTACTCCTGCCAGCAGATCATAAGCAAACCCTGGTTTACCACATACAAGCCACAGCCCTTGGAGCACCACAAGTACACAGCAATATCCTTAAAAGGCTAAGGGAACAACTTCCCTTTAGAGTCAAACAAGGAGGCAATTAAAAATATTACAGTGAAGTTTACTTCAGAGATAAAACTGGACAGCTTAAAAAAACCCAACCAGAACAAAAAACAACACAAACACACTTCTATAACCACTCAAAACAATTCCACAATAGCTAGTACCTGCCCTAAAGTTTACCAGGGTACTTGGAACCAGGGCCACATATTTAAATATCTGGCTATCACTAGCTAATTAAAAGGGCAAGTTCTTTAACATCAGAGTTAAAGTATAAACATTTCATGGCTTTGCCACAAACCAGTACAGCAATTAATGTTCAAATAATTTCTTGAAGATCAGACAAAAGCCAGCCCCCAAATGTAATATGCTCTACAGCGATTTATAAATTACACAAGTACTGAGACCAGTGTCTGAAGAGTAACATGAAAAAAAAGTTACCAGCAATAAACCATCCCTGTCTCCAGTTCCCAAGCAGTATTTTACACTGCTGAAGTTGCAGTCACCTCTGGGCAGTCTTTAATATTTACTAATCCCTTTATTTAATCTTTGTCTGTCAACATAATTGTAAAACCACACAATCAAGATGTTTAAAATAGGATTTCAAAACTTAACTGAATGCAAACTGGCCTTGAATGTTGTTACAAGCCCAACAAATGGTTTATGTACTGCAGCTCTGCTCTAGTCACCACAACAAGTCAAATCTCTGAGCACTGAAATGCTGCTTCTGAAAAGGGAAAGAATAAAGCCTCTGTCTGACTAAACAGAAGCAAGAAACTCGTTTCTTTGAAAAGGCAGTACCTCCCACTTCGTTTCCTATGTGCATATTTTAGTGTCTTAAGAGTAGAGCTAAGGGCTGCAAAATGTTCCTTTGTTAGCACAGTATGATGTCCAGTGCAATTATGGAAGGGAAAAATACACACCACAGAGTTAATCAAATCAGACTCAGTTTTTCCTGGGTCCCAAGTTACTTGCTTGTGAACTTTTGTACCCAACAGTGACCTTTTGAGACTGACAAACAGACAGAGCTTGCATGACTGTTGTGAGAAACTACACTATGAGGCAGAAGCATGGTTTGCAAGTAAATCCTTTTTTTTTCCCTCTCCTTTTTGTCTAGCAAAATCAATTTAGATGCTTAAAAACATTACTACCCAGCTCTTCAAAAAAACATTACTACCCAGCTCTTCAATGTGTTTGTGTCCTCAACAGGAACAAAGAGAAGGGAGGGTAATTAGCTTGAATAATGTGCTTGTAAAAGCAGTTTCTTGTGACAATATTAGAAGTATTAAGGCAACATATAGCACTTATTAGCATTCTGGTAATGCTAACAGGGGACAAAACCAGCATCTGGTATAAAATATTTCCACTTGAGCTGTTATCTGAATTTGACATTCTGCAAGCTGTATTGCTCTACAACTATGTATTAGACAATCCAAAATGTTCTATTTGTATTTATGAAGCTTTAGTTAAAGTCTGAAAGGAATTAAGTTTGTATCAACATCTATTCAAATCTGAACTAGCTTCAATGGTCCCTCTTTTCCTTTACCAGAAAACACATTCAGTGTACAGCAAAAAAAGAGTTCATTTGACCTATTCCTCTGCAGTTTTTTTTAATTTTGCACTTACTCTGTGTTTTCCCCTCCTCAACATAAAAAAAAACTGAAAGAAAGCTTTCCTTGTGTAAGAAAGGACAATTTTAAACATCTGCAACCAATTTATATTCTAAAAGTTAGTTTTACATCCCATTCCCCTATGCAATTAACTCAAAACTGCCAAAGGGACACAAATAAAGCTAATTAATCAAGAATCATTGACATTTTAATGACATTTCTCAAGACTGGTTCAGCAGTAAAAATGCTCTCAAATAGAAAATGTCTCTTTTAAATAACTTCTCATACCCCCCCTGCCCCAAAAAGCTGCAGTGGGTTAAACACACCATCATTAAATGTTAAGGAAGTCCAAAACTACAAATAGCATGCAAGCACAGGTTCTACTCCCAAGGTTTCCACAAACCACATGCAGTGCTAAGTGGAATATAGGATATATTTGGTTTATGTGTGCTGGCAGCAACAATTATATTTGCAATAAAATCCCACACTGGCCAGAGAAGATCTTTAAGCTGCTACAAATGCACACCCAGTGGACAAAAGCTGCTTTCTCTCCCTTTGCTTGAGTGGTTTGCCTCAGCCTTAGCACACACGAGCTGCCAGCACTGAAGCAGCAACTTTAGTGCTTTTTAAAAAACAAAATAAGTCACCTCCTTAAAAAACAAATTACAAGAGGTTAAGTCTAGCAGGGTGATTTCTTTCTTGCACATTTTACACTTGATTTGTTGGAGAACATTGTGTATTTCTATTGGCTTTATTTCTGAAAATAAAGTTTGCAAGCACTGGCAGTCTTCTCCTCTCTCCAGAGAGATCAGAGACTATTACATTAGAGCTGTGAAAACATGACTTCACATCAAAAACAAATACAAGGCCTCTGCTGAACTTTGCATCACCACTCCTATTAAAAGTACATGCAACCTTAGGAAATTAAGACTCCTGGATTCACATCTCGCCCTTCTTAGCCACTAAGGTGCTCATTTCATAGATGGAGAAGTTTAGGTGACACACAGCAGGATGACAAATCTGGAGAACACTAGACAAAGGCAGAATATTTCACATTTTATTCCTACCCATTTCACTTCTATTTCACTCATATTTACCTCATGAACAGATATATTCAAATTGTTTTTATTCTTATTGCATAAGAAGCAATATTGTCTTAAAATCCTTAAAAAGAGGAGCAGTCTGCACATTATTTGTGATAGTTATCCAATAATCATTAGAGATTTGATCAAAGACTGGTTGATCTAAATTACCCATCCAGCAGTGTTCACTTGTGGGATCTCAATGTGAAGTTGGTAAGATTCAGTATTCAGTTTTAAGAGACTTCATGTCATCTTAGTTTTACAGGAGAAAAGCCTCATTTAACAAATTCAAGAGAATTTATTTTCTTTTTGGTTACAGATACTTACAAATAACCACCAATGAATGCACCATTTACATCCAGGTTGCCTCTCAGTATTTATGAGGACAGATTTTCTTTTTCATTACAGAAATTAAGCCATGCAAGCTTTAGAACAAACATCAGTTACACCATGTGTACTGTACTCTTGCTGGTCAGATAAACCAAGGATTTCTTACCTCTTCAGGTCAACTGTTGTGACACTGAACACCACTCCCTTCAGCCAAAGGATCATGAAGAGCCTCTGAGAGAAAGGACAGTTTCCTATGCTTTCCCCATCACTGCCAGCCTGCAGAAGAGAACAGATCAGGAATTAGAAGGTAGGACTGTGCCATCTACACATTATTTTTTAAACAGATTAAAAATACTTGCACCTTCCATTGATTTTTTTTTGCTGCAGACATAACAAGGATTTTATTACAGTGAATTTTGCACTTTCATCAAGTCAACTAACCTATTGACTTGTTATGTCCTCTAACAGCTGCTCACAAAATGGATCAGAACAAGAATTCAGACAACAAAGTTAGTTATCTTTCACACTGAAGATGATCCAACTGCTCTAACAGTCAAGAAAGGGCAGCAAATCATATTCCTCTGAGCAGCCACACCTTTTGATGGCAGTTTTCCAATAGCAATATTGTTCTTTATTATTTTTTCCTTCTTCTACAAGGCATAGCTAATTAATTGCAGTCATCTTCCACTTTATTGCTTATATCTCTCACTGTGTAGTGCTACAGCGAGCCAACAGCAACCAGGAACTACAAATCCTTATTGTAGTGCAGGTGTTGTAAGCAAAGACATAACTAAGTACATAAAGACTTCACTGACAATAAAGTAATATTCCAAAGCCACTTTTTATAGGCAATTTATCAATAAGTCTTTGTCCTACCACAACAAAGGTCCATTAGACAGCAACAGTAAGGCACTCCAGGGCAGCCAGTGATGGCATGCATCCCATGATTGCTCTGACAATGAAGTATGTATTGCTGAGTTGGAAAATCTTAGTTTTTAGTGAGCTAGAATTAAGACACATGAAACCTTGAGTCTTGTTATGAAATTCAAACCTCTGAAAACTGGTTCAGTAGTTAAAACAGCCCTATATGTCATACTTTACATCAGATGAATTTAAAAGGATTTTGCTTACTGTTATTAGAGTACTTCCAAGAATAATTTTAATCAGTACAATTCTCAAAACTTGACTAATTATTTCATTATTACTAGTACCTGTTCCCTAGGCCATTTTAAAACATATTGTAGGAGAAGGTGGCTGTAGCCCTCAGAAAAATGACAGAAAATCATTATGTTCACTAAGCACAGGGTGTTGAGAAGTAGAGCTGCACAAGCAGAAGGGTTGAACACAAGACCTGAGCAGCAACTGGTGGAGATCCAGCATTTAAAAAAAAAATAAATAAAAAGAGGGTGAGAGGGGCTGGGAAAGAGGGAAGAGAAGAAAAGCCAACAAAAAGTATCATTACAAGAGAACTAAGCCTTATGACCAGAACTAACCAGACAAAGGTTTAGACACCAAGTCAAAGGAACTGCTTTTTCTTCAGTTCTCTGCCAGTTCCCAGCCATGCAGTGAGTGGGGAGAATGAAGAAAGACTTTTCAAGTTAAGAAGAGAAACAGTAGGATCTTCTAACAGCAGGATTTTCAAAGACCAGGAAAACAGAAAGCTTTTCACTGAAACTGTCTTAAATCCAGTTTTTAAAAACTCATGGTGCCTTTGCAGATAAGGCTGAGACTCCTTTAATACTTGTCAATAAATATCAGGACATGAGGATTCATAAACTGATTTATGTTGCCTCAAGCTTATGGTCTCATTTGTACAAGTATCCTCCCTGTCAGAGCTGAATATCCTTCTGAATACTTTGCTGTGGAGAACTATATGGAGTTATTGCCCTTCAAACCTTTATTAGTGTCATTAATGAAGATGTGAAAGGAAAGAGAAGTTGTCTTTCTGCCATAAGTTACAAACTGCCTCCTTTATCTTTGGAAAGTGAGTAAAACTTGCAGCAGATTAATGATACTAGATTGTCTTAAAGGCTGGCATGTGAGCTCTTAGTGTTCAGGAGACTAAACTCTAAAAGTATCTACAAAAAAGATAAAACAGAGACAGTTTGGTTACTCTGGGCACTCTGCTTTATACAGCTCAATCCACAATTTTCTATTGTGCATGTAACCACTGCAAGGATTTTAGCTACTATATGAATTCATGTGTTCCTCCCTCACAAGCTGCTTACACAAAGACTTCACTCTGCAGTCCATTTCCAATACCTGTATGCTTTGATGTATGTTAATATTTACCTGCAATGTCATCCCTCCAGATAGAATTTTCCTCTACAGTTACATTACTGTATTTAGGCTGGAACAGACATTTCCTGCAGGTAAATTACACCCATGTAGATTTATACTCATCTACCTTTTTCTTTTTGGCTGTGTGCAAGATCTTACCTACCTTTGAAAAACAACATTGAAAAAGACAACACTTCATCCCATCTAAGGAAAATGTTTTGTACTGCCCAGGTTAATTCATGCTTTGAAGCAGAAATAATTCTTGAATTCAGAACTGATTTTAATCTTCAAGTTTTATGGCAACTTTAACAACCCTACTTAAACCAAAGCTACGCTGCAGTAACAGCACAGGCATATTTGCCTCTATCAAATTAAGCTTTACCTCACTTCCTGGTGGAAAGGCTACCACACATTCACTAAGTAAAAGGAGGAATGTGGGCATTTACCACCCTAAGAGCATAAAGCCATACCCTGAGGCACCCATCTGCCCCTGGCTGCCACACACAGCAGGTCTCCAGCCTGATTTCCTCACACCAGCCAGTACATGACCTAGTCAGGATTAGCTCTCCTCCCTCTTCATCTTTTATTTAGCACTTCTGACCTCAAAACCAGAGCCTAGGTTGGTGCAATACAATGTACATTGCCAGAGATCCCACCTGATATGGACTGAGGTAACCTTGGAACAGAAAATTAAAGCCACATAACCAAAGGAAGAACCACGGGGATACAACTGCCTGTCATCAATGTACAGATGATTCTCAGCACCAAAGGAAGTGCAGGGGCTTAGCTTCAGTACTGCACCATCAAAAACCAGAACTGAGGCATTTCCTGAGGAGAATATTAAAGTTAAACACTAGACAACTCCCCTAATTTCAAACCAATATTTGAAAATGTAACAATTTCCTAATGGACAATAGGCAAGCATCTAATTTATTCAAGTTCCTTTGTGAATTGCAAAATATGACTTTAAAAAACTCATGCAAAGGGCTGATAAAGAGTTTTAAAGATTTATGATGTATCACCAGATGTAGAAAGTAAGAAGTTACTCAGAAGTCAAGAACTAAAATACTTTTGGGTGATAGTATCAGATGAAAAAGCAAAATAGGCTCTTTTTGCAGACAGAACCAGATAAGAAGATGTGTTATTTACAAAACTCCAGGGCTTTTCCTGAACTCAGGAGTTTGTTATAACATCAACCAAGACTCTGGCTGCCCAGGTTTTGCCACCTGTCAATGCCATAGGGAAAAGCAGTGACCCCCCCATCAGCAAAGCACAGGAAAAAAAAATGTTAATGATTGAGAGATGTTAAACATTTTTATATCAGACAGGCTTTGAAACTGATCAGCTGCAATTACAACACAGCCTGAAAGAAAGTTAGGGTACTGGATTACACCCCAATCCTTCTTTCATATGATATCATTCCACCATGGAGCTTTACTATTTCTAGTGGAAGATTTTTAAATGGCATTTGAAATTACCCAAACTCAAATTTAGAAGAGTTTTGTTCATTGTACTACAAATGAAATCTTAAGTCTGTCTGGAACCCAAAGCAAATCCACTTTTAGGTTACAGAACTGAACAAAAACTTGTTTAAAAATTTAAGGCAGAGCACAGAACTGTGGCTTTCATTAAGGTTCATTTTCCTAAGCCAAAACCACGACCAAAAGCAAAGTGACCAATGGGGACCAAAAAAGGTCAAATGAATTTACACTGTAATGCCAACTTGTACCAAAACTTTTCTTCTCTCTCTCTCAACACAAACATAACATTCAAAATGAACAAACAACAAGTAGCATCTGCTTTTGTTTAAGCAAGACAGGCTTTTTGGATGATTTGAATCAGGAAAAAGGATTACAGTCCACTAACAGTGCTTTGAACAAAACCTAAGGCACTTCCCAAGCTGAGCAGCTAAACTGAGCACAGACTTTTATGTCTACATTCAACCATTTGTCCCACTTCTGCTCCAAAAAGTCCCAGGTTATTCTGAGCACATACTGGAAAAGGAATGCACTCAGAATGCCAAGACACTTCTGGCTGCAGTGAGCCAAGGAATTCTGCTATGTAACTGTTTGCCTGAGAGGCCCATTTTCTATCTGCTTTTATTTGATGCACAGAGAGCTACAGCACAGAGCTGTCACAACGTCATCAAGAGCAACACCACGCTGGTGATGCAGCAAGTTACTCTCCCTCAATCACATCAGGATTTTATTCAGAGGGAGACAAGTTTGGTAGCTGTTTCTGCAAGAGTCACTTCTGACTCTGTTTTACCCTGCTGGAATAGAGCTGTGCTGGCAGTAAACTGTAAACCTTTGAATATTGCAACAATATCCTGAAATTCTCCGTGACTGCTCACGTAGGGGGTTAATCACACAACCATTGGTGCTCAAGCCCACTACCAGCAGCCAGAAACCTGTCACTGCCTTGTCTCTGAATTCAGGCTGTAATATTCCAGGATATCATCAGTGTCTAATCCTCATCAGCATCAAAGTAAAGAAAATATTCAATGTTTACTTCTCTTTACTAATGTCAGCCTAGGTTACTTGTTAATTCAACAAGATTATTCTCCTTCTAATGAGAAGCTTTGAGCTTTTATTTCAAATTTTTTTTACAGCCAGTCTAAAAATCTTTACTACTAAATAATGCAAACCTCCCTATAATTAGGCTAATTTTCAGTTATCACTACCAAATCAAGCTACCATTATCCACATAGTCAAGAACATCACACATTTAATGTTTCACTGAATGCCAGGTTTTCCCTTGGATAGATTAGGACCAGTCAGAAAAAAGTGCAAAGCCACACACAGCAAGGAAAGATTGTATTTTCCATTTGTAAGCAAGTATTCTGCTTAAGGATTATACTGATTGAAAACTGAAGAGCCTGGCTTTAATTTACCACCAGGGAAAGTACCCTGCCAAACAGTGTTTCACTTGACCATGACCCATGGCCAACTCCTGCCATGGTAGAGATGCCACCAAGCAGTCTGAAAAGCTAACAGCTGCTGTAGGGGATTTATCACAGGCAGAAAAAGCTCCAGATACCCCCTTACCTTGAGCAAAGTTGTGTTATCCTCCACAAAGTGACTGTAATTTAAAAATTTCTGAAAAGGAGGCAAGTCATTAATTATAAGATGGGAGGTGGAGACAGAGATGGGCACCTGAGCTATTATATGAAACACAAAACAGGGTTACTTTTCTTAAAAAAGCTTAACTAAGGAAGTTTGAATAAGAATGAAAGAGTTACAAGGCAGTAAAAAAACCCAAAAATCAGTATGCTCACTGAAAAGACAACCCAGTTTATCATACTCACAGTAAAACTACTGGCAGCTCCCAATGCCAAGCAGCTCAGCCCATGCAAGAGTGCCAGCTACTTGTGGAAAAAAAAAAAAAAACAAAGCCAAAAAACACCACAAATCTGCTTATCCCTCTGTCTGGAAGATCGAGCTTAGTTGATCCAGCCAGTGCGGAAGCCACCTCCTCCCTTTCTCTTCCCCTGAAGCAGTGATTTCATTCAAATGAGATTGTTTTTCCCCAAAAAACCCAGAGAGTATAAGTAATCCTACATCCATTTAAGCAGCTAAACAAGCTATGGGATGGGAAGAAAAAAAATCCATTTTAATTGTGACATGTTTGTCTTTAAAGCTGCATAAAAAATAATTTGACTCCTAAAACAAGAACCTGCATTCACTTACTTTACCAAATCAGGGGGTATTTCCAAATTTTGAATTCAGCAATCCTGAAACAACTCAGTTCTAATTGAAAAAAAAAAAAAAAATCTGCTGGGAAAACTACATGAGAAAAGCAGCGTGATGCATCCCCATTACCTCAGAACAGCAGATAACAATCACTCCTGCATGTTTCATGAACAGTAAACTCATTCAAAAAATGAGTAAATTAATAATAATCCTATGTGGATTGCTGTTTTGAGAGGAAATGGTCTAAGTTAACTAACAAAGTGATTCAAGTGAAAAACATGCAGCATTTCAAAACCCCTGAGATGAAAGAATAGAGAAAGGAGTGGTTTAATTTTCCACACATGAATACTGAAAATGGTCTGGTAATATCAGTTTAAATCCTTGCAACCTCTCCTCAGACCTTCACCTTGCCAAGCTAGATAAACAGAATTCCATGCTGGTTATTGGGCAGTATTTTCAGATAAGATGTAAAGAATTACATCCATGAAGGGATTATAACAGTATTTGATGTAACAGCAACCAAACGCCTCCGCCCCACGGTGCCACTCTAGCGATTGTTTTGTGTTCTTGGTCAGGCAGGAGATGGATGAGCTTCAGGGCTGTTATCTGTAAGCATTCACTCTGCAAACCAAAACACATCTTAAAGGGACCCAATGGCTCCAATATTAATGAAGGATCAGTCAAAAGAAAACAAATGACAAGGTAGCAAGTTGGAGAGCTCAGGACTGAACAAGCGTTCTCTGCAATACACAGTGCTCAATTCCTCCTCGTGCTTTCGGATTTGCTCGTTGGAGAAGGGAGCTGGTTTGTGTTTTTATGGGAGGAACAGGTCAGCAAGCTCAAATCAAGCCCTGAACTCTGATGCACACTAAATCTGGTTCAACCAGGTGTCATCCAAGGGATGATGAGATGGAAGGGACACTTCTGCTTGCCAGCTCACCTTTACCTTGCCTCTCTAGGCCAGTGGATAGCCAGTGCCCCAGCTTGAAGGGCAGAGCTCTTGTTTCCATGTGGTGTCCTTTCCTTAATAGATTAAAAAAAATTAATTGTTGCACATTTAAAGATCCATGCCAACCTCTTAAAAAGAGACAGGAGGAAGACAAGTCTCAAGACAGCTTCAGGCTGCTGTTATCTGAAGTGCCAGGGCACAGGTTGTGTGCATTCCAGCTCATGCTGTGGAACAGCTTTTTAACAAAGCTGTCTAATGTATTTTGAAACCTATCCTACCCCTCTACTGCTAACATAAGTTTAAAAGTCACTAAAAATTCAGTTTAAGAACAACATAAGCTTGTAGCCACCATTAAGATGATTTACTCACACTATTAAACGTCTCTGATGAGCAAGCTAACTCCTGCAATTCTTTCACAATGCTAAGAAGATTCTAAATAAAACACCCAACACCATTTTACTCACCTCAAAGGTCAGCAGTTTGGCACCTTGTGTAGCTATTGCTTCAAATTCACCTTTGTTCCTCATGGTGTGTTGTCAGTAGGTGAGCCTACAGCATGGCAGACAGTGCCAGAAGGGCACTACCCCTGCATTATGCCTTTTCTAAGAAATCCTGCTCTCTGATGCCATTATTAATTAACCTTCACCTTCACCAAAACCTTTCAACTGCTTTTGAACTAAGAAAGTAACTTTTTTTCCCCATAAAGGACATGACAAGATAAGCAAATCCCTCATTATGTGCCATCTAAAAATAAGAAAATATCTTTCAGGAAAAGAGTGCATATTCATTTCCAAATTGAAGACAACTGACTTCAGAAAGCTCCAAATGAAGCTCACAGCACCTGTATCACAGTCTTACCTTTATATGAACTACACTGATTAGTGTAACCCTTTTATTTGACCTTTAGAAGGAAACTTTTAAAAGCCTGGTAACACTGTATCCAGTTAGACTTAAAATTCTCAAATCACAACCACCCCACACACAGGAATTTTAGTTCTATAGAACAGTTTAGGTAAATCACTGCTATCTCCCATCATTAGTCCTTTAAGAAAAACATAGGAAAAAATAGAAAACAAAAAGCATAGGCCAGTGCTCATACCTGAAATTAACTGCAAATACAAAACACCTGGGAAGATCAATGTATATTTTCTAGATGCTGACTGACACCTACCCCACCCAGGGGAAAACGGAACCTGAGTTACCACTGCCTCTTGACAAGCTGTATTTGCACAATTTGTCATCAATCCACCTTCCACATCCCCTGAAACTCCTGTCAACTCAAAAAGCTTTAAAAAAATGAACTGAACTCCCTGGATTTACTTGAGATCTGGCTATTAAACCAGGGAAAGGAATGTTTATCAGCCCATTCAAGGAGCCTCTTAAGTCATTACCTCTCTGATAAGCCACCACTGTGTTAGACATTTGACTGTAACAGCAACTGACCATTTTAGGATGATGTTATTTTTAGCCCTGTGATGCTATTTCCTAACAAAATAATTAGCACACTTGTCTTGTGCACTTTCCTGCAACTCTGGTTCATTACTACCCAACTCCCAGTCTTAAGCTTTCAGAAAGAGCTATGGGATCTTCACAATGTATTAAAGTAACTTCACAATTCAGTAGAAATTAATTAAGCTCTTCTAGTTCTTCGGAGGAAAGATATTATTCCATGTTCATCCTTTGGGAGAATCAGATTAAGAGCCAGAATCAAAATCTGCATTAAATACTAACCATCATTTTCTTCAGTGAAGAAATTAGCTTAATGCTATGAATACAGAAACTTGGGATTATTGTGGAGAGCCTGACACAGGAAAATTAAAGTTATTCATTAGCAGAAGGCTGGCATCTCATCTCTTCTGTTCCTCCTACTCCAGTGGCAATACTTTGTTGAAAGTGACCCAGTTGCAACAAATCTCAGTAGGATAAAAGGGGCCAAATTGACTAAAATGTGCTGTGTAACAGCTTGACACATTCTTGCAATATTCTGGTAGAGAAGTGTAAGCACCTAATTAACTATACAGTACTAAGGTTTTCTTTTATAGTGCTTGAAACCTGCCTTTGGGTACCTACCATATGAACCTGGACCAGGTATTGTATATGACAATGTTTCTTTCCCCTCACACTTAATATATTTGTTAACACAGTACAGTGGGTGCTTTGGCTGCAGCCCAAGAGACCTATTTCCAGAACCTCCCCACCAAATAATGCAGCATCTATAAAAGTTATAGGAAAGAACTGCAAACCTTGTCACTGAGGGTCAGGAGACCAAGTGAAAATTTATCATTGGCATTTGAGAGTTCTTTAAATAAACCTTTGAACATGCATCACTTCTGCAGGACAGAGAAACAAAGAACACTGGTTATGGTATTTTATAACCTAATTAACAGAGATAAGATGAGCAATGAGTTGGACAGATTAGCAGAGAGGAAGGATGAAGAGCTGCTTCACCCTGTGCACTGCTCCTTCTCCACCAACAGCCAGGTCATTCAAATCACCAGGGGGGCTTAGACTGAACCCCACCAGGGACCTCACAAATTCTGATGAGATAAGGAATACAGCTAAAAACACAACTGCCTCCACATCAGAATGGAAACAGCAATGTCCACAGAAGAACGTGCCAACAAACAAAGAAACTACTCAAATTCTCAAAGCTCACTGAAAGCAAGCTGCAGTTTTGGACCTGCACCCCCTGCTAACAGCACATTCAGAAGCTCTAGCGAGGAAAAACATTACCTTGGAGTGAAACTGCTGCTGGGATTTGTATTTTACAGCAGCTAGAGCACAAAGGTTTCGAAGAACACTTGCTCTCTGTTGTTTCTGGTTCCACCACAAGCAGTGTGTAACTTGGTTGCTAAAAGGCACCTCTATGAATGTGTTCTCCATCCCTTGGGAGATGGTATCCAACTCCTTCAGCTGCAGAGGAGAACTTGCTCCTCTGGGACATTTTGCCTTATCTCATGGAGCTCCAGTACAGCATGTCTCACTGGGGCAGCTAATACATCACTTGGAAAGACTACAGAAATACACTTACACTTGCTTTGATTTTATTTTTAGACAAAGCCACGTAAAAAAACTATTTCCTTTATTTCAGAACAGCAGCTCTCCAAAGCACAGAGCAACTCCAGCCAAAATAGTAATGCTTCAACAGAGCCAAAACCCGCTGAGGCTGATCCAGTAGCACGGACTGATCTCACCAGCTCTTCTCCTGAAAATACACAGATATGACTTCACTCCTGGATTACACTCCTATATTTAGTTTATACCTAATATGGATATTGAGTGTACAGAACTAAGTCATTTCCTTTCCTCCTGTAAAGTTCCTCGCCCTTTGTCTAGCCAACAATACAAGGAATAAGTTTGAACTCTCTGAGAACTCGCACACAAAGACATTGGTAATTAATAGCAGTTCAGCTTATGTTTTTCACTTCAGCATAAACAAACACAGCATTCAAAGCCTTAAATATCAGATTGTGACACAAATGCATGTTTGACCGGAATTAAACAAAAAAAACCCAAAAACCAAACAACTAAATTTTTTTTAGAAGTTAACTATTAACTTTTTAAAGAAAAATAATATTCTAAATAAAGGATTTGAAGCTCCTGGAGTCAAAGCTCTATTTACAAGGCAACATAAAGATTTTGTGTTGGGGTGTTTTAAAAGTTAAAATGTTCACAAGCTCTTAATACAACAAATAAGCAGAGTGAGTACCCAGCATCTATTTTAAGAGTGAAACTGTATCATTCCAAATTGAAGAATATTTTAAAAAAACAACAAAAACAAACCAAACACAACATAATGTGATTAGGACAATTAGTCATTTTGTTATGGGTTATTTACAAAGAACTTTGAAGACAAAAATCAAATTAGATTAATAACAAGTACAGATTTAAATGATTTTTCTATGGATAGTCAACTTGCAACCAACCACCATCTTAATTAAAGTTTGTCTTAGATAAACTGTCTACACTGGCAGATAAACCACCTTAATTTTGGCCACGCTGCCCAGTTCAGGTTTTATGGAATTTGCCCAGTTGTAGGGCAAAAGAGAACATCTTAAAAAACAAACAAAAAAGACAACAAATCCAATATCTGCCAAATACAGTTATCCAGTCTTAAAAGTAGTTCTTGTGGATTTCTAAGTGGTATGTCCAGCCCAGCCAGAACTTGGAACTGATGTAGGCACTGTTACAAGAGTGTGTAGGCCTTGAGTTAGCCACATCACAATAAATGTCTCCTTTAAAAGAGAATCTGGACATGCTTACACTGGTGAGAAAATCACAACAGCCCAGGGCTCTCTTTCTCCCTTTTAACTATTGTACACTTAAAAAAATCAAACTTGCAGCCTCAGAGTACAAAAGTCATTTTCTAAACTACCTAGATTACTTTTTAGCCAGAAGTTCAATGAATTCCCCAACTAGACTCTTCCAACACAGATTTTTGTAAGGGATAACACAGCCTTCAAAAATCCACAAGTTCAGCTACAGAACCAACTTCTCTGCTCACCCCATTCACATTGAAAGACAGACAGCAATACTCTTCAAATGCAGAAGTTTCTCTTTCCTCACTCTTTCCTTCCACAAGATTAGGTCAGGAAACCAGTGAAAGACTAAACAGTGACACTGAGTCACGCCAGGCTGGGAGGGTAATGATTACTGACTTCTTAGGGTGTTAATATTGTCTCACTGCTGCCCACTGGAAGATCATCAGACCCTGTCATCCACTTCCTAACAGTGAAACTGAGTTTACACAAACATTCCTCCTATCTACATGGTATTTCAACAATTATCTTTATGGACAGATATCTCTCTTAAAGGGATTCTCATTCTCTTCAAATATTTTCACAAGAACTTTGGTGTTGAGTATGCTGTTCCCTGCTTCTGTGAATTCCTTACTGCACGTATGGACAATCCCAGCCTGACACACAAAAAGCTCAGGAAGAAGATTCAGGCTGCTCAGATCCTCGATGTGCATTTACCCTGACTTCCAAGAGGTTCCAGACCCTAAAGTCTGTCCCACAACACATGCTCTGATACACAAGCTTCTCTCTCCCCTTCAAACTTTCAATGCACAGCCTGAGACATTTCCCATCTGGGAAATCTGGGGACAGATTTGTCTTTTCTAGCAGTATCTATGCTCCAAGAATGTATCCATGGCACACAGCACTTGTATGCACCACGGAGCAAATGACTCAGAGGCACCACTGCAGACGACCACGCAATCTCAGCTGGCAGATTAGCGGGTTACCAAGGGCAAGGAGTTGAAACAAAGGAACTCAGCCAGTTCTCAGACCACTTTGTGGGGAAGGGAGGAAAAGTACGTGAGCATTCAACATATTTCCACTGCAAAGTAAAACACAAGTTCTCTTGACAATCTGAGCTGTTAATCATTGGAAATGGGAGGATAGATGCTGGTGAATAAAACCATTACTGCTGAAGTGCAGTCACAAGCCATTCCTGACTGAAGAATAGCTAATCCATCTGTGTCATCCCTTTGACAATGATTGCTAGGAGTTAAGTTTACTTTTCCAATGTTTTGCAAAAAAAAAAAGTGACATTTACACTTGAGCCCATCTCTGTATTTTTAAACAGTACCATATCAAGTGCACCAGTTTCTGTAGTAGCAATCAGATTCAAATCAAAAAGCCAAGGAGGTTTCTGGCTATGAGAACTTTCCCAAGCTGAATTTAAAGGAATGCAGTTTGCTGGCTAAAGAAGGAAAAGGCCTGATTTATAACAATTAAGCACAGGATAAAACGAGATGGTTATGCATCAGTTTATAAAGGGATGTGTTACAAAACTCCAACATTTGCTCACAAGAAATAAGTCACCCATCAGACTTTGCTATCCATACCAAACACATATGAAAGAGACTGAGAAAGTTCTTGGGTGCTGAGGTTATGACATCAAAACCTCCAAAGGATGATTTGGTACGTAAGGAGGAGACTTATCTAATAAGATTATCAAGTGACAAGCTTGCCCCTGACAAGACTATCTCTGAGAAGCAACGTTGCACGTCTCTAGTCTTGTTATTTCCTTATATTGATGTTCCTTTTAATTTTACAGCTATATGGTAGTTGCAAAGAAAAACCAAAAAACAAAAACACAATGATAACAAAGAAGATCATGGGATGGTTTGTTATAAACCATCATACAGCAGCTATACAACTGCAAGACAAAGACAGAGCTGAAGGCGTGTAACTCTCACCCAGCCCTGAGCTAACACCACGTCTGGAGATGCAGATGCACATGGCTCCTTCCGGCCACGGGCTCCAACACTGAGCAGAACGGACCCAGATCCCGGAAGACAAACAGTTCACCTGCCAAATTTCTGTTTGGTTCAGATACACAAAAATGTGGACAAGCTTCTGTGACAATCACCGGGAGTGTTTTAGAGCTGGGTATTTACTGACTGTGAAATCACAGCTATTTTTTTTCTACTGCCAGTCCAACTCCCAGGTAAACAAACAGTCCAGACAGAATCTGATTTTCAAATCAGGTGCCAATTTCACAATGACGTCTTATTTGAAAGCTGCCAGAAATCCAAGGTCTAATTAATTTGCAAGCACACACACGTTACAGTGCTGAAGAAGAGAGTACCTTCCTTAATGGTTACCTACATCTACTATAAGTTGTCTCCTGCCAGCAGATACACAACTCTGAATTTCTTGTTTGCTGAGTTTGTTGGGTTTTTTTCTTTTAACAGGGAACTCGTTGATCACCTGTGTCTTCACCTTGCTATTACAAGAAGAATGCAATCACTGACTGCCCTTTAGAACACCAAGGGCTGAGCTTTGGGCAGCTTCCATCCTCATCTCCTTTGTACAATGACTTAAAGAAACTGCCTAAATGGTTTTGTAAGCTGTCCTGTGGTTTCCACAGATGAGTGGTTCTATCTGACCAAGTCAGTCCACCACGCTTTTTATTTACAATAAAAATCCACACACGATGAATTAAATTGCAGTTACTACAAGTGGCCCACACGAGCTGTGCTCAGATCACAACCCTCAAGTTTCTGCATGCCCCGCTCATTACCATGCAGCCTTCACTACTCTAAAATGCCATAAGGGCATATAAAAATATTCTTCTTAGACAATGGAAATGGGCCTCCCTCATTAATAAAACATGTAAACACACAAGGAAACTAAATGAAATCAGATCCATCACTAGTTTCTCCTAATCAGCTCTCAGAGGAAAGACTTGAAAAATATTTACACTTCATTTAAAAGAGACTGCAGGCAGCCCACCAGCACTGTAATGAAAAAGCTGCTGAAGCTACTCATTATAGGAGACCAAAAAAACAGATTATTCACCTCAGTTTCAGCACTGTAACACATTTTCTTATCTAAGTATCCTAATTCTGCACATGTGTTATCACAAGCTATGAAAATACAAGTTACAGCAGATAGAGACACTGTCTTCTTGACTAAATCAAAGCAATTTGCTGGTGACAAACAGCCCGAGATAGTTATTCATAACTGAAACCTACCCATGCGTGCACTCCTTCCCGTGCTGTGCCCATTTCACTTTGTTACTGATCACAATTTAATAAGATTCAAGCTGAACATTTTGGGCACAAAGCCAAACAGCTTCTCCTGCTTCACAGGTTTGTTTCTCAAGCTTTAATCCATACCTTTGTTTCATCTCAGTCTGGCTGCTACAATCCTTTGTACGCAGGTCATACAGTTGCCGCCCTTCAGCTCCAGGCACTTGGCAGAGACTTCTTTTTTGGTCAAAAAGTCTTTCCACTACCTCTCTCTGAAAAGCTTCACTGGTTAACAGTGCACAGGTAGAACCAAGACCCCATATACTGTTTGAAAAGTGTTTATCTGCATTGCAAAATCTTGTTCTAATATCCACTCAGACTTTTTCTAGCCTGAACCCATAACCAAGTGACAACTGTGCAACAGACAAAAGCAGACACTGAGCTGCCCACTCACAGGGGGGGAGAGGGGAAAAAAAGACTGAATCAAAATCTAGTGCTCATCTAGACAGACACTATCAGTTTTATTGCATCACCATAAAATTCTGCTTGCATTTTATGAAGTGATCATCTTAATGAAACAGGCAGCAAACAAGAGTGCTATGAGCTTTACAAGAACACTTGTTCTGATCATACTTCACAACTGCAGCAAAGTGTGGGACAGGCAGCCAACACCCAGATGAAATAACTATTTTGGTCTGTCTGCTGGAGTGGGGGGTGTTCTTCCTTGGCATGATTTTACAGGGAAATAAACTTTACCTGTAGATCATGAAGGCTGACAAGAATAACTTCTTTTTTAACCTGAACTCTATGCTAAATGCAGACAGTACACAGCTTGCAGCAGTCATTCATAACACAGGGAAAAGGCTTCCTTGAGGGAGACAGTACTCACTGATAATCCTGCATACACTCTTCTTAAATCCATGCCAATAAAGAACTTTCAGCTGTGAAGGACAGGAAAATTCCCTGCTTTTCCCCTTTCATATAGTCTAACATGTTTATTGATCCAATATTGATTTAATCAGATTCAAGACATCTTTCTCACAACTAATTTTACACCTTCTTTCATGCTGCTCCTCATGCATGAAATATCCTCTTTAAACAGACCCACAAAGCTTATTCCCTCTGACCCCAAATCCTTCTGCCAACATTCACTGCTCTAATTTGTTTAAAAAGAAGAAAAATCAGCCAACAAACTTTAGGACAGATGAAGATAAGTTGGCACATTATCATAAAGAAGCACTGCTATAAATAATTCAAAGTAATCTGTTACTTAATTGGTGTACTATTAAGTTCTAACCTCTGCACTAAGAACCTAAATATTCTGCCTAAAATCAGGTCTGGAATCCTCCACTGCAATGCTTTCCCTGGGTCCAGTTACTGCCTGTCAAGACTACTGAAAAGTCCAAAACAGGAAAAAAAAAAATAATATTTTTAGAGTATCATTTAGGAAAGAAAAATCTGTATTCATTAACTTATTTGCAAAGCTCTGGAAATTGTTATGTTTGTCACTGTGGCTTTTATACTAAACAACTCCCAAGATCTCAGATGAAGGCTTTCCATTATTTTCTCACTACAACAGAAAGAAATTTCATCTGAAAAAACTATAATACTTCGTTTCTACAGAAGCTTTCTTCAAAGTAAGTTTTAGCAGAAAAACAAAAGATTTGCACTGTTTACTCTCTGCTTTTTTTGATATGAAGTAAAAGGAAGATGCTGCATCACCAGAGCCCCAGGAGGATGCAAAATATTGCATCATACTGCAAGATTTGAATGCAAAAAAATGTGGAGATACCACACAATATCTTTGCCAGATAAGGGCATTGCAAGACACGCTTTTTCTTCTTGTTTGGAAGAAAAACTGGTGATGGATTTACATGTTTGGTTTCTGCCACCAGAGCAGACTTTTTAAGCACGGGATTGAGTGAAAACTAACTCATATTTTCACTACCTTCCAAGAAAAAGAGAATCGAAGAGCTGAATCGAAAGGGTGATGTCTTGTGGTGCAAGGAGCAAGTTACTCCTCCCTGTTACCGATGTCCACAGTCCTCCTATGCACCAGCTGCAACATTTCCTCCCGGGAAAAGAATTTTCCAGCAAAAGCAGGCAGCCACGCTTCTCCAAAGTGACTTCTTCTGCGGTTCACAGTATCACTCGCTCTATCTGTACACACTGACTCACCCCGGCTCCCCGCACACACCCCCACCGCCTCCCCCCGCCAAGAAAGAGCCCTTTTGTGCGCGGCAACCCCGCACCGCGCCGAGAGACGGGGCGTCGCCGCCAGCCCGGCCCGGAGCCGCCCTGAGGAGAGCCCGGTGATCCCGCCGCCCTGAGCAGAGCCCGGCCCGGAGCCGCCCTGAGCAGAGCCCGGCCCGGAGCCGCCCTGAGCAGAGCCCGGCCCGGAGCCGCCCCGCCTCGCCCCCGGGGAGTTGTTTGGCGGGGCAGAAAGGGGCTCCCCGCACCCAGCACGGCGGGGGGAGCCCCGACAGTAGGCGGGGACAAGCCTCCCCCCTCCACCTCATCCCCGGTCCGCCGGGGAGAAGCGGCCCCGAACAAACCGCTGAGGGGAAACTTGGAGCCCCCCGGGCAGGAGCTGGCGGGAAAACGGTGGTTGGGGGAGGGGGGCGCCCAACGGTCGGAGCGCGCGCTCAGCGCCGGGACGGGACCCTCCTACCCGCCGCCGTACCTTAACGAAGAGCTCGATAACGGGCTCTTTATCACCTTCCTTCAACCCGTTCACCGGCACGGACAGCGCCATGCTGCAGCCTCCGCCCGCCTCTCGCCTCGCCAGCCGGGACGGCGACGCCGCTCCACTCCGCTCCGCTCGCCTCACCCGCCCTGCGCGCGACTGCCGCCCGCCCCGCCCCAGCGACCCAAGCGCCCGCCGGGGCCGGAGCGAGGGGCGGGGTCAGCCCCAAAGGGGCGGGGCCAACGCTGAGGGGGCAATGGACTCCATGGCGGGGCGGGGCGTTGCCTGAGGGCGGTCGGGGGGGGATCCGGTGGGGAGGCTCCCGGGGCGGCGGGGGACACCCCGGGGTGAGGCCGCTGCTGGTGCGGTGCCCGATGACCTAACGTCTGGGAGCGGCCTGCTTAGGCCTGGCCTTGGCGGAGGCCGCAGCTCTGTGGGCGCTGCCAGGCTCAGGGTCGTGTGTGTGTCGTCGTGTGTCGCCCCCTCCCCGCCATCGCCTCAGCCCCGGGGAAAAGCTTCCGAATTAGAAAGTTCCCCCTCATGGCCCCACCGAGCTGTGGGACCCGCCACGCAGAGCGGCACAAATAGCTTCTCTCCTGGCTGAAGGGAAATCTATTTCCAGAGGCAGGGAGGAGCAATTCCAGCCTAGTTTCTCCCTCGCTATTAAGGTCAGAGACTGAGGAGCTGGACAGAAAAATACACAACAGAATTTGGGCAAAATCCAAAAAAACCCCAAAAAAATTTCATCCACTGGAATGAAATAAAACCGTTTGCCCTTTCCAGTCTTTTCACTGAAATAGCACAAGGCAGCACACAGCCTGCCATCACATTTTCCCCATGCGACTTCATGCCTGCGCGGTCCAAACCATCGCGAACAGAGCGGCTTTTATGCCTCGGCAGCTCCCGCCCTCGCTCCCAGTCCTTCCGTTTTGAGGGAGTTTTTCTTGGTTTTGTTTTTTGTTTTTTTTTCAGGAGCTCAGACTCTATTTTTAATAGTCTGAATTCAGCTGCACCTGAATGTCTCGGCAGAGCCGTTCCCAGGGTAGGATGCGCTGGGGCTGTGGGATACCCCGAGGTGGCATCGAAGGACTTGTCGACGCAGCTCTCCACCTCTCCTGCTTTAATGCTGTCTGTGACCTGGTGCTGGGACGAACCTCCCTCTAATTTGTACCCAAATATCTCCCTGCAGCCAGAAATGGCTCTGGATGAAATAGTTACCAACAGAGCGTTGGTAATAACAAAGCCTCCTATCTCTCCAGGCATTTTACTGCTCTTAATTCTGCATAACCGGATATCTTTAAGCAAATTTCATCTTTGAATGCCCTTGAATTGTTCATTTAGAACAAGAAAAACTGCTGTCAGCCCCTCTCCTGGTGCTGATAGGGTTGGGCAACCGATGTGACAAAGTCTTTTTCATTCCCGTTCCTACAGCCTCTGCACAGCCCTCCTCAGCTCGGCCGACTCTGTGGGAGTCGGTGGAAGATTCGTTTCTGTTTGCTTTATAGAAAGTCCCAGGAATGTCGCTGATTCATGGGGTGGGACAGTCTAAATTGGAAATCGGTGTGTCACTGTAACCAAACCGATCTGGGAGCAAGGCTCTGTCCCAGAACCTTCTTCAATTATCGCCCTTAAATTAATTGTAGCCTGGACCACAAAGGACACTGTCGTTAGGACGTGGGTGGGAGAGATGGGAGGGAAAAACATTTCCTTTAAATGGGATTGTCACAGAGACCTTCCAGGAGCATCAGTTTTGGGGCTTTACGTTCACTTTTTCCACATGGCAGAGTAAGAAATTTGCACCAGTTTGGACAAATGTCCCCAGTGGATTCAGGAACTGGTAACATGGGGCTTTTATTGCCAGGCCATTGCAGCACGCTGGCAGGGGAAAGTTGTTGTCCACTGCTTCTTTGGTGTCTGCTGGGACAGGGAAGAGCCGAGTCCTCCAGACTGGGGCTGAGCAGCGCCAGGATAAGGAACGCTGAGCCCCATACTCCTCTCTCACCTGAGGACCAAGCCTTCCTCTCCATCCTTCACCATCCTCCTCTGCCAAAAGTTTCAAAATCACAGGGTTTTGTAAAACTTTAAATACTTTATAAACCTCCCTAAAGCAAAGAACCACCTACTTTGGAATAGGCAATGGTTTTACTACAAAGAAATACCTCTCCCACAGCACCGCTAAAGGTAGGTGTAGAGCAACAAATTGGAGGTCTGCGAGGCACTCGGTGCTTTTTTGTTTTACCAGTCATACAAAGGAGCTGCCAGGGCTGTTTTTCTTCACTACCACTGAATTTCTTCTCTAACAAAGGAGTTTGCATGCTGTTATCTTGCAGAGCAGCTAATAGCTAGCTTATTTCATTTACATCCAGCTGCACCAGCCTTGTCTGGTGCTTAACATCTTTTCAGTTATTTCACTTTTAGATGACATTTTCCTGGTTTCCAGCTGCCAACTACCAAACCCCCTCATCCTCCCCTCTTTCAAATAAAACCTCTTTCTCTAACAACTCTCTCAGAACAGTTTTGAATGTGGAAAGCTCTCAGCTCTTTCCTAGCTCTGTAATTGCTGCTTATGTTATTCCGAAAGAGATTTTTTTTTCCGATAATACTTAGAATTAATTTGTCCTAGCTTTACAAAATAAACAATCAGTCCTCCTCACAATCCATAGGGAAGTGAGCATTCCCCACCTTTCACAGCTGTGAGGAATGAGTCAGAAAAGTTGAGTGACTTATTCAAAGCTAAATTTGCACCGAGTCAGGGAGTCAGAACAAAGCAATGCTGGCCCCCCACCTATGCTGAGATCAGTGGGTCACTCCCTCGATGTTATTTTATGCTGTATTGAGAAGGCTTCTTTCCCTTTGGCAGAGCAGCATGACTGTATTATTGTTTCACTTCTGTAACACTTTTGGCCTTTATGCAGCGATTTTCCATCTCAAACTTTCCAAGTGCTTTTGAAACTGGAGGCATCAGATGTTAAAGATATCAACACAAGTGCTCTCCTACCCCGGCCCTCGCTGTGTGCGTTCAGCCGGTGGAATTCGCTGCTGCACTGACCTCGGGGTTCAAAAATTGCTCTTTATTTCTAATTTTTCAGGTGCTGGAGGAGCTCAGCGTGCAGGTGGTGGTTGCAGCGCAGCAGGACCACGTGCTGTATGAACATCCTGGTTTTTAAGTGTAATTAAAGTACTTAGAGAAGAAAGGGTGCTGAGGAAGGTTTGGAAGGCAGAATGGCAGCATGGCAGCTGGCTGGACCATCCAGTGCTGGCTGTGGCTGGAAGCAAGAGCCTGGCCAGACAGTTGGGTTCATTGTAGCTCTTTAAAGCAACAGTGGATGAAGCTGCAAGAAGAACCTGCCCACAGACACCTATAAAAAGAAATGCAGAAAGGACACGCCCTGGTTTAAAAATACCAACATTCTCATTCCAATGCTAATTCAAGTTCCTGGGCTTGTCTGCAGGCTGGGATGTTCCAAAGTCCTTCCCTGGAGACTTGAAGCGGAAGAACAGTGACCCCAGGCCCTGTCAGGAGGATGGAGCCAGGCTCTTCTCAGTGGTGTCCAATGGTGGGACAAGGGGCAATGGGTGTGAGCTGGAACACTGGAGGTTCTGCTTAAATTTGAGAAAGAAACTTCTTTCCTGTGAGGGTGCCAGAGCCCTGGGACAGGCTGCCCAGGGAGGGTGTGGAGTCTCCATCTCTGGAGACATTCAAGACCCACCTGGACACCTTCCTGTGTGAACTCATCTGGGTGTTCCTGCTCTGGCAGGGGGATTGGACTGGATGAGCTTTTGAGGTCCCTTCCAATCCCTGACCCTGTGATTCTGTGATTCTGTCCCAGGTGCTCTGCTGTGATGATGACCCTTTAGCCGTGTAACCTCGTAAGCTCTAATTTTCTTAAACTTCCCACCTAGACACCAAGAGAGATTTTGGGCTCCATCCATCACCTGCTGCCTAGGATGGACCGTTCTGTTACGCTGACATTGCTCATTCAAATTTTATCACCCCTCAGTGTTTGTTTTTCAGGCCGATTGGAGGGTTTCAGCCCGCCAGATTTTACAGGGAGTGCGGGGGAAATCCAGCTTCTGCTTGTGTCAGACTGTTTGCAGTTTGCTGTGACTCCCCACCAGCTGTCCCTCGATAGCTCATTTTCATCCGGGGCGGGTGCCAAATTTTAGCATTAGCTGCAGGCTCACGGAGCTGATCCCACAAGGATCAGCTGAAGCGAGCAGCTGAGGACACGCAGCGCTGCGTGGAACTGGACTCAGGGTTCACATCTGCCACTGGTGGAAAATACACCCAAAAAAAGAGCTCTCTGCTGTGGGTTGAGGCAGAGTTACAGGAGCAGAGGCCACATCCCATGTCATTATGTGGGAAGGTGACTTCATCCCACAACTTCTAGGTCGCTCCTCTTTGGCACAGTCCAAGTTAACGCTCCTCCAAGCACAGAGGTTGGAGGACTAAATGTTTCTAGGAAATGTTAATCAAGAACTTTTAATGGAGTAATTGCAGCTCGGAGTCATTTAACAATCGATGGACTTTCCATGCAATAGCTTATTTTATTTTTTTTCCCCTGGTTACTGGCATATGGTCCGTACCCCCGGGAGCTGGACAGTAATTAATGCATTTTGTGGTTAAATGTTTGGACTCAGCACCTCACAGCGCCCGAGGAGAAGTGAGGCAGACAAAGCAGGCATTGTCTGCAGGTTTCCCTCGGCTGCCTTCGGTCCCCTACACTGAGGCACGGTGGGGGCAGGTTGACGGGAACGCTGACACAGGCAGAGTTTTCACCTCGCTTCCTCCAGTGTCGCTGAAACATTGGCACAGTGAAGCTGCTTGGCATCTCCCCACGTCTGAAGATGATATCCAAGGGAAGCTGGCTCTCGGGACCACACATACGACATGAGTAACTGAATGCCCCACTCTCCTCTTTCAGCAGGAGGCTGTTGCCAGGCCTCTTGTCGCCTCTGCACGCTCAATGCCCTACTTCTAAAATTCAGATATTGCTCTTTACTGTGAGCATCAGGGAACAAAGATTTCAGCTTCACCCTTTTGTAGGAAGAGACTGAGGAGGCAGAGTTTGAGCCTCAGCTAAGCTTGAAGGGAGCTGGAGCAGAAACCTCCTGGGGCACATCCCAACAGCAGCACTGCGCAGATGTATGTGCACCTGGAGTTCCTTCAGGAAAAACCCCAAATTCATTGCACTTCTAGTTTTAAAAGTTATTTAGAAAAAAAAAAAAAGACACCATTTCCTGTGCCTGCTTAAATAAAATCTATATTTCCCCACCTTTATGTATAAAGTTGCCTGAAAGTAAAGAAATTAAGGTCATTGGCTATTTTCTTTTAAGGTTAGTCTCTGGACTGATAGTGTGATTTGGTTAAAGAAAAAAACACCACGCCACTTACTTCTCTCAAAATAAAAATAGCAAGTGTGCCTGGCTGTGTTTGAATAAGTGGTTAAATCAGCCACACTGCCCTGAAGCACAGCGAGCCACTGCCACCACCTTGGTTTCCTCCTGCATTTCTATCATCTCAAAAGCCTGAAAGTTGCCGGTAGCTGGGGACTTCCCTAATGAACTCTTCCCATTATATCCCAGCAGCTCCCAGCTGGGTTTCAACACCACGGACTGGCTTCTGTCATGAAGCTTAAATGGAAGAAAAGCTGTTTGATGTGGCTTTTTAATGGTCTGCAAGCTCTGTAAAAGACCCCGGGGGGAAGATGTGGTGTGGAAAGCCAGCGCGTGGCACCGGCAGCCTCTCGTGCCCTGCGTGCTCCATTGTCTGTGAGCAGAGAAGGGAAGCACCAGCCCCTTCCCCATCTTTCATCAGCCCACAAATGGCATCTGCAGAGGATCAATCCAATTAAAGTAATGACACCGAGGCAGGGTGACATCAGAGTGAAAAAAATAAATCACCCCAAACCCAGCACCAAGCCCTCGTTATCCCCAGGCTCAAAACCAAACCATTCTACCCAATAACTCATCCCAGTTTATTGCAAGACTGTCACCTTTAAAAATAGAAACCACTCTGTGGGTTTTCTTCTCAGTAAAGAAGCTGCTGATGTTCTTTGCTCCACAGCAAAGCTTCAAGCATGGGAGAAATGCTTAAAGGAGAGCAGGGGGCTACCTGCTGCCAAAGGTGCGTGGTGCTGCCCTGAACCGGGCTCGGAGCTGGCAAGGGGAGGGAGAGGACAAAGGAAATGGCTCATTTGAGGCCCCAGCAGGGACCCCAGCTCATTTTACTGTCATATAGGCTAAGACTCAACTCACACCCAGGGTCTGAAATCTCTTTATTGTCATATTTGCACACTTGGAATGAAATGGGCCCTGCCCCAACCTGGCAGAGTCTTCTACTGACCTGGCAGTTGGTGTGTCAGCAGCGATCACGGTCAGCTTGCTTCAGAGGGGGCAAAAGTAATTCCATTAATGCCTTCTTCTAGGGGAACGGCTGGATGAGGTTAAGTGATTTGCCCTGGGATCACCTGCAGAGCAGCAGATCAGGTTCAGATTCAGATCAGATTCAGTAGTGCGGGTGGAAACTAGTCAGCATCTGAAGTTTTACATCTCTGGTAGCTCCCAGGGCCATTTCCACTTCTATCCATAAAGACAAGCATCGTCCCTCCAGGCTCAGTCTCTCCTTCCTTCCCGGGTGCCAATGCCCAGCCCTGTTTTGCTCCCCCAAAACACCAACCCAAACCCTTTCTCAGCAGAACCCCGCTGCCCTCAGCAGCGCATTTGCTCATCTGGAGTCTAAGATGATCCAAATGGAGCTGCACCAAAGACTGAGTCAGTACTGGGCTCGGTGTAGCCCTGGGGTGGGTGGCCAGGACACAGGCTGCCCGGGGAGGTGGTGGAGTCACCTTCCCTGGTAGGATTTAGAAGATGGGTAGATGAGGTGCTTAGGGACACGGTTTGGAGGTGGAATTGGCAGTATTGGGTTTATGGTTGGACTTGGTGATCTTAAAGGTCTTTTCCAGCCGCTGCAATCCTATGATACATCATGGGAGATATGGTCAGTGCCAGACCCTCAAGCAGGAGGGAGGATTTTCCACCTTCCTGTCACTACCCTGAGCACTTCCCTGTTCCTGGTGCCATAACATGCAAGAGGGGGCCAGGTCCCTGCTCCAGCTGGGTGGAGATGTGTCCCCATCACTTGTGTCCTCCCCCAGGGAAGGAAAACATCAGTGCCATCTTCTTCCCAATGCTACAAGCCTCAGAAGTGAACGTGGCACCGGGGTAACACCCTCACACCGCAGGCACAAGAGCCGTTGGCGGTGCAATGCCATTTTGGCAGCCGCCTCTCCCCACCGTGTCCCCAGGCAGCAACTCTGGCTGTTCCCACAGCGCTGAACCTTGAACATCAGGCAAGCCCCGTCTCCACCCCCCGGCAGATGAGGCAGCTATCAGGAGCTGTGAGGGACCCAAATTGTCTCCTGGGGTGCATTTGCCCCTCCAGGCCTGGCAGGCAGCAGGAGGTGACTGTTTAATTGCCCTTTTATCAGGTGAGGACAGTGGGATTTACTGGAGCTCTGCACGGGGCTGCTTCGGGGCTGTAATCAACCAGCGCCCGCGGTAACTGGGGCAGCGCTGCCATGGGCTGAGGACCAGGGAGCACCAGACCTGGTCACTGAGCAGTGACATGACATTCCTCCTGCAGACACACGAGCCCCTTGCAGGTCACTGCTGTCCCAGCTCAGCCTCACACCGCCACAGTGGGACCTCCCGTTGATGGGGTGAAACCAAGCACCACGGAGGAGGCATCTGAACTCCCTCGAGCTTTCCAGGTGGTTCTGTGGGCAAAGTCCACATGGAAGGTTGATTATGTTCACCACAAGGAACACAGGAACACCCATCACGGAGCCAACCCGCTCCGGACCGATGGCGCAAACGCTGTCTGACTCAGGCAGTGACACCATGAATGTGGATTTTATTTCCTCCTCTCTGAGTCACGGTGCAAGGAGCCAGATTTTATTTTTTTTTTCCAAAGGATACAAGAAAGAGAAGGAAACGTGGTCAGGACAAGAAGCCAAGATCTTGCAGTTCTACCAGGATTTAGAATTAATCTTTTTTGATAAAATTATTTGCATTGCAGCAGCATGTCTAGTGCTGGCAGCTCTCTAAACACAGTGATAGAAACTCCTCCACCTTCTTTAAACCCTCCAGCCTGGGGCAGCACAGTGGTGCCAAGGAAATGACATCCCAAAGCCCCGAGATGCTCACAGCAGGACAGAGACCTGAACTGAAACCTGAGTCACAGCTTAAATAATGGCAGAAGCAGCTGTGGTCCTTGTGGAAGCCTCTGTTGCACTGCTGACAGGGAGAGCAACGATCCTGGGAGGCAGAGCCAGAGCCAAGATTTCCCCAATCTCCCCGTCCAGAGCCGGTTCTCTGCAGCACACACTCCACCTGCTCAGGCTGAAATTCTGGTTTTTCTGAACACCACCTATTTCATTTTGCAATTTTAATAATCACCTCTTTAGCCCAGTGGTTTTTTCTCTGTAATAATCACTATAAGACACTTTCCAGGCTCCTACTAAGTTATGATAAGAGCCATTTAGTGCCAAAAATTTAGGCACAAAACTGGGACAAGATATTTAAGTGCTGGAGCCGTCCCTTTGCCCTGCAGCCCAGCTCAAGAGCTGCCCAAGCCCACCCAGGCTCCACACAGCACCTCTCCAAGCACCAGCACTGATGGGATTTTCCCCTTTTCAATCCTTTGCCGTGAATCTCAGTGTTTCTGGCTGATCTGCATCACTTGCTTGCTGCAAGGTGAGCAAGGGACCGAACTGGAGCCGCACGCAGCAGCGGGCAAACGTTGTGCTGAGGTGGTGAAAACTCAGAGCTGCTTTTCTACACCCGTCCTAACGAGGTGCACAAGGGGGTCTGTGATCCAGGTTTCTTTTACTGATGTAACACTTACTCCAGATAAGCAAATGAGCAATTAGCAGGGCTGCATCTGCGATGTTATTGAAATTCAAATGACACCCTGGCTGCTCATTAATAGCGGGGATGTGCAGTTCGAGACAATAAACCCAAATCCTCTGTTGGCAGCGGGCAGAAATCCCACTCTCCACACACCCCTTCTCCTGGGAAGATGAGGCCACACGTCCAGCCACACCGAGCTGGCTTCAGGGGACTCGCTCAGGGGCAAACAGCTTTTTTTTCAGCTGTGAGATTCACTCTGCGCTGACCCCAGGAACCCACAGACCACCAACATGAACCCTGTGCCCGTGGAGGTGGTTTCCTCCTGGATAATGTCCACAAAACATGTGAATTACTCCAGTTTCACACAACTACCTCCACTTATCTGTCCTGGAGAACAGCGAGGTGTCCACTTTCCTCACCTGGAAAGCAGAGTGGAAGCTGAGAGCGGAGTCTGCCTCCTCCCGAAGCTGTGAGAACAGCTCCCTTTATCCTCCTGCATAAATAATAGAAGGGTTCATTCACATGCTTCTAACAGATTAAAAATAAATAAATAAGAAAGAGCTCAATTTTGTTTTGCCAATCATGCACTTAATGTAATTTTCCCTTCTTGTCCCCTTGCGCCGGTGCATGTGGACTCACAGAGATCTTAATAAGCTGGAAAGGTGCCAAACCATTTCTGTCTCATTAAAAAAATATCATCACAGTGACAAAGGTAATTTTTTTTCACATCAGCAGTCAAATCCACTCGCTGAATTCAAATCCAGCTGACGGAGAGACTATCAATTTTTAATGGGAGCTTCCTCCCTCCCGGAGAGGGGAAGCGTGGCGGGGGGGGGGGGTTATTCACAAAAGGGATCACGATTTTTCATCAAATTCACCGGCTTCAGTGTATTTGAAGCACGTAGCCAATTATTTTTAAAACTTGAATGAGGAATTATTACAAAAACCCCACTGCCCTTCCAGGCAAATGCCCTTCTGCCAGCCTTCCCCAGCCCGCTGGGAGCCCACCAGGGACATCCATTTCTCCCACCACGGCACTGGTGCCACAAAGGCAGCTGAGCTTTGTGCTCCTGGGGACAGCCCAGAGCTGGACACTGCATCAGCACAGGTCAAGGGTGGAGAGAAAACTCAAAGGAAGATCTGGCCCAGGAGATAAGGGATGCACGTGCTGTTGTGATCCTGGCTTCACGAGCTGCAACTTGTCTCCAGGGGCCATCCCCGAGCTGACGCTGGCAGCCAAAACTCCATTTATTTCAGCGTAGCCACAACAATTTACTGAAGCAGCAGCTCTGCCCCTGGGTTTAACACAAAGCTTTGCTGGAGGAATTGAACAATTCTTTTCCCCCCAGAGTTGCTTTCCCGAGACAGCTGTTTTCCGTGTTTTCTTTTAAGTAGAACAGAAGGATTCGGAGCTTCCCAGGCTGGGGATTCAGCTCATCACCCACCCCTACCCGGGATTAGCAGACGTGACTCGTGTGCCCGGGCCAGCCCCACTCCTCTCCCGCAGCTGGAAAGAGCAACCTGAGCCCTCAAGCATCTGCTCAACAACAGCCTTCTCCATTTCTCCCTAAGCACCTCCTACACCCCGGATTTATTACCTGAACACAACAGCACGATTCCCCTCCACTCGTGTTGCGTCACGCGCCGGTATCGCTGTCGGGTGCCTGTGCCACCGCCCTCACGGACGTGTCAGCAACTCCTGCTCACTCCCATCCCATCTGATCCCATCCCATCCCATCCCATCCCGTCCCGTCCCGTCCCATCCCATCCCGTCCCATCCCATCCCGTCCCATCCCGTCCCGTCCCATCCCGTCCCATCCCATCTCCCTTCTCCCAGGCACTGACAGTTGCTCACAGCACACGCAGCTGCGCTCGCCGCCGCGCACAAAGGCAGCGTTGATATCGTGAGCGAGGGCTGCCCACGGCGCTCAGCCCGAGGGGCAACGGCATCCTGCCTTTGTCCGGGAGGAAGGACACAGCCAGACCCCACATCCCGGCTGTTGTTTAACGCCTTACATCGCCCCTCGCAGCCTCCCCTGGCTGGGGAAACAGATGTGGGAGTTCAAAAATGATCCCTGTCCCCCTCCCTGGGCTGTGCAGCCTCCCCTGTCACCGCTCATGGCTCAGAGGTCAAGTCCTGGAGTCCCGGCTGCAGCAGACGTTCATCGCGTGAACCCCAACGGATTGATCCTGGATGAGAAAAATAAACCATTCTTGAAGAACCTGCCACAATATGAACTCCAAAGCTAATTCACTTTGATTAAAACATAGAATCATGGAATCCCAGACTGGTTTGGGTTGGGAGGGACCTTAAAGCTCCTCCAGTCCCAACCCCCCTGCCAGCAGCAGGGACACCTTCCACTAGACCAGGTTGCTCAAAGCCTCATCCAACCTGGCCCAGAACACTTCCAGGGAGGAGCAGCCACAGCTTCTCTGGGCAACCCGGGCCAGGGTCTCACCACCCTCACAGCCAAGAATTTCTCCCTAATATCTAATCTAAACCTCCCCTCTTCCAGTTTAAGGCCATTTCCCCTTGTTCTATCATTAACTGCCCCTATATAAAGTCCCTCCCCAGCTTCCTTGTAGGTCCATTTTACACTAAAGGCTCAGAGTCACCACCCCTGCAGCAAATCCTCTCCCCAAGCCACCTGCACTCTGGTCCCAGTTTGGGAGCCAGCACACACTTTTTCCCACAGTGCTGATTTTTGGGGTTATCCAAACCAATCTCAGCAGAAAACAAAATCAAAGCATCGCTGAACAAACGGGCGCGTACGGCACAAGGTGGCTGCTGTCCCCGTGAGTCACTGCGCCCTCTAATCCCAGTTTCACCCAGTCAGATGAGGGTGTCAATTGTTGAGTCACCTGCCCCGGGAGCCGGCCACATCCCACTGTGACTGCGACACTCCCAGCTCAGGGAGGGCTCTCGCAGCATTTCCCCTCCCGGGACGCTCGGGCTGGCTCTGTGCGATACCTGTTTGCTGCTTGGGCACAGCCCCTCTCAGCTATCCAAGACATCAGCAAACCCCAGCGGGGGCACATCACAGCTCATGTTTTTAAATGAAAAACCAAGGGAAAAATGAAAACCAACAAAAAAAGAACCCCAACCAACCAAACCCTCCTCATTTCCCAAAGCACTTTTAGCTCCGTGACGAACCAGCCGTGATCCTTCTCCCTTAAGCAGCAGCTTTCGGTTCCTCCCCAGACTGGTGAAACACCAACAAAGCCACTTGCAGATGAGAAGTGGTGATAAAAAATCGAATTAACTGGCCTCACTGTGTGCTGGGCCAGAGCTGGCTTTGCTAGTCCAGACTTAGAAACTACCCCAGTGGACAGGGCTGTCTCCATCACCTCCTGTCTCACCCCCAACAGTGCAGCACCAGATTTCCTAAAGCATTGGCCACGGAGACACCGGGCTCTGCTCGAGCAGGAGGCTGAGAGCTCCCGGCTTTATCTCGCTCCAGAAGGCAAGAGTGGGACTGATGTTTCCCATTAGCCTGCTCAAATTCATTTAAATCCCTAATTTTAATCCTGGTTTACATTAGCAAACAGGAAACATCTTTTCAACAAATCAGTTTTATCCTACTTTGTTTTTGTAGTTTCATTTTTCTCAAGGAGAGTAACCTCTGGGGTGACCTTTAAGGGTCTGATTTACACTTCTGGAGTCTCTTGACTCTAAATTTGAAGCTATTTTTTTATAAACTTGACACCCCATCCCTGGGCACTTTTAAGTGAACAAACACGTGTTCAGATTTTGTTAAATATATTCTTTTTTTTTTTTAAAAACTACAATTTTTACTCATTATTTTCCCAAGCCCTATTTAGGTGAAAGTTAATTCAAACAAAACACAAGAACCTTTTTTTTGTTCAGTTGTTTCACAATGACTGATGATTTTAACAGCCATTTTCCTCTCCAAAAGCTGAACAATTAAGCAATTCCCACGCTGCTTGGGTAGGTTTGTGGGCACACACGATCCAGCTGCTTCTTCATTGCCTGGAATTGAAGAGAGCACAAAACACACCTCATCCTTCAAGGTGTGTGGAGCTTAAAACTGTTTTGGTAAAGATTGGTGTATATTTTCTATATATTTTTATTTAAAAAAACATTTACAGCTTTGCCACATTATGCATCTGTTCTTCATTAATGGTCATTAACAGCTGCTGCTTCAGTGAGCAGGGCCAGGGAGTCCAGCACTGTTTCCTTTTCACATTATGAAGAAATTAAACTTTCTCTTAGTGAAGATGAACACCTAATTAAAGCTTATTTTACAATGTTAATAACACTTTTCTCCCACCAAATCTTTATGTGTTTGGGTCACAGACTCAAGTTCTGCACCAATATTCTTCAAAACGAGGCTTCGTGCTCATCTTCCAGTGTCCTTTTCTGGAAGTGAGTAACTTTTCAATAGGTAACCAGACATCAGATTTTTAACAGGTATCATTTTGAATAATATGTTTCTTTTTGAAACATATTTAAACCCAGTTTTAAGTGGCAGAATCCAGTTATAGAGGCAGGTTTTGCCCCTCGCTGTGCTCCTGCTCCCAGTCCCATCAGGTAAAAGGCACTTGCAAGCGCATCCTGCCCTGGCAGAGAGCATGGCCAGGGGGAGCAGCTCTGTTTTAGGCAAAAACCCAAATATTTTCCTTTAAAGGTAGAAACACACAGACTCCCTGAGCTGAATCCCCCTTCTCATAAGCATCTTCAGCTGCTAAATCAAACGGTGCACGCAGCGTCTGCGTTACTTACAGAGCTCTCCACTTGTGTCCACTTCCTTCACCCAACCCTGCAAAACAGCCAAACCTGTTAAAAAATCAATGTAGAGGGAATAATTGAGGAGCACCCCTCTGAACAAAGCCAGGTCACCTCCACCTGCAGATTGGTTGTTCTACTATTTGAAAGTCAAGTAAATTAAATCCCATTTCCCAGCCACCGTCCCCAGGCTTCATCCACGCACAGAACTGGGCATGTAACGATCGTGCCCACGTATTTGCAGGCTGATTGCCTCCAGGCAACCAAGGAAGCAAACACAACTTATCACCAGTAGACCATAAGATCTCAAAGCGTGATGGATGTGAGCTCAGCGTCACTCTTGATGGAAGGAAACACAATTACTGAGTCAAGTCAGAACTAAACTCAAATGAAACATAAGTCAAACGGCTTCTTCCAACCAGAACCTAGCTTGAAACAAAGAGAAGTTCAAGAGAAACAGTTTAGAGGTGTTACACATACAAGGATGTCATACAGCAGCAAAGGGGCAACGTTCTTGCTGCACTTGAAGCAGGTGACTCTGATTTCTGAGGCAGGAAGAGCTCAGATAAGAGTCACTGTTACAGGAGATCACCCACCACCACCCACCAGGGTGGGAACCATCTCCACCGTCTTGGTTCATGCCGCAGCTGAACGGACTCGAGCGGTTACGACCCCTTTGAACTCGTTCTAGGAGAGCTAAAGTAAAGTTCAAAAGTCAAACTGCTGATTAAAGTCTGGAAATACACAACTGCCTACACCATTGTTCTCTGATTTAATAATCTGTTTATGATCCTTAAAGAGGATAATAATAAAATAATAAATAAAATAATAAATTACCATGAGACTGCTCTGAGGGTAATTTATTACAATGACTGAGACCTGATCAAGAAAAGCAGACAATTCCACTGGAAAGTTCTGTGAATACCACAGCGGAGGAAAAAAAACAGTTGTACGAGAGGGAAACCAAGTCACTATTCAGGCAAGTGAAGGAAGCTGGAGAGCCAGGTGGGATGGTGACACTGGGGAGCAGCAGCTCTCCCTCACCTGCCAAAGCCTCTGCTACGGTTTTGGCCTCTGGCTGAGGCGCAAAGGGAGGGTCAGGGCTGAGACTGCCCTGTGCTACTTACTGACTTCAGTAAGGGGCTTGAAGCAGACAATTCAAGGTTTTATAAGCAGATGATCCTCTACTAAAACAAAAGTTATCACAAACAGCTGACATGAAACCCACTCAAAACACAGTTCAGCTCCCTGCCACAAGCCGCTCTCCAACAGCTCTGATTTTTATACCCCAACGTCCGTATCGGTACCTTTGATGGTTGAGGGAAGGCAGCAGAGTGTTGAAACGCACACAACGCCCAAGCTGCTCCCACCACCACCTTCAGATCCAGCCTCTGCTGAGATTAATTTGTGTCAGACAACGTGGAGCTGAGCAAATCTGAGCTTTAATGCACCAGGTTTCACAGTTCCAGCTCTGAGCACAGAGCTCTGCCCTAGCGCTGGTTTATCCCTGGGATGACATCAGCGCTCAGGCAGCACCAGACACTTTCCACACCAGCAGCAGAACAGTCTTTGTCCTGAGCTTTCAGGCAATTCATAAATGAGTTTCAGAGGTGAAGCTCAGGAGGCTGGGACACACAGAACCTCCCCAGGCACATTTCCTAAGTCACACAAATGGAAAGATTTAATAACCCAGCACTGTGTTTCTATAAACTGTTGCACACACACCTGCCATTGTCCCATCTGTTGACACAACAAATACATCTTTTCTTTATTAGGAACTACAGATATTGACCTGCCAGTGACTCACTCCATCCTCCTGTAGACTCATTTCCATCTAAATGATACAGTCTAATTAAACTCAAATTTATTTAATCTTTTTTTGTGTGTAGTTAACAGTTATTCCAGCAAATATTGAAACCCATGTATCTGTCATTTCAGGAAGGGAGCCCTGATTAAGGAGCAAACATCCAGCATGAGCAGATTGAGAGTAAAAAGAACGAGTGACACACACCAGAGGTTCTACCACACTGCACAGAGCACCCAACACAGTTACCTGCTGAGCTACAGCAGCACGAGAACAGACAGAAGGGTTGAGAGAGAGAAGAGGTGAACCCAGAAGATCAAGTGGTGAACAGATCAAATTTGAGTTTGGATGCTGGGATCTCAGTTACAGAAGATCAGGAGAGGAATTCAATGCTGTAAGTCAAGAGTTCACGGGACAAGTTGCAGAGTACAGACGCTGAAGGCCAATCAATCATCAACACCGAGGCACTTTGTGCTATAAAGCATCTGTGCAACAGAACTTCAGGCAGCAGGGAAAGGGGCAATAGCTCCTGAGAAGACAAGAAAAGGCTTGCTACCACCCAACTGGAATTCAAATGCCATGCTAGTGCTTGAATGAATGGCTAAGGAGGAAGCAAATAAAATATCACACTAAATAAAATTTCTAAGTTATGTTCTTCTTAAAGAGCACATTTAATTGCTCTTTTTAAGCCTAAGTAATTCTTTACAGATTTTTAAGAAAATAAATTAAAAAGAGAAGGAGAAGCACCTAACAATAGAAACTCCCAAGAAGAGGAAAGGGTGAGGGACCACCTGAGTCTTGGGAAGGTCTGGTCTCCTTCATGACCTGTCCACAATCAACAGCGACGTCCGTTATCAAAGGGCAGGAGATGAAAAATGGGCCTGAGGGAAGACAAGCAGTGACTCAGGTACTGAACATATTTAGAGAACTTCTGCTAGTGCCAAGCTGAAAAGGCACACAGGTCACAGAACCCAGCTGAAAGATTCAGATGGTAAAGGACGAGGCATTAACCCCTCCTGAAGGCTGCACACCCTCTCAAGACTGACTTTCAGAATCGTTTGTGCTGCCAAGAAACACCGCAGGGGAAAAAGAAACTGAACAAGAGAGGAACACGAGACGTGGGCAGGGTCTGTAGTTTCATAAGCACCAAATCCACTCAGAGGTACTTTAAAAAAATGTGTCTGTTCAGAAAGTTCTTGGAATTTATTATACACATTTAATAACAGAGGATCCTCAACATTCAAGGGTTTGTTGAACCAAGTTTACAAGCACTTTCGCATACAATGGGATCCAGCACCTAAGGAAGTGCAGGAGGAAGCTGCAGCTCTCCCCTTCCAGCCAGTATGGACACAACTCCTGCTGGATTTCAAACCCTACACCATGTCAAGTAAAAAGACCAATCAAACACCCACACTGACTGTGCACACCACATCCACTTCAGAGGCAGGACAAAAAAATAAGTATTTAAAAGCGTGTTCCACTCCTCCTTCCAGGAGCCTCAGACTTCAGAACTGACTTGATTTCAGGAACAGAGTTTCAATGTTCTTTTTTAATTCAACAGTAGCAAACCAGCAAGTTCCAAATATGACTATGAAAAAGGCAGCAAACCACCAGGATCCTCCCAATGAGCGTTCAAACCAGCACTGAAGTGACTACAGCCTGTAACTCTGTTAACACAAACCTGCCACCCATTTTTTGCAGGACCCTGAAACACTTCACTTGCTGTGCCAAGCAATTTTCACCAGCAAATACTTGGTTTGTTTTAAGCTTATCCTAACACAGTACTGACCAGGTAGACTGTTTTACTCTTGCTTTGCAAGAACACCAATCCAGACACAACAGGAGCATCAGGGAACTAACAAAGAGCTATTTCTGCTACCCCCTAGGACAGTTAAAACCAAAAAGCCCCAATTTTTCAGAAGCCAGCATATTGGATCAAATATTTTTTCCATATCTGTGTATTCATTAACCCTGTACAAAAGTTGATTAGCAAGTGTAAATGTTCATATAAAAATAGCCAACATCTGTTTAAATTTAGAAATTTATTTTGTTTAATCCACAAGCTTTATATAGCTTTAGTTAAAAAAAAAACAACCCAAAAAACAAAAACCAAAAAAAACCAAAAAACAGTGAAAACATGACAATATCCAAAGTTCAGGTTCCTCAAACTTTCAGAGCACATCCTCTGAAAGCTGCTTATACCATTCAGAACCATAACAAGACAAGATTTATGAATGGGGCAACGACATCTCACAAACAAAATTAATGTAACTGAAGGATTTTTTTTTAATCTTATTTTTATTTTTTTTTCTGGGACTGCTGATCATGGAAACTGCCCTTTAAAAAAAAAAGAACATAAAAATACAAATGAAATTCCAGTGTTCCAAATCAACATGTTACATCAATATAAACCCACAGTGTCCTGGTAAACAACATGCTTTCATTTATGTACCATTCTAAACTGCTATTCTCAGTTCACTTTCATGGAGACTACACAGGCAAGAGGAGAAAGCATTAAAATAGATGTAATTCCTTGGTAATTCTGCAGTGGTTTTATTTCTGGGCAAGCTTACAAACCACAAAGGTTAGTAGCATCATGTAAATGGAAAGAAAAAGAAGTCAAAAAAAGCCCCTCACAAATTATGCTCAAGGCTTTAGTTGAATTTCAAAGGAACTGGGGAATCCATGGTCATGTTTAAAACCTTCAAAACAAATTCCTACTGCTCCTAAAAAGTCTCACTCTAAATGAAATTATGTTGACTGCCAATGAAAGAATGTCACTAGTACACTGTGGACACCTTTTGTAATGTAAATCCATGCCCTTTGTACATGGTGAACCTCAACCTAGCAATTATTACAACAAATGTTATATTCTAAAGCTCAAACACATTTAGCAATTTGAAATTGAATTCTGAGTACAAACCAAATAAAATATACATTATATCAAAGGATTCAGCCTAGGATGGGGGTGACACTTGCGCCTTCCTCATTGACCTCAGTGCTTTCTCTCGCAGGTGTTTCTCTAGATCATCAAGGTTGTCTTCTGGTTCACTTTCTGTCTCCTTCAAACAAAGACAAAGCAATTCTTCAGACACTGAAAGCTAAGCCAGGCTGCAGCTCACCCCCCCAATATGGCAAATCACCAAGTAAAATCACGAGACACTAAGTGGTGTTTCTGAAGGAAGATTGCTTTTTAGACCACCAAGAGGACTGTGCACATTCCTCTCCATCTATTTCCTTATAAGTTAAAGCTTAGGTACCAAATTCCTACCTTTTTGGGTTCTGCCTCTGCTTCCTGCTCTTCCTGTGCCATGGTGGTATCTGCTGCAGCCACAGCAGCAGCTGCTGCAGCTGCTGCAGCCTTCTCCTTCTTATGTTTTTTGTGTTTCTTGTGCTTTTTATCCTTTTTATGCTTCTTATCCTTCTTTTTCTTCTTCTTCTTTCCACCCCCTTCTTGATCTGAATTCTGTAACAAAACAATTCAACAGATATTACAACTTATTCCTAAGGCTTCCAAATGTTATTAAAACAAACCCAGAACCATCCTGGGAAATCTGAATGGACTGAGCAACAGCTGAAATTCAGGAAACTCAACACTGTCTTCAAAACTGGGGGAAAGTCCATGCAAACTGGGTAATGCTGGTCACAGGCAAACCTCTCCATAAAAATTAATACTGCAGGTGGAGTCTAACTCCCTCAAACACTCCTCTGGTGTCCCTAGGAAACACCTCAGGAGAAGAGATAAGGATGCCAAACAATCTGTCCTCTCCCCAGTGGGAATAGCTTGAGTTTGTACATGAGATTACTCAGCGTAAATCACACTACCTCACTCTGGAGACCACAAAACTCATGTAGACTCATGATATGGGCAAGTTTTTTCCTCCAGAAGTTCAAATATATATAAAATAGCACTTTTTTTTTCCAGACTGAGATGTTAAGTTTGAAAAAATTATGTTACAAATTGTTTTAACTACCAAAAAATAATTCCAAGGATATTTATTTTTTTTTCCCCCGTGTGAATAAGCTCTGAGCTGTTCAGGAGCTAAGTCTGCATAAAAATAACTTGCCATACAGCCCAGAACAGGATTGCTTTTAGTAGCAAACAAATACCCTTGCAGGTGATGGGCTCTGGGTGGGGCTTTTAGCCTTCTTTGCAGGTGACCAGTTTGCAGAGGGGGAACGAGATCGAGCAGGAGATGGAGGTCCTTGATGTTTCTTCGGCGCCTGCTCGGGTGATCCCGATGCAGACCGCGATGACGACACTCGCCTCGCAGATCGTGGGCTTGGTGTGGAAGCCCTTTAGAAACACAAGAGCCACAATGAGAGATGTAAGAGAGAAAAACAGAAAGTAAAAATTAACAAAAAAGCCAAATGAACATATGTGCTTCTAATGTGGTTCAGCTGCCACTTAAAAAAATTATGAGTTACTCTGCTGGTGTGTGTTACAAAAGGCAAAACAATCCAATACCACTGTGGATCCAAAATGTCAAAGGACACTGCAACTTGATCACTTGTTAAACAATAATAGTGGTGGTGCTCAGGAATGATTGCTCCCTCTCTTCTGATATGACTAATTTATAACCACATTGAAAGTCAAGAGAATAGCAATGCTGTTTTATCATCCAGTGAAGAAAGAGCACAAGACACTACATCCAGCTCCATTCTCTCTCTGAATTAATAAGCCAGCAGCACCTGTGACTGTCTGCTCTTAAGACAGTGAAACACACTCAAGCACTCACTTTCACTCTTAAGACAGTGAAACACACACTGCTCTCACTCAAGAAAACTGTTAAAATTCTAAACATGCAGGGCTTTTTCCCCCCCCCTCTTGGATGACCACTTATGAACTGATTTCTGAGCTAATGAAAAGTGTTGGTTCCCTTCTTCAGTTCACTTTAAAATAAGAGAAAGTTCATTTTCCTTCAAACAAAGCTAGCAGCAAAACTGCTCTCAAACTTCTTCTCACCTGCTCAGTCCCAGTGCTTTGTTGTGCTATTAAAGACTCCTCTAACCCTACATAAAGCCTCTCTAATGCTTCTCCCCATGTTGAACTTTATTTTAACAGATGCCTCCAACTTAATAAACTTCTGAAAAATCCCTGTTATGATGGGGGAAGCTGAACAGAGCCACCAAGACTTGAGCAATCCCAAAATAAGCAAACCATTTTGATGGGATTCCTCAGCCATTCCCAACAAAAAAAGCCCCTCACAAAACCCCCAGCAACAAAGATGGATTTTTTTACTTTGTCTTCTTAGGTTCTGGCGTTCTTGACACCCTCCTGATGGGTCTAGTGCTTGGAGATGGAGACTGTCTTCTCTGGGGTGAAGCTGAAGCTCCCCTTCGTGGTGGTGGTGGTGGGCTTGCAGAGGTATGAGAAGCTCGAGGCCGTGGTGAAGGTGAATGCCTTTTGTTTGGTGGTGGAGAACGTGTTTCCCGATTGGACCTGCTGGGAGGAGGAGATCCCTTCCTATGCTTGGAAGATATCGAAGGTGAACGCCTCTTAGCAGCTGGTGAGCTCCTTTGTTTTGGGGGTGGTGAATGGGAGACTCTGCGTTTTGACTGTGGAGAAGGTGATGCTCTTCGTTTGGGCGGGGGAGGAGGAGAGGCTGTTCTTCTCTTGGGTGGTGGAGAAGGAGAGTATCGTCTCTGTATTGGTGGAGAGTATCTCCGCGGAGAAGGTGAACGTCTGCGTGGGGGCGGTGATGGAGACCTACACAGAAAACAAACATTCAGGTGCCGCAGAGGCATGGGAATCAGTTACAGTGTCTTGCAACTTGTTCAAAGAAGGGAAAAAATCCTCTCAAAATTCTTTAAACTTTACTTAATACCAAACTTTTTCCAAAACCAGCTTGATGGGTTTTATTCAGCATTTGATACAGCAATTAAATGATACCCAGGTCACACAAAATCCCACTACACTCCCCTCAGTAACTGTGGATCAAGGAACTGGCTTCCCCATTCCTGGCATCTCTTTTTACAGGTCATAGCTGGAAGTCAACAAACCAAAAGCAACCATTTTGTGACAAAAATGCAACACCCTACCTTCGCCGAGGTAACGAGGGGGAGCGCCGTCGCCTGGGAGGAGGGGCGGGCGAAGGAGAGCGTCGCCGCCGGGCTGGGGGGGGTGAGGGACTTCTCCTCCTCCTACTGAAAAGATAAAAGGATTTCTCAGAAAAGTTGCAATTGAGCCATGAGATTCTTTTTTGTTCATCTGCTTTCACTATATAAAACCATCTTGTTCATGCACTTCAAAATGAAATTCTATTAGAAGATGGAAAAAAATGTATTTGTCTTTCTAAAGAGTGGGAGACAGCAGATGTCAGTGTAAATGTCAGAGCTCACTAGAGCAGCCATGAGACCATTTCACACTCTGCTCAACCCCAGCTATTCACACCTTGTAGCCAAAGAGGAAGCCCAACTCTCCCATTTTCTTCTCCTGAAAGCTCATTTCTGCACTGAATCTCCTGATTATCTCATGAGTCAGCTCAGGTCACTGATCCAACAGAAACATCTCCCTGTCGTCACGCAGTGACGCGATTGCTCGATCCAACACCAGGGAGGAACTGGGAATGCCCAGCTGTGTCAGGCAGATCAAAACTGGGTTTTGGATCAGATTAAACAGTGTGAAACTCTACTTTTGAAAACAGCTTTCATCTCTGGATCTGAAATCCAAAAGGATTTATTTCTTGAAATGCAGAAAAGAATCAAGAGTTCTTGCTAAACTGCAGTTATCTGGATTAAATTGATTCAACAAAATGAGTTGTTTTCTGCTCTGAAAGGTTTACAACAGATTTCTGGGATGGGATATTTTAATCAAACTCATACTTTCCTAGAGTTTTAAAAGAGAGAAATATTAGTTATTCTGTAAAGTAAACCATTCATTTAAAAAAAAACAGATCAGAGAAAGTGACTGGATGAAGGAAAAAATGAGAGTAATGAAAAAGCAAAGAAGCTCATCTACATAAACTAAGATTTGATTTCAAATATGCTGATTGCTGTTCTCCAAGGCAATGAGTTACACTTTATATAGAGAAGAGTGCTCCAAAAGACAACATTATTTTATGATCCAAAGAAAAAAACAATCTTCAAATGTCATGGCTGTCCTAATTAAATGTGTATTTACAAAACAGGCAGTCAGTGAATTTAGTACGTTGCAAAATAGATTAAGATCTTTGAATTCCCATCTGGTTTTACACAGAATTGTTTGACAAGATCCATAATTAGAATGCTCTACATCTGTAGAAGCAGTCATACTTAATCTCATACATCATTATGTATGCTGCAACTATATTCTAGCTAGGTCTTAATTACAGATTGCTCACAAGGGTCATCAGATCAGATTAATAAACCCATGAAGCACCCAACTTCCTGCACCCTCCTATATTCCAGAGATCAACAGAGAACAAACAATTGCACAAATGAAAGTGTTAACAATACTGCCTACATAACAACACAAAAAACAAAGCAGGTGCTCACTGCTAGTCTACTACTTGTATACTATTAGTAGTTCCAAATATCTAGTGAACAGAGGAATGAGACTTTTGAAAATTCCCATTATCTGTGATCCAGAACATCAAGAACTTGATCACTCCTTGCAAGTCTACACAAGGGTTTTAGCCAGAAGATTAATGGCCAAAAAACAGTTAATGGCCAGAACACAAAGTATTCTTCACTCACCCTTCAAACCTGTGTATGTGGAGTAAGAAAACCCCCAAAAGAACACAACATGCAGATGTTTTCAGGCATCAGCTAGATGCTAATAACACCAATGTTATTAGCTGTTACAGGCTTATGTACATTAACAAATAGTGAACCATGAAGGAGACGGAGCAGGTGTTCCTCTTTTCCCTCCTCCCCCCAGTGTAATGGTCTCAAATCCAACACATTAAGGAACACATCAGTCTGAACTTCCCTCACCTTCCTGCTTCGAGTGTGCAAGTCCAAAGGACAAAGGATGGCAAGTACTTATCTATGAAAATAAATGAGAACTTGTCTAAATGATTTCCTATATGTAAATCCCATTTAACAGATTAATTTCTAACTAACCTTTTCATCACTGGCGATTGCCACCTCTTTTCCATCTGCATCCTGATAGCAGTGGAGGAAAAATAAAACAAAACAAATCTATCTGCCATATATTTGAGGTAAAATTGAACATATTCAAATACAGTTTGGAGTAATTGTTATCAAACAAGAATTTTGAAACAAGACTGGGCAAACTGGACATGACTTAATTCTGCTGTGTATTTGCTGAGTTGCATAGCAGATAAACAACATTAACTGAATAGTTAGAAAAAAAAAGATGTCAGTTCTGTTCAACTTAAGCAGAAATTACCGAGGGGAGGACTCCTTCTGTCGTTTCCGTGGGGACGGCGATGGACTGCGCGAGTGCGAATGGCGCCGGCGTCTGCCAACTTCCCCGTTCTTCACAGTGGATCTTTTAGGTCTTTCCTCTTCAGATGAAGATGAAGAACCAGAATCTATAAATGTAGAAGAATCACTCTCTGGAAAGTGATTCTCATGACACTGTTAACACAGTTACTGATAGGGTTATACTGCAGTTTAAAGTACTAAGCTCCTCTCCCACAAAGTAAGAAATCTCTATTTAAAAGCAGTTAAACTAAAAGTCAAGTGATAAATGAATCCATCAGAACTGGGTAAAAATGTTTCCAGCAACCTAAGTGTCCACATAAAATTTTACTATCTAGGTAATTAAAAAGGTGAACAGCAGTTATCTACAGAAACATTAAGTGGACAAAAACCTACACCAGGCCCAGGGTAATTTACTCACCTCAAGGATACAAGAGTCTAAAATATTAGGCAATAACCCATGGCAACAACAGATTAAGTAATTCACAGCTAATACATTTGTGTGTGATGGATGGTTAAGAGTTTAAAAGTGCAAATGTTAAAAGATGGAAACCAATTATCAAGAGATACACCATAACCTTTAAAAATTATACTTTGTGAGTAATAATTAAAGTGACCTCATTATCAGTGGTAAATCTAGAATGAAGTTTACAATAGCACTGCAGTGCACAGTAATTTTAGCAAAAATAGCAAGTAAATTTAATCAGTATTTCAATGTAACTACTTCCTACAAAAAGGAAACTGCAATCCAGTTCTAGGAGATCCATGCCATCCATACCAGATGAAGACTGTTGGTTTTGTCTCCTGTACTGACGCCTCTGCTGAACAGAATCTGCTGCAGCCATTTTACCTCCTTTATCTTCTTCTGGAAAGGCAAATACACAGACAGAATATTTAAACTGAAGATAGAAATTTGCCTTATTCAGGCAGAAGCAAAGTCATGTTACAGTACTTGATCAAGCATGCTTTTTTAATTATTATTTTTTTTAATCTTAAATGAACATTGAGGCTGGAGTATGCTTTGGCTGAGCTTTTATCCAAGAAAGCTTGGATATAAATCTTTGAGGCAGTGTGAGTGATCACCTTTATACTTCTGAAAACTCTCACTTTCAATGGCAACTTATCAAGAGAGGTGAGCACCTTAACAACTGCCTTTTATTGTCCTGCATCTTTGATTAAAAACCCCACTCAAAATTAAGTGTTGAAAAGCGAAAGCCACACCTGATTCAGACAGTTCTGCTTTCCTTGGTTTTGGTGCTGGCGATGGAGATTCTCTTTTTTCAGTACTCTTATGTTTGGGTGCTAAAAGACAAAGTCAAATAATTCAGTGGCAATTCGTTACATTCTGCTCATACAAACTGTACACACCATCTCTGAGAAAAATAAAGCACAAAATGATAAAAACCTGCTGGAAGATAATTTATTTGATTACCTGATGCTCTGCCAGGTGAAACAGAGCCACGGCTTTTTCTTGCACGATTCGACTGCTGGGGTGTTGGAGACCGACGTGGTTTTGGAGGTGGGCTTGCTGGTGGGGATGGCCTGTGCCTCCGCCTCGGAGGACTGGCAGAAGGAGAGAGTCTACGTGTCTTCCGAGGAGGGCTGGATACAGTTCTTTTAGGTTGTTTCTTTGGTGGTGATCGGGAACGTGAGGAGGAAGAGGAAGAGCTACTGCCAGATAAGGATGCTGATGACCGTCTTCTCCTGTAAATCAAACATTAACATTAGATTCTGACCAGCCAGCTTAAGAAATGTCTGAGCATCAACACAGAATTGCATTTGTTTGCAAGCACATATATAGAGCCACATACAACAGCACCTCCAAAACATGGCTGACAGCTTTCAACACGGTTTGTAGAAGAGGAGAATAACAACCAAATCTTTCACAGCTATTTTTAAACTACATAGTGAGTAAAAAAATTTGTTAGTGTCACCTTCACTTGCTTTCTGTCAATCTACAGACTACAACTAAGCTTTTCTCCTGGGAGCAATTAGTTTTGTTTGGGCTCTCTACCTTTTGGGTGGTTAAGAGAATTCCCTGTGTTAGCACATGTGATTTAATGATCTTCAGAATAGATCTGCTTAAGAGTTTAGGATGCAAGGACACTAAAAAGTTTTTACACCAGAAGGTAAAAATTTCAGACAACTTAACAACTAAACAATTCAGAATCAATCTATCCATTCTTATGTTTTAGTCTTTCATCTTTACTTTGTAGTTTTAAAAAGGTAGGGCCTCTAGAATTCTGCGGCAAAATTTGTGGCAAGTTCTGTTGCAATTGTGTACCTGCAGAATCCACCTTTGGCTGCAGAATTCCTGAGAACCTGGAAAAAAGAAACCCTACCTTGAGTGAGATAAACATTTGCTCAAAGGGAACTCGTACATCTTGCAACATAACATGTTTGAAACTTTCCACAGTTTTCCCAGTAACTGTGTGAAATGAGCATCTTTACAAACTCACAAAAAAATAAATAGTCACCACTTTGTCATAAAGAGGCAAAATTATTCCTTCCTAAAAATTAACAACTACTGTACACAGGAAGCATTGCTTTAATTCTCTTCCTATGCAGAGGACAGGAATCTATCCTCTTCCTATGAAGACAAATGTCTATTTGGACATTGCCATAAGTACATCATTTTCTTTGCAAGGCAACTCAGAGCTTTGCTACTAGAACAATTGCTTATGTTGTCAAAAATGTAACTGCCAACACCAGAGAGCACACTTTGAAGATTTTTTTAAATTAAAAAAACCATGAAGAAATAAATTTCAAGTCAAAATTTCATTTTGATTTTCATTTTATGTGATGGAACAGTAAGTCATAATCAAAAAACTCCCAACAAGTAAAATCCAGTTACTTGTTCTAATTTTTTCTCCAGGCAGAAGCAGGGGGAAAAAAAAAGGTATTAAGACTTAAGCAAAAAAGTAATAAGAGATGTCAGTTCAATCTATGCTGGGAGCTATCCAGAGCCATTTGAAGAAGCTACAGTTCTGAAATTGCCACTGCTCAAAAAGGTGGGATTCTCATCACTGTTTCAACTCAAAAGAAATCATTTCACAGCTCCTGTTCCGTTCCCCCACAACACACTGATGAAATATGACACTGCAGTTTTTACACCACTCATTTCATACACCTGAGAGCACTAAAGATGAACAAGGTAATTTTGGTAACTCTCATTCCTCACAAGTAATGTTCTCTTCAACTTTCAAAGTTTAATGTTTTCAGTTGTCTCAAAAAAAGGGAATCTTACCGCCTCACAGGGGATCTGCTTCTTCTGTGTCTGGGTGGGGGAGGCATTCGCCTGGGAGGGCTCCTCCTCCTCGGAGACGGCCGTCGTCTTGGGCTTGGTCGCCTTCTAGGGGAGTAAGACCTGTCACAATCAAAAATTCCAATGAAAAGCAACTATCTAATTTTCAGAGTTGAGGAAATTTATCCTCAGGGCACTGAGTGTAAAGTTGCTTTCTCCAAGAGCATCATATTAAAGCAGGATTTCAATGATGATGCAAAGTAGTATGTTCAGACACAGCCAGTGCTTCAAAGTTTACCAACACCTCTCTACTAAGAAGTAAAATAATCCAAAAAAAGAAAAAAGAAGTAACTTATAACACCTTCAGCATCAAACCTATCTCCTAAAAACAGGCTACACAACTCCCACCATTTAACAAGCACCATACTCAGTATTAAATACACCATTCCTTCTCCAGTCAATGTTAATCACTGTGAGAATCTTCTCATTAACTGATAGGAAAAAACAAGTCCCAAACACCTTTATCCATTGACTGCATCTTTCTCATTAGGTCTAAAACATCCATAGCTCAACATCTCTAAAAACACAACTACTTTAACTGAGAACATGACACTGAGTGGCACCTTCAGAAGAAAATACTCACTTATCAACCTTCACAATCAACATAAATTGAAGTCCTACCTTGACCGTGATCTATGACGCCTCCTTGGTCGAGAATGAGATGGAGAACGTGATCGAGACCTTGACCTTGACTTGGACCGAGTTGGGGATCTTTGACGAGTCTTCTCTTTTTCCTTCTCTCTCTCCTTCTTTGAATTACGTTCTGGTGAAGCCTCCTTAGTCTCTGGTACAGGAGGTTCAGGTTTAGGAGCTTTTGGGATGTCACTGTTAA